>LR991097.1:1567500-6567500 GCA_905163515.2 Lymantria monacha | reverse complement strand
CGAGCTCCAACATAAATTGAGGAGCAACAGGTACGCCTCCCAAACACAGGAGTCACCAAGCTTGATCATCTCGGCAGACACCATATCAATGCCCGCTGCCTTACCATTTTTCAAACTTCTTATCGCCCATTCAACTTCATCCATACTGATGCCACCTGTGGACGCTGGTGCTGAATGTTGATCTACTAAACCACATGCGACACCGGCGCCAACTCGAGTATCCGCATACATATCGCCAAAATATTCACTCCATCGGCTTAACACGTCTTGTATTTGTGTAAGAATGTCTCTACCTTTAGACCTTATTTTATTCATTCTGAAGGCTAACCAACCACACCGAGACTTCTTCACCTCCCTCCAAAAGAGTTTGGTGTTACTCTCGAAGTTTTTAGTCAGCCTATCTTCTGCACTTATATTTGCTCTATCACGTTTCTCTTTCACTAAGGCCTTGGTGTCATTCTTACATTGCCGATATATTTCTTTCTTCTGTTCAGTTCAGATTCAAAGAAGAAACATAGTCCACATTTCTTATTATTTATAATATTTATTTTAGTTCTTTTTAGTACATTTTACTGTGTTCTTGCTGAAATATTTTTTGTCTTACTTTTTAATGGTAAATTGTATTCTTACTCCGTCACCAAATAGTTTTTTTTTATATTCTAAACTACGTGAATACAAATCATTTACCAGTTGGACAGTATCCTAGAGAGAAGATCTGACTGGAGAAGTCATGTTGGTGCAGCTGGCGACCTTCCCGAAGATCCCACGAACGCACCGTATTGTCCAGCCCGCCTGTCCACAACCTCGTACCATCACCACTGATGTCTATACACGACGCACCATCTGTATGACCTATAATAATCATGAAAAATTTGACCGTAAACATAAATAGTACATACAATTGACTACACAGATAGCGTGTAAATAGTGACCTCCCCATGTAGTATAGTAATAATTATTTGTGAATCGATTCACAAATAACATTTCCCAGTTATTTGTGTCCATTAATTTTGTTTGTAAAGTGGCAACATTTCTTAGTGCAGGGTTTCCACGCATGCCTTAGTGCAGGGATAACTTTAAAAAAATTCCCTGTAATATCTCTTAAAATAACAAGGCAGTATATGTGTTTATTTCTTTTTATTATAATCTCACGCCTTAGTTCATGTACCCATACTATGTGATCCATTTTTTTTTTAAATATCTATCCCTCACCCTCGGTGGCTACAGATGTATGCAGCCAAGACCGCATTTTATTCCAGCACGGTAGTTTTAAAGATCAACTAAAAATATATTTTTGTTTGTCTACATGTCTCGTAGCAAAAATAAATATATTGTAATTATATAAGATTGTATCATTGCAAGAGAAGGAAGGAACGAAATGGACCATTTCGTTATACCAACACGTCTGACGAGTGTGATATAAGGTAAATTTCTATACCATTATGAAATAGGTCCATGCTCATTAGTGGGATGTATAGGAGCTGACAAACCCTCACACCCTTATATCTAAAGTGGTACTAAGTGATGTAACCACAACTATATTTTGACATGTTGTTGTCTTTAATCAAGGAACAGGCACGCGCAATCAAAATTTCTCAAGAAAATATTCAATCTACGACACCTGATTTTTTGATCGACCCACAATTCTAACTTAGGACCTTGCAGTAATCAATCTGAATTAACGTACGAGATATTTGGCGTGTTTAAATAAATTTAACACAAATTCGATTTGAATGATTTTTCAAACATTAATATCAAAATGTTTCTTATTTATCCGACTTCAAACGATTTTTATTTTTTTAGCTGTTAGCCGCAGATGGCTTTGACTATGGGTGAGCGCTGAGGGCTCTCAACCCGATTGAGGTAAGCTAAGCGACATCGTCCAAGGGCTCCCCCTGTGGGGCACGGACCTCGGCTTGGGGCGTCGCTGGTGGCAAAGTGGGCGTGCCCACGTTTGGATTTATGATTTTTTCGCGTCGCGATTTCGCACCTCGACGGCGAGGACGAAACCGCGGATATTTATGTGTAATGGCCTCGCGGGCCGTTTAAGCCACGGACGTCGGATTTTTGAATTACGAGAGGGCGTGTAAGAAGCCGCCCTAACCACTAGTGGGTTGAGGTATATCATGGCAGAGTCAAAGTAACTCCGGGAGCACAGTTTCATAAATTGCCTGATGGTCGGTAGTTCGAGGTCGACATGAAGATCGACGTTTCGTATGAACCACGGTGCTCCCGTAGCTCGGCGCATGAACCTATTTTAAAGTGTCTGTAGTATGTGGATCCTGTGTGCCTTAACATGCGCGAACACTACGCTAGCATAGGTCATGATTGGCCGTAAGCAAGCGGTGTATAATAGGTCTTTGCTGCTCAAGGTTAATTTAGACCTAGCATTTATTAAACTATGAAGGCGTCCCATCACGAAAGCCGCACGCGCGTGGACTTGCGTTATGTGAGGGGTGAAGCTGAGTGGGTCGTCAAGGATTACACCTAGATATTAGGAGTGCCTGCTCCAAGTAACAGGCTTGTTAAAAATTTTAAGGGGTGGAATGCTATCGATAGAGTAGGTACGGGCATTTCGACGTGTGAACATGACCGCCTGACTCTTATCGGGGTTGATTTCTATTCTCCACTTCCTAAACCAATTGGCTAAGGCGGTAACCGCTGTTTGGAGAATCTTTGCTACTGTTGTCGGGATCTTACCTGCACAGACAAGTGCGGTGTCGTCAGCGTAAAGCGCTTTATGAACTCTATTAAATTTGGCCATATCGCTAGCGTATAGCGTAAATAGAAAAGGGGAGAGAACCGAGCCCCGTGGGACACCGGCCTTGATAGGGTGGGATGTAGACAACGTCCCTGCCACCCTGTAGCCAAAGCTGCGATGACTTAAGTAGTCATGTATGATAAAAATTAGATAGTCGGGGATTTTAAGACGATAAAGTTTGCAAATCAGGCCCTCGTGCCACACTTATCGAATGCCTTCGCTACATCTAGGAAAATTACAGCCGTGGATCTGTTCATAATGGACTGGCCACTTATGTATTCTACTATTCTGTGAACTTGCTGCACACAACTGTGCCCAGCACAAAAGCCAAATTGTGCGTCTGGGATGAGGTTGCTAGCCTCGGCGATTGTTCTTAGTCTACTGAGGCCTATACGTTCGTAAATTTTGCCTAACCCTCTCAGTAGACTTATCGGGCGGTAGACTTCCAACGAATAACGTAAAGTATAATATTTAAAAAATGGGGTATATGTTCTGAAAATATATAAAATCAATTACCTTGAAATTGTCTAACTAATGTTTGATTATGTAGATCCCAAACTGCTATATTACCATCTGAACAGCAACTAAAGCAAACCTGTAAAATAAAATAATATTTATGTATAATTATTCTACCTTTTCTTTTAAAGACTCAGTAATAAGATCATAATTCCTCAATATCTTAAAATTTTAACAACTAATACACAATAGATCACATAAAATCTTCAAGAAGGGAAGCTAGGACACGACAAACAAAGCCACGATAGAGAAAGCTACCTGTCAAATGAGTGTCACAATAGAGAAAACTAGGTAGCTTTCTCTATTGTGGGTTATTTGTCAAACATTCCTTGAGGCCTTAGCGGGAACGTAAAAGTATTTTGTGGACATCTTATATTATATGCAATATTTCAATGTTTTATGTGTTTATAACTAATAAATTTGATATAATACATGAAATATGAAGTTTTTCATTTGATATTATTACAAGTAATGCAAAAAAGTGCTAGAATTTAGTGAATATAATATAACAATACTTTAAGCATGTTTTGTGTTCCACCAAAATACTTGGAAAAAAGGTAATGTTGGGACTATGACACTATTGAAAGCGATGATATGACTTATTGTCGAAGAATTACATTAAATGAAATAATTAGTGATAAAGAATTGACATAAGATCTTTGTAACATGCCATAAAATCCCTCATTAAACAATATAGTATAGTATACCTTAGAATCTGGTGAAATTGCGAGTGCATAACACGCCGGTGCTGATGATGTGAGCTCGGCGCGCATTCGTGGCGTAGGAGACGCCAGATCCCATATCGACAGATTCGACGCCTCACCACCAACTATTAGCGTACGGCCATCAGGTAGTAGCTTCACTGACCTAATGTAATTGTCCCGTTGCTGTAATAGATGCAGTTTTCTTAACATTTGCATACGTGGGATTTATAAATTTAAGAAATATTTTAATTTTTTCAGAAAATCTTCCATTTGAGAGAATTCTGTCGCTTAACATATTCACTGTTGGACATAGGTCTGCCTTTAAAAAGCTTAATGTTGTAATCATCACACTTGGGAAGCACGTGCATATGACTACTCATACAGCATTATGATTCTCAAAGAAGACTGCTGCAACCCACTCCTCTAGTACTCCCATAATCAATGGACGGTATTTACGACTCTTACGGCAAATATTTTACAGTAAACTGCCGACAATGACAATTGTATTTTAAAGATTCATGGTGAATACCTCCATTTCTTCCTCTCGGCCCACGTCTCATTCCTGGGCACTCGTTTAATTCATTGAGGTAAATTAGTTTTACTAAACTAATATCTTTTCCGTGTGGTGACGGAGTAAGAATACTATTCACCCTCCCATATCTTACCCGTGGGTGATCGTACCAGACGAGGTAAGGGATATAAAACGCATATAACATCTATGCGAGAGAATGAAAACTCGAAATAAAACCCTATACTAACACGTCAGACCAGCGCGGTATAGTAGGTTAATTGCTCTCCTACTACGGAGGAGGCTCGAGACCATTTATGGAATGTAATGATGATGAGACTAATATCACGCTAGCCGGAATAGCTTAGCATAGGTTTTTATTTCAAGTATTCCTTCTCTAGCAAGGCATATTATTACACATCCATTACTAATAGAAATTCAATACTAACCAAGCAATCTAATTGTGAGAGCGGTTCCAGTGCGTTGGGTGAGCCGGGGTTGGAGATATCCCACAGTTTGACGCAGCCCTTGCCGCCGGTGTAGGCGTGTCGTGCGGAGCCCGTCAGCGATAACGCCACGGCGCACACCACTTCCCCATGGGGTAGAGCGGCGACCGCGCGTGCTCCATGAGGCACGCCAGCGCCGCCTAGCGCGTCCGCCGGGAACCCCACCGGCTGCAGCGGACCGCCACACGAGTGATACGAATATGCGCTAATGAAACACACTAAATTATTATTTAATTCACATGTCTCATCCGCTTCATCAAAGTTTTTGTTTGTTTTGCCGTCTGTGTAGTTGATGTTATTTTCATAAATAAGAATACAATTCACGTTATCCATAAGTATTGTAATATACGACTAAGAGACGTACGTAAGTAAAGTAGGTAACATTATTCCAAATAAAGGAGAACTGCAAATATAACTGTATATGAAACAGTTTCACCAGCGGGTTCTTAAAGGTCAATTACATTTCTTTTTCGTGCGGTCTGGGCCTAAGAATACATTTTACCAAACCTTCATTTCCCGCAGATGTCGAAAAACACGACAGGGGATATAAACTGATAACTTAATTTACTAGGTGGTAGGACCAGGCTGTTGACAGTTCTCTGTCTACAAACGCGGGTCGGTCCGTCCAGGGTAGTACCACACTCTCGCAGAAGATCGACGTCTGCGCTATGAAAATGTGTTGTTGCGCTTCGTTCGATGAGCGAGAGAATTAGAAGCCCAACTGGGTGAGTTTGGGAGTTTATATTGGTAAGTAGCGGTCTAGCTATACCCTTGGTATCGCATAGGTCCATGGGCGGCATTGACACTTACCATCAAGTGTGCTGCTTGCTCATTTGCCACCATAAGCAATAAAAAAAAACAACTGTGAGAAGGAAATTTTGAAACAAAGGACTAGGTCAACCCGTCGCCAGTGTTCCTTCCTTCTAATAGTGGGACAGATACATATTAAAGAAGAATCCCTCTAGTTAAAAGCTGAGCTATAAAAAGACAGAAGAAAAGAGAAAGGCAAAACTCACGGTTTGGATGGTGCGATCCCATTGGTCCTGTGATGGGAGTCGTAGTGCATAGGTGGAGGAGCTGCAGGCGCAGGACCGCGGTACGCGCCATACGCACCATAGGGATACGCTCCTGCACCCCCACCCCGTGCACCAGTCGGCGTAGGCGCCCGACCCATTTTACCGCCCGGTGTACCAGGTTTCTCCTAAAGGTACAATACAGCTTTCTTAGTTATTTACAAGCAATTTTGACTGCAGAGATTTCAAACCAACCTAAATGTAATGGAAGGTCCTTCCACAGGCAGTTTGGATTCAATTTAAAACCACGACCGTATTTGTTCGTTTTGTGAAATTTTGACAATATTCTGGCATATTCATAAATAAAACAGATTAAAAATTATATAGATTTATGTAAATAACATTATTTACTTTACTTAACATTCATTTCAACTTTTATAAAACAGAATAAGAAAAATAACTTCGCCGTATCCCTACAAATCTGCGTCTGCTCTAATCAAATATCGTTTCTTTTTTTTTTTTAATGTCCACCCTGCACTAAGGAAATAATCCTTATATTGCGGGGGACTTTGAAAACATATAATTAACGCAGACAAATTACACCCAGACTCAGAACAACACTTTGTGGATCGCACAGTGTCGTTCTGAGTCTGGGTGTATTTTGAATCGAACCCACGGCACTAGTATTATGTTAACCACTATGCCGTCTGTGCAGTCAAAACTTTTTACTGAAAAGGAATAGACGATGCCTCCTATAATAACTTCAGAAGCTAGCAACTTCTATAATTTTGTATATTTTAAAATTAATATTTTTTATCATATATGGAAATTTAAGAAAAAGTGCACGTCGAAATTACTGAGATTTAGCATTTAACATGCTAGATTATTCATAAAAACTAGCATGTTAAATGCGTTAAATACGAGCGAAAAATAATTGACACACGTGGAACTCGAACCTACGCCTGTTGGAAATATGTTCCCATCGTCTACCACTTAGACAAGTGTGAGCTGTCGTATGACATTCAATTTGCGGCTCGTATTATTAAATAAATATATTTTTTAATTTTCTTAAAGTTACATTCATGCTAGAAAATATTTGTAATATTTTGATAATAATCAAATACCCAATTGTGTTTGTAAAATCCTCCATAATTTTTACTTGAAATGGAAGGGAAATCCTCTTATAGAGCAAAGTATTAGTTTTCTATATTATAGCACCTGCACTGAATTTAATAACAACTTACATCCTTAGAACTCTTAGGCGTAGATCGACTTGACGATGAACCAGATCTCGAAGGCGGTCTAGGACCATTCTCTGTTCTTTCACCGCCATCTGTACGTACACTAGGAGATCCTCTTTCCTCCTGAAATACGTAATAAGATTGTGTGAAATACGTAATAAGATTGTGTGTGTGAAGATTGCCGTCAGGCAGGCGGCCAGTCATAAAACTATTGCCCAAACTTTCGCAATATATATGATGCCAGAAGAGTACATATTTCATTAATTAATTATTAAAATATACGCTTTTTATGGCAGTGTGTGAAATACGAAAGGAAAAAATACATTATTCGGCACAAACCTCCAAAATGGAATAATATTTTTTCTACAATATATGACCAGAAGGATTCGCAAGGTTTTAAGTTCTTCTTGTCTTGCATAGTGTTTCATGTTCACGTCTCTAATGTCCGTTTTCTCCAAAGGCACCCAAATTTTATGTAATACCTAAGTTTGTTTACATAAAACTTGTCACCTTAATCAATTATTAATTGATGCTATACATTATTCAATCACCTTATACAAACAGTGCTGTATAGGTTAATTTCAATAACATAGAGTAGGTTAATTTCCCTCCCGTTTTTGAAGGGAGGTTCTAGCCTAGCATAAGGACGTCGATGAATTGACATGATGATGAAAATTTCGGTGTGGTGACGGTGTAAGAATATATTTCACCAACCTCTATATTGTCTAAGAGTCGTAAAAGATGACTAAGAGATTATAATAAACATATAACATTTATGCAAGAAAGTAGAAAATCGAAATAAAACAATTAATTAACAATTAATTAGTTAATCAGCAAGTCTGACTAGAGTGGTTGGTCAATTTTTTCTCCTAATGTGTATGAGGCTTGAGCCCAGCAGTGGCATAGTCCCACTGTTGATTATCAGTTACCATCAACTAAGAATATATTATCCATCTTACCTCATTAGCCACATCAACTACAAGATCCTGGTCACTTTTTTCAGCGTCACTGTCCTACAAAATTGTATAAAGTAAATATTAATATATAAATATTATATATTTAACATATATAATAAACACACAGCAATCACTATAATTTACATCTATTGTTACAACCAGCCATGTTTTAAAAGCAACTTAAATAAAGCTGAACAAACAAGCCGTCTTAATGAATAGCCTTTGCTGTTTTTATTTATTTTCAATGCTCGGATATTATGTTATAAATATGGCTTTTGGGTTCGTAGATTTGACATCAGTAAATACTAAAAAAATACAGCATCTATTTTATTATTTTAGAAGTAGACATTGATCGCAGTTTGGTAGCGGCTACGGAATACTACCAGCCCTTACTCTGCTCGTGGATGTAAAAGACGACTAAGAGCTTAAGCTCGACCTGGGCCAACTCCACTTGATGCCGATTGTTCAACAATTACATTCACAAGGAGGATTGACATCATGCCGGCGGCCGGTCAAACAACTAATAACTTTTGCAATACGTAGGCAAAGGAGTACATATTGTAGCGACCCCAAGTAATTGGCATAAGAGCAGGAGAATAATGATGATAAGGAGTAGATATTGACAGAAACAAAGTTTACTGTGCGAGGACGGAGTGAGAATACAATTTACCACCCCCTTTCTTACCCGTGGGTGTCGTACAAGACGTTTTAAGTCTACGAACGACTATCAAATGACATACATAACATCTATGAAGGGGTAGGATAATTATATTGCTGAATATATGCCTCCCTAGAGAACGCCACATTACCCTCTGTGACTTTGTTTAATCAACCACTCATTTGCAGGGATGCTGTATCTTCAAATTTGTGGCGTCAGTCGATAAGTTTTTATTGATTTATAGAGCATAATAGTCTACTCATCGTCACTTTCGATATGGTGTAAAATAAAACTATCACACCACACCATCTTTTGCCGTGGATATTTAAAAAAATAATTACGGGATGTAAGCAAATAGCGTCAACAAAATAAGGAAAGCTCTGAATAAAACCCCAGGCTCTCCTATTAGGACAGAGCGGTGAAGTAGGCTAATTTTCCTCATCTGGGAATGCCCGAGCCCAACGGTGGTGCATATACAAGCTGAAAAGAAAAAGAAAGATTGCCAATATAAAACTATGATAATAATAACATGAGTACTCTCAGACTGCTTCACTTACCAAAGTTTTTCTACGCATTTCAGTATACAATAACTCTTTATTGCACATCATTTAAATTCAAGTACAGGAATAAAATACAATAATTGAACATTGGTACAATTAGGCGGTCTTATCGCATACTACAATTTCTTCCAGACAACCTTGGGGTGGATTTTTATCAATTTTTATTTCTATTCCGCATTTTAGAAATTTAAATTACAGCAAAAACTACACACAAGTTAAAAAAGAAACTATTCGTCGTTATAATATATCAATAAAGCAACCTGAATGTGATAAAAGCGGACACATACACTACATAGACTCACATGTCCGAGTACCTTCTCTTCCTTTCTCCGTTTGACGTCTAACGCCTCGGGCTCCACCGGTGACCGGGGACGGTATTTCTGCTCGCGCTCGTGTGGTGATACCGATCGTCTCTATAAAAAAATAACCATTATATACAACCAACTCCAGTTGCTAGATTGCATTTTAGGCAGTGATTTTTTTAATACTTTAAAAAGAAAAAGAAAATCGTTTAATACAATTCTAACCGCAAAGTCAGAGTATTAAATCGATACAGTGTGTAATCATTGCCCGGTAGATGGCATACGTCTAACATAAAGACTACAAAATAATACGAACCGAAAATGAATGGTCCTACGACAGCTTATACTTGTCTAATTGTTAGGATGACTCAGCTCAGCTCACACCTATTAGAAATCCATTCTGGATTTCTAATAGGTGTGAGCTCGGAACCCACTTGTGACAATCATTTTTCGCTCGTAAACAAGTTTTTATAAATAATATAGAATGTTAAATGCTTAAATTTCAGTTATTTGTTCTTATAACATATTTTTTTTTTCACACCAATCTCACGTCAACACAATGTGTATTTTATTGGTCCTTACTTTCCCTTGGGTTTGGGACGGGTTGAAGAAATCGAGTAAGGCAGTACAAGGACATTAGGCAGCAGCTTTCTCCGGGGATAGTCGTAACACCAACTGAGATTAGCAACCTGCATTATGGCCAGTTCCAGCATTGTGGGGCATCTATGCTTAATAGTCCTCTAATGTCAATAAGCTGATGTAATAAAAATTTACAATAAGTATCCTACTGCCTGTGAAACTTGCTATATCAGAGGCCAAACACATCCCATTAAATAGGCTGATATACCATGCTGGTCATACGGGTTGACATAGGGATTGTTTTCGAGTTTTCCTTGTCTTGCATAGATGTTATACCTACACATATTATATCCCTTAGTAGTCTTTTACGATATCCACGGACAAGATAGTGGGTGGTGAATTGTATTCTTATCCCATCATCATACATAAAATTTATTACCTTCGGTGAAAATAAATAATTTCTTAAACCGTCGTAACAATACTCGATCCTAGATATATAATGCTCTTTTCCTCCACCTATATGTAGAGTACCATTGCTTGTCTATTTTTTAAATATAAAGTGCATAGAGAGCACAATTTGCCGTTTTTCAAAGCGACAAAAGATGGGTTAAAGAGAGATTTCACATATATTATATTTTTACAAATTTCACAAACAAGAAATTTTCTGACGATATTTTTGTTTTACAATATTTAACTAATTACGATTATTGACATTTTGCAAATCATGTCAGTTTTGAGCACTCTGCCAAATAGAGTCTCCAAAAATATAAAGTTATTTATTTCTATGCGTTACACTTACCTGTTGTAATACTCTAGAGCCGAGCCTGTCGTCCTCCCGTGAAGGCTGACCCGACAATAAAGGCGGAGGTGCCGGTCCGCCCGGCAGAACTGGAGGTTTTATATCAGCGGGAGGTGGGAGTTCCACCTACAACATAATATATCTATTTGATTTTGGTGCTGCGCACCGCTCCATTAATTATACGGAGTTCAATATTAACACTTTGAAAGAAGTTGCTTGGAGACGCTAATAGTTTCGTTATGGCAATGAGTTCAATATATATTGAACCCGTATAATTATCCATGTCCATATAATTATCAGTGTGGTGACGGAGTAAGAATACAATTCACCACCCCCTATCTTAGCCGTGGGTGATCGTAAGAGACGACTAAGGGATATATAAACGTATATAATATCATGCAAGAGAAGGAAAACTCGAAACAAAACCCTATACCAACACGCCTGACCAGCGTGGTAGTGGGTCAATTTCCCTCCCATTACGGAGGAGGCTCGAGCCCAACATTGAGACATATATGTGCTGAGATGATTATGATGAAGAATGGGTTCACGTTAAAAAGGTGTGAAATAAAAAAAATGCAAAGTTTTAACAAAAAGCAAACTGTTTATGGAACAATGTGATTGAGATCCACCAAATATAAAAAATATTTAACATAAATAAATAAATATTACTGAGGATAAGTCAAATGCTAATGGACAGATCTTGATCATATTTAAATATGATTCACATGGGACGTACCAACATCATCAAATTCGGTCCACCTAGAGACCTAGACAAAATAACACACAAAAAAAAAATAAAGACGAATTGTGAACCTCTTCCATTATTAAAATCGTTTAAATAACACGTGTCATTCACACCCAGTAAAAAATAAAACTCAAAAAAATAAACTAGGTTCGTGAAACCATCTCAATTTTAGACATGTAGGAATTTCATTGCAAAATTAAACTTTAATAGTTTCTCTTACTGTGTTATAGTTTTACCTTATGCGCAGGCGGCGGTAAATGCGGTGGTGGAGGAGGACCAGCGCCCGGTGCGAACAACAGTCCCCCGGCACCTAACAAGGCACCAGCTCCAGCCACACCATGTGGTAACCCTGCACTCGCGTGTATTTGTTGCTAAAAGGAACAAATGTACATCGTTAAATCTTTGCGATTTGTTCTAATAGTACAACTAGAAATTAAAAAAAAAAACAGTTTCGTGAGGTTAGAGACAAAAATATACTTAGAATAACACTAGAAACAGTTGAATTAGTTACAACAGAAAGAGAACGCTACACAAAGAATATACACACATTACCCCTGTGTTTTACTGTCTATGATACGAGTACACATGTTAGTACTTTTATACCCATTATCACCGACGCTATAATCTTAGGTAACACCTAAAGCAATAAGTAAATAACAGATAATATTATTTTTTAATTTTAATATTGATTATGTTGAGTAGGGATTGCAATCCGGAAACGGATCCGGTAATCCAACGGATCATTAAACGTTCACCAGATCCGGTACCAGTATACTTGATCCGGCGACCGGATCCGGTGTTAGCAATTCTTAGCAAAATAATAAAGCTGTTGCATAAGTAGCCACTTTGAAAGCTTTGAACTTTAAATGCTTTTATAGTGTTATGAGTCCCAGTCGTTGGACGCCGAGTCGCTCCAGCCCACTACGCTGCGCCAGCACCGCGCCGCTACCCGCATCCCACATTCGTATATATTTTAATTTTATTTTATTGCTTATGGAGGCAAACGAGCATACAGCACACCTGATGTTAAGTGTCACTGACGCCCATGCACCTTTGCAATACTAATATAGCTAAGTCGCAATACATACCCCAAACCCACCCCAGTTGGGCTTCCGGCTCTCTCACTCACCAAACGTGCAATAACACATTGCCATTACTCAGATGTCAATCTTCTACGAGTGTGGTACTACCTCGGACGGATCGGCCCGCGGTTGGAGACTGTCGACAGCATGGTCCTACCACTATGACTATATCCATATAATCTACATATTTATAAAATGACTTACTAAAATAATGTGACTGTGAAAGTGAAATCTAGGAACCTAGAAACTAATCGAAACGAACGAATTCTAGAAACCTGTGAAAGTGAAATCTAGGAAGACTGAGCTACTCGTTAGTTAGTAAAAATTTTACTAGTTATCTACACTACTAGATTTTACTTGTTTGCTCGTTGTCTAATCTTAACATTAGATTGGAAATAAAATTCCTATTACATGATTTATTTTTTATAAATTACCTATATTAGCTATAATGGCACTTGATTAACTTACTAACAGCTCATTTTGAACCGAAAAGAGAAAATCATCCTGGGTTGACCAATCCGGCCGGATCTGACCGTATCCGGCCAGATTGGTGTAAAGCTGGTCGGATCCGGCCGGACTGAAAATGACGCCGGATTGCAATCCCTAGTTGCGAGCTTCTCAAACTAATTTTCTTTTCTTTCTTGTATATTAATTATATCGCCTTACATAATATTTTATTTAACATCATTTACCATCAAACTAAATATTAAACTAAATTTTTGGTGTCATTTATATTGCTTTAAATGAGGTAACATTTATGAGTAGCTGGTGAGGATGGGCATTAATGCATTTTTTCACCAACTATACCTAAATTTTAGACAAACATCAACCTAGTAAATAAGATAAACTGAAATACTATAAACATTATAAACGAGAAAAAACAAAGTAATATATTAAATGACATTTAACATCAAATCCATACCATGGCCTTCTAAAAAAAGGAAAAAAAAGTGAACCTAAATCGTTGGTAAAAACGGGCATCAGACAGGGCGTGTCTTGTCATTTAAAATTTACGATGCGTTTCCTGCTTTGAAGTAACACAAAATACACCCACGAAAATTTATTTTCATACAATCAGGCTATAATGGTAGCTTGGTTGCATGATAATAGAAATTAAATTTTAAAGTACTCCCGACCCGAACGTAAAAATATACTAAAAAGCAAGTATCACGTCCTCGTCATCCGGAGAACTAATCTAATGAGGTCATACTTGATGGGTTCTACCTCGGAGCTAAATCGTCAAAGTAGCTTAGTAGTACCATCATAGATGAGCGTTTCAAATGTTAGGTCACATTAAAATGTAAGATATGTTGCATTAAAATAAATAAGTGCCTATTATGCGTCTAAGATCCCTACTGCAGCTAAAAAATTACTGAAAAATCCTGAACAGATGTTCAAAAATTGTAGCGAAGAACAATTTCGACTACATCATCTTTCCAACGAAAAAAACCTACATCATAATCTGTACATTCGTTTATGAGCTACTATACGATAGACATACACTACCGTCCAAAAGTTTGGAAGCAGCAAGGTAAAATCGAATAAAACCAAACTAAGTCATTTAAATTTAAATGTATTGATAAAAAAATAAAGAACAAACAGAAACTAACTTAAACAAAATAAAAAAATAATATACAATGGTAAATTAGATTAAATTTTAGCTTCATCAAAGTGTCCGCCTTTCTCCTTTATAATCTTCTCACATATTCTGGGCATTCTATTAATCAATTTTTTAAAATAATCTTTATCTAATTTGTTCCATTCGTTCTCTAATAGCTGCCACAAATGTTCTGAGCTCGTAGGACAACGACTTTTCACCCTCCTGTCAAGTTCATCCCAAACAAGTTCAATGGGAGAAAGATCAGGGGATTGAGATGGCCATTGCATGATGTTTAAAATGTTTTCAGCTTTTTTCTTGTTTAAAAAGTTCTGGCACAATTTAGACGAATGCTTAGGATCATTATCCTGTTGAAAAATGAATCCAGAACCAATGAGACTTAGTCCACTGGGTATGGCAGAATCTTGGAGAATTTTTAAATAGCCTTCCTTGTTTAATTTTCCGGTTATCCTCACAAGATTGCCGGGTTTACTGTTGCCAAAACACCCCCAAACCATGACATTACCACCACCATGTTTGATGGTAGGCACTGTACATGCCTCTGAAGCCCTCTCTTCTTTTGACCGGCGTACAAAGACACGTCTATTGGATCCGAAAATCTGAAATTTTGATTCGTCACTCCAAAGGACATTTTCCCATTGTTCTATAGTCCAGTTTTTATGCGCTTTTGCCCATTCTAGTCTATTTTTCTTATGTCGATTTGTTAGTTTGGGTTTTTTAGCAGCAACACATCCTCTTAATCCCGCAGACAGTAAGCGTCTTTTAACAGTAGTTGTTGAAATGGGTGTTTCTCGCGTATCATTCAGAGCTGCAGTGATCTGTGGTGCAGTTAAGCGTCGATTCCGTTTAGAAAGAACTCTAATGAAGTTGTCCTCTTGATTTGTTGTGGATTTGGGCCTACCAGATCTCTTTCTATCTTCATTTTTCCCCGTTTCTTGTTTTCTAGCAAGGGTATAGTGGACACCTTTACAAGAAATTCCGAGCCTTTCTGCGATTTGACGTTCACTGTATCCTTCCTCGCGTAGAGTGCAAATAGCGCTTCGCTGTTCAAGCGTGATTTGCTTGCGTTTTGCCATTTTCAGAAGAAAAAATACGGTCAAAGTAGTAGCCGATATCTTTCGAATACAGACAATGTTAATATCACAACGTTCACGTGCCAATGCTCAAGTGCGACTGAATAAGGTCTAAAAAAGTTAAAACCAGCAAACATTATCAATAAAACTACACCATTGCATAGGATAAAGTAGCCGACGGATTAAGTCATAAAACACGTGTTTCGTCAATATTAAGGAATTCCATAAAACTTGATGAATGTAGGATAATAATCCTTTTGTGTTTGTGTAGACAGTCGTAAAAGGTTGTAAAACTTAAGATTATTGCTAATTTTTACCGCTATTAGTCGGCATTTATTTGTTTTGTTTGAAAACAGGTGTGCTTCCAAACTTTTGGACGGTAGTGTACACACAGTCTTTTAGCATTGGGGGTTAAAAAATCATTACATGCAAAAAACGCGTTTAGGATCTAATAATTTTCAATGTTGCGAGCTAAGTGTACTATAACGATACTACAATATGTTTTTAATTATAAAAGCAATGAACGCGTTGCCTATTAAAAAAAACTGTTGGGATAATTAATATGGTAGGTACTACAATAACAATATATTTAAAAAAGTTAACACTACGCAATGCATAAAACGCTTACTTTGCAATAGCCATCTTGGTAATATGATACACACTACAAATTGATTAGAGCGGCAAAAAAATTATGTAAAATCAAAATAGGAATTGACTATTTGACTACTTTCAAATTATTATAATATCACTGATATTTTTATGTACATTAATTTAAAAAATATGTTCAAAAATCACAACCAAAAAAATAACAAGCCCTTGAAATTATTATTGATATTCTATCCCTTTCCCACACAACGATGTTTGTTTGGGTCAAACATCGATTTTATTTAGAGATACACATTACATACAACATTGACGTCATCCTGTTTGTATTGTTCTCTCTTTCTAATAAACAAAATTAAAATGCTACAAACATTTAATTTTGGTAAATCTATTCGATTTGAACACACTATCAAAATTAAATGTTATATTGTTTTCACGAACTGATATAGTTTTTTTTTACTATATTTTTAACTAGATAGTGATTGGTGCACCTAGTATCTATATTATGCTACTAGTTTTCTAGCTAATATATTCAGGTTGATCTCATCTTTAGTTTTTAATAAAATTGTGGCTGTTTAAGTAAATACTTAAAGATCCTCTAGTCGATTGGTTTGAATCTGAATTAATATAAATAATAGGCTGATCTTTTTTTTTTTTTTTAACCTTCATCAAAATATAATTTAGTGGATCATATGATTCAGATACCCTTTCGTAACAAAATATTTAAGAATTCCATTTCCCTTCCTCTAAATTTACGTTAACGTATTTACATAACAAAGCATTTACATAACAAGTGCTGAGCTCGTTTGTTAGTTTCAAAGTAAATATGTTTTTAAAGTTGTACATCAATCAGCCATATATCATACACCTTTAATAATATTTCCTTTTATTTATTGCTACAATTTTGTCCTAATTATTTACTCTGATACATACATACATATCATCACGCCATATACCTTGCATGGTAGGCAGAGAGAACAGAGTGCCAGAGAACTCCATAACTAACTCTATCTCTGTCGCACTCTGATCTAAATGTATTTTACTGTGTTTAGGAACTTATAAAACGCAATCCACCGATTCTAATGCACATAAACATATAATTAAATATTTAGAAGAATCTTAAGTCTGTCAGATGCAAACTTAATATAACCCGTACGTGTACACAATAAGCACTAAATTTGAGTACAATGAGACTGGACGTTATCAAACTTTCTAGACCCTAATTTATTCCGCGAGACAAATTAATAAAATACTTTAGTTGTATTTAACGTATTAGCGCTAACAATTAAGTAGAACATACAAAGTGAAACTAGTTTTATGTATCTGTTTTAATTTGCTTTAATTTTATTTTACTATTTCGACATCTTAACTAATATTATGCGAGGCAATACTAGCTTGTTGTTTCACTTAGACAACGCGCACACAAGGACGCAGTTTTAATGGCTGCTTCAAGAAACAGGGTTTGGATTAATCGAATACATGATGTATTCGTCAGACCTGAATTCCACTAGTACCAGTGCCTTTCACAGGGTCAAAGAACACGTCCGTAGCAAAAAAAAAATGAAGACAATAGCAAATTGATAGCCGCTGTTAAGGCGTTTTAAAAAAGTGAAGAATTTTTTTTTATTATAATTTAGTCTAATAGAAATCTACATCTTTTCTCCGCATAAATACGTCCCTAGATCACGGACCTGTACCCAAAGACGGCAATTAACTTAAGCTTACCAGATGGGTTAGCATAGACATTTATTTCGATACGCTGAGACGGTGGCCATTCATACATGGCGAGAACAGCATCTTGCGGTAAATACGCGAAGGGGTTCAGGAACCCACCGACGTTTTGAGGTGATAACGCCTATATTCACAAAGTGGACACGGGTGTTTCGGGAGGTATCTGTGTAATGTTGTCCATAAAGTGGAGACTCCAGTGTGTCACCGGTGCGGGTGTGAGGAAGATATCGCCTAACATGCGCTAGAATCGTGTCCTACGGAAGCGGAACCGCGACATCAACTGTTCTCGACCTTGGGTTTGGAGCTGTCCTTGCCCACTATCTATATCTCTATCTATCAAATAAGATGGTGTGATGGATGATAAAGGTTCGTGGCAAGCAATGGTCATCTTCTGCAAAGATGTTGTATCGAGCAGAGACGCTGAGGAACGGGAGAGGCAAATTTTCTCCGCTTGCCGCTTCAGAGAGCCCAGAGAAGAAATCAAGCCATCCTGGCACGTACCTCTACTCTGCGAATGGGATCTAGGGTTTTAGGTTGTAAGGGCTTCGGCACGCGCCCACCACAAGCATAAGACCCTAAGGAGGTGTCATCGCCTGTGTTCCTATGCTTGACTTGAGCTGGTAAGGGGAGAATGGTACCTACTTTCCCGAGATGAGTCCGCACTGTGGATGTGTCGGCCCGGCGAAGTTCCGTTGCATGTCAAAACGGTCCCATGACTTCACCGTAACCGTGAGGAAGGAATAGCGTGTGGTTTTTAGCAGGTAGTGGCGCTAACATTTTGTTAGCGCCGAGCCCGGCATATCCCATCTCTCTCCTGAGAGGTGGGCATGCGTAAAGACATTTTCTCACGCAAAAAAAAGACATTTATTTCGATAAGAGAAGGATCACGGAAAAAGAAGAGGGCAGTGATCATTATTTACATCATATTTTAACTAGGTTAAAAAATCCATAGCTAGTCTAAACCAAACATCAGCTTGGTTAAAAGGAGACCACTAATCACAACAAGAGTATATTCAAAATAATACTTATAATATTCGAAGTAAAAAAAAAAAGCTCATTAGTTTTATTACGGTAATTACGTCTGTAATAAGCGTAAAATTACGATAATACAGAAGCGGGACGAATTGACTTATTATACATTACATTATCGGAAGGCTAGCGGAATAGCAAGGGGCGCGGACTGCGCACCTCAACACCAAAGAAACCGCCCATCCAGTAGCATACGTGTACAAAATGTTTAAGGATCAGCATAAATGTATAAAATGTTAAAGGATAGTACTCAGTCGATCAGCGTTAAGAAAACCGTTACTACGCCCAGGAGATCATGAATAGAAACGATTAACCTTCCCAGATTATCATAAACGTCGCAATTTACAAATCCACAAAGCTATATAATGGAGGTAGGTGGAATAATTGAAACTCTGAAATAGATGCTCATGATTTTTCGGAATTGAAGTTTATCATCATCATTGCTCTGCTCTTATCCCAATTTTAAAAAGACGCTATATGTCCTTTCCTTCCACACAATCCTATCAGATGTACACAAATATGGCGCAAATATGGCGTTCATTCCCTTCGTATATATGTATTTGTCATGTTTACAGAGTCCTTTTTTGTTTCATTTGTCATGTTTATAGAGTTCTTTTTTGTTTCAGTTATCATATTTAAAGAGTCCGTTGTAATAACACCGTGTGTATAACACGGTCTAATTAAAACGCAAGGATAAAGATATCTTCAATGAGCTGTAATGATACCTTGCAGTTGGGCTCATTTTAATGCTCATCTTAACGAATTAATAATATCTATTATTTCAAGTTTTATTGCAATTTTCCTCAATCAAACTCGGTAACAATTTTAGTGCAAGATTCTTCTCCATAGACTTCAGCAAGCTCCCTGTTATTTTACTCATCAAAAGATATGTAGGGACAGTACCCGGCAATAAATATTGCACATCAATCTTTAGAAAGAGGCAATCGATTAATTTCGACCTCGTAGAGTATTGACTCTGTCGCACACTACCTGTGTGACGTTTGCCAGTCGTACAAGTGCGAGAGAGTGTAGTTGTATCCAGTTAAAAAAATATACTGAGTAGTTAAAACCTCATAGAATATGTTTACTTTATTTAATAACAAAAGTCATAATTATTTTACAGTTCCTAATAAACGACTATTAGTGCTTTGTGCGGCGTCACACAGGTAGTGTGGGACAGGGATAAAGCTATCACGATAATATTTATCGCCGAATCCCTACTAATATATAAATGTGAATGTAAGTTTGTTTGTTACGCTTTCACGCTAAAACTACTCAACCGATCATCATGAAACATTGTACACATATTCTTGGAGGTATTAAAAGTAACATAGGATACTTTTTATTAAAAAAAAAATCGAAATTTTTATATGAAAAGTAAATAAATTGTTTGTCAAAAAATCTCAAAATCTAGCTTCTTCAACGTCATCTAGCAGTCCAGTAATGAAGTTCTAACCCTGAGTATTGTAATACCGTTACACTGTATTACCGACGGTCACGTCAATATCCAATCCAATTAACTATAGTTTCAGCTGTTTGTGATTTTTCTATATTTATTGTTATTTTTTTCTGTCATTATATATGCTACTGCATATATAAAACTATTTGAAGTTTTGAGGTTAGATGTCATTTTTGTGGTTAGATGCTATTATTTAGTTTTAATCTTCAATTCTTACTCTGTTCTTCTTTAAAAATGCATCGGAAGCGGAAATCTGATCTATCCAAAAATTCCTCGCGGGCCCGTGCAGCAAAAGTTGCACGAAATCAAGAATCTTCGGTTCAAGGATAGTAATCTTTTACGCGGGCGAAGCCGCGGGCAGAAGCTAGTACTATATAAAGGTGTAACCAAATGGGTGGTGTATTATTTTGGCAATATAGCGCGAGTCACATCCTTGCACTGAATTGCCGCTATATTATATCATATTTACAATTTTGTAACAGGCGAAAATACAATTAATAAAAAATTGCTATTTGTAATTAATTTAATTAACACCTAGACTACATGGAAATAAATATTGCACATCGGTCTTTAGAAATAAGCAATCGGTTAGTTTCGAGCCTTGTCTCTGTTGTACACTACAAGTGACATATCCAGTTTTACAGCATTATATTATGTAGCAATCTTTGCAAATATAACTTTTTTTAGCTCCTGTAACACAGTTTATAAGTAGCGTAGGAGCCAGAAATTCCCATATATATTTATAATGTTATTATACAATAAACAAATACATAATTGTTAAATTTAAAAAAGGCGGCAGTAATTGTGTATTTACATGAATTTTAAAGTCTTGTGTTATAACACTACAGTGGAGAAGAATGAACTTTAATTAGTCCTATGTATGAAATGAAAAGCGATTTTGTTAGTGCTTATTATACTGAGTATGATAAAGAAATCAGTGTAAGGTCTCTACACTGATTTCTGTAATAGAGAGAGAACTTTTTGAAAGATGTGATAGCTACTTGCCCTTATTAACAGTAGGAAATTACTCTAAAAGGGTCTGCAGCCTGACATTATCCCTATTTCACATGTTAGTGCCAACAATTTATGTGTTACTAAACGATACTGGAGTATTTTCTCTACAAATAAAAATGTAATAATATATCCTACCCTGCAAGGGACATGTTGTGATGGTATGTATGTATAAAAATGTAGTAGTGTTTTCACCACACTCTTCCCTCTACATATGTGAATCTTTGAAAGATAAAATAAGAAATAATAATTTCTTATGGACTGAAAGATGAAAAAATTTCATTCTTAGAAACAATTACTTTACAATAATGACTTGGGATGTATTAGACTTGTAGAAAATTTATGAAGAATTATCAAAGCAAATAGATGTATAAAACCAATATGAACAAGTGAGAAGCCACACCGGATGATTTCAGAGGGCAAAATAGTTACAGAAGTACTAGTATAAACTCACCTATAACTACATAACACAAGATTATACATATTAATTACTTTTAGATAATAAACCCGCACTAAGGATTAAATCTCCCCATGTGATGACGGGATTAGAATATAATTGTCACCATCAGATACTTGTTGGTAGGAATCCTAAAAATAGGCTACAGAGTGACTCCTGAGTAACATGTAACACCTCACTACCCTTAGAAATCTGCCTAGCAAGCGGTTATAGCACTATACTCTAATTTATAGAGTAGGTTATCTACAACCAATAGTAAATGGCGACAGGCATTCAACTTGAAGGATTAAATCATTATATCGCTAGTTACTTTACAAACTCATCATTAACAGCCATGAGTTATACCTAGGTTCAAAAATTAAGGATAGAAAATATCCTGGATATCGAACACGTGACACTTGCCTGGCAGGCTGCGTAATCACGCCATACCGGCAGTCAAAAATCTTTAAACAATAACTTCCAATTTACCTATTATAGTGACGTATGTCATTCTTAGCACTTTCTCTTAATTAGCAAAGTTTTATTGCATTATTTTACATTTGATGACATTGCAATAGGTACATAAAAACTCTAAATGCACCTGAAAATCAGAAGATTAAGCAGAATTGTACTTTCAAGGTTATAGACATATAGTTCAAGGAAATAAACATTTATATGTTGGTTAAATAATATTTATATGAGGAAAACATTGTTTTAGATTCAAGATGGATATTGCATCTGGCATCTAGCGAAGAATGCTGGGTCAACCCTGTACATATTGGCAAAAAAGAGAAAAAAGAAAAAGAGCAGAATGATGATTTGATTGACTGTGTCTCTCACACAGTATCTTCTGTATAAGTCTTTGAAGAATGTCAATTCCTATCTTTTATTGACATCAAATACAAGCATTAGTTTTAAAAAAGTTTTTTAATTAGATTTAGCAATTATCTGGCCATATGATTAATAAACTTGTTTTCCACTTCACCTCATATTGTTTAAGCGTAAAAAAAAATTGTTAGTACATCCACTTGTGAATAATTATATTAGTGCCAGTGATAATAAAGTTAACTTTTTCTAATACAAACATAATGTGCAATTGAGATATTACAGTGTTTGTAGAGTCTACATTATTAACACATTAAAAAAAATTGCAAATGTAAACGTAATAAGATCTATAAAACAAGAATCCAGCTAAGTTACGAAAATGCAAAAAGCTAGCATGACATAATGACGATTCGTGAAAATAATGTGTAGAAAAAAAATATAGTAATGGCAACACAAAAAAATGGCTAAATGTTAATCACAACATATATACCAAGCACAGTATTTCTGAACTTACAAGCAGTTGCTGTAGACCCTGCTGTTGTTGTTGCTGCGGACAACATTAACAATATATATGCTGTGTGGTCTCCAAGAAATGGACCCCTAATGATTCCCTATGGTGTCCCTAAGGATCCTTTTCCTAATCAACACATGGTTGATATGAATCATGTCAATAATAGAACTAATTGTATCTAAAGTAAGCTTCTTAATTTTTATTTATGCTTTTTAAAACTCATAAATATATCAATTTGGTTTCATCAGTCCACCTAACTTATTCTGCGATTCAGGGTTTGTAGTTTTAGTATTCAATCAGCCATTGTAGAATATTTACCATCCAAAATTGTTATGACAATTGCAATGTGTTAGTGCTGCAAAAGCATCACACAGCCAAAAGTCAGAGAGAGAAAGTTTTAGTTATAATTTAATATAAGTATATATATGTAACTAAACTTATTTTAGATATAAATGTGTACAAAATAGTAATAATTGCCCTATAATTAGGTGACTTTCACTATAGAATTCTTTATAAACTTAAAAAAATGTATTAGTCACCTTGATAAAAACAGAAACGTAATAAGCAAAGGAAGAAATGGACTAGAATAATGAAATTTTGGAACACTAAAAGCTTATAAAAAAAAATTAAGTCTTTAAAAACTCTTAATAAGTTTTTTGAGCACAATTTATAGCACTACATTATTAGAAATAAGGCGGCTTACCCCAATAATGGCATTCAATTCTGACATTGTAACTTGCTTTGCTCGTTCCACAGCTGATGCAACTTGCTGCTGGTGTTCTTGTGCCAAAAATGGTAAAACCTGGCCTATGATACCACTTAGTCTCTTAGCTATTTCTGTCTGGAATAATATCAAGATGGAGAAATGTTATAATTAATATGGTTTAATTAAATTTTTATACTACATTTATATAACATAATATTATTTTATATTTATTATTTTAGTAATTAAAATTAAATGTAATTTTGGAACATATGCTGTAATCTAGCAAGATTTTGCAAGGCGGTGTTACATTATCAAATATGTAGGGCTGTAAAATATATATATTGCTATAGTCCTTTGTTGCCTGGCCGTTTTTGTTAATCTGGTAAATTACATACAGTGTAACAAATCTATGCATTTTAAGTAATTTTTAATATCTTAAATATTATTGATAAAAATAATTAAAAAGCAATGACTAAATGCCCACAATCAGATTACAATAAAACTGACATAATACAAATCAATTACTACAAAAACTAAATCGCTGTGTGGTAGTGGCTACGAATACTACCAACTCTTACTTTACTTGTGAATGTCGTAAAAGATAACTAAAAGCCTTATATCGACCTGGGCCAACACCACCTGATGCTGTTTGGTCAACAATCACATTCCCAAGGAGAGTTGATGTCGGGTGGGCGGTAGATCATAATACTATTGCCAATAACTTTTACAATATGTAGGAAGAGGAGTACATATGGCGTTGACTCCAAGGATTGGATGAGAGCAGAAGAATGATGATTTGGTTTGTAAATATTGTTATAGACATATCAAATCAAAAGAGATCCCAATTTAAACATGGTCTAAGTTAGCGTAGGTCTACCGTAATATACAATTAGAATGATTAGAAATATGGTATTTGAATGCGTACCTGTTTATGCATTTCTACATTGAGACCATATGACATTTCATAATACTGTAACAAAATACATTAAATTAGATTTGATATCAATAGTTAGTGAGTAATAAGAAAAATACCTATAGCTACCTCTTGGCCACCGAAGAAGAAGACCGCCTTTCAGTAAACCATCTGCTTGGCCTCAAGACATATATTGTAGGGTGGGTCTATGGGGCTGTGCGCCACTCCTCTGTCGCCCTGGACGGATTAGCAGGGCGTGACGTACCGTAGCCCGCCGACAAAAAAATAGCTACCTTATCTTAGATATAGCTAAGGGAAGTTTCTAAATAAAAAAGGGACACTATGAAGTACTTCCTAATTTACTGTAGAAATTCGTAATACATACATACATATCATCACGCCATATCCCTTGCAGGGTAGGCAGAGAGAACAGAGTGCCAGAGAACTCTATCCTTGCATACTTCACTCGCTTCCTCAACATTCATAATTCTCTTCATACACGCTCACCGGCTTCGGAGACTCTTGACTCCACCTTCCTTCAGTACATGACAGATCTGGTCTAGGAAGGTTAGTCTCGGTCTCCCCCGGTACCTACATCCTTCCACTTTCGCATTGTATATCTTCTTAACCAGACGTTGGTTCGGCATTCTTTCCACATGTCCGAACCATCAGAGCATTCCCTTTCGCATCTTTACACCGATACTCTCTTTCATACCTCTCTTACGTCGTCGTTACGAATGCGGTCGGTCATCCTAACTCCACAGATTTTCCGTAGAGATCGCATTTCGACCACATTAATTTTACTTTCATACTCTTTTCTGCATACCCAACTCTCGCTTCCATACAGTAATGTTGGGACAACCACTGCATTATGTATTGCTACGCGTGCCTTCTGGCTGAGGTGGTGGCTACCGAGAAGTTGCCCCAATGCTCCATTCACTCTATTTCCCACATCCAAGATATACAAATTCATTGTATATAAATTCTTAACAAGTCATTAATGCAACAAATGTATAAAATATTTTTCAAATTCCAGAAGAGGTTGTAATTATCATTAAGGATATGCTTACCGATGAAAATTTAAAATTATTGTTGAATAAAGCAGGTAAAGCAACCTTTTTTTTTATTTTTCTTTTTTGACACTGTAGAAACGCATTTACGCACTAAAGCTGGTGTCAAGACGGGTGGGAGTGTGGGACTCGCCGGTTGGGTGTTCCACCGGAATACCCACTAAAACCACAGCGGCCCCCTTCCGCGCTTTTACGGGACGCCGGAGAGATCGTCTACTGACATTCGATCCCCGATGCCCCAAGGTAAAGCAACCTGGTTAGTTTTACATTAGTCCAAATTTAAAATCTCAATAATTAATATAAATAAAGTTGTTCATAGCGAAAGTAAACAATTATCAGCAGTCTGCTCTAATGTATTATTTGCTAATTATTATAAATATTATTATTGCCAAATTGTATTACATATTATTATTGCTAATCATGTTGGGACTGCCTTCACAAAAAATAATAGTATCCTTAGTTGAAGTATCCTTACAAAGTTTTATAGTCTTGCTATACATACATAGTGCACATTTGTTAGAAATCATAACTAGTTTTTATAAAGTTGAGTAGTTTGTAGTTAAATAATGATACTAATAGACAGAATATTACAATACACAAATGAATTCAAAATACTACTTACCATAACATAATGCCTTTGCATTTCTGTCTTCTCACTGGCAAGTTTTTCACATTCCAATTTTAAACTGTAATTATGATAAATTGTAAGTTTATATAAAAGGTGTTACATATTAAAGTATTTATATATAAAACTCATATTAAGGTTAAACTAATAAAGGTGACAAAATTGAATCTATCAATGGCTACATTATGTACTTATACTTACTTGTGATATTGAGCTTGTAAAAAGCTAAATTCTTCTTTTATACGCTCTAGTGTATCTGCTATTGTAAACTTAATAGGTCCTGCTGGTGGCTGAGGTCCCTGAATAAAAACGGCAAACAATAATAGGGTCCAACATTTGACACCTTTAATACAGCTATTTTGATTCAAATCAAAATATTGAGTTGAATAAAATGAAAGTAAAAATTTTACTGGATGAATAATATAAATGTAAAATGGTTATTGAGTACGCAAAGCTTGTTATAAAAAGAAAAAACAACACAAACCCTTACCGCGGCCGCCGGGTGCCGCGCAGCCGACGGATACATCTTAGCAGAATTTTAATCCAATATAGTTATTTCTTGAACAATCAAATATAGTTCTCTTTAGATCCGTTTGCTAACACCATCGGGACCATTTCATAGAACACCGGTCACCGTTGCTTTTTCACACCAAACACAGAGGAGCCCGACTTACGCGCTAATGACAATGATATGCACAAACTTTGCCTCGAAACTTTTAAATAATCAGTCATTATATCGTCATAAACTACTTTTAACAACAATTAATAATCACTATATCAATAAAGCTATTATTTGTATTAATACTAGTATTTATTGAGAAACGATCAACAGATATTTAACAACTTTTTAACCATAAATCCACGCCGTAATTTCTAATCTACTGTCATGTCATCTATCATTTCTTTTTTCCTTGTAAATTATGGCTTGTTTACTAAGACCTTTAAGCCATCACACATCGTTCACATTACGCCGTACATAGAGTATATTATCTTCGAATTACAAATATTACTTAGGATGGGTAGATGGAATGGAAATAGTATAAACGCCAAAATATGAAGTTGTCTGGTGTCACCGATACAAAAATAACTAGATTTGAAAATACAACTATAAGAAAAAAAATAGTAAGTTCTTTTATATGAATGAGTATTATATATAATGAATAATTACATTAATTACGTAAAAACTATTTATTACAACTATACCTCTAAATTTTTTGCTATAGCTCTTTCTATGGTCATAACTTTAAGGTATTTATATAAATTGCTGCCATAAATAGATATTTGTGCTTTATTTATTTAAGTAAAATATACAATAGTAACAACATATAAAGTTGCAACGTTGAGCAAGTAAAAATCAAATATAAAAATCTGTATTTTTTATTAATCATAACATAATTCAAAATGACAAATGCTGTGTGATGGCAGTTATGAATACTACCAAACCTTAAATTGCTTGTAGGTCTGGATCTGGGGGGCACACTTAAAACATTACTTTTTTTTACTGACCGTCGCGCTGCCTACAGATTGGTTGTACAAACTTAGCTGCTGCTATTTTGTCCTGTCTGTAGTGTAGGTAGTTATTGTCATCGATCTATTTTCGATTATTGATGTACTTTCTGAAAATTATATCATTTTTCATTTTTAAACTTATATTATTATTGTTTCGATATCAGCTGATATGGCTTTTTTTATATTTCAGGGTAGATCTCATAGTAATAGAATATTCTGTATAATTACACATACACATGTAGATATGTATATATGTATATATCACTTCATCTTTAGTTCACCGCTTAAACTCTGGGTAGCAGCACTTTCCATACATGCATATTTTATCATCGAGTTGCCACTCTTTTTCAGTTTAATAACTTTACTCTTTGCTCTGGATCAAAGAGTAAAGTTATTAAACTGAAATGGTCTGGATACAGATGACTAAGAGCTTAGGGCCATTTTTTGATTTTTTACCTCCCCCTACTTACTTAATAAACTTAAAGTGAATAAAGATAAATCAGTTAAACAATTTGTAAACAAATAACTCTTTTAAAATAATGATTGACTAGTTTTAAATTAATCTTTAATAAAATAAATTTCATAGTTCAAGCTGTCACAATTCAGATAACCAATCGTTGTCTGGACTAAATGGATTAGTAAGCCACGTTATCCAATCGAAAATAATTCATAACTCATCAGATGCAGTGTTAGATGGAACTTCATCTGATTCTGACACCTTTTTCTAGCAAGTCAGCACCTTTGAAACTTGTAAAATATTACGTAAAAATTGGTAAGCTATCCCTCTCCCTACAAAGTAAGGCGTATAAAGATTTTATTAACCCCTTCCTGTTGAGGATCCTTATGGAATTAATGAATAGCCCCTTAACATCGATCTGGGATAACTCCATCTGATGCCATCAAGTCAACAATTGCATTTCTAAGGAGGGTCAACCTCAAGATGCCAATAATTATCTAGAATATGTACAATGGAAGTGTATATTGCTCGACCCCAAGTAATTGGGATAAGAGCAGTATAATAAGTTGAAAACAACAATGATTAAGTACTGTCTTATACAGGGCCGGCTTTACCTATAGTGCAGAGGGTGCGGTGCACCCGGGCGCCGGGTGTTAGGGGGCGCCGAGAGCCGCTTGTAACCATCAACCTATTCCATTTTGTTCATCCACTTTGGTACAAGATGGCGCCAGGTTATTGATTGCACCCGGGCGCTACATGTGCTTGAGCCGCGCCTGGTCTTATATGAGTTCCTAAATATGGAGATTGACCAATGTATTACACATATTTATTTTCGTTAATAATTTTAACAATGGGATATACGTTATGATGTGTGATAAAGTATACCCCCGCAACCTTGAGACCTCCGTGGAATCACCGTAGAAACTCTACAGACTCACCGTAAATGAACTGTGGAAACACCGTGGATTTGTTCCATTTGTACACGATGGATCCAGTATTTTCACTACTTGTACTGTGGAAACACGGTGGAAAAATGGAACAATTTCTTCTAAATGTCTTTGTAAACAAATTTCTAAAAATTACGTTGAGAAAGCCAGAATTCGAAACCACGACCGTTCATTTTAACGGGTAATCAAAATTAGATTCGTCTACCCCAACGCCACAGGAACATTAAGTCAGAAAACGAAATTGGTGACATTTGAAGCAAATTAATTTTTAGTATAAAGTGAGTAAGATGTTATTGTTTTGACCGTTATGTATTAGAATTTGGTTGGCATCACTTTTTCACTTTATTATTTTGTTGTACAGAAATGTTGATGAATTATGTCTATATTTTAACTGTTTAAGATTTTTTGTTATATTGTTTATACGTAGTTTTTAATTGTCACGGCACATTCACTCAAATTTTCTTTTCAAACTAACTTGTTTAGATGTAAACGCCGTGGGTGCAGCGAAAAACTACTGTGGAAACACGGTGGAAAAATGGAACAATTCCACCGTGGAAATACTGTGGAAACTGCACAGATTACACGGTGTTTCCACGGTGGTCTCAAGGTTGCGAGGGTAGTAGTAACTACAACATAATATGAACAATTTGTTTTATGTAAAATAATTGATATAGATTGAGGACGATATTGTGCGAGGGAGCACAGCTGTACAACCAACTGCCTAACGGTATATATATCTACAAAAAGAGTTTAAAGGAATATTTAAGAATGAATATGTAATTTATAGATGATCTAGAGACTGAAGAATAATAATAATATTGTACTTAACTTTATTTTGTATCTCATTATAAGTGAACTATCATTAAGTTTGTATGAGAAATAAAGATCTTTAAACACAAATATAATATATAGTTTAATATGTTAGACATTTAGACGTTAACGCTACTTTACCTTACAGTTAACTATACTATTTCCATTTCTTTATTTTCTCGATGACAGTTCTAATTTGATAGTTGTAGTGTTGTGACCAAATAAGTAATGATATCGATCGCATACCTATATGTTTTGAACAAAGACAAATTCAACAAAAACATTCAAATATATTTTTTCAAGCTGGGAACACTCAATGACGCACCGCCATTTTGTATTTGTTTTAATCTGTCACTCGCAACAAGACGGTCGTGCTTATGGTCACTACATTTCTGTTCGCTGAGTTTTTTCACATTATCCATACGTTACGTTGTGTATTTTGTGTTCCTCCGTGTTGATTGCTGCCCAGCTGTCAAATATCAAAATGCTTTAGGGATCTGTTCGGAAAAGTCAGGCGAGAGAACTGGTGATCAAGGTTCGTAATTACTTTGAAGCAGAATATCAAAATGGTGGCCCGCTATTACCACTGTCGCAAGTGCGAGAGCGTGTTGCGGCCGCATTAGGAATTAGTGGAACTACTGTTTCAAAAATTACTACCGAAGCTTACGGTACAAGCGGCATGCAAGCAAATAAGCTTCGTACGCCCAAGAAGAAACGCCAACCACGTCGTGTGACATCGGTTGACAACTTCGACTGACGCTATTCGTCGTCATATATATGACTATTACTTGCGCAAAGCAATTCCAACACTTAAAAAACTTGTTTCTTTAGGTGAACGTGGTTTGTTCCATGGCCAAAAATCGTCATTAAGCTTAGTTTTGAAAGAAATTGGATTCTCTTATAAAAAATCGGACAAACGTAAAATATTGATGGCGCGTCACGACGTTGCTATGGCTCGCTGCGAATTTTTGAGCGAAGCCAAAAAGATATCAGATTGGTCAAATGTTATTTTCACTGACGAGACTTGGTTAAATGCAAACCACATAGTATCGAAGAACTGGACTGACGACACCGCCGCTTCCACTAGTTGAGTGCCAATAGGAAAAGGTGAACGCCTTATCATATGCTATGCAGGGTCTACGAAAGGATTCTTGTCAGATGCTTTACTGGCCTTTAAATCCAAGAAAACAGTGGACTACCACGAAGAAATGAACGCGGAGATTTACGAAGGATGGTTCAAAGAAATGGTGCAATCTCTGGAAGAACCGTCGATAATTATTATGGACAACGCTACATATCACTCTAGACAAATTGATAAAATGCCGACGCATGCCAATAAAAAACAAGAGATAATTGACTGGCTCAAACGTCATGGCGAAAATGTGGATGATACTTTATTAAAAGTACAATTAGTGAATATTTTAAAATAAAAAAAAGCCTCCCTAAAAGATATATTACCGACGAAATAGCTGCCGAATGTGGTCATTGGGTTCTTAGACTTCCGCCGTATCATTGCCAGTACAATGCTATAGAACTAATATGGGCACAAATCAAAGGACACGCCGCTCGAAACAATACCCATCCCCCTTTTAAGGCAAACAAGATGTTAGATTTATTAAAAAATGCATGTGCGGAAGTAACCGCCGAACACTGGGAAAAAATTGTGAGAAGAACCCAAAACACTATAGCGTCGGATTGGGAAATTCATGTGGCATTAGATAATATAGAAATACAGGAACTTATAATAAAAGTTGAGGAGAGCTCATCGAGTGATAGTGGCGATTCATCAGATTTTGATTAAAATTAATAAATGAACAATCAACATAATATAATTACATCTTGTAATGAAATGTAATATTAGTTAATAAATTTGTATAAAATTATCCGGCAATAGTTTAGTTTCTTACACTTTGTAAAAAAATATCGGGTCTCTTATCGTGTTACGTTTATTGATAGCTCCATCCCTATCAGTTTCTCCGACTCTGCTATGACCTTGTACGCGCGTAAGCGTCATATTTTTATTAAATAATGTATACATAATGTAAAAAAGACGCTCGTTTAAGTTTCCACAGGAGCTGTCATCGAGAAAATAAAGAAATGGAAATAGTATAATTATACATAATAGTGGATGTTGTTAAGTATTTGCCAGATAAATAAAATAAGGGTGATAAAATTTATAATAATGGGGTTATTTTTTATTTTTAACCTATCTTACTTTATAATTCCACCAAAAGCACAGCTTAAACTAATATCAGCTTAGTAAGCATTGTTACAGGTTATATGTTAGCCTTTAAACAGCTAGACTCTAGACCTATCTCTCTCTTAGACCTATTTCGAATGAACCATTCTGACGGTTAACTATATTTACTAAATTCTTGTTTTAATTTTTTTCGCCTATCCAATCAAATTAAAAAGTGAAGGGTAAACTCTAGTCCATAGGTCTTTACAGAAATGTGAAAATGTTATGTGGTATTCTTAAATTGTATTGAATATTTTTTTCGTGTTTTATAGTGTTATATTAAATATTTCTGTTTTATGTAATTTAATGCATAGAAATTGCTAACATGAAAAGTAGCAATAGCTATACAGTGCTTAGAATATGTTTAAATTTTCTTGCCAATATTCTGAGAGGAACCCTGGGGGGGCACACTTAAAACATTACTTATTTTTACTGACCATCGCGCCGCCTACAGGTTGTTTGTACAAACTTAACGGCTGCCATTTTGTCCTGTATGTCAAACGTTTGACAACTGAGAATTATTATTTTTTGTTCCTAGCGTAGGTACTTATTGTCATCAATCTATTTACGGTTATTGATGTACTTTCTGAAAATTATCTCAATTTTCATTGTTAAGCTGATATTATTATTGCTTCGTTATCAGCTGATATGTTTTTTTTATATTTCAGGGTAGCTTTCATAGTAAAAGAAAATTCTATATAATTACACATACACATGTAGATATGTATATATATCACTTCAACTTTAGTTCACCGCGTAAACTCTGGGAGCAGCACCTTCCATACATGCATATTTTATCATGGAGTTGCCACTCTTTTTCAGTTTAATAACTTTACTCTTTGGAGGAACCTATGTATATTTAGGCAGCTAGCCCTTAATAAAAGGTGATGACTGATAACTTTAGTTACCAGTGGATCTTACACAAGTTACACAATACGTAGAAATAAAAATAAATATAATTTTCAAAGGTAATTAAAGAGTTCGACGGAACGGATAATAACTATTAAGGCTACACAATATAAAGAAGTGATAAATAATATACTAAAAAAAATATTTTAATAACACTTGGCTGTATAGGCTTTAATTCTTTTGCCTATCCGAACGGACGAACAGAATAAAAAACTCTTTGGTTGTATTTTTTATTCTTAATTTCTTACGGTAGACGACGATGCCATAATTGGCAGGTCGTCGTCGCGCTGCAGCTGTTTGATTTGCGACTAAGTGAGCGGTGTCGAAGTGTTTTGAAATAAACTGACTGGTTGCTTTGTACAAAGCGTGATTGAGTGCATTTTCAATGATTATATTCAGAAGAAAGTGCTGTTCTTAAAGTGATTTTCTGTTTTTTGTGAGTTTATTTTTGTAGCAAAGAGAACCATCATGGATTTCAAAACAGTCGTTTTCAACGCTGCTCGCGATGGAAATCTTACCAGACTGAAAGTAAGTATCATAAGAATATATTTGTTTATAATAACTAGTTATAAACACACTGATAGATGTCTTATTTAAACTCGTCGTACATTCGATTCTGATAAGTTCATAACTGTAGAAATTACAGTTAGTGCTAGTTCCACGTTTATAATTCATTGCGATTCGCTACAACGTGAATACGACAGGAATAATAAGAAACTCGTGACATTTGCGTCTATTTCCTATATTCGATGCCCGTCCTAATTTTATCATAACGTTGTTACGCTCTAGAAATACGTTGTGAAGTAGGTACGTAAATCTCTACGTAATATAATGTCGAAACCAACTATTGAAATTGTATTACTATCGTAATTATTCTGGGATATACAACAGGTCTTATAAAGACAGTAGAATAACATCGTATCTTAGGAGGTGTGCATCTTCTGTCAAAGTTGCGGGCGTATTGACGTCATAAATTATCATAGCCTTATAAATTCTAAAGGAAATTCATACTGCTCAATTTAGTTAAAACTAACACTAATGTTATAACAATAAAACAATCACCAATGTGAGAGTTGATTTAAATAGTATTTATTTAAATCCGACTTTCAAAGATATCATAAATTAATGTCATTTTTGCACTTTACTAAAAAGCTTTAGATTGAAAATTTCTTAACAGTAGTAATAGCAGTGCAGTTATTATATTTATTAATAATTGTTTGAATAGATAGATTGCTGATTAAAAATGTCCCATTCTGAGGAGAAAAATCGGAATTACTGTGTTTATTATTGTGCTTCGGTAGTCATGAAAATGGACCATATGTACAGTATTTGAGTAGAAACCTAAATAAATTGGGTGCATCTTTAGTCTGATATGAAATGATGTAGAGATATAAAAATAAGAGGAGGTTAACAAAAAACTATTACAATATACTTTGTAGACAGACCTTAACTATATCAGTGATATAGCTAATGTTCTTTTCCTCTGTAAAAAGTAATGAAGATCCTTCTTTCTATCTATTAACATTTCATTTTATAAGAGATCTCTAAGTAAAGATAAGTAGCCACTTTAATATCTTACTACTACCTAACATTCTTATTTTAATTCTCATTCTTCACTTTACAAATGAATATTATGTATTTAGTGGTGAATGTTACTACAGTTTTGTTGATTGTTTAAAAAGTACTAAATATTTAATATTTTTCATATGACTATGGAGAACAAATATCCCTACCCTATTATATCCTTTCCTGCAAGTAACACGAGTTATTTACATAAAGGAATATAAGGTTTAAAACAAACCTCAAAATAAAACAAACCTGTTAGACACATGTACTATAGCAGAAAAATTTCCTTTTCAATGTAGAAATAAAGTGTGTGTTAAATGTAGTCCTTATTGCTAATATTTTAATTTGAACAATATGGATTATAATTGCTAGTGAAATTAATAAAAATATATATATATGTTCACAGTAAAACTTTTAATTATTTAATTCAATTTAGTTTTTAATTAAATGTAAGTCAATATTAATTTATTTTACTTCCTGTGCATATATCATAATATTCTACATATAGCAGAACTTAATTAAAGTACCCATTTTGTGGTATTTCAAAATATATTATTGAAAAAAAAACATCATTTCATAAATTATCTTTGGTTTGTTATGTTTTAAATAAGTTATTTTTTTGGAATAGAACCCATAGATTCTTGGTATTCTATATTACGAATATCAAACAATTTTATTGCTCTATTAAACTTCTTTCACTTCATTCAATATTAGCAAATCTAAGTAATTATTGTCTTCATTGTATAATTTTGTGTTTTATTGGGAATTGATTTGGAGGCACTATAGATAATAATCCACTGTTCTAGTCATCTTTCATCCTAACTACACACTCTTTCAGACCTATCTAAGTAGTTGGATAGGTAATCATAGTTGATTATGATTGTTATTGGATTCCTAGGAGAGTGCTAATTTTCATGTCAATTCCTCAACCGGTTTTACAACCGCCCCAAGAAAGTGACACATTTTTTTGTTTACTTGTTTATACATGGAGAGTCCGTTTGAGTGTTACATATAATCCAAAGCTCAAAGGCAGTTTACATTACAATAGGATTCTTTATAGAGTTTGAAGAAGGATAATGGGTTATGGTATCTCTTGTCATATTGAAGAATGTTGGAATATACATGTTATTGGGTTAAAAAAACTTAAAAAATACACAACTAAAAGAATTTGCACTTGAAAATTATGATTAATTGTAGTAATAGATTAAAAATAAATAATGAACAGATTAGAAACTGCATTTAATACTTAAGTAATCACTTAATGCAATTTTAATTTCTTTATTACATATGTGGTTTAGCAAACTTCAATGTTTCAGTTGATATTTTAATAATAATTTTATTGCACATATTTTTTAAAAATATCACCTCTTATAATATTATTGTCAATAGCCAATAACTTTTATAATATGTACTATGAAAGAAGAGTAGATATTGTATCAACCTCAAGTAATTGGGAATAGAGTAGGAGAATGATGATTAAGCTATTAGGTATTATCATTATAATCATATTTCAAAGCAATTTTTTTACAAAATATTAACAATAATATAATAAGATAATATCAACATTGTCTCTAGAATGTTCTCACAATTACCATAATCTATACTAAATTCTGAAGTTTGTTTAATACATAAAAATATACTAGGTTTAGGTTTGTACAAGCAACTGTCCACTAGCCAGTCAATATATACTATTAGATGTAGAACTCCCTCAATAATGCCAAAATGAAAGATGATGACGCATCGGATGTAGATAGCATTTTGATATACTGGTAGTTTATTTATCACCTATGCAACATAGCTCAAAAAGTTTGATTGTATTAAAGACTTTCCTATCCTTACTAATATTATAAATGCAAAAGTAACTCTGTCTGTCTGTCGCTCTTTCACGCCAAAACTATTGAACCGATTTAAATGAAATTTGGCACACTGATAGTCTAGAGCCTGATAAAGGACATAGGCTACTTTTTAATGCAAAGAAAGGGTTTTAAAGAGGGATGAAAAGTTGTAAGTAATTATCGTCATTTTTAAAGCCATAAGCTTGAAACTTATCTTTAGGCCATTGATTAAATATAAATAAATATGACATTAAAATTTCGTAAAAAATTTACCCTTAAGGGGTAAAATAAAAATATGAAAATCTTTATAAAAGTAACCTTTTACGCGGGCCAAGCCGCAAGCAGAAGCTAGTAATCTATAAATGCTTAATACAGGGGTTGGCGTATGTATCTAGCATTTTTAAAATACTATTTCTCAGTAGATAATTCAATTTCTGCGAGTTTTGGAATCTTTGTTCAAATTTCATATATTTTCAATAGCGTTACCAAGTTTATGACACACCCAGTCCTTTATAAGCTGTCAATGAGAGGCTCTAGAGAACTGCACTGTCATGGACGGGTGATTACCCTCCAGGTAGGAAAACAAATTTCTCTCCAAACTTCTAAAAACATTAAATTTTATTCAATTTTTCTTCCAAGTCAATGACGCTTTCATCGACCCTAAATATTCGAATATACTCTATTATCAGGATCAAAGGTCGTTTGTCGTGGCAGCCGAATCTTAATTGAAGATTCTTAGTATGCTTGCTCCATCTTTACCGAGCTCACTATTATAAGGCCGTGAAACAATGGAGCTCCTGTATATGATGGCTGTTCTTTTACATTTCATGATTTTGGCCAGCCAATAATATCGTAATGCCATGCCCCGTTGGTATACGATTACAATTTGTTATTAGTTTCCCACGATAGTAACAGACGCAATGTCATCACCATTGTTTGTGGTGGTTCCTATAACCGATTTTTAAGACTTACACGAAATATAGCGGTTTATGACTCATCGCATACTTAACCCATTACCACATGGAGCATATACAACCAATCAATATAGAATTATATTTCGCTACAAAAATCTTAGCCGCACGTAATAAAGGAGGCACCGTAATTAGTGTTTTTTTTTTGTTTTCCTTCTTTTATAGTCATGTTATATTTTTTATACAGAAAAAATATGTGAAAGACCCCTTAAGAATGTAAGTTCTCACGGTATAATATTAATGAGTTTCAAGCGGGCAAGGTCGCTATAAAAATATATTTTTTTTAAGTTTAATAGTGTGTGGTGCTTTGTTGAATTGTAGAAATAATAGCTACACAGGTGGTATAGTGATCTAATTAGCGTCCTTCTGAATCGAACATCGTACATTCATGGCTTAAAGTTCCAACGTAAAACCTTTTTAACCGACTTCAAAAAGGAGGAGGTTCTATGTTTAATTAACCTTATCTTTTATTCAACAAAGAGTATATAGTCATATGTTATAATTATAATTAATATTAAATCGCAGTATGTAATTCTTTTCTATTTTTTTGTTACTATTAAACTAAAATATAAGTAATAATTTACAGCTTAATGAGTATTAAAAATGGGCCTTTCAATATCCAATTTTAATACAACTAGTATATCTATGTTAATAAATTAACTAATTAAGCTGAGAATAAATTATTAAACATTGAAATTAAATTTATTTTATTAATTCATTTCTGATAATTATTTTTTATACAAATTAAGTTTTAATTACGTTAACCTTAGAAGATGGCCACTATTGGTGTCCTAGAATATGTTAAAACAAATATTTTTGATACTTTTTATACTTAAAAATGTTTTATGTAACTATAATGTCTGCATAGAAGACAGAGTGGCAAGTACCGACTTCTCGTGCCGAGTGCCGTGGGTACATCCCCATGCAGGAAATTTCGATCCATAAATGATTATACTGAGTCTGGATGTAATAAATACCCGTTAATAGAATGTTTTAGTAGACTTCAGCGACATAATGATTTATTTCTTAAAATTAACTTGAAAGCGATTGATTTATATAACGTTACGTTTATTAAATTAAATATTATTTAATATCTCATCGAAGTAAGTTACCACGAACCCAGCGCGATCCTAGATATCTAACCCTAGGTCTAGAAAACGGTCCTTGCGATTTCTTCTAAAATCAGGAATAAATATGAAGTCTCAAACTAATGAATCAACTCGAGAACGTAGTATAGGAATTGTCTGTCGTCCAACGTGGTATAGGAAATGCAGGCGGCACAGGAACATGTATGTACTTAGTAACAAAATCACTGTAAGTGAATGAGAACTTAAAATGTAAAAAACATAAAGGTCAGATGGACTATACTAGTCTATCTGAGTTTTATGTTCTAGTAGGTAAATTTACCTTCCACTGCAAAGTTCTATTGTGGTAGTACCACACTGTTGACAGTTCTCTGTCTACAGCCGCGCTCCGATCCGTCCGGGGTAGTACCACACTCTCGCAGAAGATTGACATCTGAGTAATGGCAATGTGCTATTGCGCTTCGTTCGGTGAGCGAGAGAGCTGAAAGCCCAACTGGGTGGGTTTGGGGTTTGTATTGGTAGGCAGCGGCCCTAAAGGTCCATGGGCGGCAATAACACTTGCCATCAGGTGTACTGATTGCTCGTTTGCCATCAAAAGCAATAAAAAAGAAAAAAAGTTCACACGTATCTCATACAGGAATATGTAAGAACTGAAAAGAAAGAGCACACTTAATATTAAATTTAGACTCGAAGAAATGTTATACTTAATAATCCTTTCAATTAATATCATAGGCCTTTGTGCCTATCTACATAATTAATAATTTATATCTTTCTTACATGGTGAACGGTGAACAATATAGATTATTTATATTTATAAGTTAGCTCGATTGTATGTAGGTATACAAATAAACTATCAATGTTGTTTTGTACGTAAAATAAAATCATTCGCGATTCGTTTATCTGGAACTCTGTGCGCTGATTATTCCGTTGTTATATGGACAATAACTTTGGAAAGTAGGTGGCAGAGCGTTGACCTCATTCGGATTTTGTTTATACACAGGTACAAACGACAAGCGTGTGCGCACTCGGTCAGAATCCGTGATTTAACTAAGAAAATCCAACGTTTAGAATATTCAAAAAGTGAATGGCGCAAAAGAAACCACAGATCTGTTTGCTCCCAAGTTTCTATTTTCGGATGATTGAACAGCTTGTACTGTGTTACTTTTTTTTAGCGGATTGCATGAAGTAGCTCTATGTAACTATAAAATGTCGCTTCATTTATTACAGAGAAAGCTAAACCATTGTATAATTGTTAATACATATATGCTTATATAATAAAAGGACTGTAATCTTCATTTTTTTTTAATATCGGCAGAGGCGTGTTCGTTTATGACCGAAGCCTATAAATTAATAGTTAGAAACAAAAAAAAAAAAACTATAAAATTTGTATCCATATTGTAAATTTTGATTATTGATGCACGATTTTTGTGTTATGATTTTTTTTTTTATTTTTTTTCAAACACACATAACTGACACACTAACATGACTTTACAAACATTCAATTAACGCAGACAAACTACATCCAGACACAGAACAGCAATTTTTCGATCGCACAGAGTATTGTCCTGCGTGGAAATCGAATCGATGTTCGGCATAACCAATACGCCACCTATGTAGTCAAGTCAATCGATTTACACTTTATACGTCATTTGGAAACGCTTGCTTAATCGGTATATTAAAATATTTCTTAAACGTATCTATAATTATGACGTTGTAATTTTGACGACGACGACGTTAAACGTATCTATAAACGTATCTAATATATGACACAGTTAGTTAGATGTACGCGAATAACAAATAATAATAACATTGCAATATCCATTTATCTTTCGCGACGTGCCCATTTTATGAGTTAGGATTGCATTTTGGTGAATTATTGCTGTTTTTTTTCTATGCTCTTAAATAACATATAGTGTACATTAATTTAATGCGTGTGCCAAGAATCAAAGAGTCTATAAATATATATGTTTACCTAGGAGGGTTATATGTTTTATGATATCTAACGTCGTACTATCTGGCATATTTTACTAGAAAATACAGATTGATGAGTCACACGATCTCATTAAAGAGAGAGAAGTTGTAAATAATTTTAAATGAGCCTTCTCTCGTGATGCGTATTTTATAATAAAAAAATGGATTTAAACTAGTTATTTTTATATGTTCTATATATTCTCCTTGTGGTGACGGAGTAAGAATACAATTCACCACCCTCTATGTTGCCCGTGGGTGATCGTACGAGACGACTAAGGGATATAAAACGCATATAACATCTATGCGAGAGAAGGAAACCTCGAAACAAAACTTTATACCAACACGTCTGACCAGCGTGGTATAGTAGGTCAATTACCCTCCCATTATGGAGGAGGCTCGAGCCCAACAGTGGGACATTATATGAGCTGAGATGATATAATAGAAATATAATGATGATGATAATAGAAATATTAAGTGCCAATTCATGTTTGTAACATAATATGTGTAGGGGACTCGTATTGAATTCTTAAGGATGTATAAAAGAAAATGTATGTTAGATAAGATTATCTTTTAGAATTATTAAGAATAATAAAACATCATACTACACAGCAAAATTTGCTGTGTGGTAGCGGTTACGAATACTACCAACCCTTATTTCGTTAGTGGATGTCGTAAAATACGACTAAGAACTTTATATCGACTTGGGTCAACCATCTGATGCCATTTGGTCAACAATTATATTCCAAAGGAGGGTTGACATTAGGCAGTCGGTCATAAAACGATTGCCAATAAATTTTGCAATATACAGGATGGAAGAGTAGTACATATTGCGTCGACCCCAAGTAATTGGGATAAGAGCAGGAGAATAATGATTATGACAAATTGATGCAAAATATAAAATGATTTTAAAATTAACTACTAAAAAAACTACAACAAACTATCCACTAATTTGCTGTAGTATTAATGGCTTTGATAGCCCTGACATCGGAATTCAGTAATTTGTCTTATATGACTAAATTATTTATGCTGATTTTTTAAAAATGACCAATTCATGACGCCACTCGTATATGTCTACCAAAAAGTAAGCGTTGCAAAGGTCTACCATAATTCCGCATTGATTAGTTTATCTAAGAGCTACAGACAACCTTTAAAATATAAAAACAAAATGAACATGTATGCGGTTGAGGACGTATTGATCTAAAATTGTTATCAAGGTAAATGGCAACGATACTCGAGCAGAAAATAACTCTGAGAAAATATTCACAAAAAAATATGAACATTTAAATTACTGAAAGGGGAATGCCCATTTTCGGTATCGCTAGATGCATCTAATTTTAAACTGTGACACGAGTTCATGACATGGAAAATCTTAGTTTATTATTAAAATAATTTTATCACGTATTGTGGAGTCTCACATTTGCCGGGTTTATGCACGTGTAATACATAATAGTCTTTTTTTGTATCGTAGTTTTCCGTTGAATAGATTTTTGTTGTAGCAACATTATTACACAGATAATTATGATTAATCGATCAATCGATGTTCTACTGATCTAATAAAGTATCGATTAAACATAATTATTTATGATTATTAACAGTTCATAACTTACTAACTAATATTTTTATACAACGAAAAAAATGTATTTATTAGAATATAATTTATTTTATCGACTGTACGAAACTAAACACAGCTTTTTGTTAGCCAATGTAACAAAATATTAGCTTTGAAACATTAAAAACTAGGTGAAATATGAGATCGTATTTATCATAAACAGAAAAACACAAAAATATTTCGCCTTCTTTCTTATTGTGAGTGAATACTCGTGTTTGTATATCAGTATGAAAAATCGAAGTAATAAGCGTTATCGATTTTTGATGTAAATCTTTTTATTTTAGTAACACTGTAACCGTACTTGTCAATCTTATTATGTTTGTTGTTCGCGGCTAAACAGATTGGATCGTTCAGTTTGTTTTTTTGTTACTGTTGATTTGTGTATTGTTACATTAACTGCACGTATTTTGAGAAAAGACTCTTTAAATATATACTTTTTTACTAATTGTGAGATAGAGACTCCTTGTAAAAAGTGATTGTGAGTGTGTAGTGTACAACATCACCGCTATGGCAAGCTCCGTTCGTCGGTGTATTAACTGTTTCCTTCGACTACAGCATGGAAGTTGGCAGTCGTTGAGAGAAGTGAACGATGATATCTACACTATTCTATCAGCTTGGATTTCACCCAGTTTGGTAAGTCATTTTTATGACTATGTATGCGCCATTTGTATACTACACAATGCTGGTTTTGTTGGGTACGAAGGCTAATGTATGTTGTTTTTTTCAGATTTCACGTGATGGCATTATTTGTAATGAATGCTTTGCTGCTCTCCAAGCCGCACTTTCATCTGGCTCAGGCCAAACTCCTGTGTTGGGCCATCGAAGCGTATGTTTTGTATGTGGAACATCAATACTTCGTGTGAGATCAATTAGAGTACCTGCCAATAGTGAAGAAAGGAATATCATTCTTAATCGGATATCTCCACATCTGGTATGTAAACAAATCAAATGATTAAGTATTTATATGTATATGCCAGCTTTGTTTATCAATTATCCCTTTGCTTTAAACATCCTCTCCTAATTAGATATCATTTGAAATGATATATAGTACAGTTTCAATACTTTTGTGATTAATTATCAGTAATCTAGTTTAAAGTTTTATTTGATAATTTTATTAGTTTTTAAATAAATTAAACACCTATTCTCCTAAATAATATTGTATATACAAGACAATAGATTTATTTACAAAATCTTGCATAACTGTAGTGTTGACAAGTAATTGCTGTCAATAGGCAAGTGTCTGTATTATATTTGTATATATATGTATATATATAAGTTACATATTAATCCTTACTGTTAACCAATCCTAACTTTTAATTTTTCTTGTTCAGATACATCATTTGGATAGAGTATGCCGAGCATGTTGGATGGCAGCTAAGAGGACCATACAACGGCATTTGCAATATGATGCTCATCATATGAATCAGCCTGATGATGAACCTGTACCCAATATTGATGTTCCTGCACCAAATGCTGATGAACCTGTACCTATTGTGGAAGTTGCTGCACCTGATGTAGCAGTACCTGTAGAAAATATTGATCCACCCGTACATGGTGACGAAGACATTGCTGTACATATTCCTGACCCACCAGCATTACCACAGCACAACCTATACCAGCCCCAAAGAAGGCAACAACTGCCAAAAATAACATCACAGACATATAAACGTGCAGCTGCATCAACTAGACATTGTGTTTTTACTAACTGTGGAAATACTGAAAGGCTATTAATACCTAGAGCATTGAAAGAAGAAGTTTTGAGCCGCTATCGAATTTATGTACCCCAAAGTGCTCGGATCTGTAACTTTCATTTGGATAATGACTGCTGGAATGAGTTACAAGTCAATTATTCTGACTTCACTGGTCCTCAAATGGATAACCTACTACTTATGTTGGAAGGACTGTCAACAAAGCAGATTAATTTTAGTAATGTCCACATGATCCAACCTAACTTATGTCATTACTGGTTAGGTCTAAATGCTGTACAGTTTTATGAACTAATGATCAATATTCCACAATTACACAATGAAGTGCCAGATGCTAGTGTAGCACTGTGTATTTATTTAACTAAGCTAAGAAGTGGAGACAGCAATGAGAGGTTGTGTGGCCTATTTAATATGCCGAGAAGTACACTCGAGCGGTACATGAATAAAGTGCGAGATGTTATGACATTGCATTTAGTACCTCATTATTTGGGTCTCAGTCATATGACTGTTCAAGAAGTGGCAGCAATCAATACACTAATACCTGAGGGGTTCTATGGAAACCTAGCGATGCCTGCAGAGACCAAACCAGCCATTACTATATGTGATGCTACATATATCTATGTCCAAAGTAGTAGCAACTATTTGTTCCAGAAACAGACATACAGTTTGCATAAATATACCAACCTAGTGAAACCATTCATGATTGTATGCTGTAACGGTCACATATTAGATTGTTTGGGACCATATAAAGCAACAACCAATGATGCTACAATTATGAGAACAGAATTTAGCAGGTCCGATGGACCTATGCGTCAATATTTTAGAGAAGGAGATATTTTTATCCTTGACAGAGGCTTTAGAGATGTAGTGGCACACCTACAGGAATATGGATATCAAACACATCTACCTGAATCCTTATTGGAGGGCCACCACCAACTGACTACAGAGCAAGCCAACAAATCACGTTGTGTCACAATGTGTAGATGGGTTGTTGAGATTGTTAATGGCAGATTGAAACAAGATTTTAAATTGTTCAGACAGGAGTATTTCAATACAGCTATAAAACATCTCATGGAGGATTTCAGGATTGGTTGTGCTCTTGTTAACAAGTTTCGCCCTGTCCTTGAAGACAAACCTGTACACAGGGAATATTTAGAAATAGCCCAGCAGAGATTAAATGTTCCTAATCATCTAGCTGATGTAGTTGAAGCAGAACATTTGAACAGGAGACGCATAGGATTTATTAATATAGATGAGAACCATCCTCACTTGAATGATTTTCCAAGGCTAACAATAGATGACTTAAAAAAATTAGCTCTTGGCACATACCAGCTCAAGCAGGCAAGATCATACTACGGAGAACATGTACGACAAAATGGCATATACACTGTGCAAATAAATAATGTCATAGAAGACGACATACCGCTTGTTCTGGGTGTGAACAATTATATAATTCGTGGGAGAATCAAATCCAGACACGTAAGCAGCCGTTCATACTACACATATCTGTTAATAAATAGAAATGAAGACACAGTTAATACACTGAGAGCCATCTCTGGCTACTATTGTAGCTGTTTGGTGGGCAGGCGTACAGTTGGCTGTTGTGCTCATGTGATGACCATTGCCTGGTATTTGAGCTGGGGACGGCATAATGATATCACTGCACCAGCGCCATTTTTAGATGACATTTTTGAAGAATACACCTACGAAAATATAGAATAAACCATGTTGTTTTAATAAAGCTTTGTTTTGATTAAAATGAGTATTTATTTGATTGTGACTAATTATACCTACACAACCGTAATGTATAGGCTATTTTTCGACAGTTCTTTTAGCAAAATATAGGTAGGTACTTAGTTTCTTCCTACTGGAATACTTGTTACTATAAATAACTTTGTAGCGTGTAACGCACACACCTACACTATGCTGACATTAGCATTTTATTATGTACTAGTTAATAAGTAAGAACGCTAACGAAATGAAATCAGTCAGTCGGACACAGTCGGTCTTGTGACTCATTAGAATAAAGAGTGCTTTGAGAACTCGTCGTCGTTGGTATTTCCTTCCTGACGTTCACCCTTAAAAATAGAGGCTTAGAACCCCATATCCTCTAAAACTTCTTAAAATATGTAGTAATAATGCATTTCATGCATATCTATTTATATTTTATAAGTAATAGCATAGATGCTAATCTTCATATTATTTAAAAGATAAGTAATACGTTTTTAACTACAAAGTTCACCCCTCGATTTCTCAGAAACCCGGCAAATTACCCATGTGATGTTTATTTTTATTTAAACTACATACTAATACGAATCTTAGACAGTGGTTTTCATCTTGTCACTGTAATATTTATACCGATACTATTTTCCTTAGTCACTTGGGCATTCCCCTTTAGCATTTAATATGCTTAATTATTTTTAAAACCCGATTACGAAGCGAAAAATGATGTCACAAGCGGGATTCGAACACGCGCCTATTGGGATTCCGGCCCAATCGTGCTGTCATTACACCACCGTGACTTATTGTAGGACATGCAAATTTCGCTTCGTATCATATTTACGTCTTAAGGTGACGGTATGCTATCTACCCGACAATGTTTACACATTGTTATAGGCTTAATACTTCAGACTTTACAGTTAAATTGTATTAAACGATGACACAACCTTGTTATTTGAATTACTGAAAATTAGCATTTAATATGCTTAATTATTTATAAATCGTTTAATACAATTCTAACTGTAAAGTTTGAAGTATTAAGCCTATAACAATGTGTAAACATTGTCGGGTAGATAGCATACCGTCACCTTAAGACATAAATATGATACGAAGCGAAATTTGCATGTCCTACAATAAGTCACGGTGGTGGCAGCACGATTGGGCCGGAATCCCAATAGGCGCGGGTTCGAATCCCGCTTGTGACATCATTTTTCGCTTCGTAATCGGGTTTTATAAATATGAACATTTACTTTATTTTCTGTTATATGCCTGCCACTGTAGAACATAAACCTTCTTTACACCTGGAAGGTTGAGATGATAATGAATATCATTATAGAACGTAAACTTCATAGCTTGAATTTCAAAAAAAGACTCGTACGAGTTTTAGCGCATCTGTTTCTTAGATACAAGTGATATACACAACACGTGTTCTCTTTACGAGAATAAATATGCGAACGGATTTAGAGCGTTGAGCGTCTTACTCATCTCAACCGAGCGAATGCAACTTGCAATCGTCAGTTTACTCACAAAACGTTGTGTTAAAATTAACTCACAGTTATTGGACTACAGTGCAATTTAAACGATCGAGCGATGAACCGAGAATTAACATCATTAGTAAAGGAGACTCTTGTGCCTAAACTATCGGAATGGTGATTACTTGAATCAAATAACATTATATGGAAACTAATCTAAATCAAACTATATCATTCATTGTATAAGTAGTTAAATATTCCTCGCTTTCTGGAGGCGACCCATGCCTGACGGTATGTGAGGGCTATAAATAAAGTGACCTATGCTAGTTATTGCCGCTCTATTGATGTGACAGTGAAATATGAGCTCTCGTTCAACTTAGTCTTTAGATATTGAAGGTTGATGTTTAATCCACGTGTGTCGACGGAATAAGAATACTAATGTCGCCACCCCCTTACTAGCCCTTAGATTCCTAGAAGCTGGGTAGCAGGGTTCACTAGGAATTGTTAATTCGACGAATAACTTATTGCCATACTAATTCATTTGAAAAGCGTGCCTATTATGGCAATAGCAAAAGAACGACAGCGATATATGGCATTATGTGAGAGAGGTTTACTTTTAACTTTAGACAGTGAAAGGATGACCGATGATCATGTTGAATGACCTTCCATTCCAGTGCTGCGGGTTCGATTCCTACGCAGGACAATACTTTGTGTGATCTACAAATTGTTGTTCTGAATATGGGTGTAATTTGTTTACATTAATTATGTATTTGTTAAGTCCCTCCGCAATACAAGGGCTATTTCCTTAGAGCAGGGTGGTGCCTTTTGATCAGGAGTGCTAATTTACTATGCCACTGCAGTTTAAACGTTACCCAATAATATCTTTAACCCCTTACTTTTAGTTCTAGGCAGTAATATAGAAAAAATCACTTTAAAAAAGATAGAAAAATACCCTGATTATCAGCCTTTGTTTAGTCGATATTTATTATCAAAAGAACAAAATTTTATATCAACAAATACAGTCACGACTTCCTTATTTTAGTTACCTTCTTCAACTGGCCGTGAGACGACACATCAATGTTGAATAATTAATTATCTTTTGATTTGATTTTTGATAAGAAATATCTCCGTCACTCGTAGTGCATGTTAAGACGTTGAACCTGTGTCATTAATATCTATTATAGTCGTTATTTTTTTGTTTTATCACATAGGACTCTATGGTAGAATATTCCCGCCTAGAATACATGTGCCCAGCCAAAAAAGAAATTGTTTTAATGCTGGATTGAATTCATACCATAAAAATATGACAGCTATTCCGAAATAAATAATATTTGTTTAAATAGTGGTAGGACCACGTTGTTCACAGTTGTCTGTCTGCAGCCGCGGGCCGGTCCGTCCGGTGTAGTACCACACTCTCGCAGAAGATCGACGTATGAATAATAGCAATGTGCTATTGCGCTTCGTTCGGTCAGCGAGAGAGCCGGAAGCCCAATTGGGTGGGTTTGGGGTTTATATTGGTGGCAGCGGCCTAGTTATACCCTTGGTATTGCAAAGGTCCATGGGCGGCAGTGACCCTTAACATCAGGTATGCTGCTTGCTCGTTCGCCACCATTAGAAATAAAAAAAAACTTGGATTATGTATCTCTTTATTCGTAAGTTATTTCGCGATGCCTATGTTTTGAGGGGGAGCACTTGAAGCTGTCTGTCCTATAGAATTATCAGGATAAGTTAAGTATTTGCTTAAACTTGTGCAATATGGTATGTTTCCAGCAACTGACAAGGGCGCGTTGATATTGGTCGTTATGACTGAAGCACGATCAGGAGCGTCTCATTATTATGAAACTAATGAGTTTGTTGAAATGTGTTAATGATAAGATATTCTAGTTCAGTTTCAAAATAATCTTTTCGTTAGGTAATTTGTTTATCGAGAAACGTTGTCTATAATGGAAACGGATACAGCAGAACATATATTAACAGATTTCGACAAAACTTTTTTATTGACCTCACGCCACACTAAAAAGGCATAAATCCTTGGATTTCTATTTTAAAAACTTTATAACGTACAGTTAATTATCACGAATAACACATGGGTCAATTGCAATCGCCAACCCGTCTATAATGGTCATTATCGCTAAATACTGATGAGAAATGATAATCATTATTTATAAGCATACAAAAGTCTGAATACAGATGAAAGAAGAGACTTTCTTCATGACTTTTCGAGAACTCACGAGCAATGTTATTTTTGATAGTATTCGCCGCTACGATACGGCATTGCTTGCATTATTAATGAAGTTCGTGTATTTAAAATTCAATGAATTCGTATCGGTGTATAATAATCAATTCAATGCTGAAATGAATGTTATATACCTACATATGTAGCAAAGTTTCTGAACGCCCATGACTCCTCAGGGCCTTTGGTAGGCCTATTCAAACAAATGTACGGACCAAATGCAAACGTTTGCTTAACTATCTGTTATGTAAATAATGAAGTTACGCAATGTTTTCGATAGTGTTTATTGCCTATGAATGATTGAGTTGTAACTTAAATATGTTAGTTAGTAATAAAATAATGTTTTTGTTTGCCACGATGATCAAATGATACACGATTGCCGAATATGAGTTTGTGATTGTCGAATTTTATGCGTGGCAAATGTTCGAGTTTTCTAAAGTAAGTCTCAGTAACAAGCATTGGATTTAGATCTGTTTATACTGCAATAAGCTGGGACTTACCTACCGATTGTGGTTTTAGACTTCCGATTCCCAGACGAACTAGGTTAGACTCGGTGTATAAAAGTATTTTTTTTATCTTCATCGGTGACTAATATCTATATGCCGTATTTAATTTACACTTATATATTTTCTTGGTAATAAGTATATTAAATTCTTTGTATTTAGATTTCTTTGGAAAGATTCTTATCGAATTCTATAGTTTGGTTTTTAATCCAAATTGAAGTTTTATATAGTAACTCGGTAGTACTTTAAATTTGGTTTATAAAATGCCGAACGATCGTCTGGTTAAGAAGATATACAATGCGAAAGTGGAAGGATGTAGGTACCTACCGGGGGAGGCCGAGACTAACCTACCTTGACCAGATTGGTCACGTACTGAAGGAAGGTGGAGTCAAAACGAGCGAGCCGTATGAAGAGAATTATGAATGTTGAGGAAGCGAGTGAAGTATACAAGGATAGAGTTCTCTGGCACTCTGTTCTCTCTCTGCCTACCCTGCAAGGGATATGGCGTGATGATATGTATGTATGTATGTATGTGTGTATAAAATGCCCTTAGGCAACGTTAAATGGGGAGTGTCATTGAATCGTACAATTTAATTCATTATAAAAACGGGACTATATAGGTTTCTTGTCAGGTTTTGGTCTATTCTCAGCAACGTTCCAAGCCATCTAGCCTAACTACTTATTCTCGTAACAGTCATCCGATGTTATCATCCAAAGGCCGAACAAAAAGATATTATGGTCTGGTCATACCCTACCCAAACCGTCTATCTTTACAAGCCACTCAAAGATTAAAAAAAGAAACAGATCTGCTAATATTTATTTATAAATGGCATAGCATATTTAATACATTTACACCACACGCGTTCGCTCAGCTTTTCTCTCTATTCGTTTTTGTCAACGGCCGGTCGTTGCCGGTTCTTTGTCCCACTGTGACTCAGTCAGTTATTCGCGACCGATCTCCAACGCACCACGGAAGATGGAACAAGGAAGGACGTTGTTTTTGTTATATTTTTCTGGTACCTCATCATTGTATGCATTGAAAATCGTTTATTTATTTTTTTCGCCTTTTAGTTGAGCTCGTGCCAAAATAACTATATGGCGACATTTTCAAGTATGTAACGTTAAAGCGGGTCATTAGGTTAAAGATGTTGTTTTATTTGCAAATAAAATTCATTCTGTTTATGCTTGTGTTATTTAACGTGTGTCGCGATTATGGCGTTACTTTTAAGTAATTATCTTTCGCGGCAAAATCATGTTAATTTTACTCAACTTTGTCAAGCTAGAACAATTTTATTGTGATCATAATTGCACTGTAATTTTTACTTTTTTAATATATAGATACAAAATGTTTATGAGGGTGTGTGCATATTTGTTACAAAACTGCTGAATAGATTGTGATGAAGTTTTACAGTAATATAGGTTATGCATGGAAACAAAACGTTGTCATATGGTGACGAAGTAAGAATACAATTTCACCCCAGCCCCGATTGGTCCACCATCTTACCCGTGATTATCGTAAAAGCGACTATAATATGCATATAATACGTATGGAAGTCAATTTCTCTCCCATTGGGGATGAAGCCGGAGTCCAATAGCGGTACTTATATGGGCTGAGATTACTGATGAGAACAAAACGTAGACTATAAATTTAAAGAAAAAAAAAGTGTGTGTGTCAGCTCCGACGCCGACTGGAGTTTACTCCTTAAGTACGATTATCAAAACAGACGCAAAAAAAGCTCCTTTGACTAAAAATAATATATATATTTTTTTATTTACATTTATTAAAACTGTTCAGTGAAGTATTATCTCACGTCAGATAGTGAAAGGTGCGCAGAATAGGTTGCGCGCCAAAAACGTAACGAGGTCATTCGATCACTAGATTTTACTCCTCAAATTTTTTCTATACCGGCCGCCTTATATGAAAATCGATTCTTAAGGAGTAAACTCCAATAATTTGACAAATATGCTAAAATATAGTATAAGTGTGAACTAAGTCGACTAAATCCCTGTCTTGATAACACAATGTCCTATGTAATCGTTGTTTATCATAACAGCTGTGATGATAAATTGGTATGAAACTGTCATTGATGTATGATGTAACAATATTACAGAATGTATTCTCAAACCGAATAAAAATATAATGAACTAGGGGAAAAAAAAATAAAAGATCTTGTTATGGTTTGCCTTCCATTATGGAGGCGACCGGTAAGCAATAGAAGAAGAATAAGAATTCAGTATGGCGAAATCTATGATAATATTATAAAAAGGCTAGTTTGAAAAAAAATGTCGTTGAGTATATTTTAGCCTAGAAATCAGTCTCACGAGAACACAGAAAATACAGTATGCAGAATTTAAAAGTAAAAGAGTAAAAGATCGAAGACCGAACCGTGACATTTCACAGGACAGGTTGATACTTCCATCACTTTGATACTGTGCGTCCGTTATCCTTGTGGTGGCGAAGTAAGAATACAAATCACCACCCTCTTTTTCGTTAATATCGTAAAAGACTACTATTGAATATAATATGCATACAGTATCTATGTAAGAAAAAGAAAACTATATGGAAACCTCTTACCAGCGAGGCATAGTAGGTAAATTTCGCTCCTATTGCTGAGAAGCCCTGAACTCTCGCCCCGGACGAAATGGGAGGGATGTGTCCAGACTATTGTCTACCCAAAAAAGAAGACCTGAACTTAGCAGTAAGACGTATACGGGCTGTTGATGTTGATGACTTTGAATAATTTAAAACGACTTCTGAGTTTTATGCGCGGTCGTTATTACACTAATAAATATTTTTGAGTCATTATATATTTAATAGATATGTGATATCCGCTCCCATAAAGAACTTTGATATTCATACTGTATAATATTTCTACTTTGTACTATTTTGAGTGACTTTTCAAGTTTCATAGATTCGAAAACCGGATCGTAACTGGTGTTCTAAACAGCATCCTACGCGTTTGGGGTTATTCGAGGTAAAAAAGCGCACCTACTGTTGGCGGCTTTCCAGTACACTGATTCTGAATACAGTTTCTTACTATTCTGAATACAGTTTCTGTCTATGAATTTTGCTGCTGGCTTCCTTATGCTCTCGCTTCGTGACTTCACCGGAATAATTGACACGTGCAGACACTACTGCCGTTCTGAAAATGAATGTCAATTATTACAGATTACACAATTGGCTATGTATGTTTATTTTCGCCTGAAATAGATTATAGAATCCATTTTTCTTGACCGATGCAAATTTAATTCGTAAAGTTTAATTAAAATGTTTACGCCGCCTCCGGAGAACTCGTCTTCTCTTCAACAAGTTGTTCGAGGAGATCGTAATTTTCTTAAATTGCTTTGTTTGCGGATCTCATCGCTGAACTTTATCGTTCAAGTAATTGCAAATTTTAAATCTGTTTACATTTCGCTATCCAATTGTGTTAGTGAAGAATGAAATGTACAAAAGGAAGCCGTCCGTTTTTAAATAAGCATAATTATGTATAAAATAATTATATTCTTGAACATTTTAATCACAGCGCATAGTATCAATTCAAATGAGCCATTTTAGTAGAATATTTTAGGCCAAATGTTTACGTATTTTTTATTTACTGTTTCTTATATGCCGATTTACCTTACTATCGGATTGTATGCGAGATAGAGGATTCACTTATAAAGCCGACATGATCTTACAAGTTCTGACATGTTTTAACGGCTAGCAAGCTATAAAGTTTAATTCTCATGTGGTATTGGAAACTTGATTGTATTGATAACGGAGTGGACTAAGTATCAACCTCTCGTGCCGAGTGATTTGGGTTCGATCCTCAAGCAGGCCCATTTGTTGTGTGATGAGCAAATGAGTGTCTCTGAGTTTGGTTGTAAATCGGGTCCTTTATTTGTTTATGATGACTGTGATGGCTGCTCTAATAGTTAATTTATAATCAGGCGTCGCTTGTGGAATTTGATGCAGCCTATACTTGCTCTTTCCATATTTTTTGTATTATATTTAAAAAAAAAAAAATATTTAAAAAAAACGTCAATATCGGCGTTAAGCAGGGCTGCATTCTATCAGCCAGGCTGTTTATCATATATCTGGATAAATGTCTCCAAAGGTTGAACGATATGAATGTGGGAGTCCAGATGGGTGACTCAGTGGTCTCTGCTCTGCTTTATGCAGATGATGCAGTCCTGCTGGCACAGTCAGCGACTGACCTGCAGACCCTAGTCGACACAATGACAGAAGATTGTAAGAAAAGGGGTCTACGCGTGAATGTGAGCAAAACCAAAATAATGGTCTTTGAAAGAGATGAAGCCAGAACAGATGTAAGAGTAACAATAGGTAATGATGTACTAGAGCAAGTGGATGAATTTGTATATCTTGGATGTGGATTTAGCCGAGATGGACGGTACACCACTGATATAGAGCGAAGAGTGAATGCGGGAAATAGAGTGAACGGAGCGTTGGGGCAACTTCTCGGCAGCCACCACCTCAGCCAGAAGGCACGTGTAGCAATACATAACGCAGTGCTTGTCCCAACATTACTGTATGGAAGCGAGAGTTGGGTATGCAGAAAAGAGTATGAAAGTAAAATTAATGCGGTCGAAATGCGATCTCTTCGGAAAATCTGTGGAGTTAGGCTGACCGACCGCATTCGTAACGACAACGTAAGAGAGCTAGTAGGTATGAAAGAGAGTATTGGTGTAAAGATGCGAAAGGGAATGCTCCGATGGTTCGGACATGTGGAAAGAAAGCCGAACGAACGTCTGGTTAAGAAGATATACAATGCGAAAGTGGAAGGATGTAGGTACCGAGGGAGACCGAGACTAACCTACCTAGACCAGATCGGTCATGTACTGAAGGAAGGTGGAGTCAAGAGTCTCCGAAACCGGCGAGCGTGTATGAAGAGAATTATGAATGTTGAGGAAGCGAGTGAAGTATGCAGAGATAGAGTTTTCTGGCACTCTGTTCTCTCTGCCTACCCTGCAAGGGATATGGCGTGATGATATGTATGTATGTATGTATGTATATTTAAAAAAAGGTATCCTATTATCACACTGGAGCTAATACTTGTTAAACCTGTTATACATACAATTTTATTTAAAAGAAGTATTTGAAAAACAATGAGCCCGTCGAGAAATTCATTTGATTTGTTTTATGTATGTGCGACACAAGGATTTAGCACTTAGTAAGGGATGGGTATTTAATAATAATCTTGGATAACGAACTCAAACTGGGGATTGAATTTGACTACTTATTGTTAACAGTCCTTGATTTCATCATTATGCTTTAGTGTAGCTATGACTCCGTAGATGGCGTAGTGGTTAATATACCGACCTACCGTGCCAGTACAGGTTTGATTCCTACGCAGGGCAATACTTGGTTGGGTCCGCAAATTTCTGTTGTGAGTCTAGGTGCAATTTGTGATAATTTATATATATATTTGTAATATATAATCTCCAATCAAATACAAGGATAATTTCCTTGGTGCTGTTCTTTAAAAAAATAAGTTAATCATTGCTATTTAACGTATACCTACAATTGCTGAGTTTTGGCGCCAAGGTGGAATTGTCATGTCACGCTCTTATATTATACTTATTCATTTCTTTAGTGTTTTCTAGTGTTATATTGAATAATTTTGCTGATATTTTATGGAATATGAATTAAGTGCTGAAGTGTGATGAATATGGTATAATGGTGGTTAACGTGTATTTTCGTGTTTTTCCAAAATTCCCTACGAAACTATTAATTTGGTTATTAGCGCCGAATTAATGGTAACGACTTGACTTAATTACGGACAGTGACTATCAAGGACTAATTACAATTTGAGAAATTTGAAGTGATAAATAATATATGAAGATAATTAATACGGAAGACAAGGCAGTAATGTCGACTGACTATAGCCTGCCCATAAGGGCGATAAATAAAAAAAGAGTATACAATTGCTGTTACATTTTTCACAATGACTCACGAATAACGAGATTCATTTCTATGGTGCTTTTATTAAAATTCCGTTGACAAACCATACCGTTAGTTCTGTATTGTAATTTAACTCTAGCCTTTATACCGTTAAATAGTAACGAGATTGTGGTACGGTTTATATAAAATACTTGGCTACCTTCCATGGTATTTAACTTTCAATAACATAGAACTAACAGGCGTTTCTTCTTTTGCGTAGAACATTGATACTGTTATTGAAAATTGCTTCTTCTATAGATGTATATTAGACTTATTATCTACTGCCTCATACCGTTAGAGTAATGATTCCATCGTGATCATGCACTGCGAGAAAAATAGCATTATTTTGCAAAAGTTTTTAAATAATTTCTACGTACAATAACTATGGCATGTATAAATGTAAACTTGACAGTTCTATTTTAGACTGATGTAGCGACTCTATAGATAGATTGTTATCTCGTAATGGAAAATAATCGTTACATTTTTATATCCTAGCGGATCCGACAGACGAAGTGCTAAAAATATAATTAAAAACAAACATTACCAACATGTTTAGCAAATTCATTTCTTTTTTTCATGTACACGCGATTACGATGCCATCTGTCGGGTTCAGTTCTATTTTCAAACCATCTAGGAACCCAAATATGCACAAAAATTACATTCAACTGGTCCAGGTGTTTAGGAGTTTAACAACATATACATGCACGTACAGAAGAATTATACGTATAAAATTTTGATTTCGAATAATATGTACTTTACTTAATATCTGTGTGGTGACGGAGTAAGAATACAATTTACCACCCCCTATCTTATCCGTGGGTGATCGTAAGAGCTGACCAAGGGATATAAAATGCATATAACATCTATACAAGAGAAGGAAAACTCGAAACAAAATCCTATACCTACAAGTCTGACCAGCGCGGTAGTAGGTCAATTTTCCCCCCTATACAAAGGAGGCTCGAGCCCAACAGTGGGATATATATGAGCTGAGATTATGAATATGTACTTAAATGCAAAATCAATTATTTCTTATCTCATTGATGTCTCTTCGTGATTATTGTTAAGTAATACTAGACGAATTGAAACAGTTATATCAGTCGCTTTGGATTGCCATTGATTTTGGTCACGTTTTTGACGAGATAGAAATGTTGCGGTTTATTGAAAACAGGTCGTAAATAAAAAAGAAAAGGAAGGTTTGATAGTGTAATTATTTGAGTCATATATTTCTCTCTTTTTTTTTAATACAATACACTGTATTAAGGAACAAAACAATATGTTGTGGGGTCTTCCAGAACACAATATACACCTAGACTTACAATAATAATCCTTTATGGATCAAATAAAGGATTGGTCTGGTTTGGGATCGTATTACTTCACCGTACTCGTATACGATATATTACGAGGGATGAGGTATACAGTAAACATAAATATAATTTAATATTTCAGTTCTGTTCTAGAAAAGGTTATCATACATTTTCTGAATTAATATGAATTATGTAAGAAACGTAATTTTATCGTGAAACATTTCAAAGTTCTTCCATCGTAAACTTTGGAAAACTTTTATTAATTAGAAAGATATTCACATTATTAATGTATCCATTCCTCGTTTCTTTTATTATTTCTTATTTAATTTTGTGCAGCAATAATTGACATCAAATCCTTACTAATATTATAAATGTGAAAGTAACTCTGTCTGTCTGTGTCGTTCTTTCACGCCAAAACTATTGAACAGATCTAAATGAAATTTTGTACACAGATAGTCTAGAGCCTGATAAAGGACATAGGCTACTTTTTAACGCAAAAATAGGGTTGTAAAGGCAGATGCAATTATCGTCATTTTTAAAGCCCAAAGAAAAAGAAGCTTGAAAGTTATTTTTAGATTATTGATTAGATATAAATAAATATGAAATTAAAATTTCGTATAAAGATTACCCTTAAGGGGGTAAAATAAATGCAGATGAATCTGTCTACGTGTAGAGGAGGCTTTAACGCGATGAGGTTGGTCAGGTAGATCGTTACAACGCGTAGTATTCGGACAAAGACGATGTAGCATCGGGTCACTGTCGGTAAACTGGCGCGCATCAAAGGAATTTATCGCGACAATATTCGCTTGGGTGGCTACGCCACTTCATTGTCCACCAGACTCTGTAGCTGGATAGACGTGCTTTTTTTTTTTTATACATTATGGAGTAATGAAAAGTGTTAGAATTCCTAGTTTTATAAATTCTAACACTTTTTCATTATTATATGGAATCCAAGAAACCCCGATCACAAAAAGAAACATTTAGTACATTATGCGTGGGTTAGAATTAAAAATAAACTCAGTTGGCCTACCACATTAGATGAAATGAAGAAGAAAAAGGATTCTTTGATGTTCTTATTACAGACTCTCAAAAATATTAAGAAATTGGCAACACAATACCTACAAGAACATCGCGTACACAATGTTTTTAGCGCGCCAACGCGACACGAATCTTCGCCCGCTAATGTAGCCCCAACATAACAGCAAAAAAACTTAGTATAAAATGTGTGAGAGTGAGTTTAATGAGTCTTTAAATATACGTTTTTGATGACAATGCAATACAAGACAGACAATGCAACAATATAAACACACCGCACCTATATAGTTGCAACGAATAAACAAAGGCGTTCAATAATTGTCGTACACATACGGATGTAACACAAATTTATGTTGATTTTATTACCTATTATTACTAAGTAGGCTTATTTGCATTGAATATGTATAGTTTGGGGGTTTTATTTGTTAGTGATCTTTGGTATATAAGTATGGTACATAAGTACCTGCATGTGGTATAATAGTTTTAGTTGTGAAGAAATTAATGACGCTCAAAGGTTGCTAACAAAATATTTTTGTACTATATTAACAAACACGCTTTATAAAATCCGTTAAGGGTACACACCCATATTACGTGATGTGTTTAGCTGGGGAGGGAAGGTGAACGTACCCATTACTTAATTTGTTTTGGTGGAGAAAGAGTTTTCTAAAATCATCTCTACCATGCTGGAACATAATGGCATTTTGGCCGCATACATTTGTGGTCACCTAGTGAGAGGAAGTGGTTAAAAATTGTAAAAAAAGGGGCAGTTAGTATGAGTACGTTCCCTAAGGACAGATATAGAGTAAACAAAACACTTCATCACTTTTAAGTGGCGAATGCGCGAAATCCAACCGTGCAGCTAGTTTGAAATATATTCCTTGGAATCTTAACAAACATATTGGCTATAGTGATTTTCTAACATACAGATTAACTTGAAATTAATTGAAATAACATCTTCTAGAAATATTTTTATTCTTCATCTATATAAGTAACATCCTTCTTAATGCATGACACAAATTTTTCTTCCTGCAGTCATAATATCCGCTTATACGCCTTAGAGAAGACTTCTTATGACATTAAATGGAAAAGAAGCCATGATGATGCATTGTATTTTTTAACCGGATTCTTCTAGAACTATCGTATGCCGATTTCATGCTTAGTTCATTGACCTATCAGAACAGCTTCCTGACTGTTATAACGTAAATTAATGACAGTTTTGCAAAAAAATAAAAAAAAACATAAAACTGCCAGTGAATTTATAAAAAAAGCATCATTCAAGACAAGCCGGTTATGAATCGGATGATATCTTTTAAATTATTTTTGTTCAGTTAAAAAAAATATATTGCTCATGGCGTAGAAAGATAGTATTATTGTTTTTTTCTTTATTTTATAAAGTAGCGACAGCGTCTTTTCTTCTGTACTGCAAATATTTGACTTAGGAAAATATGTTTAGTATTATTGTTTTTTCTTTATTTTATAAAGTAGCAACAGCGTCTTTTGTTCTGTAGTGCAAATATTTGACTTATGAAATTATGTTTTATTACCATACCAAAAGGAACTTTATTAATTTTGTCCAATAGCAGTAGTCTTCCAACGTAGGTCACCACAACATTACTTGCTAAATTGGTATCAAAGATGTGCGGCTATAAATAAAAAATATATTTCATAAGCATAAAGATATTTATTTATCTCAATGAGATTTTATAAATGAGGTCATAACTCGACTAGTTATATTCAAACGGAAATATTTTTATTTGTGGAGCATACAAATAGATATTTTGTTTGTAAGAACTAGACACAGATTGGGGGTAATCTATAGGATTAACTCAACCACATTCAGACGCATAGGCGAAATTGAAATCAAAGTAATTTTTCGGATTTCTTCGACTTTGTCAGTTCGAATATTGTAGTGTAGCACACTAATAGTGGTAGGACCACATTGTAGACAGTTCTTTGTGTACAGCCGCGGGCCGGTCCGTCCGGGATAGTACCACACTCTCGCAGAAGATCGATGTCTGAGTAATGACTGTTATATATATACAATAATATTATTGCGCTTCGTTCGGTGAGCGAGAGAGCCGAAAGCCCTACTGGGGTGGGTTTGGAGTTTGTATTGGTAGGCAGCGTCCTAGCTATTGCAAAGAGCCTTGGACGGCAGGTGACACTTACCATTAGGTGTGCTGTCTGCTCGTTTGGCACCATAACCAATAAAAAAAAAACATAAATTTTTAATCTGAGATTTAGAATTTAAAATATGCTAGGTTATTTTTATTTTATTTTTTTTGCGAGCGAAAAATGATTGTCACACGTGGGATTCGAACTCATATTTATTAGAACTCCGTTCCAATCCTCCTACCACTTATACAAGTGTAAGCTGTCGCATGACAAATTGTGCCTCGTAGTATTTTGTCTTTTGGGGGTGACATGTGCCATCTGCCGGACAATGATCACATACTTATTGTACCGATTTTTTCGCTCGTAAACGTTTTTATATAAATTTTACTGTTTTACAATATTATTTGTCAGCAGCAAAATGCTCACTTTAATCGATCCTTGTTGCTTTTCTTACGACGCTTCAATATTTTATTAGATTAGGTACAGATAGAACCTAATCTAATATCTTATTCTATCATTATCTTCTTGTTAGACACGGAATGATATAATCATCACAGCCCATAAATGTCCCACTATTGGGCTCGGGCCTCCTCCATAATGGGAGGGAAATTAACCTATTATACCGCGCTGGTCAGACGTGTTGGTATAGGGTTTTGTTTCAAGTTTTCCTTCTCTCGCATAGATGTTATATTATGCGTTTTAATTTCCTTAGTCGTCCCGTACGATCACCCACTGGTAAGATATGGGGTGGTGAATTGTATTCTTACTCCGTCACCACACGGAATGATATGTTTATGAATATTATCACGTTTAGATAGCTATGCCCGCTACTTTTCTTGGGCTGATTACTTAGATCTTTTTGAGATTTATTATTGTTGAAGCGAAGCTTCTATACAGACGTTCGGTCATTCTTTTCGTAGCGTTACCACAAATGATCTTGCTAACTAAAATGCGCTATTTCAAACAGCTGACATATTATTAATAATAATTAATGTCCTTTAAGACTAGTGCTGGATTTACTTGAATATTTTACATACATACATACATACATACATATCATCACGCCATATCCCTTGCAGGGTAGGCAGAGAGAACAGAGTGCCAGAGAACTCTATCTCTGCATACTTCACTCGCTTCCTCAACATTCATAATTCTCTTCATACACGCTCGCCGGTTTCGGAGACTCTTGACTCCACCTTCCTTCAGTACATGACCGATCTGGTCTAGGTAGGTAAGTCTCGGTCTCCCTCGGTACCTACATCCTTCCACTTTCGCATTGTATATCTTCTTAACCAGGCGTTCGTTCGGCATTCTTTCCACATGTCCGAACCATCGGAGCATTCCCTTTCGCATCTTTACACCAATACTCTCTTTCATACCTACTCGCTCTCTTACGTCGTCGTTACGAATGCGGTCGGTCAGTCTAACTCCACAGATTTTCCGCAGAGATCGCATTTCGACCGCATTAATTTTACTATCATACTCTTTTCTGCATACCCAACTCTCGCTTCCATACAGTAATGTTGGGACAAGCACTGCGTTATGTATTGCTACACGTGCCTTCTGGCTGAGGTGGTGGCTGCCGAAAAGTTGCCCCAACGCTCCGTTCACTCTATTTCCCGCATTCACTCTTCGCTCTATATCAGTGGTGTACCTTCCATCTCGGCTAAATCCACATCCAAGATATACAAATTCATCCACTTGCTCTAGTACATCATTACCTATTGTTACTCTTACATCTGTTCTGGTTTTATCTCTTTCAAAGACCATTATTTTGGTTTTGCTCACATTCACGCGTAGACCCCTTTTCTTACAATCTTCTGTCATTGTGTCGACTAGGGTCTGCAGGTCAGTCGCTGACTGTGCCAGCAGGACTGCATCATCTGCATAAAGCAGAGCAGTGACCACTGAGTCGCCCATCTGGACTCCCACATTCATATCGTTCAACCTTTGGAGACATTTATCCAGATATATGATAAACAGCCTGGCTGACAGAACGCACCCCTGCTTAACGCCGATATTGACGTCAAACCAAGGCGACATTCCATCATCCAGCCGCACACAGGCTCTACAGCCCATGTAACTGGACTGCACAGCCTGTAGCAGTTTACCGTTAATACCATACTCCGGTAAAATGTCCCAAAGTTCCTTTCGTACAACCGTGTCAAATGCTCTCTCCAGATCCACAAAACTGCAGAAAACCCTCTGACCTAGAGCCAGATGCTTCTCCACAATGTTGCGCAGAGAGAACACTTGATCCATGCATCCCCTTCCACTCCTGAAACCTCCTTGTGTCTCACACAGTAAACCATCGGACACCATCCTCATTCTCCTTTCAATAACTTTTCCATACACTTTTGCTGCCAAACTGGTCAAGCTTATGGCTCTGTAATTTGCGCAGTCATAACGTGAACCCTTGTTTTTAAACAAAGGCACGATGACTGCGCTATTCCAGTCCCTGGGAACCATTCCCGAGCTCCAACATAAATTGAGGAGCAACAGGAACGCCTCCCAGACACAAGAGCCACCGAGCTTGATCATCTCGGCAGACACCATATCAATGCCCGCTGCCTTACCATTTTTCAAACTTCTTGTCGCCCATTCAACTTCATCCATACTGATGCCATCGGAGGACGCCGTTGTCGAATGTTGATCTACTAAACCACATCCAACACCGGCGCCAACCGTAGCATCCGCATACATATCGCCAAAATATTCACTCCATCGGCTTAACACGTCTTGTGTTTGTGTAAGAATGTCTCCACCTTTAGACCTTATTTTATTCATTCTGAAGGCTGACCAACCACCCCGAGACTTCTTCACCTCCCTCCAAAAGAGTTTGGTGTTACCCTCGAAGTTTTTAGTCAGCCTATCTTCTGCACTCATACTTGCTCTATCACGTTTCTCTTTCACTAAGGCCTTGGTGTCATTCTTACATTGCCGATATATTTCTTTCTTCTGTTCAGTCATACTGTCATTCAGATTCAAAGAAGAGACATAGTCCAGCCACGCTTTCTTCTTTTGCTCTACGGAAGCTGCCACTTCCGCATCCCACCATGCATCACCATTTGTTTTTCTATGCTTCTTTGAACTTCCACATACTTCTTTCGCTGTATCTACCATACTCTCTTTCAATACTCTCCAGCATTCTTCAATGTCCGATTGCGGCTGGCTTGCCATCGTCAGCCGTTCTCGGACACCCTCTGCATACTTTTCTCTTACACACTCTTCTTGCAACCTTTCAACCTTTATTCTTTCAAGCCCTCCGAAGTGGACACGCTCTCGCCAGTGCCTCCACTTTCTGAACAGACCACTAAATCTCGCAATAACGAGATAGTGGTCCGTGTCGATTGTGGGGCCCCTGTAGGCTCTTGCGTCCAATATTTTGCTTCGGAGGCGACTGTCTACCAAAATTAAATCTATTATGCTTTTCTGTTCATTCCTTCTCCATGTATACATATGGATGTCCTTATGTTGGAAAAATGTGTTTGACACAATAAGGTTTCTCTCCATGCATACATCCGCTATGAGCCTACCTGCGTCGTTCACTCTCTTATCACCAAATGGACCAAGTACGTCCTCATAGTCGGGACGCTTGGTCCCCACCCATCCGTTCAAATCTCCGCATACAATCACGCGTTCACTGGTTTCTGCCATATCCAGAACTTCCCTAACATTATCCCAAAACTTCTCTAGGTCTGATGACACCGAGGATCCTACGGGAGCATATGCTACAACCATGAATACCTTGGTGAATATTTTATAAAGCTGCATTGGTATAATGAACCGTTATTTTGAGTCTAAAAAATGCAAAAGCTAGAAATTAATGTCGCTAACTACAATGATATTAAACAATAGAAATTGCTTTGAAGGTCACTGCCTTCATTTTTGTTCTTTGAATTAGCTGTACAATAATAAGTCTTTAACTGTTTTCACACGCGTGTCACCATCCTTTACTTTCTCGTGGCATTCGTAAAAACTGACAATGCTTATCACTCCTTTGGAAATATCAAAGGAACAGTCAGCAGTATTCTTGGGAGACTCTTAGCTTCAATTCATCATCATCATCACCGGCCATAAATGTCCCACTGTTGGGCTCGGGCCTCTTCCGTAATGGGAGGGAAATTAACCTATTATACCGCGCTGGTCAGAAGTGTTGGTATAGGGTTTTGTTTCGAGTTTTCCTTCTCTCGCATAGATGTTATATGTGTTTTGCATCCCTTAGTCGTCTCGTACGATCACCCACGGGTAAGATATGGGGTGGTAAATAGTATTCTTACTCCGTCACCACACGGAAAAGCTTCAATTACCACAGCCAAATCGTGAAGATTAGAGTACCCGTGGGGAGTTTTATATCCAATAATGGAGTCAATAGGTTGATAGATGGGTACAATTGTTTATTCAATAAAAAAAGTAAGCCATTCTAAATTACTGTATTTATGTGGGACGCGTGATTCTAAATTGCCTGTAAACATAATGTGTATTGCGTGTAATAGGTACGTCAATGTTTCACATCATTGTGCTGGTTATTTCCGGGATGAAAAGTAGCCCGTATATTGATCTAGCATAGCAATACCCAAGTAGAGGTCTTTTGTTTTTGGAGTTTACTCCTTAAGAATCGATTTTAATATAAGGCGCCCAGTATGAGAAAAATTTGAGGAGTAAAATCTAGTGATCGAATGACCTCGTTACGTTTTTGGTGCGCAACCTATTCTGCGCACCTTTCACTTTCTGACGTGAGATAATACTTCACTGAACAGTTTTAATAAATGTAAATATATATATATATATATATATTATTTTTAGTCAAATGAGCTTTTTTGCCCCTGTTTTGATAATCGTACTTAAGGAGTAAACTCCAGTCGTGCGTCGGAGCTGACACACACACTTTTTTGTTTTTTTTTTTTGGCGGCAGGCTACGGTTTGTTCCGGGCAACCGTCCGGGGCAACGGAAGAAGCGACGCGCTACCCCATAGACCCGCCCAACAACGTACCTCACGACGCCGTGTAGTGAGCCACCGGAACCCGGTCTTGGTCGTCGTTGGCCAGATCCCCATAGGTCAACGGTTGAATGGACGGGGTCTACGTTGGCGTGAAAAACACACATTTTTGACGACATTTGGGAATGTGGTAGAAATATAGAAGCAGGGGTTAACCGAAACCAGTTACATTTTGAAAGTGATCTACGAGGGTATAATTTTTGTGAGCCTCTGATCTAGCATATGTTTTGAATTTAACTAAAATAGGCTATCGTAATCAAGGATCTCTCAAATTGGTTTTGTTTTTTCTGAGATTAACGCGTGCAAATAAACAACACGCAGATACGAATTCTTCAGTTAACCTCCTCAGTTCGAAACGTTAAATCAATGCTATGCTATAATTTTTAATAATAACACAGTCTCACACAAAAAAGTTGGTTGTGCGACGAATCTGGCTATACTTTGCCGACGTATTTTGAGCTGCTGAATCGATATTCGAAGTCAGAATTACGATTCTGTGTACCATATTTTTTTTATTGCAGATATACAATAAGTCTCAGAAGTGTTTGAAAATGCGGACAAAATATTTTTTTTGCGTAGTTTTCGCTGAATATTCGGGTTACCCCAGTCCTGGATCTATTTTTTTTTTTGGTTTATACGTTGTTAATACTTCTAACCTTGTCTCATTATGTGAATATCTAAGTTTAAACAAAGCCTCTCCAAATACGATTCTTTTAACGCTAAACGAGAATAATAAAGTTATCTAAAAAAAGGTTTTATTTTATTGCTTTTGGTGGCAAACGAGCAAGCAATACACCTGGTGGTACGTGTTACTGCCGCCCATAGACCTTTGCTATACCAGGAGTATAGCTAGGCCGTTGCCTACCAATATAAACCCCAAACCCACTCAGTTGGGCTTCAGGCTCTCTCACTCACTGAACGAAGCGCAAGAGCATATTGCCATTGCTGAGACGTCGATCTTCTGCGAGATTGTGGCACTACCCCGGACGGACTGGCCCGCGGCTGTAGACAGAGAACTGTCAACCACGTGGTCCTACCACTATTAAAATACACGAGTTCTTAATTCTGACTTCGAATACGATTCAGCAACTCGAAATACGTCGGAAAATATAGTTTAGATTCATCGCACAATCAACTTTTTTTTTTTGAGGCTGTGTTATTATTTCGCTTTATCCAAAATAATAGATATTTATTAAACTCAATTGGTATCTTGAGAGTTATCAAATAAGTTTATCGTATTTGTAACACAAGCATAATAAACAATATGTTATGTTCCTGTTGTTTTTTTTTTATAAAATAATCAATGTGCCCGCACAGCAATAGTTATCAAGCATTATGACAATATGTAAGTGCCCTCGCAGGGTCTATGCGTAATAAATGAATTTGAATATATCATCAATTACCACTATAGTTTGCACAGATGGCATAGTGGTTAAGGTACCGACTTATCGCGCCAGTGACGTGTGTTCGATTCCCACGTAAGACGATAGTTTGTGTGATCCATAAATTGAACCCGTCGTCAATCTTATCTAAATTCTTGCCTTACCCTAATTACTTGGGTTCGATACAATATTTTATATATTTTTCTTTTATATATAAAAAAATATGTACAATATTGCAAAAGTTTTGGCAATAATGTAGGATCGACTGTCTGTTTGATATCAACCCTCCTTGAGAATGCAATTATTGATCACATACCGTCAAGTGGAATTGGGCCAGGTCGATGTGAAGGACTTCGTTGTGCTTTACGACATGCACGTACAATGTAATGGTTGTTAATATTCTCATTCGGCACCACACGTCATATAAGCTGTCATTGCTATAAAGCCCCAGATAAGAGCAACCGCGGGTGATCGGACCGAGCAATAGTCCGGTCACCCGATGTGAGGCCACCGCGTGAGGACTCGAGAGGAACCCGTGAGGGTAAACCACCGGGCGAGCCACCGAAGACAAAGATCGAGTACCGGTGGCCCGCTCGCACGGCGAAGAGAGGAGTTTTGTATGGTGGGTCTATGGCGTCGTGACTCGTCGCCTCTTCCGTCACCCCGGACCGATGTGGCGGGGCGAGACCACATCCATAGTGCATCGCAAAAAAAGATAAGAGCAACCGTTATAGCAATAGCGGTTGCTGTTATCTGCTTATATCTGTCAATCGATTTTTATGATATACACAGAAAAAAAAGGGGTGTGACAATTAGAAAGGGAAATAATTCTTGTATTGCAATTTGCGGGGCGAATTTATAAACATATAATTAATGGACACAAATCACACACAGACTTAGAACGACAATCTGTGCGAGCTACAAATTGTACAAGTGTTGTCCTACATACCACCGGGTTGAGAGCCCTCAACGCTCACCCATAGTCCGGGTTATGCTGTGACAGACATCTGCGGCTAACAGCTAAAAAACAGACACAAAAAAAAATTCCTACATAGCAATCGAACCCACGACATTGGCACTGTAGTACTTTTTGTAGTCGAAGTGTCACGTTCAGAACGATGATTTGTTGATCAAGCAGCAAAATTTGACTGCATTAGAATCAGATCCGGATTTTTGGCACTACCTATTTAAACGACATTACAGCATCTGTGAATAAGAGGGTCGAAAATAACTGATATGATCGAAATATTTAATTGTATACTCGCTCTATAATTGTAGCCGAAATAAATCGATTGCGACTCGAGCTATTGCGTTAGCCTGTTTAAAATGTAAAATAATGTAATATTTACGTAATGAAGTTTAAGAGCTGTAATCGATTTATATAAGTCTCATGTCCGATGCAATTCTTTGAATAGTTGTTTTTTTTTTTTCATGTTCTTTTTTTTGACGTATTGCGATATCGTCAAACAATAGTGGTTTGGATATTTAACTACTAGCAAAGTATTAAAATATGTTTTTTTTTTCATAATGCATGTCAATGATTTCAATAACAAATACACAGACAAAAGAACTGTGCATAAAAAATATTTACTGGTCTTTAATGAGTTCCTTAAGCAGGAGGTAATGTTCTTTTGCCGATATCAAAACGATTTTATCGTCATCATGTCTCTCTCACAACCCCTATTTCTCTACACTTTGTAGTCACGGTTGGACGATATGTCTTTTGGCATTTCATAGACTAAGAATTAGAATTTTCTATAAATTAGTATCTATTAGATAGTGGTGTTTGTAAAAGTGGTGATCTTGGCAACTACTGATATCTTTTACTCATAGGAACCTACATTTTGCTGTTTAGCTATTCTTTATCTATCTATATCTATACTATATATATACTATATAATATCATAAAGAGGTAAGATTTGATTGTTTGTTTGTTTGTTTGAATTCAATAGGCTCTGAAACTACTTGACCGATTTGAAAAATTGTTTCACTGTTGGGAAGCTACACTATCCTCGGTGAACATAGGCTATATTAAATTTTCAAAAAGTCAGTAAAAGGAACCCATACTAAAACTCCAATAATGTAAAAATGAAAATAAATTAATAATATTTAATATTCGAATTTTTTACTCTTCTTTAACAACCCTACGCAAAAACAAGACAGTATGTATGGGACTATGTGTGTGTGTGTGTAAAATTATAACTTTTGAAATGTTTGTTTAATACCCGTTCGAAGCCGGAGCGGGCTGCTAGTCATGAAATAAAATGTAAAAGATATGTAGGTATCTAGTGCGAAAGTATACCAAGGTACCATGCTATACATACACTACCGTCCAAAAGTTTGGAAGCACACCTGTTTTCAAACAAAACAAATAAATGCCGACTAATAGCGGTAAAAATTAGCAATAATCTTAAGTTTTACAACCTTTTACGACTGTCTACACAAACACAAAAGGATTATTATCCTACATTCATCAAGTTTTATGGAATTCCTTAATATTGACGAAACACGTGTTTTATGACTTAATCCGTCGGCTACTTTATCCTATGCAATGGTGTAGTTTTATTGATAATGTTTGCTGGTTTTAACTTTTTTAGACCTTATTCAGTCGCACTTGAGCATTGGCACGTGAAAGTTGTGATATTAACATTGTCTGTATTCGAAAGATATCGGCTACTACTTTGACCGTATTTTTTCTTCTGAAAATGGCAAAACGCAAGCAAATCACGCTTGAACAGCGAAGCGCTATTTGCACTCTACGCGAGGAAGGATACAGTGAACGTCAAATCGCAGAAAGGCTCGGAATTTCTTGTAAAGGTGTCCACTATACCCTTGCTAGAAAACAAGAAACGGGGAAAAATGAAGATAGAAAGAGATCTGGTAGGCCCAAATCCACAACAAATCAAGAGGACAACTTCATTAGAGTTCTTTCTAAACGGAATCGACGCTTAACTGCACCACAGATCACTGCAGCTCTGAATGATACGCGAGAAACACCCATTTCAACAACTACTGTTAAAAGACGCTTACTGTCTGCGGGATTAAGAGGATGTGTTGCTGCTAAAAAACCCAAACTAACAAATCGACATAAGAAAAATAGACTAGAATGGGCAAAAGCGCATAAAAACTGGACTATAGAACAATGGGAAAATGTCCTTTGGAGTGACGAATCAAAATTTCAGATTTTCGGATCCAATAGACGTGTCTTTGTACGCCGGTCAAAAGAAGAGAGGGCTTCAGAGGCATGTACAGTGCCTACCATCAAACATGGTGGTGGTAATGTCATGGTTTGGGGGTGTTTTGGCAACAGTAAACCCGGCAATCTTGTGAGGATAACCGGAAAATTAAACAAGGAAGGCTATTTAAAAATTCTCCAAGATTCTGCCATACCCAGTGGACTAAGTCTCATTGGTTCTGGATTCATTTTTCAACAGGATAATGATCCTAAGCATTCGTCTAAATTGTGCCAGAACTTTTTAAACAAGAAAAAAGCTGAAAACATTTTAAACATCATGCAATGGCCATCTCAATCCCCTGATCTTTCTCCCATTGAACTTGTTTGGGATGAACTTGACAGGAGGGTGAAAAGTCGTTGTCCTACGAGCTCAGAACATTTGTGGCAGCTATTAGAGAACGAATGGAACAAATTAGATAAAGATTATTTTAAAAAATTGATTAATAGAATGCCCAGAATATGTGAGAAGATTATAAAGGAGAAAGGTGGACACTTTGATGAAGCTAAAATTTAATCTAATTTACCATTGTATATTATTTTTTTATTTTGTTTAAGTTAGTTCCTGTTTGTTCTTTATTTTTTTATCAATACATTTAAATTTAAATGACTTAGTTTGGTTTTATTCGATTTTACCTTGCTGCTTCCAAACTTTTGGACGGTAGTGTATGTAAAAAGCAGTATACTTTTGTGCAGTAGTAGCAATGTAATGTTTTGTACCGTACCAATGTAGCAAATAGATATGTATAGTAGACTAGTATGTACTAAAAATAAAATCAATATCTAGTCATCAATTATTATTTATATGACCTTCCAATTTACCTTATCGCATCAGTGCATATATTGATAAAATGTTAATACTGATAAACTTTATTTAACTGGCCAATAAAAACTCAACATGTATAATGCATGCACTAATTTTTGAATATATTTAAAGATGTCATTGAACAGGTTTTTAAGGTGTATAATTATTGACCGCCCAAGCTTTGTAAATATCAGTTAATGTGCTCAGAATTACATCTAGCCTTAAAACAATAGCTTGTGGATAGCATTCATAGTTTAATCTGTATAGGTAAATTTCTTCACAACTTTCAGCGTGGTAGATCATTACTGTGATCGCTATGTTACCTATTGTTTATGATTTCGATTGCCGGTTTAGGCGATATTCAGGTTATCGTCAGGCGTTTCTTACGCAAAAACAAATTTTTGTATTTTTTTTTTTACTAAATATAAAATTGTCCTTCGGTTTGAAGAACATGAATGCGAATTTTGTAACAAAATTGATAAATATACATGTCTCACATTAAATTTAATAAATACCACGTAACGATATTTAAGCTAATAAAAAATGTAGTTATAAGGCATGAATGAAATAGTCTTTATATCAAGAAGTTTTGAAGGAAGTATGTAGCAATAAATTTTTATACCTATCTTTCTGACCATTATATCTTAAGTCAAATTTCCTACTATAAGTGGGCGAAGATTATGTTAAACATTTGGATGTTTATGCTTATAATGACTATATTTCATATGCAGTTATCGTCGTGCGCTTTTTCTTTACAACACGCCCAAACCGTCCAGGTCAACGGAAGGGACGGTGTGCAGCTCTATAACCTGTATCTATATTTAGAACATAACTATAAAGCCAGAATAATTAGTAAATGCAGCAAGTTTGTTGCATATGATCCTTTTATTGTTCAACATATATACCTCGAGTCCGGGTTCATAAACGTTTATATACATATATTATAAACGTTTTTTGTATCTTTTTTAAACGTACTCGTGCGAAAGTGACAAAGTAAGTACTCATCGTGAATGTTGCAGAATCAAATAGCCAATAAATTATAACTTTAATATTATTGAAATATCCTTTTAAGGAAAATGTATCTTAATACGATGTTGTTGATTTGATTACTTATTTATTGAACAAACAATCATTTTATGTCATTGTAGCCACAGTTTCGACCTTTAAATGTTACTTGCTTAATAATTATATTGCCCTCCGTTTGACATTATTGGAATTAATACTATTTGTGTGTACATATATTAGAAAGATAATATACCATTATAAACTGTAGTTATATAGAATGTTAAATGACTTTGATTTGAAGAATAAGTTCAAATAAGATACTGTCATATTTTATACAATCCCTGTTATTGAGATCTGCTGGGGTGATAGAGGCGTGACGCGTAGCCTCGTAACTACCCGTGTGTCTTCTGCTTACTGCTCACCGTTGAATTGCGGAATACGGTTAACACCTAATCATGATTCTTCTGCTCTTATCCCAATTACTTGGGGTCGACGCAATATGTATGTATGTATTGCAAAAGTTATTGACAATAGTTTTATGACTGGCCGCCTGCCTGACGTCAACCCTCCTTGGGAATGTAACTGTTGATCAAACGGCGTCAGGAAAAGATGGCCCAAGTTTATGTAAAGATCTTAGTCGTTTTTTTTACGACATCCACGAACAAAGCAAGGGTTGGTAATATTCGTAGACGCTACCGCACAGCAGGAATGCGGTCATACATCTACCAGCATAAAAAGAACCTTACATGTATGTGTGAAAATAGAACACTGGTCGTTCAAAAACATTTATCGAATATCAATATACTTGAAATGAAAAGATATGGCTCCTGAGAATTTTGAACTTTACCTTTCCACATAATAAATATAGCTCTGCTATAAAGAATTATTATTGAAGATGGGCCGCAAGTAGTACGTATCTTCAATATCTTACAAGAGTCGCATTATCTTTGAGACAATGACATTGCTTTCATTGCCAGACACTACACTTGATCTATATTTTTAGATGTCTTGAATATTTATGAAAAGAAAGCAATTATAATCTTATTACAGCTATGAGTAATGCAAGAGATATTTATTTACAAATCTATCCTTTGATTGTGTTATCAAATAATTTGCATCAAAGATATATGTGTCTTAGCGAGATAAATTTTGTTACCGAGTTTCATATGTACCTACATCTGATATCAATTAAGCCCAAGGAATATTTTTTTTTACCGCACTATTTGCGGTTAAAGCGTGGTCGGAAGTTAGCATATTATCATTTTTAAGACTTGTAAGGAAACGATAATGTTTTCGTTGCTAGATGACCTTGTTAGGCATCATAAGGTTTTGAGGTCGACGACGAAACTAGGAAGACGCATTGTGTACCAGTAAAAAATAACGCCGCTTTCAAGATGTTCGGATACTGTTTCCGTGGCGGCAAAAAATGATAGTGAATGTTTTGTGGGACCGTTCTATAGACCATCGAAGTATGAATCGAAAAGAATAAGCTATAAATAAGGCTGTTTTTTTTTGTCTTAGCTCATATATTATTGAGAACGAATCTTTACCACGGAAAGTGGGAAATAAAACCAATTGATCAGATAGACTGGTATAGGATATAGGGTCAGTTTCAGAGTTCTTTCCAGTGATTTTATCCGTTTACGATACTTAGTTATTACTTATGACAACTCATTTTCTTGTTGATTTATTGCATTTTTAAGCTGTTACTACACAGAAAGTCCCCTGTATAATCACATTAACTTCGAGAACTTCGCCAGACGTTGAGATGAGTTTCAATTATATGGTATTATTGGCATTAGGGACCCTTCTTTTCGTGAGAAGGGGTTCCTAATGCAATCCAATCATATACTCAGATTTAAGCGCAAGTTTGCTTAAATTATCTTAATGCATTAAGCGTTGATAATGACTTTAGACGCTAATAATATACGTAGTACACTACGCACTTACTGCATGTAAAATTTCTTTATTTATAATAATAATCCCACTGGACTGAACTCTTGCAAAAAATATGACAATGCTGATGGTGAAGAGTTCGAGTTCTCTGTCAGCCAAAACCGTTATTGATTTTTATGAAAAAATCTCAACAGCGAGCATGAATTTTTGGAACTATGCATGGTAGGCCCATATTAAATGGAATTAAAATTTGCATAATTAAATATGGGTGTTGCTTCCGTCGCCGGAGTCGGAAGATGCGACACGAAAAAGTCATTAATTCAAACGTGGGCACGTCCATTTTGCTATCAGCGGCGCCCCGAACCGAGGGCCGTTCTCCACTGGCCCTCGGGCGATGTCGCTTAAATTTTTTACCGGGTTGAGAGCCCACAGTGCTCACCCATAGTCCGGGTTTATCTGTGACAGCCATCTGCTGCTTACAGTTAAAAGACAAACACAAAAAACATATATGGGTGTTGTTACACGTATGTGTGGGGTAACTTTATTGTGGTAGGACCACGCTGTGGACAGTTCTCTGTCTACAGCCGCGGGCCGGTCCGTCCGGGGTAGTACCACACTCTCGCAGAAGATCGACGTCTGAGTAATAGCAATGTGCTATTGCGCTTCGTTCGGTGAGCGAGAGAGCCGGAAGCCTAACTGGGGTGGGTTCAGGGTTGTATTGGTAGGCAGCGGCCTAGCTATACCATTGGCAAAGGTCCATGGGCGGCAGTGACACTTACCATCAGGTGTGCTGTCTGCTCGTTTGCCGCCATAAGCAATAAAAAAAAAAAAAAAAAAAAAAAAAACTCATTTAGGAAAAATAATTCAGATTATGACAATCATATCGATTTAAGGTTTGTTGAGGGTTTAAAACAATTTCTGCGACAATATATATGTATATGAGCCAATAAGATTGTTTTATTAATAGTAGCATATAGTTGAAACATGTTACAGTTATATTGTAAATGTAAGGAATTCGTGGTCAATAGCATGCGTTTCACGGCTTCACATTTTGTAACTGTTCATCTTGCATACATTCAACCTTCAGCGCCGGCGCGGTCCTATTTTTATGTTCCTCTAGTTGTGCTCACTGGTTTTACACGAGTCATATCGTTTATTGGTCATACCGTTAGTTATTATGAAGCCTCCTGCATAGTATCTGTTTTTTTTGTCTATATCTATAATGATTATACCAGAAAGTACATTGTGTGGCCTGTCTGCTAGCTTTGCATATGCTCATGAAAAGTTCCAAAAGTACAAAACGTATTTTCATATGATTTTCACTAATAGACACAGTATTTCGTAAGGAAGGATTATCTAGTGAGATTTATTGACATTTTCTTTGAATTGGCTAAAATATAACGTTAAACGTAAAAGGCGTCGTAAAAAAGTTCAATCTTGGCGAGCGTTACATAAACTGTTCGAGATAAATGAAGATAATGTATGATGGAATTGTTTCGTATAAACAGTTAAATAAAAAAAAGCCGCGATAGCATAATAAACATTTCTCTTTTTTTTTGTAGAAGGAAAGAATTTCATATTATATGTATATTATATCCAAAGCAACAAGCTAATGCGATACTACGACAAAAAAGTATGTAGTAAAATATGGTCCTGCTTCCAGTGCAAAACCGGGGTGGGTAATGTTAAATCGTTTGCATATAGGTAGGTATTTAATTAACAATCTTCTTACTATACCACGCAGTCGTGTTGGTATAGGGTTTTATTTCGAGTTTTTCATCTCTCACATGGATATTATATATCCCTTAGTCGTCTCGTACGATCACCCACGGGTAAGATAGGGGGTGGAGAATTGTAGTCGTACTCCGTCTACATATCTGTTGATTAATTATTGCGTAGGTAGTTAATATAAATAGAGAATATTCCAGTCTTCGTTACCTTGTTTACAAATTTTTTGGCTCTTGAACCGGTTTATGTGTCGTAACTTTTTTAACAAAACTTTAGGATAAAATGTGCTTGGCACGTTATTCATTAAGCTAAGCTCTGTATGATATTGAAACTATGGCTTAGAAAAGATGCAATGGTATATGGAGACTAAGTGGACGATATACTTAGCTCCGAAAAAGTAGCTACTTTTCCGAAGACTACTTTTTAGTAGTGTTAGGGACACTGTTGATAGTTTTCTGTCTACAGCCGCGGGCCAGTCCGTCAGAGGTAGTATCACACTCTCGCAGAAAATCAACGTCTGAGAAGTGGGTAATTTGCGGTTGCGCTTCTTTTATTCGCTAACAGTAACTTCTCTACCTTTTTGATAATCCAGTTGACATTGCTTATCGTATCTTATTTTGAGTTCTAATCCTGATTCCAGAGTAAAATAACGCCTAGTAGTAAAATTTTCAATGTTGAGTGACTTTGCGGCGAAAGGACTCTATTACACGATATTATAAAGTTACATATCTATAAAGTTGTGTGTTCCTATTCCCTAGCGCTTTTGGCACCAAGCCATCAGACCATTAAAGAACAATGAAATATCCAGATTTTATTGCAACGTATTAAACGATTTGGCTATCTCCTTATATCTTTATTAGGTTACTATGAAAAATACCGCTTTAGATGATCCAAATTTACACATTGGTACGGTAAATACCTGTTTTAGTTTTTTTTTTGGATTCTTTGCCGAGTGTGCAAATGGATTAGGACTAAGCTTCCGTCTGGCTGTTTGTGGACTTTATACAATGTTCATAATAGATAGTTATTTTTTTTAGAGATTATGTTTCTATTGTGTATACAACAGCAAATATTAAAAATGAAATCTACAACAAAAGTGTTTTTTGGAGTATTCTTATACGAAAGCAATATATGTGGTCACAGTGTTAAATGTTGTGGAATGATACGGAACCTTTTTAAGCTATTCGATTTGCCTTTTCTTTTGGCAGCCTATAGCCTGGATGCATCCTGCCCATACCATCCAAGGCGGCGCGAGGCTCCATAACTAACCATGCTCCCTTCCCATTGGACCGACTCCTGGTACCGATTCCTTGAAATCTGTGGCCGTCCCAGCGGATTTGGATGCCAAAGCCAAGCTATCACTTAGTAGTAAAGTTAGATTATACACCGCTTGCGTACGTCCCATCATGACGTACGCTAGCGTCGTGTTTACACAAGCGAAACCCTTCCGGTTACACTGTTTGCAATCATTACAGAATAGGTTCATGCGCCGTGCGACGGGAGCACCGTGGTATATGCGCAATGTGGATCTTCACATAGATCTTGGCCTGCTGACCATCCGGCAGTACATGAAGCAGTGCTCTCGCCGCTACTTCGACTCTGCCGTCACTCACCCTAATGCCATAGTGGTTAGGGCGTCTAGTTATACCCCATCTAAAATATCCGCGATCCGCCAACCGCGATTAATACTCGACGAACCCGACGACCTTATTACGCTCGCCCAAACGGAGGCATACACAGCCCGCGCGGCCCTGACAAAGAATTATCCACGATTCCGCCCTCGCCGTCGAGGTCGGAAGTCGTGTCGCGTTCAAATCATAAACGTGGGAGAACCCACTTTGCCAGCGACCCCCCGAGCCGAGGTCCGTACCCCACAGGGGGTGCCCTCGGGAACGGTCGCTTAACTTTTACGGGTTGAGAGCCCTCAGCGCTCACCCACAGTCCGAGTAAAGTTGTCATAGCCATCTGAGGCTAACAACTAAGACACACAAAAAAAAAAAAAAAGCGGCTTTGGATTGCTTTAAGCGTTATTTGTTGTACATTACACCTATTTACAATGTTAAAATGTTAACCTAACAGGATTGAATATGTAGTTATTATGATCGTTAACTATAAAAAAATACGCGAATATAAGTTGACGCTTGGCTTATCTTGAGTCAACTAATTAGTAGGTAATTCTGATTTAATTTAGCAACGAAATTTTAATAATATTTTGCAGTTATGTATTTCAATTATGTAAAAACTGTTTTGCTCTTCAGAGGCCAGATTTCATGATACGCTATGATGTTCAACATGATGTTCATGGTTGATGATTGTTAACTGTAAGAGCTCGGGCTCTGGTTTGATTATTATTAAGTTTATCTTCAGTATAGGGAATTTTAAGAGACGTCATAATTCTGGAAATTAATCGCGGCGCATTTTTGGCCGTTTAAAATTATACCTTTCATAGAGTTTTTAGCATCGGAAAGGAAAGGTGTCGAAAAATTAAAACACCATAAAAATTATGTCTGTTTATCTTATTAATTTATCATGTATAAATTCATCAAATGTGTAATAAAATAATAACATTTAATTGTTAATTAAATGTTTAATCCTTTAACTAAATAACAAAATAAAAGATGCCGGTCTCATAAAAGATATAATCAAAATCAAGATATATTATTATGAGATGACTATTATTTAAATTATAAACTGAATTTATTTAAGAATAATATGAAAAAATAAGCAAAAATTATATAATATTTGCATGAATAAGCAGTTTTTTTTAACCGACTGTTGTTTTAAAAATAATATGTACTCGCGAATATAACACTTCGAATAGTTATTACAACTTGAAAGAAAACTATTTTTACCAGATTTGACGGGAACGTATACAATGCGAAAGTGGAAGGATGTAGGTACCGGGGGAGACCGAGACTAACTTACCTAGACCAGATTGGTCACTGAACCGTACTGAAGGAAGGTGGAGTCAAGAGTCTCCGAAACCGGCGAGCGTGTATGAAGAGAATTATGAATGTTGAGGAAGCGAGTGAAGTATGCAAGGATAGAGTTCTCTGGCACTCTGTTCTCTCTGCCTACTATGATATGGCGTGATGATATGTATGTATGACAGGAACGACTTAGAACATCAGTCTTCTTTTGATTAGGAACGCTGAAAACTGCTCAATACGTTGGATAATTGAAAATCTAATACAATAATGATCAAATCTGTTGTAGTTTTATTTTAAATGAAAAGATCAGAAATTATGACAGCACAGGTGCGTCGGTGTCGCGGGTTCGATTCTCACGCAGGACAATACTTTGTGCGGTCTAGGTGTAATTTGGGTTTGTTAATCATATGCTTGTAAAGACCCTTGTTAGTTAATCTCCCCTTTACTAAGGGCGATGTATGTACAACAAGAATAATAAGTAGAGCAAAAAAACACAAAGGTCGCGCCGCCGTAACGTGTAAATTGCGAGGGGTTGTCAATTTAACTGCTAATATTGACAAGCCACTCTCGATTTCACGCCATACAAAGTTATCATTTCGTTTGACAAAGCTTATCGCTCTATTTACGCGTATATTTCCACCACGTGTTAGCTCTAATTCCACCACGTGTATGACGTACCTATGCGAGTTGTAACGAAGATAAAAGAATGTTTTATATAATTTTGCATTATTTAACTGCAATTTTTTTTATACTAATAAATGGAGATTTGATTTTTTGATCGGTTATAATGTGACAACTACAGAACCGATCGGAATAATACTTATATCATAAGATGCAGCGTGTTTCGAAGCAAGTTTTAATATATGATATGTTGGTGATTATTTATCCGGAAAGGAGGGCAGCGGGTGGGGGATAGCTAGTGTTTTAGATAAATGCCGTTGATAACCTTTGGTGAATGGTAAATATTTGTTATAATTTGTATTCCAATGTATATTTATTTTTTTATTTCTTTCTGTTGCAGGTAAGTTTAATCACATAACACGATATTCGCGTAACAGGTATTTATAATGTATATTATTTTATATAGATATTTGAAGTATATTGTCTAATTATTTATCGTTGTACTTTGTTTTAATTATGTCTGATAAGTCAGTAAAACTAACCGGGTAATAAACATATAAATTCATAAATCTAAGATATGTATTTAAAAAAAGCATTATAAACGCCGATTAAGATTTAAGTGTCTGTAAAAAGTGTTTGCGCAGATTACTTCGATTTGCGAGTATTTATGCTGGATATCTCCAGGTGTTAGCTCTATATGTTTGGAAATGTGTAGTTGCTATACTCCCTTTTAATCTACTCTTGCACTACTTAAATGGAGAGATTTAACGTCAGACTGTTGGAGGCAGAAGCATGTTAATGTTATACTTCTACTAATTGAAAAACAACGTTTACAAGAAAAGAACTTAAGTCTAAGTAGTTTTGTAGGTAAAACTAAGAAGTAGAAAACTAGAAATTAATTTCCTAAAAATTTAAAATCTTAAATTACGATTAGACTAATTAATCTGTATTAAGTTTTAAATTTTAATTAATATGTTATCCAATATCCACACAAAAGCTTTCAAGCTAAGTGTGGAGACAAAAACAAATTTCAAGTTTTCCTTCTCTTGCTTAAGAGATGTTATCTGCGAATTAAATTTGTACGTAGAAATATTGTATCAACAGCTATGTAACGAAACCATAGCGTGATTCAAATATTTGAACAACGCCATCTATTGAGCATGGAGACAACAATGAGCGAACACAGCATTTTGTACTGTAATATGTATAGACAAATTTATATCTTTCTTAATCCAAGGAATGGCGAATTATAATAACAAGTGTCAACCTTCATTTCACACGTAACAATTCAACTTTTAAAAATTATTTACAAATGATTTTTAAGGCAAGTACTCACTACGGTGCGCAGTGTCTACTTGCCTTAACAATCTTCTTTTTTTTAAACTGTTATATTTAACAATCGTCTTTCTTTTTAAGTAATAGTTTCTAATATATTTAACTGCGACAGGATAGTAGGTGGTGACCATTGTATTGTTATTCCGTCTACAAACGGAACAAAATTTACTTTTCCTTTAAAAACATCTTTCTACTAATTGATAATAAGGCTTTGCATTGTAGTAAATTTTATAAACATGCAATTAATGTACACATTACATCGCAACTAAAAAAGTCGAGTGTTGTAAAGACTAGTACGTACATACAACAAAGCCATTAAGTTCATATAATACTCGTTGGCGCTAAGAGCCGTTCGCAGTCATAGAGGTCACCGATCTATGTGTGGGCTGCGGAAGCACCTGTGCACGTGCCATGACCAAGAATGGAGTCTTGACACTATGACGGATAGAAACGATTGCATTTTGTTGCTCCCTTATTGAGTTTTGTTTTGAATCATGTGTAATCTTGTATTTTATCTTAATTGGTCATTTTTGAGAACCAGTGACAAAAGTAATTAGGGAACGCACTGATATTACGTGACCCATTTTCAATTCTTTTGCCATTCTTAAAACCTCACGATGACCAGCCGTAGCATTCGGCCAAGATCCAATTTTGTTCCAGGGTGGTATTTTTGAAGAACAACGAACAATAAATCACGCTGTACCTGTTACCTTTAGGTCAAAATTCTTATGTATTGCGATTGTGTTGCATTTAAATGGTAATTGTATACATAAGCTTCTTTAAAATTATTTTTATTTAATTAATTAACTGTTTCAATGTGTTTTAGTTCACATTGTAGTATTATTGACAGGAAATAACCACAATGACATTATTAATATGTATCAATTTTGAAGTCAATTTATTTTAAAACTCAAATTTAATATCATCATCATCATCTTGCTCTTATCCCAATTACTTGGGGTCGACGCAATATGTCATCTTCCTTCATACAGTCCTATCAGACGTCATCGTCGTCGTCTCTGCAGTCACTCCCTGTCTACCCATGTCATGCCTCACGCAGTCCATCCATCTTTACTTTGGTCTTCCTTTACTCCTAATATATTGTATTGTATATATATATATATATATATAACATTAAAAATAAATGTATTAACTAAAAAAAAAAAGTATATCAAAGATCTTGGTTAGATTCTTGGTTGCTTCCTTACAGAGTATATAAAGTTACTCTAACAAACATGTTTCCTAGTCGAATACCCAACGTTACGAACCAACAAACAATACATCACTGACTTAAACATACAACTGTGTAATTACATTTTCCTTTTAAGGTAAACTAATATATATCTAGTTTACTAAAGTTCTTACATACCCAGTAACTATATGCTCCCACTTCTGATAAAGGATTAAGAGTGAAAGAGATAGCAGTAGCATCACGGAAGAAGGTGCTTATCGATTGGGCCTTGACAGACTTGATTAATGCTCATATGTCCTAATCGTTATTGGCTATGGCTGGCATCTGATTACTTGGGTGTTGTTCATATGGCTAGAGGCCCTTTTCGTTCATTTTCTTCCGTTCACTCACGAATTAGTTATTAATGCATGACTTGTATTTATACGATAGCATGACGTAACCAATTTAAAAACTAAACTCTGTATTATAACAAAAATCAACGAGTCTTATCAGATTTGATTATACGAAATATGAGGCCGGAAAACCATAATAATTACATTCAATATGTGGCTCGGCTCTATTTTGTTCTTTCAAGAATGAATGATTTCAAGTGACGTTACCAAAATAGCTAAGACGATTAAGCAATTTTAGTCACGTCATGGTACGAAGTTATATTTTAAGATATAAGGTAATATGCTTTAAGATCTGGTTCTAATTCTCATTTGTACAACGCAAATAGCAAATCAGTATGTAACAAACATTTCAAGTTAAATAAATAAAACCTTATAAAAAATAAAAAGTATGTAATTGTACTTTCTAAAACGCTTATATTAAGCATCGTTTGTATGTAAAGGACTAAGAAAGATATTTTGATATCTTACAATACTAAATTGTTGTTTCCTATTGTCTACACGCTCAACAGATGGCGTTGTTCAATTATTAGAATCACGCTATGGTTTCGTTACAGAGATGTTTATACAATCTTTTTACGTACAAATTTTATTTCGCAGATAACATCTCTTAAGTAAGAGAAGGAAAACTTGAAATTTGTTTTTGTCTCCACACTTAGCGTGAAAGCTTCTGTGTGGATAAGGAAAATATGTCTTAAATTATTTTACGTGAACTATGAAGTTCATTCATAAACAATAACGAGGATTGTAGTTGTACAGTAATCTGTGGTTGTACCTACTACCTATATAACGAAGTCTTGGAACGTGATTTCCATCTCAACTAGGTATCGGATATATTTGAAGCTTTGCAAACCTATTAAGAACCGATAGCAATGTAATTAATTTATATAATTTAATTTGTACTTGATTAGCGATTATAAATATTTTATCCGCAGCTGAGGTATTGTCGTGACTCGAAAGATGTCGCTATCCCTATTTTCTACATCGCAACCACTTGAGCAAAATCGATTATTCGTTTTGCTTTCGTTGTGATTCCATAGATTGCTTTGTTATTTCAATAGCAACTTACTTACATTATATCGTTCATCATTATCTATATCGTTTATCTGTTTTTAATATGTTAAATAAATGGCAGTGACCTATTTTTGAATTGCGTCATAGTTTCGTCGCAGAAAATAATGGAAATATTTGATGTAAATCGAAGATTTTTTTGTTCGGGTTGAGAGCCCCTTTTTTGCGGCGGGCTATGGAGTGGTTACACCCCTCTATATCCGTCCGGGGCGACAGAAGAAGCGGCGCGCGACCTCTATAGACCCCGCCCTACATGTACCTATCTCCGCTGAGCGAGTGTCTTCGGTGGCCCTCGGTTTACCCTCACGGGTATCCTCTCGAGTGGATGCCCCGGTCGCTTTCGCCGTCGTGACATCGCCATCACGCGGTGTAGCCTCGTTCCAGGCGACCAGACTAATCCGGGCACCCGCTACCTATCTCGCAGAAGGCGGCGACCGCGTCCGGGTTTAGAGCCCTTAGCACTCACCCAGCGGTCCGAGTAAAGTTATAGCCATCCGCGGCTAACAACTATGTTCGTAGATATCAAACTCACCCAACTCAGTACGAGATATCGGTACTTACCTCTTCGCTATCTATGCATGTAGTCATTTGGGTTCCAAATTCCAATTGATATTTGTTTGCATTGACTGTCGATACAAGACTACTCAAAGCCGAATCAAACGCATTTAACTTTGACACAAGAGCACTTATACTAAATCATTCAATCATCAACATTCTGACTGCGCAGATAGAGTAGTGGTTAAGATACCAACCATCCGTGCCAGCGTTGGTTTGATTCCTATGCAGGACAATACTTTCAAGGATCACACAAATCCACGAAAGTGTTTAATTTGTTTGCGTTTATTATATGTTTGTAAAGTCCCCAAGCAATACAAGAATTATTTCCTTAGCGCAGGATTGGAGCCTTTAAAAAAAATCATCCTGTTCCGATTTTAATTAATTGTGTTCGATGCAATATGTACTCTGTTTCCATTGTACATATTGCAAAAAGTTATTGGCTACAGTTTTAAGACCGGCCGTCTGCTTGACGTCAACCCTCCTTGGGAATGTAATTTTTTTTTTTTTTTTTTTTTTATTGCTGATGGTGGCAAACGAGCAAGCAGCACACCTGATGGTAAGTGTCACTGCCGCCCATGGACCTTTGCAAAACCAAGGGTATAGCTTAGGCCGCTGCCTACCAATAAAATCCCCAAACCCACCCAGTTGGGCTTCCGGCTCTCTCGCTCACCGAACGAAGCGTAATAGCAAATTGCCATTACTCAGACGTTGATCTTCTGCGAGAGTATGGTACTGCCCCGGACGGACCGGCCCGCGGCTGTAGACAGAAAACTATCAACAGCGTGGTCCTACCACTATTATTAATTGTTGACCTAACGGCATCAGGTGAAGTTGGCCTAGATCGATATATAGCTCTTAGTCGTCTTTTACGACATCCACGAGCGAAGTAAGGGTTGGTAGTATGTATTCTTATTCGTTACCACACAGCAAGCGACTATTGATAAATAACACCATTTATTCAAATTCGTTTATTTTTTTGTTTATTTTCATTCATACGATGCAAAATTTTGGCTATAGTTTCATGTCGTCAATCTGACGTCACCCTCCTTGGGAATGTGTGTGTTATTGGTAGCCGCCATTACACAGCATATATTAATTATTATTATGATATAATTGTTATGCATAAACAAATCTTACACCTACTTCGATTTAATAAAATGAATAAATCGAAGTGACATGAAGTGTTCATTTTATATGTATGTCAATACGTTATGCATTTCATGTTTTGTGGTTATGTATTGTAGAAATATCATACTCTAATTAGCTTATTTCATCTAATATCCGGTGTTGACGTTAACCGAAATGCAATTTGCATATAAATCTTATTTACATTATTGATTATACGTTCGTTATTTCAATAGCAACTTACTTATCTATATCGTTTATCTGTTTTTTTTTTTTTTCATATGTTAATTATTTTTTTATCGGATTAGACGTAATATAATTATGTATTAACAGATTAAAAAGTCAGATTGGAATAGTATTGAGCTGTTTATACATTTTTTCGTGTGGTGACGGAGTAAGAATACAATTCACCATCCACTATCTTACCCGTGGATAGAAGCTGCCTTATCGAACTACATAAAGCTCACATATAGAAGCGACTTAATAAATCATCATTCACCTGTTGTTATCTCAATTACTTGGGAGCGACACAATATGTACTCTGTTACCATTGTACATATTGCAAAAAGTTATTGGCTATAGTTTTATGATCGGCCGCCAGCCTGACGTCAACACTCCTTGGGAATGTAATTGTTGACCTAACGGTATCAGGTGGAGTTGGCCTAGATCGATATATAGCATACAGTCGTCTTTTACGACATCCACAATCTAAGTAAGGGTTGGTAGTATTCTTAGCGGCAACCACACAGCAAGCGACTATTAATAAATAACACCATTTATTTATAAAACCGATTACGAAGTGAAAAATGATGTCACAAGCGGGATTCGAACCCGCGCCTATTGGGATTCCGGCCCAATCGTGCTGCCACTACACTACCGTGACTAATTATAGGACATGCAAATTTCACTTTCGTATCATATTTACGTCTTAAGGTGACGGTATGCTATCTACCCGACAATGTTTACACATTGTTATAGGCTTAATACTTCAAACTTTACAGTTAGAATTGTATTAAACGATGACACAACCTTGTTATTTAAATTACTGAAATTTTTAGCATTTAATATGCTTAATTATTTATAAATAATTCATTTCATTCACCATTTATTCAAAGTTAATATATATATTTTTTTTATTTATCTCAGCTTATACACGTTTCACTATTGTGTTGGAGGGATATTGACCTACTATACCACGCGGGTCAAGCGTATTGATAAAGGGTTTTGTTTCGAGTTTTTCTTCTCTTGCATAGATGTTATATGTATATTTTATCCCTTAGTCATCTTTTACGATCACCCGCGGGTAAGATAGGTGGGTGGAGAGCATTCTTATTCCGTCTCCACACGGATAAGAGTACTGTTAGGCGAGCAATATAATACTGAACGATATAATACTACTTTTCCATGTAGTGACTGAGTAAGAATACTATTCACCACCCCATATCTTGTGGGTGATCGTGCGAGACGACTAAGGGATATGAAACACATATAACATCTATGCGAGAGAAGGAAAACTCGAAACAAAACCCTATAACAACACGTCTGACCAGCGCGGTATAGTAGGTTAATTTCCCTCTCATTACGGAGGAGACCCGAGCCCAACAGTGGGACATTTATGCGCTGTGATGATAATACTACTACAGAATAGGGATCCCTACTACGTTTTAGTTGAGCATACTAATTATGTATTTCTTTTTTTTTTATATTATTTATATAATTGAAACAAGGATGTAGCTATATATTTACGAAGCAATTTAGATAATTAGATAATTCTAATACGTTGTATTATATAAATAATTTGAACACCGGTAATTATATCGTGATGAGTCGTATTACGGCGGACTAATATTATAGAAATTCATCAGACCGTCTACTTACGGTCTTTTCGTGTGGTGACGGAATAAGTATTCAATACAGCGCCCTCTCTCTTGCATTTCGATGTCACAAAAGAAGTATAAATGATATACTATATAGATAATTAACATCATCTACCATCTCTCCTCGAATTGCCGACCATCAGGCAATACATGAAGCGGTGCTCCCAGAGGCTCATTGACTCTGCCAAGACACCCCAAACCCTTAGGCGTTGTCGCTTAAATTTTTTACCGGGTTGAGAGCCGTCAGTGCTCACCCATAGTCCGAGTTAAGCTGTAACAGCCATCTACGGCTAACAGCTAAAAGACAGACAAAAAGAAATCTACCATCTCAGCTCATATATGTTCCACTGTTGGACTCGAGCCTCCTCCATAATGGGAGGGAAATTGATCTGCTATACTACGCTGGTCAGACGTGTTGGTATGGGGTTCTGTTTCGAGTTTTCCTTTTCTTGCATAGATGTTATCGTAAGAGACGACAAAGGGCTATAAAACGCGTATAAATGCGTTTTATAGCCCTTAGTCGTCTCTGACGATCACCCACGGGTAAGATAGAAGGGGGTAGTGAATTGTACTCTTAATACGTCACCATACGGGAAGATGTATAAAACGCAGTGAAAAATGTAGAGACTTCTGTGGAAAATTCGAAATTGAAGAAAAAATAACCTACTATACCACGCTGATATGACGAATTGATATAAAGTTTTATTTCGATTTCTCCTTATCTTACGTCTATGTTATATGCATATTATATCTCTTAGTCGTTTTTTACGACACCCACGGACAAGATAGAGGTGAAATGTATTCTTACACCGTCACTATACGGAAAGGTGAGATAAAGAAAAATATACACATACATACATACATATTATCACGCCATATCCCTTGCAGGGTAGGCAGAGAGAACAGAGTGCCAGAGAACTATATCCTTGCATACTTCACTCGCTTCCTGAACATTCATAATTCTCTTCATACACGCTCGCCGGTTTCGGAGACCTGGTCCCCTAATCTGGTCTAGGTAATTTAGTCTCGGTCTCCCCCGGTACCTACATCCTTCCACTTTCTCATTGTATATCAAAGAAAATTGTTGTTTAGGTATAATACAACGCAGAGCTCTTAAAATATCTATGTATGTTATTAGTTTTGTCCTCTATAATTCGTGAAAGGACGTTGGATCAGAGACCTTGTTATGTAATTCTCTATACGTTTTAATTACATATTTACATTAGCATTTAAATGCATCTAAATTATAAATTATTGATTTAAATAAATTTTTAGTATGATTCATTTGGTAAATTAAATATACTTATGCGTATTATTAAGGCAAATTTTAAAATTATTTGATTTCTAATTATATTTATTAGGAAAATAGTATACGTTAGCACAGAAAACGGAGAGGATACCCGAAAGCGTAACCTATCAGGCCGACGGAGTGTCAAATAACATACAAATTAATTGTAAATCTCCTCCTTTTTTATTAAGCCGGTTATAAAAATAATACAAATCAAACTGCGCAATTATTTGCTGCCTATAATTTGCGTATTCCATTCGCCAGTGTATATAATTAGAAAAAAAAATGTTTAGGGAATATGGGCGTCGAAGTGGATATGGAGTACACATAAAAACGGTCTCGTCTCTTTTCAGACAGTACTCAAGTAGCGGATCAATGGTTTTCAATGAAAAGTTTATTGTTCATATTTTACTTACATTTACATAGAACCATCGAGACGTGAAATGAAACTCGAGTCGAATGGTGTCTAAATTGATTGGACGCGGCACTAACGCTTCCTCAGTTCTCTATTAGGTGAAAGTTGTTAGTACTTAGTGTTGGTTCTAGGTGAAGCTGTTACGCTTGATCCAACAGAACAATATTTATATTTTTGTTTCGGTCTTTGTCCCTAAAGGAATGGGGATGGGGGCTTTTTTGGCAGCTTATGGTCTGGACACGCACCGTCTGTTTCGTCCAGGGCGACGTAAAGGCGGTGTGTGGCCCTATAACCCATCGTATTCCCTCTCCATCGCCAGTAGGTCGGCCACTGGTACCAAATCCTTAACGTCGATGATCCCCATCAATCCCCAATCCTCACTGCTCTCACGCGGTAACGTAAAAGGGCTAGCGTTTTTCGATGTAATAAGTTTCAAATTTTGTGTTTGAGTAGTGAAGAAAAAAAATGATTAGGGCCCGGTTTCGAATTCAGATCTTACTTTTGGTGCTGTTATGGATAGATCATTAAGATAATGTGACGTTATTAATTGGCTTGGTATTTATTTGATGAGTATGAATTTAATAGATTTTGGAGTACATACTTACTTTTATTCATCGCTACCTATTCAATATATAGTATATCTTATTTCCTATTAATATTATAATTGTGAAAGTTTGTGAAGATGCAATGCAATATTTGTTTGTTACTCAATCACGTGTAAATCGTTGAACATATTTGTATGAAAATTGGCATACTGATAGAAATGAAGAAGGCAATTCTTCCTGGATTAACTCGATTTTATCCCGACAAAGTGTTTCCTTGGAATAATTTTGTGATAAAATTTTATTATTATGAGTTATTCTTTATGCAAGCGAAACCCTGGTCAGAAACAAGTAGCTACAATAATAATTGACATTAATGATAATTTGTATATAATATAATTTGCATGTAACTATGGCTAGAATTAACTGATTAAAAGCTGAAATTTGAACACGGTAATGGTTCGGTTAAGAATGATCGTTTACAGCGTGTCATGATCACGGGAAGACAGTCCTCCCGTGACCATGAACACTGTAGTGTTCGAAACGTCGAGAAATTAAAAAAAAAAATTACAATTAAATACAAACCCGAAATGAATCCGTAAAAATAGTCTTATATCAAATGTATAATATTCGCGTAAACATCAGATATCATTAGCTAAGCAGAGATTCTAATCTCTCGAACGTTGTGATGTCAAGTATCATAAATGTTGCTGCCTGCCTTGTGCTGCAAGGGCCTTGATCTAGTGAACTTCCACTATATCATTCAATTCCAAACTAATTCACTTCCTGAATGATTAACCTATCTACCAGTCCACCTAGGTATCTAATCAAGATTGTTTACATACTTCTTATTTTTTTTTGTGTCTGTCTTTTAGCTGTTAGCCGCAGATGGCTGTCACAGCTTAACCCGGACTATGGGTGAGCGCTGAGGGCTCTCAACCCGGTGGTTACATACTTCGATTTGTTTTGTTTTATATTCGCTTTTTTTTTTGCTGTGTGGTTAGCGGCTACGAATACTACCAACCCTTACTTTGATCGTGGATGTCTTAAAAGACAACTAAGAGCCTTATAACCACCTGGGCCAACTCCATCTGATGCCGTATGGTCAATAATTACATTCCCAAGGAGGCTTAACGTCTGGCGGCGGCCGGTCACAAAACTCTTACCAATAACTTTTACAATATGTACTATGAAAGAAGAGTGCATATTGTATCGACCCCAAGTAGTTGGGATAAGAGTAGGAGAATGATGATATCTTCGAGTACTTCGGATTACTATTTTTTTTTTAAAGATAGCCTATTCTAAGGAAATAATTCTTGTATTGCGGGGGAATTAAAAAGAAAGTCAATTAACGCAGACAAATTACAGTCAGACTCAGAGCAGTACTTCATGGATCGCACAAAGTATTGTTCTGCGTGGGAATCGAACCGGTATCTTAAACCACTACGCCACCCGTAAGACTTACTCAAATTTGTTTGATATGTTTTTGACGAAGCAAATATATGAGGAGACTATGAGGGGAAGACCACGTCATAATTTTCTGGACCAAATTAGAGATGTGTTGAGAGTTCATATCATGAGTATGCGTAATCTTAGAGCATGCATGAAGACTTTGATGAGTGTGAATGAAGCAATGAGGGTATGTCACGATCGTGGCTTGTGGCAATCCGTAGTCTCTGCCTGCCTCTCCGGACGGAAGCGTGAGGCTATATATGTATGTTTTTAACAGAAATATAACATATTGGAGAAATATAGCGGGGCTCTCAAGGAAACGTCTAGATTTAAAAGATTTGCTCGTTCATGTGATGTCAATCTTGAACGTATGGATGAAATTCTTTTCGTTTTATAAGAAAATCTGCGGTCTATAAAGGATAATAAAAAAAAGTTATTGATATTCATCATCATCATCATTTCAGCTCATAAATGTCCCACTGTTCAAGTCTCGAGTCTCCTCCACAGTGGGAGGGAAATAGACTTGCGATACCACGCTGGTCAGATGTTTTGTTAGAGGGTTTTGTTTCGTGTTTTCCTTTTTTCTTGCATAGCTATTATATGCGTTTTATATCCCTTAGTCGTCTCTAACAATCACCCACGGGTACGATAGGTGGTTGTGAATTGTATTCTAACGTCATCCCACGAAAAATGCTATTGATTTTTTTTCAACTGTTAGATAGATACATTAAGTATGTCTTGAACAATGTGCAGAATAATATGCTGATCCTAAAAAGAAAGTCTTGCTTTATTTTATTCGTATATTATCTATTTCGTTTGTGTGGATTAATTATGACGTAATTAATGTTATTATTTCATTTGAACACCCACGTTCTCTCGTGGTATTGATAATAATAACAATATTAATACTATCTAATATACATCAATCAGTATTTTTTTTATCACAACAGTTGTCATGCAGCGGTGACTGCACAGAATGATTCATGTGATGTTTAATTTTTTATGAGCAAGGTTTGCTCGAATTGCTAACATTTATTGGTCCATTATCAATAGATACATTTTTACATAATATTTGTTTTTTAATCCAAACGGTAGCGCATTCAAATAAACAAACTCTTGATAATAACATACATTTCTTATAATGCTCATACGGGGCTAGTTAGATTTTAAACCTACTGCGTTGAAGTGATACAGCCTCACTGTTACAGTCGCGGGTCGATCTGCCCTGGGTAGTACCACACAGTTCCAGAAAATTGACGTGTCAACAGTGGCCTTGTGCTGTTACGCTTCGTTCGGTGAGCGAGAGAGCCAAAGACCTAACTTTCTCGGTGGCTTTTGGTTGGTAACAGTGGCCTAGATATATAGATATCTGGCTCTCCCTTGGTATTGCAGAGATCTTTGAGCGACAGTAACGCTTACCATCCGGGGTGCTGCTTGCTCGTTTGCCAACATAAGTTGTCATTTATTATAAGCTTGATGAAGGAGCGTATCAAAACAGTAGAATATTAATGTGGTCGACTATTTATACTTTGATAAATAAAATTAATTTATACTGTTATAAATGCAAAAGGTTCTATGAATGTATGGCTGTCACTCAAATACGCTAGATCAACTGAATGAATCTGGATGAAATTTCGCATAGAGATAGCTGGCATAGCAAATAAAAAGTAGAACATATACTCTTGTAGATTTGTTTGACTATATGTTCGCGAGCACAGCTAATAAATTTATAAATATCGACATCTATTAATAGTTTTATAGTTTTGTTTTTAAAGTATTAAATGTCAAATTTAAAATCGTGTTATAAATATTTCGTCTTAGACATAACATTAAAGGGCGTTGTCTTCTTTATAAGAAATAAAAAGCTAATATTTTGAAAGGGTAAAAGGAAAAAGAAAATATGGCGACAATTTCTGAACGACTTTAATTACTTTTTTAGTGTTGACAGATTAAAATAAAAATCACAAAGATTCATGCTATTTTTAAATAACGAAGTATCTAACCTATTTTTGTTGAATGTATTGTTGACTATCTATGTTGTGTAATTAATAAAACAAACTTTAAATTAAATATGTCCTTACGAAAATAAATGCTTTTTTTGGTACTGCCAAATGCATAAATAAGGATATTTACAAAGAATATTAATAATTTACATTATTACAATGCAATTTTTTTATATATATTTTATTAACTGACTAATTGTGATGTCGAAATTTTAATTAATTTCAATTGTATAATATTTATAATTAATTGAATATGTTATTTAACTGTGTAAATATTTCTGTTATGATTTAATAAAATTATTACTTCAGTAATATGTTTTTATACAAAAATCGTGAATAAATGTGGGATTTTTCGAATGAATTGTCTAAATAGCTGTATATAGGTAATATTATTATGCTCTTCAGACAGACCTAAACATTCGTCTGTGATGGTTACGAATAGTAACAACACCTACATTGTTCATGTCGTAAAAGACGACCAAGAGCTTTATGTCGACCTGGGTCAACTCCATCTGATGCCGTCTTATCAAGAATTACATTACCAAGGAGAGCTGACGTCAGGCAGGGTGATCGGTTATAAAACTATTGTCAAAACTTGCAATATGTATGATATATAACAAATTGTGCTTCTTAAAATCATTATGTGATAACTCGCAGGATGTAGGTAACGGGGGAGACCGAGACTCACCTACCTAGACCAGATTGGTCACATACTGAAGGAAGGTGGAGTCAAGAGTCTCCGATACCGGCGAGCGTGTATGAAGAGAATTATGAATATTGAGGAAGCGAGTGAAGTATGCAAGGATAGAGTTCTCTGGCACTCTGTTCTCTCTGCCTACTCTGCAAGGGATATGGCGTGATGATATGTATGTATGTATAACTCGCATATGTCCTAGTGCTGGGTTCGAGCATCCTTCACAGTATGAGGGGATTGACCTAGTTTGCCACGCTCATAAGACGAATTGGTATAAGGTTTTATTTTCTCGAGTTGAGAGCTCTCATCGCTAATCCGCAGTTCGAGTAAATCTATTATAGCTATCTGCGGCTAGCAACTAAGTCACACACACAAAAAAGGGTTTTATTTCAAGGTTTCCTTCTCTTGCAGTGATCAATTGAGCCATTTATTAATATATTACGTGTTTTGTATTAATATTATACAAATTATTCTAATGCTGTCAAGTGCGGCGCTTACAATAATATCATTGACAATTGAATATAGTTCTTGAAATAGTTTTAATCTATTTATATCATTTGTTATGCAAATATATCTGAGCAATAAATTAAGTTAGGGCTCTATATCATCATTAATACATGAATAATGGAATACTGAGAATTAACTTATTATATCTTTAGCGTTTCTAGGCATAATACTATAATTTGTGTAACAATCTTATTTCTAATATTATAATTACTAGTGTTATATATATGAAAGTTTGTAAAGATGTTTGGATGTTTGTTACTTAATCACTCTTAAACCGTTGAGCAGATTTGTATGAGAATTGGCACATAGATAGACCATTTCCTGGATTAACATATAGGATACTTTTTATCCCGGTAATGTGTTGTTCCCTTAGGATAATAGTTCAAACTTTGGAGAAGTTACTTTTCACGCGGACAAAAGCTAGTGGTATACATATATCGAAACTCATAAATAATTACGAAAATAAATTAAAGTAGGTGATATATTGTCGTATGAGGAGAGTTATGTACATAAGTAAACGGTCGTGGCTAGAGAATTAAAACTCGAAATAAAACTACGTCATGCCATTTGAGAAACTTTTCAAAATGTTTAAAATATTTTTTTCTTTCATTGTAGAGAAGGTTCATGGCCGCCAGTGACAATTGTGTGAGTTATAAATAAAACGCACGAAATAAGACGAAATTTAATGACAGTGTAGACTTTGAAGTCTGTTGATATGTGTGTGTGTGTGACAGTCCTGAAATATAGATCTGAACTATTTATTTTCATCATCATCATTCTGCTGGACGTAGACCGCCGTCATATTTCGCCAAAAAAAGTGCAGTTCTGCGACGCCCGCATCCATCGACTTCCATTAAGCTTACTATTTATTTTATATATGGTAAAGAAATCACCACCCCTCACTAATAAAGGTAGGTATCGGTAGGACGGGATCTTAACACCACTGAGGTCAAGGTATCGCTATCAGCGACCCCTACAAGTCCAATGGCTATAAGGAGAGCGTAAGTTATGCGGCCGCGCACCGCTTTTCCGTCGGCTCGGACAGATTGGGCGGAGCCTGTCCAAACCATTGTCTGACACAAAAAAGATCTAGCTAGATCATCACTAAGCTATCTGTAAAGTCAAATTATTAACGATAAATTATTTTAACGTCTACTACCTTCAGATTTTTAAATGTACATATTTGTTATATAATTCATCACAGCTTAAAGTCTCATTGAACCAGTATGAATATTTATAGGAAGCGTATTTTCTTTACATCTTATAAGTTATTCATATTACGCTAGATCGCTATCATGAATTATAATTAACTTAATAGCTAATAACTAGATTGAATATTAATGACGGCCGTTAGATAGATATTAGACATGCGCGAAACAGTACTTCGCGAAGTGATGTGATATGGCATTACATTTCGTGCCGAGTAATATTACATTTAACCATCACTTTAAACATCACACATGACATGAAATGTCATGTGTGATGCGTAATGCGATAGCGCTCTATACATACGGCGGGCGGCGTCAAGAAATATAAGCCTTAACGTTCTGAAAATAAAGCTCAAAATAAATATTGAATTGCCAGACACTGAACATTGCAGAAATGCAGAACAGTACACGGGTGCTCGCGTCATGTTTAATGTGGTGTGTGATGTTTAATGTGATGTGATGTTTAGTCGCTTAATGTGTAATGGGACAGTACGCGGTCAGGTAATATTACGTGTGATACATCACTCGCATTACTTACACATGTCTAATAGATATAATATGAAATACGATTTCTTTGCACGTTCTATTTATCTTTTATATTACCGCAATGTATTAAATATATAATAAAAACTCGTAACAATTTATAGAAATTAAAGGATGTACCCAAGAGTTTAACGGCAATTATACGACTGGTAATTAAAGTTAATTTGAAATATATATTTTTTTAAAATTCTATTTTATATTTATAAACAAAAGAACTAGAATATTTTATAATGAAAAAAATAATAACAGCTTTATTGAAAATGTTGTTTGTGTCCTAATAGTTTTGCGCAATAATCAAAGGGAAATCATTCAAACTTTATCTGTTTTGTTGGCGTTAGTATAAACAATAAAAGATGTTTGGTATTTAGTGTTATGAATTATTTTAGTGAATTTTAGTACTGTAATGTGTTTTTTATTCTCACGCTTTACATACGCTCTGGGTGGGTAGATAGAAGTGAGCCGAGTTATAATGATAGTGGTCGTCCGCTATTAGTGTAAAGATGCATGCACCTAGACCTGATGCCGCCCTAGAAACGTCGCGAATCAACGGACTGGGAACATCTTGCAAACTGTATTGAGGTCTGAATTGATCCGAGACTTGGTTCATGGCTTTAAGGTAGAAGATAAAACATAATCAATTTTTTGGAAGGTTATGGTTTGGGAACTCAAATCTTTTATCTAGGTGAACCGATTCTAATGAATCTCTTTTATTTAAAAGCTGGTACTTCCCATGTAGTCCCATTTAAATTGAAACAAAATTTAACCAGTAGTTTTGGAATTATTCTCTTTGTCTTTCTCCTCATTGTTTTGATGTCTTTTTCTTTTTGTTCAATATTTCTAATTATATTTGTTACGGCTCCCACTACAATATTTCTTGGACCTCGGAGGCATCTATGGAAACCATTGTGATGAAAATAAATACTACGCACCTATATAAAGACAAGTTATGTTTAATTATATTGATGGGTCAACAAAATTCCTTCCGATTAACATTCATTATGAATCGTAAAGGTAAAGGTCGCTATTAAACCGATCTTCCGGATCCCCGATATGGTGGAAACACGTTTTCTGCGAAACAACAGCAGACCGACCGTCACCCGACTTTATCCGGATTGCACGTGTTGTATTAAATTGATTATTTGTTTTAGACTGTTTTCGAAGTAAACACGGGTAAAATAGCACGTGCTGGCATATTTTTTTTTTGTACCATAAAATAAATATTTACCGTGAACTTTTTCAAGTCACGTGTTTTTAAATAATATAATTACGGTGTTGTTGTCTTCGTTTTGTAGAACTCTTCGTTCGTGTTTTTTTTTTGGTTTTTTTTTTCTATTATATAATAAGTACTAAGTAGTGAATGGCAACGTGTTCGTAAACGATAAGTTCACCGAATTCGAATTTTGGTTTTTACCAAGTTCATTAGAAACAGATACAGATGGTCACGACTTCCCTGAGCGTGATTCAAACATAAATTTATCAATTAGCAATTTAATTTTGTGAATTTTCCTAGTAAAAAACTGCTTTTTGCTTTCTTTGTGCTAGACTATGGTTCGGTCATGGCCCGCTTAAATTGTCGGTGACGGCGTGCAACCCTATCTTTACCGTGTCTTGTCCGTCAGTCTTTATCTTTATAAGACCGTCCGGCTGGTTATCCTGCCGGGTACCAAGCTCGTTTCCTGAAGGATCCCTTTTACAAATATAATCAATGCTCGTTCACAGAGACTCGTAATAATTTGTGGATCACACAAAATATGATCCTCCCTTTTTTTAATGTACTGAGATCTATTTTCCGTGTGGTGACGGAGTAAGAATTTGATTTACCACCCCCTATCTCACCCGTGGGTGATAATAAGAGACTAAGGGATATAAAACTGATATAACATGTAGGCAAGAGAAGGAAAACCCGAAACAAAACTCTATTCCAACACGTCTGACTAGCGTGGTATAGTAGGCCAATTTCCGTCCCATTATGGACGAGGCTCGAGCCCAATAGTGGGATATATGTATATAAGCTGAGATGAGATCCATTGCGCCGGCTGTGCACTCGATCGCGGACAGTAGTTGCCTGTAGCTGTAAATACCGAATACACTATACAATTTTATATTTAGCTGCGTGTTTGTTTTTTATCGTTTTTGATGAAAATCACACAACATAGACGCGTTATGTATAATTAACGTGAAATGCTAGAAAGCGGTTTCATAGTGGGCGTAAAAATACTACAGAATTTCTTATATTGTGAGAAAGTTGACGTCATTAAATGAATTGTTTTGTAATTACAATTATAGGCAGCGCGAAGCTAGAGGGCTTATCTCTCATAGCTCCTCTCACCATGGCAATCATTTTTTATCAAAGGTAAATACCCCGTGCTAATGCAATAATCCTTGTATTGCGTAGGACTTTATAGATATGCGTTTAATATGTACAAATTATACCCAGACTCCGAACAAAAACTTGTGGAGTGCACACATTAATTTTCCTGCTTGGAAATTAAACTTACGGCGCTTGCGTTTTATGTTTTTTTTTTGTGTCTTAGTTGTTACCTTCAGATGGCTATGACAACTTTACCCGGACTGTGGGTGAGCGCTGAGGGCTCCCAACCCAAAGGCGGCGCTTGCCAAAGTAAGACGGTATTTAACCACTATGCCATTTGGGCATTCGAGTGTTAATTTCATTAAACACTTTCTTTTTCTTCATTCAAGTCCCGCAAGGGATTATTTTACACATTTACTTTTTAAATTCAACATCCATTGCTGTTGCAGATTGCTTAAGATAAAATGGAATTTGATGTTATCGTATGCCTACTAAGTAGGAACCCTACCGTGTAGAAAATACTATTTGAATATCGTTAGATGAAGGCGTTAAATAGTTTGCTAACTGTGTCACTTCTCTTTATTGATATTGGATTACTTTCTTCTGACAATTATGATCTCAGCTACTCCTTTCTTCTGTTCAACGGAAGGACGGCATGTACACCATAACCTGCTGTATTTCTTCTGAATGACTCGTCTGGTGTGTTAGTCTTTGATGTACGTAACGTCATCACTATCGAAAGAAAAACCGTCCAGCCGTCGCCCACAAACGAAAAAAATTAATTGCCGAATAGTTATTTTCTGCTATTGTAGGTACAACAAACTTTTCAGTCATCATTCTCCTACTCTCATCCCAACTGCTTGGGGTCGATACAATATGTACTCTTCTTTCATAGTACATATTGTAGAAGTTATTGGCAATAGTTTTGTGAACGGCCGCATGCCGGACGTTAACCCTTCTTGGGAATGTAATTGTTGACCAAACGGTATCAGATGGAATTGGCCCAAGTCGTTATAAGGCTTTTAATGGTATTTTACGACATCCACGAGCAAAGTAAGGGTTGTTAGTATTCGTAGCCGCTACCACACAGCAAACAACAAACAACAAACTTTTCAGTACACCAATAATATTTTAGTGCACTGCAGAAGGCACTTTTTATTAAAGCTCTGTTTTCTTAATCTTTATTTTTATTGCCTATGGTGGCGAACTAGCAAACAGCGCACCTGATGGTAAGTGATACTGTTGCACATGGAACTAGCAACACCAGGGATACAGCCAGGTCGCTGCCTATTGTGAAGAAAGAGCTCTTCCTAAACCTCGTTCGAAGAAGAACATCTCATAGCGCTTGTTATAAAAAAGTATATTATATAATTTATAAGAAATAATACAGCATTGAACGATACAATTGATTTTATTCAGTTGAATCATTCAGTTCGAGACGCGGTCGTTGTACGCGTGTAAAAATTTCTATTACGCGGTTCATTGGGCTTCAGCTGGGCTTTTGAACTCCATTAAACTTTATTCTATCTCTTAAATATGAAACAGTACTAGAAATAGTATATGGAGATTTGCTAACCTTATACACATTGTTTTTCTGCTAAAATCTAAAAAAAAAATGTGTAACGGAACGTATCTATACTTTGAGACCCATTTTGCATTTTTTTTAACCCATTCCCTCCCATCTGCGTGACTACTTGTAGTATAGAAAAATAGTCCAATATAGTCCTAAACATTTTAAGTAGTTTGCGTAGTATGGGTACGTTCGCTGACTTGATCGTAGCGCAGTGTAATGATTGATATCAGAGTGGAGTCTGTAGCGTAAACTTTCTTCTTTAATCTACTATGCAGGGTCATGGAAGGGCAGTAAGGGGCCATGAAACTTTAGTGTCTTAGGTGTGTGTCATTTGGACTTCAGGATAAATATATGATCACCGAGGACAAAGGCTGGGTTCCGGTAGCCCGTTCGTTCGGTGAAGAGAGGTTCATTGCAGGACGGGTCTATGGGGTCGCGCGCCTCTTCTTCTGTCGCCGCGGATGGATTTAGCGGGGTGTGACCAGACCATACGCGGGCTATGGTAAGAAAAGAAAAAGAAGGATAAATATATGACTAAAAACTAATCTTTAAATTGATGTTACTTGTATAAGATTAATTGTTTGCAATGCACGCAATGAATGGATGATTGAAAAGATTTATAAACACGTGCTCCCATCACGTGCCATTAAGTGCACGTGCTATCAATAGGTATTGTACAAATGTATATGTGGTGTTATTTGTAGGCATTTTATGACCTGATAACAAACGAAGGTCAGGTCACTATTTATCCACTGATCAGCTCATTAAAAAATTGCTGCCCGTTTATAAGATAAGTCGTCGTGCTTCACTAGAATAATGGTTAAGACACCATTGCGTTTACTAATGCAAAGGATTTCTCATGGAGTTTTAATGAAACATAGCGTAAAACGTTTTTGATTCCACATTTACTGTCTGGGTTGGGTATCGCACCATCGCTAAGCTTAAAGGACTTTTTTCAGATCATATTTTTCCACTAAAGCTTCGAAATAAAAGTGCATATTGAACTATTTTACTGAGTTTAGCGTGAATGCTGTAAAGTGTTTCAACTGTCAGGAAATTATAAATCAAATACAAACGCGATAAAATCTATTAAAAAAAAAACAGTTAATACTATTGTGTAATTCTCGCATAAACATCAGAAACCTTAAGGTTTAATAAAAAACTGATTATGAAATAACAGTGGATTATAACTACACTAAATTGCCATTGAGGTACGAAACAAGCTGAACTAATAATTTGAAGTGCATTCCGTGGTACGATTTTCACATACATGTATTATCATGCTGTGGATAATGTATTTACTAATCAGCTCGTTTTTATTGACAAGGGGTAGGTATATAGGACTCACCGATAACGAGTTGTATATGGTAATCATCATTCTCCTACTCTTATCCCATTTGGGGTCGATACAATATGTACTCTTCTTTCATAGTACATATTGTAAAAGTTATTGGCAATAATAGTTTTATGACCGGCCGCCTGTCAGACGTCAACCCTCCTTGGGAATGTAATTGTTGACCAAATGGCATCAGTTGGAGTTGGCCCAGGTCGTTATAAGGCTCTTAGTCGTCTTTTACGACATCCACGAACAAAGTAAGGGTTGGTAGTATTCGTAGCCGCTACCACACATCGGAGTTGTATATGCAAATACCCACTGAAAACGTCCCCACTTTGTGGGGTGGCACCAGAAATTCATCTCTCGGATACCGATCAATCTATTGACTACGCCCTGGTAATCTAAGCTCATAATCGTCCCACTACTGGGCTTCAGCCTCCTCCATAATAGGAGTAAAATTGATCTCCTATAACCATGCTGGTCACACGGATTAGTACGAGTATAAATGTTTTATTTCGAGTGTTCCTTCTCTCTCATAAATATTCCTTAGTCGTCTTTTATGACACTCGTCAGTATTATCCGTGTGGTGACGGAGGAAGAATACAATCTCCCTATCTTACCCGTGGGTGATCGTAAAAGATGACTAAGGGATATATAACGCATATAACATCTATGCAAGAGAAGGAAAACTCGAAACGAAACCTTATACCAACATAGTAGGTCCATTTCGCTCCCATTATGGAGAAGGCTGAAGCCCAACAGTGGGACCTATATGAGCTGAAACGACGACGGTGTTCTTACTAATCATACAGAAACTGCTTGCTAAACGGTATTGTAATTTTTTTATAGAGATTGTTTATTTCATAATATTATTATTTTTTATGCAATAAACTTTATTACCGCAGTTTTATTACTCGATAATGTTTTCGATTCAATAACACAAAGGCACAAAAATTTTACTTCCGATGTTTACATTTTTGTGCGTAATATGTTAATGAATTAATTAAAAAAAAACTATTTTTATTAAATGAATTACTATTCTTAGGCATCAGTGAAAAATTAATTAGAATGTGTTTGCAATGCCCAATGCAATTTTTAAACATATCTATATATAAATAGTGACTAATTTACAAACTGGATAAGCTATATAAATGTTGCAGTTTCATCAATATCTGTTCAATAGTTTTATCGTGAAATTGAAACAAACATGCATACATCATCACAAACCACATTAATAGGTTTCTTTTAGTAGGATTCATTACGTTTTTACGACTTAGTAAGATTTCATAAGATGCTCTCAAATTTATTCAATATTAACACCTTCAAACATTCAAATATTGAATACAAGACTGTCACGATTTTTTCACATACTCGTCATAACTCAATGGCGAAATGAAGTTATAGCACTAAGTACTACTAGACTTGTTCAATTTATATTGACCTACTTTTAAAAATAATTTTCGAAGGTAATTACCTTATTAATGATTGAGGAAGTTAATAAACGTATAAGTTAATTAATAACTTGTGCATGAAGAGTATGCCGCTTATTTTTTTAATAGTTTTAAAACAATTAACGTTTGACAAAACTTTTCTGGTTACGATAGCGGTATTTTAAATATAAAGGATTATAATAATATACTTTCCGTGTGGTGGCGGAATAAGAATACAATTTACCACCCGCTATCTTACCCGTGGGTGATCGTAAGATACGACTTAGGGATATAAAACGCATATAACATCTGTGCAAGTGAAAGAAAACTCGAAACAAAACCAACACGTTTGAATAGCGTGTCAGCGTGATATAATAGGTAAATTTCCCTCCCATTATGGAGGAGGCTCGAGCCCAATAGTGGGACATCATATATATGAGCTGAGAAGATGATGATGCTAATAATAATATAGTTGCAATATACATACACTACCGTCCAAAAGTTTGGAAGCAGCAAGGTAAAATCGAATAAAACCAAACTAAGTCATTTAAATTTAAATGTATTGATAAAAAAATAAAGAACAAACAGAAACTAACTTAAACAAAATAAAAAAATAATATACAATGGTAAATTAGATTAAATTTTAGCTTCATCAAAGTGTCCACCTTTCTCCTTTATAATCTTCTCACATATTCTGGGCATTCTATTAATCAATTTTTTAAAATAATCTTTATCTAATTTGTTCCATTCGTTCTCTAATAGCTGCCACAAATGTTCTGAGCTCGTAGGACAACGACTTTTCACCCTCCTGTCAAGTTCATCCCAAACAAGTTCAATGGGAGAAAGATCAGGGGATTGAGATGGCCATTGCATGATGTTTAAAATGTTTTCAGCTTTTTTCTTGTTTAAAAAGTTCTGGCACAATTTAGACGAATGCTTAGGATCATTATCCTGTTGAAAAATGAATCCAGAACCAATGAGACTTAGTCCACTGGGTATGGCAGAATCTTGGAGAATTTTTAAATAGCCTTCCTTGTTTAATTTTCCGGTTATCCTCACAAGATTGCCGGGTTTACTGTTGCCAAAACACCCCCAAACCATGACATTACCACCACCATGTTTGATGGTAGGCACTGTACATGCCTCTGAAGCCCTCTCTTCTTTTGACCGGCGTACAAAGACACGTCTATTGGATCCGAAAATCTGAAATTTTGATTCGTCACTCCAAAGGACATTTTCCCATTGTTCTATAGTCCAGTTTTTATGCGCTTTTGCCCATTCTAGTCTATTTTTCTTATGTCGATTTGTTAGTTTGGGTTTTTTAGCAGCAACACATCCTCTTAATCCCGCAGACAGTAAGCGTCTTTTAACAGTAGTTGTTGAAATGGGTGTTTCTCGCGTATCATTCAGAGCTGCAGTGATCTGTGGTGCAGTTAAGCGTCGATTCCGTTTAGAAAGAACTCTAATGAAGTTGTCCTCTTGATTTGTTGTGGATTTGGGCCTACCAGATCTCTTTCTATCTTCATTTTTCCCCGTTTCTTGTTTTCTAGCAAGGGTATAGTGGACACCTTTACAAGAAATTCCGAGCCTTTCTGCGATTTGACGTTCACTGTATCCTTCCTCGCGTAGAGTGCAAATAGCGCTTCGCTGTTCAAGCGTGATTTGCTTGCGTTTTGCCATTTTCAGAAGAAAAAATACGGTCAAAGTAGTAGCCGATATCTTTCGAATACAGACAATGTTAATATCACAACTTTCACGTGCCAATGCTCAAGTGCGACTGAATAAGGTCTAAAAAAGTTAAAACCAGCAAACATTATCAATAAAACTACACCATTGCATAGGATAAAGTAGCCGACGGATTAAGTCATAAAACACGTGTTTCGTCAATATTAAGGAATTCCATAAAACTTGATGAATGTAGGATAATAATCCTTTTGTGTTTGTGTAGACAGTCGTAAAAGGTTGTAAAACTTAAGATTATTGCTAATTTTTACCGCTATTAGTCGGCATTTATTTGTTTTGTTTGAAAACAGGTGTGCTTCCAAACTTTTGGACGGTAGTGTATGTATAATCCATGTATGAATGTGAACGACTAGGAACAATAGTGGCAGGACCACGCTGTATATAGTTCTCTGTCTACAGCCGCGGGCCGGTCCGTCCGGGGTAGTACCAAGTTCTCGCAGAAGATCGATGTCTGAGTAATGGCAATGTGCTATTGCGTTTCGTTCGGTGAGCGTGAGAGCCGGCTGCCCAACTGGGTGGGTTTGGGATTGTAATGGTAGGCAGCGGCCTAGCTATACCCTTGGTATAGCAAAGGTCCATGGGCAGCAGTGACACTTACCATCTGTGGTGTGCCGCTTGTTCGTTTGCCACCATAAGCAATAAAAAAAGTACCTAAGCACTTCTATTTGATATAGTAGTGCCTATACAGGGTGCCGATTTAATTAGTAGAATCCTTGAAGGGGGTGTATCAGACCGTGATACACTATCCAAATCAGTAAAAAAAAAATAGTACCTAAGTTTTGATTAAATTGCCATACTGATAAGCGGTCAATACACTTTATCTCGGGATTGGGCAGAGCTAGGAGTCTGCAACTAACTTTAATGTTTTTTTTTATGGCGTCATACCTACACCTAGTTTAAGTTATTCTACTAATAAAATTGGCACCCTGTATAAATAAATAAAGGATTGCAATGTTTTTTTTCGTCGGTAGACATTTTAACGGTCTATCGGTTGACTGGTACACACACTGTTAGTGCGTGCTAAGTGCCGGTCATTAACTTGTAATACTTTAGTATTACAAACAGTAAACAAACACAAATGGTTCCTTTAGCGAATATTTACGACAATTTGGGGTAAGTAAATGGTTGACACATTGTATTGTTAATCCGTCACACCATATCACGTCTGTCATCACCGCCAATATCTTATTGAAATTAAAGTTAAAATCATCGTCCTTTTCTGCTCCTATCCCAATTAATAGGGGTCGCAACATATACTCGAACATATTGCAAAAGTTTTATGACCGGCCGTCTGCCAAGGAGAGTTGAGGACGTCAACCCTCCTTGGAATGTAATTGTTAACCAAACTGAACCTGGTGGAATTGGCATAGATCTATATATGACTCTTAGTCGTCTTTTACGACATCTACGAGCGAGAATAAGGGTTGGTAATATTCGTGGCCGCTATCAGACAGCAATAAACTAAAGTTCAAATACAAATTGAAAATTTAGATTTTTTTTTTTATATTTAGTATAAGAAATTATGGATAAAATACATTGTACAAAGCGGCCGGTTATTGATCGCTTCGTACAAGGCTACGGATAGCTTAGTTGGCAGAACGTTGTGACCTTCATTATTCGAGGCCCGTTTCGTGATCGCTATACCTCCTCTGCCATTTGAAGATTAGAGATTGTGTCATAAATATACGTAATGCAAATAATTGGATTAAGTAGCTACACAATTACGACGTTGTTTTAATTAAATCCTATTAACTCATTGTTATAGTACTAATTGAAATGTATTTGTATAAGTGGAAGGATGTAGGTACCGGCGGAGACCGAGACTAATCTACTGAGACCAGATTGGTCACGTACTGAAGGAAGGTGTAGTCAAGAATCTCCGAAACCGGCGAGCGTGTATGAAGAGAATTATGAATGTTGAGGAAGCGAGTGAAGTATGCAAGGATAGAGTTCTCTGGCACTCTGTTCTCTCTGTCTAACCTGCAAGGGCTATGGCGTGATGATTTGTATGTATGTATGTATGTATTTGTATAAGGATATATTAGCGTTAATAGCAATGTTGCAACGGGCTTTTTATTTTATTTGAAGACAGGCTATGCCGTAGTCCCATGCCGCCCGATCCATCCGTGGCGACTGGATGTACGGCTTGCAAGCCCGTAACCTATCGTAAACGTTCGGGTGTTGCATTGCATCTTGTCGTCTCTGTTTAGAAAGGCTGCCTTATAGTAGAGCCTTATCAAAGGAGTACATGAAAAACCGATTTCAGTATGTTTTTTGTTATTACGACGTTATAACGTTGAAAAAGAAATACACATACATACATACATATCATCACGCCATATCGCGCCATATACTCCTACTTGTATTGCGAGGGACTTGGCAAATATACAATTAACGTAGACAAATTACACCCTGACTCAGAACAACAGTTTGGAAACGAACCCACGGCACTGGCACTGAAGGTCATTCTGTGCAGTTAACACTATCAGACGGCATCAATTTATGATAAGCGTTTATGAAAAGACAATTTTAAAAAAGATGGTATAATATAGATTAACATAAGTACCTACTCGAGATTAATTAATAATAATGATTACTATAATTATTAACCGATGTTATTTCATATCATTAAATTGTATACATTAAATTATTATTTTTATATTATACTAAGTTGATATGAGTTGCGAATTATTTTTGTCGTATGATAATTATTTATCTGTCTTTATGTGGCAACAAGCTGAAAATACCAATCGCAACGCTTTGTAGTACATATTGTATCGAACCCAACTAATTGGGATAAGAGTAAGAGAATCATGTTCAATAATAATGAGTTGTATAACGTAAAAGAAAAAATATCTATATAACCCATGTAGGTTTTTTTCCAATGTAATTCCGCCCCAAAACAAATGCTTTATATCTCGTAAATCCATGGATATTTTTATTGTTGTTATTAATTAACGTTTTATTGTAATGAGGCGAGCGAAACTCGTTCGTACAAGTAATTATTATATGTTACTCTTAATGTGCATGAAATAAATACTAAATATCAACCCTAATCGTCATTCGTCAAAAAGCGTCAACCCCAATTAATTAGGACAAGAGCAGGATAATGATTATTCATGTAGTTCAGTGGCATCATTAATACTCATAATACATGATTCATCACTTTTGTCATCTCAGCAGTTGCTATGCAACGGTGACTGCCCGGAATAGTTAATCCGCAATATCCTATTGTTACCATATTTTTTTTTTAATCCATATTGTAGTACCTCCCTGAGATTAGAGCATTCACATAAACAAGCAAACAAATTACTGAAATTTTTAGCATTTAATATGGTTAATTATTTATAAATACCCGATTACGAAACGAAAAATGATGTCACAAGCGGGGTTCGAACCCGCACCTATTGGGAATCCGGCCCAACCGTGCTGCCAACGGTTGGGCCGGATTCCCAACAGGCGCGGGTTCGAACCCCGCTTGTGACATCATTTTTCGTTTCGTAATCGGGTATTTATAAACAAGCAAACTAACTTCAAATTTATAATAACATAGATTTATCATACATACATACATACATAGATCCTGCCCATCATTTTCTTTGAATTTAATTTCAGATCCTTATCTATTCTTTACATAACTTTTTATTAGCTTCATTTTTGTAGGTAGGTAAAAAAAAAAACTTTTTTAAATCTTCTGCTTAAAAGTATTTTTTTTTCTTTTTAGAGAAAAAAGTCCGTCTTGCTCCGTGTAGTATTTTTTTTTACCATTACGTCTTTTATTAATCTGTGGATGGAGATGTTGGTTGTACTACCTACGTATGTTAATTTAATGTTATTAGTACACTAAGATTAATATTGTACAACTGTTCTTTGTTGGTAATAAATAAAATAAAAATTATATTCATATAAAATACTATTGTTAGTAAAGTTTATAAAACTTTATTTTAATTCACGATGATAAAAGCGTCTGTGGGCGTATATATGCAGCCTACATTTGTATAAAGCGTAGCTCAGTCAGAAGTGTTGCAATTAAAAAAACGGGTCGTGCCATTAACCCTACTACATAGGAAGACCAATTAGTATTTTACTATGAGATATAATACTAATGTGCAGTTACTAACTGTAATTTAAAATTCATTTACATATTCTGTATAATATGTATTCAAATTCAAAGTCATTAAATATGTGTAAAACCTGTCGTAAAATATTGTCAATTTTATATTTTAATAAGTCAGTATAACCAACTAGTTTGACCGGACTTCTTAAAGGGCATACAGGGGCTTAATGAATTTGCTCCCGGTGTTTATTTAATAGCTGCCTAGAGGACATAAATAGATTTCAATGCAGAACTAAGAATCACACATCTTGTTTTAAGAGTACATGAAAGTAGGTAAACTAATTGTAAAACATCAAACGAATGGTAGATAATTTTGTTTCGAAGGTGTATTGATCTCTTATGATACTTTGCAACGGCAAAATCAATTACAATAAACGGTTATATATTTTGACGAGCTAAAAATACGATGTGTCACCGCCCTTTAATTTCTCACGGAGTCATACAATCGGCTGAGGCGGCAATCAACCTATTGAATATCACTCACCTAGGGATCTCCAACCAACCTATTGAGCGTGGTAATTATGGACCTATCCCAGATTGACGAAGCCTATGTAACAATAGTAGGCTGATAGATATTTATATTTTGATGGATAATGATGGTAGAATTTTTAGTGGTAAGGACCACGCTGTTGACAGTTTTATGTCTACAGCCGCGGGCCAATCCGTCCGGGGTAGTACCACACTCTCGAAGAAGATCGACGTCTGAGCAATGGCAATATGCTATTGTGCTTCATTTGGTTAGCAAGAGTCGGAAGCCCTACTGGGTGGATTTGGGGTATACATACGTATTGGTAGGCAGCAGCCTAGCCTATACCCCTGGTATTGCAAAGGTCCATGGGCGGCAGTAACACTTACCATCAGGTGTGCTGTTTGCCACCAAGAGCAAAAAAAAAGACCACATATATGTAGTTTGCAAATCGTCTAAAGAAGAATTCTGAAGAAGATTTTTTAAAATCATGTTCACAAAATCTTAGTCTCAAAATTTTCATAGTCTATTATTGCCTGCTTGAAATTCTTAAATGCCGACAAAGGGGCATTATCGTCTACGTTGAGTATCTATACTGTAGAGCAACTCTGAATCAAATATTTATTATTCGAAGGTGAGTTCGAGTGTTATGTCAAAATACTTTTTGCCATTGTTATGAGTACACGAACGCATGAATAAACGCATATTATCCCGCGCATTGTTTTTAAAAATAACCTGAAATGCTATGATTCACAACGTGTATTTTACAAAAAGATCAAAATATCATGCACATTTCCTCGTTCTTGTTTCTACAATGACATATATATATATATAATTCCTTTATGCCTTTTGTCCGTAATGGGAATAATTATATACAATGTTATTATAAACAAAGGTGTGACTAATAACTTATACCAAGTAGCGCTTGATGCCAAGCGTTAAGATGGATTGTTTTTTATATAGCTTATGGTGGCAAACGAGCAAGCAACACACCTGATGACGTGTCACTGTCGCCCATGGACTCTTTGCAATACCAAGCTATACAGCTAAGGCCACTGCCTACTAATAAAATCACCAAACCCACCCAGTTGGGCTTCCGGCTCTCTCGCTCACCGAACGAAGCGCTATAACATATATTACCATTACTCTGACGTTGGTTTTCTGCGAGAGTGTGGTACTACCCCGAACGGACCGGCCCGCGGCTGTAGAAAGAGAACTGTCAACAGCATGGTCCTATTAAGCCACTATTAAATGATGGAATGCATAAAAGAAAATTCAGTCTAATTTTCTTTTATGCATTCCATCAATCCATCTATTCGTTATCCCGTCAACGTTATTTGTTGGATGAAGGTCTCCCCGAGTTGAGGATAATGACATTATTGCCATACAGATGGGTTGGTGATCGCTATTAGTGTTATGTCTGATGACGAAGTAAATTCTGTGTGGTGACGGAGTAAGAATTCAATTCATCACTCTCTATCTTACCCGTAAGAGACAACTAAAGGATATAAAACGCATATAACATCTAAGCAAGAGAACGAAAATTCGTAACAAAACCATATATACCAACTTCTGACCAGCAGCGGGGTGTAATAAGTCAATTTCTCTTCCATTATGAAGGAGGCTTGACTTCAGCAGTGAGAAATATATGAGCGGAGATAATGATGATGATTTATTTTCTTGGTGGTCACTCAGCCGATTTTTGGAACATTCATTTAAAAAATAAGGTCTGGTGACATATTATATTCTTAACCAGGCAACGCAAGTTGATTTAATATTGATAGACAATTCCTTTTTTTTTTATAATCCAATTATTCTGGGGGAACACCCGTAGAGCTGTATTTATGATACTATAATCATTATTATTACCAATAGAGCGATGATAAAGACCGACTTAATCTCAGAAATATGTATCATGTGCACATATTGTTAGACACGTCCGGCATCGCCCAGTTAAATTTAAATGTCATGTAGTATTTAATGCTTACATAAAGGAGGAAACTCTTGCTTTTTATCAACTTTTTTTTTGTTGACGCTGTGGAAAAAAAAGCTGCGTACATAATTGGATATAACTTAGTCTATGGTACTTTCACTGAATACTGACTGATTTTTTCAGCGTTTCCTGTTGAGCTTGTCATTTTTTCATTGCAGAATTTAAATAGGTCGCCTGCATTTGTCAGTCTTGATTTTTCCACTTTTTCTTCCGCTACATTCACGTGTTTTCTGCTTGATAGGTATGTATACTTAAACAAAAACTTTTATATAACAGTATCGAATCAAAAAAGAGTTGACGGGTGAAGTGAAATAAACAGGCAAATCACATGCTAATGACGTATATATATTAAAAATTTTCCGTGAACGAATTGAGGATAAAAGAATAGTTAATCTAATTGTCGCTATCAGCAAACTGTATTTTGAAATAAGTGCTAAGTAGAATTGTTGTTGCATTCGATTCTTTTTATTTACTTTCGATATTATATACAATATGGCTGGGTTATAATGTTCTTAGTGATGTTCTTGTGTTATTAACGGCACCTATATTTGGAGACTAATTTCGTGAAGTAATGGCCATGGCCTCGTAATTATGCCCATACCGAACACCTAGAATGATTATCGTAGCATACATAAGTATTATTAGCATTAGAACGCCGCTTTGTGTTTGAATTGGTGTCAAACAATCAACTTTGACATTTATATGAACGAAAAAAATTCCATAACATTCAAAGCCACATATTTCCTGGCGACGAAAGATAAACGGCTCATTGTTTATTGCCAGATTTTACGAAGTCTAGCGTTGTTATTTCTTTGCAAAATATGATAAATTAATTACTAAAATTATTAGGGTGTATCATAATGTTAAATTAATCCAAAATTCTTAAATTACTGACATAGTTCGTTATTTTTTTTTGTTTAAAGTTATTTGTGTTTTAAAATGTTAAACCAGTTTAAGTATTTTAAATTACCGACGAATAGATACTTATTGCTTATAAAAAATTATATCATATTAAAATTTAAGTGTTTTACGGGTCCTGGTATTTTTCATTAACATCTCTGGTAATTTTGTTCACCTTAACTGTTATCGGTTATATTAAGCAAAAATAACGTTCGGAAGCATAAATGTCGCCATCTCTTGGCATATCCTAATAAACGTTATAATATTCACAAAAACGTAATTATCGTTACATGAGTAGATAGCTACAAAATAAAAGAAAAAGGAAATACTTTGCATAACAGTGCTAAGTATTCCTGCAGCTTTTCTTATGTCTATTATATATGAATGTTTATGTTTTACTTTATCAATAATTATCTTTGTTTAATAGGGCAAATTCAATTGAAAACTATTTGTCCCTTCCATGACGAGAAATTAATAAATATTTCAAATTGTATGTTTTAATTAAGAAATAATATAATTTAAAATTTTATCACGACGTCTGGTGGCAATTGATTCTTTTGCTTGTACCCTTTAAGAATGTATATTCATCCAAGTACTAATGTACTCTAGAGAGGTAACAGTTATATACGTAATAAATCCTCTGCTATTGAAGTGAAATAGGCGTTCAAATCTTTTAGTATAAATCTAATTAATTTCAATTTTAACTGCTGTTAATTTACAATTTTTAGTCGTATGGTTACGGAGTAACAATAAAATGGTCACTACTCCTTACTTCCCGTAGGCATCGTAAAAATAAATTATGTATTGTATTACAATACACAATACATTGCAAGATAAGGAAATCTCGTAATAGAACATTATGCTAATCAGGTTGGTCAACATAGCGTAGTAAGCTAATTTCCCGTGCCTGTGACACACAGAAGTTCTATCCAGTTAGTCACACGTCATTTTGTATTACGTGATAGGACTTCAGGGTAGCCTCAGTCTCCGTAATAAGCTCTGCCTTTTAAGCGGACCTATGCTACCGTATGTAGTACGGGTTGAGAGCCCTCAACACTCAACCACAGTCCGGGTAAAGTTGTCATAGCCATCTGAGGCTAACAACTAAGACAAACAAAAAAAAAAAAAAAAAAACCTTATGTAGTTCAACTCGCGGAATAGAGTTCTAGACGTACTTTGATTTAAACAAGATCACACACAGATAACATTGTGTACACTCGACGACGCTAAATTAATTCAAGTTTTTTTTTATATAGGTATATATATGTATATTGCGAATAAAATAAATCATGTAGTTCATAATTTCCGCGATCAGCTGTTCTCAATTTTTTTGCTACTTTGTAACCGGCTAGTTTCTATGCTACTTAAATAATATCTATTGAATATTGCGTATAAATATTAATGAATTTGAAACCAGTAGTGTTGAATATGTATGTATATGACTTCAGTGGGTTGCTATGTGTAGTTGTTTTAGATACTTACAGATTAATCTAGGTTACAACAATGTATCTTCTTTTTTTTAACTCACAGGTGCCCCATTACGGAGCTAAAGCATTTTTTTAAAGACGTGGTGTTTTTACTTGCACTCAGGCAATAATACTTGTATTTCTGGGGATTTTATAAACATATAACTAACGGATAAACTAAGGATGTAGGTACCGGGGGAGACCGAGACTCACCTACCTAGACCAGATTGGTCACGTATTGAAGGAAGGCGGAGTCAAGAGTCTCCGAAACCGGCGAACGTGTATGAAGAGAATTATGAATGTTGAGGAAGCGAGTGAAGTATGCAAGGATAGAGTTCTCTGGCACTCTGTTCTCTCTGCCTACCCTGCAAGAGATATGGTGTGATGATATGTATGTATGTATAACTAACGCAGACAAATTACACCCAGACTCAGTACAACACTTTGTCGATCGAAGATATTGTGCTGCGTTGGAATCGAACCATCGCCACTGGCACGGAAGATCTTAACCACTACGCCATTTGTGCAAAGTAAGTCTTGCGTAAAATGACCTCAAAGGGCTGAAAGTAACGGCTAATTAGAAGCTATTGGTTTTTATTTGGAATTTATATATTCTTGTAGTGATATTATCTAGTTAATCTTCTTTAATCGTCTATAGTTATTCCGTGTGGTGACGGAGTAAGAATACTATTCACTACCCAATATTTTACCCGTGGGTGATCGTAAGAGACGATTAAGGGATATAAAACGCATATAACATCTATGCGAGAGAAGGAAAACTCGAAACAAAACCCTATACCAACACGTCTGACCAGCGCGGTATAGTAGGTACTTCCCTCCCATTACGGAGGAGGCCCGAGCCTAACAGTGGGACATTTAAGGACTGTGATGATGATGATGAATCGTCTATAGACACACCCACAGACAGGAAAGAGATGATAAGCCATTCTATTCTTACTTCATCACCAGATATATAAAGAGACTTTTATATGTATAGAAATCATCATAATCTTTAACTTAATATAGGTACATAATATTATTACAGCATGTTCTTCTTTCAGACGCCATATTTACACTTAGCTATGTACATTTGTACAATCCGTCCAATTTTTTTTGACTTTACTTTTATACCCCTCTATTCTACGTCAACATTAAAAATAACAATTTTGTTTATAAATAGACGTTTTACTAAGTAAACATTTCATTGTGACCTATATATTCCAGAATTAATACAAGCAAATTTTATTCTGTGTATAATTAGCTGTTTCTAAAGACAATAATCAAAGTACGTGATTCAGTCGAGAGAAACTGCGCTTATCCTTACTAATATTATAAATGCGAAAGTAACTCTGTCTGTCTGTCTGTCGTTCTTTCACGCCAAAACTACCGAACCGATCTAAATGAAATTTGGTACACAGATAGTCTAGAACCTGACAAAGTACATAGGCTACTTTTTAATGCAAAAAAGGGTTGTAAAGGGGGATGAAAAGTTGTAAGGAAGTATCGTCATTTTTAAAGCCAGAAACTTGAAAGTTATTTTTAGGCTATTGAGTAGATATAAATATGACATTAAAGTTTCGTAAAAATGTACCCTTAAGGGGTAAAAATAGGGGCAGAAAAACTTTAGGAAACTAACCTTTTACGCGGGCGAAGCCGCGGGCAGAAACTAGTATTTAATAAATATAATATTTTAAGTGATGAGAGAGTGTGAGAGTGATAGATATTGAATAATTGGTCTGGCGGTCTCATTTAGCCGTATTCGTGCTTAAACTAACGAACGAAGATAGATATGGCTTTCGTGTTTCAAAAGGTCACGGTTAAACTGAGTGATTTCATAACGATCCTTCGTTTCAATCTCGATATTGCCTATAAAAGTATTGAAAAACAAAATGTATACAAAAACAACATTTTTTTGTAATATCTTGTAAGTACTCTTGCGTGGAATTTAAAATGATTGATTAGTGTTTCTTTTTTAAATAATTTTTATATCCCTTTAAAATCGATTTTTTTAATTGAAACAAACAAACAATGACTGTAGAGATGGCGTAGTGGTTAAGATACTGATCTTTCGTGCCAGTGTCGGGGTTCGATTCCCATGCATGACAATACTTTGTGCGATTTACAAAATGTTGTTCTAAGTCTGGACGTAATTTGTGTGCGTTAATTAGAGTAGGGTGGTGTTGTTAAAAAAAATAGATATTGTCCCACGCGTCAAAGCTTATAGTTTTTTTAATTAGCACCATTTTAGGTCCTATACGTCCCACTGTAAGGCTGGAGCTTCCTCCACAATAAGAAGGAATTGACTTACTTATACCACGCTGATCGGACGAGTTCTTATAGGGTTTAGCTTAGGGGTTATATATATATATATATATATATATATATATATATATATATATATATACACACACACTTAGAGCGATTGTATACGTCACCGAATCGATATCAGTGGTCAGCTCAAAGGCGATGGGAAGGTAATAATAAGATTATGGAGTAGCACACCGCCCTTTCGTCGCTCTACATGGATTGTGCGTGGTGGGTCCAGTCCATAGCCTAGCAAAACAAAACAAAAATGTCTTTTACGATACCAATGAGAAAAAAGGGCTTCTTTGTGTTTTAACTTTGCCATCACACAGAAAGTCTACACAATCTTTACCTCTACAGAATATTAATATAGATTAATAACGTTATTGATTTATTAGTTTTAACTGGCTAGAATTGTATTGAAACACGTGCAGGTTGTTATGTATAATGTGCAAGCACGTGTAACGTTCTACCATAAACATATGCCATATCACCACTCACCATTATGACGTCAATCGTACAAGATGATTTGATACATTTGTATGAATTATTATAGTGCACAGTATTGTTTAGTAGTCCAAGGATTGTGTGTCGAATGGCTTTTACTTTGATTTCCAAGCAGTATAATTCATATAGCTTGCAGTATTTTATAAAGAATTAGGTATGGTATGTGTCGCCAATACTATTAATTTTGACTTTATTAGGTGTCTCATCATCATCACAGCCCTACTATTGGGTTAGCCGCCTCCGTAATGGGAGGGAATGGACCTACTATACCACGCTAGTCAGACGTATTAGTATAGAGTTTTGTATGGAGTTTTCCTTTTCTTGCATAGATGTCATATGCATTTTATATCCTTTAGTCGTCTTTTACGATCACCCACGGGTAAGATACGGGTTGGTGAATTGTATTCTTACGCCGTCACCACACGGATAATCCTTACTAATATTATAAATGCGAGAGTAACTGTCTGTCTGTCTGTCGCTCTTTACCGCCAAAACTACTGAACCGATCTAAATGGAATTTAGTACACAGATAGTCCAGAGCTTGATTAAGGACATAGGCTACTTTTTAATGCAAAAAGGGGGATGAAAAGTTGTAAGGAAGTATCGTCATTTTTAAAACCAGAAGCTTTAAACTTATTTTAAGGCTATTGATTAGATATAAATAAATATGAAATTAACATGTTGTAAAAATTTACCCTTAAGGTGTAAAACCGGGCTGGCCACGGAAGGCAAGGAAGCGGTACCAGTGGTCGGCCCAATGGTGATGGGGAGGGAATACGGTGGGTTATGGGCCCACGCGCTCCCCTTTCGTCGCCCCGGACGGTGCGGGCGACGTGTGAATGGACCATAGCCTACCAAAAAAAAAGGTGTAAAATAAAAATAGGGGATGAAAAACTTTAGGAAATTAACCTTTTACGCGGGCGTAGCCGCGGCCAGAAGCTAGTAATAAATAAACGGATGGGTGTCTCACGTTTCGTACAAACGTCAGTTTTATCTAGTAAGAGAAATTTTGCTATCTGACGCACGTTAACCTATTAATATAAAGGCGTGACTGTAAAAAAATATTCGATTACTGACCTAATTTTAAACTTGTTATTGTGTTTGCTATTCAATTGACATTTTTTTTTTAAATTAAAGACTGACTCGGCATTATAATAATAAGTCATTGTATCGTGTTCACAAACATAATTAACGGATACAATGTAGTTTGAATTTTAAATCTACCGGTTTAATTGATACGCTTATGGATATTGAAATTATATCGGATTATACGACAATTTCTCGATTATTGATATTTAATTTTTAGGAAATTGTAAAATGCTTATTATCATAGTACATATTCTCATTTAGAGAAGTTTACTTTTTACACCCCCTGTCCGCTTGCTGGGCGACCAGTAGTTTCAGAGATATCGGCAGTTGAGGGAAAAAGGATCCTTTTGCATTCAAAATTCGATATCTCGAAGACAAATGGTCGTATCTGACTCTTGCAAATAGCAAATTGAAGCTGAATAAACAGGCTATATGACCTATGCATTAGTCTAGGTCGAAAAAAAATTTCCATGTCCGTAGCGCGAAAAAAAAAATGTAAAAAATTTAGAAAATTTTTCTTTGTGCTTTATCCAAGAATCGCATGATTACCGGTGCTCTAAAAAATTTTTAACCAAAAAATTCGTAAACTAGAGTCTTCAAGCTTGAAAAGCTATGTTTTTTTATTTTCTGTACGACCATTTTTCATTGAAATACAGCCTGTTGAAAATTGCCAAAAAATTTCGAAAATTTTTTTGTTCCTTTAATTTTTGCGAGATGTATATATTTTTTTGAATACAACAGCTAGTACTTAGGAACTAATCCTTGTATTGCAGGAACTTCATCAACACTTCATTTAATGGACATAAATTACACCCAGACCTAGGACAACAATTTGTGTTTTACACAGAGTAGGAATTCGAATCCACGACACTGGCGGGGTAGGTCGGTATCTTAAACACTACGCTAGCTGTACAGTCTAAGGGATGGTAGATATAATTTTAATTCGGATATTGAATAGTCACGCTTATGGTTATAGCATACAATTACATTTCACGCTTATGGTTATGGCATACAATTACATTTCTAGTAAAAAACCGTCGAAGCGATTATTCGTATTTGGAATAAAACTACATTTACGGATTCTATCGCGTTTGTATTTGATTTTTAATTTCCCGACGTATCGAACACTTTACAGTGATCATGTCCTCCCGTTACCATGATCGCGATAGAATCCGTAAAAGTAGTTTTATTTGAAATGTGTAATACTCGCGCAAACATTAGAAATAATTATGATCATAAATAGAAAGGGTAACTATAATTGATGGCTGGTATTTAAGCCACTATCTACGCTTATATCCAACATGAAAAATAAGTGAAACGATTAAGGCTTTCAATACAAAATATCAAAGAGATCAACTGTTATTAACATTGTCCTTGTAATCGGACTTAACGATGCGCTTGTAAGTTGTATCGATCGTTAATATGCAATGAATCTACTTTTTATTGGAATAATTAATATAAAATAAGTGAGACTTGGTTAGTTGCAATGCTTGTTTATTCTTACATCATATAAGAGATATATATTTTTTAACGATTATTTTGTTTCAGTATCGATATTAAATAAAGTGCATTCAATACTTGTTTTTATATGAAATTAATAGGTTGTATTTTGTGCTGGTTGTCAATATCACTAACTCTTTTATCTCACTAACTTTTTACGCTGGCTATGGTTCGTCCTAATGCAATGTGTCAACAGCCCCCTTAGTCCTCAGTTGTAAAAACCAGCTCGGATATTACCAGGAGAATACACATCGGCATTCTCCTAACAAACATATAACCAAACTTGCACTAAGGATAAAAATCCTTGCATTGCAGGGGTTTTACAAACATATTTTATGACGAGCACGAATTACACCCAGACTCAAGAAAATAATTTGTGGCTCGCACAAAGTATTTCGCGAAATCCACGCCGCAAGGAATCCGGGTGGACGTCAACACCATCGACGACCACCGTGCCCTTTCAAAGATGCTAGGGGAGCAACGTATCCCCTACCACACCTACACTTTGCCAGAGGCAAAGCTACTCCGCGCCGTCGTGCGCAATATCCCAAAAGAAATAGGCACTGAGGAGATCCTCGAATCCCTCAGAGACCTAAACCTCCCAGTCAAAGAAGTCCACCGCATGGTACGCGGCCAGGGCCGACTCCCCCTCAATATGGTACTTGTATGCCTGAACAACACCCCTGAGGGTAAAGGTATCTACAAGGTTACCAAAATATGCGGGCTATCCGGCATTTCCGTCGAGCCCCCATACAAAACGGGCAATATCGCCCAATGTCATAAGTGCCAACTCTATGGCCATACCTCTAATAACTGTTTCGCCCAACCAAGGTGTGTTAAATGCCTTGGCGATCACCACACCAAAGAGTGTGAGAGGCCCAAGGACCTATCGCTCTGCACAGAGCCGCCTTCATGCGTGCTGTGCGGAGAGATGGGCCACCCGGCCAACTACCGCGGCTGCCCTAGAGCGCCGCGCAGAATGGTCCCGCAAAGCAGGGCCAAGTACTACAACAAGGCCTTTGTGCCCGCCCCTCTCCCCACCCATAATGCATGGAATCGCCCCTTATTAAATAATAAGGAGGCCTTCCCTGCCCTGCCGCAAAGGCAGCACTACGTGTCCCCCCCTACCAGGCAGGTGACACCCTCAGCACCCCCGCCAACCGTCGGGCAAACGATGCCTACCGGAGGCCAACCCAAGCCCCTTATGGGCATCAAGATAAACAAACCCGCGACACCGCCGGTTAGGGCAGCACACAACGCGCCCCCTAAGACTCCACAGGGCGTAGACCCGGAGCTAGCCCTTGTGCTAAACCTCGCGGCACAAATTAACTTCGCGGAGATCCGCGAAATAGCAGCGGAGATGAGGAGGAACGAGGGAGATGCCCTCGCCCTCCTCAACATCGCCATCAGATTCGCTCCCACGCTCGAAAGGCTGGGCTCCCTAAAAATAAATTAAAAATGGATTCACATCCTAGCGGCAGAGTCAAACCACGACACCTAAAGTTAGGCACATTCAATGCAAATAGCCTATTCAAACAGAGGGATGAAGTAGGTACATTCCTTAAGGAACATCAGCTCGATATCCTTATGGTACAGGAGACGTTCCTTAAACCTTCCATCCGGGACCCTAAAATTGCGAATTATAACATAGTTCGCAATGACAGGACTACCGGACGACTGGGGGGAACACTCATCTACTATAAGAAATCGTTGCATTGCACGCCTGTGGATCCGCCCCCTCTGGCGCACATTGAAGCATCCGTATGCTGTCTAGCCCTCACTGGCCATCAGCCAATTATACTAGTTTCAGCTTATCTAACCCCTAGGGGTACAGATAACCTAATAGAAAGCGATCTCAAGGCCTTGCTTGACTTGGGCGGCGCCGTCATCATTGGCGGTGACCTTAACGCCAAGAATACCTCTTGGAACTGTCTCAGTTCCAACAAGAGGGGCAAGGACCTGGAGTTGTACTCAGACAGATTGGGTTTTGACGTCATAGCGCCATTAGAGCCGACGCACTTCCCTTACATCGTCTCGAGCAATCCAGACATCTTAGACATAGTACTACTCAAAAACATAAATTTACGTTTATGTTTAGTAGAAGTACATCACACATTAGACTCAGATCACCGTCCGGTGACTCTGGATTTCGCCTCCCCCACCCCAGGTCCCTCAGGCCGAAACCACGAAACGACAAGGATGATAACCGACTGGGGTCAACTGAAGAGAAATCTAAAGACGACCACATCGGTTCACCTTGATCAAATTCCAAAAGACATCAAGTCTAAGGAAGATACCTCCCAGGCGATCGATTCGTTCACAGAACACGTGCAGTCGTTAATTAACGGCTGCTCGCGGCGAGTACCCGATACGAGAAATCGTAGAGGGCCCCTACCGGCCGACGTACGTGAACTGTTACGACAAAAGAACGCCGCGACCCGCGCGTACGACCGATATCCCACGGAGGACAACCGCAAACGCCTGCGGACTCTCCAAAGGAAGGTCAAATCCGAAATTAGTAATTTTAGGCAGAGCAAATGGGACGCCACACTAGAAGAGCTAGTGCCTTCGCACACAGCCTTCTGGCAGATTTCCCGCTCTCTCAAAAAGGATATAGTGTCCACACTCCCTCCCCTAAATCGACCCAACCAACCGCCGGCATTCATGGACGACGACAAGTCGGAATGTCTGGCCGATAGTCTAGAACTTCAATGTGCGCCGAGCACACTATACGACCAAGACGCGGCACACCACCACCACATCAACACCGAAGTGGTTCGTCGTATTAATCTTTCGCGATCGCACGAAAACGAAAACCACGATCAACCTATTCCAGCAGTGTCCACCGACGAGGTCGGGTCACTGATCAAGGGTCTAGGAGCTAGGAAAGCCCCAGGTTCGGACGGAATAAATAACAAAGTCATTAAACTATTCCCCGCCCACTTAATATTAATACTGTGTAGTATTTTTAACGCAGCCCTCACTTATAACATCTTTCCTTCACAGTGGAAAGAGGCCGTGGTAATCGGAATCCACAAACCCGGCAAAAAACGTACCGAACCCAATAGTTATCGCCCTATCAGCCTACTGAGCAGCATAGGCAAATTATACGAACGGATAGTACTCAGTAGGCTACGTACCTTCGCTGAGGCAAACGCCTTAATACCCGACGCGCAGTTTGGCTTTCGTCCACAGCACAGCTGTGTCCAACAAGTTTACAGATTAGTCGAGTACACCAGCAGTCAGTTCGTCAGAGGCAGGTACGCTGGTGTACTATTCCTAGACGTAGCGAAGGCGTTCGACAAAGTTTGGCATGAGGGCCTAATTTATAAACTATATAGCTTCAAAGTCCCAGAATATTTAATTCTAGTCATACATGACTACCTAAGTCATCGCAGCTTTCGCTACAGGGTGGACGGGACGTTGTCGACCGCCCACCCTATCAAGGCCGGTGTCCCTCAGGGATCGGTCCTCTCTCCGTTCCTCTTCACGCTATACACTAGCGATATACCCAAATTCACTCGTGTACACACGGCACTCTATGCCGATGATACCGCACTCTTCTGTGCAGGTTATTCCCCGACAACCGTAGCTAAGACACTCCAGAAAGCGGTCACCGCCCTTGCCAATTGGTATAGGAAATGGAGAATAGAAATAAATGCCGAGAAGAGTCAAGCGGTTATGTTCACTAAACGAACTGCCCGCATCTGCTCTCCGGATGACATCCCCCCACTTACCTTATTCAATAAGCCTGTCACATGGTGCAGGCAAGCCAAATATCTAGGAGTGACCCTTGACAGTCGACTCACGTTCATTCCACACATAAGGCAGGTAGGCGCGCGCGCAGCCTTTGTGATGGGACGTCTTCATTGCTTACTAAACGCCAGATCCAAACTATCCTTGAAGAACAAGGTCAGATTATACACTGCCTGCATACGGCCTATCATGACCTATGCTAGCGTAGTGTTCGCACACATTAACCCACCAAGGATCCGCAGGTTACAATCACTACAAAACCGGTTCATGCGACGAGCCACGGGGGCACCGTGGTTCATTCGAAATGTCGACCTTCACGTTGACCTAGAATTGCCGACCATCAGGCAATACATGAAGCGGTGCTCCCAGAGGTTCATTGACTCTGCCATGATTCACCCCAACCAACTAGTGGTTGAGGCGGCTAACTATACCCCATTAAAAATATCCGCCATCCGACGTCCTCGACACGTACTGACCGACGTTGACGACGAAATTACTATCGCTCAAGAAAGAGCCAACACGGCCCGCGCGGCCATAACACATAATCACTCGCGCCTTCGCCTCCGCCGCCGGGGAAGGAAGACGCGACGCGTAAAAATCAATATTCCAAACGTGGGCACACCCACTTTGCCACCAGCGACGCCCCGAGCCGAGGTCCGTTCTCCACAGGGAGAGCCCTCGGGCGTAGTCGCTTAAAAGCTATTCCGGGTTGAGAGCCTTCAGCGCTCACCCATAGTCCGGTTAAGCTGTCAAAGCCCTCTCGGCTAACAGCGGTCGCAGTGGAAAGAGTTTAGTGGGTATTCTAGTCACGGGGCTAGCGAGTCCCACACTCCTCGTCTGTTTTTCCGACAGGCGGGGGTTAGTGCGCAAATAGCATTCTTGAACCACTGCGTTAACAAAATCTGTGTAGTCTATTTTATTTCTATGACCAACAACTAAAGGTGTTCTTATTTTATGTAATTCTAATATTGAAGGTGATTATGTGTACGAATTTATTTGTACAGTTGCCGAAGACCTGGTCGCTAATGAGGTTGAACACTGTTTTGTTTTTAAATTAGAGACCGCCTGGCGCCTGCAATTTAAATACCACAAATCTTCTTTTGTTGTATGTGAACTCCATCGGCTCGAAAACTCAGCAAATATCTAACCTTTTATTTAGGCAACTAGTCTTTATAACGCTTTTAGGACAAATGTCACATAGGTCAGAATACAAGTAAAGTGCCTTCGAGATGTCAAGCGAAACGGCAAGCGCTTTCCCATTCCTCTCAATGAAGCTCACTTCAAATTTGATCAGGTGATACTAGACAGTACTCAATTAATAGATAGATCTTTGTGAAATTGTAGCACAAATTTTTCATTACGTATTTGTTGATTTTTGATCCAGAATTGCCGCACGAACGTCTGGTTAAGAAGATATACAATGCGAAAGTGGAAGGATGTAGGTACCGGGGGAGACCGAGACTCACCTACCTAGACCAGATTGGTCACGTACTGAAGGAAGGTGGAGTCAAGAGTCTCCGAAACCGGCGAGCGTGTATGAAGGGAATTATGAATGTTGAGGAAGCGAGTGAAGTATGCAAGGATAGAGTTCTCTGGCACTCTGTTCTCTCTGCCTACCCTGCAAGGGATATGGCGTGATGATATGTATGTATGTATGTATGATCCAGAATTTGAATATGAAAAAGTTGCTGTGCAATTAATTAGCTAATGCCTTAACAACGCCAATATTCATATGCAAAATTGTATGCAAAATGAAAAGGAAATAGTTCTGTTTCCTCCTTATCCGTATGAGCCAACGTCCCATCAGGTTTCATCAGCGTAGACAGTGAAGGCCAACAGAAGTTCGGGTCGACCACTTTAGCGATTTATAAATCTTGTACTTACGTACTAATGAAACATTATCGTATGCATAAATAGAATTTTATATGCATAACTGTTATATTAAAACTATAAAAAAGATAATAAAAAAAAATAAAGTTAAAATCATACTAACATACAAATTCTTTGTATTTATAAGTCAATGAACTATCTGCTGCTCATGTGTTTCCCGAGAGCTATGATATGTTCTTCTTCAAGCGTGGTTTATGTAGAGCACTCAGAACTTTATCGGTTTGAGAGCCCTCAGCGCTCACCCACAGTCCGAGTAAAATTGTCATAGTCATCTGAGGCTAACAACTAAGCCACACAAAAACAAAAATTTAAATTAAAAGAAAGCAGCGGCCTAGCTGTGCCCCTGGTGCCGCTGAGATCTATGTGTAGCAGTATCACTTACCAGTAAGTGTGCTGCTTGCTCGTTTGCCATCATAGATATTAAAAAAAAAACGATAACACGAGATTTTTTTATAATTTTTGAAAATATTAACCTGGAATAAGTTGCGTGCTCCTGTTTAATGTTATTCTATTTGCGGCTGAATAGCAAATATTCGGTCGGATAGGGCAAACACACGTCCTTTATCAATAAATCCTTTACTAACTGTAAAAGTTAAATCCATTATTTTTTTAAATTAGTCTAATATTGGCAAGATAATATTGTCAAACAAATGTAAAATTCTATATTAGCAATATTTACTACATAATAAATTATTTTATTCTTTTTATATTTTATTATATTTCGAAAATAATTAGCATTTAAAGCAGTATAAATTGGTTTATACAATTAGAAATCTAGGTTTTCATGCCTATATTAGTGCACGGCAATTAAGTGACCTAAATAGCTGATATGATAATTCCCTAGGAGAGGTAACAAATAGTATAAATGAATAAAAAATAAACAAAACAAAAATAACGTTATACATATTTTGCAAAAAAAAAATCTAAATTAGGCAATCAAGGTTTAAACTTTGTTACAAAAGCATCTAAGTGCTTTGTTTAAGCGTTCAAATAATTACATTACATTCGAATGATAGGGGGCGCTGACGAGAGGTGGATTAGTATAATGTTAATATACCATATTAATCTATATATAACAATATTTTTAGCTGAAATTCGAATACTTAATTTGATTTGGAATGCTCAGAAAAATTAAATTTATTAATTTTTACATCTACAACTTTGAATGGCAATTTTAATATGCAATTTTAAAATTGCTCTGTTAGTGCCTCGACAGTCGCTAAACGGCCGACGATGAATCGAGCCCCTTTATTTTTTTTTTTTTTTATTTTTTTTTTTTTTTTTTTATTGGTGGGCTATGGGTGCATCTCGCCCCGCCAAATCGGTCCGGGGTGACGGAGAAGGCGGCGCGTGACCCCATAGACCCACCGTAAAATCCTCTCTCTTCGCCGTGCGAGCGGACCACCGGTACCCGATCTTTGTCTTCGGTGGTCCGCTCGGCGGTTTACCCTCGCGGGTTCCTCTCGTCGACGCCCCGACAGATTTCGCCGTCGGGGCGTCGCCCTCACGCGGTGGCCTCGCGTCGGGTGACCGGACAATTCCCCGGTCCGATCACCCGAGGCCTGGGTTAAGGCGGCATCAGGCGCAGGTATTCGCGCCTGCGCCGCCCCAGCCGCTGGCGGCGGCCCGGGTCGCGGGAGTCCTCCCTGACTCGTTCCGCCGCCTCCTTCCGCGAGATGACAGCCTCGCAGAAGGCGGCGACCGCGTCCCAATTCCTGACGCTGTCGACCATCGCCCTCGCGACAGCCGGCAGCGCCAGGTCAGCACCGATAATAGCGACGAGGTCGCGGCGCTGCCCGTCCCAGCCCGAGCATTCCTCGAGCGTATGTTGCGCCGTGTCCTCGTCACTACTGCAATGATGGCAGCCCGGAGTCCACTCCCTGTACACGACCGTGTGCAGGTATTTCTCGAAGCACCCGTGCCCCGTCAACACCTGCACCAGTCGGAAGGTGAGGACCCCGTGCCGCCGCTCCATCCATTTCATCAATACGGGCCGGAAGGCTTCGACGGTCACGATACCGTGTCAAGGCCTCTCCAGCCGCATAACCCAACGGGCGATGACGTCTCGGCGGGATGAATCGAGCCCCTGCGGTTCATTGGATCGAATCTTGAATCGAACAAAGAGTACCGTACACTTTATAACTAGTTTATAATATAGAACAATATCTACACTTAAATATATATACGTACAGCTTGTGTGTGAATTACAAAACACTGCAAACAATAACATTTACTTGTCTCGGTTTATATACAAATGATAATTAAATAGCGGTCAATGTCGGCTCCCACGTGTTTCGGAATTACCCCAATTTGTTACCGCGTTACGCGAATATGGCAAACTGTGTTGTACTTTTGACAATCGGCCATTAACAAAATTAATTGTAAATAAAGAACTCGTATACTATTTTTGTTTTTCCGTTAAACTTAAATGTGTAATGTAGTAAAGAAAGAAAACATCTATATTTATTTTTTACCTAGTCTCGCTTCGCTTGTTCGATAAATACAACAGGTGGATAATTTTTTGTTCAATTAATTTTACCCTTTAAGAGTTAGCGTTATTTTTAGATGTGCGTAGCCCATGTCGGTTTATATTAACTGTTCTGCATAGCTTTAGAAGAGTAGACTCTCCTACGTCAATTTCATTGAAACACCCATGATCCATACTTTGCCATATCATTACATACATACATATTATCACGCCATATCCCTTGCAGGGTAGGCAGAGAGAACAGAGTGCAGAGAGAACAATTGCCATATCATTCAAAACACTAAAGAAGTTTTCGCTTCAATATCATCAAATTTTGATATTGAAGCGAAAACTTCTTTAGTGTTTTGAATTGAAAAAGTGACACTAAAAGGGAACTAACATACTTTTATAACATTTTGCCGTCATATCCGAGATAACAGCTGACTGATGACATTACGAAGGTCGCAGGAAACCGTTGGATGCAGGTGGCTCAGGACCGTTTCGAATGGTATTCTCGTGGGGAGGCCTATGTCCAACAGTGGACGTTTACAGGCTGATGATTGGGTGAATGGATCTGAGATAATGAGATAAAATTCAGACTTACAGCAATCTTGTCTACTAAAGTTTCTTCTACCGTGTATGACTGAGGATTTTTGTAGTTGTTTTTGTCCATTTTATGGTTTTAATCTACGAAACTTAGAGCATAACAATTTTTCGGTCGAGGAGAGGGTACTCCTCAGGGGTATTCCGTCGGGCCGACCACTGACGTCAAGTCACTCTGCTCCGGTGGTCGGCCCAACGACGAAGGCGACGTCACGGGTGGGTTACGGGTGTGCGCGCTTACGCCCCTCTGTCACCCCGGATGGAGTGGTGCGAGGAGTGCGCCGACCGTAGCCCCCTCCCCCCAAAAAAAAAAAAAAAAAAGCGTAACAATTTTATTAATTCAATCCCTCTTCAGGTTCATTTCTTGTAAGTCTTATCATCATTATATATCAAAAATTACCGATTAAGCCGGTTGTGTAACCAGTTAAGTGAGATTATAAGCATTTATTTTTTTGGAATTCTAGTATCGTCTATAGAAAGAATATCAGTTAAGTTGTTTTATTCAAAATATCAAACTTGTTTCAAATTCAACTTCAACGCAATTGAGGTTCATATACCAAATAATATATATTATTTATTAAGTCAAATCATTTAACGTATATACAACTAGGTTCTTATATTGGGCGTGTGTTTGAATGTTGACCAGTCAGCATCTGGTGGAGTTGATCCAGGTCGATATAAAGCTCTTAGTCATCTTTTACGACATCTAAGAGCAAAGTTAATGTTGCTAGTATTCGTAGCCGCAACCACATTGTAATTTCAATTGATTACGTGTAACTGAGCAATTTATTTCGTCTTAAAAAGAATATAAAGGATTTTTCTGGACTCTTTTAAAACAACCAGGAGAATAAGATGCAGAACTCTTTTGTAGGTATTACACCAACTCGCAACTGCCAATGTCTATTCATCTGCCGGGCATGTTGATTATAACGATAAGTCCCAATGTTAAGTAAGACTTATGCTCAATAGTTATCATTTGAATGAGTGCAAGATAACATGGATTTAGAAAAGCTTAAATATATCTTTATTAGTGCCATTCCGTTCCACACGTTTTATTTTTTATAGCCTAATATAAACAATAACTAAAACGTGTTAACCTATCGGAACACGTCATTCAACTAATCCTTTAAAGTAACCTACCTACTTCATACATTATTCAATACAGATAGTTAATTACACCGGTATTGTTCAAAAAAACATTCAGCGCTTTCACTATGAATAACTCTGAGTGAAATCGTTTTACAATAGGCGAACTTCTGCGAGTGGATTGTGCCAATCTTAGATGACCTCTTTACCCTTAAGCTATTATCAACTAGTGTTCTAAAAATATATGAATCACGTTAGCTCTCTGTTATTTGGATGTCGTCTGGGTGATTTCTAATTGTTAGTTTCGTTCATGACTAGTCATAGAAAAGGTGTTTCTTAGTTAGTGGATTGTGGCTGAATATCCGGAATAGCTAATTGGGGTGGCAGCATAATGGCGTGGATTACCTATATTTGCCATTACCGTTTTTAGTGTCAGGCTATGGTCTGAAAACTCCTCTTTTCAACGCGTTTGGGGCAACGGAAAGACGTCGTGCGGTCCTGTAATCTATCATATTACCTCCTCATTTTCATTGGGCTGACCAAGGGCCTAGGGGGCCCTTGGTCAGTTCTTTAATTTGGAAGGCCCATCCGTGCTATGTTTAGGCACACTTCGGGATGTCTCGATTTATGCCGTAGTCCTTATTAGAGGTGACGAATTATCTTTGATTCATAAACTCGATCTCACTATAGGCGTCTTCAACAGTGAGTTTATTCATTATTCTTTTGTTTTGCTATTGTTAAATTAAAATGAGAGGCCATGAATTTTAACAAAATATTGCTTAATCAATCGGAACATATTTATGGAAATAGATAACATTCCGCCTTCGTTCGGCTTCGGCTTTCGTTCTGACCCGTGGATTTCGTACAAAAGGACTTAGGTATATATATAATACGCAGATTCTCTTGCATTGACAAGAGAAAGACGAATTGAAATAAAATTTTGTACCAACCCTTTTGATCAGCGTGATATTGTAGGTCAATTTTCCTCCTATTGTGGGGAGGCGCGAGCCCAGCAGTGGGACATATATGAACTGAGATAATGATGATATCATTAAGATTTATCCAATAACCCTATTTTCTCTTTTAAAAATATTTCATGTATGATATAGTTATTTATTAGAAATTTTATTTAAAAGAAGCTTAAGTACTAGTCGCCCAAGGTTAATATTGCATTACACAATCGTTGGCCGTATATCTAAAATTGTTACAATAAAAAATAACTTTTTTATTGTTATTGCGATTTATTAAAAGGCGGTAAAATCGATTTAAAGAATATTGCGGATACATTTCTGTTGTCTTTGTTATTTACTGCTGCGTGGTAGCGGCTACGAATACATCCAACTCATATTTTGATCGTGGACATCGTAAAAAACGACGAAGAGGTTTATATCGCCTGGGCCAATTCGACCTGATGATGTCTGGTCAACAATTGTATTCCCAAGGCGAGTTGTCGTCAGGCAGGCGACCGGTTATAAAACTATTGCCAATATGTATGATGTAAGGGGAGTAGATTTTGCTTCGGCCCCATGTAATTACGATAAGAGCAGGATAATGATGATTTTATTGCTTTTGTTTTTTTTTAGTCTCAGCTTTATTTTTAAGGTAATTTGTAGATCAAAATAGCATATTGAATTTTTTTAATTACCTTTAATACTTTCAACCTCGAACTATTTCGAGTAATAAGACGACTTACTCATCATTGTCTTAAACTAGACCAGAGTACCGTACTGTAAGAGTGAAATTAAAAAAAATATAATAATTCAATGCCGATTCTAGATAATTACTTTAGAGCAATCCTTACTAATATTATAAATGCGAAAGTAACTCTGTCTGTCTGTCTGTCTCGATTTCACGACAAAAACCACTGAACCGATTTAAATGAAATTTGGTACACAGATAGTCTAAAGCCTGAGAAAGGACATAGGCATACTTTTTAATTGAAAAAAGCCGTGTAAAGGGTTGAAAAGGGGATGAAATCTTGTAAGAGGAATAGTTATTTTGGATTAACGCTAACTTACGACTATTCCACGCGGACGAAGTCGCGGGCAGAAGCTAGTGAATGATAAAAACATTAATTTTTATTATTCACACCGCTTCGTTGAGATTTTAATATAGATGTGCAATATTTCAAGCTTATACGTAGAAGTTATATGACATTTTCATACTTAATATTTTTAATTTCGTTTCGTTGTGACAGAATTTGGCACGCAAGTGCCAACAGCAACTAAAAGTTTCAACTACATCGGATAAATATATACATAACGAATGTAAAATTGCTTTTATTTTTATATTGCGGGTTTCGCAGTTCATAATCGTTTAGACCAAGCTAGGGGTTTAAGAATTTGTTTGCAAGGAATCCATAATGTATTGTGACCCTCTTCTTCTTCTCTTTGTGTATTGGCAATCAGCTACCTACTTATACGAGCTATTGGTACCAGTGTCAAGTTATAATTATTTTTACGTTTATAGTCTTTTCAGGTTAGTCATTGTCTAAGTCAAATCGTCACCTTCAACAGTGCTATGGGAATGCTAGGGAATTTTGATCGAAAACGAAAACGTTGTAAAGCACTTTTATATGATATTCACTACATCCTAGCACTTCTGTCGCATCACATTACATAAAATGCCATCAAAATTATCTAATATAACACGTTAAAACACTAAGATATCGAATATAATATCTACAAGAGCACCACATGACGTTTTCAGATTCCCGTCAGAAGTCCTATTGTGACCTTTCATGACGATCGGTTAAGCAGTTAAAGTCAGTGTCTCAAAAAATAGACTTAACTTTTGACTAAGGGATATAAAACGCAAATAACATCTATGCGAGAGAAGGAAACCTCGAAACCGAACTCTATACCGACATATCTGACCAGCGTGGTATATTAGGTCAATTGCCTTCCCATTATTGGGGAGGCGCGAGCCCAACAGTGGGACATATATGAGCTGAGATGAGATGATGATAAGACACGCGAGCCGGGTATAATCTATTTTTTAAATATAAATTCTTTATCTACATTGTGGAAAATATGAAGAATCCCTAAATGCTATCATATAAATGGGTCCCAAAAATAAACATTTCTTGTCTCAAATTTTGCCTTAATTTAGTTTAGTGGTTTGTCCTAGAGCGTCCTTTTGTCCCTGGATGACTTAGAGAATTTTTATTATATTCCAGCTACACTTTTAGTTTGACTTTCAGCCTTATACACGCAAGAATTGAATAGACGAGGGACATAGGTATAATGTTTAAGTAAAATTTGCTGAATAATAGTTATAAGGATATTTTTTGTAGCTTTAAGATTGGTCATACGATATAAAAAATAAACTAGTCCTTTGCACGTGATTACAATACTTTGTTTTTACTCGATAAATATTGGGCGTGGCATAGATAATGTTAATTTTTTTTTATCGACGTTAGTTGACAATACGCGAATATTCCTCGGTAAGTACATAAATTTTCTTTGTGAATAATGAGTTAAGAATAAATGTGTTACTACCTACTTAATCTGTCGTGGAAGTTGTAAAAATTGAGTCAAGGGTCATCAAGAGAATAGGGTACACAACATTCTCCTAGAAAATGTATGCCAAACGAGACGCTTATGGAATTATTCACTTTCTAGGAAGGCTTATGTCGAATTGTAGATAAGTTAATAGATAGTATCTTATATACCTAAGGCGCTTATTTTGCAATATATTATCTTACACTGATTTAATAAGAAACAAATAATCAACATCATCATCTCAGCTCATATATTTCCCAATGTTGGGCTCGAGCCTCCTGGAGGATCCCATTGGAATGGGAGGGAAATTGATCTACTACACCACCCTGGTCAGGCGTGTTGGTATAGGGTTATGTTTCTAATTTTCCTTCTCTTGCATAGATGTCATATGCATTTTATATCCCTTAGTCGTTTCTTAGGATCACCCACGGGTACGATAGGGGGTGGTGTATTGTATTTTTACTGTATCACTACACGGATAAAGAAACAAATATTATTACAAAAATAATTATTTTCAACAAATTTTCTCTTTTTCATACTAAAATAATAAATAAAATACCTCCTTAATAATTTCAGACTGTTACGCGAATAACACGCATTTGAAATGAAAGTATTTTTACGGATTTCGTAGCGCATTTTTAATAGTCCGACGTTTCTAACAGAATTTCTCCTTGATTAATATATTAATAGCATTAATAAATAAATACATTATGTAAATAATATACATTTACGTAGTTATAGCAATAAACAATAAAAGGAAATCATTTATCCATTATAACAGAAATTATAACTGCCACAAGTGAATGATCTGCAAAGTAAATACAGTCATTGTATTCTAATGACCTTATAGTCATTTCCAAATGCAATATAATAGGAGTTAGTTTTATTTAATTAAGGATTTATCCGTATAATGACGGCTAAGGTTGTAGAGAAAATGGCTTTCCTCAATACAATCAATACGCCCCACTTTTACATGATGCTTAATAAATTAAACCTTTTTTAAACGACTTCAAAAAAGGCGGAGGCTCTCATAATGTTTACGCGAGTATTACACATTTGAAATAAAACTACTTTTACGGATTCGATCATGTTTGTATTTGATTTTTAATTTCCCGACGTTTCGAACACTTTACAGTGATCATGGTCACGGGAGGACTAAGGTGTCTTACGTCCAAAACTCATCGTTATTACAGAAATTTATATCTACCCGCTACAGTATCAGTTATTAAAAGTTTGATCCACATTTTAATACAATTTCATTGCCAGCACAAATAGTTCACCCACAAGGTTAGGGAAAGCAATAGCAATGACTGGTTAGAAAATTTGAAGCTAACTTTTGACAATAGGTTGAGAGTTCTAGTTTGATTTTATGTAAACTTTATAAGGAATAACAGAGACTATTTTTTTTTATTAAATATCTATAAAATTGTAAACAATTCTTTATCAGTATAATCCATCGTTCTTGTGTTTATAACGTCTGATATTTAGTCATCATCATTCTCTTGCTCTTATCCCAACTGGGGTCGACGCAATATGTCCTCATTTTACACACAGCCCTATCAGACGTCGTCTCTGTAGTCACTCCCTGTTTATCCATATCATGCTAAACGCAGTCCATCCATCTTTTCTTTGTTCTCCCATTACCCTTTTTTTTTTTTTTTTTTTGGTGGACTATGGATTAGTCTCGCCCCTCCAAATCGGTCCGGGGTGACTGAGAAGGCGGCGCGTGACCCCACAGACCCACCGTAAAAACTCCTCTCTTCGCCGTGCGAGCGGGTCACCGGGACCCGATTTTTAACTTCGGTGGCCCGCCCGGCGGTTCACCCTCGCGGGTTCCTCTCGTCGACGCCCCGACAGATTTCGCCGTCGGGGCGTCGCCCTCACGCGGTGGCCTCACGTCGGGTGATCGGACAATTCCCCGGTCCGATCACCCGAAGCCTCGGTTAGGGCGGCATCAGGCGCAGGTATTCGCGCCTGCGCCGCCCCGGCCGCTGGCGGCGGCCCGGGGCGCGGGAATCCTCCCTTGCCCGTTCCGCCGCTTCCTTCTGCGAGATGACAGCCTCGCAAAAGGCGGCGACCGCGTCTCTTCTCCCATTACCCTAGGGGTGTCCAATTTGAAAAAAACGTCGATGTTTTTTTCGATTCGATAAATCGAAACTGTACATCGATGTCTTGCGATGTATCGGATGAAAACATCGATGTTTTTAAACATCGAGTACTTTTTCTAAAGTCATATCAAAAGTGTTACTTCTAAAAAAAAAAGGTCTTTGTGGCATTTATACCTATTCCAATCCCTTATAAAACTAACTTCTAAAAAAAAAGTCCTTTTTGTGGCATTTATACCTATTCTAGTCCCTTATAAAACAGATTTCTAAAAAAAAAGGTCTTTTTTGTGGCATTTACTGGTTATCATCGTTTCGATGTTTTATGAAAAAACATCGTTACATCGAGTATTTCGATAGCTCTTCAAAACATCGGATCGATTCGATGTATCGCATTGTAAACATCGTTGTTTTCGATGCATCGATGTATATCGAATATCCCTACATTACCCTTAGAGCCCCTAGAGCCACATCTGACATTTAGTATGATGGTATTATAAAATATAAATATTTACAGCGAAACGTAATGAGACCTATGGCTTTGCAAGCGGTAAGTAGATAATACTTAACTCTCGCAAAGAGCTAATTCACAATAAAAGGAAAGTGACATAACATAATAAATAATCCCATTGATAACTACTACTTAATAAAACCATCAGTGTCATGGTATCATTACCACAAATCATTGTCACGTAATACCCCCGCAGCCCTTACTGTTGTGACAAACTATTACTACACAAGTGAAATCGCAGTGAAAGCGTTTACGCAACGCACACTGTTTCCTAGGCAGGAACTGAAACTGTGATCTAAAAACATTCCCTATCATTTAGTCTGAAATGCTTTGGTTTGATATTAGTGCTTGGTTTTAGGACGATTTCTTTGATTTTACACTTTGCCATGTGGTGACTGAGTACGAATACAAATCACCTCTTTTCTTGCCCGTATGTGTGGTATAGAAAGGCTAATATTCATATAACATATATGCAAGAGAAGAAAACTCGAAATGAAACCCTCTATAAACCCGATCAGCGTGGTACAGTAGCTCAATTTTGCCTCCTATTGCGGGGAAAGCTCGAGTCTAAAAATAGGACTACTTTGAGTTTAGAGTCCAATCACATCCCGTTCAATCCGTCCGGGGAGTAAAAGAGGGGATGCCGTGCAGCCCCATAAGCTCTCGTAATGTAGATGTTTGTTGCCATACGGGCTGATCACCAGTACCGAATCCTTGTCTGCGCATGGCCTGGAACTGGACAAAGAACAAAATCTTTGTCATATGCAACTATTGACAACGTGTACTTTCTGAAGAACCATAATCATATTTGACTGCAGCTGAACGATAGACTATCTTAATACTTTCAAACAAACAATTCTTATATATTTCTATATATTCAGAACATCGGTAATATGGATCCAACGATTTCTATGAAATGTATACAAAATTTTTGAGGTTTCGGAGACAATAAATTCATTTAACTAGTTGTCATTTATAGAAAATCTCGTTTGGTCGGTGTTTTTAATAATTAAAAATAATATTATTAGAATATGAAAGTAAATTTAGCCAACTAAAATTAAAAAAAAAATAGCTCAGTTGGTTAATCGAGCACTCCCTTAACCTAGCGAACCTCAGTTTGATTCTTGGTTTCTTTTTTCTGCAATTTTATTATGCATTATTCTTTTACTATTTCATCGCTTTTATATTTATTTAAATAACCAGTCATATCCTTATTATGTAATTTACACTCTGAAACTCTGTAACAATCCTTTAATATTCTAAATATATTTTTCAAAAATAAAAAAGCAATCATCGAAAATTTTTATCATTTATTACGTTGTTTAATTCATTTGTGTATATATAGTTATATACATGTATGTTTGACATACACGACTAATGAATAAATTTAAAGCGTGAAATTAAGTATGTATTTCTTTTCATTTATACATAATAGTGTTAGTAACAGTTCTTAATTAGTAATTTAAATAAACGAAACTTCAAGGGTGTTATAATGTTTTAATGACGACAGCGAATAATAAAGAATAAGTAGTATCAGCGGAATATTACAAATATACAACTTCACAAAAATTACATCCAAACTCTAAACAAATATTTGTGGATCCTACGAATGATTGTTCTATGTGGTAATCAAGCAACTTGCATGACAGATAACAGGTCGATCTTCAGTCCACCACTCCATCTGTGCAGTCATTAACACTAATATCACTTAATTCATGACCAATAGGCTGAACAGTTCACCAGGAGAGAGAGTAGCAGTTCTATCATAACACCTCACTGCGATTATTAACCTGACTGTCAAGCGTGGTGGATACTGTCCCTTCATTTGTAGGGGCTTACGTCTATGGACAAACCCCTGAATGACGATGAATATAATACTGTATCTTAACAGAAACAAAATAGAAAATGTTAACGATTGAAATAAAATGTAATATACTGATAAAATATTCATATTCAAGGTGATTTTAATTACTATTAATTTTAGAATATATAATGAATAATTAACAATATTTTCTATTTTGTGAAGTAATTCGCAAAAAAAAAAATAACCTAAATTTTTTTAATCCATCAATTAAAAACTCGCTGTGTTATTTTAATTTTTTATCAGCTGGTTATTTATTTTGTTTATTCCTTGTAGGAAGATGGCATTACGCTGATTAAGTTATCTAGACGTTATAAAAAAAAATATTTTTTATAGGTAAATTGAATTACGCCATTCCTTCAAACTCTAATAAACTAAAATTTTGTTATTAAATTTATGAAATGTTATTTTGAGGAATTGGTTTAACAAGATATTGTAATAAATTATATTCTTCATGCGTGCAATAATTGCCACTTGGGTACCTGCAGTGGCGTGGTCTTGGATTCATCGAGTAGTTGATCTTGCAGTCGTTTTCTCTATCGATTCATATAGAGACTGCTTTACTTTAGTAGATTCAGTACACAATATAGTCAGCAATAAATAAAAAAATATTGACTTTTCTATTTCAACTTTTATTTCATTCAACATATTGTCTCTCTCCGAATCTCTTTCTGCTTTAAGTACTCTTTCACGGTTAGTACTCTGAGAAGTTAACATTATTATTTTTCCACACAATATCAATGAACACCGCTTTAGAGGGTTCACACATATTACCTGGAGCGAAATTGCTTAGTCAACTCAAATATTATGGCAATTCACATATAAAGCACTAGGTACTTTTGATGTGTTGTTAAGAAAGAGAGAAAGAAAGCAATTTTATTGAAACTTAACTTAAATTTAGAAGTAGTATTACAGTAAGTCGAATGAAATAAAAAGATTTTGTAAGAAAATAATAAAATAATAACTTAACTGTAAATACAACACAAAGAACAAAAACGAAATATAATAAGCGCCAATAAGGTCAGCCCACTCAGCAATAATTAAAACAAAAAAAATTAGATGTATATAGGATAAATATAATAATAAGAATTTGCTATATCGATCGGTATTTGCCAATAGAACTAAATATAGTTGAAGTGCATTCATAAGTATGATATAATAAACATTTACTGAATCATCGGGTCCCGAAACATGAGTCCAACCGCGAAGCCACAATTTCTGGTGCTCTGTTATTGCTCTGTTCTGTCTTTAATATTATTTGCCAGGGGTTTTTGTACTATATACCACCATATATTAATCAATAGACTGGCTACAACAATTGGCAATAAAAATACACATACACTACCTTGAAAATATATTCTTGTCAGAGACGTGTCCATATTTTTCTTTTCAACAATTTATTGCCGAAGAACAAAATGTTACTAACTGTCATTGATTAATAACAGTGTTTCAAATTTATCACGGCACTTTGCGTGATAGAAAAGCAAATAAAAACATCTAATTGTTGTAATAAAAAAAAAAAACTAGTAATGATATTATTTTGACGCAGTTGGACTGTAATTTTTGTATGAACGTCAATCGTTGAACGATCATGAACCTAGTTAAATCGATCCACTTTTTGTCTCATAACTGTAAATGTTCAAAACATCGGCATTTATTTGATTTAGGTCTGTTCTACATAGATATCGAATACGGTTATAAAGTTATATCACTTGTATCTATTTGGTCTGAGTAATAATACCGGCATTAGAATACGACGTGTCTCTTTCCCCGAGTGTCATCTAAAATTATTAGGGAATCTGTACCAATAAATGGAGACACGGTTTTTTTTGTTCGGTTATATTGCGAAATTGCTGAATCGATAGGAATAATACTTATACCATAAGATCCAGCGTGTTTTGAAGACGGATTTAGTATATGATATGTTGGTGATTACTTATCCGGAAAGGGTGGAAGACGGACGAGGGACAGCTAGTATAAAATAAGATGAAAACTCGTAATACTACCGTAAGCTGTGACCTGTCCCCGCCGGGTGGGCCACCGACAACAAAGACCGGGCTCCAGTGGTCCACTCGCACGGTGCAAAGATGTACATTGCTGGGCGGGTTTATAAGGTCGCGCACCGCTTCATCTGTTGCCTCGGCCGGATTTAGCGGGGTGAGAACAGACCATAGCCCGCCGCAAAAAAACCTGTCTGACCGTTGCACAATTATGAGTTATTTATAAGTTGAAAAGTAAATAATTGTTGTCTCTTTCAAGTAATTGTTTATTTCATTAGATAAGAGCAGGATGCTCTTATCTCAATTACTTGGTGTCGACGCAATAATTACTCTTCTTCAGTCGTACATGTTGCACAAGTTTTGTTAATAATTTTATGACCGCCTGTTCTTGGAAATGTAATTGTTGATCAGACGGCATCAGTTGGAGTTGGCCTAGCTCGATGAAAAATCTTAGTCGTATTTTATGAAACTCACGAGCACGAACGAGATGGCGCCTAGGAATATTATCACACCAATCAAGTTAAGATACGGACCTTCCGTGCCAGTGCCGAGGGTTCGATTCCTATGCAGAACAATACTTTGTGCCTTATGTATCATAGTGTTGTTCTGAGTCTGGGTGTAATTTGTCTGTGTTAATTATATGTTTGTAAAGTCCCCCGCAATACAAGGGTTATTTCTTTAGTGCAGAGTGGTGTTATTTAAAAAAAACGTGTTTTACATAAAACATTATTATTGTATAGTGATTTCTGATGTTTACGCGAGTGCTACACATTTGAAATAAAACTACTTTTACGGAATGACATATTGGACGTAAGACACCTTAGTCCTCCCGTGAACATGATCATTGTAAAGTGTTCGAAACGTTGGGTAATTAAAAATCAAATACAAACGCGATAGAATCCGTAAAAGTAGTTTTGTTTCAAATTATTATTATAGTTAAATTATCTCACCATATAAGTCTGGCATTTCGTGCGGTATAAGTCGGTCATTATTTAATCAATCTGCGTCCGGTACCGAATATCGACATATTGAATTTAATTACTGCTGTTAATATTTCAATATACATTCGTTAAGGCATCATCCTTACTAATATTATAAATGCGAAAGTAACTCTGCCTGTCTGTCGATCTTTCACGCCAAAACTACTGAACCGATCTAAATGAAATTTGGTATACAGATACTCTAGAGCCTGACAAAGGACATAGGCTACATTTTAATGCAAAAAGAGGGTGGTAAAGGGGGATGAAACGTTGTAAGGAATTATCATTTAAAGCCAGAAGCTTGAAACTTATTTTTAGGTTATTGATTAGATATAAATAAATATGACATTAAAATTTCGTAAAAATTACCCTTAAGGGGTAAAATAAAAATAGTAGATGAAAAACTTTAGGATAGGAACCTTTTATGCGGGCGAAGACGTGGGCAGAAGCTAGTTATTAATATTGCAGTAAACATTGTCAATTTCTTATCTCGTTAACATGATAATAACAACGCAATCTTATCTTATTGTTGATTTTTATCGACAGAAGCAAGCGAATGTGTTATTGCTATAAAGGTTTTTCTTTTTTTTTTTATGTCTGTCTTTTAGCTATTAGCCGTAGATGGCTGTCACAGCTTAACCCGGACTATGGGTGATCGCTGATGGCTCTCAACCCGGTACCCCGGCGGAGTAGTGCTGTTGGCGGTGTCGTTGGACATCGCATTCAATAGTCTGCCATTCAGCTGCATCAGGGAGGCGCTCCAATTTCATGGGGTGCCCTTGTACCTGAGGCGGCTGGTGGCGGACTATTTGGAGGGGCGCAGTGTCCTCTGTGCGGGTCCCGCAGGGGGCATTGTGCGGACGTCCATGTCTTGCGGTGTTTCGTAAGGGTCGGTTCTGGGGCCGACTCTGTGGGACATCGGGTACGACTGGGCGTTGAGAGGGAGTCTCCCCCCCGGCTGAGCTTGATATGCTATGCTGACGATACGCTCGTCACAGACCGGGGCAGGACACTCGAAGAGGCGGCGAGTCTGGCTACTCTCGGCACCGAGGAGATGGTCGGGCGAATCGAGGCGCTGGGGCTCAGGGTGGCCTTAAATAAGACGGAGGCCCTATTATTCCATGGGCCACGCGTAAGGCTGCCAATCGGCGCCTCGTTAGTCGTCAACTCCATCCAGATCAGTATCCAGGCCCTTATGAAGTACTTGGGTCTGGTGCTCGACGGGCGATGGTGGTTCCGGGAGCATTTCCGCTGAATTGCTCCCCGGCTGGTCGGCGCGGCGTTCGCCCTATCGCGGCTCATGCCGAATGTGGGCGGACCCAGTTTCGAGGGCTGACGGCTGTATGCGGGGGTGATCCGTTCGATGGCCATGTACGGCGCACCCGTGTGGGCGAGGGCTTTGAATGCCCAGCTCAGGGCTGTTCTGTGGAGACCACAGAGAGCCATGGCGGTCAGAGCCATTCGCGGGTACCGCACGGTATCGACCGAGGCGGCATGCCTACTGGCCGGGACACCCCCGTGAGACCTAGGAGATGCTCTCCGACCTCTACCGGTGGGTTACCTCAGTGCGCGACGAAGGTGGCTCCCCATCATTGAGCGAGATAGCCACCTGCGCGAGGACGCCCGTCGAGACGTCATCGCCCGTTGGGTTACGCGGCTGGAGAGGCCTAGACACGGTGTTGTTACCGTTGAGGCCCTCCGGCCCGTACTGATGGAGTGGATGGAGCGGCGGCACGGGGTCCTCCCTTTCCGACTGGTGCAGGTGTTGTCGGAGCATGGTTGCATCGGCAAGTACCTGCACACGGTCGTGTGGAGGGAGTGGACTCCGTCCTGCCACCATTGCGGTAGTGACGAGGACACGGCGCAACATACTCTCGAGGAATGTTCGAGCTGGGACGGGCAGCGCCGCGACCTCGTCGCTATCATCGGTGCCGACCTGACGCTGCCGGCTGTCGCGAAAGCGATGGTCGACCGCGTCAGGAACTGGGATGCGGTCGCCGCCTTCTGCGTGGCTGTCATCTCGCAGAAGGAGTTGGCGGAACGAGTCCGGGAGGATTCCCGCGATCCGGGCCACCGCCAGCGGCCGGGGCGATGCAGGCGCGAATATCTGCGCCTGATGCCGCCCTAACCAAGGCTTCGGGTGATCGGACCGGGGAATTGTCCGGTCACCCGACGTGAGGCCACCGCGTGAGCACAAGCTGTCGGGGCATCGACAAGAGAGGGACCCGCAAGAGTATACCGCCGGGCCGGCCACCGAAGACAAAGATCGGGTACCGGTGGCCCGCTCGCACGGCGAAGATAGGTGTTTGCTGGGTGGGTCCATGGGGTTGCGTGCCGCGTCTTACGTCGCCCCGGGCCGATTTGCCGGGGCTCGACCACATACATGGTACCACGAAAGAAAGAAAAAAAAAAAGGGCTCTCTACCCGGTAAATATGTTATAAAGGAAAACTTTATGGCTTATATAATTTACAGCCTGTATCAGAACATCCTACAGGTGAAACAGGTTGGTTTTTATTTCAAGTTTTCCTTATCGTGCAGTCATATTATACCGCTCATAACCGCCCCTTAGTAAACTACACGAGAAAAATAAAGTCTTCATCATCATCATAGCCCATATATGTCCCACTGTTGGGCTCGGGCCTCTTCCATAAAGGGAAGGAAAATAACCTACTATACCGCGCTGGTCAGACTTGTTGGTTTTGTTTCGAGTTTTCCTTCTCTTGCATAGATAATATACGCATTGTATATCCCTTAGTCGTCTTGTACGATCACCCACGGGTGTAAGAGGGGGTGGTGGATTGTATTCTTACTCTGTCACCACACGGATATATGAAGTCTTAATTGTGTTTAAATAAAAATATTGTCAATGATTAATAATGATTTCTGAATTTTACACAGGTATTATAACACGTGTTTTCCGTGTGGTGACGGAGTAAAAATACTATTCACCACCCCATATCTTACCTGTGGTTGATCGTACGAAATGACTAAGGGATACAAAACGCATATAACATCTATACGAGAGAAGAAAAACTCAAAACAAAACCCTATACCAACACGTCTGACCAGCGCGGTATAGTAGGTTAATTTCCCTCCTATTACGGAGGAGACCTGAGCTCAACAGTGGGACATTTATGGGCTGTCATGATGATTACACGTGCGAAATAAAACTATTTTTAAATATTTTGCCGTATTTATATTTGATTTTTATTTGCACAACGTTAAGTCACGAATTAGTATTATGCCCTTTGAGTGTTGCTGCTGGATTTTTCTCAGCGTGGCTATGTTCCGTTTCAGTGGTAGTTTCTTGGATCGCTACCGAAATCTAGGAATCGGTAATAGTGGTCACCCTAATGGCGATGAGGAGGAAATACGATAGAATATGGGCCTCCTCTCCAACATCTCTAACAGATAGGCGATCTGGACACACTAGACTGCAAACTGTCTGCAAAAGAAATGCTTATTAGATTTGTCTCGCTTATATTTATACATTTTTATAATATAATAATTATCATAAGTGTTATGTTTAAAATATTTTTTTTTATCAAAAGTTAGGGTCAAAATTTCACAGTCTATTGTAACGGGTAGATAAAAACACATGTAATAACGATGATATGTTGGAGGTTAAGCTCCTTAGTCCTCATGTGAACATTAACGCCGGCAAGTGTCCAAAAGACGCGAAAGTAAAAATAACGATAACATCCGTAAAAATATTTTGATTTCAAATTAGTAATAAGCTAATTGTAAAGCACATTTTAATGATTTACGAAGTTTATGCGAGTATTAAACATTTGAGACAATCCTCCCGTGACCATGAACGCTGCAAAGTGTTGGAAACGTTGAAAAATTAAAAAAATCAAATACAAACGCGATAGAATCCGTAAAAATAGTTCTTAATTTAAATTAATTTTAATTGTATATTTTATTCTACATCTTAATAGCACTGATATTACCAATATTGACATGATTACATTAGCATTTGTGATTAAGACATTGTACTTAGAAATATTACTGTTGTGAAATCGAAGTTCACTTAGAACGTGCATGCTATTCAGTGGTTGGTTGGATGCGATTGGGTTTCGTAAATAGTGAAATGTGGCGCATGGAAGTTGATAACTGGGTCACTGCTGATGAACATTCATCTCGGTAAACGGATACAGATTGGCTAATTCTAAATATTATATAACAACATAGTACTTAACCGTTTTGTGTTGAGTAATTTTAGAAGTATAAAATAAAAAAATATATTCTACATTTTATTGTGTATATTTTTCCGTGTGGTGATGGAGTAAGAATACAATTTTATTTCTAGAACCACGCTGATGACAGTTTTTTATCTACAGCCGCGGGCCGATCTGTCCAGGGTAGTACCACACTCTCGCAGAACATCGACGTCTGACTAATGGCAATGTGCTATTGCGCTTCATTATGTGAGCGATAAAGCCGTAAGCCCTTAGTCTATCCTAACAAAAATTCAAAGGATTTCTTTTTTTTTACATCCTCACGCCTATATCTTAGCAAAGTTATATCACAACCATATTTAGCTATGTGTTTAGACCATATTTTTTTTTTGCTGCGGCCCATGGTCTAGCCACACCCCGCCAGATCCGTCCGGTAGACATGGGTTAGTAATGCGAGTGATATATCACACGTGATATTACCCGACCGCGTACTGAACATGACGCGAACGCCCGTGTACTACACAGGCGTTCGCGTCATGTTTAGTGTGATGTTTAATTTAGTCGCCTAATGTATAATGAAGCAGTACGCGGTCGGGTAATATCACGTGTGATATATCACTCGCATTACTTACACATGTCTACCGTCCGGGGCAACAGAAGAGGCGGCGCGCGACCCCATAGACCCGCCCGGCAATGCGCCTCTTTTCGCCGAGCGAGCGGGCCACCGGAACCCGATCTTTGTCTTCGGTGGCTCGGCCGCCGGTTTACCCTCACGGGTTCCTCTCGAGTTAATGCCCCGACTTTCGAGCTTTCGCCGTCGGGGCATCGTCCTCACGCGGTGGCCTCACTTCGGGCGACCGGATTAATCCCCGGTCCGATCAGCCGATGCCTCGGCTAGGGTGGCATCAGGCGCAGATGTGTTTAAACCTATGTATATATATCTATATATATATATATATATATATATTATCTAGAGAATCAAAAAAAAACAACAGAGTAACGTTGTTTTAGAATAAAATAAAATCATGCCAAGACAATAACCTGTCTGGACAATATAGGACAGTTAACGGGATATTTTTTGTAACCGTACATTATGTTTTATGTATAACATGTTTTTATTCAAAAACCACTTATTCAAGCATTGAATATGATATATTATGTAAAAATGTTTAGGTTACGTCTGCGTCAAGGCATTTGATTTATAACACATAACTACGTAGAATGATTTGTAAATTTTATTGTGTAAACTACTGAGATTTTAGCATTTGACATGCTAACTTATTTATAAAAAACTTGTTTACGAACGAAAGATGAATAATTATATATCACATGTGGAACAATGTGTGATTATTGTCCGGTAGATGGCACACGTCTCCCATAAAAACGACAAAACAATACGAGCCGCAAATTGAATGACATACGACACAGATCGATGCTCACACGGTACGGCTACAGATTTCCAATAAGTCTGGATCCCACGTGTGCCATTATTTTATCGCTCGTAAACAAGTATTTATAAATTCATTCTGATTTTTTTCTATCATGAATTAAGTAGTAGCTTGTTCATGACAGCCAGGACTTTACGCTTTGACTTGATTTATATGCAAACATTTTTTTTACTTAAAATTCAACACCCATTGACTAATGTCGCGTGGAAATTTACGAACATACAATTAATAGTGGATACAAATCATACCCAGACTGAAAAATCATTTGTGGATCGTAATAAGTATTGTCCTGCATGGGGATCGAACTCATGATGCTCGGCACTAGAGTACGGCACTTATACCACTCCGTCATTAGTATAATAATAGAATGTTATGTTTTGTTTACAACTCTTAGGGGTTTCCATAAGTCATCATTTTCCATTGCCATCCACTGGTTCACGTAAGCCTCCTTTGTAGTTCGCATTTATGTGAGAGGATAATGTCAGATCACATTTGACAGGCGGGTTGGCGATCGGAGGTGTTTCACGATTCCCAGGAAAAAGCTGCTGCCCGCTTTCTTATTGCACCCTAAGCCGATTTTCTCCTCCAAGTAATGGAAATGTTGTTTGAAGGATTTCATTTAATGTTGTCCATAAATACCTCAATTTTTATCTAAAATGGCTTACATCATCCTGTTAGCGATAAAATAACAATTTACTATATCTGTTATGAAGTAGTAGAAGATATACAATGCGAAAGTGAAAGGATGTAGGTACTGGCGGAGACCGAGACTAACCTACCTAAACCAGATCGGTCATGTACTGAATGAAGGTGGAGTTAAGAGTCTCCGAAGCCGGCGAGCGTGTATGAAGAGAATTATGAATGTTCAGGAAGCGAGTGTAGTATGCAAGGATTGAGTTTTCTGGCACTCTGTTCTCTCTGCCTACCCTGCAAGGGACATGGCGTGATGGTATGTATGTTATGAAGTAAAATGTATTCTTCAATATCGTTGGCATACGACGATCCAATATTAGTTTGTACGGTAACAACTAATTTGGCGTGTGTTTTATTTTTCTTTTTGTCAGTCCTTATACGTTCCACTGTTGAACATGGGCTCCAAATGAGGCAATTTCGCCTATTACACCACGCTAGGCTTGTTGGCAAATTTCATTTAGAGTACTTGCTGTGATATTATCTGTTTAGTTCCCTTAATCGTTTTTTTATTACGATATTCACACCAAAAACCTTGACCTTTTTTTTATTATTTCACGACCAGAATAATTTACACGGGTATTGTTTTTTATTCATCATTTGCTTGCCCTCTTCCCACGATAAGTTGGGTCGGCACAGCATGTTCTAGACTTCCATAAACTTCTATCAGCCGTCACAACTTTCATACATATATCCTCTTTCACACAATCTATCCATCTCTTTTTGGACTGCCCACAATTCTTCCATCTCCTTCTACAAATATATTGATACTACAAATATATTGTTTTTCATTCTAAAATTTCATTTTTAATTATATTGTTATTAAAAATAAAATTTTTAACATTGCAACTGAATATTAAATGGTTATCCTCAACCGATTCGAGTTGAAATTTTGTATACACTTTTAGTTTGGATGGCAATGTATGTTTAGATAAGTGACGTCACTATAATTCCAATATGGCGCGCTATTTATTATTATGCACCCCTATGTTATGAGTATAAAACGAAATGAGAAGAATACGAAATATACAGTTAACATATTGTCACGGAAATCTTTATAATTTTTTTAATGTTCACTGGTCTCCAATTCATATTCGGCAGTCGCATATATTCGCCATTAAAACGACAAAATAGTATAAGTGCTTATGTTTTATTACCTTTCCAAATATTTTTTATCGGACTCTCCTGGTTAGAATGAGATAGTAGATTAAAATTCCTCATCATTATTGTTCTTTTGGAGAAGGCTCATACCCAATAGAGAGGACTAAAAAAGAAGAAGAAATCCAATCCCTTGCTTCTCAAGCCAATTAATAAAAGCACTTGCAAATCCATTTTACCAGCATGGTGTAGTTAGTTATTTTCCGTTTATTATAAGGAAGCTCATAATGAACAGTAGGATGGATGTGGATTGAAAAAATCCCGCTACGCTAGGTCACCTAGAAGACGTTAATGACGCAATAGACGATTGAAACGTCCGATTCGGCAGCTCGTCTGTAATCAAAGCTCATATTCAGATTATTTGATACTCGGGAAGAAGCCTAAATACATTTGCCAATTCACTATCTTCCACATAATAAACCGCGAGTCAGATTCAATAGCTAGCTATATAATGAGACTAGCTAGTAATCGCTGTTTTGGGACAAAACGTTTTATAGCTGCTGTGTGGTAGCGGCTACGAATACTACCGACGTTTACTTAGCTCGTGGATGTCGTAAAAGACGACTAAGAGCCTTATAATGACCTGGGCCAACTCCATCTGATGCCATTTGGTCAACTATTATATTCCCAAGGAGAGTTGACATATGGCAGGCGGCCGTCATAAAACTATTGCCAATAACTTTTACAATATGTACTATGAAAAAAGAGTACATATTGTATCGACCCCAAGTAATTGGGATAAAGAGAATGATGATACAAGTTTTATAGATATCCCAACTTCTGTTTTTGTTCATTCAAAAATTGGTTAGTGGTGGCGGATTATGAGTCTCTGGATGTCTAGCTTTTTGTGCGGCTCACAAAATGCTATTTTATGTGATAATGTACTATATACACGTTGCTCTTCCCAGAATTGTAAGACAAAAAGGTTCCTATTTTGAAATTCTTAATTATGTGTTTGATAACAATGTATATTATTAAAAAAATGCACGTGTCTGAGGCTGCTAGCGGCTTCTGGTATTTCCAAATTGTTGTTTTTCGCTTTAAAAGTTTATATATTGTTTACAAAAATCTACTTAATTAGATATTTTTTGTGTATTGTTGTGTTTTTCAGGCAATATAATCTTAAACAGAAAAATAAGAAATACAAAATTTGATCCAAATCGTTTGGGTCGAGGTACGCAAAATAAATATAGGTATTTTGAATGGTCTATTGAAGCCACATATAGAAAAGAGCCATTCCTTAAAGTGGACAGAGTTCCGAGCCTCTTCTAGTTTATTATTGAAAGTAAACCTTAGTAGCTGAATTAATTAGCACGCTGAAGTGGCAATGGGCAGGCCACATCGCTCGAAGAACCGACAACCGCTGGGGAAGAAAGGTTCTAGAGTGGCGACCACGTACCGGACGACGCAGTGTGGGACGCCCCCCCACTAGATGGACAGACGACCTAGTGAAGGTTGCTGGGCGTCGTTGGCTACAGGCGGCACAGGACCGCACTCTGTGGCGTAAAATGAGGGAGGCCTACGTTCAGCAGTGGACGGCAATAGGCTGAAATGATGAAACCTTAGTAAACAAAATCGCAAAAAAATGTAACACATATGGTTTGCATACACATAGCATAAATATTGACGAAAAGACATTTCATATGTAAACAAAGGGTTTCTGGCAGTTTTCTATACAGTATCATACGAGTATGTCGCTTATACATAATGAAAAAAATAATAATATGGGCGTGAAAGTATCGCCGAGAGCTCTCAATATACATACAATATACTTACAATAATTATTATGATTTCTTAAAAACAAATTGATTTTATTACAACTATACACGTATGAGCCTAGAAATTCGACAACGACTTGATTATTTCATAGCGCGATTTGCAGCAATTCAGCTGTTGCCTAAATTAATTGCCCGTTTATTTCTATCGTCCAAATATCAATTTAAAGGATAACAACGAAAAGTTTAAATGGTGTAAATAAATGTTCATCCTTCAGAATCGATTTCTCAATCAACGTTCACATATCATAGCTATAATGTGCAATAAAATCCAATTTATATTAATTCACATCCAATCTGTATTGATTCACATCACATCAAAAAAGAATTGCAAAGTTTAATAAAATAGTTCAGTATTACAATTTCGTATCCAGTTAGATTATAATGTGTCTTGTAAACTTTGTCTGATGATCCGTTCTGAAACTAGAAAAGTAGATTAGGGGCCATTCACTAATTACGTAAGGATGATTTTGACGATTTTTGTATCCGCTACATAAGATTTCTCGAAAATTTCTTGCGTAAGATTTAATCCTGTTTTTCTGACTCTTGACCTACTATGCCACGCTGTTCAAACGTGTTGGTGTAGGGTTTTGTTTCGAGTTTTCCTTCTCTTGTACAGATGTTATATGCGTTTTATATGCCTTAGTCGTCTCTTACGATCACCCACGGGTAAGATAAAAGATGGTGAATTTTATTGTATTCTTACTCCGTCACCTCATGGAAACACTGCGTTACTTAGGGTGTTAATGAACTCGAAGCCTCACACCAAGTAGAGACTACGTTTTCATATGATTAAAGACCCATTTCCTTAGTAGCTTTATAGGAGACAAATGAGGGAGGAAAAATTAGTGATGTATTTTTATCCGTTACGGTAAATAAGCAAAATCGTGCCATATAGTTTCCTTTATCGTGCTTATTGCAGTTAATGTTTCGTTTCTGTGTATACTTATTTTCTATTTCTTTCTGTTGCAGGTAAGTGGAATCACAAAACACGATGTTCGCGTAACAGGTATTTGTAATCTATTTTATTTTTAATATTTATATTTCAGCGGTATCAATTTTAGTATCTTTTTTTATTGCTAGTGTTGGCAAACGGGCAAGCTGCACACCTGATGGTAAGTGTCACTGTCGCCCATGGGCCTTTGCAATACCAAGGATATAACCAGACCGCTGCCTACCAACATAAATCCCAAACACACCCAATTGGGCTGCCGGCTTTCTCGCTTACCGAACGAAGCTCAATAGCACATTGCCATTACCCCATACGTCGATCTTCTGCGAGAGTGTGGTAATATCACGGACGGACCGGCCCGCGGCTGCAGACAGAGAACTGTCAACAGCGTGGTCCTATACCACTAAGAGAAGAAGAATCCACAGAGCATCTCTTCAAATACCTTGCCCTATTGTTTCATATTATTATTAATTAATAATATTTGGTTGATTGAGCCTAGCTCTATTATTGGTATTTTTTTGTGGATGGTTTTTTCTGTTGGAAAATCTGGGGGCACCGGGGACCGGCCGGCGGCTGTAGACTATCAACAGTGTGACCATATACCACTATGAGTATATGAAAATGCTTTCGCTGAAGACAATATTACCAGTCATAATACACCTCTTCCGATTATTCTTACTCTTTATCATCGAACGTAATAGAGTATCTTTCGTGAGTATCCCACTCCAGTGTCGAATGAAGTGATGAAAAGTTTTTATTAAACAATTGCTTGAATATATCATAGTTGATATTGCTGCATCATTTATTTCACCATTCACCATCAAGTACTCTGCTAGGTCGCCTGACACAATTCAATAAAGAAATTATAGATAATTGTACTCTACAAGTATCACGATTTCAATTTAATGATTGAATATTACTTAGTTATAGACTGATTATACGTAAAAGATAATCACTGCATTAACTATTTTAAATTTGCACGGCCAAGCCTGCTCGAAAATATAAGGGAAATTGACCTGCTATAGCACGTTGGTCAAACGCGTTGGTCGTATAGAGTTTTAGGTATTTTGATTTTTCCTTCGCTTGCATAGATCTTTATCCCTTAATTAAAAAATTAAAACACCCCTGTCATGAAAACCTAAGTTCGTTTTAAAAAGTAAAAAATAAAAAAGAAACTGTTTTAAATTTTTAATTTAATGTTTTTATTTTATACTTTTAAAGGTACCTACTTATTATAATGTAGAGTTGTAAACACATAGGTTCTTGTCGAAAATCTTTAAATTTATATTTAAGGTAAAGATTACATCATATTATTTTGTAATGGGCACGTGACGCGGTTTCATTTGAGACCTCACTTGAGTATATTTGTAAACATTCGGTTATTCTTCCCCGCTTTCACCCCCATAACTTTTGAACGGCTGAACTAATTTTCATTAAACATGCCTAAGAACACTCGCACATAAGTCACCTTTAATACAAAAAAAAACTAAATTGAAATCGCTTCATCCGTTCGTGAGCTATGATACCACAGACAGACAGACAGAGCCACACAGCCACAGACAGGCACGTCAAACTTATAACACCCCTCTTTTTACGTCGGGGGTTAAAAATACCACCACTTTTTACTAAGAAAATAATCCTAGTATTGCGGGACCTTGACTTTACAAACATTCAATTAACGCATACAAATTATACCCAGACTCAGAACAACACTATGTGGATGCACAAAGTTTTGTTCTGTGTGGGAATCGAACCCACGGAACTGACACGGAAGGTCGATATCTTAACCACTTGACCATGTCTGCAGTCATCAGATGTTATGTATGTAAATATTATATACCTTATTGATCTCTTACAATACCCACGGGCAAGAAACGGGGCGTTGTATTATATTCTTCCTTCGTTACCATCGGGATTTATAAGATATGTTTAACTTCATACTAAATGTTATTTAAATCTTAGAGATAATTTACCACCGAAGAATACAGCCTAATATTATTATAATATTTTTTTTCAATTTAGTATTATACGAAATAATAACATTATTTGATTTGGGTGGTGAGGACTATGTGAGCGAAAATAAACCCTCGAACGTTGCTTTCCTTCAGTTCTTTTAACGTCAGATGGTTGTGGTCACAAGGACCTTTAGTCGTTTTGTTTAATAGGAACAAATATACTAAATGACTACTTAATGTTACTCAAAAAGACTTGTAACGACGACGTAAGAGAGCGAGTAGGTATGAAAGAGAGTATTGGTGCAAAGATGCGAAAGGGAATGCTCCGATGGTTCAGACATGTGGAAAGAATGCCAAACGAACGACTGGTTAAGGAGATATACAATGCGAAAATGAAAGGATGTAGGTATCGGAGGAGACCGAGACTAACCTACCTAGACCAGATTGGTCATGTACTGAAGGAAGGTGGAGTCAAGAGTCTCCGAAACCGGCGAGCGTGTATGAAGAAAATTATGAATGTTGAGGACGCGAGTGAAGTATGCAAGGATAGAGTTCTCTGGCACTCTGTTCTCTCTGCCTACCCTGCAAGGGACATGGCGTGATGGTATGTATGTATGTATGTAAAAAGACTTTTTCAACTTTTCTGAAGAATGTCTTCGATATACATTCTAAGCAGGAAGACAAAAATAAGTTTATATCACGGGTTTATATTTCATATAAAATACACCCATCATATGATTTATATTAATAATCAGAGTGAGCATAGCGAGCTCTAACACTGTCCTACAACCTGAGCATTTTTTTGGTACAGTTTACTGAAAAACTATCACGACTGTAGATTTGTGCCTTAACATAGTAATTTAACTTCATATCTAGATGTGTTATTTGTGAAAAAAAATATAACCATTAAAAATAAATAAAAAAATAACAATTCTGTATTAATTGGATTTAATGTTATTATACTACTGACGCCATCTGTTAGACAATCAAAGAGTTAACACGAGCAGAACTAAATAAAAAAAACTGTCTTAAAAATTATTACCCGTTATAAAAATTACGCGAACCCTCACAAAGCTCAGCTTTTTGATAGGATTATAATTATAATACAAAACCATTGGCTATTGATTAATATAGGATTTATTACGTAGGTGTAGTAACGTAATGTTTACACAGTTTGATAAACAAGACTTTTTAAAGTTTGGTACACGCGTGACAATCTTATTTATGAGTGAAAAAAAAGTTATTTTCGTAATAATCAAAAAGGCGTAACATATATATTAAAATTAATGTAATATTGTGAGAAATATTACTATAGTTAATATATTAGAACACATGTGCAAATATTTCGCACCGCTGTTTTTTTTTTCTTTACTGTAGTATTAGCTCAGGTTACAATTACTCAGTTTTCACGTAAATTTTAACATATTTATTAGGATTGGTCAAAAGCTTTTTGAAGTTTTTTGTCTTGATACTATTGACAATAGTTAAAATGACAAAAATTGTTATCGGATGGCATATTCTATTGTAAGTTTTAAATTGTTTTATTAATAAAAATATAAATTTTGATATATTCGTCATTAGAGAAGAAATTAATCTCCAAAACGGTGCATAATTTTTTTGTTGATCACATTATAGAACAAAATTCATAAACTTATAGTTCATCTAATCTAAGAAGTGCATTTTGACGTTTTGCATTTTTTAATACACAAAAAACCTTGGTCAAACGTATACACATGATTGCAAACAATAAATCGGCAATTTTAAAGAACTATTAAATTATTTACATAATTAACGTTACTGGGTGACTTTCTCGTACAATAATCTAATGTTGAAACTCGTAAAACTAATTTAAAATTAAAATAACATGGTAAATTGTAATTGTTATTGACGATCTAACAATGTCACTTATCACGTTCTATACAGTAGTGCTTGTTGACAACTTCCAATTCACGAATATCCAAATTATCGGTAAAAATATTAGAATAATATATTTAATTGAATAAAGATTTTGACAGAGATGTACATTTCGACAAATTTATTGACAAAGAAATACTTATTAATGTTCGCGACGATGATAAATCAAGTAATAGTAGTTATTCTTTATAAATAGCTATTTTCAAATCCAGTTTTTGTTTTTACTTAACCTAATCCTACTTAATATGATGAATAGATTTTACGCTGAAATAATTAAATTTGTTTAGTATTAATTTAGAACTTAATTTATTCATCACCTTTTTGAAAAATTAAAAATAAACCGATTATTAAAAAGAATCAATATTGATTTCTCACTAAAATCAGACAGCTGTCAAAGTGCACTTCTTAGATTAGATATACTGTAGTGTTTATTAATTTTGCGGAAACAAAGTATAGACAGAAGTACATTTATAACGCAAATGTAGCGGTACTTACTTATCAAACAATTGTATTAACTATACATTTAAAGTTGTTTTTGCTTTATCATTCAAAGGGACTCCTATTAGTGACGCTTTTGTTCCAAGTTATGTTGACTGTTCGTGAGATGTGTACAAATTACAATTATTTGAACACGAAATAAGTGTATACAATCATCCCTATGTTTTGCATTAATACAAATACTCTCTTACTTATTGAATCTTAACAGCATATAAATTAGTATTTATCATAATAAGGTGACGAAGTAAAAATGTAATTCGACATCCATTTACCGCTTACCATTTACCTTATACCAAACTAATGTAATGAGGCATCAATGTATGACATTCAACACTATAATTATGGATTAAGCCCAAGCCCAAGGAAGAGCTTATCCTTACAATGCCATATATGTTTTTATATGTAAGTAGTGACTAATTGTGTAGCTTTTTCACATATACATAATATTTTCAATTTGATTCTCCGTTTCCTTTGGCATAAAGAATACACAATTATAATACATATGTATGAACTAATAATGTAATTCTACACGTATTCACGTATTTCGATTATGTTCAAAGGTTTCATTAGACCCTTTGATATCGAAGTTAAATTTTGTTTTAGAAATTGTATCCGTAGTTTCTCTATTATTATAATAATTCAACCAAGTTTATTTCACTGTGAAGGTTCATCGTTATTCAAATAATTATTTTGAATGGGGCAATGAAAATCTATTTAGCAGTATATAATCTTGATACTCTACTCTTCTACTCCTATAGCGTTCATAGTCACTGGGAGGACTGGTCAGTCCTGTGACCGTGAACACTGTAAAGTGTTGGAAACGTCGGGAAATTAAAAAATCAAATACAAACGCGATAGAATCCGTAAAAATTGTTTTATTTCAACTGTGTAATACTCGTGTAAACATCAGAAATCATTACTCTACTCTTCTTTCAGGATTTTACACAAATTACTAAGGAAACCACAGTTTTGAACATCCGATAAGGGAAAATAGTCTACGGGGTCTTGCGCCGCTTTTCCTGTCGCCCCGGACGGATTAGCGGGGTTTGACGTACCGTAGCCCGCCGCCAAAAAAAAAAAAAAAAAATAGGGAAAATAGTGTAGCATTGCGTCACGTCAATGTATAACTTCTCCATGTGTAAAAAAATATTTGGATGAATACAGCTGTTATAATTTGGACAAAATCAAAGCAATTTTCAGTTCAAGCATTTCTCGTTTATATAAAAATGATTGAAATAATTTTCTTAACAAATAACGTGGGAGTAACAGAACAAAATGAATAATTTTAATTGGATTTTTCTTTGGAACGTTTCTGTTGGTTTATTTATTCGCTAATGAGCTAAATACGCCTGAAAGAATTTTATTACTTATTTCTATATTATATGTATAATGTAATATATAAGCGTTAATGTGACTAGAATCACGAGAACCTTCTCGAAAATGTTTGTTAATTAATTGCATATGTAAAAGTTTAGATTATTTTTTGTTTATTAAATACGGCTGATATAATGTTCTGATAAAACTACCCTTTTAGTCGTATTTACTTGAAAAGGTGATTACGCATGACGGAATGTACTTATGGTTGAAGCGAAAGTTATTTATGACAACTATTCTATATACTTATAACCGTTTTAGGTTTGCCTGTTTTCTGCAGCATGTTTGAATCGTTTATTTCCATTCGGATAGTATTCTGCATGAATACTTCAGTGAACTTTTACGGTATAAGGTTGTTGTTCCAGCAATTTGATTTGATTACTCTCTGTACTTGCCCGATGAAATGTTCTTTCTATTAACGGTCAATAACTTGCTAGTTTATTGATCCGCTCAGGCACTTGATTAGTATCAGGATACGCTCGACTTTTTCTTTTATTCCTTTTTTTTCAGGTTTAGAAATCTAATAGCGGTAGGTTCACACTGTTGACAGTTTTCTGTTTACAGTCGTGGGCCAGTTCATTCGGGGTAGTAGGGGAAAGGACCCGATTACCGGTTACTTTTTGAAAAAAAATAGATTGGAAATCGTCACTTTGCCAGATAAAAAGTTGTGTATGTAAGCATGGTGTTATGTACTATATGAATCTCAAACGGGTTTAAAAATTACAAAGTTAGAATAAACACAAAATTATATATTTCAATTAAATATGAAGAATAGATATTTCTCAAGCGGGTGCCCAATTTCGGATATCCGATTTCGTCACCTGTTCTCTCCTCTATAAGCTTTTCTCCCATTTCATGGTTATTTACTGCAAAATCACAGTCCCAAAACACATTTTTATCAAAAGAATCAATTCCACATTTCTCTTGCTGCTTGTAAATAAGCTTTTTCATAGCATCTGGGCACCAAGATTTCTTTCTTTGTTTGTTAGAAGCCATTTTTCTTAAAACTAAAACAGAAAACAAATTACTTAACATCTTGACCCTTAATATCGGATATCCATAATCAATAAACAACTGTCTTATCTAAAAATAATTTGCTAGTTTATCCACAAAACGTGATTTTTTAAATAAGAACTTTAACTATTAATAAACTATGATATAAATATCAAATCATAATGCACTTACCTTTTCAAAATGTTTTCTAAGGCAGTCACAATATAAATTTTTGCAATACATAAATCAAATGCGCCTGTTTCGTCGCTATCTTGACAGGAATGTCTATGAACGCTTGCAGTTCTTCCATCTGATGGCGTTTAAATAGTAACCGATTGGCTAGCTAATTAATATTGCCGTATTCATGAAATATTGATATGTCCGGAATTGGGAAACTATCCGATAAACGGGTCCCTTCCCCTACCACACTCTTGCAAAAAATCAACGCCCGAACTGTGGCAGTGTGCTGCTATGCTTCGTTCGGTGAGCGACAGAGCCGGAAGCCCAACTTTCTGGGTGGGTTTGGGATTTTTATTGATAAGCAGCAGCCTTACTGTATGCTTTGTATTGCATAGGTTCATGGGCGATATTAACACTTACCATCGGGTCTGCTGCTTGCTCGTTTGCCACCGAGAGCAATAAAAATGTACTATAAAGCCGAATATAGTTTTGCGAGTCTTGGAAGATGGAGGTCGTGAGTCCCGAAATATAATCATATTTCAATCCGTCTGACCAACATGGCATATTATGCCCAATAGTTCCTAGAGGAGAAGTTCGTGCTTAAAAGTGTAAACATATCAAAACAAAAGGAATAATATATTAGTGAAATCTGAAAAAATATTTAAATAATTAAAAAGATTAGATTGGGCCCAAAATTTTTTTCATTCTGTATATGGGCAACTTTGGAGAAAAATCCAATATTTACTCTTGACTAGAGGACACTTGGTTAGCGAAACAGTTGCGTAGGGTAGCTATACCATTTGCATGTTAATCTAATCTTATTTGCAAACCTATAGTGGATTTTGATACGTTTTCTCCCGAGAGGCAAGACAACTTATATCAGTCCCTCTATCTCCAACACGCAATTTAATCCACTCGGCATTTGTAGTTTTACCCGTTAACGTTATCTTAACCTAGTTTTAGAAACGACTTTCAAGGGTTACTCGTTTAGAGGTTATTCACATTGTAATTAATTATAATTAATTTGAATAATAAATGTTTTTATAAATAACTAGTTGTGCACGTGATTTTGGTTTGAAATTCATTATTGGTTAGAACCATTTTGTGAATTTAAAAAGAGATTACTATGACACCTAAAACTACATGTATTGGAATTCCGTTCCTAGTATTTTTTAAATTAAGACAATGTACCCAGTAATGAATTTTTCGTTCAGTCGAGACGATTTGTCTGATGAGTTATTAAATATATTAATGTAACTACATTGTTCTGAGTAATATTTCTTCATATAGCAGAATTTGAACTCACAAAAACGAGACCTTAGAATTGCCAATCCTATTAATTATATATTCGTAAACTTATTTTTGAAAAAAGGTTGTATAATAAGATAAAATGTTCGAAATTTAGATCTAATTTATTTTTTTCGAGTAATAGAGGTTAAAATATTTACCAAAATGATTTCTAGAGTATCACTCAATATTTCGACTAATACTAATTTTCTATCCTACGTATTACACAAGAACTATGATGCTCGTACTGTCGCATATCCTTACGTTATCTGCTGTGTGGGTATGGTCAAAGCGTTCTTATAGATCGTAGTGCAATGTTTTATAAAAATTTTCTCAGGAAATTTGAATACGTCATTAGGAATAATTGCTATATAACACTTCAAAATACTCCTAGCATTTATTGCGTCTTGTTCCATGGGCCCCGCATGAGTCCTCCCATCGGCGTTTCGATCACCGTCAATTCGGTTGACATCAGTATCCGGGCCCATATGAGGTATTTGGGCCTGGTGCTCGACGGGCATTGGTGGTTTCGGGAGCATTTCCGCAGGCTCGCTCCGCGGCTCGTCGGCGCGGCGTCCGCCCTTTCGTGGCTTATGCCGAATGTGGGCAGACCGAGCGCTACGTGCCGAAAGCTGTACTCGGGGGTCGTCCAGTCGATGGCCCTGTATGGCGCACCGGTGTGGGCGGGATCCCTGACCGTCCGACTCAGGGCTCTTCTGTGGCGACCACAGAGGGCCATGGCGGTCAGGGCCGTACGCGGGTACCGCACGGTGGCGACGGAGGCAGCGTGCCTGTTGGGCGGGACTCCCCCGTGGGACCTGGAGGCGGAAATGCTCGCCGATTTGTATCGGCGGGTGTCGGGGGTGCGAGCGGAGGGCGGTGTGGTCTCACTGAGGGAGCTCACCGCCTGGCGCGTCGACGCCCGCCGAGACGTCATTGCTCGTTGGGCAGTCCGGCTGGAGAGGCCTCGGTTCGGTGTGCGGACCGTGGAGGCCTTCCGGCCGGTGCTGATGCAGTGGTTGGAACGGCGGCACGGAGTGCTCTCCTTCCGACTGGTGCAGGTTTTGACGGGGCATGGATGCTTCGCCAAATATCTGTACACGGTCGTCAGGAGGGAGAGTACACCGTCCTGCCACCACTGCGATTGCGACGAGGATACGGCGCAGCATACGCTCGAGGCTTGTGCCGCTTGGGCAGAGCAGCGCCGTGAACTCGTCGCAATCATCGGTGCCGACCTGACGCGGTCGCAGTCTTCTGCGAGGCATTAGTCTCACGGAAGGAGGCGGCGGAGCGCGTGCGCGAGGGGGGTCTCCTCGACGACGCGAACCGCCGCCGGCGACTGGGGCGGCGTAGGCGCGATTACCTGCGCCTGATGCCGCCCTAGCCGAGGCCGCGGGTGGCTGGACCGGGGAATTAGTCCGTCACCCGCTGAGAGGCTGACCGCGCGAGGAGGGACCGCCGTCCGTCCCCGGGGGGGGGGGGGACGTCGCTCAAGGAGAGGGTACCCCTCAGGGGGTATTCCGTCGGGCCGGCCACTACGACGACAAGTTCACGCTGCTCCAGTGGCCGGTCCAACGACGTAGGCGAGGTTCATGGGTGGGTTACGGATATGCGTGCGTACGCCCCTCTGTCGCCCCGTCGCCCCGGACGGAGTGGTGCGAGAAGAGCGCCGACCATAACCCACCCCTAAAAAAAAAAAAAAGCATTTCAAGCGTCTGGTCAGACCCACAAAAAAAATTAAAATTAAAATCTGTTCAATACTATATTTAACTCAATTGATAAAATTCAAGAAATAGTTTGCATATGGCGCACCTTAATTTTCTGTGGGAGTCATGAAAAGCGGCTGACGCATCAGCAAGAGAATGGCAGCGGCACTCTCCGCGAGAAATTACTGTACCTACTAATATAGTAAAACCATCTGCCAAGCTTGGCGATTATGGCATTATTTTCCCTTGAGTAGCCCTATATCTAACGGGGAACGTCGAAAGGCTAATTGGATGAATGATAACTATTATCTTTCTATGAATATTCTACTATCTATGTCGTGACGAAGCTATACCATTTGCATGTTAATCTAATCTTATTTGCAAAGCTATACTGATAACCATAACTGATACGATGTATGTCAAATACCTTAGTTCAGCCGTGATCATGTTATGAGTGCTGCGATGTATCCGAAACGTCGGGCAAACATAATAAATCAAACGAAAAGACTCAATAAAAAATCACAACAAATGAAAAAAATCCGTAAAATTTGTTTTATTTTGTATATACAGGGTGGAGACGACCATACGACAACAATTTTAATTTAGTGTATCTGATGACTTGCCCAGCCTGTATATAAACTTTGAATGTAATATGTCGTATAGTTTAGCCACAGCACATTACTTTGTATTATTAATATTTTCCACACTCTGTATTAAAAATTAAAATTATTAGGCTATCACCAAGACATCGAAGACCTGCCGCACCGCATCAGTATAAACTAATATGAAGGTAGGTACCTACATATCGCCAGTTTACCACTTAAAGTCTTTGCCAAACGCAATAACCCTTATTCCTGACCTGAGCACTTTTTAGGTAATTTCAAAATACTCCGATATATTTATTGTCGCATTGTCATCTCCACTTTGTATAATTACAGGTATCATTATTATAAGAGTCTCCGAAACCGGCGAGCGTGTATGAAGAGAATTATGAATGTTGAGGAAGCGAGTGAAGTATGCAAGGATAGAGTTCTCTGGCACTCTGTTCTCACTGCCTACCCTGCAAGGGATATGACGTGATGATATGTATGTATGTATTATTATATAGTTAAAGCAAAAACAATTGCCCAATCAGTTTGACTTGATACCATTTAAGATTATCGGTTTGATTAATTAACGCAAACAAATACGATTTTCGAATTTACTATTTATGTTTAGAAATCCCTTATTGTTTGTGTCACTAAAGATTTATTTGAAATGCGTGGGTTGCGGAGGTTAAATGGTCCGCCATTAGACTCGACACTCTTGGAAAATCTAGGTTAGATTAGAAAAGCGATCGCTATAGAATTAAAAATAATAAAATATGACGATGATTAATATTTAATACGATTAATAAAGTTACCTGTTGTACGAAAGAGGTTCTAGTATTTCGGCAGGCGCTGAATAACGCCTTCGATAAAGACACTAAACAGTTAAATTATTCGGTTGGTCACTACCAACTACCAGTCGTACATATGTACAAAAAAATAGACGTAGGATATCAAAGATAGTTTTACGATGTAGCTTTTTAGAAAATTAATAAATAACTTATGCTAGTCCTGTATATATTATAACTTAAAAACGCCTTACGTTTTTAATCGTTGTCGAGTGCAAAACTTCTCCTTGCTAACTTTAAGTTATAAGGCGTATGATTTAACTTATATCCTTAATGTTTTCTTTTATTTATTAACAAGTATTAATATTTTAATTTTGCAATTATTGTTTTAAATAAATAAATATTAGTGATCGAGAATTAATATTCAATAAATTAATTTAGTCCCCCGGATTATTTCCTTAGTGCAGGGTGGTCTTTTTTTATTTTTTGGTCACCGAAGACAAAGATCGCGTTCCGGTGGTCCGCTCTCACGGCGAACAGAGGCGCATTGCAGGGTGGGACTATGGGGTCGCGCGCCGACTCTTCCGTCGCTTCGGACCGATTTGGCGGGCGTGACCACGCCACAGTCGACCGCAAAAAATAAATAAAAAAAAGAGTTGTGTCTTTTCAAAAATAAAAAAAAATTGCCTATATCGATCATATTTTAGTTCATTTCATTTATTGTTGGCTTTCATTTTATTTTCAAATATCTATAACCTACTTGTGTATTTTAAAATAACGAAAGCCTCATTAATCGCTCTGTTTAAATAACAGTATAAGTGACCACATCTGTCATGAAACTCACAAAGTTTGCTTAATTTCATTATGCTTTATCGACCATTGAATGCAAGCAGTTGCCACCGTATTGCTAGAAATAAGATGATGAAAGTATTAAAATATTGTTACTGTCTTGTTGGCCTAATAGCATGAGCACATATGACTGTAAATTACCGCGTTTGAATTTCGAATTGATTTTATTGAGCACAGCACATGGGTAGAATCTATGTTCAGTATATTCTTAATCAATTATTAAAAGTACCTTCTATATACATACCCCAGTTGGGATTATAACTGCAGAATTGCTGTGTTTAGAATCAAATCAAATCATCTATAAGGCCCATAGGAGCCCACTAACATATTGTCAATTTTACATTTCGTCTAAAACCAATCGAACAATCTATATCTATAAAAGAGGATGTTTGTATATATGACTTAGCTAAACTCAGAAACTATTTAACCCATCATTATGAAAATTGGTATGTATATATATTTTTTCACGGAGAAGGTTTATATGCTATCCCCATTGATGTAACTCGCCACCAGGCGGCGCTATTATGTATCAACTTCTACAAGCAAACCAACAGCCTAGGTTTGCTAGTCTCAAATAAAACTACAGATTCTATCACGTTACACCGTTTGCAAACATTACAGAATAGGTTCATGCGCCGTGCGACGGGAGCACCGTGGAACATGCGCAAAGTGGATCTACACATAGATCTCGGCCTGCCGACCATCAGGCAGTACATGAAGCAGTGCTCTCGCCGCTACTTCGACTCTGCCGCCACTCACCCTAATCCCATAGTAGTTAGGGCTTCTAGCTATACTCCTTCAAAAATTTCCGCGATCCGTCAACCGCGATTAATACTCGACGAACCCGACGACATTATTACGCTCGCCCAAACGGAGGCATACATAGCCCGCGCGGCCCTGACAAATAAGTATCCACGATTCCGTCCTCGCCGTCGAGGTCGGAAGTCGTGTCGCGTTCAAATCCTAAACGTGGGAGAACCCACTTTGCCAGCGATCCCCCGAGCCGAGGTCCGTACCCCACAGGGGGTGCCCTCGGGAACGGTCGCTTAACTTTTACGGGTTGAGAGCCCTCAGCGCTCACCCACAGTCCGGGTAAAGTTGTCATAGCCATCTGAGGCTAACAACTAAGATACACAAAAAAAAAAAAAACGTGGTTGTGTTAATTCAACAATCTACCACAGAATCTGAAATCGGAAAGCTAACAAGATCTGGAAAGAAACTTAGCGAGCTTTTTCATCAATATCTGCTTGACATCAAAACTGTGTCACCTTAACCTCGCCGTAGGCATCGTAAAAATTGCCTAAAAGATCGACAGGAGAATAGGCACTTTCCTGAAAAACTTAAACCAATTGCCAATGGAAGGGAAGAGCTGATGAGATGACTAAGAATACAGCGTGTATTTAGTTCATTATCACACGAATAACCCAGTACAATATTCACCGCCCACGGCAATCGCGTGGGTGTCACGAACCAGAGAAAGTAGAACTACAAATTGTACTAATGTCATATAGAATTATAAAGGTTACAAACGGCCATTGTCTGCCTATTGATTTCTAACTAGGTTAGTTTTTTTTTAATGAGTTATGTTTCTCTCTTTTATTATTTCCTTCGATTGGTTCCGGTAGTTTCTAATTTAGTCACAGAAATCTTAATTTTGTTTAGAAGAAATAAAATTTGGCCGAAATATTGTAAATAGTTACATCAAATGTAATTAGCTACGATGACGTACTTGTTTTCGACAGTTTCTGTTAATTTACCTACACTTTCAGTTATTAAGGAATGGGAAGTCCCACGATTTGTTTTTATTATACATACATACATACCATCACGCCATATCCCTTGCAGGGTTGGCAGAGAGAACACAGCGCCAGAGAACTCTATCCTTGCATACTTCACTTGCATCCTCAACATTCATAATTCTCTTCATACACGCTCGCTGGTTTCGGAGACTCTTATAATAATGATAGCTATAATAATAAGATATTCATATTATACAAAGTGGAGATGACAATGCGATAATAAATGTAAACACCTGTTTTACCAGTTTTACCACCTAACCAACGTTTTATATCCCTTAGTCGTCTCGTACGATCACCCACGGGTAAGATATGGGGTGGTGAATTGTATTCTTACTCCGTCACCACACGGAAACTATAATTTCTCTAGTGGTCACTTTTATATGCTACATTATATGATCTAAGAATCGCACGTAAATTTGATCTATGTGAGGATCTAACCTAACACTTGACACGGGAGGTGGCTATTGAGGCTGTCCTGCCATTCGATGCAATTGAGATTATTGTCATCATACTGCTCTTGTCCCAATAATTTTAGATACAATATATACTCTTCTTCAAACGCACGTAATGCACAAAAGTTTTGACAATATTAATATCACCGGCCTCATTTCTGACGTCAACACTTTTTGGGAATAATAATCTATTACAATTGTGATATAGGTATAAATTTCAATCCCTCCATCGGCTTACGGCTACTATTGGACATAAGGTATCCCGCATAATTGTCACGCTTGGCTGACGTGTTAGCGAGTGCAGATGATGTTAGAATTTTCCCAGCAGAACGCTCCTGTGATTTCTCTTGGTAATTTTTCAGCTAGTTGACACATATTATTCTTATCCCGTCACCAAATCCATAATAATAACAATCTAGATTTGATACTTTCAAATTTAAGTGTACTATAAAAATGATTTTATATCGACAAAAGAATCTCTAAAACAAGATGTCGCAAGTACTTCAAACCGCAACCTTGGTGGGTAAAGTTCGTCAAGTTCGTGAAATGTAATGGTTGAGTGCTGAAAGATGTGTGTCTGAACAAAAATAACAATAGTGAATGCGGATATGAATCATTGTCTTTGAATTCTTAGGACAAAAAATTTCTTTGTAATGATGGAGTAAGAATACTATTCCACCTCTTATTTGTTTCTGGTTTGATACAAACAAGCAAGGCTTGGTAGTATTCGTTGCGGCCACAACAATTAAAAGTACGCAGCTAAAAGCCTATTTTTTCCTCCTTGTGGTGGTGGACTATGGATGTGGTCGCACCTCGCCAAATCGGTCCGAGGCGACGGAAGATGCGGCACGCAACCCCATAGACCCTCCATGCAAGGACTCCACGCTTCGCCGTGTGAGCGGGCCACCGGTACCCGATCTTTATCATCGGTGGCCCGCCCGCCGGTTTATCCTCGCGGGTTCCTCTCGAGTCGACGCCCCGACAGCTTTCACCTTTGGGGCGTTGTCCTCACGCGGTGGCCTCACTCCGGATGACCAGACTATTCCCCGGTCCGATCACCCGATGCCTCGGCTTGGGCGACAGCAAGCGCAGGTATTCGCGCCTGCGTCGCCCACGCAGCTAAAGGCCTACAGTTAGTTTATAAAATATAGGTTACTTTCGTTAACACATTCATTACCCATCCAATCTTATTTTTTTATTTTAATCGGGCCAGTGGTATTGGAGATTAGAGCCTTCAAATAAACATTTAAGTATTAAATTACAGTTAATATAGATAATTATAATGTAGCTAGGTACGTAGTTAGGCAAAATATGCGGTAATGATTTCCTGTTAATAATAAAGCAACGAAAATGATTATTCACGAATTTCACGACAGACTATCCAACTTTATTTATTTACGGATTATTAACATTGAATATGATGACAGAAAGAGTGTTTGGTGAAATTGAGACAGTAAACGCATTTTTACTTATGACGTAATAATAATGAGCAAACTTTTTCATATTACACTTGCTACGTGCAATTTAAATGTGCTTAAGCCATGGTGTAAGAGCGATAGTAATACTTTTTAATGCGTTATTAATTTCACGAATATTTTAACGCAAGAGGTTTCTACGATGCCACTATATAATTTTACATAATATATGCATTGTTGTTGAGATAAAATCTGAGTTGTTTGTTGAAAATATATATACATCATCTCAGCGTATACATATATGTCTCATTGCTGGGTTGGAGCCCGTTCCATAATCGGAAAAAATCTTCATACCATTTTACGCTGGTCAGACGAGTTGGTATACGGTTTTATATCTAGGGGGTGTTTATCATATACATATATTATATAGCTGTCGGGGCGTCGATACAAGAGGAACCCGCGAGGGTAAACCGCCGGGTGGACCACCGAAGACAAAGATCGGGTATCGGTGGCCCGCTCGCACGGCGAAAAGAGGTGTTTGCACGGTGGGTCTATGGGGTTGCGCGCCGCCTCTGCCGTCGCTCTGGACCAATTTGGCGGAGCGCGACCACCTCCATAGTCCACCGCAAAAAAAAGGGGATGTGTTTATTTTGCATGAATGCTATATGTTTAGCTTTGTTTGTCTTAAGCAAGATATTTAATTTTTATCATATTATCATCATCAGTTTAACTCTTTTCGTCGCAGTACTGGGCTCGAGCTTGCCCGCACAATAGGAAGGGCATTCACCTAATATACCAAATCGGTCAAACGATTTGGTATAGGGTTTTATTTTGATTTTCCTTTCTCTTCCACAGATATTATAGGCATACTATAGCTCTAAGTCGTCTTTTACGACACCCACGTGCAAGATGTGGAGGTGGTGATTGTATTTTTACTTCGTCACCATGTTGCCCTTAATCACCACAAAACGCAATAAAAACCTATAAAACTAGTTTTATTTCATAATGTGTCACGTATACCTTCGTTAACAATCTGAGAGCCTTTCATCATTTTATTGCTTTATGTAATAGAGTAGAAGTTTAAGATGTAGAACACCAATACAATTATTATGTAACTGAAACTAAAGAACCTTGACAGTAGACTGTTAACTAACGTAATAGTTAATTTAGAGCAGGCGGCGGTATGCTACAAAATGTACGGCTAATTCTTTAAGATAAACGTTTATTCCATGTCTATATCCAAACAGATCTGATAATGGGATCAAAAGACTAGCTTTAAATATTCTTGCCCCTGAGTGTCGTAAAAGACGGCTTTGGAATTAAATATGCATATAACTCAAAATAATGCTCGACTCTTATGATCAACGTGATATAGTAGGTAACAATTTCCCTTCCATTGTTTAAGAGCTTCGAACTCGGCAGTGCAATTTTTACTATCCTTTTGAGTCAAAAGTCTTCATGTCGACTTATGAATAAAATATGTTACCACTTCTTACTTTCCCGTAGGGGTAAAAACCAGATAAAGGGACAAATAGGACAGTGTTCAGCAACTTCCTTCTGGGAAACTCATAACATTAACTTAAATCGCCAACCCACCTGCCAAGCTTAGCAGCTCTCTTCAAAGGGAGGCCAATGTCAAACAGTGGAGATCAAACAGGCTGATGGATAATTAATATTCGATATTGAGCTGTTCTGAGGATGCTGAGTGACACAAGTCCATTCAATATTCCACTTATATAACTTATATGCCATTCAAATTTGATTCTTATTCTTTACTTTCTTGATATGTGCGGTATATTGATCGGCATACATACATACATATCATCACGCCATATCCCTTGCAGGGCATAGAGAACAGAATGCCAGAGAACTCTATCCTTGCATACTTCACTCGCTTCCTCAACATTCATAACTCTCTTCATACACGCTCGCCGGTTTCGGAGACTCTTAACTCCACCTTCCTTCAGTACGTGACCAATCTGGTCTAGGTAGGTGAGTCTCGGTCTCCCCCGGTACCTACATCCTATATTGATCTAAGTGTGCAATAATGAGATGGTACTTGCGTGCTGTATTTTAAAATGTATAATATTTGGCAACATAATGCGCCATTGGAAATGTACGTCATGGGTCGCGCAGTCAATCTAAAAAAAAACCTTGTCTCGAGTCTCGTGGAAGTTTGACTCATATGCAGGATAATTTCGTGTAGCAATAACTGTATGTAAATAGCGTAATATTAATATTAACCTTAGATTGACTCAGGATTTTTAATGAATAATTTATAATAATGATAAAATACGTAAATAAGAATAATTTACTCGGCGAGTTAGGAAATATTTTTAGCTAAAAGAACTTGTTGTCGACAACATTCCACCTGATGGCATTGTGGCAATCGGTTATATTCGGTCATTCCTTAATTTCTTTTTTTTTTTTTGCAATTCATGATATAGACTTTGGGGTGATAGAAGGTTAGCGTGGGGCATCAATATAATCTATGGTGCGTTCCTCGCTTATTGAATGGTAATAGCAGAAAATCGAAACGAATGGCTAGAACTGGAGGAGGCCTTTACCCGAGAGGGGTCCATACCAATTTAGACAAAGATATACTTAATAAGTATAATAATGTAAAAAAAAAAAAATACACATACTTATATACAGGGTGTCCCAAAATTCAACGATAAGCCGGCACCAGCAGATGGACCTACATATGACTACTCGAGAACAAAAAAGAAAAAAATTCTACCTTGATTTTTTTTTTCATTACGACAAAAAAACCGATTTCTTTAAAAATCGTCATCTTTTATTATATTATTAAGTGCCATTGCTACAATTTTACAAGTAATTCTGTGATTTTTTTTGTATTGGCAAGGTAAGTAGTACTACTATCGATCACAACCATTAAAAATTCCAGAATATCTATAGTTTTTACACAAAAATCAACCAAAACTATGTTTTTTTCATAAATTATGTAAGATTTTGACTTTCAGTTCACTTTCACTCATCACAGTGAAAAAAAAAAGTATGGACACTACTGTGGCAAATAGTATTAAAAATTGGCGCAACTAACTACAATTCTAAAATGGTATAACATTCTAGGCAAACTAGCCACAAAAATATACTTAGGTGTACTATTTCAAAATAACAACCATACTTCGAAAATTGTTAGTGTTGATAGTAATCACTTCTACTATGTAGCCAAAATGTTTTTGTTGCAAGTTCTCAGAATTTGAATGAGACATGTGCGTAGTCCATAAGATAACATAAGTTAGAAAGAGATAGATATAGAGAGATTAGAATTTACTATATTATTAAAATTACAATAAATGTTCGAATTGTTTGCCATTGGCAGTAATGCAGGCACGACATCGCCTTAAAAATGAACGTTTTATTTTTCTTGCATATCTGATTCTGTTCATGTGATCCACAGCCTGAATTATTTTTTGGCGAAGCTCGTCCAAGGTTGCAATGGGTTTTGAGTAGACTCTGTCCTTTAGACAACCCCAATAGAAAAAATCCAGGGGATTTAGATCGGGTGAACGGGGTGGCCATAAGATAGGACCAAGTCGCCCGATCCAACGCCCTGGGTACTCTTGGTCTAAGTACTCTCGCACAGGGCGGGCATAGTGAGCTGGGCAACCATCGTTTTGAAACCACATGTTTTGCAAATCACTTAAGGGCACGTCTTCTAATAATCCTGGTAACTCATTTTGTAAGAAGTTCAAATAGCTATTGCCATCTATGTTTCCTTGTAACTCAAAGGGCCCTATCACTTTTCCATTTATTATGCCCGTCCATAGGTTAACCTTAAATTGATATTGGGATTTGTCTTCTCTCACCAGGTGCGGATTTTCATTGTTCCAGCTATGAAGATTGTGAAGATTTAAATAGCCATCTTTCTTGCAGGTTGTTTCATCCGACCATAAAACTTTGTCTAAGAATTGGGGATCTTCCCTGTGTTTTTGCAGCATTACACGGCAAAATGCGACCCGCAGTGGATAGTCCCGCGGTAATAACGCCTGCACGCGCCTGTAATGATATGGATGAAACTGGTGACGTTTTAAAATTCTATGTGCAGTACTTTTTGGAATTCCCGTTGCTACTTGTATGCCACGTACAGAGGTAGTTGTATCGCTTTCTATTTCTTTGAGAACTTCTTCATCGTGTTCCGATCTAGGTCTTCCAGCGTTTCTCCTGTCAGATGGTATACGACCCTCCGAAAATGCTTGATGCACGTTAATAAATACGCGATAATCCGGATACCTTTGAAGAGTAGGGTACCTTGCTCGATATAATCTGCTAGCAGCGTTGGCATTGCATCGGCATTCTCCATAAATTAGGTGCATATTAGCGTATTCTAACGCTGTATATGGTAGCGGCATAATGAATGCTAAACACTTGAAAATAAGGCAAAACTTCTTTAAAAAAACACAAAATCACAGTCTAAAATAATGCCAAGTCAGGTCAATTTCCAGGTCACTTAATTCAATCCAAAGTCGTTAGTATCAGAGCCACTTTAATTAAAACAGAACGGTGTGCAGTAAATAAAGAAGTAGAGCGTACTGACTTGCTGTGCTGCTGAGGACATTAATTACTTCTCTACCTGCATTAATGTTACTAAACAATTAGCATCTATCTATCTCCCTCTAACGTATAATCTCTCTATCTCTGTCTAACTTATGTTATCTTATGGACTACGCACATGTCTCATTCAAATTCTGAGAACTTGCAACAAAAACATTTGGGCTACATAGTAAAAGTGATTACTATCAACACTAACAATTTTCGAAGTATGGTTGTTATTTTGAAATAGTACACCTAAGTATATTTTTGTGGCTAGTTTGCCTAGAATGTTATACCATTTTAGAATTGTAGTTAGTTGCGCCAATTTTTAATACTATTTGCCACAGTAGTGTCCATACTTTTTTTTTTCACTGTGATGAGTGAAAGTGAGCTGAAAGTCAAAATCTTACATAATTTATGAAAAAAACATAGTTTTGGTTGATGTTTGTGTAAAAACTATAGATATTCTGGAATTTTTAATGGTTGTGATCGATAGTAGTGCTACTTACCTTACCAATACAAAAAAAAACACAGAATTACTTGTAAAATTGTAGCAATGGCACTTAATAATATAATAAAAGATGTCGATTTTTAAAGAAATCGGTTTTTTTGTCGTAATGAAAAAAAAAATCAAGGTAGAATTTTTTTCTTTTTTGTTCTCGAGTAGTCATATGTAGGTCCACCTGCTGGTGCCGGCTTATCGTTGAATTTTGGGACACCCTGTATAATATAAAAAAAAAGAAGTTATATTATTATTTTTTTGGTTATGGAATAAATGGGCTTTTTATTTTATTTTATTTATTTATTATCCGTGCCTGGACCCACCCGCGTCCTTGGCTAGTTGATGACGCCTCACCAGGTTATCGCTAATTATTGTTCTAACGCTAAACGGCAGTGACAGGTCAGCACTAATGATTACAGGTGATATTACTACCTACTACTACCATACTGACATTAAAATTGTACTACACTTATATACAATTAAGGTCTGACTGACGTGGTATATTAGGTCAATTTCCGTCCTATTGTGGAGAAAGCACGAGCGCATCAGTAGTGCGACGAAAAGAGTTGAACTAACGATGATGATGATATGTTAAAAATTAACTAGCTTGCCAACCGAAAGCGAAAATAAATAAATTGTATGACGTATACTGTGTGAGGTGATATTGCAGTGCGTGACGGAATGTCTCTGCGTGTATCGCCTTAAACACACTGTTTAAGTCAGAAATTATTTATTTTTTCATATCAGTTTCAGTATACCGTTTCATTCATTATTCGTCTTCGTAATTGACAAGCATTACTCATGCCAAGTGGTTTCGTAGCCTCCGGTAACACGCCCCACGGGCTATCGACGACAATGTCCGGGTACCGTTGGCCCTCCCGCACAGTGCAAATGGGTACGTGGACGGCAGATTATGGGGTCGTTCGCCGCCTTCTCTATCGCTCTGGATTTATCATATCATTGTACCATAGTCTGACTAATACAATTACGCCGCCTTATCCGTCTCTTGTAGTAATGTAGGACGATGTTCCTTAGTCGTCTCGTACAACAGAAGCCGGTAAGTAAAGGGTGGTAATATATCTTTAGTGATTACGTCATCATCCTGCTTTTATCCGAATTAATTGGGCTCGACGCTGTGGTGCTGATATGTTTTCTTCTTCCACACAACATCTATAGTATAGATTTTGTGTCTTTATCAGATGATGAATATCGGACGCAGAGATGTGGTCTTCCCTTGCTCCTAAAGTATTCAAGATTTATACTTAAAACTTTCCACGAAATATTACTTTCATTTTCTTACATCACATGTTCATCCTTAGTCATTACCCAAAATAACATAAATATGATATCCAATCTGTAGTAGATCTCCTATATTGATTTATTTTCTAATAAAATAATGTGAAACAAGTAATGTGGGTCAAGCTTCTTCTTCTTCTTTTTATGTATTGGCAATCAGCTACTTATACGAGCCATTTTTGCCAGTGTCGAGTTATAATTATCTTCACGTTCTTAATCTCTTCAAGTTAGTCATTGTCTGTCAGTCAGTCGAATTGTCGCCATCAACACTGCTATGGTGACACTGTTAATGGTATGTTGTAGGAATTTTGATGGAAAACGAAAACGTTGTAAAGCACTTTTATATGATATTCACTACATCCCAGCTGTTCTGTCACATCATATTACATAAAATACCATAAAAATTATCTAATATAACACGTTAAAACACTAAGATATCGAATATAATACAAGAGCACCACATGACGTTTTAGATTCCCACCAAAAGTCCCGTGGGTCAAGCTTATTAGATTTTTCATTAATATTCTGTTTAATGTTGTCTGCAAAGAAACCTGTATGATTGCTTTCAGACAAAGAGGTTTGTTGTATTTATTATTATTAAAGTTATACTACTTTAAGCGCGTTATGAAAAAATATGAGAGTGAAATTTTTAAAATGCGCGCGCATCATTGTAACACTAAAGTAACTAGTTGAAGTTATTTTATCACTCATTAAATTATGTAAAAAAGCTACCAACAAAATAGAAATAGAACCTCTTTCTAGTTTCTACATTCACAACACGTGTTTTAGTTTCATACTAGTGCGAATTATATATGTGCTAATAAATTGTATTCAGCAGTGATATAAATTGAATATTACTCCCGGGCCAATACCCTCTCGGTACTTAAGCAGCTAGGAACCCTATCGCACATTGAGATCGGCGAAGGGAGCGCACAGCTTAGGGCTCACCTAGTTTTTAAGCACATCCTCCTGGCCTAACCCGGTCGGGAGGGATCACAAAACACACCCCCGAGTATCCCCTCGGGGTGGTAGTTGGAATTTTTAAGATCGGACCAATAGCGGCCGAGCCGCCACTAGGGTGGACTTTCGTGTCGTGTTTTTTCATACGAGGTGGACTTTTGTGTTCAGCCGTTTTTCAACGTTTTTTCGTCCCTAAGCCAAGCCAACCACCATGGAAGGCTCTTCGGCACCCAACTGGGACCTCTTACTCGCCGATGACGAGATTTATGCCATTCTTCGAAGGAAGTTTGGCAATCTCATTCCCACGCGCCCCAACACCGCCGCGAACGACGACATGTCGCCTTCCGCGTACAACGCGACACCGATAACCGCCGCCTCCGCCGAGGCCGGCTCCCCCTCGAGTCCACCTCGGCGGACTCCGAGTACACCATCGTTGGCCCACGTAAAAGGGCTCGCCTCGACGCGAACGACGCGCCAAACAAGGCCCCCCGGGTCGACAAGGAGAGCGTGTCCGCCTCCTCCTCTCGCCCGGCCTCACCTAGGCCGAAAGGCCCCCAACCCCCGCGCGCGCCCCTGCTACCGCAGCCCGCCCCGCAACCCGCACCTCAGGCTTATAAGCCCCCCACCCCGCCACCCCTTGTCATCCGCAACAAGGACAAGTGGCTCCCTGTATCAACGTGGTGCAACACTAACCGCGTCGCATACCGTTCTGCCCGCTCGACCTCCGAGGGCATCCGCGTCAACTTAGCCACTTCCGACGACCATCGCAAACTCACTGCGATGCTCCTCCGGGAAAAAATTCCCTACCACACGTTCACTCTACCAGAGGAACGTAAATTGCGCGTCGTCATACGCGGCGTGCCTGTAGAGCTGTCGAGTGACTCCATTAAGGAGTCTCTCCTAGACCAGGGCCTACCGGTGATCGAGGTTCACCGCATGGTCCGGGGTTACAACCGCGCCCCTTTTGAAATGGTAATGGCCGTACTCGACCTTACCAAGTCGGGTAAGGACATATACCGCATCACTACCATCTGCGGACTCTCCGGCATTCATGTCGAACCCCCTCACCGTAAAGGCATGCTCTCGCAATGCCACCGGTGTCAACTGTACGGTCATTCTTCGCGCAACTGCCACGCGAGGCCCAGGTGCGTCAAGTGCCTAGAGGACCACGCGACGGTGGACTGTGCCAGACCGAAAACTAACGACCCAAATAAGAGCGCGACCCCAGCGTCGTGCGTTCTTTGCGGTCAGGTGGGTCACCCTGCCAACTACCGTGGCTGCCCACGCGCACCACGGCCGGTGGTCAGGAAACCACCCCCCCCAAGGTACCCCTCGGTACCGCAACCCCCCCCTAAACCCTACACCCCACCAAAGAACCCGTGGGTGAAAACATCGAGCAGTGTGGAGTTCCCACCACTGCCAACCAAACGAGTAGAGCCGGCACCCGCGATCGCGACACCGCCGTCTACTAATAATAATATTTATAAACCGCCACCCGCAAGGCATAACCAACCGCCCACCGTGGGCCTTCCTAAGCCCCATCAGGGCAATAAAGCGCCTACCACACACGCGGTAGTCACTCCGGGCGATGATGCGGATCTCGCCCTGGTGACCAGCTTCGCGCAAATAATAAATGCCAAACAAATCCGCGAAGTCGCAGCCGAGCTGCGCGCAAATCAAGGCAATAGCCTCGCGATGCTAAACACCGCCATGAAGTTCTCGTCCGTCCTCGAGACTCTTGGAAATTTTAGAGCGTATTAATGGATAGGCACACACCAGGCAGAGTCAAAACACGACACCTTAAATTAGGGATTTTTAACGCGGACGGTCTCTCCCGACAGAGAGACGAAATAGGTACACTGCTACAAGACCAGCAGCTCGACCTTTTTCTGGTCCAGGAGACCTTTCTCAAGCCCTACCACAAAGACCCGAAAATCGCTAACTATAATATAGTGCGCGACGATCGGGTTCACTCCCGCCTAGGCGGGACTCTCATTTACTACAAAAGGTCGCTGCACTGCACGCCAATCCCCACCCCACCCATGACGTACATTGAAGCCTCGGTCTGTCGACTGGCCCTCACGGGCCACCAGCCACTGATTGTAGCATCAGTCTATCTCGCTCCATCGCGCGACAACGGGAGCAACCCTCTACTAGAAAGCGATTTACAAGCGCTACTAAACCTCGGCGACGCCGTGCTCATAGCAGGCGATCTAAACGCCAAGAGTAAGTCGTGGAATAGCCACACCAACAACGCCAGAGGCAGGGCCCTGGAGACTTACGCCACCCGGCTTGGTTTCGATATCATAGCGCCTATTGAACCAACGCATTACCCCTACAACGTCGAGCACAGGCCCGACGTGTTAGACATAGCCCTTCTTAAGAACATAAACCTACGTTTAAGTTCGATAGAAGTACTTCACGAGCTTAACTCGGATCACCGTCCGGTGATAGTAGAACTCTCCCCGCGCTATGGCCCCTCAGGCCCAAACCCTCCCACCACAAAAGTGTGTACGGACTGGAATCAACTGAAGGACAAACTTCAGTCCTCCTCGTCAGTACACCTAGATCAAATCCCCACCAATATAAACTCCCAAGAGGACGTCACGTCCGCGATCGATTCCCTAACAAATCACGTACAATCACTAGTTAGTGATTGTTCACGGACGGTACCAGACACGAGCGATCGTTTATGGCGCCTACCCGTTGACGTACGTGATCTGTTGAGGCAAAAGAACGCAGCAATTCGAGCCTATGACCGCTTCCCCTGTGAAGACAACCGCCTTCGAATGCGGTCACTGCAGAGGGCGGTCAAACAGGCCGTCCAAGAAGTTCGGCAAAACAGATGGGATGCCACGCTAAGCGAGCTTGAGCCGTCTCACCTCGCCTACTGGCAACTAGCCCGTTCACTCAAAAAGGACACAGTGTCCACTATGCCTCCACTCACCCGCCCTAATCAACTGCCAGCGTTCGAGGACGAAGAAAAGTCCGAATGCTTGGCAGCTAGCCTTGAGCAGCAATGTACGTCGAGCACTCAAAACATAGACGCGCGACACACCGAACTAGTAAATAGCGAGGTGGAGCGTTGTACGTCGCGTACACCCACCATTACCGACACACCCGACGACCCCCCTCCGCCAGTAACAACTGACGAGGTGGGAACGATTGTCAAGGCCCTCCTCCCTAGGAAATCCCCAGGTTCGGATGGCATTACAAACAGAGTAATTAAACTCTTCCCCCTCTCATTACTCGTTATATTAACAGCTATATTTAACGCCGCATTAACCAACCGTATCTTTCCATCTCAATGGAAACAAGCCGTGGTAATTGGTATACACAAACCCGGCAAGAAGCGTACCGAACCTTCCTCGTACCGCCCTATTAGCTTACTCAATAGTTTTGCAAAAATATACGAACGCGTAATTCTTAGCCGCCTAAGAACATACGCAGAGGCTAACGCCCTTATCCCGCCGATTCAATTCGGCTTTCGCACGCAACACTCTTGCGTACAGCAAGTACATCGAATAGTCGAGTATGCCAGTGTTAAGCTACAACATAGCTATTTCACTGGTATGCTACTATTCGATGTAGAAAAAGCGTTTGATAAAGTCTGGCATAATGGCCTTATTTTCAAGTTAATAAAGTTAGGTATACCCCGTTATTTAGTTATAATAGTTAGGGACTTTCTAACCGACCGTAGCTTCCGCTACAGGGTAGAAGGTACTCTCTCCGCACCGCATTCATTAAAAGCCGGCGTCCCCCAGGGATCGGTGCTCTCACCAATCTTGTTCACGCTGTTCACCAGCGATATCCCTCAGCTTAAGAATGTGCAAACTGCACTATTCGCCGACGACACTGCTATCTTCTATGCAGGTCGTTCTATAGAGACAGTGATCAGTAATCTCCAACGAGCGGCTACCGCCCTAGATAAATGGTCTAGGAAGTGGAGAATTACTATCAACCCCATAAAAAGCCAAGCGATCATGTTCCACCGGTGGACAGATCGCCTACATCCAATGGCTTCCTTCCCTCCAATAACAATGTCCGACCAGTCCATCCCATGGACGAAACAGGTCAAATACCTCGGCGTCACCCTTGACAATCGTCTGTCCTTCGGTCCTCACATAAAGCGAGTCCGCGCGCGCGCAGCTTTAGTGTTAGGACGCCTTCACAGCTTGCTGCATGCCAAAGCCAAGCTATCACTTAGTAGTAAAGTTAGATTATACACCGCTTGCGTACGTCCCATCATGACGTACGCTAGTGTTGTGTTTACACAAGCGAAACCCTTCCGGTTACACCGTTTGCAAACATTACAGAATAGGTTCATGCGCCGTGCGACGGGAGCACCGTGGTATATGCGCAATGTGGATCTTCACATAGATCTCGGCCTGCCGACCATCCGGCAGTACATGAAGCAGTGCTCTCGCCGCTACTTCGACTCTGCCGCCACTCACCCTAATCCCATAGTGGTTAGGGCGTCTAGTTATACCCCTTCAAAAATTTCCGCGATCCGTCAACCGCGATTAATACTCGACGAACCCGACGACATTATCACGCTCGCCCAAACGGAGGCATACACAGCCCGCGCGGCCCTGACAAATAATTATCCACGATTCCGTCCTCGCCGTCGAGGTCGGAAGTCGTGTCGCGTTCAAATCCTAAACGTGGGAGAACCCACTTTGCCAGCGACCCCCCGAGCCGAGGTCCGTACCCCACAGGGGGTGCCCTCGGGAACGGTCGCTTAACTTTTACGGGTTGAGAGCCCTCAGCGCTCACCCACAGTCCGGGTAAAGTTGTCATAGCCATCTGAGGCTAACAACTAAGACACACAAAAAAAAAAAAAAAAAAAAAATTAATATCTGTAGAGTTAGGCTGACCGACCGCATTCGTAACGACGACGTAAGAGAGCGAGTAGGTATGAAAGAGAGTATTGGTCTAAAGATGCGAAAGGGAATGCTCCGATGGTTCGGACATGTGGAAAGAATGCCGAACGAACGTCTGGTTAAGAAGATATACAATGCGAAAGTGGAAGGATGTAGGTACCGAGGGAGACCGAGACTAACCTACCTAGACCAGATCGGTCATGTACTGAAGGAAGGTGGAGTCAAGAGTCTCCGAAACCGGCGAGCGTGTATGAAGAGAATTATGAATGTTGAGGAAGCGAGTGAAGTATGCAGAGATAGAGTTCTCTGGCACTCTGTTCTCTCTGCCTACCCTGCAAGGGATATGGCGTGATGATATGTATGTATGATTAATATTATTTACTATTTGTAAATATTAGTGAAAAATTATCCTATCCTTTTCCAGTTGTTTTATTATTTTATTGTAATTTATTATTTGCATGCAATTAAGAACTATTTTTTAATGATGCCGAAGAAGTATAACTCCCCACGCGCCTACGTAAGTACACGCACCCATTTCTTTTTTATTATATTACTAAGGGGTGCAAGCGTAAATGTACAAGCTAATTGTTTGCTATTGATTTTAGATCTTCTATATATAGCTCTACTGTCTAAGAGTTTTGTAATATTACATTTCTCTTTAGAACTTTAACATACCACCTAACCACGGTGCACCTATTGGCATGGGATATATTTTTGAGAAGCAAGCAAGCCGATAATAATAGTAACTGCAGTTCATGGAGCTCCGCACACTAGAAGCACTTACCAGGTCGCTGCTTACTATAAAGTTGGTTTTTGGTCCTCCCTCTCCCGCCCAACGAATAAAGTGCAGAAATAAATTGCTAGTAGAAATTCGCTACTCAAATGTAGTATGATAACCCCGGCAGAACAGAGCCATTTATGGCTGCAGGCAGAAAACTGTCAGCAGCCAAGCCCCAACACTAGAAAACTAAATAGCTCTACTGCTGTTCGCTTTTATGAACAATATCGTAGCAGAAGTAACTTAGCATATTTAGTTTTATTCAAACCCTTACTTTCGGCAGTCGCACAAAACCGTTGATTCGATTATAAAAACTAAAATATTAAAGTCATTGCTTAAACTCTCCATGTAACCTTTGGTCATTCAATATGTACATACATAAGACTTACCGTTCGTGGTGACGAATTCAAGAAAGCCATTTAAGAAAACGTACGACAAAAATTATCTAGAAAGTTCACGGGGACAATGACTGTCGGTGAATATTATAACTTTACATTATGTAACGCACGAAATTTGTCCAGTAGAGATGTAGATATAACATAACTTTTGCATCCTATGTGAATGCTCAGGTCTTCTTGGCGAGGACTTAGAAAATGAAGCTCTGAAATACTTAAATATTGCTTTATTCTTGGTTTTACAATTGATTTATAAAATATGATGTTCACAAGTCGGTAGCTCATTACGCACTGATTTTATGAGTCTGGATCGAAGACTCAAGAATTTACACGCGCGCAAACAACACATTGCTGAATTTATTTGAGTAGGCGTTGGTCTTATACGCTATGTATGTAGGATGTATAATACAGCAATAATCTAGGTAAGTTCAAGACGCAATTTTTTCAAGTCCGATGTCTAAAACACACATCTCGAAATTTTTGACACCATCCATCGGTTGACTGTCAGCTGCAGATCCATCGCACTGTTATGTTGAATGAAATCGTTTAATAGAAGCGAGTGGATTTTACCCAGCAGTATAGGTAATTGATGCACTTCTATGTGCAAAAGTGCATTGTCCCATATGCAGATTTTATATACAGAGCATTCTTGCTATCAGATTATGTCATTGTTTTTTGTAAGTTCTAATGTATCAGCGCAACTCGGAGAGTTCTAAGATCGCAACTAAAGCGGCTGTCACAAATAACTTTAACGATTTGTTATTGGAATTTAACCCTTTTTTAGCAGGCCATGGTCTGGACGCACGCCGTCCATTCCGTCCGGGGCGACGGAAGGGCGGCACGAGGCCCCATAACCCACCGTATTCCCTCCCCATCGCCATTGGGCCGGCCACTGGTAACGCTTCTTTGACCTCCGTGGCCAGCCCGGATTAGAATTAACCCTGGCTGATTATATAATGGCTTTCAATAATTGAAAAACAGACGTGGTAAAATGGTACGTAAGGCAGTAAGCTCCTTGGAATATATTACTGATGATTGAAATTGTGGCTGGAGCAAAATATTCTTTCGGGCTAATGTTCCCTTTTCTTTTTAACCGACTTCAAAAAGGAGGTTTGTTACCTCGTAACTTTCGACTGGGCAAAGCGATTTTAATGATTCTTTTTTTATTTGAAAGCTGATGCTTCCCGTGTAGTCCCATTTCAATTTGGTCCAGTTCTAACAATGGCATCCATGAGGAAACCATATAAGTCTAAAATTAGCAAATTAAGTATAAGTGCGACAAATCAACGAGTAGCTCAAGCCCCGCTACTAATAGAACAACCTATGTGTGTTTGTAACACTAAAAAGTAAAAATAAAAACTACGTTTAAAAAACCCGACTTCAAAAACGGTAAAGTACAAAATAACTTAAAATACTATCATTTGTATGTGCTATCTATTGATAGGTTTGAAATCGGTGCCGGTATCCGTATTTTTAGTGTAGGAATTTCATTACAGTAAATACCTAAGCTGTTCATAATTTTGTTTAGGGCTTGGCATCGATTTCAAACCTATCAATAGATAGCACATACAAATGATAGTATTTTAAGTTATTTTGTACTTTTCCGTTTTTGAAGTCGGGTTTTTTTCCTTTAATACAATACGGTTAAAATTTATTCAGGTTAATGGGAGTTGAGATGATAAACGCCTAAACCTTATATTTCTATCCTTGTGGAACAATATTTTTTCTGAATGGAAGGTCTAACACATTTCCATTTTCTTTACGAACGCCTTAACATCGTATATCGTACTCGGCATTTTTTTTTTAATTAAAGGCATGCTGTGGTAATTTTTAATTATATTCTTACTCCGTCACTACACGGAATGAAAAACTGAAAAATGTCTATATTTGTTCCATATTTAATATTATTTCTTTCACCATATTTTCAGTAAATTTCACCTTAGCTATTCCTGGGTAGGTATAATTCGAAGTATTTGTGCATATATTGTCGCTGCTTCTTTGAGTCACAGCGTTGCTTTAGTAGAGCGATTAACTATCGCAAAAAGTATTTTCCAAATCGATTGAAATTAGCGCGTTCTAAAATACTGCTTTTATATATTGTGAATGTACATGACTAAGAAATCCTCACAGAAGGCCAAGTCTTATCTGTACATAATATTTTTTAAGAATATTCATGCTGACCTAGAAGCTGCAACGAAAATAGAACACAGAAAGCCGATAAACACCGCACTGTCCTCAAGTTCAAGTTGTTATTAACATGTATTTTTTTTTTTTTTTTTTTTTGGGGGGTGGGCTACGGTCGGCGCACTCCTCGCACCACTCCATCCGGGGTGACAGAGGGGCGTAAGCGCGCACACCCGTAACCCACCCGTGACGTCGCCTTCGTCGTTGGGCCGACCACCGGAGCAGAGTGACGTGACGTCAGTGGTCGGATTATTAACATGTATATTGATCAGTTGTAAAAATTTGTTTTGCCTTACTGAAATAGCTCACACATCTACCTATCGTGTTTACTTGTTGAGTTGTACTTATGTATTAAGATTAGAGTCTGTGTGGTAACGAATTACGAATACAATTCACTTCTATCTTGTATGTGGGTGTCTTAAAAGACGATTAAAGGATATAATATACATATAACATCTATGCAAGAGAAAGAAAGAAAACTCCAAATAAAACTCTATAACAACACGTCTGACCAGCGTGGTATATAAAGGTCAATATCCCTCTTATTGTGGTGGAGACTGCAGCCCAGCAATGGAACATGTAAGAGCTGAGTGATAATGATAATAATTCAAATATTTAAATGTTAGAACAAAGCGCAATTCCTTATTTTGTGTTAATACAGAGTTTGATAAGAGAATAAGGTCTTCTTTAGGCAGTTAGTAACAATATAATAAAAATGATTAACCTTAGTAATGTGGTCTCTAAATGTCGGCCTCATAAAAAGGCTCAAAGTCGCTCAGCGTGCTATGGAGAGGGCTATGCTCGGTATTTCTCTACGTGATAAAATCCGAAATACGGAAATCCGTAGAAGAACGGGTGTAACCGACATAGCCCGAAGAATTAGCACGTTGAAGTGGCAATGGGCAGGCCACATCGCTCGACGAACCGACAACCGTTGGGGAAAAAAGTTTCTCGAGTGGCGACCACGAATCGGACGACGCAGCGTAGGACGACCCCCCACTCGGTGGACTGATGACCTCATCAAGGTCGCAGGAAACCGTTGGATGCAGGTGGCACAGGACCGTTATAGATGGCATTCTCGTGGGGAGGCCTATGTCTAACAGTGGACGTTTACGGGCTGATGGATGGATAGTAATGTAAATCCATGTCTAGATCATAAGAATACAACGATTGATGACTTATCAAGGCAATAGACAGCAACACTCTCCTGAAAACTAATAACACTAACCGCCAAACTGCTTGCCCAATTTGGTGATTACGGCATTGTTTCTCATTACGTAGGTCTATATCCAACAGTGGTCGATAAATCAAATGAGCGTATGTCCATCCATATGGAAATTCTATTGCACGCCTCATAAGCGAAGCGTTGAGATCTTGTTCTACTCTCGATATATGAAAATCAAGGACTTAAGATAATAAAATATAAAATAGATAAGATATATGAAAATCAAGGACTTAAGGATAATATTCTTAAATTGTGACCGTCAGAATAGAAGTAAATTGCAATTGTTTAAATAAACGGTATAAGGTAGTGTAATAAAAAAGAGGTTCGATTTGCCAGTACAAAGATATACGTAATTTTATATATAGAATCATATTCTCTTTGAATTATATCTTTCTCTTTTTCTGAATCCGTATAACTAGTTTTATTTCAAACTAGCTTTTGCCCGCGACTTCGTCCACGCAGAAGTCGTCTCTGTATATCGAGCTATCTATCTTTATATCGAGCGAGTCACTATTTATTTCTATGTTCCATTACCGAACAGACACGCTTTACCGTCGGTGCTTTGGGCGGCGCAACCGTGAGTACCTGTATTGAGGTTCACTGCATGAGAGCTTCGACTCGAGATGATACCCGGTTGCGGTGGCCCGCCCGCACAACCTAGATGTACGTGTACGGCGCGCGTGTGTCTATCTATATACCATAGCCGGTCACTAAGGAAAAAGGTCGTTCAAAGTTCTATTCATTCTACAAATTATATTCCCATTAATATACTATTTACGGTATGACTATGGGATAAAAATATAATTATCGCCACCCTTTATTTGACAGTTTTGTTTCACCAGCAGAGTTGCGACCTCGTTAGATATGATTTATTATTTGAGTTATAGAGTGAACATTTTTGAAGCTAAACTTAACCTGTAGTTTAAGATAAACCATTAGGCAAGAACCTATTGCCGTCTACTATGTGTATCATGTGAACTCTCACGCCGGCACTGGTCGCCACAACGGCACTGGTGCGGGGTTGATGGAGAGGGAGAGAGAAACACGTGTTTATTTATGTTTACCAAAGAATATTTGTACGTAATTTGAAAAGAATCGATAACGAAATTTTCTCCCCATACACACTTTGCCGCTTTGTTACACCCCCTTAGGGGTGGAATTCATAAAAACCCTTTCATATTGAATCTCTATGTCATAAATAGAAACATGTTTCAAAATTTAAGGTTTCTAGCTTTAATAGTTTCGGCTTGGCGGTAATGAGTCGTTCAATCCGCTTCACGGGCCTAATTTACACAACCAGAGGGTGGAAATTGACAAATGCCGGATATTACCCTTTTTTTTTTTTTTTTTTTTTTTTTCGCAAGGTGGGACCATGGATGTGGTCGCGCCCCGACAAATCAGCCCGGGGCGACGGAAGAGGCGGCGCGCAACCCCATGGACCCACCCTGCGAACACCTCTCTTCGCCGTGCGAGCGGACCACCGGTACCCGATCTTTGTCTTCGGTGGCCCGCCCGGCGATATACCCTTTCGGGTTCCTCTCTCGTCGACGCCCCGACAGCTTTCGCCGTCGAGGCGTCGCCCTCACGCGGTGGCCTCACGTCGGTTGACCGGACAATTCCCCGGTCCGATCACCCGAAGCCTCGGTTAGGGCGGCATCAGGCGCAGATACTCGCGCATGCGCCGCCCTGGCCGCGGGCGGCGGCCCGGGTCACGGGAATCCTCCCGGACTCGTTCCGCCGCCTCCTTCTGCGAGATGACAGCCTCGCAGAAGGCGGCGACCGCGTCCCAATTCCTGACGCTGTCGACCATCGCTTTCACGACAGCCGGCAGCGTCAGGTCGGCACCGATGACAGCGACGAGGTCACGGCGCTGCCCGTCCCAGCCCGAACATACCTCAAGCGTATGTTGCGCCGTGTCCTCGTCGCTACTGCAATGGTGGCAGGACGGAGTCCACTCCCTCCGCACGACCGTGTGCAGGTACTTGCCGAAGCAACCGTGCCCCGACAAGACCTGCACCAACCGGAAGGAGAGCACTCCGTGCCACCGCTCCATCCACTCCATCAGTACGGGCCGGAGGGCCTCGACGGTAACAATACCGTGTCTAGGCCTCTCCAGCCGCGTAGCCCAATGGACGATGACTTCTCGGCGGGCGTCCTCGCGCCAGGTGGCTATCTCGTTGAACGATGGGGAGCCACCCTCGTCGCGCATTGTGGTAACCCGCCGGTAGAGGTCGGAGAGCATCTCCGCCTCTAGGTCCCACGGGGGTGTCCCGGCCAATAGGCATGCCGCCTCGGTAGACACCGTGCGGTACCCTCGAATGGCTCTGACCGCCATGGCTCGCTGTGGCCTCCACAGTATAGCCCTGAGCTGGGCGTTCAGAGCCCTCGCCCACACGGGTGCGCCGTACATGGCCATTGAGCGGATCACCCCCGCATACAGCCGTCGGCCCTCGAAACTGGGTCCGCCCACGTTCGGCATGAGCCGAGAAAGGGCGGACGCCGCGCCGACCAGCCGGGGAGCAATTTGACGGAAATGCTCCCGGAACCACCATCGCCCGTCGAGCACCAGACCCAAGTACCTCATATGGGCCTGGATACTGATGTGGATGGAGTTGACGACTAACGAGGCGCAGATGGGCAGCCGCCTGATATTACCCTAGAATATTTGATTTGACTCGTAATTTGAAAAGAATCAATAAAGATTTTTTTCTCCCCATATAAACTTTGCCACTGTGCTCCACCTCCTTAGGGGTATAATTTCGTAAAATCCTTTCTTAGTATATAAATCATATATATGCGTCATATATACGTCATAGAGAGAAACCACTGTCAATATTTCAAGTTGCCAGCTTCAATAATATGGGCTTGGCGCTAATGACTTAATGAGTCATCCAACCCGCTTTGCAGCCATAATTATACCCCCAGAGTTAATACTATTACAGAGTTAATACTATTTGCAGCCATAATTATACCCCCAGAGTAACACGTGTTTCAGCATTTGTTGATTTTCACCCTTTTTATTTTTACTGAAGATAATGTGTAGATACGTAATTTGAAAAGAATCGATGATGATTTTTTTCTCCGACCATCTTTTAAATTAACATATTTTTTTTATTTATTAACCAATTGACATAAAATAAAGCGTAAATGTTAAATGAAGCTTACTACAATATATTAGTGAAAACCGCGTCTAAATTGGATAAGCCGTTTCTGAGATTAGCGTGCACAAACGCACAGATAAACAGACAAAAATTTTAAAAGTCATTGTTTTGGGTTCTATTTGTGTTGATAAAGGTCCCAGTAATATTTTTTCTCATATATCTTCCATGTACAGACACCGATCCGTTATATTTTTATTAATCACTTTTCTAGGTCATATTTCAAATCGTTAAGGATCTTATTTTGCTTCTACGGTACGGTAACCGACCTAGCCGAACAAAAACAAAAGTTTTGTTCGGGTTTTGGCGATGACGGGTTTTTGAATGAAATTGATTTTTGTGTCTAATTTCTTCGTGAATGTTCTTAGGTAAAGTAACTTTAACCGTGTTTTTTTTTGAGTCGGCTATTATCTCGTGTATACGATTAACCATCCGAGGTGACGGAGGTGTGAGTCTTCCTATCTGCCGGTTTGTCAGTCTTCGCCGTTGGAACGGGCCATGATTGATTATTAAAATACGGTGGCCCGTCTGACGGATTATATTGTCGAGCACCTGTTGAGTAAAGAAGCGCCGGAATATTAATTTCTCGCAGTCTAATCATCGGACTGACTGCCTACGGCTTTGCATATAAGATGATCCGTAGATTTACATACATTATACATATATTGCAAATGTCATATAGCATTCAAATACATGTTCTTTCCAATTGAATTTCCAAATAAGAGATTCCAATTGAATCAAAAAGTTACCTTAAATATTATTGAGTGTATTAGGGTTTCGACGAATGATGAATCATAAAATACAAGAATCAAAATCGTAACGGAATCAGCGATAAAAATAATAAAAAGCAATGTTACACACTAACATTTACACCTTTTTGCGCGCGATACTCAAGGTAACAAAACTAAAAGTTTGTATACTTAATCATTAACGGTTATTTATAATAGGCTAAATGAATCCACTATTCCCGATTGATAAAGGAATTAATTATGTTTAACTTATAGTTTCACCATCGTGAATAGTTATTCACTGAGTAGTTACCCAGTAAGTAAACGATCATATACGAAAGAAAAGAAAGAAAGAAAATGCATTATTCGGCGGAAGATATGCCTAAGGTCATCATCATCATTTTCCTACTCTTATCCCAATTGCTTGGGGTCGATACAATATGTACTCTTCTTTCATAGTACATATTGTAAAAGTTATTGGCAATAGTTTTATTGACCGGCCGCCTGCCAGTCGTCAACCCTCCTTGGGAATGTAATAGATGACCAAATGGCATCAGATGGAGTTGGCCTAGGTCGTTATTAAGCTCTTAGTCGTCTTTTACGACATCCACTAGCAAAGTAAGGGTTGGTAGTATTCGTAGCTGCTACCACACAGCTATGCTACGCTAAAGGCAATCAAGATATAATGAGCAAAAGTAAATTTACACTTAATAGAAAAGAAGAAAAAAGATATACAATAATAATTATAAAAGAAATAGTGGTCAGTTCAACAGTAACATTAGTTTAACAAAACAAAAAGTACGACCACAATAGCCTGAACGATCAGTAGCAAACTAAAAAAAAAATCTAACTATGTCTGTCGTAAGGGTCACCATCTCAGCATTAGCTGGGTGATATATCTTCGTTCCTGTATCATATACTGGTCTTATATTTATGTCGATATATAATTTAATGCTGAAGAAGTGCTAAATTGTTAGTGAATATGATGTACGAGTGCTTTACATATATTTTCATGTTCTACCAAAATTCTTAGAGAACACGTGGTTTGTGGTCATTCCACAGTTTGCAAAAAGGACTTGTGGTTTACCAGAACTTGGAATGAAATTACTGACAGATGACACTAATGAAAAAAAATACTCAACATGAAGAAAACGGAACACTGTTTTATAATTTTGTACAGAAATGTAAGGATTTGGCTGTATAGGTTACGTTACTTCTACATATATATAGTTTTAAATTTAAGCGCCGATAATCAGATTACTTCGTTTAATTTTTAGCACGACTAATTTGCATATTGATTTAAAGCATCGATCGTCCAAACAACCAATTGCTACACGCTGGATCATTGGAAAGGCAAAAGTTGGTTACGTAACGCGTATTGTGCAATCGTACGGTGAAAGAAGTTGTTCGAACAAGCAGCTTGCAGTATTGCATACGGACTATGTACGGTCGGTCGACTTCGTCCGTTCTCGTGAAGCATGTATATAACCGTCGATTTATACTAGTTTGGAATTGATGTGATTGCGCAATTGGCTGTTGGGCTCTATCGTGTGTGCCAATGGTTTTATTTATGATTTTTTTTTAAATCGAGTTTTTAAATATTTTATGGAATTTTTAGTTTTTAAATATCCTTGAGTGGTTGCGTTCGTTGTTGACATTCTTTTTCGTTTCTAATTCGTTTACATTTTTATAATGTTTTAGCTTTGAATAACAATAGCCCAAAATAATATTATTTATCAAATCTTATTTCTTAGTAATGTTTTCAAATTAATTTGAGTAATTAAACTGTGCCTTAGATTGATGACTTTGATTTGAATTTAATTGGCTTAAAATCCTGTGACCTATTTAAGCGTTAAACCGTAATTCTCCAGTGATATTAACGCAGTCGAGCGATACTTGACCCAATTATTATTTTCTGTTCAGCGGTTTCCTTCATCGTATAAAATAGTGAGAGGCAATCTTTATAGCAATTATGAATAGCCTTCATAAGAAACTTTTCTAAACTACAAAACAATTCAGTATAAATTTGTCTATTCATCAACATCTTGCGTCTCTTTTTTTAAAGTATAAGACAAACAAGGATAGAAACACTCGTTCACGTTCACTGGTCACGGCACACTAATGTGGTTGCAGATTGTTTTTAAAGAGAAAATATTTCAATTAGTTATGTTTCAGTCCTCCTTATTTTCACGTTTCTGGTAACAAATAGATTCACAACAAACTAAATGGTTCGAAGTGAATAGCTAAATTCTTATATAGCTATTTAACGTTGTAGTTATAATGCTTTCGTCAGCAATTGCATGTTACAAAAGAATTAAGTAAGAACAAATGGTTTGCAATCAGATTTAAAAGCGTAAAGCGTTACAGCGCTAGTGTTGTCAATAGACACCGAAAGTAACTGTATATTCACAAAGTGAATCATTGTCCTACTTTGTTTTAGCAATGAATAACGTTATTTGATTTTTTTATTGAATGCGAACATTAATGGTGAACTTGTTATTTTGTACTTTTTTTTATATAACTAAAATTAGACAAGTCGCGTGGCGGATACACGTCTAAGTCTTTGCTAGAAAATTCTTAGGTTTCCTCTTAGTGTTTATAAACGTAGTATTTGTCCTTAGCCTTGATTTTGATTCTTGATTGAGCCTTACGTCGTCTAGTCTTGGACGTAGACCTCTCACATAAAATGTTACACGATATACACATTCTTTGATAGGGTTATTGCCACAATCGCCACGCTTGGCATGCAACCTGGCGATCGCAGTAAGACGTTATACGTTTCCCAAGACAACACCGTTCCGTTCCCCATTCTCCTGTTATTTTTCAGCTAATATTTAGGACTCCTACGAACAAATAAAGAGTGGCGGTAATTGCGCTCTTATCCTTTCGCTTTGCGGGAAAAAATTATTTATAAATTTTCGTAGAGGTCGTTCATTAATCACGTGATGTTTTTATTTGAGCATTTTTTTTTACTGTCTCTTGATGATACAAGATGAGGTTTAAGAATGAATAAAATCACTATCTTTAAATAAGTATAAAATAATTAAAGTCTTGAAAATTACGTACCGTGGTAAAAAGTTCAAACAGATATTAAGGTGGGAGGTTGTTTTAGATAAAAATAACAAAGGAAAGGTTAATCATGCGAAAAATATATAATTGTATTGGTGTATGAACATATTAATGCATATTGTTCTTGGACCACGCAGTAGCAAGACATTCAATACCAACTAGTGGATAAGGATCTTGCAAGTCACCTGCTGGTACTGTGCTTAATTATAACTGGTGTCTGGCAAGCCGAGACGGATGGTGTTCGCAGCAGACATCGAAATCATTGCCTAGCAACGGCGAGTTTAAGCCCACTCGCCACTTTTCAGTTGTTTAGAAATCGCGCGTTCAACTACAAATTAAATACACGTGATATCTCACTATCTACACCCACTCTCCTTTTGATATTTCGGGATATTTGTCGAGCCCCTTCCCTCTACTTGTAAGCCTTACGTGATTATTGGACGGCCCCTTATTTATAGCGTTATGGTAAGAGTTTATGGACTTTGGCAGGATTAGTAGGTCCATCCGTTATCCATCAGTTTGTCGATGTTGACTTTTGGATATAGTCCTCTGTAACATGGAATGGATATTATTTTCATCAATCATCTATACATTCCAAATATAATGGCACAAATTCTTATCGATATCTACTTAAGAATAAATAGCCTATCGATTTGCCCTCATTGTGACGAATTGAGAATGCAATATGCCTCCACCTCTTAGTTCCGCAGGCAGACACGCTCTTCTAGGAGACTTATAACAGTGACTACCAACCCATTTATCAAGCTCTACTATTTCATTATCTCCTCTTGGAGAGTCTTGACTAATATCGGACGTTGATAGACTGATGTTATGGATAGATATGACACATTTACCATAGAACATGTTTATCTGATAATCGTTGAGGATTTAAAGCATGATACAATTCTATTATTATTTAGTACTAAGTCAACATTAAAATGGATATTGAGTATATATAATCTTCACAATATGGTGGGATGTTTAAGGTTGTATTATATTCTTGTATATCAAACAGTCTATGTTTACCGTACATTGTTTACACAACAAACAAACATGGCCGTTTGTTTTGATCGTTCAAATTTATACGTTATAATTTTTCTAGGAATGTTGCTTTTACTGTAATAGTTATATATTGTGTATATACATTCATCCAGACTCTATACGAGTACGTCCAGTTTTGGACATAGGCTATGGAAGAAATTATCCTTTACTTTTTTTTTCTTGCGGTGGACTATGGATGTGGTCGCGCCCCGCCAGATCGGTTCGTGACGACGGAAGAGTCGCGCAACCGCATAGACCCGCCCTGCAAGAACTCCTCTCTTGCCGTGCGTGCGCCATCGGTACCCGATCTTTGTCTTCGGTGGCCATGGAAGAAATAATCCTGCCGAGTAAGCTACTGAAATCAAGAAATCAGTACCCGGTGTTCAATCCAAAAAACTATGGGAAGGTTAAAACCCTCGCTTTATCTTCCGTCATTACTTTATCTCTAGATAATAGGTTGTCTTATATAAGGGTAGGGGAATGTAATACTATAATCGCCGCCCTTGTCAGCAAAATAATGCTATACTGTCAAACCGTCACCACAGGGGATATGTGTGTTTTAAAATGTAATTATGTATTTAATAAATAGGTGCTTATCATTCTTTCTTTGCTTCTAATAATATATCTACAAGCTCACTGAGAAGCACAAGTTGTCTCTACTATATGATGAACATTATTATAACCATGCTTGCCTCATGAATAGGTCTATGTCTTTTCCGGGTTTCCTTTTTCATGCAATACTAGCTTATGCCCGCGACTTCGCCCGCGTAAAAGGTTACTTTCCTAAAGTTTTTCATCCCCTATTTTTATTTAACCCCTTAGGGGTATTTTTTTTACGAAATTTTAATGTCATATTTATTTATATCTAATCTATAGCCTAAAAATAAGTTTCAAGCTTCTGGCTTTAAAAATGACGATAATTCCTTACAACTTTTCTTCCCCCTTTACAACCCTTTTTTGCATTAAAAAGTATAAGTAACCCTATGTTCTTTATCAGGCTCTAGATTATCCGTGTACCAAATTTCATTCAGATCGGTTCAGTAGTTTTGACGTGAAAGAGCGACAGACAGACAGAGTTACTTTCGCATTTATAATATTAGTAAGGATTGTAATTGGCTTCGTATCGTTACTGAGAATTTTTTGACAAGGCATTTCAAGAACTGGCATTCAAAACTCTTTTGCTCTTGATAAAATGTCTTAGCTTGGGAGTTCCCCAGTGTAAAAGCCATTTGCAGCTGCTAATACCTTGTTCAATAAAAAAAGCCTAAAAGAGGTAGCTACCAAGCGTGGGTATTAAGTACGACTGGCACTCACACTTGATCGGAAAATAACATGTTTATTCAACTACCAGAACGCGGCAGTCTATTTTTATTTATTTGCTAATAAAAAAAACAGTTCAAGTTTTTATTTTATTTTAGGTAGGTATAATTTATGTAATTATGTAACCTTCGGTGTTGATATCAACTGAGGAGTATTTAAGGTAACCTTTTTCTGAATATGGGAGTCAAAACAAATAAAGGAGGGTCTTGAAATCGGTCTTTCTTAAATTTCTTAAACGTAATAAACATAGTAAGTCTACAAATATATAACCACTTCAGTGACAACCCTAATGTCTATTAGGAATGTAATCAAATTGTTTCCATGAATTCTCTTCGCTTATTAATGTTTGTAATATAATTAATAGTTTGGAAATAAAACCATTTTTATGGTTTCTATCGCGTTTGTATTTCATTTTTAATTTCCCGACGTATCGAACACTTTACAGCGTGCATAGTCAGGGGAGGACTGAACGCTGTAAAATGTTCCAAACGTCGGGAAATTAAAAATCAAATATAACCGCGATAGAATCCGTGAAAGTAGTTTTATTTCAAATGTGTAATACTCGATCATTGTTGTGTGTGTGTGTGTTAATGTTCAAATACTCGATCATTATAATACTCATCGATATTAGATATGCGGGTATGCCTCATGAAGGATCTCATTAGGAGTGCTAATATTTATTGGCAGAATGTGCCACCCCTAACAAATATTAGGGATGTCACAAAATTGATTTAAATGTTGATGTACATATTTTAGTACCTTTGTATATACAAATCGAACGTTATTTTGTTATTTACTTACACAACTTGTTTTGGTACCGGTAGTACTAAAACATTATTTATATTCTTAAATTTGACCTTTATGTTTCTGTATCATAAAGTTGTGTTTGTCGTCTTTGGAATTATATACTTATTAGTGTTTCCTAGTAATGGCAAGGTGAAACTGTTCGTGACGGACATTTGTTCTCCTTTACTTCTAATTATAACTGCCATGGACTAAATCATATGATTATAGTAAGGTGATATTACTAGTTACGATATTATATGTGTTTGAGATATGCTGTGAATGGTATAATTTTAAACAGTTTATTAACATTTAAACTCTGTATATGTATATAAAATTAAGTATTGTGCATTTGATAACATTTAGCAATCTATGCCAATTCACTCGTCCTCGAACCAGTAAGATAGGATCTAATTTTTTTTAAGTAATATTTATATTTTTGTCTAGATCAGTTGTATTGGAAAAATAACTTAAATTTAAAGTATAAAACAAACTTTAATATAAAGTATTATCAGATTTTGAATATAGTCATACATCACCATCATCGGCTCGACTTATCCTAATTATTTCGGGTCGGATTATGTGCTTTTCATCAATAGTACTTAGTCTAAACGTTTTAGCAATAATTTTATAACCAGTCCCTGCCTGATATCAACCATACTGGGTAATGTAATTTTTGACCAGATGGTATCATAGGGAGTTGACCCAGGTAGATGTAAAGCTCTTAGTCGCCTTTTACCATATTCACGAGCAACTTAAGGGTTGGTAGTATTGATAGTCGCTACCACACAATATATTAATTACAAATTTAAAATAGATAATTCTCACCGTCTCATCATCTCAGCTCATATATGTCCCATTGTTGGGCTCGAGCTTCCTCCATAACGGAAAGGAAATTGACGCACTATACCACGCTGGTCAGACGTGTTGGTATAGGGTTTAGTTTCGAGTTTTCCTTCTCTTGCATAGATGTCATATGCGTTTTATATCCCTTAGTCGTCTCTTACGATCACCCACGGATAAAATAAGGATTGGTGAATTTTTTTTTACTTCTTCACTACACGGAATATATCATTTTAACAAAGTCACAACTTTTTGAAGATAATAAAATTATAATTTAGTAAACGTAATTAATATCTACTAGATATAAAAAGTATAACAATTGTTGTTTGATGTTTTAAACATATTTTTTAAAATATTTGTCTAATCTTATTTATTTTATTACCCAATAGCTTCTGAAAGCTAAAAGGGTACATTCCTAAAGCTTTTCAGTTTTCATCATCCGCCTATTTTTATTTTACCCCTTAGGGTATTTTTTTACAATCACCGAAGTTAAAATCGAGTACCGGTGGTCCGCTCGCACGGCGAAGAGAGAAGGTTTTACGGTGGGTCTATGGGGTCACGCGCCGCCTTTCCATCACCCCGGACCGATTCAGCGGGGCGAGACGCACCCATAGCCCACCAATAAAAAAAAAAAAAAAAAAAAAAGGGTATTTTTTTACAAAATGTTAATGTAATATTTATTTATAGGTATCTAATCAATAGCCTAAAAATAAATTCCAAGCTTTAAAAATGACGATACTTTCTTACAACTTTTCATCCCCCTTTACAACATTTTTTTTTGTATTAAAAAGTAGACTATGTCCTTTGTCAGGCTCTAGACCATTGTGTACCGAATTTCATTTAGATCGGTTCAGCAGTTTTGGCGTGAAAGAGCGACAGACAGACAGAGTTACTTTCGCATTTATAATATTAGTAAGTATTAGTAAGGATTACGTAAAATATGGATTTTATGAAACTCTTTTAAGCATAATCGAAATCGGGTCGGGCACTTATAGATAAGCGTAATCCATTATATTTACCTTTGACTTGTGTAGACTAGAACCTATCTATAAAGTTATTTTTCAGAAGATATCAATGCTTTTATATTATTCCCAAGGAGGGTTGACGTCTGGCAGGTGGCCGGTCATAAAACTATTGCCAATAACTTTTATAATATGTACAATGAAATAAGAGTACATATTGTATCGACCCCATGCAGTTGGGATAAGAGTAGGAGAATGATGATGATCAATGCTTTTATATACTCCACCACTGACTGGGTACATGAAATTACAACACAACAATATATAGACGCCTTGCTCTAAAATAGAGCATTCTCTATTAGTCTGATTCCATATATTATAGAATACGGGCACAAGTTCAACAGCAAACAATTGCAGCCGATGATTCATATGACGACCAAAGTAGGTTGTGTTCCAACGACACGGATACGTGAATCATTTTAAGTTTTAACAATTGTTTAAAGGTACATATATTTATTTCGTATGGCGGAATAATTAAAAATATAATGTGTCATACTATTTTTGGAGTTTACTCCTTAAGAATCGATTTTCATATAAGGCGCCCGGTATGAGAAAAATTTGAGGAGTAAAATCTAGTGATCGAATGACCTCGTTACGTTTTTGGTGCGCAACCTATTCTTTTATTTTTAGTCAAATGAGCTTTTTTTGCGCCTGTTTTGATAATGGTACTTAAGGAGTAAACTCCAGTCGCGCGTCGGAGCTGACACACACACTTTTTTTTGTCATCATTGTATTACACATTTGAAATAAAACTACTTTTACGTATTCTATTGCGTATGTATTTGATTTTTTATTAGTCGACGTTTCGAACACTTTACAGCGTTCATGGTCACGGGCGAATTGAGCGCTGTAAAATGTTCGAAACGTCGGGAAATTAAACATCGAATACAAACGCAATAGAATCCATAAAAATAGTGTTATTTCAAATGTGTAATACTCGCGTAAACGTCAGAAATCATTAATTACTGTATTATCATCTCAAACCGCCCGGGGCGGCGGAGAACACGGTATGCAAACCCATAACTTGTCGTACTTTTAAACTCTTTCGCCATTTGTATGGACTATTGGTATCAAGTCCTTATTCTTAGTGGTTAAGTGTAAACATAATAAAGAGACGTTTGCAGATTTATATAATGGAATTTAAACGCGAAATAAAGTTCTGTGTTAACCACTTGCATAGTAGAGCATATTTTCTTTAATTGTGGAGCAAACTCGTGCCGTGTTAGATCTTAAATATATAATTTAAAAAGGAGTAAGACTTGTTAAAATAAATATCACTCCTTATTCAGATTTTTTCTGCATTGGTATGCATTCTTTATTGCAAGTTCACTACGGTTGGCAGGCGGGTTGGCGATGTAGTTGGCTGGTTCCCCACAAGCTGCTAGTTCTTGTAGCGTACACATAGCTGAATTTTAATCTTCTACGGTGACAGTAAGCAGTGATTATGTAGTAACATAAGATTTTTCTCACAATATAGACATATAATACTGTAAATATGTTATTTTGCATGCTTTGTAATTTGTATAAATGTGATGTTAAAGGGTGAAAGATATGTAATAAGGAGGGTTATCCATATGTTTTTAGATCAACGTAAGAATTCATAACGAATGGATGTATTGTGTGAATTGAGGCTATGGGAATGAAAGCACTGAGTGCAGATATGTCGCCTGGCAGAATTCCTTGAAAGGTAAGAACATATTGTAGCGATTTCATTCAGCGTATTAATGAGGGCAGGCTAATGATGATGATATTCTTTCCGCACACCGTGATCTAACTGCAAAAACAAACTTAACTATCATAAGCTTTTTTTTTTGTAAATTAGAATAATGTTTACTGAGGTTCTAGCAATATTGTTGGTATTTAATTGGAGCAATGGACGATTCCAGCGTTTTTACCTTGTTTACCCAATCATTTCGATTTGCGTCATGGAAATTATAACACATTCAATCTAAAACTATTAAAAGTATATTAATATAATATTATAATTAAACAGGCGCCACTCACAAATAATGTAAATACGCATTTCGTTAAAATCATAAACTATTATTAAACCAGTTGTGACGTTAAAATATTATTTTATACTACCGCTTTCTCAACGGTTTCGCTCGCGTTATGGTTCATTTAGCCACAATAAACAAACACAATGTTGTTTATTTTATTATTTTGTACTAGCAACTACAGCTCGTTGGTATGTTTGTAGAAATCGATATATCGCAGAATCGATTGGTATTTTTTTTTATTGCTTATGGTGGCAAACGAGCAAGCAGCACACCTGATGGTATATACATGATGGTATTACTGTCGCCCATGGACCTTTGCAATACCAAGGGTACAGCTTAGGCCGCTGCCTACCAATAAAATCCCCAAACCCACCTGGTTGGGCTTCCGGATCTCTCGCTCACCGAACGATGCGCAATAGCACATTGCCACTACTTAGACGTCGATCTTCTACGAGAGTGTGGTACTACCCCAGACGGACCGGCCCGCGACTGTAGACAGAAAACTGTCAACAGCGTGGTCCTACCACAATTAAATGGTAGCGAGTTACATCAATGGGTATAGCATATAAACCTTCTCCGTGAAAAAATTCATATAACTACCAATTTTCATAATGACCGTTCAAGTAGTTTACGAGTTTAGCGATGTCATATATACAAACATCCTCTTTTATAGGTATAGATTAGCAAATTTAAGTAAAACAAAAATGTATTTAATATTTTTATGTAGAGTAGTGGAAATATTTTTTATGTATAATTTTTGTGAAGTGATTTCCTTGTTCCTTATATATCAGGATGTTGCCCCAGGTCGGTCGTAAATATATTTGCAATGTTTACATTTTGTATACGGAAGCTAACATTGACCTATCTACGGATATTTACTTACCGGACGTTATCTATTATATTTAAAAAGTTTTTCAGTATTACCGCTGTATTAAAAATAATTCATAATTACATATATCATCATAATTACATATACATTCTCTTCGTTCCGGTGGAAGTGCATTAATAATGACATTCGTTTTTTTTCCTTCATCTATGACTACGTAGAGCGTAATAGTCGTATGAACTTTTCATAAAATTTTCGCCTTAAAGGCCTTTGGAATAAAATTTCAAAGTTGTGTACAATTTTAATTTAATTCGACGGTATTAGTATATCAACATCTATGTAAAGAACATAACCCATATTTTTGTTAGGATTTCTTCTGTAGATTCTTCTACTATAAGAAAAGTGCTTCTTATATACCTAAAAATGAAAATTATTAAAGAATTTATTTTTCGTTTTTTATTTTCTTTCCATATTATCTTATCTTAATATATAAATTACGCGTCACGTTGTTTGTCTGCGATGGACTCCTAAAGTACTTAACCGATTTTAATGAAATTCGTACAGCATGTGATCTAAGTTAAAAGATAGAATAGCTTCATCTCAATTTTTAGTCGCAATATTATTTTATTGCAAATTATTTATCTATTATTTGATAGTCACAATTATCTGGTATCTCCAAACGATTCCAACAGATGGCGGTATCTGTTGTCTGGATTGAGTAAGTATTGAATAGATGTCGCTATATTAAACGTACAAACGTTTCATATAAGCTACAATTTATTAGCATAACCACCACGCGGTACTGAGGCTACCTCAGCCACAGCAACGCGTGGCCGGGTCTGCTAGTAAAATCTATGTATATCTGACAAATCTATTATCTCCTATCCGATCTTACTTTTAGTAATATTATAAATGTGGTGGTTTGGGTATTTGTTAATCACACGTATACCGATAAACAGATTAAGATGAAAATTAACACATAGGTAGACCATTTCCTGGATTAACACAGCATACTTTTTATCCCAGTAATATATTATAGCTTGGGATGATAGTTAAACTTTGGGAAAGGCATTTTTCACGCAGGCGAAGCCACGCTCAGAACGTAGTATGAAATAAACTATGACTAATCAATACTCAATCAATTTTGTCCGTGTCTTTAGAAAACTTGTTTGCAACAAAGTAACGAACTTACAACTCGTTGGGCTCAGGGCGGTATTGCATTACTAAGAGGCCAAAGCTCATATTTTGCAATATATTGCACCACTGTTTTTCGGCTAAAGCTTTACCATGTCTTTTTGATTGGCATTGAATAAGCACAAATGATTAATGAATTATGTTTCAAGCTTAAAATGAAAAAGGACTCACGTCTGTCTGTCACTGTTTGACACACATCTACAGTTTTTTTAATATTACTTACTACTATCCGTGTGGTGACGGAGTAAGAATACAATTGATCACCGCTTCTTCCCGATCGCTATCTTGCCCGTGGGTGATCGTAAGTGACGACTAAGGGATATAAAACGCATATAACATCTATGCAAGAGAAGGAAAACTTGAAACAAAACTCTATACCAACACTATAGTATATACAACATATGGTATGGTATAGTAGGTCAACTTCCCTCCTATTATGGAAGAGGCTCGAGCCCAACAATGGGACACATAAGAGCTGAATTGAGATGAATATTACTTATATTTTTATTAACTATTATGAGTTTAAACGTTTATTTTGTCTAATTAACTTAATAAACATGAATTTGAAAAAAAAATAATGTAGAGCGTTCAAAGTTTAGCAGATTAAGTTCAATTAAAATTTTAATAATACCAGTCTGCCTTGATTGTTTATAAGTTAATTGTAAACAATAAATATATAATTAGGTGCTTACACTTCAATGACTCCTTATTATTAATAAAAATGGTTGTTATTTACTTATAAATTATTATGTATCATATAGAAAGGTTATATATACAACTTATTCACGATCGAATCGTTTTAAATTGTTTGAGGGATCACTAGGAGAATGGGCGGTTTATATTCAACATAATCGCGTAAAGACCGTTTCGGAGACAGGCTTTATGTAAAATATTACGGAGAAATCTCACGTAATCTACTTACACTAAATTCACAGACAACAATAGTTAATTTATTAAATTTATTCATATCATTCGTTTGCTTGCGGTTAAGAACGTTTTATATTTATCTGCCATTCACTCGAGGATGTCATTTCTGAACGCAACGTTGCGACGTAACCACGAGTTTTATTAATTACAACAAAGTTTGAATTTCAAATTATAAATTTTAAAGGAATTTATTCATATTTGAAATTTGTTATACTATACTTTCAAAAGACTTTCTTGCTCTTACAAGTGAATTTTAATTTATGCAATTTAGTTGATTATATGCATTTATTTGCTATATAATTCTTTATTGTACATTAGACTTCTGTGTGTTGTGAATAAGTGTTAATATTGAAAAAATTGTTTTGTGATGTGTTAAAATAAAATGTCTGCGGGAGTTTGGGATTTGATGCCGGTTAGGTGCCGATGGATTGAGACTCTCAGACATTGTGGCAAGACACTTTTGAGAAGACAGCGACGGCTTTTAAGGCGATTGAAAAAGGTAAATGAATAGAACGTATTATTATCATAACAACTTTATTATCGACTGTCGAGCCTAAGCCCTTCTGGAAACATGATAGCTTGGACAACAGCGTTGTCGGAGTTAAATGGTACTAAGTTCTTGAGATTATTCTATCCAAACAAACAAATTTTCCAATCATTATATGATTGCGATATTTATACTATTGTTAATACGAATAACAAAAGTAGATACATACATACATACATACCATCATGCCTTGTCCCTTGCAGGGTAGGCAGAGAGAACAGAGTGCCAGAGAACTCTATCCTTGCATACTTCCAATAATGTAGAAAAAGTAGAGTCTAACTAACTCTACAGAAGTAGAGTCCTGTATATTTTCTGCATAATACGACCAAAGAGGTTTACGTTTATGAAAGTTGAATGTTTGCTCGCTTTCACCCTACAATTTATTTATGCATTTATAATGTTTTGTTTTCATTGTTTCGTGTTATTTGTATTTTTTACAGTTATTTTGTAGCTATAAAAAAATATATAACATGACGAATTATAATAAGTCGATGAAATGTAGGGACATTTATTGTTTCTCTAAGCTTATCTAAATCATACTGTTGGGTTCAAATTTTTTCAAAGTAAAAGAAAGTCTGCCTACTATACGTACCATGCTTGGTTGGAGTAGAATTTTATTTGGATTTTTTATTCTATTATTGTTTTTATCTGTTGATATCTCTTGCGATACTCGCGGCTGTTGCCACAATACACCACGTTGGCCAGACGTCTTGTCATAGAATTATTTTGTTATATTTTTTTCAAGATATTCACTGTTGGGCTCGAGTCTATCAAAACCACACTGGTGGGAACATTTCGTATAGGGTAATTTAGAGTTTTCCTTCTCTTACATAGATGTTATATGCACATTATATATGTTAGACATCTTTTGCAATATTCACGGGTGAGATAACCGGTGGTGAATGATAATCTTCTCCATCATCACACAGTAAACTGATTATACGCTCGTAATAAAATTATGGCGGCATCATCGTGTTTTTAATTCGTCAGTCACCTCAGTCACCTCAGTCGTCCTCATTAACTGTGATAATGATAGTTTATTTCGTTTTAAACATTAATTAAAGCGTTATTGTAGCATGTACCCTGTAATATTTTACAGTAGTAAGTAATTATGTATTACGTTATGCGTAGTTACGGCAAGGATCACATCTGTTAGTCTCTTTTATAACGATAAACAATAACAATACAAAAACGAAGGTTGTGACGTCACATTACATTAACACTATGTACTTATTGTTGTATTTAGTATTACCTCCATAATCGAAACAGCCCACGTTGGGAATCCATATTAGTAATATAACACTTATGAGTTTGTTTATTTAAATTCGTTATTCTCAGAAAATTTCAGCTGGATTTGAAAAAAAAAAAAAACGTTAATGTGTTAGTTGGTTGGTATACCGGCAAAGTTATTACCTGTATGATAAGTAACGCTTTGCTAAATTGAGCATTAACTATAAATTTCAACGGATCAGTCCTAATTTAGTTATAACAACATATTGCCATTGTCATAACAACTGTTGGGATAAAAATAAACGTAAAATTTTGATATCGTAGAATTTAATAGTGATAGGACCCACGCTGTTGACAGTTTTCTGCGTAACTCTTGCAGTGTATACACGATCGCCTAAAATTAAGCCCGACTATAGTATAATGGTATAAAGCAAAATGATTCCTGAAGTTATTGTTAAGCTCGCAGGTAAAACCGCTAAACGTAGTCGACACAGAATTGTTCAACAGGAAGCGTATTCTACAAAAACTAGATAAATTAAGAAGTCGTAATAGAAAATAATAAAGATAAGAATAATAAGAACGTGATATTTTATGTTTATATTATACAGACTCACAGTTTCTAGAATAGACTGGTGATCAAAGACCACCGGTTTTCACTATATCTATATTTTTTAAATCATAGACTCATCACATTTGTGAAGATACTTGTACCTACAAGTATCTTCACAAATGTATGTATGTTCATATTAAATTTATTTTAATATGTTTTTTTTTACATTATAATTAAGAAAATCTACACTTTTTTTTTTCTTAATTTATTTAATTTAATTGTTAATCCGCAATATCTTTGGTTCAAATAAGTTTCAGTTGTAAGGCACAATGTTTTACAAGGGCCGCAATTCTTTTAAATGTTGCAATGATCTCTGCTACTAAATATGCCTGATTTTATTGCGAAACGCAGAGCGTTGAACAATAGTGTACAATTTCAAAATCTGTTTTCAATAACTACAAATACCGATCTTGACATCACTTGACCTGTGCTGAGTGTCATTCATTTTCACGTGATGGGGTAATAAACATATAGACAGGTATTATATTTAAAAATGTATCGCTTAGATTTTGTTACAAAAATATGCAAGAAAAATAGTTTCTAAACTTTTTTGGCCTTAATAGAATACCAAAGATGCGAAAGGGAATGCTCCGATGGCTCGGACATGTGGAAAGAATGCCGAACGAACGTCTGGTTAATAATATACAATGCGAAAGTGGATGGATATAGGTACCGGGGAGATCGAGACTAACCTACCTAGACCAGATTGGTCAAGTACTGAAGGAAGGTGGAATCAAGAGTCTCCGAAACCGGTGAGCGTGTATGAAGATAATTATGAATGTTGAGGAAACGAGTGAAGTATGCAAGGATAGAGTTCTATGGCACTCTGTTCTCTCTGCCTACCCTGCAAGGGCTATGGCGTGATGATATGTATGTATGTATGTAATAGAATACTACGTTTGTATATCTAAAGCGTTGTTTATATATTAATATACTCCTCATTCTTTATTGCTGGTTGTGACATGTAGCAGTCACGGACATCAGTACAATACATTGCAAAATAATTCTTTACTTTAATTTCGTTATTGTTCATTGTCTTAACACGATTTAATTAAAGCTGAGGTCTGTATTGATGATTCAGTATTATATCCGAACACTATACAGATTGTCACTGTGAGAATTTACTGTATAAATATTTTTTTGAAACTGTATAAATATTTTTTTGAAATAATCCATTTCAATTTCTGCTCTTGATTGTTTACTGTGAGTTATAAAATGATCTACTTATTCATTAGTTTTAAAATTAGTGTTAATACAGAATTCTATTGTAGGTAATATAAATGCTATCTAAGTAAGTACTTAATTTGACTATTTTTAACTTAACGTATCTAATATTTAATTCACTAAGCTAATATTGCCACTTCTTATTAGGCGATTGATAGACAAATATTGATTTGTTAATAAGTTGATATTTCATGGAATTTTTTTGCTGCAGGACAACTAGACAATAATTTTATAAAATTCTCCAAATAAGATGTTTGTAAAGTTTAATCTTTTTCAATGAGCATAGAATGGACTTTTAACAGCATTCTGGGATTCTGTGCAATCTTTCTGTGGCTAGCTTTGTAACAGGAGTGATTCTAGCTTTATTGGAAGTTGAAATTGCTTTACTGTCCATTATTAATAAAGCCTCTTAGTGGGTGGAATATTGTCAACATCCAATGTAATTTCCTGTAACGTGATCCTCGAAAAGGTTTTTCTATAAGCTAAAAATTTCTATCTAAGTAATATACAAGTAATATGTACTTGTTTTCGAAAAAATTTATTAATTTATATATGCTAGCTTGTTTATCGCGAATAGACTTATTAGGTTATTCATAGATTTTTTATAATTAATATATATCCATACATAAAAGAACTCTATAATAAGTAGCAGCGGAGCAGTGTCTCGAAGTGTTAGCAAGTCGGGCAAAATATAGTAATAATCATTCTGAAATAATTCTGCGCAGTCGTCGTTTTCACGACAATTGCTGTAAATTAAAGTGATTTATGTATTACAGATATTATTAATGTTGATATTATTGCTAAATTTCTCGAGACAACATGGATGTATAAATAAATTAATTTCATTAAATAAGTAACACACGAAAGTGAAGCTAACTGGTACATCTAGTCATATATAGATCTGTGTATTTATCCTGCAACGTGACGTCAATCTGTACATTATGAATAATATGCAATGCAAATATGCTACCAAAACAAAATTAATAAGTAGCATGTTTTTTTTTCTGCAAAAGGGTATAATTTTTAATTAAAATTATAGTTTAAAATTATTTTCACATGTTTTGGGCAATTAGGTATATCACAGTCCGTGACTTAGCGATGTTTATTTTATAAACAAACCGTGAGTTATCTGAGCGTATCGCATGAATCGTACGTTATCATTATCATAATTATCTTTATTTCGTCAATTGGACGAAGTCGGCTATAGACTTTTTAAATGAAATAAAATTATTTGATGAAATAACTTATGTGACTATGATATTCTGTGGGGCCATAATCGTCTAGAAAATTCTTTGTTGATATATTAAATTTATTTCGCTTACTTGTTTATACCACTGGAATTGTGTCTAGGAACGTGATCCAAATATAAGTACTTGTTACAAAGTCTCTGAATGAAGGCACTCAAAGTTTATCTTGTTCAAGGGTACAAACCTTTCAATTCGAATATAGTAGTGGTCATCCTTGAACTTACATTAGTTTAATAACATTTTTTAATTGGGACGGAATTGCCTGAAATAAGAAACCCCATAAAATGTTTTCCGTGATGTGATGGAGTAATAATATAATTTATCACGCTCTTTCTTGCCTATTTTTTTTTTGCGATGGGCTGTGGATGTGATCGCGCTCCGCCAAATCGGTCTGGGGCGACGGAAAAGGCGGCGCGCAACCCCATAGAGCCATAGACCCACCCTGCAGGCACCTCTCTTCGCCGTGCGAGCGGGCCACCGTTAGCCGATCTTTGTCTTCGGTGGTCTCCCATAGATCCACTAATTCAAAAAATTCTAATTCAAATCATTTATTATGCATAAATCACGCGGGGAAATATTGTCAATTTTTACATATTTACCTTAAATTATTCAAATTCATTTATTATATTATATATAAACCCTACGAGGGCACTTATATATTGTCAATTTTAACATTTTAAATAAATCCAATAAAATACCACCGGATCGGCACGGAACCACTACTGAGAAGATCCGGCTTATAACTCAGCGGTTCATTCTATTATTATATTATTTCTTTACTGAGTTTTTTATAAAATAAAAACATATACATGTTAAGAATTAGCTCCAAATAAAATTCAAACACATCATCATTAATCATCATCATTCTCCTGCTCTTATGCCAATTACTTGCGGTAGACGCAATATGTACTCCTCTTCCTACATATTGCAATAGTTATTGGCAATAGTTTTATGACCGGCCGCCTGCCAGACGTCAACTTTTCTTGGAAATGTAATTGTTGACCAAATTCCATGAGGTGGTGTGGGGCCCAGGTCGATAAAAGCTCTTAGTTGTCTTTTACGACATCCACGAGTAAGTAAGGGTTGGTACTATTCTTAGCCACTACGCGGCTTTAAAATTCAAACACAATGTATGTACAATAAAATTCAAACACAATGTAAGAAAAAAAATTATGGCCGGACCAGATCCCAAAAGCGCCATCTTATTAATCCAAATAACTATCACTGGCTCGCATGCGACCGCATCGAGAAGATACCGCAAAAAACTCAGTATGTTTGTTTATTTTATAATAACTTTAGTCGGTTTGTCTGTTTTTTTATTCTTTTTTTATATAACTTCTTTTATATAAAACTAGCGACCCGCCCTCGCTTCGCTTCGGTTACGTCAATTCAGCTGTGTAGTGTACTTTTGCTACATAGAATTCCTTTCGCAAAAGGATTTTTTTTTTAAATCCCACTTCATCTGAACTTTACAGGGCAGAAAGAAAGTCCACACCAAATTCCAAGTCTGTAGGAGCTATATTTAAAAAATGTGATTTTATACCCCAGTAATCCCCCTTGCGGGTGGAATTTCGTAAAATCCGTTCTTAGCTGACATCTACTCGGCGAAAAGAATATTTCTACCAAATTAAAAGTCTTGTAGGCCTTATGGTTCCAGAGATATCGTGATGAGTCAATACCTAGGTGGAAATCTCTTATTGCATACAACATGCCTAATAAATATGAGCACTAGTGTGGTGGTCTTCAAATCACAATAATATAATGTACATCATTCTCAAATGGACACACACTAAACTCCAAGTCATAGCCTTGCACATAGTAATATATCTTACGTGGGAACATAAATGACACTTATCATTATAGCTGTATTTAAAACACTACGTCATCTAAATCAAAATCCCTATATTTACACCTGATTTGCTAATATTCCACATCTAATTTTCGCAACGTTACATATATATCCTAAAATCTATCTCGATAAATAGGTTTACCCATGATTTTGTTGTAACTGAGATAAGTACGTTCACCCAAACTAAATCGTCAGCTTTATATACACAAGTATATAGATATATACCTATATAGATTTAGAATATTTATTACAATATGTTTCAAATACCTAATTGTGGTTAAAAAAAAGGTCTCGTCTTTCGTCATCGAAATAGACCCATAGGTCTTGGTATATTTTCTATTATTAAGACAATTGAAGAGATCTTAAATTAATGAAACTTCATGCATCTCCTAAAGTTAATTAATCAAACTAAACTTAAAAGAACTTAACTAAAAAGATGTTAGTATAATTAAATGTATGTGAATGGCGGGGCCAGCCGTTCTTATTGTTAATATTTGTACTTGTATGCGCTCATTCGTTTCGTTACGTATTATTTGCGCTGTTTATAATGTCAAGTAAGCAGAAATATGAGCTAATGTAAAGTCTATTTATTTAAGACTAGCTTCTGCCTGCGGCTTCGCCCACGTAAAAGGTTACTTTCCTAAAGTTTTTCATCCCCTATATTTATTTTACTCCTTAAGTCCTTAAGGGTACATTTTTTACGAAATTTTAATGTCATATTTATTTATATCTAATCAATAACCTAAAAATAAGATTCAAGCTTCTGGCTTTAAAAATGACGATAATTCCTTACAACTTTTCATCCCCCTTTACAACCCTTTTTTGCATTAAAAAGTAGTCTATGTCCTTTATCAGGCTCTAGACTATGTGTGTACCAAATTTCATTTAGATCGGTTCAGTAGTTTTGGCGTGAAAGAGCGACAAACAGACAGACAGAGTTACTTTCGCGTTCATAATATTAGTAAGGATTTGTAGCTTCTAATATATAAAACTCAGACAATATTATTTACTCAAAGTCATATGGAAGCATCTTCATGCAATGTTGCAATCTAATTTTACGGTCTCACCCCTCGGTGACTATCCATAGTATACCCCAAAACCTCCTCCCTTCCTCTAGTTTTGAAGTAGTAAGCTACGAATATATTTTTTGCAAATAAAAAGTTAAAAAAGAGGCTCGATGCCCTATGAATTTATCTCGTATAATTTACGTATCGAAGACCTAACGAATAGATCCAATAATTTGGGTAGGTATCCTATGCATAGGTTGCACAGACACTGCCTCCAATGGTGTTAAAGAAGAAGACCCTTTCTAACGATTTCATATAAAATGCGCTTAGGTCATATCATCGTTAATCCCACTCTTGGAACTCCTCTTAATCGGTTCAGTGTGATGGCTGCTCTAGTAGTTTTCTCGTGATCGGATGTCGCTTGTGGGATCTGGTCCAGCCCAATCTTTTGCATTATATTTGGAAATTATTATGGTACAGGCTGGATGGATTATATAGTAGTTTGAAGGGAAGAAAGGGTTTAAATCTTACTAAACATATTGGATATAATTTTATATAAAATAAGTAAATAAAAAAATTCCAAGCCAGCTGAGTTCCTTGCCGAAACTTCTCAGCCTGGGGCGGCGTCCCAATTTAGTATTAGAGGGTCTTAGAGATTGATATCTACTGAAACGTAAAATTGATAATATTTAAGTACCCTTGTGGAGCCTTTATCTATAGATAAATGAATGATTTGATTCACGATCCACAATTGTTGGCGTCGATGACATCGAGATTTCACTCTCAAGAAATCCTGAAAAATGCTTATAATTGTGGTGGGACCGGTAACAATCTTTTTTATTTTATTTGTGATTAGGCTGTGGGGATTATTGATGTTTCCTTGATTGGAAGACCGCTAGGTAATTATTCTAAAGGTGTTAATTTATCTTTGCAGGCGTACCTACACAGTTGGCGCTCTGCTGACGAGCTGAACATGTTGGTGGGTGCGAAAGTTGGAGGCGCGACTCCACTTGTGATCGCATGCAGAAATGGCCACTACGACGTTGCCGAATATCTTATTGAGAGATGCAAAGCTGATATTGAACAACCTGGTTCAGGTAAGTTTACACTTTGTACTTGAAACTCTCTCCAATATTTATAGCTGCGTTCATATCCTACAATTGTTGAGATCTGGAATATTTAAACATTTTGTATCAATATACCTAACAAACTTATGCAGCAGAGGTCTTGTTATTAAATAAAGATCTTCTTCATCTGGTCAGCATAAAGTTATAGTAGCTCAATTTTCCTCCCGCTTTGGCTCGACCAAGCACACCTTATTATGATAAAAAGGAAGAGTTAGTTTCTATTTACTTGTATGTAGTTACCAAGTATATATGTACTCTTAATGTGCTGACGGAGTAGCAATTTTTGGTCGTCCTTCTCGCGCGTGACAGTAAAGACGACCGAAGGATGTAACCAGATAACATCACTGCCAAAGACAGGAAATTTCAAACAACACATAGGTACATAAGTATAGCGTAGTATTGCATCGAATGGACTCTGCAGTCTACCTACTTACATTGCTTTTCTATAGCTCAAGTTTCACTCGTACAGTTTGGTTTTCGCTTAGTTTTAACATTGGTTATTATGTTATTTCACTACTTTAAACTGCCGCAATTGCCGTACAAGACGATTCTTAGAATAGGTCGTTAACCTATGGTGCGAATCAAGCGGCGTAGTTTGCTTGAGTCTTTGTCATATATTTGCAATCTAAATACAATTCGCATTTGTGATCATCGATACGCATTTACCTTAAGCAAGTAGTTTTGTTTACATGTTCATGAACTTAGTGTTTTTGTTATAATAGTTTATACCGATAGTCGACGCAAATCAACGGTAGAAGAATTTGGCCACAAGTCTGTTATTATTTACTGAAATAATATCATAAATTAATGTCGTTATGAATTAATATCATTATAATTCAAAATGCCATTATGAATTAAAGTTTTTATGAATCAATGTCATTACGAATTAATGTCATTCTATTGAAAGAAATTTCGTTTCGAGTGCGTGTGTGCATTTATTTTCATCATCTGTGCTGTTATATTGTGCGTATGATAACGTATTTATCATCATCATCCGAGCTCGAGCCAAGCAGTGGCATGTCCCAGTGTTTGGCTCGATCTTCCTCCACAATATAAGTTAAATTGACCAATATACCACTCTGATCAGAGATGTATTGTTGATTTTATTTTTTATTATGCCCAAACAAGTGCACAACGCCGCTAAAGAATTTTTCACTTCAAAACTAATACTCGAAGATGGTTTGTCCTATAGAATCGCCCACTTATATTTGACTTAGTACTGAAACGTTATTATTATTGGACAGTCCTTAGCGATGGAAGACTGGTAGACCTTAAATAATTATGCTATACGCTGGTTTGAATTTTAGTATAAGATGTAATGTTCTCAAGTGGTCAACTTTATTCTAAAAAATAACGACATACTTATAACTGTATTCTCAAGGAAGATACGATTTTTTTATTGCTTATGGTGGCAAACGAGCAAGCAGCACACCTGATGGTAAGTGTCACTGCCGCCAATGGACCCTTTGCAATACCAAGGATATAGCTTAGGCCGCTGCCTACCAATAAAATCACCAAACCCACCCAGTTGGGCTTCCGGCTCTCTCGCTCACCAAACGAAGCGCAATAACACATTGCCATTAGGTACTCAGACGTCGGTCTTCTGCGAGAGCGTGGTACTACCTCGGACAGACCGGCCCGCGGCTGTAGACAGAGAACTGTCAACAGCATGGTCCTACTACTATTAAAGATACGATTTATTTATATGACAATTAGGATGTGTTCTAAAATTATCAAAGTATGAGGTAAGCTCAAAGCAACCGGTGTTCAAGTTTGTTTGTCGATACATTTACATAAGTATACAATATTCAATGATGTTTGTGTAACAAAATCGATGATAATCGTTGGATAGTTTCTAATAAATTAATGTATTAATTATTTCCGCTTAGTAATGTTTTATTTTATGTTCTTGTGACGTAAGCAACCAATCTATTTTGGTCGAATCTTGGGTCAAGCATATTTATCCTCGCGTTTTCTCGGTAAATAACTTTCAATAGCAAACATGAAACCTTTATCAGGTTTGTTTGTTGTTGTTTTGTATTTTTAACCTTTTTTTACTACAATATTTTTTAAATTTACACATGTAGGTATGATGAGAGCATGGAAAAGTTGCCATGTTAGCCAAATAGGTTTCTATGTGTTTTTTTTTTCAAATGTTCTCTTTTTTCTTCTTAATTAGTGTATATGACACACGGAAGTTCAGGGTTGGTAATGAATTGTGCTGGTTTTCCGCCCATACAGAGAGTTACGTGTACGGCATGTTATGCGGTCGCAAGCCGTTTCTTCTATCGCCGCGGACGGATCTCATAGGCCCATAGTGCAAGCAAAACTGTAAAAGCCATCTGTGGCTCAAAATTATATAAGTACAAAAAAGTACCTAATACTTATTATTTATTATATTTATATGATGTTGGGAGAATTCACGAATACTATCACACTTGCACCCCTCTTTTCGTATGGGGCTAAAGATATATATCTATATACTCATCATTATCATCATCTCAGTTCATAATGTCCCACTGTTGGGCTCGAGCCTCCTCCGTAATGGGAGGAAAATTTATTTACTATACCACGCTCGTCAGACGTGTTGTTATAGGGTTTTGTTTCGAGTTTTCCTTCTCTCGCATAGATGTTGTATGCGTTTTATATCCCTTAGTCGTCTCGTACGATCACCCACGGATAAGATAGTGGGTGGTTAATTGTATTCTTACTCCGTCACCACACGGACAACGGTCCAGTCTAATATAATATTTTAATTTCGTCGGTATGTTTATGCTTTCTAGCGTCGATACGTAGTAGTAATAAAAAGTTATGCTATTCTATAGTGGTTAGTTGGCGCAGTATCTAGGAGGTAGAATTTTTTTAACATGTTCATATTTACAAACTTTAAATGCCTGATTATTTTAAAATTTACACGGTTAATAACACAAATCAATTTCATAATTAATTCACATACGATTATAAAACAAAAAGACTGGTTTTGCAGATGAAAACTGTCTAGTTTTTAATTTGATTGCAATGTTATTATTTATTTTTGTCTTGAACAGTTTTTGTTGGCTATTTTAAGATATGAGTACGATATTGATCTACCCGATATTTTTTTATGTCATACTATTTCTAGCTGGCATCATCATTTAGCGATCATAGTGCGAGGTGTTACTTATTTATTTATCCATCTGCAATCTACTTTTATGCTCTCTCTCTCTCGCTCGCTCTCCCTCTCTCCCCCTCTCTCTCCCTCTCTCTCCCTCTCTCTCCCTCCCTCCCTCCCTACCTAATACACTGGAACAGAAATGGGATTGCAATACCATTTTGGCCAACCGGATTTACCTTGTTCTTTTTTCTTTTTTTTATTGCTCTTGGTAAACGGGCAAGCTGCACATATGGTAAGCGTTACTGTCACCCATGGAGCTTTGCATTACCAAGGATAAGCCGCTGTCTACCAATGAAAATCCTAAATCAAACTGGAAAGTTGGGCTACTGGGTCTCTCGTTCAACGAGCGAAGCGCAATAGCACATTGCCACTGCTTAGATGTTGAACGGACATAAGTATAGAGTTTATTTATAATATGCCTATTACTTGCAACTATTGTTAAAGTTAATTACCGGTATACATAACAATGATGAAATTTAGTAAAAACTCAAAATTAATTTACGGGCATATAAACAATAAGAAATTGTAACAACGAGAATAAGTCTTGGAGCAACTAATATTACTTTGAAAAGGGAAATATTAAGTTAGAATATGTGAACGGATGTGTTACAGAGAGTTCCTTATGCCTTGTTTAAATTTTTTTAGGCTCTTAATTGCTTTGTTTTTATTTTTTAAGGATAACAACGAAACGACGTACTACGAAATGTATTTCAACTACTGACTTATTGCTTTATGGCTAATAATTTAACACAATAACTGTAATATGCCAATCAATGTCTTTTTAAATAGATATAAATATTTAATATGTATAATAATTATTAAACTAAGAATGACTATTGAATGCGCTGACATCATTATCACATCCCATAAATGTCCCACTGTTGGGCTCGGGCCTCCTCCGTAATGAGAGGGAAATTAACCTACTATACCGCGCTGGTCAGACGTGTTGATATAGGGTTTTGTTTCGAGTTTCCGCTGCGGTCAGACTGGGCATGTGGCGGCATCTTGCGCCGCCCCGCCCCACTACCCCGCGTGTGTGGCGGGCAATAAACCCGCCAAGCACCGCATGGGCTCTGGGGAGTGCAGACCTTCAGCTTCGGCCCCAAAGGGGCGGGGCGGCCTTTCGACCACGGCCGCTCCCGCTTCTAGCGCGGCCCGATCGTCCACTGGCGAGGCGGAGGTGATGGATACGGCCCACTGATGGCTGCAGAATCCATTCACCTCCTGCAGGCCAACACCAACCACTCCGCCGGTACGCAGGATCTCCTCCTGCAATCCATGGCGGAGTGGTCGATTGGTGCAGCCGTAGTCGCGGAACCGTGCGTCGTGCCTGATCGCCCCAATTGGGTGGTCAGCTGAAACGGAACTGCGGCAATCGTCGTCTCAACGCAGCGGCACTTCCTGTCCTTAACCCTTTTGGATAGGGGCGAAGAATTTGTCGCTGCGGAATGGGGAGGGGTCACACTCTACAGCGTTTACCTCTCCCCTAATAGGAGAATGGACGATTTCGGGGCCTCCCTCACCACCTTGGAGGCTTCGATACGGCGACTGGCACCAGGCCTCGTCCTGGTCCGGATGACCGCGGGCGGGCGGTCGTTGAGTGGGCGGCTTCACTGGGCCTCTGTGTTGTTAACAGGGGCTCAGTGAACACGTGTGTGCGGCAGCAGGGCGGGTCGATAGTGGACTTGTCGTTCGCTAGCCCCGCTGTCGCGCCACGGGTGAGGAACTGGAGTGTCCTGGATGAGGTGGAGACCCTGTCGGACCACCGGTACATCCGGATGGAGGTCTCCCCCCGGGAACCCAGTAGGGGTCACAGGGCGGACGGAGCTCCCGCGTTTCCGCGGTGGGCTGTGGGTCGTCTTGATAGGGACCTACTGGCGGAGGCGGCCATCGTTCACACGTGGCTGTCCTCACCGCCCCCAGCGGACGGAGTGGACGCTGAGGCTGTCCGCATCCGCAGTGCGTTAACGCAGATCTGCGATGCGGCCATGCCCAGGGTGCGGCGTCTACCTCCGAGGCAGGGGGTCTACTGGTGGTCTCCAAGACTGGCGGACCTTCGTGCGGCGTGTATCAGTGCCCGAAGGTTCTACACCCGCAGCCGGCGGCGTCACCACGACGCCGAGCGGGAGGGCCAGCTGTACGAGGCGTACCGCAGTGCGCGGACTGCCTTTCGGCTAGCCATCCGAGCCGCCAAGGGTGCGAGTTGGCAGGAGATGCTGGACGGTCTCGACCGTGACCCCTGGGGTCGCCCGTATCGCGCGTCGCTGAACAAGCTTCGCGCGCTGGCCCCCCTCCCTCACCGAGACCCTCCAGCCCGACTTCCTCTGTAGGGTGGTCGAGGAGCTGTTTCCACGGCAGTCTGGACACACGCCCCCGGTCATGGCTTCGCCAGATCAAGACCGGGAGGCCGACGACGAGAGTGTTCCGCCCGTGACGGAGTCGGAAGTGGGGGGGGCGGCAGTGGCGCGGATTCGTTCCGCCACCACGGCCCCCAGCCCGGACGGAATACCAGTCCGGGTGATGACGTCGCTCCTCGAGCACTTCGAGCCTCGCCTCAGGCAACTGTTCAACGCCTGTCTGACGTCTGGACGGTTCCCTGAGTGCTGGAAGGAGGGGAGGTTGGTTCTCCTGCCAAAGCCGGGACGGCCCCCGGATTTGCCGTCGGCCTACAGGCCCATCGTACTTCTCGACGATGTGGGTAAGCTGCTGGAGCGTGTCCTCGCTGCCCGCATCGTCCGACACCTGGAGGAGGGGGCCCGATCTGTCGGACGCTCAATATGGGTTTCGGAGGGGGCGTTCGACCATCGGGGCCCTGCTACGCCTGAGGCAGACGGCCGCGGAGGCTGTCGCTGGCAAGGGAGTGCTGTTGGCGGTGTCGCTGGACATCGCCAACGCATTCAATAGTCTGCCATTCAGCTGCATCAGGGAGGCGCTCCGGTTCCATGGAGTGCCCCTGTACCTCAGGCGGCTGGTGACAGACTATTTGAAGGGGCGCAGTATCCTCTGCGCGGGTCCCACAGGGGACATTGTGCGGACGCCCATGTCGCGGTGTTCCACAGGGGTTGGTTCTGGGGCCGACTCTGTGGGACATCGGGTACGACTGGGCGTTGAGAGGGAGTCTGTCCCCCGGGCTGAGCTTGGTGTGCTATGCTGACGACACGCTCGTCACAACCCGGGGCAGGACACTCGAAGAGGCGGCGAGCCTGGCCACTCTCGGCACCGAGGAGATGGTCAGGCGAATCGAGGCGCTGGGGCTCAGGGTGGCCTTAAATAAGACGGAGGCTCTATTATTCCATGGGCCACGCGTAAGGCGGCCTACCGGCGCCTCATTAGTCGTCAACTCCATCCCGATCAGTATCCAGGCCCATATGAAGTACTTGGATCTGGTGCTCGACGGGCGATGGTGGTTCCGAGAGCATTTCCGACAGATTGCTCCCCGGCTGGTCGGCGCGGCGTCCGCCCTTTCTCGGCTCATGCCGAACGTAGGCGGACCCAGTTTCGAGGGCCGACGGCTGTATGCGGGGGTGATTGATCCGCTCGATGGCCATGTACGGCGCACCCGTGTGGGCGAGGGCTCTGAACGCCCAGCTCAGGGCGGTTCTGTGGAGGCCACAGAGAGCCATGGCGGTCAGAGCCATTCGCGGGTACCGCACGGTGTCGACAGAGGCGGCGTGCCTATTGGCCGAGACACCCCCGTGGGACCTAGAGGCGGAGATGCTCTCCGACCTCTACCGGCGGGTTACCTCAGTGCGCGACGAAGGTGGCTCTCCATCGTTGAGCGAGATAGCCACCTGGCGCGAGGACGCCCGCCGAGATGTCATCGCCCGTTGGGTTACGCGGCTGGAGAGGCCTAGACACGGTGTCGTTACCGTTGAGGCCCTCCGGCCCGTACTGATGGAATGGATGGAGCGGCGGCACGGAGTCCTCACCTTCCGACTGGTGCAGGTGTTGACGGGGCACGGGTGCTTCGGGAAATACCTGCACATGGTCGTGTACAGGGAATGGACTCCGGCCTGCCATCATTGCAGTAGTGACGAGGACACGGCGCAACATACGCTCGAGGAATGTTCTGGGACGCTGGGACGGGCAGCGTCGCGACCTCGTCGCTATTATCGGTGCCGACCTGGTGTTGCCGGCTCTCGCGAGGGCGATGGTCGACAGCGTCAGGAATTAGGACGCGGTCGCCGCCTTCTGCGAGGCTGTCATCTTGCGGAAGGAGGCGGCGGAACGAGTCAGGGAGGACTCCCGCGACCCGGGCCGCCGCCAGCGGCCGGGGCGGCGCAGGCGCGAATACCTGCGCCTGATGCCGCTCTAACCCAGGCCTCGGGTGATCGGACCGGGGAATTGTCCGGTCACCCGACGCGAGGCCAACGCGTGAGGGCGACGCCCCGACGGCGAAATCTGTCGGGGCGTCGACGAGAGGAACCCGCGAGGGTAAACCGCCGGGCAGACCACCGAAGACAAAGATCGGCTACCGGTGGTCCGCTCGCACGGCGAAGAGAGAGGAGTTTTACGGTGGGTCTATGGGGTCACGCGCCGCCTTTCCGTCACCCCGGATCGATTTGGCGGGGCGAGACGCATCCATAGTCCACCAATAAAAAAAAAAAAAAAGGGTTTTGTTTCGAGTTTTCCTTCTCTCGCATAGATGTTATATGCGTTTTATATCCCTTAGCCGTCTCGTACGATCACCCACGGGTAGCATATGGGGTGGTGAATAGTATTCTTACTCCGTCACGACACGGAAATGCGCTGACATACTTAAGTCTAATCCAAACAATACGGAACTCGGTTCGGATCCTTTGCTTTTTCATTTTTGCCTTTTTTTATTTAATAGTTATTTTTATTACATTTAAATAAATCTTCCAAAACACACTAAAAAGAAAATACCGAGCGAAAGCTCGGTCATCCAGATATTAGTAAATAAAAGTGCAAACTATACATTTAAAATTGCTTTGTAAAATGACACGTGCTTATTGATTCTTTGTACCAGTGCCAAGTCGGACTGAGCATCTTGTTATCGTATAGGTGTATATAAGACTAATTGTTTGCGAATTCAATTGAAACTCTTAAATGTCCTGTGTAATTTCCAGTAAGTTTTCTGTGAAATAATAATCTGGTAAAGTGAAGTGAAGAACGTTAGGATAAATGCCGCATTTTTAAATGTCATTACATATAATCTCTACTTGGCTCTAAGCATCATCGATAATAGAATAAAAAAATACCGACTGTAAAGTAGGTAAATTTTACTGACGCTAGTCAGATGACTTGGTAAAGGATTTTGTTTCTAGTTTTCCTTCACTGACATAGAACCTGTTAACTGCATTTTGTATCCCTATGGTCGTCATTTACAACACCCATGGTTAAGAAAGGGATGGTGATTTCTATTTTTACTCTATTACTATACCTAATGAGTTTATTAGTGGTAAGGACACACTGTTGACAGTTTTCTGTCTACAGCCGGGAGCCGGTCCGTCCGGGGTAGTACCACACTCTCGCAGAAGATCGACGTCTGAGTAATGGCAATATCCTATTGCGCTTCGTTCGGTTGGCGAGAGAGCCGTAAGCCCAACTGGGTGGGTTTGGGGTTTGTATTGGCAGGCAGCGGTCTAGCTGGGCCACCGAAGACAAAGATCGGGTACCGGTGGCCCGCTCGCACGGCGAAGAGAGGTATTTGCAGGGTGAGTCTATGGGGTTGTGCGCCGCCTCTTCCGTCGCCTCGGACCGATTTGGCGGGGCGCAACCACAACCATAGCCCACCGCAAAAAAAAAAGGCAGTGGTCTGGCTATACCCTTGGTATAGCAAAGGTCCATGGGCGGCAGTGACACTTACCATCAAGTGCGCTGCCTGCTCATTTGCCACCTTAAGCAAATAAAAAAAAATGACATTTTATGTCAAACGTTGTATTTCTTTATAAAAACTATCCTGTGATCCTGCGCAAAAATTACTCTTAATCAAGTCACAATTTAAACCTTTTAATAACACATGTATCTACAATATACATATATACATACATATCATCACGCCATATCCCTTGCAGGGTAGGCAGAGAGAACAGAGTGCCAGAGAACTCTATTCTTGCATACTTCACTCGCTTCCTCAACATTCATAATTCTCTTCATATACGCTCGCCGGTTTCGCACACTCTTGACTCCACCTTCCTATATTCAATTTACACCTTCCTATATTACATTTCCTATATTCAATATACATATTGGCACTAAATCAGCATTCACTATTATCGAATGCACTACGCCAAAATTCATTTGTCGACATATTGTGTCGGTCAATCAGGACCTCGTTTATAACTCGTTCTTTCAGTAATTGTTTATCATTACCATTTTCGTTCAGTTGTCGTAACGGTATTACAATTGCGTCAATACTTTGGCTTGTAGCCATGTCTACTACGGTATATATTGCCTTGAGAATGACATTGTCGCGGCGCTGTAAATATCTTTTTGTGGTAATTTCTATAGAATGGGTTATTATTTCAAATGATTTATTGTAGAATCGTACATGTGAAGGATGCATCTTTGTATAATCATTTGTGCGGGTATTTGTCATAGACAATTGCTTACATATTATTTTAAATAGGTATCTAGTTGTTTTCGTTTATTTGTTAAAAGGCAATAAGCAACTAAATACGTGTCGTATTATATGATAAATAATAATAAATGGACCAGTTTGTAGCTGAACATAAATATTCTCAGATAAGTTCTCCTTTTTTTTTTTCGTATGGTGACGGAGAAATAATCCAATTCATTACCTTTTGCTCGTTGATGTCGTAAAAGATGACTAATGGATATAATTTACTATGTAGATAAATAACATTTGGGCTGGAGAAGGTTAACTCGAATAAAACGCTATACTCATCTATCTGATCAAGGTGGTGTAGTATATCAATTTCTCTCTCATTGTTGCGTAGCCTCGAGCCCAGCAGTGGGACCTATATGAACTGCGGAGAAGTTCTACTTTGGTTCAAACCGTCATTCGAAATTAAAGTAAGGCGCCAATTGCCTGCGTTTTGTATGTTCTAGTGGTTGAAATGTGCGATACGATCTTGTTTTTAATAAGATTTTTTTATTAAAACGTCACATATTTATATTTCATGGTGTTTACTCTTGGAAGGAGGGGAGGCTGGTACTCCTGCCGAAGCCGGGACGGTCTCCGGACTCGGCCTCGGCCTATAGGCCGATCGTGCTGCTGGACGATGCGGGTAAGCTGTTGGAGAGGATCCTGGCTGCCCGTATCGGCCAGCACCTTAGCGAGGTTGGCCCCGATCTGTCGGACGCCCAATTTGGTTTCCGAAAGGGGCGTTCGACGATCGCAGCCTTGCTGCGCCTGAGGGCCGTAGTCGCGGAGGCTGTCACTGGCGGTGGGGTGCTGTTGGCGGTGTCTCTAGACATCGCCAACGCATTCAATAGTCTGCCATTCAGCTGCATCAGGGAGGCACTCCGGTATCACGGGGTGCCTGTATACCTGAGGCGGCTGGTGGCAGACTATTTGGAGGGGCGCAGCGTCCTCTATAAGAACCGAGTAGGGGATGTTGTGCGAACGCCCATGTCGTGCGGTGTTCCGCAGGGGTCGGTCTTGGGGCCGACTTTGTGGAGCATCGGCTACGACTGGGCGTTGAGAGGGAGCCTCCCGCCCGGGCTGGGCGTAATTTGTTACGCCGACGATACACTCGTCACAGCCCGGGGTGGGACGCTGGAGGAGGCGGCACGCCTGGCAACTCTTGGCACCGAGGAGATTGTCAGGCGGATCGAGGCGCTGGGGCTAAGGGTGGCCCTGGATAAGACGGAGGCCTTATTATTCCATGGGCCCCGCACCAGTCCACCCACCGACGCCTCGATCACCGTCAATTCGGTTCCCATCAGCATCCGGGCCCATATGAGGTACTTGGGCCTGGTGCTCGACGGGCGATGGTGGTTCCGGGAGCATTTCCGTCGGCTTGCTCCACGGCTTGTCGGCGCGGCGTCCGCCCTATCCTGGCTTATGCCGAATGTAGGCGGACCCAGCGCTACGTGCCGACTGCTGTACGCGGGGGTGGTCCGGTCGATGGCCCTGTACGGCGCACCCGTGTGGGCGGGGTCCCTGACCGTCCGACGTAGGGCTCTACTATGGCGACCACAGCGGGCCATGGCGGTCAGGGCCATACGCGGATACCGCACGGTGGCGACGGAGGCAGCATGCCTGTTGGCCGGAACACCTCCGTGGGACTTGGAGGCGGAGATGCTCGCCGGACTGTACCGGCGGGTGTCAGCGACGCGGGCAGGGGGCGGCACCGTCTCGCTTAGTGAGATGGCCGCTTGGCGGGGCGACGCCCGCCGTGACGTTATTGCTCGTTGGGCAATCCGGCTGGAAAGGCCTCGGTTCGGTGTTCGGACCATCGAGGCCTTCCGGCCAGTGCTGATGGAGTGGTTGGGTCGACAGCACGGGGTCCTTTCCTTCCGACTGGTGCAGGTCTTGACGGGGCATGGTTGCTTCGGCAAGTACCTGCACACGGTCGTGAGGAGGGAGAGTACACCGTCCTGCCACCACTGCGATTGCGACGAGGACACGGCGCCGCACACGCTCGAGGTCTGTGTGGCCTGGGCAGAGCAGCGCCGTGAACTCGTCGCGATCATCGGTGCCGACCTGGCGCTGCCGACAATCGCTAAGGCGATGCTCGACAGCGTCAGGAACTGGGACGCGGTCGCCGCCTTCTGCGAGACAGTTGTCTCGCGGAAGGAGGCGGCGGGGCGACTCCGAGAGGAAATCCTCTTCGGTGAGACGCTCCGTCGCCGGCGCCTGGGGCGGCGGAGGCGCGAGTATCTGCGCCTAATGCCGCCCTAGCCGAGGCCGCGGGTGACTGGACCGGGGAAAAGTCCTTCACCCGCAGAGAGGCTGACCGCGTGAGGGCGACGCCCCGGCAGTTAGCTGGGGCGTTGACGGGGGATGGTACCCGAAAGGGTAACCCGCCGGGCTGGCCACGGAAGGCAAGGAAGCGGTACCAGTGGCCGGCCCAATGGCGATGGGGAGGGAATACGGTGGGTTATGGGGCCACGCGCTGCCCTTCCGTCGCCCCGGGCGGTACGGGCGACGTGTGACCGGGCCATAGCCTACCAAAAAAAAAAAAAAAAAAAAAAATGGTGTTTACTCTTACATATATTTTTATTTTGATACTTGTCTATGATATCTTACGACTTTAGCCTGAAAGGAATGGGTGATAAAATATCGTTGCATTATAATTCATCCATCCATCTATCAACTTATCGACGGCAACTATTGAACATAATTATATGTGACATATAGGCAGAGCGTGGCGATTATGACAATCGCCATGATTTGCAGGTGGGTTGGCGAACGTAGTTGATGATATAATTTTCCCAGGAGATGCTGCTGCACATTCTGTCCGGGAGCGATCGAATGTTACGACTCCCACGATAAAGTAAGGGTTGACGACCCATTGTATTTTCAACCCACGTCACAATACAGGGGGAGATCATATAGTATTTGGTTATTACCTATTGAGTTTAATTCTAAGGCGACATATGTTGATTTGTATGTTATTGTTTTCAGTAACATTTGATGGCGAAACGATAGAAGGCGCGCCGCCGCTATGGTGCGCCGCGGCCGCTGGCCACCTACCTCTAGTAAAACTACTCGTTCGAGCTGGTGCCAACGTAAACTCAACCACGAGGACACACAGCACGCCGCTCAGAGCAGCATGCTTCGACGGACACTATGATATCGTCAAGTTCCTAGTCGAGAATGGCGCCGGTGAGTGTCTTGAAACAATTATTTTTAAATAACGTCATCCACACACAAGGGAAGAAATATTTGTAAACATATAATTAGATACCCTCACTCGGTGGACTGATACATTACCAAGGTCGCAGGAAACCGTTGGATGCAGGTGGCATAGGACCGTTGCAAATGGCATTCTCGTGGGGAGGCCTATGTCTAACAGTGGACGTTTACGGGCTGATGGATGGATATAATTAGATAATATTTTGTGATAATAAAAAATACTAATAGAAAATCAAATAATACTTGATCAGTATGTGTATAGTGTAGTATGGGTTTAATCCGAAACAGACAATTAGCCTGTCAAAAAAGGGTTGGTGCATTGAAGGGAAACAGAACAGGCCACATCCCTTCGTGTCGACATCATTAAGGAATAGAAGTTTTAGAGCGGCTGTGAATGAAAGATAGAAACAACTCCTTTCAATAACCTCAGTGAAGAATGCCATGCATCGTGCAAAACTTTACAAACATACAATTAATTTGTGTTAAAACAGACATTAGAATTTCACTTTATGATCATATTCTGGTTACAATAAAAAAAATCATATACCAACCCATATGATCAATGGGGCATAGTGGATCGATTGCCTTTCTATTAAGACGACGGAGATCCTTTAGAGAAGACTCCAGTCCAGCAGTGGGTGATATATGAGCTGAGTGCTGAGCTGTACTAGCAATTTCTTTTTATTGCTTATGGTGCAAACGAGCAAGCAGTGCACCTGATGTTAAGTACTATTGCCGTTCATGGAGCTTTGCAACACGAGGGGTATAGCTACGCCTAACCAATAAAAATCTCAAACCCACACAGAATTTGGCCTGCCGGCTCTCTTGCTCACTGAACGTAGCGCCATTGCTCAGACGTCGATCTTCTGCGAGACTGTGGTACTACTTCGGACGGACCGGCCCGCGACTGTAGATAGATACAGTCAACAGAGTGGCCTTACAAAAATTAATACTCAAGTAGCAATAGATCACGTCCTTTAGAGACTCGTGTCATAAAAGAAATGGAAAGAATCGAGCTATGCAATATATAACGAACTCATATGATAACTCAGTGAAAAAAAAAATTCTAAGACTCTCTTTCTGTTCTGTTACAGACATAGAAATAGCAAACCGTCACGGGCACACGTGTTTAATGATCGCGTGCTATAAAGGTCACATCAGAATCGCCAAATACCTCTTATCATTGAACGCTGATGTGAATAGAAAAAGCGTTAAGGGTAATACAGCTTTACACGATTGTGCTGAAAGTGGATCGCTGCATATATTGAAGATGTTGTTGGGACATGGGGCAACGATGGACGTTGATTCATACGGTAAGTTCTCTAAAAATATATTAACTACCTAGCTATAGATAATACAGTATACCATTTGGGGATACAAATTACGTATTATCAAGTAGAAGTCGTAATGTACTTCAGTGATGAAGACAAATGCTGTGAAGAAATCTCCATGTCTCGAGAGCTATAAATAATGTTCTTCAAAATTGAGGGACACAAAAAGAGTCTCGTTGAGATACAGTCTCAATTGAAATTAAGTAATTTCAGCAATGTGATAATGAATTTTGATGACCCTTTAATTATTATCATTTAGTTATTCTGTTCCAATTACAGAGATTAGATGGCAGACTCTATAAAAATATTTCGGGTTTTTTCGCCAAATCTGTTTTTAGCATTTTTGATGTGTCTATGAATTCTAGCAAATCTTACATTGCTTGTGGATGTCGTGAAAGACGATTAAGATATCGATCTGGGCCAATTCCACCTGATGCCGTCTGGTCAACAATTGTATTCCCAAGAAGGGTTAACCATAGGCAGGCGGCCGGCTCTAAGAATATTGTCAATAACTGTTACAATATGTATATATGGATGATGAGTACATATTGTGTCCACCTCAAGTGACTGGGACATCAGAATGTTGATGATATGTTAGGCTTAATTGAGATTAGAATGATGATGACCTTAACTTGCTATATAGAATATCTGATCACCTTCAAACATCATATGTGGTGGGTCAAATTGTGTAGGCCACCGAAGACAAAGATCGGGTACCGGTGGCCCGCTCGCACGGCGAAGAGAGGAATTGCACGGTGGGTCTATGGAGCACGCGCCGCCTCTTCCGTCACCCCGGACCGATTTGGCGGGGCGAAACGCATCCATAGCCCACAGCAAAAAAAAAAAGAAATGGTCAAATTGTGTAAACAAAATGTGCTTTTCATACAACTTTAAAACGTTCAAATCAATCATTCATTATTTAATTTCCATTCTCAAAGGTATGACACCACTGCTAGCAGCATCAGTGACGGGTCACACACACATTGTAGAACATTTGATCAACGTTGAATACGGTCTAGTTACGCGGCAACAGCGCATCGATGCGCTAGAACTATTAGGTGCCACGTACGTTGATAAGAGACGAGACATGGTCGGCGCACTCGCACTTTGGAAACGAGCCATGGACGACAGGTGAGCAACCTTTTAGTCTTGAAACAGATTTAGCATTTCAATCATGCCGGTAATCAACACTATAGTATAAAGACAAATAGTACTAAATTTTTAACTAGATAGAAAGGCTTTTTTTGTACATGAAAGCTATCATTAGCAGTAGGCAACTTGTAAGATATAAAAATTTAAGCAAAATATATACTCAATTTCCGCGTGGTGACGGAGTAAGACTACTATTCACCAACCGGGTGATCGTACGAGACGACTAAGGGATATAAAACACATATAACATCTATGCGAGAGAAAGAAAACTCGAAACAAAACCTTATACCAACACGTCTGACCAACGCCTGGCGCGGCCAGTAGGTTAATTTCCCTCCCATTACGGAGGAGGCCCGAGCCCAACAGTGGGACATTTATGATCTGATGATGATGATGACGATAATGTACTCAATTAGCATTCAACATAATTATTAATTATATGTGTTCGGTATTTCTCTTCAAAATGTTGCCGAAATACCGTTTTATTCCATAGAAGAAAGGGAATAGTCCAAAAGGTCAGTTCGCTGAAGTAGTAATAGGCAGACTATGTTGCTGGACTATTCGATAATTCAAGGGAAAAAGTTCTCGGGCTGCGACCACGACGATATGTTATGTTGACATCTTCTAAATAGAGATAAAAGTAGGAAAATGATTATGATGCAGTGATCTTCTTAGTAGAGATGAGTAGTTCCGGAGCGTAATAGTTCCGAGAATTATGTCCGAGTCGTTCCGACGACCGAGTAATAAAGTGTGCGTCATGCATGCGTCTAAATATTCTTCTATATATCGTCGTCGTCTATATATCTTGGTTGTCAGTCCTAACCCTGTCATGTCAAGTATGAGGTTAAATCAACTGATATTCCGACACTTACTGACAAATAAACGGTACCTAAAAATAAATTGTATTTCGTAGTTCATAGCTCCTTCAAAATACTAAATTTGAAGGAGCTATAAACTACAAAATATGGATCTTGAATGGCTGGAGCCGATTAAAATTATGTCCGCGCATGTTACGTTGGATTGGATTGCATAATCATGTCATTAGAACGTATAGGATAGGAATCATGTACTATCGGTCAGCGGAACTAGATAGGTCCGCGAACATGTTTCCTGGATATAGTTCCGACAGAAAAAGGAATCGTTCCATGTCCGATCCGCTCAAGGACATGATTTGCACATGACTACTTCTTAGCCTAATATACATTTAATTGTTAATCACGTTACTTTCCCTAGAGTGAATTTAGGCTACTAGGTACCCCGCGTTACGCGTACCCTAGCGAGTTTAGGAAAATGATTATGATGCAGTGATCTTCTTAGTCTAATATACATTTAATTGTTAATCACGTAACATTCCCTAGAGTGAATTTAGGCTACTAGGTACCCCGCGTACCCTAGCGAGTTGTAGGATCTATTTTGAGCTCCCTTCATCTTTTCCTATAGTAATCAATGGCTCAATTTTAGAGAAAATGATTATTGTATTCGTTATCACATGGAGAATTTGAATATGTTGATGGGTTATTATAGATCTTAAACAATTGAACATAATTTTCCACAGATGTCATAATGGTAGAAATACGTGATGACGTATCGTGTTTGATTTCAAATGTTGTTCTGAGGTTTGGATGTAATTTCTGTCTGTTAATTGTATGATTATAAAATCGCCTGCTTGTATTAAGTAAAATAAATAAAAAACATAGATTTATATAATGATTTTTGATTTACGCGAGTATTACACATTTGAAATAAAACTATTTCCATTTATTAATTGATTTTTAATTTCGACGTTTCGAATACTTTAGAGGGATCATATACATAGCCTCACTCCTGTTTCCCAGAGGTGTAGGCAGAGACTACGGATAGCCACAAACCACGATCCTAGCATACCTCCATCGCTTCATTCACACTCATAACAGTCTTCATGCATGCTCTACGATTACGTATACTCATAGTATGACCTTTCAACACATCTTCAATTTGGTCCAGAAAAGTACAGCGACTTTTAGATTGCAGTTATGGAATAGGTATATTAAAACCAACAGTTGTATATCGTAGATGATACTTATTTTTTGTTACTGTCATGACTTTTATAAATTACTTTCTAAAACTAGTGTTTTCCTCAGATTTCCAGCAGATGGAAGTGAGCCGATCCCCAAACCCAAAGATATACCACGCATAGAGGCGTATGACTACGCCGTTGAACCGAGCAATGCCCAACAATTGGAGGAAATACTAGCCGATCCCGACGCAATGAGAATGCAGGCTTTAGTCATTAGAGAAAGAATTCTAGGTAATTTTTATCTTATATTACATGTGAACGTCTATGATCAAATATTCTGTGAATACGGGATAGGGTCTCCAAAAACCAAGTCCTCTACATCGAGTTTAAATCGGCCTACGCAGTTTTCTTTCACACTCAGTCGTTTCACGAATCCATTACTTAGTAGTGTTGTATTTTAAGAATCTAAAATTATACCAATAAGCATTAAACAAACAAAAAAAAACAACAATTATACTCTGAGCATTGCTATTTTTTCATTTTCTGATTAGTTAATTGTTTTATAAAATCGATTTATTCATCAATCATCATCATCATCACTTCATCAATGAGTCTCTCAGTAAGTCAAATTAGAAGATTTATTAGAACGATGGATACGCTACTAAAGGCATTCTTTGGGAATTATATTAGAATTATAAATGCTTTCAATATTGTATAATACGACACGCTGAATATTGGATATAATTTTAGATCCATTTTTACATTCTTATCAAAATAAAGTTATTTTATGTCTATATGTCTCGTGGACTAAAGTTTTAAAATAATATAAATAGTAGTTGTCTATTTTCAATAGGCAACTACTCATCATGCTTTTAAATATGCGTATAAAATAAACAAAATTACTCATTTACATTCATATAAATTTATTTAAAAATATATTATTAGATTTATTACAAACAAAATGGATGTATAATTAATTCAAGTGACAGATTTTTTATTGACATGGCTCTTTTCTCACGGGTATCATAAAAGGTATATAAGCAGATGACACTACTGCAAGAATAGACATCTCGAAATAAAACGCTGCTTACCAGCTTTAGTATGGTTGTCCAATTTTTTTTACATTGTGCAGGATGTTCGCTAATATTCGTTTAAACAGTGGGACGTGTATTAGCTGAAAAAGAAAATTACTAGAAGTGATTATTACATTTGCTAGGGAATTAATTGTGCAGTTAGTCAAGTTACTGAAATTTTAGCATTTAACATGCTTGATTATTTATAAAAAGTGTGTCTACTTAGTTTTAAAATTGAGATGTTAGATTTAGGTCGTGTACGATATTAGATAGTGGTCGTTCTGGATCGAATTAATCACTTATCAATTTTCGTTGAAAGAAGTCGAAAAAATCGCTTAATAAGGCCGCCCATTGTACTGTATCCAATATATATGTATAGCTTTTTGTATTCAATACTGGTGTACAATAAAGTGTATAATAAATAAATAAATAAAGCTAACTTGTCGAGTCGTTCGTGGAATACGATAGGAATCTATGAAAACAAATGATCCATAATATAATCTGTCTTCCAGGTCCAGCACATCCGGACACGTCTTACTACGTCCGATATCGTGGTGCTGTGTATGCGGATGCTGGTAGATTCGCACGCTGCCGTACATTGTGGCACCATGCGCTTGATATGCAACGCGCAGTGCTACCACCGCTGTCGCCTCTCACGCAGTCCAGTCTATACAGCTTCGCTGAGCTGTTCTCGTATATGCTCGCTGAGCGAGCGCGACCTCCGCTCAGAGGTAATACAAACTTATTTAGATAAATAAATATATTAATTTTTGTGTATCTTAAGAGTTCAGATAACAGCAATGGTAATTTATTGCGTATAGTGACAGAGTAAGAATGCAAATTTACCACCCTATCTTTCCCGTGGGTGTCGTAAAAGACGACTAAGGGATAATACATGCATATAGCATCTGTGTAAGAGAAGGAAAACTTGAAATGAAACCTTTTACCAACACGTCTGATCAGCACGGTATAGTAGATCAATTTCCCTCCCATTAGAGAGGAGGCCCGAGCCCAACAGTGGGACATATATGGGCTGAGATGATGGAGATGCATATAACGATAGATGCAAGAGACGAAAATTTCGAAATAAAACCCTAAAACCCACCCGCCTGACCACCGTGATTTAATTATTGAAGTTAATTTTCCTTTTATTATGGAGCTGAGGAGTGGGACGTATATGCCCTGAGATGATAGTGATGATGATGAATGATAGACATGGAATAAAAATACTAAAAACTAAGAAATTTTATTAATTGCGACACGTTCACATACATATATTAATTATATTTTTACTTTGTCCTTTTAGGACACGTCGTTTACGCAAAGTATAAGTGTTCAGATATTAATAACATAGATCTCCTCGTCATTATGTCAACTTCGAACGATTCTATGCCGGCTGCATTTAATGCTTTTCTTTATTAAGTCGTTATTTCATCGAATAAATTATGGGATACACATGTTTTGAATCTGGGTGTAATTTATCTGTAAAATTTACATTTGCAAAGTTACCCGAGACTTAAAAATAAGATATTGTTAAAAAATATAATATAATTATAAATACATACATATATAAAAATTGTATTGTAATATATGTCTTTCTATTTTCAGGTCGCATTGTACCACCAGTGACATTCGAAGATATCGAACCAGTATTCAAAAAGGCATTATCCGAGATCGACAGAGGCATGGAGCTGCTAGATTTAAAACTGAGCATGGACCGCGAACAAACTTTAAGCACATTACAAAGGGTCCTAGTCATATCACTGCATCTTGCCGCACTAATGGCTAGGTTATTAGAAGAACCGGACTGCACTGAAGAAGTTTCCAGAAAGATTCATAAGGCTGTATACTCACTTGTTAAGTTAGATATTAAGGTTAGTACAGTCATGTTTATTTCCTATTTTATTATCTTTGATGTTAGATTAGCAAGCAGCTTACTTGATGGTAAGCGGTATTTCTAGTTTGTGCCTGCTGCAGTTGTCTTTGACAGTTAACACAGGCTATGGTTAAGCGTTGAGGCCTGCCAACCCGGAAGTAAACGGTAACTGCTGTAAAATTAAGTCCCCAAATCATGGTAACGAAATCATAGTACGATCTGTAACGGCCAACGCCATCTAGTGAATTAGTCGGAACTAAAATTACAATGATCGCTTTTCATTCCCACCAAGACAGATAAACAGCATTGGGGGTTAAAATGAGTTGCGCATTGATTCCTGTTCTTTCGTAATTGTATTTTAGCGATTTTGATATTTATATATATTTATTATTTTATGTGGCATTTTATGTTGTTATCTTAAATTATTCTCACTGCCTTATAGGTAAATTTATGCCTAGAATATGCTATATATGACTATGTGTTAAATTGTAATGAATATGAAATATAAGTGTTTTATGTGGCTTTCATGTTCTACCGAAATCCATAGAGTTACCTTCAGTAAGGTGCTGTCGTTTTACTAAAAGGGACAGCTTTATTTGCTAATAGTCAATGATGATATTATATGTATATTCTTTGTAACTATGTGCAAACACAACTTGAATAAAAAAATTACTCTACATTGTCAACAATATCTCGTATTAATAACAGATTTCAATCATCTATCATTATTGAGTATAGACTTAGATCTTTCAACGGGGTCGGTTATGTCATAAACATCACATTGGCTATTGTACTAAGTGTGACAGGAGGATGCTGCTGCTCGTTTTGTTGATGATACTTCAGTCATTTCTTTGACACATTGTATTCTAAATCCGTGCAAAGTTAACTAATTGCTGAAAGCAAAAACAACGAGGAATTTATGATGTTATTTGTTAGGTGCGACAGGGCCGGTCGGCGTTGCACGTGGCGTGCTCAGCGGAGACGTGCCGAGGCCGTGGTGCGCGCGCGTGGTTGCCTCCCGCCGGCTCAGCGCAGCCGTGTGCACCGCACCTAGTAGCACTCATGCTGCGACTGGGTGCTTCGCCCGACGCGAGAGACGCTGATGGAAATACGCCGCTACACCTTGTATGCAAGGTACGTGTTAATTAGTGATGTGACAGTAGAATTGTAACGAAAATGCATGTATATTCTAAATTTATGTTCAAATAAAATAAGCTTTTATTTTCGTATACAAAGAAAAAACCCATTCCGCATTAAATTAAGTTATAATTTATTATTATCTTAAATATTTAAACGAATGTGTCTTTAATTGAGCCTAATATTATTATCAATAAATGTTGAAATTATTTATTCTATTTTATTAAGAGTTAATTACAATCTATATTTATTTAAATATTTTTGTACACTTCAGCTGAATCCATGTCCCGCGGAGGTCGTCCGTGAACTACTAACTCACGGTGCACACATCGACACTGTGAATTATGAAGGTGAGACGCCAGAAGAAATCCTCAAGTCCTCCCAGCAGAGTCTGACGGCCATTGTCAATCCACTACGGTACACCACACTAAAATGCCTCGCGGCCCGCACAGTTAAAAACTACCGCCTACCTTACCGCCATGTCGTCCCACAATGCCTACACTCCACCGTCATTACGCATTAAGCCCGAGGTAGCATTATAAAAGTCCTTTCTCTCAAATATAGGGCTTGCATGTTCGATAAAGATTAGTTGAATAGCTCAGACCTGTTTGTTTGCAGGTTAAAGAAGAGTCTTGTCTAAATTTTCCAGTTTTTATGTGTTTTCAATTATAAGCCAATTAAATATTGACACCTGGGACTCCAAGAGATCAGCTCATTGTAACTTACAAATACTAGACCATGGATATACTCATAGATGGCATAGCTAATACAGTGAGATTTACTTTCAAATAGAAAAAAACTAATGTTTGCGCCTGTAATATTGCGAAAATTATGTGAAAATTAAAAACAACATGAAAGCCTATTTTGCCACCTTACATTCATCTCAATGTACTTACCGGGCTGGTTTATCTTATATAAATCTATACATTATTACAAAGAATAATATCGAATTATCCACATGCAAGCCCTTTAAATTTATAATATAAACGTTCTACTATAGAGTCATGCATTTCCCACATCGACCTGTTATGTGAAAACTCGTAGTTAAGTGATATCAATCTCAAAACTTATCTAGTAGACGTGTAGACGCTTTGTATCCGTAGATTATTGCAATAAACTGGATTCTTGTTGGAATATATAACTATAATTTTGAAATGGTGGGTAGGAAGGCAAATCACGTCATCAAGTTTAAATACCTTCTGAAGTCGAACAGCCATAATGGTACAAAAACGTCAACGTTGTATGCCTGTTTCACTTCAAAATGAAAAATCTTTAATCAGAAATATTGCCTCAAAATGATTGCTTTTCCTTCCTACATTTCAAAATTATAATAGTTTGCAGTCATATCGCCTAATTCAATTAATTGTAGAGCTATAATAATCCAGACTTCTTAACCCGATTTAGGAATTGACAGACGACGTTTGACACGTCACTGACATATGTCACAATTGACAGACTTTGATTTTGAGACATTTTGAAAACTAGTTTTAGCAGTTAAATTGGAACGATCAGTGTATATTTTAGGTACTATTTGAGGCTACGTTGTTATTGTTTTAATTTGTTATATTACCACCGGATTTGATATCTTTGTGTGTAAACTGCCATACAACATAGACAAGTGATATAAATTAGTTGTAAAGTTTATGCTAAAATTTGTTTTAAAATAATACTTAATTAAATTTGTGGAATAGAAGTTATATAAACTTTAGTAACAAATTTTAGTACAAACTTTTCAATTTTAACGTCTATGCGCCGCGGAATTAAAAAGTAGCTTCAGCTCAAAACTGTGTCTCTTTATATATATCAGTTCTGTGCAATTTTATTTTTAAAATTAATTTAATAATATCGCCAAATAGTTTATTTTTCTTAAATATTATATTATATTTTGTCCATTAATGACCTTAGATTGTATAGATGGTATTATTTTTATATGTGTCAAAAATAAATATCGTAACGTCCTTACATTTGGTAGTTCATATAATGGTATAGAAATTAAATTTCAGTGCTGTGCCGTACGTGATTTAAATACTTAGTAATAATTGTAAACATTGGAATAAGTAAATTGATGTCTTTAAATATTATGTATATTTAATTATAAAATAGCGGGCAGTATGTTTTGGGTGCGAGGGAATCGTAAAGCAATTATATGGTAAAAAAACTTAACTTATATTCTATAAGTCCTGATCATTTTAAAATTAAAATTTTTATATTTCGATTATACTTGGTGTGTTTAGATTGATTGACGTTATAATTTTTATCGACGTAATACATTTCTATACCCTAAATCCATTCAGTGTTGGTCTATACATATATCTATAAAAAAAAATATTCGGTTCAGTTTCACTAGTCCGGCTGATATCGACGTGTCTGTTTACTTAAGTGTTTCATTAAATCTAGCATAGCAAGTATTTCAAAATATATGCTACAGTCGCGTTTACTAAATAATGTATGATTATCGACGCTACTATAGTATTATATGACGCTGGAGTTTCTGTCAATCTGAGATATATCTCGCGTTTAAATGATACTATAATGTAGTAGTGTGGAATTAAATTTCACGGGTATGTTCTGTACAAGGCCACGACAATCTATCTATATCGCGAAGATTCAAGACCCAATAATTATATGTGCTAGACTTGTTAAAAGAAATTAAGATTAGTAACACTTAATATTTTTCTAATTGTATGATTTAATTAAAAATGTGACAAATAGCAAGTTACATGTTATTTTTTCGAAATGTTGCCATCTATTTACTAATTCAGGCCATGCACCTGCTTATAGTTGGACCAGTGAAACTAAAAATCTTGATCTTTCTCTTATTTGAAATTACAGTGATTCTAGATCTCTATGGTAAGTAAGTTTTTACTAAAACTTAATTACCATAACGAGAACTACTTTTTATTTACAGATAAATAAAATCAGTTAATAACTATAATATATGTTCTGTTTGTTAACTAAGAAGTATGTTGTTTAGATAAAGTCCATTTAATAATTAAACGCCATAAGCTAATGTTAGTTCATTAGTTATCATAATATTTACCATCATTTAATTTCACCAAATGAATACATATAAATATATTATATTTAAATTATACTGTGTCAATTATCTATTGATACCGGTTTTAGTTTACATATATCTTTTGGTTATGGGCTTTTTGGATTCAATTTTTTTTATATGTTATTTATTGTTAATATTGTGTAGACGGTTGCGAGTTAGTAGTTTCAACAGTCTGACGGTCAAATTTTGGTGTCATTTATGGAGCACACAATGACTTACACGAGTTACAGTAATGGCAGTACAGGCTGATATTAGTCCCAAATAATATTCTAGTAATAAAATTATTGAAGTATCTAATAGAACGAATAAGGTTAAATATTGTCAACCCAGTTTAATAGTTCAAGTTTATTTTTATTAAAATTGAGCCATCCCAGATGATATATTCTTTTAAGAGAATACGATTATATCGTCAGTAACCACAGTGCACAATCTTAGTATTCGTATTTATTATCGATTTTTATCCATTCGAGTATTTAGTATCGATATTATTTTAAAAACTTCATTTTGTAATATTATTCATATAAAGGAAATATAGACCAGTTCAGCGACACACTGCCCTCTCTATAGAGGTCTCGTATATGCGTCTATATGCATACGGTAAAAAGTAGTCGGTTTATCACAAAATATCAATATTTTTTAACACAAATTCACTATTTATATAATATAACTACTTTAGAAATAAATTTGATAAATGCAATATGTATTTTAATATCAGATTTAACAAAATCGGACTGTATTCAATCTAAATTTAATCCAGTTTTTTCAAACATACATAGATAGATAACTTTATCTAAACATAATACATGTATAGTTATTTCCATTATATTTAATTTTTAAATATAAAATATTAGAAACGAAATTTCTTTGGTTTATAGTAAAGATCCAACTATAAAATTTGAAAAAAAGAACGTTCCAGGTGGAAGTCTTTTGTTTTTGGTGCATAGTTCATCGAATATAATACACAAGCTAATGTGTCAAATAGCGAGCTTCGATTCGATCGTCGATTACGAAAAGATTTTGGTGTTCCAAGTTCAAACTCCACAGTAAGGCCGTCACAGTTTTTGCTCTAATCACAACGTCGGACACTTTCTAGTCTTATAACAAGTACCAAGTTATACAGAACAGTTTAAAAGTTTTAATATTTGTACACTGTCAGTGATTATACGCTTCATGAGTGTATTTGTATAAACAAATTAGTTTAAGTAGGGCATATTAGAAATTAATTGTAATGTTTATATTAGCCGAATGGGTAACGACGATGTAAAACTATTAGTACTGAATTAATGATAAAAAAAATATATTATTGTCTAAATGTGTTGTAATAACGACATCTCTTATATTGTGTGTATTTCCTCATAGAATTATTTAGTAATATTGCGTGATTATATGCTAGTTATTTTTGAAATTAATAAAATGCTTTAAAATATTGCTCCATTTTTTTTTAATATGTCGTTCAGCTTTTTGTTATTCACTGTTCAACGTATGCCTTTCCCACAAATGACGACCTCGGCAGGCGGGTTGGCGATCGTCGTAGTGAAGTGTTATTTCCCAGAAGAAAGCTGCTATCCTCTCTCCCGGTCTCTTGCTGATTTTTACGTCTCCCACAGGCAAGTAAGGAAGTGCACTCATAGTACGCGACCTGTTCAGGGGCAGAGATCTCCAAAAATACTAGGCAACAAAATTGCAATCTTTTCTGTATACTACGAGTGGTGAGGAGGCAGAGGGTTGAAAATTGTAAAAAAAGGTTACGTGATCCCATATTACGTTCTCCAAGGGGTGGTGGTAATTGCATTTGTATCCCGTCGTCCGACGGGCGAGGTGTAAAACTGCAGCATTAATTTGATTACAGAAATGTGGTCTAAGCAGTGATCTCCTTTACCGGGTGTTTGTCTTCTTCATTCTGCTATCAATGTCCATTATTAGACATATACCTCTTCATAAGAGGGATAAGAACCTAATTGCTACGTTTGGCAGTTAGCGGTTGCAATTTGTTTGCTAGTGGCTCAGTCGCTTTTTAAGATTTCCACGGGAAAATAAGATGTTGCGACATATAGGTATTGTCAACCGGTCATCACACGGGGTAACTAGCAGTGCCAAAAAATATTATGAGTCTGCATGTTCATCTGTTCCAAATTAACTTCTTGATTATTCGTTTTTTAGGCTGTCAGCTCTCATAATTCAATATGTCTCCATATAAATGGTCCTTAATTAAAGTACTGAATTAAAAATAAATCATAAGTAGTCAAGAGCCGCAAGAGCGTTATGGATAGTTTTTTGTTTTATTATACTTTTTAGAACTCTATTCTTTCTTAATTGGTTTTAGATCTTTGAATTATTGTTTTATCTCTTCAAAAATACTACGCTTGGTCAAATTTGTAGCTACGTGGTGCATTCCCTTTCGGATCTTTACACCAATACTCTCTTTCATACCTACTTGCTCTCTTACGTCGTCGTTACGAATGCGATCGGTCAGCCTAACTCCACAGATTTGGAGGAAATTAAATCCAATTTAATCGATTTTGAACATAAGCCGAAAATGTACTTGTACTGCCATCTATTGTTAAGAGCTTGTAAACAATTTTGGGCCGCTGTGGTTTTGTAGATGAACATTTTTAGATTACGAAATTGCAGTTAGGTTAAAAGTTGCAAAAATGTAGTTAGGCCGCGCTGGTTCTAGCAGCCTCATATATACTAGATATCTTACGTAACTTATCAACTGGTTCACCCACGCTATCATCGAGTAATATCCTATGTTCTCTGTTTGTTGATTAATATGTATTGTTCTATCTTTACATTAATACATCACAAAGAATCCTTTGCACGGACTATATTTATGAATATAAATGATTGTTCGCAATTATTTCTCAGATTATTTAATAGTGCGAGGTGTTTGTCTTTAGTAATCAAGAGCTTTGTGATCTTTTTCTCAATCCATATATATCCGACTTTCGACATTGTTCACAATGGAAAGGAATTTATCATGCTATGCAAAAATTTAAATAAAGACTTCGACATACATAATACTTACCTCAAGGTTTTTATTACAATTTTCTTTTAGTTTTATTTCGAATTTGCTCCGATTTAGCTCGTTTTTTTTTTGTTTTTCTTTGTGGCGAACGAGCAAGCAGTATGTTACTGCCGTCCATGGACCTTTGCTATATCAGGGGTACAGCTAGACCACTGCCTACCAATGAAAACCTGAAACCCACCCAGAAAGTTGGGTTTCCGGCTCTCGCTCACCAAAACAGAAAACAACAAACAAAGCACAGCAGCACATTGCTGGCGTCGATCTTCTGCGAGAGTGGGACTAGACCAGACGGACCGGCCCGCGGCTATAGACGGAAGACTGTCAAGTGTGATCTTACCACTATTACAATAAGTTTACTGCTTATGAGGAATAAAGCTAATTTATATAAGTTCATATTTGTATTATTTTACAGCTTCTGTTCCCTTAGTCATATTTTACAAATATGTATGTAAAAGTACCCATAAAAACCTAACCTGAGGTAAGCTCGACATCACAGCGAACAGTGTGTACATCATTCATCATCATTTCAGCTCATATATGTCCCACTAGTGGGTTCGAGCCTCCTCCAAAATAGGAGGGAAATTGACCTACTATACCACGCTTGTCAGACGTGTTGGTATAGGGTTTTGTTTCGAGTTTTCCTTCTCTTGCATAGATGTTATATGCGTTTTGTATCCTTTAGTCGTCTCTTACGATCACCCACGGGTGAGATAGGGGTGGTGAATTGTAATCTTACTCCGTCACCACACGGATAACACTACACTGTGTACAGCATAATTATATTTTTCCTTAAGTGCTTGTGGATGGTTTCTGATCAGTCTTCGTTCAGCGACTTGTTTACATAAATGTCGTCGGTGCAATTCCCGAGGACTATACTTTGTGCGAACTACAAATAGTCGTAAGTATCAATCTAATAAGTCTCCACTCCACTCATGTTTGTAATGTCTCATGCATTACATGCTTTAGTTCCTTATGTTCCATGGTGTTCTTTCTAAAAGAAAGCGGTGAATTCTGTGTCCATTTTTTTTTTTTTTTTTTATTGGTGGGCTATGGATGCGTCTCGCCCCGCCAAATCGGTCCGGGGTGACGGAAAAGGCGGCGCGTGACCCCATAGACCCACCGTAAAACCTTCTCTCTTCGCCGTGCGAGCGGACCACCGGTCAAATCGAGTATTTTAAGTTCGGTGGCCCGCCCGGCGGTTTACCCTCGCGGGTTCCTCTCGTCGACGCCCCGACAGATTTCGCCGTCGGGGCGTCGCCCTCACGCGGTGGCCTCACGTCGGGTGACCGGACAATTCCCCGGTCCGATCACCCGAGGCCTCGGTTAGGGCGGCATCAGGCGCAGGTATTCGTGCCTGCGCCGCCCCGGCCGCTGACGGCGGCCCGGGTCGCGGGAATCCTCCCGGACTCGTTCCACCGCCTCCTTCTGCGAGATGACAGCCTCGCAGAAGGCGACGACCGCGTCCCAGTTCCTGACGCTGTCGACCATCGCCCTCGCGACAGCCGGCAGCGTCAGGTCGGCACCGATAACAGCGACGAGGTCACGGCGATGCCGGTCAAAGCCCGGACACACCTCCAGCGTGTGTTGCGCCGTGTCCTCGTCACTGCTGCAATGGTGGCAGAACGAAGTCCACTCCCTATACGCGACCGTGTGCAGGTACAAGCCGAAGCATCCGTGCCCCGACAACACCTGCACCAGTCGAAAGGAGAGGACTCCGTGCCGCCGCTCCATCCATTCCATCAGTACGGGCCGGAGAGCCTCGACGGTGACGACACCGTGTCTAGGCCTCTCCAGCCGCGTAGCCCAACGGGCGATGACGTCTCGGCGGGCGTCCTCGCGCCAGGTGGCTATCTCGCTCAGCGATGGGGAGCCACCTTCGTCGCGCAGTGAGGTCACCCGCCGGTAGAAGTCGGAGAGCATCTCCGCCTCTAGGTCCCACGGGCGTGTCCCGGCCAGTAGGCATGCCGCCTCGGTCGATACCGTGCGGTACCCGCGAATGGCTCTGACCGCCATGACTCTCTGGGGTCTCCACAGAACAGCCCTGAGCTGGGCATTCAGAGCCCTCGCCCATACGGGTGCGCTGTACATGGCCATCGAACGGATCACCCCCGCATACAGCCGTCGACCCTCGAAGCTGGGTCCGCCCACGTTCGGCATGAGCCGCGAAAGGGCGGACGCCGCGCCGACCAGCCGGGGAGCAATTCGGCGAAAATGCTCCCGGAACCACCATCGCCCGTCGAGCAAGTACTTCATATGGGCCTGGATGCTGATGTGGACGGAGTTGACGACTAGCGAGGCGCCGATTGGCGGCCTTACGGGCGTCTTATTTAGGGCCACCCTGAGCCCCAGCGCCTCGATTCGCCCAACCATCTCCTCGGTGCCGCGAGTGGCCAGGCTCGCCGCCTCTTCGAGTGTCCTGCCCCGGGCTGTGACGAGCGTATCGTCAGCGTAGCATATCACGCTCAGCCCGGGGGGGAGACTCCCTCTCAACGCCCAGTCGTACCCGATGTCCCACAGAGTCGGCCCCAGAACCGACCCCTGTGGAACGCCGCACGACATGGACGTCCGCACAATGTCCCCTGCGGGACTCGCGCAGAGGACACTGCGCCCCTCCAAATAGTCCGCCACCAGCCGCCTCAGGTACAAGGGCACCCCATGAAATCGGAGCGCCTCCCTGATGCAGCTGAATGGCAGACTATTGAATGCATTGGCGATGTCCAGTGACACCGCCAACAGCACTCCCCCGCCGGTGACAGCCTCCGCGGCCCCCCACGCCGTGGATTTGGCGTTGAAGTCCCCCAGAACCAGGACGAGGCCCGGTGCCAGTCGCCGTATCGAGGCCTCCAGGTTGGTGAGGGAGGCCCCGAAATCATCCATTCTCCTGGTAGGGGAGAGGTATACGCTGTAGAGCGTGACCCATCCCCATTCCGCCGCGACAAATTCCTCGCCCCTATCCAAAAGAGACAAGGACGGGAAGTGCCGCTGCGTTGAGACGACGATTGCCGCAGTTCCGTTTCGGCTGACCACCCAATTGGGGCGATCAGGCACGCAGTACGGTTTCGCGACTACGGCTGCACCAATCGACCACTCCGCCATGGATTGCAGGAGTAAATCCTGCGCACCGGCGGAGTGGTTGGTGTTGGCTTGCAAGAGGTGGTGCATGGATGGTGTAGCCATTAACGGGCTGTATCCATGACCTCCCCCTCGCCGGCGGGCGATCGGACCGCGCTAGGAGCGGGAGCGGCCGTGGTCGGAGGGCCGCCCCGCCCCTTTGGGGCCAAAGCTGGAGGTTTGCACGCCCCAGAGCCCATGCGGTGCTTGGCGGGCTTATTGCCCGCCGCACACGCGGGGCAGTGGGGCGGGGCGGCGCAAGATGCCGCCACGTGCCCGGTCTGACCGCAGCGGAAACACAGTCCGCCGCAGTCGAAGCAATTAGTGCACGTCGGTCGAGTATGTCCGACCGCCATGCACTTATAGCACCTCGCAGGTCGGTGCTCAAGCACGGTCACCCGCGCCGAGCTCCAGCCCACGAGGAGCCTGCCTGAGCCGGCCAGTTGCCTGACCGACTCCACCGGGCACTGCGCCCAGGCGGCACCTACGCCGCCCGGACCGGGGCGAATGACACCAACCCGGACGGTGTCTATGGGACACCCGGTTCTCGAGGCAATAGCCTCCCGGATGTCTTCCACCGTCACGGAGTCGTCCAGACCCGCGATGCGCATTTCGGCGCATTTGACGGGCCTGGCGATCCTGATGCCACCCTCCCCGGCAAACAAACCTCGCAGCTTGTCCGCTACGCTGTCGGCCGTCTTGGAGCCCTCGGCCCCGAGGAACTCGAGGATTCGAGCCCCTGTCCGGCCCTTGCGGGTCCTGGCTTCGACGCCTCCAATATCGGAGACGTCTAGCTCCCGCCGGGGCTTCCTCAAGACGGCCTCGTAGCTGAGGCCCTTCTCAGCCGCCTCAGGCAGCACAGTGATCACCACTGCAGCTGTCTTCGGCGACTTGAGCCCCTTACGCGGCCTCTTCTTTTTACCGGCTCCTGCCTGTGCAGCGGAAGCGGGGACCTCAGCGGCGCGCTTGGCCTCCGCTCTCCTCTTCTGACCGCGACTCTTCCGGTCGCGCTCGGCCACCTGCCAACCCTCGGGCGCAGCAGGCGCGACAGGCGCGGAAGGCGCAGTTGTTGACGCGTTAGTCGTCGCCGGCGGTGTTGTTGCCGACGATGACTGCGGTCCGGCAGGAGCCGGTACCGTCCTCTTCCTTGGCTTTGGCGCGGGCCCTTTGGGCTTGGGCACCGCCGCGGCCGTGGCGTAGCTGCCCCCCGCGCGGCCACCCTGACAAGGCAGCGGGGCGGGGTCTGATGCCACATGCGGCCGCTTGTCCGCGGCGAGAGGCGGCCGGACACGTGGTTCTGGAGGCAATCTTGCCTCCAGAACGGCCACACGCGCATCGACGAGTTTGCCAACTGCGTCGATGATTTGGCGCAGGGCCTCGTCCAGTAAGCCTCCCACCGCAAGCATCGGGGTCGGCTGAGCCTCTTCAGGGGCCCGTTCTGCGGCGCATGGCGGCTTTGACGCCGCAGGGGCGCTAGCCGGCGGCACGCGGTCCGCAGTGAGAGGCGTCCTCCTCACCACGGGGACCAGTTTCGCCGCGGCGACCGCGCCAGCGTCAGCCGGCGACGAGCGCTTTACAGCGGCAGGCGTCTTTCTCGCTGCGGGGACGGGTGTGACGGTTACGCCAGTGCCCAACATTGTCGGCACCGCAGCGCGAGGCGGCTTTGGCGCTGCAGTGGCCGCCGAGCAGCCGGCCTTGGCCGGCGGCGCAACTGACGTAGGCGGCACGAGCCGCGCCATCTGTGCCTTGAGTTCGGCCACGTCCTTCATCAATTGGCGGTTTGCCCGCCGCAATCCCGCCAGCATGTCCCCTTGCTGTCGGTTCCGGGTCCGCATGGCTGACAACTCGCCGTTAAGGCGGGCATTTTCGGCCCGCATGTCCGGAGGGTCGTCGTTAGCGCGGGCAGCGGCCGCCGCCGCCCTTTCTTCTTCCGAGGCCCCTCGCCCTCTTCGGGAAGCCGGCACCTTAGGTGGGGGCATGTTGGCCACGCTCCCCTCTGAATCGGCACCCGAGCTGCCACCCTTACTTAGGCGGCGCTTCCTCACCTGCGAGGGGAGGGCCTTCTCCTTGGTCGTCAGTGTTGTCACTGTCGCCGCCGGGCTCTTCGCCACAAGAGGCGCTGACGACCTGGCAGGGGCTTCAACAGCCGGCCCGCTATCCTTCTTGGACGGCCCTGCGGGAATGTCACCGCCCTCGTCCATTCTGGCGGTAGAACCGCCACCCCCATCTTCCCCGGACGGCTCTGCGACATCGCTGTCGCCCTCGTCCGTCGACGGCTCTGTTTCGGCTCTACCGCCGTCCTTCCTTGCTGCCGCGGCGTCAGCCTTCCTGCGCGCTCGCCGCTTCTCCAGTCGCCTTTTGAAGCTAGAGGTCTATGAGTCCCACGAGTGTGGGAGAAACTATGTCGTCGACCCGGGCAAGTCTACATTTACCAACCAGGGGGGCAGCCGGTACCCTGGCTGGAGCGTGCTAAGAACAGAACAACCCATCTGCCATGCATCTTCTCGCCGCACGCCGAAACTTAAGATTGTGGGTGATTTCCGAATTCGAATGTACATTCGAAATTCTTTATAGAGGTTGTCTTCCTCACGGTCCGGGCGGTTAAGCCAAGACCCGCTCCGCTCCTGAAACTAAGACAAGCAAAGAATCAGGTTTACGATTTGACGACGGTGGCACATGCCTGCTCAGCCCTCAAATGAATGAGTGACTGAGCCCGTCGCGGATTCGCGTCCGGTCACCTTCTACGGATAGAAGGCTAGGAGCGAAGCGCCAGATATTCGTTACGGGAGACAATCCTACAGAATGATCTGAGGGACTGCCGCCCGCACCCAGGGTACACCGCGTGGAGGTTTCTGACATCGTACCCCATTCTGTGTCCATTCTGAGCATTTCGTAAATTTACACATGTCGTGACAATTACGTCAAATACCTACGAGCATATGTTTCCACTAAGCATACTTTCAAGTACGTTGATAATTTTGTACTTTGAGGTTTGAACCTTTGAACGCCAGTATTTTAAACAATGTAGGTATAACATATTTACGTTATAGATTATTTTCAACGATAAGGTTGTAATAACAAAACATTATTTGTTAAAAGTTTATTACAATTAAACACTGTTAACAAAGGACTTTATGTACAATAGTCATATTTATTTAAAACAATCAAGACATTAGGGTTTAATCAGTATAGTATAAACCTATAGAGAATTCTAAATTGTATAATATTTTTTATATAATGATTTTATAATTGGCAAGATATCATTAAACATGTAATATCTGCCGGTTAATTTAATCCAAATAAATATTTTAATATTTATATCAACCAAGGAATATTTTTTTCAATTTAGGTGTTGTCGTAATTAATGTTTCTAAATCACGGACGGTACTATTCGGAAACATTAACCATATACGCTTCGCTTTAATCATGTTTTGCATTAGGAATTTCGCCATTGTTATACCGGTATTATTCTTTACGTGTCCTATACCAATTACAAGATCTAGAGGCATTTTATTGAGTTGATACTTTCTTAATCCACATAATAGAGGAAAGAAAGAGAATTGGTCAATCATATTGTCTGTGCCGCTAACAGCTGATAGATACAATTTACATTTTTCCTCGTTGCTGTTATCCCACACCAGTCCAAGAGCTTTCGCTTCACTTGCTTCTATTATTGGGAATCTATTACGATTTTCGAATGCGTAAGCGGCAACGAGACCAGACAAACGGTTGTAAGTGAATTCGAAGTCTTCAACAGTTACGCCTTTGCCCGCCTTTTTCACAATCAATGGTGTGCTGAAATAATAACGTTATTTAATTCTTTAAAACATTAGTGCCTTAATTAGGGGACGTCCATTAATCACGTGATCTTTTTTTTTTAGCATTTTCAACCCCCCTCCCCCTTGGTGATACGTGGTGAGGTTTAAGACTATGAAGGTTTAGGACTTCGTGATTTTTGTCAGCCACCCCCCCCCCCCGACCTTTCAAACCTCACGTGATTAATGGACGGCCCCTTATTAGTGAAAATGAAAATATTAGTGCCTCAATGAATTATTTATTTAATTTAGGAACACTAACGAAAGAGAAATTGTAATCTATGAAGTTATTTTTTTTTAATATTAAATTATCATCGCCATCTTAGATCTTACTCACCCCACTGCGGGACACGAGCCTTCTCTTCCAGAAGAGAGAATTTCACCTACTATGCCATGCTATTCAGACAGGTTTAGTGGGATATAGTTTTCCTACCCTTGTATAGATATTATATGCAAATACACCCTTTTGTGTCTTTTACGACACCCACAGGTAAAATAAGGGGTAGCGAATTGTATTCTTATTACGTCACCAGACATATAAATACATACACTCAGCTAATGAGACTGATAAAACAGAGTAAAGATATAAAACAATAATTTAAAAATATCGCTGCGAAGTACACACATGATCGCACAAATTGTTGTCGTGCGTAGGAATCGAACCGCACGGAAAGTCGCTATTGAGACCACTGATACATTTGTGTGATTCATCATTGTGCTTACTTCCTTTCAAGTTGCATCCCGTCTATCAGTACAGAGTGGCCTACGGGAAAACTGTTGACTTTCTGCCTCAGTAAGTAACCGCTGGATAGGATGCTTTCGATGTTGGCGTCCACACGGAGAAAGTCCGCATCCTTATATACATTATAGAATACGGGTCCATTGAATACAGTTGTACTAGGAGACTTATGTTCAACCGAAAACTGGAATTTTTCCATTTCAATTGATGACGAAATCACGCACTGAAATAAAAAAGAGACAGAAGCTATTGTATAATGGATTGAAAGCCATCTATGGCTAATAACTAAGTCACACGCAAAATAAAATCTATTGTATAACTTAAATTAAATAATTAATAAAATAAAAATCTTAAATTATTCTATGCTAGCTTCTGCCCGCGGCTTCGCCCGCGTTAGCGGTTACTTTCCTAAAGTTTTTCATCCCATATTTTTATTTTACCCCTTAAGGGTAAATTTTTACAACATGTTTATGTCATATTTAATTATGGCCACCGAAGTTAAAATCGAGTACCGGTGGTCCGCTCGCACGGCGAAGAGAGAAGGTTTTACGGTGGGTCTATGGGGTCACGTGCCGCCTTTCCGTCACCCCGGACCGATTCAGCGGGGCGAGACGCACCCATAGCCCACCAATAAAAAAAAAAAAAAAAATGTCATATTTAATTATATCTAATCAATAGCCTAAAAATAAGTTTCAAGCTTCTGGCTTTAAAAATGATGATACTTCTTTACAACTTTTTATCCCCCTTTACAACCCTTTTTTTGCATTAAAAAGTAGCCTATATCCTTTATCAGGCTCTAGACTACCAGTGTACCAAATTGCATTTAGATCGGTTCAGTAGTTTTGGTGTGAAAGAGCGACATACAGACAGACAGAATAACTTTCGCATTTATAATATTAGTAAGGATTCCGTGTTTTATTCTGTTTGACAGCAATTTCATAAATCTCTACGTAATGTTTCCTAATCTTCTGAGTTTATAATATATAATTTCACACAAAATTCATATTTTTTTACAACTGTTCACTAACTTGGCAAAATAGATCATAGCTATTGCCAATAATGTCTAGCGTGAATTTGGAATGAAAAAAAAAAGTTTTTTTTCGCCTTTAGTGGCAACCGCGGTAGCAGTCCTGATGGTAACACTTGCTTTCTCTGTAATATCTGAGGTATATCAAAGGTGTTGTTTACTGAAAGGTAAGGGGATGAAAGGAAGGTAAGGTAAGGTATGGGGATCCAATACTCGTTCACCGAACAAAGCGCAGGGGCAATTCTCACTCATAAAAATAGATCACGAAATCGAGTTTCTACGTTTCATAATTGTAAATTAGAATTATAGATTCTCAATAGACAATACGCACGTATCTTCAAAATGAATAAAATATTTTTATTTGTAATGTTCATTGCTTAAAAAACATACTTATACAATTCTTAATGAAATTTATCATAGTTAGGTAATTTAGTAGTGAAATTTGATGATCAAACTGTCTGTTTTGAAATTTGCTCCCACAACTTCCAAAAGGCGAATTGTCTCTCAGTAACAAATTGCTGATACTTTGTCGATTTTATGCGAGTGTGGTACTTACTCTAGATCCAATTCATTTATGGCTGCACATAGAAAACTACGGTGGCATTAAGAATGTATTATTTTAGTGCTTACTGTCCCCGTAGTACAGATTGCTATTTTTATTTAAGTATACTTTCCGTTTTGTCCGTGCGGTGACGGAGTAAGAATACAATTCACCACACCATATCTTGCCCGTGGGTGATCGTACGAGACGACCAAGGGATATAAAACGCATATAACATCTATGCAAGAGGGGGAAAACTCGAAACAAAACTCTATACCAACACGTCTGACCAGCGTGGTATAGTAGGTTAATTACCCTCCCATTACGGAGGAGGCCCGAGCCCAACAGTAGGACATATATGGGTTGTGATGATGATGCTTTCAATGATTTAGAAAAAAACAACGTCTCTTATTAAGAATTTTCTTTTTGTTGCGCGGATTTTCATATTAGCATGTACAAATTACACCCAGACTCAAAACAATTATTTGTGGATCGCGCGAAGTATTGTCCCGTGTGGCGATCGAACCAATGATATGGAAGGTAACTACTTAGATCACTTTCCATGTGAAATTATTTTTTTTACAAGCTTTTAATCATGAAAATCTAGCAGTTGTAATGATGACTCAGATATCGAATTTCTTTGACTAAATCTATACTAATATTATAAAGAGGAAAGGTTTGTATGTATGTTTGTAATGAATTGGCTCAAAAAGTACTGGACCGATTTAAATAATTCTTTCACCATTTGAATGCAATATTATCACTGATTATTATAGGCTATTTTAATTGTAAGAAAAATATAAGCATCCCTACTAAAATTACAATAATATTACCCAAGGTGTAAAAAACGCCCATAAAATATCTTTCATCGCATGTGCTGCGAAAACTATTGATAATAGAACCAAAAATGTTCCACAATATTAAAGATCATATCAATATATACAAAAAATGTCGCGATAGCATGTGTCTAACTATTGTAGTTATGTCACTCTAACTACTTTTTAACATTTTAAAATTTAATAGAAATTTCGACCATAATCAGACCAAGTTATTTATACCTTTGCCTTAATCCTTATCTAAATAAATGATTTCTCAAGCAAGGCTGTTTAAATACCTGTAAATAACTTTTTATTTTATTAAAATCGGACACTCCATTCGAAAGATATTATGAGTTTAATCAAATTGAAATAAAATTAATTCGCCGCCGTGACGCGCCGGTGCGGCGGGGCCGGAGTGCAGGAGAGGGGCACATCTCTGAAATAGGTAGCCGTGCGGCTCGCTCTGAGAAATTTAAGTCCTCCCAATATGTGTAATGAAACAAGACTTTTGGTTATGGAATTGCGAGACAATGTGATTGTAGCTACTATCATCACCGGCCCCGCGGCCAGACAGCTTGCTCACTTTCCGCGGATCCCGATGATACCGACGGATTATCCTATATCTTTTAAATCTTTACAGTTTCCTGTAAAGATATTGTTTGCCCTTACAATAAATAAATCCCAGGGACAAACTTTTTCTATGGTTGGCATCGATCTAAGAAAAGAGTACTTTTCTCATGGCCAACTATATGTTGCACTTTCTCGAGTAGGGTCTCCTGAAAATCAATATGTTTTATTGCCATCTACAAATACCACTGCTAACATAGTGTATAGTGAAGCATTAAGGTAAAAATGGAAAATTTAAATAAAAAACTAATAAAATTTAAAAGTCTTTAAAATAAAAGATGTACTTGAATAAAGAAATGATACACAAATAAAAAAAAAACTACATTAAAATAAATAAAAAATATAAATCAAAAAGGAAAAATAAATGTAAAAAAAAACTTAGCACATAAGTCGGGGTGCTATATTTTTTATTCTATGAAATATGTGATAATCAGTACTTATACAATAATAGTAGGTATATAATGTATCTAATTATTATTAATATACCTATACTCTAAACCTCAGTGAAATGTTTTTAAAAATTACCAGTTGATGTCATTTATTCTGTTTACTCATTTTGTTTTTGAACATCAACCCAAGGGAAGCTAGAGATACATTATTGCTAATTACATTATTATTTAGGTATTTCCTGCATTTACTATACGTTTATGCCAAAATGTTTAATAAATAAATGTTCACCTGTGCGAAGCCGGGTCGGGCCGCTAGTCTAGAATATCTTTATTAAGGTAGCAGAGGTCAGAGTCATCATCACCATCAAAAGGACAAGAGTTCTGCCGAAACTAGCTAGATCATAAACTGGCACAAATACGGTTGGGAATAATAAAAGCATGTAGAATTATTATTTATTAGAAAGCTGGAATCGAACTAGATACATTCGAGTATAAGAGAATCTTAAATTATAAACATAAATTCATAATCCAAAGTCCTCTTACTTCTCTCAATCTTTTATAACAACAATGTTGTTAGCTTAGATAATTATGTATTTTATGTAGTAGGTATAGTGCCACAAACTTATCTGACCCGGTGACAGCGTCGCTGTTATCGCATTTAGTGTTGCCAGTAGAATCTATTTGCAATAAATTCGGGAAATGCTTTCCCATGTGGTAACGGGTTTAAAAAACAATATTGAACACTCCTTTACAGAACTTTCTGTGAAGTTATAAAAATGGAATTATAGCATTGTCATCCGTGGGCTTACAGATGGGAAGTAGGTTAGCGTGATACACGCATCAATGCTTATGAACACATTTTATTATGCTTAATAGAGAAGAAACAAAATATAGTTTTTATAAATACTTATATTTTAACACAATGATTATGATCTACAAGTGTAGGGAACTTTTTTTATAATGGACATATTCCAGGTATGCCCAAGTCATTTGACTCATCAGTCACTTCATCATATGAATCATCACTTTCAATGTCACTGTATAAAGACAATGACAGGCTCATCTAGATATGTATCCTTTTTTCTGTATTCCTTTTAATTTTTTTTCACGTGATTACAGTGATTTTCCATTCACCTATAGTTATTCTATTATTAGCCTCTGCAATTAATTTAGGCATATTGGAGTTAGAGTTTTCAATATTCTGCTCTGCTATGTTTCGTTTTATTGAGCTACAAATCATTTCAATGGAATTTAAAGCGCAATGGTATGTTTGTAATCTTAATACGCTATGCCCATTGTGTTTAAGGATTTCGTCAATTTCATAAATTGGCTTAGACTTATGTCTTTTAAATATTTCATAAAGCTGCGACTTTGTAAGCTGTTCATTAAATGTAATGTGATCATTTGTCAACCAATTTTGTAATTCTGCTATTTTGTGATTTGAATTAGATGTTTTATTCACACAAATGTTGTAATAATCTATTATAACTAATGTTGGCTGATGCAGATTTGTTTTACGTTTCATCTTCTTCCGTCTTTTTCCTGGTACAAACTTTTACTCCGCTCTCATCGGCCTGCTTTTTATACTTTACAATTTTTCTTATAAATCCTTCTTCAACCCCTACATTTTTTTTTTACATTAAATACAATATTTATTTTCTGATCATCAACAAATAGATATACACAGAGATGCATATATATACTCACTAGGTACTAACAAGAAAAGAATGTTGCAGTTAAAAACAATCAAGCACATTCTTTACAATTAGATTTACATAAATAGAATATTATTGTATTATTTGTATAAATATATAATTCTATTCAAAATATAATGATATTGTATAAATATATAATTCTATTCAAAATATAATGACACCCTAAGAACAAATCAATTCATTATATTTAACACATAAACTACATTTAATGTTTATTAATAGTGGTTTCTTTCAAAAACTAACAACACTAAACTCTGGCTACTTATACAATTTTTCAAAAGGATTTAATGATACCTTAAGACGTTTTTCTTCCTTCATATAACTTAAAACTTGTAATAGAACATTTATTGCATCGCTTTTCGCATTTTAAAACCACAAAAAATAAATAAACACGGAGTAAACAACCAACAACTGAAATATGAACATATTGGGAGGACGATTGACGTTTGATGACATTTCAAAATGGCGTCATTAGTTCATCAAGTTGTCACCGGGTCAGATAAGTTGTGGCACTATACTTATACTTATTAGTAAATATTATATACGGTCTGATAACTTTCGATAATATTAGTTATTCATATTAATTAAATTATCTAAAATAAATAAAACACATTATTATATTAAAAAATGATTGCTAAACCATTAGTCAAATACATACATACCTATAAACAAGTAAACTTCATGTTGAATGCTTTTAACATTCAAATACCTACCTCACGTATGTAATTCACTGATTAAACGCACTAAGATGATGAAAATAAATTATTTATTTTCAAGAACACCAATGAACGCACAAGAACAACAATACTACTATCCGTAACAAATGAAAACATGAATGAAAAAGATCCCTTTTGTCGTAACCTAATGAAGATTAAATAAACCAACACAACAATTTTTGTTGATTGTTGCTACACCACTTAATCGACTAAGATGAGCGATACAATCGATTTTTTAATTGTTAATATAATGATTTCATGCTGACTGGCGATTAAAATAAGTTATATTTCATATTAGCGATGTAGCAATATTGAAATTCAAAATATTTATGAACTAAACTAACTTTGCTCGTGAATGTCGTAAAAAACGACTAAGAGCCTTATTTCGACCTAGGCCAACAAACACCATTGGATGCCGTCAACAATTACATTCCCAAGGAGGGTTGACGTCAGGCAAGCGGCCAATATCTTTTGCAATATGTAACAAGAGGAGTTCATATTGCGTCGATCCCAAGTAATTGGGATAAGAGCAGGAGAGTGATGAGTTGTTATTATTATGATATATTTAATTAATTTAGACTAGCTTATCTATTTAAAAAAATATATGTTTAATATGTAACGTAGTAATATTCTTATAAAGTACGTAGTAATATTCTTATAATCGACTTAAAATCAAGTGATTGTCTCTGGTCGGTTATTTCCACGATGACGCGTTGGTAGATTAATACACGATTATCTTGATGACCTTCAAATATTTTCAATTAGTATAATGTTGCCAAGATAATCACTTAATTAAATAAATATAGGAAATTTATGGCTTTTTAATATAGTTTGCAAATGTCTTTTTTACTTTTCTATGTCAACGTTTGTATCATATAATACAATGTACTTGCTTGAAATCGAATTAAATATGGAATTTAATACAACATTAATACACTTTTTTGTGGCATTATTTAGGATGAAAATAGTTTGAGCAAAATCTTTATGTAAATGGACACCCCATTTATATAAAGATTTTGCTTAAATTATTTTCTGCTTAAACTATATTATGTTTCAAATTATGTGACTGTTAAACCTGACCTGGTGCGGATGTTTAAGTTACTGTAATTTCTTATTAGGAAATTCTCGATAAATCATATCAAGTCTATAATTATATGTGGTAGAAGTTGAAATATTCTCTTCTATTTGAGTTGTATGTGAATTTGTATTGTAATTTGGCTAATCTTTCTGAGGTAAATAGATTCCAGGATTTGAGTATCCTCTGGAGTATATAAATACCAAGTCATATATTTTACCTATACCGTAATTTCAATAATAACAAATAATCTACAATTGTGCATGGTAGATGATAAAATACTGTTTCTCTATTCGAGTAATCATATGGCGAAATACAATATTATATTACTTACTTATCTATTCCTTTCGAGATTAATGAAGTCCAAGTTTCGATAATTCTTTAGAACACAATACAGGTTGCAAGAGTTTTAAATTCATTGGCTCGTTTCTAATATGCAACTAAATTTTTATATTAGCGATTTAGTTTTAATTTAAAAATGCTATGTGTGATAGTGGGCACAAAATTATTGGTAAATAATATGTGAATTAATTATAACTGAGCTAATTTTAGGTGTATTGTTGGTCACACTGAACTCGTCCTATTTATAATAAGTCATAAAACAGGCATAGAGAATGCAGAAACTTAGCAGTTATGATGGATTTTTACTACCTATTTACTATATTAAACTTCTCCATTTATTATTAGCCATAAACGATATTACAATTAAGTATTTGATGAAGAAAGAGAAAGGCTATTTCCAAATAAAAAATGCAATAAAACGACATAGTAATTATACAACGCCATCTTCCCAATCCGTATTGAAACTACGGCATTATATCTTTGGTGCAGCGTTACTTGCGTTGACAATAGGTGGCGTTCCTAAATATATAAAACTGTATAATGTTACCTCTCATCTCTTTTGACTGCCATCCTTCGTGTCAAGAAGTATAGATACAACGAGTACGAACGTAACATTGAACGAATGGTCTGCATTTAGGGGACAGAATTTTTGCCGGTAGAGCGCGCCACTTTTCAAGAAATATTCGTTTAAATCCTTACGCGGGAAGTTTTGTTGCTATTGACTGGAATGTTTTGTTGCTATTGACAGCTCTGGAATTTTATATTGAAATTAATTAAATTCAATATTCGCGAGCCAACGCGTGTTTACGTGTAATAATAATAATAGCATCGGTACGTTCTAAACCTAGCGTGGCAGAAAAAAGAACTAAGATCTGGGTTCAATATTGTGTCCATGAATACTAGTGAAAAGCTTATACCGTTCGGACTCCTTGTATCTTTACTTACGTTACGTAGTTACCATTTCAATTTTCTTTTTTATTTGTCAGATACTCCACATAATAATAACACGTATGTCTTTATTCTGTCAGGAACAGTTCTTTAGGTACGGTATCTATTAATTATTTGTAATAATAAGGTTAAGTGGACGTCCATTAATCACGTGATCTTTTTTTTTAGCATTTTTTAACCCACCCCTACCCCTTGGTGATACACGGCGAGGTTTAAGACTATGGACCCCCCTCCCCCACCAACATCACGTGAATTTTTAGTACCTACAAAGAAGTAGCCCACAGCTCATTATATTCTCGGTTTTTTGCTCTTTTACACTTTGCCAAAAGATCTTTATACAGATCACCTACTTTAAATGATTTCATTCCTGGCAAGGGCAAGTCACACTACACGCCGCTTTTCAGTAAAGAAATCTCAGCGTTTGACGAAACAATAAATACACGTGATATCTTACTACAGCTCCTCCCCCTGGTGATATTTCGTGATTTTTGTCAAAAGCCTCCCCCCTCCCCCCTTTCTAACCTCACGTGATTAATGGACGGCCCTAAGAAACAAATTGGTCAATAATTCAGACACAATCGACATCGAAAATATTTTTTTTTTTTGCTAAACGTATCTATATATTGCACTAAGAACTTAAAAATGAGATATATTTAACTTTGCCTTGTATTATCCAACGTTGGGAAATAGGTATCTCTTTGTTTTAAACGCTACAAGTAATCTCTTAAAATACATAGCTGCGTCTTAACGGCCTTGTAATCATTCTTCAAGAGTATTTTACACACGTGTGAAAACGCTCTCCTTGTTCATCACTCACAGCAAACTCATAGCATAGAATACTTTTCAATTAGTAGTAGAAATAGTACATACATACATACATACATATCATCACGCCATATCCCTTGCAGGGTAGACAGAGAGAACAGAGTGCCAGAGAACTCTATCTCTGCATACTTCACTCGCTTCCTCAACATTCATAATTCTCTTCATACACGCTCGCCGGTTTCGGAGACTCTTGACTCCACCTTCCTTCAGTACATGACCGATCTGGTCTAGGTAGGTTAGTCTCGGTCTCCCTCGGTACCTACATCCTTCCACTTTCGCATTGTATATCTTCTTAACCAGGCGTTCGTTCGGCATTCTTTCCACATGTCCGAACCATCGGAGCATTCCCTTTCGCATCTTTACACCAATACTCTCTTTCATACCTACTCGCTCTCTTACGTCGTCATTACGAATGCGGTCGGTCAGCCTAACTCCACAGATTTTTCGCAGAGATCGCATTTCGACCGCATTAATTTTACTATCATACTCTTTTCTGCATACCCAACTCTCGCTTCCATACAGTAATGTTGGGACAAGCACTGCGTTATGTATTGCTACACGTGCCTTCTGGCTGAGGTGGTGGCTGCCGAGAAGTTGCCCCAACGCTCCGTTCACTCTATTTCCCGCATTCACTCTTCGCTCTATATCAGTGGTGTACCTTCCATCTCGGCTAAATCCACATCCAAGATATACAAAGTAGTAGAAATAGTAAATATAATATTTCGTCCACAACATGTTTTAATAACACATTCCTAAGGCAACCCTTTACTTAGGAGAGGACAGGGCAATAGGAGTCAGCGGGTAATAGGAGTCACCGACACATCTATCCAACTAAACATGCAAACATCCCGCGATCAACCTGTCACCCTTTATCCCATCGGCCCTGTGTTGTACTTTGAAGAAATAGGTGTTATTTGATTTTGCGCCCCGTCCGTGTAATTTTTCGACGTCGTAAAATAATAAATAAGTGTATTTTTTTTTACATTACGCAATTAAAATATTTTCATTGATTTATTCAGAGATTCGAAACAGTGATACATAATTTAAATTGCGTGACTAATTCATAAGTTTTTTTTTATTTTCTCATTAGTGTAGTTGTGGGCAATGACAGTCAGGTGACACCTGTTACCTAAAAGTTAAGAGAACTAAAGTCCAAAAGAAAGACAATGAAAAAGCAAAACGATGAGTACCTCAAGAAACTAACTAAAACTCTTTATCGAATATTAGTACCAAGGTCTTATGCCAGGCTGATGAAGATGACGACATAGAAAATACCGGCAATAGATTCCTAGTATGCTGTGATTTTGGGAGAAATAATAAGATGTGGTATAGGTGAAGATACCTCATGTGGGTTATGAGCTCACGCGGAGTATACCGGTTGGGTTTCGGCCAAAGGATATGTTTGCGACGTCTGCTAAATTTTCTTGACTCCGATTACCCACAGGGTGATCACCATTACCCCTCACATCAGGGTAATGAGAGTCAAATGCGTTTATTTTAAATTGTAATATTTACTAAATCTGATTACCAAATTGATTGAAATCGATCTCATATATATAATAGCTAATTAAACAAATTTAGTGTGTTAGTAGATACAATAAATATATAAATTTTAATTGTGTTTAATTTGATTTCTCGCTTAAGTGACTCCCATTACCCTCTTTTTCCTTATATTATAGGTAAAAAAGACTTCAAATATATTTCTCTATCTTATACTCATATTCGCAAATTTATTATAATTGTGCTCATAGCGTATTAAGTAGTGATTCCGTATTGAATATCGTAAGTTCTATTCACAGAAATATGAAGTACCTAATTAATATTTCCATGGTTCTATTTCGAAGCAAGACTTTCTATGATCAACTCAAATTCTTGATCTGAGTCTACTTGCAATTTGCTTTCAATATTGATACTTTAATGAAGATGCCGCCTCATTACTTCCGACTTATTTGATGTCGTTTGGTTAACAATTACATTTCCAAGGAGGATTCACATGAATCAGGCGGCTGGTCATAAAACTATTTTTGCTATCTCTACGGTGGTAGAAGAATATATATTGTATTGTAGTAGTTGGGATAAGAGCAGAACGATTTTTTTTATGTGTTTTTAGCTGTTAGCTGCAGATGGCTTTGACAGCTTTATGCGGACTATATCGAGCAAAACGATGATGATACATATTTAAAAATAAAAGTGCGTGCGTACAAAGTACACAACATGTCAGAAGCGAAACTTCTGTGGCAAACTAATTTTTAGATCTCGTTCACATACTTTAACCAATAGCGTGTATTTTTCTCGATCTCTCTCACAAGAGAGAACTCTTGCTTTCTCTCACTCGCTCTCTTTCTCCTCTCGCTCCATGGCTGTGTGCGTTATGCGACGTTCGCCCTATCTTACTCTTATTTATCGCTAACTCTACCTTTCGCTCCATGGCACTGTGCGTGATGCATCATTCGTTCTATCTCAGTCACTCTCTCTCAATCGGTCTCAATCGCTCTCTCCTTCTTCGTAGACAAAAACATCTCACATTTTCGTGTCACTAATATTTCGATTCATCTGTAAAAACTTTACCCTCATGCGTGCAAAAAAGTTGTACATACTTCAAAAAGAAAACGTGTGCGTCTCGGGACGCCCGACGGAAGTGATAACTTAAACTAATCCCAGTTAAACTATTTAATATTGATTTTATTTTATTTGACTAAAGTGTAGGTTACTACTTAAATTTTATGTATATTAATATGATAATGTAAGGAAAGTTTATTTATTAATAAAATCTTATTAATACGGCTGGTGCTGTGGGTTAGAGTGAGAGAGGAGGAGCCTGCCTACCGCTGCCATATGCGTGAGAGAAAGGGAAGCCTAGATAGACTGGCGCCGTTACGCGTTACGTAACGAAGTGGGTTTTTACCCTCCTATAAGAAGTTATCACTTCAAAAATATCATGTTTATTTTATCTTAAAATTGCTATTAACTCACACACATATGTAACCTAATTTCCAATTCCGCCGCGTAGGAAATATTATAAATATTTTCCTTCATCTATCGAACCTTCAAAACATGGGTGGATAAAAATAAAAAGCTCATAAAAATGTATGAGCGGCTAGATGTTCAGCTAACAAGCGCTTATGGGCATCTCAACACGCGGCAACATGCTAGTTATTCCGCGCCAACGGTAATTGTGACAAATGAATGTGTTTCGTTATACTTACAAAGTAGTTATGTTACCCTGGTAGCGATGCTCTGTTTTATTGTGACCATTTCTATGTTTAAGGAATTGTTTTAGTTTATAAATATGTTTTGACATCGGTTTTCTGGCTTATGTGGCTATATAATTGCTGTGAACTTGAGGTGCGAATCCTGGGGTGGATGTTATTGAATTTTCTAACAACTAATTTGTATTAAGAACCCGGATTCTGAAATTGTTTCACATGGATTTTAAAGAGGCATAATGCAATTGCTTAGTCTTCCGTAATGGCAGAAGAATAGCAAACAATTCTGCGAAAGTTGAACTCGTGCTCGTCGTAATTACGTTTTAGTCGTAGGATACTTAGATTTAAGCGTGTGCGAGGTCGAACCGTCTAGTCTCTAGAGTCTTATTGAGAGGCCAAACAAGTGGCAAATCAATTTTAGAAATTTGAAGAAATTTACTGTCAAACTGTTTCCTACCGTGACAATAATAGGTTTCTTTTTAAAATTTTTTGAAGTTAATCTTTCAACACTACAGGAGGTAGTTTCTTTAAGAGCCCACTAGCCTTCTGATATTTGTATAAAGAGAGCGGTTGAAAGGTACTCTAGTAAATGATATCCAGGTGATACTAGTGAGTCCTTTTATGGTGTAGAGTGCTATAAATATGACCATAGTAAGACTATACAAGAATTGATAGAATAAGCAAAATACGGAGTTTCTTCACCTTAAACCTTGTCCTTTTTAATTTTCATATCTATCAGTGATATGGATATTAATAACGAAAGTTGGAAGTAAACTGGATAGAACTATAAGCTGATCTTGGCTTGAAAATCAATGGCTGAGGTGTACCTGTATTCCTGGCTACAAGTTGAGCCTAATACCATTTTGTTTTTACTTCTATAAAATTAAATAAAAAATAACAAATAGGTAATAAACCTATTTGTTATTTTTTATTTAATTTTATAATGTATTTTTTTCCACTACCTCAGCCAAAAGCCACGTGTAGCAATACATAACGCAGTGCTTGTCCCAACATTACTGTATGGAAGCGAGAGTTGGGTATGCAGAAAAGAGTATGAAAGTAAAATTAATGCGGTCGAAATGCGATCTCTGCGGAAAATCTGTGGAGTAAGGCTGACCGACCGCATTCATAACGACGACGTAAGAGAGCGAGTAGGTATGAAAGAGAGTATTGGTGTAAAGATGCGAAATGGAATGCTCCGATGGTTCGGACATGTAGAAAGAATGCCGAACGAACGTCTGGTTAAGAAGATATACAATGCGAAAGTGGAAGGATGTAGGTACCGGGGTAGACCGAGACTAACCTACCTAGACCAGATCGGTCATGTACTGAAGAAAGGTGGAGTCAAGAGTCTCCAAAACCGGCGAGCGTGTATTAAGAGAATTATGAATATTGAGGAAGCGAGTGAAGTATGCAAAGATAGAGTTCTCTGGCACTCTGTTCTCTCTGCCTACCCTGCAAGGGATATGGCGTGATGATATGTATATATGTATGTATTTTTTTCCTTTGTAAAAACAAATATATATCTTTTCTTTCTTTCTGATGACAAGCCTATAGAGAGATCTGTACTTTTGTGAGGTACTATTGGGTACTACTGATTGGGGCTGAATGAAACGCCCAGTCCGGCTTCTAATTAATGTCAGCCATGCCAACGATTTTTGCTTGGAATAAATGTCTCTGAGAATTTCTGCTTGCAATAATGCATAAGTGATGGATGATAGGACATCTATTACATCCAGCAGAGTATTAGGCACAGCTGATATATAGGTAGGTGGATGTATATTGAAGTCTTTTTGAAAAAAAAAATTCATTATTACATTAAGTATCTATTATGAATAAATACTATTCTATACGATTTTACATAAAAAAAACCTGCACTTTTTGCGTTCATGCCGACGCAAGGGAAAATGAGCAAAAGTTTTTATTGCTTATGGCGGCAAACGAACAAGTAGCATACCTGATGCTAAGTACTGCCACCCATTGACCTTTGCAATACTAAGGGCATAGCTAGGCAGCTGCCAACCAATCAACCAATACAAACCCCAAACTCACCCAGTTATATATACAGTAAAAGCTCTTTATTCGCGGGGTATGTGTTCCATAAATATGCCGCGAATACAGAAACCGTGAATATGGAACGGTAATTTATATGGGATTATAGGGGATACGTTCCTAGGTGACAAAATAAAAAAAACAAAAATATATGAAAAATCAATTTAATTGAAGTTTTTAAACATTTCGATTATAATTATCTTAAGGCTTCCTAAGGCTTAAGATAATTAATTAAAATGTTTAAAAAAAACCATTGCCTAAATGATTTGAAGAATTTTGTAATTTTTTCTTGCATTTTAAAAGCTTCTTCAATTCAGACTGATACGCAGCAGTCGCATTAGCAATTTGTCTATTAAAAAAAAAAAAAAAAAAAAAAATAAGACTTCGTAGGCAAAATTATAATAAGATATATTTTACTTTTTTATTAGTCCATTTGACGGCATTTACAAAGAATATTGGGTTGGATACCTATCTGTATCCTTTTATTTTTATGTATGTACTTATTAGATCCGCGAATAAAGAAATTTTAGCCGCGAATATAGGAATTGAGTCGCATTTTTTTAATCCGCGAATAGTCAAAACGCGAATGAAGGAAGCGCGAATAAGGAGCTTTTACTGTATATATATATAAAATTTTTCTGTTGTCTTATGCGCTACCTCAAAACGGTGAGATCTAGAATATATATTAGAGTCCTTAGTCTATAGCAATTTTGTAAAGAAACACGTCACTTTAACTGTTTCTAAGCACTTCTGGTTACTAACTCCACTATCAGCAATATACTATTTACTACCATTTATTATACCGCAGGTATTATCTAAATAGTTATACCAAAACATAATTGCTAACAATTACAGTACAATGCGACAATTCAACCCTAAACAGAATCCGTACACGACATACGTAACATTCACGAGAACGGTTCGAATGGACCGATTGAAAAAACTAGGCACGCGCCCTGTCGCAATAGAAAGACGTCGTTAAACAAAGAGGCTATTGTGCCAGAAATGTTCCCGTGTGGGCACTTATTGTACAAATACGGCTGATTCGCGGAATTCAGGGGGAGACGGTTAAAATTTGCGGGAAAAATGGCGCGCTCGGATGGAGACTACCGATTGTGTACGATAGGGTTGATTCTTGTTATTTTTTTTTAAATTTTATGTGTATAGGTAATGTGCAATTCTTTCAATAGCTCGTTAACGAAATATAAAAATATAGATGTTTAGATTTTATCTATTTTATTATTCATTTGGCTTATTAGATTTTTTTGTTAAATGATTAAAAGATTAATAGTGGTAGGACCACGCTGTTGATAGTTTTCTGTCTACAGCCGCTGGCCGGTCCGTCCGTGGTAGTACCACACTCTCGCAGAAGATCGACGTCTGAGCAATGGCAATGAGCTATTGCGCTTCGTTCGGTGAGCGAGAGAGCTGAAAGCTCAACTGGGTGGGTTTGGGGATTTTATTGGTAGGCAGCGGTCTAAACTATGCCCTTGGTATTGCAAGAGTCCGTGGGCGGCAGTGATACTTACCGTCAGGTGTGCTGCTTGCTCGTTTGCCAACATAAGTAATAAAAAAATAGAATTTATTTTGTATTAAAACAATATAATAAATCTAATATTGTCTTTCAATTGTTTTTAGCAATAATTTCACCATTTGGTCAGTCAAATTTCGAGATTACTGTCTCTTGCTTATATGTTATATTTAATCCCTGAATCGTCTCTTACGACAACTACGGGCAAGTTTTCTTTTAATTTCACCATAACCACATGAAAATACTAACTCAGATGATTCAGATCATTTAATAGCTGCAGGCAACAAATGGCAGACTATCTGGAGGGGCGCAGCGTCCTCTACACCAACCGAGTAGGGGACGTTGTGCGAACGCCCATGACGTGCGGTGTCCCACAGGGGTCGGTCCTTGGACCCACCCTGTGGAACATCGGCTACGACTGGGCGTTGAGAGGGAGCCTCCCACCCGGGCTGGGCGTGATCTGTTACGCCGACGACACGCTCGTCACAGCCCGCGGTGGGACGCTGGAGGAGGCGGCAGGCCTGGCGACTCTCGGCACCGAAGAGATCGTCAGGCGGATCGAGGCGCTGGGGTTGAGGGTGGCCCTGGACAAGACGGAGGCCCTCTTGTTCCATGGGCCCCGCATGGGCCCTCCCATCGGCGTTTCGATCACCGTCAATTCGGTTGACATCAGCATCCGGGCCCATATGAGGTATTTGGGCCTGGTGCTCGACGGGCATTGGTGGTTTCGGGAGCATTTCCGCAGGCTCGCTCCGCGGCTCGTCGGCGCGGCGTCCGCCCTTTCATGGCTAATGCCGAATGTGGGCGGACCGAGCGCTACGTGCCGACAGCTGTACACGGGGGTCGTCCGGTCGATGGCCCTGTACGGCGCACCGGTGTGGGCGGGGTCCCTGACCGTCCGACTCAGGGCTCTTCTGTGGCGACCACAGAGGGCCATGGCGGTCAGGGCTGTACGCGGGTACCGCACGGTGGCGACGGAGGCAGCGTGCCTGTTGGCCGGGAGTCCCCCGTGGGACCTGGAGGCGGAAATGCTCGCCGATTTGTATCGGCGGGTGTCGGGGGTGCGCGCGGAGGGCGGTGTGGTCTCTTTGAGGGAACTCACCGCCTGGCGCGTTGACGCCCGCCTAGATGTCATTGCCCGTTGGGCAGTCCGGCTGGAGAGGCCTCGGTTCGGTGTGCGGACCGTAGAGGCCTTCCGGCCGGTGCTGATGCAGTGGTTGGAACGGCGGCACGGGGTGCTCTCCTTCCGACTGGTGCAGGTTTTGACGGGGCATGGATGCTTCGCCAAATACCTGCACAAGGTCGTCAGGAGGGAGAGTACACCGTCCTGCCACCACTGCGATTGCGACGAAGACACGGCGCAGCATACGCTCGAGGTTTGTGCCGCTTGGGCAGAGCAGCGTCGTGAACTCGTCGCAATCATCGGTGCCGACCTGACGCTGCCGACCATCGCCAGGGCGATGCTCGACAGCGTCAGGAACTGGGACGCGGTCGCAACCTTCTGCGAGGCAGTAGTCTCGCGGAAGGAGGCGGCGGAGCGCGTGCGCGAGGAGCGTCTCCTCGACGGCGCGAGCCGCCGCCGGCGACTGGGGCGGCGCAGGCGCGATTACCTGCGCCTGATGCCGCCCTAGCCGAGGCCGCGGGTGACTGGATCGGGGAATTAGTCCGTCACCCGCCGAGAGGCCGACCGCGTGAGGAAAGACCGACATCCTACCCGAGGGGGGGGATGTCGGTCGAGGAGAGGGTACTCCTCAGGGGTATTCCGTCGGGCCGACCACTGACGTCAAGTCACTCTGCTCCGGTGGTCGGCCCAACGACGAAGGCGACGTCACGGGTGGGTTACGGGTGTGCGCGCTTACGCCCCTCTGTCACCCCGGATGGAGTGGTGCGAGGAGTGCGCCGACCGTAGCCCACCCCCCAAACAAAAAAAAAAAAAAAAAAAAAGGCAACAAATTATTAGCAGCGTGGTCCATCGCATAAAATGTAATCAAAATCAACAAATAGACTAGCCTAAATTTAAAAATAATTAGGAAGAAATAACATTGGATAGAATGCCGTTTCCTCGCAATGTATGCTCGAGATAAAATATTTAAATTATTTCTGAGGCAAGTATTACATATTTGAAATAAAACTATTTTTACGGATTCAATCACGTTTGTATTTCATTTTTAATTTCCCAACGTTTCGAACACTTTACAGTGTTCGTGGTCATGGCAGGCTCACATCCACGTAACGTTCAAGTTATAACGACGACTTTTTGGACGTGAGAAATTGTAGTGCTCCCGTGGCATGAACACTGTAAAGTGTTCAAAACATTGGGAAATAAATAATCAAATACAAACGCAATAGAATCCGTATAAATAGTCTCTTATAAAATGGAGGAGAGGAAGGAAGACACACTACTTTTCCACGGTTAATCAATATACCGTACACCGCAAGAAAGGAAGGAATACAGGATGGAATCAACGTGGAATAGGATATAAGGAAATCTTACTCCTGTGATGAGCACCAGAACTTCAACTCGCAGTTTTCCGCAGAACTTCGAATAAAGATTCGACACGTGTTTCGCCTCTAAACGAGGCATCCTCAGGACGGTTCGGCTTCAAATGCGCTTTTGAAGCCGAACCGGCTGCGGAAAACTGCAAGTTGAAGTTCTGGAGGCGGTGCTCATCACAGGAGTAAGATTTCCTTATATCCTATTCCACCTTGATCCCATCCCGTATTCCTTCCTTTCTTGAGGTGTACGGTATATTGATTAACCGTGGTAAAGTGGTGGGTCTTCCATTCTCTCCTCCATTTTATAAAAATAATGGATTTCCGCCATGTATCACCTAATTCAATCAATTAAATAGTTTCTTTTTTTTTCAAGCTATGGTTTGGACACACGCGTTCATTACCCACAGTATTCCTTCCTCGTCGCCATCGGGCCGGCCACTGGTACCGCTTCCTTGACATCCATGGCCAGCCCATCCGTATAAATATTTTCAAAAATATATTCAAAGTGACAACCCTATTCGGTTGTTATTAATAACGGTAGCATATTACAATTCAATTTGAGCGGTCCGACGGCACGGTCGGCCCCGTAATCCTTGCGTATAATCCCACAGATAAACTGAACACAATTATAATAAAAGCAAACATGAAAATTTTCAACAAATCTCTTCTTGTTATTAAATTGTCGTTTAATAGCATTGTCAGCTTGTTACATACATATTAAGATATGCTTACGTATGTATGTATTATTAAATTTATTGCTACAATAGACTTTTAAGAGTTGTAGATTAATTAAAGATTATCTTTCTTATTGTACGGTTTAAAATTATATATGAAAACTTATTTGTTCTGTGCGATACTATAATTAAAGAGTGTAGATCTTTAATTTGCTCATAGGTGTCGTTAAAGACGATTAAGAGTTTTACATCTACCTGGGCCAACTCCATCTGATGTCGTCCAGTTAAAAAGTGTTGACGTCGCGCAGGTGGTTGATCATATCACTAATGCTTTGCAATATGTACCTACTATGGACATGAAGTTCATATTACGTCGGCCTTAAGTAATTGGAATAAGAGCCGGATGATGATGATGCCGGGCGGGCCACCGAAGACAAAGATTCCGGTGGCCCGCTCGCTCGGCGAAGAGAGGTACTTTACAAGGCGAGTATATGGTCGCGCGCCTTCTGCCACCCCGGACGGATCTGGCCGGATGTGATCAAACCATAGTCCCCCCGCTTAAAAAAAAAAAGGATGATGATGATGATTCGCGAGCGGAAATTAAATTATTACCACACAAAGTATTCGAACTCATGTCTATTGAAAATCCGTGACAAACGCCTTACAAATTAGGCGAGCGCGGGTAACCAAATTGTCACTCGCATTTTTGTCTTAACGGGCGACGTTTTACACGTAACGGGTGATCGTACAATACAACAAAAGGACGCAAGCTGATAATATCAATGCAAGAGATGGTATACTCTAAATAGAACCTAATATTAAACCAGCTGATCTACGTGGTATAGTAAAGTATTTTTCCTCCCACCGTGTAGGGAACCCCAGCACAGGAGTGCGACATATATGAGCTGAGGTAATCATTATGCTAATCATAAATGACATTTAACTAAAGTAACGTTAGCATAATATTTCTCACCGACGACAAGGACTCGGTACGGGTGTCTTGCCCAAATGGCTATACAGAGATAGTGCACGGTAGGTTATTAGGTTGTATATAAACATTTTTATTTATTATTTTAACAGTTTTCTGTCTATATATATATATATTCACGTGATAACGTTTTATAAATTGATGAACGCCTGCTGCATGCACGAAAAAGTGTCACGTTCCGCCTGAGCTGAGAGTGCAAGCGAGAGCGCGGCATGAGCGATATAGGCACGATCGGCCTAAACGTTCTTGAGTTATTTATAAAGTGAAGTGAAAAATTAATATGGTTTCCATTGTTTATGTTTGTTCAAATGATAGAAGTGCAATTTTTCATCATTATTATCAGGTAAATTTATCAGGCTCTGTGGTAGCGCCTACGAATACTACCAACCCTTAATTTGCTCGTGAATGTCGCAAAAGATGACTAAGAGCCTTATAACGACCTGGGCCGGCTCCAGCTGATGCCGTTTGGTAAACGATTACATTCCCAAGGAGGGTTGAGGTCTGGCAAGGGGCTGGTCATAAAACTATTGCCAATAGCTTTTACAATATGTACTATGAAAAAAGAGTATTTATTGTATCGATCCCAAATAATTGGGATAAGAGTAGGAGAATGATGAAACTAACTATACAGACAACCATCTATTTTTTTTATACAAAATAATATAAAAATAGTTTTCCTATTCTTTACCACGTAAAACTGGGGCGGGCTCGCTGGCTATTAAAAAGCAGCAAGTACAGCATAATATCTAAATTTTACCTAACACAATCCTCCCTTGTCAGAAATAACGTTATAACGATAATATTTACAAATGTTCACGCACTAGAGGGCACGTGTATCGGCTCCTGTCCCATTTAACTTAATCGGTTTACTATAACTAATGCTATTTGTTGGTACGGTGAACAAGCTCTCGAATATCTACAGTATGTTATGTACCTATTACTGTAAGTAAGTGCCTTTTACTGATTATGTGAATTGTGTTTTGTGTACGTAAATAAGTTTTAATATATGGGTGACCGAGCTTTCGCTCAATATTTTACTTTTAGTGTGCTTTGAAGGCATATTGAAATATAATAGAAATAATTAATTAAATAATAATAAAAAGTCAAAAATAAAAAAAAAAGAGAAACAAGATCCGAACAGGCCCCATTTAGACTGCTCGATTATCCAATTGAGGTGTCTTAATGACAGCATCAAAATTTGCCTTCATATTTTTATAGTTGTCAGCCAAAGCAAAATTATATTTTTTCATTGCCTGAAAATATTGACAAAACAGTATTTTCTACAAATGAAACTTAGCTCGATTAGTCGTCCCCGGAACCAGCTGCATGTTAAATTTCAAGAAAATTGTTGTTGCCCAAAAATTGCTCGTTTAAAGATATTAGATTAGATACATAGATATGGGATTTTAAACTACCATGCGTCACTAATACTTAGGAAATTTTGGTTAACGGGATTTAAATTATGTATTTTATTTTATTAGTTAAGAATACCCGATACGAAACGAAAAATGATGTCACAAGCGGGGTTCGAACCCGCACCTATTGGGAATCCGGCCCAACCGTGCTGCCACTTACACCATCGTGAACTATTTTAGGACATGCAAATTTCGATTCATATTATATCTTACGTCTTCAAGGTGACGTATGCCATCTATCGGACAATGTTTACACATTGTATAGACTTAATACTTCAAACTTTACAGTTAGAATTGTATTAAACGATGACACAACCTTGTTATAAAATTACTGAAATTTTTAGCATTTAATATGCTTAATTATTTATAAATACCCGATACGAAACGAAAAATGATGTCACAAGCGGGGTGCGAACCATGAATTTTTCGGGTATCGGGTATTTATAAATAATTAAGCATATTAAATGCTAAAAATTGCAGTAATTTTATTAGTTAAGAGTTTTAATTATTACAACAGGGCCGAAATAAATATTTTATTTAACTGCTTGTGGTAGCAAACGAGCAAGTAGCACACCTGATTGTAAGTGGTACTGCTGCCCATGAATCTTTGCAATAACAGGTGTATAGCTACGCTGCTACCTACCAATGAAAACCCCACCTATCTACCGGTGCAATTGAAAATTTCAACCATTCTTAAATTAATTTGAACACACACAAAAAATTGCACAAAACCGCTCCAGCCATTTATGGTTTCAGTCACATATACACGTACAGAAGAATTGTAGGCATATTTAAAGATATGTAAATACTTACAAATCTTAGATGCGCCTGTTACCACCTTATCGGAGGCTGTAGCTGGATAGACCAAGGACAGTCGGCTAACTGCATTCTATTCGGGATGTTTCATTTTTAATTTTTTTTATTTTTGCTTTTGGTGGCAAACCTTTCATCAACCTTTCAGACTCACCGAACGAAGAACAGCAGCATATAGCCATTGCTCAGAAGTCGATCTTCTGCGAGAGTGTGGTACTACCCCGGACGGACCGGCCCGCGGCTGTAGATAGAATACTGTCAACAGCGTAGTTCTACCACTACTAAGATGTTACAGGGATCTGATAGGATAAATCACAAGTGGGATAGTATCCCACGGTAGTGGTGTTCAAAGGATCTGCCATGACCACCCTTCTGTCAACCGACAGTCGGCCAGAGTGTGGTTTCAATATAGCCTACCAAAAAAAGAAACGGTTAACAAATCTTTAATATATACGATTACTCTGTTTAAATAAGATATAAGGCGAGGCGAACAACCGGACGTATTCGCTAACGCCGTGCCGTCAGACATAACTAAAAGTGTTAAAGCTACGACGAACCTCCATTTAATTGAATACTAACCACTACTATGGAAAATACGTAATAAATAATCGTAATAAATAATTATTTTTTGAAATAATTTATTATTAAATTTGCCGTCTACTATACAACTGAGTGTAGTGCGGTGCAGAGATAAACATACAACGGCTACAGCACGATTGGGCCGGAATCCCAATAGACGCGGGTTCGAATCCCGCTTGCGACATCATTTTTCATTTCGTAATCGGATTTTATAAATACAACGGCTTTTTAAAAGTTCCACCCCAAACGGGATTGCGTAGGTGTGAACCCAAAAATCCATATTTTCAAATATTGCCCCTATAGACTTGGAATTTGGTGTGGAGTTTCTTTCTGCCCTGTAAAAGTCAGATGAAGTAGGATTTTAGGAATTCCTTCTTCGAAAGGAATTCTAACTGGCAAAAAGGAAACTGACGTAAACGAAGCAAAGCGGGGTTTGGGTTTGGGGTTTGAATTGCTACACTGCGGCCTGGGCGTTAGTGACACTTACCATTAGGTGTGCTGCATGCTCTTTTGCCACTATAAGCAATAAAAAAGTAATTACTTTACTTTTAATAAAACACGGAATTTAATATTTTAAAACCCCATGTATGATGGTATCACTGAGCTACTTTGATGATGAAACTTGAAGATAGTAGACGAAATCTTGGATGGCGTATTCTTAAACTCATCAACTTTGGGCTCATTAGTATTGTATTAACAATTCTATTCATTTGAGTTTTTATGGCTCCAAGTATCTTTATAATTCTTATCTTTGATGAAGAGAGCATTTTACTGTCAGTAGTTTACTTATTTCGTTTCGAATACCACTAGTATCTGCAATTCACCGGTCCGGAAAGTTAAAACGAGCTCCTCACCGACCACCCTCGAGCCCGTACCACCCACTCCCGCCAGCCTCCGACGCGAACATTTTACACAATTCAATTAAAGCCAACATTGTTTTTAAATATGTCAGCTGAGTAAAGATTGAGTTTTTTAATGAATAACAAATCATATAATTACGTTACAGTCATCATCATCATCATCACAGCCCATAAATGTCCCACTGTTGGGCTCGGGCCTCCTCTGTAATGGGAGGGAAATTAACCTGCTATACCGCGCTGGTCCGACGTGTTGGTATAGGGTTTTATTTCGAGTTTTCCTTTTCTCGCATAGATGTTATATGTGTTTCATATCCCTTAGTCGTCTCGTACGATCACCCACGGGTAAGATATGGGGTGGTTCTTACTCTGTCACCACACGGAAAGTTACAGTATTTCTTTATATTGTTGTGTGGTAGCGGCTAAGAATACTGCAAACTCGGGTGTCGTAAAAGATGACTAAGAGCTTTACATCAACCTTTTTTTTTTTCATTTTTTTTTTTTTGCTTTTTTTTTTTTTTTCGGTGGGCTATGGACCTCCCACCCCGCCAAATCGGTCCGGGGTGACGGAAGAGGCGGCGCGCAACCCCATTAACCCACCTTGCAAGCACCTCTTCTTCGCCGTGCGAACTGGGCGACGCCCCGACAGCTTTCGCCGTCGAGGCGTCGCCCTCACGCGGTGGCCTCACGTCGGTTGACCGGACAATTCCCCGGTCCGATCACCCGAAGCCTCGGTTAGGGCGCAGATACTCGCACATGCACCGCCCCGGCCGCGGGCGGCGGCCCGGGTCACGGGAATCCTCCCGGACTCGTTCCGCCGCCTCCTTCTGCGAGATGACAGCCTCGCAGAAGGCGGCGACCGGGTCCCAATTCCTGACGCTGTCGACCATCGCTTTCACGACAACCGGCAGCGTCAGGTCGGCACCGATGACAGCGACGAGGTCACGGCGCTGCCCGTCCCAGCCCGAACATACCTCAAGCGTATGTTGCGCCGTGTCGTCGCTACTGCAATGGTGGTAGGACGGAGTCCACTCCCTCCGCACGACCGTGTGCAGGTACTTGACGAAGCAACCGTGCCCCGACAAGACCTGAACCACCGGAAGGAGAGCACTCCGTGCCGCCGCTCCATCCACTCCATCAGTACGGGCCGGAGGGCCTCGACGGTAACAACACCGTGTCTAGGCCTCTCCAGCCGCGTAGCCCAACGGGCGATGACTTCTCGGCGGGCGTCCTCGCGCCAGGTGGCTATCTCGTTGAACGATGGGGAGCCACCCTCGTCGCGCATTGTGGTAACCCGCCGGTAGAGGTCGGAGAGCATCTCCGCCTCTAGGTCCCACGGGGCTGTCCCGGCCAATATGCATGCCGCCTCGGTAGACACCGTGCGGTACCCTCGAATGGCTCTGACCGCCATGGCTCGCTGTGGCCTCCACAGTATAGCCCTGAGCTGGGCGTTCAAAGCCCTAGCTTTACATCAACCTGGGCCAACTCCATCTCATGCCATCTGGTCAACAATAACATTTTCATAGAGAGACAACAGGCGTCTACTGGTCAAAACTATTGCTAATAACTTTTGCAATATGTACGATGAAAGAGGATATATTGCGTTGATTACAAGTAATTGGGATGAAAACAGGTGAATTATGATGATGAATAGTGGTAGGAGCACACTGTTGACAGGTCTCTGTCTACAGCTGCGGGCCGGTCAGTCCGGGGTAGTACCACACTCTAGCAGAAGATCGACGCCTGAGTAATGGCAATGTGCTATTACGCTTCGTTCGGTGAGCGAGAGAGCCGGAAGCTGAACTGAGTGGGTTTGGGGTTTGTATTGGTAGGCAGCGGCCCAAGGTCCATGGGCGGCAGTAACACTTACCACCAGGTGTGCTGCTTGCTCGTTTACCACTAAAAGTAATTAAAAAAAAATATGCGTGTGTACAAAGTACACATATCAGAAGTGAAACTTTGGCAAACCATTTTTTAAATCTATTTTACATACATCAACCAATAGCGTGTAATCTCTCTCTCTCTCCCCCTCTCTCTCTATCTCTCTAGTGGGGGGGTCAGATAGTAGGGATGCTACAAAGAGTCGCACAAAGAGGAGACTTAGAACGTCTAATGTGTTCTATCTCATTCTTTCGCCGGCTGAATCCTATAATTTTTTTTTTTGAAGTTTCACTTCAAAAAAAAAAAAAAAAAATTAATGAATGAAGAATAAAAATGAATGAAAGATTATGATGATGACAGCGTGGTTAACAAATTTTCTATTCATCTCATCATCAACTGAGCTCATTTATATGCCCCTGATGAGCTCGATTCTCCTTCAAAGGTACATCCATATTTATACTTTCGAGACACCTTGAGGATCAAATTTCGGTGTCTTTTATGTAGACTAATTAGGTTCTGGCTTATAGAAGTTTCAGTAGTGGGAATATGTGGTGGGGTTAGTCGCAAAAAACCACCAGCGCGGTATAGTAGGTCAATTTCCCTCTCATTATGAAGGAGGCGCGAGCCCAACTGTGAGACATATGTGGGCTGAGATGACATCTATCAGAAAATATTTATATACTGTTTGAACTGGTAATCATTTTTTAGATCGAAAATATTTTTTTATAATTATTCATCTATGTAATGACTTCTAATGTTTACGCGAGTATTACACATTTGAAATAAAACTACTTTTACGGATTTTATCGCGTTTGTATTTGATTTATAATTTCCGGACGTTTCGAACACTTTACAGTGATCATGGTCACGGGAGGACTGAGGTGTCTTACGTCCAATATGTCATTGTTATTACAGAAATTTATTTATATCTACCCTATAAGATATTAAATTTTGACCCACATTTTTATATAAAATTAATACAAATTCATTGCCAGTACAAAAAGAGAATTGAGAATTGATTGAATTGAAAGAGATTCTATATATAAAATTTATGTTGTTTATGATTTGTTATTATTAATAATAACAAAACATAAACAACATAAATTTTTTGTTTCGTCGGGAAAATAAAAAAAAAAGTCCTCGGGAAATTATAAATCAAATACAAACGCGATAGAATCCGTAAAAGTAGTTTTATTTCAAATATTCATCTATGTTTAATCTTGAATCAATAATAAAAAAATATATGTTACTTATCCTTTTGGAAATAAAAAAAACAGTAAAAAACATTAAGACTCCGAAGAAAATCATAACTATTTTGCTCTTATCCCAATTAAATTTGGTTGAGGTAATATGTACTGTTCTTCCATTGTAAATATTGTAAAAGTTATTCGCAGTAGTTGTGTGACTGGCGCCGCCTGACTGTCGTCAACCATCCTTAGCAATGTAATTGTTGACTAAGCGGCATCAGGTGGAGTTGGCGCAGGTTAATATAAAGATGAGATCTTCCGTGTGGTGACGGAGTAAGAATATAAATCACCACCCCCTATCTTACTCGTGGGTGATCGTAAGAGACGGCTAAGGGATATAAAACGCATATAACATCTATGCGAGAGAAGCAAAATTCGAAACAAAACCCTATACCAACACGTTTGACTAGCGTGGTATAGTAGGTTAATTTCCCTCCCATTTTGAAGGAGGCTTGAAGCCAACAATATGAGCTTAGATGATGATGAATATAAAGATCTTATTCGTCTTCTACGACATCTACGAGCGAAGTATAGGTTGGTAGTTCGTTAGTAATCGCTGCTACACAGCACAAAGTCATCCCACGTGTACACGCATTTCACAAAAATAAAATTATTTTGGCATTACAAGGTGACTTTATAAGAACGCTGCCCTCTTATTCATTGGCTTATTAATTAATGTTGTTTCACGTTTCGCGCTTTGCATAAAAGGGATTCAGAATTTCTTCAACTCTTCCTGTTTTTCTTATCTAATTAAATATATTGGAGGTCACAAACAATTGAAATTGATTTTCGAAACTTCCCGAGGGTCAAACGTAATATTTTTGTTAAAAAGACACCACCCAGCACTAAGGAAATAATCCTTGTATTGCGGGGGAGTTTATAAATATGATTAAGACAGGCAAATTACAACCAAGCTCAGAACAACATTTTTTGGATCGGACAAACGTTTTACTAGGCAATAGTCCTGCATAGGAATAGAACCGACAGTACTGGTACGGAAGGTCGGTATTTTAACCACTACGCCATCTGTGTAGTCATTAATGGAGAACACCATTATAGAGCCTGGTTTACAGACGCTACAATGCTGAGAATATATTGTGAGATTAAATAACAAAGTCACAAAATAATTTTATTTGTACAGAAGATTAATTATATAGAAAAAAGTAGAGTTTAATCACTTTATGGGTGAAACATATGATGTGTTTACAGTAACTCGAGCTCCATGGGTGGGGTCATTTAATCACTTAAACCATTCTTGTTATGTAAACAGACATTTAGTTATTAACAATAATGTATAGGTAAGTAATATATAATATTTGTATATTTTGTGACGATATTATTCCCATTTTTTCTATTTTAACACATCATCATCATCATCATTTCAGTTCATATATGTCCCACTGCTGAGCTCGAGCCTCCTCCACAATGGAATGGAAATTGACCTACTATACCACGCTGGTTAGACATGTTAGTATAGGGTTTTGTTTCGAGTTTTTCTTTTCTTGCATAGATGTTATATGCGTTTTATATCCCTTAGTCGTCTCTTACGATCACTCACGAGTAAGATAGGGGATGGATAACTGTATTCTTACTCCGTAACCACAGGGAGAACTAACTATTTTAACACATTTTTTCTTATTCTCACATTTCCCCATTTTTCATTTCAAATTAAATTTCTTAAGTGATGATAGAAGAGAATTGAAACTGTTTAAAGATACTATATAATTAGAAAGAAGAAAGATGACTGCACAGGGCGTTGTGGTTCAGAGTGAACGTTTGACGTAGTATGGACGGGTGAAGAGACGGGATGAAAGTAATATCGTGAGAATATGAGTATAAAAAGGTTTTACGGATAAGGGAACATTCCAAACTCTACCAGGGTTTGTCGCCGAAGCGGGCAGGAGCAGCACTGCCTCGCCCAGTGGAGTGCCCATTGGAGCGCCCAGTGGAGCGCCCAGTGGCGGTCACCTGGCATCATTGCCCATTGGGCAATTCGTCTGGAGAGGCCTCGGTGCAGTGTTCAGACTGTCGACGCCTTCCCTCTTCATCGCCATTGGGTCAGCTACTGGTACCGCTTAGCACGGAGACCTTGAAGATGAAAGAAAAGATGGATGGATTGTGTGAAGAACGGTTTGAATTTTTATCCAGATAGGGAACATAGGGATGACATCTGATACGGTTGTATGAAAGTAGAAGACATATTGCGTCGACCCCAAATAATTATGATAAGAGCAAGTTTATGATTATGATAATTTAAATATCTACTCTTCTTCTCACTCGAGTCTCATTTACAACGAGAGGGTAATTGAATCATTACCACGCTGAATAGACTGATAGATTATTAACGGAGACAAATTACATCTAGACTCAGAAAAACAATTAGTGGCTTGCAGAAAGAGAAAAAAATTAAGAAAAAAAGAAAGAAAGAAAAAAAAATATCTGTGTGGGAATTGCACGATACTTTTCACGATAGGTACCGACCTAGTACCTACTTCAGAGAGTATCTTAGGCACTGACCTAAGATACTCCTCTGTGAAGTACTTTTTACTGCACATACATATTGTTGTTTGATGTCGGGGTAAGATTTAAATGTGTCCTTTCATACAGTAAAATATAATTTAGGATACAAAAGCAATGATCAGGTACCGGTGGCCCGCTCGCACGGCGAAGAGAGGAGCTTTGCATGATGGGTCTATGGGGTCACGCACCGCCTCTTCTATCACCCCGGACCGATTTGGCAAAGCGAGACCATATCCATAGTCCACCGCAAAAAAAAAGTGTACGCTTTTGAAGCAATAAATGATATCAGATTTTCGAGAGAATAATCATTTGTACATTGCACAAAGACCTGTCCTACACGAGAACAATCTAGAAGATTGATCCCATTTCAGAATCCTTTCTAATTGGCAACATATTATTAATACGCTATTGTTTTCAAAACGGCGAGAACTGCGTTTATTAAATGTAAAAAAAAAAATTAAATGTAAAAAAAATATATATATTAAATGTAAAAAAAATATATATATCTCAAATAGATTCAAACACAGGCTTTCATTTTCCAATATTTTTCTTGAAGCGTCTTAAAAATAAAAATGTATTTTAACAATCTATTCTCTCTTATTCAAATTTTACCACAAAAGAATTACAGGTAACGAATAATAAAAAAAGAAACGTTTCGCGCCATAATTATTATGTTCTCAAAAACACAATGTTAAGCTCCCGAAGTATAAGTACCCAATTAGATGTTAAAAGCGCGTGTATTATAAAAAAAAAACCTTTATGGTATGTACAATCTATAAAATCTAAATACGCGGAAAAAATATCCGCAATTAATTGCCACTGACATCACAAGGCATAATGTCAGACAGCTCAAGCCTTCATTTGATGTTTTATAAAAGTATTTAAATGAATTTCTTTGTAATAAAATGGACTTATATCACATATATTATTTAAATAATTTTGCTCTTTAAATCTTTAAATTAAGGTGCAATTTTAATTGCATTTATTGTAAAAATATTTAGTATGTTTAGAGACGTGTAACATGTATGTACCTATTTGTGGTCGCGTGCGGTTAATCCATTCTTTGTAAAGTTATGAAATGAACAAACATTCAACCCCTTCAGCTTACAAAGAAGTATATAGATTCAAAAAATAAAAATTGAAAAATTTTAAAAATTGGTGTGCTGAGGATCACACGAAAGAGGTAAAAAATTAATCAAGACTAGGTTAATAATACAAAATACAACGATTTTTTTGTTCTGTGTTCACAATGGAATAAAAATAAAAATTGTAATTGTAATTGTAATTCATTATCATTTGAGCTCATACATGTCCCACTATTGGGCTCGAGTCTGCTCCATAATGGGAGGGAAATTAACCTGTTATACGCTGGTGAGACGTGTTGGTATAGGATTTGTTTCGAGTTTTCCTTCTCTTAGATAGATGTTATATGTGTTTTGTATCCCTTAGTCGCCTCTTACGATCACCCACGGATAAGAGTCCGTCACCTCACGGAAAATAATTACATAGTTATAATTGTAAATAAATAATTCTTGTTAATTTTGCTTGAACTGATCGCCATGTATCCGTACCTACTCTAAAAAAGCTCCATTAATCAACGAGAAGCGACTTTATTTGATCGAGCGTTAAGTAGCCGAGAGTACCTAATGGCTCTATCTCATTCAATGCCCACAAAATAGAAATCACTGCATATGAGTTATATCCCTTAGTCGTTTCTTAGCATCACCCACGGGTAAGATGGGGGTTGGTGAATTGTATTCTTACTCCATCACTACACGGATGCTCAAAAATAATATATTCAGAAAAATATTAGAAATAGAAGAAAGAAAAGTAATTCATTTCTGCACTCATAGAAAGGACATTACATGAACTTAAATACTAATAACTACTCACAAAAATATAAAGGCATTTATAACTGTATTAAAATAAAAATTAATAAAAAAAATCTTAAAAAGAAAAAAGTACACAGATAAGCTATAAACAAGAACAGTGGCGCCCCCTTCACAAATGATGAAAATGACACTGCTCAACGTAATGTTGAGATATCTACTACAAAAAGTGATACCACAACTCTGTTATTCTGTAGCGTCCTGCGACGTCCGTCTACAAAGCATATTAAATTAAAAGTCAGTTGATTGGACGTAGTAAATGTGTCCATTATTAAAAAAAAAAATCAGTTGATTGGACCCGGCAAATGTTACCATCATTCATCATCATCATTCTCCTATTCTTATCTCAATTGCTCGGGGTCGATACAATATGTACTTTTCTTTCTTCTTAGTACATATTGTAAAAGTTATTGGCAATAGTTTTATGACCGGCCGCTTGTCAGACGTCAACCCTCCTTGGGTATGTAATTGTCGACCAAACGGCATCAGATGGAGTTGGCCCAGGTCGTTATAAGGTTCTTAATCGTCTTTTACGACATCCACGAGCGAAGTAAGGGTTGGTAGTATTCGTAGCCGCTACAACACAGCTAATGTTACCACAATTAAATCATTTTTTTTATTTATAATTTTGTTTATTTTAAAATCCATCAATAACTTACATAAACATTTTAAGTAGCATTCAATTAATTCAGCAAGTATTTATCAATGGAAAGCGTTTGACAATAAAGCACCGTGCACATCGGGTGGTAAGGGTCGTGGCGCACACAACAAACATTCGCCGAGTGCGGCGTGACGACACTTCATTATATCAGTATTGAACATCGATTGTAGTGATGTACATATACATATTTAAACGCTATCGATATGTTTATATTTCACTCAATATAATTTTTTTTATGGTGACGGTGTAAGAATATCATCATCCCTTTCCGGTAGATGTCGTAAAAGACGATTAAGGGATATAATATGTAGCTAACTTATGTAAATTCATGAGAGATGGAATACTTATTATAATTATACAGAGTGGAGATGTCAATACGACAATAAATGAAAACACCGTCAATACTAGTGTTTAGGAGTATTTTGAAACTATCAAAAAAGTGCTCACATGGAAATTTAAAAAACATTTTTTTCAAACAAACTTTTTATCATAAATATTGAAACAAAATAGAACACGTTTGTAAATATTAGTTCACTAACCTGTAGACAACGTGCAAGCGGCGAGCGACGTCGTGTCATATTTTACGACTTCGGAACGTAGTTAAATAAAATACCTACACCTAAGGTTTTGGGCGGTATTAATTCTCACTTGATTATTTTATTAAATTTATAATCACGATAACTTTAATAATTCACTTGGTCCTTAAACTTTTAAATTTTCGATATGTGCGCCATGGACCCGATCGCACAAATTATATCGTCTTAAAATATTATTCCGAACTCTTGTTAACAGGTCGCCATTGACGGCGATGTATTTTAACTTGTCGAAAGATCGTACAATTCTATTTTTTAAGTCCTCCACATTATCAACGTCTGTTAAATAAACATCATCTTTCACATAACCCCACAAAAAAAAGTCCAATGGGGTGAGATCTGGTGACCGCGCTGGCCACCGTGTTGGCCCATACCGACCAATCCACTGATGTCCGAAAATTCCAGACAAACACTCTCTGGCAGCAACCACGGAATGTGCAGGCGCACCGTCTAGTTGGTACCACATCTGTCTACGCACGTCTAGAAAAAGGTCGTCCATATACTCAGTAACAGGCCCGTTAATTAATTCTAGAAACTTTGCCGCATTTAAATTTCCATCAATAAAAATTGGTCCAATTATAGTATCCCTGTGTATACCAGCCCACACATTGACGGCAAACCTGTATTGGTGCGAACTCTCTCGTGTTAGATGTGGATTTTGGTGACTCCAGTACCGGAGATTTTGGCGGTTCCATAATCCGTTCCTTGTAAATGTACTTTCATCACTCCACATTACATTGTATAAGAAATCGGGGTTTTCGAAATTTTTTCGTAACATCCAATGGCAGAAGGCTTCTCTGGCCGGCATGTCTCTTGGTAACAACGCCTGTACTTTCTTGTATTTAAAAGGCCTCTGTTTATCGCGTTTTAAAACTTTGTAAATAGTTTTATGGTTTACACGAAAATGACGAGCCGCTCTACGCAGACTAGATGTTGGGTGGCGAGCAAAATAATTTAAAATTTGTTCATCTAGGGTGGCTCTTACACGCGAAGGAGCACTATCCATATGAGTGAGTAAGGATTGATTATCCCGTAACCTCTGGACAGCTTGTACAATAGTCCGGCCATTGGTAGGACAAACACGTGTGTTTCCATACCTCTCTCGGTACGTACGTATGGTTAAAGCTGCATTTCCGTGACATTCTCCATAAATTAAAATCATATCTGTATACTCCGAAGCTGTGTAATTATAACGAGGCATTGTAAATGAGAAAAATTACTATTCTAACACAAAGTAAGCGTCTAATTTAGCATAATTCACTTAAAAAATTACAGTTACCTACTCAGATAGTACATGTTCACTAGAAAAAAAACTTCCTATGTCGCACAACACACTTTTAAACGTCATAAACAAAAGTAGTTGACTAGGTAGGCAGAAGTCACAATTTGCAAATCATCAATACCGCATGCGACGCGATGTTCACGTCACAGGATTACGATGCCACACTGACCTACAGACCTATTAGGTATAATACTTTTGAACAATAAAGCGAAACAAAAAAAAATTGTCCCTTTCGCACATTTAGTTGACCTTGATGAAACCGGGATCTTCTTTCATTATGCCGCATTAGGTAGTTTCAAATTTCTTATTTAAGTCTGATGACACGGTTTATATGGATCTTGAGACTCAGGAATAAGGTATAATATGCATTGATTTGTATTGCGTTTGGCGAAGACTTGAAGTGGTAACATGGCGATATGTAGGTACTACCTTCATATTAATTGATACCAATGCAGCCCGGGAGGTCATTGATCTCGTAGTGATAGGCATATAATTTTAATTTTTTATACAGAGTGGGGTAAATGTTAATAATACAAAGTAATGTGCTGTAGCTAAACTATACGACATATTATATTCAAAGTTTGTATACCGGCTGGGCAAGTCATCAGATACACTAAATTAAAATTATTGTCGTATGGTCGTCTCCACCTTGTATATACTGAAAAGAAACATAAATTAGCTTAACCATTGATTTATATAAAAGAACATAAAAGCACATTTATGTATTATATTTAGTAGAAGGTAACTTTATTTATTAAAAACAAACTTTTAATGAATCAACAATAATAAAAATAAAGAAACAAATCAATGTAAATAACATTTCCAATAAATAGTTTTATAATTGATTGAATTAGGCGATACATGGCGAAAATCGGATTAGAAATTGGAGGAAAGGAAGGAATTCCTTCCTTTTCTCCATTTTCTAATAATAAATAGTTTCGCATAAATAATTTTTAACTTATTAATATTTTTAATATAATGGATTAATTCATGTTTTATGGCTATTTTGACTTAAATTACAACTGATTATAATTTTATAATTATTTTTTGCCATCATTATCACAGCTCATATATGTACCAATACTGAGCCGGGCCTCCTCCAAAACAGAAAAGAAATTGATCTACTAGTTACTACCATGCGGGTTGGTATAGGGTTTTATTTCGACCAAAGAATTGAATCTATGAATAAAGACCAAATTATACATTTTGTCAAATAGTAATTAATACTAAATTGGATTATGTCATCTTGATTTTCCGAAAAATTAAATATGAATTTCGATATTAAGATATAATTTTATCTCTCACAGACATCACTAACACATCAATTGCCGTCACGGTAGGGTTGCACAACCCTTCAACGCGGCTTAATTCTATAATTGAGGGTTAAATCTCTGGCAGACGGGCCTGCTCATTATCACACTATGTTTATATCTCCACACTTAATCATCTCTCACTCGTAGGGAGCACTATCTCGATGATATTTTGGCAATTACCCCATAAAAATCTGCTGGGATTTTAATGGCAGTTAACTTTTATCATATAATTATTATTACGAAAAAAACTTAAGCCGCTATTCAGTAGCATGCATTTTTTTCTTCTAACTTTCAAAAATATATTTCCCTTGCGTAATTAGCTAAAAATACAATGTTTCAAAATTCTTACTTTCCTGGAGCAGTCATAAAAGTGACTGTAGAATTACCAAGAGAATGTGCAACAGTACTCTTCTAGCTTCCGTATGACAAAGAGTGCCGTGGTAACTCTACTTTTATCATCGCTATAATAATAATAATAATTCCATTTATTTCAGATTTACATAATTATGTCCATATAAAAACTTAACTATTACATACAGGTAGAATACAACACTATTACAGGTAAAATAAATTAAAAATGTAAAGTTTTTTGTAAATTAATAAAGCAGATTGTTACATGTCAATTACAAACATCAATAAGATTAAGTATAATAAAATGTCAGAGTATAAAAGGAATAAAAGTAAATAAAATTACATAAAGTTAAATATTAAAATCATTGTCAAATATGGAATGTGAATATTTTAAGAACAAAAAAATAAAAATAAATAAATAAATAATTTTTGAAATGTCCAAAATTAATTATAATTGACATGTAGGCCAATTGCATGTCTCATAATGGGACAGACAAATCGGCCCGCTATGAAACGAGCCATTAGATTTATATAATAATTTACTTGTACCTATTAGTTTATTGTTCCCTTAGCGGGTTTTATGACTCCTACGAGAAAGTAAGGAGTGGTCACGAAATATACTTTATACTTAATACGATGCGTTTTAAAATTTAATAGTAATTATAACAATAAATAATTCATCATCATCATCTCAGCCCATACATGTCCCACTGTTGGGCTCGGGCCTCCTCCATAATGGAAGGGTAATTGACCTACTATACCACGCTGGTCAGATGTGTTGGTACCTATAGGGTTTTGTTTCGTGTTTTCCTTCTCTCGCATAGATGTCATATGCGTTTTATATATCCCTTAGTCATCTCGTACGATCACCCATGGGTAAGATAGGGGGGTGGTGAATTGTATTCTTACTCCGTCACCACATGGAAAATAATAATAATTATTAGCAATTTTTTTTATTATACTATTTTCCTACCTACTTTGGTAGTAGCTGACTAGTCACGGTATTATCCGATGTCAGTGTATTAGATTTATCAGCTTTTAATTAATAAATTATCGTCCTTATTATCCTGCTCTAATACCAATTATTTGGGTCGACGCAATATGTTCTTCCATCGTACATAGTGCAAAAGTTATTGGCAGTAGTTTTATGGCTGATCGCCTGCATGACATTAACCGTGCTTGGGAATGTAATTGTTGACCAGACGGTATCAGGTGCAGTTGGCCCTATAAAGCTCCTAGCCGTCTTTTATGACCACCAAAGAGCAAAATCCACGAGAAAAGTAAGTGTTAATAGTAAACGTAGCCGTTACCACACAGCAGTAAATGGTCGTAAAATAATAACTATAAATAAATTTTATGCTTAAAATTTTTACTGACCAAAAATTATATAATTTATATATTATATTTTTTTTTACACTGACTTTTTTTTAATAAATTTGTATCAAAAACTTGGGTCAAAACTTAATAATTTATATATAGAAGACTAGCTTTCGCCCGCGTGGTTTTTGATAAAGGACACAAAGACACACCTTCCCCAGGCCTCAGTCGCATACTTGGTGTTGAAGCGTCATTGTCTAGACTGGCCCTACGCCCCTCCAATCTTATTGTGATATTTTCCAAATTACCTAATATAAAAGACAAAAGTCTATCTATATTAAATATTGAGAGCGACAAATGTCTCTATTTAGATAAGAATGAATTAAAGACTCTATTTCCGTGTGGTGACGGAGTAAGAATACAATTCACTACCCTCTATTTTAACCGTGGGTGATCTTAAAAGACATCAACGGGGAAAAATATTCATATAACATCTATGCAAGAGAAGGAAAACTCGTATAAAACCCTATACCAACAGGTCTGACCAGCGTGGTGTAGTAGGTCAATTACCTTTCTAGTGTGAAGGAGGCTCGAGCGCAATAGTGGGACATATATGAGCTGAAATGCTAATGATGATGATAAAATACTTTAAAATGTGCATTTTAAAATGTATCCAATTTTAATGTATTATATGCCATAGCAAATTATATCTGAGATATATTTGCTTCCACATAAAGAGTAAACTGTCGCGAATTTTATTTAAAACTATTTAATTTTAATTGATATAAATGAATATTTATTATTATAATTGACTTTTTATATATAAAAAAGAGTGAATATTAATAAACAATTTAATTTAAGTTTTAATATTTAACTGTTTAATGTCACACTTATGTTAGACAGTCACTCCTGTCACACGCGCGCACACACAAATCGAAGTAACAGAAGTTAGTGGTTTGATCTGTTTGTGTTTCTGTATGTGCTATCATCACTCCTAAATTAATGAACCAATTGTGATACGGTATTCTTTGAAAGCTGATATGATCGAGTTTATCTTAGCTTCAATTTATGAATATTCAGGCGCTTCAAGGTCAGTGCTATTTTTTAGCTGCAGTAAGATTTTGGAGCCGTAATGAGTATGTAGGTATTTAATTTACTTTCAAACATATATTTGACTTAGCATTTGACAACACACATTTCGATGGTAACATGGAGCTACTCTGATAACGGAGTCCGGTGGGAGACAGAATCCTATTCATCTCATCTCAGGCCACATATGTCCCACTGTTGGGCTCGAGCATCCTCCATAGTGGTTGGGAAATTGACCTACTATACCACGCTGGTTAGACGTGTTGGTATAGGGTTTTGTTTCGAGCTTTTCTTGTCTTGCATAGATGTTATATGCGTTTTATACCCCTTAGTCGTCTCGTACGATCACCCAAAGGTAAGATATGGGGTGGTGAATTGTATTCTTACTATGTCACCACTCGAAAATCCTATCCTATTAAACACATCAAATTTAGGCTAATTGATTTCGTTTTAACTAATATCGTTAATTTGAGATATTTTTATTTTACTTAAAAGAATGTATTATGTTAACATGTGTTTGTCAATCAAAAACTATTTTACCAATTAGACCAGTGTGGGTAGGCCCATATGCTAATCATAAACCGCTTTATTGTCTGTACGGGAGATGATTTTGTTTATAGCATTATACATACATACATACATACATAGCATCACACCATGTCCTTTGCAGGGTAGGCAGAGAGAACAGAGTACCAGAGAACTCTATCCTTGCATACTTCACTCGCTTCCTCAACATTCATAATTCTCTTCATACACGCTCGCCGGTTTCGGAGACTCTTGACTCCACCTTCCTTCAGTACATGACCGATCTGGTCTAGATAGGTTAGTCTCGGTCTCCCCCGGTACCTACATCCTTCCATTTTCGCATTGTATATCTTATAGCATTATTATTTGCGTAAAACATTTACTGTAAAACTGTTTGTTGGCCGAATAAAATAAAAAAAACATATGTAGGCATACATAATCAATTTTATCCTCAAACATTATATTACTAACTCAATAATATAAATTATTTCACGTAAATCAAAATAATAAAAACATCACAAGCCAACAGTCACCGTAATCACTTTTTAATCGAAGAGGCCGAGCGCGAACGAATTATACATTTTACTCGTAATTTCAATCACAAAATTAATTCAGTCGTCCGCCTTAAATAAGTGCTGCGTCCGCCCAATCGATAAGTTGAGGGCGGGCGGGCGTTACAGGTAAATAACGTTTTGGGCGGAGACTGATTGGTTCCCTCGCTTGATGGGCGGGGATCTATTGGGGCGTGGTGGCCATTGGCTGTCCTAGTCGTAGAACAGTCTGTTCGTTATCGCTGAGTTGAGCGGTGTTCGGTTTACGATAATGTTTTGATTATATTTTTGCTGCGATTTAAGGTAAGATTATGGTTTTTTGTTTTTTTAAGATTAGTGTTTGAATTAGATTATTTTTTAATCAAATCAAAAGGATTTATAAATAAGATTAATTATTTTTATAACTTAATTTTTATTATAAAATGGAGGAGATGAAGGAAAACCCACCACTTTCCCACGGTTAATCAATATACCGTACACCTCAAGAAAGGAAGGAATACGGGATGGGGTCAAGGTGGAATAGGATATAAGGAAATCTTACTCCTGTGATGAGCACCGCCTCCAGAACTTCTACTTGTAATTTGCCGCAGACCTTCGAATAAAGAAATGCGCATTTGAAGCCGAACCGTCCTGAGGATGCCTCGTTTAGAGGCAAAATACGTGTCGAATCTTTATTCGAAGTTCTGCGGAAAACTGCGAGTTGAAGTTCTGGTGCTCATAACAGGAGTAAGATTTCCTTATATCCTATTCCACCTTGATCCCATCCCGTATTCCTTCCTTTCTTGAGGTGTACAGTATATTGATTAACCGTCGGAAAGTGGTGGGTTTTCCTTCCTCTCCTCCATTTTATAATAATAATGGATTTCCGCCATGTATCGCCTAATTCAATCAATTATAACTTAATTTTTATAAGTCAAAAAATATTGTAAGCCATTTACAATTTTACACTTTCATTATCACAATTTTTACCTTAATCTTATATGATAATTAATTCTCAAATTTAATTAATTATCTCGTCATTTGTAGCACTAGCAGCACTACTGCTACGACGTTTTAGCTACGGTTCCTACGGTATGTTTATTTGTATTATGGTTTTTTTTTGTAACCGCAGTAAACATAAATACATTTTTAACACGGTATATAAAATATTTGAATATATAAAATTTACATACACAGTAATTAACAATATAAAGCTTTCTTTTAATAAAAATACTGAAACTTTTAAAATAATTTATTTCTTTGTTTGTATTAGGTACATAATTGTGGCGAGAACAGGGTTGCTTTTCTTCTTGCGCTTACCTCTTTTTCTATCCTCTGGAGTAAATATTTAAGGGTGGCCTAACCTTTTATTATATTGAAAGAATCGATGAAGGTATATGTAAGCAAATAATATTACTTATAATACTACGGCAAAAACTAAGTCTATCTCGATATAAAACCCTGTATGATTTTTTTTATAACTATTGGATTTACATAGTCATTTAAATGTCTAAGGTTATAGTGCGTTATAAGTGTTTAGGTAATAGATCTTGTTGAGATCCGTATTGTATTAATTTGACAAAAGTTCTATTTTTATATTTAGGATTTATAAAAACTAACAAAAAGTCTTCAAACCAGATATAGGATATTGTCGTGTCAGCTAGAGTGTAATATATATAGGAAAAGTTTAGAAATGTCTCTGTTTATTACTTCTTTAATCTATAATGATCCTATGGACTTATAAAATACAAAATAAACTTAGTTTATACTTGTACTTTACATATATTACTCTTATAATAAAAAAAATATGACACAATGAGACGCTAATAAATATAAATTTAAAACAAATATTTTATATCAAAGGAGTAAGTTAGTGGCAAAGGATTATTTCGCTTTGTGAGTCCCTAAAATCTGAAGATAAATAAAAAAAAAGACATTTTTTTCTCGGTGTGTATTTTGGGATTGTATTTCAACACTCGGTGTCAGCCACATAGAAAAATATGCTCTTGAATCTGTCGCAAAATTAAAAACTCTATGATTTTGGTTGTTTAAATTAATATAATACAACATTTATTATGTTTGTATTTATTTTAACTATCACGTTGCATTTTGAATAATATTGAACATTCAGGATCATGGGCGATACTAAAATATATGATAAAATATGTATAAGTAACAATAATCAAATTAAAATTCAACTAAATCTAAGATAGCCAAACTCGAACCACATTATACGGGTTATATACCCGTCTATACGAAGTGTGTAATTCACTTCGTATAGACGTGCGTCGTGCTCACATCTCTGGGTGGTTGCGCTGAAATATCAGCTCACCCATTTTTATTATTTGAAGATGTACTGTTCGAATTGTTGATGATCTTAAGGACGGAATAGGAATCGTTGGTGTGCCGGAGAGAGCTCGGATCTCTCTCTCTGCTCTGTCGGCTTTTTAAAAGGGAGTACTCCGAGGAGCTGTTTGAGTTGACATCAACGTCTTTTTATTCCTACTACCTGACCTTATCAACTCGAAATGATATCGCCCTCGACTGCACGTTTTCTTCAGCGTTTCCACAGCAGGCTTTACTTAAGAGTACGGTCTTAAATGAACTATCTGAAACGGATGTTGCGCATTGGCAAGTCCTTATTTAAAAGAGGTTTAAGAAGAGTTTTTTTCTCTCGGCAAGCGGAGTGACTTAGCTATATCCTAGTTTTTTTTGCTGAAGTGTATTAGCGGCATTCACCCCTCTTACCACCAGGTAGGTTATATGCTCATCTGCCACGAAAAAGCAATTAAAAAAAAATCGGAGACACTGAAAAGAAATATTGGTACGGTTATTAAATAAATAGATAAAATTAAAGCAAAAGCCCCATTTTCGTTCGTATCTAGTCTCTGATCATGTTAAAGTTGATCACCGATTATAGTTGAAAAGACTATAAAGAAGGCCTCTACTGACCATAGTTCCAAACTTTCAGCTTGTTATTGAAAACTTTTGGACCTAGTAATAAACATTCACATTCTTTTGGTCATCACATCTATAAGGATATATATGATGACTAGCTTCTGCCCGCGGCTTTGCCCGCGTAAAAGGTTACTTTCCTAAAGTTTTTGATCCCCTATTTTTATTTTTGACTGTCGGTAATACAGTGCAACGGTATTACAATACTCAGGGTTGGAACTTCATTACTGGACTGTTAGATGGCGTTGAAGAAGCTAGATTTTGAGATTTTTTGACAAACAATATTTTTATTTTTCATATAAAAATTTTGTTTTTTTTTTTAAATAAAAGTATCCTATGTTACTTTTAATACCTCCAAGAATATGTGTACAATGTTTCATGATGATCGGTTGAGTAGTTTTAGCGTGAAAGCGTAACAAACAAACTTACATTCACATTTATATATTAGTAAGGAGTAAGGATTAGTAGATATATAGTAGTACGAAGAGTGGTCTCTAAAGGTTCAGAGTCAACTGTTACGTTGGTGATTTGCAGTCAAATTATCCATTACATAATGGATAAAGAAGTACGGCATGCGTTATCGATAAATATTGGAATACGGTATTAACAATTTAGTTAAGACTTATCACTTATATTACTGATCTGACTTATCTATCGAGCTATGTGTTATGGGTTCCATACTTAGGCAGGACAAAACTTTGAGCGATCAACAAATTGTTGTTCTGAGATTGAATGTAATCATCATCATCATCATCATCATTCACCTACTCTTATCCCAATTACTTGGGGTCGATACAATATGCACTCTTCTTTCATATCACACATTGTAAAAGTTATTGGAAATAGTTTTATGACCGGCCGCCTGCCAGACATCAACCCTCCTTAGGAATGTAATTATATGGGAATGTAATTACCTGATGCGGTTTGGTCAATAATTGTTGACCAAACGGCATCAGGTAATTGGTTGGCCAAGGTCGTTATAAGCCTCTTAGTCGTCTTTTACGACATTCACGAGCAAAGTAAGGGTTGGTAGTATTCGTAGCCGCTACCACACAGCTAAGCTGAGATTGAATGTAATATGTATCCATTAATTGCATGCTTATCCGCCGAAATACACGTATTATTTGCTTAGTGCTATTTATATTAAAGATATCGTTGTCTTTTAAATCATAAGACCATAACTCATGACCAGCTCGTGTGGTGACTGGTTAAGAATGCAATGTGTCACTGATTTTATATTATTTCTTGGCAGTTGTAAAAATCGACTAAGGGATCAATAGAAGAATGACTTGTAGCAAATCAAATCAAATCATTTATTATACATAAGCCCTAAAAGGGCACTTACATATTGTTAATTTTTCTTTTTTTTTTTTTAATTAATCTACCACCGGATCGGAAAGCCGTCACAAACTGAGAAGATCCGGCAAGAAACTCAGTGGGCTCGTCATTTTTTTTTTAAATTACATGTTTTTTTTAATATTATTGGATACATGTTTAGTCCCAATTAGCTCCAGTGAGATGCCCTTCGAGTAAAGATTTATTTTTTTAAAAGTTAAATACACGATTATCAAAAAAAAACCCAAAAAGAACAGAAATAGTTGGACCAGATTCCACAAGCGGCACCCGATCACGAGTTAACTACTAAAGCAGCCATCACGCCCCTCAACCACATTCGAAAAAGAAGGGAGAGACCCGCTCACATAGCTACCGCAGGCAGAGACTTTTTTAGTGAGCATGACCACATCACACCGTAGCAGTTTCCTAAGATCCACATAATATCAACTGTCGGGTTTATAGCACTATAATTCATTTGGGGTGACTTATATCCAACATAGGATGTCAATAGGCTGAGAGATGGACTACTTTGCGTGATTATTAAGTAAATATAAGTAAATTTTTAGTAATAATATCCTTAAATATAGTAGTAGTGGTTAGATAAGGTATCCAAATTACTAAGTAGTAATACGGACGTGTCATTGTTTAATATAATTCTAACTGCAAAGTTATAGTATTAAATCGCTTTACTATCATTGTCCGGTAGATGGCACACGTCTTCCATAAAGACGACAAAATAATACGAGCGGCAAATTGATTGTTATACGGCAGCTCACACTCGTCTAAGTGGTAGGACGTATTGGAACGTATTTGTTTTGAGTTCGAGTCCCACGTGTGACAATTTTCGTCTTCGCTCGTAAATAAGTTTTTATAGATAAGCTATTAATTATATATATTGATTTTTATATATATTACATTGATTTTTATTTGGTGGATTGGAGTTTATACGAAATATTATTGAAAACGTTTATTCTTTTCTTCAATTCTATTAGTGGCGGGCGGTAAGCAGCCTACTTGATACAAAATTGTAACTACTTTTAATGGCTCTGCAATAGCAGAGGCAGAGGAACAATTAGATGCCTCCCTTTTTTATTCCTTACTAGCTTTTACCTGCGGCTTTTACGTTGAAGCCGTGCCTGCCAAAATAAATTCTTTTACCCTCCGTAATGGTTTTTTTTTAATAATAAGTATCCTATATTCTTTCTAATACCACGCAGACTATGTGTACAAAGTTTCATGATAATATGATAAGTAGTTTTGGCGTGAAAACGTAACAAACAAATTTATATTCATATTTATAATATTAAGAAGGGATGATGGCAAACGAGCAAGCTACAGACCTGATGTCAGGTGTTACTGCTCGTGGTCCTTTGTAAAACCAGGGGTACAGTTAGGCCACGGCCTGCCAACAAAAACCTAACCAGAAAATTAGGCTTTCGGCGCTTTCGCTCACCGAATGAAGCGCAATACATGGTCACTGCTCAGATTACAATATTCGGCAAGAGTGTGGTACTACCCCGTATGGATAGCCCGCGGTTATAGATAGAAAACTGTCAACAGTGTGATCCTTTTTTTTTTCTCGGTGGACTATGGACGTGGTCGCGCCCCGCCAAATCGGTCCGGGGCGACGGATGAGGCGGCGCGTAACCCCATAGATCCACCCTGCAAACACCTCTCTTCGCCGTGCGAGCGGGCCACCGGTACCCGATCTTTGACTTCGGTGGAGTGTGACTCTACCACTATAACTATAGTGACTACCGTAGCAAATTGTTATTACCCAGACGTCGACTTTTTTAACGATTTTGGTATTACTCTTTAAGAGCAGGGCCATTAATGATAAACAAAATAATCTCAGCATTGTGGCCGTATCACTGAAGATTAATACTATCTCTTTTATTTTTATTTTTTGGCAAATCATAACCTTTTTTTTTTGCGGTGGTCTATGGACGTGGTCGCTTCCCGCCAAATCGGCCCGGGGCGATAGAAGAGGCGGCGCGCAATCCCATAGACCCACCCTGCAAACACCTCTCTTCGCCCTGCGAGCAGGCCACCAGTACCCGATCTTTTTTATCGGTGGCCCCCCCGAAAAACTGATGTTTTACACACTAAGAAAATAATCCTTGTAATGCGGGGGATTTTACAAACTCTATTAATGCAGACAAATTACACTCAGACAGAACAATAATTTATGAATTGCACAAAGTATTGTCCTGCGTGGGATTGTGAATGTGATTTAATAGTGGTAGGACCATGCTGTTGGCAGTTTTCTGTCTACAGCCGCGGGCCGGTTCGTCCAGCGTAGTATCACACTCTCGCAGGAGATCGACGTCTGAGTAATGGCAATGAGCTGTTGGTCTTCGTTCGGTGAGTGAGAGAGCCGGAAGCTCAACTGGGTGGGTTTGGGGTTTATATAGCTAGGCAGCGGCCTAACTATACCCTTGGCAAAGGTTGCCTTGGGCGGCAGTGACACTTACCATCAAGTGTGCTCCTAGCTCGTTTGCCACCAAAAGTAATAAAAAAAAGTGGGATTCGAACCCAACATTGTAAGTCGGTATTTTAACCGCTACGCTATCTGTGTAGTCAAGACTTTCGTTCTCGTTTTCGTAACCAGCTTAGCAATAGTAGAGTAATTGGCTTACACACGCTTTTTTATAGCCAACTATATTTCGCCACCAACCGAAATACAAACAAAAACATCTATTTGATTAGTTACTAGCTGTGTGCAAAAAAATGGTTACGTCCTCAAAAGTCATTGCTTCCGTAGATTACATTTTGTACAACACAGATAAGCGGAAGATTTAATTTTTCTCCCTCCTTAAATATACATGGGAGTGTTACGTTGTTTAAACAGGGGGGGTTTGTGCCCAAGGGAGGCCATAATTGAAAGACAAACAGGGGCGGACGATTCGCGACGAATTCATTACTTCCACATTAATTTGATACCAGTTTGACGTCATGTAGATTATGTTTCTTAGATAATCGTTAAATCGCAGTTAGGTATTTATATATGTATGTGAATTTCTTGAAAGAGATAATCTCGGTTATTTGACTTATTGTTCATTATGTTTTTGTACAATTAGTAATAATAATTTCAGATAAATAAGCCCAACCGGGTGGCTGTACTCTTGGTATTACAAAGGTCCATGGGCGGCAGCAACACTTACCATAAGGTGTGCTGCTTGCTCGTTTGCCACCATAAACAATAAAAAAAAAGTTAACATCGCTACTTTTTTAAGTCGTCAATCGCACTAAGAAATATAATCCTTGTACTTATCATTAATGATTTTTATTTAATTATGTTATGTATGTGTTTTAGAAGATAAAATTAAATACAATAAAAAAAAACTCATAATGAAAAAAAAATGGCAAAAAATAATAAAAAAGGGAAATTAAGGATCCGAGCCGGAGCTGTCTGGATTAGATTGAGCTATGTCTATTCTTAATGACAGGGTCAAAATTTGTCTTCATATTTTACTAATTTTTACCCAACAAAAAATTATAATTTTTCGTTGTCCGAAAATACTGACAAAACAATATATTCTACAAATAAAACCTAGCTAGATCGATTAATCGCTTCCGAAACTCCTTACATACTAAATTTCATGAAAATCGTAGGAGCCGTTTCCGAGATTCAGATTATATATATATATATATATATATATATACAATAATCGATCGTTTAAAGGTATTAGATTATGTATAGACAAACAGGTAACTGTCTTGCGACTTGTGAGGATCTAATACATGACACTGGGCATGTAAAGTTAATACTTAGACTACTAAGCCATCACTGTAGTTAATATTCATATCTGCGAGCGTCATAAGAAACGACTAAATGATTTAAAGAAATCTTTTCGTGTGGTGACGGAGTAAGAATACAAATCACCACCCCATATATTATCCGTGGGTGATTGTAAGACACGACTAAGGAATATAAAATGCATATAACTTATTTGCAAGAGAAGGAAAAGTCTTAACCAGAGTGGTGTAGTAGATTAATTTCCCTCCCATTATGGAGGAAGCTCGAGCCCAACAGTGGGATATATATGAGCTGAGATGATGATGATGATTTAAATAAATTAACATAGTACCGAGAAAAGGAATAATTGACATAAAATCAACCTGTAATTTACTACAAAATGTGTTGCTCTTTTTATAAAGATACAAAGAGATATTCTATGCATATTTTCTTTATTATATTTTACCAGGTAATTTGTTTTTTAAATATTTATACACCCATTTATGTTAAAAGTATAAAAAATAAGGCGATTGAAGTCTATATAATACCTGTGATTACTTTTTGATTTTCTGGGAAATTTTCTTTCTTTACATAACAATTTGGGCTCATGAAAACTTTTTGTCAAAGACATAAACCGCGATGATAGGCTTTTAAAAGCTTGAAAGAAAGATTCTTAGAATAAGTGGTGTAAATGTGTGCGGTGCGAATCTATAACTGATTCTTTTTAGAATTTATCACAAGTCACCTTACCTTTTCAAAACATTAGAATGTGTCCTTATATTCGGTGACAGATTAATTACCTAGTATATCTGGTGTTATTTATTATATATCAACGCAGTGTGGGACGCCCCCCTACTAGGTGGACATAGGGCAGACGACCTAGTGAAGGTTGCTGGACGTCGTTGGATACAGGCGGCACAGGACCGCACTCTGTGGTATAAAATGTGGCTTACGGCAATAGGCTGAAATGATGTTGATGATGATATCTCGTGTTTGCTGACACGACGTTGTGTATTCTATGTCAGATATATTTGTCGACTCAATTGTTAATTTATTCTTAAAGTAGTAAATAAGGTGTCTATAAATATGCTATGTAAACATTGACAAATTCAGAGAAGGCAAACTCGAAATAAAACCCTACAGCTGTTGCTGTGTCACACCAGACGCGGCAGCTAGATGGGGTGTCGACGGGGGATGATATCCGAAAGGGTAACCCGCCGGGCTCGCCACGGATGGCAAGGAAGCGGTGCCAGTGGCCGGCCCAATAGCGATGGGGAGGGAATACGGCGGGTTATGGGGCCACGTGCTGCCCTTTCGTCGCCCCGGACGGAACGGGCGACGAGAGACCAGACCATAGCCTAAAATAAAAAAAAAATCGCACCAACGTAGTATAACAGGCCAATTTCTCTTCTATTCTGGAGAGTCACGAGTCACGAATCCAACAGCGACAAGTACACAAGCTGAGATAATGAAATGTTGACGAATATATGCTCCCTATGAGACAAAATATTTATTCTTTGTAATTTTAAAATATTATACATTAGGAAACCAAATTTGAATAAATAAGTTTATAACCGATTAAGGTTCGCGTTATAGAATAAAATAAAATACCGTTTCGCGCCAAACAAAAGTCATTTTGACATTTAACTTTTAAGATGGCGCCGCTTCATCTAACTTGTCTATTACGAGTTGCCTCATGGAGTTTGGTAAATTGTGTTTATAAAAGCGCTTTCATTGTAAGTTCGTTTGTTAAGCCTGTTCTCGCGAAGTGGATTATCGGTTTGTCAATTCAATAGGTTGTTGGAGCACAATTGATGAGTTTGTGTATAGCTAGCAATTGGGGGAATGCCGGTAATACGGATTTTAGTAATACTAACAGATATAACTGGTTTTGCCAGGTTTATAGATTTTTCATTCATCAATAATAGAATGTTCTCTTTCAAGTAAAAAAAGACAACATTTTAGTTCAATATTTAGTAGTACTATGCACGAAATGGGTAAAGAGCAACCGATTTTATCATAGCCTTAATTTATTTATTACATCGAAATTTATCTGTTTCATAGCTGGAGTTATTTTTAGAATAATAAGAAATTTAATGGAATTAAATTTCAATACAGAATTTGAATTAAATTCATTCAAACGTCATCATTATTCATTTTCAGCTTTTTGCAGTTCACTGCTGGATATAGGCCTGCGTTTTACAATTATACTGCCGTAATTGCCGCTTGGCAGGTGGGTTTGCAGTGGGGTGTGATAAGCTTCCTAGGAGCTGCTGTCCACTCTCCTGGTGAATCTTAGCTGATTTTAACGACTGTCCTTACGTGCCTGTGGGAGTTAATGTATTCCTATCCCATCGTCACCCGGGTAGCCATATGTTACGTACATCTAAAGAGGTTGATTTATTATATATTAGGTTGATTTATTATATATTTTACTTTAATATTATTAATTTTATCAGACACCTTGTTTTGCTCAAATATATACTGGCCAGTTTCAATTATTTTTTATTCTTGTGTGTTATAAATAATTAAAAATGTGACCATTTACTGCATACTCAATTAACACCAGAAAGTTGATAAGTAGAATTTGTTTAAATTGAAACCATATTTTAAAGAGACAGTTTTATCTAAAAATTAAGACTATCAAGACAAAAATATTTTTTGGTTCTTAATCAGAAAATTTGATTATCATATTATTTCAAAGGTCAGAAATTAAGTTACGCAATTATGAACAATAAAAAATATTAAAGCTAAATTTCTAAATACTCATATCTCATGCATAATAAGCCTTATACAAGGGGAGAAGTTAATAAACATTGGCCATCTTACAACAAGTAATTTTCATCAAATCAACTCGACAGATGTCATTTCCCCGGCGCGGGCGATTCAATTACATAAATAAATATATTCAGAGACAATTTGCATGTTTATGGTACATTTTACTAGAAGGTGTGCTTGTTTAAACTTACTTCGTTTTGTCTTTGATTTTAAAATTATAGAGTCAAATTTAAATAATGAAGATTTGAATTTAGAAGAGATTTCTTTCTTAAATATAAAAATAAATAAGTTTTTACTATTTGTAATTTTATTAACTAAATTAGATTTTTAAATTTAATGTTCATTACTGTATTTTATTAATTCTTAAGGGCTTGATGTAAACAAATTTAAAATTGTGGCTGATTGTATTAGCAAAATATTTTTTTTTATTTTTTTTTTTTTATTAGATTAATTGTTGGTCCACAGACTTTTGTCCGTGCTTTTTTTATGTTGTATATTTTAGTCATTATGTTGAAGTTATATAATTCAATTTTTCTTGAAGTGGCTATGATATTATACATTTATGATGGTTTATATGTATTTTAAAGAGATTCTGCGATATTAGTTTATTGTGAACTTGTGATGATGTCTTTTTATACTTCATGTATGAATTGTTGGTCTTTATTGTGTGGTCAATCCGAGCTCTTGTATTACTCTTTGGTCTCTATGTTTTATTGCCATCTTTTTAATGTATTCCAGTATAGTACTTGGGTCCTGATCTATAGACTCCCTCATGAGTTTCCAGATGGCATCTTCACGGGTGTCTGTGTAGTAGGTGCAGGATCTAGTATGCCTGGAGATGGCAACCACGGCATGTTGGATACTATTGTGTAGTTTTTGCACTGTATCTCTTGTCTGGATGATAATGACATTTGGTGCACCGAGTCCCTGTGCTTCGTGGATGGTACGCAGTTCAGAGCCCTCACCGGTGCCGTATCCTTTTTCGTTGAGGATTTCTTTCTCTGTCTGGGTGTGCGACAGGTATAGTGTCTCAGGAAGGTCTGGTGGTATGACGGCGTTGGCGTATGTATATATATTCAGGGATTTGATAATCTTATTTGACGAGTATATGCCATTGTAGTTGTTCTGAAGGGCATATGCTACGTCCATGGGGCACCGATGCGTACACAACAGTTCTTGTGTTGCCGATGGTGTGGTTAGAGGTTTATAGTGTTTTAATTTAAACAGGTTGTCCCGATCAATGAAAGGTATTTGGTTAGTGTCGCCAATAAGGAGGAGTTCTTTGGCCTTTACAGTGCGCATTAACAAGACCACGGAGCCGAAGTGGTTTATGAGCGCTTCGTCGATTATGAGTCGATGGAGCGCTTGATTTTTGCTCGTTCTGACTCCGTTTGTCAGGCCCGATGTCACTGTATAAACATTCTTTGCCACTTTCTCTCCCATGCGTTGGGTAATCCTATTTTTCAGGTCGTCTTTTGCCTTGAGCAATGATGTTAGAACGACGTCGTGTGTGGGGTTGAAATTGTTCACAATCCCGGTCGATTTGCCGCATCCTGGGACTCCATTTACCTGGGTGATCTTGTCTGGCAGGTCCCATGCACTCGCCTCCAAATCTCTGGCTCCATGTAAGATTTTTTCCGTGAGCCAGATCTCGGTAAATTTTGCGGTGACTACGATGGGGTCGTGTTCCGGGGTTTGGAATATAGTACTACCAGTCTCCTTTGTAGCTTCTTCATCTAGGTCTACGAAGCCTTCGGTGGCACTAAAAGTCGCCATGTGGGTTGAGATAGGTTTACCTGCCATGACATCGCCTGTCTTGTTGTTGTAAACGGTGGCCTCTTCTTCCTCGAGTCTGACTTTCAGCAAACCTTCGCTTTGATGGTGGTAAGCTTCGAGTATCTATTAGCAAAATATTTAGGATGAGGAGAAATCTGCGACCAATCAGTCACTGATTTTTTTTCTCGGCAGAAAATCAAAAAATTTGACTTGCTTATAAATTGCTTGATTTTATTATTACTATTAATTGTAGAGATTCCCATAGTTACTTAGAACTTAATTATATCATTGTCATAGCTTGCTTGCTAGCTTGTTTAATATTTATGGTTACTTTTATGTTCTTAGAAGTATTAGTGTTACTTTGCTGTCTATTTAGGCAATATTTTTTTTGAAAACCCAACACAAAAATATGTTTTATCAAACTCATGTCTAATTACAATATTAAATAAATTAATAACACTTTTGTTTTTAATATTTAAGTAAGTTTTGAAAGATTCGAACAACAGAAATATGTAATAGCAGCTATTAAAGAATGCCCTCAGTTCAAAATTAATTAATTTAACAAATGTTAAAACAATTTAACAAATATTGTTTAAATATTAAACAAATTAAATTCATAAAATTAACAATGGATAGCGGATTAGTTACGTATTCAATTGTGCGAAAAATCTGCTCGTTCCATCCCTTGTGTCAACATATCCATTGTTATAGGGACCGGTGGAATATAGCGGCCGTGTTAGCCGCTCATGTCTATGCCATAAGCTTGTGCCGAAAAAAAAGAAGATTTGCTTTTAGTATGCCTGATGATTTTAATTTGAAAATTAACATTTTCATTTATAATATTAATTACTGTAGTAGTAGGTCTACACTGTTGATAGTTATCTGTCTGTAGTTGCGGGCTGATCCGTTCGGCATCACACACTCGCAAAAAATCGAAGTCTGAGCAGTAGCAATATGCTGTTGCGCTTTGTTCGGTGAGCGAGAGAGCCGGCAGTTCATCTTTCTGTGTGGGTTTTGGCTGGTAGGCCTAGCTGTACTTCTGGTATTGCAAAGAGTCCTAAGCAGCAGTATTACTTACCATCAGATATGTTGCTTACTAGTTTGACATCAAATGTATAATATCAATCAAGTGTTAGATCTATTAAGGACATAATATTAATTATTGGTTTTAAGAAGCGGCAGTGGCGGTAATTAGTATTAAAGCTTTCGAGTTTTCTTGCCGGATATTTTTCTCAGTGTGGCCGCATTCTGATCCGGTGGAAGCTTAATACATTTCTTAGTTTTTTAGACTAGTAAATTCTCATAATACAACAATTAACATAAGTTTAATGTACATATAAAAATACATATATACATATCATCACACCATATCCCTTGCAGGGTAGGCAGAGAGAATAGAGTGCCAGAGAACTCTATCCTTGCATACTTTACTCACTTCCTCAACATTCATAATTCTCGTCATACACGCTCGCCGGTTTCGGAGACTCTTGACTCCACTTTCCTTCAGTACGTGACCAATTTGGTCTAGATAGGTGAGTCTCGGTCTCCCCCGGTACCTAAATCCTTCCACTTTCGAATGTACAAATATAAAAATAATACATATAAAAATAATACATATAAAAATAATACATATAAAAATAACTGGCCATAAACAACATATTTGTTTTTGTATAGAATAATTTTATTGAATGTGGTTCAAAATTTAATAACTAATACTGTAGCGGGTAGATATACATCTCTGTTATAACGATGGCTTGTTGGACGTGATACATTAGTTCTTCTGTGACCGTGAATGCTATAAAGTTTTCAAAACGTCAGGAAATTAGAAACCAAAATACAAACACGATAGAATCCTTAGAAATAGTTTTGGGATTGTAAAGACTCGAGCGGATTATGTTGATATAATGGCTAAAAGAACATACTACACTCCACTGCCTAATATTCATTCTCAAATTGCGAAAAGAAGTCCTGATTACTCTTTATTGAATGTGTACAATAACGTAAGTAAATTCAAGAAAATAAAATACTACAATAATTTTCAATGCAACAAGGTAATTAAAGCTTGGTTATATGATCTTTCATATGACTGCACAGAGAGCTTGATTTAAACTACTCAAACGCACGCATGTGAACACAATAACACACACACACATACACACACATACACACACACACACACACACACACACACACATACACACACACACACACACACACACATACACACACACACACACACACACATACACACACATACACACACACACACACATACACACACACACACACACATACACAGTCGCAAACACACGCACATGAACACACACACACACGCACGCTTATATTGGTATTGTAATTATATTTTATGTAAACTGTCGTACACTCTGAGGCCCAAGATACAGACTAATATCTAGTTTGGGTCTCACTGGATACCTAGGATCTGATGTAAGGATATAATAACATTGTCTTTAGTCTAGATGATTTGTAAAACTTATTTTTGCAATAAACTATTATTATTATTATTATTAGTTTTACTTCAAATGTGTAATACTCGCTTAAACATCCGAAATCATTATATAGAATAGCTTATTTAATAATATTAGATAACTCAAAACTTTATTCCCAGCAAAATGATAGTGGTTTTCTAAATTAACATTTCTCAAAACTTAACAGTGGGACGCTGTTTTATTAAAATTGAAACGCTCTAAAGGTTTAACCTCTTGTCTCAAAGCTCCAGAGCCCCGAGGTGAGGGCGCGATTAATTATGAATTGTCGAATTAACTGCCATGTCTTTAGCCCAGGACTCGATTAAACAGAACAAAGTAACAAAGTAAATAACGGAGTGGAATCAATTTTACAATAACGTTACTGTATGTTTGTTTAAGCATCTATTGTTTAATGTATATAGGAATTATGATTATGTGATGACATTCAGTTTGAATCTAGTAAAGTATTATCATCATTTGTAGTAGTAGTACACTGTTTATGGTTTTCTGTCCACTATGCCACGTCTGTCTATTAGTCTACTATGACGTGCTGGCAAGACGGTTAAGTATAGAGTGTTATTTCGAGCTTTTCTTTGTTTGCAGTGGATATTATACTCCTATATATATTTTTTCTTTTTTTTTTAAGATAACACCTTGCACTAAGAATAAAATCCTTGTATTGCAAGAGACTTTACAATTATGCGGCAGACACAAATTCACTTATTGTTAGACGCAGAACAACGATTTGTGGATCGCACTTGGTGCTATTGTCTTGAATGGGAATTGAACACACACGGTACCGGTGGTATCTTAAGGGTGTAGATTGTTGGCCTGAGATCTCGATTTCGAGCGACCGCAGCGCCAAAGTTTAATGTAACATCCGACGGGGCGGATGAATGACCTAGAGAGCGTGATTTTCAAAATGTTTTGCAACAAACGTTCCACGTTGAGAAATTGTTATTGAACTTGAATATTTACAGCATAACAATAACGTTGAATTTTTGGAAACTAGCTGTTGATTCTTTTTACTAGATTAATAAGAGTAGTTGAGACACAATTTTTATGTTTTTCTATCATTACATTAGGTACATAGTATAAAACAAAGTCGCTATCCGCCGTCTGTCTGTCCCTATGTATGCTTAGTCTTTAAAACTACGCAACGGATTTTGATGCAGTTTTTTTTAATAAATAGAATGATTCTTAAGGAAGGTTTATATGTATAATACATGCATAATATAGTAGAGAAACGCTGATTAATTTAGAGGTTTCTAATGTGATGTCGTAAATAAGCACATTTTTTTGCGCTTATATTGCAAACGTTGGCTGAACCCTACGAGATAGACCAAAATAATGTACTACAGTATTATCCATCTTAAAAAGTTCAACAAAAAAGTCCACGATGGCATATGTCTATCTCTTAGGGATAACCCACCATAACCATTTTTTATCCTCTACTAAAAAATGATTATTTACTAAGTGATTTTATACAATACAGCATTAATCCTTATCCAATTAAGTACCTTAAATAAATTGTGCATTTATTATAGATCAATATGCTTTTTATAGTATGTAATTTAAGTGAATATTGCCGAAGATAGCGAAGATAGCGAGGGCGGGTTACTAGTTTATAATATAATATACAATCAAGAGCAGGTCCGGACTGACATTTTTGTATTCTACTTACCTAAAATTCCAACTATGTATTTATTTGTAATTTCACTACCAAAATTTATTCTAATTCGTAAAATATTCATTCAATAAAATAATTGCAAATTCAGTAGGAAGTGTGTTTATCTCTACGCAAGGAAATGTGCCTATTGCGTAAACTCAAATACTTACTTTTTGTTTACGATCACCTCGTCGATATCTAAAAAAAATCCTAGGGTTTTAAAAAAAATGTCAATAAATGAAACACAAGTATAAAAATGATTTATTTACTACACAATAACAAATATGAGTCGCCATTACTCGCTATCTCAAAAGCGTGCTAGGGTTGTACAAAAATTAGTAAATAATTCATTTATTTAATAATTTTAACAGAAGTTTGTAAATTATTAATATACTAATTAAAAGTATGTAATTAAACAATAACGAAATATGAGTTCAAAATTCTAATGTTTTTTCACTCGATTACGGATCAAGTTCTGATTTCTGCTAATTTGATGATAAAATCAATGGCTATCACAAAACCTATCAGAATGAAAACGTTACCAGCTGCCCGATTCACGTAAGTAACAAAAACCGTAGCGCAGTGACGTCACTTCGTTTTTTGCAAATTTAGCCCTTTTAACCGACTTAAAAAAAGGAGAATTCTCAATTCGCTGTATTTTTGAACCAATTTTTATGATTCTTTACACCAGGTAACTCAGAAATTGTATAGTAATTGAGCTATTGGAAGATTTATGACAATCCAAGACTAGATAAGTAAGTGCGTTTAAAACAGAAAACCAAAAGGCGATTTCTAAGTTCCTAAGTTAAAACGACTTTTGGACTGGCGTGTTTACGTGAATCGACTGGCTGGGTAGTTAAGTTACCTGTATCTTTCAAAATCATTAGGCGTTCTTCTCTTTCAAAACACGTAAAGCTCTTTCTTTCCTCTCTTTCATAGCCTCTATGATACTGGGCGCGTCACGAATGGGCATGCTTCGTGACTGCCGAGGATCAACTAATTCTGGAAGTAGGCAATCGTAATAAAACCTAACTAATTTCATTTCCATTTTCTCCTCCCAAAATTTGTCGTCCTTTTCTATAATATAAACTTTCATAGGTACAGTAGCACCAAACCAGATGCCAAGCATGCAAACGTTTCTTTTAGTAATATGTACCTGTCCCCTGAATTTGGAAATACCTGTTATGATTTTTATTTATGACATAACCCTTGGAAGCCTTGTCCTTAACCCAAAAGGTATGTTTGGCCATTGCTTCATCAAGAGTCATGCCAGCTAAAGAATGTGGGCACTTAATTTCAATTAAACCGTTTGCATAAATGCCATCTGGTGTAGTACCAAGAAATTCATATTGATCGTCGACGAACAAACCGCAACCTTGTATACTAATATTCTCTTGAACAGTTAGAAATTAACTGTTTAATTGCGGTTTCTTCGTTTTCGATACCGTACCGTACAGCAGGCAAACTGGAGATATTACTACCATAAACGATTTTACGAACAAGAACAGCACAACTTGTGCTCTCTCGTTTTTTACAAACTTCCCCGAACGATGATGAGGTTAGTAATTTTCTCCTTGTACTCATCCACTCAGAACTACTTCTTGGCAAATGGGTCGACCTTTCAAGCTCCTCTCTTTCAGCACAAGACAACTTTAAATCGGCTAAAAAAGATGACTTGGCTTTCTCATATAATTCTGGACTCAGATCCGGTTTTTCGCAGTTTGGTCCATAGTGAGCATCTTTCGATACAGCGCTGTGGCTCTTTTTCAATCTTAATTTAGGTTTAGCAATTAAACGGATTCTACGATTACAATTTTCCACTTTCGCGATCAAAGGATTAGGACTAGATTTAAATATTACTTCATGAGTTTTACTATGAATCGATCCTGTATTAAAAGACACAACAGCAGCTGCGCATCGGCCCGCATAAGAACCACGGGAAGAATAATTTACACGCTTACCCCCTACTAATTTGGCAATCACTGCGTTAAAACTTTCAACTATATTACTTGTACAATTATGAATTAAACTTCTAGAATGATATGACAGTCTTTTACTTAAAATGTGTACCGCGTCCATTAATCCGCATCCAACAATTGCTGGAAGCAACCCAACAGGTTCTATTCGACGAGTATCAGGTCTACAGAAATACTCCTTGCAATATTGGTGATTACCAAATACGTGTTGTGGACCATTTAGGATATCTTCACTAAGATTTTTTATTTTTTCTTCGAGTGACTGATTTTGATCGCCCCAATATTTAATAGCGCATTTTACACCCGTTCTTAAACGCAAATACCTTTCTTTTAGGAATTTCCGCAATTCGCAAGGATACTTAGTGTCTTTCGACAGTTTCTCCAAGCTATTGCAGTAGTTTCGTAAAAGATGATTTTTGCATTCAATTTTCTCTACTGTTAAATTACCGTACGGTCGCGAATCTAATATTTTTTTATAAGTACTGGAATCGCCGTCTGCTACAAATTTATTATAAATTACACCGTGATCAACAATGGAACGTTTAAACCCCTCAACTATTATGGTCGATTCCATACCGGTAGATGATCCCGAATAATTCTTGAAACAACGGTGTTCCGAGGGCTGACTGTCGTTCTTTGCGGCTCGTGCACAAACTACGCAGTATTTATTTTTAACTCCAAAAAACAATACTTTATTAGTTTTAATGCCAATTATCGCAGCTGCGCCGGACAAGGCGGAAAAATTCTTACCATAAGATCTCTTGCTCCAACAACCGTCAACAGCAACAGATATTAATGGTGTACCATTTTTATCAACACTACCTATAGACACTGCGTACTCCGCTTCTTCCTTGACAGCTTCTGCCATGGAATGTGCTGCTGTCTTTTCCCACCAATCGCAAACCGTATTATTAATTTCATTGTATAATGAAGGTGACATGATTGGTAGGGTTACTGCGGCAGTTAATGTTTTTAACTGATAGTAGCTCCCACCAGATGATATGATACCAGATACAATTTGATGATTCACTTCCATTCTATCTTCTTTCTTTTCAATCAAACACACAGTAAATTTCATACTACACATACTACATTTCATGATGAGTTTTGAGTCCAGACCAACTTTTATTTCACCTATTATACTGAGGTAACTTAACTTACAATCCATTGGACCGTGGTCGCCTATGGCCTGAAGAGCTTTAAAAAAAAAAGAAACGTCTACAACTCTACGCCCAACTTCCATTTCATCCACCTTTCCTTCTTGGTCGTTTTCAATAACTAGTTCCTGTAAAGAAAGATAATGACTTGATTTTTTTTATAAAAAATAATTAAAAATTTAAAAAAATGCAAAAGAATTAATACTATATTAGGTTCCTGATGAATAGAAATTATAATTTCTTTACGCATTAGGTATTGTTTTTTTATGACGTCACCTATTTGAAAATAAATTTTCTTTTGAGAAAGTAATTGAGAAGTATTTCGGTACTAAGGTGTTTGTCTCTCGATGAAAATAATAAATATTGCAAGAAAAATCTATAGGTAGGTATTGAGATTTTGTCTTCGCCCATCACTAACTAAGTAGTTTGTTTATTTATGTAACAAGTCTACAAGAATTACATATAACAACTTACCTCTATACAGCGCGTAGCATTGTTGCTCAGAGTCTCGGCCCCAAGGTTTTCTTTATTTTCAATACTGGAAATATTATTCATCAATATTATCCACTTTTTATTTATTTTGTACAACCCTAAGCCAGACGCTAGGCGCCTCGCGTCTGTTTGGCGGTATAGGTATGTCGACAAAGTTGCACTGTCGCCTACCTACTTCCACAATTTGATATTTAGACAATACTAGCCGACCCGGTGAACTCCGTATCGCCTTTTTTTTTTTTAAAAAAATCCTATTATTTTGATATTACATACAGATACTTCAATTTTATTTATCAGTATAGATATAGATAATACAAACCAATATTTACATGTTATTGTAGGTATATGTCTGAATCGGGCGATCTAAATCATATGACATATTGTATTACCTTTGTAATGTACCCTGTTCAAATGCGATAATAAATAAGTAGGGAGGAACTTACATTTTATTCCGAGATCTTTTGGCTTTCATATTTTTATAATGCGTACAAAACTTTCTTTTCCCTGGCATGACACTCAAATTCAATCAGTCCTGCGAAAAAAATAGCCTATGTTACTCAGTGATAATGTAGCTTTCGAATGATAAAAGAATTATCGGTCCAGTACTTTTTGAGTTTATTCGTTTCATACAAAAATCCAAATCTTTCCTCTTTATAATACCTATTAGTGTAGATATTGTATTTTTTACGATTTATATCTAGTTCCATCATGGTTTTCTTTCAGACATTCATTATATCGATACTTTCTACTAACTGAAAATAAATTAATTATAAAAATGTTATACTTACAGTTTTTTACAAAAAACACAAATTCACAATACGTAATTCTGCTGTCTGCAGCCGACAAGCGTGGTGTCGCGTTCACTTACAGAAAGGAACTGCCGTTAGTGACCACCGAGATTGCACGAATGAAACGAACGCTTTATCCCATACATTTGTGTATGAAAAATTTACCTTAAAATATATCTAGATTTTAGGGCTTTAAAAGAGGAAGTCTTTGTTTGTAAAGGTATAAAAAGAAGTATACAGCTATACTTACTGGTTTCTTCAGTGTTCAAAAAGTGTTTCTTTTTATCAATTTGTGTTGATTTATGGCCTTAAATCTTTAAAATACGAAGTCATGTTTTTGCATTTTTACTCAATTTTGTGCGTTTGTTGACGTTTATTATATAACAACCATTAGGTTTAAGAGTTTAATATAAGCATGAACATACTTATTGGTCTTTGATTGTAATATATACAAATTATCATTGATATCAATCATATGTAAATAGGTTAAATATGAAAAATCGTAACACTCTTTTCGGTGATTTTTACGATCTACACCCTTAACCACTTATTGGTATCTTAATCACATCTGTACAGTTAAAATACTCACTGGTAATGTAGAGGTGAGTTCCACAAGAGGAATTCTTTCTTGTCAGGGATTAATTTAAGAATTAATATAATATTTAAAACAAACAGGAACCAGTATGATACCCTGTGGCAGTCTGCAAAAATCATATTCAAATTCAACATCGTATTATTTTATTATTTTTACTTTCACGAACGGTCCCGTTTCGTCACGTGTCATAAAAATTGCATAAACTCACCCCCGTACTAGGTAACAAACATTGTAGCTTAACAATGGAGGAACGAATACCAACTGCTGTCTTTATAAAGATTAAATAGTATTTCGCTATACAAAACGGGCACATCTCAAAGGAACAACTTGTTACAAGAACATGAGATTTAGTAGGGTGACAATATTTCTTTTTATTGTTATAAATGCCGTGTGGTAGTCTTGAATACTACCACCTCTGTCTTGTTCACGACTGTCGTAAAAGCTGAATGAGAGTGCAACTTTGATCTGTGTCAGTTTCAATTAGTTAATAATAGCGTTCTTAAAGACGTCAATTAAATGATTTATTGTAAGATATTATATTATCTAAAAACCTATGCAGCAAGAGTTATTCTCTTTTCATCTATGTTAGAAGAAAATACCCAAAGTGGCATCATATAAATTGGTTAAGGTCATGGCAAGGATGATAGGTGAAGGGTAAAGGTGAAAAACCATCACGGTTTAAATATTAGCAGAATTGAAAATAAAATCCTTTTCTATTTTGCGTGATTATATTTTAAGTTATATTGGTCTAAATTACATTTATAAATGAATTATAAATTTTATTTCTAATTAATTTAAAGTTAATTACGTTCATAGGTATCTAGATAGAGGTCGAAAAAAGTTAACCTGAATATATTTAATTTTAGTAACATCAGTGCCGCTTTTAATCATTCAGAAAATTGACAGACTTAACATTTAAAATTGTTTAAATCTATTTTAAAATATAGATACAGTAAAATTGATTGAATTTAAATTTCTAAATTGGAAATGGGTAAAAAAGGCACTTGCCTTCGTTGGCAAAAAAGACAATTTCTTTATTGTAGTGCAGATTTATTGCAACCTAATTTATTCTTCTCCTTTAAAAGTACTTTAGTATTTGTAAATAATTGCATTTGACTTTAAATAGCGATATTTATAGTATAGGAAGCGCTAGCATAATGGGCAATCTTATGAATATGTCTATATTGTCTATAGCTTTGTTAAGTGTTGTCTTGCGTATACTTTATTTATATCAGTTAGTAATAATAAAAGAACTGCTCACTGACTTACTGATCAACTATTCGGTGAACTTTAGCGAAATGAAACATAATTAATTATATTTAATGGTGTTTCTCATAAAGGGGTTTAGAGCCATAATCGCCACACTTGGCAGGCAGGTTGGTGAACTCGGTGGACAGACGACCTGGTGAAAGTTGCTGGGCATCGATGGATGCAGGCAGCACAGGACCGCACTCTGTGGCGTAACATGAGGGAGGCCTACGTCCAGCAGTGGACGGCGATAGGCTGAAATGATAATGATGATGATAATGATGATGATGATATTTAAATAAGCAACGGTTTATAAAAGAATCAAACATATATTTTTAATGTCTTTTGGAAGCAGACGAGCATACAGCCCAGATAATGATGAACCGCTAATGGATCTTTGAAATTCCAGGTAGATATTTGTAGCACTGATCGAAGTGCAATACCAAATTATTAGTCAAACGTCGATTTTCTGTGAGAGTGCTTTTTGATGTTCATGGATATTTGTAATAATAGAGGTACATCTAAGCCACTACCTACCTACCCAAACCAACCCAGAAATTTGTGTTTCCAGCAGTCTCGCTCATTTTTCATTCATTCATTGCCATCCTCAGACGTCCATTTTCTGCGAGAGTGTGGTATTATCCCAGATGATCCGGTCATTAATATCTGTTGATAGAAAACTGTCAGCTTTATATAAAACTGGTCACTTTTAATATATATTATAATAATAGAGCCACGCTGGCTCTATTATTATAATATATATTAAAATTTTAAATGAATGTAAATATAAATTTACCTGGGTATCATAATATTGCCAAAACTCTTGTAGTATACATAATGGATGACGAGGGCATATTGCGTAGACCCCAAGTTATTGGGATAAGAGCAGGATGATGATAATATAAATTTAAATTTAATATTTCGAATAAAATCATGACTTATATATAACCATTTTAGCTTATACAAACCGCACTACTGGGGTCGAGTCTGAGCCTCCTTCATGACAAAAGTGTCCTACTGTGCCACGCTGTTCAGACGGGTTGCTATTTTTTTTTGGCAGGATATTATCTGGAAACATACCGTCCATGCTATCCGCGGCGACGGAACGGCGGCGCGTGGCCCCATAACCCACCGCATTCCCTCCTCATCGTCATTGGACTCATGCCTACGTCGCCCAAGGCACCGGCGACGGAGCGTGTCACCAAAGAGGGTTGACTCTCGGACCCGCCCCTGCCGCCTTCTGCCGCGAGAGGACTGCCTCGCAGAAGGCGACGACTGCATTTCGATTCCTGACGCTGTCAAGCATCGTCTTAGCGATGGTAGGCAGCGCCAGTTCGTCACCGATGATTACGACGAGTTCACGGCGCTCCTCTGCCCAGGCCACAAAAATCTATAACACTGATATAATTCGTCGGTTAAAAAGAAAAGTGACATTAATGACAATAAATAGTAATAACACTCGTTAAAAATAAAAAAGAAAGGAATGCTGCGTTTACATTGAAACTAATATAGTAGAAAATACGGTCTAAAATATACAATACATACATTTTAGTTAAATGGAATTATATAAGAACTTAGTCACGGTCACCCTACAGTCCCCTACACTTGACACACACAGATTTGAGTGTCCCTTTAGTTACGGATTATCCGGGAAAGTGCACAACATGTTGTCAATGCGGATCGGTTGCGGGCATTGTGCGATGAACACCGATTTATTTGGACACCCGATGAGTCTAGCTATTTATTTATTTGTGTGGTTGAAATTTGTGTTTATATTTTATTTATATTTTGTTATTTTATTTATGATATAAACATTATTTTGATAAAATAAAATTTGCGAAATACCTATAGTAAAAACTTATTTAAATAACCAGGAGGCAGTGGGCAACACGGCCAGAGTGCTGGCGACTTTAGCATGTTACAATGCCAGCATTCCGCTCACGGGTCGAAATCAATCAGCTCTTATTTAAATCTTTAAAAATATTACGTGCGCTAGGCTCCCATGGCCTTATTCCTATCGGGTTGACCACGGATGTCATGGTGTCATTGATCGGCCTAATGGCCATCGGGAGCGTACACGGAGGACCACGCACCGCCCCAGGTGGAATGGACGTGTGTGATTACTATAATCAATCAATCAATTCGCACCGCTTCCTCGCGCATTACACTACATCAATGAGATACTAGCCTCTGAACCTTCACTAGACTTATTTTCTTGCACAGAGAGATGTTTTATGTCTGTAGCTGAGAAGTATGTGAAGGCACTGACTATTAGCAGTAGTATATGTTGATCCAAGTTTATTATATTTTATCTTTATTGTAATTATTCAATACATCTTTTATAATAAGTTATTCTCCTCAGTTTGTATAAAAATATTGTCTATTATTGTGTATGGCACGCTGTTAGCAATAATGAAATTAAATATAAATAAATATAGCTTACCAAAAAGGCTTCTACGGCTCCAATGTTTCCACCTCAAAATGTTCAAATATGTTTACACTGTCGAGACCTTTTTAGGTTCTCCGCTGATTCTGCTGTCACTTAAACCTTATTTTTAGTTCTACGAAGGTGTGATGGCGCTATGGAGTTTTAGTATTGTTTTTATTGAATTGTATTATTCTTTATTACATTTTTTATCGATCAGCTGGTCGATACTCACTGTTAAAGATCAGGTGTCCACAAGTGTTTTACCAAATATGTGTGTTGGCAATTGTAGTTGGGGTTAACAGTATCTCAAAAAATCTTTGTCGCTCATTCTTCTGATGATCAGTCGGTTTTACGACCGCTATGATCAAAATGTAATGTTCGTAATATTTATGGGATTTTCAAGTATCCAAAAGCTTCGCTAATTGTTACACCACCACTTATGATTTCCAGAGTAAGGGCGAATATATAAATTAAGTGCTATCATCATCATTATCCTGCTCTTATCCTCGTTACTTGGTGTCGACTCAATATGTACCCTTCTTAAATTGTAAATATCACAAACATTTTAGCAATAGTTTTATGGCGGCGTCAACTTTCCCTAGTAAATTGAAATAAATATTTTTTTAAGATTCTATCACGTTTGTATTTGATTTTTAATTGCCCGCTGATTCGAACACTTTACAGTGTTCATGATCACGAGTGGATATGGTCTTCCTAGGAGGACAAATTTAAAATCTAATAAAGAAAAGAAGGAAATTAAAAATTAATACAAACGTAATAGAATTCGTAAAAATAGATTCATTTCAAATGTGTAATACTCGCGTCAATATCAGACATCATTGCCTTGGGTATATAATTGTGCGCCACCGAAGACAAAGATCAGGGTACCGGTGGCTCGCTCGCACGGCGAAGAGAGGTGCTTGCAGGGTGGGTCTATGGGGTCGCGCGCCGCCTCTTCCGTCACCCCGGACCGATTTGGCGTAGCGCGACTACCTCCATAGTGGTGGACTATGTGGTACCTCCATAGTGGTGCAAGGGGAAAAAAAGGTATATAATTGTCGAACAGACGCCATCAAACAGATTTTGTATTGGTCGATATGAAACTCTTAGTCATCTTTTACGGTACCCACGAGGCATTTATTGGTAGTATTCGTAGACACCTTTACATAGCACAGTAAATAAATAAAAGTGTAATTTAACATACTTTTTTTCCTGGATAGAACCGACAACCATTACAAACGAATAGATATCTTCTAAAAAGCGATTAGTTCCGTTACAAGTGTACACATGTGCTCATCTCCCCAACGCCCATGGGGATATGCCCTATACATCGCCGATATCAACACCATATGGCTCCCATAAGGGATTTATAATTACAAGTGAATTTTATTAAATACATTGTCCGCGAATCATCCAGAATTGCTGTCAGTTGAAGCGTGAAATTTAAAAAATGATTAATATGGACTTATCTTTTTGGAGTAAAGATGAATTATGCATATTATATATTCAGTATTTGAGGGTGTAGGTACCGGGAGAGACCGTAACTAACCTACCTAGACCAGATTGGTCACGTACTGAAGGAAAGTGGAGTCAAGAGTGTCCGAAACTGGCGAGCGTGTATAAAGAGAATTATGAATATTGAGGAAGCGAGTGAAGTATGCAAGGATAGAGTTCTCTGGCACTCTGTTCTCTCTGCCTACCCTGCAAGGGATATGGCGTAATAATATGTATGTATGTATGTTCAGTATTTGAGATGAATGATAGATGTGAGAGATGTCCTTTTTCAAACGAGGTTTAAGAAGAGCTTTTTCTTCACGGTAGGCAGCGGCCTGGCTGTGGCTAGTGTTAAGTCCATGTACAATAGTATCACTTACCATCAGGTATGCTGTATGCTCGTTTGCACCATAAGCAATAAAAAAACTTGAATAAAATTAATATTGCTAGTTGGAAGTTCATTTCAGCCCGAGTTTTCCCCACCATAGAAGAGAAATTGAACTACTATGCTGGTCAGATTAGTGTTGCCCAAATGCAAGACTAAGACTCACTGCAAGTCTCGTAGTGCTTCTTTAGATAGCATTTTACGATTCCTTTGGCAAAGAAAGGATTGTTAACATTTTGTATTCTTAATATCAGTACACGGGGAAATAAGGGGTATAATAGGTGTGATTATGTCTCCACTCCCGTGACACACACTTAAATGGTATGCACCTAATTATTGATAGTTGTACAGTTAGTGCCAATAAATCAATGGAATTTAATTAATTTACTTGGGTATGTGGATTTTTCATTAGCTGTGTGGTAGCGGCTACGAATACTACCAACCCTTACTTTGCTCGTGGAAGTCGTAAACGACTAAGAGCCTTATAATGACGTGGGCCAACTCCATCTGATGCCGTTTGGTCAACAATTACATTCCCAAGGAGGGTTGACGTCTGGCAGGTGGCCACACATAAAACTATTGCCAATAACTTTTACAATATGTACTATGAAAGAAGAGTACATATTGTATCGACTCCAAGTAATTGGGATAAGAGTAGGTAAATGATGATGTGGATTTTTCATTTCTATTAAAACAAGTGACTCTTGTGTTATTATAACAGCGAGATTTGCAAGACTCGCGAGACTCGTAAGTGTCTTGCATTGGTACAATACTAGGTCAGATAGATTGATTATCGGTTCCAAATCCAGGTTTCGTACTTTCTTAAATCATCATCATCTCAGCTCATATATGTCCCACTATTGGACTCGAACCTCCTCCATAATGGGAGTGTAATTGACCTACTATACCACGCTGGTCAGACGTGTTGGTATAGGGTTTTGTTTCGAGGTTTCCTTCTCTAAACTTTTCTTCTTCTCTCTTCTCTGAACTTTCTTAAATGTTATACGCATATTATATTCCGTAGTGTTTTTTTACGACTCTCATGGGCAAGGCATAATGAATTGTATTTTTATTCCGTCCGATGATAATATTTACTTAAAACAAGAGTTTGCTCATCCAGTCTTCTTCAGGCCTTTCTTCAGGTTCGGGGACTTCAAGAAATTATTTTATTATGTCACGGTGGTCAGACAGATTGATTTGTGAGATATTCTTCTCTTGAAAGTTCTCTTGTATCTCTATTTACATTCACTAATTTACTTATACATTAGAAAAGGAAATAATTCCAATAGATAAGCCAGTAAGTTCCTATTTTTTTAAATATGATATTGTACTTAACGATAATATAAATAGTAATTGTAAAAATCTCCCACTTCCTCATGAGCTTAGGTCATATACATTCCACTACTGGACTCTTCTGGATCTGGATTTTACTGGATTTTTATAGTGGGAGGAAAAAGCCTACTATAGCAGTTGGTATAGAGTTTTGATGTTAGTTATTGACATCCCTTAGTCGTGGGTCAACACCATCTGATACCATTTGGTCAACAATTACATTCACAAGAAGGGTTGACATCAGTTAGGCGGCCGGTCACAAAACTGTTGCCAATAAATTTACCATATGTAGGAAGAGGAGCACTTTTTGCGGCAAAGAAAGAGTGGTAATATTTGTATTCTTATTCTGTCCCCACACAGATATAATAATGTAGAAAAAGAAAAGCATGTTCATTATCACGTCTTGTGTCTATCAGACCGAGATGACACAATCCTTCACGATATTTACTATATAATCCGATCAAATTAGACCAAATAATAAGAGTAAAGCTGCATAAAGTCTCAACAAGCTGAAAATCAGTAAGATTGTTTAAAATTTGATTAAAAATAAAATTTGAAAGTGGATAACGCATATTATGATGAGTACAACTTTTTGAATCGTTATATCTCAAAAACGGTGGCTCGTAGGAATAAAAGTATTCATACATTTTTTGTAAATAATTTTATGATCTACAATTTTTGTCTGAAGTATTTTATGATAAAACTTACTGTTTTGCTGAAAATAGCGAATAACTTATTTTTTGTACTTTGACCTTGAATATTTTTTTTAAAGATGGGAAACTTATAAATTTTATTTTTAATCATATTTTAAACAATATTACTGATTTTCAGCTTGTTGAGAATTTATGTAGCTTCGAATGTCTAAATTAACCGGACTATATAGATCGTCCTTTAAATTATTCACTACCGCGCGCTGTAGTAAAAACTAACTTTATATAATGGCCACAATTAAAAAAAAAACAAACGAAATAATGATTATAACAGAAATAATAACTAATCTACATTCCAAAATCACCACCAATATCCCTAACAAAAGCTAACATATGCGTACATTACATTAATGTGATGTCGTTTATGTTAATCAATTATTTTAGCGGGCGCGACGACCCTAGCAAGGACGTAGGGGTGACACAAATTGACTAATCACACTCTATAATGACTCGGCCGGTATGTCATGATGCCAGCCCTAGTTTGATTTCTCATGTAGGGTTGAGTTTAAGTGGCGATTTATCATTTTAAAGTGGTGATTGATATGTTTTGTTACAGTTTGTTTTAAGTTTTTAATAGATTGGTATTTGCATTATTATTTTATTATATTAAAGTTACCGCATAATTATACTTGTATTTGTAACATTAAAATTTATATAATGTTGGAATAAGAATATAATATCCATCTTTCTTTTCTTTATTTATCACGGTTGATATAACTCAAAGATATAAGCAAACATGCAAGAGAAGAAAAACTTAATAATGAACTGAGATAAACAATTTTACTATTTTAGAAGATGGGTGAACGAAAGGTTCTTTTAATCATTATACAGTAAAAGCTCTTTATTCGCGGGGTATGTGTTCCATAAATATGTCGCGAATATAGAAACCGTGAATATGGAACGGTAATTTATATGGGATTATAGGGGATACGTTCCTAGGTGACAAAATAAAATACAAAAATATATGAAAAATCAATTTAATTGAAGTTTTTGAACATTTCGATTATAATTATCTTAAGGCTTCCTAAGCCTTAAGATAATTAATCAAAATGTTTAAAAACCATTGCCTAAATGGTTTGAAGAATTTTGTAATTTTTTCTTGCTTGAGTTTTTAAAAGCTCCTTCAATTCAGACTGATACGCAGCAGTCGCATTAGCAATTTGCCTATTAAAAATAAGACTTCGTAGGCAAAATTATAATAAGATCTATTTTACTTTTTTATTAGTCCATTTGACGGCATTTACAAAGGATTTTGGGTTGGATACCTATTAGTATCCTTTTATTTTTATGTATGTACTTACTAGATCCGCGAATAAAGAAATTTTCGACCGCGAATATAGGAATTGAGTAGCATTTTTTTAATCCGCGAATAGTGAAAACGCGAATGAATAAAGCGCGAATAAGGAGCTTTTACTGTATTAATTTTCTCTTCAAAAATATCGAAATTTATATAATTATTTAGTGTGTTAATTTTGACGGTAGACCACCAAAGCTTGAGCACCAAGACTTGGTAGCGGTCAGCCCAAATGGTGATGGGGAGCTAACACGGTAAGCTGGAGGGCTCCACAGTGCACTTTCGCCGCCCCGAGTGGTTGGCGCTGAGTGTAACTACATACCTGTGAAAAAATCCCATTGAATGCTGGCAAAATCCGAATAGCTTAATTATAAAGCGTAAACTTTTTGATCCTATTACAAAAGATTATTAACAATACTTAGAAAAGCGAAAATTTTACTTTACTATAAATTATACAATACGCTTACACGCCTGACTTTGTTCGTGTCATTATAAATTCGGTCAGTCAAATTTATTCCACGGGGACCGTACATTTTGTCGGGATAAAAAATAGTCTATGTACTAGTCCAGATTTTCATATACCGCCTGTTATCTGGAGCAATTCCGGACGTTCTGAAGTGTTTAAATATTCAATTAATAATCGTACACACATTCAAAATGTTGTATTTATATATATAATCGTTCTGAACTTGTATATGTCATGAACCAATGGGTCCTACTAAAAAAAAATGTTGAATATATGTGGTGGATTCAAGAGTGGTTTAAATTAACACAATAAGCAATTCCTTTTTATTTTATTTAGATTTATACAGTAAATTGTGTATTGGGACTGCTAGTAATAGACAATTAATAGAATATTTTTTATTTCTATACCAGCCCTATTTCAAATAATATCACACCCTTCGATGAGAGAACATATCCAATTGATATTCGATACATTGAATCGACACGCAAAATACCTATTTGTATACAAACGTACGCTTTTGTTACAAAATGATCACTCCTGTTATGTGCGGTTTTATTGTGCGGCAAAAGTAAATGAAGTCATTTTATTGCTTATTTGTCACATTAACTGGAATAATGGCGGCCTGTTTGTGATTTGTCGGTTTATTACGTTAATTTCATGGATTATTTTGAACAAAGAAAATAAAGTTTTTACCTTACTTTATTTAATAAGACTATGAAATAAAACTATTTTTGCGGATTCTATCGCGTTTGTTTTTGATTTTTAATTTACCGACGTCTCAAACACGTCTTCTCAGTCTCCTGGTCTCCTTTCAGTCTAGAGTCAGTCCACACTTTACAGCGTGAATATGAACGTTTTCACGGTTCGAAATCCGTAAAAATAGTTTTATTTCAAATGTGTGATACTCGCGTAAACATCGTAAATCATTAAAAATATTTGCATGAAATAAAACTATTGTTCGCGTAAATAATAGAGATGATTTATAAAAATATTTCTTATGGAAAAATTAAGAACATTCTATGTAGTGGGAGAGTAAGATTTCTTTCTAAAAGATGTTCGTATGATGTAGCTGCTTATTGCACTGCAAAAGAATGAAACTTGAAAGAAAAATCTATGCCAATCTATTTGATCTGTGGGTTATAGTAGGTAATAAAACAATGATATTTTATTACCTACTATACGTGTAGCAATATATAACGCAGTGCTTGTCCCAACATTATTATGAAGCGAGAGTTGGGTGTGCAGAAAAGAGCATGAAAGTAAAATTAATGTGGCCGAAATGTGATCTCTACGGAAAATCTGTGGAGTTAGGGTGACCGATCGCATTCGCAACGATGACTAAAGATAGCAAGTAGGTATGAAAGAGAGTATTGGTGTAAAAATGCGAAAGGGAATGCTGCGATGGTTCGGACATGTGGAAAGAATGCCGAACGAACGTCTGGTTAAGAAGATATACAATGCTTAAGTGGAAGGATGTAGGTACCGGGGGAGACCAAGACTAAGCTAACTAGACCAGATTGGTCACGTACTGAAGGAAGGTGGAGTCAAGAGTCTCCGAAACCGGCGAGCGTGTATGAAGAGAATTATGAATGTTGAGGAAGTGAGTGAAGTATGCAAGGATAGAGTTCTCTGGTACTCTGTTCTCTCTGCTTACCCTGCAAGGGATATGGCGTGATGATATGTATGTATGTATAAAACAATGTTATTATTGGTAAGAATTGGTTGGGTAGTAGTTTGTACTACTTGTATTCAGTATTGGTAGGACCCCACTGTTGACAGTTTTCTGTCTACAGCCACGGGCCGGTCCATACTGGGTAGTTCTGTGGCAGAAAATCGACGTCTGAGCAGTGGCAATGTGTTATTGCTCATCGTTCTGTGAGCAAGATAGCCGACAGGCTAACTTTCTGGGAGCATTTCCGCAGGCTTGCTTCGCGGCGCTTAAGTCGCTCAAGGAGAGGATACCCCTCAGGGGGTTTTCCGTCGGGCCGGTCACTGATCATAAGCTCACGCTGCTCCGGTGGCCGGTCCAACGATGAAGGCGAGGTACACCGGTGGGTTGCGGGTGTGCGTGCTTACGCCTCTCTGTCAACCCGGATGGAGTGGAGCGATGAGAACGCCGACCGTAAACTACCCAAAAAAAAAGGCTAACTTTCTGGGTGGGTTTTAGAAGGATATTGCAAAGATATGCATTGATTAAATAAATAAATAAAGGTCCATGATTGGCAGTAACACTTACCGTCAGGTGTGCTGTTTGTTTGTTTGCAACCACAATAAAAAAAGATCATACAGAAATCTATATCATAAGAATTGCACCTCAGATTACAACTGGGGTCGAGGTTCCTCCACAGTGGGTAGGATAACCTTACTATACACCGCTGGTCAAGGTATATTGGTACCCCTATACCAATAATATAAAACCCTAGCACAGATGTAATATGTTTACGGTTTCTATAAAGAGGAGAATAGGTGTGACAATTTGGTTACCCGCGTTGGCTTAATAGTAAGGTGGTGCTTTTCTAACAACGATTTTATCCACTTGCGATACTTAGTCGTATTTTACGGTCACTAGGTGAAGAAAAGGGTTGGTGAATTATATTTTAATTTCAATTTGTTGCAGAATGGAGGCTACCAACTTGGCACTCTCTCCTAGAGAGACACTGAAGTCAAGAGACCACAAATCCATGCAGCTGAATGGTAAACCTAATCAGGTGAGGATTTATATTTGTTGTAGAGGATTCTCTTTAGCTTATTCTAACTCCCGCTGGGCTGGCCACGGATGGCAAGGAAGCGGTACTAGTGGCCGGCCCAATGGCGATGGGGAGGGAATACGGTGGGTTATGGGGCCACGCGCTGCCCTTCCATCGCCCCGAACCACTATACTATCAAGAAAATAAAGGTTATTCTAACTACCAGTCTATAGAAAATAGAAATTACACATACATACATACCATCACGCCATGTCCCTTGCAGGGTAGACGGAGAGAACAGAGTGCCAGAGAACTCTATCCTTGCATACTTCACTCGCTTCCTCAACATTCATAATTCTTTTCATACACGCTCGCCGGTTTCGGAGACTCTTGACTCCACCTTCCTTCAGTACATGACCGATCTGGTCTAGGTAGGTTAGTCTCGGTCTCCCCCGGTACCTACATCCTTTCACTTTCGCATTGTATATCTTCTTAACCAGACGTTCGTTCGGCATTCTTTCCACATGTCCGAAAAATAAAAGTAGAAATTCATTGTTGGATATAGGCTTCACTAAATGGAGATTATGCCATAATTGTCACGTCATAACCAGGAGACTGCTGCCTTTTACTTTATAAATATTTAATTGGTGATTAAAGAAACTGATAGTTTAAGTCATATATAGCAGGAGTGGCCAACAAGTCGATCTACTAATTTTGGTCGATCATTTGCAAGTTCCATGAGGGGACGAATTCATGCTCTGGTCACTTAGTACAAGACCCCCGGGACGATAATTTAATGCCATCTAGTGAGATTTTAAAGCGAAATATAAATAATTCTTCATTTTTGTCTTATATTAATCTAAATGACGCTAATACAAACTTATGTAAAAACCGTTTTTAATGTACTTCATTAGGCTTATTCAATTCCAAATCTTAGTATATGAAACATAATTATAAAATTTCCCATTAATTTAAATTTAAACAGTTTGAATGAATAAATATTATTAATAATTACTCATGTTATTTTAATTCCCCTGGACATAAGTTTTTTAACCCATTAAATAAATATTCATGTATGTTGCTTATTTACCCATAAATCATGGAACTCGCAAGAGTGCACGTCGGTATAAAAGCACATTGCATAAACGTCCCCCTTCTTACCTCAGAAATAGGTCGATCGCGACACAATTTTAAAATAAAAAGTAGATCTTATGTGCACAAAAGTTGGCCACACCTGATATATAGGCACCTATAATGTACCATACACTGCCTATACTATTTACTATTTGGATAAGCCACCCGTACTGAGTCTTCGTTCGTCCAATAATGATATTGCTAACTGCCAAACGGAGTGTTATTATATCAACAACAACAAAGCATTTCAATTTTAAAATATAAATAAAATTTTAAGTATTCACTGATAGCCTGATCACATAATTTTAATATTCACATATGTTTTGATTTGTGACTGATGATTAATTAGTTCTTATATTTAAATAGCTGTGTGGTAGCGGCTACAAATACTACCAACCCTTGCTTTGCTCGTAGATGTCGTAAAAGACGCCTAAGAGCTTTATATCGACCTAGGCTAACACCACCTGATGCCGTTTGGTCAACAATTACATTCCCAAAGAGTGTTGACGTCATCCACGGTTCTTACGACACCCACGGTTATATATTTTTACTCCGCCATCAAACTGATTTTTTTATGAAAATGTTACATTGGCTTGAAATATTTAAATTTTAATATTTCCTTTTATTTTTATTAACATTTAAATATATTTCATTACTTTAAGTTACATTGTTTTTAATGTACAATGTTTTTAATTTTTTTTAATGTACAATTAATAATTATTTTTAATGTACGTTTCTTTTTACATTCATTAATGAATCGATCTTATACGCGTATACGCGTAGAAGAGAGATTCTCACGTAGGATAATACTTTGTGCGATCTACAGATAGTTTTTCTGAATTTGGGTATAATTTGTGACATTTAATTTTATGTTTCTAAAGTCCTACGCGGTATGATAATATTTTTTTTTTAGATAACAAATAAATTTTATAAAGATGATGAAGCATAATTGAATTTTATTGTAATCAGGTGAGCACAGTTCTTCTGTACGGCGTTCCCATAGTATCTCTAGTGATAGAAGGTAGCGAACGGCTATGCCTGGCGCAAATATCGAACACATTACTGAAACAATTCTCATACAATGAGATACATAACCGAAGAGTAGCGTTAGGAATAACATGTGTGCAATGTACGCCAGTGCAGTTGGAGATATTGAGGCGAGCTGGTGCAATGCCAGTATCATCGAGGCGGTGTGGTAAGTCTCGAGATCTTTTTCTTTATTTTAGAACTCGTAACTATTCAACGATTGAAATGCTTTTAATAAGTGATACGTCATTGGATTCGGGCTTGGTGGCATGAGTGTAAATAAGGATCCCTAAGTTTTAAGTAACACATAAGGCTATATTAATAACAGTTATCGGTAATGTTATGTGTTACTTACATCGCGTTAAGTGTTATCTTAAATTGTATTATAATTTTATTTATCATAAATTAACATAAAAAAATAAATTGTTATATTTAATTTATATTACAGGTATTATTTAGAATTTAGTGATTTTATGGTGGAACATAGTATTATTAATGGTTCATTTCTAATTTCTTATTTCTTATTCTGTTACCGTATTTATTACTATTTCCGTGTTGTAACGGAGTAAAACTACAATTCACTACAGACTTACCCGTGGGTATCGCAAAAGGCGATTAAGGATACAGTGGTAATAAACATCTATGCAAGAGAAGTCACGCTTGAAATAAAACACCATATCAACCCATCTGATCAGCGTTGTACAATAAGTAAATTCCTCTTCTATTATGGAGGAAGCTGGAACCCAACAGTGGGACATATATGAGCCAATACTGTTTACCACATCTTTAACTTTGTGCTATTTGTATTTTTATTAAGGTATGATAACTCGACGAGAAGCAGAACGTTTATGTAAATCATTCCTCGGTGATAATGCGCCGCCAAGATTACCAGATGATTTCGCCTTCGCTGTTCACCATGAGTGCGCTTGGGGATGTCGTGGCGCTTTCTTACCGGCAAGGTAATTTTTACTCTATTATTAACTGATAATTATTATGAATTCTACTGATTACTGTATCATCTCAGCCCACATATTTCCCACTGTTGGGCTCGAGCCTCCCTCGTAATGGGAGGGAAATTGATCTACTATACTACGCTAGATAGACGTGTTGATATAGGGTTTAATTTAGAGTTTTCCTTCTATTGCATGGCACATCTATAATTCGTACATAGATTCAGAATAATTATTTACATAAAATTATTCTAGACGAATTGCTCTAATTCGTTAGACCACTCCATCATTCGTTCAGTCTATATTGATCTGGAAAATCCACAAATTACTTTTTAAAGTTAGATTTGAAATACGAAACCCATTCAGGGGTAGTGGTCTGAAAGGCTCAACGGTCGAGTAGACTACAGAAGTTGAATACAACGCGCTATTAGTCCAATCAATAGTTGAAAAACGGATACACAGTGATGTATTAAGGTATGATGGCGCTCTAGACCAAATTTAATATAATGCCCTGATATAAAATAATAACTTAACAATTTTTTTAGTACCAATTTATTAGATATTTTAAATTTTTCAAACTTACGGATTAATCATTTTAAAAAAATCTTTTAAATTTTGTTATTTTAAGATTGTAAAAAGAAAAAAGAAGCAATAGAACGAGCCTAGTGCGAGTAGGACTTGCGCACGAAGGGTTCCGTATCTATAAGTATAAAAACGGAAAAAAAATCATGTCTGTTGTATGGAGCCCCACTTAAATACTGGTTTTATTTGAATTTAATTATTTATTTTTAAAGTGAATATATGCCTAAATATTCTGTGATTATTTCAAACGTCTATCTGTTGTCGTTATTGATAAATCTCTTTCTATAAATAAGCTATCTTACGTATTAAAATTTATAGAATCCAAGTTGTAGTAGCTGAGATTTGAGTTTTTTTTTAATCTTTATTTTAATAGAGTCTTTTAAACGCAGTTCATGTCAGATTAGAGAGTTCAAACATTCTTTCTTTAACAATTAAATTCGTCAGCTTTAATTTTTATATAAAAATATATAGTTTACATTCAAATTTTAATTTTTGTCTCAGGTACAACTCTTCAAGAGCTAAATGCATCAAATGTGCTTATTGTGGTTTATTCTTTTCTCCAAATAAATTCATATTCCATTCGCATCGGGTCGGCCCTGGAGATAAATATATCCAGCCAGATGCTGCTAATTTCAACTCTTGGAGGCGACACATGAAGCTTAGTGGCACCCCTCCTGAAGAAGTAGTGCACGCTTGGGAAGATGTGAAAGCCATGTTTAATGGCGGTACGAGAAAGAGAATGCTGTCTGCAGCTAGGTGAGAGTGAGATGGCTATATTTTGTGTGTTAACTTTAAAATGTGGTTAGGGCTGGCAAGTAATTTAAAATTTATTTGAGAATAAGTTTTCTGTTACTTATTTAGAGTTCTTATAGGCTATTTATTATTAATACTTTTGTATAAAATTTGTATAATCATTAACTATCTGTGTAGATACATTGTAAAGTACAAAATTTTAGTCTTCTTTCCTATCTCGCGTCTGTGTTATGATTAAACTAAAGGATGAAATAGAATTATGGAGAGAAAACTAGAAATCATACATACAATCATACATACATACATATCATCACGCCATATCCTTTGCAGGGTAGGCAGAGAGAACAGAGTGCCAGAGAACTCTATCCTTGCATACTTCACTCGCTTCCTCAACATTCATAATTCTCTTCATACACGCTCGCCGGTTTCGGAGACTATTGAATCCACCTTCCAGTACGTGACCAATCTGGTCTAGGTAGGTGAGTCTCGGTCTCCCACGGTACCTACATCCTTCCACTTTCGCATTGTATATCTTCTTAACCAGACGTTCGTTCGGCATTCTTTCCACATGTCCGAACCATCGGAGCATTCCCTTTTGCATCTTTACGCCAATACTCTCTCTCTTTCATACTTATTCGCTCTCTTACGTCGTCGTTGCGAATGCGGTAAACTAGAAATCCTTTTACAAAACCACACAAAAACAAACAGTCTGGTAAATGTATTATTATGTGCATATTCCTTTATAAATTTGACCGATAGTCTTTGCCATTTTTGTATGTGCACGTGAAACAATAATAATAATTTAATATATTTTTTTGATAAAATAATATTTTATATGAACAACAATTGCTGTATGGTGCCGGCTATAGATCTTTCCAATTCTTACATTGCTCGTGGGTGTCGTGAGAGCCGACTAAGAGCATAACTTCGACCTTGTGCTAAATCCATCTGATGCCATCTGGTTAACAATTACATTCCCTAGGAAGGTTGACATCAGGCAGGCGGCCGGTCATAAAACTATTGTCAAAACTTTTACAATTAGAACGGCGGTAGAAGAGTACATATTGAATCGACCCCAAATAATTGGAATAAGAGAATGGATATATAATTAAATATTTATAAACAAAGAAATTACTTATTACATTTATGAAATTAGTGTAGTAATATTAATTATTAAAAAAAATCTCTGAAATAAGTTCAGCTAAAAATTGTGCTTTAGAAGAGTACCTATTCGCAGACCCGAATCGGAGGCCAGCAATGAGTCCAAGAGGCCTACTGCGAGTCCACCAAGCGCACATGCTCCAGTACCCCGTCTTGCTGATTACGTATGGGGAGCGAGGTTGCCGCTACCATATGCGATACCATGGCTGAAGCCAACTTTGTGGACGCCTGGTAATAATTTCCTTAGGAGTCTTATTAGATTATTACATAACGATTTCTAATGTTACGTAATAGTAGTTTTACGGATTCTATCGCGTTTGTATTTGATTTTTAATTTTCCGACGTTAAGTAGGTAGGTTACCTAACCTACCTGTGCTGTACTAGCTGTGTGGTAGCGGCTACGAATACTACCAACCCTTACTTTGCTCGTGAAAGTCTTAAAAGACAACTAAGAGCCTAATAAAGACCTGGGCAAATTCCATCTGATGCTGTTTGGTCAATAATTGCATTCCCATGGAGGGTTGACGTCTGGCAGGCGGCCGTCTATAAAACTATTGCCAATAACCTTTACAATATGTACTTTGAAAGAATTGCACATATTGTATCGATCCCAAGTGATTAGCACAAAAGTAGGAGAATGATGATGATGAGGTAGGTAGGTAATATTTATTTAATTTATTAGCTAATAACGATAACGATCACTGCAAAGTGTTCAAAATGTCGGGAAATTAAAAATCAAATACAAACGCGATAGAATCCGTAAAAGTATTTTTAGTTTATTATATAAAAACGATGTTCTTTTGTAAATACTACTATTTATTACTTAACTGTTTGATCCTTGATAAAATGTGAACAGATATCACCATTCTTGAAAAACTCACATAGGAACTTATATTCACTTCTTATAAGAAAATTCGCATTTTATATCTTTATATTTATAATTCTTCTGTACATGTGTAATTGTGTAATATAAGGTGTGTGGTAGCGGCTACGAATACTACCAATTCTTACTTTGCTCGTGGATGTCGTAAAAGACGACTAAGAGCCTTATAACGACCTGGGCCATCTCCATCTGATGCCGTCTGGTCAACAATTACATTCCCAAGTATGGTTGATGTCTGGCAGGCGGCCGGTCATAAAACTATTGCCAATAACTTTTACAATATGTACTATGAAAGGAGAGTATATGTTGTATCGACCCCATGTAATTGGGATAAGAGTAGGAGAATGATGAAGATGTGTAATTGTGTATGTGACGACTATAAAACGGACCGATTTTGAGGATTTTTTTGTCATATAGATAATTTGCTAATTGGATATAATAGGAGTTAATAGTGATAGGATCAGTTAACAGTATTCTGTCTACAGCCGCTTCCACCCTATTTGAGGTAGTATTACACTCTCGCAGAATATCGACGTCTGAATAGTGGCAATATGCTGATGCGCTTCATTAGCTGAACGAGAGCTCAACTTTCTGGGTAGGTTTTGGTTGGAACGCAGAAGCCTGGCTGCACTCCTGGTATTGCAAAAGTTCATGAGCGGCAGTAGCACTTATCATCAGAAATGAAAAAAAAAATCGTGTAACTCATGAGATATCATATATATTATTCAGGTGCTTTGACAGCTTTAAGTAGCGTGAACACCATAGAAGAGCCTCGCGCTTTCAGACCAGTGAGAGGGCATCGGCTGGAATCACCTCAGCTATCACCAGTCATCTCACCTTCCAGGTCACCTAATAGGTAAATTTATTAATCTTGATGTTTACCCGAATATTATATCAAATCAAATCATTTATTATGCATAAACCATATAAGGGCACTTACATATTGTCAATTTTACATATTTTTTTAAATTAATCTACCACCGGATCACAAACTGAGAAGATCCGGCAAAAAACTCAGCAGGCTCATCATTTTTTTTTTATTAAATTACATCTTTTCTGAAATATTATTGGATAGATGTTTAGTCCATATTAGCTCCAGTGAGATGCCCTTCGAGTAAAGATTCCTTCCGATATTCCGTCGCATAAATGGACATCCTTTGTATAGTCCAACTTAAATTAAATCATCTATTATATATAAGCCTTTTTTTGGCAGGATATGGTCTGGACACACAGCGTCCGTTCCGTCTGGGGTGACGAAAGAGCGGCGGGGGGCTCATAAACCCGTTGTATGCCCTCCCCTTCGGCATTTGGCTAGCCACTGGTACCGAATCTTTGACGTCCGTGGCTAGCCCGACGAGTTACCCTTTTGGTTATTATATGTCAATTTAAAATTTTGTTAAAAAATTATACTCATAATCTAATCTATCGGATCAGAACACGGAAGATACTCAGCGAGTTCATAATTTTTTAAGTTACTTCTTTTAAACAAAATTGTATACCTACAAGTTTTGTAAGCATTGACTCATGTGATGTCATTCAAACAAGAAAATTTTTATTATTCTATTCAAAATATAATACATAATAATTACAGCCGGATCGGATGCCAAAATTAACGTTATAATTCTTGTTATATGTACACTCTTAGTGGGATCACACTTTATTTAAAACATTATTAAAATTTAAAAGTAAATTATAAGAATAACAAATAAAATATGTACCTACTAACTACGCGTAAGAAATATTATTGTGCAGAAAATCTTTGAATTAGAATGTACGTTGCACTTTCTTTTCTTTGTGGCCTATGTACAATTAGCCCACTTTACATTAGCACCATATCCACAAACGTTGACCATCCGAAAATATACACGATTATTTCGAAAATACCTACTATTGTGAGAAATTCAATAAAAAGATTGTTTTCAAATGCTATACTTCATCTAATATTAGTTTAAATTTCCTTAAGGCGGGCCTAGTTGCTGCGTGTCCGTACAAATTCCTGGGGTCTTTATTGTTTCCTATTGTGTAGTCAATTTATATCTAATCTAGTATCAGGAAGTCAGAATTGACAGCATTACCTGTTCTCTGAAGAATGGACAACACTAATAGCACTAATAAATACACATTACTTTTAGAAAATGGGGCATGATTTGAACTTAAAATTAGACTATTAAATTCCGAAGGAACTTTAACTTCAATTGGATATCTAATTATTTGAAATATTTGATATGACCACTATACTATCAATGACTACTATCGATAACAAAGACCGGGTTCCGGTGGCCCACTCGCACGGCGGAGGTACATTGCGGGGCGGGTCTATGGAGTCGGGCCGCGGGGCGAGACGCATCCATAGCCAACCAATAAAAAAAAAAAAAAAAGGGTCTATGGAGTCGCGCCCCGCTTTATCCGGATTTAGCGAGGTGTGACCAGACCACAGCCCAAAAAAAGATTATGATATTTTCAATAATATATGGTGTAATAATGCAGCTATCTTTTTCTTTCTTTTTTATGTTGTGTGGTAGCGGCTTCGAATACTACCAACCCTTACTTTGCTCGTAGATGTCGTCAAAGACGACTAAGACCCTTATAACAACTTGAGACAACTCCATTTGATACCGTTTGGGGTTCTGGGGCAGGGTCAACGTCTGACAGGCGGCCGCTCATAAAACTATTGCCAATAATTTTTACAATATGTACTATGAAAGACGAGTACCTACATATTGTATCGACACCAAGTAATTGGGATAAGAGAATGGGGCTTTCTTTTAATCTATACTCTATGAACGCTAATGTTGCTCCACTTTTGTACATAGGTTTTCCCAGGTGCGAGAATATATAATTAGCTACTGTTAGAAAGCGGTTTGGCGATTAAATTTTAATACAAGCTTCTCAGGAGATTGATTCTGCCCATTATTTTGATGATTTCAATGGATAGTAAAGACTGGTGATCCATTGTATTCTTAATTCGTTATCATATAAAGTTGTAATAATAACATACATTTATCTAGATCACGATCACCAATTACATCATCACCTCGCCGATCATCGCTAACAAGGTCACCGCTGCCATCATCATCGGCGCACTCACCTAAAAGTGATCGCGATAGTGATGAGAGCGTTGATATTGAGACTACCGAGGAAGATCAGCCAAGGGATGTGGTGAGTACGTTATTTAAATATCTATATTATTTACTTTTAAATAGCTGTATATACCGTTCTATCGTTCTAAGAGTCATAAAATTATATAAGACGAGGGCTCGATAGAAGTGGTCAGTTCAAATGGCGGCAGAGAGGAACAATACTTAGTAGCAGATTTTGAGGCTGTACGTTGTCCTTTCCGTCGCGGGGTGTGTTCGACAAAAAAATGAAAATATTACACACAGAATTGCAGCCTGAAATTTCTAGTGCTATAAGATAAATACTATATTTGAAAGATTACGTTCATTGCATCGACGGATTTTGTTAATTCTTTTTGTGTGTGTTCAAGTGGATTCGAGAATGGTTTAGATTCGCAATTGGATTCGGTAGGTGGCGTTGCGATCTAGTTGTGGGAATTTTCTTTTTGTACATTGACTGTTAGGTGGAACGAAATTTGCCGGATCCGCTAGTTTATATATAAATGAATAATATAAATGAAAGATTTGGCGGGGCGCGACCACCTCCATAGTTCAGCAAGAAAAAAATATATATATATATACAAATAAAAATAAATGCTTCTATGTGCATTATAAAATTTTATAACCATAAAACCGGTGCGCCACAAGCCAGCTTTACTAGATAATGCGAGATGAGCTTTAAACTACTGAAAAAATGCTTAAGGTCCCGGTAGGAGATGGTGCGATTAATTTTAAGGAACTCAGTTTATTTTTTTATTTCTACAAAGCAGAGTTTATTAGGTCAACCAATAACATATAAGTAAATTGAATGCATATTCAAATACTAATAATTATACGTTTCTTTTTATAAATTGTGTAAACGTTTCTCAAAGATGCAATTTAATAGTATCTATCTATTGAATGAATCGTATTATCCACTCGAGTTAGATTTTTCTGAGCTCGTATCAAACGGAGAGAGTTAAATCCAATTTAAAAAGTTCGAAGAGGAAAATTTTTCCAATCACCTTCTCTGGAACTCGGTAATGGTTGCGATTAGTTTTCTCTTAGGACACAGTATAGTTTGAGTTACATAATAAGAATTAATAACATATTTAATATAATTAAATACAAGTCTGTGAGGTAGCGGCTACGAATACTACAAAACTTGCTCGTGGATGTCGTAAAAGAAGGACTAAGAGCTCAATATCGACCTGGTCTAAAGCTTGATACTGTTTGATCAACTTAACTATGTATCTTAATAAAATATATATCTCTATATGTACCTTATATATTTAAATGTAGTGACGAAGTGAGAATACAATTTACCACCCCCCCCTATCTTACCCGTGGATGATCGTAAGAGACGACTAAGGAATATAAAATGCATATAACATCTATGATATCAAAGAGATGGGAAACTCGAAAAGAAACCCTATGCCAACACGTGTAACCAGCATGATATAGCAGGTCAAATTCCCTCCGATTACGGAGGAGGTTATTTCTGAAATTTAATGGCAGCTCAATCAAGGTCTAATTTTGAGACTATAACTAAGATGTCCTCAAATATAAACAGAAATTGTCACCAAAAACTGTCCAACCGTTTAGAAGCTCAATCATGTAGAAGAATTACATATCACACACACGCAGAACAATTATGTATACGAGGAAAGTATTGTGTTTTGAACTACTTCGAGGTTGCGAGATTGTGCCCTATCCTCAGTACTAGTGATAAGAGTGTTATTTGTATAAGATTTATAAGTAAATAGGAATTTTAATTTATCACCTAATTCGATATAGCAATAATATTTCATTTCTGCTTTGATTTGGCTATGATATGCCATGATACCAGGGTGGTTCAAATATAAACCGAATTTTGTCGTAAAAGTGGCTGCACTAGATGTTAAACTAGTGTGTTACAAAACGCAGAGAACATCCGGGACCGCGTAACATAGCTTTTTAGTGTGTCATAGCTATGAGTGAGAAGGATGTACCAGTGTCTGTTACGCAACGCATCATTATTCGTTTTTTGGTGGTTAAAGATAATATAAAATCACTCGAGCGGTTTGGAGATGAATGGCTCTCCAAGACTCAAGTGTATGAATGGTGTTCTGATTTTCGAAAAGGTCGAGAAGGGGTGACAAACTTGTCACAAGCGCGGCGCCCCAGAACAAGTGTTAGTTCTTCGTGCGCAAATGGCTATGTGACAAACCGAGAGATTTTTACGAAAAAGGCATCCGAAAACTTACGGAAAGGTGGCAAAAGTGTGTATAGTGTGAAGGAGACTATCTAAAAATTTCAGCTCTGTAATTTAATAATCCTCATCATCATCTCAGCCTATATATGTCCCACTACTGGGCTCGGGCCTCCTCCACAATTGAAGGTTAATTAACCTACTATACCACGCTGGTCAGACGTGTTGGTATAGGGTTTTGTTACGAGTTTTCCTTTTCTCGCATAGATGTTATATGCGTTTTATATTCCTTAGTCGTCTCCTACGATCACCCACGGGTAAGATAGGGGGTGGTGAATTGTATTCTTACTCCATCACCACACGGAAAGATATACTAATACATATAATAATACATTTTTTATAGCAAAATTCCGGTTTATATTTGAACCATCCTCGTAGTTACGACTTTTATTTTAATATATTTTTAACTTTAAATTACATTTTATAAACAAAAAAAATCAAGACAAAAGGCAAAGATTATTTAATTAATGCATTGATTAATTAGATATAAATCCAAAGATTAGCCATTTAATTTCGAGACGTGTACGCCATATTCTCTAGGGAGATACTTTTACTCCCATTTTATAAAATGTCGGCCATTTGAGGCTTTTGCACGTCGTAAACTGTGTAATTACTACCGGGGCGAAATTCAAATGAACTTCATTTCGGTTTTAAATAAGAGAAAATGTTTAATTTAGTACCGATCGGCTTGTCGGGAGCCGGGACCAATTAATTGGGGATTTTCGTTTTAGTTCACGTTCAATGTAAGCTTTTTCTGTTTTTTTTTTTCTACGTATTGAATGTTGAATAAGCTTGTTGCTTTGTTTATTGCAATTTAAAAAAACAAATTGTGGTTCACACTTCGGGTACTTATCTTTAAAAGATGTTAATATACACAATAATTAGGTTTCCGATATCCAGAGCAGGCATATCTATGCTAAGGGTAGCTCTTATTATATCAACTCTAACCTGGATGTGAACATTGTACGATGAAGTGATACATACATATCATCACGCCATATCAGAGAGAACAGAGTGCCAGAGAACTCTATCCTTGCATACTTTTCTCGCTTCCTCAACATTCATAATTCTCTTCATACACGCTCGCCGGTTTCGGAGATTCTTGACTCCACCTACCTTCAGTACGTGACCAATCTGGTCTAGGTAAGTTAGTCTCGGTCTCCCCCGGTACCTACATCTAGGGGTGTCCACTTTGAAAAAACATCGATGTTTTTTTCGATTCGATAAATCGAAACTGTACATCGATGTCTTTCGATGTATCGGATGAAAACATCGATGTTTTTAAACATCGAGTACTTTTTCTAAAGTCATATCAAAAGTGTTACTTCTAAAAAAAAAAAAAACAGGTCTTTTTTGTAGTGGCATTTATACCTATTCCAATCCCTTATAAAACTGACTTCTAAAAAAAAGGTCCTTTTTGTGGCATTTACACCTATTCCAGTCCCTTATAAAACAGATTTCTAAAAAAAAAAGAAAAAGGTCTTTTTTTGTGGCATTTACTGGTTATCATCGTTTCGATGTTTTATGAAAAAACATCTATACATCGAGTATTTCGATAGCTCTTCAAAACATCGGATCGATTCGATGTATCGCATTGTAAACATCGATGTTTTCGATGCATCGATGTATATCGAATATACCTACCTACATCCTTTCATTTTCACATTGTATATCTTCTTAACCAGACGTCCGTTCGGCATTCTTTCCACATGTCTGAACCATCAGAGCATTCCCTTTCGCATCTTTACACCAATACTCTCTTTCATACCTACTCGCTCTCTTACGTCGCCGTTACGAATGCTATCGGTCAGCCTAACTCCACAGATTTTCTGTAGAGATTTATACAGAATTTTATACAGCTAAGAATAAACAAATTAGAAACGATTTTTTTTTTATAATTGTTTCGCTCGTAATTGGGTATTTAGAAATAATCAAGCATTTTAAATGCTAAATTATAGTAATTTGAAATTAGAAACGCTAATAAAATTACGCTGATTATAAAGATACCATTTAAACGTTCAAGCCTGCTATCTATATTCTTTTTTACGTCACTAAACCGCTCATACTTGATATAAAACAGCCATAAGTGTTGTTAGAACAAAATCTTGGTTTTGTCAACTTAAAATGGACATGAATATTGAACTGTAAAGGAGTACGAAAAATAAATTCTGTAAGGTTAAAAATTATTATGATATTATCTCTTATAATCTATATTGTGAGTAACCTTTTGCTGATTATAAATACTCTCGTTAATTATTATTGAGCGAGAATTATGTTGAAAATAAAGGAGGCGGTGTTTCTAATGATTGACGTAAACGGTAGTAATTAACGCGCCTCAAGAGCCTAACGGTTAATCCCTTCAAAGTACTCGTTAGGGATGTCAAATGATAAAATTATACTCTTGATTTATTTTCTTCTATAGTCACTTTTTACTTATCGCTGCTCCATATTTGGTGTGTGATAGCAGAATCGAATACTACCAAGAAACGAGTAAGAGTTTTACAGAGACTTGTGCCAACTTTATATGATGCCGTTTGGTCAGCAATTATATTCCTGAAGAGGTTTAACGTCAGGCAGATGGTTGGTTATAAAAGTAGTCCAAAAAGTTTACCATTATGTACGATGGAAGAAGAATACGTCGATTCTAAATAATTGAATGTATTATTTTCGGAATTCATATACCATTTTTTTTAAAAAGACGCCATCCTGTACTACGGAAATAATCCTTGTATTGCGGGGGACTTTACAAACATAAATTAATATATAATTAACGCAGAAAAATTACACCTTGTTTTGCGTTGAAATTGAACCCACGGCACTGGCACGAAAGGTTGGTATCTTAATCACTACGCCATCTGTGCAGACAAAATAATTGGGATAAGAGCAGGATGATAATGGTCACTGCTTATTCTTATGGATTACAATGATATATCTGCCTGATGCCGCCCTAGCGAAAGCATCGAGTGATCGGACCGGGGAATAGTCCAGTCACCCGAAGTGAGGCCACCGCGTGAGGACGACGCGTCGATACGAGAGGAACCTGCGAGGGTAAACCGTCGGGCGGGCCATCGAAGACAAAGATCGGGTACCGGTAGCCCGCTCGCACGGCGAAGAGAGGTGTTTGTAGGGTGGGTCTATGGGGTTGCACGGCGGCGTTGAAGTTGGCTAGATTTTTTTTTTTTTTTGAAAAACAATCATTCATTGTATCATCAGACATACATTCACTGTATGTAGTAATTTTTAAATACTGAATCACATTCACTCAGCTCTATTGCAATGTATAATCTTTAATATTTATTTGATGTCTTCAACGCGAGCAAAGCCGAGTGTAAAAACTAGTTATATAATATATATCTTTCTTTAAAAATCACTTTTGAATAAAACTGTTTTTACAGATCCTATCGTGTTTGTATTTTAATTAATTTGCTGACGTTTCGAACACTTTACAGCATTCACGATCACGAGAAGACTGTCTTCCCGGCTGTCTCCTTATTTATATGTAATACTTGCGTAAATATCAAAATCATTAAGAAAAACACCCTCCACTAGAGGATCCTTGTATTGCCGGTGATTTTATAAACATACAGTTAGCCATCACAAATTACACTTTTTATTTTGACGATAGTCTATGGAGTGGTCATATCCTATTAAATACCTCTAAGGTGACAGAAGAAACCGTACGCGAATCCATAAACCCGCCCTACATTATCTTCGCCGTGCGAGCGGGCCATCGGAACTCGGTCTTTAACTTCGGTGTCCCGCCCGGTAGTTTCACAAATTACATCTAGACTTAGAACAATCCGCCGAGAGGCTGACCGCGCGAGGAGGGAACGACGTCCGTACCTCTCAGGGGGTATTCCATTGAGCCGGCCACTGACGACAAGTTCACGCTGCTCCAGTGGCCGGTCCAACGACGTAGGCGAGGTTCGTGGGTGGGTTACGGGCATGCGTGCTTACGCCCCTCTGTCGCCACGGACGGAGTAGTGCGAGAAGAGCGCCGACCATAACCCACCCCAAAAAAAAAAAAAAAAAAAAGACTTAGAACAATAAATTCAGAGATAAAATCATTTCATCTCCGTTCACATACATCTCACTGTTAGGTTTGAGCTCCCTCCACTATGAAAGGGCAATTAACCCACTATACCACGTTGTTCGACCAGTAAATGTTTTAATATCAAATATTCCTTCTTTTACTTAAATGTTCTTTACTTATTATAGCCTTTAGTCTTCTTTTACGACACACAGAAATAAGAAATTTTGCTATGATGGGGATGAATATTAAAGCTGTGTGGTAGCGATTAAGAATACTACCAACCCTTACTTTGCTCGTGGATATCGTAAAAGACGACTAAGAGCCTTATAACGACTTGGGCCAACTCCGTCTGATCCTGTTTGGTCAAGAATTACATTCCCAAGCAGGGTTGACGCCTGGCAGGCAGCCGGTCATAAAACTATTGTCAATAACTTTTACAATATGTACTATGAAATAAGAGAACATATTGGCTCCAAGCAATTGGGATAAGAGTAGAAGAATGATGATGGGGATGAATATTACTCTTAATACATCACCACATGTAAAATAATTCATTGATAGCACGAAATATATAATATATTTTATTTTATTTTCTTATTTAAATTATTTTTTTCGGTAACCATAATACTACTTAATAACTTGTATTATGTACCTACCTATGTGTGTATGTATACAGATGCATACAGTGTTTGTATATGTGTAGATATGGGTGTATGTGTATTTTATATATATGTGTACGTCTCAAATTTAATAGAATAACGTAATTTTATTATTCTTGTATCCCGCAAAGCCCTTTATTAACGCATAGCATCGGTGAGACATTAATTTGACATAAGTGACTTCATTGTTGGATCTGTCAGAATATCAGCGCTTGGGCAATCGTGTTGCCTCAGCAACAGCTGAGACAGATACCATATTCTGGCCTCACGCATATGCACATTATTTTATTATAAACGTTAAACGTAAGCAAAAATGTGAGGTTACAGAATAAAACAGTTTTCTTTTCTTTTCTTTCCTTTAAATATTGTTCTGCGTGAGAGAGTAACCCGCTGACATAGTCGATATCTTAACCATCATTTGTGCAGTCAATTCTTAGCCATTTTATAAAATAAAAAATCATCATCTCAGCTTATACATATCCTACTGTTGGGGTCGAGCTTCTACCATGATCGGACAAATATGAACCTACTATACCACCCTTTTTTTTTTTTGCGGTGGGCTATGGACATCGCACCTCGTCAAATCAGTCCGGGCGTCGTCCTCACGCGGTTGCCTCACGTCGGGTGACCGGACAATTCGCCTACTATACCACCCTGATCAAATGTGTTGGTATAGGCCTATTTTACAAGATTTTCTTCTCATGCATAGATGTTATATGCGTTTTATATCCCATAGTCGTCTCTTACGATCATCCACAGGTAAGATAGGGTGTGGTGAATTGAATTTTTATTCCGTCACTACACGTAAAATTAATAACACATGCAACATGATATACAGTTAATGCAACCTAAAAAGCAATTTCCTTTTTATAACTACTGAGTAGCACGATTTAACAGTACGTACGTTTCAGTATGTTCCATATTACCTAAACAAAATGCTTAAGCAAAACAAGTCATAAGCCCTAAAAACTATTACATAATTTAATCATGCTGATAGCCAAAACGTTAGCCTTTATGGTCAATTACTTCCTCTACCTATAGTAATAAACAAAACAATTAATATAGATTGGCAAATCAAAATTGGGATTAAAATGTAATCGCTAAATCGGATCCAGGATGGACGGATGACTAGTCTAGATGGAAATCGGCTTACCGCTGACGCCGCGGGCACTTCAGTTATTGAATTGAATTGTTAAAAGCTTTTATGGGGCTGGCAGATATATTGTAGATGAAATATTAGAAAATAAATATAGATATGATATTTTTGGATAAAACTGAAATTATTGTTGATGCACACTTATTGTAATACTAGCTACTGTCCACGGCTTTACTGACGTAAAAAGTAACTTTTCTAAAGTAGAACTATTATCTCAAGGGAACATATTACTAGGATAAAGAGTATCATATTACCGGGATAAAGAGTATGGGATAAGTAGTATGTGTGACTCCACGGCATGGTTTATCTATGTGCTAATTTCTATTCAAATCTGTTCAATAGTTGTGACAAACATCCAAACATCTTCGCAAACTTCAACAAAACTCAACTTCAAACTTTTAATATTACTAGGATTATGTCCACACTACGATTTTCTTCCGTGTGATGACGTGTGATATTTTGAGAAAGAAAAATTCGAAATGAAACGCTATACCAATTAATTTTTTTCATTTTTAGAGTCTCCGAAACCGGCGAGCGTGTATGAAGAGAATTATGAATGTTGAGGAAGCGAGTGAAGTATGCAAATATAGAGTTCTCTGGCACTCTGTTCTCTCTGCCTACCCTGCAAGGGATATGGCGTGATGATATGTATGTACCAATTCATTTGACCAGCATGGTATAGTAGATGAATCTTACTCCTGTGGAGGAGATCGGAGCCCAGTAGTGGTATTCATATGAGCTGAGATGACACCTTGTTGCCAGAGGTTTTGAAGTAGATTTTTATTACAGTTATCCTTGTCGTGCTTATATATATCTTAATCGATTTCTAGGAGTTGATATCGAATACTTATCGAGGACTAATAAAGGTACTCGAAACTAACTCGAAAGCATTATTTATTGATCAATTACTTACTTTACCGCACTAACTAGTTCATATATCTAAAATTCTAAACTAGCTAACCCAATTGATGATATTCTGTATAAATTAAAAAATAAAAATAAACATACATACATACATATCATCACGCCATATCCCTTGCAGGGTAGGCAGAGAGAACAGAGTGCCAGAGAACTCTATCCTCGCATACTTTACTCGCTTCCTCAACATTCATAATTCTCTTCATACACGCTCGCTGGTTTCGGAGACTCTTGACTCCACTTTCCTTCAGTACATGACCTATCTGGTCTAGGTAGGTGAGTCTCGGTCTCCCCCGGTACCTACATCCTTCCACTTTTGCATTGTATATCTCCGTAACCAGAAGTTCGTTCGGCATTCTTACCACATGTCCGAACCATTGGAGCATTCCCTTTCGCATCTTTACACCAATACTCTCTTTCATACCTACTCTCTCTCTTACGTCTTCGTTGCGAATGCGGTCGGTCAACCTAACTCCACAGATTTGCCGTAGAGATCGCATTTCGACCGCATTAATTAATAAACAAAAAATAAAGAAACACACATAAAAAATCATCAAAATCAGTTCAGCTGAGTTCAATCACGTATAATTGTAGACATCGCTTGGTACTTTCAATAATATGTACTCCGATATAGTTATGATGATATTTTATCACCATACTTTCCGTGTGGTGATGGAGTAAGAATACAATTCAACACCCCCTTTTAGTTCTTACCCGTAGGTGATCGTAAGAGACGATTAAGAGATAAAAGACGCGTATAACGCAAGATAATGAAAACTTGAAGCTAAACCCTATACTAACACGTCTGATCAGCGTGGCATATAGTATGTCAATTTCTCTCCCGTTATAGAGGAGGCTCGAGCCCAACAGTGGGATATAAATGAGCTGAGATGATGATCATTTATCATCATCTATCACTTTTCGCTCGGATATCGTAAGGACAACATAACTGACGATCGAGCAATAAATTGCATGAGAAGAAAATCTCCAAATAAAACGAACACACTATTTGCCAGCGTGACTTATTCGGAGCTATTTTTTACATTGCAATTGAAGCAATTGCCTAGTATGTATGTATATTAATAAACGAATTATTTAAAAAACGCGTTATTAGCATTTCAAAATTAATTAAAATAAATTGTGTCAGCCCTAGAAAACTCTTCAAATTAGGGCGCGTACATAAATATCGTAGACATTCTATCATAAGCTCTCAATAAAGTAAGTCTATGTCGACAAGCTATTGAACCCTCCCCTTTATTTAATCATTAGGTTGCTTGTTTGTTGCCGGGGCGTCGATGGGGATGGTATCCGTCGGGCGAGCCAGTAAAGGCAAGTAGTTGGTTCCGGATATCAGCTTAAATGGGGATATGGGATTGCACGTAGTCTTTGCCTTCGTCCCGGATGGTTTTTTTGGACTAAAACTAAATAAGTGTCTTTCTAATTTATATGTATCATTGCATGTTAAGTGTAACCATTTTTAACATTACGGGAAATATGGGAGTAAAGTTGATTGCACAGGTAACATATTGATTAAGATACTGATATACTGTACCAAACGCCGATTCTAGTTCCAGTGGAAATGTGGAAATTTTCCACACAGAATTATTTGTGCAAGCAACACACAACAATTGTGATTCACAATTGTTGTTTTAAGTTTGGATGTAATTTGTGTCCGTCACATTAAATATTTGTAAAGCCTCTCGCAACACAAGGATTGTGTTTCCTTAGTGCATGGAGTGGACTCTTCTAAAAAAAGAAAAAAAGAAAATCAAATATAAATTTGTGTTTGTTAATTGTTTGTTTGTATACTCCCCCGCAATACAAGGTATATTGTCTTAGTGCGGTGTGTAGTATTTATAAAAAAAAAACATGAACGACTTATTAACTAATATGACACATCGTTATCTTCGATCCGTTCGCTACTATCGTCTATATTGATTTAGCTTAAATACAGAACTGTTGTCTGTCAATAGTCCTTTATTTAAGCTAGATCAAGTAAGTCAAAATATATAGAGCATAATTTTCGTTTTCTTCGGGCTTTAATAAAAATTTTATTAGAGTTCCCACGCCGAACTTATATTTCTATCTGGTAATTTTGTGTGAAATTAATTTGTAAAATACTCAACGTTTTATTATTCACTTTTTAATATCCTTTTGAGTTTTATTTCATCACGTATATACTTGATAAAAGTATGAGTTCAAAATTAAATTCTAATTAGAGATTTTCCTGAAGAAAATGAAAATAAATTCCGTATATTTTGTATTATGATCGTGAAAAGTTCAAAACTATTTTTTTCTTGATTTTATGATATATTTCTTTGTGTAAGAATTACCTACTAAATTGTCTGATAAGTCTGGTATGGTAGGTTAATTGTGTGTTGAGGCTGAGATGATGACGTTTAGGAGCTGAGATGATGATAACCACAAGAAGATTAAGTCTAAGAGTAGATGTCGATAATAAATAGATGGAAAAATATAAAAAACAGTAAAAAAATATACAAAATTTTATGAAATAGTCCAATTGTATTGCTAACATCCCACGTAAGTACCAGGCGAACAGCAAACGATAGCGTTCACTTTTAGCTATCAACGAGACGAATAGGTGTAATCCTCTAGAGAAACGTTAAAGAAAAACAAAGCAGCGCCAATATAAATACTTTTACTAGTGTTGTAACTCGGTAAACGGATCACGTACCTAATAGATACTTCAGGATTTGCTAGAAACGATTCAATTGTACATTTGATGTTGAAATAAATCACTCCGCTTGTAAAAGAACAACTTTTTTTTGAGTCACGTAGAGATTATGTATGAGGATTTTTTGTGTTTGGGGGATGAAAATGATTGTCATTGGTTGTGCTATTTTCATTTAAAGGTTGGATGGTTATGTGTTATGGAATTGATTTAATTTAAGCCGTTATAATGTTGAATGCATTTCTAATATAATATATATTTTTTCAAATATTTTCTTAATAGAAATCACCCTACTTTTTCATTAGTGGTACGATTGCACTGTTGACAGTTTTCTGTCTACAGTCCGATCCGTCCAGGGTAGTACCACACCCTCGTAGAAGATCGACGTTTGAGTATTGGCGATATGCTATTGCGCTTCGTTCGGTGAGCGAGAGAGCCGGAAGTTTAACTGGGTGGGGTTTGGGGTTTGTATTCGTAGGCAACGGCCTAGCTATACCCTTGGCACTGCAAAGGTCTATGGGCGGCAGTGACACTCACCATCAGGTGTGCTGCATATTCGTTTGCTACCAAAAGCAATAAAAAAATAAATAAAAAGAAAAATAAAACCCTGCACTAAGGAAATAATCCTTGTATTACGCGGGACTTTACAAAAATATAATTAACGCAGACAAATTACAGGCAGACTGAGAAAAACAATTTATGTTTCGCACCTTTGCATTTCGTCGCACTTTTGCTTTTCAGAAACCACTAAGGTTTTGCGTTTATCGGCGATTTATGATGTGTATGAGCCTTGTCTCTTTCCCAAGATCGATGTGCAATATTTATTGTCGAGTCCTGTCAATGATTTGATTTGAGTATTATCCATTATCTTGCGGCGAAGAATGGATGGCTATTATTAAACTAGTTGATCAGACTACATTTGACGGCCAAAAACTTAACTTTAAATAAACTATATAACAGAAGCATAAAGCTAAAACTATGATATGTTTCAATTGACAATAAACACGATCAACATACATAGCCCAGCAACGTTATTGTTAGTACCGGAGCGTGTAATTAACTTGCACACGTCGGGAAACAGGCAAGCTCGGGGGACGATTCTATATCCACATAGTTGTATGTTGTTCCTTTCAACCCCATAGATTAATTCTATTAAGAATAATACTAACTTTAGATAGAACAAATATGCAGTAAGGTATTTGATTTATGTAATACTTGAAACTGTGTTCCGTATGGTGACGGAGTAAGAATACAATTCACCACCGCCTATCTTCCTCGTGGGTGTAAGAGACAATTAAGGGATATAATATGCATATAACATCAACGCAAGAGAAGGAAAACTCAAAATAAAACCCTATACCAACAGGTCTGACCAGCGTGGTATTGTATGTCAATTTACCTACAATTGCCGAGGAGGCTCGAGCCCAACAGTGGGCTATGTATGAGCTGAAATGACGATGAATACTCGAAACTGTTGTCATTACAACAGTTTTGATTTTATTTATTACTAGCTTCTGCCCGTGGCTTCGCTCGCCTAAAAGGTTACTTTCCTAAAGTTTTTCATCCCCAATTTTTATTTTGAGGGTAATTTTTTTACAAAATGTTAATGTCATTTTTATTTATATTTAATCAATAACTTAAAAATAAGTTTCAAGCTTCTGGCTTTAAAAATGACGATACTTCCTTACAACTTTTCATTCCACTTAACAACCATTTTTTCGCATTAAAAAGTAGCCTATGTCCTTTATTAGGCTTTAGACTATCTGTGTACCAAATTTCATTTAGATCGGTTAAGTAGTTTTGGCGTGAAAGAGATACAGACAGACGGAGTTACTTTCGCATTTATAATATTAGTAAGGAAGTAAGGATTAGAATTATGAATGTTGAGGAAGCGAGTGAAATATGCAAGGACAAAGTTCTCTGGCACTCTGTTCTCTCTGCCTACCCTGCAAGAGATATAGCGTGATGATATGTATGTATGTAAGTAAGGATTAAATGGCATTCATTTTATTAGTTACCAGTGTGGTGACTATGGTTACGAATACTACTTGCACTTACTTTTCTTGTGGATGTCGTAAAAAACGACTAAGAATTTTACTTCAACTTGGACCAACTCCATCTAATGCTGTCCGGTCAACAATTATATTCCCAAGCAGCGTTGGCGTCGACGACGGTCAGAAAACTAAAGCTAGCTATTCTTTGCAATATTTGCGAAGTGGAGTACATATTGTGTGGACCCGGAGTAATTGGAATAAGAGTAGGATGATGGTGGTGTGGTGACAAGGTAATAATATATTCACAATTCTGTCTCTCTCGCCCATGGGTGTCGTAAAATACGACTTATCAGCACCTTGTTTTTGTCTCTATTATTCTTTTTTTTGTTTTATTGCTTTTGATGGCAAACGAGCAAGCAGCACACGTGGTGGTAAGTGTCACTGCCGCCCATGGACCTTTGCAATACCAAGGGTAGGCCGCCGCCTACCAATATAAATCCCAAACCCACCCAGTTGGGCTTCCGGCTCTCTCGTTCACCGAACGTATCACAACAGCACATTGCCATTGCTCAGACGTCGATCTTCTTCGAGAGTGTGGTACTACTCCGGACGGATCGGCCCGCGGCTGTAGACAGAAAACCGTCAACAGCGTGGTCCTACCACTATTATATTCTGCGGGTTTTTAAAATTCCCGTTAGAAAGTAAAGAGCAGTTATACATTTTTTAAGCAATACGTTTAGTTATCCATGTCAGTTCTTTTTATATTTTTAAATCTCTGAAGTAGTATGCAACAGTTTCACAAATTTTAAAAATAATATAATCAAGTATTGCAATTGTATAGATGGGGTAGTAATTAGATATAGAACTGTCTTTCCAGTTTCGATTCCAACGCAGGACAATACTTTGCTACATTCACAAATTGTAGTTCTGAGTATGGATATAATTTGTGCCATTGAAATGTGTATTTTAAAGTTTTCCACAATACAATATATCTTTATTGTAGGTTGATGTTTAAAAAATAAATACTCACACACACACACACACACAAAACAACCTTTTGTAATTTCACAAAATGCAAACAAAAAGGAAAACTGCTATATACACATACTAGCTATCCGACCTCGCTTCGCTTCGGTTACGTCAGTTCAGTTGTGTAGTTTACGTTCGCTATATAGAATTTCCTTTCGGAGAAGAAATTTCTTAAAATCTGACATTTACAGGGCAGATAGAAAGTCTACACCAAATACCCAGTCTGTAGGAGATATATTTAAAAAATGAGATATTTCAGGTTAACACCCCCGCAACCTCCCTTGCGAGAAATCCTCCTTGGAAATTTGTAAAATCCGTTCTTAGCTGACCTCTACTCGACAAAAGGAATATTTCTACCAAATTTAAGGACTGTAGGCCTTATGGTTCCAGAGATATCGTGATGAGTCAATACATAGGTGGTAATCTCTTATATATATATACTAGCGACCCGCCCTCGCTTCGCTTTGGTTACGTCTACTTTCGCTACATAATCCTATTTTATCTGACCTTTACAGGGCAGAAAGAAAGTCCACACTAAATTCCAAGTCTGCAGGGGCATTACTGGAAAATGTAGATTTTTTGGGTTAACAGCTACGCAATCCACTTTAGGGGTGGAATTTTTAAAAAGCCGTTCTTAGTTAACTTGTGTATTGTAACAAAAACATGCCTGCCGAAATTCAACTCTGTAGGAGATATATTTAAAAATGTGCACGAGCAAAGTAAGGGTTGGTAGTATTCATATATATATATATATATATATATATATATATATATATATATATATATATATATATATATATATATATATATATATATATATATATATATATATATATATATATATATATATATATATCACTCACACTCATCCTGTTTGTCTCGATTTTTGCAAACATGTTGATTAAAAACTGGCTAAACAGCGAACGAAAATATAGCAGATGATCTTATACTCCTTTCGGGTAAAATAAAAGTTGCAGTAGACATAATTTTATAAAGCGGTGTTTTTAGTTTTAGTATCGCACTGGCTATATCCTAGCACAATTCAAAGACCAAACAACTGCTGAAATAGAGTATCGAACATCGCCGTAGCATGACACAAACGGGTATTGTCACACAAACTGTAATGCATCGTGTGAGCGATGGATTTCAGTTATTCGATGCAAGGTATTACCATGGCTTGGAATTACAATATTCTGCTTAGAAAATTATCGTCCAATCATTTCAAATTTCAAAGTCTACATTCATATGAGGCCGTGTCCAAAAAGTACATGACCTGTCTGAAGCTTAGAAACCTATAAACGACGTACTAATATGGTGCGGTGACATTCGAGACATTTCAATTTTAAAAAGTATTTGCATTGTACCAAACGTTTATGTGACATCAACCTTTTTAGAGTTTCATACCCAAAAGATAAAACAGAACCCTATTACTAAGATTCCCTGTCCGTCCGTTGCTTCGCCTGTCTGTCACCAGGTTGCTCTCATGAACCGTGATAGCTGGACAGTTGAAATTTTCACAGATGATGAATTTCTTTTGCCGCTACAACGACAAATACTAAAAAACAATAAAATAAATATTAAAGGGGGCTCCCACATAAGGCAACCTTTTTGCTCGTTTTTGCTCGATATTGATAACAAAAATAGGTAGACGTTTTAAATAGTTACAGAATATTTAGTAATATATTCACTTTAGAAATAAATAATTAAATTAAAATAAAACAAATAGAGAATTTAAGAGGGGCTCCCATACAACAAACATGATTATTTTGCCATTTATAGATAATGGTACGGAACCCTTCGTGCGCGACTCCGAGTCGCTCTTGGCCGGTTTTTTGAATATAATCGAATTGAGTTTTCAAACATGTGTCAAAATAAAATGTCTTTTAAATCAAAATCACTAAGAATTATTGATATCAACTTTAAAGCATATCATCCCTAAAATAACTTTCCACCCCTTTTTAACCCAGTTAGGAGATAAATCTCAATAAAATATGAATCACGTCTTTCATCAATTCTGTTACAGAATGTTTATGCAAAATTTGAAATAGATTGGATCAAGGAATCACGTTGTCCCATACAAACTTTGCCCTGCTTTTTCACCCCCTTAGGGATATAATTTCGTAAAATCCGTTCTTAGCTGACCTCTACTCTCCGCGAAAGAAATATTCCTACCAAATTTAAGGTTTGTTGGCCTTATGGTTCCATAGATATAGTGATGAGTCAATACATAGGTGGAAATCTCTTATATATATAATTATATATTATATATATATATATATAGAATATAGATTATAATCTACCGAATGCTATTTTAAGTTTTTTCATGATATTTATCCGGAATTCTAAAATAAAACGACAGGGTCAAATCGCACGCTTATTTCATTAGACCAAAAAAAAAATATTACTAACAAAAAGCCTATATTGTCTTAACATTTTTTGGTATGAAACTGGGCTGCGACCTATTTAGAGCCTGTATGCAGTTTGTTCTTTTTTAAAACCTATTCGCCACATGGCACAGTATTCTTGTTTTTTGGTGACCTGTTTTATACTATAGTCTATAAAATATAACATGATCTCTGTGACAGTTCTCACTAGTGCTGAACGCTTACGATGCAGTTCGAATTTTTGTCGATATAATTCCTTATTTTTTAAAGTTATTTGCTACTGCTATTGAAAAACAATGCATGAAAATCTTATTGAATTTCAATCAAATGGATGGATGAATCGATTATAAATTTAAAATAATCTATGAAAATCTTATTGAATTTAAATTAACGGATTTTATTTATTTAAACTAAAGCTGTTAATTAATTCTTTTTATTATTCAAACTGAGTACATCCAAGTTCATCGTCAATATTATCATCATCGCTGGCGGATTCCTGTAGGTTGATGATGAGTTCTTGGTCGCAGTGATATTAAATGAACACAATTTACTTATTTCCAAGCTCTTTTCAGGCCATTACTAGCATTATAAACCAATCTATTAGCACATGCACATTTCCAGACTTATGGAAGTGTGCAATCATCAAACCCATTCCCAAACACAGCAACCCAGATACTTGCAAAGATCTCCGCCCTATAAGTATACTACCGATACTATCAAAAATAGTAGAAAAGGTAGTATACACTCAAGTAGTAGAGTATTTGGAGATAAACAGCATTTTGCCAGACCTACAATCGGGCTTTAGAAAAGGTCGCGGTACTGCAACAGCTCTATCTGATGTTGTGGGTAATATTTTAGAGGCTCGTGATCGAGGTGAAGCATCAATTCTATTATTGTTGGACTTCTCCCGTGCGTTTGATGCCATTAATATTGATGTGCTAATTTCTAAACTTATATTCTACGGTTTTGACCGAGAAGCAGTTAAGTGGTTTAGAAGTTACCTCACAAATAGATCACAATATGTGGAGATCCGTAAAGCAGATGGTTCAATTACATTCTCTGCCAAATCATTTGTATTCAGAGGTGTCCCTCAGGGATCCATTCTTGGGCCTTTATTGTTCATAATTTATAGTGCTGATATTATAAACTGCATTAAAAACTGTAGGTACCATATGTATGCTGATGACATACAGTTATATACCTCTTTCAAACCCAAAGACATACATATGGCAATAAAACAGATCAATGAGGATGTACATAGGATTCTCACATGGGCTGAATTAAACACATTGGTACTAAATCCAAAAAAAACTAAATTTATGGTACTGGGTAGTAAGAATCAAATTAATACTGCTCTCATTGAACATCCAAAAATTATTATCCTAGGTGAGGAAATTTGTAAAGTCGATGAAGCTTTTAATTTGGGGCTTTTAATGGACACTAACTTACGTTTTGAGAAACATATTAACAATGTTCTAAAGTACTGTTTCTCCAAATTAAAAGTTTTATATATGATCAGAGACTATATCAGTGAACCTTTGAGAATTCAATTAACAAATGCTCTCATATTATCTAAGTTGAACTACTGCTATACTGTATATGGACCATGTTTATTAACTAGAACAGAGGGCCTGATACAAAGGACACAAAATGCCTGCGCACGTTTCTGTTTCAAGATACCCAAAAGGAGTCATGTCACCCCATATCTAAAGAAGCACAACATATTAAAGATGGCTGCTAGGAGGAGGATCCACTTTGCCAGTTTTGTTTACAGCATCATTGCCACTCAAAGCCCTAAGTATTTGTATTGTAAACTATATTGGAAGATAGATAGGTGTAAATACCCGATACGTTCTACTGTGCATCCCCTTATAGTAGCAAAGTACAGGACATCCGCATTCAGGGGAAGCTTTAAGTATGCTACAACACACTGCTGGAACGTATTATCACCACCACTCCGCCAGCTGAAAACGAAACAAAGTTTTATACAACCTTAAAAAACACTTCATTCAAACTCTAATATAATAAATAATTTTCTTTTAAATGTATATATTCTCATATTCTTTAGTTAATGCATAGTATTAAAATGTAAACAAACCTCTATGTTATTAGCCTTCCGCAGGCTCGCTCCGCGGCTCGTCGGCGCGGCGTCCGCCCTTTCATGGCTAATGCCGATGTGGGCGGACCGAGCGCTACGTGCCGACAGCTGTACACGGGGGTCGTCCGGTCGATGGCCCTGTACGGCGCACCGGTGTGGGCGGGGTCCCTGACTGTCCGACTCAGGGCTCTTCTGTGGCGACCACAGAGGGCCATGGCGGTCAGGGCTGTACGCGGGTACCGCACGGTGGCGACGGAGGCAGCGTGCCTGTTGGCCGGGAGTTCCCCGTGGGACCTGGAGGCGGAAATGCTCGCCGATTTGTATCGGCGGGTGTCGGGGGTGCGCGCGGAGGGCGGTGGGGTCTCTTTGAGGGAACTCACCGCCTGGCGCGTTGACGCCCGCCTAGATGTCATTGCCCGTTGGGCAGTCCGGCTGGAGAGGCCTCGGTTCGGTGTGCGGACCGTAGAGGCCTTCCGGCCGGTGCTGATGCAGTGGTTGGAACGGCGGCACGGGGTGCTCTCCTTCCGACTGGTGCAGGTTTTGACGGGGCATGGATGCTTCGCCAAATACCTGCACAAGGTCGTCAGGAGGGAGAGTACACCGTCCTGCCGCCACTGCGATTGCGACGAAGACACGGCGCAGCATACGCTCGAGGTTTGTGCCGCTTGGGCAGAGCAGCGTCGTGAACTCGTCGCAATCATCGGTGCCGACCTGACGCTGCCGACCATCGCCAGGGCGATGCTCGACAGCGTCAGGAACTGGGACGCGGTCGCAACCTTCTGCGAGGCAGTAGTCTCACGGAAGGAGGCGGCGGAGCGCGTGCGCGAGGAGCGTCTCCTCGACGGCGCGAGCCGCCGCCGGCGACTGGGGCGGCGCAGGCGCGATTACCTGCGCCTGATGCCGCCCTAGCCAAGGCCGCGGGTGACTGGATCGGGGAATTAGTCCGTCACCCGCCGAGAGGCCGACCGCGTGAGGAAAGACCGACATCCTACCCGAGGGGGGGATGTCGGTCGAGGAGAGGGTACTCCTCAGGGGTATTCCGTCGGGCCGACCACTGACGTCAAGTCACTCTGCTCCGGTGGTCGGCCCAACGACGAAGGCGACGTCACGGGTGGGTTACGGGCGTGCGCGCTTACGCCCCTCTGTCACCCCGGATGGAGTGGTGCGAGGAGTGCGCCGACCGTAGCCCACCCCCCAAAAAAAAAAAAAAAAATGTTATTAGCCTAAAAACAATAATTTGATACATTAAGCAGTGTGTCGCTACAATTGCCCTCGCGGTTATTTCCTGTCTTCTCTTTTATCTGACACCATACATGAATTGCAAAGTAATATAAACTATATTCAAAACATTATATGTATAGATTACATAGACTGATGTAAATTATTTCTTTATTGTTTTGTTGTATTGCATGGATTACATTATTTATTTCTCATGGTATACATACTGATCTATGTTTCTCACTACTATCACTATATAACACGATTTCTTATAGGTTAGGTTTTGTAGGTAAATAATCATCATTGGGATTTTTTTTTGTGTTGTTTTGTTCGTCCGTTCGGACGGGCAAGGGAATCGAGACCCATGCAGCCGGGATCCTCACCATAGATAATATACTATAATCACTCGCTACAACAAATATTTATATCTATGTCTATGGCTGGAGGAGTTATTTTTTTTTTGTTGTTTAATTATTCGTGATTGTTGGTAGCTCTTTTTTCTTTTTTAATACATGTGTACATAAGTGTAGATTGTCAAGTAATTTTATTATTTTAAGTTTTTGTATTATGTTACTTTAATAGATTGTCACAAGTTACCTATGTATTGTAAGTCCTCAGATGTCGTCGTGTAAATATTAATGTGTTTGTTTTTTAATGTACCTACTTTGCTGTCAGACGTCACAGGACGCTGCAGAATAACAGCGTTGTGGTGTCACTTTTATAGTAGATACCTCAACATTAAGCTGAGCAGCCATCCTTTTCCTCATTTGCGGACGGGACGCCACTGTTATTATTTATATTAACTACTCTGTTTTGTAAATGTATTTTATTGTTTATTAATTTTTACTTTTTAGTGCTTCTTATGTTTTATATACTTTTATTATTTACTTTACTTTAACTATCATTTTGTTTTATCCTTTCCGTGAAAGAGCAATAAATTATTTTTCTTTCTTTCTTTCTTCTATTTTATAGAGTAATCATGTGGTTTATATAGGTAATGTAATGGTTTTACATGTTTTATAAATAATTAATAAGAATGTTATCGATTTACGTTTATCGACTGTCCCATCTCTATCTTATTCTCAGTCTAGTAAGACCTTGTACTTGCGTAACCATCATATTTTTATAAAATGGTTACTAAGTTTTTTAAAACATATGAGGTACAAATTTTTGTGTAAATATTCATATTTTTATATTCATAATTTAGTTGTATCTCAACTGAATTAAGTGGCATGTAAATGAAAATATAGGCGATACAAAATAAAATAGTGAACTTGACGCGTATTCATAATTACTTCATCGGTTTCGTCGCTATCTGTCACAGAGATCAAGCTATATTTTAAAGACTATAAATGATATATTTGTCATTCAGTTTCTTTATTAATAATTTATTGTAGGATTCAAGATTTTCGTTTGGTGATAGAATAAGAATACTTCACTAGCCCCTGTTCCCGCCAATTGGTGTCGCAAGACGGTTTAAAAATATGCAGACTTATGCATACATCTATGAAAGAGTAAAACCACTTGAAAAAACTCTATAGCAGCCAGTCGAACCAGCGTAGATGAATTTCTGTCTTAATGTGGACAGTTTCGAAATTTCCTTCTCTTACAGTGCATTTATTTTAATCGCTTTGTAATTTTTTGAATACAGAGGAAATCAAGCCTTAAACTTTATATTCAGTGAACATTTCTATTGAAGTATATTTATATCCTTGGCTATCATACTTAAGTTATTATCGTAATTAATCTCTCTTCTTATCCTATACGTATCGCTGTTCAGCTTCGGCCTCCTCTATATGGGCAGGAGTTGGATCTACATTGACGGGTTGGCATATGGTTATATATCGAGTTATCTTAGTCCTTTGCATCGATATTATATGCATGTGCTGTCCCTTAGGCGTCTCCTACACGGGTAAATAAGTGGTGAATTCTAATCTTATTCTCATCGTTTAATAGATTCTTTTAAAGGTATTGAAGAGAAAAATATTCCAAAATTTTTGACTAAGTTTTGTAAATCACAATGATTGTCGATGTTTTAACTATTTTTATGAATTCTATAGTGTTTGTATTTTATTTTTAATTGCCCGAAGTTTTCAAATTGCCTTCTTAATATTTTTAATTTTCGACGTTTCGAATATTTCAAAATTTTTAATTACGTTTTTGGATTGTAGTACCATTGTTTAATAACTCTACATCAGAACGATGTAAGAGTATTTTTATGTGTTTAAAGAATATAAAATGTAACATTTACACGAAACAAGCAAACAATTATTTAAAGATTATTCAACCCTCCAAACACTACACGAACAAAATGATATTCTTAAACATTCGTGTCTTCTATTAAACTAAAACACATTTACATCAATAATTCACGAACACGTCGTACTACGTATGACTGTTACAATAATATTATTGATACCAACAATACATTAGTGACAAAAGTGATTGTTATCGTAATAATATTAAAAGTTTGTTTATTTATTTTTGTTCAATAACGTTTAATTTGAAGGATACAAATATCTGGAGTAGCTAATCACTGGTGTATTTGGGGAAAATATTTTTTTTCTAATTGTCTTTTTCGTCAATGACAGCAAAGTTAAAGAGTGAATATGGTATGGAAGCCTAATGTAGTGAGAACATGATGAGAAAGGATGAAAGTGATCATAATCTATGTCTTGCTCTTATTTCAAATTACTTGGAGTCAAGGCAATATATAATCATCTAGCATCGTCCATATTGCAAATTTTTGACAATAATTTAATGACCGGTCATCATCATCATCACAGCCCATATATGTCCCACTGTTGGGCTTCGGCCTCCTCCATAATGGGAGGGAAATTAACCTATTATACCACGCTGGTCAGACGTGTTGGTATAGGGATTTGTTTCGAGTTTTCCTTCTCTTGCATAGATGTTATATGCGTTTTATATCCCTAAGATAGGGGGTGGTGAATTGTATTCTTACTCCGTCGCCACACGAAACAATGATTGATCGCTTGCCTGATATTAAACATTGTTGGCATAGTAATTGGTGACCAGACGGCACCAGATCGCGTTAGCCCAAATTGATGTAAAATTTAGACGTTTTTGTGACATTCACTTGTAAATCTTGTGATGTAAAGGTTATTAGCATTCTTAGTGTGGCACATTCATATATAAACTCTCCAGTAGAACTACCTAACATTTTTTAAATTTCGATTAACTATAAAAAATAAGAGTTGTCAAGATGGTGATATAAGAGAGATTGTAAACTGTCATAGATGAGTCATATAAAAAAATATATTTTTATCTAATACATATAACGGTATTATTTATTATAAATTGATTAGGTATCATATATCTACATTAGCAACAATATTAAAATGTAAGGAGGGAGGGGAGATGGACAAGTAAAGTTTAAAGTCGAAGGTTAGTTTGGGGTAACTAAACGATGACCGAACACAAGATTGCGTGAAGCATAATATAGTTTAAAGAGAGCAAATTGAGAGATGAAGTATGATTTAATGAAAAAGAGGAGACATATAGCGCTCTATGAAGGGCAAATACGCAGTTCTAATTTTTCATTTATTTTTGAGCAAATATAATTTTTCATTTATTTTTGAGCAAATTGAATTTTTCATTTAATTTTACATTTTGCACAATACAAAAGTTACGTGCGATTTGTGTATGACATAAAGTATAATTTTTTAGTAAAAAAATAATTCTCGCTATTTCATTTTAAAATATAAACATATTTTCAAAGATTCTGCTAATTATGTCTGTGTATTTTTTGAAAATAAACAATGTATTTAATGTTTATTTGTAATATTAAGATCATATATTCTAATATATATGTAATTTGTCGTAAAAATATTTTTTTACTATAAACAATTTACTACTTTTTTTATTCATTCATCATTCTATTTATTAATTCATCATTCATAATTCTCCTAATTTTCTCCCAATCATATGGGTTCAACGCAATATGTATGTACTCTTACATAATAAAAATTGCAAATGTTATTGACAACAAATTTGTGACCGGCCACCTACGTTACGTTACTCCTCCTTGGGAATATAATTGTTGACCAAACGGCATCAGGTGCAGTCGGCTCAGGTCAATATAAACCTCTTCATCGTCATTTACGACATTCACGAGCAAAGGAAGGATTGGTAGTGTTTGTAGCTGCTACCACATAGTTCTACTTTATCACTTAACTATGCGAATAAATAAATAGTTATGTATTCTATTAGCAAGAAACTGCAGGCACAATTTGTATATATTATACATGTATTTTTTTCTTGGCAATATAGAAATTACTGTGTAATTTTGTTACTGGCAATTATAACAGCAAAACATAAAATTAATAGCCTACAAGATTTATCCACGCGCGTTCGTTATTTAAATGTCGTTGTGACATTTCGATATTTTTTTTATTTACCTCATTTGGGATTTGGCATTTTGGCCCGCGCCGTTTTATTGGTAGCCGTGTGCGGAACATTAATTTTGTTGTTTGCTCAGCCCAAATGTATGCCCCCTATTCTTTTGTCAGCGTTGCGTCAGTGTAAATGGTATTTTGTGTATTATATTTTTGTACTGACAATATAACAACATATTTTTGTTATAAAAATGATATTTTATAAATCTACAAAATTTCTTAATTTTTTTTCTTGTTAGGCTCAAAATTTTTTGGAGTTTTAGTGAGAAAGTGGAATCATGTGGTTACTTTATATTCATTATTAAGTGCTTTTCATAAGAAGTCACAATATTATGGTTAAATTTTTGTTGTCTAATGTAGAGAAAATGCATAAGTGTAGTTAATATAAAGTTATAATGCTTAGGGGAAAAGAAAAAGAGAAATGCTGAAATACAAAAAAAGATTGCTTCTTTTATTAGATATAGCTTTTTTAGAAAATAAAATAAAGCGCTAAACGAATCAAATGATTTTTAATATTGCAAAAAATAAAGATATTAATAGGGAGATATAGTCTTAGAGCCATTCTTATAGTAGAGCTGTGTGACTGCAGCAGTTCTTAACAACCAGCTTGAGTTTGGACTACAACTCTGTTTCTAGGCATATAGCAAGGTTGCATGAGGACCGCCGTATACATTATGCCTTTTGAATAGATAGCATCTTCGATGTGTAATTTCTGAGGTTTATTTGTAGTTTATAATTTCATTAACTCTGAACATCATCTTGATACAATGGGCCTTATTGTGATTATACAACTAATCCGGTCCATGCACCAAAAGTCACGACTATGGATCTGTTACTCTCCTGTTAACCCTGTAGAAAGAAACGTGAGGTTATAAAATTTTATAAATATTATTTTTGTTTCTCGGTCATTCCCAAAAGTAAAATAAAAATAAATAAAAGCTAAAGCTTTGATTTCGGTATTCCAATAGAAAGAAAGAGATCATGGTGGGTTATGAAGCTTACATTGTTCCCATTTTATTACGGGTGGTTGGGTGAGACCAGATTATAGTTGGCCAAAGGAAAATAATAAGTATACTTCTTCCATCGTAAACATTGTAAAAGTTATGACAATAGTTTTATTGAATGTAATTGCTGACCAAACGACATCAAATGACCCTTTTTTTTTTTTTTTTTTTTTTTTTTATTGGTGGGCTATGGGTGCGTCTCGCCCCGCTGAATCGGTCCGGGGTGACGGAAAGGCGGCGCGTGACCCCATAGACCCACCGTAAAACCTTCTCTCTTCGCCGTGCGAGCGGACCACCGGTACTCGATTTTAACTTCGGTGGCCCGCCCGGCGGTTTACCCTCGCGGGTTCCTCTCGTCGACGCCCCGACAGATTTCGCCGTCGGGGCGTCGCCCTCACGCGGTGGCCTCACGTCGGGTGACCGGACAATTCCCCGGTCCGATCACCCGAGGCCTCGGTTAGGGCGGCATCAGGCGCAGGTATTCGCGCCTGCGCCGCCCCGGCCGCTGACGGCGGCCCGGGTCGCGGGACTCCTCCCGGACTCGTACCGCCGCCACCTTCTGCGAGATGACAGCCTCGCAGAAGGCGGCGACCGCGTCCCAGTTCCTGAGACATCAAATGACCCAGGTCAATGTAAAAATCTTAGGACTTGTGTAATCGCCAGGCGGGCCACCGATGCCAAAGATCGGGTACGGTTGGCCCGCTCGCACGGCGAAGAGATGTGTTTTCAGGGTGGGTCTATGGGGTTGCGCGCCGCCTCTTCCGTCGCCCCGGACCGATTTGGCGGGGCGCTACCACGTCCATAGTCCATCGCAAAAAAAGGCCTTGTGTAATCAATTTTGCTAGTTATAGACTTTTAAGTTACTAACGCTAGGTGTAATTAGAAATATATCATTAACACGCTATAGTGAAGTATTTTATCGGACTCATGATATATTATTTAATTTAATAACTAAAGCGCTGTGACGGTGCCTTTATGTTAATAATTACACGGTATCGCCGGTAAATAGTTTATGGGCTACCATAGAATAAGAAACGTTTAGAATAGAATGTATGGTACACTTTATGCGGCCTTTTTTTTTTGCGGTGGACTATGCCAAATCGGTCCGGGGTGACAGAAGAGCCGGCGCGTGACCCCATAGACCCACCATGCAAACTCCTCTCTTCGCCGTGCGAGCAGGCCACCGGCACCCGATCTTTGTCATCGGTGGCACACTTTATAAGGCCTGGTGTTTAAGTTAAATCTGTGTTATAACTTAATGTTTAGTTAAATCTATAGAGTTAATATACCTGAGAAGAAGCGAGTATTTTTATTATATTCCATATGTCAATTCTAACAAGAAAAATATATATAAAAAAATATAAAATATATATACTTACCGGGGAATCTTTTCTGATTATTATATGCCCCCTATGTAGGGAGATCCAACATCGGACTTTGATATACTAATAGATGGCAGTACGTGCACGGATATGGTATTGTATGTATGATGGATTTATATATATAATACTAGCAGACCCGGCCACGCGTTGCTGTGGCTTAGGTGGCCTCAGTAAAACATGGTGGTTATGCTAATAAATTGTAGCTTATATGAAACGTTTGTACGTTTAACATAGCACCATTTATTAAATACTTACTTAATTCACTCAACAGATATCGCCATCTGTTAGAATCGTTTGGAGATAACAGATAATTGTGACTGTCTAATAATAGACAAATAATTTGCAATAAAATAATATTGCGACTTTAAATTGAGATGGCAGCTATCCTGTCATTTAAGTTAGATCAAACTACACAAGCTGTGCAAATTTGATTAAAATCGGTTAAGTACTTTAGGAGTCCATCGCGGACAAACAATATGACGCGTAATTTATATATATTAAGATATGATGAGTGTGTATCATGTTATGTGTTTTCCATCTGGTGACGGTGTAAGAATACAAGTTATCAACTCTTATCTTGTCCATGGGTACAAGACGACTATATCACTTAGTCGTCTTGACGCATATAATATCTATACTAGAGAAGGGAAACTCGAAATAAGATCCTATAATAATACGTCTGTTCAGCACAGCAAGTAAATTTTCCTCCTTTTGTGGAGAAGGCTCGAGTTCAACAGTGGGAGATGTGCTGGATGTATGTTATACTGACAGGGATGTCATAAATGTGAACGGTTGGGCCGAGGATTATTTCGCCTCCTATAGAGAGACAGACCGCGTGAAGACAGAATATGATACCTGAAAAGGTAAGACGCCAGGACTCCGTTCTGCTGGTTTGCCCAATTGGCAATTGAGGCGAACAATATAGTTATCTGCCGTACCGAGTGGGAAGAGGAGTGATCTAACATGCCGCTAAAAAAGCAAAGAGGGTGTCATAAGTTTTAAGTGAAAAAAAAAATTGGAATACTATACAATATATTTTGCTATGTGAGGCGGCTTACATTTTGTCCTAGAATTGGCGATGATAATTCGTGAATGTCTCTTGGTTTATCTCTCGTTCTTGTTATCTATCTATCTCTTTATATTTATAACATTTAATTTATCTTCATCATCTTCTTTTTTTTGTTTTTGTAATTAGCTACTTATACAAGTCATTCTTGCCAGTGTCGCGTTACAATTTTCTTCACGTCTTTAGTCTCTTCAAGTTAGTCATTGTCCATCAGTAAGTGAAATCGTTGCCATCAACAGTGCTATGGCTACACTGTTAATGCTATCTTCTGAAAATTTTGGTAGAAAACGAAAACGTTGTATCATATTTACTACAGCAGTTCCTTCACATCAAATTTTATAAAATGCCATTTAATATAACACGTCAAACACTAAGATATTGAATATAATACAAGGTCAAGACATGCCACTTTCATATACCCGCCAAAATTCTTAATTTATCTTTATAATATTTATTATTTATTAATCTGCCTACTCTAAGCTTATATTGAGTCTGTGTATAGTCACGTTGCCTGTAACGTAACTATTGTTAGGTAGGCTTTTAAACCAAACAACAATAATTACTGGTAAGCTTTGTTCGTAATGTCACTATCTAACTCGTAAATATGTCACTGATACTCAACATTGACTTAAATAAGAATATCGCTTTGATTTGGATTATATTTAAATATTCGTTAACCCATGTGGTGATGGAATAACAATAAATTTCACCACCCGCTATCGTATCCATGGGTGATTGTAAGAGACGACTAAGGGATATAAAACACATAATAACATCTAAGCAAGAGAAGGAAACCCAATACCTACACGTCTGACCAGCGTGGTATAGTAAGTCAACTTCCCTCACATTATGGAGGAAGGTCAAGCCCAACAGTGACATATATATGAGCTGAGATGATGATGATTCGTTTAAACTGCACTTATGGTGTAGTTGTTAAGATGAGGACGAACGATGGAATAAAACTAGCTTTTTGTTAGCCCGGCCATAGTTCAATTTCAGATTTGCCTATTGAGTAGGTCACCAGTACAGCGGGCTATTTTAAGTGCGGTGGCTCGCTTGGCGCGTAAATTTTTCGAGTATTTCCTCATTTGACGTCCTTGCTGGAATAAAACCAGCTTTTTTGTGGTAGTGTTTGGATATACCCGGTTCGCTTGATCTAGGTTGATGAAAGGGCGGCGTGTGACCCCATGACCTACCGTATCACCTTCGCATTGGCAACAAATAATAGTGGTGCTGAGGCCCTCGCGTGGTCGGCCTCTCCGTGTACATGGACGTATATCCGGAATAAATCCAGCGTTCAATTAGTTTAAATCTTTGAGAACCAGTGATCGCGTCAGGGCAATATGCAGTAGTTATTAGTTAAGTGATAGCGGTGGGTTTTAAAATGTCGTGTTACATCAGATATAGTTCTGTATGAAGAGGCTCTCGTGACGGTAATCGTAAATGCGTTTTATCGCAAACTTCGTGTCAAATTCGATTATTATTGCAACAGTTTCACTTAATATTTATGGATAGTCCTTGTATTTTTTATTTCTTTTTTGGTGGCAAACGAGCAAGCAGCACACCTGATGGTAAGTGTCACTGCCACCCATGGATATTTGCAATAACCAAGGCTATAGCTAGGCCGCTGCCTACCATTACAATCCCCAAACCCACTTAATTGGGCTTCCGGCTCCCTCGCTCACCGAACGAAGAGCAATAGCAGATTGGCATTACTCAGACATCGAACTTCTTTGTCTATTTCTATTTTAATATGCTCTATTTTTGCTCTATGGTAACGGTTATGAATACTAGCAACACCTTCGTAATTCGTGGATATCGTAAAACACGTTTAAAGGTTTTACATCAATCTAGGCCAAGTTCTTCTGTTGCCGTCTAGTCAATGATTACATTTTTAATCAGGATTAACGCAAACAAAATACTTTTCATACAGTGTAAACTTAAGCGTTTTTTTGAAAAATATGGTCTTTTCCCCGAGTGGCCATTACTAAACTTAGGCCTTCCCCACAAATGAGGGTATAGTGTGGTAATTTCCACGCTTTGCAAGCAGGTTGGCGATTGCAGTGAGTTATATATGTCCCAGTGGAGAGCTGCTTCTCATTCTACTGGTAAATTATCAACATTTATTTTTACGACTCTCGCGAGTAAGTAAGGGGTGGCGATACTCGTATTCTTATACCGTTCCTCCACAGGGAATATATCCGACAATGGAGAGATGGATGTATATGCATTTACATTTTCTGTTTTGGATATTCTACAGACATGTACGTGGCCTTGCAGCAGCACGCCTACTCCGAGGCCAGACGACAATTGCTGGAGTGGTCTGGTGCCTAAGGTCGAGAGGGACGATGAATCCAGAGTGGAACCTTGGCGTTTGCCTGATTTGCGACCCTCGTTGCACTATGTGCATGATCGTGGTAAATATTACTATCACTGTCACTAAATAGGCAAGAGAAAAAGATAGCAGTTAACTATTTCTTTAATGACCAATTTTTCTGTTGGTTCAAGTCCTCAAGTTTTGTTTTTGCCTTTAGTGGCAGATAAGCAAGCAATCCACTTGATGGTTAATAATAATTGCCACTCATGGACCTCTGCAATACTAAAGGTATACTCAAGTAGCTGAGCATCGTAAGTTTTATTTTGGACTTCTGACTCTCTCTCTTACCCAATGAAGCGTATCAGTAAATTGTCAAAAATGTTGATTTTCTGAGTGTGATACTTCTTTAGATGAGCCTACTCATTTATGATTGAAGTCAGGCAACTCTCAGGGACGATCGGGGCCTCGGTTACTATCGAGCCATTGGTATTCATATGATTTAATTTATTAAATACGGTAGTGGTAATGAAGATGAATCATTATTCTCCTGCTATTATTCTATTTTCTTTTATTGTTATGGTGGCAATCGAGCAAGCAGCACAACTGATGTTAAGTGTCACTGCCACCCATGGACCTTTGCAATACCAAGGCTATAGAAAGACCGCTGCCTACCAATACAAACCCCAAATCCACCCGGCTCTCTCGCTCACTAAACGAAGCGCAATTGCACATTATCATTACTCAGATGTCGATCTTCTGCAAGGGCGTGGTACTACCCCGGACGGACCGGCCCACGGCTGTAGACAGAGAACTGTCAACAGCGTGGTCCTACCACTAATAAAATTACTTGTTGTAAATATACATATTGTAAATATACATATTGTAAATATACATATTGTAAAAGTTATTAGCAATAGTTTTATCATCAGCCGCCTGCGCGACGGCAACCCTCCCTAGGAATGTAATTGTTGACCAAACGACGTCTGGTAGAATTGGTTCAGGTTGATAGAAAGCTCTTAGTTGTCTTTTACGACATCCAAGCAAAGTAAGTGTTGGTAGTATTCGTAGCTGCTATCATATAGCATACGTATACTGGTACTGAAGATACTGATATTGTTCGTCCTGATGATTAATATGAAATAAAAATATTTTACGGTTTTTGAGAGAAGCTAATAATCAGTTGTATGCTTAAGGCAATAAACTAATAAAGCAGCCAGATAGTGCTATTAAATTATTAATTCATATCAAGCATATATTTTCGATCATTTACATGTTGTTACACTATCGAAGCAATTTTTACGATTCTATTGCCACTAACCGATAGAACTTCAAACTATGGGCTAGTTGCTGAGAATTTGTTTAAGATGAGATGAGTCCGGGCTAAGGCTTTTAAAATGGGTCAAACAAAAATTCATTCATCATTATCATCATACTCCTACTTTTATCTAGTTACTTGGGGTCGATACAGAATGTACTCTTCTTTCATAGTACATATTGTAAAAGTTATTGGTAATAGTTTTATGACCGGCCGCCTGCTAGACGTCAACCCTTCTTGGGAATGTAAATGTTGACCAAGCGGCATCAGATGAAGTTAGCCCAGGTCATAAAGCTGTTAGTCGTCTTTTACGACATCCACGAGCAAAGTAAGGGTTGGTAGTATGCCTAGCCGCTGCCACACAGCAAAAATACATATATCTTTTTATTAAATTTAAATTTATTTTCTATGTATAAATCCTACGAGGGCACCAAATAGTAAAGTTATTAAACTGAAAAAGAGTGGCAACTCGATGATAAAATATGCATGTATGGAAAGTGCTGCTACCCAAAGTTTAAGCGGTGAACTAAAGTTGAAGTGATATATATACATATCTACATGTGTATGTGTAATTATACAGAATATTCTTTTACTATGAGATCTACCCTGAAATATAAAAAAAAACCATATCAGCTGATATCGAAACAATAATAATATAAGTTTAACAATGAAAATTGATATAATTTTCAGAAAGTACATCAATAATAGAAAATAGATCGATGACAATAACTACCTACACTATGAAAAAAAATAACAATTCTCAGTTGTCAAACGTTTGACAGACAGGACAAAATGGCAGCAGCTAAGTTTGTACAACCAGTCTATAGGCGGCGCGACGGTCAGTAAAAAAAAGTAATGTTTTAAGTGTGCCCCCCCAGGAGGGCACTAACATATTGTCAATTTTAACATTTTAAATTAATCCAATAAACTACCATCGGATCGGAATGTAACCGCTGTTGGGAGATCTGGCAAGAAATTCAATTTATTTTTAAATAGCAACCACACTTAAAGGGACTGCACAACTAGAAATTATAATAATTAAATGGTATTTGAAATAAAACTACTTTTACGGATTCTCTCGCATTTGTATTTGATTTTTAATTTCCCGACGTTTCAAACACTTTACAGTGATCATGGTCACGGGAGGACTAAGGTGCCTTACGTCCAATATGTCATTGTTATTACAGAAATTTATATCTGCCATATAAGTTATTAAATTTTGACCCACATTTTTAATACAAAATTTATAGAAATCGTCGGGCAATTAAAAATCAAATACAAACGCGATAGAATCCGTAAAAGTAGTTTTATTTTAAATGTGTAATACTCGCGTAAACATTAGAAGTCATTAATTAAATGGTATTTATATCGTCATTATCCTGCTCTTATCTCAATTATTTGGGTACCCGATATAGTAAATATACTACACGTCCATCTCACATAATACAAATGTAATTGTCAATAGTTTTATGACCCTCCTTGGGAATGTAATTGTTGACAAGACGACATCAGATGGAACTCCATCTTTATAGCCAGCTAAGCCAACTGGCTTAGCTGGCTATAAATTTTTTAATCATTTTGTACGACACCAGCGACTAATATAAGAGTTGGCAATATTCGTAGTCGCTATCGCACAGCACTTAAGTAATAATTTATTGTACAAAAATATGTATTTACTATTGCTGTATTATAATTATAAGATTTCTATGGTTGACGTAACTAGTTTTTTTTAGATATTAAGATACTGTCCTTTTTGCAATTTAATTTAGGTATGTGATACTGCATGCAATAGTAGCAGTAAATTTTCATGGAGAATTACTTTTAGAGATGTCTTGGTGCACTCTTTTATTTTGTCTGATGAAAAACAGTATTGGAAACGCCATTATTTTAGTTCTCGTAATAAATAAATAAATACTAGTGAACTTCTCCAAAATTAGCCAAGAATATATATTCTTAACAAATTCTGGAGAAGTTGAGTTCACGAAGTAATATGCTTTTGAAATTCAAGATACAATGCCAATACAATTAAAATCAAAAGCAAAAAAAAAGACATGAAAATTCGGTTCATAAACAAATAAATTATTTACAAATATTTATCGAATCGAATTGATATCTCTCGTTGTTTTGAGAAGTATAAAGGGAATTTCTGTTCTTAAAATAAAAAGGTTTTATAAAATTATATTATAAAAGCTTAATTTAAATGTTTCAGATAGAGAATGCGTGGCGTGCGTCGCACCACTCCCTCTTCTTCCACCAGCTCCTACGCCACACTAGTCAACGTTCTACAACTACTAGACATATCAACTAAGAACTTAGTAATAATCATTAGTGGATATCTTTTAAAAAACACGAACTCGCGCCCTCTTATAATCTTCTTTTTAGTCCATATATATCCTATTATTGGCTGTAAGCCAATCCAGAGTAGTCTATTAGCCTATATATACCAAGCCAGATCCACCTTGGTTTACGAGTTTTTCATTTCTCTCAGTTATATGTTTACTTTCCTTACATATTTTAAAATAGCTACTGGCAAAGAAGAATACAGACAGTCCAATATCATACGGTTAAAAATTAAAGTAACTTATATATTTCAATTCAGTCTGTTTTATGTACAGAATGTATTCTTGTAAAAAATACTAGCAAAATGTTAGTCAGAAAAATATTTTTATGTTTGTTTTATTTTGAAATAATTTGAATAGGTACTATTTATGCTCTACATACAGAATACAAAAAACGTAGCAAAATATAATTGATTAGCAGATTTTTTTTTAGGTTTGTTTTATTTTAAAATAAAATGAATATTATTTATTTTTCTTACTAAGTACTTTAAACAATGGAATTAGTAGGGATTATTATTCCAATAGAAGTAACTAGAGATGATGCGGATATATAGTTTTGAATCTAGGTACGGATGCGAATAACATAAAAACCAATAGAAATAATAAACACTAGAAAAACATTTTTCCGGTTTGAAGTATGGGAAATGATTTCGAATTATCTGTCTTTTTTGACTGTACAGATGGCGTGATGGTTAAGATAGCAGACCGACCTGCAGTACAAAGTTTCGCGCGTTCGATTCCCATTTAGATCAATACTTTGTGCGATTCCCAAACTATTGTTTTGAATCGGTTTTATTTGTAATTTGCCGTCAATTAAGTGTTTGTAAAATCGCCTACAATACAGCAATAATTTCTTTAGAGCAGGGTGATGTTTCTTCTTAAAAAAAAAGTGTGTGTGTCAGCTCCGACGCACGACTGGAGTTTACTCCTTAAGTACGATTATCAAAACAGGCGCAAAAAAAGCTCATTTGACTAAAAATAATATATATATTTTTATTTACATTTATTAAAACTGTTCAATGAAGTATTATCTCACGTCAGAAAGTGAAAGGTGCGCAGAATAGGTTGCTCACCAAAAACGTAACGAGGTCATTCGATCACTAGATTTTACTCCTCAAATTTTTCTCATACCGGGCGCCTTATATGAAAATCGATTCTTAAGGAGTAAACTCCAAAAATCGCAGGTGCTTTTAAACACCACTCTGTACTAAGGAAGTAACCCTCGTATTGTGTGGGACTTTACAAACATATAACTAACACAGACAAATTACACCCAGACACAGAACAACAATATATGGATCGCACAAAGTATTTCGGATATTGGATTTTAAGGGAACTGTAAATGGGAAATATCAGACATGGTGATAATGGTGTTAGTTCGTTATGGAGAGGCCTAAGTATAAGTCGTCGGTTTGACCGCTTGGAAGAAAATCTGTCGCATCATGATTCAATATAGATACCAATCTTATTCGAAATTATTTGAAATTTTTATATCGAATACGGTTTTCAGATATCTCTATATACGATAGTTTCAGTTACGAAGCTCCATAACAACCCCATTTGACCTATCCTTATACTTAGTTTATATGTAATAATATACCTTACTAATTAAAGTTTCACTATTACTACATGAGTTTTATATTATAATTCTATATACATACATACCATCACACCATGACCTTTGCAGGGTAGGCAGAGAGAACAGAGTGCCAGAGAACTCTATTCTTGCATACTTCACTCGCTTCCTCAACATTCATAATTCTCTTCATACACGCTCGCCGGTTTCGGACTCTTGACTCCACCTTCCTTCAGTACATGACCGATCTGGTCTAGGTAGGTTAGTCGCGTTCTCCCTCGGTACCTACATCCTTCCATTTTCGCATTGTATATCTTCTTAACCAGACGTTCGTTCGGTTTAATTCTATATATAAAGTTATAATCGGTCATTTAAAAACTTAAATCCGCAGTTTTCTAAGCATTTTTAAATGAAAACATTTATGCCATATCAAATTTGCTCAATACTCTATGCAAAAATTTTAAGAATTTAAATTAAAAAAAAAACATTGTTATAAAAATGATTCTAAAAGTTCTGTAAAACAAATGTCAGATTACATTTTTGTGATTTTTTAGTAGAATATTTTTTAAGATAATTTGTTGCTTATAGCTCTTAATTGATATTAAGAAAAGACGTTTAGAAGAATTTCATTTCTTAGAATATTAAGTAGTTCCATAGATCTAGATACATAGAAGTGTGTCAAGCACGCACGCACACACGCACACACACGCATACTCTCACACTTATACTAGTCATATTTTTGTAATATCCTTAAAATATACCAGGTGTTGGCAGAATATCAGCGCTATTTTATATAAGAATAAAACAGCAAAAGCTAAGCTAATAGCCTTTTTTGCTTTTCGTTAATGTTATTTTATATCAGAAGTTATTTTCTGTTTATTAGTTTTTAACGAGAGCATAATAAATGTTTTCTTTATTTTTTTCTTTCAAGCCAAGTTTAAGTCAAAAAAGAAAAGGCTTGGCGAGTTGCACCCGTGTTTAAATTATAATATTCTAGTTCGTGAAATAACAAGTACCATTTAGAATTAATTTTAAGTAGGAGCAGCGGCACACTACACTTTACTGCACTCACACGCCTCCACTTGCCAATAGCTCACACTCAATACAATACGCCATTTTGTCGCATGTAATTAATTTGCAATATATCTACTTATTACTCAATCAACTAATTTTATTTATGTTCCTGCGTGAACAGTTTTCTGGTTACTAGTTAGGTCGGTTTTTTTTTTGTATTTTTTTATTATTATATAAATTTTAGTAAATCACTCGGTTACTATATACGTGTAAATGTTCTATAAACAATAATGATATTGGTCCATTTTAATACAGTTTCTAGGTGTTGACAATAGTTGTTATTTGGACAAAATTATCATGATTGTAGTAATTTCATTCTCTTTAGCTTAACACAGTATAAAAGTGTACAGATAAAATTGTAGTTTAATTTTCTTTGTAGTATATATATTAAAATTATTTGTAAAGAAACATTTCTAGTCTGAAAATATAATATAAGTAAAATCTAGTATCATAAAAATTTCTATTAGTCCCGATCATTACACCTAGTAAATATAAAAGAAATTTATCTTAGATATTTTCTTTTATTTAAATCATTTTTGTATAGAACTAGCAAACATAGGCCATTGGTTTGTTTGTAGAAGTCGATATATCGCAGCGCCGCTTGGTGGCCAATTACATCAATGGGGATAGCGTATAAACCTTCTGCGTGAAAAAATACATATACATACCAATTTTCATAATGAGCGATCTAATAGTTTCTGAATTTAGTGATATCATACAAACATCCTATTTTACAATATAGTATGACGTGAATCGTTCGATGGCATAAATGCTAATTAAATTCAATACCAACATGTTCAGACGAAATTCACGAAATGGCCCTACACCATAGCCCGCCACCAAAAAAAATAAATGCAACACGTTAACCGGGTAAAAATAATCTGTAACGAACTCTTGTAATAATATCACGGTTCTAGCCTGCCGTCAAAAAAAAGGAGCAATACGTTAACCGGACAAAAAATAATCTGTAACGAACTTTTCTAATCGTATTATGTCTCTAGTCTTGACAAATTAATTTAATTATGTTCTTTAATGGAATTATTTCTATTTCTATGTACTGCTTTAGGTTGGCGGCTATAATTTATGTAATTAGAAACATATCTTAATTATAAATAAAAAATAAATAAAAGCAATTGTAATGAATTCAATTCATTAGTTATAGAATTAGTATTATACGTAATATAATTAAGTATATATAGATTTATTAGATGCATTGTACGATATTAACTTTATAATAAGCTAAATAACTCTGTATATAAATCCATTATTACGACTTCAATCTGAAAATAATAATATTTTATATTATATATGAGGTTATTTAATATACTGCATAGATAGACGTAGTTTTTAGTGTGGAATATTTATAGGTGATTCACAAATGCTCGTTCAAAGTCTAACTTGTGTCCGTTTATGTTAAGGAAATCATTGGTGTTTAAATGTTTATTCTCAGAAAATATATTCTAATATATAAAATTCTCGTGTCACGGTGTTTGTAGTTAAACTCCTCCGAAACGGCTCTACCGATTTTTGTGAAATTTCGTGTGCATATTGCTTAGGTCTGTGAATCGGACAACATCTATTTTTCATCACCCTAAATGTTAAAGGTGGTCCAACCCTTTTTTTTTTTTGTTATTGTTGTGGAAATGCTTTTACGCACTATCCCCCGCCAGTGACAGACGGGGGGGTGTGTGGGACTCGCCGACCATAGATGTTGGCGGCCGGAATACCCACTAAAACCAACAGCGGTCCCTTCCGCGCTTTTACGGGATGCCGGAGAGATCGTCTATTGACATTCTATCCTCGACACCCCTACGCTTAGCCATCTGGCCACGACCAGACAGCCGTCAAGGCGGTGGGAGGAGGTGCGCGTAGCGGTGCCTCCCTCTCCCTGGTCGCCGCCGGCGGAGCGAGTTCGCAGACGCGAGTGCTTCGCGTTCCCGCTCCGCGGCCTCCTTTGCAGAGATGACTTCCTCGCAAAAGGAGGCCATCGACGTCCAGTACCTGTCGCTGTCAAGCATCTTGTTGATGACGGTCGACAACGACAGGTTCCACTCCTATGACCGCCGACAGGTCGTGGCGCTGAGGCCCCCAGGTGGGACATACTTGCAGGGTGTGACGCGCGTCATCAATTTGCGCGCCACACTCATGGCATCCAGGGGCCTCTTCACGTCCAATTCGGTGCAGGTACTTACCGAAGACTCCGTGTCCGGTAAGTACCTGCGTCATCCTGAATGACAGGTTGCCGTGCCCTCGTTTCATCCAGCGGTGAAGTTGGGGCGCTACCGCCTCAACGGTCCCCCGTCCTGCTACGGGGGACTCCAAATCCTCCCTCCACCGCCGGACTACTGCCCTTCGAGCTGCTTCCTTCGCCCTACTCAGTCCCCTCGTGGTGACGCGTTCCCCATTCACCCGCGCCGCAGCGCAGAACTGGTAGACTTCCGCCTGTGCCCTGGCCTGAAGTGGCCAGGGTGGATCGCCCGCTAGCAGTGTGGCTACAGTCCAGGACACCGTACGGTACCCCCTTATTGTCCTCACCGCCATGGCTCTCTGCGCTTTTCGCAAGGCCTTAGCCTTATTGAAGGCGGTGAGTGACTGCGTCCAGATCGGGGCACCGTACAGTGCCATAGACCGTAAAATGCCGGCGTAAAGCCGCCGGGAGGACGATCCAAGACCACCAGTATTGGGCAGAAGTCTACCCAGCGCCGCGGCCGACTTTGAAAGTCTAGGGACGAACTGGGCAAAATGCGGCCCAAAGTTCCATTTACTATCCAGGTGCAGACCCAGGTACTTCATCCGGGTCTGCACCGGCACGGCAACCCCAGACACACTGAGTTGTGCCCCTCGGGGGAGACCTTGGCTGGGACCATAAAATAGGAGAGCCTCCGACTTCCCCAACGAGACTCTCAGGCCCAACTTGCCAATCCGGTCAACGACGAGCGACCGACCGAGATGAGAGTGTCATCTGCGTAGCAAATTACCCCCATCCCGGGGAGAAGCTGGCCCCGCAATAACCAATCAAATCCGACGTTCCACAAGGTCGGACCGAGGACCGAACCCTGTGGAACGCCACACTCTACCCTAATGAGTTATGACGATGTATGCGCCCGTCGTCCCCCTCTCAGAGCACGTGCCTCCTCTCGAGGTATGCCTCCAATAGCCTCCGGAGATACGGAGGCACCCCGTGATATCGGAGCGCCTCCTTTAGAGTCTCATGTGGGAGACTATTGAAGGCGTTTTTAATATCGAGCGAGACTGCCAGAACTACATCATTTTCGGCCACCGCTTCGGTGGCCAGGGTCTTCAGGGCGGCCAATGCATTGATTGTTGACCGGCCGCACCTAAACCCGAACTGATTTTCCGATAGTCCCGGCCCGATAGCCTCGAGATGCCGGACGAGACGGTCCGCGAGGATTTTTTCAAACAATTTTGCCGTCTCGTCCAGCAGCACCAGTGGCCTATACGCAGAAGGAGAGTCGATTGGGCGACCCTCCTTCCGCAGCAAGCACAATTTTCCAGTCCTCCATTGTTCTGTTCGGGAACTGCCCGGACCTCAAACATTTATTGAGCAGTTCCGGGAGTACATCCATGCAATATTCTGCGACGACGCCGAGCACAAGCCCCGGGACACCGTCCGGGCCAGGTGCTTTCCTTTTTCCTTTAAGTCGGGAGAGGGCCACTTCCAGTTCATCGTCAGTGATGGGGGGGATGGGTGTTTCCTCCTCCACCACCGAGCGAGGAGCCATCCTGGGGGGAATATGTCCCGTAGAGTGTGGGAACAGTTCCCCAATTAGCCCCGACAGGAAATCCGCGTCCAGTGTTTCAATTATGGGGGCGCCGCAGGCACGGAGCTTGTTCCGTGCTCTCTGGTACGAGCGCCTCCAGGGATCCCTGTCGAGGCCTGCAAGAAGTTCCTCGCGGGCTCTCTCTTTCACCTGGCTGATGGCCAGCTGTAGAGTCTTCTTCCTTGTCTTGTATTCCATCCGCAGCTGGCCCTCGAGGACGTTGTCCCGGTCTCTCCTCTGTCGGCAACGGACATAGGCGCGCCGCGCTCGGTTGGAGGCCACCCGAAGATCGGAAATTTCGAGCGACCACCAGTAAACTTGACGTCGCGGCGGCCTCCGCCATGCCCTCGGCATCGCCGCATTACATGCATCCTACAGGATATTTTTTAAATGGCCTGCGAGCCGCTCCACTCCCACGATGTGCTGTCTCGTGGAACTCCAGCGCTGTACAATGGTAGCCTCCCGGGCCATCTCTGGGTCGAATTGCCCAATGGCCCATTTGGGAAGGCAGTTTCTTCCTCCGCGCCGAGGTCCTAGTGGCTCCGTAGGGGAGGACACCTCGAACCGTATGTAACGATGGTCCGAGAGTGTCTCCACCTCTACCTCGACTCTCCAACCGCTCACCTCACGCGCGACACTGGGGGTAGCGAACGAAAGATCCACCACGGACCCTCCGCGGTGTCGCACGCATGTGTGGACTGCCCCTCTGTTGAGTAGGGACAGGTCGAAGAGGTTGGACCACTCTTCGACGGCCCTACCCTTCGCATTCGTGGCGGGGTTCCCCCACGCCCGAGACTTCGCATTAAAGTCGCCGAGGACAACAATTCTTCTCGGCGACTGACGACGGACCGCGGTACTGACGGAGTCCAAGAAAAGTTCAAACTCCGCCAGCCCGCGATTGGGGGAGAAGTACAAACCGATTACAGCGAAGTCTCGCCACCCCACCACAACAAAACCATTACCTCTCTCAAGAACGGAGAGAGGGGGGCCGTTACACCCTCTGGTCAGGACAGCAACATCAAAAGGTGGTCCACCCTTAAACATTTTATTTTATTTTTTAGACATTTTTTTTGTTTAGTATTTTTTATGATACAGCATATAAAAATATATACAACCCTTTTTTTTTCTCACACTTGTCAAACTAGATCACCGCTTGAATGGGTAAACCCGATGGATGAGCCACCGAAATCAAAGCACCATTACCAGTAGTTAATTAAAAAAAAGAAGAGGTAATGGTGTTATAGGACTGCAAACCAATCTGGATAGATCGGAGGGATTGTGTCAAAACCATAGCTTGCCACAAAAAAAAAATAACGTAGGACACTAATTTGACAATGAAACTATCTATGCAGTAGAAATTTATTTTATTTTATTTAACTGTTTAATTAAAATAATATCTATCTATAAATATATATATATATATTATATATATATATATATATATTAATATTATTAATTTTATTTAATACTGTATCAATATTTAGTAGTAAATAGCTGCACAAATAAATTAAGCAACAACATGTATAGTTTAATATCCTTTGTTTTATTACATACAAACATAGCCTCACGTCTGTTTCCCAGAGGGGTAGGCAGAGACTACGGATTGCCGCAAACCACGATCCTGACATACCTCCATCGCTTCATTCACACTCATCACAGTCTTCATGCGTGCTCTACGGTTACGCGTACTCTTAATCTGACCTTTTAATAACACATCTTCAATTTAACCTAGAAAAGTATGACGTGGTCTTCCCCCTGTAATCATCCCACTCACATTCGCTTTGTACCTTTCTTCACTCACTGCTTACTACTTTTGCTCACTTGCTTAGTACCTTTCTTCACTCATTCATTTCACGTAGCCAAACCACCTCAGCATTCCCTTTTTTATCTTTGTTGCTACTTCTTCATTCACACCACAGCGCTGTCTTATAACACTATTCCTAATTCTATCTTTCAGACTTACACCACACATACTAAGAAGAGCTCTCATCTCTACAGCATTTATTCTACTTTCATATCTTCCCTGCCAAATCCAACAAACACCGTTTTATTAATTCCTTATATATGTTTATGGCGACAAGATTGCATAGTGATGAAGAGAAGGATATCTGAAAATGATAATACGATTATACACACCTGGTTTTGTCATCATCATAATCTCAGCTCATATGTTCCATTGTTGGGCGCGAACCTCCTCCATAATGGGAGGGCATTTGATATTTGGCATACTATACCACGCTGGTCAGACGTGTTGGTATAGGGTTTTGTTTCGAGTTTTTTTTCTCTTGCATAGATGTTATATGCGTTTTATATCCCTTAGTCGTCTCGTACGATCACCCACGGGTAAGATAAGGTATTGTATTCTTACTCCGTCATCATACGGAAAATAGCTTTTTACTTTTGGTTTTTCTTTTATATATTACTAGCTTCTGCCCGCGGCTTTGCCCGCGTAAAAGGTTACTTGCCTAAAGTTTTTCATCCCCTATTTTTATTTTACCCTTAACCTAAAAATACGATTCAATCTTCTGGCTTTAAAAATGACGATACTTCCTTACAACTTTTCATCACCCTTTACAACCTTTTTTTGTATTAAAAAGTAGCCTATGTCCATTATCAGGCTCTAGACTATCTGTGTACCAAATTTAATTTAGATCAGTTCAGTAGTTTTGGCGTGAAAGAGCGACAGACAAACAGAGTTACTTTCGCATTTATAATATTAGTAAGGATTTCTTAAAATTCTTCTCACTTTTGAAATAAAACTACTTTTACGGATTCTATCGTGTTTGTATTTGATTTTTAATTTCCCGACGTTTCGAACACTTTACAGTGATCATGGTCACGGGAGGACTAAGGTGTCTTACGTCCAATATGTCATTGTTATTACAGAAATTGATTTATATCTACCCTACAAGTTTTTTTTTTTTTAAATTTTCACTCACATTTTTATACAGAATTAATACAAATTCATTGCCAGTACAAAAAGAGAATGATTTTATATATAAAATGTATGTTGTTTATGATTTGTTATTATTAAAGAATTTAATTTATGATAATTATTATTGTGGCAATTTTACAATTTTGCAAAAGTAACAAAACTATTCAGCTACCACCGGATCGGAACGCGGCCACACTGAGAATGAATTGTCGGACGAAACTAGGTATAAAAAGGTCAAAACAGACCCGACCAATACTATTGTAAACAATACAAAAAAGTTAATTAAAAAAAACACTCGATGCATTACCTCTAGACGTCAAAAACCTTATACCATCGTGTACAAAACCGCCCGAACTGTATGGATTGCCGAAGATACACAAACCAAATGTTCCACTGCGACCAATAGTAAGTCAGATCGACACACTGACTTACAAATTAGCTCAGATGGTTGCAAAGGTCCTCTCACAACTTCGAAAACACACTAGTGCATTTGTGAAAGACTCTTACCATTTTGTTAGCGAAATTAAAGATCTACATCTCGCTGATAATGAATCTATGGTCAGTTTTGATGTCACATCACTTTTCACTTGCTTACCTGTTGAGGATTGCATCAAAACTGTAACTAAGAAGCTATCTGACAATAATATGCCCTCGGAATATGCTGAACTATTACGTCAATGCTTAACAACTGGCTATTTAATGTGGAATGATGAATTCTACAAGCAAATAGATGGAGTGGCTATGGGCTCGCCAGTCTCTCCCGATGTTGCCGATATATTCATGGAGGACTTCGAGGAGACTGCCCTAAGAAGCTCGCCTATCACACCCAGATTCTATAAGCGGTACGTAGATGACACATTCATAATATTATCATCAGACAAAGTAACCATATTCCTTAACCATCTTAACTCCATCAATCCAAAAATTCAATTCACTATGGAACTGAAGTCAAATAACTCTTTAGTTTTCTTAAATATTTTGGTTATTCGTAAACCCAACAACACCTTGAGTCATACAGTATATCGCAAAGCAACTCATACAGACATATACTTGAATGGTGATTTTCACCATCCCCCTTCACATTTAGCTACCGTTTCAAAATCTTTGTTACAGAGAGCACGAGGAATCTGTGACGATGAACACTTGGCTGGGGAGATGCAGCATGTCAAGCAGGTTCTACGTACAAACAAGCTGCAAGTTCCTCGCCCCCGTCACGGAGACGGTGTGAAACCACCAACAGTTGAATGTCTCCCTGCAGTCCTACCTTATGTAAAAGGAGTCACTGACAAGATTGGCTATATCCTAAAACATGCTTCTATAAAAACCTATTTCAAGCCACTGAAGAGGATTAGTCAGTTCTTACCACCTATCAAGTGTCAGATCCCTCTACAGGATGCAGGCGTTTATAAATTAGACTGTGACTGTGGTCTCTCTTATATAGGCCAAACAAAGAGATCTGTAAGAACTCGGATCAAGGAACATATAGCTGATGTGAAACACCGCCGTCACACTAAATCTGCAGTCTGTGAGCATAGTCAGGACCGCGCCCGCCATTACATCAGGTTTGATAAACCACAAATCCTCGCAAAAGAACACCGATACCTGCCTAGAATGGTTCGCGAGGCTATTAAAATCAAAAAACATAAAAACTTCAATAGGGAGGATGGCTGGGTATTATCATCAAGCTGGGATCCTGTTATTCACTTAATTAATAATAAAACTAAGAAGACCACCACAAGACTGCAAGACACTGTGAGCACTTATTGTATAGATTTGACCCACAATAATAGTTAAATTTTAATTTAATTAATTTTAGTAAGATAAAGTAGGCCGCCACTCAAAAATTTCAATAATAAAATTAGTATCATGCCTCCTAAGTTTTCTCGCCGGATCTTTCTCAGTGTGGCCGCGTTCCGATCCGGTGGTAGCTGAATAGTTTTGTTAGTTTTGTAAAATTTTAAAATTGCCTCAATAATAATTATGATAAATTAAATTCTTTAATAATAACAAATCATAAACAACATAAATTTTATATATAGAATCATTCTCTTTTTGTACTGGCAATGAATTTGTATTAAATCTGTATAAAAATGTGGATCAAAATTTAAAAAAAAATTAATATCTTATAGGGTAGATATAAATAAATTTCTGTAGTAACAATGACATATTGGACGTTAAGACACCTTAGTTCTCCCGTGACCATGATCACTGTAGAGTGTACGAAACGTCGGGAAATTAAAAATCAAATACAAACGCGATAGAATCCGTAAAAGTAGTTTTATTTCAAATGTATAATACTCGCGTAAACATTAGAAGTCATTATTCTTCTCATTTTATTGTGCTACAATAGCTGCCAGGCACTTGCTTTGCTCGTGGATGTCGTAAAAGACGACTAAGAGTTTTATATCCACCTGGGCCAACTCCACTTGATGCCGTCTGGTTAACAATTACTTTCACAAGAAGGGTTGACGTCAGGCAGGCCGGTAATAAAACTATTGCCAATATCTTTTGCAAAATGTACAGTGGAAGAGCAGTACATATTGATTCTTAGCTAAGTAATTGAGATAAGAGCAGGAGAATGATGATGATGATATTATTTCTTACTAGCTTCTGCCCGCGGCTTCGCCCGCGTAAAAGGTTACTTTCCTAAAGTTTTTCATCCCCTATTTTTATTTTTGACCGTCGGTAATACAGTGCAACGGTATTACAATACTCAGGGTTGGAACTTCATTACTGGACTGCTAGATGGCGTTGAAGAAGCTAGATTTTGAGATTTTTTGACAAACATTTTTTTATTTTTCATATAAATTTTTTTTTAATAAAAAGTATCCTATGTTACTTTTAATACCTCCAAGAATATGTGTACAATGTTTCATGATGATCGGTTGAGTAGTTTTAGCGTGAAAGCGTAACAAACAAACTTACATTCACATTTATATATTATAGTAGGGATAAGTTTTTTATCCATCAACAAAAAAAGAGGACAAGATTAATAAGGCATTTTTGTTCGTGTGGTGATGGTGGCAGCATACATGTGACTGCACAGATGGCGTTAGGGGTTAACAAACCAACCTTACGTACCAGTGCTATGGGTTCGATTCTTACGCAAGACAATACTTTGTGAGATTCACAAAGTGTTGTTCTGAGTTTAGGTGTAATTTGTCTGCGTTATTTACATGTTTGTACCACTCTCTATCTTACCCTTCGGTGATCGTAAGAGACGACTAAGGGATATAAAACGCATATAACATCTATGCAAGAGAAGGAAAACTCGAAACAAAACCCTATACCAACACGTCTGACCAGCGTCGTATTGTAGGTTAATTTCCCTCCCATTATGGAATAGGCCCGAGCCCAACAGTGGGACATATATGGTCTGTGATGATGATGAAAGTCCCCCGCAATACAAGGATTATATCCTTAGTGCAGGTTGGTGTTAATAAAAAAAATAAAAAAAAAAAAAACTAAACCTAATCATGGTCATGGGTGTCGTAGGAGACGACTAAGGGATATAATATGAATAGAAAAATCTATACAACAGAAGGAAAAGCCGAAATAAATCCATATATCAATCGCTCTGACTTGCGTGATACAGTAGATCGATTTTCCTCCCATTGTGGAGGAGGCTTGAGCCCAGCAATGGGACGTGTATGAGCTGAAGTGATGATGATGAAGGCAAAATCATATGTTATTTATGTTAGGTGGTACTTAAACTTAAGGAGCAGTTAAAACGGTAGTTAGCAATACAGGTAAGAATATAATGTCATCCATTACCTTCTCGCGAGTGTGATGTAAGATATCAAAGGGATACATACATACATACATATCATCACGCCATATCCCTTGCAGGGTAGGCAGAGAGAACAGAGTGCCAGAGAACTCTATCCCTGCATACTTCCCTCGCTTCCTCAACATTCATAATTCTCTTCATACATGCTCGCCGGTGTCGGAGACTCTTGACTCCACCTTCCTTCAGTACGCGACCAATCTAGTCTAGGTAAGTTAGTCTCGGTCTCCTCCGGTACATACATCCTTCCATTATCGCATCAAAGGGATGTAAGTAAATAAAATAAAAATAAGTGATATGAAAGTATTTATTTAAAAAAATAAACTATTTTAAAATAAAATATAATTATATTATGTAAACTACTTAAAACATTACGTTATATTAATAATCACCAATTTTCTTAAATCATGTAATGATAATGAAGACAGTATTGTAATTATAAAAAATTGTAGCTTCTTTAACTTGGAATACGTACTTTCGGTCGCCTCACTATTTTTTTTATTGCTTATGGTGGCAAAAGAGCAAACAGCACACCTGATAGTCAGTGTAACTGCCGCCCATTGACCTTATCTCATCTCATCCTAAGGGGGAGGGGTTGGAGCAGAGTGGCAAAGTTTGTATGGGGAGAAAAAAATCTTTATTGATTCTTTTCAAATTACGAGTCGAATCAAATATTCTAGGGTAATATCCGACATTGGTCAATTTCCACCCTCTGGTTGTGTAAATTAGGCCTGTGAAGCGGGTTGAACGACTCATTACCGCCAAGCCGAAACTATTAAAGCTAGAAACATTAAATTTTGAAACACGTTTCTATTTATGACATAGAGATTCAATATGAAAGGATTTTATGAATTCCGCCCCTAATGGGGTGTAACAAAGTGGCAAAGTGTGTATGGGGAGAAAATTTCTTTATCGATTCTTTTCAAATTACGTACAAATATTCTTTGGTAAAAATAAATAAACACGTGTTTCTCTCTCCCTCTCCATCAACACCGCACCAGTGCTGTTGTGGCGACCAGTGCCGGCGTGAGAGCTCACACGATACACATAGTAGACGGCAATAGGTTCTTGCCTAATGGTTTAAGATACAGGTTAAGTTTAGCTTCAAAAATGTTCACTCTATAACTCAAATAAGAAATCATATCTAACGAGATCGCAACTCTGCTGGTGAAACAAAACAGTCAAATAAAGGGTGGCGATAATTATATTTTTATCCCATGGTCATACCGTAAATAGTATATTATTGGCAATGTAATTTGTAGAATGAATAGAACTTTGAACCATCTTTTTCTTTAGTGACCGGCTATGGTATATAGACACACGCGCGCCGTACACGTACATCTACGTTGTGCGGGCGGGCCTCCGCAACCGGGTATCATCTCGAGTCGAAGCCCTCATGCAGTGAACCTCAATACAGGTACTCGCGCTTGCGCCGCCCAAAGCACCGATGGTAGAGCGTGTCAACCTAGAGTATTTTCTCTCGGACCCACCCTATTGCCTAATTCCGTTAGACAACTAACTCGCAGAAGGCGGCGACCGCATCCCAGTTTCTGACGCTGTTGATTATCGTCCTAGCGACAAACCTTCAACACCTTGCATTACTTTTTCTATTTAACTGTGTCAGAGAGGACTTCTGCGTGGACGATGTCGCGGGCAAAAGCTAGTACGTAATAAACCTGTAAAGTATTCGCTTGGTTTTATAGTATTATTAATAATGTATCAATTATAATTTTGTATTATCTCACCAATGGCTATGCCCGGCAATTGTTCAGGATATTTGATATATGATTTCACATTGCTACCAATTTTTACTTGATTTTCATACATTTGTCTCATTGCTATGTTAGTCTATAACATTTCTCGCTAAATATACTAGCTGAAATAATAAGGTTTTGTAGAATCTAACTGGTAACACCAGAGAACGAAAAATATAAATTATTATATTTTGTAACTAAAAATAAAATATATCTATATACCTATTAATATTTTATAGTAATACTTACAATAAAATAAAAAACTTAAAAATATATTTACCCGGCTTCATGGTTAAAAAAGTATATTTAAATAATAAAATCCAGAAGATGATCTACTAGTCACACACACAACGTAGAGATTAACTAGGTCATCCTCCTTCTTAATCCGTGTGGTGACGGAGTATGAATACAATTCGCCACCCCCTATCTTACCCATGGGTGATCATAAAAGACGACTAAGGGATATAAAATGCATATAACATCTATGCAAGAAAAGGAGAACTTGAAACAAAAACCTATACCAACACGTCTGACCAGCGTGGTATAGTAGGTCAATTTTCCTCTCATTATGGAGGAGGCTCGAGCCCAACAGTGGGACATATATGAGCTGAGATGATGAATAGAACAGCAATAAAAAATTTGCCTTCCCACGTGGCAATAAAATACGAATACAATCGCCACCAAACCTTATTCTTTTGTGAGACTTTAAAAAATCAGATGAGGGAGCACCAGAAGATTAGGTAGGCTGCGATTTTCTGGGAAATATATAAAAACTTACCAGTTCGCTTGTTAAGCGTGGCGATAATGCCAGTAATCCTATCAAAGGTTGATAGTGACATCTGGCATTCTATGGGGGAGGCGAACGTCCAGTAGTATACAGCGAAAGGCTGAATGATGTTGAGGATGAATTAATTCTAGGCCAAGATCGTAAAGCCTGCGTCTATAACCACAATATAATAATAATTTTATTTATTACAAACATTACAAAAATATATGGGAATCTCTGGCTCCTACGCTAGTTACAAACTGGGTTGCAGGAGCCAGTGTCCTCTCTCACTACACAAGATAGTAGGTATATACTTTTTATAATAACAATAGATAAAATACAACAGCTCATCATCTTCCAACCTTCCACTACGATTTGATACACAGATTTTTGGAAACCTTGATTAAGATATACATCTGTAAGCTTATCAATATCCATTAATTCAAGGTCCCGTAGAAATTCCTAATCGCCATCCTTGACTAGTTGATTAACTAAGCTTAAGAATTTCTCAAAAGAGCGTTGTCACATATGCCACTTTTACTCTCACGTCTAATTTTAATAACTTCTGCAGAGAATTTTGTGATGGCGACACATTGAATATTTAAGCCATCATTACATCACCTTAGACAAGAATTTGGTACTAGTGAAATGGCGATAATGAGATACAGTACAACAAGTTATAAAATTACATGGCGTCACTTCCGCTATCCCAAGCGGCCTGATATCATAGCATGTTCCCAAAAAAATAAAATTGTAGCGGCAAGAGTATGCTTACACACCGCGCGAGGACGATGCACCGACGGCGCGGCGAAAGCTGTCTGAAAGATCGATTATAATCGCCGATAATTATGGTGGCCCGTTCGCACGGCTAAGAGAGGCGCATAGACCCCATAGACCCACCTACAGGGTGGGTCTATGGGGGTATGGGATCTGGCGGAGCGTGACTACACCGTAGCCCACCGCAAAAAAAAAGGTATGCTTACAGATGGTATAATCTTTTGAAATAAAACTCCTTTTACGGATTCTATCGCGTTTGTATTTGATTTATAATTGCCCGACGTTTCGAACACTTTACAGTGATCATGGTCACGGGAGGACTGTCCTCCCGTGACCATGATCACTGTAAAGTGTTTTAAACGTCGGGAAATTATAAATCAAATACAAACGCGATAGAATCCCTAAAAGTAGTTTTATTTCAAATGTGTAATACTCGCGTAAACATTAGAAGTCATTATGGTCATTATTATATCTTATTAAAAATTAGCTTAATTAAAGATTGTGATGGTAGAGATAATTTCTTTCTTTTCTTTTTTCATCTTCTTCAACCCTTAGACGACAAAGTGTTGATAAAACATACAGTTTATAGTTTTGGACTTACAAATAAGTAGAGGTAAAGTTTCGTTTCTAGTTTTCCATCTACTGCGCCTCTTACGATATTCATGCAATGAAATGAGGATGACATGACACATTCTCAGTCCATCGCCACATAAACGTTGCTGTTAAATCCTGTAAACAAGCACACATATATCATTATATATGATAGTATGAGTAACAATTTTTATTAGATTTAACACGCTAAGCTATTTATTAAAAAAAATATGTGAGTAAAAAAATATTACCACACGTGAGACATGAACCCACAACCTTTTAAAATACATTCCAATCGTGTGATAACCAAATTATTGCTCGCATTGTCGTCTTTGTGGACTTTATGATGAAAAACTGTATTTATTTATATTCTTTATCTAATCAAAAAGACATTTTCATTTCATGAAATTTTTATCATTATTAATTTATAACTTTAATTTAAATTATTTGAAAGACAAGCCCGAAATATTAAATAAATATTTGTACTGCGGCGTGCCAACATAGAATTTTTTTTTTATTTCACATACACACCTGATGTTAAGTGTCACTGCCGCCCATGGACCTTTGCAATACCAAGGGTATAGCTAGGCTGCCTACCAATATAAACCCCCAACTCAACCACTTGGGCTTCCAGAACTCTCACTCACCGAACGAAGAGCAATAGCACATTGCCATTACTCATACGTCTATCTTTTGCCAGAGTGTGGTACTACCCTGGACAGACCGGCTCATGGCTGTAGACAGAGACTGTCAACAGCATGGTCCTACCACAAATGTCAAACACAGTCTCGCAGCCTAGATAAATTATATCCAGGCTCAAAAGAAAAAACGTACTGCGTAGAGATTGAATCTACGATATGAATATGAAAGGTCGCTAGATAGACAACTATATGCCATCTCTACATATAAAGGTTTAGTAAAATCAAGGTGAAAACCATTGATGATACTTACGGAGATCCGGGTACTACATTTAAACTGGTTACTAGTTGAAACCAAAAAGGACAGTCTTAAAAAGGAATTGGGGTATTGTAATTAGAGTAAAAAGAAATCAGGACTAGTTAACTTATACATTTTTGGCAATCAGAGTGAAAAGGAGAATCCCTTGAATTTGTATTGCTGACGAAAGGACTTATTTCTTGTTTTCGTCATGATCTTGTCTAATGTGAAGAGGTACTAAAAGATATGGAAATTCGGGAAGCTAGGAGATGGGCCAATATTTTTCTTCCTACAAAAAGGGAGTAATTAGGGGGGCATAATCCGGAGCGTGCTCGTTCGCGTCCCCTGCCAGTCTAATTAGACTAAGTACGAACATCGGCAGTTGCGGCGATGGGGGCCGCCACCCATCACGCCTTGCCCAGTTAGGCGAGTCGAGGAGAACGGAGTGCCGGGTGGGCACGTGGAATGTAAGAGGTTGTGTGGAAGGTAAGTTGCACGAGCTGATATCCGTCATGGCGGACAAACAGCTAGACGTGCTCTGTGTAACAGAGACCAAGCGAAGAGGCAGCGACGCCTGCGATCTTCCTGGTGGCGGGATGGCTCTGTGGTCTGGTGTACCACAGAGCGATCGAGCCAGCATGGGGGTAGGAGTGCTGTTGTCCTCTCGCTTGGCCTCAGGTGTGAAGGATTACGGAATGTATGATCCCAGACTTCTCTGGGTCCGTATAAAACTAGGTGTCACCAAGGTATTCATGGTTGTAGCATATGCTCCCGTAGGATCCTCGGTGGCATCAGACCTAGAGAAGTTTTGGGACAATGTTAGGGAAGTTCTGGATATGGCAGAAACCAGTGAACGCGTGATTGTATGCGGAGATTTGAACGGATGGGTGGGGACCAAGCGTCCCGACTATGAGGACGTACTTGGTCCATTTGGTGATAAGAGAGTGAACGACGCAGGTAGGCTCATAGCGGATGTATGCATGGAGAGAAACCTTATTGTGTCAAACACATTTTTCCAACATAAGGACATCCATATGTATACATGGAGAAGGAATGAACAGAAAAGCATAATAGATTTAATTTTGGTAGACAGTCGCCTCCGAAGCAAAATGTTGGACGCAAGAGCCTACAGGGGCCCCACAGTCGACACGGACCACTATCTCGTTATTGCGAGATTTAGTGGTCTGTTCAGAAAGTGGAGGCACTGGCGAGAGCGTGTCCACTTCGGAGGGCTTGAAAGAATAAAGGTTGAAAGGTTGCAAGAAGAGTGTGTAAGAGTATGCAGAGGGTGTCCGAGAACGGCTGACGATGGCAAGCCAGCCGCAATCGGATATTGAAGAATGCTGGAGAGTATTGAAAGAGAGTATGGTAGATACAGCGAAAGAAGTATGTGGAAGTTCAAAGAAGCATAGAAAAACAAATGGTGATGTATGGTGGGATGCGGAAGTGGCAGCTTCCGTAGAGCAAAAGAAGAAAGCGTGGCTGGTCTATGTCTCTTCTTTGAATCTGAATGACAGTATGACTGAACAGAAGAAAGAAATATATCGGCAATGTAAGAATGACACCAAGGCCTTAGTGAAAGAGAAACGTGATAGAGCAAGTATGAGTGCAGAAGATAGGCTGACTAAAAACTTCGAGGGTAACACCAAACTCTTTTGGAGGGAGGTGAAGAAGTCTCGGGGTGGTTGGTCAGCCTTCAGAATGAATAAAATAAGGTCTAAAGGTGGAGACATTCTTACACAAACACAAAACGTGTTAAGCCGATGGAGTGAATATTTTGGCGATATGTATGCGGATGCTACGGTTGGCGCCGGTGTTGGATGTGGTTTAGTAGATCAACATTCGACAACGGCGTCCTCCGATGGCATCAGTATGGATGAAGTTGAATGGGCGATAAGAAGTTTGAAAAATGGTAAGGCAGCGGGCATTGATATGGTGTCTGCCGAGATGATCAAGCTTGGTGGCTCTTGTGTCTGGGAGGCGTTCCTGTTGCTCCTCAATTTATGTTGGAGCTCGGGAATGGTTCCCAGGGACTGGAATAGCGCAGTCATCGTGCCTTTGTTTAAAAACAAGGGTTCACGTTTTGACTGCGCAAATTACAGAGCCATAAGCTTGACCAGTTTGGCAGCAAAAGTGTATGGAAAAAATATTGAAAGGAGAATGAGGATGGTGTCCGATGGTTTACTGTGTGAGACACAAGGAGGTTTCAGGAGTGGAAGGGGATGCATGGATCAAGTGTTCTCTCTGCGCAACATTGTGGAGAAGCATCTGGCTCTAGGTCAGAGGGTTTTCTGCAGTTTTGTGGATCTGGAGAGAGCATTTGACACGGTTGTACGAAAGGAACTTTGGGACATTTTACCGGAGTATGGTATTAACGGTAAACTGCTACAGGCTGTGCAGTCCAGTTACATGGGCTGTAGAGCCTGTGTGCGGCTGGATGATGGAATGTCGCCTTGGTTTGACGTCAATATTGGCGTTAAGCAGGGGTGCGTTCTGTCAGCCAGGCTGTTTATCATATATCTGGATAAATGTCTCCAAAGGTTTAACGATATGAATGTGGGAGTCCAGATGGGCGACTCAGTGGTCACTGCTCTGCTTTATGCAGATGATGCAGTCCTGCTGGCACAGTCAGCGACTGACCTGCAGACCCTAGTCGACACAATGACAGAAGATTGTAAGAAAAGGGGTCTACGCGTGAATGTGAGCAAAACCAAAATAATGGTCTTTGAAAGAGATAAAACCAGAACAGATGTAAGAGTAACAATAGGTAATGATGTACTAGAGCAAGTGGATGAATTTGTATATCTTGGATGTGGATTTAGTCGAGATGGAAGGTACACCACTGATATAGAGCGAAGAGTGAATGCGGGAAATAGAGTGAACGGAGCGTTGGGGCAACTTCTCGGCAGCCACCACCTCAGCCAGAAGGCACGTGTAGCAATACATAACGCAGTGCTTGTCCCAACATTACTGTATGGAAGCGAGAGTTGGGTATGCAGAAAAGAGTATGATAGTAAAATTAATGCGGTCGAAATGCGATCTCTGCGGAAAATCTGTGGAGTTAGGCTGACCGACCGCATTCGTAACGACGACGTAAGAGAGCGAGTAGGTATGAAAGAGAGTATTGGTGCAAAGATGCGAAAGGGAATGCTCCGATGGTTCGGACATGTGGAAAGAATGCCGAACGAACGTCTGGTTAAGAAGATATACAATGCGAAAGTGGAAGGATGTAGGTACCGAGGGAGACCGAGACTAACCTACCTAGACCAGATCGGTCATGTACTGAAGGAAGGTGGAGTCAAGAGTCTCCGAAACCGGCGAGCGTGTATGAAGAGAATTATGAATGTTGAGGAAGCGAGTGAAGTATGCAGAGATAGAGTTCTCTGGCACTCTGTTCTCTCTACCTACCCTGCAAGGGATATGGCGTGATGATATGTATGTATGTAAAAAGGGAGTACCGTCTTCTAGAATGTTACAGTGAATTTGGAAAATATTTTTGATATCCCGTGTAATTTTTCATTGACTAGATGATATGTATTTCCAGACATATAAACACTTTACCTATTGCAGTTTTGTTTGTATAATTATGTATCCCAGTAAAAAAAGAATAATTAAGAACATCACTTAATGCGATGAAAGTAGAGGTGACTACCGCCTTTTGCTTGACTTCAGGTAGAAGATCGTTAACGATCTAGTTTTGGACTTAGGTCAGGCTTGACAGATTATCATAGATTTCAAAACGTTAAATTCTTTCCTTACATTAGTAACATATCTGTGGTTGAATCGCCTAAACCGCTATCAGGACTCTCAGGAGCATCGTAGGGATTTTTGAATGCGGGGTGTAGAGCACAAGGATGTTCCGCCAAGTAAGCTACTATCTCCGCGGCACTTGGTCGTTCTTCGGGTTTGCGTTTCCAACATAAGCGTCCCAGAGCAACTCTGTAATACAATATTTCTATTATTAATAATATGAACTGCTTGATAATTTCATCGCTATGGTTATTTCATGTATTAGGTAAAGAATACTCACGTTTGCGGTGAAGCGTCATATGGCATAGATGGTTGCCCACCAGCTGTAACAAAATCATATACAGCTTTCGGTGACATCTCTCCATAAGGGCGTGCTCCGAGTGTCACCAGTTCAAATATGAGCAAACCTAGCGCCCATATGTCTGATGCCGTCGAGAATATTCCATGGCTTATACATTCAGGTGCCATCCATAGTACAGGAAATACACCGCAACGGAATGTTTTATAATTTACATCATTATCGCCATCGTTTGTTTTTACCTTACGCGCTAAGCCAAAGTCAGACAACTTAAGAGAACGTCTTTCATCTACTAGGCAGTTGGATGCACGTATATCACGGTGAATGACGCCTTGTTGGCATAGATATGCTAATGCTGATGCGGCCTGCCGAGCTAGTTGAGTCAAAGCACGTGGCGATATATGAGCGGCTTCCTCTATTTTGGGATCAGCACCACTTTCACCTTCAGCTAAATAGTAACGATTTTGAAGATATTGAAGTAAATCTCCGAATAGCGCATATTCCATAATAAGAATTGGAGGGTTATCATCTATAGATACGCCAATAAAACGTATGATGTGATTGTGATCGAGAGCGGCTAAAGTACAAGCCTCACGAAGAATCTCTATTGCATTATGGTCATCATGTAGGTATTTCACTGCGACAGTCTGTCTTCTGCGGCTGTTTGTTCGAATTTTTAATTGTGCAAGTCTTACTCTGCCGAATCGTCCATCGCCAAGTTCTTGACCCATAGTAAGTGCAGAACGTTCTACTATATGACTGGAAACAAAGGATGCACTTTGCTGCCGCTCCCTTATAAGATCACACATTATCTTCTTAATACGTTCCTCTTGTTGTCGCTTTAATGTATGGTATATGAATATTATAACGGGTGGTGCTATTACTAGAACGAGCATCGCTATCGCAATTTCCATTTCATAGCATTTTGGTAAATATTTGTCACCAGAAGATACAAAGCATTGCGGGGAACCATCATAAATGGCAGCGTACTTGTTGTACTGGGTAGGTAAGTAATACTCTCCATATACTTTAAGTGCTGTTGTGTTAATTCGCCACTTCGCTATTAATACGGATTGTCCGCTGTTCCATTCTTCTAGATATACCAGGCTTTCTTCAAGCGAACGATCCTTGTATGTTAAATTATGGCAAGTGCCTCTTATTGACATATCATTAATACTTTTTTCAAATTCCCTGTAAATAGAAATTATTATAAAAAATATTTAGAAATATGATCCTATTGTGGACGAGACTCATGACCGGCAGGTTAATAGATTTGGCAGAACATAAAAGCAGGCACTTTAAGTTTGAATTAATCCTGGTTTGAATAATTATCATAATAAATTTATAATTTTTACATAATCAAAATACTCACCCCAAAGTAAATTTGCTGTGCACATCATATTGCGTTTCTGGATATTTTAAAAACACGTATTTAAAGCCATGGACTAGTGTAAGCATAGCATCTATAATTGTAGTTACTTTTGCCGGCCATCGCTTATAGCCAGACATTTTTTTATTTAATTGGTTTCGTATCTCTTTTCTACCGTCTTTGTCTTGATCGCTATTATTGTTTTGACACCATAATGAAATAGTTACGTGCCGTATACCAAAAATTGAATTACTCGTTTGCCACTCACGTAAAATCCAGACATAACCTTCTCTCTCATTCATATTAAGTGATTTTGCTATTTTGAGTATTGCAAACGCATCTTCACTATTTGTATTTAAAAAAATAATTTTTGCAGTCTCAATACTTTTTAACTCTTGCAGAAGTTTCGTCACATCTAACTGTATCAATTGTGGTTTCAAAATATGGTCGCGAAATGCAATACTTGCATTTTCTCTTGCAGTTTTAAGATGCTTTTTAAGGTCCTCTACAAATTTTATTGCCATCGGAGTTTGTGTAGATATTATTGCAATACGCTTCCAATTCATATTAAGCATAAATTGTTGCAAGCCAAGTATCAAATGAAGAGCGTGACCCGTACTAACCCAAATAGATTTTTTTGAATATGCCTCTACTTCAGGAGCCCCATACAGAATTATAGGCAAATTCACTCCGTCAACATTTTTGGCTACTTCTGTAATATTCTCAGCATCTACCACCGCCCCAAGCAATCGTTGGGCGGTACTACGTGCCATAAAATTTTCTATTTTATTTTTTACATAATGAATATTTGAATATGTTTCAAATTTTCTGATTGTTAATTTAACCTTAAAGACTTCAAACTCCTTATTTATTTCCTTAACTATTATTCCCAATAAAGGATAGATTATTTGGTTTTTTAGTTCGTTATTCTTATGAAAGAAGAATATTTCATAATTTGTTGTAACATTTCCGTAATTCTTATCCCAAACTTGTAATTCACTGTTTTTCTGCATCCATACACAAGCGGCATCTTCTATACTATAGTTATCTTCAAGTTTAAGTATTTCTCTTAAAGACTTAAGAGATGGTGAAAAAGACTGAGCAACTTGGAGAAGTTGGGGTGCGTATACATCTAGTGTGGCAACATCAGCAACGCGCATGGAGATAGCATTATCTAATTCTTGTTGACATAAATATGTATCATCAATTGGTATACATGGAGGTATCTGTACCAAATTGACATCAGGATCTCCTAACCATATGTTATAATCATAAAATAAAAAAGAGTCCTTGCTTGATTCTCTTAATTGAAAAAGATTAGTACGATTAATCGATTGAAAATTAACTTGCATTGAAGAGGTATGTGCGCGTTTCTTTAGGTCAGTCATAGTTTCTTTATTTTTTGTGTCTGGTATGTAGTATACTGTGGCCTTCTTGTCTTCATGAAAATTACTGAAACAATAAGCACTAGTTTAGTCAGCTATTCTCACCCCAATACAGAAGTTATGTCCTAAAATATTCTAAATCGTTTGCAGTTTTCTCCTTTATCCAAGCCACCAGCAACTTTCGGATCATATTTCTGGTAATTAGTCTTAAGACTGCAAGGTGTGCTGTGACAAATAAGTCTCGTCATAGAGGAGTGGTTGGCTAAATATTATTACCGTCAGCCAATAGGGAATAGCACTCGCACTTTTCGGCTGAAGTCGGTGCTTTCAGGGAGTGATTGTTTCAGAAAGTAGCTCTGCTGCGAACGCTTACAGCCGACTGGTATTAAAAAAAATGATTCTTTTGAATGGGAACAAAATATATTAGAGCTGAGAATGCGTTTGACAAATAGTACAAATAACAAACAAAGTATATAAATCAGTATTGCTGATTGTATGAATTTTAACTCTTTTCCAAATACATTGAACAACTCTTTTCCAATTAACAATTTGAAAATATAAGTGATATTTTTTTCGTGTGGTGTCGGAGTAAGAATACTATTCACCACCCCATATCTTGCCCGTGGGTGATCGTACGAGACAACAAAGGGATATAAAACGCATATAATATCTATGTAAGAAAAGGAAAACTCGAAACAAAGTCGAGAAGCAAAGAATGTGAGAAAGAGTATGATTGATTTTGTGATAGTAGATGAAAGGCTCAGAAAGAAAGTTCTAGACACTAGGGTATATCGCGGTATTGGTGTTCATACAGACCACTTTCTAGTAATGACTAGAATAAGTGGTTTTATGAAAACGTGGCGAAACCGGATACATAACCCGACAAGCATGCTAGAAAGAATAAAAGTAGAAAATTTGCAAGATGAGGTTGTTAGAGAGAAGTACAAAAGTAAACTGACAGAAAATTTGTATGATTCGGTTGATATTAATGATATGGAAGAATTATGGAAGACTTTTAAAGAAAATGTGGTAAATACTGCTACAGAATTATGTGGCGTGACCAGAAGAAGGAAAGTAAATAAGATGAAGAATGTATGGTGGGATAAAGATGTGCAGAGTGCAGTTTGTGAGAAAAAGAAAGCCTGGGTAGATTGGCTTGCTGTCAGAGCCAACGAGAGAATGGAGAAAGCAACAAATGATGATATAGATGTAGCTAAAGAAGAATATAAGAGAAAAAAAAGAGAAGTGAAAGAAATTGTTAGAAGAAAGAAAGAAGATCAAAACGACGAGTATGATAGAAGATTGTCGCAGGATTTCCAAGCTAACTCGAAAATTTTCTGGAAGTCCATTAGAGCGGCTCGATGTAAAGCCCAAAATACAGAGCTAGTCTCAATCAGGGATAAATATGGAAGGACAGTGAATGGAGAAGAATGTATGCTAAAACGATGGAAGGAATACTTTGAAAGCCTGTTTGAAAGAGAAGAGCCAAAAAAAATTATCATTTGTGAATGGAAGAGATCTCGAGGATGGAGAGTGTATAACTGAGATAGAAATTACGAATGCATTGAAAGGTATGAGAGCGGGTAAGTCTGCAGGATACGACAGGATTACAGTTGAAATGCTGACGGCTGGAGAAGATGTTATAGCTAACAAGCTATACCAGCTCTTCAATCTTTGCTGGACTAATGGCCGAGTACCTATAGACTGGTGTCAGGTGGTAATCGTACCTCTTTACAAAGGGAAAGGTTCGCGGCAAGATTGTAGAAGCTACAGGGGCATAAGCCTCCTTAGCATTGTCGGCAAACTGTATGCGAAAGTGTTGATTGAAAGAGTAGTGAAAGTGACCGAAATGAAAATATGGGATGCACAAGCGGGTTTTCGAAAGGGTATGGGTTGCACGGATCAAGTCTTCTCTTTACGATGCATGACGCAAAAATTTTTGGCTAAAGATCAGAAAGTATTTTGCGTATTCATTGATTTGGAGAAGGCTTATGACAAAGTGAGGAGGAATGAACTGTGGTCGGTACTATCGATGTATGGGGTAGACGGCCATCTTATTCAGGCACTGAAATCCATCTATAAGGATTCCAAAGCCTGCGTAAGGATAAACGGGTCCTACACTGAATGGTTTAACATTGATAAAGGTGTTAGACAGGGATGTGTAGCGTCACCGTGGCTGTTTAACCTATTCATGGATAGCTGTTTGCAAGATTTGAAAAATAATGAATGTGGTTTAAGAATGAATGAGTTACTCGTCAAATGTCTTCTTTATGCCGATGATCAGGTTTTACTTGCATCGTCGGTTGAAGATTTGCAGGCGATGGTAACTACTATGCATGATGCTTTTGAAAGAAAAGGTATGAAAGTAAATGTAAGTAAGACGAAAGTAATGGTCTTTGAAAAGAATAAATGTATGACGGAATGTAATATTTCTATAAATGGTGAGGGATTGGAACAGGTGAAAGAATTTATATACTTGGGTGTACTGTTTACTAGTGATGGTAAAAATGATGATGATGTTGAAAGACGAGTTAATGCTGGCAATAAAGTGAATGGGGCATTGTACGCTTTTATGAAGAGTAGGAATGTGTCTAAAAAAGCACGCCTAGCTGTACATAGGGGAGTATTAGTGCCCACTCTCATGTATGGTAGTGAAAGTTGGATTTGGCAGGGAAGACATGAAAGTAGAATAAATGCTGTAGAGATGAGAGCTCTTCGTAGTATGTGTGGTGTAAGTCTGAAAGATAGGATTAGGAATAGTGTTATAAGACAGCGCTGTGGTGTGAATGAAGAAGTGGCGGCAAAGATAAAAAAGGGAATGCTGAGGTGGTTTGGCCACGTGGAAAGAATGAGAGAAGAAAGGTTGACTAAGCAAGTATACAAAGCGAGTGTGAGTGGGACGTTTACAAGGGGAAGACCACGTCGTACCTTTTGGATCAAATTGAAGATGTATTGGCGAAAGGTCAGGTTAAGAGTACGCGTAACCGTAGAGCATGCATGAAGACTGTGATGAGTGTGAATGAAGCGATGGAGGTATGTCAGGATCGTGGTTTGTGGCAATCCGTAGTCTCTGCCTACCCCTCTGGGAAACAGGCGTGAGGCTATGTATGTATGTATGTACGAAACAAAACCCTATACCAACACGTCTGACCAGCGTGGTATAGTAGGTTAATCTCTCTCCCATTACGGGGGCGGGTCCGAGCCCAACAGAGGGACATATATGGGCTGTGATGATGATGATGACTCATTATTTAAGATGTAGAGCAATGTTAACAAATCAAAATTTATAAGTACTTTTTTTTCAGCGACCATAACAATCACAAATTCTTTTTGAACTTGAAATATTGAATTTTAAGTACAAAAACAAATTTAATTTAGTTCAAGTTCGTTCAGATGTAATTTAAAAACTGATTTAAGACTTGGAACTTATCCTATCCTACCTGCTAAGTTAAGTCGTCAAATATGAAATTGATGTGACTATGTAATTATAACTTTATTGAGATCAAAAATTTTAGTCTAGGTATTTTCGGTATTTGCGCTGATGCCACCCTAGCTGAGGCCACGGATGACTGGACCGGGGAATAGTCCATCAACTGCAGAGAGGCTGACCGCGTGAGGGCAACGCCCCGGCAGTTAGCTGGGACGACGATGAAGGATGTTACCAGAAACGGTAACCCGCTGGACTGGCCACGGGTGGCAAGGAAGCGGTACCAGTGGCGGGCCCAATGGGGATGCACAGTATTTGATGGGACCAAAAAAAAATCCCTCTGCTGTTTATAGCTTTAATCGATCAAAGTATGCATTTAAAATGCAAGAGTAAAACACCCACGTGGCAAATTCAAATACTTTTTTTATAAAAAATATTGAACTTTACGTGATCTTTAACTTTAAAAAAAATCAAATTAACTCTGAAAATGTAACTATCCAAGTTGATTGTTTTAAATAAATATAGTCTGATAGAAAATCTTTAGGCGCATGTTTTTCTATTTTTATTTTTGGAAAATCACTTCTGGATACTTAGTTATTAATTTTATTGTTTTCAGATTTTCGTAATTATTTGTTTTCTCCTTAAATACTTAAAAGTGGGACTTGTGACTAGCATAGAAAGATAGCTCTTAAAAAGATCTATCAATAATAAAAAAATCAAATTCCACTTCCGCGGCCTTTGGGAGAAATTGACCATACTGTTCTAAGGTCAAATTAAATGGTATAGGGTTGACGCAAAAGGTTAATCAATTTCTTTTTAGTATTTGAAATTAAATTATTTTTATGGATTCTAGTGCGTTTGTATTTGATTTCTCATTTTCAAAAGTTTCAAGTCATCATTATTACAGAGATTTATATCTACCCGCTACAGTGTCACGAGAGGTCATATTAAGAGTATGCGTAATCGTAGAGTATGCATGAAGACTGTTATGAGTGTGAATGAAGCGATGGAAGTATGCCAGGATCGTGGTTTGTGGCAATCCGTAGTCTCTGCCTACCCCTCTGGGAAACAGGCGTGAAACTATGTATGTATGTATGCTACAGTGTCAATTATAAAATTTTGATCCACATTTTTAATACAAATTCATTGCCAGTACAAAAAAAAACGATTCTTATATATAAAAAAATATATTGTTTGTGGTAAGTTATTATTAAACATATAATTTATGACAGATAATTATTATATTATGGCAATTTACTAGTTTAAAAAGCTACCATGGGATTGGAACGCGGCCGCACTGAGAAAGATCCGGCATGAAAATTCTGTAGGCCTACAGAATTTGTAATTAGTAATTACTGATTTTTAAGAAGCGACCTACTTTATCTTACTAAAAATTAATATTTAGCTATTATTGTGGGTCAAATCTACACAATAAGTGCTAATAGTGTCTTGCAGTATTGTGGTGGTTTTCCTTGTTTTATTTTTAACTAAGCGAATGTCAGGGCCCTGTCTTGACCCTTCCATCATCTCTATTAAAAATTTTATGTTTTTTAATTTCAGTAGCCTCGCGAACTATTCTATGTAGGTATCGGTGTTCTTTTGCGGGAATTTGTAATTTATCAAACCTCATGTAATGGTGGGCGCGGTCTTGACTGTGCTCACAGATGTGCGCTGTGTCTCTTTTTAGTATGAAAATAAAAATATGTAGAATTACTTCTTGATAAGAAATAAAAAGATGTCACTGTTATAGTTATCGTATAGCACGCCCGAAATTATAGTCAAGAAAAAAAACTTAGTATGCCGTCCTACCTATCATTAAAAAACGGCTTGCCAAGCATAATAATTTAATTTTACATATTCATGAGATAACTTAAAATAAAAAAATATATAGTTGAAAATAAAATTAACTAAGGTCAAGCAGAGTGACAATCCTAACATAGTTTTTTAAAATTCAATTTCTCCCAAAGGCCGCGGAAGTGGAGTTTAGTTTTTTTTTTATTATTGATAGTCCTTTTTAAGAACTAACTTTCTATGCTAGTCACAAGTCTCACTTTTGAGTATTTAAGGAGAAAATAAAATAATTACGAAAATCTGAAAACAATTAATAACTAAATATCCAGAAATGATTTTCCAAAAATAAAAATAGAAAAACATCCGCCCAAAGATGTTCTATCAGATTATACTTATTTAAAACAATCAACTTGTATAGTTACATTTTCAGAATTAATTTAAATTTTTTAAAGTTAATGTTCAATATTTTTTATAAAAAAAATGTATTTGAATTTGACACGTAGGTGTTTTACTCGTGCATTTTAAATGCACATCTTGATCGATTAAAGCTATAAACAGCAGAGGGAAATTTTTTTGGTCCCATCAAACACTGTGGGATGGCGAGGGAATACGGTGGGTTATGGGGCCAGGCGCTGCCCTTCCATCGCCCCGGACGGAACGGGTGGCATGTGTCCTAACCATAGCCTACACAAAAAAGGTTATATTCAACCTCTCAATGTCAAGCGCATAAATACGCGTGGTCCAGTAGTAGTATTGGACACAGGCCTTTACATTTCTTTTTGACGTCTTTTACAATAGTCGGGCAAATTGGACAATGAATTGTATTCTTATTCCATCACCACACGGAATGCACTACAAGATGTAGTTGATAAGTTGTTATTAAAGAAGGATTGGTACAGTAAAGAGTATTGGTGTAAAGATGCGAAAGGGAATGCTCCGATGGTTCGGACATGTGGAAAGAATGCCGAACGAACGTCTGGTTAAGAAGATATACAATGCGAAAGTGGAAGGATGTAGGTACCGAGGGAGACCGAGACTAACCTACCTAGACCAGATCGGTCATGTACTGAAAGAAGGTGGAGTCAAGAGTCTCCGAAACCGGCGAGCGTGTATGAAGAGAATTATGAATGTTGAGGAAGCGAGTGAAGTATGCAAAGATAGAGTTCTCTGGCACTCTGTTCTCTCTGCCTACCCTGCAAGGGATATGGCGTGATGATATGTATATATGTATTAAAGAAGGATAGTTTTAATGTTATGCTTCAAAACTGGCGTTTCACAGTTGGCTAACCATATTGTTTTCGTACTGCTGCTGACAATCGGGCAGGGTAAGAGTACATCGTCGGGTCGACCACTGATGTTAAGTCACTCTGCTCCGGTGGTCGGCCCAACGACGAAGGCGACGTGCCACGGTTGCGTTACGGGTGTGCGTGCTTACGCCCCCCTGCCGCCCTGGACGGAGTGGTGCGAGGAATGGTTAAGAATACATCATGATTTATAAATAAAGAAAAAAATCATACCTGTTATTATTTAAAAAGCCACACTGTTTTAGTGACTCTGTATTAGTGTAGAAGAGCCAGGTTTTTGCTTTGTTACATATTGTAATATTTTTAAATTCAGCAGCTAAATACAAATGAAGTTGTAGCGTTACTGGTATCTGGCTCGCACCTAATTCCATTAGACGAGGACCAGCTAATCCAGATTTCCGTCCTTTATTAGGAAACCATGCGGGTGGTGGTGTAGGTTTCCAACTTATAGATAATGCCAATATGACCCTGTTAATAAAATAATTTTACTAATCTGTGAAATATATCAATTTTATTAATAATGGTAACAATATAGTATTAAATATATTATTTTCTCCAACATGCTTGGAAATTTAAGTATTATTTTGACAACCTTCTCAACGTAAGTACAATACGAAATGAAATTTGCATGTCCTACAATTAGTCGCGGTAGTGTAGTGGCAGCACGATTGGGCCGGAATCCCAATAGGCGCGGGTTCGAATCCCGCTTGCGACATCATTTTTCATTTCGTAATCGGATTTTATAAATAATTAAGCATATTAAATGCTAAATTTCAGTAATTTAAATAACAAGGTTGTGTCATCGTTTAATACAATTCTAACTGTAAAGTTTGAAGTATTAAGCCTATAACAATGTGTAAACATTTTCGGGTAGATAGCATACCGTCACCTTAAGACGTAAATACAATACGAAATGAAATTTGCATGTCCTACAATTAGTCGCGGTAGTGTAGTGGCAGCACGATTGGGCCGGAATCCCAATAGGCGCGGGTTCGAATCCCGCTTGCGACATCATTTTTCATTTCGTAATCGGATTTTATAAATAATTAAGCATATTAAATGCTAAATTTCAGTAATTTAAATTACCTTCTTCGAGATAAATCGAAATTGCTGTAAAGAAATACTTGCGAACTGCGGCCGGCAAAAAATGTATGAAAATCCATATCTGTCGTGTTTTAGCGGCCAAATAAATATATATGTAAATTCATATCTATCGTGTATATTAAAAATGGAACGATTTGTTACTTCAAATTCTAGTGACCGTATAGGCAACTTATCAGAATTTTATTTAAATTTCAAACTGGCTTGAAAAAGAACAACAAACAAATGAACTAAGCACGTGAAAAATGTTGTTCGTTATTCGTCATGTATACAGTTCTACTTAATACTAGGTACTTAGTTTTAATTTCCACGCATTATTTGAAAAAAGCGCTATACAAGCCTTGGCCACAACTAGGAATTGATGGACTTACGTATGTATATTTACACGTTCGTCCATCAATACCTCTTTTGCTGGCCGCTGCAGAAATGTACTATAAAAGCAGTACTAGTGGTATAGCATATATTATATGTAAATTGACAGTTCACTCTGATGCTCATTGCTCACATCGAGCTAAAAAAAATTCTGGTCTGTAATCGCTGTGAGAACATTTACAAAATATTTTTTGTTGCAGTTATGACGGTACTCGTAACTATGTCCCCGTTGATAAATCAAATCTGAGTTCGAGTGGTAATAAGACACAAGATTGACTACACATATACCGTTTTAATCAAATTAATTACTTTTTCTGCCAAGCAAATTAAATCAAATCATAAATGATTTGATTTGATTTGATTTGCTTGCTTATGAGCTTATACATAATAAATTATGTATAAGCTCTATAAGAGCACTTACATATTATCAATTTTACATATTATTTAAAATTAATCTACTACCGGATCGGAAAGCCGCCACAAACTGAAAAGATCCGGCAAGAAACTCAGCGGGCTCGTATTTTTTTTAAATTATATGTATTTTAAATATTATTGGATACATGTTTAGTCCATATTAGCTCCAGTGAGATCAAGCGTCGTAATTACAATTACCATTTGTAACAAATAGTTTTTCTGAGTATTTGGTAATTACTGATTAATGATCTAGTACGGGATATCCGTCCTTAAGCATTTAGGTTCACATATAAAATAAAAAGAAATGTATACTTTACTCAGAATAGTCCCGGCTAGGTATATGTTTGACAGTAGCGGCTAGTTCTTGAAGATTACGCGGGTCTTGTTTTAAATACACGTTCTGATAGCCAAAATTGTAGCGAACGAAGGCCGCGAATAAAGCAGAGGCTGCCCGCGACGGGTCATTACTCCAGTGCAGATACATATTTTTTTGAACGCCATTACAGCTTATGTGTCGAGGTATTGGACCTGCAGATTACATTAAATAAGAATAAATTTAAATGAGCGACTACAATAATGAAATCTTAGAGGAAATTTTATTCAAGTTCGCCAAAAAGACATACATACATATAGAAAGAAAGAAAGAAGATAGAAAGAAATACATACATATCATCATACATACATACATATCATCATGCCATATCCCTTGCAGGGTAGACACAGAGAACAGAGTGCCAGAGAACTCTATCCTTGCATACTTCACTCGCTTCCTCAACATTCTTAATTCTCTTCATATACGCCGGTTTCGGAGACTCTTGACTCCACCTCCTTTCAGTACGTGACCAATCTGGTCTAGGTAGGTGAGTCTCGGTCTCCCCCGGTACTTACATCCTTCCACTTTCGCATTGTATATCTTCTTAACCAGACGTTCGTTCGACATTCTTTCCACATGTCCGAACCATCGGAGCATTCCCTTTCGCATCTTTACACCAATACTCTCTTTCATACCTACTCGCTCTCTTATGTCGTCGTTGCGAATGCGGTCGGTCTGAGTAATGGCAATGTGCAATTGCGCTTAGTTCGGTGAGTGAGAGAGCCGGAAGCCCAACTGGATGGGTGTGGGGTTTTTATTGGTAGGCAGCTGCCTTGCTATACCCTTGATATGGCAAAGATCCATGGGCGGCAGTGACACTTACCATTAGGTATGCTGCTTGTTCATTTGCCACCACAAGCAATAAAAAAAGAACAAAAAAAATTGCATATTATCCCTTAGATTCTTTATAAGACACCCGCAAAGAACAGAGATTTTTTGGCAAATGAGTAAGCACACCTGATGGTAATTGTTGCTGCTCATGGACATTTATAGTCCATCCATCCATCCATCCATCAGCCTGTAAACGTCCACTGTTGGACATAGGCCTCCCCACGAGAATGCCATCTATAACGGTCCTGTGCCACCTGCATCCAGCGGTTTCCTGCGACCTTGATGAGGTCATCAGTCCACCGAGTGGGGGGTCGTCCTACGCTGCGTCGTCCGATTCGTGGTCGCCACTCGAGAACCTTTTTTCCCCAACGGTTGTCGGTTCGTCGAGCGATGTGGCCTGCCCATTGCCACTTCAACGTGCTAATCCTTAGGGCTATGTCGGTTACACCCGTTCTTCTACGGATTTCCGTATTTCGGATTTTATCACGTAGAGAAATACCGAGCATAGCCCTCTCCATAGCACGCTGAGCGACTTTGAGCCTTGTTATGAGGCCGACATTTAGAGACCACGTTTCAGTGCCGTAAGTCATCGCTGGTAACACACACTGGTACACACACACATTTATAGTGCTTATCAGAGATACAACTGGGCTTCTCTTCTGTTCATCGAACGAATAGCTGGAGTACGTTGCCTAAATCCTACTGTATCCAATTAGAAATGTATCTATATAACAAAAAAAGCCTCAAAATCTGTCTATTTTGGAGGAGTCACATACACAATTACACACCATCATCATCATTATCCTACTCTTATCCCAATTACTTGGGGTCGACGCAATATGTCATCTTCTTCTATACAATCTTTTCAGGCGTCGTCTCTGCAGTCACTCTCAGACTATCTATTTCATGCCTCACGAAGTCCATCCATCTTTTCTTTGGTCTTCCTTTACCTCTAAAGCCATACAATTCATACTTAAAACTTTTCTCACAATATTACTTTCATCCCGCCTCATCACACGTGCATACCATGTCAACTTCTTAACCTTTCTGTCACTGGCGTATCTTTCAAACTTCCTCTAATCATCTAATGTGTTCATTTCTTACTTTATCCATTCTTGTCATACAACACATCCATCTCAACATTCGCATCACCGCTACATACACAATTACACACATACAGAAGAATTATAGAATAATATTAAGATATAAAATGCTTGGTACTTGATCACATTTTATTTCGGACCAAACAGTTCAATAATAAGTAGAGCAGTATTTATAAAAGAAAAGGTAATTTTTATATAATAAAATAATAAGACTACTAATGAAATTATTACGAGGCGTCGACAGTGTCTGTCTGTGTCATCATGGCCTACCACTACTAAAAAAAGGAAGAAAGGCAATAATAAATTCTATAATTGCTCTGTTATCATATGGAAGATAAATAAATGTAATTCATGTTGGCCTATTTCACAGGATAATTTTACTTTCGGTTTAAAATCGAAATGTATTATCATATCATATAGAACGAAATGTAATATTTCAATCTTCTTTCTCACTTGTTTGTATTGTTCTATACCTATATACATATACGTGAACACGCCTAATAGAATTAAGAAACACATTGTCCACTTAAGTTGTATTTTGTTGATCTAAAAACAAGGCATAATGTAAACATATCTTTAAAAAAATTGGCTTTATATTATCTAGAATTACTTCAAATTATCACTATAATAATTGTTAGTACGACGTTTCAAATTATATTCGTATATCACAAAAGTATTGAAATGTCTTGACTTCTTGACTTGTCTTATTGATTTGTCTTATTTAAACTGCGTCAATAAAACAAAAATAAATCTGATTGAATTCTAAAATTGTAATAAAAATATGTACTTACGATATATCTGTGTAATATTATCGCAGGGTGAAATAGCATTTGTAAAACTGTCGAATATTGTAATCACAAAAATAAATTCAACAAATATTCTACACATGGCGTTTTTGTTTAACGTTGTATGAATAATGAAACTGTACAGGAAAATATGACTAATAATAAAATTTATATATAGGACTTATAATTATGAGTACATTATTATTGATTTATACCATGCGTTAGAATTTAGTCTAAGAAATGATTACCTAAATGCGTGCGAATTACATATTTCCGCGTGGTTACACAGTAAGAACACAATTTACCTCTATCGTGCTTGTAGGTGTCGTGCAAGACGACTGATCAATCAAATCCTACTAATATTATAAATTTGAAAATTTTGTGAAGATGTTCGTATGTTTGTTAATTAATTACGCGTAAACCGTTGCACAGATTTGGATGAATATTGGTATATAGATAGACCATTTTCTTAATTAACACAGGATCGTTTTTATCTCGGTCATGTCTTCTGTCATAGAATACTTTTTATCCTTGGGGATTTTTTTGTTTATATTGCTGCTGGTAGCAAAGGATAAGGAAAGAAAGGCAGCATACCTGATAGTCTGCTGCTTATAGGTCCATACTAATGGTACAACTAAGCCGTGGTCTACCAACTCAAACCCATCCGGAAAGTTGCGGCCGGCTCTTTCGCTCACCAAACGAAGCGCAAGAGCACATTGTCACTACTCAGACGTCGATTTTCTGTGAGAGTGTGATACTAACTCCGATGGACAGAGCCGCGGCTGATGACAAAAAACTACCGCGAGGAGAAGCTAATAAGTTTCAATATAAAATTATTTATTTTACTTGCTATCGTCATTTATGCCCCATTAAACTAAATCTTGTCAAAATTTATGAAGATCTTAAACTATTACTGCTTTTAAAAATAGATATAAAGTATAGAATTTATAGTATAGTTCTTTAATTAATACAAATTCTAATCATCTTCGGATACCGATCATCAATTTGATTGTTTCACTTTAACCCCACACGTCATTGGCTAAATGGTAACTCTAAACTACTAAAGATTGTTATACAAGAAGTTGAAATTACTTTTTAATGCCTGTGGTGGCAAAAGAGCAAGCAGAATATTTAACAATAAGTGATACTGCAACTCAGGGTCTGTAATAATATTAGAATATATTCAGGTCGCTGCCTACTGTACAGAAAATAAGTAGTAGTAGTTTTTTATCGAAAGTCAAATTCGTCTCTGTTTCCCTTTAGGCTAACAAACTGTGTCAAAGGTGCCGCAAAAATCTTGCTGCCATGTGTCTGTCTCTTTCTACCTTCTTTGTGACTCGCGTTGATTATTCTTGCAAAATAAAGTTGCACTTACACTGTTCACAAAGCGGACAACAATTAATAGTTTGTTTGTTGTATTTTATGATTCTCATCAGGCGACCTTATCTATTTAAATAAAAATGAATAGCTGAAATGTATGTATGCGTATAACTTCTGAACGAGTGCACCAAATTAAATGCGTCGCCGCGATGTAGAGCGGGAGGGCCAGCTGTACGAGGCGTACCGCAGTGCGCGTACCGCCTTTCGGCTGGCCATCCGGTCCGCCAAGGATGCGAGTTGGCAGGAGATGCTGGACGATCTCGACCGTGACCCCTGGGGTCGCCCGTATCGCGCGTCGCTGAATAAGCTTCGCGCGTAGGCCCCCCCCCCTCACCGAGACCCTCCAGCCCGACCTCCTTCGTAGAGTGGTCGAGGAGCTGTGCCCGCGGCAGTCGGAGCACACGCCCCCGGTCATGGCTTTGCCAGATCACGACTGGGAGGCCGTCGAGAGTGTTCCGCCCGTGACGGAGTCGGAAGTGGGGGCAGCCGTGGCGAAGATTCGTTCCGCCACCACGGCCCCCGGCCCGGACGGAGTCCCAGTCCGGGTGTTGACGTTGCTTCTCGAGCACCTCGAACCTCGCCTCAGGCGACTGTTCAACGCCTGTCTGACGTCTAGACAGTTCCCTGAGTGCTGGAAGGAAGGGTGGTTGGTTCTCCTGCCAAAGCCGGGACGGCCCCCGGATTCGCCGTCGACCTACAGGCCCATTGTGCTTCTGGACGATGTGGGTAAGCTGCTGGAGCGTGTCCTCGCTGCCCGCATCGTCCAGCACCTGGAGGAGGTGGGGCCCGATCTGTCGGACGCTCAATTTGGGTTTCGGAAGGGGCATTCAACCATCGGGGCCCTGCTACGCCTGAGGCAGACGGCCGCGGAGGCTGTCGCCGGCAAAGGAGCTGTTGGCGGTGTCGTTGAACATCGCCAACGCCTTCAATAGTCTGCCATTCAGCTGCATCAGGGAGGCGCTCCGGTTCCATGGAGTGCCCCTGTACCTCAGGTGGCTGGTGGCAGACTATTTGGAGGGGCGCAGTGTTCTCTACGCGAGCCCCGTAGGGGACATTATGCGGACGCCCATGTCGTGCGGTGTTCCGCAGGGGTCGGTTCTGGGGCCGACTCTGTGGGACATCGGTTACGACTGGGCGTTGAGAGGGAGTCTCCCCCCCGGGCTGAGCGTTATTTGCTATGCTGACGACACGCTCGTCACAGCCCGGGGCAGGAAACTCGAAGAGGCGGCGAGCCTGGCCACTCTCGGCACCGAGAAGATGGTCAGGCGAATTGAGGCGCTGGGGCTCAGGGTGGCCCTAAACAAGACGGAGGCCCTACTATTCCATGGGCCCCGTGTGAGGCTGCCCATCGGCGCCTCGTTAGTCGTCAACTCCATCCACATCAGTATCCAGGCCCATATGAGGTACTTGGGTCTGGTGCTCGACGGGCGATGGTGGTTCCCGGAGCATTTTCGTCAAATTGCTCCCCGGCTGGTTGGCGCGGCGTCCGCCCTTTCTCGGCTCATGCCGAACATGGGCGGACCCAGATTCAAGGGCCGACGGCTGTATGCGGGGGTGATCCGCTCAATGGCCATGTACGGCGCACCCGTGTGGGCGAGGGCTCTGAACGCCCAGCTCAGGGCGGTGCTGTGGAGGCCACAGCGAGCCATGGCGGTCAGAGCCATTCGCGGGTACCGCACGGTGTCTACCGAGGCGGCATGCCTATTGGCCGGGACACCCCCGTGGGATCTAGAGGCGGAGATGCTCTCCGACTTCTACCGGCGGGTTACCTCAATGCGCGAAGAGGGTGGCTCCCCATCGTTCAACGAGATAGCCACCTGGCGCGAGGACGCCCGCCGAGAAGTCATCGCCCGTTGGGCTACGCGGCTGGAGAGGCTAGACACGGTGTTTTTACCGTTGAGGCCCTCCGGCCCGTACTGATGGAGTGGATGGAGCGGCGGCACGGAGTCCTCTCTTTCCAGTTGGTGCAGGTCTTGTCGGGGCATGGTTGCTTCGGCAAGTACCTGCACATGGTCGTGCGGAGGGAGTGGATTCCGTCCTGCCACCATTGCAGTAGTGACGAGGACACGGCGCAACATACGCTCAAGGTATGTTCGGGCTGGGACGGGCAGCGCCGTGACCTCGTCGCTGTCATCGGTGCCGACCTGACGCTGCCGGCTGTTGCGCGAGCGATGGTCGACAGCGTCAGGAATTGGGACGCGGTCGCCGCCTTCGGCGCGGCTATCATCTCCCAGAAGGAGGCGGCGGAACGGGCCCGGGAGGATTCCCGTGACCCGGGCCGCCGTCCGCGGCCGGGTGCGCCTGATGCCGCCCTAACCGAGGCTTCGGGTGATCGGACCGGGGAATTGTTCGGTCACCCGACGTGAGGCCATCGCGTGAGGACTACGCCTCGACGGCGAAAGCTGTCGGGGCGTCGACAGGAGAGGAGCCCGAGAGGGCATACCGCCGAGCGGGCCACCGAAGACAAAGATCGGAAATCGGTGGCCCGCTCGCATTGTGAAGAAGAGGTGCTTGCAGGGTGGGTCAATGGGGTTGCGTGCCGCCTCTTCCGTCACCCCGGACCGATTTGGCGGGGTGCGACGTCCATAGCCCACCGCAAAAAAAAAAAAAAGGGTAATATCCGACATTTGTCAATTGCCACCCTCTGGTTGTGTAAATTAGGTCTGTGAAGTAGGTTGAACGACTCATTACCGCCAAGCCGAAACTATTAAAGCTAGAAACATTAAATTTTGAAACACGTTTCTATTTATGACATAGAGATTCAATATGAAAGGATTTTATGAATTCCGCCCCTAATGGGGTGTAACAAAGTGGCAAAGTGTGTATGGGGAGAAAATTTCTTTATCGATTCTTTTCAAATTACGTGCAATTATTCTTTGGTAAAAATAAATAAACACGTGTTTCTCTATCCCTCTCCATCAACACCGCACCAGTGCTGTTGTGGCGACCAGTGCCAGCGTAAGAGCTCACACGATATACATAGTAGACGGTAATAGGTTCTTGCCTAATGGTTTAAAATACAGGTTAAGTTTAGCTTCAAAAATGTTCACTCTATAACTCAAATAATAAATCATATCTAACGAGGTCGCAACTCTGCTGGTGAAACAAAACATTCAAATAAAGGGTGACACCTTGCATTGCTTTTTCTATTTAATTCTGTCAGATATGACTTCTGCGTGGACGAAGTCGCGGGCAAAAGCTAGTATTAAATATAATTGGCTTTGTCTAATGACCTAGTGCCATCTATCGGCTCACTATGGAATCCTAATAAATCTATTATGTTAGACGGTTTTTTGAATGAATGTATGATAATAACATGCAGTGATATATTATATCATTACAATCTTTATATAGAAAAAGAAAGAAAGAAAGAAAAGAATATATTTTTTCACTCATGGAAAGGACACAATACAATGAACTTAAGTACTAAACTGCTTACATAAACACTAAACTACTTAAAAATATAAGACCGGTCCCCAGATTACGTGTTGCTTCATTGAGGCGCTTATTGAAATGCTTAAATATTTTATGGGCCCTAGGCCCCAACGTTTCTACCCCAAAAGGCTCAAATTGGTATACACTGTCTAGTATTTGCGTCTTTTGGGTAAATAGACAGGTACGATCTGCAGAGCTCGAGCATGTACGAATTAATCGCTTCCGTATAGGCTCGGAGAGCGGTCATCCTACAGCTGCTGAGATGACGGGCCCATGGGGAGATTTTATTAATATCGCATGACAATCACGTATATCTGGCCTCATCAAAAGAAATCATTTGTATGTTGTATAATGAGGGACCTAGAATTTTGTAAATGAATTTGTGAGATCTTTCACCACAGCGATTGCTCGTTAGGTATTTTGAATGTTGTGGTGTCAAGCCATCTAGACCACCAGTGGAGTCAATGTGAACAGACATAACCACTGTAGATAAGTCTAGACAGGAAACTTCAATAGCGTTTATAGAATCTATTGGCACTACAAGAAGTTCAAAATCTGCAGCTGCAGATAGATGCTTCACTTTTAATACCGAGAGGATTTCAGATGTGAAAGGTGCAATAGCATCACTGGAAAGAGGAATTTGGGCAGTGCTTTTAATATCTGCATCACTAAGCTTCCTTTCAGCTAACTTGTAGGGTGCAGACTCGGTATACTGTCTTAAATTTTCTCTCGTGTGCTATAGCTCATACAGTTCTCTTTAACTATGCTATTAAAGATTATTTGTATTTTGGATCAATAGAATAACATGAAGTAGAGCGTACGTAAAGAAATAAACATGCCCAGTGATGTTTTGAATTTGTCGTACAGGCTGCCTTTATGCTTTGGGATAAAGCAGCATCTAACTATAGGAAGTTGAGTTAAAACTGGTCTATGTAATTTACAATTAGCTAAAAATAAAATTTCCAAAAAGGTTCCAGTAGATTTAGAATGATGTGAATTAGAAACGTCTGGACATGAAATGGAATCTGACAGGGGTAACGCTGGAATGGTATGATATCAGATTTGGTGAATTTTAAGTCCGCGTTGTCCTTTAAAAGATGTAACTGGGGGTGTTCATGGCACTGTACTAGATTTTCATGTGATATAATGAGGCGTTCTATTTCACACGTTGTCGCTTGGGTGCATCTTGACATATTGATTTTCCTTACTAGTTTGTTAATAACTTTAATACTATTACGTACAAGAGGAACTAAAACACGTACATAAATACATAAAAATAAAAATTATACGTCAGTTACATAAAGAATAAGTAGCGTCACACACTAAAACACTTCTTGTCATAACAGTTCATATTTCCAAAATAATAGTTGATCTTGCCATAATAATAGTTGTTCAGCTGTGTGGTATTGGCTGCGAATACTACCAACCCTTACTTTGCTCGTGGATGTCGTAAAAGACCACTAAGAATCTTACGACGTGGTCTTAACGTCCTGGGCCAACTCCATCTGATGCCGTTTGATCAACAATTACATTTCCAAGGAGGGTTGACGTCTGGCAGGCGGCCGCTCATAAAACTATTGCCAAAAACTTTTTCAATATTTACAGTATATATGTACATATATTACAGTATATATATATATATATTGACTGAGAGCGTTATATCAACCTGGGCCAACTTCACCTGGTGCCACTTGGTCAACGTTTACATTTTCAAGGAGTGTGGACATCAGGGTCATAAAATCAATTTCTATAACTTCTGCAATATGTACTACGAAGGAACATATCTAAGAGGAGTACTACAATTGGCGGATCGCACAAAGTATTGTCCTGCGTGGGTATCATATTCATTGAACGCAATGAATATAGGTGTGCATTCAATTAAATTATAAACAAATATACAATTACACATTCAACAAACGCTTCCATACATTTAAATTATTATGATTTATTTCAAACTGTAATCGTTAAGATCGTTTATTGCTTTCTTATTTTCTTCTTCTTTAGGGCGTAATCGTCCAAGTCTTCGGTGCGCTTGCTCGCTTCACGCACTCATAATGCTAGTGATGTAACAGATTACCACTTCTACTTCGACAACTGCGGCAACAACGTTACTTAGATCCTGTAAATAAGTAATAAGTCAAGTATATAAGTCAAGCGATCTCTCTAGTAATATAATAATATTCTGTATATGTGAGCAATATGTAACTGAGTTCTAAACGGCTGGATCGAGTTTTATAAAATTGATCGACATTTAGGAATTTTATTTTTAAATTATATAAGATTTGTAGAGAGCAACATTTGTTTGGTCAACTAGTTTTACAAAACTGAAGAGTTTGTTTCTTTGTTTGGACTGGGTAATCTTGTGTACCTAAAAAATATTAGTATAACATATTTATCGAGAAAGGTTTCAGGCTGAATATATAACCTTTCGACAAATGGCAATGGAACAGTGTCTATAAAGAGCATACCGAGCAAAATTTGGTAACAATGGGATATCACACATCAAGCACTTTGCACAACTGCCGTTACATGGCGCTTGTCTAGATAAAATAATTTTTATTGCTTGTAGTTGCAAACCAACGAATAGCACAATTGATGATAGGTAAGTGTTACTGCCGCCCATGACCATTTGCTATATAAGAGGTATAGCTAGGTCGCTGCCTACAAATGAAAATCCAAACCCACCCAAAGAGTTGGGCTTCCGATTCTTTCGTTTACCAAACGAAGCGCAACAGTACATTAACACTGGCTAGACGTATATTTTTGCCGAAATGTGATACTACTCCAGACGGACCATCCCGTAGCTGTAGACAGAAAAGTGCCAATAACCCTACTAGATATATTAATATTTTGATATTATTAATGTTGATATTATATTGTTAATATCACAAAAAACGCGGGTGTTCAAGAAATAATAACATAATTTGCCTAAGCATTACGCCATCGATTAACCCCTCACACGCCAGACTTCGTAGTGCTCTCGAGTGTCCCGCGCTTTGTTTTATTAAAAAAGTTCAGTGAATTTTATGGTTTTACGTAAACTGTTATTGTTGCTATATTACAATAAAATGTGAAATACAGTGCTAAAACAATTGCTAATTGCAGAACGTTTAATTGGGCCAAACCTGTTTCCTAAAAGCGCGTTGAGCAATTTTTTTTGGGTCAAACGGGTGTCCCCAAAGCGCGTGACGGGTAAGGAGAAGCTGCTGGCACAGCTAATAACTGATATGTATGACGAACGTATTTTAACTTTTAAAAGACGTTTATTCCAATTATACCTACCTTAAAAAGCTTTGACTAACAGATTACCGATTATAGATTGCACTGTTTATCGATCCAGTTAATTGGTTAATGGCTTACAAAGTGGCTTTTTGTCCTTCCATTTTTTTTGTTAGCCGAGGCTTCGCGTGATTGGACCGGGGAATAGTCCGGTCACCCGACGTGAGGCCACCGCGTGAGGACGACGCCCCGAAGGCGAAAGCTGTCGGGGCGTCGACTCGAGAGGAACCCGCGAGGGTAAACCGCCAGGCGGGTCACCGAAGACAAAGATCGGGTACCGGTGGCCCGCTCGCACGGCGAAAAAAGGAGTTTGCATGGTGGGTCTATGAGGTCACGCGCCGCCTCTTCCGTCACCCCGGACTGATTTGGCGGGGCGAGACCACGTCCATAGCCCCGCAAAAAAAGGCCTTCCATTTTTGTATTAGAAACTTAATGGAATAAAATCCAACAACAAATTTCGTTGTTTTAAATTTCAGTTGCAAGAATTAACTCATATAAACTAGACTTGTCCAAAGGATACTTATAAAAATAACATTCACGGGTTTATTATAATTTCTTTGTATCGGTACAAGTTGACAAAAGTCCGGCAAAAGTCACAAACCAACTTAACACGAGACAGCATTTTTTTGTTCCTTTAATTTCGGCACAACCCATATATTGTGGGCCACCATAGTGGAAGAGAAATTGGAGAATTATATCATGCTAATTTTATTTCGAGTTTTCATTTCTTGCCTTGTTATCTACTTCGGTCTGTTATGGCCGGTGCCTGAGGTACTTTTAACAGGATTAAACTCCTGTTCGATAGCGCTATCGGTTCAATAACTGGTCGAATTGCATTTCTGAACACACCATTATACGACAAACTTCAGTTAAGCTTGGTTTAGCTTAACTGATCAAAAAGGAACGTTTGTCGAATCGATAAGTATTGTTTAACGTAGTTAGATCTGACCTCAAAACATTTATTGATTTTTGTTTATTTAAATTTGGATTCTCACTTTCTACTTTCACCTTACGCAATAATAGCTATAATTATGAACAGGTAACTACCAGTTCATCGGAGTCTGATACAGAAGTTTTGAAGGTTATTGTTGACATGTCCATATTTCGAAATCCAAGGTATTGGAGAAATCCATTTGAAATGCTTATAAATGATGAATCTTAGAAATTGCTTTATGTTTTTTTTGTGAAAAAATCAACAGTACACTAACTTCTGTTACTACTAGTAAAATTACTTTGTGTTTAGAGCAAATTTTTATATTCGAGTCTATCTTGTCGATAATTCAATACAAACAATTTTTTATTTTTTCGTTAAATGTAATGATTTGACAATGATGTCGCTCAATCATACATACACATAAAATAAGGAAATAATCTTATTTTATAACTAAAACAGTGTCATCTAGCGATAATTTAAAAAAACAGTGATCGGTTTCATAGTTATTTGACGTTGCAATTCAAAAACGCAGTGACAATTATCAGGTTTTTCTCTTACGTTTAACATTATTGAACCAATAGCTATTGATAACTATATGAGAACCTCAGAAAATGGCCGTTATTAGACATTCTTTATTTTTAGAGATTACAATCTTGCTCCAGTTACCAAACGGTCCAGTTATTACAGAAAAAAATTAAATTCCTCCTTACATTAGAAAGTGATCAGTGGGCGAATCTCCTAAACCGCTATCCGGACTATCAGGCACTTCATAGGGACATTTAAATGCGGGACGTAAAGCACTAGAATGTTCTGCTAAGTAAGCTACTATTTCTGCAGCAGTTGGTCGTTCCTCGGGTTTCCGCTTCCAACATAGTTGCGCCAAAGCAACTCTGTAATATAACATTCCCCATATTAATAATATGAACTGTTCAATAACATCACCACAGTAAGAATGTAAATAATACCCACGTTTTTGGCGAAGCGTCATATGGCATAGATGGTTGCCCACCAGTAGCAACAAAATCATATACTGCTTTCGGTGACATCTCTCCATAAGGGCGTGCTCCGAGTGTCACCAGTTCGAATACAAGCAAACCTAGCGCCCATACGTCTGATGCTGTCGAGAATATTCCATGGCTTATACATTCAGGTGCCATCCAAAGCACAGGAAATACACCACAACGAAAGCTTTTGTATTTTACATCATCATCACCTTCTGCCTTTAGTTTACGTGCTAAACCAAAATCAGCGAGTTTAAGTGAACGCCTTTCATCTATCAGGCAATTGGATGCACGTATGTCACGATGAACAATACCCTGTTGACAAAGGTACGCTAAAGCTGAAGCGGCCTGGCGAGCTAGCCGAGTCAGAGCATATGGCGATACATGAATAGCTTCTTCATTGATGTTCTCCACATCTGTCGCCAATCCTTCTATTTCGGAGTCTACAACACTCGCCCCCTCTGCTAGATACCAACGATTTTGAAGGTATTGAAGTAAATCACCGAATAATGCATATTCCATGATCAGTAGAGCTGTATTCTCATCTATACATACGCCAATGAGCTTTATAATATAGTTATGATCGAGAGCAGCCAAAGTACAAGCCTCATTCATAATATCTATAGAATTTTGTTCATCACGGAGTGATTTCACTGCGACTCTACGGCTTTTCGTTTCTCGAATTTTTAATTGTGCAACTCTTACTCTCCCGAATCGTCCGGTGCCGAGTTCTTGGCCCATAGTCAGTGCTGAGCGGTCTAATATATGTCCGGACATAATTGCAGCACATTGCTGTCGCTTTCTTATAAGTTCACACATTATCTTCTTAACTAGTTTTCTCTGGTGACGTTTGAAAGCATGATATATGATCATTATAACCAGTAGTAACAATATAGGAGAGATGATTGATATTGCAATTGTTCCTTCATGACAGTCTGGTAAATATTTGTCACCAGACTTGCATCCAGTGGAACCGTCCTTGAACTTTATGTAATCGGCGTAACGGTTTGGCAATTCGAAATCGTTGCGCACTTTAAGTGTTGTTGTATTAACCCACCACCTTGCTAGTAGTATCGATTTTTCACCATGCCATTCTTCTAGATATACCAGGGTTTCTTCAAGTGAACGATCTTTGTATGTTAAATTATGACTGGTACCTTTAATTGACATGCTATGAAGAGTTTCTTTAAATTTACTGCAAGTATATTCTATAATTAGTATAGGCACTTGATTTAAACTGATTATTATCATCACCCTGCTCTTATCTCAATTACTTGGGGTCGACCTAATATGTTCTACTGACTAACGTCAAACCTCCTTGGGAATGTTATTGTTGACCAGACTACATCAGATAGAGTTATAGAGTTAGCCGAGGTTGATGTAAGTAGTCTTTTACGATATCCATAATTAGTATTATGTATTTCTGTAATCTAAATTAGAGAAGGAAGAGATACTGTGTCTGCAAAATACAATCTATTTATAAATAGAGATAAACGCAGGATAATAAAACTGTATCCTATTCTCGACATACTGACATCGTAATGTTCCATTATAATAAGTACGGAAATCCGTGTCCACTGTGACAAGATGCAACATGTAGTGTAATATATTATTTTGTTAGTCTAATTAAGCAGTTTGATTTAGTTATTCAATAATGCCTGAATAAGAAAAGGTCAACCTCAAAACAAAATCCTGTTCCATCAAACACATTTATTCAAATATTATCAATTTCCCTCCCATCGTAAAAGAAGCTTATGTCAGTGTAAGGATTTGGGCTTAAATATTTAATGTCATAAAAATACTACAGTTTGAATAAACTATAGTTCAAATAATATTTATAATGCGTATTCTAATATGTAAAGAATATATATAATTAGTGTTTTTATAGTTTTCTAATGTTAAACATTAATAAGTAATAATACTCACCTCAAAGTAAATTCGCTGTGTACGTCGTTTAGTGTTTGTGGATATTTAATAAATACTTCTGAAAAGCCATGAACTATTGTGAGGATTGCATCTATGACTGCTGTTGCTTCAGCGGACCATCGCTTATAAGAGAAGAAATCATCAATATTATCACGGATATCTTTTCTGCCATCCAAGGCTCTGACGTTATTATTGCTTTGACACCAAAACGAAATAGTTACGTGTCGTATATCACAAGTTAAATTATTTGGTTGCCACTCACGTAAAATCCAGACGTAACCTTCTTTTTCATTCATATTAAGTGCTTTTGCTTCTGTGAGTAGAGTTAGAGCGTATTCACTATTTGTATTTATTAAAATGATTCGAGCATTCTCAGAGTCTTTCAATTTTTGCAGAAGGTTTTTGGCATCAAAGTCTTGGGGCTCTATAATGTGGTCGCGAAATGCAATGCTCTCGTTCTCTCTTGTAAGGTGTTCAGTAAAGTCATCTACAAAGCTTTTTGCAATCGGAGTTTGTTCAGATATTATTCCAATTCGGACCCAATTCATTTTATGCATAAATTTTTGTAATGCAAGTATCAGATGGAGGGAGCGACCAGTACTAAACCAAATCGATTTTGTTAAGTTTGCTTTTAATTCAGAATGCCCATACACAATTATAGGCAATTTAGCTCCATCAATATTTTTTGCGACTTCTGTAATATTATTAGAATCTACAACTGCACCGAGGAATCGTTGTGCTATACTACGCTCCATAATGTTATCTATTTTACATTTTACACAATGAACATTTGAGTTAAATAATCTGATTCGCAAAGTCGCGTTTAAAATTAAAGAGTATTTTTTTAATTCACCAATTACAATATCATCAAAAAAAGTCTTATTGAGTCGCTTATTTTTTCTAAATATGTATATTTCGTAAAGATCTTTGCTATTATAGTTTTCATCCCAATATTTTAACTCATTTTTATTTGACAAAGCATATGCACAAGCGGCATCCTCTATACTATTATTTTGACTACGTTCAAGTATTTCCCTTAAAGATTCAGGGGACGGTGTAAAATTCTGAGCAACTTGAAGTAGTTGGGGTGCGTATTCTTCTAAACTAGAAACATCAGCAACGCGCATAGAAATGGCATTATCTAATTCTTGTTGGCACATATATGTGTCGTCACTTGGTATACAAGGAGGTAGCTGTATTGTACTCACATTTGGATGATCAACCCATATCTCATAATCAAGAAATAAGAAAGATTCATTACCCACTTTTATTAATTGAAATAGATTCGTGCGATTGATCGACCATAATTGGAGATATTGTGACGATGCATATGTACGTTTTTCTAGTTTGTTTGTGATTTCTTCATTGCTTGATTCTTGTATGTAGTACACCGAAGCATTCTTCTTCATATGATTATCGCTTAAACAAACAAGCTTCTTAAAATACAACTTAGCGAATGAGTAAATTATATAAAGCGCAATTTAATAAGTAGATACTATAAACGTTATGGTTTAAAATATTCGGATTTAATCTTATTTGTCACCTTCATAAAGAGGCAGCTGGATCTAAAGATGGCCATGCATTAAAGCAATGCTTTTTGCCCGAGTGTTCTCTAGGTGGAGTCCACCACCGGGATCTAGTAGTGTGATTGGAACATCCTCATCGTCGGTTTAGTCTTTGATAAAGAGAATATCGAGCCTTGAATTTATTCATGAGACTACCTCTCAAAACAAATCTAAATTTGACAAAATCGATACTGATGAAAGTAGCGGGTCAATTAAACTAACTAGAACTAGATTTAATTATACTGCTGTACATCCCCAAATTTAATTGATATTTAATTAAATTTTTGTGACTAATTCTTTCACTTAACTGCAAATAATGCCAAACTAGAATCTAAAAGTCTTTTTCATAGCAATCTTAACCCGCTGGGGCTACGGATGACTGGACCAAGAATTAATCCGCCACCCGAGGAGAGGCCGATTGTATAAGGGCCACGCCGACAATACTTCAACTCGAGTCAATACCCGAAAGGATAATACGCCGGCCGATAGGTGAACCTCAGTATATGATCAATGGGTAATGACTATATACTTAAAATTAATATATGCTATAGAAATTATTGATATACTTCATACAATGATAGATATGTTTCTGTTTTTTTTTATTGTTGTTGATATCTGCTGCACCGTAGGAGCAATTTGGCTAATGTCCAAGTAAAAGTGCCTCGAAGAAGTCTTCGGAATTTTCTATAGGTTTTCTTAGCAAATTAAATCCTCTACATCTTCAGACAATCAGGAATCGAACCAGTGACACTTGGCACGGTAGATATCTTAACTACTAGGCTATTTATGCATTCTGGATGCGATAAGACCATATCTCGCTAACAAAAGAAAAATGATGAGCGTATTACCTGTATTCATTTATAAATCCGCACTGTGTTAGTGCCGTTATATTGGTGTAGAACATCCAGGTGTTGGCATTAGTACATAGTTTAATATCACGGAATTCTCTAGGTAGATACAAATGAAGACGCTGCACTACTGGTATCTGGCTCGCGCCTAATTCCCTTAGGCGAGGACCAGCTAGTCCAACTATCGTTCCGTTGTCAGGAATCCACTCAGGTGGTGGTGCGGGCTTCCAGCTTGTGGCTAACGCCAAAATGATCCTGGTAAAAATAATATTTTAGCATGTTATTGTTATGCGAACAGTGAACGTTGCTTAATTGCCGGTATTCGTCTGTTCTCCATCTTCCCGTCTATTTAATAAAGATAACATATAACGGAGGCACAAGATTGGAATAAGTTTCCCATGCATTCACATTGCCCACGGCGATGTGAGGGTCAGTAACATTTCATCGTCTCTCGAGACAAAGGTTGTTACACCACAAGAGATGATTGGATCAATGCTTGCACTCTGGCCGGTGGAGATAGTCTTCTGCAGGCCACCGTTTAGTCCAACATGTAATCCTGGGTTGACAAGACGTAGACGATGAATTAGATAAAACTTCATAGAAAATGATATTCTGTCCACTGGGCTCTTAGTACTGTCAGTCCATTACGCCAGTTAAACTTACCATCAGCTCGACTGATAGTTTATCCACCTTTGGTGGCAACAAAAACGGACAACGTTTTGACAGATTTCTTTTTGCATTTCAGTTAAGAATGTGTTATGATAACGTACTTCAGCGGCGTCTCATATCCGTCCATATAGCGAATCAGTTTTGACGTGTACCTTAAAGCTTTACTCTATAAATGTAAAAAGAACTGCACGAATTATTTTGTGTTCCCACTATCAACTTCTCATACTAATTGTAAGTTTTAATTCCATATGGAACAGATTTGATTTTAACGTGAAACAATTTTTGTGCGACCCACAGATGCAAACTTTTTATAATTGAAAAATTCTTCGTATAAAACTTCGTTCACATCTGCATACATTGAGCGTGTGCAGTTAGTAACGATTCTATATACTATATACTATCAATAATTATCAATTATTAAGTATGTACCTAATTATTGATAGTTGTACAGTTAACAACAATTGTACAGTACAACTTGACGGGAGTGGAGCTATAATCACACCTATCTATCATGAGACTGTTTAAAATAATATCAAATTATTTCCCCGTGTACTGCTATTAAGAAAATAAAATGTTGACAATCCTATCTTTGCCAAAGGAATCGTAAAATGCTATCTAAGGGAGCACTTCGAGTATCTTACAGCGAGTCTTGGTTTTGCATTTGGGCAACACTAGTTATATTCATTGACATGTTGATGCACTTTCTAGTTTGCCTGATGCTGGAGTGTGCTGTTGTTGTATACACATGCTGGAGGTCTGCGTGACCTGGGCCCGGCAACACTGACGTCGTCGCTGTCATCGGTGCCGACCTGACACCTGCTGGCTGTCGCGAAAGCGATGGTCGACAGCATCAGGAACTGGGACGCGGTCGCCGCCTTCTGCGAGGCTGTCATCTCGCAGAAGGAGGCCGCGGAACGAGTCCGGGTGGATTTCCGAGACCCGGGCCACCGCCAGCGGCCGGGGCGGCGCAGGTGCGAGTATCTGCGCCTGATGCTGCCCTAACTGAGGCTTCGGGTGATCGGACCGGGGAATTGTCCGGTCACCCGACGTGAGGCCACCGCGTGAGGGCGACGCCCCGACGGCGAAAGCTGTCGGGGCATCGACATGAGAGGAACCCGCAAGGGTAAACCACCGGGCGGGCCACCGAAGGCAAAGATCGGGTACCGGTAGCCCGTTCGCACGGCGAAGAGAGGTGTTTGCAGGGTGGGTCCATGGGGTTGCGTGCCGCCTCTTCTGTCGCCCCGATGATTTGTCGGGGCGCGACCACATCCATGCGGGGTAACCAACCTTGCGGGGTAGAAAAAAAAAATTGTGCTGTTGCTGTACAAATGTAAAAACTATTGTCTCTAGATGTGAACGAAACTTTACACGAATTTATTACTTAGTAAATTGCTATTTAAAAAAGAATAACATTGTAATATTTTTATTTATGCATTTCGGTACTTATATAGAGCCAAGAAATAGATTTACTCGTTATATTTCCGGGTCCTAACTTGCGGTACGCTAACGGCGAGGTCTTGTAGGTAATGGGGACCTTGTTTTAAATATACGTCCCGGTAGCCAAGTCTGTAGCGTAGGAAGGCCGCAAATAGAGCAGAGGCGGCCCGCGAGGGATCATTACTCCAGTATAGAAACACATTTTTATTTACGCTGTCCCAGCTTACTTTCCGGTTTATTGGACCTGAAAATTATGTAAATTAGCAATCGATTTAAATGAAGGAAAAAGGTTTAATCCCTTTTCGTAATGAGAATTGCGAAAACGGAAGTGTGTAAAATTTGGTGTTTTAAGTTTGTATGAAGAAAGCATGCTGAAAGCTAATCTAAACATAGTATAAAACAACGTCGGCATCGTTGTCTATACGTTTCCGGGTTGAGAGCCTTCAGCACTCACCCATGGTCCGGGTTAAGCTATGATAGCCATCTGCGGCTAACAGCTAAAAGACACAAAAAAATAAAACTACGATTAAAAGAACCGACTTCAAAACAGAAAAGTACAAAATACTATCATTTGTATGTGCTATCGATTGATAGGTTTGAAATCGGTGCCAAGCCTTAAACAAAATTATAAACAGCTTACTTACTGTAATAAAATTCCACAACTAAAGATACCGACACCGGCACCGACTTCAAACCTATCAATTGATAGCACATACAAATGTAAATATTTTAAGTTATTTTGTACTGTTCAGTTTTTGAAGTCGGTTTTTATAATCGTAGTTTTATTTTTTTATTGTTTACTTTTTAGTGTTACAGACACACATAGGCTGTTCTATTAATAGCAGGGCTTCAGTTACTCGTTCATTTGTCGCACACATACTTAACGCTAATTTTAGACTTATATGGTTTTCTCATGGGTGCCATTGTTAGAACTGTACTAAATTAAAATGGGACCACACGGGAAACACCAGCTTAAATAAAAAAAGAATCATTAAAATGGCTTAGCCCAGTCGAAAGTTATGAGGTAACAAACATAAAAAAAAATACAGACGAATTGAGAACATCCTCCTTTTTTGAAGTCGGTTAAAAAAGTTGTCTGTACGCTTAGATCTATTAAACTAGATAACGAATTTTAATGCGGTTATCGTCAATAGAGATAAGAAGGTTTATATATAATTAAAAAAGAAGGTATAATACATGTATATTTTAGTAAAGAAATGATGAGGGTATAAAATATTTTTAATGAGAAAAGATTTTTAAGAAGAAATCATGTTTTTTTTCTGATTATATTGTTGCAAACGTTGCCTAAACCTTGCGATATACATATATCAAAATAATATACTACGAAATTCTATATCTTTAAAAGATCTACAAAAAGGCCGCGATGTATATGTCTATTTTCTTTTTATGCCCTAATAAAAAAAAGGAAAAGGAATAAATAACCTGTAGTAATCATGTTTAGCTTTACACGTACTAAAAAATAATTTAAGCGTTGATTATTTAGATTAGGCAGTTATTTTATCAGGACATTATTTTAGAATCGTGATACATTTAATATACATTAAATTTACACATAACATTATGGCTTTAGAGAGACCTATAAACGAACTAGCATTATTAAACATTTAAAATGCGGAGACATAGCGGCCAGATATCGAAGCAAAGTGAGGGTAGGTTGATAATATTTTTATATAATATTGGTAATACACTAATTGCAATATATAATAGCATTAATCTGAATTGACAATAGGGCTATTGATTATTGGTAGTTACAAAACATGAGCAGATTTGATTATTTTAATAAAAAATCGTCGAGTTTTTTTTTACATTCAAGTATTCTAATTTATTTCAACATAGAATATTGCTGAATTGGAGTGAGAGATAAAATGAAATATTTATTTGCGTGGTAAATGAGTAAGTATATTCTTGCGTCTTTAATCTTGATCCCCCTTACCATTTTTTTTTCTATATCTATATATATCTATATTATTTCTTTCTATATCGTATAAATTTGTGAAGGGATGTAATTAGATAACCTTGCAAGAGGAGAAAATCTCGAAATAAATATTGCTAACCCATCTGAATCCGACACTGAAACGTGGTCTCAAAATGTCGGCCTCATAAAAGATTCAAAGTTGCTCAGTGTGCTATAGAGGGCTATGCTCTTCCTCTACGTGCTAAAATCCAAAACACGGTAATAACGGGAATAACGGATGTAACCGAGAACCACCGTGAAGTTTCTTGGGTGTTGGAAGGAGAGGAGTCTGGTGCTCCTGCCGAAGCGAAGACGGTTTCCGTCTTCAGCCGCGGCCTACAGGCTGATCGTGTTACAATACGGGTAAGCTATTAGAGTTGATTCAGGCTGCCCATTTCGGCCAACATCTTACCGAGATCAGCCAAGATCTATCGATCGTCAAATTTGGTATCTGGAAGGGGCGTTCGACGATCGAGACCTTGCTGCGCTTGAGAGCCGTGGACGCGCGGGCTGACACCGGTGGTGGGGTACTGTTGATGGTGTTTCTAGACATCGCCAACGCATTTAATAGTCTGCTATTATATATAGCTGCATCAGGGAGGCACCCCAGTCTGACGGAGTGCACGTATACTTTAGGCTTGTGGCAGTCTATTTGGAGGGACAGTCAACAGTTCTCTATAAGAATCTAGTAGAGGACGTAGTGCGAACGCTCGTGTCATGCGGTGTTACGCAAGGCTCCATCTTGGGGCCTACCCTGTGGAGCATCGGCTACGACTGTGCGTTGAGAGGTAGCTCCCAGCGTTTGGCTCCATATTAAGTACTTGGGCCTGGTGCTTGACGAGCATTGGTGGTTTCGGGAGAATTTACATCGACTTGCTTCACGGCTTGTCGGCGGTGCCTCCGCCCTCTGTTGGCTTATGCCGAATGTGTTCAAACTGTACTACTACACTGTACTGTACGTGTGGGTGGTACGGTAACAGTATGGCGGTAACAGGGTGGCCCTAAACAAGACGGAGGCCCTTTTATTCCATGGGCCCCGTGTGAGGCTGCCCATCGGCGCCTCGTTAGTCGTCAACTCCATCCACATCAGTATCCAGGCCCATATGAGGTACTTGGGTCTGGTGCTCCACGGGCGATGGTGGTTCCGGGAGCATTTTCGTCAAATTGCTCCCCGGCTGGTCGGCGCGGCGTCCGCCCTTTCTCGGCTCATGCCGAACGTGGGCGGACCCAGTTTCCAGGGCTGACGGCTGTATGCGGGGGTGATCCGCTCAATAGCCATGTACGGCGCACCCGTGTGGGCGAGGGCTCTGAACGCCCAACTCAGGGCGGTTCTGTGGAGGCCACAGAGAGTCATGGCGGTCAGAGCTATTCGCGGGTACCGCACGGTGTCGACAGAGGCGGCGTGCCTATTGGCCGGGACACCCCCGTGAGACCTAGAGGCGGAGATGCTCTCCGACCTCTACCGGTGGGTTACCTCAATGCGCGAAGAGGGTGGGTCCCCATCGTTCAACGAGATAGCCACCTGGCGCGAGGACGCCCGCCGAGAAGTCATCGCCCATTAGGCTACGCGGCTGGAGAGGCCTAGACACGGTGTCGTTACCGTCGAGGCCCTCCGGCCCATACTGATGGAATTGATGGAGCGGCGGCACGGGGTCCTCACCTTCCGACTGGTGCAGGTGTTGACGGGGCACGGGTGCTTCGGGAAATACCTGCACACGGTCGTGTACAGGGAATGGACTCCGGGCTGCCATCATTGCAGTAGTGACGAGGACACGGCGCAACATAGGCTCGAGGAATGTTCGGGCTGAGACGGGCAGTGCCGCGACCTCGTCGCTATTATCGGTGCCGACCTGACGCTGCCGGCTGCCGCGAGGGCGATGGTCGACAGCGTCAGGAATTGGGACGCGGTCGCCGCCTTCTGCGAGGCTGTCATCTCGCAGAAGGAGGCGGCGGAACGGGCCCGGGAGGATTCCCGTGACCCGAGCCGCCGCCCGCGGCCGGGGCGGCGCAGGCGCGAATACCTGCGCCTGATGCCGCCCTAACCGAAGCTTCGGGTGATCGGACCGGGGAATTATCCTGTCACCCGACGCGAGGTCACCGCGTGAGGACGACACCTCGACGGCGAAAGCTGTCGGGGCGTCGACAGGAGAGGAGCCCGAGAGGGCATACCGCCGAGCGGGCCACTGAAGATAAAGATGGTGTACCGGTGGCCCGCTTGCACGGCGAAGAAGAGGTGCTTGCAGGGTGGGTCAATGGGGTTGCGCGCCGCCTCTTCCGTCACCCCGGACCGATTTGGCGGGGTGCGACGTCCATAGCACACCGCAAAAAAAAAAAAAAGGACCACACTGTTGACAGTTCTCTGTCTACAGCCGCGGGCCGGTCAGTGGGGGTAGTACGACACTCTCGCAGGAAATCGACGTCTGAGCAGTGGCAATATACTGCTGTTCTTCGTTTGGTGAGCGAGAGAGCCGGAAGCCCATCTTCCTGGGTGGGTTTGGAATTATTGATAGGTAGCGGCCTAACTGTACGCTGGTATTGCTCGTTTGCCACCAAGAGCAAAAAAAAAACACTGGGGAAACAGCAATGCTTTCATGAAGTAAGTATAACACCAACTACAATTGCGAATCCACTTAGCAAACCTGGTGATTTTAACATTTAAATTTCCTTATCATCATCATCTCAGCTCATATATTTCCATACTGTTGGACGCAAGTCTCCTCCATAATGGGAAGTAAATCCACTTTACGACACTGGTTAGACGTGTTGGTATAGGGTTTTGTTTCGAAGTTTCCTTCTCTCGCATATATGTATGTTATATGCGTTTTATATCCCTTAGTCGTGTCTTACGATCACCCACGGGTAAGATAGGGGGTGGTGAATTGTATTCTTACTCCGTCACCACAAGGGATTTATTTATAGTCATATAAATACAGTTCACCACACCCATTCTTACTTTCAACATACTTATGGGTGTTTTAAAAGACGACTAAGGGATACAATATGCTATTTGCATGCAAGAGAAGGAAAGTTTGAATTTAAATTCTTTACCAACCAGTTTGACTAGCGTAAAGCGAAAAGGAAAATTTACTTACTATACAGTAAACTATTGTGACGGAGCTCAACAGTGGGACTTACATGAGCTGAGGAGATGATGATTGTATATTTATATCCATAATCTATATACTGTAGCCGTAACCCATAGCAAGTGGATGAATTTGTATATCTAGGATGTGGATTTAGCTGAGATGGAAGGTACACCACTGATATAGAGCGAAGAGTGAATGCGGGAAATAGAGTGAACGGAGCGTTGGAGCAACTTCTCGGCAGCCACGACCTCAGCCAGAAGGCACGTGTAGCAATACATAACGCAGTGGTTGTCCCAACATTACTGTATGGAAGCGAGAGTTGGGTATGCAGAAAAGAGTATGAAAGTAAAATTAATGCCGTCGAAATGCGATCTCTGCGGAAAATCTGTGGAGTTAGGCTGACCGACCGCATTCGTAACGACGACGTAAGAGAGCGAGTAGGTATGAAAGAGAGTATTGGTGTAAAGATACGAAAGGGAATGCTCCGATGGTTCGGACATGTGGAAAGAATGCCGAACGAACGTCTGGTTAGGAAGATATACAATGCGAAAGTGGAAGAATGTAGGTACCGAGGGAGACCGAGACTAACCTACCTAGACCAGATCGGTCATGTACTGAAGGAAGGTGGAGTCAAGAGTCTCCAAAATCGGCGAGCGTGTATGAAGAGAATTATGAATGTTGAGGAAGCGAGTGAAGTATGCAGAGATAGAGTTCTCTGGCACTCTGTTCTTTCTGCCTACCCTGCAAGGGATATGGCGTGATGATATGTATGTATCTATATACTGTGATATATAAAGCTTAATGGGTGGGAACTTGACCTTATATACCACTCTATTCAGTTTTATAGGCTTTTATAAGCGCCGCCATATGGATATCAAACTGTCTAAAATTAAATAAACATAATATTCATTCAAAATGACCATGATATGATAAATTCTAGAACAATTACGGTATTCTTGGGTAATAAATTTAAAATTTACAAGAGGAAAACTTTAAACAAAACGCCATAGTCATTATTACACCGTTGTATATTAGTTGGACAATAGTCGCGGTTGTATTATTCATAAAATAATAAATTTAATAATGATTTCTGATGTTTACGCGAGTATTACGCATTTGAAATATATCTATTTTTACGGATTCTATTGCGTTTGTTTCAGACTTAACTGTCATTTTGTCCTCCAATGTCTATAAACGCTGTACACGTCGGGCAATTAAAAATCAAATATCTACGCAATAGAATCCGTAAATATAGTTTTATTTCAAATAATAAATTTTATTGAATTAAAAATATCCCAGAAGAATATATTCTTATTTTCAATCTTTCTAGAGTGCACTTTCATATTCAGGTTTTAGTTTACGGATTTATTTTTTAAATTAGCTGAAGTTATCCAACTTTAAATCGATGTGTCAACCCAAATCTAAGATAATATAAAAATATGTACTTACGATATTTTTTTTCAATATCATCACAATGAGAAGCATTTGTAATATTGATGAATAATATGGAAATCAATATAAATGTGACGAATGTCTGCATCACAATCTCACTTGACTTAACATCGAACGAACAATGAAATCTATCAGGAAAATATATCATATATTCAAATTTATTTATAGTAATTTAAGTACGTAGGTAGTAACCACTACATATTAATACGTATACGTAAGGGGTCTACGCGTGAATGTGAGCAAAACCAAAATAATGGTCTTTGAAAGAGATAAAACCAGAACAGATGTAAGAGTAACAATAGGTAATGATGTACTAGAGCAAGTGGATGAATTTGTATATCTTGGATGTGGATTTAGCCGAGATGGAAGGTACACCACTGATATAGAACGAAGAGTGAATGCGGGAAATAGAGTGAACGGAGCGTTGGGGCAACTTCTCGGCAGCCACCACCTCAGCCAGAAGGCACGTGTAGCAATACATAACGCAGTGCTTGTCCCAACATTACTGTATGGAAGCGAGAGTTGGGTATGCAGAAAAGAGTATGATAGTAAAATTAATGCGGTCGAAATGCGATCTCTGCGGAAAATCTGTGGAGTTAGGCTGACCGACCGCATTCGTAACGACGACGTAAGAGAGCGAGTAGGTATGAAAGAGAGTATTGGTGTAAAGATGCGAAAGGGAATGCTCCGATGGTTCGGACATGTGGAAAGAATGCCGAACGAACGCCTGGTTAAGAAGATATACAATGCGAAAGTGGAAGGATGTAGGTACCGAGGGAGACCGAGACTAACCTACCTAGACCAGATCGGTCATGTACTGAAGGAAGGTGGAGTCAAGAGTCTCCGAAACCGGCGAGCGTGTATGAAGAGAATTATGAATGTTGAGGAAGCGAGTGAAGTATGCAGAGATAGAGTTCTCTGGCACTCTGTTCTCTCTGCCTACCCTGCAAGGGATATGGCGTGATGATATGTATGTATGTATGTACATATTAATACTATATGTGAGGTACCCATAATTATTCACACTAATTTTGCCTAATAACTTTTGTGCTGATAAAACGCGTGCCTATTATCATCTCGGTCTAATGTGCCAAGAATTCATAACAATCATTTATTAAAATCAATTTTCTTGTTGTTTGGTGGCAGTTTCGGATGCTATCAATCCTTACATTAAAATCGATACCACTGTGCCATTTCAAATTAATAATTGCATTATTATTTTTATATTAATAAATGCATAACATTGACCAATGCAATCCATAAGCATAACATGGATAGAAAAGGAGGAAAGGAGGAGCGAGGACATACTAGGCCAATCCCACGCGAAAAGCAGGATTATGGTGATGTGTGTATTTTAGTATTGTTGTACTACCAGTTCATAACATTTCTCGTGGGTGTTGTAAAAAATAAGTAAGAGCTTTACCTAGACCTGGACCAATTGTACTGGAGTAATTGAGGTAGGAGCGGGATGATGTTGATTATCATCATCAAAACAACTATAGGAACGCAACATAATCCACCGAAGACAAAGATCGGGTACCGGTGGCCCGCTCACACGGCGAAGAGAGGTGTCGAGCAGGGTGGGTCTATGGGGTTGCGCACCGCGTCTTCCGTCGCCCCGGGCCGATTTGGCGGGTCACGACCGCCTCATAACATAATAAAATGTAGGTAACATTAAAAAAAATTAACACCAGAAATTGTTTGTAACTATTTCAAAATTTCGTTAAAAGTTACTTTATTTTTGTAGTCATTTTACAAAAACAAAAAAAGATTACACACTTTTAAAGTGCGTTTTACAATACGCTCGCGTGAATGAAACCTGCGGGGACTCGTAGCGAAGATAGTGGTGGAGGAGGACACTGATTTTAATGAGTTATTGAAAAGAATTATGTTGTATTAGCTTCTGCCCGCGGCTTCGCCCGCGTAAAAGGTTGCTTTTCTAAAGTATTTCCTCTATTTTTATTTTACTTCTTAAAGGTAATTTTTTAAAAAATTTTAATGGCATATTTATTTATATTTAATCAATAGCCTAAAGATAAGTTTCAAGCTTCGGGCTTTAAAAATGACGATACTTCCTTACATCTTTTCATCCCCCTTTGCAACCCCTTTTTTGCATTAAAAAGTAGCCTATGTCTTTTATCAGGCTCTAGACTATCTATGTACCAAATTTCATTTAGATCGGTTCAGTAGTTTTAGGATGAAAGAGCGACAGACAGACAGAGTTACTTTCGCATTTATAATATTAGTAAGGATTGTAAATGTAAAATTAGAGATTTTGCTAGCATTAAGTACGTGTCATATGTAACATTAAATTGACGATAAGTATCATACATCTTATCTTAGGTGTTAACTAAAATATAGGGATTGTTAATAAATGATGAGCATAAAATCCTAATCTATATGAGCTCTGAATTATAAGTCTTAATTCTCTTGGTTTTAGTGAAACACGCACAAGAACAATATAATATGTTCTTGCAAAGGACTATTTTAGATGTCACCCCGTGGTTCCATTTGAGGGGTAGTATGGCAGATTTTGGAGCTGCACGACGCTGTTATCATAGCCAGTTGAAAAAACGCTTATTTTGGAATATAAAAAAAACTCGCAAAAAAGCATTTCTTTTGTATCATTTCAGACTGCAAATATGCAATTAAGGGGTATATAATTAAATTTAGAAAGAGACAAATCATTTGCAGTTTAAACAAAAAATGGAATTGATGTGAACAGGTAAGTTTATGCCTCTTTTTTAAAGAAAAGTGCTTACAATACTCTTTACAATAAATACACATAATGAATGTATATAAACGGACATAAATCACATCAAGACCTTGGTCTGCATCTTTTAGAGGCAGAAATTACAAGTTTAAATTACCAGTGTGTCGATGAAATAATAATTATGCGATCGCCAAGCCGCTTGCCAAGCGTGATTACTACTTTGTCCCCTAATATGAACAATATCAAAGACGCCTACGATCAGCAGTAAACGGCAAAACATTGAATAATGTGGTTGACAGCATAAATAATGATAATATCTTCAGACTGTTTGAGGTGCGAGACTGAGGCGTTTAACTCAATAGTAATTTGATATTAGATAGCCACGATAAATTAATTACCCAAAAAATCATTTTTACGTTATATTTTACGTTGAGAGTCACTATAAAAACTTTAGTCGTTTATGTATAATGCTTATGTGTCCTTTATAAAACAATTTTAGACCTATATAACATAGGTCTAAAATTGTTTAAAATATAGGCTATATTGGAGTATGCTTCTGTAGAAAAGATCCAAAAGAGAATGGAAAACATATTATATAACATAAAACAAGAACAAATACCCCGAAATTATGAATTGGTTTGCCCACATTCGGCATAAGCTAGGATAGGGCGGACGCCGCGCAGATAAGCCGTGGAGCAAGTTGACGGAAATGTTCTCGGATTGCCATTGCCCAGGCGAGCACCAGGCCGTCACCGAACACAAAGATCGGGTACCGGTAGCCCGCTCGCACGGCGAAGAGAGGTGTTTGCAGGGTGGGTCCATGGGGTTGCGCGCCGCCTCTTTTGTCGCCCCGGATCGATTTGTCGGAGCGCGACCACATCCTGAAGGGAAAAAAAAGGAAAGCACCAGACCCAAATACTTCATATGGGCCCAGATGCTGATGGGAACCGAATTGACGGTGATCGAGGCGTCGGTGGGTGGACTGGTGCGAGGTCCATGGAATAATAAGGCCTCCGTCTTATCCAGAGCCACCCTTAGCCCCAGCGCTTCGATGCGCCTGACAATCTCCTTGGTGCCAAGAGTTGCCAGGCATGCCGCCTCCTCCAGCGTCCTACCCCGGGCTGTAATGAGTGTATCGTCAGCGTAACAAATTACGCCCAGCCCGGGGGCGGGAGGCTCCCTCTCAATGCCCAGTCGTAGCCGATGCTCCACAGAGTCGGCCCCAAGACTGACCCCTGCGGAACACCGCATGACATGGGAGTAATATGACCATGCGTAATAAACGACTGAGGAAGCGCGTTGATAAATATGTTTAACCGCAAATAAATTATTTTGCACATGCATTTGCATGTAGTAAGTGTCGAAATTTTGGAAGCTCCTAAGTAATAAAATACTTGAATTAACTAAAATTCAAATAAAGTCCGTAACTATAATTTCGCGATTAAATACGAACAGCTGCCTATTCTTTTAGTATCCATAACTCATACCATAAGTGCAAATTTTTGATATGCTTATCTGCTTACTTATTTGGTTTTTCCAAGGTTATACATACCACACGGTAATCCAGAGAGCGATAAGCGCTCATTATCATCAGTCCCGGATGTATAAATATTAGTAACCATTCTTAAAATAATAATGACTATAATTAACAATTTACGGACGAATGGAATTTCCACTGTGATGACAGATTATGAATACAATGTGTCATTTTACCTTTCCGAGTCTTTTATTTTCATTTATCTTATTTTCATCCCTATTTTCTTCTTTTTCTCTTGCATCATCTTATCTCGTGCCTCTTTTTTCTACTTCTCTTGCCTTTATTTTTCTACATGCCTCAAATTTTTACGTGAGATTCCTAAATGCTGACTGGGAGATCATCAGGTAAATGGGCAGCAACACTACTGGAAAACTTCTAGTACCAACTTCAATCGCCAATCCACCTACCATGCGTAATGATTATGGAGCGGTCCTCTTTGAGGACTTGGACCTTTTGTGTGAAGAATACATACATATACATATATATATATATATATATATATATATATACAGGGTGGAAGTGGACCGCTCCCACAATGAATTTTAAGTTTTTTCACATTCCATCGTATTAGGACAGTGCCATGTAATGATAATTTCATAAATAAATACTTAACTTTACTCAGATGAGAAAAGACGCAATCTATTCAAAATTCACGATCATATGTTCAAGAGTTCAACGACCTCGCGTGGTGAAAGAAAATTTTTTTTACCATCCGAATCGATTTTTTTCTAGCCTACCATTACAAGTAGAGCTAGTAGAGTTACCTGTCTTTGTTTTCGGGAGCGGTCCCCTTCCAACCTGTATATATAGAATATAGAAGAGAATACTTGTCTCCTATTCATGATTATTTGCTGACAATTAGGCCGCTAAGTGCAGAAGCTGAAAGCGCCTTTTCAGTCGCAGGCTATATTTGCAGCTTTATTAGAAGTCGACTTGTAGATGACACAATGAACACTATTTGTTTTCCACGTTCTCTTTTTCAAAATCAGTATTGATTTTATTGTATTATAATAAATACTAAGACAATTATCAGTTAAAACGCTACTTAAAATAAATATTTATCGTAAGTTGATTAAATTAAAGAGTTATATTTGTAAGACAAACTGATTATTTTGATAATTGTGTGATAATTCATTAGACAGATTCGTCAAATCATAAGGGTGCCTGTCATAAATATAAGACTTGTTTGTTAGCAATAGTTAACATTCTCAAATACTTTAATAATTATTGTGATCTCATCTCAATAAATTACGTAAAGTTCCTTACTAAAATAACTGATCTATCTGTGAAAGTGAAATCTAGGAAGATTGATCTGAGTTAAATCGTTAAAATTTTACTAGTTACGTACCCTACTAGATTTTATTTATTTGCTCGTATGTGTATACCAACTTTTAACATTGGATTGAAAATAAAGTTAAGTAGTTAAACTACTTAAATTAAGTACAATGACACTTGGTTAATTTGCTATCCGTTCATTTTGACCCGAAAAGCGATAATTATCGTTATTTGATCAATCTCCGGTAGCGTTCCAGGTACCAACTAAAACGACCCTTGGTGACACACAACATTCGGACATTCAGGACCAACGAGTAAGTCATCGAGCTAAAAGAGGAATTGAGCAAAATCCGCTGGGACATTGTAGGATTATCAGAAGTGCGAAGAGAAGGCGAGGGCACAATATTCCTACGGTCTGAAAACTTGCTCTTCTACCAGGAGGAAGATCACCCGTCCCAAGGCGGTATAGGGTTTATCGTTCGCAAGTCTCTCGTAGGCAACGTGGAGAGGATTGAGAGTGTGTCAACGAGGGTTGCGTACCTTATACTCACCAATTACCAAGAGGTATTCGTTGAAAGTCATACAGGTATACGCACCGACCTCGGCATACTCAAACGACGAGGAGGAGGCATTTTACGATGACATCTCGAAAGCCATACACTTGTCCAAAACCCACTTCACGGTGGTTATGGGAGACTTTAACGCGAAATTAGGCAAAGGGAGTGATGAAGAATTGAGGGTGGGGAAACATGGATATGGATAGAGAAACTAGAGGAGTCAGAAGGAGCCAGTTTCTGGAGAAGGAAAGCCTCTTTATGATGAATTCCTTCTTCAGGAAGCGGACACAAAGGAAATGGACCTGGACTAGCACCGATGGTTTAACAAGAAACGAGATAGACTTCATCTTGTTATTGGACAAACGACAGATATTTAATGATGTCTCAGTGATTAGCAGGATTAAGGCTGGGAGCGATTACTGAATAGTATGAGACACATTAAATATCCACACAAAAGTCGAACGGTCACGCTTGATGAAGTCTACCTTCCGACCTACAGCTGTTCAATACCAGAACCTCGAAAGCTTTCAACTCGAACTACAAAATCGCTTTCAATGTCTAGACGAGTGCGAGTTTCCGAACGATATGAACAACAGGTTTGTGAAAACTGTCCACGCGGTTGGGTCGAAAATTTTCAAGACTCGCCAAGCTAATAGACCTAAAAACTTTCTGACCAGATTCTCAAGCTCATGGAGCGGAGAAAAGAAATAACGGTATAGTCTTCAGCCGATTGGTTCGAACATAGATGATATCGACGAGAATACGGTACAGTAGATGCTCGAGGTCTGTGTGGCTTGGGTAGAGCAGCGCCCTGCCCCGCCTTTGAAGGCATTTATTTAAGTCAACACGCTGCACTAATGAATATACACTTGTGTCACGTGAAGCTCAGTAATTAGCAGTGAAACTAACACAAATATCAAGAAAAATTAAAAATAATTTGGAAAATCCAAAGTGCACGCCTCATAATTTTTATATTATTTATCATTTACTTTTAGTCAACGCCAGAAATGAAAATAAAATTAAAGGAAAAAACCCTTTTTTAAAAGCAAGCTGTTTGTTAATTGTTAAAAAATGCAACACACTTTTATTTATAAAATTGGGACTGTGATAAAAACAGGAAGATTTAATAATTATGGTGTTAAAAATATATAATTATGTACGATATGGAATTATTTTGATGTAGACGAAGCTTAATTATCGTTAAAGGTTACAATGAACTTACAACGTATAACGTTACAAGTGTTATGTGTCTGATTAGAGTTAATTTATTTTTAGCTTTTTGTTTATGTTATTAGCAATAAAAGCTTGTTTTTAAAAAAATGTTTTCTTTAATTTTATTTTTAACTATTTATTTAGTATTTTTATTATTCGGGTTGTTCCCACAAATATAGGACAAAAACGGTACATCACTCCAGAGGTCCATTGTGGAGGGAGAAGGGCTTCAGTATAACAGGGCTTGCCCTGGTACTCTGAGGTGCAACGTAAGCGATATGAAATGTTTATACACCCTCATACCATTCAGCCCTCGGCACGTGCTTACTTCGACACTGGGTTATCCATCTAATCAATCAGACATAATCCACATTCATAATAAGCGAAACGAACTTTTTCCCCTAATTTTTTGGAGTTGCATATTCACGCCAACCAAGATACTCGTCAAGACGAATCAAACGAGCCCAAACTCGATGGGGTTGCGTCTTTTAATTACGGAGTTCCTATAGCCAGCTTCCAGGTCCATCATAAGAACCTAGTTACCATATAGTATCAAAGTACTCTTCAAGACGAATCAAGCGAGCCCAAACTCGATGGGGTTTCGTTGTTTAATTACGGAGTTCCTATGCCCAGACTCCAAGTCCATCGTCAGACCCTGGTTACCATATAGTCTCAAAGTACTCGTCAAGACGAATCAAACGAGCCCAAACTCGATGGGGTTGCGTCGTTTAATTACGGAGTTCCTATGGACAGCTTCCAGGTCCTTGATCAGACTCTGGTTTCCATATAGTATCAAAGTACTCGTCAAGACGAATCAAACGAGTCCAAACTCGATGGGATTGCGTCGCTTAATTACGGAGTTCCTATGGACATCTTCCAGGTCCATGATCAGACCCTGGTTTCCATATAGTTTCAAAGTACTCGTCAAGACAAATCAAACAAGCCCAATTTCGATGGGGTTGCGTCGTTTAATTACAGAGTTCCTATGGCCAGCTTCCAGGTCCATCCTCAGGTCAGCTCTATGTCACAATAATATTGCATTCTCATCTAATTTATACATGCATGCAAAATTTCAGCTCAATCGGATACCGGGAAAGGGATCAAATTTAACTTGCAAGATTTGATTACAGACAACGGGACAGGTGAAACTAAATAAAAGCTTGTACATACTCGTAATGAAAGAAAAGAAACTACTTTTGAAATTTCGTGCTATTCTCGGCCTAGAGCTAAACATAGCTGTATAGGCTGAATGGGATTTATTTCCTTTGCCTGTCTGAATGGACGAACAAAAAATGTAAACCATCCCAATTTTCATAAAGTATACATACACTAACGACTAAGCAGTTTAGTTTTTTATTAATTGCAATTAAACGACAAAGAATTACAAAGTCATTTTCGAAAGGAAACAGCGCGTTGCGATTATGAAGCTTTTAATAAAAGAAAAACATCGATACATTCATTTTTACGGTCGTGATAATGCCAGATACTTATGGTAACATCCGGACGGCCTCGAATATTTTTATTAATCAACTTTTTTTCTTACTTTAAACAAAATAATTGCTTTTTAAAAATATCAAATACGTTTAGACGAATGCTTTTTCTTGACATGTGTACAATAATATTATCCTATAAGTGCAATGTGCGAGAAATACAATCATTTTTAGGTTTGAAAAGTGCTTGATTTTCATATATCGAGAGTAGAGCAAGACCTCAACGCTTCGCTTATGAGGCGTGCAATAGAACGAGTTAATAAATTATCAACAAAAAAAATAATTTAAGATCAAGAGGATTTAATTGTAGAGATGCGAAAGGGAATGCTCCGATGGTTAGGACATGTGGAAAGAATGTCGAACAAACGTCTGGTTAAGAAGATATACAATGCGAAAGTGGAAGGATGTAGGTACCGGGGGAGACCGAGAGTCACCTACCTAGAGCAGATTAGTCACGTACTGAAGGAAGGTGGAGTCAAGAGTCTCCGAAACCGGCGAGCGTGTTTGAAGAGAATTATGAATGTTGAGGAAGCGAGTGAAGTATGCAAGGATAGAGTTCTCTGGCACTCTCTGCAAGGGATACGGCGTGATGATATGTATATATGTAGAATTTAATTGCTGAAATTTCTACTTCGAAATTCGCGTTACTTAACCTGCTTACAAAATATGAATGTTTTCATTTATTGCACGTATACCAAGCGCAAACAAAAGATTATGAACACCGAATATACCTTCTAAATTTTATTGCTATGAGTTCAGGAATTTAATTTAATTTCAATTTAATTCCTGGATATCAGTATATTTTATTAGTTATGATTTACGGAGTCTAGATTATTAATCGAAGGAGGATATCAGTCACTTCTCTTTTACTAAATCAAGTTGTACAACAAAAATTAATTAATATTTTTTTTATTGTATACAAGGCAAACAAGCAAACAGCACATCTGATGGCAAGTGTCATTTCTGCCCATGGACCTTTGCAATACCAAAGGTAGGTCGCTGCCTACCAATATAAACCCCAAACTCACCCCAGTTGCGCTTCCGGCTCTCTCGCTCACCGAACGAATAAAAATTGTCGTTTGTGAAGTTTTCTTAGTTTGTGTGATAAACTTTATGTAGGAAGAATACGAACCACGAGCCGAAGGAAATAAATGTTAGCTGCGACTAAGGAGTTATCCAAGGACATTACCCATAGAGATTGTAATCCGGCGTCATTTTCTAACACGTCCCGGCGCTTCCTTCGAGGGCGGTGACCGCGTTCCAGTTCTTGATGATGACGAATGTCGTCTTAGCAATCGTCGACTCATCTCAATTCGAATCTATTAAGAATCAATGAAAATCTTTTAAAAATAAACGAGTTTTTAATGACGTCTAACATCAATTTAGAATTTGGGTATAGGTTAGGACTTTTTAGCATCATTTTAAAATTTTTGTTAGGTTAGGTATAGTTAATATAGAATTTTGATTTAGATAGTACTTTTTTAGCATCAATTTAAAATTTGTGTTTAGGTTTAGGTTAGTTTAATATAGAATTTGGGTTTAGATTAGGACTTTTTTAGTATTACTATAAAATTTGGGTTTAGGTTTAGGCCTGTTTTGGCATCAATATAAAATTTGGGTTTAGGTTAGGTTAGAATTTGGGTTTAGGTTAGGTTAGTTTAATATAGAATTTGGGTTTAAATAAAGACACATTAAAATGTCAAGGAACCTTTACACTTTATCAATATAAATAAAGAAAAACCCAGCAAGAAATAGAGTTCGTGATATATAATTAAAACAAAACAAACACATTAATTATGTTATTCATTACTTATCATTAAAGATTATATTTAAGTACTAGCTTTCGTCCGCGGCTTCACCCGCGTGATTTGTTGATGAAGAGGTAGTAGGTTGTTGATAAAGACATAGGGTCTTTCCCAGGCTTCAGTCGCGCACTCGATGTCACTCGGCGTTTTTCAATGGTTATAATTTTATTTTGGCGAAACTTTATTTGTTTCTTTATTATATAAAATAAAAAGTCCAAGTTACTCCTTAAAACTTCAGCTACTTGCCAGTAAAATTGCTGCTAAAACCAGTCTAGCCGTTTCGGAGTTTAGCCGGAACAAACAGAGAGGCTGACAAAGATTTAAAAAAAAAAATAAGCATTTAATAAAAAGCTGTTAATTTGGAATTACAAACAGACACTTCAATTTGATCTATATGTAAGATTAATTCCATCTTTCTGTAAGATTAATTCTATCTTTATGTGAGATTAATTCCTTCTTGACTGTAAATGTTTTTTTTTTGGTCTGTGATTATCATGGCAGTCTATGGTTTGGACACACCCCTCTGATTCTAATTAGAGATTCTAACAGTTCCAGCAGCTTCAGTTGCATGATTTATTTACATACTAGCTTCTTGCCCGCGACTTCGTCTGCGTGGAATATTCGTAAGTTAGCGTTAATCCAAAGTAACTATTCCTCGTACAATATTTCATCCCCCTTTTCAACCCTTTACAACGCTTTTTCTAATTAAAAAGTAGCCTGTGTCCTTTCTCAGGCTTTAGACTATCTGTGTACCAAATTTCATTTAAATCAGTTCAGAAGTTTTACCGTGAAAGCGGGTCAGACAGACAGACAGACAGACAGAGTTACTTTCGCATTTATAATATTAGTAAGGATTAACTGCTGTTATTTACATGAACATCCAAATCGTCCTACAAGATTAGTATTAAAATCAAAATTAATATTATTCATAACATATTAAAGACATTTTTTGTTATCTCAGCAGTTATTAAGATAGCAGTGAATACGTAGAGCTCTTGACGGTTATTTTTACTACAGTTTGTCCGATTTGTTGACCTTTGTTGATACTGCTTAGCTTCTATTTATCGTAACCTTATATCATCATTCATCATTCTCCTCTTATCCCAATTACTTGGGGTCGATACACTATGTACTTTTGTTTCATAGAACATATTGTAAACGTTATTGGCAATAGTTTTATGACCGGCCGCCTTGCAGACGTCAACCCTCCTCTGTAATGTAATTGTTGAACAAAAGACATCAGATGGAGTTGGCGTAGGTCATCATAAAGCACTCTGGAGGTATGCCCTGCCGGGGGGCCCCAGCGCTACGTCTTATCGGCGGTCGTTGGGAGAGACCTGTCGTTGTCGACCATCATTTCGAAGATGCTAGACAGCGACAGGTGCTGGTCGTCAATGGCCTCCTTTTGTGAGGCCATCATGAAAAGGAAGGAGGCCGCGGAGCGGGAACGCGAGGCGCTTGCGGCAGCTGACTCGCTTCGCTGCCGGCGACCGGAGAGGAGGGTTGATAGTATTCGTAGCCGCTACCACACAGCTAACTATACTAGTTACTACCCTGGTCAGACATGTAAATTTTATTTGAAGTATTCCTTCTCTTGCGTAGATGTTATATGGCTATTAGATTGCTTAGTCGTCTATTACAACACCCACGAGCAAGATAAATATTCCCTGGATCTTCTTCTTTTACTAATGTAAAACCAAATGTTTTACCAATGTTATCTGTTTGCGTTCTTAACCCCGTTATCAATAATGACCCTTAAAATTTAGGTTATTCCTAACGCAATATAAACAACAAATAACATTGATGGTATATGCAAATTTTAATTTTCTTTATAATCAACTAGCTTCTGCCCGCAGCTTCGCCCGCGTAAAAGGTTATTTTCCTAAAGTTTTTCATCCCCTATTTTTACCCCTTTAGGGTAATTTTATAACAAAATTTTAATGTCATATTTATTTATATCTAATCAATAACCTAAAATTAAGTTTCAAGCTTCTGTCTTTAAAAATGACGATACTTCCTTACAAATTTTCATCTCCCTTTACAATCCTTTTTAATTATATTAAAAAGTAGCCTATGTTCTTTATCAGGTTCTAGACTATCTGTGTACCAAATTTCATTTAGATCGATTCAGTAGTTTTAGTGTGAAAGAGCGACAGACAGACAGACAGAGTTACTTTCGCATTTATAATATTACATACATACATACATACCATCACGCCATGTCCCTTGCAGGGTAGGCAGAGAGAACAGAATTCCAGAGAACTCTATTCTTGCATAGTTCACTCGCTTCCTCAACATTCATAATTCTCTTCATACACGCTCGCCGGTTTCGGAGACTCTTGACTCCACCTTCCTTCAGTACATGACCGATCTGGTCTAGGTAGGTTAGTCTCGGTCTCCCCTGGTACCTACATCCTTTCACTTTCGCATTGTATATCTTCTTAACCAGACGTTCGTTCGGCATTCTTTCCACATGTCCGAACCATCGGACCATTCTCTTTCGCATCTTTACACCAATACTCTCTTTCATACCTACTCGCTTTCTTACGTCGTCGTTACGAATGCGATCGATCAGCCTAACTCCACAGATTTTCCGTAGAGATCGCATTTCGACCGCATTAATTTTATTTTCATACTCTTTTCTGCATACCCAACTCTCGCTTCCATACAGTAATGTTGGGACAAGCACTGCGTTATGTATTGCTACACGTGCCTTCTGGCTGAGGTGGTGGCTACCGAGAAGTTGCCCCAACGCTCCGTTCACTCTATTTCCCGCATTCACTCTTCGCTCTATATCAGTGGTGTACCTTCCATTTCGGCTAAATCCACATCCAAGATATACAAATTCATCGACTTGCTCCAGTACATCATTACCATTATATTTACCATCATTATTCTTTATAATATTAGTAAGGATCGTGATCGTGAAGATCGATCGTAAGGATCGCCAGGATCGTGGTTTGTGGCAATCCGTAGTCTCTGCCTACCCCTCTGGGAAACAGGCGTGAAGCTATGTATGTATGTATGTATATTAGTAAGGATAAACATCAAAAAATATTTTCCCTTCCATTTGGGAATTGGTTCGAGTTTATAACATACATGAATTAAAATGATGATAAATGTCAAGAAAAATTATTGTTATTTATATTATTTTATGTGTCACCTAAAATGTAGGAGGTTTTGATTAAAATAGCTATTATTTTCTACAATCGTCCCCTGAAAAGAAATAGTAGTAGGTACTCAGCCATCATACAGATAAACAATATTTAAATGCATCAAAAATTTAACGATCTATTTATCCTGTTCAAACACTACACTCATTGTAACAATTGTGCGTCAGTTGTGAGCTTTGTAGCACATAAGTACGTTTTTACCAATCAATATCGAAACTGTTTCATTCTTTATTAATATGTGGAAATAAACATATTTGTGTATTCAAATAGTGTTAATACGCATTTTATTTTATATAAAATGTATTTAAATATATTTAGATTTGTCATTTTATTATCAATATTATATTTTGGTGTTGACGCCTCATATTGTGATAAACTAAAAGAAAAATATAGTAAGTACATAATGTATTATTTTTAAGTTATAATCTTTTTAATATACGTTATATTAAAATAATGTTATATGTATTTGTATTTACAATATTCTATATAGATATAATAATATTTTATAGAGATATCATATTATTTATATAGATATAATAATAATAACACATTACATAATTTGATGAAGAATTGAAATATTGACAATATGCGTAGTACTATTATAACTATAGTAGATCAACCCTGTCTGTTTTCCGTATGGTGACGGAGTAAGAATACAATTTACTTATCTTACTCGTGGGTGATCTTAAGAGACATGATTAAGAGATACGAAACGCATATAACATCTATGCAAGAGAAAGAAAACTCGAAACAAAACCCTATACCAACAGGTTTAACCAGCGTAGTATAGTAGGTCAATTTCCCTCTAATAATGCAGGAGGTTCGAGCCCAACAGTGGGAGATATACGAGTATGAGTTGAGATGAGGTTAAGCTTGTGTCATATGAGACAGGGTTCAATTATTTATATAAAAAAAATATATATAGTATTGGGAACAAAACGCGATTTAAAAATGTGATTGATGTATAAAAGTTATTGATAAATAAAAATTGAGAGTGCGCATAGTAGGCACATACGCGTCGTATGTGTGCATGTGTGAGCGCGAGCGTGTGCGTTTCCAAGTACCTGCGCGTGCACGAGTGCGTGCGTGTGTGCTAATGTCTGTATTTTACTTAATAAGTAAATAAAAAGTGTGTGTGTGTGTGTGTGAGAGTATGTATGGGTATACATGTGCATGTGAATGTGTGTTTATGCATGTATATGTATGTGTGCGTGTGTGCTTATATGTATTTACTTAATAACAAATAAATAAATGTTTAGAGTAGTAGTAGATTAGAGTACTTGGTAGGTGGCGTGTGTGTCCACGTCCATGTGTGTGTCCATAAATATGTGTATGTGCTTATGTATTTGTGTGTGTTTTATGTGTATGGGAGTGCGTATGGGCGTATTGCTGCGAGTGTGCGTATGTGTGTTTGCGTGAGTATGGGTGTCTGTGAGTTTGCTTGTGGGTGTGTGTGTATTTGTTTATACATATTTACCTGTGTGTGTATGTGCATACGTGTACATATACGTGTGTGTATTTGTATATGTATTAGTATGTATGGGTATGCATGTGCATGTGTATGTGTGTTTATGCATTTATATGTATGTGTGCGTGTGTGTGTTTATGTGTATTTACTTATTAACAAATAAATAAATGTTGAGAGTAGTAGTAGATTAGAGTACTTAGTAGGTGGCGTGTGTGTCCGCGTGCACGTGTGTGTTCTTAAACATGTGTATGCTTATGTGTGTGTTTGTTTGCATGTATGTGAGTGCGTACGTGCATATATGAGTCTGTGTGTGCGGTGTGTGTGATTGTATGTATGTATGTGTGGGTTTGTGTCTGTATGTGCGTGCGTGCTTGCATGTATATAAGTAATGATGCTGTTTTTGAGGAGTATTCTTGTTTTAGAAGACAATTTCTTAACATAGGTTTTACGTAGAATTTTTATAAATTATCTATGTGCAGCTGCTTAAGGCTTATATATTTATATATAAAGAAAGAAAGAAAGAAATAAATCTGTTAATATATATATATATATGTGTGTGTGTGAATATATATATATATATATATATATATATATATACATACATACATATCATCACGCCATATCCCTTGCAGGGTAAGCAGAGAGAACAGAGTGCCAGAGAACTCTATTTCTGCATACTTCACTCGCTTCCTCAACATTCATAATTCTCTTCATACACGCTCGCCGGTTTCGGAGACTCTTGACTCCACCTTCCTTCAGTACCTGACCGATCTGGTCTAGGTAGCTTAGCCTCGGTCTCCCTCGGTACCTACATCCTTCCACTTTCGCATTGTATATGTTCTTAACCAGACGTTCGTTCGGCATTCTTTCCACATGTCCGAACCATCGGAGCATTCCCTTTCGCATCTTTACACCAATACTCTCTTTCATACCTACTCGCTCTCTTACGTCGTCGTTACGAATGCGATCGGTCAGCCTAACTCCACAGATTTTCCGAAGAGATCGCATTTCGACCGCATTAATTTTACTTTCATACTCTTTTCTGCATACCCAACTCTCGCTTCCATACAGTAATTTTGGGACAAGCACTGCGTTATGTATTGCTACACGTGCCTTCTGGCTGAGGTGGTGGCTGCCGAGAAGTTGCCCCAACGCTCCGTTCACTCTATTTCCCGCATTCACTCTTTGCTCTATATCAGTGGTGTACCGTCCAACTCGGCTAATATATATATATATATATATATATATATATATATATATATATATATATATATATATATATATATATATATATATATATATATATATATATATATATATATATATATATATATAATTCTATTGAGGAGGATAAAATGACCGTGCATTAATTACGTACATAAGTAGTGTTAGCAAATATTGCAATTCTCAGTAAAACAGTTTGATAAATATTATATAAACACATAGCATACCTATTCTAGGTATTTTACTAACTTTATATTATATGTATTATTTGTATTATATGTATGAAAGAGATGAAGCCAGAACAGATGTAAGAGTAACAATAGGTAATAATGTACTAGAACAAGTGGATGAATTTGTATATCTTGGATGTGGATTTAGCCGAGATGGAAGGTACACCACTGATATAAAGCGAAGAGTAAATGCGGGAAAAGGAGCGTTGGGACAACTTCTCGGTAGCCACCACCTCACCCAGAAGGCACGTGTAGCAATACATAACGCAGTGCTTGTCCCAGCATTACTATATGGAAGCGAGAGTTGGGTATGCAGAAAAGAGCATGAAAGTAAAATTAATGCGGTCGAAATGCGATCTCTACGGAAAATCTGTGGGGTTAGGCGGACCGACCGCATTCGCAACGACGATGTAAGAGAGCGAGTAGGTATGAAAGAGAGTATTGGTGTAAAGATGCGAAAGGGAATGCTCCGATGGTTCGGACATGTGGCAAGAATGCCGAACGAACGTCTGGTTAAGAAGATATACAATGCGAAAGTGGAAGGATGTAGGTACCGGGGGAGACCGAGACTCACCTACCTAGACCAGATTGGTCACGTATTGAAGGAAGGTGGAGTCAAGAGTCTCCGAAACCGGCAAGCATGTATGAAGAGAATTATGAATGTTGAGGAAGCGAGTGAAGTTTGCAAGGATAGAGTTCTCTGGCACTCTGTTCTCTCTGCCTACCCTGCAAGGGATATGGCGTGATGATATGTATATATGTTACTAACTTTGTATACGATTATGCAATGTACCCATACTACACGACCTATGGCTTTCAAATTTCTTACCCTCTCACCCTCTTGGTGTTCATCTGTAGTATACGTCCAGACACACGACCCCGCACTCCTTTAGTTTTGAGGTAGAAAGTCATTTAATAATGTTTCAAATATTTTTTTTTGCAAACTGATTCTTTAAAAATGCCTAATGATGAAAACATATAACTCGACTAAATGACGAAGATCTAATCCTCTAACATTATGACCAAGCGTTTTATTTTTTTAAAACCTCCTCTCTGATCAGGTCACGTATTTTCGGTACATTCTTTTTATTAATTTCATTAATTTAAATAGTGGTAGGACCACGCTGTGAACAGTTCTCTGTGTACAGCTGCGGGCCGGTCCGTCCAGGGTAGTACTAAACTCTCGCAGAAGATCGTCGACGTTTTAGTAATGGCTGTTTGCTATTGCGCTTCGTTCGGTGAGCGAGAGAACCGGAAGCCCAACTGGAGTGGGTTTGGGTTTTGTATTGGTAGGCAGCGGCCTAGCTATTGCAAAGGTCCATGAGCGACAGTGACACTTACCATCAGGTGTGCTGTCTGCTCGTTTGCCACCATCCATCGGAGCATTCCCTTTCGCATCTTTACACCAATACTCTCTTTCATACCTACTCGCTCTCTTACGTCGTCGTTACGAATGCGATCGATCAGCCTAACTCCACAGATTTTCCGTAGAGATCGCATTTCGACCGCATTAATTTTACTTTCATGATCTTTTCTGCATACCCAACTCTCGCTTCCATATAGTAATGTTGGGACAAGCACTGCGTTATGTATTGCTACACGTGCCTTCTGGCTGAGGTGGTGGCTACCGAGAAGTTATCCCAACGCTCCGTTCACTCTATTTCCCGCATTCACTCTTCGCTCTATATCAGTGGTTTACCTTCCATCTCGGCTAAATCCACATCCATTTTTGTTATCTCAGCATTTATTATGACAACGGAGACTGCGCAAACGAATAACGACCATTGTTATTATATTTGCCGTTTGAATAGCAACTCAAGGTATGCTTTTGCTTCGATATATCGTCATATGTTATATACTTTATTAAGCCTATAACCTTTGTCAAGAAGCAAGCTGTCTGATTTAATAACATTATTGGGGACGTAACTAGTATTCCCCAAGATAAGCGAACTGAAAGTTTGAAATAAATTTATATATTTATTTCATACTAGCTTCTGCCCGCGGCTTCGCCCGCGTAAAAGGTTACTTTCCTAAAGATTTTCATTCTATATTTTTATTTTACCCCTTAAGGCTATTTTTTTTACAAAACGTTAATGTCATATTTATTTATATCTAATCAATAAAAATGAGTTTTAAACTATAATATAAAAATGACGGTACTTCCTTACAATTTTTCATCCCCCTTTACAACCTTTTTTTTTTTTTTTTTTTTTTTTGCATTAAAAAGTAGCCTATGTCCTTTCAGGCTCTAAACTACCTGTGTACCAAATTTCATTTAGATCGGTTTAGTAGTTTTGGCGTGAAAGAGCGACAGACAGACAGAGTTACTTTCGCATTTATAACATTAGTAAGGATAAGATAAACGATTTTGGATTGAATAGTTTGATGAAACATTGGTTGGAGTAAGGAGTCTATTAATGATTTGATTTTTGGCTAAATTCATATTACAAGGACATAGTTTGCAAGTTACCAAAATAAAGTGGTACTGGTCCTTCTTCTGGTAATCTCTCTAGTGATTTTTATTATTCTCTTTCCAAAATAAAGGACTGTTGACATTATTATATTGGTAATTAACCAGCGCCTTTATTTAAATATTTTAAAAAGTTTTTTTTTTATGTGTAATGGCGGCCAACGAATACTGCCAATATATTGCTCGTGAGTGTCTTAAAAGACGATTAATTCCACACCGACCTTGCACGGGTTGAGAGCCCTCAGCGCTCACCCACAGTCCGGGTAAAGTTGTCATAGCCATCTGAGGCTAACAACTAAGACACACAAAAAAAAAAAAAAAAAAAAAAGAAACACCGACCTTGGCCAACTCAACTACTCAATCTAATACCGCAATCAGCAATTAAATATGAAATTCCTAAAGAGGATTGACGTCAGACAGGCAGCTGGCAATAAAACTATTGACAAAATCTTTGCAACATATCCAATACAGTACATATTGCGTCGACTCTTAAGTAAGTGGGATAAGAGCAAAATGATGACGATGTATACTTACTGTTTTTATTTATAAAAGACAAAAGCCATTAAGGAAATAATTATTTATCAAAGGCGACTATATAGACGTACAGTTCATCATCTCAGCTCAAATATGTACCACTGTTGGGCCCGAGCCTCCTCCACAAAGGAAGAAAATAGTACATTACTGCAGCAGCCAGCAAAAGAGGCATTGATGGACGAACATATATATGTGGGCCGAGGCACACATATATTATTCCTTTTCAAGCCAGTTCGAAATTTAAATAAAACTCTGATAAGTTGTCTATTTGATCATGTGATTTGAAGTAATAAATCGTTCCATTTTTAAAATACACGATAGATATGAATATGATTTATATATTTATTTGACCGCTAAAACACGACAGATATGGATTTTCGTACATTTTTTGCCGGCCGCTGCTCGCATGTATTTGGTACATACATACATACATATCATCACGCCATATCCCTTGCAGGGTAGGCAGAGAGAACAGAGTGCCAGAGAACTCTATCTCTGCATACTTCACTCGCTTCCTCAACATTCATAATTCTCTTCATACACGCTCGCCGGTTTCGGAGACTCTTGACTCCTTTTTTTTTTTTTTTTTTTTTAAAAAAAAACCAAGCACGTTTGAGAAAATTTACTTAGTATACTACGCAGGTCACACGTGTTGGTATAGGGTTTAGTTTCGAGATTTCCTTCTCTTGCATAGATATATATGCGTTTTATATCCTTTAGTCGTCTCTTATGGTCCCCTACGGGTAAGATAGGGGTTAGTGAATTGTATTCTTACTCCGTCACCACACGGAGATTGTATTGGCAATCAGCTACTAATACAAGCCCACTATTGCCCAGCGTCTAATTACAATTTTCTTCATTCTTGATTATATTACCAGTCTCATCATCCGCTTTAATAGTGCAATGACCATATTATTAATGGGCATTTTGGTGGAAAGCGCCAAACATTTATAAAGCACATTTATGCTTAATTATTTATAAATACCCGATACGAAACGAAAAATGATGTCACAAGCGGGGTTCGAACCCGCACCTATTGGGAATCCGGCCCAACCGTGCTGCCACTTACACCATCGTGAACTATTTTAGGACATGCAAATTTCGAATCATATTATATCTTACGTCTTCAAGGTGACGTATGCCATCTATCGGACAATGTTTACACATTGTATAGACTTAATACTTCAAACTTTACAGTTAGAATTGTATTAAACGATGACACAACCTTGTTATTCAAATTACTGACATTTATATCATATTTACTACATTCCAGTAGTTTCTTCTCATCACATTACATAAAAAAACCATATCGTACATAATTATCTAATAGAACACATTAAAATACCTATTTTTTGTTGCGCTGGACTATGGACGTGGTCTCGCCCGAGGTGACGGAAGAGGCGGCGCGTGACCCCATAGACCCACACTGCAACACTACTCTCTTCGCCGTGCGAGCGGGCCACGGGTACCCGATCTTTGTCTTCGGTGGCCCGCCCGGCAAGACCACCATGTGACGATGTCATGAAAAAAAAAAGAATAGCTATTCAAAAAAAGTAGGTAATTATAATAATTTTGTATTTTACAGACCCAGAGCTCAAACGTTATACACATACGAGGTATATAAGTATAGACAATGAAGTTAAAAATGTAACCATTTACTGGAACAATGAGAAAACACGAGCAGCATCTGAAATTTTGTCGGTATTGTTGCGTTATGTACTCAACTATCGGAATGTACAAGTACATAAAGAACCTCTGAAACTCCTACAGCATAATAAGTAATTGCTTACATTTATTTATTACCGTAAATCTAATTATTGCTTAATTATTAAAAAGCAAAAATTCATCATCATCATCATCACAGACCATATATGTCCCACTGATGGGCTCGGGCCTCCTCTGCAGTTAACACCCCTTTAGGGGTGGAATTTTTTAAAAAAGCCGTTCATAATTTACCTCTATATCGTAACACAAATATCTACCGAAATTCAAGTCTGTAGGAGCTATAATTAAAAAAAATGAGATTTTTACACCCCAGCAACACCACTTGCGGTTGGAATTTTGTAAAATCCGTTCTTAGCTGACCTTTACTCGACGAAAGGAATATTCCTACCAAATTTAAAGTCTGCAGGCCTTATGGTTCCAGAGATATCGTGATGAGTCAATACATAGGTGGAAATCTTTTATTATATGTATATATATTATCTCAAACGAGTCATTTATGGCATAGACGATGGATTATGGTATGGTAATACCCCGCCTAATCAGTCCGGAATGACAGAAGGGATGTGTCCAACCCTAACCATAACCTGTGGTGCATTTACCTCCTAACGCTACGCCATGTACTCACAGGCCATCGGAATCCGGTGTTTGTCACCAGTTGTCCGTTTGGTGAATCCTTTTTTGCCTGTGAGCAGTAAACTATCAGCAGCATAGCCTTACAGCAAAAATCATCAAACTCTAAAATGTTTTAACACATTACCAAGCTATACATATATGCCCTATGCTCTAAGCAGCGCTATTTTAAATAATTTCTGATTTCCAATTTTTAGGAACGCGATGTCTATTACTGAGTTTTAGTTTTTGGATTTCTTTTTTACTAAAGTACTTAGCAATTGGGGAAAACCAAGTAGGGCATCTAGTAATTAATATGTAAAGAAAGTTGTTTATTATAAAAAGGATTTTATTCGTAACATATCTTTTTCTTGTTGTTAGGTTGATGTTGGAATTATCAAATCCATCGCAGCGATTTGACTTTAGGATCTTAGGCAGTAAAGCTGACTTACATTTCAACAATCAAATAAATTATAGTATAAAGCAACTACACGTGTATCTACCGATGGAGTTCCGTGATCTAAAGCAATGCGCCAATGTTGCTGAGTGGAGTTTTTACAAGAACGTTACGGCTCTTACACGATGCGGCTTCTTCCAAAATACTTCTAGGTATGTCTTTTTATTAAAAACCTTTGCTTTTAATTTTTTTTAGGAACCACATAGGTGCATACCTCAATCAGGCATAGACTTGCCCCAAATTAGAGCAATATTACCTTACTAGCATTATCATTAGCATTATCATTAGCATTATCATTAGCATAGGGTTTCATTTCAAGTTTTCTTACATCTTCATAATTATCATCATCCATCTACTCTTATCCAAATTACTTGGGTTTGACGCAATTTAAAATTTTCTTTTATCGTACATATTGCATAAGTTTTATGACCATCGGCCTGTTTGAAACCAACTATCTTTGACAATGTAACTAATACGCAGATGACATAAGATGGAGTTGACCCAAGACTATGTCCTTGACCCAAGACCTTAGTCGTCTTTTACGACACCTAATTGCAATATAAGGTTTGGTAGTATTTGTAGTGGCCAATACAGCACATGACAGTTTTCTTATCATTGCAGTACTTAATTAAGCTCATGAACTTGCCTAATGGAACTCATGCTTCTTCTGAATAGTTTTTATGTTTATTTACTCGTAGTGATTGTAAGAAAAGGGGTCTACGCGTGAATGTGAGCAAAACCAAAATAATGGTCTTTGAAAGAGATGAAGCCAGAACAGATGTAAGAGTAACAATAGGTAATGATGTACTAGAGCAAGTGGATGAATTTGTATATCTTGGATGTGGATTTAGCCGAGATGGACGGTACACCACTGATATAGAGCGAAGAGTGAATGCGGGAAATAGAGTGAACGGAGCGTTGGGGCAACTTCTCGGCAGCCACCACCTCAGCCAGAAGGCACGTGTAGCAATACATAACGCAGTGCTTGTCCCAACATTACTGTATGGAAGCGAGAGTTGGGTATGCAGAAAAGAGTATGAAAGTAAAATTAATGCGGTCGAAATGCGATCTCTTCGGAAAATCTGTGGAGTTAGGCTGACCGACCGCATTCGCAACGACGACGTAACAGAGCGAGTAGGTATGAAAGGGAGTATTGGTGTAAAGATGCGAAAGGGAATGCTCCGATGGTTCGGACATGTGGAAAGAATGGCGAACGAACGTCTGGTTAAGAAGATATACAATGCGAAAGTGGAAGGATGTAGGTACCGAGGGAGACCGAGACTAACCTACCTAGACCAGATCGGTCATGTACTGAAGGAAGGTGGAGTCAAGAGTCTCCGAAACCGGCGAGCGTGTATGAAGAGAATTATGAATGTTGAGGAAGCGAGTGAAGTATGCAGAGATAAAGTTCTCTGGCACTCTGTTCTCTCTGCCTACCCTGCAAGGGACATGGCGTGATGATATGTATGTATGTATGTACTCGTAGTGAAATGGAAATTATAGATTGTAGTCTTTTTTTTTTTGGCACACGCCGCCCGTTCCATCCGGGGCAACAGAAGGGCAGCGCGTGGCCCCATAACCCACCGTATTCCCTCCCCATCGCCATTGGGCCGGCCACTAGTACCGCTTCCTTGCCATGCGTGGCCAGCCCAATAGATTGTAGCCTAAAAGTTCTTATTATTCTTAAAAAAAGGTTCTGAGACTAATATTAAAGATAGCAAAGACTATATAAACAGCTGTTAATAATATAGAAGAAAATAATGCTATTTTTATTTTTAGTGGTATTACGCACGAATTGGTGCTATATATGAATTCTAAAACAACAAATATCATAGTAGATGAACTGAGAAGACATATTAATGCATCAGACCTTAAGCTAAAAGTGAATCCAATCAGGATAGATGACTGTTCAATTATATTTGATATATTTAAGAATAGCAAATATTCTTTTCTGTTTATTGATGATGACATTTGGTCAGGATATGCAAATATAAGTAAAGTACAACTACCCAAATACAGATCTACTAATAATATAACATTAAAATTGGATAATACTGTATACACTCACCTTATCAATACACATCTATTTGTAGAGTACGCGCCGTTAATCCATCAAATAGCTGAATATTTTAGACCTTCTTTCGAATCTCTAAATATAATACTTGAAAAACAAAGTACTAACTTAAAGGCAATGACAGAAACAACCATAGAGGAAGTCGCTTGTGAATGGGCTTTTCATAATACGGAAGTAAAAAATTGGATACCAAAAGATAATGATTTGTATAATATCATGGTCTTCTTAAACGCCCGCGATCATTTTCTATATGAAAATATGTTAAAGCTACTAGCGTTTCTTATAACTACTAGAAATAATCATTCTAACTATTCATTTCGGATTGGATTCTTTCCTATGGATGATAGTAATATTAGAAATGAAATAGGTGAAATTATAAAAGCCAATGGCTCTTGTGCAATACGTAACCGCCAACGACTCTTAGGAGCTGTTGTGGGTAGCGTAAAGAATTTATGGGAAGTTGCAAAAGCTGTTGACGACGCAAATCTACCCGTTATTATATACGATGGAGCTGGCGTCGATATGAAATCGAAAAAGACCGTTTGGCACACCAGCGGTACTTCACTCCACTTCGCACTAGCTTTGAAAAAATTTATAAAAGACATGAATTGGACACGTATCGCAGTGTTATCAGAATGGACTCCGACAGCCAATACATTGCTCAATGATTTCAAAAATTTAGGTGGTATAAAACTTCTGGAATATTCTTTACAAACTAATATTTCACAGTTATACGCTGAAATACTTTTGCATAAGCTGAAAGCTGATAACGCACGGATAGTTTTCGTGAATACAAATTATGAAGATGCACTTACTATTCTTTTAGCAGCAACTGAACTAGAGAATAAAGATGATTATATATTTATTGTGCGAGACTGGATACCAAATAAATTAACAAGTAATTTAACGCATATTTCCATATCATTTTGGTGTAGAAATAAAAAAGATATAGATAAAATAGACGGTTGGCTATATCTTCGTAAGGAAATGAAAAAGGCATGGCGTAATACAGATTGGCCAATACATGCTACAGCAGTGGTGGATGCAGTGTTAACATTAGTCCACGGCTTTGAAAGTGTATTCCAAAAATATCCACAGACACGAAACGATATTCACAGTAAACTGGCAATAAGGTAAGTGATATTATCTGTATAATAAGAAGAAATCTTGAAATTATTTGCAGTTTTAGCGGGAAAGGAAAGTGTCATGTAGTGCTCTCGTATTATATTCAATATCTTAGAGTTTTAATGTGTTATATTAAATAATTTTGATGGCATTTTATATGTTATTTTATGCGCAGAAAGTACTGAGGTGTAGTGAATATGATATAATAGTGCCTTACATACGTTTCCATTTTCCACTAAAATTCCAAAAAGATAGCTCTAACGGTGTGGCCATGGCACTGTTACAGGTGACGGTTTGACTTACTGACGCACGGTGATTTTAAATGAAGTTAATTTATAAACAAAGATTTGGCTTAAAGGTCTTAGTAACCAAGACAAAAACTCCAAAAAAAAATCTTGAAATTATGTCGTATATTTTTCACTAGGTATAGAGCCCGAGTTTCTTTTACAATGGGAAAGAATTTACTAATATACACCGTGACATTTATATCGTCTTACAAAATAAGTGCCATAAAAGTATCCGACCAAAGAAACATATCTAACATATTTAATTGTACAATAGTGATAAAAAAATAACAAAATAATACATATCATCACGCCATATCTCTTGCAGGGTAGGCAGACAGACAAAAAAAATAACAAAATAAATTAAATTAAAGTCAATATTTTGTAACAACCTGATTATAATGTTTATATTTTAACCAAAAAAAAAATCATACAGCAGTATTAACATAATTACGTTAGCCAATCACAGCTACGAAGTCCACGTGGACTGCTATTCAAAAAGCCTACTACCTACGCCTAGGTAGTACCTACACAGCACGTAGGTTATGTCGAGTAGGTAGCCTACCGCTCGCTACATGCTGTTCTCTTACTATTTTAATTATTAAAAATATTTCCGTAAATATTTATTTTTAACCTTTTAATTGTACGAATGAATTGTAGATACTGGATACGTTAACTGAACTGCTTTTGTGAGACGACATATATGTCACTGTGTATATAGAATTACCTATAATTGCCTAGTCTTGATGGTACTTACCAAAACAATATTTTTAATTTATATATCCAGAACTATAATTGTAAGAGTAACAATAGGTAATGATGTACTAGAGCAAGTGGATGAATTTGTATATCTTGGATGTGGATTTAGCCGAGATGGAAGGTACACCACTGATATAGAACGAAGAGTGAATGCGGGAAATAGAGTGAACGGAGCGTTGGGGCAACTTCTCGGCAGCCACCACTTCAGCCAGAAGGCACGTATAGCAATACATAACGCAGTGCTTGTCCCAACATTACTGTACGGAAGCGAGAGTTCGGTATGCAGAAAAGAGTATGAAAGTAAAATTAATGCGGTCGAAATGCGATCTCTTCGGAAAATCTGTGGAGTTGGCTGACCGACCGCATTCGTTACGACGACGTAAGAGAGCGAGTAGGTATGAAAGAGAGTATTGGTGTAAAGATGCGAAAGGGAATGCTCCGATGGTTCGGACATGTGGAAAGAATGCCGAAAGAACGTCTGGTTAAGAAGATATACAATGCGAAAGTGGAAGGATGTAGGTACCGAGGGAGACCGAGACTAACTACCTAGACCAGATCGGTCAGGTACTGAAGGAAGGTGGAGTCAAGAGTCTCCGAAACCGGCGAGCGTGTATGAAGAGAATTATGAATGTTGAGGAAGCGAGTGAAGTATGCAGAGATAGAGTTCTCTGGCACTCTGTTCTCTCTGCCTATCCTGCAAGGGATATGGCGTGATGGTATGTATGTATAATTAGTCATACTGTACACGACATCCGATTGGCGATTCCCACTAATCATCCAACACGGGTTTACGGGCACCTTTAGACGAAATCACTAGTAATTATAATAAATATTTTCGTAACAACTTGACTACATAGATGGCGTAGTAATTAAGATAATCACCTACCGTGTCATTATGGTGGTATCGATTCTTGTGTAGGACCATTCTTGATAAAGACAGGGTTCCAGTGGCCCGCTCGCTCGGCGTGGTACATGTAGGGCGGATCTATGGGGTCGTGCGCCGTTTCTAAAAAGGACAATTCTTTGTGCGATCCAGAAATTTCTGTTCTATGTCTGATTGTAATTGGTGTCCATAAAATTGTGTGTTTGTAAAATCCCCCACAATACAAGGATTATTTACTTAGTGCAGGTTGCTTTCTTTAAAAGAAAAGTGAAATGTTTACATCATTAGCTGCTAAATTATTAGAAAACCTAAAAACTTCTCTGTTTTAATCAACATTTTTACAATGTAGGCTAGTGAGTAGAACTGTCACATAAATGTTTTACAGCTCTTGTGGATTTTTTTTATTGTATATGAAGGTATAGGTTTTAGATGCTGGTCTCTACCAGTTATATGTTCGCAAACCTATTGCTTATGCCTACATCATCTCAGGCTATATAAGTCCCACTGTCGTCCCACAGGATCGAGCCTCCTCCATAATGAGAGAGAAATTGTCCTACTATATTACGCTGGTCGGACGTGTTGGTATAGTGTTTTATTTCGAGCTTCTATTGCACAGATGTTATACGCGTTTCATATGCCTTAATCATTTCATACGATTACCCACGGGAAAGATTGTGTAAAGGTGGTGAATTGTATTCTTACTCCGTCACCGCACGGATAAAATGTCTATATATCATTCTAATTGTTTCTAAGATTCATTATGTTATAACTTTGCTTTCCCGAATAAAATAATGAAATAAATGTAAATCTAGTTGACTCTATTACGATTATGCTAAAAAATGATATAAGCAAATCTTTGGCTTGTGCATAATTATCTTAAATTTAGTTACTTAATAGCGTCAGTTTTATACCTACTACCAAATAAAATAACGACACCTAGTAAAGTAAAACTTGTGTTGTACCTATATCCTTACTAATATTATAAATGCGAAAGTAATTCTGTCTGTCTGTCTGTCGCTCTTTCACGCCAAAACTACTGAAACGATCTTAATGAAGTTTGGTACACAGATAGTCCTGTCAGAGCCTGACAAAGGACATAGGCTACTTTTTAATGCAAAAAGGGTTGTAAAGTGGGATGAAAAGTTGTAAGGAAGTATCGTCATTTTTAAAGCCAGAAGCTTGAAACTTATTTTTAGGCCACTGATTAGATATAAATAAATATGACATTAACATGTTGTAAAAATTTACCCTTAAGGAGTAAAATAAAAATAGGGGATGCAAAACTTTAGGAAAGTAACCTTTTACGCGGGTGAAGCCGCGGGCAGAAGCTAGTATGTAATATGTATAAAAATGTGACATTGTACATACATAGCGTCACGCCTGATTCACAGAGGGGTAAGCAGAGACTACGGATTGCCACAAAGCACGATCCTGACATACCTCCATCGCTTCATTCACACTTATGATTGTCTTCATGCATGCTCTACGGTTACGCGTACTCTTAATCTGACCTATCGCCAACACATCTTCAATTTGATCCAGAAAAGTACGACGTGGTCTTCCCCTTGTAATCGTCCCACTCACATTCGCTTTGTATACTTGCTTAGTCAACCTTTCTTCACTCATTCTTTCCACGTGTCCAAACCACTTTAAGGTGACATTGTAATATGAACTTAATGAGCTTTACTATCTCTAAATCACAAAAACACAAAGTAAATTGTGCCTAATAAAGTAATGACGCTTAATGTAATAACCTGTATCGCATATGTGATATCTTGGTTTTTTTTTAAAGACTCTGCACTAAGGAAATAATCCTTGTATTGCGGTCTTTACAAACATATAATTAGCGGAGATAAATTGCACTCAGACTCAGAACAACACTTTGTGGTTCGCACAAACTATTGTTCTGCGAGGGAATCGAACCCATGGTATTGGTACCGCAGGTTGGTTTAGTATATATGAATTTAGTATTTCAAAATTGCACAAAACACAACGCGAAATAGTTCCAAGTTCTAAATGTATAAGACAAAAATGCTCGACTAATACTTTCAACATTTAAAATATTTTATTTCAGAGAATTTGGGAGAAGCCTTATCAAAACTCCAGTGAAGGGAACTATACAGAATTTAACATTCAAAGACCACACTCTCGAAGACACCATGGTTTTTGTGGATGAGTGGAATGGAGAGCAACGTAAACTGATAGCGAAGTGGCAAGTGTATTCGACAGCACGTTTAATAACAGTGAACTATGAGGACCGTAATTACTCTAACTACGCTGATGTATACGATGGAGCCACGGAATACTTTGATTACAGCATTAACGTGGACCAACCGTTCTGGTATGACGTACTATTGGGAGTTATGGTCACTATTCCTATTGTGCTTTTGATTTTGTTAGCATATGTAATGATAAAGCCACACCGTTATCATCTCGTAAGCTCATAATGTCACTTTAATGTTGGGACGTTGAAGGGTAAGGTAACCAAAAGGGGAACCCAACGGGCGGGCCATCAAAGTCAAAGGATCGGTGCACTTAATTGTCGACAAATGGTATTGACTTTATGAAGTCTCACAACACCTTGCCGTTACTATGAATGGTTCAGGCGGGTTGGTTATTAGTCGCATATTGTTCTTATGTAATACCATATTACATAATCTATATATGCCTATTTCCATTGGTTGTGCCATGATGCTGACAATTTTCTATGTATATCAGGACAAGGTAACCAAATGTTTTGACTACCAAATCGACATTTGAGTAGGTAGTAGCAATTCGCTGCTGCACAGTTTATGATGAGAGCCGGAGGCCCAGTCTCCATTTTATGATAGGCAACACATAGACAGCGATCTGAAAGTAGTTTTAGTACTGTAAAGATGAGATGCAATTAGTACTTATCTCCAGGTGGGCTGCTTGCCTATTTGTCACAAAAGGCTATTAAAAAAGTATGTAACGAGTCTTTTTTATTATCTAGTTCTTTTTTAATACATTCTAATAATTCATTTAAATGAAAGAACTCTAAAACAAGCAATGGATTTAAGATTAAACATTTTGATCAAATGTTGAAAAAAAATTTAAGCGTAGAAAAGCACCAGGTTGTCATTTGAGTACCCACAATTTTAAAGCCTTTTTATATATAAGACCACTCTGCACTAAAAAAATAATTATTGTATTACTTTACAAACATGTAATTAACGCAGAAAAATGACAACCAGAGTCAAAACAATAGGTTGTGGATCGCAAAAAGTGTTGTCCTATGTAGATTGTAGAATCGTACTCACAGCATTGGCGCGAAACGTCGGCCATCTTTGCAGTCGACTAGCTTGCACTACAAACACAAGTCCATAATTTTATAAATGAAGTGATTAAATATGTTTTACGCTGCGTATGTCCAAAAAATAAAACAAATTAGAGTGCATTTTTTTTATATTATACTTTATGGCTCGGCTTTGAAAGCCCGATTCGCAGCATTTATGTATGACGAAAAGGGGTGGAGATAAACAATGTGTCGGTTAGTGCTTGTTCGAGTATCGGAGATGAGAAAAAAGAGACACCTACACTGTTCTCGCTTTATGTAAATAATTGAATGATAAACACATTTTATCACATTTAAAATAATTCATTTATTATGTATATTTAGATGAAATATATGCAATAAACCATTAAGATTTTAGTTGAACTAAAATGTTTAAGTTTAAGCCTAATTAAGACTTATTGACAAAGCATGTCTTATCTTTATGTTTAAATACTGTTATACCGAACAGGAAGTTGCAGTGCCTTCCTGTTTAGTTTGCGTTCCATGTAGGTACTTAGGTTATATTAATTAGTGTACCTACTATCAATATTATAAAAGCGAGGACCTTGTTTGTTTAAATACTGTAATTTCAGGCATGATCCACAGACCATAAATAGTATTGTGTAAGTTCAAGACCAAGACTGAGTCTTAGTTTTGCATTTGGAGCAACATAAATCGTAAATATCAACCAATCTGACAAAACTTAGAGCGGTTACGCACTACGTCCGATCCGAATCCGATCCGAGCCCGTGAAATTATGGATCTAGAAAACTCGGACCGAATTCGGATGTTGCTTACGCGCTTGTCCGATCCGAACCTGTGAAAATATGAGTCTAGAAAACTCGAGCCGAATTACGTGATTTTACGCGGAGCCACAGCAGAGTGTTCACGTCGTTGATCATGAGTCCTTTAAATTGACGTCAACTTCTGGCAATACCATTGTGAGTACGAAGAACGTAGACGTACGTTCATACAAATAATTCTATGGCTACATCGGTCTGTCAAAAATCTTCTCCGGCATGGAGATTCTAGAAAGACGGAAAGAATTCGGATGACGGAGATCGGATGTAGTGCGTAAATTACCATAGAAATAGTTCTACGGCTACGACGGACCATATTTTCACGGATTAGGATCGGATGTAGTGCGGAACCGCTCTTAGTATAACGAAGCTATAAAATGTCTTGACTGAAATCGGAGTTTTTATTGGAACGCATAGGACTATAGTAACAACATTTCATCTCAGCTCATAGGTATATGTCCCATTATTGAGCTCAAGCCTCCTCTATAACGGGAAGGAAATTAATCTACTATACCACGCTGGTCAGACGTGTTAGTACAGGGTTTTGTTTTGAGTTTTCCTTTTCATACGTATATGTTATATACTTTTTATATCCCTTAGTCGTCTCTTACGATCACCCCCTAGGGGATGGTGAATTGTATTATTACTCCGTCACCACACGGAAAGACAACATTTAGAAAATAGATATACGAGTATATCTTAAATTTTATATAATTTCAACAGAATTTAAGACACAATTTCAGCTATTATTTATGTAAAAACCACGTAAAAGAAATAAATATTGCTACAAAAATGAAAAATCACGCGACTCAATATTATAAATGACTTAAATATTTTATTTGTTAGTTCTACAACTGAACGTAAAAATCTAATGGGTTCATTATCATCATCATCATCATCATCACAGCCCATATATGTCACACTGTTGAGCACGGGCATCCTCCGTAATGGGAGGGAAATTAACCTACTATACCGCGCTGGTCAGTCGCAGGGGCTTTACCTATAGTGCAGAAGATGCGGTGCACCCGGGCGCCGGGTGTTAGGGGGCGCCGAGAGACACTCGGGAAACATAGAGCATCCACTGTTACGCTCCGCACGGAGCAGGCACACCGAACGCAGCGAGTGCCTAACCATCTATAAACGTAGTGGGTGTGTTATTTGACAGGTTTGGGTAGGTTGCTTTGTCGCCATGCTCACTGTAACTTCATAATTCGATCGCGTTTACCTGGTTTCGTGTTAAAACAACGAGACTAAGCATGCGACAACCCATTCCAGCGAGGTTCGGAGTTTAGTCGAACGTGTTGTAACTATCAACCTATTCCATATTGTTAACGGATTTTGATACAAGAGGAAAAAGAAAGAATTTCGAAACAGAGTGGTTCATAGAATGATTGAGATGGAGAAAGGAATAAAAGAAAAGACTGTAAATGAATGTTAGAATGAGATGGCTTCCTATGTAAGTGCGGTGTTACTGACGAGTTCAATGTGGCAGCAGGTTTGCAGCAGGGTTCGGCTATAAGCACTTATCTGTTTCTCCTGGTGATAGATGCTCTGACATCGGACATACAGGGGGAAGCACCTTGGTGTATACTGTTTGCAGATGACATTGTTCTCGTCGGAAAGGACGCAGCTGATGTTTAGAGCAGACTGGAAAAATGGCAGGAGAGGCTGAAAAGAGTTGGCCTTAAAATCAGCTGCACCAAAACTGAAAATTTGTTCTTAAACTTCAGTGGCTCTGCCCAATTCTCTCACATTGCCTTAGATGGAGTCGCTACCGGTCTGCTCCGATTTTAAGTACTTAGGCTCGCTTCTTCAAAACGATGGCGATATAGACCGGGAAGTTAGTAGAAGAATGAATGCAGGCTGGATGAAATGGCGACAGATCTCGGGAACAATATGTGACTCGCGGATGCCCCTTAAACTTAAGGGGGAAATCTACAAAAGTGTCATTAGACTTGTCGTTATGTATGGATCAGAATGTTGGGCATTAAAAAAGATGGATGAGAGAAGATTGCATGCTACTGAGATCCGTATGTTAAGATGGATGTGTGGGGTGACAAGATTAGATAAGATACGAAATGAGTATATTAGGGGAAGTTTGAAAGTAGCACCAGTGATATAGAAGATTAGGAGTGCGAGATTGTCTTGGTATGGACATGTGATGAGGAATGAAAGGCATGTGACAAGGTGGATTATCAATATGCTTGTGGATGGGCGTAAGAATCGTGGGAGACCCAAAAAGAGATGGATGGATTGTATAAAAGAGGATATGTGTATGAAAGTTGTAAATGCATATATTACGACTGATAGAAGTTTATATTGATACCAGAGGGCGCCAGGTTATTGATTGCACCCGGGCGCTACATGTGTTAGAGCCGCCCCTGGTCAGACCTGTTGGTATAGAGTTTTGTTTCGACTTTTCCTTCTCTTGCATAGATGATATATGCTTTTTATATCCCTTAGTCGTCTCTTACGATCACCCACGGGTAAGATAGGGGATTGATACTAATGGGTTAGTTTTTTAATATTATTCAAGCACTCATTTGGGACAGTTAACTACTTGCAGGGCGAGTGATTGAAAAGAATGGATCCTCTATTTTTTTAACCTACTTCAAAAAAGGATTCTCAATTCGTCTGTATTTTGTTTTTATATTTATACCTCATAACTTTCGACTGGGCAAAGAGATTTTAATGATTCTTTTTTTATTTGAAAGCTGGTGCTTCTCGTGTGGTCCCATTTCAATTTGGTCCAGTTCTGACAATGGCATCCATGAGAAAACCATATAAGTCTAAAATTAGCATTAAGTATGAGTGTTACAAATGAACGAGTAACTCAAGCCCCGCTACTAATAGAACAACCTATGTGTGTCTGTAACACTAAAAAGTAAAAAAATAAAAATAAAAACTAAGTTTAAAAAACCAACTTCAAAAACTAAAAAGTACAAAATAACTTAAAATACTATCATTTGTATGTGCTATCTATTGATAGGTTTGAAGTCGGTGCCGGTATCTTTAGTGTAGGAATTTCATTACAGTAGTACTTACTGTTACTGTACTGTACTAAGCTGTTTAGAATTTTGTTTAGGGTTTGGCACCGATTTCAAACCTATCAATAGATAGCACATACAAATGATAGTATTTTAAGTTATTGTTCAACTATAAGTACAATCAAGTAGTTTTTTACATTTCAGTGTTTCAGTTTTGTAACTTCTAATACAATTATGTATAATATTTTAATGTTTTCCACCTTCATGCCAGATGTAGTTAGTCATATAATTATTTACTTAGGTAATTAATATTAGGTATTACTCAAATAACAAAATAACTATTTATAAGAAAAATAAATGCTACTTATACCTACATAAATAGCACTTCTATAATATATAGTACCTACCTATATTTATAACTTCCTTACTTTAACAGTTCAGTTTTCACTCATTTTGTCCTGATACTACACTTTGTATGTAGAAGCTGGATGACGGACTCAGCCTGAGCTATTAACGCCATATCAAAACTACTGAAACGAGAATCAAAGTTTTGACAGTTACTTCTTTATAAGACTTAGACACTAAGAAAGAAATTACGTAACTTAATTCCGAAGTGGGTGAAACGCGGTAGCAAAATTTGTATGTGAAATATCTTTATCTATATATACATATATTCAAACTTAAATACTCTTCAGTAAAAATATATAAATAGATACGTAATATATAATAGGTATCTATTCTATTCTTTCAGCATTTATCAATTTTCATGCTCTAAGGGGTTAAAAGGGGAAATTAAAGGTTACGTCATTTTTAATTGTTTATTTATATTTATTGAATGAAAAATATCTTAATGTTATGAAATAGAAAAAAACTAAAAGATATATTCTGAAAATCAGCTCCTTGGAGGATAGGTCCTTGAAAATAAATATAATGTTACAATTTCGGCTTTAATGTTATTTCGTTACGGTCACTCAGTTCAATAACATACATACATACATACATATCATCACGTCATATCTCTTGCAGGGTAGCCAGAGAGAACAGAGTGCCAGAGAACTTCTATCCTTGCATACTTCACTCGCTTCTTCACCATTCATAAATCTCTTCATACACGCTCGCCGGTTTCGGAGACTCTTGACTTCACCTTCTTTCAGTACGTGACCAATCTGGTCTAGGTAGGTGAGTCTCGGTCTCCCCCGGTACCTACATCCTTCCACTTTCGCATTGTATATCTTCTTAACCAGACGTTCGTTCGGCATTCTTTCCACATGTCCGAACCATCGGAGCATTCCCTTTCGCATCTTTACACCAATACTCTCTTTCATACCTACATCACTAATTAAAACTACTTTGTTGGGTCAGTGCTATACGTAAACTATTGCGATCGTGAGCTTGTTGGTTCTTGAGCATTTCCTCAAGGTTTGAGAATTTACTCGCCCGCTTGAAATTTAGAACTCTGAAGTGGTCTAAATAGTTTAAAATGTTATTATTTGATTTTGAATCTATATGGATATGCTCCCTCTAACTCATTAAACATCACAGAGCAACATAATTAGGTATAGCAGTTATTATCGCAACAGTGATTAGGCAAGAGATATGATGTGCAAGATATATCCGTGTGGTGATGGAATAATAATACAATGGTCATCACTCTTTCCTTTCTTCAAGATCAAGAGTGATCATAAAACATGACTATTATAAGTATGTTACCTAATGATTTATGATAAATGTAACGATAACTGATACGTATAGAACTATTTCTACAAATGTAACGCGATAAAATGATTTTATTTCAAATGTTTAAATTTGTGTAAAGATCGAAAATCATGAGGCGTATAGGTTTAATTTATGTAATTTGTTTATTGATAACTTAATGTACAGTATACATGTAATAAATACCTATTTCACGTCGATCTTTGGAACCATAATCGGTTAATTTTAGTTTTGTAGAGTGTTGTCTCTGTCGCACCCTACTTCTGTGACGCTTGTCAGTTGAACAATTTCAAGAGAATATAGGTAGTTGCGTCCGTCCAAAAATGTAGATAGAACTCTATACAACTGTAAGAACTTTTTACAACTGTAGAAATAAGTAGGTATTTTATTTCCCCGTCAATTCGGTTGATATCAGCATCCGGGCCCATATGAGGTATTTGGGCCTGGTGCTCGACGGGCGATGGTGGTTCCGGGAGCATTTCCGCAGACTCGCTCCGCGGCTCGTCGGCGCGGCGTCCGTCCTATTATGGTTTATGCTGAATGTGAGCGGACCGAGCGCTACGTGCCGACAGCTGTACGCAGGGGTCATCCGGTCGCCGCCTGGGCGCAGTGCCCGGTGGAGTCGGTCAGGCAACTGGCCGGCTCAGGCAGGCTCCTCGTGGGCTGGAGCTCGGCGCGGGTGACCGTGCTTGAGCACCAGCCTGCGAGGTGCTATAAGTGCATGGCGGTCGGACATACTCGACCGACGTGCACTAATTGCTTCGACTGCGGCGGACTGTGTTGCCGCTGCGGTCAGACCGGGCACGTGGCGGCAACTTGCGCCGCCCCGCCCCACTGCCCCGCGTGTGCGGCGGGCAATAAGCCCGCCAAGCACCGCATGGGCTCTGGGGCGTGCAAATCTCCAGCTTCGGCCCCAAAGGGGCGGGGCGGCCCTCCGACCACGGCCGCTCCCGCTCCTAGCGCGGTCCGATCGCCCGCCGGCGAGGGGGAGGTCATGGATACAGCCCGCTAATGGCTACACCATCCATGCACCACCTCTTGCAAGCCAACACCAACCACTCCGCCGGTGCGCAGGATTTACTCCTGCAATCCATGGCGGAGTGGTCGATTGGTGCAGCCGTAGTCGCGGAACCGTACTGCGTGCCTGATCGCCCCAATTGGGTGGTCAGCCGTAACGGAACTGCGGCAATCGTCGTCTCAACGCAGCGGCACTTCCCGTCCTTGTCTCTTTTGGATAGGGGCGAGGAATTTGTCGCGGCGGAGTGGGGAGGGGTCACGCTCTACAGCGTATACCTCTCCCCTACTAGGAGAATGGACGATTTCGGGGCCTCCCTCACCAACCTGGAGGCATCGATACGGCGACTGGCACCGGGCATCGTCCTGGTTCTGGTGGACTTCAACGCCAAATCCACGGCGTGGGGGTCCCCTATGACGGACGACCGCGGGGGGGCGGTCATCGAGTGGGCCTCTGTGTTCTTAACAGGGGCTCAGTGAACACGTGTGTGCGGCAGCAGGGCGGGTCGATAGTGGACTTGTCGTTCGCTAGCCCCGCTGTCGCGCCACGGGTGAGGAACTGGAGTGTCCTGGAGGAGTCGGAGACCCTATCGGACCACCGGTACATCCGGATGGAGGTCTCCCCTCTCCGGGACCCCAGAAGGGGCACAGGGCGGACGGAGCTCCCGCGTTTCCGCGGTGGGCTGTGGGTCGTCTTGACAGGGACCTACTGGCGGAGGCGGCCATCGTTCACACGTGGCTGTCCTCACCGCCCCCAGCGGACGGGGTGGACGCCGAGGCTGTCCGCATCCGCAGTGCGTTAACGCAGATCTGCGATGCGGCCATGCCCAGAGTGCGGCGGCGTCTACCTCCGAGGCAGGGGGTCTACTGGTGGTCCCCAAGATTGGCTGACCTTCGCGCGGCATGTATCAGAGCCCGAAGGTCCTACACCCGCAGCCGGCGGCGTCACCGCGACGCTGAGCGGGGCCAGCTGTACGAGGCGTACCGCGATGCGCGGACGGCCTTTCGGCTGGCCATCCGAGCCGCCAAGGATGCGAGTTGGCAGGAGATGCTGGACGGTCTCGACTGTGACCTCTAGGGTCGCCCGTATCGCGCGTCGCTGAACAAGCTTCGCGCGCGGGGCCCCCCCTTGTGCGAACGTCCATGTCGTGCGGCGTTCCACAGGGGTCGGTTCTGGGGCCGACTCTGTGGGACATCGGGTACGACTGGGCGTTGAGAGGGAGTCTCCCCCCCGGGCTGAGCGTGATATGCTACGCTGACGATACGCTCGTCACAGCCCGGGGCAGGACACTCGAAGAGGCGGCGAGCCTGGCCACTCTCGGCACCGAGGAGATGGTCGGGCGAATCGAGGCGCTGGGGCTCAGGGTGGCCCTAAATAAGACGGAGGCCCTATTGTTCCATGGGCCACGCGTAAGGCCGCCAATCGGCGCCTCGCTAGTCGTCAACTCCGTCCACATCAGCATCCAGGCCCATATGAAGTACTTGGGTCTGGTGCTCGACGGGCGATGGTGGTTCCGGGAGCATTTTCGCCGAATTGCTCCCCGGCTGGTCGGCGCGGTGTCCGCCATTTCGCGGCTCATGCCGAACGTGGGCGGACCCAGCTTCGGGGGCCGACGGCTGTATGCGGGGGTGATCCGTTCTATGGCCATGTACGGCGCACCCGTGTGGGCGAGGGCTCTGAACGCCCAGCTCAGGGCTGTTCTGTGGAGACCCCAGAGAGTCATGGCGGTCAGAGCCATTCGCGGGTACCGCACGGTATCGACCGAGGCGGCATGCCTACTGGCCGGGACACCCCCGTGGGACCTAGAGGCGGAGATGCTCTCCGACCTCTACTGGCGGGTGACCTCACTGTGCGACGAAGGTGGCTCCCCATCGCTGAGCGAGATAGCCACCAGGCGCGAGGCCGCCCGCCGAGACGTCATCGCCCGTTGGGCTACGCGGCTGGAGAGGCCTAGACACGGTGTCGTCACCGTCGAGGCCCTCCGGCCCGTACTGATGGAGTGGGTGGAGCAGCGGCACGGAGTCCTCTCCTTTCGACTGGTGCAGGTTTTGTCGGGGCACGGATGCTTCGGCTTCTACCTGCACACGGTCGCGTGTAGGGAGTGGACTTCGTTCTGCCACCATTGCAGCAGTGACGAGGACACGGCGCAACACACGCTCGAGGTATGTCCGAGCTGGGACGGGCAGCGCCGTGACCTCGTCGCTGTTATCGGTGCCGACCTGACGCTGCCGGCTGTCGCGAGGGCGATGGTCGACAGCGTCAGGAACTGGGACGTGGTCGCCGCCTTGTGCGAGGCTGTCATCTCGCGGAAGGAGGCGGCGGAACGAGTCCGGGAGGATTCCCGCGACCCGGGCCGCCGTCAGCGGCCGGGGCGGCGCAGGCGCGAATACCTGCGCCTGATGCCGCCCTAACCGAGGCCTCGGGTGATCGGACCGGGGAATTGTCCGGTCACCTGACGTGAGGCCACCGCGTGAGGGAGACGCCCCGACGGCGAAATCTGTCGGGGCGTCGACGAGAGGAACCCGCGAGGGTAAACCGCCGGGCGGGCCACCGAAGTTAAAATCGAGTACCGGTGGTCCGCTCGCACGGCGAAGAGAAAAGGTTTTACGGTGGGTCTATGGGGTCACGCGCCGCCTTTGCCGTCACCCCGGACCGATTCGGCGGGGCGAGACGCATCCATAGCCCACCAATAAAAAAAAAAAAAAAAAAGGGGTCATCTGGTCGATGGCCTTGTACGGCGCACCGGTGTGGGCGAGGTCCCTGACCGTCCGACTCAGGGCTCTTCTGTGGCGACCACAGAGGGCCATACGCGGGTACCGCACGATGTCGACGGAGGCAGCGTGTCCAGGTCTGTTGGCCGGGACCCCTCCATGAGACCTGGAAGCGGAAATGCTCACCGGTTTGTACCGGCGAATGTTAGGGGTGCGAGCGGAGGGCGGTGTGGTGTCGTTGAGGGAGCACACCGCCTGACGACTATTTTATTTAAATTAAAAACTCATAATTGTTTTAATAGCTCCTAGAGATATCAGACTGTTAGTGCTTAGTGCGAAGTCACACAGTGTAAGACATGAGCAATGCTCTACGAAGCCGAAATTAGTCGATTGTCTTTTTCCAAAGGTCGATGTGCAATATTTATGATCGATTAAGTAGGTACTATGTTGTTGAAAATTATAATATAAATGCATTAAATTTCAGTTAAGGTGTAATTAAAGGCTGTGAAAAAATAATAACTGTAAGAATATGAATAAAATGTAATTAAAATAATGAAATATTTCATTACGAATATCTATTATAATGTTAATAGGTTCTTCAAGAGATTTTTGGTTCTGTATTTCTTTAGCCCAATGTGGTGACGAGTTAAGAATACGTATAATCACTATTTAATTTCCCGTAGGAGTCGTAAAGCCGGTTATGATGATTGCAGTTGATGGTGCTGCTTTACCTTCAGGGACCTTAAGGCATACGCTGCACCGTATCCTAGCTACAATCAGTAGTGGCATTTATAACTACCTACATAATTTTTTATCAGAAACAAATATAATTTGTAGAAAATTGTTATTATTATGTTGTGACTTATCATGTGGTGAGGGACCAAGAATACAATTCATTATCCTGTATCTTCCCCGTGTGTGACTTAAAAAACGATAAATCTATATGATATAGAAATAACATCGTGCATCGATCTGACCGGTGAGGTATATTAATTAAAGGACAATGGGCAAAAATGTATGGCGCTTGTCCCATCGGCGGCCACATCTGTCCTATATATTTTTTAGTCGACAATTATGTATATAATATTAAGACTGCAAAAAATTATTTCGGCAACTTGTTTAGATAAAAGTTATAAAGCGTTGATCATATAAAAAAATCGAATTAATTAAACCGAAAGTACGTAAATGATAAAACGTAATGCATGTCTAAGTATAAGATAATGATGGATTAAATAAAACTAAAGGTTAATTGGTTATTAAATACATCGATTTATTGACAGACACATATACAATGCTCGTATATAATGCTAGTATTCCTTTAAAAAAAGAAAATGATGGGATTCAATTGTCGTCTACAATAATATCGTTTAAAAAATGAGCTGGTAAACGGATATCTTCCTCTTGGTTTCTCGCCCACCCTAAATACCACACTACACACATAATGTGGGCACAGCAACCAAGAGTGCGCTTACCGCTTAGACAACTGCAATAGTAGTTTTCTATGGCTTCTCTGCCGCTTTTCTCTCTATCTACTATAATGTACGAATAATATATTTTTGACCTAGTATGTCTAGATTGTATTCGACATCTTAGCAGCCAAACATTTGTTGCTGTGATGCCGTACCTGCCTAGGCCTGTAACATCGGGGTCCCTATACGTTTCTATATTATAGAGACCTTGTCGCACATGCTCCGCATAATAGCTGCGGGCTAGCTTCACTTGGTATGTACCAAGTGCAAAAATGGTTAAATCGTCCTCAGTCAGCAAAGGAAAATCACTTATGTTAGATTGGTTTCCTGTAATGCTATCGAAACTAGCCCGTCTACGATTAAGGTTGTTGGCTAGGACATACTCTGCTAGGTTATTTGGTTGGTTCACTCTTTGGTTTATAACTTCTATAAATGTTTCAGCGTGAACGTTATCTGACAATGGTTCTCTGCAAGCATTCAATAATGCAGCACCTATTCTAAAATCTATCATCATATGAGGCAAAGCACGATTGAAAAAGTCTTGTCCGAATAGTTTAAAATCGCGTTTGAACCAACCATTTATAACTTCAACAACCCAGCGGCACATAGTAACCAACCTAGACTTATTCGCTTGTTCTGTCGTCAATTGATCTTCGTCTCGATTTTTTGTTTTCGGTAAGTGAGCTTCATAACCATAGGCATGTAAGTCGTCGATTACGTCGTGAAACCCCCGGTCTAAGATGAACACATCTCCATGTTCAAAAAACCAATGGAAAGCATTTCCTTCATCGTCAATCATATTTTTCATTATTTGTGCATCTGATTCTATGGCTGAATATGGCCCAAAGGCATCTAAAATGTGGCCATCGCAGCACACTATTAAAAACGGTTTCAACAAATTCGTGTATTTGTGTAGACTATATGATCGCTTTTGGAATAAATAGTTTGCGGACTTTTGTATATATATATAAGTGGCGTCTGCTATCACAATTGCCTTTCTGTTTAAGGCATTTGCATTTCCAAAAATTGCATTTGGAACTTGTAGGTTTCGGTTAGCTACATCAATTCTATTGAGATGATCATAACCAAGATGCCGGGGAACGAAGTCCAGTAAAAGAGAGTCTCTGGCGAACGTTAAATGTCGTTCTAGGGTTCTACGGCTCATATTAAAAAGCGTCGCCAGCCTTTCATTTGCTTCACCGCTTCGCAGTTTCATTAAGTAGCATGCCAAAGATGTTTTCGGGCGTGTTGATACGTTCGACAATGAAGGAGTTTGTTCCAAAATTATTATTTCAGTCCTACAAAATAATTTAAACATTATATTTTTTTAGATGTCCAAATTGAGTAATATAAACCATATTACTCAATGGTGGAAATTAAATAGAGCATTCCAACTCTCTGGAAACATTTTTGTCCTGTAAATTAAGAAATAAATATTACTATAAATTACATATAAGTATGTACATGGCCAGGTTTTAGAGTTTTATTATAGGAAAATTGATTTATAGTCTAATATCTGTCTTTGAGATCAATCCTCTTTCCAAAAATATGTACTCATTAAAATTGGTTTATAAGTAAGGAAGTTAAGCACAAAGTAACATTTAAAAAAATATATATATCCAAATTGAGAACCTGCAGCTTTTCAAATCCTTAAAACTAGATTTAATTTTATCTTTTGATTTAGCCAATAAAATTGTTACATAAAAAGTTTATTTTCATGCTTGTTTTTCACCCACCCAGCTAACAACCTTCTTTTTTTTATGGTCGGCTATGGTCTGGACATATGCCGTTTGTTCCGCCCGGGGCGATGCATGGCCCCATAACCCACCTTACTCCCTCCATATCTCCATTGGGCCAGCCAATGGTACCTAAGTTTAAAAAATTGTAATAGATTTATATTTCTTCTTCTCATGTATTGGCAATCAGCTACATATACGAGCTATTGGTGCCAGTGTCAAGTTATAAATATTTTCACGTTTTTAGTCTTTCAAGTCTTCTTCTTTTCATGTAATGGCAATCAGCTACTTAAACGAGCAATTGTTGCCAGTGTCGAGTTATAATTATCTTCACGTTATTAATCTCTTCAGGTTAGTCATTGTCTGTCAGTCAGTCGAATTGTCGCCATCAACAGTGCTATGGCGACACTGTTAATGGTATGTTGTAGGAATTTTGATGGAAAACGAAAACGTTGTAAAGCACTTTTATACGATATTCACTACATCTCAGCAGTTCCGTCACATCACATTACATAAAATGCCATCAAAATTATCTAATATAACACGTTAAAACACTAAGATATCGAATATAATACAAGAGCACCACATGACGTTTTCAAATTCCTGTCAAAAGTCCGACTGATTTTTTTTTCGACACATAGACGAGCTATTGGTGCCAGTGTCAAGATATAAATATTTTCACGTTTTTAGTCTTTCAAGTCAGTCGTTGTCTAAGTCAAATTGTCGCCATTAACAGTGCAATGGTCACACTGTTAATGGTATCTTTCGGGAATTTTGATGGAAAACGAAAACGTTGTAAAGCACTTTTATATGATATTCACTACATCCCAGTCCTGCCGCTTCATATTACATAAAATGCCATCAAAATTATCCAATATAACACGTTAAAACACTTAGATATCGAATATAATACAAGAGCACCACATGACGTCTTCAAATTCCCGTCAAAAGTCCTAGTCTTCTTCTTCTTCTTAATGAATGGCCTATGTGAGTGATTAACCACAACTTCGCCAATGTCAAGTAAAATAAGTTTAAAAAATTATAATAGATTTATATTTTAGTCGTCAGTCATTTCGGTTCATTGTCCAAAAGTCTTCTTCTTCTTCTTATGTATTGGCAATCAGCTACATATACGAGCTATTGGTGCCAGTGTCAAGTTTAAATATTTTCACGTTTTTAGTCTTTCAAGTCAGTCGTTGTCTAAGTCAAATTGTCACCATTAACAGTGCAATGGCCTCACTGTTAATGGTATCTTGTGGGAATTTTGATGGAAAACGAAAACGTTGTAAAGCACTTTTATATGATATTCACTACATCCCAGTCCTGCCGCTTCATATTACATAAAATGCCATCAAAATTATCCAATATAACACGTTAAAACACTTAGATATCGAATATAATACAAGAGCACCACATGACGTCTTCAAATTCCCGTCAAAAGTCCTAGTCTTCTTCTTCTTCTTAATGAATGGCCTATGTGAGTGATTAACCACAACTTCGCCAATGTCAAGTAAAATAAATTTAAAAAATTATAATAGATTTATATTTTAGTCGTCAGTCATTTCGGTTCATTGTCCAAAAGTCCTAGTCTCTCTTAGATATTTGAAATTGACTTAACTTATATATACTTATTTTAATAATTTAATGGCTATTTACATAGCTACAGCCACAGAATACGGCTGTATTAGCTACAGCTTAAATTTCCTATAACTATAAAGAGTTAATATATATATATATATATATATATATATATATATATATATATATATATATATATATATATATATATATATATATGTATATATATCATGGAGAATAGAGTAAGGAGTACCATCTCAGTGTATTAAGAAGTGTCCATTGAACGCGAGCAAATTAAGGTGGCGCTATAGTAGCAAGTGTAAGAATTTTAAAAAGAGCGCCACAAATTTCATAGGTTCATAGGTTATTATTTATCAAATCACAGCTGACTACGTAACTCAGCACACTTCACTCTGCTTATTACTGCTACATTCATATCATTTCCACTTGCTACACTAGCGCTGTTTCGGTGAGTGTTCGACTGGGGGGGCACACTTAAAACATTACTTATTTTTACTGACTGTCGCGCCGCCTACAGATTGGTTGTACAAACTTAACTGCTGCCATTTTGTCCTGCCTGTCAAACGTTTGACAACTGAGAATTGTTATTTTTTGTTCCTAGCCAAAGAGTAAAGTTATTAAATTGAAAAAGAGTGGCAACTCGATGATAAAATATGCATGTATGGAAAGTGCTGCCACCCAGAGTTTAGGCGGTGAACTAAAGTTGAAGTAATATATATATACATATCTACATGTGTATGTGTAATTACATAGAATTTTCTTTTACTATGAAAGCTACCCTGAAATATAAAAAAAAAAAACATATCAGCTGATAATTAAACAATAATAATATCAGCCTAACATGGAAACTTGAGATAATTTTCAGAAAAATATCAATAACCGAAAATAGATCGATGACAATAAGTACCTACGTTAGGAACAAAAAATAACAATTCTCAGTTGTCAAACGTTTGACAGGCAGGACAAAATGGCAGCAGTTAAGTTTGTACAACCAATCTGTAGGCGGCGCGACGGTCAGTAAAAATAAGTAATGTTTTAAGTGTGCCCCCCCAGTTCCTAGCGTAGGTACTTATTGTCATCGATCTATTTTCGGTTATTGATATTCTTTCTGAAAATTATCTCAAGTTTCATTGTTAGGCTGATATTATTATTGTTTAATTATCAGCAGATATGTTTTTTTTTTATATTTCAGGGTAGCTTTCATAGTAAAATAAAATTCTATGTAATTAGACATATACATGTAGATATGTGTATATACAGGATTTTTTTTCTAAGAGTACCCAAATTTTTTTATGATGTTCTACATATAAATAATGTTATATTAAAAATGTCAAATATTTAAAATCACTAGTAATTACCTAATTATTTTCATTTCAAAAATATCTAAAAATATTCCTGATTTATAGACAACCTAATCTTGTTACGCGCGGCCATTGATCAAGAAACTATCACCCTAACGCACACAAGTACATGTTAGAAATTATCGACACCACACTACTGTTACACTTCTACACACACACACACACACACATGTAAAATAGTAAATAAGTTTAAGATTCCAATTTTCTTTCATACTTTTAACGGGCTTAGCACCGTCACGCGTCATAATAAATAGATAATTAAAATACCAGTTTATTATTTTAAAACTACATACTAATGTTCGTATTTATTAAGGCGTATTTAAAAAGTGGAATTAACTATTTACAACAATTAAACTTACCTATTCATTTAGTCCCAGGAAAAACACTATCACTGATATTTTAACAATTGTTCGAAATGAAGTCCATTTCTTTCAACACAAAGCTGAGCACGCCTTCTTAAATTGTTTTTTAACATTATCTGTGTCCGAGCACTTTTCACTTCATCAAATGCAGTAATGATTTTACTACGAAGGTCCTCATAACTTTGCGCTTCTTCAACGTAAACACGTCTCTTAATTTCACCCCACAAATAAAAGTCTAATGGTGTAAGGTCCGGTGACCTTGGATGCCACGGTATCGGGCCCCCACGACCTATCCACCTATTCCCATATTCAGTGTTTAAATACTCACGCACAGCACTCGAATAATGGGGTGGAGCACCGTCATGTTGGAAGTATAGATTATTTAACAGTATTAGAGGTACGTCCTCTAGTAAATCGGAAATCACACTTCGCAACATATCCAGATAATTACTGCCAGTCAATCGGTCTTCAATAAAGTACGGACCCACGATTACGTTATCAATGATCCCAGCCCAAACATTAATACTAAATCGCACTTGATGAAAACTGTCTTTGATTACGTGGGGATTGCTCACTGCCCAATAGTGTTCGTTACGACTATTATAAAGTCCTATCCGTGTAAATAAAGCTTCGTCAGTCCAGAAAATGTTTGTAGAGTTAATGTTTGACAATAACCATTGACAAAATTGTACTCGAGCAGCACCATCATTTTCATGTAGTGCTTGAACCCGTTGATAATGATACGGGTGGTACCCTAAAGAATTTAGCAGCTTCCACACGTAATAACGGCTTACACCGAATTGTCGAGCTGCGTCATTGGTGCTAGCACGGGGGTCTCGTTCAAAGAACTCGACTATAGCGCTCTCGACTGCTGGGCTAATCACGGTATGACCTCCTTGAGATGTTGCATGCGCCGGTGTAGTGAACTGCCCAAAATCCAATAATCTTTGGTTGGCTGCCAAAATCGTCCTCGAATTAGGTACTCTAGAATTAATACCTTGTCTCTCTAAACGCGGTAAAGAGTAACGTTCATAAAGTCTTTGCGCACCACGTAAAGTTTCACCACTTAATATGTAGCACCGTACCATCTCATAATACTCGCGATTAGAATATCTTGTTTGATCTGCCATTGTGGGAGATAAACAATAAAACAATTAACACGTGCTGCTAATTAGGTCACGGCCAAAGTATCACTGGCGAATTAGCGCTGCGGACGCGCAGGTCGGTCTACGAGGGGAAAGTGTTGCAAGGGGAGGCGGGAAGACGATTTCGACGAAATAAGCCGATCCGTACCGACAAAGGAATCAAAGTTAGGTACCTAATTTTGTTTTATCGTGAGCGCTTAAATTTTTGTTTCTGTGTGCGTGTTTATAAAATAAATGACTTACATATTAGCAACAAATTTAGTGGCATATAGGAATTCACCGAATAAGAAAAAATATTTTTTTGCTAAAAAAAACATATGTTTTTATTTCAATAATCAATTATACTATCGAATCTGAACCTCCTGTGAAATTTTGGGTACCCTTAGCAAAATAACCCGGTATATATATATATTACTCCAACTTTAGTTCACCGCCTAAACTCTGGGTGGCAGCACTTTCCATACATGCTTATCTTATCATCGAGTTGCCACTCTTTTTCAGTTTAATAACTTTACTCTTTGGTGTTCGAACAATAATTTGCTGTTTACAAGTGGACACTTTTTTGACTAATCCCCCATACAAGATGGTACTCCTTTACTCTATTCTCCATGATATATATATATATATATAATATTATATTATACAGACTATGGCTTCAGGAGCTTTGCTTTGGCGGTAATATGGAAATGTCATGTGGCACTCTTGAATTGTATTCATTTCTAAAGAAGATTACGTTCTTCTTCTTCTTCTCTTTGTATAATGGCAATCAGCTACTTATACGAGCTATTGGTGCCAGTGTCAAGTTATTATTATTTTATGTTTATAGTCTTGTCAGGTTAGTCATTGTCTAAGTCAAATCGTCACCTTCAACAGTGCAATGGCCACACTGTTAATGGTATCTTGTTGGAATTTTGATAGAAAACGAAAACGTTGTAAAACACTTTTATATGATATTCACTACATCCCAGTAGTTCCGCGCATCACATTACATAAAATGCCATCAAAATTATCTAATATAACACGTTAAAACACTAAAATATCGAATATAATACAAGAGCACCACATGACGTTTTCAAATTCCCGTCAAAAGTCGAAGATTACGTTTACATTAAACATTGTGGCATGACATTGGTGGCATTTTATGTAATGTCACACAGATAAAGTGCTGAAATGTTCTGAGTATGATATAATAGTGGTTTACCTGTATTTTCATGTTTTGCCAAAATTACCAAAGAAATCAAATTAATTTGGTTATCAGTGTCTAATTAATGGTAACGACTTGACTTACTGATGTACAGTTAGCAGTTACTATTAATATATTATTGAGTTACCTATCCAATATAAAAAAGTGTTAAATAATATGTATAAGACTGCTGTATGAGCTTTGTTTCTTTTGTCTGACTGAATGAACATACAGAACTAAAAAATCTATGGCTTAATCTGGGGGGGCACACTTAAAACATTACTTATTTTTACTGACCGTCGCGCCGCCTACAGATTGGTTGTACAAACTTAACTGCTGCCATTTTGTCCTGCCTGTCAAACGTTTGACAACTGAGAATTGTTATTTTTTGTTCCTAGCGTAGGTACTTATTGTCATCGATTTATTTTCGGTTATTGATATTTTTCTGAAAATTATCTCAAGTTTCAATGTTAGGCTGATATTATTATTGTTTAATTATCAGCTGATATGTTTTTTTTTATATTTCAGGGTAGCTTTCATAGTAAAAGAAAATTATATGTGATTACACATACACATGTAGATATGTATTAGTGTACATATTAGCAACAAATTTAGTGGCATATAGGAATTCACCGAATAAGAAAAAATATTTTTTTGCTAAAAAAAACATATGTTTTTATTTCAATAATCAATTATACTATCGAATCTGAACCTCCTGTGAAATTTTGGGTACCCTTAGCAAAATAACCCGGTATATATATATATTACTTCAACTTTAGTTCACCGCCTAAACTCTGGGTGGCAGCACTTTCCATACATGCATGTTTTATCATTGAGTTGCCACTCTTTTTCAATTTAATAACTTTACTCTTTGGGCTTAATTTAGCACTATTCTGCCAATGTCCGTTGGCTAAGAATATGATCGGTTTGAAATAAAACTACTTTTACGGATTCTATCGCGTTTGTATTTGATTTTTAATTTCCCGACGTTTCGAACACTTTACAGTGATCATGGTCACGGGAGGACTAAGGTGTCTTACGTACAAAAGTCATCGTTATTACAGATATTTATATTTACCCGCTACAGTATCAGTTAATAGTTTGACCCACATTTTAATACAAATTCATTGCCAGTACAAAAAGAGATGATTCTATATATAAAAAAAAACATATTGTTTATGATATTAAACATTTAATTTATGATAATTATTATATTGTGGCAATTTACTATTTTAGAAATCTAACAAAAACTATTAAGCTAAGACCGGATCGCGGCCACTCTGAGAAATAAAAATATAGACCAGACAAAGAGATCTGTAAGAACTCCGATCAAGGAACATAATATAGCCGATGTGAAAAACTGCCGTCACACTAAGTCTGCAGTCTGTGAGCACAGTCAGGACCGTTTCCATGCACCTTCTTTATATTATTTTTCAGATTTTTCCTTCTGTTATAGTTTCCACAAATATTTTTGTGCATCAGTATCTACATTGCGGTAAAATCATGAACTCTTTCTACTAGTGTGTTCCAATATTAGCTAAGAAGATAAATATTAATATTAGGGTGGACGGTGTCAATACATTAATAATGAACAATTTTATTGAACAAAGTCTACATATTGATATTACAGGTTTATTAAATCGTCGCTTTCAACCATTGTTGATAGTAATCTGTGGCGACACTGTTAATGGTATCCTCCGAATTTTTTTGTGGTAAATGTAAAGCAATTTTATATCATATTCACCACACGCCACCAGTCCTCTGCATGTTACATGAAATGTCTTCAAAATTATTTAATATATCACGTTAAAATGCTATGATATTGTCTTCTTCTTCTTTTTGTATATTAATAGTCAGCTACTTATACGAGCTATTGGTGCACGTATCGAGTTATAATTATCTTCACGTTTTGAGTCTATTCAGGTTATTCATTGTCTAAGTCAAATCGTCACCATCAACAGGGCTATGGCCACACTGTTAATGGCATCTTGTGAGAATTTTGAGAGTAAAGGAAAACGTTATAAAGCAATTTTATATGATATTCACTACATCCCAGCACTGCCGCTGCATCACATTAATAAAATGCCATCAAAATTACCTAGTATAATACGTTAAAACACTAAGATATCGAATATAATACAAGAGCTCCATACGTTTTCAAGCTGCCGCCAAAAGTTACCATAAGATCTATTCTTCCCAACGGTGTTGAGTGAGGTCAGGTGCCAAAGTTATTTATAGTAGAGGTGGGCGAATGCGACTAATTCATTTGACTGTGTCTAATCGGATCCAGGGAAAGGCGAATAAATCGCTTGTACTGCTCAAAGAGGTGAAACCAGAACAGATGTAAGAGTAACAATAGGTAATGATGTACTAGAGCAAGTGGATGAATTTGTATATTTTGGATGTGGATTTAGCCGAGATGGAAGGTACACCACTGATATAGAGCGAAGAGTGAATGCGGGAAATAGAGTGAACGGAGCGTTGGGGCAACTTCTCGGCAGCCACCACCTCAGCCAGAAGGCACGTGTAGCAATACATAACGCAGTGCTTGTCCCAACATTACTGTATGGAAGCGAGAGTTGGGTATGCAGAAAAGAGTATGAAAGTAAAATTAATGCGGTCGAAATGCGATCTCTGTGGAAAATCTGTGGAGTTAGGCTGACCGACCGCATTCGTAACGACGACGTAAGAGAGCGAGTAGGTATGAAAGAGAGTATTAGTGTAAAGATGCGAAAGGGAATGTTCCGATGGTTTGGACATGTGGAAAGAATGCCGAACGAACGTCTGGTTAAGCAGATATACAATGCGAAAGTGGAAGGATGTAGGTACCGAGGGAGACCGAGACTAACCTACCTAGACCAGATCGGTCATGTACTGAAGGAAGGTGGAGTCAAGACTCTCCGAAACCGGCGAGCGTGTATGAAGAGAATTATGAATGTTGAGGAAGCGAGTGAAGTATCCAGAGATAGAGTTCTCTGGCACTCTGTTTTCTCTGCCTACCCTGCTAGGGATATGGCGTGATGATATGTATGTTCTGCGCTTCCTTTAGAATTCGGGTTGGCAGCCCTCAGCGCTTAGCCGCTTACCCACAGTCCGGGTAAAGTTGTCATAGCCATCTGAGGCGATCAACTAATACACACACACAAAAAAAAATCTTTTTATTATATTTAGAAATAATATTTTTTTTCGTGTATGAAGAGAATTATGAATGTTGAGGAAGCGAGTGAAGTATGCAGAGATAGAGTTCTCTGGCACTCTGTTCTCTCTGCCTACCCTGCAAGGGATATGGCGTGATGATATGTATGTATGTATGTATATTTTTTTTCTGATCACAAAGCATAGACATTAAGTTAATCTGGTAATATCGACTAAAATGTCAGTGTCATTACAGTTGACGTCAAAGTTGTCTATTCCTTTTCCTGTTAAATTTTTCTCCTGAGAGGTTGGTTTTGTGTAAATCAAAATCTATTTTAATCGTACGAACGAATAAGTTTTTAATTAATTGTAGTCATGGTGTATATTGGGGCAGTGTATCCTTATTATTTATGTGTTTATTTCTTGAAATGTGTGCTAAACCGGAATGTTGTAAAATGATAACCTATAAAGTGCATAACATTGTTTGAGACAAGCCGCTCTGTTTCAGAAACAAAAATGGGTCGTTACTCTCGGGAACCGGATAATCCAGCTAAGTCATGCAAAGCACGTGGCTCAAACCTCCGTGTTCATTTCAAGGTAGATATCTAATATATTGTATTTGTATACAAATTGAGTCCACATGTATCTATCTAAATTCTGGTTTCTACGTAAGTGTAATGTCTAAAAATCAAATGATTATACTTAGTTTTCTTCGTATTGGATGATCGTTCAGAGTTTCTTGGTTCACTTGGTTTGGTTTTCATAGAAATAATACATTTTACTGAGAAGAATAAAATACTGCTATCTAATTTGGTTTTTTTACAATTTAGTTCCACACTTACCAGTAATGCAAATGAAACATGTCCGACTTTGTATTTTTGGGAGTTTTACATTTACATTTTTCACCTGCCCTGTAACTAGTGGAGCAGAGTTTCTTTATAAAAATCTACTATTACGAACCTTGTCTGTATTCTGCTTTGTCTTTTGTGAAAGAAGTAAATTAACAAATTCTAGACTACAATTGCCTGTTTTGAAGAACAATTTCCCTCATCTAGTGCCATACCAGTTAATAAGTATAAGGAAGATTTTTTTCTGTTAACTCCTGCATCATATTAAATAAATGAACTTAAAATTACAGAACACATATGAGACCGCAATGGCCATCAGAAAGTTGCCGCTGCGCCGTGCTGTACGTTATTTAAAAAATGTGACTGAACAGAAGGAATGCATTCCATTCCGCCGTTTCAATGGCGGTGTTGGCCGTTGTGCACAAGCTAAGCAGTTTGGCACCACACAGGGACGTTGGCCAAAGAAATCAGCGGAGTTCTTGCTCCAGTTGCTCAGGAATGCTGAGTCGAATGCAGATAACAAAGGCCTAGATGTTGACAGGCTTGTTATTGACCATATTCAGGTGAGAAAATCAATTGTTTGGATTTGTTATTATTTTTTCATATTCTGGAATAGATTATTACATTATTGGCTATACAAACATTAATACTATGTTTAGCTCATGAGGGATATCAAGCTATAAGTCAGTTTACTTAATGACCTGCCCTGCTAATGAGATACATGAATGCAAAACTGCTATTTCCACCTAAGATTAGGTTATAGTGTCCCATTAGGTGAAATATATTTAATGGCTAATACAAAATTTTAGTTTAAAGATGATATTTGACACTAAAAATAGCTATTAATTTCTTGATGATCTAGCTAAATGTTAAAATATCATTTTGAAATTATTTTACCAATGTTCCCCAAACTGATTTCATTAGAAGGGCAAATATGTGAAGATGGTTTAGACCATTAAAACGACTCATTAGAATCCCATAGGGGATGCTATATTTTTTTTATTTGTACAGAAATGTTTCAGTTGACTTAACTAGCTTCTTGTCAAATATTATCAATATTTCTGTATAAATTATGGAAAATGGTTATTATTGAAATTAGATTGTCTTTATTATCTTAACATATTCTGTAATTTGTAATGTTAATAGGAATGTAGATACAATTGATATTGCCTTTGCTTTGGGAATGATAAAAGAATTAATTATATCAGAGTTATTGAAGTACTATTTGTATGAGTCTGTAGCCTGGTGTTCTTTTCCAGTATATTAACAAATTACCCATGCGGTCATAATCAGAAATAAACAGGCTTCTGAATTACTCTTCATTCATCTTGTTCATCTCATCATCATTCCTTGTTGATTTTAATTTTAAAATATTACAGATTTCTTTAAAATAACGGGTCTTTATTGAACAATGAAACTTACCTAATGATTTATGATGATCAAAATCTTATCAAAATCCAATTTTATAAGAATGAATTCTCCATAATTTCAGAAAGATTTAATATGTTATTTGTATTTTATGATAAAAAAGTTTTGAGGGTTTATCATATTTTATCCTGTTTGTTTTTGTATTTCATGAACTATGCAGTTACACTGCTTGTAGTATATCTATACACATGTGCTGTTAATTAATGATACTATATTTTAAGCACATGATTGATATTCCATAAAATTTGTCAAGAAAAGTTGGAAAAGTCTAGCCAGTGTCTAATCATCTTGTAATTAATTAATTGTACTTTGTAGTCTTAGAAATTTTGCCTATCAATATGAGTAGGGTAATATTAGTACATCCTAAGTAATAATCAGTACTCAAAATTGAGTACTATAGATGAACTAAGATAACACTACTATGCATAGAGGGTCCAGCATAAGATTGGCATTCATTACTAAAAAATGAAAAATTCTTACATACATACATATGTATGTATGTAAGAATGATGATATCATCACGCCATATCCCTTGCAGGGTAGGCAGAGAGAACAGAGTGCCAGAGAACTCTATCTCTGCATACTTCACTCGCTTCCTCAACATTCATAATTCTCTTCATACACGCTCGCCGGTTTCGGAGACTGACTCCACCTATCTTCAGTATATGACCGATCTGGTCTAGGTAGGTTAGTCTCGGTCTCCCTCGGTACCTACATCTTTCCACTTTCGCATTGTATATCTTCTTAACCAGACGTTCGTTCGGCATTCTTTCCATATGTCTGAACCATCGGAGCATTCCCTTTCGCATCTTTACACCAATACTCTCTTTCATACCTACTCGCTCTCTTACGTCGTCGTCACGAATGCGGTCGGTCAGCCTAACAAAAAAAAAATTAAAAATTCTTACAATGTGATTAATTAGATTATAAAAGGTTGCCTGAAATAGTTAACACAGAAAATTGTCTATTCATGGTCTGTTTTCCAATGCAGGAGTGGTGAGATCCCAACGCTACCCTAATTTTACCAGGGGATTATTGCCCAAATGGGCAATTAGGAGGAGGAAATTAGGAGGATCCTCTTACAAGAAAAATATAAGTAAAGTTATTGTAACATTAAGTCTTGGGGAGCTCATCCATACTCCCTAAAACTTATATATAATGCAACAATCAGAAGTTTACTTGACTATGGTTCATTTCTATTGGAACCATGCAATATGAATTCTTTGTTAAAATTAGATAGATTTCAATGTAAGGCTCTTCGAGTAATATTAGGATGTATGAAATCCACTCCATCCAACGCTCTGCAGGTAGAGGCTGTTGACCCCCCTCTTCCTCTCCGTAGACAGTATCTCGCTGATAGATTTATTTACAAGATCTATTTCCTTAAAAATCATATTTTACTACACAAGCTCTGTCAATTAGATGGTCTATGTAGACAAGAATATTGGATACATAAGGATCCTCCTTTGATTTTAAATTCATACAGAAAAATTCATGTGATAGAAGGGAGAATATCTATTCATCAATGTACCAAATATCCCCTTTATGACTCATCGTACGAAATATTAAAATTTATCCCAGATTACAACTCTTCTATTCAGGTGGATAAGGAATGCAGTAATGTTAATGCTCAGTTTTCACATATAGTTGAGAAAGAGTGGAGAGGATATCATATGTTTTTCTCAGATGCTTCTAAGCTCACTTTAAACGGTAATACTGGTATTGCCGTCTATTATTCAAATTCCCGAATTATCCTTCAGTTTCAATGCCCTCCAGAGACATCCGTCTTTACTGGGGAGTGTATAGGTATTTTAGAAGCATGTTTATATATAATTTCCCATAGCGCTATCAGGAAAGCTATTATTTTCTCAGACTCCAAAAGCGCCCTAGAGGCAATTGTCAAAAATCCTTTCAAAGATAAGCTCAGAAGTCCTATCATATCTGAAATAATGTCTTGTTTGTACAATTGCTCTCAGAGAAAAATTGAGATCGTATTGTCTTGGATTCCTGGGCACTCTGGCATCAGAGGAAATGAATTTGCTGATGAAATGGCCAAGGACGCGATAAGTAATAGTGTTGCTGATCGTAAGCACTTTTCTATACAACTTTTTGATTTGCTCCACGCCTCAAAAATAGACCTACTCGTATCATGGCCGACTTTATGGACAGAAACTAGTAAAACTAAGGGAGGTTTTTATGCCTCAATCCAAGGAACTATTCCTATTAAACCATGGTTTTTTAAATATAAAAAAGTTTCAAAATTAATTATATCAATAATGTGCAGAATACGTCTCGGCCATTGCTGCACACCAGTGTTTTTGCATAAGATCAGAACACGTGATAGCTCACTATGTGAATGCGGCCTGGATGAGGGTACTATTGACCACATTTTCCTTAACTGTCCCAGGAACAGTGCCTACTCCCTAGATAATATTATAACTAAATTAAAAATTCAGAGACCAGTTAACGTACGGCATCTCTTGTCATTATTCCCCAACCGCCATATCAACGCTTTTATTAAATTTATAAATACTAATAAAATAAAACTATAATAAGCTAAGTATTTAGTCTATCAGTATGTTAATGTATATATATGTATTTGTGTGTATGTATCTGTCTGTGTATGAATTTATGTATATATTTATGTGTTCTTTCAGGCTCTTTGAATGTTGTCACAATCTTAATAAATTTACGTGTTTACCCATGTGTAGCCATACATGACGCTGGCAGAAATTGCTGAAAAAATCAGCAGATTGCCAAAGGGAAAAGAAAAAAAAAAAAAAAAAAACATTTTGTCTGTCTTATTAAGACATTTTTTTTTATATATGATGATTCTCACAAACTGTTAACCTTACGATATTCTTGCTTTTCACTCGTAACTCTTACTCTCTTAACTTCTCACTTAATATTCGTATTGATAAATAAAATAATATTAATTAAACAGTGTATTTGTAATCCATAGTTAATTTATTAGGCTAATGTTATGAATGTTTTATGGATTTTTCTGACAAATTTAAATCTTTAATGAACAACTGCTTGAAAGATTCTTGCTCCTGCCCTACCATTCTCTATGTAGGTTTGTCTGAAACACTGTACTTTGATAGTCTGTATTTCATTTGATTATTTTAGATGACTCCCTGGGCTTCTATTATGCTTTATATATGAGGCTGCTAGAACCAGAGTGGCCTAACTGCATTTTTGCAACTTTTGCAATTTTGTAATATAAAAATGTTAATCTACAAAACTATAGCATCCTAAATTGTTTTACAAGTACAACAAAAGATGACAATACAAGTAAAATTTCGACTTATATTCAAATCAATTAAATTGAATTTAATTTAATTCCCTCCATATTGAAAAACATGGTTCTTGTAGTTAGACTGCTCTGGTTCATGCAGCCTCATAATCTGCTTTAGCCTATAGCAGAAATTCTATTGATCTTTTAAAGCCATGTCTACATGGGTTTTATTGTAAAACATAACCAGAGGCTATTCAAAAGAGTGGATTTAAATCTAACATTACATTATTTCTTTTTTTGTCGGAATTATTAGCAGTGTTTAGACTTTTAATGAGATCTATAAAAAAATCCACCTGTTCATAAGCTAGTTATATGTTTCCAGATTGTAAGTAAATTGGTTTTACATTATTGATATCACTTGGATAGGTGGTTACTAAACCTATAGGTTTTTCCCTCCCTATAGATTCTATGCAGTTAAACCATCAAATTTGGGTACCATTGTACCCGACTGTGTAATCAACTTAAATATTAATAATACTGGAAGAAAAAGTTTGATAAAATACTTATTTATATCCTTTGTCTAAAATAAGCAATTATTTTGTTTAAAGTAAGAAAATAGTTGATTAAAAAAATATTTGAGGACGTCAGATTAAATATTCTAGATCTGGCTCGAACACAGCTAACACAACAAACAAAAAATAATGTATCAAAGTTTTTCTTTTTATTAAAAGCCTAATAATCGCTATGCGCAGTTTCTTTTCGAAAATGGCTTAGTAATTCTTTGTTTTTTAATTGCAATTATTAAAAAACTAAACTGCTTAGTCTTTAGTGTATGCATACCTTATTAAAAAAATGGGTTCGTTTATATTTTTTGTGCGTCCATGCGGACAGGCAAAGGCAAGAAATCCCATACAGCCTATACAACTGTTTTAGCACTACGTCGAGAATGGCACGAAATTTCATAAGTATTTTTTTTCTTTCATTTTCATTTATGGGGCATTGACTTGAAGTAAATGATAAATAATATAAAAATTATGAGGCGTGCACTTTTAGATTTTCCAAATTATCTGAGTACTGCTGCTACTTGCTTTTGATAAATCTACAATTGCCTTTAGCTTGTCAGTGTAACTATAACATCGTTTTCACTGTTTTCAAAAGGCATACATAAACTGCAGTAGTCCTTATTAAATGTTTTATCTTTGAAACATTGGGTGACATTAACTGCTGACAGTCTTTTTTAATAACACTTAATCGAAAATAAATTCTTGTACTGATGTTTTTTTTTGGATGATACTACACCCATACTGATATGATGGCTAGTGAATCATATGAAGTACTGTCATAAGAGCATATCACTGCTTGGTTTCCTGTAGGTTTACAAATTACGCCAGGAGAATGAGCTACGGCATCCTGCGAAAAATAACAGTTGTGGATTATGTTGAAATTAAGTGAATTTTACTAGACTAGATTAGTTGATACAGAGTATTGTTTTGGGTTCTTGCAGTGATATTAGTTGGTTACATCTTTGACAACATAGTCTGGAATGAATGTTGGTGATTTTTATGATTATTAATAATATGAATAATACATATGTAATCGATTTTTCTTTGTATTGTAGGTAAACCGTGCACCCTGCTTGCGCAGACGTACATACCGTGCGCACGGTCGTATCAACCCCTACATGTCATCGCCCTGCCACATCGAGGTATGCCTTAGCGAGCGTGAAGACGCAGTAGCTCGTGCAGCACCCACTGACGATGCACCTGCTAAGAAGAAGCTCTCGAAAAAGAAGCTTGCACGCCAGAAGGAGAAGATGATGAGGGAATAGATATATAAGGGTTAATACACGATTTACACTCAATTTTTGGTTTTATTTTATGGACATATTGATAAAAATTGTTCACATTGGGAATATCAGGAGAATGCATTGGATATTATTGTGTCTAGTTTTCAAATCATAATATTGCAATAATATATTTGTGTTGGTGGTAAATGACTCCCACTGCTTGAAAAATATGGACACGTGAAATTTTTATATTACTACGTCAGCGACATCTGTCTTTATTTAAATATCCAATGCTTTGTTATAATGCCATCTTTTATGTCTTAATAGGCAACAGTTACTCGGCGAAATAGGTTTGGAAAGCCATCTTCGACACAAGATGGTACACCAAAGGGTTACCCTTTGGTGTATCAACTGAACGGGCCACTGAAGATGAACTGGCATCGGTGGCCTGTCCCCAAGACTAGAGAAATACTTGTCCTACAGGTTGATGAGTTGCCCGCCGTCCAATGTGTTACCTCTGATGGATCAGACAGTATACATATTTATAAAGTTCACAAGATTTAGCAACAAGAATAACGATGAAATATAGAATAGCTGGTTACCACAATCGCTTACTGATTTATAATTGTATTAAGTTGATTTATAAATTATTTAACTCTAAAAAAAAGCTATTTATTTACGAACTTAAGATACACTAACAAAATAATCTGACTGGGCTTATATTTAAATATTTCTGTTTCTTCACTAAGTATTGATTTTCACGTTTTAATGTATTTATTTTATGATAAACTTCACAAAGAGAATGGTCTAGGTAATAATTTGACTCTGCAAGGGCTTTAGCAAATTTACTAGCCTCCATCCTCTTATTTCTAGCATCAATAATTAACTTTTTTAACATTGCATTTTCTGTTTCTAACATAGTAACTTTATATTCAAATTTTCTATCCATTACTGCTTAGTTCGTATTTAATTTGACATTCAGTTCCTTTAATTCGCAAGCTTCCAATTTTGCTTCGTGTAATACAGACAATAGTTCAATATTCCTTTCTTTTAGATCTATAGCTCTGGACATTTCTTGATGTTGTTTATCTGTAGCTATAAGCAGTCTGTCTCGTAATACTTCATTTTCTTCAACAAGTTTATTTAAATGCGAAGCTGAGTATTTTTTTCTTAAGGAACTAAATGTTTTCTTGAGTTTCATAATAAAAATATCACTTATAATTTTGACAGAAAAGTTTGATAGTTTTAATTATATAGTTTTCGATTATATTTTATTACTCTGTAGTTTCAATGCGTATAGAGTTTTACGCTAGTTGCACGAAAAAGGCTGTATATACATTTTTATTGATATTACGGCATCAATGGATCTTCAAATATTAATTTAATTTAGGATTGCTTTCCATTACGTCGCAGAAAACCGTTTACATGTGGGCAGCATAGGACCGTTATTGATTAACTCGCGGGAAGGCTATGTACATCAGTGAGCAGCAATAGGCTTATGGATAGATTTCTATTTAACGCGTCTATTAAATGAGGAATATGGAACCATGTTAAAATAATTGCAAATACTTTATTATTATATAGACTCAAGCAAGCTGAGCTTTGAGGCGACTGATTTTTACAGGCGAATTGTAAGGGCCAAACATACACCAGACAAAATATGGAGCCATGAGCATTATTCCTTTGTTTAACAGCGCCATCTACCCAAGTGATACGTCATTCGATGTATGTACATATGTATGAACACTATTCGAAGTCTCACATTTGGTTTCAGAAAATAAAATGTGTCTGGTAGATCTGGGCTCTTAGTGTAATAGGTAATTGTATCTACCTAATCAAAAGTAGTGATATCATCAACGCAAGAAAAATATAACACAGGAAATGAAGAAACTGCACAGAATGTAAAATTAACTTATAGTGTGGGCCGATATTAGGGTATCCCACGCGATAAGTAAGCTAAATTATTGGCATTATTTAGCCCGTTTTACTAATCCACTTTACACTACAGACTAGACAGAATATCTCTCGGGAGCACGTGTAATGTTGATTGTAGCCGATACGAATTTTATGTTAGGCTATGGTGGATTTTTTTCTTGGGGTAACTGATTCAGAATATAATATATATTTTTCGTGGCCGTCATATAAAATGTTTGAATGATCACCAGGCGAATAGGCAGCAATACTCTCCTGGCTAACATATAAAACCCATTGCAATCGCCAACCCACTCAATTATGGTATTGTCCACTAGGCCTAGACTAGAGTGAATAACGATGTGCTGTTGGATGATTTTTAGACAAGGAATTTTTAGTTAAAGTATTTATGAAGCTTGACATTTTTACCGATACATGCCATTGTTTTATTCTTATTTGTTGCAATCTACTTGGTTATTTCTGGTCATATGCGTCGCACTGCTGGATTCAATACTCCTCCACTATAGAAGGGAATTTGACCTAGTATGTCCTGTTGATGAGACGGTGTATTTTATTGCTGATGATGACATGAATAAGCAACATACATGTAGATAAGTGATAGTGTTGTTCATGGACCTTTGCAGGACACAGGTCGCGGCTTAACGTGAAGAAAAATACTTCTGAAACCTAGTTTCTAGTTTACTAGGACATGTCATAGCGCTCGGTACGGAGGTGTCAAGTCAAACAGTTTTTCAGAGCACTGGCCGTAAAGAGCCGGTAGAGTACACAGAGTGACCCAAAGTCTCACAGCTGCTTCTGTGATTCCAATCTGTCCGAGAATTTGCACAACACGTTTTTGTAAAGAGTCAAGGGGGCTTAATTGATAATAAGAAGTGCATGCCCAGAGATGTGAGCAGTACTTCATATGAGGGAGAAATTATGTTTTGTACAACACAAGAAGCTCACAAACTGGACTTTGTTCTATAGCTCGACACCAAGATCCGAATACTATCGGTTTACTCTTTGGAAATGAGGTTTCATGATAAACGAAACCTTTTTGGAGAAGACGGGTTGGTATAGGGTTTCATTACGAGTTTTCCATCTCTTGCATAGATGTTTTATCCCACATAATTTCATCTCTTGCATAGATATGGTGGCAAACGAGCAAGGAGGACAAATGACGGCTGCCTACCAATACAAAGGCAAACCCACCCACTTGGGCTGCCGGCTCTCTCGCTCACCGAATGATGCACAATAGCACAACGCCATTACTCAGACGTCGATCTTTTGCGAGAGTGTGGTACTACCCCGGAACGATCGGCCCGCGGCTGTAGACAGAAAACTGTCAACAGCGTGGTCCTACCACTAAAAATATATTCCACATAATTCTATCGCTTGTATTGACGCTGGGATATCCTTTTGTCATCTTTTACGATATACGGTGATTGTGGATTCTATTCTTACTCCGTATTATGACTATTTTAGGTCACAGGTTTTGTTTCGAGTTTCCTATTTCCTTTATTGATGCTATTTGCTTACCTACGTCTTTTTTTAAACTGGTTGCAGACTAGCCTCACTCATCTCAGCTATCTGATGAGTCGGAACTCACTCATCTCGGCTATCTGATGAGTCGGAAAGATGAGGAGGCCGCTGGTTCCTCTCTTCAGTTATTAAAATCCATCGCAACACAGGACTTTCAATATTACTAATCCCTAGACCGAATATTTACTTACGTCTCTTACTCATCTTTTATACAACAAATAAATTAATGGATTACCGTATTCTTAATTTGTAAGCACACATACAATTCTATTTAAGCATCATTATTTTGCATTGGTCCTATCCCCATTACTTAAGGTTGACGCAATATATAGGTACTCGTCTTCCATTGCACATACTTGAAAAGTTTTGGCAGTAGTTTTATGACCGGCCGCCTGCCTAATGGCAACTCTCCTTGGGTATGTAATTGTTGACCAGACGGCATCAGGTGGAATTTGTCCAGGTCGATATAGATGATTGCCGTATGGTGACAGAGTAAGAATACAATTCACCACCCCCTGTCTTACCCGTGGGCGATCGTAAGAGATGACTAAGGGATATTAAAATCATACAACATCTATGCAAGAGAAGGCAAACTAAAAACCCTATACCAACACCTACATATAGACATAGTAGGTCAATTTCCCTCCCATTATGGAGAAGTCTCGAGCCCAACAGTGGGACATATTTGAGCTGAGATGAGATGATATAAATGACCCATTAATCAAACATTAGGATTAGAATATATTTCTGTTGATAATTTACTTAAAATGGTTGCTTATGTGCCAATATGTGTATTCTCTATAGGCAGCTAGATACAAACTCCCACACATATTTCCTCTTCCTTACACCTTAAGGCGATTAACTATATATATTTTGCGGTTCCGCAATGTGATGTCGTATCTTGTTAGAGGTTTGTTGTCGCTGCTTAGTTGATATCCACGATCCACGAATGTTGCGCGCGCGTACTGCAGCTCTGTTATACGCGTGCGCGCTCGTTGCGAAATTCGCCGAAGCAGCGCCTGCGCTCCCGGTGCGATCCGATAATAGAGGTAAATGATTATTAAATTAATATTTCAATTAAAAAAAGAAATAGCTAAAGATAAGCCCGTTAGCGATGGTTTGAAGCAATTCAAGTGTAAAGGGCAAAAAGCAATCCCATCATAACATCGTATTGAATTGTTAATAATATAAAGATTTGATTTCAATTTCATTCTGTGTTAATATCGCATATTATTTCTTCATTTGCTATGGTTGATTTGCAGAGTATGTCTTTAGTATTAAGTCTGCCTCTATAAAAAAATATTGTATAGTTAAATAAATATATAATTAAAAATAGCTTAGATATATATATATATATATATATATCTAAGAGATAGACTTTCTGAAAATATTGTTATTTCTGCAATCGCATTAGGTGTTTTCGGAATCACTTTTCGAAGCAGATTACACGCTGAAGTCTCGTCTACGGAATGACCTATTGCTTAATAAACAGAAAAAAATATTTCAAATGTTAGTTAATTTTTAAATGGAACTCATAAAAGTTGTAAAAAAAGCATTAAGTTCGTTGAGTTTCTATTCAGATTTTCTCTCAGTGAGGCTGCATTCCCGTAGAAAGTTATTTTAAGGTATTATAATAAAATGATTTTAAGGTAACTAACTTAAGTATGTACTAATCTAGCTAACCTAACTTAAGTATGTACTAATTTTGTTTTTTGAGACAAACCGTGGTTCAATCGCACCTCACACAGCGCACTAACGTATGACGGCTTAAAAGACTTGCTGCATTGAGAGGTAATATTGCCACTTGGGCGGACTAACGATAACAAGTCTTCGGTGATATAGATCTTATAGAATACATCAATTATATTTTGAAGAGATCAAGTTATCGAAAAATAAATATGTTTAATTGCATTTCAGAATTGCTCTTGTAAATAACTCATCTCAGCTCATATATGTCCCACTGCTGGGCTCGAGCCTTCTCCATAATGGGAGGAAAATTGACCAACTGTACCACGCTGGTCAGTCGTGTCGGTATAGGGTTTGGCTTCGAGTTTTCCTTCTCTCGCATAGATGTTATGTGCATTTTATATGCCCTAGTCGTCTCTCACGATCAACCACGGGTAAGACAGGGGGTGGTGAATTGTATTCTTATTCCGTCACTACACGGAAAAACTTGTTGGTCTTTTAAAATGATCTTCCATAAACTTTTCTTACTTATGCTTCTTTTATTATATATATATATATATATATATATATATCTTTTGGGAGACGACTAAGAGCCTTATAACGATCTGGGCCAACTCCATCTGATGCCGTTTGGTCAGCAATTGCGTTCCTAAGGAGGGTTGACGTCTGGCAGGCGGCCGGTCATAAAACTATTGCCAATAACTTTTACAATATGTACTATGAAAGAAGAGTACATATTGTATCGAACCCAAGTAATTGGGATAAGAGTAGGAGAATGATGATGATGATATTCCTCTTTTACTCATCTTTCATAGAAATTCTGTGTGGTAGCGGCTACGAATGCAACCAACCGTTAATTTGCTCATGGATGTCGTAAATTTTATATCGATCCGGGCTAACTCCACTTGATGCCGTTTGGTCAACAATTACATTCCTAAGGAGGGTTGACTTCAGGTAGGCGGCCGGTCATAAAATAATTGCCAGTAACTTTTGTAATATGCAGGGAGAGGAGTACATATTGCGTCGACCCCAAGTAATTGGGATAAGAGCAGGAGAATGATGAATTACGAAAAGATATCTGAAAACGGTAATAAAATAATAAAAACAAAAATATATATATAAAAGAAAGTTCCAAACATGCAATCAACTCTACACATACTGCAAAAGTTATTAGCAATAGTTTTATGACCATAAAACTATTGGGACGTAACGAGTATATATTGCGTCGACCCCAAGTAATTGGGTTAAGAGTAGGCGAATAATGTCTTATTTTTCATTCTCTCATTTTAATTAATTTCAATAATTAAAATAAGAGAATAACAAAGCGCTTTTGATGTGTTCAATTGAATCATAAGTTCGTGTAGATACTTGTCGCAGTTCAATCCATATCATGAAAGTACTTTAGGGCTCATATAAAGGAAGAGGGAGGGTCGCTTAACATCTCAGTAAATTGGTGATATCAAACCAGCTGCAAATATAGGTAATATTAGTTGAGAGTATTTTTTTATTTATTTATAGTCTGTCCTACTATTATAAAAGAAACGTTAGTTTTGATTGCCTTTTGATAACTACTGATTGACTTGCTTTATTGAAATGAATAAATTGTATCCTTATCATGTTGTTTAGAGTACAAAGGAGGTATGTCGGAGGAAAATCTAATATAGGTACCGCAAAAATTAAGTGAACGAAATCTCTTAAAAAAATAGATAATATCCAGTTTCTCAAAATTAGCAAAATACCTATTTGCTAATAATTTTTATTATTTTTTCCAAATAATAAGGCTGTTTTTTGAATAAATTATATTATTATTTACACGAGCTGTGTGTTGGCGGCGTGAAGGCGGCGCGTGACCCCATAGACCCACCGTAAAACTCCTCTCTCTTCGCCGTCCGAGCGGACCACCGGTACTCGATTTTTGACTTCGGTGGACCCTTACTTTGCTTGTGGATGTCGTAAAAGACGACTAAGAGCCTTATAACGGCCTGGGCCAACTCCAGCTGATGCCGTTTGGTCAACGATTACATTCCTAAGGAGGGTTGACGTTTGGCAGGCTGGCAGTTACATTGGGATAAGAGTAGGAGAATGACGATTATTATTTGCACGCATTGTACGTGGTGGCGATTACGATTTCTAGCAACCTTTACATTATTTATGGGTTTCGTAAAAAGTGACTAAGAGCTTTATAGCGACCTAGCCAGCTGCATCTCATACCGTTCTGGTCAACAAATAAGTTCCCAGGTAAAGCTGAAAGGTAGGTGGCCGGTCATTAAAATATCAGAACTGTTTATAAATACATATATGATAAATAAAATATAATATGTCTTTTTATAAATATTTAAATATAATATATTTAAATATAATTTTTTTTTTATTAATATATCTTTTTATAACTATATGATAAATCGTTAAAAACAGAGTTTTTTAAGAAATTATAACACTCACCTCCTTTATTTCTCCTCGGCTTCGTAACACAATTGTTTCAATAATAAATCATCGTTTAAACTGTCGTAATTTCATTGTAACAAAGTCAAGTATTGGTGTAGGTTATGGCTGTGCTTATCATATTAACCGGGTCTTTTGCAAACGTACAGTAAGTAGATTTAATCAAGGTTGAAATGGGGTCACATAAAGAACAGGAAAGGCATACCCCTCTTGATTCGTATTGTGTTTTTTTTTCTTCTTCATTATTTTTAGCATACTGATTATTATGTCTTTTTATTTCATAGTGATTCAGTATTATAACATATGAAATAAGTATTTTCTGCATAAAATAGATAGTTTTCTTATTATGAGGGAAAATAGTTTTCCGTAAAGCTATGCGATATTTGCCTTCTTTTTTTTAAATAAATAAAAATTGTAATTCAAAACATTTCACGTATGAAACGTGCTGGAAGAAGGTGGAGTCAAGATTCTCCGAAACCGGCGAGCGTGTATGAAGAGAATTATGAATGTTGAAGAAGCGAGTGAAGTATGCAAGGATAGAGTTCTCTGGCACTCTGTTCTCTCTGCCTACCCAGCAAGGGATATGGCGTGTTGTTATGTATGTATGTAAACGTCAAATGTTTTTGAAACCCAAGAACAATTCAGTTACTAATGGCCATTCAAAATAAAAACAAAACACCGTATTTCAATTTAGATTTTCTTTAAAAAAAAAATCATAGACTAATGCAATATCAAAATTCAACCTCTAGCAATGTTTAGTAATTTTTAATTTTAGTAGGTATCGTTTTTAATGTTATTTAGTAGGTACCATTTAATGGTAGTGTGGTAGCGCGTACGAATACTACCAATCCTTACTTTGCTCGTGTAGATGACGTCTAAAATATGTTATATCGACCTGGGTCAACTCCATCTAGTGCCGTTTGGTAAACCATTATATTTCCAAGGAGGGTTGACGTCTGGCAGGTGGCTGGTCATAAAACTATTGCCAATAATTTTTACAATATGTAGGTACTACGAAAGAAGAGTGCCTACATATTGTATCGACCCCTAGGAATTGGGATAAGAGTAGGAGAATGATGATGGCAAATATGCAATTAGCTTCTTTTTTTAATAAATAAAAATCATAATGGATAACGCGTTACGTTTCATTCCCAAGAGTAACTAGTTCGGCGCGGCGTCCGCCCTTTCGTGGCTTATGCCGAATGTGGGCGGACCGAGCGCTACGTGCCGACAGCTGTACGCGGGGGTCGTCTGCTCGATGGCCCTGTACGGCGCACCGGTGTGGGCGGGGTCCCTGACCGTCCGACTCAGGGCTCTTCTGTGGCGACCACAGAGGGCCATGGCGGTCAGGACCATACGCGGGTACCGCACGGTGGCGAAGGAGGCAGCTTGCCTGTTGGCCAGGACTCCCCCGTGGGACCTGGAGGCGGAAATGCTCGCCGATTTGTATCGGCGGGTGTCGGGGGTGCGAGCGGAGGGGGGTGTGGTTCCATTGAGGGAGCTCACCGCCTGGCGTGTCGACGCCCGCCGAGACGTCATTGCCCGTTGGGCAGTCCGGCTGGAGAGGCCTCGGTTCGGTGTGCGGACTGTGGAGGCCTTCCGGCCGGTGCTGATGCGGTGGTTGGAACGGCGGCACGGGGTGCTCTCCTTCCGACTGTTGCAGGTTTTGACGGGGCATGGATGCTTCGCCAAATACCTGCACACGGTCGTTAGGAGGGAGAGTACACCGTCCTGCCACCACTGCGACTGCGACGAGGATACGGCGCAGCATACGCTCGAGGCTTGTGCCGCTTAGGCAGAGCAGTGCCGTGAACTCGTCGCAGTCATCGGTGCTGACCTGACGCTGCCGACCATCGCCAGGGCGATGCTCGACAGCGTCAGGAACTGGGACGCGGTCGCAGCCTTCTGCGAGGCAGTAGTCTCGCGGAAGGAGGCGGCGGAGCGCGTGCGCGAGGAGCGTCTCCTCGACGACGCGAGCCGTCGCCGGCGACTGGGGCGGCGTAGGCGCGATTACCTGCACCTTATGCCGCCCTAGCTGAGGCCGCGGGTGACTGGACCGGGGAATTAGTCCGTCACCCGCCGAGAGGCTGACCGCGAGGAGGGGATGTCGCTCAAGAAGAAGGTACCCCTCGGGGGTTATTCCGTCGGGCTGGCCACTGACGACAAGTTCACGCTCCTCCGGTGGCCGGTCCAACGACGAAGGCGAGGTTAACGGGTGGGTTATGGGTGTGCGTGCTTACGCCCCTCTGTCGCCCCGGACAGAGTGGTGCGAGGAGCGCGACGACCGTAGCCCACCCCACAAAAAAAAAAGAGTAACTAGTTACTCCTGACCATACCAAATAAAAAGACACAGGTTTTACAAATTTAGATTTTCTTTTCAAGAAAATGCAATGTCAAAATTCAACCTCTAACAATGTTTTTTTTATTATTAGGTATAATATCGTTTTTAATATTATTTTGTACCAATATCCAAATTTTTTGAATTTATGGGAAGACAGCGGTCGGTGGCCTTTTTTTGGCAGGCTGTGGTTTACACACACCCCGTCTATTATCCGTGGTGAAGGAAGGGTGGCTTGTGGCTACATAACCCAACTTGTTCCTTCTCTATTGCTATTGGACTCAGCACTGGTGCTGGACTGGGCTTAAAATCCGTAGCTGGCCCAAAGATGCCCTTTCGAGTATCACTCCATTGACGCTTCGGCAAACTCTTGTGTTGCCGTGGCGCTTTACGGATAACGGACTAATCTTCGGTCCATCCACCCGCAATCTCTGCTAGGGCGGCATCAGGCCATATCATCTGAGGCTTATGGCCAATTTTTGCATAGAATAATTGATCCACAATGATTGTTTTTTTATTATTTTAATAAATCTTACTTACCCAACAGTATCATTAATATTGCGTGCGGTTTAGTTAAATATGTAATATTTTTATTCTCGAAATATATATGACCTTTTCGTGTGGTGGTGGAATATAATTACAAATCACCCGTCCCTATCTTGCTCGAGCAGTGTCGTAAAAGTCAACTTTTAAGTAATTTAATAACATCTATGTAGGCAAATGAAAACTCGAATAAACATCATTTTTTAAATTGAATTTTTTAAATTATCACGAGCCTAGATTCATTATTAATGAGTAAGACAAAGTAATCATCTCCATTCCGTGTGGTGACGCTGTAAGAATGCAATTCATCTCCTCCTAACTCACTTGTCGGTATCATATAAGACGCTTAAGGGATATAATATGCATACAACATCTATGCAAATGAAGGAATACTTAAAATAAAATCCTATTCCAACCGATTTGAACAGCGGGGTATAGTAGGTCAACCTGTGAGGGTAGGCCGCCGGGTGGGCCTTTGAAGAAAAGACCGCGTTCCAGTGACCCACCCGCACGACGTCGAGACGTATGTGTAGGGGGGGTCTACGGGGTCGTGTGCCGCTTCTCTATCACCCTGGACGGATTAGCGGGGCGTGACGTACCGTAGCCCGCCGTCAAAAAAAAAATAGTAGGTCAATTGCCAATTGTGAAGGGGGTTCGCTCCCAGCAGTGGGACATATATGAGCTGAGATGATAGATCTCTTAGCAACAATTTCCTGAGGAGGGTTCACTTCCAACAGCTTGCTCATAAAACCTAATTGCAATATGTACGATAGTAGAAGAGTACCACTCCGAGTAATTGGAATAGAAACATGATGATGATAATAGTATGAATTTGTTCTACGTAGAGATCGAACCCACGACACTGCACGAGAGGTCCGTACTCCACTACCTGTGCAGTCATGAGATAAGGACAGAGAAATAGTTCATCATCATTATTCTCCTACTCTTATCCCAATTACGATATGTACTTTTTTTCATAGTACCTATTGTAAAAGTTATTGGCATTAGTTTTATGAGCGGCCGCCTGCCAGACGTCAACACTCCTTGGGAATGTAATTGTTGACAAAACGGCATCAGATGGAGTTGGCCCAGGTCGTTATAAGACTCTTAGTCGTCTTTTACGACATCCACGAGCAAAGTAAGGGTTGGTACTATTCTAAGCCGCTACCACAGAGCAAAGGACAGAGGACAGAGAAATAGTTATGACGATAAAATCGCATGTTTTTGGAGTAATCAACGTATCTTAGATTATAGAATCTTAGTTGAAATGTCATAGCAACCATTAGTCCATTTATCTTCAATGCTAGTTTAAAAACAGTACGTTGACACCGAAAATAGTATCCAGATGAACTCGGGCGCATGTCAACGATCTTTACGGTGCCTTTGATCATATTACTGGCTGACCTATATTAGTATTGCATTTAAACGGACGTATATAACTGATTCAATGGATTGGTTATGTAGTGATTTTGACCTATTTAAGTGAAGAAATTGTTTAAAATACAAATATAGCTGATGGTGACGTAATTTTGACTTATATGAAAGAAGACATTATTCAAAAAACTAATGTAGTTGATTATGAAGTGATTTTGACCTATTTAAGAGAAGATATTATTTAAAATAAAATTATAATTGATTGATTTTGATCGATCGCATTCGTAATGACGACGTAAGAGAGCGAGTAGGTATGAAAGAGAGTATTGGTTTAAAGATGCAAAAGGGAATGCTCCAGTGGTTCGGACAAGTGGAAAGAATGCCGAACGAACGTCTGGTTAAGAAGATATACAATGCGAAAGTGAAAGGATGTAGGTACCGGGAGAGACCGAGACTAACCTACCTAGACCAGATCGGTCATGTACTGAAGGAAGGTGGAGTCAAGAGTCTCCGAAACCGGCGAGCGTGTATGAAGAGAATTATGAATGTTGAGGAAGCGAGTGAAGTATGCAAGGATAGAGTTCTCTGGCACTCTGTTCTCTCTGCCTACCCTGCAAGGGACATGGCATGATGGTATGTATGTATGTATGTATAATTGATTATGAGGTGATTTTAACTTGTTTAAAAGAAGATATTATTTAAAATTCAAATGAATGTAGTTGATTTTTGAGGTAATATTAATTATTGTTAAGTTGGTGATGTAATATAGAATTCACTATCCCAATCTTACTTATGCGTGTAAAATACGACTAAATGTACACATACATACATACATACATATCATCACGCCATATCCCTTGCAGGGTAGGCAGAGAGAACAGAGTGCCAGAGAGCTCTGTCTCTGCATACTTCACTCGCTTCCTCAACATTCATAATTCTTTTCATACACGCTCGCCGGTTTCGGAGACTCTTGACTCCACCTTCCTTCAGTACCTGACCGATCTGGTCTAGGTAGGTTAGTCTCGGTCTCCCTCGGTACCTACATCCTTCCACTTTCGCATTGTATATCTTCTTAACCAGACGTTCGTTCGGCATTCTTTCCACATGGCCGGCTCGCACGACGAAGAGAGGCGCTTTGCAGGGTGGGTCTATGGGGTTGCGTGCTTCCGTCGCCCCGGTCCGATTTGGCGGAGCGTGACCACTCCATGGCCCACCGCAAAAAAAGGTATATATAATATGCTCAGGAAAACTGGAAATAAACTATACCAAACTGGCTGACCAGCATGTTACAGTAGGTCAATTGGCTTATTGGGTCGATCACGGATGTCAAGGTAGCGGTACCAGTGTCTGACCTGATGGGGAATCAGAGGGTAATGAAACCACACGCCGCCCTTCCGTCGCCCCGGATGGAATGGGCGGGGTGTGTCCAGACCATAATCTACCAAAAAAACACTAATTAGGTTGCCTCGTGTTTAGGATAAAAGGTTTCCCTTGGTCTCACTGAAATATACATTTATTAGATAACGGCATTGCTAATTAAAATTAAGCATTTATAAATACCCGATTACTATACAATATGTAAACATTGTCCGGTAGATGGCATACGTCAACTTGAAGACGTAAGATATGATATGAAGCGAAATTTGCATGTGTAAGTGGCAGCACGATTGGGCCGGATTCCCAATAGGTGCGGGTTCGAACCCCGCTTGTGACATCATTTTTCGTTTCGTAATCGGGTATTTATAAATAATTAAGCATATTAAATGCTAAAAATTTCAGTAATTTAAAATTAAGCATTCGGAGGTAATAATATTAATTTAGCATTATGTAGAATTTAGCATTATAAATATAGAGAATATTCATATGATAATTGAGATATTATTCTATCTAGAAGATATGTATGTAGTTAGTGACCAGTATTAATGTCTATACAGGTCATTGTCACGGCACAGTGTGAATTTCGCTCCGGAAATCTGTTAGGTGTGCCAGATCACTAAATTGAGCATAGGTTACAAACATTTGGCGTTGAAAATTTGCAAATTATACTTTTTTTTACTTAATAAAAAACGCTTTTTTGGAGTATTAGTAGATTTCTGTGTAGTGACAGTATTAAGATTACATTTCAAAACCTCTGTGACTAGATAGATGTCGCTGTAACTATTTTTTGCATCGCACCTTTTAGTTAAGTTTTCTACAAAAGCGTTTAAAAGTACCTATTTTATTTTAAAAGACAATACACTGCACTAAGGAATACATTCTCTCTCTGGCACTCTGTTCTCTCTGCCTACCCTGCAAGGGATATGGCGTGATGATATGTATGTAATTAAAGGAAATGTACAAAGAATTGCTCTGCGTGAAGATTGGAACCATGACACTTGGTATGAGAGAACGTCTTTCCGGACTATTCCGGCATCTGGGCACATATGGCTGCAGGTAATAAAATACTAGAAGCGTAGTTTTCTACAATCCAGGATTTGATACCAGTGGGCCACCCAAATGGGCATAGTGTGCTACACTACCTGCGTTAAGTTGTGGAATTGCATGCCATGCTTTCGCTGTCTCACACAGTTTGGACCTGGATTGGACCATAGCCGCTCACAAAAAGAAAAAGCTTTGTCTTATCACTAGAAAAAGAAAATCGTGGTAATTAGTGCGACATATATAAAGACTGTAAAGAAAAAAGATATAGCGAACAATTCTTCTAATATAATTCCAAAGACCTAATATAATACCTAAAGGTTGTAAATTGTAACATTAAATATCGTGAGCACCTCGATCGTCGACACGTTGGCACTCAACTGACTTTATAGATTCTAATCACGTGTATCATGTGTAACTGTCCTAGATTTTCTTGGGCCTACTATCTCAAGAGCAATCATTCTCCTAATGTGAGTTGTATTTTCAGATATTCTAGTATTGAAGTAGTAGTAGGAATTAATTATTTTTGCTGGCAAGATCATCTTATTTTTCTCTCAGTTACTTGATACTATGTACTTTTCTTACATCGTTGTAAAAGTTTTAGCAATAATTTCATGACTGTGCCTGTTTGACTTCAAGCCACTTTTTTTTTTGCGATGGACTATGGACGTGGTCTCGCTCCGCCAAATCGATCCAGGGTTACGGCAGAGGCGGCGCATGACCCCATAGATCCACCATGCAAAACTCCTCTCTTTGCCGTGCGAGCGGGCCACCGGTATCCGATCTTTGTCTTCGGTGGCGACTTCAACCCAACTTGGGAAGGTAATTGTTGACCAGATGACATCAGATGTTCTTTTGTTTGTTTACGCTGTAGAAATGCATTTACGCACTATACCCCGCCGGTGACAGACGTGGGAGTGTGTGGGACTCGACCGGAATACCTACTAAAACCACAGCGGTCCCTTTCGCGTTTTTACGGGGTGCCGTTGAGATCATCTATTGACATTCTATCCCAATCCACTCCAACGCTAGGCCATCTGGCCACGTCCAGTCGGACATCAGATGTCCTGGCCCAGGTCGATGTAAAGCTTTTAGTCGTCTTTTATGACACCCACGAATGACTTCAGTATTCATAACTGCCACCATACAGCAAGTTTTGATAATATCACTTGTCATGATAAGATTTTTCATAAGCAGTTGTATTGCTATATGTATAATGATAGTCAAACCCGCTAAGCAGTGGTTGCCATTTTTATGTTTGTAACGTCCCGCGTCATACTAAGATTTATAATATTATTCTCCTTAGTGCATGGTGTGGTCTATAAAAAAAAAACGAAATAAATTTTGTTTTTTTTTTGGTTCTGTTCGTCCATTCGGACAGGCAAAGGGATCAAAGCCCATACAGCCAAGTCTTATTTAATTATTTTTCATATATTGTTCATCATTTCTTCATAATATGTAGCCTTAATAGTCATTGTCTGTCAGTAAGTCAAGTCGTTACCATTAATCGGGCGCTGATAACCTAATCAATGATTTTCTTTGGGAATTTTGGGCAAGTATGAAAATACACGTAAACCACTATTATACCATATTCACTACACTTCAGCACTTTAACTGTACCATATTGCATAAAATACCAGCAAAATTATTCAATATAACACCACAAAACACTAAAGAAATGAATATAATACAAGAGCGTGACATGACATTCCCACATTCGCGCCAAAACTTCACGAAATAAAAATAAATGTGTGTGTTGCGATATAATATTAATTTTACTGTTTTCTTTAACTATTTTTTATAATCACACGCTTTCTATATGAATAGTTAGTACATCTGTTACCTATTTATTATCTATCTCCTGCTCTTATCTCAATTACTTGGGGTCGATAAAATATGTATATACTCTTCTTTCATACATATTGTAAAAGTCATTGGCAATAGTTTTATCACCGGCCGCCTGCCAGACGTCAACCCTCTTTGGGAATGTACCTAATTGTCAAGTCGTTATAAGACCCTTAGTCGTCTTTTACGACATCCACGAGCAAAGTAAGGGTTGGTAGTATTCGTAGCCGCTATCACACAGCAGACACATCACACAGCACATAGTTTTAAATGACTACAATAACGTAGATATATTAAATTATAATTTTTCAATGAAAATATCTCAAATTTCTGTTGAAGAATTTGATTTTTACATGTTTTTTTTTTTAAATTGAGGAAAGGAAGGAAGACCTACTACTTTCCCATGATTAATGAATATACCGCTCACCTCAAGAAAGGCAGGAAGGATGCGGGATGGGATCAAGGTGGTATAGAATACAAAGAAATCTTACTGCTGTGATATGTAGCCTCCAGAACTTCAACTTGCAATTTTCCGCAGAACTTCGAATAATGATTCGACACGTGTTTCGCCTTTAAACAAGGCATCTTAAGGACGGTAATAATCGTCCTGAGGAACTATTTGTAATGCACATTTTTTCATACACAGATCATTATCATAACCATCCTGTCCTTACTAGCAGTTATTTATACTCAACGCAATATATACTCTGCTTACATCGTTTATATTACGAAAGCTTTGGTAATAATTTTTGACCGGCCGCCTGCCTGATTTCAACTTTACATGGAAATGTAATTGTTGACTAGACGGCATCACATTTGTCCTTTACGATATACCCGAAAAATGTAAGCGTTTGTAGTATTCGTAGCCACTAACTACACAGTAAAAATGATTACAATAAAGGTACAATATCTAGGTAGTGTAGCCGGTTATTTTTAGCTCTCCAATTGTTCCTCCCACCTCAGGCTCCACTATATAATTTGCGTTCAATATCCATAAATCTGTTGCGTATTTCTTGTTCATTTTTATGCACATTGTCTTAAGTGAAAAATCGGAGTATCCTACGGTCAACCAGGAAGTAGCGGGTAGAGCAATTGTCAACATTAGATTGTAGTATGACGCGTGAACAGTATTTATTGTTTGAGTGACTACGTAATGGGGACCCTTTGAGATCGGATATTAGGGCATATTTATTTTTATTGCTATCGGATTTTTTTAAATTCTTTTATGATGTATGTACATACATACATACATATCATCACGCCATATCCCTTGCAGGGTAGGCAGAGAGAACAGAGTGCCAGAGAACTCTATCTCTGCATACTTCACTCGCTTCCTCAACATTCATAATTCTCTTCATACACGCTCGCCGGTTTCGGGGACTCTTGACTCCACCTTCCTTCAGTACATGACCGATCTGGTCTAGGTAGGTTAGTCTCGGTCTCCCTCGGTATCTACATCCTTCCACTTTCGCATTGTATATCTTCTTAACCAGACGTTCGTTCGGCATTCTTTCCACATGTCCGAATCATCGGAGCATTCCCTTTCGCATCTTTACACCAATACTCTCTTTCATACCTACTCGCTCTCTTACGTCGTCGTTACGAATGCGGTCGGTCAGCCTAACTGCACAGATTTTCCGCAGAGATCGCATTTCGACCGCATTAATTTTACTTTCATACTCTTTTCTGCATACCCAACTCTCGCTTCCATACAGTAATGTTGGGACAAGCACTGCGTTATGTATTGCTACACGTGCCTTCTGGCTGAGGTGGTGGCTGCCGAGAAGTTGCCCCAACGTATGTAGGATGTATGTAGTTTTAGAAATTGCATTAGATTGCAGAGATGGTGTAGTAGATTAAGATGCTTACCCGCTGTGCTAATTGGTTTGATTTCAATGCAGGACAATATTTTGGCCATCTATTCATTCATCAGCCCGTAGACATCCACTGCTAGACATAGGTCTCCCCACGAGAATGCCATTCAGAACAGTCCTGTGTCACAATACTTTGTGCATTGTACAAATTATTGTTAGGGTTAGTTTTTTGTGTCCTTTAATAGTATATTTGTAGAGTCCCCCGCCATAGAAGGTTTATATACAAGTAATTTTAAGAAATAAGAAAAAAAAAAGCTTTTGAAATAAGTACGAAGGCACTCTAATTGTGGAGAGGTTTTGCGATACATAAATCTCCAGAGAAGTTCTATAAGCTTGGGTTGGTTTAATAGCAGTGGATTGCAGTAGATAGATATATATATATATATATATATATATATATATATATATATATATATATATATATATATATATCTATATATATTATATATATATATATATATATCTATATATATTATATATATATATATATATATATATATATATATATATATATATATATATATATATATATATATATAACTAAAATAAAAAGCTTAGAAATTATATAATATGAAAATAAAATTTAACTGGACAGATGGCGTAATGGTTAAGATACCGACCTACTGTCCCATTGTCGTGGTTTCGATTCTTACACATGACAATACTTTGTATGATCCACAAATTGTTGTTCTAAGTCTGGATGTAATTAGTGTCCGTTGTTTGTATATTTGTAAAGTCCCCCGTAGTACAAGGATTATATCTTCAGTACAGGATGTTGTCTTAAAAAGAAATAAAGAAGACCTGTAGTACATTTATAATACCTATGTTAAAACTTCAAGCTAGTAGTAATTGTCATTATTATTTGACAGACTAATCTAATTAGAGTGTTATTCTAGCGTCCATAGTTGAGATTGTATCGCAATTTTTAAGGAAGTTTGGCAAAAATAAAGCATTGCAGTGTATTTTTTTTATTGCAATCTAATCAGAAACCTTGAACTCGGGACTTTTGTACAGCAATGATCTCCCTACAGCAAAATATAGGAAGTTTTCAATATTTTAATAATCAGGTAGTATTTATGATGTTGAATCTACGTATCTCTTCCTAGTTATTGACTAGGAACTTTGTTGTACGTAGTACCTATTAACGTTATGTTCCCTTCCGCGTTCCGTTACATGTACATTATTTCCCGTTTGTATTTGTTTCCTGAAGTTTTAATGTTCTGGATCCTTTTTATAAATAGTTAGATATAGTAATTTTTTTTAGAAAATACCATAACACGTGCAAAGGAATAAATTTATCTATCGTGGGGGACTTTTCAAATATACAATTAACGTATACAAATTATACTCAGTCGAACAACATTTGTGGATTACAAAAGCAAACAAAATGGAAATTAATTCCCCGATGGTTAAACCTGGTGCCAGTTAATAACCACTCATTATTAATTGATCATTAGGAATATTTGCATCTAATATGTAATTTTTTGGTTTTATTTTTTTTAAAGGCAATGTCTTGCTCTTTGAAATTATGCTTGCGTCACCAGGGACTTTACAAATATGCAATTAAAGGTAAAGCCTTGCACTAAGGAATAAATGCTTGAGTCACGGGGGACTTTACAAATATGCAATTAAAGGCAAGCCCTTGCACTAAGGAATAAATTCTTGAGTCACTAGGGACTTTACAAATATGTAATTAAAGGCAAAGGCTTGCTCTAAGGAATAAATATTTGAGTCACTAGGAACTTTACAAATGTGCAATTAATGGATACAAGTAAATATACTCTAAATTCAATTGTTAATTGCACAAATAATTGTTTTATATTGGGAACGAAATGATGACACTCGGTTATAATATGCCGGTGCTGAGACTATTCCGCCATTGCTGTTGGGTGTCATAAAAGACGACCAAGATCTTTAATATCAACTTGATCCAGATGCATCTGATGCCGTCTTGTCAACAGTTAAATTTCCATTTGACGCCAGTCAGGCGGTTGGTCAAAATAATAATACTAAACTTTTGAAATGTGTACGATGCAAGAAGATATTGCGTGGACCCCATGTAATTGGGATCAGAGTAAAATAATGATGATCAAACAAAAAACTGGTAATTGTAATTTAAAATTAAATATAAATATTACAACGCTTGTTTCAGGATCAAAAATGGTACAAGAAGAGACCATAGTTGTAAGAAGAATGCCTAACGCATATTTCTACCCATTTAGTTTATGGCCGTTACCAAAATTTCCAGTAAGAGGTGAGTTGTGCTTCATTTGGTCCAGGATTGCAAATACATTTGTATAATAATTAACATTGTTGCCTTAACGTGTGGCCTGGACATAATGGATAGTGGCAATAGGCAGGCTACATCATTCCACTGAAGTCAAGGGATGGGGCCAGTCCAACGGCGATGGAGAAGTAATGCGGTGAGTTATGCGGTCGTACGCCGTCCTTTCCTTGCCTTGGATGGAACTAGCCGGGTGCATCCAGATTATAGCGTATCATAAAACAAATGCCATATCGTTCGACGAACTGATAACCGCTGGGGATTAAGGTTCTCCAGTGGCGACTATTTAGCGGATAACACAGTGAAGGAGGTCCTTGCAACAGATGGATACACGACTTGGTGAAGGTTGTTGGGAGTCGTTGGATGCGAGCGGCACAAGATCGCCCTTTGTGACTTTCTATGAGGGAGGATTACGTCCAGTAACGGACAGTAAAAGACTGAATGATGATGATGAATAGTAGACTTCTATAAGGGTTTATGGCAAAGTGAAAGAAATTATCAACAGTTATTTTTTACGAGGGCGTCGTAAGAGGCAATAGAAGGAAGTAGGCAAATATCCCCTGGACAGATAGAGTAGTGGTCTAAGTAGCGACTTCCCATACCAAGCTTAATGGGTTCGATCCCCACGCAGGACTTTGTGTGATCCACAAATTATTTGTTTCGAATGTGGGTGTCATTCCTCCTTGGTAATGTAATCGTTGGCCAGACGCCATCAGATGGAGCTCGCCCAGATCAAGTTCGTTGTCATCTTTTACGACAACCACAAGCAATGTAAGGGTTAATAGTATTCGTAGCCGCGCTCTCACCGCTTTCCTCATGGAGACTAATGATGATACATTTAAATATGGTTTTATATAAATATTTTTTTTTTATACTTGGTGGTGATCTTAAACTTTTTTGGAAAACTTATAATTTTGGAGGCAATCGTCAACCCGGCTACCAAGCCTATATTTAAACCATAATGATCAATCATATCCGTCACCCATCATTTCCGTGTGGTGACTGAGTAAGAATACAATTCACCATCCCCTATCTTACCCGTGGGTGATCGTAAAAGACGACTAATGGATACAAAACGCATATAACATCTATGCGAGAGAAGGAGAACTCGAAACAAAAACCTATACCAACACGTCTAACCAGCGTGGTATAGTAGGTCAATTTCCCTCCCATAATGGGGGAGGCTCGAGCCCAACAGTGGGATGATGATGATCAATCATAACGACTTTTCCCGAGGCCCTTGGCACACCATATTAAGATGGATGTGCGGTATGACAAGAATGAATGAAATAAGGAATCAAGTAATTAACATATGAGAAGAGTTTGAAAGTTACGTTAGTGACGGAAAAGTTTTAAGTAAAAATGTTGAATGCTTTACGGGTAAGAGAAGATCGATGAAAAAATGAATGAATTACGTGAAGCATGATATGGATGGAAAGTGAATGAACGGAAAGGTATCATCTGAAGAATACATATTGCGTCGATTAAGTAATTGGGATAAAAGCAAACAAGAAAAGAGTATTCGAAATACCCAGAAAATAAAAATTGTTATGCATTAAAGTCCGAATTAATATTTTTATTTCATATGTAATACTCGCGTAAACATCAGAAATCGTTATTATTATTTTTTTAATTTCACAGAAAACGAGGAGTCAATCGAATCGCGGCATTACAGAAGAAGTTATAATAATAAACGACAAAATGAAAGATAATTATAAATAGAGATAAACTAAAACATAATATAGTGTTCATAGTTTTAATTGTATAATTATAATTTCTCAAACTTGGAAATTTGAGCATTATTTTGACAACCTTCTTCGAGATAAATCGATATTGCTGTACTGACCAAATATATGCGAGCGACGGCCGGCAAAAAATGTATGAAAATCCATATCTGTCGTGTTTTAGCGGCCAAATAAATATATATGTAAATTCATATCTATCGTGTATTTTAAAAATAGAACGATTTGTTACTTCAAATTCTAGTAATCACATAGGCAACTTATCAGAGTTTTATTTAAATTTCGAACTGGCTTCATAAAGAAACTGTTTAATAATAAATAAAAAAAAAAAAACAAATGAACCCTTTAACACGTAAAAATGTTGTTTGTTATTCGTCATGTATACAGTTCTACTTAGTAATACTTAGTTTTAATTTCCGCGCATTGTTTGAGAAAAGCACTATACAAGCTTTGTCCACAACTAGGAATTGATGGACTTACGTATGTGTGTCTCGACTACGCCTCGGCCCACATTTACACGTTCATCCATTAATGTCTCTTTTGCTGGCCGCTGCAGTAATGCACTATTTAATTAAGGAAAAGAAACGAAAATATTTGTTTTACTGTCGTTTTAAAATTTAACATTTTGTTAGTATAAAAACGGCAAAAAAAGGTAATTTTGTATTGCTTTTGGTGTCAAACGAGTAAGCAGCACATCCGATGGTAAATATTACTGCAGCCCATGGGCATTTGCAATATGAATGGTACAGCTAGATGCCTACCAACCCATACCCACCCAGAGAACTGCCGGCTCTCTCATAATTTAATTTTAATGAGAGACAAAAATGGCTTTATATGTGCTACTTCGTTTTACTCAAATAGTACTGATCTTGGTAGATCCTAGAATACCTATATATATTTGTACAATATTTATTAAAATTTAGCTAGTGTGGGGAGTGTGTATGTAGTTAATAAGTTTGTATAATTATGTTAAGGATAATATGCTTATGTAAGGTCTTTTTTTTTCTAAATTTATGTGTTTGTATTTGAATAAAGTGATACATAGTAATATATTTATTATTTTATTTATTATTTTATTTATTATTTTTAGATAATTATATAACTTATAAAGTTCTTAGTCGTCTTTTACAACATCCACGAGCAAAATAACAATTGTTAGTTATCGTAGCCGCTATCACACAGGTTATATTATTTCGATGGTAGATTATTTTGAATCAATTTCAAACTAAATGTAAAATTGTAATATATAAGAGCCTTTATAGGGCTTATGCTTAACAAATGATTTGATGTGATTTTAATTGACTGTATAGATGGCGTAGTAGTTAAGATATCAACTTACCACGCAAATGGGTTCGATTCCCACGCAAGATAATAGTTTTGAGCAAATTACAAATTGTTGTTCTGATTTTGGTTGTATTTTGTGTCCATTAATTAGGAATATGTTTTTAAAGTCCATTGTTATACAAAAAATATTTTCTTAGTGCCGCGTGTTGTCTTATTAAAAGAAAAAGATCTTGTTCATTGTGGAAACATGAGACAGTCAGTGGGCTATTTGAGCTAAGAGAATGTATTAAGATTTTCTTACAGTGACCGAAATAATGTAAGTTACTTTTGTTTTGATACAGTAACGCCATCTCTTATAGCGAAACAAAACTAAGTTGTTTTCTCGTAAAAGAGAAAAGTCCTATGTGCAGTATTGATTACGCCTGCGCTGTAAACAAACGGTTTATCTCGGCTTTCATGCAGCATCTCTCCAATTGTAAACATGTTGAATTGAAAATATAAAAGCAATAACATAAAATATTTAAAAATGAAATTGGAAATATTATTTGTATTTATGGCCTACGTCAGGAGTTGTTTCGGTGAGTAGAAAACAATATTTTTTTATAGTCTATGTATGTAGAAAGATCAGGGTTGGTACATACGCTAAGTAAACTAAATTTATGCTGAATAAAACTTTTTAAATTTATACTTTCAAGTTATTTTTTCTAGGACACTACTAGTTTCTAATTTAATAATTCAATAAAAATACTAATGTATTGACTTGAATAAATTATTATAAAATCTAATTAAATATTAAAAACATTAACAAAGCTACGTCTTTGAGAAGGAACGGCTTTCCTAAGTCGTAATTGTTTTTTTTTTTCTCAGCTTATATAGCTCGTGGTGAGAGAGTAAGAATGCGTCATCACCTCTTCCTTTCCCGCGGGTGATCTTAAAATATGATTAAGATATGCAATACGAATTTTAAGTATTCCTTCACGTGCATAGATGTTTTATGCATATTATATCCCTTAATCGTCTTATATGACATCCAAGAGTAAGGTGGATCCAAGGGTGGAGAATTATATTCTTACTCCGTCACCACACGGAATGGAAATGATAATAACTTCAACTCATTAATAATGAATTTATGCTTGTGATCATTTAAAATTCAATTTAAAAATAAATAATAATGAACAAAAAAGTTGGTGATGGAGTAAGAATACAATGGTTAATGTCTGTCTCTTTACCGTGGGTATCGCAAAAAAAATGAATTAAGGGATATATGAGATACTACCACGCAAAAGAAAGAAAACTCTAAGAACCCGCTTGTTCAACGTGGAGTTGCTATACCAACTGTAGAATATGTGTTGGTTGAAGAAGAAAAATATGAAGATTAAAGCCACCTTTTACATGTCCGTAGTTGTCGTGAGAGATGGATTAGGGCCCCTAATCCCCTAACCCCGATACTTTGCTTCGATACTACTATCGAGTACTAGTATCAAAAAAGAATAGTATCGTTTCATCTCTAATTAGGGGTATAACCAGATAACACGACTGCAATAGAAGAAAACCTAGATATAAAACTTTATTTTACAGTTATTCTAGCAGAGAAGCTAATTTAGGAATAACAGGGGAGGATAAAATGGGAAAGCTATCAGGTTGAGAGCCTTCAGCTCTCACCCACAGTCCGGGTAAAGTTGTCATAGCCATCAGCGGCTAACAACTAAGTCACACATAAAAAAGAAACAAAAGGAAAGAACCTTACTAATGACATATTACTTAGTAATGCTAGATAAATAAGCTAAATGAAGATAAGACCTGAATTTTTAATTTATCATAAAATGTTTTAAAAATTCCAGGTGTTAAATTGCTTGAAGCAAATCCAGATGTGAAAAGGCTTTACGATGATTTATTAAGTAACTACAATCGTTTAATAAGACCTGTAACTAATGTAAGTGACATATTGACTGTCCGTCTCGGCTTAAAACTTTCGCAACTTATGGAAGTTAACCTCAAGAACCAGGTCATGACTACCAATCTTTGGGTGGAACAGGTATGTCTATCCTTTTTTTTGAAGTGAAAACTTCTTTAGGCGCGTTGAGCGTTTTTGGAGGGGAAAAACTTATAGGTTCGCGTCACCGACATGCTAATGCTAATAGTATATCTTAGTATCATTGTGGTTTAAAGGTTATCTTACTAGCGTGGTAAAACCGATTCCTAGATGTTCGATAATATTTTTTATTTTTATATAAAAATTTGAAAATTATTATTATTTCAATAAGTCTTAAGTTAATAGTTTTCACTTCTATCGGCAGTCCCCATGACTGCCTATTGCTTTTTTGTTATATTATAATATGGTCATACCTCGCTCAAATCTTCCATGGTGACAAAATTGTGGCGCGCAGCTCGAAAATCTTTTTTAGGTTTTGGTAGTCTATAGTCTGGAGATACCCTGTCCGATCAGTCAGGGGCAACAAAACAAAGGCGGATAAATTACCGTATCGCCTTCTCATCGCCAATGGGCTGAATATCATTAGCGATTCCTTGACTTCGGTGGTCCGCCGTAAAGAGGAACCCTATTTTATTTGTACTCACTGCTAATTGAGCGGTTCATCGGAACTGATTTCATGACTTCTCTTATCACTCCATACTAGGTGATCCATTTCTTACAAATTTCCTCACATACTTCCTTGGTGACCACAAATTAATTTTCAAAATCATTTTATTTCCAATGTGGTTTTTTGAAATCCCTAAACAGGTCACGTCGTATTGCTGCGTTCCCCAAGTTGAGTTTTACTGATGCAGTTTTTGCTAATAAAACACAAAAGCTTGTTTCTTTTAAACTAAGAACATGCCGTAATAGAACAAACACCACTAGGTGGCTTGATTTAATTTGCTGCATAGTAACTAACTTGACTAGTTGGTGTATTATCCACAATGGGACAATATTTGGCTTGTTATATCACGTTAGCTTCACGGTTTGATATAAGATTGATTGCACAAAAATTATCGTGGGTTTGATCTTCACACAAGTTTCAAGATTCTTTGAATAATACAAATTATTTACAACAATAGATGATTACTATGAATTTGGATGTTATTTTTTTTTTTTTTTTTTTAAAAAGACACTACCCTGCACTCAAGAAATAAACCTTGTATTGCGGGGGACTTTACAAACATGCAATTAACGCAAACAAATTACACCCAGACTCAGAACAACACTTTGTGGATCACACAAAGTATTGTCCTGCGTGGGAATCGAACCCACGGCACTGGCACGGAAGATCGGTATCTTAACCACTACGCCATCTGTGCAGTCTCAGTTTGGGTACGCCATTGTTATTTTGTGAAATTATCAGCGACAGAAGGATTAATTACTTAGTCTGAAATATTATCTTTAAAAATAAAAGTTAAGGATGAAAAAAAAACGGAGCAATGACAAATTGTAGTTTAAGAAGAAGAAAGAGAAGAATTGTTTATATAAGTATTGAAAAAAAAAAAAATTTTATAGAAATGGTTTGACTACAAACTCCAATGGACTCCAGATGACTATGGTGGAGTGGAGATGCTGTACGTGCCATCAGAACATATTTGGCTGCCTGATATAGTCTTGTATAACAATTGGGATGGAAATTATGAAGTGAGTATTATGGAGTTATATAGCCCCTTTTTTTGGATTAAATAGAGTATAATATTTTCCGTGGAGTGACGGAGTAAGAATACAATTCGCCACTCCATATCTTACCCGTGGGTGATCGTACGAGACGACTAAGGGCTATAAAACGCATATAACATCTATGTAAGAGAAGGAAAACTCGAAACAAAACCCTATACTAACACGTCTGACCAGCGTGGTATAGTAGATCAATTTCCCTCCCACTATGGAGAAGGAGGCTCGAGCCCAACAGTGGGACATATAGGGGCTGAGATGAGAGTATAATATGAAGATTAATAGTACAAAATAAGACCATTTATGCGGCTTTTGTCAATTTATTTGATTTTTACATTTACGGAACCAAATCGAAAACGCGATAAAATCCTTAGAAATTTTTACATTTCATATGTGTAGTATTAGCTTTCTCTGTAAAAGTAGATAGTAAATAATTGCATCCCTTTATTGATTTCACGATATCTACAATAAAGATTTATCATGCCATCCACCTTTTTAATATTTAACAAGAATGGGAAATATGTAGTTATATTTGTTATAATTATAAAATTATTTTTAAAATTTTTCAGGTGACGTTGATGACTAAAGCCACATTAAAGTACACCGGTGAGGTGAACTGGAAGCCGCCAGCGATCTACAAGTCATCATGTGAAATTAATGTTGAATACTTTCCATTTGATGAGCAGACCTGTTTTATGAAATTCGGTTCTTGGACTTACAATGGAGCTCAGGTTATTAAATATATTTACTTTGTTGCTTCATTTAATTAATAACCGGTGGTATTATTAGTATGGGAGTAATTATGTGGTCTCGTTGAAAGGTTGGCGATACTGTACACTGTATTGCACGCCTTGAGAAGCGTTGAGGTCTTGCTCTACTCTCGATATATGAAAATCAAGCACTTTTTAAACCTAAAAATTATTGTATTTTTCTCACATTGCACTTATAGGATAATCCACATACATATCATCAGCCATATCCCTTGCAGGGTAGGCAGAGAGAACAGAGTGCCAGAGAACTCTATCCTTGCATACTTCACTCGCTTCCTCAACATTCGTAATTCTCTTCATACACGCTCGCCGGTTTCAGAGACTCTTGACTCCACCTTCCTTCAGTACATGACCGATCTGGTCTAGGTAGGTGAGTTTCGGTCTTCCCCGGTGCCTACATCCTTCCACTTTTGCATTGTTTATCTTCTTAACCAGACGTTCGTTCGGCATTCTTTCCACATGTCTGAACCATCGGAGCATTCCCTTTCGCATCTTTACACCAATACTCTCTTTCATACCTACTCGCTCTCTTACGTCGTCGTTACGAATGCGGTCGGTCAGCTTAACTCCACAGATTTTCCGTAGAGATCGCATTTCGACCGCATTCATTTTACTTTCATACTCTTTTCTGCATACCCAATTCTCGCTTCCATACAGTAGTGTAGGGACAAGCACTGCGTTATGTATTGCTACACGTGCCTTCTGGCTGAGGTGGTCGCTACCGAGAAGTTGCCCCAACGCTCCATTCACTCTATTTCCCGCATTCACTCTTCGCTCTATATCAGTGGTGTACCTTCCATCTCGGCTAAATCCACATCCAAGATATACAAATTCATCCACTTGATCTAGTACATCATTACCTATTGTTACTCTTACATCTGTTCTGGCTTCATCTCTTTCAAAGACCATTATTTTGGTTTTGCTCACATTCACGCGTAGACGCCTTTTCTTACAATCTTCTGTCATTGTGTCGACCAGGGTCTGCAGGTCAGTCGCTGACTGTGCCAGCAGGACTGCATCATCTGCATAGAGCAGAGCAGTGACCACTGAGTCGCCCATATGGACTCCCACATTCATATTGTTCAAGCTTTGGAGACATTTATCCAGATATATGATAAACAGCCTGGCTGACAGAACGCACCCCTGCTTAACGCCGATATTGACGTCAAACCAAGGCGACATTCCATCATCCAGCTGCATATAGGCTCTACAGCCCATGTAACTGGACTGCACAGCCTGTAACAGTTTACCGTTAATACCATACTCCGGTAAAATGTCCCAAAGTTCCTTTCGTACAACCGTGTCAAATGCTCTCTCCAGATCCACAAAACTGCAGAAAACCCTCTGACCTAGGGCCAGATGCTTCTCCACAATGTTGCGCAAAGAGAACACTTGATCCATGCATCCCCTTCCACTCCTGAAACCTCCTTGTATCTTACACAGTAAATCATCGGACACCATCCTCATTCTCCTTTCAATAATTTTACCGTGCACTTTTGCTGCCAAACTGGTCAAGCTTATGGCTCTGTAATTTGCGCAGTCATAACGTGAACCCTTGTTTTTAAACAAAGGCACGATAACTACGCTATTCCAGTTCCTGGGAACCATTCCCGAGCTCCAACATAAATTGAGGAGCAACAGGAACGCCTCCCAGACACAGGAGCCACCAAGCTTGATTATCTCGGCAGACACCATATCAATGCCCACTGCCTTACCATTTTTAAAACTTCTTATCGTCCATTCAACTTCATACATACTGATGCCATCGGAGGAAGCCGGTGCTAAATGTTGATCTACTAAACCACAGGCGACACCGGCGCCAACTCGGGTATCCGCATACATATCGCCAAAATATTCACTCCATCGGCTTAACACGTCTTGTATTTGTGTAAGAATGTCTCTACCTTTAGACCTTATTTTATTCATTCTGAAGGCTGACCAACCACACCGAGACTTCTTCACCTCCCTCCAAAAGAGTTTGGTGTTACTCTTGAAGTTTTTAGTCAGCCTATCTTCTGCACTCATATTTGCTCTATCACGTTTCTCTTTCACTAAAGCCTTGGTGTCATTCTTACATTGCCGATATATTTCTTTCTTCTGTTCAGTCATACTGTCATTCAGATTCAAAGAAGACACATAGTCCAGCCACGATTTCTTCCTTTGCTCTACGGACGCTACCACTTTCGAATCCCACCATGCATCACCATTTGTTTTTCTATGCTTCTTTGAACTTCCACATACTTCTTTCGCTGTATCTACCACACTCTCTTTCAATATTCTCCAGGATTCTTTAATGTCCGATTGCGGCTGACTTGCCATCGTCAGCCGTTCTCGGTCACCCTCTGCATACTTTTCTCTTACACACTCTTCTTGCAACCTTTCAACCTTTATTCTTTCAAGCCCTCCGAAGTGGACACGTTCTCGCCAGTGCCTACACTTTCTGAACAGACCACTAAATCTGGCAATAACGAGATAGTGGTCCGTATCGACTGTGGGGCCTCTGTAGGCTCTTGCGTCCAATATTTTGCTTCGGAGGCGACTGTCTACCAAAATTATATCTATTATACTTTTCTGTTCATTCCTTCTCCATGTATACATATGGATGTCCTTGTATTGGAAAAATGTGTTTGGCACAATAAGGTTTCTCTCCATGCATACATCCGCTATGAGCCTACCTGCGTCATTCACTCTTTTATCACCAAATGGTCCAAGTACGTCCTCATATTTGGGACGCCTTATCCCCACCCATCCGTTCAAATCTCCGCATACAATCACGCGTTCACTGGTTTCTGCCATATCCAGAACTTCCCTAACATTATCCCAAAACTTCTCTAGGTCTGATGCCACCGAAGATCCTACGGGAGCATATGCTATAACCATGAATACCTTGGTGACACCTAGTTTTATACGGACCCAAAGAAGTCTGGGATCATACATTCCGTAATCCTTCACACCTGAAGCCAAGCGAGAGGACAACAGCACTCCTACCCCCATGCTGGCTCGATCGCTCTGTGATACACCAGACCACAGAACCATCCCGCCACCAGGAAGATCGCAAGTGTCGCTGCCCATTCGCTTGGTCTCTGTTACACAGAGCACGTCTAGCTGTTTTTCCGCCATGACGGATATCAGCTCGTGCAACTTACCTTCCACACAACCTCTTACATTCCACGTGCCCACCCGGCACTCTGTTCTCCTCGACTCACCTGACTGGACAAGGCGTGAAGGGTGGCGGCTCATATCGCCGCAACTGCCGCTGTTCAAAAATCGATGTTGATAAAAGGCGATAATTTGACGCAAAGCCGACTATAAAGCCTGAAAATTTACTTTTGAGAATAATCATAAGAACATATTTTATGTCTACTATAATTACAATATATTTTTTTAGGTGGATCTAAAACACATGGATCAGTCGCCGGGTAGCAGTTTAGTACACGTCGGCATTGATCTTAGTGAATTTTATCTTTCTGTGGAGTGGGACATACTGGAAGTTCCAGCGACAAGAAATGAAGAATATTATCCTTGTTGCCCGGAACCCTTCTCTGGTTAGCAAAATTTAGTAGTTAATAATTTGTTAGTAAATTACTTCTTTTAGTCTTATCAAAAATACAAAAATGTGACGTAATCTGTCACAAAATAAACCAGAAATTCAAGAACTTGAAATTGTAGTGAGAAGTAAAGTTGCCCAAATGCAAAACCAAGACTTGCAGCAAGAGTCTCGCAAGTCTTAAAAATCTCGCTGTTAGAATAACACAGAGTCATTTGTTTTGAGCATATGCCACAGATATGAAAAATTCAACAAAATTAATCAAATTCCATTCATCTAACGGCGCTAACTGTACAATTATCTGTAATTAAGTACATACACCTACTGGGCTATAATTACACCTTTCTATTATGAGGCTGTTTAAAATAACATCAAATTATTCACCTGTGGTATTAAGAAGACAAAATGTTGAGAACGCTTTCTTTGTCAAAGGAGTCATAAATTGCTGTCTAAAGGAGTACTGCGAGACTCTTGCTGTTAGTCTTCGTCTTCTGGCATTTGGTCAACATTAATTAGAAGTTTGGTTTCATCATGTATATTACGAGTATACACGACAGTTGTAAGGCATATATTATCCTGGGCGTTGAAGGAATGTGATCTAAAATGTAATTTAACACTTTTTTACTATAAAGTTACAGTATCTTTGGTAGTATTATCTATTGAAAATCTAATTAGCATCCTTAACATCAAAATTAATTTAATGAAAAATAGCAATAGAGATAGAAGATATTAAAAAACTACTAAATAATAATTTAATTATGTATTACAATTAAGGCTAAACTATGCATTTGGTAATTTTGTAAAAAAAAGCAACAATAAATAAAAGAATTCATAATTTGCAAGAAAATATGTATTAAGAGTTCTATATTTTCAGACATCACTTTCAAATTGACAATGCGAAGGAAGACGCTATTCTACACAGTGAACCTCATAATACCATGCGTTGGACTCACCTTCCTCACCGTGCTTGTATTTTATCTTCCATCAGATTCCGGTGAAAAGGTAACTATTGGCCTGTGGTAATTATTAATTGTGTGTCTGTCTATCTAGATATAACAACATTCTGTAATAAAGATTAGATGCTTAATGGTTTTGAAAATAATTGCAACGAGGGACCTCAATTCTTCAGAGATCTATGAATTATTGCCAAACAAAGAATTCCTTACAGAGTCCTATCTACATAAATATAAAGCTTCTACGACTTATACCGTTGCAAACTACATTGTAATTTCGACGACAGAATTTTAGAATTTTTTATGACAGAATGTTGTTAGAATTTAGCTTTCGATGTAAATGTGAATGGGATGTTTCAGGGCATGTTCATAATAGCCTTCAGTCCGCAATACCATCCTTCATGACCCTCATCCATTGGTAATGGTCTTTTTTGAATCATTAGTTAGATGTATGAGTGTGTATAGTATTATTTGAATATTGTTTTCTTAGTTATTGTCTTTCCACACCTTCCCGAATCAAAATTATATAAGGTTGATACTATCAAAGGCTTTTGTGAAAACTATTACACAATTTTTGTTGCATTATTTTAAGTAATTTGTATTAATTTACTTTTAATTAATTAACTATTTAATTTATTTTTTGTAATTATATTCTAGTTGAAATTTGGCAAAAGCATAAGTAACAATTATTATATTTAAGATGTCTATATAATTCATTTTTTACATATTACACATTATAGTCAAAAAGCTATTATTCATTTTTATATATTCTATAACATATTATTAAAATTAAGAGATGTAATAAACACATCTACGTGTTCTAAAATACTTATTTGGACTTTTGAAGTTGATATACAGACTACCATCATCATTTATTAACGCACTATTCAGCGAGTCTCTCACAATTATAAGGATTTAGTCTATAGTTCACCATACTGATTCAACATGAGTTGAAATTTAGAGAGACTAAATCGAAATTTTGAATAAGTTACATATAGTCATACAAATAAAGGACACAGACCAATATTAAACAGAACATATCATTTTTGGGTTTTGAATACATCATTTCCCTGCATGATCCCTTAAATATCACTCATTGATTGTATGTGATACGTGTCATAGGTAATATTTTGTATTCGTGTTAGTGGAAAGACAATTTTCAATTAAAATTTAGTTTTAGAATTGATTTTTTTGTGCACTTGCCAACGAGTGTGGAATTAGGTTCTGTTAATATCAGTCATATGAAAATTTTATGAAATTTATTATAAAAGTAGGTATAACGCTATTTTGAATGTTAAATATATTGTGTACAATTGTTGTAATAATAATAATTTTAGGTCCCATACGGTCAGCACAAATCAGATGGAAAAAATCATTTTTAATTTACTAAGTATCTATGTCATTACCAGCCATTGGTACTTAATAATCATCATAAGCTATAAATACTTACTATTGACCTTTTCTTCAAGATTCTTTAAGCAACTTCAACTTATCAATCTGAATCCGAAATCGTGCTCTATAAATGACTTGAAAATTACGTACTAAAGTACAAGTCCCTGTGGAAAGAAAGGATGCTTGAACATATCATTCGAAATAATATACATATTTTGTTAACAGCTGAATGGTGATTGGAACCAATTAATTCCAAGCCACCAGTATAACTTGAACCCTAGTGTAGGGAGGGGTCAACTTATGTTGGTTGCTAAAAGCGCCACCGTTGAATTGTTAAATTAATTTTTTCCACCTACTTTGTGCTATCGTCGATATATTTATCCCACGCTATTACTGCATGAAATGTTTTGTAAGCATTACAAATTTGTCATTTGTCTTGTCAATAAAAAAATACAGAATCTAATTCCACTAATAGTGCACCAAAAATGAAAAAACATCAACTGTGTAACTCAAAAGAGACTTCTCTTCCTTAGATATCGCTCTGCATCTCCATCCTGGTGTCCCTCACTGTGTTCTTCCTTGGTCTGGCCGAGATCATTCCGCCAACATCCCTGGCAATCCCTTTGCTTGGGAAATATCTACTATTCACCATGATACTCGTCTCGCTCAGCGTTTGGGTGACTGTTTGCATACTTAACGTGCATTTCAGGTAAATATTCTTTTCTCTTTTCTCGTAGATATCGTTAAGCATCTCGATATTGGTGTCGCTGACTGTGTTCTTCCTGTTGCTGGCTGAAATTATCCCGCCGACGTCGCTCGCTATTCCTTTATTAGGGAAGTATTTGCTGTTCACCATGATTTTGGTGTCTTTAAGTGTGTGGATGACCGTTTGTGTGCTCAACGTTCACTTTAGGTGAGTAAAGAAAGTGTCTATAGCTTCCTTTCTCACTGTTTCTTCCTTCTCTCCTGAATTCTCGCTAAGCTCTGCCGCTTCTTAGTACAAATCTTTGATGCTACCCAAAATGAATGCTATGATTAAATGAGTTGACATGATGAAAGTATGAGAAATTAAATTAAAATATAAATATATTACAGCAAGCTTCTAATAGGCCACCCACCCTTCTTTGATTTTTAAGACCAATTATTTTTGGTTTTTTTCTCTATATGTATTTAGCTAACCACAGACCACAGATTTATTTTTGTTGTTTGTTAAAAATTATAGTTTAGAAAGATTACTATTTAACCACAATATGCTGATGTTAATTATATAGGTGAGAAAATAAACTAAAATAATTTAAATAATATATAATATGAGTAGTTTATTATTTTTTATAAAATGAACTAAAAATTGCTCTTATAAAACCTCTGTACATATTCGTTAAATTTTGATTGACCATGAATAAATTGGTTCGCTGTGTTTTGTTTGGATTCGAATTCTTTTTGGATAATCGTTATTTTTTTCGAAAAGATATTTATTTATTCAACTTGAAAACTATAGATCGTGTATTAACGGATTAAAATTATAATAGAAAACGAAGTTTGGATGCCGGGTATTCCGTAATAGGTTCGTAATATGTTCCTAAAACATGTAACTAATTGTGGGTGCGTTACACTTTGAAGCTCGTAAAATTTAGAAGGATCTTCTCGTCTAATACTATACAATTTTTGAAACGTATTTTCTAAATGTCGCCCTCATAATTAGACTCTAAATCGTATAATGTCATATGGAGAGTGTATGCTCGAAATTTGTTCCTTTCTCGAAAAAATGTACATATCAAAAAACTGGTATTATAACGCAATAAAAGCCAACTATTTCGCTTAAGTGAAGTCGGCATACAGATATATAAGTATATACGAAAAGTGCTCAATTAAATCCATTAGATAGACTAATTTCTTTAGTCTATGTTAGTACTTCATGCTTTCGCCACTCAATCGAAAAGACATTTTTATACTAAAATAAAGAACGTATTATATTTCCGAAATAAAATTATGAACCGTCGCGGATTGATTTTGGTGTCCCATACTGTACTCCAACCTGGAAGGCAAGAGAGCGGTCTTTTTATATTAGATTTAACAACCTTCTGTAGTGCTAGGGCTAAACTGTAGAAGACATAGATTCGCAGTAGCCAGTAATTCGGCTATGGGGACGTCCATTAATCACGTGATCTTTTTTTAGCATTTTTTAACCCCCCCTCCCCCTTGGTGATACGTGGCGAGGTTTAAGACTATGAAGGTTTAGGACTTCGTGATTTTTGTCAAATCCCTCCCCCCCCTTTTAAAATCTCACGTGATTAATGGACAACCCCTATGCCCTTAATTTTGTTAAAGTCCATTAGTATCAAGTCTATTAATCCAACAGCTTATCCCGTTTGCCTGATTATCCCTAGATAAGTTATCTATTCAGGTGTCTACTCTGTCAGATTTGCCGTTGTATTGAAGTGGTTGGTCTTTCTACTGATCCTCAATATAACTAACCGCAACGCCAATTAGTTAGAGTTCTTGGGGATATTGGTATACTGGGACCTCTAAATACTTCTGGTCATCCATTAGTTAGTTCATCTTTATAGGCTGTTAAAGATATATCTTTCCTAGATGATTGTCATAAAATTTCTAGTACATTCTGTCCCAAACAGCATTTAGTAACTTTTATTGTCTTTGCTCAATGTTATGGAAGCAGGAGATCAGGCTTATGAGGTGCTTGTTCAATATACCTTCCACAATTCCGTAAAATTGTCACATATGGGATTCGAATCCACACCGTTCAAATCCGTTCCAATCGTGCTACCACTTACACAAGCGTGAGCTGTCGTATGCCATATTTACGACTCGTATTATATTTTTGTCTTTAAAGGAAACGTGTGCCATCTACTTGACAATATTTACACAATTTTTTTCGCTCGTAATTAAGTTTTTATAAATGATCTTTTTCTGTATGTACTGTAAGCTCCATACTATGCTATGTTTTAACTAATATTTTTTTAAGTGATTGGCAGAAAGAACGCGTGTCCATTGTATATAACATTGGTGTAAAAATTTTAATACTTTTAGATTATATGGACTTGTACACATTCGGACAACACTATGCTTTTTGTAAAAGTGCGTTAATTGATTTTATGAGGCATTTTTTAGGATTTCTTTTCGTTCCCCTCCCACTGATAATATATCATGAGAGTTGTCTCAAGTCCATTTCTCACGCCACTAATCTCATATGAGATTTTTCAAAATTCGTATTTTGAGTGTAAATATGTTATTATTTTTATTAAAATTAATCATCATTCTCCTACTCTTATCCCAATTACTTGCGGCCGATACCATATGTTCTCGTCTTTCATAGTACATATTGTAAAAGTTATTGGCAATAGTTTTATGACCGGCCGCCTGCCAGACGTCAACCCTCCTTGGGAATGTAATTGTTGACCAAACGGCATCTGATGAAGTTGGCCCAGGTTGTTATAAGGCTCTTAGTTGTCTTTTACGACCTCCACGAGCAAAGTAAGGGTTGGTAGTATTCGTAACCGCTACCATACAGCTAAACACGATAAATATATGTAATATTTAAAACGCGCCATAATGCTTAATTCATTATTGAATCGAGAACTAGATTTTAGGATATCAATACTAAATAGCTTGACATCTTCATAAATTTAGAATATATAGAAAATAGTCAGATTTTGGCATATTTTAGTCTAGCTTGACATCCCCCCTCTGATTCCCCACGTAATTTATGGATGCTCCCTAACTCTATTAATGTGGTTCTCAGATATTGAAATACAGTGAGATTATGATCTCATCACATCTCAAGTCATATACGTCTCATGGCTGGGATCGAGTTTACTCCACTTTTGGCGGGAATCTAAAACGATTCCCGCCAAAAGTCCCCATTAACGTATTTACTTTTTTTTTTTTTTTTTTTTTGTTGTGGCTCTGTTTATACTTAAGCCAATGTCAAAGTTAAGTTGCAGCTTCTTCTTCTTCTTCTTTTTATGTATTGGCAATCAGCTACTTATACGAGCCATTTTTGCCAGTGTCGAGTTATAATTATCTTCACGTTCTTAATCTTTTCAAGTTAGTCATTGTCTGTCAGTCAGTCGAATTGTCGCCATCAACACTGCTATGGTGACACTGTTAATGGTATGTTGTAGGAATTTTGATGGAAAACGAAAACGTTGTAAAGCACTTTTATATGATATTCACTACATCCCAGCTGTTCTGTCACATCATATTACATAAAACACCATAAAAATTATCTAATATAACACGTTAAAACACTAAGATATCGAATATAATACAAGAGCACAACATGACGTTTTAGATTCCCGCCAAAAGTCCAACGTATTTACTTTGTCTTAAAGATATCCATAGACATTTTTTTTGGTTCTATTCGTCCGGTCGGATAGGCAAAGGGATTTTATTTATTTATTCATTTTTAGGATAGCTAGTAATTGATACATTGTAGATATTAAAATATAAATATAACATAAAATTAAACTAAATGCTCAATTCTTAAGCTATCATAGCATGCACAGAAATGGCAACAAATTACGGAAACAAACTATGAAAAAAAGAAAGAAACAAAATAAATCCTAATTCTTTATTATAAAAAAAGAAAAAAGAAGAAAGAAAAAAAAAGTTGAAATGATTAATATAATTTAATTATTTGAAAGAGTTAAATGGGGTTTAGTAATGACAACACTCTCTTTTTATATTTATGAAGTGAATCATTAAAGAGATCCACTTCACTTCCAATTGAATTGAACGTTGTTGATATTCTAGAAATTATTGCATATTGTTTTAAATTGGTTCTGCTATAGGGTTTGTGCAGGTTGGTTTGTTTGGGATCAAAGCCCATACAGTCAAGTCTTATTTAATTTTTTTTTATATATTACTTAATACTTCTTCATATTGTGTAGTCTTAATAGTCATTGTCCGTCAGTAAGTCAAGTCGTTACCATTAATCGGGCGATTATAAACAAATCAATGGTTTTTTTTTGGGAATTTTGGCAAAATATGAAAACACACGTAAGCCACTATTATACCATATTCACTACACTTCAGCACTTTAACTGTTCTATATTCTATAAAATACTAGCAAAATTATTCCATATAGCACTACAAAACACTAAAGAAATGATTATAATACAAGAGCGTGACATGACATTTCCATATTCGCGCCGAAACTCATAACCATAGACATAGATATATATATTTTTTAACTTATTGAAGGCCTTGGCAGAGCCATCAGCTTAACAGAAACTTAACAGTAATACAATAATAATAGTAATATTTACATTATAAAATAAAATCGTAATAATAATCTTAAATTAACTAATTTATTATACAGTTCCAATTGGGTTTTCTATGAAGTTATATAATGCAACATAAAGTGATGGGAATTTCAGTAGTTTGTATATATATATATATATATATTTGTGTTTTGTTAGTTGTTAGCCGCAGATGGCTTTTGACAACTTTTTGGTGAGCGCTGAGGGCTCTCAACCCGATGCAAGTAAACTAAACGACATAAAGTTTATATAGATTGCGGAACGTATTTTATAGTATCTTGACATTGCCAAATTAATAATAACCGATTTAATTTAAAATTGGGACAATCGAAGAATATATGTTCCAAATTCCGCAGCACATAATAACAATATGTACAGGATTTATTATGAATTATATTTAATATATATCATATAGATATTATACATAGATTATCTATAAAACTTTTGGCAGGAATATGTAAGTGTCATGTGATGTTCTTGTATATTCAATATCTTAATATTTTAACGTGTTATATTAAATAATTTTGATTGATTGTCATGGGTACAATTTGGCAATACTTTATGTGATTCATAAATTGTTGTTTTGTGTCTGGGTATAATTTCTGCCCATTAAATTAGGTATATGTTTGTAAAATCCCCCACAATTGAAGGATTATTGCTTTAAGGCGAGTGTTGTGGTTAAAAAAAAATTAAAAAAGAAATCACTTGCACTCCGCAAGGGAAAATCATAATGTTTCGTTGACGTACACTTTATAGTGTAAGCCTATTGTTTGCATGTAATTTATATATGTTGGGTAAAGTTTCTCTACGATAAGAGAAGATTTCTCTTTAGTTAACCATGTAGTATTATAGTATACCATTTTTGTAAAGGAAGAAAGGAGAGGAAGGTAAGAGGAAATAGTTTCATATGAAATGCACGAACTATTTGAAGTCATAAAAATGGTACCAGTGGCTTGTTCAATTGGAGTAGAGATTTTATATACGCCAAGTTTTCGCTACACTTAGGTTTTCCATTGCCTTAAACGGCTACAGAAAAAAAAGCGGGTTTGGCAAAACCGTAGTCCGTCATAAGAAGACAAATGGGAGAGTTGGACATTGTATTATGTTTTTGTTTCTGTTCTATCACCATTACAATACACCATCTGATTCAGCCATAATATTTTACTATATATTGGAGAATTATATTATATCGTGATTTGAAGGACATTACGCTGCTAATAACACTTACTAGTCAAATTGATAAGTAGTCGTGTTATATGGGCTACAAATATTACCAACCTTTACTTTACTCATATATGTTGTAAATGAGGACTAAGAGATATCATTCTGCCATACCGTTTGGTCAACATCCACATTCTCAATGAGGGTTGACGTCAGGCAGGTGGCTGATTAAACTATTGCCAATAACTTTTGCAATATGTACGAGTAAATATTGCGACGACCTCAGGTAATAAGAATATGAGCAGGAGAATGATGAAATCATATACATTTATTAATACTCCATTAAAATATATTATATGTTATGAAAGAGAGTATTGATGTAAAGGGATTGCTCCGATGCTTCGGACATGTAGAAAGAATGCCGAACGAACGTCTGTTTAAGAATATATACAATGCGAAAGTGGAAGGTTGTAGGTACCGGGACTAACTTACCTAGACCAGATTGGTCACGTACTGAAGGAAGGTGGAGTCAATAATCTCCGAAACCGGTTAGCGTGTATGAAGAGAATTATAAATGTTGAGGAAGCGAGTGAAGTATGCAAGGATAGAGTTCTCTGGCACTTTGTTCTCTCTGCCTACCCTGCAAGGGATATGGCGTGATAATATGTATGTATGTATATGTTATGATTTTCTGTTAATAAAATATATATAAGATACCCACAATACGTGACTGAGAAAAGCAGTTCCCTAAATAAAGGAACATAAATCTCTTCTCCACATTGTAATAATGTCAGTTCGATAACGGAACAATAGTGTGTGAATTATAGCCGCAGTAATGTTCGCTCTAGAGTACCTATTCTATTTATTGAATGAAAGCATTCTGATATGTAATATATTAAGAATTTAGTTACGCTAAAGCCTGGCTATGCTTTTCCATGTGGTGACGGAGTAAGAATAAAATTCACCAACCCCTATCTTACCAATTGGTGATAGTAAGAGACGACTAAAGGATATAAAATGCATTTAACATCTATGCAAGAGAAGGAAAACTTGAACACAAAACCCTATATCAACACGTCTGACCAGCGTGCTATTTACAGGAGGCTCGACCCCAATAATAGAACATATATGAGCTGAGATGAAAGTCTATCTAAGAGAATGCTATAGGTACATACATACATACATATCATCACGCAATATCCCTTGCAGGGTAGGCAGAGAGAACAGAGTGCCAGAGAACTCTATCTCTGCATACTTCACTCGCTTCCTCAACGTTCATAATTCTCTTCATACACGCTCGCTGTTTTCGGCGACTCTTGACTCCACCTTCCTTCAGTACATGACCGATCTAGTCTAGGTAGGTTAGTCTCAGTCTCCCTCGGTACCTACATCCTTCCACTTTTGCATTGTATATCTTCTTAACCAGACGTTCGTTCGGCATTCTTTCCACATGTCCGAACCATCGGAGCATTCCCTTTCGCATCTTTACACCAATACTCTCTTTCATACCTACTGGCTCTCTTACGTCGTCGTTACGAATGCGGTTGGTCAGGTGTTATGCTATAGGTGATAAACATAAAATATGTAAAAGTATTTTTTTTTGTATTAGAATATAGTCTGGTTAATATAATGATTTACGCGAGTTTTTTCATTAGAGATACTTCACATATGGTGTAGTAGTTAAAATACCGACTTACCGTGTCAGTATCGTGCATTCAATTCCCACGCAGGATAATACTTTGTGCGATCGACTTGTTGTTGTTCTGAGAATATTTCCTTAGTGCGAAAGGCGGCACCCTTTAAAAAAACTAATGAGAATATATTTTTTTTTATGAATTCGATTGTAATTAGCTAATTTAGTGTCGCTTAGTCATCTCATTAAAGTTTGTGAAGATGTTTGTCTGTTTGTTACTAAATTACTCGTAAACCGACAGTTGTGGTTGAAAATTGGCGCTTAGATAGATCATTTCCTCGATTGACATGGAGGATACTTTTTATCCCGGTAATGTGTTCCATTTGAAATAATAGTCAATTTCCGAAAGCTGTGTGGTAGCGGCTAAGAATACTACCAACCCTTACATTGCTTGTGGATGTCGTAAAAGACGACTAAGGGCCTTATAACGACCTGGGCCAACTCCATCTGATGCCGTTTGGTCAACAGTTGCATTCCCAAGGAGGGTTGACGTCTGACAGGTGGCCGGTCATAAAACTATTGCCAATAACTTTTACAATATGTACTATGAAGTAAGAGTACATATTGTATCGACCCCAAGTAATTGGGATAAGAGTAGGTAAATTATGAGTCAATTTACCGAAAATTATTTCTGTTCTCCCGAGATGAACTTGTCGTATATGGTAGACTTTGCTTAGTTACGTCATTAGAATTATAATCTAGCTTCTTAGGTAATAAGTGTTATTAAAATAAATTCTGATGTTTACGCGATGTGTAATACCACATTTAAAATAAAACTATTTTTGCGGATTCTATCGCGTTTGTATTTGATACTTAAATTACTGAAGCTTCGAACGCTATACAACATTCGTGGTTACGAATCAGGCACCACACGATTGGGTCCGTAAGAATAATTTTATTTTAAATTAGGTATTATAGAAAGTGGAAGGATGTAGGTACCGGGGGGAGACTGAGACTAACCTACCTAGACCAGATTGGTCACGTAGGTACTGAAGGGAGGTGGAATCAAGAGACTCCGAAACCGGCGAGCGTGTATGAAGAGAATTATGAATGTTGAGGAAGCGAGTGAAGTATGCAAGGATAGAGTTCTCTGTCACTCTGTTCTCTCTGCCTAACCTGCAAGGGATATGGCGTGATGATATGTATGTATTATAGATTAAATACATATGAAAAAATTGTTAAAATAACATTGTGAAGATTATGATCTCTGATGTTTGCGGTCAGTATTACGCATTTGAAATAAAACTATTTTTACTGTAAGTAAAAATTCTCACTGTTCTTGATGGCTTTATCAGGGAAGATATCTCTCCTTGTCGACCAGGAGCAGCTGGGTCAGGGATAAATTTGCCAATCATAAAAAAGGTAACCATACAAGGTCTTAGGGGATGCTACTTGGCCACCGAAGACAAAGATCGGGTACCGGTGGCCCGCTCGCACGGCGAAGAGTGAAGTTTGCATGGTGGGTCTATGGGGTCACGCGACGTCTCTTCCGTCACCCAGGACCGATATGGCGGGGCGAGACGCATCCATAGTTCACCGCAAAAAAAAAGAAAAAGGGAATGCTACATGAAATATTAACCCGTTAGGCAATCGCCGAAGATAAAAACTCGGTAGCAGTAGTCAGTTCAAATGGCTACAGAGAAGAATAATTTAGCAGGTACTATTTACTCGTACATCAATATGTACACACACAGTCCGGGTAAAAGAGGCTATCTGAGGCTAAGAACTAAGTCACACAAAAAATAATCGTTATCCGTGTGGTGACGGAGTAAGAATACAATTAACCACCCTCTTGCCCGTGGGTGATCGTAAGAAACGAATGAGGGATTTATATAAAACGTATATAATATCTATGCAAGAGAAGGAAAACTCGAAACAAAACTCTATATCAACACGTCTGACCAGCACTGTATAGTAAGTTAACTTCCCTCCCATTACGGAGGAGGCCCGAGTCCAACAGTGGGACATATATGGGCTGTGATGATGATGAATGATGAAATTATTATGACGTGAATTTCGACGTAATATGCAGCCTTTTTCCACTTTTTACACATATTGCAAAAGTTTTGGCTATAGTTTCACGACCAACCACCTGTCTAAGTCAACTTATCTTAGGAATGTAATTGTTGACTAGTCGGCATCAGATGGAATTTGTCCATGTCGAAAGGGGGGGGGGGGGGGTATGGTTTGACAAAAATCACGAAGTCTTAAACCTTCATAGTCTTACACCTCACCACGTATCACCAAGGGTGAGTTAAAAATGCTAAAAAAAAAAGATCACGTGATGCCCGCGAATGTATGGACTGGTAGTATACATAACTGCCACTTCATAGCATATGTCGTGTATAATACTAAAACGAAATTAAACCTGAAATTAAATGCTGACGTTCTATTCTTATACTCTCACCAGATATATAGTTATAGACCAATAAACACGGACGCAATTGCCAACGAATGCAAGCACAATAGCAGCACTAACATTCTCGTAATAATAAAAATTAACCGAGTGCGTATTTGAAATGTTATTTCTACAAATAGCTAATGGTTAGGGATGTGCCGAACAATATGACATGTTCTAACTTGTTTTAACTAAGCTTTTTTCACTTCTTTTTTAATGAAAGATGTTACACTGCACTAAATAAAAATCTTTGTCATCATCACATCCCACATATGCCCCAGTGCTGGACCGGGGTCTCCTCCGTAATGGGAGGAAAATTAACCTACTACACCAGGCTGGTCAGACGTGTTGGTATAGGATTATGTTTCGAGTTTTACTTCTCTTGCATAGATGTTATATGCGTTTTATATCTCTTAGTCGTCTCTTACGATCACCCACGAGTAAGATAGGGGGTGGTGAATTATATTCTTACTCCGTAATCACACGGATAATCCTTATAATAATCCTTGTACTGCGGGTAATTTTACAAACACATTACAGACACAAATTACATCCAAGACTAATAATAGAGGTTTGTAAATATCACATAATTTTATTCTGTGTGGGTATTGAACACACGGAATAGGCGCGGTAGCTTGTTATGTTAACAATTACGTCGTTTATGCAATTTTCAGGACCAATTGTTTTTATCTAATATTTAATTGATCAATATTGTTTTGCTGAATATATAATAGAATTTTATACTATTAAAATTTTATTCGGTTATTAACTTTGAGTGGATTTAAATAACTTAGACTTACTTATAGATTAAATACTTAAGTAATTAATCTAAGTATTTAATCTTATTATTTTGTTTGATCACACGTCCCGTGATATTAATAACAATGTCAACATTGATTATATTAAAAATTCATCAATTACAATTTTGGTTATCTCAGCAGTGGCTATAACAACGACGATCGAGCAGGACGTTTGATACCCGATGTCTCATTATTACCAAATTTTTATAGGCACTGTTTCATTTTCATTAGTTACTGTTTTATGTCATCATTCATTCTCCTGCTCTTATCCCAATTATCTGGCGTCGACACGATATGTACTGTGCTTTCATCGTACATATTGTAAAACGTTATTGGCTATAGTTTTAGAACCGGCCGCCTGCCTGAGGTCAACCCTCCTTGGGAATGTAATTGTTGACCAAACGGTATCAGATGGAGTTGGCCCAGGTCTATATAAACTTCTTAGACGTCTTTTACAACATCTACGAACAAAATAAGGGTTGCTAATATTCTAAGCCGCTACCACACAGCATACTGTTTCATGTGTTATAGCTTAAATTCCTTCTCAATAAGTAGGCTTTATCTTGTGCAATAAGTTTTTTCAGTACAATTAAAATTGAAGGTTCTGAGATCAGCGCGTTCAAACGCATAAAATCTTCAGCGTAAATAATATAACATATTACACTAAAAACTGTAATCATTGAATTAAACAAGTCCACCGTCTCTTATAATATTTTTGTCTCACAATGCAATTTCTTAACTTTCAAATATATATTTCATTATCATCATTCTCCTGTTCTCATCCTAATAACTTGGAGTCAATGCAATATGTATACTCCTCTATCATCGTACATATTCCATTTTGACAATAGTTTTATGAACGATTTCCTACCTGGCGTTAATCCTTCTTGGCAATGTAATTGTTGATCAGACGACGTCAGATACAGTTGGCCCAGATAAATAATGGGCATATATGAGAATTCAGTAATGGTAGGGCTATAATGTTGATAGTTTTCTGTACACAACCATGGGACGGTCTGTACAGAGTAGTACTCTTGCAGAAAATTGACTTCTAAGCAGTAGCAATGTTCGCTTCGTTAGGTGAGCGATAGAGTCGGCAGACCAAGCTTCTAAGTGGGTTTTAATTTGTAGGCAGTGGCTTTACCTCTGGTATTGCAAATATCCATGTGCGGCAGTAGCAGTTACCATCAAGTATGCTTACTCGTTTGCCATTATTAGCCATTATAAGCTATAAAAAAATAAATATTAGGTATAAAATGACACTATTTAGACTAGCGTCATATAGCAGTATTAAATACAAAATAAATTCGTATTATTAGTTCGTTGGTTATCGCTTCCCCATCCTGAACAGTAGCGAATAAATCTTTCGTTTTCATTGTTATTTTGTCATTACTGTTATAGAACATTGTGTATATGATATATTGGTAGTAAGATCGCGATATAAGAGCTATTAGTACTTTGAATAATAATCACCGCTTTGAAAATTTAAAGCGCTGTTTGTTTTATGCATACATGCATACCATCACGCCATGTCCTTTGTAGGGTAGGCAGAGAGAACAGAGTGCCAGAGAACTCTATCCTTGCATATTTCACTCGCTTCCTCAACATTCATAATTCTCTTCATACACGCTCGCCGGTTTCGGAGACTCTTGACTCCACCATCCTTCAGTACATGACTGTTTGTTTTATAATAAGTTTAAATTTACGGCGTTTTAAATAAAATATTTATACCTCATAATCGTCATTCTCCCACTCTTATCCCAATTACTTGGGGTCGATACAATATGTACTCTTTTTTCATAGACACATATTGTAAAAGTTATTGGCAATAGTTTTATGCCGGCCGCCTGCCTGACATCAACCCTCCTTGGTAATGTAATTGTTGACCAAACGGCATCAGATAGAGTTGGCTCAGGTTGTTATAGGCTCTTAGTCGTCTTTTACGACATCCACGAGCAAAGTAAGGGTTGGTAGTATTCGTAACCGCCACCACCCAGCTTAATATATATATACCTAGAGGATATGTATACCTACAGGAATATTAAAAAAATATAGTTTAAAATTATGAAGTAATTCACGGTTCTTCTTTTTTTATGTATTGACAACTAGTCATCTTTCAATGTGGTGACGAAGTAAGAATACAATTCACCACCCGCTATCTTACCCGTGGGTGATAGTAAAAGACGACTACGGGATATAAAATGTATATAACATCTATGCAAGAGAAGAAAAACTCGAAACAAAACTCTATACCAACATGTCTGACCAGCGTGGTATAGTAGGTGAATTTCCTTCCCATAATGAGGGTGGCTCAAGTCCTATAGTGGGACATATATGAGCTGAGATGATGAGATGAAGATGAATTAGCTATTTGTAAAAGCCATTGCGGCCAGTATCGAGTTATAATTTTCTTCACGTCTTTAGTCTCTTCAGGCTAGTCATTGTTCGTCAGTAAGTCAAATCGTATCCATCAACAGTGATAGCACTGTTAATGGTATCATCTAAGAATTTTGGTGGAAAAAGAAAACGTAAAGGATTTTTATATCATATTAATTACAATCCAGCAGTTCCGTCGCATCACATTACATAAAATGCCATCAGAATTATTTAGTATAACACGTTAAAACACTAAGATGTCGAATATAATACAAAACCACCACACGAGGTTTTTAAATTCCCGCCAAAATTCGTCATTCAGTATAAAATAAATTATTATTAAAAAAATACAGCATAGATTGCTTTTAAATTTTATGTAATTTTGATAACGGAACCAATCAGTTTAAATCTAATTAAAAAAAAATATATAAATCTAATACAAGTACTGTGTGGTAGCGGCTACGAATACTACCAACCCTTACTTTGCTCGTGGATGTCGTAAAAGCCGACTAAGTGCATTATAACGACCTGTGCCAACTCCATCTGATGCCGTTTGGTCAACAATTACATTCCTAAGGACAGTTGATGTCTGACAGGCGGCCGGTCATAAAACTATTGCCAATAACTTTTACAATATGTACTATGAAACAAGAGTACATATTGTATCGACCCTAAGTAATTGGGGTAAGAGTAGGAGAATGATGATGATATATAAATCTAATACAATAATTTTCTTCATAACTTATAGAACAATATTGCTGCACATCAGTAAGTTATGTCGTTACTATTAATTGGGCATCGACAACCAAAATAATGATTCCTCTGTAAAATTTTGTGAGATTATGAAATATATATAAATGACTATTATATCTTATTTAGTATATTTTAGGATTTGCCTAGTATTACATAAAATACCATCAAAATTATTCTATTAAAACTATAAAACAATAATATATTGAATAAAATTTAAGATCGTCACTTGACATTTTCACATTCCCACCAAAACTCGTATTTTCGCTTAGTTTTACGACGAGCGCCTGCCTGACGTCAAACTTCCCTGGCATATATTCTTATTAATATATTTAGAATTATTTTGTTGCTTTAAATTTACAACTGGAGCTTTGAGCACTAATTTTATAACACATATATTAACTTACATAACATTTGTACAGTATTTTATACACTTAGTAGTCAGCATAGTAGGAGTATCGTCAGCAACAGAACAGCTTAGACGGTGAAAAAACAATCCGTTACTCGCTTGTATAATGCACTGTACTCTAATCTAGATATATTATTTACGTAAAATCAAACATAAATAAAAAAACTATAATTAGAGATATAAAACGCATTTGTATTTCGAATCCAATTTTTTAATTACAAAAAAAATATATCTCATTTAATTAAATCGTGGCTGATAAAAAAAAAATTGAATTTTTGAATAAAGAATCGTTCTATTTTAAAATACGCCTTTTAAATTTCCATTTAGGTCACCTTCAACTCACACGATGTCACCATGGATGAAGAAACTATTTCTGCAGCTAATGCCTAAACTTTTGATGATGAGGAGGACCAAATACTCATTGCCAGATTACGACGATACATTCGTATCAAATGGCTACACGAATGAATTGGATACCAGGTACGTGAAGTTCTAATTAGCTGGAAAACGTTTCCGTGTGGTTAAAGAGTATGAATGCAATTCACGTTTGTTGCCCGTGGATGTCGTAAAAGACAACTGCGGGATAAGATATGCAGGTTATGCAAGAAAAGAAATTCTTGAAATAAGCGTGGTATAGTAAGTCAAATTCTTTAAGCCATTATGGAAGAAATACGAGTCCGGCATTGGGACGTATATGGGCTGAGAAGATGAAAAAGAAAAAATAAGAAATATTATATTTTTATTGTCTTATAAATTGTACAGTTAATTTTACTTTTTATAATTTTATAATTTTTACTAATACATGCATAGATAGGCGAAGAAAAGCTATTTATCAATAAATAAAAGCTAAAATATCTTTTATAAAATTAAACTCACATTATACATTAAACTTAAACTGCAACAGTATAGGTACATTAAACTTCTTAGATATTTACGGTAGTATAATGCTAATGAAATAATATCATTATTGCTAAACCCGACTTTTAGCAATGAAGTAGTTCTCGAAACATCCATCAAATTTCCGCTGTAAAATATTCTAAAGATCGGTATATCAAAATCAAAATTAAACGTAATAAAAGCCATACCAATATTAATTTAATTCATTTTTAAAGAAATTTCAAATAGTTCTTATTCTGAAGAATAATACTTAATGGTTAAGAATTAATAAAATAAGGTCTAAAGGTGAAAAAAAAAAAAAAAAATTCTTACACAAACACAAGACGTTTAAGCCGATGGAGTGAATATTTTGGCGATATGTATGCGGATACTTGAGTTAGCGCTGGTGTCGCATGTGGTTTAGTAGATCAATATTCAGCACTGGCGTCCTCCGATGGCATCAGTATGGATGAAGTTGAATGGGCGATAAGAAATCTGAAAAATGGTAAGGCAGCGGGCATTGATATGGTGTCTGCCGAGATGATCAAGCTTGGTGGCTCCTGTGTCTGGGAGGCGTTCCTGTTGCTCCTCAATTTAAGTTTGAGCTCGGGAACGGTTCCCAGGGCCTGGAATAGCGCAGTCATCGGGCCTTTGTTTGAAAACAAGGGTTTACCTTATGACTGCGCAAATTATAGAGCCATAAGTTTGACCAGTTTGGTAGCAAAAGTGTACGGTAAAATTATTGAAAGGAGAATGAGGATGGTATTCGATGTTTTACTGTGTGAGACACAAGGAGGTTTCATGAGTGGAAAGGGATGCATGGATCAAGTGTTCTCTCTGCGCAACATTGTGGAGAAGCATCTGGCTCTAGGTTTGGGTCTCTCTTAGGGTTTTCTGCAGTTTTGTAGATCTGGAGAGAGCATTTGACACGGTTGTACGAAAGGAACTTTGGGACATTTTACCGGAGTATGGTATTAATGGTAAACTACTACAGGCTGTGCAGTCCAGTTACATGGGCTGTAGAGCCTGTGTGCGGCTGGATGATGGAATGTCGCCTTGGTTTGACGTCAATATCGGCGTTAAGTAGGGGTGCGTTCTGTCAGCCAGGCTGTTTATCATATATCTGGATAAATGTCTCCAAAGGTTGAACGATATGAATGTGGGAGTCCAGATGGGCGACTCAGTGGTCACTGCTCTGCTCTATGTAGATGATGCAGTCTTGCTGGCACAGTCAGCGACTGACTTGCAGACCCTAGTCGACACAATGACAGAAGATTGTAAGAAAAGGGGTCTACGCGTGAATGTGAACAAAACCAAAATAATGGTCTTTGAAAGAAATGAAGCCAGAACAGATGTAAGAGTAACAATAGGTAACTAAGGTACTAGAGCAAGTGGATGAATTTGTATATCTTGGATGTGGATTTAGCCTAGATGGAAGGTACACCACTGATATAGAGCGAAGAGTGAATGCGGGAAATAGAGTGAACGGAGCGTTGGGGCAACTTCTCGATAGCCACCTCCTCAGCCAGAAGGCACGTGTAGCAATACATAACGCAGTGATTGTCCCAACATTACTGTATGGAAGCGAGAGTTGGGTATGCAGAAAAGAGCATGAAAGTAAAATTAATGTGGTCGAAATGCGATCTCTGCGGAAAATCTGTGGAGTAAGACTGACCGACTGCATTCGTAACGACGACGTAAGAGAGCGAGTAGGTATGAAAGAGCGTATTGGTGTAAAGATGCGAAAGGGAATGCTCCGATGGTTCGGACATGTGGAAAGAATGCCGAACGAACGTCTGATTAAGAAGATATACAATGCGAAAGTGGAAGGATGTAGGTATCGAGGGAGACCGAGACTAACCTACCTAGACCAGATCGGTCATGTACTGAAGGAAGGTGGAGTCAAGAGTCTCCGAAACCGGCGAGCGTGTATGAAGAGAATTATGAATGTTGAGGAAGCGAGTGAAGTATGCAAGGATAGAGTTCTCTGGCACTCTGTTCTCTGCCTACCCTGCAAAGGACATGACAGGCGTGATAGTATGTATGTTAAAAATATTACTTATTGGCTTACTTAATGGTGAATACATACATTTCTCTCTTTCATTTGATATTTGTTCTAAAATATCTCTTGTTTTTTGATTGAATTAATACTATGTGAGCGTTTATCCTAAATAATAGAATATAATGATAAATATATTATTATATACGCTTCAGGAAATATAACATTAAAAACTTTATCACTCATTTCACTGGTGTCTGTAACTTATATGAAAGAAAAAAAGTAAAACAACACTACTTATTTTATTTTTGTTTCCTAGTCGGGATAGTTTGACGGATGCGTTTGGTGATTCCAAAGGCGACAGTGGGGATTATCGCAAATCACCAGCTCCCGAGGACGATATGCTTGCAGCTGGAGCGCATCAAAGACCTTCTGGTAAGATTTTATTATCAGTAACTTAATCCTTTTCCACTAGATGGACTGACGACATCTTAAAAGTAGCTGTTGATGATAGACGGTTTAATGAAACTTAAGGATACAAATAAGGTAGTGATGTCAATACCGAATTTTTAAAACTAAATATGCTTTTCACGATTAATTATCAACGCGGGCGAGTGAAACATTGCCTATAAATTCCATCAGGATTTGAATGGATTGCCTATACATTAGAATGCAGTAACAAGTTAAATTTTTGTGTGATATAGAAAGAAAGAAAGAAACAAAAACATTTATTTTGTTCTCGTTAAAAATAATGAAAATAAACAGAACTAAAAAATATATAAATATCGGACTAATATATAATAATAACTATATAAGTATTGGAGTAAGAATAACTTACCATCCTTTCTTTGGCTCATGGGTGTGATAAAAGATGACTAAAGCAGATAATATCCAATGCAAGAGAACGAAACCTCGGCATCCAACCAGTTACCATATTTAATCAGTATAGGGAGTCCATTTTCTTCCCGTTGTGGAGGAAGTCGGAACCCAATAGTGGGATATATAAGGTCTAAGAAGAAACAGCAGATAATCTTAAATTCATTCAAACCTTTGTCTAAATAAATCAGTGCAGTAATCTCGTTTTAATATTTCTCTTTAGTTAATGCTATTTCAATTTAGTAGAAGTCTTTTTTTTATTTTGCGGTGGGCTATGGTCTGGTTACACCCTGTTAAATCCATCCGAGGCGACAGATGAAGCGACGCGCGACCCTATAGGCCCGCCCCGCAGTGTAGCTCTCCACGCCGTGCAAGTGGCCCACCGGAACACGGTCTTTATCTTAGGTGGCCCATCGTCCTCACGCGGTGGCTTCACTCCGAGCGACCGGGCTAATTGCGGTTCAGTCACCACTGACACATCACTGAAATTCATCTTCAATGCTTTCATTTTTGCGAAACAGAACAGGGATTTGGTTTGGGTTGTAAAAGAACATAGACTCTATATGAAAAATGTAACATTATTCTAATTAATTTCTGGTTAGTTCATTATAAAAATTATTAAGTAGATTATAATCTTTATGATCAGTTTTTTTAACGTAAATACATCTAAAATTCTACATAAAAATGTATTCAAAATTACCCAATCTATCTCGAAAGTAGGCTTCAATAGCTTCGTAGTTATATAAGTGGTATTAAACTTTTATTGAAATAATGTTTTAAAAAGTCAGAGAGGCGTGCTTTGAATTTTAAACAGGGAATTCAAATGATAGTCAAATTTTCTGAGTATACTTCAATCTATTGAATGGTTTTTTATATTATATAATATTTAATCATTTTAATCAGTATAGTCCATATGCTACTAACTCCGAAATGTCTGTGTTCGTATGTCGTAAAAGTAGATTTTCAATTACGACACCTAAATTTTAGACAACAATTAATGTAATTTATATATCAATGTAAAAAAAACAAGTGCGAGTTGTACTCGCGCACGAAGGGTTCCGTATCTATAAAAACCTCCTTTATTGTATGGGAGCCCCCTTAGTTATTTATTTTATTTCATTTTAATTAATTATATTTAAAGATAATATAAAACTAAATATTCTGTGAATAGTTAAAGCGTCTACCTATCACCGTTATTAGTATCGAGCAAGAAACGGTAAAAAAATCAAGTTTGTTGTATAGGACCCCTCCTTAAATATTTATTTTATTTTTAGTATTTGCTGTTATAGAGGCAATAGAAATACATCATTTGTGAAAATTTCAACTGTCTAGCTCTCACCGTTCTTGAGATACAGCCTGGTGACAGACGGATGGACGGACGGTCGGACAGCGAAGTCTCAGTAATAGGGTCTCGTTTTTATCCTTTTTGTATGGAACCCTAAAAATTAACAACACATTGTATCGATTAATCATTGACGTGTCATTTAGAAAACCTTAAGCGTTATTTAAAATGTAAGAATCTTTCCTAAAAAAAATGCATACGTTTTCTATGTGAATGACGTGTGTTCAAAGATTATATGTCTAAGAAAGATTGATTTTAATTATATGGTCGTAGAAGATAGTAAAAATGTTATAAGTAGCCACAAGAAGAAACATTTCTTCATTATTATTTAGAATTATGATATTGGATAGAACAGCAACTAATCATTTACGCAATAAATGAAAATGAATTTCTGTACGCTGACTGTGTAAGGATACAATTCACCACCCCCGTTTTTGTCCCTTGGTGTCGTAAAAGACGAATAAGGGATGATGAACTTAAGAATGATATGTAGATAACATGGATGCAAGATAAGGAATACTCGATATACAACCTTATGCCAATATTTCGGGTGGTAAAATGGGTAAATTTTTCTATCATAGTGAAGGAGGCCCGAACCCTATAATAAAATGTACACTTATAAGCTGAAAGATCTAATTAAAATACATAAATTTACATATATATTTTTGATGTTAGTTAGCACTTATTATTTTTTTTTTGTTTACCAGTGACGGAATCCGAAAACATGATACCTCGTCATTTGTCTCCAGAAGTAGCAGCTGCGTTAAAAAGTGTACGTTTCATCGCTCAACATATTAAAGACGCTGATAAAGACAATGAGGTAAGCTATTCCATTATTTTTTTATTTCTATCAGCAGTGCTAATTTTTTCATCTTCTACGTAATATCTAGGCCTCTATAGATAATGCTATATGTCTTGAATAGTTGAGTGAGTACAATTGAATGTTATTTCTTACATTTTCTGATTCCCACGCAGGATAAACCTTTATGAGATTCATAGCCAATGTACATTTACGCGGTCTCGTACTCCAATCACTGCTACATATTATCTGGAAGGTGTTCCACTTGAGCGCGTCACCACTATCCGTGATCTAGGAGTTACGTATGATAGTAAAATAAACTTTCATAACCACATTGAAAATATATGTAATACAATGCTTATGTACGCTCCAAGTTGGAATATAATTCAATACTTTGGGATCCGCAAAGAAAAATTTAAAGTGAGATGGTCGAAAAAATACAGCGAAAATTTTGTCGATAACTATATAAGCGGATATATGGATACTATCCTTTTTTGTATCCCTCTATGTTTGTATGTGGGATGGTCGGTTTTGATACACTGGAGCTGAGGCGTAATTTTGCGCATATTATGCATTATTGTCTGCTACTGGGTGAGAAGGTAGACAATCCATCGGAGCGTGAGTGTATAAACCTGTATGTGCCTGTTAACTACATGCGTGGTATAGGTCGAAGACAACATGCACTATTTGCCTCCCCGCCAACATGGCGGATTTGCCAAGCTAGTAATAGTCTTACTGGGAGGGCTATTAATCAACATGTTAAAAATGATTCCCGGCGTAGATATATATATTTACTGATAGAATATGTGCAATAAATAAAAAACCAAATAAATAAATATTTAAATTGGGCGCTGCGTTAAGTTTGGCTTGGTCTATTATTGTTAATGTTATTTGTGATTGTATAATATTAGATATAATGAGTAGATATTTAGATTGTGTAGTATAGCATATAAGCGTTTTGGTTTAAACTGTAAGCTTTTATGTTTTTAAATAAATAAATAAATTTCAAATATAGTATATAGTCAATATACGAAAAGTCAAAATCCCCACAACTCGATCGCAGCGCCACCTACCGGGTCCAATTGTGAATCTAAACCATTCTCGAATCCACTTGAACACACACAAAAATATCAACAAAACCCGTTCAGCCGTTTAGGAGGAGTACAGTGACATACACATCTACATAAGAATTATATATATATATATATATATATATATATATATATATAAAGATGTCATTTTCTCTTCCAACGTGGAGGAGGCTCGAGCCCTATTGGGCTCATCTATTGATGATGATAAGTCAAAATAATAGCAATAAATGAATGTATGTAGGCTAAAATAAAAGTAAAATTAATAATTTTTTTTTAACAAATAATGCACATTTTAAAAGCTCTCCTTTTTTTTTCTTTTAAAAAAAGGCACTGTAGTAAGGAAATATTCCTTGTATTACGAAGGACTTTACAAACATATCATTAACGGACACAAATTACACCCAGACTCAGGACAAAAATTTGTGATTCGAACAAAGTATTGTCCTATGTGGGAACGAACCCACGCCACTGGCATGGTAGGTCGAACTCTTAACCAATACGCCATCTGTGTAGTTAATCTATACATATACTATACAGGATAGTTATAGGTACGTATAGGATAGAATACAAAATACTTATATAGGACAACATTATAAGGAACCGGACATTTTTATTGCTATCGGATGGCAATAAAAAAAGAAAATGGTATACTTATTTTTTTATTCACAGTATCTTTTAAATATTCATGTACCAGTTTCCAAATTACAATGTTATTAAAAGAAGGAAATTAATGGGCTCCGTCCGAAATTATACTTGCTTTTGTAAGAATCATGTTCAGGTCCTTGATATAAAAATAGGTCAACTTTTGGTCGGTTCGTCGTAGCTGCTGCCACATAGCTATGATGATAATGATATCTATATCAAAAGTATATAAAACAAAACATAAGAAACAGCATACTAAAACGTAAACGCGTTAAAGATGTTATAGGAGCGTAAAGATGATAATGTGAAAGAAATATTTATTACTACAGCTTTACGATAGCTTACCTAATTGTTACTAATTGGAATGGAATTGTTACTCATTGGAATGGAATTGTTACTCATTAGAATGGCATAGATGTGTGTTGAAGTCCTCTTTCTTATGGTAATTTTATTTCGCTGAACAAATCAGTTCTGTAAATTGCTTAGTATGTAAAATGCTAAATGAACAATTATAATAATATATGAATATTATACAAATATTCATATATTATTATAATTGTCATAGCTATCACAGCTATGTGGCAGCACCACATAGCTATGATGATAATGATATCTATATCAAAAGTATATAAAACAAAACATAAGAAACAGCATACTAAAACGTAAACGCGTTAAAGATGTTATAGGAGCGTAAAGATGATAATGTGAAAGAAATATTTATTACTACAGCTTTACGATAGCTTACCTAATTGTTACTAATTGGAATGGAATTGTTACTCATTGGAATGGAATTGTTACTCATTAGAATGGCATAGATGTGTGTTGAAGTCCTCTTTCTTATGGTAATTTTATTTCGCTGAACAAATCAGTTCTGTAAATTGCTTAGTATGTAAAATGCTAAATGAACAATTATAATAATATATGAATATTATACAAATATTATAAATCATCATCATCATCATTCGCTCGCCCTCTTGCCATGCTAAGTGGAGTCGGCACAACATGTTCTAGCCTTTCATAAGCTTCTATCAGCTGCCACTTACAACTTTCATAAACATATCCTGTTTCATACAATCTATCCATCTCTTTTTAGGTCTCCCACGATTCTTTCGTCCATCTATAAACATATTGATAACTCTCCTTGTCACATGCCTTTTATTCCTCCTCATCGCATGTCCATACCAAGAAAATCACATATACAAATATTAAAAGTATATGAATTAATTACCGAATGGAATAATAAACTATAAAGTATTGAAAATCGATATCTGAACAGTGTGTTTGAAGTTTTCATTAGTAAGCATCTGCGTAGTTGTACCCATGGTCATGTCATTGCCATCAGGTGTGCTGTTTGCTCGTTTGCCACCATAAGAAACAAAAAAAGCTAGGGCTCGTATTCTGTATGATGGACTTTAAATTGCCCTCCTATTCTGGAAGGGAATCGAGCCCAGCAGTGGGACATACATGAACTGAGATTATGATAATGATGATATAATAAATTGAACTTTAATGATAGTGGCGAAGACAATATTCAACTCTATCACAAACTTCACTCGAAGGGCATCTCACTGGAGCTGATATAGAATAAAATTGTATCCAATCATTGTTAAAAAACATATAATTTAATAAAATGACGAGCCCGCTAAGTTTTTTTGCCGAATCTTCTCAGTTTGAGGCCGCTTTCCGATCCGGTGTTAGATTAATTAAAAAAAAAAATCATAAAATTGACAATATGTAAGTGCCTTATTATAGCTTTGAAAATTCTCCGTCTGGTGACGGAGTAAGAATATTATTTATCACCTCCTATCTTATTCGTGGGTGATCATTAGAGACGACTAAGGGACATAAAACGCATATAACAGCGATGTAACAGAAGGAATACTCTAACAAGCGTGGTATAGTAAGTCAATTTTCCTCCCATTATGGAGTATGCTTAAGTCCAAAAGTGGGATATGTATGAGCTGAGATGATGATACTGAATCTGACTAATCTGTTAATAATGTATGTTTATAAATTCCATTGCTAAGTTATATTCCTTAGTGCCAGCTATTGTTTTTAAAAAATAGTACATGTTATGATAAGTTGTACGTACATACATACATACATACATACCATCACGCCATGTCCCTGGCAGGGTAGGCAGAGAGAACAGAGTGCCAGAGAACTCTATCCTTGCATACTTCACTCGCTTCCTCAACATTCATAATTCTCTTCATACACGCTCGCCGGTTTCGGAGACTCTTGACTCCACCTTCCTTCAGTACATGGCCGATCTGGTCTAGGTAGGTGAGTCTCGGTCTCCCCCGGTACCTACATCTTTTCACTTTCACATTGTATATCTTCTTTCTGCATACCCAACTCTCGCTTCCATACAGTAATGTTGGGACAAGCACTGCGTTATGTATTGCTACACATGCCTTCTGGCTGAGGTGGTGGCTATCGAGAAGTTGCCCCAACGCGCAATGCTCCGTTCACTCTATTTCCCGCATTTACTCTTCGCTCTATATCAGTGATGTACCTTCCATCTCGGCTAAATCCACATCCAAGATATACAAATTCATCCACTTGCTCCAGTACATCATTACCTATTGTTACTCTTACATCTGTTCTGGCTTCATCTCTTTCAAAGACCATTATTTTGGTTTTGCTCACATTCACACGTAGACCCCTTTTCTTACAATCTTCTGTCATTGTGTGGACTAGGGTCTGCAGGTCAGACTGTGCCAGCAGTACTGCATCATCTGCATAGAGCAGAGCCGTGATCACTGAGTCGCCCATCTGGACTCCCACATTCATATCGTTCAACCTTTGGAGACATTTATCCAGATATATGATAAACAACCTGGCTGACAGAACGCACCCCTGCTTAACGCCGATATTGACGTCAAACCAAGGCGACATTCCATCATCCAGCCGCACACAGGCTCTACAGCCCATGTAACGACTGCACAGCCTGTAGCAGTTTACCGTTAATACCATACTCCGATAAAATGTCCCAAAGTTCCTTTCATACAACCGTGTCAAATGCTCTCTCCAGATCTACAAAACTGCAGAAAACTCTCTGACCTAGAGCCAGATGCTTCTCCACAATGTTGCGCAGAGAGAACACTTGATCCATGCATCCCCTTCCACTCCTGAAACCTCCTTATGTCTCACACAGCAAACCATCGGACACCATCCTCATTCTCCTTTCAATAATTTTACCGTACACTCTAAGTTGTACGTAGATAGGATTATAAGTCCAAAATATCTAAAAGTCCGTCTTTGACGGACTTGACTGTGAGAACTTGACAATTTTCTTTTAATATTTAAACTGGGTAACGTTAGCCACGTTCTTGATAACCATTTTTTTTGGAGTTTACTCCTTAAGAATCGATTTTCATATAAAGCGCCCGGTATGAGAAAAAATTGAGGAGTAAAATCTAGTGATCGAATGACCTCGTTACGTTTTTGGTGCGCAACATATTCTGCGCACCTTTCACTTTCTGACGTGAGATAATACTTACACTGAACAGTTTTAATAAATGTAAATAAATATATATATATTATTTGATTTTGATTTGATTAGTCAAATGAGCTTTTTTTGCGCCTGTTTTGATAATCGTACTTAAGGAGTAAACTCCAGTCGTGCGTCGGAGCTGACGTACACACTTTTTTTCTACGTAGTACATTCCTAGTATCTGTGATTGATCGATTAATAAATGTGTAATTGTTGTTTTGAGTTCAAGATTATGGATATCGACATGGGTATTTATGTTACTGTATTTATCATCATCATCTCAGCTGATATACGTCCTGCTGTGTTCAAACCTCCTCGAGAATAGATGGGAACTTTACCTAATACTATACCAAATTGGTTCAATAGGCTGGTGCAGCGCTGTATTATTTCGAAATTGCCTTCTCTTGCATAGATGTTACTCGTATATGCATATTATACCGCTTCTTTGTATTTTACGACAACCACGAGCAAGATATGAATTGTACTCTTACTCCGTCTCCACATGGAGTTATGTTACCTCAACATTATTTTTTATAGCATTTAATGGTTGAAGAGCAAGAAGCCCATATAATAACTGCCATTGATAGATCTATAACACCAAGGGCAAAGCCAGGTCGCTACCCACTGTAAGGAGGAGTTTCAGTCTCTTATTCTCTCGTTCACCGAACGAAGCACAGTAGCAAATTGCTACTACATAAACGTCAATATTATCTAAGAGTATGGTTCTACTTCAGATGAGCAAGACCTTCCATAGGTACAGACGAAAAAAAAAGCCAAATTGGTCCACCACTACAACAAAAAATATCTCATCATCTCAGCTCACATATGTGCCACTGTTGGGCTCGAGCCTCCTCCATAATGGGAGGGAAATTAACCTACTATACCATGCTGGTCAGACGTGTTAGTATAGGTATTTTTTTCGAGTTTTCCTTCTCTGGCATAGATTTTATATGCGTTTTATATCTCATTCCAGTCGTTTTGTACGATCACCCACGGGTAAGATAGGGGGTGGTGAATTGTATTCTTACTCCATCACCACACGGATATATAATAAATAAAACTTAATGGGCTTAAAAACTTTAAAATTTAATGAGGTTTTATTATCACTTTAGAGAAATAAGCTCTTTCAACAATATTGTGCAATAAATGTGGTGTTTGTCAGACTTGTCAATTACGTATCTCTGGAAAAAATACCCTTTCACATCGGCGATTGGATTTTCGCGTCCAATTTGTCGGTTTATTTCTCGCACAACTCATTCCCACTTTTCTTTGGCGAACGTATCTCAAACAATCTTCAAATCTTCTTTGATCGTTAATTCCAATTTAAATATTCAATAGGTATTTGATGAGGCATTAAAATTAAGCCGAACATCCTTGAAATTGCGGCCATTATAATTGTGTAAGCTAGGCTTTAGGAAATTGTTAGCATATTTTAATACAAATATTTATGTTGAGGTATCTGTAATATTATTAGGTGTTATAATTTGTTTTATGATACATCTAGCTTGTGCTCGCGATTTCGTCTATATAGAAATCATGTGTGAGGTCCCAGTCTCCGTTTCGCTATTTCTGTTGTAGAATGTAAAATATAACAATAAAATTTCACCACCTAGGAAAGATACATTTCTTTACGTGACGCTCATTTACAGAATATTCAATATTATTTTTATAGTCAGTTTCTACATCACAAAATTAAGACGCTGTCTGATTAAGACGTTGTCTATTTGTACAAATTTTTAATTGAATTAGAAATTCAGTTTTTAATTGACTTCTTGTATCACATCAGAATTTTTTACTCTTGTATCATCTAAAAGTATAATTCCCTATATTATGCCCTTAAAGGATGAAGATTGACAAACGCTGAAACAGGTCATTATATTTGCTAAAGAATATTTATGTTTAATTTGAAGACATTGCATAAAGATTTTTCTTCTCAGGCAAATATTGCTAATGCCCATGTTTCATCCCTTTTGGAAATTAATTTCGTAAAATCCTTTTTAGTGAGTCTATACTACAAAAAGAAATAAAACATGTTGCACAACGGTCCTTGGAAAGAAGTAACCACTTATTTTTGGCGTCGTAGAACGTTATCTCTGTTGCACATGTCCATAATGATATTCCTTCAGTCAGTTTTTATGATAGTCATAGGACAAAGAAAGTTTTTGATGCATTATGTTCTTATTCTAATCGGAAAATGATATCAAATACTATAAAATAAATGTTGGCCTGATTAACACCATTTTTTTTTCTTTTTTTGCTGTGGTCCATAGAGTGGTCGCGCCCCGCCAAATCCGTCCGGGGCGATGGAAGTGGCAGCGCGCAAGCCCATACACCCACCCTGCAAAGCGCCGTGCGAGCGGGCCACCGGAACCGGTCTTTGCTTTCGGTGGCCCGCCCGGTGGTTTAACCTTACGGGTTCCTCTCGAGTCGTCTGATTAACAGCTTCACAATTAGTTCTATTCCTTACAGTTATGCTTCTATTTCTTTATCTTCCTAAATACGATAAACTATGGGCTCTCAAAGGCTATTTAGAACCACGTAAGTATTCTTCCAAATTGATACCTTTCTTTACTAATTCCTTTGTCGATACTTAAGCGAGTCGACATTCTATCCACAGATCCCAAAGGACCGATCTGTTCGATAAATTCCTTCGTATATTACCTTTTTTGTTCACTTAATTCCTTTATGTCAGACACGTTTCAAAGACGAAGCCACAGTATTCTTAAGATGGTCTTTGTACTTTTTGCTTCACTTGGTTGGATGCTTTTATCAGTAGCCCTATTATCCATTGCTTAAAAAAAAATGGGTAGGATGTATTTATTACTTCGGGTAGTCAAGTTGAGGTTCTATCCAACATCAGCACATGGGTCGACTATCGTCATCTAAATCTGCGTATTGCCAATCACAACATACGAGGTAGGCGGACTCGACGTCCGAAGAGCACATCGACGCCGTCGTCGTTCTCGTCGTTATTGTTAACTCAATAATGCGTATTGCCAATCACACCATACGAGGTAGGCGGACTCGACGTCCGAAGAGCGCATCGACGCCGTCGTCGTTCTCGTCGTTATTGTTAACTCAATAACGTCGACTGCCTGAAAGCTAGTAGGTGCTGTAATGCTGCGCTTCACGTATCAGTACATCCTCCTATCTATTTGCTTGCAAAAGTGTGCTACCTTTGTTTAATATTTCCCGGGACTTCCTGAGGGTAAAAGTTACCTAGTGGTTTTTTACGGAGAATATTCCAGATCTTCGTTTATAGGAGTTACAGTGGAATGTGTGGTGGCATTAGTCCCATTGAAAGAAAAAGATATCATAATTTGATTATACAGAGATGATATAAAATTGACTGCACAAATGGTATAATTGTTAAGATAGTGATCTACAGTCTAGTGTCATAGGTTCGATTCCTATCATTTTGTGGATTACACAATGTATTCTTTGTGATCATCATTCTCCTGCCCATCCAAATTATACCTTTCCTAAAACTTAGGAAAACATAATATTCCTTCAAGTTTTTCGTTAGTCTTATCGTAAGATAACGACTGGGCCAGAGGGTTCTATTATAATCATTATTGTAATTTAATATAATGATAATTCATTATCATTATATTAAATTACAATAATGATTAATTTATATTATTTTTAATATTATTATTTTTAATTATTTTATTTTTAATTGCGAAAGTGCAAGGACCGAGACTAACCTACCTAGACCAGATCGGTCATGTACTGAAGGAAGGTGGAGTCAAGAGTCTCCGAAACTGGCGAGCGTGTATGAAGAGAATTATGAATGTTGAGGAAGCGAGTAAAGTATGCAAGGATAGAGTTCTCTGGCGCTCTGTTCTCTCTGCCTACCCTGCAAGGGATATGGCGTGATAATATGTATGTATGTATGTATAATTCATTATTATTAATACAATTATAATCATTGTTTAAAAAAAATACTATTTGCCTTTTTGATGAGGTTTCTTATGGTAGATACAATTTTTTTCTTAACAATACTTTTACATACATATATATCATCACGCCATATCCCTTGCAGAGTAGGCAGAGAGAACAGAGTGCCAGAGAATCCTTGCATACTTCACTCGTTTCCTCAACATTCATAATTCTCTTCATACACGCTTGCCGGTTTCGGATACTTTTGACTCCACCTTCCTTCAGTACGTGACCAATCTGGTCTAGGTAGGTTAGTCTCGGTCTCCCCCGGTACCTACATCCTTCCACTTTCGCATTATATATCTTCTTAACCAGACGTTCGTTCGGCATTCTTTCCACATGTCCGAACCATATAACAATACTTTTAGTTATCATTCAGTAGGTATTACTTCCTTGTTTAAAATCTCGACGTAAACTAATAGACCACTCCTATCCAACGATTTATCTATACTATTCTCTTCGATACTGAAGTAGGATCATGACTACCTGCCATGTATGGCCTGCCTGCCTTATTATTAAAATATAATAATAATCATAATAATGTCATAATAATAATCTGTTAAAAGTTAAAAATTTCATAGAGTTAAGATGAACTAGTCCACTAAGTACCCCACTACCATATTCAGATATTAGATACCATCACCACACAATAGTTTTACGCTTACCGCTGGCATTCCACGAATGTTATATGCGGACATGAAATATCAAATAGATTAAATTTCTCCAAAGGCCTCTGCGTGTTGGATCCATATCCCCATGCAAGCCTCCCAAAGGACCGGGCATCTTCCCTACGGAAGATCCCGTGAATAAAAAGGAGATACAAATAATAATCCATTATATTTTTTGTCATATATACAGTTATATTTTTATTTCATGTTTGTAGTTATACAATAAACATAATATCAGAAGTTTTCTCTTTCTTATGTATTTAGAGTCTGCCGCTGCCTATCTGTCAAGTTAGATTCTGGCTCTATAGCGTCGACTTTCTTATAGTTTTATTCTTGTTCTTGCTTCTTCACTTTAATATAGGTTACACTAGCAGTATCTCTGAATTCTATGACCCAGTTATAGGAAACTAAAATATCAGTTAGTTTTTAGGATTCCAATGGGTAAGTAGTGTGTCCAATATTATCTAATGAACATTTTTTGTTTACGCTGTGGAAATGCATTTGCGCACTATCCCCCGCCGATCACAAACGCGTGGTGTGTGGCACTTGTTGGCCGACTTCGCGACCGAAATATCCACTAAAACCACAGCGGTCCCTTCCGCGCATTTACGAGGTGCCGGAGTGATCGTCTATTGACATTCTAACCCCGACACTCTAACGCTAGGCCATCTTGCCACGTCCAGTCGAATCTAATGAACACTGAACAACGTCCAACACTATACTATAGTCCTTAAATATAGGTTGATCTCTGTGACAGATAGCCACAAAACCAATGAACTAATTTTGAATACACGTCATGTTTACAATTTTATTTTGTGTCATCTATATTTTCATTCTTTACGTGCCAGTTATATCTCAATTGAATTATGAATATAAAAATATGAATATTTACACCAAAACTTGTACCTCATATGTTTTAAAATATTAGTATTTATTTGATAAAAATATGATGCTTACGCAAGTACAAGGTCATACTGGAGTGAGAATAAGATAGAGATGGGACAATCGATAAACGTAAATCGATAACATTCTTATTAATTATTTATAAAACAAGTAAAACCAATAACATTACCTATATAAACCACATGGTTACACTATAAAATGAGTAAATTGTATTAATTTAGTATTCAGACATCAGTTATAATATTAATAAGATCATTTCTTTTATATTAAAAAGATAATTTATTTTATAAAATAAACATGAATATTTATGAAATTATCTGTGACTAAGAACTCATCATTGACCTACAGGAATGCTCCAGCGATGATGATAATAGTGACGATAAACTTGGAAGTACTTCTTTAGAATAATAAAAAAATAAAATAAAATCCATTGATTTAAATTTAATAAAATTTTCATAGATTGTTTTACATTTATAACCGATTCACCCATCCATTTGATTGATATTCAATAAGATTTCCATACATTGATTTTGAATTGCAGTAGCAAATAACCTTAAAAAAATAAGGAATTATATCGATAAAAATACGGACTACATCGTAAGCGTGCTGCACTAGTGACAACTGTCACAGAGATCAAACTATATTTTATGGATTATAGTATACATAATAACTGACACAAAATAAAGCAAAAAACAAAAAATAGGTATAAAAATTATCTAATAAAGATAGTACCTATATTATGTCTAAAAATTCACATAATCATATAATGGTAACACAATCCTTTATTTTTATTGCAGTTTGTTAAAAATAATACTAATTCCGATCACGTACGTACTTGGTTTCAGACGAACAAATTGCCTCGATGGTCTATGGGCTCCGGCGCGACTTTATTTTATTGACATTTAAAAAGAACACTATTTCCACAATTGTTTTTCTGTGCTGCTGAGACTAAAACTAACCTTATATTGAAAATTAATAATACCATTATCATTATCACCATTTGGATTCCATTGTTGTGCTCATACCTTCGTCACAATGAGAAAGAACCTACTATACTACGTGGGTCAGGTGGTTTGGTATAAGTTTTGTATCAAATTTTCCTTCTCTGGCATAGATGATCATCATCATCATCACCACAGCTCATAATGTTCCACTGTTGGGCTCAGGCCTCCTCCATAATGGGAGGGAAATTAAACTACTATACAGCGCTGGTCAGACGTGTTGGTATAGGGTTTTGTTTCGAGTTTCCCTTCTCTCGCATAGTAGTTATATGCTTTATTACCTTGAAGACGTAAAATATGATACGAAGCGAAATTTGCATGTCCTACAATAGTTCACGGTGGTGTAAGTGGCAGCATTATTGGGCCGGACTCCCAATAGGTGCGGGTTCGAACCCCGCTTGTGACATCATTTTTCGTTTCGTAATCGGATATTTATAAATGATGTTATTAATTTTATCATTTTACATATTAAACTCTTTTATTTGATACCCATATTGATTTGTTATTACTAACCATAAAACTGCGAAGATTTAATATTTGTGCGGCCGCCATTCCTACTGATATTATAAATGTGAATGTAAATTTATTTGATACGCTTTCACGCTAAAACTACTTAACCGTTTATCATGAAACTTTTTACATATACGAGTAGTCTTTGAGATATTAAAAAGGACATAGGATACTTATTATTAAAAAAATATATTTTTACGAAGAGAAAAAATATTTTGGCAGGCATGCTAGCTGAAGTAAATAAGATATTAATTTGACCATCGGTAATACAGCACCTAGAGTTTTTTTTTTTTTTGTGTGTCTTAGTTGTTAGCCTCAGATGGCTATGACAACTTTACCTGGACCGTGGGTGAGCGCTGAGGGCTCTCAACCCGTACCTAGAACCTTTATTTGCGTTGAAGTTGCTAGATTTTCAAATTTTTGACGAACAATGATGTCTAGTAAAATATTTCTTTTTACCTACCGTAAAATCTGTGATATTCATTTAAAAGCTAATATTGGAATAATAGTATTGCCTATTATATCATAAACATTAGGGAGGTATGCAATAGCGGGGCTTGATGTACGATGGCCCAACGCTAAAAAAAGGGAGGTATACAAAATTTATAATTAAAAAGAATAAGGATTTTCCTGAATCCTCAATTTCTACAGAAAGAAGTTTTTCCGTTTATAATTATGATATCCCCTAAGTTCCTAACACAATTGTATTAGATAACTTGGATACTATAATTATGAAAGCAATCATTGATCAGAATCAATTGATTGGTCAGAATCAATTGAATAATCAGAAGCAATTGGTTGATTAGAAAGTGCAATTGATAGTTTTGAATGTTTTTCAATTCTATAAATTCATTGTTTTCTAATTTTTACCCTTGCACGCATAATTACTTAGCCTGATGTTAAATTTAAACTTTTCAAGTTATCTGGAAGTGGATTAGATTTTGAATCTATGTGTAAATCAGTCAGTCCAACTTTTGTGGTAGCGGCTACGTATACTACCAACCCTTACTTTGTTCGTGGGTGTCGTAAAAGACGACTAAGAGCCTTATAACGACCTGGGCCAATTCCATCTGATACCATTTGGTCAACAATTACATTCCCAAGAAGGGTTGACGTCTGGCAGGCGGCCGGTCATAAAACTATTGCCAATAACAATATCTACATATACAATATGTACAATATATGTATGTAATAATCTACAATATGTACTATGAAAGAAGAGTACACATTGTATCGATCCCAAATAATTGGGATAAGAGTAGGAGAATGATGATGTATAAATCAGTCAGTCATAAAAATAAGGTTTGTTGGACATATCTATATATAAATCTATGTAATCGTTTAAGACATGTTTAAAAAAATTCATATCCTAAATATTAGTACCTACTTTACTTAGATAATTTCAATATTTAAATCAAAATTGTTATCTTTATGATAATTAGTTTTTGAAATATCTCAGGCTCAAAAGTGTCTGGAAATGACCTAAACGCAAATCTTTATTACATGGTAGTGCTTGCCAGTTTTCTGCGCTTCACCTTGGCTTAACACGTTACCGCGTGGATAAACCGCTAGTCTCACTTATTTCAGAACAATGGCCATAGGGAACTATTTAAGAATCAACTCCATTGTATTTACTTGTCTCATATAGTCAACATTGATAATCTTAAAACGTTTCTCACTAAGCACTCGTAAATATTTGAAGCAAAGTTAAAAGCGATTGAAGAACAGTATTTAAGGTTAAGAACCGTTGAAGCAGCATTCGATAAAATAAATGGCCAATATAGAATTGAGTTGTTATAGTAAATAATTCAGTACGAACTATTTTCATCAACTTATTTTATGAAGTTTATGAGTAACGACTGAGTTACAACACTGCTACTTATTTCAAGTTTTCCTTTTTTTAATTAATTAACGTTATCTATTTATAATATTTCTTCATCGTCTTTAATGAGAAACAATGAATTTTCATGGTGAATTATTTTTATTTTATTTCATAACCACAAGGAAATAATACTAATCATTATTGTTATTTAAAAAAAAATCCTACGATAAGGAAGTAATCCTTGTATTACTTTACAAACTTGCAATTAAAGCAGACAAATTACACACAGACTCAAAATAACACTTTGTGGATCGCACAAGGTATTGTACTCCGTAGGAATCGAACCCACGGCACTGGCACGGAAAGTCGGTATCTTAACCACTACGCCATTTTATATAAGAATAATATAAAATAAGAAAAATAAGGACATTGATTTTCTTATGAATGGAGGTCCGATCAAGCTGAAATAGAAAAAGATATTTCATATTATTTAGTTTAGTGATGTCATACCATATCGTTTTTGAATCCACTCCTGCCAATATTTAATCCGAACTTATTTTGCAAGCAAAGTTAATGAAACTACTAACCATATAGGCCACCCATAACCTGAACATAATAAAGGTTATTCAAGGTTTTTATATCAACTACCTCTCATCTTTAATATTGATATACCTAGATGATTCTAAGTCTGATCTAGACTAGTAATCCGCGTAAAGGGATTGCACATATAATGAGTGAAAGCCCTTAATTAAAAAAACAAAATTGTTAAAATATCCCTACAGAGTGATGTATCTTATGCTAATTGAGGCTGCTAGAATCAGAGCGGCCTAACTACATGAACCATGTTTTACAATATGTAGGGAATTAAAATTAAATTAAATTTAATTTAATCGATTTGAACATAAGCCGAAAACGTACTTGTACTGCCATCTATTGTTGAGAGCGTGTAAACAAACAACAGCCAGTAACAGCTGTTTTGTAGATTAATATTTTTAGATTACGAAATTGCAATTATTTTGAAAGTTGCAAAAATGCAGTTAGACCATTCTGGTTCTAGCAGCATCAATTTTAATTCTAGTAATGAAATCTAGAAGATGGCGCCGCATGATTTAATTTTTTTTTTTACTAAAGTAGTATATCTTTTTATAGTAAATATCGGGCAATAGTCTTACAATATTATCAGCGTTAAAATCAATTACGTTAAATATCTTATGCACAATATCCATATAACCGTCACAGTCTCTTCAAACAATTCCTATCTTTGTACAATAAACTCTGAGTAATACAGTCGAGTAATGACAAGAATATAATTCGGGCACGTAGCTACTTCATTCTGTCGTCGAACAAGAAACTCTGTATTATCGAGTTTTTGTGCGTATTAGAGGCAAATTAACGCCCCAAGGTGTGAAATAAAAACTTTTGTTTGCGTTGCTTGGTTTAAATGAATTTTCTGTTGGATTTATATTCAAAACATAAAATATTCATTATTTTATATGAAGGTAATAGAACATTTAATTTTACATTATATTTTGTATGTCAAACATATGTGTATTAATTCTTTTCAAGTGATATAAGAAGAAGAAAAAATGATAGACATTACCAGAGTCACTTAAAGGCAAGGCGTTTAACGTAAAACAAAATAGATACTATCTTCTCGATTTTTTACAATCCATATAAATAAATCCTAATAGTGGTAGGACCACGCTGTGGATAATTCTCTGTGTACAGCCACGGGCTGGTCCGTCCAGGGTAGTATCACACTCCCGCAGAAGATCAACGTCTGAGTAATGGCAATGTGCTTTTGCGCTTAGTTCGGTGAGCGAGAGAGCCGGAAACCTTGGGTTTGGGGTTTGTATTGGTAGGCAGCAGCCTAGCCTTACTCTACCTATACCCTTGGTTTTGAAAAGGTCCATGGGCGGCAGTGACACTAACCATCAGGTGTGCTGCATGCTCGTTTGCCACCATAAGCAATAAAAAAATAAAAAAAAATATGACCCGGAGGGTTAAAATGAAGAGACTTTGAATTGGCGTCATCATCAGCATCTCAGCTCATATAAGTTCCACTGTAGGGCTCGAACCTCCTTCATAATGAAAGGGAAATTGACTTATTACGGTTGGTATAGGGTTCTGTTTAGAGATTTTCTTCTCTCGCATAGATGATATATGCTTTTTATATCCCTTAGTCGTCTCTTACGATCATCCACGTGTAAAATAGGGGGTGGTGTATTGTATTCTTAGTCCGTCACTACACGGAAACGAGTTTGCCTATTCTTGCAGTAATTCTATCTCGTTATACCTATAGTATTTTTTTATGATATATGTACAAAAGTGGTGACAGATTATATGTTTAGTCTATTAACAGATGTAATTGAATAATAATAATCACTAATCATCACAACCATATTAGTTCGTTACTCTGTAAATTGCAATATCACGCTTAACCCAACAAATATAATAGTACCTACTCACATATTTAATCACCGAGACACCTGCAGAACACGGCTCATAAAACATTCATTCGTTCATCACGCTCCGGTCCTTCGGGACCATTCGTTCATTCACTCGCGTAGGAGAGCCCTTACATTAACTCCGTAAGTTTGTTAATGTGTTTGCTAAATTAATTGCTATCTTTAATTTGATATATGTATGGACAATTTACTTGTTTTAAAAGGATTTTAAAGAGATTATTTAGCTAAATATATTTCAGTTGAATGAAAACGTTTAACTTTTGACGTATCTATTTACCTTAGCCACAATATGAACAAGTCAGATCTTTTTATTATATTTAAGTAAACATTTTTTATAGATAATAAATTTGATAAGTATGTTAGATTTGAACGGTAATGGACTTGGTATACAGCGCATTACCATCCCATATTTGTAAGCAGGTATTGTATGATTTTCTATGTGGTGACGGAGTAAGAATACAATTCACCTCCACCTATCCTATCATATAAGAGGGTGATGTGATCGCATTCGTAACGACGACGTAAGAGAGCGAGTAGGTATGAAAGAGAGTATTGGTGTAAAGATGCGAAAGGGAATGCTCCGATGGTTCGGACATGTGGAAAGAATGCCGAACGAAGGTCTGGTTAAGAAGATATATAATGCGAAAGTGGAAGGATGTAGGTACCGGGGGAGACCGAGACTAACCTACCTAAACCAGATCGGTCATGTACTGAAGGAAGGTGTAGTCAAGAGTTTCCGAAACCGGCGAGCGTGTATGAAGAGAATTATGAATGTTGAGGAAGCGAGTGAAGTATGAAAGGGTAGAGTTCTCTGGCACTCTGTTCTCTCTGCCTAACCTGCAAAGGACATGGCGTGATGGTATGTATGTATGTATCTTAAGAGAAGACTTAAGGGATATTAAACGCGTATAACATTTATGCAAGAGAAGGCAAACTCGAAACAAAATCTTATATCAATACGTCTGACCAGCATAGTTAATCTCTCTCCTGTTATGGAGTAGACTCGAGTCTAGAAATGGCACGTAAGTGAGCTGGTATAATGACTACAGGTTAGGTGACATCAAGTTCGATCATGAACCTTCCTGCCAAGTAATTTTAATAATGTGATTGTTGGATAAATTAATCCTACTTTGGGGAGGCAAATTTTCAACTAAGGAATCTAAAAGGTCATAATATCTTCATAAGAAGACAGAATTACGATAAAATTGTATGTTACGCTGACTGGTTATCTTGTAATAATATGTTAGAATTACTGAGATAAGAAGGACGCTAGAGGCCAATAGTAGAGCATATGGAATATAAATAAATTATCGAGACTTATTTAACGTATGGATAGCCTATGCGGTCGAAATGCGATCTCTGCGGAAAATCTGTGGAGTTAGGCTGACCGACCGCATTCGTAACGACGACGTAAGAGAGCGAGTAGGTATGAAAGAGAGTATTGGTGAAAAGATGCGAAAGGGAATGCTCCCATGGTTCGGACATGTGGAAAGAATGCCGAACGAACGTCTGGTTAAGAAGATATACAATGCGAAAGTGGAAGGATGTAGGTACCGAGGGAGACCGAGACTAACCTACCTAGACCAGATCGGTCATATACTGAAGGAAGGTGGAGTTAAGAGTCTCCGAAACCGGCGAGCGTGTATGAAGAGAATTATGAATGTTGAGGAAGCGAGTGAAGTATGCAGAGATAGAGTTCTCTGGCACTCTGTTCTCTCTGCCTACCCTGCAAGGGATATGGCGTGATGATATGTATGTATGTATGTATGATAGCCTATGTTTTTATTGTCAAATGTGGCTGAAAAGAGTGTTAGCTGCTCAAGTAATTAACTTGTTATTAGGTGCTGCTTATAGGATCTGGTCCAGTCATAGTTTTTATTTTGTTAGGGAAAATGAGTATATTTTAAATCGAAATGCCTTTAAACTGAAGCTAATTTATTTATGTTGAGCAATTCTATTTACGTTATTGACAGTCATGCTTGGCTATTGACAATAACATCTCCTTGATCAACTATTCATTATCATTCTCCTACTCTTATCCCAATTACTTGGGATCGATACAATACGTACTCTTTTTCATAGTCAATATTGCAAAAGTTATTGGCAATAGTTTTATGACCGTCCGCCTGCCTGACATCAACCTTAGTTGGGTATGTTATTGTTGACCAAACGGCATCAGATGGAGTTGGCCCAAGTTCTTGTAAGGCTCTTAGTCTTCTTTTCCGACATCCACGAGCAATGTAAGAATTGATAGTACTCGTAGCCGCTACAACACATCCGTGACCAACTATTATGTATAATAAAAGTTTCCATGTGACCAAAAGTAAGAATAAAATCCACTAACCCCTTTCTTGGGCGTTTTAAAAAACGAATAAGGGTTTACATTATGTATATAAAATCAATGCAGAGAAAAAAAACTCGTGACTAAACCTTATACCGGCCGTATGATCAGCATAGTATGTCAATTTCTCTCCTACTATGAAGGAGGCTCGCACTCAGCAATGGGAGGTATAAGAGCTTAGATGATTAAGATGATGGTCAAATACTTCTAGGTGCAAATATAAGTAAACGAAATCAAAGATTAATTACTTTAACTCGAATTGTTAGAGCCCTTGAAAAAGAAAAGCAGAAGTAAAATATTCTTAGTCCATCCTCTCGTGAATACACATAGCATTATTAAGTAAAGCATGTTTAGTATGAACGTGTACTTACCACATATCCAATTTGTTTAACGAAGACAATACACAAGCCAATGAATGAAATTACTGAACTGGAGTATTTACTGAAACGTGTCACATCACTATGATGATCGAAGGAATTGGGACTAAACGTAATCACGTTTCATTACACGTTAGATTAGTTAGAAATCAGCACATTTAAATTGTTATCGATCGCTTTTTGCTCTGTATAGTAGTTTTCTCTTCAGTTAGACACAGTCTCGAGGGAACAAGAGTGCGAAAGCCGAGATGAATTTTAAACGATTTGAACAAAAAAAAATAATGCCTCATTTTTATTTTACTTAAATAATCTGTTCTCCCTGTTAAATTGATGGCGTAAGTTCTAAGTATAATGACGTACTATGTATTAAGGAGATTAAAAAATTACAAGAAAGTGGACATCACTCATCTTAGCGCGCGGTAAAAAATTAAAGTTGATTATTTATTATTTCAATTTAAAATTATGGAAAAATATAAAAAAGTTTACATTTTATTATAATCATGAAAATTATTAAGTATAATAGAATCCATATCTTCTGTAACTTGTGTAGCTTTTATTTAATTAGTACTTTATGGTTTGTCGTAAGCTATATTTATATTCTTGATGACTAAGCAAGAATGTGAAAGTCCCTTAGTATTGGTAGGACCACGCTGTTGACAGTTCTCAGTCTATAGCCGCGAGCCGGTCCGACCGAAGTAGTCCCACGCTCTTGCACAAGATTGATGTCTGGGTAATGATAATGTGTTATTGCGCTTCGTTCTGTGAGCGAGAGAGCCGGAAGCCCAACTGGGTGGGTTTGGGGGTTGTATTCATAAGTAGCGGCCTGACTATACCCTTGGTATAGCAAATGTCCATTTTTTTTTTTTTTTTGCGGTGTGCCATGGACGTCGCACCCCGCCAAATCGGTCCGGGGTGACGGAAGAGGCGGCGCGCAACCCCATTGACCCACCCTGCAAGCACCTCTTCTTCTCTTCTTCGCCGTGCGAGCGGGCCACCGGTACCCGATCTTTGTCTTCGGTGGCCCGCTCGGCGATATGCCCTCTCGGGCTCCTCTCCTGTCGACGCCCCGACAGCTTTCGCCGTCGAGGCGTCGTCCTCACGCGGTGGCCTCATGTCGGGTGACCAGACAATTCCCCGGTCCTATCACTCGAATAGCAAAGGTGGCAGTAACATTTACCATCAGATGTGCTCCTTGCTCGTTTGCTGAAAGCTGAATAAGTAATAAAAAAAATAATATAATAGCCAAAATAATAGTAATAAAAAAAATAAAATAATATTCAGCTGAATAAGTAATAAAAAAAATATCTTCCTTCGTCTGCATTGTATTATAATGTCCATCATTTGGAAGAGAACTGTGCCCAACAATGGGAATTATATGGGCTAAGGAAAAAAGGTATTTATAAAAATTATAAACGAATATGTGAACATATGTTTCTCGACAAGAATTAATATAGTTGTGGTAGTATCACCATTTTTAGTTAATTGTTATGAAAACACTAAGTGTGCACTTTCATTTACATTTTAACCTTATAAATTTCTATTCAAGTAATGTCACCTAGTCTCTTTCCATCTTAATATTAATATGCAAATTATCAATATACTATTGTTCATTAAGTTGTTATCTAAAATTTAATAAAATATCCTAGCGGAGGGAACAAAAAGTACTAATAGCGTTCTCGCGTTTGAACCAACGGCAATAAAGTTTTTGAGGTTTTCATTTGCTTTTATTTGATGACCTTAATATCATAAAAACAAAGAATAATTTAGAATGCTTCATCTTTGAAGTATTATTGGTTCATTAATTGGGGTGAACAGCCAACATTTCTCCGCATAGAAGCGTAGACGGAATAATATTACGATTTCACAACTCTTTCTTGACCATGAGTTTCTTAAAAAAAGGACTAACAGATGTAATGGAAGCCTGGCTGAGGGTATTCTATATCGTCTTCGTCTACATGAATGATTAGGAGGAATTGGGCCGGATCTTAATCTGTCAGTTAAAAAAAAATGCAAACTAATAAACAGCCTATGCCCTACCATTCAGATCAGGGTGATATAGTAGATTAATTTCTCTCCCATTTTGATATAGGTTGGTGTAAAACAATGGGTTGTGAATTAATTAAGAAAATAGATCCATCCATCCATCCATCAGCCCGTAAACGTCCACTGTTGGACATAGGCCTCCCCACGAGAATGCCATCTGTAACGGTCCTGTGCCACCTGCATCCAACGGTTTCCTGCGACCTTGATGAGGTCATCAGTCCACCGAGTGGGGGGTCGTCTTACGCTGCGTCGTCCGATTCATGGTCGCCACTCGACAACCTTTTTTTCCCAACGGTTTTCGGTTCGTCGAGCGATTTGGCCTGCCCATTGCCACTTCAACGTGCTAATTGTTCGGGCTATGTCGGTTACACCCGTTCTTCTACGGATTTCCGTATTTTGGATTTTATCACGTAGAGAAATACCGAACATAGCCCTCTCCATAGCACGCTGAGCGACTTTGAGCCTTTTTATGAGGTCGACAGTTAGAGACCTCGAGAAGAAAATAGGTAGGAAGAGAAAAATACTTGATATTTTCATATAACTGCACAAATGGCGTAGTGGTTAAGGTAATGACTAAATGTGTCAAGTGTTATGAGTTCGACACTTTCTAATACAATAATTTGTGTAAGCAACAAATTAACTCAGATCGTCCGTAAATTATTTTTCCTTTCGTTTTTGTTATATTCTTTTCCTTTTCCAATGATTTTCATTCTACTATTTCTGCACTTTTTACCATTTTTAAAGGCTTGGCACAGGACACAGCACTGGTTTAATAGATAGGGATCCGCTTAAAAAAACGAACAGCGTGTGCATAGATGGTTCAGATTCCCGTACTCTTTTATCATTTAATTATCAATTAGAGCGTGCTCAGCCAGTATAAAATAAAAAAAATGTAAAACACCACATACACTTGTAAACTATTTTAAAGAGCACTGTAAAATAAATCTTCCCTGCTATGTGATAGTGGCTACGAATACTATCAACCATTAGTTTGCTCGTGGATGTCGTAAAAGATGACTAAGAGCTTTATATCGACTTGGGTCAACTCCACCTTATGTCGTTTGGTCAAGAATTATATTCTCAAGGAGAGATGTTGTCATGTTGGTGCCCAGTCATTAAACTATTGCCAAAGCTTTTGCTATGTGAATGATGGATAAAGGCTATGTAATGCGTTGACCCTAAGTAACTAAATTAAAGCAGGATGATGTATAATATAAACTAGTAATGCAACGGAAGTGTCTTAGTGGAACCAGAAACGGAAACAGATGTCAAAAGTAAATTTTAGCAGAAACGGAAACGGATGCAGAAACGGAAGTGTAAATAATATGTAAAAAAAAAAACAAATTTGCAAATATATTTCTTTATTAAGTATTAAATACACCAAATCTAGATTAGAAATATATATATTAGAAATCTACTATAGAAAACAATATTGCAACTCCACTTTTCTTTTTTGTACTCTTGAAAATGTGACGTCCAACGACTCGCACGCACCTCGCGCCGCGCATGCGTAACTCTCAGCCGTCGTAAACTTCCGTTATAAAAGTTGCGAAAACAGAAGCAGAAATGAATGTTGAAAAGCGCGCGGAATTTCCGCACTTGCGGAAACAGAAACCCATTGCATCACTAATATAAACCGGCAATCATCCTATATTTAAAGTGGTAGGACTACGCTGTTGACTGTTCTGTCCACAGCCGCGGGCCTGTCCGTCCGGGGTAGTACCACACTCTCACAGAAGATTGACATCTGAATAATGGCAATGTGCTATTGCGCTTCGTTCGGTGAGCGAGAGAGCCGGAAGCCCAACTGGGTGGGTTGGGGGTTTGTACTGTTAGGCAGCGGCCTAGCTATATCCTTGGTATTGTAAAGGTCCATGTGCGGCAGTGAAAGTTACCATCAAGTCAGCTGCTTGCTCGTTTGCCACAATAAGCGATAAAAAAAATGGAGAAGGTGTGATGATTTTCATGGTCCATCATCACCCGGATCGTCTAGTGGTTTTGATGACAATATGTATATTGAATGCTTCAGAAAGGGCCTTTTGTTTAACTTTTGCAATAAGTACGATGGCAGAAGAGTATATATTGCGTTGATTTTAAGTAATTAGGATAATAACAGGAGAATGATGATGATCTAAAACAAATTTTCCCTAAAATTTATATATCTTTTATTAGCGTCTTCCCGTAATAATGAGTGCTGAAGTCCTTCAGTAACCATCAGCGCTGGAAAGTGTTTAAAGCGTCGGGAAAGTGAAAATCAAATGTAGGTAAACGCAATAATATCTCTAAATTTGGCTGCTGAAATGGCTTAGTGGTTGTAATACCAATCTATCCTACTAAGGACTCGAAACAATAATATGTGGATCGCATCGATCGATTTAAGACTCGAAACAATAATATGTGGATCGCATCGATCGATTTAAGACTCGAAACAATAATATGTGGATCGCATCGATCGATTTAAGACTCGAAACAATAATATGTGGATCGCATCGATCGATTTAAGACTCGAAACAATAATATGTGGATCGCATCGATCGATTTAAGACTCGAAACAGTACCTAATATGTGGATCGCATCGGTCGATTTTAGACTCGAAACAATAATATGTGGATCGCATCGATCGATTTAAGACTCGAAACAATAATATGTGGATCGCATCGATCGATTTAAGACTCGAAACAATAACACGTGGATCGCATCGATCGATTTAAGACTCGAAACAATAATATGTGGATCGCATCGATCGATTTAAGACTCGAAACAATAATATGTGGATCGCATCGATCGATTTAAGACTCGAAACAATAACATGTGGATCGCATCGATCGATTTAAGACTCGAAACAATAATATGTGGATCGCATCGATCGATTTAAGACTCGAAACAATAATATGTGGATCGCATCGATCGATTTAAGACTCGAAACAATAACATGTGGATCGCATCGATCGACTTAAGCCTCGAAACAATAATATGTGGATCGCATCGATCGATTTAAGACTCGAACCAATAATATGTGGATCGCATCGATCGATTTAAGACTCGAAACAATAATATGTGGATCGCATCGATCGATTTAAGACTCGAAACAATAATATGTGGATCGCATCGATCGATTTAAGACTCGAAACAATAATATGTGGATCGCATCGATCGATTTAAGACTCGAAACAATAATATGTGGATCGCATCGATCGATTTAAGACTCGAAACAATAATATGTGGATCGCATCGATCGATTTAAGACTCGAAACAATAATATGTGGATCGCATCGATCGATTTAAGACTCGAAACAGTACCTAATATGTGGATCGCATCGGTCGATTTAAGACTCGAAACAATAATATGTGGATCGCATCGATCGATTTAAGACTCGAAACAATAATATGTGGATCGCATCGATCGATTTAAGACTCGAAACAATAATATGTGGATCGCATCGATCGACTTAAGCCTCGAAACAATAATATGTGGATCGCATCGATCGATTTAAGACTCGAAACAATAATATGTGGATCGCATCGATCGATTTAAGACTCGAAACAATAATATGTGGATCGCATCGATCGATTTAAGACTCGAAACAATAATATGTGGATCGCATCGATCGATTTAAGACTCGAAACAATAACATGTGGATCGCATCGATCGATTTAAGACTCGAAACAATAATATGTGGATCGCATCGATCGATTTAAGACTCGAAACAATAATATGTGCATCGCATCGATCGATTTAAGACTCGAAACAATAATATGTGGATTGCATTTGAACCTATGACAGGTTCAAATGCAATCCATATATATTATTGTTTCGAGTCTGAGTATAATTTGTATCCGTTAGTTACATGTTTGTTATGTTATCCGTGTGGTGACGGAGTAAGAATACAATTCACCACCCCCTATCTTACCCGTGGGTGATCGTAAGAGACGACTAAGGGATATGAAACGCATATAAAATCTATGCAAGAGAAGGAAACTTGCAACAAAATTCTATATTAACACGTCTGACCAGCGTGGTATAGTAGGTTATTTTCCCTCCCATTACGGTGGAGGCCCGAGCCCAATAGTGGAACATATATGGACTGTGATGATGATGAGTTATATGTTTCCAAAGTCCTCCGCAAAACAAGGATTATCTTTAAAAAAGAATAACGTTGGTTATAAAAATTTTGAAGAATTTAGAATTTATATTTAGAGCGTGTGTGAAGAGAATTATGAATATTGAGGAAGCGAGTGAAGTATGCAAGGATAGAGTTCTCTGGCACTCTGTTCTCTCTGCCTACCCTGCAAGAGACATGGCGTGATGGAATGTATGTATGTATAAAAATTTAGCTTTTGTCAAATAAACGCTAAGGTTTAACATTGTAAAGAAGTTGACAGTAAATTAAAAATTTACACTGTAACATTCACAATCAAATGCTAAAACAAGAACAATACAAAACATGAAACAACAAAATTAAGGAAAGGAAACTTATATCACGTTGTACTTAAGTAAATAAGCTTTCTATACTATAGCTAGTAACAGCAAAAGCAAGTTGATATTCTGATCACGTCTCTACGTCTCTCAGATAACCGCAGTTCATTTTTGAAACGACGATATACATAGCACCCGGAGGCCGAATAAATTTTAAAAAGCATCGCCCGGATTACCCGGACGATCCATTTCTGTTCGCGAATTAATATCACGTTCGTTTTTATTCGTGTAAATAGATATTCGGTTTTATATTGGCGTTTTTTTTTTATATTTGGCTCTTCGACTGAATGAAATACAGAAGTTAAATGTATTTAATAAAAATAACTTCGCTATTATACTTTTATAGAATAACCTAGTAGTTGTTTTATAATAACTGTAATGTTATCAATTTAGATAAATTTATTTGATTTTTACTATTAATACTAAAATTTTGCGTAATAGTAGTGGTAGGACCACGCTGTTGACAGTTTTCTGTGTACAGCCGCGGGCCGGTCCGTCCGGGGTAGTACAACACTCTCGCAGAAGATCGACGGCTGAGTAGTGGCAATGTGCTGCTGTGCTTCTTTCGGCGAGCGAGACAGCCGGAAGCCCAACTTTTTGGGTGAGTTTGGGGTTATATTTGGTAGGCAGCGGCCTAGCTATACCCTGATACGGCGAAGGTCCATGAGCGGCAGTAACACTTACCATCGGGTGTGCTGCTTGTTCGTTTGCCACCAAAGGCAATAAAAAAAAATATTAAAGAAATTTAATGAATGATACATGTCGAATGACTTACCATTATACCCTGTTAAAAACAAAGAGATTTCGATTAGATTTTAGTTCATCTTGTACATCATTATCTCGGCTCATATATGCCCCACTCTTGGGTTCGGGCCTTCTATCTCCATAGTGGGAGGGAAATTGATCTATTACACTTTGCTGGTCAGACGAGTTGCTATAGGGTTATGTCAAGATTTCCTACTTTTGCACATTGCACACGTACACACATTACTACATGCATATTTAAGCCCTTAAGTGCCTTTTACTATACTCACGGGGAAGATAGGAAGTAGCGAATTGTATTCTTTGGTCACCACACAGGAAATGATTTATACTTTAGTATGCAAAGGTGCAAGGGTTCCGGAGTCGGTATATGGATCTAATCAGGTTTCATTTATTACATTTAAATATTTTCTTGTCAATATTTTCAGCCAACGAAAAATTATAATTTTTCATCAGCTGAAAACTATAAAAATCATCATCATTCTCCTACTCTTATTCCAATTACTTAGGGTCAAACAAAATGTACTGTTATTTCATAGTACATATTGTAAAAGTTATTGGCAATAGTTTTATGACCGGACGCCTGCCAGACGTCAACCCTCCTTGGGAATGTAATTGTTGACCAAACGGTGTCAGAAGGAGTTGGATCAGGTCGTTATAATATGAAAACTATAAAAATATGAAGGCAAATTTTGACGTTGTCATTAAGAATAGATACTGCTCGATTTTCCAAAGGAGCCACCGTTGGAAAATGAAGCAGTCCAAAAAGCTCCAGTTCTTAGTTTCCATTTTTTATTATTTATTTGCTTTTTTTTAAATTATTGTATTAAATATTTTTATTATATTTAAACATATCTTTCAAAACATAATATAAAAAAAATACCAAGCGAAGCTCGGTCATCCAGATATTGTACTATGACGTGCGAAAATAACCTTTTCATATAAAGTATAAAAAAAAAAAAGAATCTGTGAATGTATGGAATACGCATTCCGAAGATATTTATCACGGATCAACTAACATATCATTTCTGACATAAAAATACTTTTTCTATTGACCTAATAACTTAGGCTCAGGCGTCTGTGAGATAACATCAGCAACCATTACTCGTAGTTGTAAATGAAGGGAAAAAGATTATTACGATTGAGCGATATCGTACTGAAAGGGCATTTATATCATCGTGAAAAGGGATATCGCCTTTCTTAAATTATGGGCTTGTTATGATATATTAGTTAGAGAAGAATTGTTTCACTAACAATGAAAACGACTTGACACCGATGACTCGCTAGTATGGTGATACAAAGATTATCTACGTCAGGATATGGGGTTGACCGTTGTCGCTTCTATGTTCGTACCCTGTACGCCTGTTCCAAAAAGAAAAACCAGAAGAACCAAAAGAGAGAATTGCGTCAGACTTACGTGTCTGATTCTTTTCGGATACGGTGGCTAGCGAGAATGGATGCTATCCATTTGAACTGCATTAAGCATACGTGTGTGTCCAAATGTTTATCCACTTAATCACTCTATTTGAATATTAATTATATAAATGTATTTGATTATAATATACAACCTTTAGAGTATCTACTTCTTCTGTTGAAAGATATACCTATATTCCCTTCCCAAAGTGGGATAAGCCTTAAACGTCATGTTTGGAACGTGGACTTTATATGATGCCCAGGTGAGTGCTGTCCAAATGGGCAGGTGAATACCTAAATATCGCCCAATTGATTCTTGAGACTTCCACAGGAAAGTTTAGTGGGGCCGAAACATAATATACTCTTTAAGATTATCATCATTCTTCTGCTCTTATCCCAATTACTCGGGGTCGACACAATATGTACTCTCCTTCCATTGTACACACTGCAAAAAAGTTATTGGCAATAGTTTTATGACCAGCCGCCTGTCTGACGTCAACCCTCCTTGGGAATGTAATTGTTGACCTAACGACATCAGGTGGAGTTAGCCTAGATAAATATAGAGCTCTTAGTTGTCTTTTACGACATCCACGAGCAAAGTAAGGGTTGGTATTCTAAGCCGCTACCACACAGTATATATATATATATATCACACAGGATATATAATATCCTCTTTAAGATGATGAAATTATATTACGATGAATTTATATTACGTCCTACTACTAGGTTCATAACTCCCCCACGATGGAAGGCAAGTTGACCTACTATGCCACGCCGGTTGGAGGGGTTAGTATATGATTTTATTTAAAGGTTTCTTTGTCTTCCATAGCTATTTTAAGCATATTATATCTATCTCTTAGTCATCTTTTATGGTACCACGGACAAGACGGGGGGAGTACTGAATTGCATTTTTATTCCGTCACTATACGGAATTACATAATGTATTTTTTTTTATCTACTATCGATTAATCTGAGATTTTTTTTATTACTTATGGTGGCAAACGAGCAGACGGCACACTTGATGATAAGTGTCACTGCCGCCCATGGACCTTTGCAATACCAAGGGTATAGCTAAGCCGATGCCTACCAATACAAACCCCAAACCAGTTGAGCTTCCGGCTCTCTCGCTCACCGAACGAAGCGCAATAGCACATTGTCATTACTCAGACGTCGATCTTCTGCGAGAGTGTGGTACTACCCCGGACGGACCGGCCCGCAGCTGTAAATAGAGCACTGTCCACAGCGTGGCAATACCATTATTGAGTTATTATTATTAATCCGAGAAATATCTTAATAACGATTCAATCCATAGATTGGACTTTCAAAGTCCAAATTTGGACAGTCCTATAGGGAAGATAGCCCTATAATTATTTATTAATAATTAATTACTAGGAATCTAAACTTGACATTTATCTTATGGTCATGAGTTTCTTGTTTATTTCAACGCCAACCACTAATGGTCATTCTAAAGCGACAAGATTGATTATTAATAGAAACAAAATAGGAAAAAGAATAGATAGATATAAGAATTTCATAATCATCGTTATCTCAGCTCATATACGTCTACCACAGAGCCATGGTGGTCAGGGCCATACGCGGGTACCGCACGGTGTCGACGGAGGCAGCGAGTCTGTTGGCCGGGACCCCTCCTTGGGACCTGGAAGCGGAAGTGCTCGCCGGTTTGTATCGGCGGATGTTGGGGGTGCGAGCGGAGGGCGGTGTGGTCTCGTTGAGGGAGCACATCACATGGCGCGTCGACGTCCGCCGCGACGTCATTGCTCGATGGGCAGTCCGGCTGGAGAGGCCTCGGTTCGGTGTGCGGACCGTGGAGGCCTTTCGGCCGGTGCTGATGCAGTGGCTAAAACGGCGGCACGGGGTGCTCTCCTTCCGACTGGTGCAGGTTTTAACGGGGCATGGATGCTTCGCCAAATACCTGCACACGGTCGTAAGGAGGGAGAGTACACCGTCCTGCCACCACTGCGATTGCGACGAGGACACGGCGCAGCATACGCTCGAGGTTTGTGTCGCTTGGGCAGAGCAGCGTCGTGAACTCATCACAATCATCGGTGCTGACCTGATGCTGCCGACCATCGCCAGGGCGATGCTCGACAGCGTCAGGAACTGGGACGCGGTCACATCCTTCTGCGAGGCAGTAGTCTCGCGGAAGGAGGCGACGGAGCGCGTGCGCGAGGAGCGTCTCCTCGACGACGCGAGCCGCCGCCGGCGACTGGGGCGGCGCAGGCGCGATTACCTGCGCCTGATGCCGCCCTAGCCGAGGCCGCGGTTGACTGGATCGGGGAATTAGTCCGTCACCCGCCGAGAGGCCGACCGCGTGAGGAAAGACCGACATCCTACCCGAGGGGGGGACGTCGGTCGAGGAGAGGGTACTCCTCAGGGGTATTCCGTCGGGCCAACCACTGACGTCAAGTTACTCTGCTCCGGTGGTTGGCCCAACGACGAAGGTGACGTCACGGGTGGGTTACGGGTGCACGTGCTTACGCCCCTCTGTCACCCCGGACGGAGTGGTGCGAGGAGTGTGCCGACCGTAACCCACCCCAAAAAAAAAAAAGCTCATATACGTCTCGCTGTTGGCCTTGAGCCTCCTCCGTAATGGGAGGGAAATTGACCTACTACACACTACGCTGGTCAGACGTGTTGGTATAGGATTTTGTATCGAGTTTTCCTTCTCTTGTATAGATGTTATGTGCGTTTTATATACTTTAGTCGTCTCTTACGATCACCCACGGGTAAGATAGAGGATGGTTAATTGTATTCTTACTCCGTTACCACACGGATATATAAGATTTTAAATAGAATATTTACCATGTGGTGACAGAATAAAAATACAAATCCCAAGAGAATGCAATTCGACATAAAATTCTATACCAATACTTTAGAACAGCGCGGTATATTAGATCAAATTCTCTGTTTTATTGCCTATGGTGGCAAAGGCACATCTGATGGTAAATTTTAATACCGTTGACGAACTTTTACAATACCAGGGAATAGAATTGAAAGAAATAATAATAATGAAAATACTAATGAGTACTAAGTTTATATTATCAAACTAGTATTTTAGTATTAGAAACGTAATTAAGATAGCCAAAGTGGTAAAATTATTGTATAATTCTTAGTTCTATGCGACAAAATTTTGTAGATGATGATGAGATGTTCTAAATCAGTGAAAATATACCATGAAATTCAAAGATGACTGGCAAAGCTGTTTGTAATAGATTCATTTTAAAACTATTTTTGTTTGGAATCCTTATATTAATGATAACCATTTATATCATAAGGGATCTGATAAGAAATATGCAAAAATGAACTCTTTCTACGGCCGTTTTAGGCGTTTCCTTCGAAATCTTGAATGGTTTCTTCGATGTGTTTACTGTTTGTATTATGAATTGGTATTTTTTCCGACCGATATTTCTTTTGAGAATAGAAAAGGGTTGCTTCGACATTAAGTATTTCATTCGTTGTAACTTTTTGTTCTCAAACAATACATGTTGTATTGTCTAAATATTAATAATTTTTTACTGAGAAAAGAACCGAAATGGATATATTTTTTTTATAATCTGATGAACTGAGAAGAAATAGTGTCACTACCGGTATCTTTCCCGTAGATGTTGTAGTGTACGCGTATAATATTATAATTATACATTTAACTTCTACAATTTTTCCGTGTGGTGACGGAGTAAGAATACAATTCACCACCCTCTATCTTACCCGTGGGTGATCGTAAGAGACGACTAAAGGATATACAATGCATATAACATCTATGCAAGAGAAGGAAAACCCGAAGCAAAACCCTCTACCAACGCGACTGACCAGCGCGGTATAGTAAGTTAATTTCCCTGCCATTACGGAGGAGGTCCGAGTCCAATAGTGGGACATATATGGGCTGTGATGATGATGCACACTACAATTATTATACTCTCGTTTACCACGACCCACAACGACAACAAATTTCCTGCGACAACTCTCTACTGAGCTCTTATGCCCACATATTATTCAATCTACCCACATCAAAAATTATAATTATTATGCATACACTACAGATGCCAGGAGAGAGAGCTTTAAGGAAAGTAAGATGATAAGAGAATTACGAAATCAAACCTAATCTAACCTAATGCTAACACGTTTAACCGATATAACAAATTTTCTTCTTCTTTCTCGACATCTACGAGGCAAGTAAGGGTTGGTAGGATTCTAAGCCGCTACCACATAGCTCTAGTATATAGTAATGATATCAACATTAATAATACAATCTTTCAAATTACTGAAATTTTTAGCGTTTAATATGCTGAATTATTTATAAATACCCGAATACGAAACGAAAAATTATGTCACAAGCGGGGTTCGAACCCACCCAAATATAATTTTTCGTTTCGTATTCGGGTATTTATAAATAATTAAGCATATTAAATGCTAAAAATTTCAGTAATTTGAATAACAAGGTTGTGTCATCGTTTAATACAATTCTAACTGTAAGTTTGAAGTATTAAGTCTATACAATGTGTAAACATTGTCCGATAGATGGCATACGTCACCTTGAAGACGTAAGATATAATATGAAGCGAAATCTGCATATCCTAAAATAGTTTACGATGGTGTAAGTGGCAGCACGGTTGGGCCGGATTCACAATAGGTGCGGGTTCGAACCCCGCTTGTGACATAATTTTTCGTTTCGTATTCGGGTATTTATAAATAATACAATCTTTGTTACTTCATAAGTAGTTATGACAACGGTGACTTTGCAAAACACTTGTCAGTCAATATAGTTGTATGCCTTCTTATTTGCATATTAAATTTCTCGATAAAGAAGCTATTTCATGTAATAAATTTTTTTGGGATCCTACTGGAATTTTGGTAGTGATAGGGACACTGTTGACAGTTTTCAATCTATAACCGAAGGCCGATCCCTTCGGGGTTACTACCCTGCTCTCGGTTATTATCCATTACCACCCCAGCGTGTAGTGCATTCAAATTTATTTATTTATTCATTTTTAGGATAGCTAGTAATTGATACATTGTAGATATTAAAATATAAATATAACATAAAATTAAACTAAATGCTCAATTCTTAAGCTATCACAGCATGCACAGAAATGGCAACAAATTACGGAAACAAACTATAAAAAAAGAAAGAAACAAAATAAATCCTAATTCATCATTATAAAAAAAGAAAAAAGAAAAAAAAAGTTGAAATGATTAATACAATTTAATTATTTGAAAGAGTTAAATGGAATTTAGTGATGACAAGACCCTTTTTTTATATTTATGAAGTGAATCATTAAAGAGATCCACTTCATTTCCAATTGAATTGAACGTTGTTGATATTCTAGAAATTATTGCATATTGTTTTAAATTGGTTCTGCTATAGGGTTTGTGCAGCAAGTTCATGAAGCGGGATGCCCGAATTGGCAATCTGCGCGGAATACTAAAATTAATACACTGCAAAAGTTTAGGACAATCGATGTAGTTGCGACATAATTTAAAAAGAAAAACTAGGTCTGAAAATTTTATAAAAATAAACTATTTAGCTTTGTAATAACAATAATTCGACTGTACAGATAGCGTAGTGGTTAAGATACCGACCTTACGTGCTAGTGGTTCGATTTTTACGCAGGACAATACTTTGTGCGATCCATAAAGTGTTGTGCCGAGCCTCGGTGTAATTTGTCTGCGTTAATTGCATGTTTGTTAAGCCCCCCGCAATACAAGGACTATTTTCTTAGTGCAGGATAGTGTCTTAATAAGAAAACAAGAATAGAGATAGCATCCACCATCACACACAAAATATGTGATTTGAAATGCAATATTGTTGCATGGTTGGCTTTTAGAAGAATTTCATGAAAAATTCTGTACATTTTTCGAATGTTATATTGATTTAGTTAAATGTGTTTAGTACATTACAGAAAACTGCATTCGCTTGCACAGCTGCATATTTTATATAAGATATTTCGTTATCCCAAGAGGTTTTATATCAGTGTAAACACGGATCGCATCCTGAAATCCTCCGATCCTCTTTCCTTAGATTTCCTTCAGTTGCAAGTACAGACACATTGCAAGTTTATTTTGTTACACGACTCTGTATATGCAAGATAAGTGAGCTAGCTATGTAATCTAAAGAAAAATGTCCCCTTGTGCGTTGAATTTTAAATTATATAAGATCCAAAGCTGTTTGTCTAGTCGATGAAAAATGAACGATGAATTTAAATTGGCTGTGGGAATAGTGTTGATAGTTTGATATAATATTAAATTATCCAATTCTCTATGGAGTTAAGTATTAAAAGTTTTTTTTTATTTCATTTGTTATATTAATAATACAGTGTTTTTAAATTTATTCTTTTCTTCAGTTTATGGTTGATTTAGTAGTTGATTCTTCATCGAATGCTGCTTGTAGTATCCGATCCAACCATATTTTTTTTATGTATAATATTCTAAAAAGAGAAAAGGGGAAGAAAAGGGGTCTATGCGTGAATGTGAGCAAAACCAAAATAATGGTCTTTGAAAGAGATGAAGCCAGAACAGATGTAAGAGTAACAATAGGTAATGATGTACTAGAGCAAGTGGATGAATTTATATATCTTGGATGTGGATTTAGCCGAGATGGAAGGTACACCACTGATATAGAGCGAAGAGTGAATGCGGGAAATAGAGTGAACGGAGCGTTGGGGCAACGTCTCGGTAGCCACCACCTCAGCCAGAAGGCACGTGTAGCAATACATAACGCAGTGCTTGTCCCAACATTACTGTATGTAAGCGAGAGTTGGGTATGCAGAAAAGAGTATGAAAGTAAAATTAATGCGGTCGAAATGCGAACTCTTTTGTTTTTTTTTTACGGTCGTCGCGCTCCTCCCACCACTCTGTCCGGGGCGACAGAGGGGCGTAAGCACGCTCATCCATAACCCACCCGTGAACCTCGTCTTCGTCGTTGGACCGGCCACCGGAGCAGCGTGAACTTGTCGTCAGTGGCCGGCCTGACGGAATACCCCCCCGAGGGGTACCCTCTTCTTTAGCGACATCTCCTCCCTCGGGGAGGACATCGGTCTTTTCCTCTCGGTCAGCCTCTCGGCGGGTGACGGACTAATTCCTCGGTCCAGTCACCCACAGCCTCGGCTAGGGATCGAAATGCGAACTCTACGGAAAATCTGTGGAGTTCGTCTAACCGACCGCATTCGTAACGACGACGTAAGAGAGCGAGTAGGTATGAAATAGAGTATTGGTGTAAAGATGCGAAAGGGAATGCTCCGAGGGATCGGACATGTGGAAAGAATGCCGAACGAACGTCTGGTTAAGAAGATATACAATACGAAAGTGGAAGGATGTAGGTACCGGGGAGACCGAGACTCACCTACCTAGACCAGATTGGTCATGTACTGAAGGAAGGTGGATTCAAGAGTCTCCAAAACCGGCGAGCGTGTATGAAGAGAATTATGAATGTTGAGGAAGCGAGTGAAGTATGCAAGGATAGAGTTCTCTGGCACTCTGTTCTCTCTGCCTACCCTGCAAGGGATATGGCGTGATAATATGTATGTGTGTTATATTATAAAAAAAAGAAATTGGTATCTATTGGTTCACACGGTATCACACTGAAGCCAATGTCTTACTAAGCATGTTAAAAAATGTAGTATATAATTTCATTTAAAAGAAGTAACTTCAAAATGCAAAGCTTGATAAGTTTCCTACCAGATTTTGTCAGTTTACGGTCGTTTCGACCCTATGTGACTACTATTTTAATTTCAAAGAAAATGTAAAATTGACAATACATTAGTGCCCGCTTATATAGTTGATTTAATTCAAATTTTAATCATGAGTGCCCTAATGTGGGATATAATCCTTAAAATAATATTAAACGCAATAAAATTACTCTAAATTCTATGTGATTATGATTAATTTAAAATTTTTAAACATTATTATAACATATTTATTATCATTTTTGTCATCAAGCCTTTGTTCTCATCTCGAGCACAGGTTTATAAATTGAGAGTAGATTAGGCAGTAAATAGTCTGTCTCTGTGATCTATACTGAGTATATAACATATACCACTTATTATTATTACAAATAATTGTATAAAAAAACATACTTATTATTATTAATTACCATTGGCCATAGGTCCTGCCTATAATGGGAGTGGAAAATAATATATCATCCCACCCGAGCCAGGATTGGTATAGAGCGTTACTTCGAATTTCCTTTTCTTCCTTTGTGGTGATTATCTGTTTAAATCCTGTAGTTATCTTTTACGATACCCGTCAGCATAGAATCGCGAGTAAATTGTATTATCACATTATCACGACTGTAAATAATAATAATATTATTCTAACTTTTGAGAGAGTATATCTAATTTGTCACCACGTGAATTATCTTTTATTTGCTTGCTGATGATTTAAAATATAATGAGGGAGGAAAGTATCAAATGCGTGCAATCCACTTGTAAGTGTGTGAACGAGGTATAAGAAATTAATTACCTCTGTCTCGCTAAAAGTCTTATAAATCTTTAAGAGTTAAGAAGGAGTAACCACTTATGTTTTAACTTATGGTGATCTACACATTTATACCACCGTTACTTGTTTACCAGAAAAGCAGTAGCTGCTCTCTCCTGGGAAACGTATAACATCTCACTGAGATTACCAACCTGCCTGCCATCGTGATTATGGCACTATCTCCACTTATAAGTATGAGGGCAATCCACGTCCAGCAGGGTACCGCATACACAAAGGTCGGGTACCGGTGGCCCGCTCGCACGACGAAGAGAGGAGTTGCACGGTGGGTCTATCGGGTCACGCGCCGCCTCTTCCGTCACCCCGTATCGATTTGGCGGGGCGAGACGCATCCATAGTCCACCGTAAAAAAAAAAGGTTACCGCAAAAAGCTGAATGATGAATAATGATGATTACCTACGGTTGTAGGTAATCACGCAGATGGGTTCATCTGCGTGAGATATAGGAAAAAGACGTGTGCATAGCATGCTATATATTTCCGAGCTCACAGTATATTGGAAGTTAGATATTGCCAAAGACGGATGAGGCGTATGTAAATTTAACTGATTTATATGCTCTCGAAGGCCCGGTATTAAGTGATAATTTATTGCTTGATATTCATATAATATCCAATAATGCTACGTGCCTTAAATTCTTATGCAAGAGCTAAGGCAAGGGGTAAAATACTACTGAGCAGGCTACCGAAATCAAGGAATTGGTCTCAGTGGCCCTCAATTGATAGTGAAGGTATTAACGGCAGGTTTTTTGGGTAGTTTGGGCGGGGTGTAATTAGACTAGAGCCTGTTAAAAAAAAGAGAAATATTGCTATTCTTTGCATTTTAGCAACTTGAATGGATCAACTGATACTAAAGACTATGGCGGTGGTCTGCTCAAAACACGGAAAGCAGATGCACTTTAGTTTAAGTGACGATGTTATTTATCATTTTGAATTATTGAGTGGGTTTGACTGTATCTTAGTCTCCTAAAGCAAAAAATCTGTGCCCTCCTCTCAGCTTTTTAGTAGCAAATAAAAATTTTCATTCCTTCTCTTATCAACTCGCTCACCGAACTAATCGCAATAGCACATAATCATTACTCAGACATCGATCTTTTGTGAGAGTATGGTATTACCCCGGATGGACCGGCCCGCGGCTGCTGATAGAGAACTGTCAACAGCCTGGTTTGCTACTAAATAAATTTTCACCAATCATTCTTAAAGTTTAGGTAAAATATTACAATGATGTATTTTCTATTTATATCGTGTTGCGGGTTGCATAAAATTTTAATTTTATTTAGGTACAAACAAAATAGAAATGAAAATAACCTCAATGCTGTGTTTTATTTTTTAATTTAAGAACCTCTGTACAGAGGAAATAATTTTTATATTGGGACTTTACAAACATGTAATTAACGACGATACAAATTACGAATATACCTAAACTAAATAGAAAAAAAAGTGAATCGCATAAAGTATTATTCTGAGCGGCATTAGAACCACTAGGATGATCGGTCTCTTAAACACAACACATGCTGAGTCAAAGTCTGTGTTATATATGGGTGTTAGGTGTTCCTTAAGTCGCCTTATAAACCTCTAAAGCTTCTTAAGTATTATTTCTGACTATATTGTGATCATATGGACACGCATGATCACAAACGCATTTTCATTTATGGCTTTGTTATTCCCATTATTACATCCTTTGTAACGTTTAATATTAGTAGCCAATATTCGCCAGTAGTTCCTAGTTAATTTGAGATGTTATTGGTGTATGCACAATGTAATGTGCTCGTAATTGTTTAGCTCGACTCCGATATTGACATGACTTGTAATATGAAATTATAGTTCCTTGACAAAGTTAGTTATAATAACAGTGGGTTAATTAATATTTTATCTCGTAGAATAATAATATAATTTGGAAAATCCAAAAGTGCACGCCTCATAATTTTTATATTTTTTATTATTTACTATTTATTAGTCAATGCCAGAAATAAAAATAAAATTAAAGAAAAAGCCTTTTTTAAAAACAAGCTTTTACTATTTACTAATAAAATAAAATAAAAAGTTAAAAATAAATTAACTCTAATAAGACATATAACACTTTATAAGTTCATTGTAACCTTTAACGATAATTAAGCTTCGTCGTCTATTACAAAATAATTCAAAACCGTTCATAATTATATATTTTTAACACTAAAGCTTTACACCATAATTATTAAATCTTCCCGTTTCTATCACAGTCCTAATTTTATAAATAAAAGCGTGTTACATTTTGATGGCATGATTAAGAACATTTAGCACCTTCTTTTTCTTATGGCCATCTTCCAGGTCCAACATCAGACCCTGGTTACCATATAGTATCAAAGTACTCGTCAAGACGAATCAAACGAGTCCAAACTCGATGGAGTTGCGTCGTTTAATTATGGAGTTCCTATGGCCAGCTTCCAGGTCCATCGTCAGACCCTGGTTAGCATATAGTATCAAAGTACTTGTCAAGACGAATCAAATGAGCCTAAACTCGATAAGGTTGCGTCGTTTAATTACGGAGTTCTTATGGCTAGCTTCCAGGTCCATGATCAGACCCTATTTTCTATATAACATTAAAATACTCGCCAAGACAAATCAAATTAGCCCAATTTCGATGGATTTGCGTCGTTTAATTACGGAGTTCCTATGGGCTAGCCTCCAGGTCCATGGTCAGACCCTGGTTTCCATATAGTATCAAAGTACTCGCCAAGACGAATCAAACAAGCCCAATTTCGATGGGGTTGCGTCGTTTAATTACGGAGTTCCTATGGCCAGCTTCCAGGTCCATCGTCAGACCCTGGTTAGTATATAGTATCAAAGTACTCGTCAAGACGAATCAAATGAGCCTAAACTCGATAAGGTTGCGTCGTTTAATTACGGAGTTCCTATGGCTAGCTTCCAGGTCCATGATCAGACCCTATTTTCCATATAATATTAAAATACTCGCCAAGACGAATCAAATTAGCCCAATTTCGATGGATTTGCGTCGTTTAATTACGGAGTTCCTACGGCCAGCTTCTAGGTCTATCGTTAGACCCTAGTTACCATATAGTCTCAAAGTACTCGACAAGACAAATCAAACGAGTCTAAACTTGATGAGGTTGCGTCGTTTAATTACGGAGTTCCTATGGGCTAGCTTCCAGGTCCATGGTCAGACCCTGGTTTCCATATAGTATCAAAGTACTTGCCAAGACGAATCAAACAAGCCCAATTTCGATGGGGTTGCGTCGTTTAACTACGGAGTTCCTATGGCCAGCTTCCAGGTCCATCGTCAGACCCTGGTTAGCATATAGTATCAAAGTACTTGTCAAGACGAATCAAATGAGCCCAAACTCGATGGGGTTGGGTCGTTTAATTACGGAGTTTCTTTGGCCCGCTTCCAGGTCCATCGTCAGACCCTGGTTACCATATAGTATTAAAGTAATCGTCAAGACAAATCAAATGAGCCCAAACTCGAAAGGATTGCGTCGTTTAATTACGGAGTTCCTATGGCCAGCTTCCAGGTCCATCATCAGATCAGCTCTATGTCACAATAATATTGCATTGTCATCTGATTTATATATGCATGCTAAATTTCAGCTCAATCGGAAACCAGGAAGTGGATTAAATTTAACTTGCAAGATTTGATTATAGACAACGGGACAGGTGGCACTAAATATAAGCGTGTAATGAAAGAAAAGAAATACTTTTGAAATTTCGTGCCATTCTCGACGTAGAGCTAAACATAGCTGTACAGGCTGAATGGGATTTATTTCCTTTGCCTGTCCGAATGGACGAACAAAAAAATGTAAACGAACCTAATTTTCATAAAGTATACATACACTGAAGACTCAGTTTAGTTTTTTATTCATTGCAATTAAACGACAAAGAATTACCAAACCATTTTCGAAAGGAAACAGCGCGTTGCGATTATGAAGCTTTTAATAAAAGAAAAACTTCGATACATTCATTTTTACGGGCGTAATCCTGCCAGATACAAAAAAATATTTTATCCGACGTCCTCGAATATTTTTTTAATCAACTATTTTCTTACTTTAAACAAAATAATTGCTTTTAAAAAATATCAAATACGTTTAAACGAATGTTTTTTCTTGACATATGTATTATACTATAATATTATCCTATAAGTGCAATGTGAGAAAATTACAATCATTTTTATGTTTGAAAAGTGCTTGATTTTCATATGTCGAGGCGTGCAAAAGAGAAAAGAGTTTTCATTTTTTTCTCAGTTTTTTTTTCCATTTGGCAGTGCTATTAAATTGTTTAGTTCCCAGTTAGGTTAGGTTCATCATCACAGCTCATATATGTCCCACTGTTGGGCTTGAGCTTCCTTTATAATGGAAGGGAAATTGACCTACTGGTTGGTATTTTTTACTACGCCGTCTACGCAGTCATCTCTCAAACTTATGCTTATTTTCCATTTTTTATTGGTATAATATGGTTTCCATTTTTTATAGGTAATCTAAATTTTAGAATACATCTAAGGCAATCATAGATAAGAATACGAATAATAAATTGATTGGCTAAACTGTAACTCTAAAGTTAGTATATGTTATCTAAAAGTCTTTTCTGTTAATACATTAATTTTTCAAAACGCCTCATCGACATCATCATCATCACAGCCCATATAGGTCCCACTGTTGGGCTCGGGCCTCCTCCGTAATGGGAGGGAATTTAACCTATTATACCGCGCTGGTCAGACGCGTTGGTATAGGGTTTTGTTTCGAGGTTTCCTTCTCTCGTATAGATGTTATATGCTTTCGGGAGCATTTTCGCCGAATTGCTCCCTGGCTGGTCGGCGTGGCGTCCGCCTTATCACGGCTCATGCCGAACGTGGGCGGACCCAGCTTTGAGGGCCAACGGCTGTATGCGGGGGTGATCCGCTCAATGGCCATGTACCCGTGTGGGCGAGGTCTCTGACCGTCCAGCTCAGGACTTTTTTGTGGCCCCCACAGAGAGCCATGGCGGTCAGAGCCATTCGCGGATACCGTACGGTGTCAACCGAGGCGGCATGCGTGTTGGCCGGGACAGCCCCGTGGGACATAGAGGCGGAGATGCTCTCCGACCTCTACCGGCGGGTTACCTCAGTGCGCAACGAGGGTAGCTCCCCATCGCTTAGCGAGATAGCCACCTGGAGCTAGGACGCCCGCCAAGACGTCATCGCCCGCTGGGCTACGCGGCTGGAGAGGCACGGTGATCTTACCGTAGAGGCTCTCCGGCCCGTATTGACGGAGTGGATGGAGCGGTAGCACGGAGTCCTCTCTTTCCGGTCGGTGCAGGTGTTGTCGGGGCACGGCTGCACATTGTCGTACGGAGGGAGTCGACTCCGTCTTGCCACCAGTGCGGCAGTGACGAGGACACGGCGCAACACACGCTGGAGATCTGCGTGACCTGGGCCCGTCGACGCTGTGACCTCGTCGCTGTCATCGGTGCCGACCTGACGCTGCCGACTGTCGCGAAAGCGATGGTCGACAGCGTCAGGAACTGGGACACGGTCGCCGTCTTCTGCGAGGCTGTCATCTCACCGCCGGGCGGCCACCGTACACAAAGATCGGGTACCGGAGGCCCGCTCGCACGGCGAAGAGAGGTGCTTGCAGGGTGGGTCTATGGGGTTGCGCGCCGTCTCTTTCGTCGCCCCAGACCGGCCGGCGCGGCGCAGGCGCGAATATCTGCGCCTGATGCCGCCCTAATCGAGGCTTCGGGTGATCGGACCGGGGAATTGTTCGGTCACCTGACGTGAGGCCACCGCGTGAGGGCGACACCCCGACGGCGAAAGCTGTCGGGGCGTCGACACTAGAGGTACCCTCAAGAGTAAACCGCCGGGCGGGCCACCGAAGACAAAGATCGGGTACTGGTGGCCCGCTCGCACGGCGAAGAGAGGTGTTTGCAGGGTGGGTCCATGGGGTTGCGCGCCGCCTCTTCTGTCACCCCGGACCGATTTGTCGGGGCGCGACCACATACATGGTCCACCTTGCGAGGAAAAAAAAAATTAGATGTTATATGCATATTATATCCCTTAATCGTCTTTTACGATACCTACGGATAAGAGAGTGGTAGTGAACTGTATTCTTACTCCGTAACCACATGGAAAAACAAACTGTTTATTTCTTTTAAAAGGAAGGTTTACTGAATTTTATTTTTATTCTGTTATTACTTATTACACGGAAGACGCATTCACGTGATCATTAAAACGCTATTCAAGGCAAATGTCGTTTTATCTCGTTAAGTATTCTGAAGCTTCGTTTTCAAACAGCTGTATTATTGGTCTAGACTTCCAGTATTGAATGCGATCTGATTGCGAATTGGCAAGACTCAATTTGTTAGATTAACTCATTTTTCTTGCCAAAGAAAGCTATAAGTTGTGAATAATAAGCGTCTTTTGTAAATACAAAATTACTTCATTTATTACTTCATTTCTTTATTGAGCTTCATTTATTACTTTATAGCTGTGTGGTCGCGGCTATGAATACTACCAACCTTTACTTTGGTCGTGGATGTCGTAAAAGACGACTAAGAGCTTTATAACAACCTGGGCCAACTCCATCTGATGCAGTTTAGTCAACAATTACATTCCCAACAAGGTTTACGTCTGGCAGGTGACCGGTCATATAACTATTGCCAATAACTTTTACAATTTGTATCGACCCCAATTAATTAGGATAAGAGTAGGAGAATGATGATTATTTCATTTATTATGTACTACTTTTTACTTATGGCTTCATTCGCGTAGTACAGAATAAAAATATATTCGCGATCCTATATTATTCCTTCTCAAAAAAAGTATCATATTACCGTCGCCATCTATCGTTGAACCAAAATTCATCAATATCGGTTTAATTTAGGCGTGTTAACGTAGCGTAAATATAAGTAATTCCTAACATAACAAAAAAGAGAAAATCTAGGGCTGTTGCTGTCTGAATTACCAATTGAGCTATTTCTATTTTTAATGGCAGTTGCTAAATTTATCTTCATATTGAAATTATATTTTTTCATTGCCTGCAAACTATGATAAAACAAGGTTATATATAAATGAAACATAGCTAGATCGATTTATCGTCCGCGCAACCTATTGTATACTTAATTTTATGGAAATTGTTTTAGCTTTTTCCGAGATTCTGAATATATAGAAATATACCAAAATTGCTCATTTAAAGTTATTGGAAATTTTATCCTGTGTAGGTATGAAATGTCGTGTATGATGACGGGTTCTAAATGCAATGTATCAGCCTTTAATTTCTAGTCAGAGATGTACAATGGCTGAAAGATCATCTGTAGAATAGCCAGAAGCATTTTCGGAAAACCTATAATACTAGCTGTGATCATTAATTTCATTACCAAGCTCGTAAATTACGCCATATACTTACTTCTATATCACCAAATATTTAAACCACATACGTCATCAATATTCTGCTCTAGTCCCAATTGCTTAGCGTTGACGCAACATGTACTACTCTTGTACCGTACATCGTTATGGTTTATGAACAGCCGCCTGCCTTACATTAAACCTTCTTGAAAATATAGAAGAAAGAAGAAGAAGAATACATTTACTATACTAGCTAACCTAGCCCGTTGCTTTGTTTTTAGAAATCAATATATCGCAGTCCTGCCTGCTGGCGAGTTATAACAATGGGGATAGCATATAAATTTTCACCGTGGAAAAATACATACCAATTTTCATAATGAACGGTCAAACAGTTTCTGAGTTTAGGGATGTCATATATACAAACATCCTCTTTTATAGGTATCTACTATTAAAAACAGCCAATTCGATGTATATCGCCTTAGCTTTTATTTAAACGTTTATACTTATTCTGCTGTTCTAGGCAAAGAGGAAATTAATAAATCAAATATAAAAATTGGTCTATACGTTCTCGAATTATAAATGGTGTAAACTAACAAGACTTTGTTTTACATATAAAGTTTTTACATATAAATTAACTTAAACGTCAAGCGTGGTTAGTATATATTGCTTCTAAGAAATCTACAAATATACGTATGTGTTAGAAAACATTTGTATTGATACAGAATTTCGTATTAGGGGTCAAAGTCCTGCCAAATGAACCAACAAGCGTCTACGAAATTGCTACGTGGAGTGCTTAGCTCCCTCGGGAACTAGAAACACTGTGTTGCAGTGTTTTCCTGTTAACGACACTGTTCATTGCTATTTCCTATATCTGTGTATTATATAATTTTCTGTTTCTGGGTTCTAAATTATTGATTATTTTTTGTTGTTTTAGCATGCTAGGCGTTTTGAAAAATTAATATATTTACGGAAAAGACTTTTAGATAACATATAATAACTTTAGAGTTACAGTTTAGCCAATCAATTTACTGGTCGTATTCTTATCAATGCTTGCCTTAGTTGTATTCTAAAATTTAGGTGCCCTTGGTATAAAAATGGAAAATAAGCATAAATTTAAGACATGACTGCGTAGATGGGGTAGTGGTTAAAATGATGATCATGATGATGGTGATGACTCTTATCAATGATTGCCTTAGTTGTATTCTAAAATTTAGGTTCCCTTGGTATAATAATGGAAAATAAGCATAAGTTTAAGAAATGACTGCGTAGATGGTGTAGTGGTTTAAATGATGATCATGATGATGATGACGATGATGATGATGGTTCTTATCAATGATTGCCTTAGTTGTATTCTAAAATTTAGGTTCCCTTGGTATAAAAATGGCAAATAAGTATAAGTTTAAGAGATGACTGCGTAGATGACGTAGTTGATAATCATGATGATGATGATGATGACTCTTATCAATGACTGCCTTAGTTGTATTCTAAAATTTAGGTTCCCTTGGTATAAAAGTGGAAAATTAACATAAGTTTGAGAGATGACTGCGTAGATGGCGTAGTGGTTAAAATGATGATCATGATGATGATGACGATGATGATGATGATGATGGTTCTTATCAATGATTGCCTTAGTTGTATTCTAAAATTTAGGTTCCCTTGGTATAAAAATGGAAAATAAGCATAAGTTTAAGAGATGACTGCGTGGATGGCGTAGTGGTTAAAATGATGATCATGATGATGATGATGACGATGATGATGATGATGGTTCTTATCAATGATTGCCTTAGTTGTATTCTAAAATTTAGGTTCCCTTAGTATAGAAATGTAAAAAAAAAGGATAATTTTGAGAGATGACTGCGTAGATGGCGTAGTGGCTAAAATGTTGATCATGATGATGATGATGGTTCTTATAGAAAGAAAGAAAGAAAGAAAATATGATTTATTGAACACATATACATTTAAATACACATAAAGAATAAGACTAAAAAGATAAAAATTAGACGAGAAATCAGTGGTAAAATAATAGTAAAATAAACAAAATAGGTATTATAATAATAATAATAATAATAATTTATTTCTCTTCACAAAGTTACTTAGGTGTGATTTATATATAAGCACATTTTTACAGTAAACAACCTTTGTGAGAGACTGGTGCCTGAAGTAGGTTTTTTAATATTAAAAAACCTGTGTTACAAGTCACCAGGACTCCCGCTAAAGGAGAACAGTATTTCAAAAATATAATCGATAACATTACAAGAATGAATACAATTAGTATCGAATATTGTGAAGTTCTAAATAATACAAGAAAATACAAAAAGTGCAAAAAAGTAAAGAAAGTAAATATGTGATAGTAATGGTGAAGTGAGTGGAAGTCTGTTTTGTATTTATATAAGTGCGTGTGAACGTCTGTGTGAGCGTGAGTGCGTGTAAGATTATATGTTATTGTGTTTGCGTGTATGTTTGTGAGTACATGTGTGCGTATGCGAGTATATGTGAGCGTATGTGTATGTGCGTGTGTGTGTGTGTGTGTGTGCGTTCGGAGTGTGTGATCTCATAGGTATACTCTTGCGTATGAAGGTAATAACTGAATTATGCTAGTTATTAATTGGAACGTTCAGTAGAGATTCGGTTTTTTGGTAGTCTAGGGATCTCAGATGCTTTTTTATAACATATTTGCATTTTGATTTAGTCATTGGATATATTTTAAGGATTGTATTAAGTTTGTTATAGAGATGATTACCAAGAAAGCAAAAGAATCTGTGAGATAGTGCTGTTTTGTAACGAGGAGCTGCACAAATCGTACCTTTCCGTCTCTTACTTTTTAAAGAAGTAGGGTCATATTGCAACTGGGAGTGCTTTTTGAGAACAGTGTATAGAATGAACGTTTGTCTAACCGTAAGAAGATCCCATTTTTTGTATACATCTACAGTGGAAAAGCGTCGAGGCAGGCTGGCACCCGTCTTAAGAATGGCGCGCTGAGCTCTTTCAACTTTAAGTAAATGAGTTTTATGAGCATGACGTAATGCAATAATTAATTAGTGATTGTCCCAAGGCATTATAAACCAACTTGAGAGTTTCATGATTGGCTGAATGTCTTAGAGTTTTAAAAATATAAATTAATTTTCGTAATCTGGCTACTAGAGTCTCGATATGTGTTTTAAAAGATAAGTGTTGGTCAATAGTAATCCCAAGATACTTTATACACTCAACCCTATCAAGTGTAGGACACAAGCATTTTGCCTCATCAGAGTTGCAACTATGAACAGATATAGTAAGTGCTTGTGGCGGCAGTAGATTAGATCTATGTGCAAAGGCAATATATTTGGTTTTAGAGGTATTTAAGGTCATAACGTTAGTTTGTAACCAACTCTTAACCTTATTTAAACCTACTTGCGCAGCATCAAAGACTGTCTCCCAATTATCCCCGCCAAAAAACAGCGCAGTATCGTCAGCAAAGGCTATAATTTTGCCTTTGTGGAGCGGCAGGTGACACAGATCATTAATGTAGACTAAGAACAGTGTTGGACTAATAATACTGCCTTGTGGTACACCAAAATTGACAATTGAATCCTCACTAAGCCAATCACCAATTCGAACACGTTGCTTTCTATTTGACAGGTAATCTTCTATTAATTTAAGTGGGAGCCCTCTTATGCCGAGATGTAGTAATTTTTTAAGTAGTAGTGAGGTAGAAACTGTATCGAAAGCCTTTTTAAGGTCTAGAAATATTGTTAGGCATTTTTTGCCCTTATCTAAGTTGTGAACAATAGAGTTTAACAACTCGTGAATTGCATCACTAGTGCTCTTACCGGTTCTAAAACCAAACTGTAACACCGATAGAAGATTTTTTGACTCTAAAAATTGTTTAAGACGCCGATTAATAAGGCGTTCTAGGATCTTTGATAGAGCTGGAAGAATGGAAATGGGACGATAATTATCCACCAGGTCCTTCTTCCCTGCCTTATGAAGTGGTTTGATCAACGCTGTTTTGAATGCTTGCGGAAAGACGCCAGTGGATATACACAAGTTACAAATATGTGTAAGCGGTGAAATAAGGAGGTGAGCGTACCTTTTAATAAATTTTCCAGAGATAAGATCTACTCCCACAGCACAATTAGCCTTTAAATCATTAATAAGGCAGGAAATTTCACTCTCATCAGTGGCAAGCATTACAAAAGAATCCAGGGGGGTGACCAAATGAGAATAATCATTTGATAATGGGTATGAATAATTGTTTTGGACGATCTTTTTGGCGAGATTAGCCCCAATATTGGCAAAATATCTGTTAACATCATTAATGTCCGTAGTAGGACTATTATCTGATAAGAGCGATAATGAATGATCGGTATTTTGCTTAAGTCCAGTGATCTTTTTAACAACATCCCACAGTCTTTTCTTGTCGTTTTTGGCCTCCCTAACCTCCTGTTTTTCATAACTTCGTTTTGCTTTTTTGAGAGCATTATTACAAAAATTTCGGTACCGTTTATAAATAGCTTTAATATCGTTATCGTCAGGGTTCCGCTTGATTTTTTTATATAGGTTATCACGGTTCCTCATACACTTTAGTAACTCTTTGGTTATCCAAGGCTTAGTAATTAATTTTCTTTTGTTGTTTCTAACATTTGTTGTATTACTTTTAATGGCCATGGATAAAAATGATACAAGAAGGTCAGTAGATACGTTCGCGTCCATAGATACAAGAACTGGGAGAAAGTTCATGTCCTGCATATATGTATCAAGTTTATTAAAATCAATGGAATAATGTGAAGAATTTATATAATTCATTCGTGATTTAGGTCTGCAACTAATGGCAACACACTCATGGTCTGTTATAGATGTCTCAAAAACAAAACAGGAAACCAACATTTTGGTCTTTATTATCACGTGGTCCAGACAAGTTCGGCCATGTGTTGGTAACGTATGGGCAGGTAGCATACCATGGCTTGCTAGGACATTAAGGTAATCATCAGAGTGCTTATTAGCATTATTTGGAATTATATTGATGTTAATGTCACCGCATATATAGATATTCTTAAAAGTTCTTAGTTTTATAAGTAGTAGATCAAGTGATGCAATAAAACCTGCACTATTTGCTTGACTGGGGGGGCGATAAATCCCTATTATGCAAGTATCAGTATCTAACTTTAAAACTAGGCAGTTTGCATCGACTAAGCTGGGTTCTTCATGTGAAATTTTAAGGTGTTTATTATAGTAAATGACGACACCTTCGTTTTGTGTTTTATTTAACGTTGTGGCTATGTAATAATAGTTATCGAGATCGGGTATAGATTTTGATTTAGATAGCCAGCATTCAGAAAGGACAAGAATATCCCAAGATATTTTGGATCGTTGTAGAAGTGTAGTAAAATTTGACATATTACAGTTAATACTACGAATATTTTGAGATATAATATTTATTGTAAATTTATTTTGAATAATATAATTCTTTGCTTGTTCTATGTCACATTTAATTGTTTTAGCTAGTTTAATTGCATCCAGATCCAAGTTTAAAACGTCAATATTATTCATAGTAGATATTTTATCCAAAATCGAACCAAGAGTCACGCTGAATGCGTGACAAAACTGTAAAGCAATTATGAAATAAACTTAAATCTGGAATATCGATAGCTATTAATAAAAATGTGATGAGGCTATATAGTAAAGATTGGTTAGAGGTATATACAAATGTAATCGTTATTGAAGAGTGGTGGTTGAAGTATGTGTAATTTATGTGGTGTGTCATTAGAATGTAAGAATATAAAAAGTTAATTAATGTATTTACCAAATCTAGTAATAGTTTTAATAATTTATCATCAAATAACGAACTACATATACAGTGAATATACATGTAGTGCAATAAATATAAACATGCAAGTAAAATTAAAATTAAGAGAAATAATATGAAACATTTTAAAGCTAGTCACATTAATAGCTCATTAAAATCAGATTCATCTCTAATTCGAACTGGAGACGAGCCCTGTTCTTTCTTTATATAAACCTGGTTAAAGGAGGTCCATGTCGCGGCAATATGACCTTTTTTGACATTTTCACGTGCTATATAAAAAAGACGTCTTGCTTTAGCCGTTAGATATTCGGAGACGTAGATTGTACGTGGCTCGCCGGGTAAGTTAAGGTGGTTTGAGTTTAGCGATGATTCTTTGTTTTCGCGCTTACCTTTGTTATAGTCTTTATAATTACGTAAAAGCGACTCTTTTCTAAAGGACGTTGTAAAGTCTACGATTACTGCATCTGTTTTGGTGCGAAATATGTCTCTAATTTCTGATTGATGAATAGGTGTTCCCAGATTTAATGTCAAGCCAAGTTGTTGTATAGAGTTTATTAATATTTGTTTATTTTCATTATCCTGTCTAGGTAAGTTACGTATTTCAGTAGTTGAATTTCGAGCGTATTTTTCTAAATTTTCTAATCTATGTGTCAGGGACGAAACCTGTTTTTTATAGTCAGAATTTTCTTGTTCTAATGATGTAATTTTAGCAAGTAAATCATCATGTTTAGTCGTTAAAATCTGAACAGATTTTTGGATTTCCTGATTTTGATTCATTATAGTTGCTAAGGATACATTTAATAGTTCAAACTTGCTATCCTGTTGCGCCTTTAATTCCTCGAATATGGCTTTAATTTCAGAAGTATACCCGGCTTCATCATTAACTTCCTTAAATGTACGTTTTTGACGCTTGGTAGTAGTGTTAAAGTAATTTTCAACTACGTCAGTAGTATTCGGGTTATTAAGAGCCGAATCCGAATGATAATGAGCCGCAGATACGGAAGCATGTAGCTGAGTTATTGAACTAGGTGGCGTTCGCTGAAGTGACATAGTGATTATGGGAATTTATTTACAATATTTATTATTAGCGCTGCTTATTATGTTTATTTGTGAATTGATGAGTAATGTATTAGGAGCCAATAATACACCTGACTCGCAGTTTGATTTGAATATTCAATGGCTTGAAGAAAATATTTCCAACATTCACAAAAAGCGAGTCCACTGAGATCGGTACTTGGACTTGCACGAATGATACAATGCACATACGTAGTGTAACGATCCACGAGTGAATTAATTGTGGAATGCGAAATTAATGACCATATAGGTAAAAAGACCTTTTTTAAAAATAACCAATCTGTTATTAAGCTTGTCTATAAATTTCCAAATCTTAATTTATTGTAATGGTAAGTAACCACTGGTTTTCCTTTTTCACGCTATATACACGAAATAATCACTGATTTCTGTTTCGAATAATGATGTAGGTATTATTGAATAAATATTATAAGTCACTGCATTATACTGCCACCACAAATTCTTCAAAACTAATTAGGGCGCGAATCAAAAGTATTGCTATCAATTGCACAGGCACTGAGTAATGTTATAAACTTATTAATCACTCTTTGATCACAGCAAACACTTGGAAACAATTTAATAATTTAAATAATATGGAGCTCTTTCTATTGGGAGTTTACTAAACGGCGCCACCTGTCGGAATCCGGTATTAAAACAATAATAGTACATAGAAATGAGATTCTACATTAAACATCCATGAATCCACGCTAACATGTATTATATACATATATCAATAGAATCCACAAGTATTATTTTATACGTACTATTTAATATATTATAAAAAGGTGTGCCCAAAAGGCAACAGCTCAGCATATGCTAACATAAAGATGCAGCGCTGATTTTCAGCTGCAGCCTTAGATCGCATCGCGAGATACAAATAGAGATTAGACATAATTAAGATATTTATATAGATGCACATTTTTTTCTAAATAGTAATAAATATTCATAATAACAATAATTAAGAAGTCAATAACTAAGAGCATAAAAACAAAAACAATAACAATAAATTTGAATTATCAGACGAACAGAATTGTATTAGAGATTGTAAATTTTTCTATTATAAATTATGTATTCAGAAAAAAAAAAGATTATAAATGATAAGATATAATTGTTTTCACCAAATAAGTGATTATATTTAAAGATATCAAAATAGTATTAAATTTAAGGTAATGTCTGGAACAAAATAAAATGAAATAGTAATTAAAATACGAGTTACCAACAGATGGTGAAGAGCATCAAAAAGATAAAAAGGGAGGAGTACCCTCTCTCGACCGACGTCCCCCCCTTGGGTAGGATGTCGGTCTTTACTCACGTGGTCGGCCTCTTGGCGGGTGACAGACTAATTCCCCGATCCAGTCACCCGCGGCCTCGGCTAGGGCGGCATCAGGCACAGGTAATCGCGCCTGCACCGCCCCAGTCGCCGGCGGCGGCTCGCGTCGTCGAGGAGACGCTCCTCGCGCACGCGCTCCGCCGCTTCCTTTCGCGAGACTACTGCCTCGCAGAAGGTTGCAACCGCGTCCCAGTTCCTGACGCTGTCGAGCATCGCCCTGGCGATGGTCGGCAGCGTCAGGTCAGCACCGATGATTGCGACGAGTTCACGACGCTGCTCTGCCCAAGTGGCACAAACCTCGAGCGTATGCTGCGTCGTGTCCTCGTCGCAATCGCAGTGGTGACAGGACAGTGTACTCTCACTCCTGACGACCGTGTGCAGGTATTTGGCGAAGCATCTATGCCCCATCAAAACCTGCACCAGTCGGAAGGAGAGCACCCCGTGCCGCCGTTTTAGCCACCGCATCAGCACCGGCCGGAAGGCCTCCACGGTCCGCACACCGAACCGAGGCCTCTCCAGCCGGACTGCCCAACGGGCAATGACGTCTCGGCGGTCGTCGACGCGCCAGGCGGTGTGCTCCCTCAACGAGACCACACCGCCTTCCGCTCGCACCCCCAACATCCACCGATACAAACCGGCGAGCATTCCGCTTCCAGGTCCCATGGAGGGGTCCCGGCCAACAGACACGCTGCCTCCGTCGACACCGTGTATTTATAGGCTTAAAACTATGTACTTAACTATGATTGCCTTAGTTGTATTCTACAATTTGGGTTCCCTTGGTATAAAAATGGAACATTAACATAAGTTTGAGAGATGACTGCGTAGATGGCGTAGTGGTTAAAATGATGATCATGATGATGATGATGATGATGGTTCTTATCATTGATTGCCTTAGTTGTACTCTAAAATTTAGGTTCCCTTGATATAGAAATGAAAAATAAGCATAAGTTTTAGAGATGACTGCGTAGATGACGTAGTGGTTAAAATGATGATCATGTTGATGATGATTCTTCTCAATGATTGCTTTAGTTGTATTCTAATATTTAGGTTCCCTTGGTATAAAGTGGAAATATCAATACTAGCTTCTGCCCGCTACTTCACCCGCGTAAAGTGACTTTCACAATATAAAATTTTATCATTAAGTTATCCTAAGGGAACATATTACCGGGATAAAGGTATCTTAAGTGTTAGGACAAGAAATGATCTATCTGTATGCCAATTTTCGTCCAAATCTGTTGAAGGGTTTACACGTAATTGAATATAAAATATCCATACATCTTCACAATTTTTTTTTTCTCTTAGTTTAAAATTTATCTGAAACTAAACCCATCGAATAACGCGGTGTTTATCTTTTCTTTTGTAATCAGTTCCTTTGAATGCTAAAAGTTTAATACAAATGTGTTCTATTATATATATAATCCCCATGAATGGTTAATCCCAAAAGGGAAATTGTCCCCTAATACGCCGCCTCTCATTCTGAACTCAAGAAGCTTGTTGTGAGAGGAAATAATGAAAAAAGTACCGTAACTTTGTTTAAGAGCTAAGGTAATAGACAGATGATGACACCTTTGTTGTAGAATAAGTTGATGCTTCAACGTAATTTGCTATATTTTTACGACGACAAAAAATACCCTTGAGTAAAATGATATCTTATCCTTTTTTAAATTCTATAACGGAATAAAAATGCAACGTGAAAATACGACTAATATTTTGTTCCCTGCTAGTATTTAAATGAAATCAATTTTTTTTTGAGTTTTGTAAGAGTAAGTGTACATGCACCCCTTCTTTATTTGCGAGTATTCTAAGACTCTACTAAAGGAAGTTGATAACATCACAACAATAAAAAAATAACAACCGTCTTAGCAGTGTGGTAGATCAATTTAATTCCCAGAGTAAAGGCATTTTGTCCCAGCAGACGTGCATTAGTTGCGAAGAATGAACTTATAGTGATAATATCATGAATATCAAATAACATTTGCTCACCCAGCCAGCATGTTTTTGTTTTAAGTATTGATCTCTATATAGATTGTGAAGCTTTTCTTTTTTAAAAACATCCCCTATTTTTTTTTTTGGGGTGGGCTACGGTCAGCGCACTCCTCGCGCCACTCCGTTCGGGGCGACAGAGGGGCGTAAGCACGCACACCCGTAACCCACCCGTGAACCTCGCCTTCGTCGTTGGACCGGCCACCGGAGCAGCGTGAATTTGTCGTCAGTGGCCGGCCCGACGGTATACCCCTTGAGGGGTACCCTCTCCTTGAGTGACGTCCCCGGGGCGGACGTCAGTTCCTCCTCGCACGGTCAGCCTCTCGGCGGGTGACGGACTAATTCCCCGGTCCAGTCACCCGTGGCCTCGGCTAGGGTGGCATCAGGCGCAGGTAATCGCGCCTGCACCGCCCCAGTCACCGGCGGCGGCTCGCGTCGTCGAGGAGACGCTCCTCGCGCACGCGCTCCGCCGCTTCCTTTCGCGAGACTACTGCCTCGCAGAAGGTTGCGACCGCGTCCCAGTTCCTGATGCTGTCGAGCATCGCTCTGGCGATGGTCGGCAGCATCAGGTCAGCACCGATGATTGGGACGAGTTCACGACGCTGCTCTGCCCAAGCGGCACAAACCTCGAGCATATGCTGCGCCGTGTCCTCGTCGCAATCGCAGTCGCTGCTGCACCAGTCGGAAGGAGAGCACCCCGTACTGCTGTTCTAACCACTGCATCGGCACCGGCTGGATGGCCTCCACAGTCCGCACACCGAACCGAGACCTCTCCAGACTGCCCAACGAGCAATGACGTCTTGGCGGGCGTCAACGCGCCAGGCAGTGAGCTCCCTCCGCTCCACACCGCCCTCCGCTCGCACCCCTGACACCCGCCGATACAAATCGGCGAGCATTTCCGCCTCCAGGTCCCACGAGGGAGTCCCGGCCAGCAGACACGCTGCCTCTATCACCACCGTGCAGTACCCGCGTACGGCCCTGACCGCCATGGCCCTCTGTGGTCGCCATAAAAGAGCCCTGAGTCGGACGGTCAGAGACCCCGCCCACACCGGTGCGCCGTACAGGGCTGTCGACCGGACGACCCCCGCGTACAGCTGTCGGCACGTAGCGCTCGGTCCGCCCACATCCAGCATAAGCCACGAAAGGACGGACGCCACGCCGACGAGCCGCGGAGCAAGCCTGCGGAAATGCTCTCGAAACCACCAATGTCCGTCGAGCACCAGGCCCAAATACCTCATATGAGCCCGGATACTGATGTCAACCGAATTAACGGTGATCGAAACGCCGATGAGAGGGCCCATGGAACAAGAGGGCCTCCGTCTTGTCCAGGGCCACCCTCAACCCCAGCGCCTCAATCCGCCTGACGATCTCCTCGGTGCCGAGAGTCGCCAGGCTTGCCGCCTCCTCGAGCTTCCGCCGCGGGATGTGACGAGCGTGTCGTCAGGGTAACAGATCACGCCCAGCTCGGGTGGGAGGCTCCCTCTCAATGCCCAGTCGTAGCCGATGTACCACAGGGTGGGTCCGAGGACCGACCCCTGTGGGACACCGCACGTCATGGGCGTTCGCACAACGTCCCCTACTCGGTTGGTGTAGAGGACGCTGCGCCCCTCCAGATAGTCTGCCACTAGCCGCCTCAGGTAAACTGGCACTCCGCGATATCGGAGCGCCTCCTTGATGCAGCTAAGTGGCAGACTATTGAATGCGTTGGCGATATCCAGGGACACCAACATCACTCCTCCGCCGACGACGGCCTCAGTCGCCACGGCCCTCAGGCGCAGCAGAGCCGCGATCGTTGAATCGTCGAGCAGCACGATAGGCCTGTAGGCCAAGGCCGACTCGTTGCGGGGGATTTGGCACTCATTGCAATTAACGCAGACAAATTACACCCAGAGTCAGAACAACATTTTGTGGCTCGCACAAAATATTGTCCTGCGTGGGAATCGGTACTGGTACGAAAGGTCGGTATTTTAACCACTACGCCCAATGTGCAGTCACTTAAAGTCAATTAAAGACAACGTTTTCGTTTTAGTATAAATTATTATAAAAATGTAATGAGATAATATCTTTTTGTTAATGTCCACGAAAGCTCTTTTGAAGATCTAATGTATTCTGTTTCATTATATAGTTACTCGTATCTTGTTTACTGTACCTCTGTAATATTTTATCTACCCATATGTTCTTAAATGTGTAACTAAAATACGTTTTCTTATGTTCATTTAAGTTAGTTCTACGCTTTCATTTTCTTTATACCTCAACGCAAAAATAGAAGTGTTGAAAGTAGGATACAAAATCTTGGATTGCTTTATTAGGAAAATTTCCAATTCGAGTCTATCAAGTTTAGGTTCATTGGATTCGTTTTCATTTGAGATATTTTTGTATATCAGATGTTACTTAAAATATTTAATTTATATTATTTAGTAACTATAGGGGAAAACCTAAATATATCGTTGATATCGATACAATGGATCTAATAGAGGATAATACCATAATAGCTACTTTTAACATGCGGGTTATTGATCATAGTTGATATTGTGACATTTCCAGACGGATACTGTTGTTCATTCTCTTGTGGTACTTCAGTAGTTTACGATTTAATATATGAATAACAAGGTTGTGTCATCGTTTAATACAATTCTAACTGCAAAGTTTGAAGTATTGAGCTATACAATGTGTAAACATGGATGGTAGGACATGTCTCCTTAAATACGTAAATATAATACAACGCGAGAATTGAATGTTCTACAATAGTTCACGGTGGTGTAAGTGGCAGCACGATTGGGACGGATTTCCAATAGGTATGGGTTCGAATCCCACTTGTGACAATTATTTTTCGCTCGTAATCGGGTTTTTATAAATAATCAAGCATATTAAATGCTAAATTTCAGTAATTTGAGTATACGATTTTCAATCGATAGTAAATTTTAATGATACACTAATACGTCATATTTGTTTGATCTATATTAATCAATTAAATGACCATCAAAGGTTAGCAATCACACGGTGTCCAGTTAGTGCAACTTTACGGGTATTAAACAAACAAATTTCGTTGAAAGTGTTGCTTAGTTGCGCTATCGTCTGTACTCACCCTACGAAAGGGGTTCAATTAAACTACGTTCTTCTGTAAACAACGTTTGTTGACATTAAATTGCCTCTTTAACTTAATTGGATGGCATTTTCTCTAGAAACTTATATTAAAGAGGAGACGAGAATAAATCAAAACTAAATCAAGGATTGATTGACATTTTATAATTAATGAGTTTTATGTTTCTGATAGTCGTTCTTGTTTAATTATCTTCTTAGTTGAATTGTAATGATTTGATGCCAATGATAAAATCATTATTACGTACGTTAACCTATGTTCAGTCTCAAGATTATTATGATTCTCAATTTGCTTGCTTTCTTAATTTTTGTATAAACGCGAAGAGTAAAGAAGATGTATCACTATTATTAACTGACTTCAAAAAGGAGGAGGCAGTTTTGACAATGGCATCCATGAGAAAACCATATAAGTCTAAAATTAGCATTAAGTACAGCGACAAATGAACGAGTAGCTCAAGCCCCGCTACTAATAGAACAACCTATGTGTGTCTGTAACACTAAAAAGTAAATAATAAAAAAAAACTACTTTTAAAAAAACTGACTTCAAAAACTGAAAAGTAAAAAGTAACTTAAAATACTATCATTTGTATGTGCTATCTATTGATAGGTTTAAATTCGGTGCCAGTATCGGTATCTTTAGTGTAGGAATTTCATTACAGTAAGTACCTAAGCTGCTTATAATTTTGTTTAGGGCTTGGCACAGATTTCAAACCTATCAATAGATAGCACATACAAATGATAATATTTTAAGTTATTTTGTACTTTTCAGTTTATGAAGTCTGTTTTCTAAACGTAGTTTTTTTTATATTTAATCTTTCCAGCCCATATCCGCTTAATTATTGTGATATTAAGATATTGTGATGATATTTGATGTGATGTTATGAGCATCTTCCATAAAACAGAAAATACTGTGTGGCGAGGTGATAAGTATACAATTATCACCTCTAACTTGCCTGTGAGTAGAAATGGATTAAAAAACAGTGGGCAGTAGCTTTTTCTTGGGAAAGTTTAGTGGTAGGATCACGCTGTTGACAACCGCGGGCGGGTCCGTCCGGCGTAGTGCTACACTCTCGCAGAAGATGGACGTCTGAGTAATGATAATGTGCTTTTGCGATTCGTTCTGTGAGCGAGAGAGTCGGCAGCCCAACTGGGTGGATTTGGGCTTTGTATTGGTGGCAGCGGCCTAGCTGTACCCTTAATATTGCAACGATCCATGAGCGGCAGTAATATTTACCATCAAGTGTGCTGCTTGCTCGTTTGCCACCATAAACAATAAAAAAAAACAACTTGCTGCAATCGACAACCCAACAGCCAAGTTCGGTAATAACGACACTATCATCTCCTACACACATACATACATATCATCACGCCATATCCCTTGCAGGGTAGGCAGAGAGAACAGAGTGCCAGAGAACTCTATCTCCGCATACTTCACTCGCTTCCTCAACATTCATAATTCTCTTCATACACGCTCGCCAGTTTCGGAGACTCTTGACACCACCTTCCTTCAGTACATGACCGATCTGGTCTAGGTAGGTTAGTCTCGGTCTCCCTCGGTACATACATCCTTCCACTTTCACATTGTATATCTTCTTAACCAGACGTTCGTTCGGCATTCTTTCCACATGTCCGAACCATCGGAGCATTCCCTTTCGCATCTTTACACCAATACTCTCTTTCATACCTACTCGCTCTCTTACGTCGTCGTTACGAATGCGGTCGGTCAGCGTAACTCCACAGATTTTCCGCAGAGATCGCATTTCGACCGCATTAATTTTACTTTCATACTCTTTTCTGCATACCCAACTCTCGCTTCCATACAGTAATGTTGGGACAAGCACTGCGTTATGTATTGCTACACGTGCCTTCTGGCTGAGGTAGTGGCTGCCGAGAAGTTGCCCCAACGCTCCGTTCACTCTATTTCCCGCATTCACTCTTCGCTCTATATCAGTGGTGTACCTTCCATCTCGGCTAAATCCACATCCAAGATATACAAATTCATCCACGTGCTCTAGTACATCATTACCTATTGTTACTCTTACATCTGTTCTGCTTTCATCTCTTTCAAAGACCATTATTTTGGTTTTGCTCACATTCACGCATAGACACGCCATCGCCGCGATCATCTCCTCATTTATAGTAAAGGCTCACATCAGGTAGTGAATAACAATATCCTGGATTATGATAATGACTAAAAAGAAATATTCTATAAACTAGCGATTTTATTGCGAGTTCTCATTTTGTAATTTTGTTATTTGTTTTTATCCTATAATAAGCATTGTATTCTATAATAAGCATTTCCCGTGTGGTGACGGAGCAAGAATACTATTCACCAACCCATATCTTACCCATGGGTGATCGTACGAGACGACTAAGGGATATAAAACGCATATAACATCTATGCGATAGAAGGAAAACTCGAAACAAAACCCTATACCAACACGTCTGACCAGCGTGGTATAGTAGGTTAATTTCCCTCCCATTACGGAGTAGGCCCGAGCCCAACAGTGGGACATTTATGGGTAGTGATGATGATGATGATGAAGCATTGTAACGGGTAAAATTGTCACGTAAAACTTTTTTGTGCGATCAACAATTATAAGCCTGGTTGATATTTCTGTCCGTTAATTATATAAAAATAAATGTAAAGGTTAACAGATTTAATGTTTAGTGGAGAGTATTGTCATTTAAAAATGTATTTATGTGTCTAATGCCACAGATTACATACGATGTTACGTGTATTGACAGAGTAGTTTATTTCTTATGTTATTTCACACCTTAACTTGCTCGTGGCTGTCGCAAAAGACGATTAAAGGATTGGGGTAACGGATTATATGGATAATATCTTACATAGGCAAGAGAAAAAGAAATCTCAAAATAAAATTCTATTATCGACTGCACAGATGGGATAGTGGTTAAGATACCGACTTTCCGTGCCAGTGTCATTAGTTCTATTTCCACGCAGGATAATACTTTGTGCAATCCACAAAGTGTTGTTTTGAGTCTGGGTATAATTTGTCTGCATTATTTGCGTGTTTGTAAAGTCGCCCGCCATACAAGGATTATTTCCTTAGTGCAGGAATGGTGTCTTAAAAAAAAACCAACAAATATTAGGTCACTTTCCTTTCTATGATGACAAGGCATGACTTATCTAAAATTACAGATAGATAGACAAATACGAGAATATCATATATTTTTTTTTGTATTTAATTAATTACTTGTTTTTATCTACAGGTTGTGGAAGATTGGAAGTTCATGTCCATGGTGTTGGACCGTTTCTTCCTTTGGTTGTTTACCATAGCATGCTTTGTTGGCACATTTGGTATAATATTTCAATCTCCCTCACTCTACGATACAAGAGTTCCAGTCGATCAGCAGATTTCATCAATCCCATCGAAGAAGGGTAACTTCTTTTACCCTAAAGATATTGAGACTATCGGTATAATAAGTTAGATATTAGTTTTAATAAGAATTTACTTGTAATTTAATGATTTCATAAAAGTATCACGCCGAGAAAAGTTAAAATTTAAATTTAAGTTTAAGAATTCACAATTTCAAATATAATTAGCTTCCATACCAATAACGTTAGCGATTGTTGTCATTTTAAAGATATTTTATAAATATATACAATCACTTGTAAGTATATTTTTTTGTGTAAAGTCACATATGAATTATTGCCTATTGTTACCATATATGATCAGCAACTACTTATCAATAGATATATATGCAAATATATCGAAATATTACCTACCACAGAAGATTTTGTTGATAAAAAAAAACACCAGCCATACAAATCTGGCTTTAAAAATGATCAATTATTGACAAATTATACTATTTATTGTGTAGCTTAGCTTTGTTGATATATTTTGTTGTAGTTATCGGAAATAGTACCCACAGCACAATAATTTATAAAACGGTACACGGAGTCATCTTAAAAAAAAATTAAAATATTAAATTATTTATACATATACAGGGTGGAAGTGGACCGCTCCCGAAAATAAAGACAGGTGACACTACTAGTCCTACTTGTAATGATAGGCTGGAAAAAAAAATCGATTCGGATGGAAAAAAAATTTTTTTCGCAACTAATTTTAAATTTTTTCACATTCCATCGTATTAGTACAGTACCATGTAACGATAATTCCATAAAAACTACGTAATTTTACTCAGATGAGAAAAGACGCAATCTATTCAAAACTCACGATCATACATATGTTCAAGAATTCAACAACCTCGCGTGGTGAAAAAAAAACATTTTTTTTCATCAGAATCGATTTTTTTTCTAGCTTATCATTACAAGTAGGACTAGTAGGGTTTCCTGTCTTTGTTTTCGGGAGCGGTCCCCTTCCACCCTGGATTTAAGTTTGAAGCCACATTATTTATTCATATAATTAAAATTTCGCATATGAAAATATTCGTTCAAAGTAAATCATAATAAATTATAGTATAAATTAAAAATAATATATAAATTAGTATCAAATAGTTAGATAGTTAACGACTGATATTTTATCAGTATATAATTTATTATTAAGTATATAAATTCATGATGAATTTATTAATAATTAATTGAAATTATGAATAATATTAAAATGTTAACATAAGGATTGTAAAATTAAAATTTTAATATATTTTATTCTCCAATGTAATTTAAGATAAAGTTGATAATGACATATAGTTTGAGTTATACTTAATTGAAAGGGCCATATATCTGTAGATTTTTTTTTTATTTTACCTTTTTTTCTTTTTTTTTGCGTTGGGCTATGGATGCCTCTCGCCCCGCCAAATCGGTCCGGGGTGACGGGAGAGGCGGCGCGTGACCTCATATTTTTATTTTTACCTACCAGCTTTCCACAGTTTTAGTGTTGAAGTTATCGTGTGTTTGACACATATTATATAAACGTATTTTACAGCAATATTGACGCGTTAGAGTCGATTATGTCAACCCGATTTTCGAGCATATCCGATGCTCATCGTCGGGTGAGTGTGCAGCTGCATCTGCGAGGTGCGGTGCAAGTCGGGGGCATATTGCCGTAAAATATATTTGTCTAATACAGGGGTCGGCAACCTTTTGAGTCGGAAGAGCCAAAAATTAGAATTTATAAAAGTTTTTAAAGAGCCACAATTTTTTTTTGCCAACATCATCATCTATAATATCAACATAATCAATTTTAAATGTATTCTTTATAAAACATTTTTTTTTGCGTATAAAACTAAAGAGTCGCAATTTCACATCCAAAGAGCCGCATGTGGCTCGCGAGCCGCAGGTTGCCGACCTCTGGTCTAATATTTTTAATAGTTTGGTATGAGTATTAATGGGTATAATATGAACGCCTAAAATTACATTTCGTCCTTTCCGTATAGAAGCAAAAACCTTTATTTATTTATTAGGTATTTGTAAATGCAAATATTTGAAGTATATAATAATAAACATTGAATTAAACATTTTAATATAAAGGCTGTGAAAGATAAGTTTTAAAATATATAAAACTGTCAAGTATTAATAATCTTAAAGCGTGTACTTATATTATTGTTATCACATTATTAGAGCCTAATAAATAATATGTAAAAATATGAATTTTATTTTCCATATTCATTTATTATTTAAATTTCTTAGTCGTTATATTGCGACCTTAAAGTATGAATGTTGAATGTTTTAGGGGTAACGGCTGTTTTTAAATTACGTAAGGGATTTTAAAGAATGATTTGCCGCCCTGCCCCCCTACCGTAAGACATCATAAGATTGCAACTACTCTCCCTTGCCCCTTAATAAGATTTTTTATAAGAAAAGGCCATATGTATAAAATATAACTCCATTTATTCTGAAAATATCATTTATTACAATCTTCTTATTACAAGTATCATTAACTCACTGCAATAGCATTAATCTTATTAATAATCTATCACAGTTTTGACCAAAATTTGTACTTTTCAATTTAACTTACGTAATGTAAGATTCACTACCCCCCACCCTGCCTATAATAAGAAGTTATAACATTTAATCAACACCCGACCTAACGCCTTATATAATGTATGAATGGCCCCTAAAGGAAAGATGGATGAACTGCGTGAGGCATGATATGGATAGACAGGGAGTAACTACAGAGATGATGTCTGATAGAACTGTATGGAGGAAGATGACATATTGCGTCGACCCCAAGTAATTGGGATAAGAGCATGATGATGATGAGTCGTTCTATTGCGATCGTAAGGTTCTGGATCGAGAAAGAAATGCTGATAGATTTTCTTTAGATTTCATTAATTTTTGAGTGTTTTATTGATATTTTCTTATCTTTAAGCTTGAGCTATTAAACTGCATAAAGAACGGTAAGAGCTACATTTCCTGTTACATGGAACTATGGAGTGTGTTTCCAAATGTGGATGTTTGTAAGTCTGCTTAATAGCATCGCCGCTAAGAGCTTGATACTAAAAATAAAATAATTATTTTTCATAGTTTTTATCTTTACTAATCATTACAATGATGATTTAAAACACAATATATTACTACGTCTTTCGTTTCAAAGGTATCATAGAAGACTACTAAAGGACAAATAAGAATAAGCAAGACAAGAAAACCCGACAGAATTAAAAAATAACTTGTGCTGACTTCTCTCCATAGCAAAATTGAATTTTAGAGCATAATAAAATAATCTGAACTAATATAATTAACAACAATGTTTGTTACGCTTTTACTCCCAAATAGAGGATTCGATCCCGGTCGATTTTTCTAATCCCGGGATTATCTACAGTTAATCCCGGGATCCCGGGATTGTCCCGGGATTGTATTGGTAATGGAAAATGGTAACAAAAAGTCAGTAAACATATCAATACCAATTTTTGAGGACATAGAATATTTAGTTTAGAAGATGAAACCAGAACAGATGTAAGAGTCATCAACATCATCATCATCACAGCCCATAAATATCCCACTGTTGGGCTCGGGCCTCCTCCGTAATAGAAGGGAAATTAACCTACTATACCGCGCTGGTCAGACGTGTTGGTATAGGGTTTTGTTTCGAGTTTTCCTTCTCTCGCATAGATGTTATGCGCGTTTTATATCCCTTAGTCGTCTCGTACCACCACCTCTCGTCGTCTCGTACCCACGGGCAAGATATGGGGTGGTGAATAGTATTCTTACTCCGTCACCATACGGAAAATGGATGTAAGAGTAACAATAGGTAATAATATACTAGAGCAAGTGGATGAATTTGTATATCTTGGATGTGAATTTAGCCGAGATGGAAGGTACACCACTGATATAGAGCGAAGAGTGAATGCGGGAAATAGAGTGAACGGAGCGTTGGGGCAACTTCTCGGCAGCCACTACCTCAGCCAGAAGGCACGTGTAGCAATACATAACGCAGTGCTTGTATGGCGGAGTATGGTATTAACGGTAAACTGCTGCAGGCTGTGCAATCCAGTTACATGGGCTGTAGAGCCTGTGTGCGGCTGGATGATGCAATGTCGCCTTGGTTTGACGTCAATATCGGCGTTAAGCAGGGCTGCGTTCTATCAGTCAGGCTGTTTATCATATATCTGGATAAATGTCTCCAAAGGTTGAACGATATGAATATGGGTGTCCAGATGGCTGACTCAGTGGTCTCTGCTCTGCTTTATGCAGATGATGCAGTCCTGCTGGCACAGTCAGCGACTGACCTGCAGACCCTAGTCGACACAATGACAGAAGATTGTAAGAAAAGGGGTCTACGCGTGAATGTGAGCAAAACCAAAATAATGGTCTTTGAAAGAGATGAAGCCAGAACAGATGTAAGAGTAACAATAGATAATGATGTACTAGAGCAAGTGGATGAATTTGTATATTTTGGATGTGAATTTAGCCGAGATGGAAGGTACACCACTGATATAGAGCGAAGAGTGAATGCGGGAAATAGAGTGAACCAAGTGTTGGGGCAACTTCTCGGTAGCCACCACCTCAGCCAGAAGGCACGTGTAGCAATACATAACGCAGTGCTTGTCCCAACATTACTGTATGGAAGCGAGAGTTGGGTATGCAGAAAAGAGTATGAAAGTAAAATTAATTCGGTCGAAATATGATCTCTACGGAAAATCTGTTTAATTAGGCTGACCGACCGCATTCGTAACGACGACATAAGAGAGCGAGTAGGTATGAAAGAGAGTATTGGTGTAATGATGCGAAAGGGAATGCTCCGATGGTTCGGGCATGTGGAAAGAATGCCGAACGAACGTCTGGTTAAGAAGATATACAATGCGAAAGTGAAAGGATGTAGGTACCGGGGGAGACCGAGACTAACCTACCTAGACCAGATCGGTCATGTACTGAAGGAAGGTGGAGTCAAGAGTCTCCGAAACCGGCGAGCGTGTATGAAGAGAATTATGAATGTTGAGGAAGCGAGTGAAGTATGCAAGGATAGAGTTCTCTGGCACCCTATTTTCTGCCTACTCTGCAAGGGACATGGCGTGATGGTACGTATGTATGTATGTATGTAGAATGTTTAAGTTTTAAATCTCGAATAAGGCGGCTAAATAAAATTATACATTTTTTTTTATAAATTTTCTTCTTATAAAATAAACAAACTAGGCTAAATAATTTATGAAACCAACAATAAACTTCAAAAAATCAACTTATTTCCGCTTATGTTTATGGATACTTATATTTTAAATTAAATTGGCCAGAAACTTTATAGATTACTTATTTAAACCACGAAAATTAAATCATGAATGCATTTTTGCTTTTTAATATGTTTTTTTATTGCTAATGGCGGCAAACGAGCAAGCAGCACATCTGATCGTAAATGTCACTGCCGCCCATAGACCTTTGCAATACCAAGTGTATAACTAGGGCGCTGCCTACCAATATAAACTCCAAACCCACCCAATTGGGCTTCCGGCGCTCTTGCTCACCGAACGAAGTGCAATAGCACATTGCTATTACTCTACGTCGATCTTCTGCGAGAGTGTGGTAGTACCCCGGACGGACTGGCCCGCGGCTGCAGACAGAGAACTGTCAACAGCGTGGTCCTACCACAATTAAATGATGATTATCACTAATTAACAGAAAAATATCAATACTTACACGAAGTGAAGCGGAAATTTTTATACACTTTTACGCATAATCCGGTCGTTAACAAAAACAAATGAAATTACTTAGTTTTAATCAATTAATAATATGTGTATTCTAAGTAAAATCAGCCGTGTAAACAAGGTGGCTGTTAAAACGTTATATCAAGGTAAGTGTGTTTCGTCTCACGCACATTTTTATTGACTAATTTAAAAAAATCATCAATCCCAAAAATCCCGGGATTAATTAAATTTGATCCCGAAAATTTCGGGACTAAAATATGACCGGGATCGAATCCTCTACTCCCAAACCACTAAACCATTTTTTAAATTCTTTCTTCAATAGAAAGCTACATTATCAACGAGTAACATACCTTATTTATTATCCTATTATGTTTGTTAATTTAGTTACCGAGCTACAGTTGTGAAACCGCAGGAATTTGATACAAATATATTTATGAAGGAGGTTTGTATATAATACAACGATACATATAAGGTAAAGAAGAAAGGAATAACATAAAAAGCCTTTCTCAACTTGACTGCTATCGTTATAGAACATGGCATAATAATATTTCTTATTTACGAAGCGGGTTTGTATATAATATGAAGGATCTCTCATTGTACATATTGCAAAAAAAATATTGGCAATAGTTTTATGATCCACCGCCTGTGTAATAACTACCTGCCTTGAGAATGTAATTATTGTTCCAATAGCATCAGGTGGAGTTGGCCCAGGTCGATAAAGGGAGACCGAGACTAACCTACCTAGACCAGATCGGTCATGTACTGAAGGAAGGTGGAGTAAAGAGTCTCCGAAACCGGCGAGCGTATATGAACAGAATGATGAATGTTGAGGAAGCGAGTGAAGTATGCAAGGATAAAGTTCTCTAGCACTCTGTTCTCTCTGCCTACCCTGCAAGGGACATGGCGTGATGGTATGTATGTATGTAATTTTTTTTTCCATCGACAGAATGTAATTCAACCATTAATTATTTTATATACCGAGCACCTCTGCCACATGGATATATACACCTATCTCGTTGCAAGAAATTATAAGTTTTAAAATTTATAGGTACCCAAACGATATGAATAATTATTATTGTTTGCCTGCCCTCATCCCACGCTAAGTGGGTCGGCACAACATGTTGTTGCCTTCCACAATCTTTTATCAGCGATCTATCTTCTTTCTATAAATTATATGATACGAAAAAAAAATTAAGTCTCGCTTATTTATTTTTTTAATTCACTAGTCTTATGATTTATGCTGATATTCAACAAGTCGTGTGATATAATCGAATAGGCTAGTGGGGCAGTCTTCCAAGTATTTGTCGCAGTCTCCCATACGGCCTGCTGCTTCAGCTTTGTAGTATTCATCATCTATACCTTCTTCACGAGATGCTGAGGGCCTGCAAAAAGAATAAAAAAAGATTATTAAAATAGTTCGGGTAGTGACAAAGTAAAAATAGAATATTTACTTTTCTTTTTTAACCGCAGGTGCTGTAAAAATTGATTTAAACAATGCGATATATTAGACCAATTTCTGTTACCTAGAAGGAGCTCAATGGACATGACAAGAAGAGAAATATTTATGAATTTTGATGTTTACGCGAATATTAAGCATTTACAACTTTTACCGTGTAGTGACGGAGTAAGAATACAGTTCACCACCCCTCTCTCTTACCTGTGGTTATCTTAAAAGACGATTAAGCGATATAATATGCACATAACATCTGTGTAAGCGAAGGATAACTTTATTTTTTTGCGTGGACTATGGATGTGGTCTCGCCCCGCCAAATCGGTCCGGGGTCACGGAAGAGGCGCCGCCTGACCCTATAGACCCACTATGCAAAACTCCTCTCTTCGCCGTGCGAGTGGGCCACCGGTACCCAATCTCTGTCTTCGGTGGCCCGCCCAGCGGTTTACCCTCGCGGGTTTCTCACGAGTCGAGTCGAGTCCTCACGCGAACCTCAGGCCGAACTATTCCCCGGTCCGATCACCCGATAAGAATATATACCTAGACAACCCTTACTTTCTTGTGACAGTTGTGGAATCACTCCTCTTTTAGGCAATTTACAATATCAATTATGGGTTGGTAATTGCTGGTAGCAAGCATGGAGGCATGGAGATTATGGCATTAACCTTCTTGGAGAGGTTTCGTCTGAATAGTTGATGTTTGGATGGTTTAATTGATTATACCGAATGGCGAAACAAGGACAAAGTAACCAGGGCCGACCTATTTAAAAAAATAATTAAGCTTTGGAATATAGATATTTAATATTATCCTTTCCATTTTGGTTAGGCTCATAAATATTATTTTTTTATCGACTAAACTGTTTAGAATGAACACATCGTCGCATAAATAGAAAAGTGACATTAATTAAAAATACCAAATTTTATAGTACACGCATTTAAAGATTTTTTTCAACGAACAAATGTACGGCGTAACCTAGAATAACACTTGTGACAGCACAGTTTTTGACATTTAATGTGATGATTTATCAATTTTTTATTAACATACAAACTATAACAAAACGTTTTAAACAATAATAGGTACCTACCAAGTTATACATTTTTCGAGAAATGTCACCTTCCTTTTTAACCGAAGACTTCTTCTTATATATTGGCAATCAGCTACATATACGAGCTATTGGTGCCAGTGTCAAGTTATAAATATTTTCACGTTTTTAGTCTTTCAAGTTAGTCGTTGTCTAAGTCAAATTGTCGCCATCAACAGTGCTATGGCCACGCTGTTAATGGTATCTTGTGGGAATTTTGATGGAAAATGAAAACGTTGTAAATATTACATAAAATGCCATCAAAATTATCTAATATAACATGTTAAAACACTAAGATATCGAATATAATACAAGAGCACCACATGACGTTTTCAAATTCCCGTCAAAAGTCCCTTTTAACCGAAGACATTAATATCCATTTAATAGTGATAGTAGCCTGACAATAAAATAGTTTTATCGATTTGCTTTTGATTGAAAACTTGTGCAACTATAGATATAATATTCTTTTAATGATATGGCGTAACTGCATCATCGTCTTACAAAACAAGGAACAAACTAGAACTTCCTTGTTAATTGATATTCTCAGTAGCACCTTATCTTCTTGTCAAAATAAGACTGGAAGGAATGGACGATCAACTATTATATGTATGTGCACTTAGAGAGTAACTAAATGATTTAATTGTGTGGAATTTACAAAAAATAAAAATTTCAACTAAGTCTCATCTTTTTTATTGATTTTCTTATGGTGGCAAGTGAGCTATCAGCACATCTTGTGGTAAGTGTTCCTGATGCTCATGGACCTTTACAATATCAGACGTACAGCTATGCTACTGCTTACCAACCCAAACCTACCCAGGAATTTAGGTATACGGCTCATTCGCTCACTGATCAGACGTCTCTCTACTACCTTGGACGGACCGGACCATGGCTGTGGACGGAAATTTCTCAACAGTGTGTCCTACCACTATAAGATAAAAAAAAGTTATACATAAGCGTTGACACGAACTATGTGTATCATTTCCTTTTAATAGAAGTATCCAATTGCTTACTATTGCCTTGTATTGCTGCAAAGTTTGCTGTCATTTAAGAAATTTTCTAAAGAGAGTATATTTATTTTTTCTTAATCTAATTCTGTATATATAGATTTTCTTATAAAAACTCATGCCTACTAAAATCTTTCTACCTTTTTCTGATTAAATAACTTTGAAAAGCCAGTAAGGCGATTTAAAATAACCACACCAGTGTATAAGATTGTGCTTTGATCGAATACTGGTCACTCGTCCGTTATAATCTCTAAGCTTCTTACCACACTCATTGCAAGTCGGTTTAGATATTTTTTAATAAAAATAGTAATTCTTAATAAATACTAACAAAATTCAGTGCTTGCTGAAATTTTGTATTTTTATGTGTTTTATTTTATTCTTTTACATATCATCACGCTATATCAGGATAGGCAGAGAGAACAGAGTGCCAGAGAACACTATCCTTGCATACTTCACTCGCTTCCTCAACATTCATAATTCTCTTCATACACGCTCGCCGGTTTCGGAGACTCTTGACTCCACCACCTTCCTTCAGTACGTGTTTTTTTTCAGATTTTATTCTTTTCTTTATAGAAAAATAACATTCGCCACTAAAGAAATAATACTTATATTCTGGAAGACTTTACAAAAATATAATTAACGAACGCAAAAAACGCCCAGACTCAGAAGAAGAAATGGTAGATTGTTCAAGCGTGGGAATCGAATCTGTGAAATTTGTCACGGTCGTTGAAAAAAAAAGACAAAAAAATTTGAACTACGCTAACTAAGTTTTGAAATAAGCTAGTCAAGGTTATTTTTAAGACAATAGTTTATAATCAATTTGCATATGAAAATATATATATGAAGAATAAGGGTCCATTTATATTATAAAAAGGCGCAAAAGTTATCTATTCAAAATAAATATTGTCACATAAAGAATATTTTATATCAATTGTCCGTTATTATATTCACGATTGTAAGAAAAACGTTAGGAGCGTTGATTTTTTTCCCTCCTGTCCGCGTATCTGTGAGTATTGGATTTTTTACACGAGCATAATTTTCAATAGAATTCTGAATATATCGAGTGTGAATATTCAGTTTTTTTATATACAATTGATAGAACATTTTTTTTTACTCTAAGCATTTTATATTATTTGTTTTAGGTTTAACTATTATGTGTAGAAGACAAAAAAAAAGAAAAGTATAAGTCGTGTATATGGCTAAGTTAAATATAATTAAAGGTATAATATTGTTACAAAATATTTAAAAAATATGCCATGTATATATACCATAAGTTTTTCATTTTATTTTTCCATCTTATTTGAAAACTCAAATGCTATAGTTAATTTTTTTTTAAGCCTTTTATGCTTTTAGATATACTTATAATCTGAAATATCTGGATGGCCGGTTTTTTTAGTTTGTTTTGGAATATACATTTAAATATAATAAAAGTAATTAATAAAATAATAATAAAAACAAAGTAAAAAAATAATTAAAAAAGGAAACTAAGGATCAAAACTGGTCTTGATTCGACTGCTCGATTTTCCAATTGAGCTATTATTATGTCTATTCTTAATGACAGCATTAAAATTTTCCTACATATTTTAATAGTTTTCAGCCAATGAAAAATTATATTTTTTCGTTGCTCGAAAATACTGACAAACTAATCATTTCTGCAAATAAAACCTAGCTAGATCGACTAATCGCCCTCGGAACCCCCTGCATGCTAAATTTTAAAAAAATCGTTTGAACCGTTTCCGAGATTCAGATTATATATTTATATACAAGAATTGTTCGTTTAAAGATATTAGATAGATAGAAATCTGTTGTAACATCTTTAGCCATAACTTATATTATTCTAAAACTAAAGTACGTTATTCTCGGCAATGTAACGTCTAGTGAAATATATGATCAATGAATAATACTTTAATGTATTAAACAATTAATTACCTTCTTTAACTTTTACTTCACTTACATAAAGATACATACATACATACATATCATCACGCCATATCCCTTGCAGGGTAGGCAGAGAGAACAGAGTGCCAGAGAACTCTATCTTTGCATACTTCACTCGCTTCCTCAACATTCATAATTCTCTTCATACATGCTAAATATTATTAATTTCTATATACATAAAGATCGTACGCAAAATAATTTTGTTAAACGTATTGAATACATCATTGCTGTGTGGTGGCGGCTACGAATACTACTAACCTTTACTTTGATCATGGATGTCGTGAAAGACGAAGAAGAACTTTATATTCACCTGGGCCAATACCACCTGATGCCGTTTGGTTCACAATTACATTCTCAAGAAAGATCGACGTCAGTCAGGAGGTCGGTAATAAAACTATTCCCAGTAACTTTTGCAATATGTAGGCAGAGGAGTGCCTACATATTGCTTCGATCCCGAAGTCGATCCGAAGTAATTGGGATAAGAGCAGGAGAATGATGAAAAATGATGAATTAAATCTTCTTCTTGTTTACATTTTACATACATACATATCATCACGTCATATCCCTTGCAGGGTAGGCAGAGAGAACAGAGTGCCAGAGAATTCTTTCCTTGCATACTTCACTCGCTTCCTCAACATTCATAATTCTCTTCATACACGCTCGCCGCTTTCGGAGACTCTTGACTCCACCTTCCTTCAGTACATGACCGATCTGGTCTAGGTAGGTTAGTCTCGGTCTCCCCCGGTACCTACATACCTTCCATTTTCGCATTGTATATTATTTTATACATTTTAGTTTAATTAAATAAATATCTTAAAAAGTTGATGTGACTTTTAAGTCAATTTTAAATTTCTGTTGCACACATCTGCATTACACATCACATAATATATTAAAATTATTAAAAAAAATATATATAATTAAATATTTAATAATGGGATGCCTTGTAACTATTAGCATAGAAACGATGGATATAAGCAGCTCAGAAAGATCGTGCTGCCACTTATACCACCATGAACTATTGTAGGACATTCAATTCTCGCATCGTATTATATTTTCGTCTTAAGGAGAGGTGTGCCATCTACCCGACATTGTTTGCACATTGTACAGGCGTAATATTTCAAACTTGGCAGTTAGAATTGTATTAAATGATGACACAACCCTGTTATTTAAATTACTGAAATTTAGCGTTTAATATGCTTGATTATTTATAAAAACCGGATTACGAGCGAAAAGTGGAACGGATTTCCAATAGATGTGTCCAATAGCGTTCGAATCCCACTTTTGACAATCATTTTTCGCTCGTAATCGGGTTTTATCAGTGTGGTGACGGTGTAAAAATACTATTCACCACCCCATATCTAACCCGTGGGTGATCGTACGAGACGACTAAGGGATATAAAACGCATATAACATCTATGCGAGAGAAGAAAAATTCGAAACAAAACTCTATACCAACACGTCTGACCAGCGCGGTATAGTAGATTAATTCCCTCCCATTACGGAGGAGGCTCGAGCTCAACAGTGGGACATACATGGGCTGTGATGATGATGATGAATCGGGATTTTATAAGCTCAGAAAGATAATTTTTGCTTCATTTATCTCATGTTAATATTGTTAACGAATCAGTGACTACGGTTAAGAGAATATACAATTAACAATAGGTGTACTCACGTAAATATAATGTGCATCAAGTGTCCTAAAACGCCATTGTGATGAAGCGGAGTTTCAGCAGCTTCACATATATTACGTAGCATACATTCTCTACCTTTCATGCCGTAACTGAAATTCAAATCATAAAAATAATGATACATTTTCTTATTTAAATTCAAAATCATTTAGGTATTATCTTTATACATTCTTATTATGTTAAGTGTTTTGATATATTGTCAACCATTATATATTGTCAATATTATATATTGACATATTATATGTAAAAAAGATATTGATAAATTTGATAAATATAGTGACATTCACCATGTGAACACTAGGAATAAGGATAATCTAGTTATCTATCATACTCGCCTACAAAAAATTAGTAGGTGCTTTTACAATAAACTGCCTAAAGATATCCGTGATATGTCAATGAATAAGTTCAAAAAGGCTATCAAAAATAGATTGTGCAGAAAAGGATATTACAGTATTTCGGATTTTTATCTAAAGGATAATACGCTCAGATGAGGAAAAAATACTTACTCGCTAAATCTGCTTTCGAGGATTGTGTATGCAAGTTCCCTGGTGATACTACGACTTTGACGAGAACTTACAACCTGCAAATAAATAAACACACAATATATCAAATAACTATGTGACTGAATATAATTCGGCACTCAATTTTGTATTTGATAAAAATTTCGTATAACTTTTTAAAATATAAGCCGGCAATATTAATAAAATAAGCACTTGACATCAACGCTAATTATTGGGTTTTAGCTAAAGTTAAGAGCAATCTAGTTGATCCTATAGATGAAAAAAAATGTAATGTAATATCTATCATATTACATTACATATTGAAATAAGATACAAGGAAATTTTATATGCAGAACAATAAAAATAACACATGACAATAAGAAATCTTATCAGAGACAAAGCATAAAATAAAATAATAAGAATTACTACAGAATATTAAGAAGATAACCTGAAAGAGACTTAAATATCCAATCTCAACATGTGCTTCACAAGTGAAATGAAAATATTAGTCATTATATTATTCAAAATTAATGAAAGAAAAGATACTTGAATTTAATGATTATCTTCGAAAAATGCGGTTCTTTTTGCGTTTTTTTTTAATTTAGTCAATCTTAATACTATAAGCTATAAATATATTTTATTAATTCTCTTCTAAGTTCAGTAGATGGGCAATTAGTATATTTTTTATCGTTGATGGAAGATAAGCAAACTGCCTTATTAGTGGTAAATGGTAACTGACGCTTTCGTACTCAACTCAGCTATGGTTGTTGATAGCATGGGATTCTTTTACCCATCGCGTGATATCTGCCTTTTTAACAGGCCATTAACAATCATCATCATCTCATCATCTCAGCTCATACACGTCCCACTGTTGGGCTCGAGCCTCCTCCATAATAGGAGAGCAATTGACTTACTATACCATGCTGGTCAGACGTGTTGGTATAGGGTTTTGTTTCAAGATTTCCTTCTCTCGCATAGACGTTATATGCGTTTTATATCCCTTAATCGTCTCGTACGATTACCCACGGGTAAGATAGGGAGTGGTGAATTGTATTCTTACTCCGTCGCCACACGAAAAATCTACACTGTCATTGTCCATTAACAATGTTGGTGTTTAACTTCAGGATTCCACTCAATAGGTGTCCAATTATAAACTGTTGATACAAATTTATACGGCTCTATAGTATGTGGCGAATTATCCCCGTCCATATACTCGTGGCCTCGATTAGGGAACTTCGTTCACAACTTTTAGGAAGAGTTTCGATATAAAAATAATCATCATTCTCCTGCTCTTGTCCCAATTGCTTAAGGTCAACGTATGTACCTCTATTCCTTCATATTGCATAGGTTATTGGCAATAGTTTTATGATCGCCTGGCTGACATCAACTCTCTTTAGGAATGCAATTGCTGACCAAATGGCATCAAGTAGTGTTGGCCCAGGTCGGTATAAGGTTTTTTGTAGTCTTTTACGACATCCACGAGCAAAGTAAGGTTGTTAGTATTCGTAGCCGCTATCACACAGCATCTAGATATTTAGATATAAAAAGAATATTAAAGTTATTTCATAACTTACAGGTAAATTAGGGAATATTACTTCATCTATCTCCGTAATATTAGTGACCACACTATAATTAGCTTCGAAGTTATAAGAGACGAATACGTTCTTATTAGGAATATCTATTGGCACAGCTATTGCTATAAAAACCTGAAAAAAAAAAAATATATAAGTATACACAGATGCCGTCGTGGCTAAAATAATGATCTACCATACCAGTTTCCTGGGTTCAATTCCCACGCAGGACAATACTTTAATCCACAAATTGTTATTCAGAGTATGTGTGTAGTTCGTGTCTCTTAATTGTATATTTGTATTCTCCCGCAATACAAGGATTATTCCCTTAGTGTCCGGTGTTGTTTTTCGTATATAAGAAATATGCTGATGATTCATCATCATCTCAGCTCATTATATTCCACTGATGGGTTCGAGTAGGAAACTCAAAAGAAAGAATTGACCTAATATACCACGCTGGTCAGGCAAATTTCAAGTGTTTCTTTTCTGGAGTAGTTCTGTCTATTTTTTTTTGGCGGCGTGCTATGATCGGTCGCATCCCATTACATCCATCTGGGGTGATAGAAGACACAGCGCACGATCCCATAGACTTACATTCGCCGTGCGAGTGGACCACCGCAACTCGGTCTTTGCCTTCAGTGGCCCATTCGGTGGTTACCCTCACAGGTATCCGATATATTAAAGTTATTTTACTAGTATAACTTAAATTTTATAAGTATGTACCAGAATAAACTAATATCCGCTCTTACAAAAATTGTAATTTTGATTATATTTATGAGATGTGAATTGATGTTGTCACTTAAATTGTAACCGCCGTCAAATACATCGATCACATTTCCAAAGAAAACATTTCTGAAGTTCCTATTAGAATTTCACGTTGCTGGTGAGAAAATTTCACATATGGCTTAGGAGGTGGGTGAATTAAATGACACATTGGTCTCGAGTTCGATGAAGTAATCGTCATGTTTTGCATTTAGTTTGGTATCGTAGTTTGTATTCTAAGCCTCTCAAAAGAATACTGCTGACTATTCTCTCTAACCTTTCAGTTTATTTTTACGACCACGTGAATAGGTAAAAGGTTGATGTGAAGAATTGTTTTCCGTGTGGTGACGGAGTAAGAATACTATTCACCACCCCATATCTTACCCGTGGGTGATCGTACGAGACGACTAAGGGATATAAAACGCATATAACATCTATGCGAGAGAAGGAAAACTCGAAACAAAACCCTATACCAACACGTCTGACCAGCGCCGTATAGTAGGTTATTTTCCCTCTCATTATGGGGAAGGCCTGAGCCCAACAGTGGGACGTTTATGGGCTGTGATGATGATGATGAAGAATTGTGAGTGACGTATGAAAGCAAAGAGTGCAAATATTACGTCTGATGGAATCTATGAAAGATATGAACATGTTCTGATGACTCTACCTTGCATGGGATGAAGGCAGGTCAATAATGAATGACTTCTAAATGTGCTATGAAAGAAAATATTTTCAAAAATATTTAAAAACTAAATTTGGACAGGTAATCTCTTTTTTTTTGGAAACAGGCTATGGTTCGGTCACACATCCATATCACCGAAGTCAGCATCGAGGATGGTGTGGAACTTCATATTCTGTTGTATTGTATTTGCAATCGCTATTTGCGTGAATCGTTAGTACCAGTCCTCATCTTCGAAGGCCCGCACAATGCTTGGATACTCTGGGTCATTGGTCCTAGCCATTATGATTTTTTATGATAATAGATATAGGGTACTAGTTGCTAAGCTCAAATATCTTCTGATATTCTTTTTCATTAACTCATAATTATATTTATTTCATTTGAGGAGGACCCAGTTCAATAGTGGAACATCTACAACTATTTGAGATTTTATCCATCAGGTGGATGAAGCATCAATCTTAAAGCCAGCGTAATTATAAAAAGAGAAATTTCAAAAGTACTCTAGAAAGACAAAGGCTCGATGTGAATGGCCCGTCGAAATTGCAAAAGAGAGCTGGTGGTCTGAGGTTGAATGTCATCCTCAGACCACCAGCCGACATCATCCCTTGCGCCGACGCTTTACCGGTTAGGAACGCGTTGATATTTACCATCAGGATGGATGGGATGAAATATTATTAAGTATAAATTCGTAAATTCGTAAATCATTGAGCGATAGCTACAACTTTTGTAGCCCAAACATACCCCATCAAGAAAAAGAGGAAGTTATGACCAGCTGAAAACACAGGCCGTGCCTTCAGCTGGTCATGACTTCATCTTTGATGGGAATTAAAGTAATTTACTATATCATGCTGGCAAAACAGCTTGGCATAGTTCTGTTTTGAGTTTGCCTGCTCTTGCAGTACTAGGTTTAATACTTAGTAGTTCTTTACTACTAAGAAAGGATCGTTTAAGGGATATATATTTTTACATACATATTTTTTTTTGCGGAAATATGAATCCTGTATATTGAATGAAAATAAAATACAAAATATTATATTAATTAAATCTTAATATGAATCTTACTCCGTAAAGACCCGAAGGCGGAAATATAAGTGACCGTTTTTGCTCAGATTTACCTGAGGTACAGGTAAATATCAAACTCCTGAAACAACAAAGTTAAATTGATGTACCTATTTAAATAGAAAAAGTGTAGAATATTTATATTCCTTGATTAAAGGGCGTTAAGCGGTTTTAGAAGTACTAAAAAGTAAGAAAAAAATGTTACTTAATTGGTACCAATATAATACAACTATTTTAAAGAAATTTATAAAGATTTAATATTGATTGAACAATCTCAGCCTTTTATATTATTATTTACCGGAATTCATGATATTAGTCAGTTCTTTGACATCCGGTATGTAGTTACTATTAAAAAGAGTTTTAGCGAAAAATACGTTAAAATATTTTTTCATTTTATAAGTAAGTGTTACATTACTTATTATATTATTCACTGGATTTATTCGTCAAAATAATATACAAAAAAATAAGTAAATATACGATAGACTTCAGAATTACATGGGCTAACTATTTATATGTTATATATATGGTTACTTCGGCTAGAATGCTGAAAGAATATGAAATATAAAATAAAAAAAAAACATTTTTAATGACTCTATTTTAAATTAACTAGTAAGTAGATAGTAAAGTATTATTAAACTACTTACATAATAAATAAAACTCGTGCCATTTTCATTTTTGATATCCGATGTAATTGATTCATTTTGTTTTATTATTGTATAATACTCATAAACTGAACTGAATACTCGTATGTACTGCTACTAGTATTTTTAGTAACTGTCAGCAAATAACTGTTCCACTTTTTACAGTAGAAAATTATCGTATATACGCTAAAATAGAGTGCGTCGTTTTTCTCGTTTATTTAATATTATTAAAAATTAGATAATCCACTTATGTTTGTATCTTCATTCGGTACTTTTATTTTAAAAGAGGAATTTATAATCAATAAATAAGTTATATACATATAAATTAATTAGCTGTATGGTAGCGGCTACGAATACTACACCAACTCTTACTTTGTGGATGTCGTAAAAGACGACTAAGAGCCTTATAACGACCTGGGCCAACTCCATTTGATGCCGTTTGGTCAACAATTACATTCCCAAGGAAGTTTGACGTCTGGCAGGCGGCCGGTCATAAAACTACGTACTACGTAAGAGAGCGAGTAGGTATGAAAGATAGTATTGGTGTAAAGATGCGAAAGGGAATGCTCCGATGGTTCGGACATGTGGAAAGAATGCCGAACGAACGTCTGGTTAAGAAGATATACAATGCGAAAGTGGAAGGATGTAGGTAACGGGAGAGACCGAGACTAACCTTCCTAGACCAGATCGGTCATGTACTGAAGGAAGGTGGAGTCAAGAGTCTTCGAAACCGGCGAGCGTGTATGAAGAGAATTATGAATGTTGAGGAAGCGAGTGAAGTATGCCAGGATAGAGTTCTCTGGCACTCTGTTCTCTCTGCCTACCCTGCAAGGGATATGGCGTGATGATATGTATGTATGTATGTAATAGACTATAGTGGCGCTTGTGATAAAGTTTGTAGTGGTATTGTAAGTTAGTTATAGGCTTTCCTTTTAGTTCATTATAACATAGACAATCGTAACCAGGTATATGGTATTTGACTATGGCCTTAACCGTAAAGCTAAGTACAAACACTGTGTACATTTAGATAATCAACGCACGTACCTGCAAACTATTCTTCATAGGTCATCTACTTGAGATTTTCTGAAAGAATTGCTAGCAGTATGCAAATAAATAGAACATAAAAAATAATGTTCTATGTTTTTATAATGAACTAAAATATGATATAAAATAACTTCTTCGCCACATTCATTCATCTGAAAATCTTTATATAAGATTAGAAACGAAAAACACAATCCACACTATCAATTATCTGCTGGATGCGTCCGTTATTAAAAAAACAGTGAATTATTTTTCTTATTTTATTATTATTCTTTAGTTTTTGGAGTTGTATTTTTTCACATTTTCATGGATTGTCATCTACTTCTGAGCTATGGTCTAAATCGGGATCGGAAAGATTCGGGAAGAGTTTAAAAATAATTCCAACCGGACGGATATCTCTTGGATATCCGTCTGGTTGGTAAATAGAACATGGTAATAATAACTGTAAAGTCTTTCGTTGGAGTTTTTTAAACAGTTCAAGATTTAAGATAAAAAAAAAGAAACGATAAAGTGTACTCTAAAACATTGCACGAATTGTACATTAAATTCCGTTATGTGACAATTGATTTAAGAGAAATGAAATGTTCTAAATTATGGTCTAATTGACCCAGATTTCAGGGAGAGTGACCTAAAATTTAGTTTTAAGATCAATCACTCATGCTGTAATAATATATAGAAAATTTATTGATAAAACCCAACTTTGGAATTTTTGTTTTTCAAATTGAGTTATTAATAAGTTTGTTTTATTTTTTAATAGAATAATGTCTACAAAACTTAAGACAGGCATACTTTAAATGACTCATTAAAATTGAGTACAAAGTGTTAAAGGTTTATTAAAGACTAGCTGATGCCCGCGACTTCGTCCGCGTGACATTCAATTATACTACGCACCCCTATTTGAAACTTAAAAATTCTAACTCGTATTTGCGGCAGTCACTTGAGCATTTTCATCAATTAGGACGCTTTTTCCAATTTTCTTTAAAACATCGGCAAGTTCTTAAGCATGTGATATAGTGTTGTCCAAATGCAAGACTCTTGCGAGGCTCGCAAATCTTGCAACTTTTGCTTTTAGAATAACATAATGTCACTTGTTTTGATAGAAATAAAAAATACCCATAGACATTAAAAATCCAACTAAATTAATGAAATTATATTCATCTAGTGGCAGTAACTGTACAACTATCAATAATTAGGTACATACCACTAAACGGAAGTGGGGCTATTATCCTTCCGTGTACTGGTATTACTCGTAAGAATACGAAATGTTGACAATCCTTTCTGTGCTAAGAAAATCGTAAAATCATGTCTAAGGGAGCACTGCGAAACTCTTGCAGCAAGTCTTGGTCTTGCATTTGGGCAACACTAATGTAAATGGTGACTTTGGGTTTGCTTGCATGTTGATGGTTAAGGTCAACTTTCCTACTTGGGGCCACAGATAAGAACACTTCAGTGAAGCATTGATCTCATCAGTTCTATTTCCCCGAGTTTTAACAGGAAGAATTTGCCAAAAATCTCCAAAGAAAAGCACCATTGACTTTTCATTACGATCTCGTAGTGCTCGATCTACGGCCTCTACGATTTCTTTTTATTTATCATTGTCCAATCAACGCAAACGATTAGATAGCAATCCTTAATAAAAACACTAATTGTGGTAAAGCCACAGTTGATAGTATTCTTTCTACAGCCACGGGCCGGTACGACCCCCAGTCGGACCTAGTACCCCACTCTTGCAGAAAAGCAACGTCTGAACAGTGGCAATGTGTTATTTCCGCTTCATTTGTAAGAGGCGGCGGGTGGCGCAGGCGCGATTACCTACGTCTACTTGCCTTAGCCGAAGTCGCGGATAACTGGAACGGGGAATAGTCCGTCACCCACGGAGAGGCTGACCACGTGAGTGTGAAGCCCGATGACCCGGGGCGTCATCGGGGATGGTACTCGAAAGGCCCAATGGTGATGGGGAGGGAAACGGTGAGTTATGGGTCCACGCGGACGGAATGCAAGGCGTGTGTCCAAAAAAATAAGTGCATGCTGCTTGCTCGTTTACCACCGTACACAATAAAACAAAAAACACTTTGAATGTGTCGCAGTTTTGTGTTATTGAACATCTCGGTGTTTCATTGCTTTATAAATCTATCGAGTTTATAAACAATGTGCATAAATCTATCGGGTTTTTAAACAAAGCTCTTTTACCACCAAGAAATAATGCAGCTGCAGTTGCTGACGTAGTAACTTCCAAAGTTATTTTACGCAATCTCCTCATTTTAGTTAGATTGCTCTGTTTAGATAAGTCTTTTCAGGGCTACGTGGGGACATGGACATCTATTATCTTAGCTTATATACGTTCCACTATTGGGCTTAAGCCTCGTCCGTAATGGAAGGGAAATTGACCAACTATATCACGCTGGTCAGATGTGTTGGTATAGGGTTTTGTTTCGAGTTTTCCTTTTCTTCCATAGATGTATGATATGTATGATATCCTTTAGTCGTCTCGTGGGTGATTGACCCACGGGTAAGAAAGCGGTTGGTGAATTGTATTCTAACTGCGCAACCGCACGGATGAATATATAATAAATGGCTTTCATTACGAAAGAATTAATAAAAATGAAATTCTTGGTTCATGTCGCGTTTTAGTAGCGTAGAATATCTTCAGATGGATATCTTTTATATTTTATAATAATGTCAAAGGATTTGAAAGACTGTAAAACAAAAACATCGTTAAAAGCAAAAGACTCAAACGAATGGGGCTATGACTGTTACAGGCCTACTCAAGGGTGTCATCACAGCGCTGATCACCTTCAAGTGCTCTGCAAGCTGCTTGAAACGTACTCTATGCTATCAACAGTGTATAAAAATGTAAAAAAGTAGTCCCTCGCACAATATGCAGCAACAGGCGGCAGTAACAGCACTATTGCTAAAGTGACTGGTGTAGTGATGGGGCATGGTTGCTTCGGCGTGTACCTGCTCACGGTCGCAAGAAGGGAGAGCACACCGTCTAACAACTACTGCGATTGCGAGGTGGACACGGCGCTGCATACGCTTAAAGTTTGCGTGGTTTGGGCAAAGCAGTGCCTTGCACTCATCGCAATCATCGGGGTCAAACTGGCACTGTCGACTATCACAAAGACGATGCTCGATAGCTGGACCATGGGAATTAATCTACCACCCGCAGAGACACCGATCGCGTGAAGGCGATACAACACTGTTGTTTGTCGGGGTGTAGACGGAGACGATACCTGGAAGGGTAAACCCCCGGACTGGCTACGGATGTCAAGTAAGCGGTACCAGAGGCTAGACTGATGGTTTGGGCAGAGAACACGATGAGTTATGGGGCCACACGACGCTCTTCTGTTACCACGGAAGGAATGGCTGTGTCCAGACCGCCTACCAAACAAAAACAAAAAAGAATGCACTTTGCATACTCGCCCCTAAGTAGCATCTTAACTAAGAATGTAGGTACGTTTTGTACGCTCTATGATGTGGACTTTACTTTTCTTTTTCGTGTTTGACTTAGTTGTTAGTCGCAGATGGCTATGACAACTTTACTCGCACTATTAGGTGAGTGCTGAGAGCTTTCTACCCAAAGTACCTTTACTAAGTTCAAGAAGTTGATGTAGTAGCTTTTGAAAATATAACGAAAAAATGATTTAAAGTTTTAAACTAAATTATACCGCCATCTATTGCTCATTTAATAAACTAAATAAATCATGCATTTTATTAATTTATAGCTAAATTATATATTATTAACTAATTAAAACATTCTTTTTTATCACAAATAGTTTTAATAGTTATTTTGACTACCTGACTAATGTTATGTATTATGTCAACTTCCCTTCAACTTTGAAGAAGGTTTGAGCCCAGCAGTGGGAGGTATATGAGCTGAATTGATGAAACTATTATATATTAAGTAATACAAATACTTTCCTTACACTATAGATAAATTAAATAGTTATTTTGAATTGAACCTTCTAGTGACATAAAAGGCGAGCGGTGATTTTAAAAACTTAAATGACCATAACTTTTTTTACAGACATCAGATTTCAATGAAACAAAGACTAAATGTTGCTCTGAATTGGGCTTAATCTTTTTATCAAAACTGCGAAACAATCCGTTCAGTAACTTCGGAGATTAGCGATTACAGACACACAGACATACAGACAGACAAGAAATTCCAAAAAATGTTTTTTGTTTTCTGTTAGTGTTTTCTTACTGCCTAGGTTCATTTTTTTATAAATTTATCAAATGTACAGACACGGGATTTCTACTCATTTATTATATGTATAGATTACAGACATCAGATTTCAATGAAACAAAGACTAAATGTTGCTCTGAATTGGGCTTAATCTTTTTATCAAAACTGCGAAACAATCCGTTCAGTAACTTCGGAGATTAGCGATTACAGACACACAGACATACAGACATACAGACAGACAAGAAATTCCAAAAAATGTTTTTTGTTTTCTGTTAGTGTTTTCTTACTGCCTAGGTTCATTTTTTTATAAATTTATCAAATGTACAGACACGGGATTTCTACTCATTTATTATATGTATAGATATAAATATAGATGTATAGATATAGATGTATAGATTAGACAGGCATCTCTCCTATATTTACAAGACATACATACATAAAAAATGAAAAAAGAAAACGTTTTAAAAATTAAATTGCGTATTATATAGAAAAACATGTATACTCTTGGTACCCATGTATATATAATAATATTCATATATTTAAGCATCCATTCTTAAGGATTATTGTAATGTAATCATGATACTGCAATACTAATTAACAGTATTTTTTCTTTGACAATATAATTCAGATGCAATATATCTTTGACAATATAATGCAGATCTTCTCAATAAACTAGATCGTCTTCTCAATAACTGCATTCGATTCATATATAATCTTCGCAAGTATGACCATGTTTCTATCTATCGTTCTCAACTAAACTTTCTAACTATTCGTCAACGCCGTAGTCTGCGTGCCCTCAATCTACTATACTCTATCCTCAAGTCTCCTAATTTTCCTGACTACTTATCTTGCTTCTTCCAATATCTCTCCACTAATCATGACAGGAACCTTCGTTCTTCCAGCAATTTGATCTTACTTTGTCCATCTCACTCTTCACATTGTGTTCATTCTTCCTTCATTGTTCAGGCAGTTCTCCTTTGGAATTCACTACCTCTCGATATCAGGAAGTCTACCAGTCGTGAGATGTTCAAGAAGAGAGTTCGTTTACATCTCTTGAATGAATTAACAGATTCATCATGATTTATATAATTTATCGTTCTTATAGTTATGTATACGTAGTATATATATATTATTTATATGTTTATTATTGCATGTATATTATTGTGTATTGTAAATTATTGAATATATATGTGAGTATATATGTATTTTTAGTATGTATTATATTATTATATATGTGAGTATATATGTATTTTTATTATGTGTTATGTATTCTTGTATGTATCTATCTATGTTTGCATTATGTATCATTTAAGTTCAAAATCTATTTTTTATTATTCAAATAATTTTCTCAGCACGTACTCCTACCTTCTACCATCTCTGCGTCACCTGTGGTTGACTGGTAGAGAATGCCTTTGGCATTAAGTCCGCCATTGTATTTGTATGCATGAAGTATAATAAATAAATAAATAATTAATATAATGAAAATAGAGTAATACTGCGAAATGCCATCAATTTGTATCCTATAGTATGAATAAGTGATTAGAAAGTTAAAGAAAAAAATAACCAAAATCAATAAAAAGTGTGAAATACATTATAAATTATAGTAAAAATTCGTAGTCTATAAGTAAGAAATGAATCAGGGTAGACATATTATTGTTTATTTGTAAGTGTAGATGTAATCACAGACCACATATTGTCGCTATAGAGTTAGTCCTGTTAAGCTATCAATAAATATTTTTAAAGTGTCTAACTTATTTATCACTGTGTAGGTTTAGTTAAATTAAAAAAACGCAAAGTATAATGTGTAACCGTTCCCTACTTTATCGTGGGAGTTCTAAATCTCGGACAAAAAATCATCGAGACTTGACTTGATTTGAAATGCAGCACTATCCTGGGAAGCTTATTACACTAATTTTGATTTCTAAACCATCTGCTAAGCATTGCGATTATGCCACTATTCCACTTTGGAGAGGTGTAGTATATCCAAAAATGGACGAAAAGAGGCTGATGGATGGGTATAATAAATTCCACATCTTAAATAATTATATTTTCATGAAACTAAAGAGTATGGGGATCGAACTAATAGTCCTCTACCTTGGTACTCCTTGTACGTTCAATAAAATATATGTATTTTACTTGGACCAGGTCTATCTATGCGAAAGGGGATGCGAAAGGGGATGCGAAAGGGAATGCTCCGATGGTTCGGACATGTGGAAAGAATGCCAAACGAACGTCTGGTTAAGAAAATATACAATGCGAAAGTGGAAGGATGTAGGTACCGAAGGAGACCGAGACTCATCTACCTAGATCAGATTGGTCACGTACTGAAGGAAGGTGGAGTCAAAAGTCTCCAAAACCGGCGAGCGTGTATGAAGAGAATTATGAATGTTGAGGAAGCGAGTGAAGTATGCAAGGATAGAGTTCTCTGGCACTCTGTTCTCTCTGCCTACCCTACAAGAGATATGGCGTGATGATATGTATGTATGTATATGTATTTTACTTGGAGTGAAGGTTTTCTGCTTTTAGACTTTAGTTCTGATCTAAGACTTGAAATCTAACGATCAATCTTCTGTTTCACCATTAAGATATTACTGTTATCATAACTTCTAAGGAGCATAAACACAACAATACAACCGAATTCCTTGCCGAGTGGAGGGAAATTTATTTTGTCTTGTGCCTCGCAAATTGGCTTTATGTCACTTTGACAGATGTAATCGTGAAATTTACGTGACAAAAGCCCCTCGCGACATTATTGAGGGGTGTTTACACGATTTTAGCCGTAATAGACACATTAGTCATGTGCTAGATACAATATGCTAAATAGGCTGATTATCTCAGAAGATGTTTAATTAGGTTACACATCAATTAATTTAAAATATTATTGTCATCATCATCTTCATCTCAGCCCATATATGTCCCACTGTTGGGCGCGGACCTTCTCCACAATGGGAAGGCAATTGACCTAATATACCACGCTGGTCAAACGTGTTAGTAAAGGGTATTATTTCGAGTTTTCTTTCTCTTGCACAGATGTCATCATAAGCATATTATATCCCTTAATCGTCTTTTACGATATCCACAGGTAAGATAGGGGGTGGTGAATTGTATTCTTATTCCGTCACCACACGGCAAATATTATTATATATTTTAAGATCTTTTGTTTTAATATGTCCTCTTTGTTAATGAAGAGTTAGAGAATGTTTGAAAGTGGCGCCAGTGGCGGATAAGTTAAGGAGTGAACGTTTGACATGGTTTAGACATGTGATGAGACGGGATGAAAGTAATATTGCGAGGAAGGTTTTAAGTATGGCTGGAAGTAGGCTCTAGGGGTAAAGGGAGACCAAAGAAAAGCTGGATGGACAGTGTGAAGCATAATATGGATAAATAGGGAGTGACTACAGAGATGACATTTGACAGGGCTGTATGGAAAAAGAGGACATATTACGTCGAAATCAACTAGTTGGGATAAGAGCAAGAGAATGATGATGATCTTACTGAAGAGTTAGATAGTAGTGCAACAACGAGGGGTAGGTAGGGTTATTTCACATTTTTCTGGCAACATCCTACACTAAAGAAATTATCCTTGTATTGCAGTTAGACTTTACAAACATATAACTAAACGGTCACAAATTTACTCCCAGACTCAGGACAACAGACAACAATTTGTAGAGCACAAAATATTATTATCCCGTGTGGGAATCAGACACTGGCACGGTAGATCGGGACCGTAACCTAGTGGTTACGCCATCTGTGCAGTCATTTAATTCATTAGATAATCAAATAGACGTTAGTCTTTACAAAACTAAAAAAAATATAAAAAGAATTGACTAGCGCCACTAACCGAGCTGACATGAGAATTGAAACCCAAAAAAAAGGAATCCACTCAAAACTCACAATTTTTTTACTAGTATCTTATAAATCACTTACGAGTTGAATTGAAAGTTATATATATATATATATATAGATATATATATATTGGTGATATGTATGCGGATGCTACAGTTGGCGCCGGTGTCGCATGTGGTTTAGTAGATCAACATTCGACAATGGCGTCCTCCGACGGCATCAGTATGGATAAAGTTGAATGGGCGATAAGAAGTTTGAAAAATGGTAAGGCAGCAGGCATTGATATGGTGTCTGCCGAGATGATCAAGCTTGGTGGCTCCTGTGTCTGGGAGGTGTTCCTGTTGCTCCTCAATTTATGTTGGAGCTCGGGAATGGTTCTCGAGGACTGGAATAGCGCAGCCTTTGTTTAAAAACACGGGTTCACGTTATGACTGCGCAAATTACAGAGCCATAAGCTTGACCAGTTTGGCAGCAAAAGTGTATGGTAAAATTATTGAAAGGTGAATGAGGATGGTGTCCGATGGTTTACTGTGTGAGACACAAGGAGGTTTCAAGAGTGGAAGGGGATGCATGGATCAAGTGTTCTCTCTGCGCAACATTGTGGAGAAGCATCTGGTTCTAGGTCAGAAGGTTTTCTGCAGTTATGTGGATCTGGAGAAAACATTTGACACAGTTGTACGAAAGGAATTTTGGGACATTTTACCGGAGTATGGTATTAACGGTAAACTGCTACAGGCTGTGCAGTCCAGTTACATGGGCTGTGGAGCCTGTGTGCGGCTGGATGATGGAATGTCGCCTTGGTTTGACGTCAATATCGGCGTTAAAGAGGGGTGCATTCTGTCAGCCAGGCTGTTTATCATATATCTGTATAAATGTCTCCAAAGGTTGAACGATATGAATGTGGGAGTCCAGATGGGCGACTCAGCGATCACTGCTCTACTACATGCAGATGATGCAGACCTGCTGGCACAGTCAGCGACTGACCTGCAGACCCTAGTCGACACAATGACAGAAGATTGTAAGAAAAGGGGTCTACGCGTGAATGTGAGCAAAACCAAAATAATGGTCTTTGAAAGAGACGAAGCCAGAACAGATGTAAGAGTAACAATAAAGTAATACACCACTGATATAGAGCGAAGAGTGAATGCGGGAAATAGAGTGAATGGAGCGTTGGGGCAACTTCTCGGCAGCCACCACCTCAGCCAGAAGGCACGTGTAGCAATACATAACGCAGTGCTTGTCCCAACATTACTGTATGGAAGCGAGAGTTGGGTATGCAGAAAAGAGTATGAAAGTAAAATTAATGCGGTCGAAATGCGATCTCTGCGGCAAATCTGTGGAGTTAGGCTGACCGACCGCATTCGTAACGATGACGTAAGAGAGCGAGTAGGTATGAAAGAGAGTATTGGTGTAAAGATGCGAAAGGGAATGCTCCGATGGTTCGGACATGTGGAAAGAATGCCGAACGAAGGTCTGGTTAAGAAGATATACAATGCGAAAGTGGAAGGATGTAGGTACAGAGAGAGACCGAGACTAACCTACCTAGACCAGATCGGTCATGTACTGAAGGAAGGTGGAGTCAAGAGTCTCCGAAACCGGCGAGCGTGTAGGAAGAGAATTATGAATGTTGAGGAAGCGAGTGAAGTATGCAGTGATAGAGTTCTCTGGCACTCTGTACTCTCTGCCTGCAAGAGATATGGCGTGATGATATGTATGTATGTATATATATATATATATAAAATATAAATATATAACAAATCTCCAAGTGGAAGATCTTCAGACGAAGTGACGAAGTAATAGAATAATTCACCACTTTAAGTAAAAGATGATTACGAGAATAATATGCATATAACATCTACGCAAGACAATCTAAACTTCATTTAAAACTCTATGCTAACACGTTTGACCAAACGTGATATATTAGATCAAATTCCCTCTCACTGAGAAAGAGGCTTGACTGCAGAATGAAATTTGGGAAATTGTTTTAAAATTATTTATTTAATTTTATTATATAATTATTTTTCATTTTTCACATTTTCATGCACTACTACTACCATCTACTATACTACCATCCACTTCTGAGCTGTGGTCCAAATTTCAAATAGGTATCTAGGTCATCGATAAGTTTAAAATAAATTAAAAAATTAGCTGACCCGGCAGACTTCGTACTGCTTCCCATTTTGTTATTACAAACGTCATCTTTTTGACAGGGAAGAATTTAGTCTTTTTATTTTTCTCGCAATTATGCCATGTTTTCTCACCATATAAACCTTCCCTGGACTTCTACAAATATTTCAAGACCAAAATTAGCCGAATCGGTCCAGCCGTTTTCAAGTTTAGCGAGAATAACGAACAGCAATCACTTTTTATATATATAGATTCCACTAGGACAGACACAGACACGGATGAAAGCAAGGTAATAAAAGAAAAGAATATTGATGAAAAACATCGTAACATGGCAAAATAAAATAACACCACACTCACTCTCATGGATATTGTAATAATCAATTAAAAGACGTAATCAGATACGAACACTTCAAGAAAAAGAAACGTAACCTTTAATTCGTTGCGTCCACTTATTTTCCTTATCTGAAGAAAACTCTTGCCCAACAGTGGGACATATATAAGATGAAAATAAGTATAACTTACCTATAATGTAATATTTATCAAGAAAATTTTATTGGATTTATATATTCACGCTTCCCGAACTGTAAATACATAAAATCTACATAATAACGTTGATTTTTCCTCCAAATGTCAAAAGCACTCATAGCGTCAATACTTATACAGACTTTTCATCATTTCCCTCTGCGTGTAGAAAATCGACTTGTCATATCCAAGGATAATTGCTTGTTATTTTGATTTTTTTTTTCGTATATAAGGACATCTAGATTGACTGGTGTTAAACCTATTGCATACACATAGCGATTTAAATTATATGCATAGATGCCGTAGTGATTTATGAACCGACAATGTTTAAAAAATAATTGTTCTAAGTATGGGTGGTATTTTATGTCACTTAAAATATTTATTTAAACAGCCTTATGATAAAAGCATTCAATCCTTGAAATGGGGTGATATCTTTAAAAGTAGTAAAATTGTATGTTTTTGTAGTAGTAATTCAAGAGTATTAGGAGTTCCCACAGCAATGTCAGCACAATTTATCTAATACATATAGCCACATACACAAATTATACGCGGGAAAAATATACAATAAATTATTTCAAATATTTCTTTCTGCATATATTTTATCTTTTTTAAAACTTATCTAAGTTCTACTAACAGGTTTATTATTTCTATAATGTGTAAGTTATTGGTCTACTATAATAGGCTAACCAAACGGTATGGCACAAAGTTTTGTTCCAGAAAGAAAGGAAGAAAATTTTCTTCCCTTTAGAATCTGCATACATACCCAAAATATATTCTTAATTCATACGAAATATCAAACAATTATACGTATTTTAAATATGTATTCGCAATCGTTCCATTTAAAATATATATCTTAGTTTACAGGTAAATTTTAATGGTTCTACGATTTCACGTAACCAAGTATTCGTTGATTCTATCTCAATATTGTTTATAGGTCACGATAATTTGCTTCCAATTGCATTGTTGTAAAATTTACTCTACAATTTTTGTAAATAAAACTTTGAGTATCAAAATTATTGTAGCAGATATTCAATTCATAAACATTTGAAAATAATACTAGAATTCGAATCATCATCATCTTAGCTCATAATATGTCCACTATTGGGCTCGAGCCTCCTCCGTTATGGGAAGGAAATTGACCTGCTATACCACGCTGGTCCGACGTGTTGGTATAGGGTTTCGTTTCGAGATTTCCTTCACTTGCATAGATGTTATATGACTTTTGGATCCCTTGGTCGTCTCTAACGATCATCCATGGATAAGATAGGGGGTGGTGATTTGTATTCTTACTCCGTCACCACACGGATAAGTGGTGAATTCGAATATTCTGTCGTAAATAAATAAAGAGGATGGTGAAAATGTTATTTATATAGATATCTTACAATATTTTTTTATACAAAACCTTATATCAAAATTATATTTGTTTTATAGAAAAAAAAAATGCATATTAATTCAAAAAGCATATAAGGGATGGGTCTTGAAATCTATGCCGTGGCAAATCGTATAATATGCGTCCGCTGAATGTTCACAACTTGATTCACGTAGAGGACTCTGCATCAAACCAAAGTCTGCCTATAGCCGAATCTGGTAGGCAGGTACTCCATTGGTTCTAGAGCACTCCCCTTGAGTAATTAAATGGCAGATTATCAGATCCGTTGGCGAAATCCAAAAGCAACGACCAACAGCACGCCGGTCAACCTGTTACAATCAATTTTTACGAATACCAATAAATGCCGAACGAACGTCTAGTTAAGAAGATATACAATGCGAAAGTGGAAGGATGTAGGTACCGGGTGAGACCGATACTCACCTACCTAGACCAGATTGGTCACGTACAGAAGGAAGGTGGAGACAAGAGTCTCCGAAACCGGCGAGCGTGTATGAAGAGAATTATGAATGTTGAGGAAGCGAGTGAAGTATGCAAGGATAGAGTTCTCTGGCACTCTATTCTCTTTGCCTACCATGCAAGGGATATGGCGTGATGATATGTATGTATGTAATATTATCAAGTCCACGCGGACACAATTACTTAGTTCTTAATGCATGTTAGGTTAAAAGTGAGAATTATTCCGTCTATATTTAAATACCAACATCGTATGAACAAAACCTTCTACAGTTGAAGTCTCTGTACAATTTAACAACTGCAAATTTCTATATTAAATCAAGCAATCTGTTTCGTGTACAAAAAGTTACGGACATCTGGTTATTACGACTGGTCAGTTTTGTAACTTGGTCTGGTAATATCGAACGGTCAATGTGGTTAACATTGGCAATTTACTGACTCACAAAATATTTACATACAGGGTGCGTCGTCGAAAATTACTATGGTATCCAATAACGATATTTTGATTGAAAACAGATTGTGCTTCAGAGATTTTTTTTTTGTAAACAAAGCGTTATTTTATAGTAGCTCTTTTGCAGAGTGTTGTGCTCTGAAGTTTTTGAATTTCAAATATCGTACTAAAACTTTAGTATAAAATGTTACTAGAATGTGAAAACCAAAAGAAAAAATATGTAAAAAGCGGGCAAAAAATATAAAAAACATTATGAAATATAAAATAAAAATTAAAGAAAAAATATGTAAAAGAAGGTGCTCAGGGGTGGTCTGTTTTTATGTATGTTGGAGTGTATGTATGACTATCTATGATATCGTAGCTATTAAACGGATGGATCGATTATGATGCAGTTTTTTCATTTGAAACTTACGTGATCGAGATAGTTCTTAGCTATAATTTATGAATATTTCTTTAGTTATTTTAAAGTTATAAGCTCATTTTCTTAGAACGAAAGAGAGCTTAGACGCATAATGGATACTTACGTTTGTGAAATTTGGTTCAGGCGTATTTTTTTGCGATTTGATCATCACACTTAAGTTACTACTTACTAACTACAATTTACGTGAAAAAAAATCAGTAAAAATAAAAAAATAAATAAAGAAAAACCCGCGACGAATCTTGCTGGATCTTCTCAATTGCAGTCGTTTTCCGACCCGATGGTAACTTATTGGATTATACATTCACAAGAAAGGGTTGACATCAGGCAGGTGGACGGTCATAAAACTATTGCCAATAACTTCTACAGTATGTACAATGAAAGAAGAGTACATATTGTATCGACCCCAAGTAATTAGGATAAGAGTAGGAAAACGATGATGGTAACTATTAAAATTGATACCATATAATTGTCCTATCGGTCTTTATACATAATACATAATTTTGAATATGAATATTTTACAAAAAAAAACACACACATATATATACACTAATATATTTGTGTATTTATTCAATACTAATTGAAGTTAGTGCTTCGTTTGCATGGAATACGGAATAATTTACTAAGCACTCTGCGCCATGCTGAAATACTGAAATAACTTCGACCGCTACGTTCTACAGTATTTTACACAAGAACGCCGACTACATCCCATTAATTCTTCTTATAAAATATACATCACTTTTTCAATTGGACTAAGTTTTATTAAATTATATTAAATAACTAGCTTTTGCCCGTGAATTCGTCCACGCAGAAGTCATCTCTGACAGAGTTAAATAGAAAAAGAAATGGTGTTGAAGGTTTGTCACTAGGACGATAATCAACAGCGCCAGAATCTGGGATGCGGTCGCCGCCTTCTGCGAGTTAGTTGTCTAACGGAATTAGGCAATAGGGTGGGTCCAAGAGAAAATACGTTGACACGATCTACCGTCGGCGCTTTGGACGGCGCAAGCGTGAGTACCGGTATTGAGGTTCACTGCATGAGGGCTTCGACTCGAGATGATACCCGGTTGCGGTGGCCCGCCCGCACAACGTAGATGTACGTGTACGGCGCGCGTGTGTCTATATACCATAGCCGGTCACTAAAGAAAAAGGTTGTTCAAAGTTCTATTCATTCTACAAATTATATTGCCAATTAACTATTTACGGTATGACCATGGGATAAAAATATAATTATCGCCACCCTTTATTTGACTGTTTTGTTTCACCAGAAGAGTTGCGACCTCGTTAGATATAATTTATTATTTGAGTTATAGAGCGAACATTTTTGAAGCTAAACTTAACCTGTATCTTAAACCATTAGTCAAGATCCTATTGCCGTCTACCATGTGTATCGTGTGAGCTCTCACGCTGGTACTGGTCGCCACAACGGCACTGGTGCGGGGTTGATGGAGAGGGAGAGAGAAACACGTGTTTATTTATTTTTACCGAAGAATATTTGTACGTAATTTGAAAAGAATCGATAAAGAAATTTTCGCCCCATACACACTTTGCCACTTTGTTATACCCCCTTAGGGATGGAATTCATAAAATCCTATCATATTGAATCTCTATGTCATAAAAAGAAACGTGCGTCAAAATTTAATGTTTCTAGCTTTAATAGTTTCGGTATGGCGGTAATGAGTCGTTCAAACCACTTCACAGGCCTAATTTACACAACCACAGGTTGAAAATTGACAAATGCCGGATATTACCATAGAATGTTTGATTCAACTCGTAATTTGAAAAGAATCAATAAAGATTTTTACTCCCAATACAAATTTTGCCACTCTGTTCCACCCCCTTAGGGGTGTAATTTCGTAATATCCTTTCTTAGTGAATCTCTACGTCATATAAAGAAACCACTGTCAACATTTCAAGTTGCCAGCTTCAATAATATCGGCTTGGCGCTAATGATTTAATGAGTCGTCCAACCCGCTTTGCAGGCCTAATTTACACCCCCAGAGGGTGAAAATCAAGAAATGCTGAAACACATATTTATTTATTTTTACTGAAGAATATTTGTACGTAATTTGAAAAGAATCGATAAAGATTTTTTTCTTCGAACATTTTTTAAATTGACATAACTTTTTTTTAATAAACCAATTGACATAAAATAAAGCCTAAATGTTAAGTGAAGCTTACCACAATATATTAGTGATAACCGCGTCTAATTCGGATAAGCCGTTTCTGAGATTAGCGTGCACAAACACACAGACAAACAGACAAACAGATAAACAGACAAAATTTTTAAAAATTATTGTTTTGGGTTCTATTAGTGTTTATAAAGGTCCCAGTAATATTTTTTTTCATATATCTTCCATGTACAGACAGCGACCCGTTACATTTTTATTATATGTATAGATAGAAGATATCAATCTTTCCGTGTGATGACGGAGAAAGAATACAATTCACCATCCTCTATCTTATCAGTGAGAAATCCTAAAAGACGAATAAGGGATATAAAACTTATATAACATCTATGCAAGAGAAGGAAATCTCGAAATAAAACTCTATACCAACAAATCTGACTAGCATGTTATAGTAGGTCAATATTCCTCCCATTATGGAGGAGGCTTGAGCCCAACAGTGGGACATATATGAATTAAGATGGTGATGATATTAAACAATATAACTGGCTATTTTTCAATGCATGATGAAAACAGCTTTTGATAAAATCTAAAAGCTTTTGATAAAACAAAATTAAAAAGCTTCTATAATGGACTGCATAGATATTGTTGTGATTAAAGTACCTTCCGTGCCAATGGCATGGATTCGATTCCTAGAACACTTTGTGCAACCCACAAAGAGTTGTTTGGAGTCTGGATGTAATTTGTCTGCGTTAATTGCATGTTTGTAAAGTCCGCATTACGAAGATTATTTTCTTAATGCAGGGTGGTGTTATTTAGCCTGATGCCGCCCTAACCGAGGCTTCGGGTGATCGGACCGAGGAATTGTCCGGTCACCCGACGTGAGGCCACCGCGTGAGGGCGACGCCTCGACGGCGAAAGCTGTCGGGGCGTCGACGAGAGAGGAACCCGAGAGGGTATATCGCCGGGCGGGCCACCGAAGACAAAGATCGGGCACCAGTGGTCCGCTCGCACGGCGAAGAGAGGTGTTTGCAGGGTGGGTCCATGGGGTTGCACGCCGCCTCTTCCGTCGCCCCGGGCCGTTTTGCCGGGGCGCGACCACATCCATGGTCCCACCTTGCGAAAAAAAAAAGAAAAAAAAAAAAAAAAAAAAGGGTCGTTTTATTTAAAAAAAAAGTTCTCCTTTTTTTACCCCAGCATTTTTATTTGCAAGGATTATATGCTGTTTGTATGACAATCAATGTCTCACCATGTCATTAATAATAAATAATATGATAGATTTATTCATTCAATGATTGAGTATGAAGACAACTCCCCAGCTTCTTTCTTACCTATAGGTGCCCTAAATATGGCTTAAGGATATGATATGTTCCACTGACGTCAAGTCACTCTGCTCCGGTGGTCGGCCCAACGACGAAGGCGATGTGTCACGGGTGGGTTACGGGTGTGCGTGCTTACGCCCCTCTGTCGCCACGGACGGAGTGGTGTGAGGAGTGGGGCGACCGGTGGCCCACCCCCCCAAAAAAAGGGATATGATATGCAAAAGAAGGCAAACTTGACATAAAGTCCTACACCAACTCGCCTAACTAACATGACATAATAAGTTATACCTTTCCATGATGGAGGAGCTCCGAGTTCAACGGTGGGAAGTGTATGAGCTGAGAAGATGAATAACATTCATAATACATCAAACACAATTTTGTTATTACCGCAGTCGTCATGATGCGCAAGTATTACTTGCGTAGAAACAATTTTTTTTTCGAATTTTCTATAATATATGAACCGAGCGATAAATATTGCATATCGATCGTTGGAAAGAGACAATCGAATAATTTCGCTTTCGTAAAGCATCATTCCTATCGTACAATACAAGTTACCAATAAAAAGTTTTTTTTAAATTCTGGCTAAATAATTATATTCTTATTTTTATTTAACTGGCTGCAACTGTATTCCTTTGCCTTTGCACAAAGATTGACAAAACGTCACATAGGTAGTGTACGATAGAGACAACGCTATACAAAGCCGAAATTATCCGATTCTCTCTTTCCAAGGATCGATGCCATATTGCAATTGCAATGCAATATTTATTTCTAGGCATGTGTTATGTAATTTATATCTATAAAAGAGGACGTTGTATATATGACATCTCAAAACTCAGAAACTATTTGACCGATCATTATGAAAATTAGTGTATATGTATTTTTTTTCCACGGAGAAGGTTTATATCCCCATTGATGTAACTCGCCACCAGGTAGCGCTGCGATATTCTACAAACAAACCAACAAATATAATTATTATACAATAGGAATCAAAACAGTAGTTACTGAGATTAGTGCTTTTAAACACACATATTCTAACCGTACAGCTACATAATAGCATTATATATTTTTACATTTTGCTAATATTTGTAAAAAAAAAACATAGTGATTGGGCCACACCGTTGACAGCTTTCTGTCTACAGCCGCGGGCCGGTCCGTTCAATATCTGAGCAATGGAAATGTGTCGTGCTTCATTCGGTAAATAAGAGAGCCGAAAGCCGAATTTTTTGGGTGAGTTTGGGGTTTTCATTGATAGGAGGCGTATTACTGTACTACTGGTACGGTAAAAGTCCATAGGCGTCAGTAACACTTACCACCAGTTGTACTTCTTGCTCCCTTGCCACCATCCGCAATAAAAAAAGAAAACAAAATATAGTTGAATTTGTGTTATTTTATTATACTATCTTAAATAATCTTCAGCATACAAAGAAATATTTTCTAAAGGATTTAAGGGACAATCGTCAACGTATCGATCACAATTATACTCTATACCAAAGTACTCCGCTTCATAATAACAATCCTCTATTGCTTCTTCCGATATGGATGTTGATGGTCTGCAAATAAAAAATACATTAGTTTTATTTGTTAACAAATCTATGATTTTACATACATACATATCATCACGCCATATCCCTTGCAGGGTAGGCAGAGAGAACAGAGTGCCAGAGAACTCTATCTCTGCATACTTCACTCGCTTCCTCAACATTCATAATTCTCTTCATACACGCTCGCCGGTTTCGGAGACTCTTGACTCCACCTTCCTTTAGTACGTGACCGATCTGGTCTAGGTATGTTAGTCTCGGTCTCCCTCGGTACCTACATCCTTCCACTTTCGCATTGTATATCTTCTTAACCAGACGTTCGTTCGGTATTCTTTCCACATGTCCGAACCATCGTAGCATGCCCTTTCGCACCTTTACACCAATACTCTCTTTCATACCTACTCGCTTTCTTACGTCGTCGTTACGAATGATTTTAGAATGTCTTATATATCTATGTATTATTAAATAAAATGAGCTATGGCTATGCTAATTCCGTGTGGTGAGTAAGAATACAATTCACCACCCCCTATCTTACCCGTGGTTATCGTAAAAGACGATTAAGGGATATAATATGTATATGGCATCTGTGCAAGAGAAGGAAAACTCGAAATAAAACCCTGTACCAACACGTCTGACCAGCTTGGTATAGTAGGTCAATTGCCATCCCATTGTGAAGAAGGCACGAGCCCAACAGTGGGACGTATGTGGGCTGAGATGAATATGATGGCTATGATTCCGATGTGTTTATGGTGTAAAAACACCATAGTCATCAGCCCTTTTTCTTTAGGTGATCGTAAAAAAAGACCAAAGGATCCGATTAGATAATATTAGTATAAGAAAAGGTAAACCTGAAATAAGTACCTATACAAGCTTGTTTGACTTGCGTGGTGTAGGAGATTAATTTCCCTCTAACGGTAGAGGAGACATGAGCTCAGTAGTGGGATGTAACTGGGTTAAAATGATGAAGATGATGACTATTATGATCCTAGTCACGTCCACATTCAAATCATCATTCTCCTACTCGTATCCTAATTACTTGGGGTCGATACAATATGTACTCTTCTTCCATAGTACATATTGTAAAAGTTATTGGCAATAGTTTTATGACCGGCCGCCTGCCAGACGTCAACCCTCCTTGGGAATATAATTGTTGACCAAACGGCATCAGATGGAGTTGGCCCAGGTCGTTATAAGACTCTTAGTCGTCTTTTACGACATCCACGAGCAAAGTATGAGTTGATAGTATTCGTAACCTAGCGGCTGTGTAGTAGCTTACACAGCCAATATAATAATATCCACATTCAAATATGATAAAAATATTACTATTCGTTTAGTCATGATACAATGATTATTTTTTTGTGTGTTGTCTTAGTTATTAGCCTCAGATGGCTATGACAACTTTACCCGGACTGTGGGTGAGCGCTGAGGGCTCTCAACCCGAACCAGATACAAAAAATATGTTTGCCATCTTTTTTATTTCAATACTCCTTCTCCACCTAATGAATTTAATTTATTCGCCCGCTTAGTAGCCTACCCTTTCAGATGTCTCCCCTAGTCGACGTACTGGAAACAAAATGCCGTGACATTGCACCTACGCGATCAAATTCACTACACGTAATGTATTAACCCCCTATCCGAAAACTAGCGGTCTCAGCTAGTATATTACTATCATGCTTTCTTTTGATTCGGCTTTCAGCTACTGAAAAAGATAAGTAGATAAAATCATTTCAACAAATGAAAATTTTATGTAAATATTTATAATACAAATTCAATTTTCCTCTTGCCTTTCTGTTGTGGTAGAGATCTATACCCAAAAATACACGTATGTAGGCTAAAAAAGACACCTGATACCCGATACGAAACGAAAAATGATGTCACAAGCGGGGTTCGAACCCGCACCTATTGGGAATCCGGCCCAACTTACACCATCGTGAACTATTTTAGGACATGCAAATTTCGATTCATATTATATCTTACGTCTTCAAGGTGACGTATGCCATCTATCGGACAATGCTTACACATTGTATAGACTTAATACTTCAAACTTTACAGTTAGAATTGTATTAAACGATGACACAACCTTGTTATTCAAATTACTGAAATTTTTAGCATTTAATATGCTTAATTATTTATAAATACCCGATACGAAACGAAAAATGATGTCGTTTCGTATCGGGTATTTATAAATAATTAAACATATTAAATGCTAAAAATTTCAGTAATTTGAAAGACACCTGAATCATTTGAGAAAATTATTTCTTGAATAAAATACAAACAGTATCGTTTTATGGTCATTTCTCTTGAAATATATGTTAAAGATATATGTTTTTAGTGGTAGGGTCCACACTGTTGACAGTTCTCTATTTATAGCCGTGGGCCGGCTCGTCCTGGGTAGTACCATACTCTCGCAGTAAATCGACTTCTCAGCATTAGCAATGTGCTATTGCGTCTCGTTCGGTGAGCAAGAGAGCTGGACGCCCAATTTATTAGGTGGTTTTGGGTAGGTAGGCAATTAGTTAACTGTTCTTCTGATAATGCACAGGTCCATTACCGGTAGTAGCACTTACCATTATCATTGCTGCTTGCTCATTTGCTAATATAAGAAAAACAATATAAAAAACTGTTTATGTGATAGTACTTACGTTAGAATAAAATAAAGCAAGTCCCCTAAAAGGCCGTTGTGTAAGAAATGTGCATGTGCATTCTCACATATGGCTCTTAACAAACAAGTCCGACCCGAATATCCATGTCTGTAATAGTAAAAATATTCTATAAATATTATGTATAGGTATGATTTTAATAACCTCATTATGGTGACGGGTTAAGTATACAAAGTATCACCAGCCCCTAACATATCAGGCATTTTCCACTGAGAAAATTGTAATGCGTACTTTATTGTGGTAGGACCACGCTGTGGACAGTTCTCTAACTACAGCCGCGGGCCGGTCCGTCCGGGGTAGTACCACACTCTCGTAGAAGATCGACGTCTGAGTAATAGCAATGTGCTATTGCGCTTCTTTCGGTGAGCGAGAGAGCCGGAAGCCTAACTGGGGTGGGTTCAGGGTTGTATTGGTAGGCAGCGGCCTAGCTATACCATTGGCAAAGGTCCATGGGCGGCAGTGACACTTACCATCAGGTGTGCTGTCTGCTCGTTTGCCGCCATAAGCATTAAAAAAAAAAAAAAAAAACAACCTGCTAAGTGTGGCGATTTTGCGGACTTCAGCGAGTCTGTACATATATTTTATAATTGATTATTTAAACAAAGAATATCAATTTCTAATAACAATTAGTAGAATCGAGTTTTTGAATATCAGGTATTTTAGGCCACAGAGTTAATAGTTTCTGAAAGTCAATATGACTTAATTCCAGGAACTAGAATTTCATCGAGGCAATGTATTAGGTTAGCAAACTATGAATGTTTCATTCGCTATTTGATGTTTTAATATAATTAAATTAGTACATTTCGTAACTGTTTTAGCTGCGTCGTATAGTAGGAGCAAATATAATTGCTTTTTGGCGCTCATATTTATGTCAAAAAAGCAAAGTTGATTTTAGGAGTGTCTAGCTCACTAAAAACAAAAAAAAAATGTCAAATAATTTGAGAAAATTATGGATATGTGTCAATGATCATTAATTTTACCAAAGATAATGGCTGGGCTATTTAAGGTGACTATACTGATTCCGATATTCTGTTTAAAAGATGGGGAGTAAGTGTCTGAAAAGTTATAGAATTCCAAGCACCTTATTTGTCTCAAAAACCCAGGCAAACTGTCTGTTTAAGACTATATATCTCACCGCATCTAATATTAAAACTATAGCTGATAAAAAATAAAATATCTAATCTTCCATTCTCTTAGAAAATTATTTTAATTCTACTTACTTTTGCAGCATAGATTCAATGAAGATATAAAGACTTTTGCGTGTTGCAATGTCGTTAAGTCTTTTAGTACTGCGGCCTTTTCTACTTCTTGAGATCTAAAATAAAATTAAAAAAGGATAGTTTTATAATATACATACATACATACATACATATCATCACGCCATATCCCTTGCAGGGTAGGCAGAGAGAACAGAGTGCCAGAGAACTCTGTCTCTGCATACTTCACTCGCTTCCTCAACATTCATAATTCTCTTCATACACGCTCGCCGGTTTAGGAGACTCTTGACTCCACCTTCCTTCAGTACATGACCGATCTGGTCTAGGTAGATTAGTCTCGGTCTCCCTCGGTACCTACATCCTTCCACTTTCGCATTGTATATCTTCTTAACCAGACGTTCGTTCGGCATTCTTTCCACATGTCCGAACCATCGGAGCATGCCCTTTCGCATCTTTACACCAATACTCTCTTTCATACCTACTGTGATAATAGACTAAGAACATAATCAGTACTGTCGTACCCATACGTATCGTAAGAGACTACTAAGGAATATAATATGTGTAAAGAAGAAAGAGAAGACAAACTCGAAATAAAATCTTATACTAACATTTCTGACTGGTATGCAAGATGCTCAAACTCAACTGTGGGACGTACATGATTACGATGATGTTGATTAACATAATCATTTCTTACTACATTCGTGGATGTCGTAATAGCCGACTAAGTGTTTTATATCGACTTGGGTCAACACTTGATGCCGTTTGGTCAACAATTACATTCCCAAGGACGGTTGTCGTATGACAGGTGATCGGTTATAAAACTACTTCCAAATAGCATTTGCAATATGTACGATGAAAGAGGAGTATTTACGTGTAAACTCCCAGTAAATGGGAGCAGAATATTGACGGTAAGTTTTAGTGGTAGAGTCACGCAGCTGCTTGATTTGTGTCTGCAGCTATAAATGGCCGGCTTTTTCGGGGTTACTGAACAACACTCTTATACAAAATCGACATTTAAGGATTAACCATTTTCTATTATGCTTTATTCTATAACTGAGAGACTTAGAAGCACCAATCTTTATAGTAGGTACTCTATAGCTTTAGTTTAACAGAGATCCATGAGTGACAATTAGGGGCAATTCATTAATTAAGGGTTTCAGAGGGTTTAAGAAAACCCATACATGTCTTTATCTTGGGAACGGGGAGAAAACCAATTTTTACGTAATATATTACAATTCGAAATTAATATTAATTATTAAAAATCTATTTCTGTTTCAGATGCTGAATGCTTCTGAAACAGACAAAATTATCCTTAATGAATGGCCCCTTACTACTTACTTCTAGGTGGGCTACTCGCTGTTGTTTACAAGCAAAGGCAAATAAAAAAAAATATATGTATCTCCTATACCAAAATGTTCTACAAAATATATTATGAATGCTTCAGTCTGACACCTTTTACCCTAACACAATTCCCGAGCGCTGTTGTTAACCCTTTTTTCTTTCTAGAAGCGTCTATTAAATAATGCTTTATTACATTTCGTGGCTCGCCTGACTTACATAACTTTGTCGAGTTACAGCACTTCTATTCAATTAAGTTTGTAGCTCTCTTTTATACCACTGTAACTTTTATTTCTCCTAAGCGAGAGAAATGGTAATAAATTAAAATAGTTAGCTAGCTTTGTATCCATTAATCCTTGTGTTGGTATTTAAAGAATACAATGTATCTTTATACCTATCTATTGCAGATAGCATCGATAAAAGATAAGTCAAGTTAAAGATAAGTTTGTGATAATCTGTTCGGTCAGTTTGCTGATGTGATTCGTTGAATTTGATTCTTTTTTAAAGGAGTTTTAGTATTTTTTTAATCCAATAACTAAGATCTATTCTTGGCAGTGGGTGATAAAATGGCTTCACTTGGTGTTATACGTCTCCAAGAAAAGCCCTAGAGCAAATTCTCCTGGTAATTCAACAACTGTTTTTACGGTTCCTTAGAAATTAAGAGACCTATATTTTTAAGCTGTCATTATAGGGTTAGTAATGGTTAAGTAGAAAATTTAGTATTAGTAGAGGCACACTATTGACAGTTTTCTATCGACAGCGCCGGACCGGAGAGTATTAGTACGAGTTTACCTTCTCTTGCTTAGATTTTGTCTGCATATTTACATAGTCGTCTTTTAAAAAACCCCATGAGAAAGCAACGGTGGTGAATTGTATTTTTATTTCATCATTAAATTGGGCTGCCACCAAAAGTTATAAAATATGTGTATATGATATATGTGTATAAATATATATATATATATATATATATATGTATATATATAAATATATATATATATATATATACATATATATATATATATATATATATATATATATATATATATATATATATATATATATATATATATATATGTATATATATATATATATATATATTTATATATATATATATATATATATATATATATATATATAAATATATAAATATATATATATATATATATATATATATATATATATATATATATATATATATATATATATGTATGAAGAGAATTATGAATGTTGAGGAAGCGAGTGAAGTATGCAAAGATAGAGTTTTCTGGCAATCTGTTCTCTCTGCCTACCCTGCAAGGGATATGGCGTGATGATATGTATGTATGTAAATAAAATATTTATGTCGATATTTATAGACTTGAACTTAAGAACATATAATAAAGCGTCGAAGATCAAATCATCAAAACTATCACTAATACTAGAATAACCAATTTAAAACAATTCGAGTAATCGAATCCTTTGTTATAAAATTGATGTGAAATAATTTAAATATGATACGAAAATTAGTGCTGTTGAAAAATTAATTCAAAACGTTCAAATATGATTAAAAGACATTTATATTATTACTTAAACTGTTATTAATTTTATTACTTATATTGTTATTACTTTTATTACCTTATATTATTATTACTTTTATTGCTTATATGTTACTTTTATTTATTATATTTTTATTACTTCATCTCATCATCATCTAATCTCCGCTCATATATGTCCCAATATTGGGCTTAAGCCTCCTCTATGATGGGAGCGAAATTGATTTACTATACCACGCTGGTCAGACGTGTGGGTATAGTGTTTTGTTTCGAGTTTTCCTTCTCTTGCATAGATGTTATATGCGTTTGATATCCCTCGTCGAGTCGTCTCGTACGATCACCCACGGGTAAGATATGGCGTGATGAGTTGTATTCTTACTCCGTTACCACACGGAAAATTACTATTTTATCAATTAAATTTTCAATAATTATGCAGTTTGGAGATCGCAATGAGAAGTTATATTTTCCCTAGAGAAGGATTACACCAGGAGAGTGGGCAGCAGCCAACTCTGCTGGTGTAATCTTATATATATATATATATATATATATATATATATATATATATATATATATATATATATATATATATATACAGGCTGGAAGTGGACCGCTGCCGAATACAAAGACAGGTGACCCTACTAGTCCTACTTGTAATGATACCCTAGAAAAAAAATCGATTCGGATGAAAAAAAATTTAATAATATAATTTTTTTTTCACATTCCATCGTATTAAGACAGTGCCATGTAATGATAATTCCATAAAAATATGTAACTTTACTCAGATGAGAAAAGACGCAATCTATTCAAAACTCACGATCATATGTTCAAGAGTATAACGACCTCGCGTGGTGAAAAAAAAAATATTTTCACCCGAATCGATTTTTGTAGGGTTACCTGTCTTTGTTTTCGGGAGCGATCCACTTCCATCCTGTATATATATGTATATATATATATATATATATATATATATATATATATATATATATATATATATATATATATATATATATATATATATATATATATATATATATATATATATATATATATATATATATATATATATATATATACCATATATAGTAGAATTTTACGTCTTATACGGTCAAAGTGACGACAATTGCATTAATATTCAAAAAGCAAAGATAATGTTATGATTCTTTATATTATGTATATAGAAAATAATTCTGTACAAACATGCAACATATATTTTTCTCAATTCTTTTATTCTTGTCGTAATTTTGTTGGCTGTTTATGGCAGAGTCGATTGCATGTGAGCTAGCAATGAGCAGTGAACCATAACTCAAGCTTCATATAACAAATAATATCTGAAAGCATATGTGAAATTTGCTTTTATATATATATTTGTATTTATTATTATCTTAACGTTTTCATGTCTATTTTTAATTACCAGTAAGTAAAAAAATCAAATTAAAATTATATTACTAGATGCTTGCTTAATATATCTTTTTATACTATGATTAAATTGATATTACATTTATACTATTTTATATATATACGGCTGTTAAAAATTAATATATGTGAGAGATCTAAGTGATTTTTTAATGAAACCATACATACATACATATCATCACGCCATGTCCTTTGCAGGGTAGGCAGAGAACAGAGTGCCAGAGAACTCTATCCTTGCATACTTCACTCGCTTCCGCAACATTCATAATTCTCTTCGTACACGCTCGCCGGTTTCGGAGACTCTTGACTCCACCTTCCTTCAATACGTGACCGATCTGGTCTAGATAGGTTAGTCTCGGTCTCCCCCGGTACCTACATCCTTCCAATTTCGCATTGTATATCTTCTTAACCAGACGTTCGTTCGGCATTCTTTCCACATGTCCGAACCATCGGAGCATTCCCTTTCGCATCTTTACACCAATACTCTCTTTCATACCTACTCGCTCTCTTAAGTCGTCGTAACGAATGCGATCGATCAGCCTCACTCCACAGATTCTCCGTAAAGATCGCATTTCGACCGCATAATTTTACTTTCATACTCTTTTCTACATACCCAACTCTCGCTTCCATACAGTAATGTTGGGACAAGCACTGCGTTATGTATTACTACACGTGCCTTCTGGCTGAGGTGGTGGCTACCGAGAAGTTGCTCCAACGCTCCGTTCACTCTATTTCCTGCATTCACTCTTCGCTCTATATCAGTGGTGTACCTTCCATCCTCGGCTAAATCCACATCCAAGATATACAAATTCATCCACTTGCTCTAGTACATCATTACCTATTGTTACTCTTACATCTGTTCTGGCTTCATCTCTTTCAAAGACCATTATTTTGGTTTTGCTCACATTCACGCGTAGGCCCCTTGATACTTGAAATGAAACCATTAATCTTAAAATACTAACTTATATATAAATATTTACTAATTTTTTGGCACCTTAGGTAAATGGTGTATTAGACATTCTAAATCCAAATTTATGCACAAAATTAATACAGTATTAAGTAGGATAATTAATAATGGCAAAACGTATTTGTGAGAAATAATATAATGTTTCTACATGAAAAATACGTAACTTTAAAACAAACAATAAATTATCAAGTTTATCAAGCCCGCAACGTATTATAAATTATATACTTAATCAAAAACAATAGTGTTCTATTGTTTTGAATAATCCATGTGGTGACGGTGTAAGAATACAATTCACTACCATTATCCCCCACATCCTACTAGTGGGGATCGTAAGAGACGACTTAGAGATATAAAACGATTACAACATCTATGCAAGAGAAAGAAAATTCGAAACAAAACCCTATACCAATACACCCGACCAGCGTGTTATAGTAGCTCAATTTCCCTCCCATTATGGAGGAGGCTAGAAACCAACAAAGGAACATGTATGAGCTGTGATGATGATGATGAATATGATAATGCCATTGACTTCTGTTAACATACATATCATCACGCCATATCCCTTGCAGGGTAGGCAGAGAGAACAGAGTGCCAGAAAACTCTATCTTTGCATACTTCACTCGCTTCCTCAACATTCATAATTCTCTTCATACATGCTCGTCGGTTTCGGAGACTCTTGATTCCACCTTCCTTCAGTACATGACCGATCTGGTCTAGGTAGGTTAGTCTCGGTCTCCCTCGGTACCTACATCCTTCCACTTTCGCATTGTATATCTTCTTAACCAGACGTTCGTTCGACATTCTTTCCATATGTCCGAACCATCGGATCTTTCCCTTTCGCATCTTTACACCAATACTCTCTTTCATACCTACTCGCTCTCTTACGTCGTCGTTACGAATGCGGTCGGTCAGCCTAACTCCACAGATTTTCCGCAGAGATCACATTTCGACCGCATTAATTTTACTTTCATACTCTTTTCTGCATACCCAACTCTCGCTTCCATACAGTAATGTTGGGATAAGCACTGCGTTATGTATTGCTACACGTGCCTTCTGGCTGAGGTGGTGGCTGCCGAGAAGTTTCCCCAACGCTCCGTTCACTCTATTTCCCGCATTCACTCTTCGCTCTATATCAGTGGTGTACCTTCCATCTCGGCTAAATCCACATCCAAGATATACAAATTCATCCATTTGCTCTAGTACATCATTAAGCCATTTTGTTATAATTCACTACCAAACATCCTTTACCAACAAGACGTTTAGTTCTTTTAAGTTAATTGCTTCACTGTCCCTTAGAAAATTAAATGGCTCCGTTTCTTTTCTTTGATACTTATTAATAATAAGATTAAGATATAAATAAATAATAGTAAGATCATCATCATTCTCCTACTCTTATCCCAATTACATGAAGTATACGCAATATGTATTCCTCTTCCTGCATATTGCAAAGTTATTGGCAATAGTTTTATAACTGGCCGCCGGCCTGACGTCAACTCTCCTTGGGAATGCAATTGTTGACCAAATGGCATCAGGTGGTGTTGGCCCAGGTCAATATGAAGCTCTTAGTCGTCTTTTACGACACCCGCGAGCAAAGTAAGGGTTGGTGGTATTAATATATATATAAACTATCTTCTGCCCGCGCCTTCGCCCACGTAAAAGGTTACTCTCTTAAAGTTTTTCATCCCCTATTACTATTACACCCCTTAAGGGTAAATTTTTGATGAAATTTTAATGTCATATTTATATCTAATCGATAGCCTAAAAATAAGTTTCAATTTTCTGCCATTAAAAATAAGGATAAGTCGTTACAACTTTGCATCCCCCTTTACAACCCTTTTTTACATTAAAAAGTGCTATGCCTATGTTTTCTTTATCAGACTCTAGACTATCTGTGTACCAAATGTTATTTAGATCGGTTCAGTAGTTTTGGCGTGAAAAAGCGACAGACAGATAGACAGACAGAGTTACTTTCGCATTTATAATATTATTAGTAAGGATAATAGTAAGATACTAACAGTAAATACATCTCCAAGCAGTGGTTCAAACCATGTTGAATTATCAACACCATAATAACTTGCTTCTATGAAAAATGCTACGCTCACATAAGAATCAGACACCAGTGGCAGTGATAACGCTGCGTATACCTGAAATTATATGAAAATATAAAAATTAAATGCTGTTCTTATTACACAAATCATCATTAAAAATAAATATCCAATGTCTAGCGTATTTGAATGTAGTGACGTGAAAGAATATTATTTATCCCGTAACTTGTTCATGGGTGTCGTAAAAGATGACCAAGGAAAGATGATAAGCATATTATATCCCTATGTCGTTCTCCTACTCTTATCCCAATTACTTGGGGTCGATACAATATGTACTCTTCTTTCATAGTACCTACATATTATAAAAGTTATTGGCAATAGTTTCATGACCGGCCGCCTGCCAGACGTCAACCCTCCTTGGGAATGTAATTGTTGACCAAACGGCATCAGATGGAGTTGGCTCAGGTCGTTATAAAGCTCTTAGTCGTCTTTTACGACATCCACGAGCAAGGTAAAAATAAAAAAAAAATAAAAAAGTTTATTTGATGACTTCTAATGTTTACGCGAGTATTACACATTTGAAATAAAACTACTTTTACGGATTCTATCGCGTTTGTATTTGATTTATAATTTCCCGACGTTTTTTTGATACGTTGTTTGATACAGAGTAAAGTTACACACTATAATTTAAAACTAAAGAGTTTAAGTTTATTTGATACAGAGTAATGTTACACACTAAAATTTAAAACTAAAGAATTTAAGGTTGTTGCAAAAGATACTGAAACTCCTTCCCAAACTAGGCCATGGCCTGTATTATGGGAAACAGTGCTCAGCCGAGAGATGATTATATTTTATACATGTAAATGAGCATTAATTCGCATACATTTGAATAGAATTTAAGGTTAATAATTTTTACATATAGTTCATATAGTTACTATATTATAGTTCATGTTCGTGTGAGCGCGCATGTTTATACGCGTGTATGTGCTAAGTGTACTTATGTGGTGTATGAAGTGTGTACTGTATGTGAGTATGTGTGAGAATGCTAGTGCTGTGTTAGTGGTGTTTGGGGATCAGTATCTGTGTGTATGAGTGAGTGTGTATAGCTATGTCTACGTATGTGTGTGTGAGTATGTGGGTTTGTGTGAGGTGTGTTGAAAAGCTTCTGCCACGCACCGAAGCTAAGTCCGGTTTTCAGAGTTCGGTACTATTTACTCCACGAATTTAAGAAGTGCTTCAGTTTCATTATAATTTAACTGGAGCAGCCAGTTGGTTGCTCTCTTTTTAACCTCATGGCTGTTGAAAGCTACAATATTTTGTTGTCTATTTAAAAGATTGTAAAGTTTACAGCCTAAACTCTTAAATTGTTTTCTGGCAAAAGACGTTTTATATCGGTAAGTAGGACATACTGGCTGCTTAATACGTTTTCTTGGATCTGGACGGGGGACACTTAGATGAGTTTTTAAAATGGATCGGAAAACAAATAACTTACGCACTGATAGTACTTTCTGTCTACTAGCTGTCGGTGTATAACTGTGACGTGGGGAACCTCAGTGGTTTTTTGGTCATTACTTTCAGCACTGCTCTTTGGGCTCTTTCCAATTCAATTAACTGGGTTTTAGAAGATCCTCCCCAAATCACTATGCAGTACTGGATGATAGATTGACATAGAGCAAAATAGACCATCTTCAACCTATCTGGAGAAGTTATGTCACGAAGAGTTTTAAACAGGTGTATTATTTTTCTAGTTCTAGTTTTTACGGTTTCAGTTTGGATGTGCCACTTCAATTTACTGTCTATGTACACACCCAGATACTTAGTATTTGTAACTCTAGTGAGTTCCTGACATGCACAATTTTTACATAACAGATTGTTGTGTGCTTTTATTGAAAAGTCTTGTGTCGGTACATTTCGTTTAGAAATTGAGAAGGGAATGTAGAAAGTTTTATTGACATTTAAGGTAAGAAGATGATTGGATAGCCAGAGCTTAATATGGTTTAGTGAGTACTCCGCTCTTTCCTTTACTATTGACCATGAGGGTCCCTCTACAACAATTGCAGTATCATCTGCATACATAAATATTTCCGTGTGTAGAAGGGTCAAGGCACAGAGTTCGTTAACATACAACAGGAACAAGGTAGGGCCCAAAATACTTCCCTGGGGAACGCCATAAGAAACCGGATATTCATCACTTAGATGATCACCTATTTTTACCCTTAATTTTCTGTTGGTGAGGTAGTCTTTAAAAATGTTGTATGTGATACCTCGTATTCCCAGGTTCTCCAGTTTACCTAGTAGGAGTGGGACAGAGACCGTATCAAAAGCCTTGGAAAGATCCAAAAAGATGCACAGGCATCTGTTGTTATTATCAAGGTGATTGACAATTGAATTTGTTAGATCAATCACGGCATCCTCAGTGGATAATCCCGAACGGAATCCATATTGATTATTGGCCAAGATATTAAATTTAATAATATAATTTTTCAATGAGTTATTCAATATCTTCTCCAGAATCTTAGACACAGCAGGCAATATAGATATAGGACGATAGTTGGTAACGCAACCTCTATCGCCATTCTTATAAATTGGGTGAATTATGGCTTTTTTCAAGGCTTCAGGAAAAATACCTGTGCTTATGGCACTGTTGAAAATATGAGTTATAGGAGGAATGAGAGCTTGTCGTGATGATTTGAGTATACGAGATGATATACCGTCCCACCCCGTAGAGGAATCAGTATGTAGCTGTAAAATAATAGATTCAACTTCAGCTTCGCTCACACCCAGTAGAACCATTGAATTTGTCATGCATCTAGCTGAAAGGACCGAAGAGGGCATTGGGTTATGAGAGTTAGTGGCACTAATTTTATCAGCTAGTGTTTTACCTATATTAGAGAAGAACTTACAAACGTTGTTGGTGGCCTTCTCAGGACTAGAATAATTGGTTAGAAGATGAGTGTGAGTTAACTTTCTGTTATTAGTGTTAGTGATAAGTTTTATTGCTTTCCAAAGTTCTCTGGGATTATTACCCGCTTCGTCAATAAGTCCTTTGTTGTATGCTAATTTCAGGTTGCGTAATAAACGGTTACAATAATTACGATACCTGAGGTAGGTTAATTTGATTGTCATGTTCTCTGCGTACTTTCTAGACCTCATGTGCAATCTATCCCGATTTTTGATACATCTAACTAGCCCTGGAGTCATCCATGGCTTTAATACCTTGTACCCTTTGCATATTTTTGTGGTTTTTGTATATGTAGCTATAGTCGATGACACTATTTTAATTAAATTGTTTGTTGCAGAGTTTGCGTCTTTTATATTTAGAATAGGAGAGAAATCGGCTTTGTCTATGTCTGATTTTATTTTTAAATAGTCAATACAGGTTTTTGTATGTGTGTAATTACAGGGGTGAGTTGATTGCTCCAGAAATAAGACGATAGGAGTGTGATCTGTAATATACGATTCAAGGACTAGTGACGTCGATAGGCGAGATGATTTAAGAAACAGATGATCTAAACATTTTTGACTAACTCGTGTAGGGAAATTGTGGGTGGCAAAGAAGCCTTGAGATGCATTTAATGTTAGGTATTCATCACATAGTGGATCCAAGCTATTAGGACTTATATCTATATTTAGGTCGCCTATAAGGATCGAATTTTCCGTTTTTAACTCATTAAACACATTATTTAAACTATCAATGAAGTCTCGATGATGTTCTGAAGATCTTAATGATGGTGAACGATAAATAGCCACAACAGAAATTTTGTTTTCAATTTGAAGAACTAAGCAGTTAGCACCTTTAAAATATGGTTCTATTAATTTACATTTAATTTTGTTATTTATATAGACTATGACACCATCATTTTGATTCAATGGCGACTTGGAGGGATATGCTATATAACCATCCAAAAAAGGTATATTACTAGTTTTACTTAGCCAACATTCTGTGAAAACTATAACATCGAAATTAATTTTAGTTACTGATAACATTAAACAGAATTGATCAAAGTTTTTATTTATGCTACAGATATTTACATGAATTATCTTAAAAGCTTGTTTATAGTTTTGGAGATGCTTATTACAATCCTCTGGTAGGCAAATGAGAGAGCTGAAATTTGCAAGTGAGTCTAATTCACTATTTAGTTTATTTATGTTAGCCATTAATATGAGGTATGTTGCCTATCCCTAGTATGTTGCAGCGAACAGGAACAATAGTTAGGGTGTTTATATATGTATTGTTTACTAAACTTTCTATGTTAGTTAGTTTGGTGATGTTAAATTGATGTCAGATTGTAACTATCATATACGATGTGAGATGAGAAAAAGAGTTTGTGTGACTGTATATATGAGAGTATAACCTGATACACCCTGTATATTGTTTTTGCTTGATATTTACTTAAAATTATTTTCAATATCATAACTATAGCAGATACAATTAGCACAAAATAATGATAGCAAAGGTAAGAATAATGAGTAGAGGAATAAAGTATATAAAAATAAACACATGACAATACCCGTCCATAACTAAGGATACTTAAACCAAATGCTACCACACACAACTCAATAGTTGTGTTACATGAGGCTATCTCATACAAAAATATCATGTAGGGACACTTAAAATAGTGGCAGCCAGCATGAAACAGTATATGATATACACCCAGTAGTTGCCTAGAAATTATAATACCATGATGGTTCAATGGTGAATTGGAGGGGTGCGACAAATAACCACCCGAAAAAGACAAATCAATAACCACACCCAGCCAAAATTCTGTGAAAAATAGGATGTCTAATTCAACTTTTGTAACTAATAACATTGCACGACATTGTTGAAAGTTTTTACTTATGCTACATTTATTTACAAGAATTATCTTATAAGCCAGTATATGGTTTTGTAGATAGTAATTACAATTCACTGGTGGGCAACTGAGAAAGCTGAAATTTTTAAACAAATCTAAGTTCCTATTTAGATTATATATGTTAGCTATTATTAGCAAAATAATTATATCCAATCCTTTAAATCGCAGCAAGCAGAAACCTATAATGAGGTTGTTTATGTATTTAGTTAGTTTGTGTATGTATTGTTTATCATACTTCTCCATGTTCATGGGTTTGGTAATGTTAGATTGATGTAAATTGTAATTAATGTATGATTTGTAAAGTGAGAGAAGGAGTTTGTGTGGCTGTATATGTGAGAGTATGAATATTGTTTTTGTTTGAAATTTACTTATTATATTTAAGCTCTTAACTGTTGCAGCTACAAGTAACTTAGCACAATAATAGCAATGGTAGGAGTGATGGGTAGAGGAATAAAGTATATAAAAATAAACACATAGCAATATACATCTATAACTAAGGATTATAAAATTAGATTTAAAAGCTACCAGATATAATTCAATAGTTGAGCTATATAAGGGAGTCTCAACTAAAAATATCATATAGGTACACTTAAGATAGTGGTAGCCAGTATGAAACAGTGTTTGATATATACCTTGCAATTTCATAGAAATTATAACACCATGTTGGTTCACTGGTAACTTGGAGGGGTTCTCCATATAACCACACAAAAGAGGCAAATTAATAGTTTTACTAAGCCAACATCCTGTGAAAAATATGATGTAGAAATTGATTTTTGTAACTAACAACCTTGCACAGTATTTATCGAAGTTTATATTTATGCTACCAATATTAACATGAACTAAATTAAAGGCTTGTTTGTAATTTTGGGAATGGTTATTACATTCCTGAGGTGAGCAAATTAGAGGGTAAGAATTTGTAAGAGAGTCCATTTGAGCACTTAGTTTATTTATGTTAGCCATGTATATCAAAAATTGGTACCTATCCGTTTAAAGTGCAGCAAGCAGAAACAGTAATGAGCTAGTTTGTGTATATTTAGGTATTTATTTAGGTATTTATTTTTTATTTAGGTATTTTAGGTAAGGATTGATAGTATTCGTAGCCGCTACCACACAGCATGTTATCTATATCCCTATGTAAGAGAAGGAAAATCTGAAACTAAATCTATATTAAATCTTCTAACCAGCGTAAGTAGCGTAAGTCAATTCCTCATCTATAATAGAGAAAACCAGTGGTGGAATGTACAAGAGATAAAAAATGTGAAAGTGCTCTAAGTACCGATCTCCTCGTGACGAGTGTTGTTTCAATATCAGCGCAGAAAATTAGTTTGTGTGATCTACAGTTACCAAGTCTGGGTATAATTTGTGTCTATTAGTAAAATTGTCTGTTTTGAAGTTCATTATCATTAGTGAAAGCTGACATAAGGGATGTGAGCAGATAAAATAATTACAAGCGAAGGGAAAGTCGAAACATTACCTTATATGAAGTGAATATTTCTATCAGAAGGATGTTAGGCCAATTGCTTTCCTATTATACCGGAGACAGAGATCCGCGAGCAAGAGTTTAAAGTCTACAAGCAAAATAGCTAGTCTTAATTCGTCATGTTAATTTGTTAGCATGAACATTTCAGTCCATGTAGATCCATTGCTGATATCGAGCCTCCTTCACAGAATGTTCTTTCTCTTATCTTTTAATTACGTGGAATAATTGGGTTTAATAATTTTGAGAAAAGTAACGACGACGTAAAAGAGCGAGTAGGTATGAAAGAGAGTATCGGTGTAAAGATGCGAAAGGGAATGCACCGATGGTTCGGACATGTGGAAAGAATGCCGAACGAATGTCTGATTAAGAAGATATACAATGCAAAAGTGGAAGGATGTAGGTACCGGGTGAGACTGAGACTAACCTTCCTAGACCAGATCGGTCATGTACTGAAGGAAGGTGGAGTCAAGAGTCTCCGAAACCGGCGAGCATGTATGAAGAGAATTATGAATGTTGAGGAAGCGAGTGAAGTATGCAAAGATAGAGTTCTCTGGCACTCTGTTCTCTTTGCCTACCCTGCAAGGGATATGGCGCGATGATATGTATGTATGTATGTATGAGATAAGTAATAATTATAACTAATACTTTTTTACTTATTTATTAATACTTGCCACGTGCTGCCTGAGTAAAAATACAATACACCATTCCCTTTCTTGATTGGGGATGTTTATAGTAAGGGATTTTAATATGTAAATAGCCTATATGCAAGAAAATAAAAGCTGGAAATAATAACCTATATTAATCCATCTGATTTGCCCTCAGTTAATTTATTTTCCTCGGTTAATTTCCCTCCTATTTTGAAGGAGGTTCGATTACAGCACCTAAAATCTATTCTTGAGTAAACAAAATAGAGATACAATGACTTTTGATTTGATTTTTAGAATATGCTGCACTAAGAAAATAAGCCTTGTATTATGTATTATTGGGGGCTTAATATACATATAATTAAAGGTTACAAATAATACCTAAACTCATAACAACATTTGTGAATCGCACAAAGTATTGTACTGTATGGGAATCGAACCCACAACACTTGGCACGATAGATAAGATATGAGCCGAGATGATAATTACCATTTTTTTTTTCACAAGGTGGGACCATGGATGTGGTCGCGCCCCGGCAAATCGGCTCGGGGCGACGGAAGAGGCGGCGCGCAACCCCATGGACCCACCCTGCAAACACCTCTGTTCGTCGTGCGAGCGGACCACCGGTACCCGATCTTTGTCTTCGGTGGCAGATGATAATTATTTACATATATATTATAGATATATATATTATACATATGTACATATTATAGATGACATACATATTATACATACATATTATAGATGATAATTAGCATGGCTTTTAAAATTATTTTAAATATATTCCACTTGTATTGGTGGTTTAAGAATACACAGTGTTATTATCCATTAATTCCCGTGGCAGTAAAAGAGCATTCTAAAAGAAATGGCCAGTATTTTCTTGGGGAACTTATAATTCAACTACAACCGTCAAACTGCCAGTCAAGTGTATTGATAATGGGCTTATACTTGTTTTGTGAGAACGCCTAAAGATCCAACAGTGGACGTTATAAAAGTATGGATATCTAAATAAATAAAACAGTTAAAATATATACTTTTACTTACACCAAATTGAGGTTCATCCGTATAAACTAAATAGCGTCTCTTTCGTTTTTTTGTTTCTGTTTGTTCCAAATTTATACTCAACATTATTATCAGACTGAAAATTAAAATAATATCACAGATAACTCTTATTATTATAGTACAACAATTAAACCAATCATAAATATTCTAAAGCTTTTCTGTTCTATAAGGTTTCCTTACAATTTATTTATATATTTCTTCAACCATATGGCACTGACAATATAGATTTGTATTCACTAACTTATACACAAAATAATCAGAATAATTTAACATTATAATGAGATAAAATGAATACATACACAAATATACAGGGCCCAATAAGCATCCTGGTCCAAAATTAAATCGACACAACATCTGTAATAAAGGTTTGGAAGCCAAGAAATTAGTTTCGGACAGTTACTATCGCTTAGTCGGACAGTTTATGCAGTGACTGACACGATTTACACTAGTAATTTGAAAAGCTTAATATAAGTACATAAAATGTGTAGCAGTAAATATTTATTGGTACTTTTTTTGTGATAAAAATAAACGTGATGTTCAGATAGTTTGGTAGTATTGTGAGGTCAATAGAAGCGAATGAATTCAATAGACGTAATCATTTGGTATAAATACATTTCTCATCTATATGCTAAAAGTTATATGATTATCCGCAAAGACGTCAATTTTGGGGCCGAATACCTATTAATGATTTACTAGTGTCCGGGTTTTGATGAAAGAATTAAAGACGAAGTATTCTATATAATAACGAAACTTTGAATGAATTATATTCAGCTAAACGAAGAAAAATTAATAGAGTAAACGGTACTCCACAATAAATGTAGTGGTTTTTATTTTACTTTTTTTCTTGCTTATGGTGGCAAACGGGCAAGTATCACACCTGATGGTAAGTGTCATTGCCACCTTTGCCATATACCAAGGATATATCTAGGCCGCTGTGTTCCAATACAAACCCCCAACCAAGTTGGGCTTTCGCCTCTCTCGCTCACCGAACGAAGCGCAATAGCACATTGCCATTACTCAGACGTCGATCTTCTGCGAGAGTATTGTACTACACTAGATAGAGTGACCCGCGGCTGTAGACAGAGAACTGTCAACAGCGTGGTCCTAACATTAACGAATTGGTTTATTTTAATGGTTTCAAAAATAACCAAGTTTAAATAATTAGAATAATTATTCGTATAATCCACCAAGGATATTTTTAAGTTTGAAGGTAATGAGTAAGTATTGATTGCGTATTGCTACCGAAGCCAACTATTAAAAAGCAACACGGATTACTCCAAAAGGTTTTCTGTAATTAGAAATACAATAAATTTACGAGTGATGAGTTTGATTAGTAGTCTGAATTAATAAGCTCTTGATGACTTCCGTTTAGTGACGGAGTAAGAATACAATTCAACGCCCCCTATCTTTCATGTGAGTGATCGTAGGAGACAACTAAGAGATATAAAACGTATATAGTATCTATTCCAGAGAAGAAAAACTCGAAGCGAAATCCTATACCAACAGGCAGAGGCAGCATGGTATAGTAGGTCAATTTCCCTCCCATTATGGAAGAGTCTCAAGGCCAATAGTGGGACGTATATGAGCTGAAATGAGATGAGATCGCTTTATATTTATCACCACTACTAATAATTTAATTGCATTCGTAACGACGACGTAAGAGAGCGAATAGGTATGAAAGAGAGTATTGGTGTAAAGATGCGAAAGGTAATGCTCCGATGGCTCGGACATGTGGAAAGAATGCCGAACGAACGTCTGTTTAAGAACATATACAATGCGAAAATGGAAGGATGTAGGTACTGGGAGAGCTCGAGACTAACCTACCTAGACCAGATAGGTCACGTACTGAAGGAAGGTGGAGTCAAGAGTCTCCGAAACCGGCGAACGTGTATGAAGAGGATTATGAATGTTGAGGAAGCGAGTGAAGTGTGCAAGGAAAGATTTCTCTGGCACTCTGTTTATGAATGTTGAGGAAGCGAGTGAAGTATGCAAGGATAGATTTCTCTGGCACTCTGTTCTCTCTGCCTACCCTGCAATGGACATGGCGTGATGATATGTATGTATGTATATACCACTACTAAAATCGTGAATGGGACGACTACAAGAGGTCATACTTTTCTGGACCAAATTAGAGACGTATCGACGAGTTAAGATGCGTAATTGTAAAACGTGCATGAAGATTGTGATGAGTGTGAATGAAGCGATGGATGTGTGCCAGAATCGTGGCTTATGGCAATCCATACTTTCTGCCTATCCCCCTGGGAAACAGGCGTGAGGTGTTTTAATAGTACATGCATACATACGCATGTATGTACTATTAAAATCGTAATAATTGTCTTAAACCGTTATCCCTACTAAAATTATAAATGCAAAAATAACTCTGTCTGTCTGTCGCTCTTTCACGCCAAAACTACTGAACCGATCTAAATAACATTTGGTACATAGATGGTCTAGACGAGCCTGATAAAGAACATAGGCTACTTTTTAATGCAACATAAGGGTTCTAAAGGGGGATAAAATGTTGTAAGGAACTATCGTTATTTTTAAAACCATAAGCTTGAAACCTATTTTAGGCTATTGATTAGATATAAATATGACATTAAAATTTTGTAAAAAATTTACCCTCAAGGGGTAAAATAAAAATAGGGGATGAAATACTTTAGGAAAGTAACCTTTTACGCGGGCGAAGCTGCGGGCAGAAGCTAGTAATACATAAATAAACTTCTAAATCGCGGATACTTCAATTTTATGAAATTTATATTATTAAAATTGTTTTTTAAATATAAATTGTTGTTCCTCCAACATTGAAGATCCTGATGATAAATTAAGTGCAAAATCTTGTAATACAAGTTTCAACAGATACTTGTTCAATAATTCACAGTAACACGAGTATAGTTGTTTGAGTATCAAAGTTTTGGACAAGCATTAAAAGGATAACTTGTAACTTAATTGAGGATATCACGATCTGATTGTTCAGTAGATAGCTAGGTACGACTTCATTCTCTTTGAATCAATACATCATCATTGAATGATTATATTAAGTTTTAAAATGTGATGTAGGATGTAAGTACCGGAGGAGACCGAGACTAACCTACCTAGACCAGATTGGTCACGTACTGAAGAAAGGTGGAGTCAAGAGTCTTCAAAACTGGCGAGCGTGTATGAAGAGGATTATGAATGTTGAGGAAGCGAGTGAAGTATGCAAGGATAGAGTTCTGTGGCACTCTGTTCTCTCTGCCTACCCTGCAAGGTATATGTCGTGATGATATGTATGTATTGGACGCAAGAGCCTACAGGGGCCCCACAGTCGACACGGACCACTATCTCGTTATTGCGAGATTTAGTGGTCTGTTCAGAAAGTGGAGGCACTGGCGAGAGCGTGTCCACTTCGGAGGGCTTGAAAGAATAAAGGTTGAAAGGTTGCAAGAAGAGTGTGTAAGAGAAAAGTATGCAGAGGGTGTCCGAGAACGGCTGACGATAGCAAGCCAGCCGCAATCGGACATTGAAGAATGCTGGAGAGTATTGAAAGAGAGTATGGTAGATACAGCGAAAGAAGTATGTGAAAGTTCAAAGAAGCATAGAAAAACAAATGGTGATGCATGGTGGGATGCGGAAGTGGCAGCTTCCGTAGAGCAAAAGAAGAAAACGTGGCTGGACTATGTCTCTTCTTTGAATCTGCATGACAGTATGACTGAACAGAAGAAAGAAATATATCGGCAATGTAAGAATGACACCAAGGCCTTAGTGAAAAAGAAACGTGATAGAGCAAGTATGAGTGCAGAAGATAGGCTGACTAAAAACTTCGAGGGTAACACCAAACTCTTTTGGAGGGAGGTGAAGAAGTCTCGGGGTGGTTCGTCAGCCTTAAGAATGAATAAAATAAGGTCTAAAGGTAGAGACATTCTTACACAAACACAAGACGTGTTAAGCCGATGGAGTGAATATTTTGGCGATATGTATGCGGATGCTACGGTTGGCAACGGTGTTGGATGTGGTTTAGTAGATCAACATTCGACAACGGCGTCCTCCGATGGCATCAGTATGGATGAAGTTGAATGGGCGATAAGAAGTTTGAAAAATGGTAAGGCAGCGGGCATTGATATGGTGTCTGCCGAGATGATCAAGCTTGGTGGCTCTTGTGTCTGGGAGGCGTTCCTGTTGCTCCTTAATTTATGTTGGAGCTCGGGAATGGTTCCCAGGGACTGGAATAGCGCAGTCATCGTGCCTTTGTTTAAAAACAAGGGTTCACGTTATGACTGCGCAAATTACAGAGCCATAAGCTTGACCAGTTTGGCAGCAAAAGTGTATGGAAAAATTATTGAAAGGAGAATGAGGATGGTGTCCGATGGTTTACTGTGTGAGACACAAGGAGGTTTCAGGAGTGGAAGGGGATGCATGGATCAAGTGTTCTCTCTGCGCAACATTGTGGAGAAGCATCTGGCTCTAGGTCAGAGGGTTTTCTGCAGTTTTGTGGATCTGGAGAGAGCATTTGACACGGTTGTACGAAAGGAACTTTGGGACATTTTACCGGAGTATGGTATTAACGGTAAACTGCTACAGGCTGTGCAGTCCAGTTACATGGGCTGTGGAGCCTGTGTGCGGCTGGATGATGGAATGTCGCCTTGGTCTGACGTCAATATCGGCGTTAAGCAGGGGTGCATTCTGTCAGCCAGGCTGTTTATCATATATCTGGATAAATGTCTCCAAAGGTTGAACGATATGAATGTGGGAGTCCAGATGGGCGACTCAGTGGTCACTGCTCTGCTTTATGCAGATGATGCAATCCTGCTGGCACAGTCAGCGATTGACCTGCAGACCCTAGTCGACACAATGACAGAAGATTGTAAGAAAAGGGGTCTACGCGTGAATGTGAGCAAAACCAAAATAATGGTCTTTGAAAGAGATAAAACCAGAACAGATGTAAGAGTAACAATAGGTAATGATGTACTAGAGCAAGTGGATGAATTTGTATATCTTGGATGTGGATTTAGCCGAGATGGAAGGTACACCACTGATATAGAGCGAAGAGTGAATGCGGGAAATAGAGTGAACGGAGCGTTGGGGCAACTTCTCGGCAGCCACCACCTCAGCCAGAAGGCACGTGTAGCAATACATAACGCAGTGCTTGTCCCAACATTACTGTATGGAAGCGAGAGTTGGGTATGCAGAAAAGAGTATGATAGTAAAATTAATGCGGTCGAAATGCGATCTCTGGGGAAAATCTGTGGAGTTAGGCTGACCGACCGCATTCGTAACGACGACGTAAGAGTGCGAGTAGGTATGAAAGAGAGTATTGGTGTAAAGATGCGAAAGGGAATGCTCCGATGGTTCGGACATGTGGAAAGAATGCCGAACGAACGCCTTTTTTTTTTTTTTTTTTTTTTTTTTTTCGCTGAGGAAACGCTTTTACGCGCTATCCCCCGCTGGTGAGAGACGGGGGGGAGTGTGGGACTCGCCGGTCAGCTGCCCGACCGGAATACCCACTAAAACCACAGCGGCCCCTTCCGCGCTTTTACGGGGCGCCAGAGAGATCGTCTACTGACATTCGACCCCCGGCACCCCAACGCTTGGCCTTCTGGCCACGTCCTGTCAGCCCTTAAGGCGGTGTAAGGAGGTGCGCATAACGGCGCCTCCTCCTCCCCAGTCGCCGGCCGCGGATTGAGTCAGCGGACGCAAGCGCCTCGCGTTCCCGCTCCGCGGCCTCCTTCCTTTCCATGATGGCCTCACAATAGGAGGCCATCGACGACCAGCACCTGTCGCTGTCAAGCATCTTCGAAATGATGGTTGACAGCGACAGGTCTCTCCCAATGACCGCCATCAGGACGTGGCGCTGGGGACCCCAGGCGGGGCATACCTCCAGAGTGTGACGCGCATCGTCTAACGGCGCGCCACACTCGTGACATCCTGGGGTCCCTTCTCTTCCAATTCTGTGTAGGTACTTACCGAAGACCCCGTGTCCGGTAAGCACCTGCACCATCCTGAAGCATAGGCTGCCGTGCCTTCTATTAATCCAGCGGTGGAGATGCGGCGCAACCGCCTCCACAGTCCCCCGCCCTGCAACGGGGGACTCCAGTTCTTCTCTCCACCGCCGGATGACTCCCCTTCGGGCCACTTCTAGTGCTCTGCCCAGTTCCCTTGTGGAGACTTGCTCGCCGTTGGCCCGCGCCGCAACGCGCAGCCGGTAGGCCTCCGCCAGGGCCTCAGCCACAAGTGGCCAAGGCGGGTCACCCGCCAGCAATGTCGCCGCGGTCCACGACACCGTACGGTAACCCCTGATAGCTCTCACCGCCATGACCCTCTGTGGACGTCGCAGAAGGGCCCTGTTGCGGGCGGTGAGGGAGTCCGCCCAAACCGAACGAACGCCTGGTTAAGAAGATATACAATGCGAAAGTGGAAGGATGTAGGTACCGAGGGAGACCGAGACTAACCTACCTAGACCAGATCGGTCATGTACTGAAGGAAGGTGGAGTCAAGAGTCTCCGAAACCGGCGAGCGTGTATGAAGAGAATTATGAATGTTGAGGAAGCGAGTGAAGTATGCAGAGATAGAGTTCTCTGGCACTCTGTTCTCTCTGCCTACCCTGCAAGGGATATGGCGTGATGATATGTATGTATGTATGTATATGTATGTATGTATGTAAAATGTGATGGAAAAATAGGAATATAATTATTGTGCCTTTTATTTTCTAAAAATGATAGGCGATGAGAGGGGGTTAAAAATTCACACATTTCCCTGATATCACTAAGGAAAGCCAAACCTTGTGCGACAAAGTGTTAAATATTTAAAATAATGTTTTTATACTATGATAACTGACTATGATGATTTCATTCACAAAGCTTAAACTCTTGCTTATTAATATTAAGTTTATCTATAAGTTTCAAATTTTAGTATTAACGGGTAGTTTATGATTTAATGCACGCTGTCAAATGTTATCAAATTAGTAATATATATTCTAAGATAAACTAGTATAATCAGTGAACCAACAAATTAGATTAAAATTTTCATTATTCTTTTTAAAGAGACAACTAAAAATACAATTATTGCAAAAGATGGCCACTGCCAAATATAAAATTGTGAAAAAGATTGATTTTATTAGTGTGGTAATTACTTAAATCCCTACTGTTCTAAAGAACACTTGGCCACAAAAGTAAGATGGATGTATAGGATATATATACATGAGAATAATTTTATCGAATTAGATAAAATTATTCCCAAGTATTAAATAAAATTATTTCCGGAATAATTCCACATAAAGACAGCATACTAATAACTAATATATTATAGATATATTATAGCTATTACTGCAAAAGATGGAAAATTACAACTTTGTTAAAAAATTCTGTCTTATTAGCGTGCTAGTTACTCAAATTCCTCCTATTTTGGAGAAGTTTTGATTATAAAGTAGGATGTATTTAGCATCCTAAAAAGAATATCTTAAAGTATTATAAAATTATTCCCAAAATAATTCGATACGAAGAAGCAGCTATTACTGCAAAAGATGGTACGTTCCAAATAAAATATTGTTAAAAAACTGTCTTATTATAGTACTAGTTGCTCAAATTCCTCTTATTTTGGAGATGACTAGATCACAAAAGTATGATAGGTGTATGTGTACATTCTAAAAAGAATATCTTAAAGTATTAGATAAAATTATTCTCAGTATAATTCGAAACAGGGATAGCATACTATATTATCTAATATAGCTGAATACACGTAAAACTAAATGAAACAAATGAAGCACTTATTTCACCATAATTAAATTACGGAAGATGTCCCAATTATTTAGATTGTTAAGCAATCTCCTTCCCCATAACGAAGACGAGAGAAAAACGAAGACTAATTTAATTGTCGACGACGTTACTAATAAAAGTCAATTTGGGATGAGATGTAATAATTTGTTAAGAAAATTCATTAAGGAATATAAAATATTTTGATATATTTTTCTCATCATCTTATGTAAATATTCATTTAATTTTTTTTTTATGTAATGTTATTTCGTTTTATTATTCTTTATTTTTTTTGTGACGGAGCAAGATGAGATGATATATTCGGATTGTGGTGATAGATTCAGAATGCCATGTTCATCGTGTCCATTATTTCCCATGAATTTCCACGTAGGAATTGAAAAAGAAGTTTAAGTGACTAACATCACTATGAGAGAAAGAATATAAATCTATTGCCAATAAATCTTATATGGATGGATATCCGTCTATCTGTTAGCCTATTAACATAGGTATTACTATGAAAATGGCTCATTAAACGGTCCTGTTTTGCTTGAATGTAATGGCTACATGCGACTTTGATGGTATCGTTACCCGCTCAGCCGGTGCTTTCTACTATTGAGGGAACCTCCTGATTTGTTCATCTATGGATTTTTTTTAATAGAATATACCTAGTATACTGTTTAGCACCCTATGTGATTTTGAGCTGGGTTTTGAGGTCGACACAAAGATTTAATACATTCAGTGTCGACAAAATTTGCCACACAGCATGCTGTATGCCAAACACTCAGATCCTAGTACAAAATGAACGAGACGGTTGCTCGGATCCGAGTGCGAGGCGCCGCTATTAAAGCCCCGCCCCATTCCGATCCGAGTGGTCGGCACTGAACGTTAGAACAAGTTTTTGTACCACAAGTCGCTACTTGAATCACACTCCAATCATAGGGCTTTCAGTTTTCAAAAACTTCATATTTTACGAGATAATTTTCTTAATTTATTTTTTTTAAGACATTTATTTTTTTTAAGACTTATGAAATAATTCTTCTATTACGGGTGACTTTATAAACATATAATTTTACGGACATAAATAACACTCCGACTCAGAACAACAATTTATTGATCACATAAGGTATTGTTCTGCATAGGAATCGAACTCGCGACACTGGTACGGTAGTTCGGTATCATAACCACTATGCCAACTGTGCAGTCAAATTTTTCCAATTTGCCAAATATTGCCAATTAAATATTATTTGAAAACGTCCTAAATATGTAAGTTAAACTATCGTCATATTAGAGTTTATAATAATTTTCATGAAAATCCATTAATATAAACAAAAAAATGACTGAAAATATGATCAGCCGTTCAGCGGTAGTACGCAACCGCAAAATCCCATTTCAACCCTTCGTTTCAATAAATTGACTAGTATAGAGATTTCAACTTTGATGCGGTAGCCTTTGTAAAAACGGGGTAACCGGTTTGTAGTAGAAATGCATAAAAATAATGTGAAAAATTGTAATATGAAAAGTCGGTATAAATTTTCTGTTTTGTTCGTGCTTTTACTTTGAAGTTATTTTGTAAGTAAATTATTTCAAAATTCTGATTAATTTTAAATTTTTTTTAGTGCAGGGTATTATCTTATAAAGGGATTTTAAAAACCCATAAATACTTTCAATTATATTTTAATGATAGTATTATGGCTACTTATAAAAACCCGATTACAAAGCGAAAAATTATGTCACTAGTGGGATTCGGACCCACATCTATTGGAAATCCGTCCCAATCGTGCTGCCACACCGTGAACTATTGTAGGACATTCAAATCTCGCTTCGTATTATATTTACATCTTCAAGGAGACGTGCGCCATCTAATGACGTAAATATAACATGAAGCGAGATTTGAATGTCCTACAATTGTTCACGGTGGTGTAAGTGGCAGCACGATTGGGACGGATTTGCAATAGGTATGGGTTCGAATCCCACTTGTGACATCATTGTTCGCTTCGTAATCGGGTTTTTATAAATAATTAAGCGTATTAAATGCTAAATTTCAGTAATTTGATTAACAAGGTTGTGTCATCGTTTAATACAATTCTAACTGCAAAGTTTGAAGTATTAAGCCCATATAATGTGTAAACATTATCGGGTAAATGGCGCACGTCTCCTTAAAGACGTAAATATAACACGAAGCGAGATTTGAATGTCCTACAATAGTTCACGGTGGTGTAAGTGGCAGCATGATTGGAACGGATTTCCAATAGGTGTGGGTTTGAATCCCACTTGGACATCATATTTCGCTTCGTAATCGGGTTTTTATAAATAATAAAGCATATTAAATGCTAAATTTCAGTAATTTGAATATGGCTACTATTTATATTTATATATAGAGGTAAAATAAATACTCAGTACATATTTATTTTATCTCAATTTATTGAAGGTACTATACATAAGTAATCGTGCGTTGCTGGGTTAAGAATAGAATGTGCTACCAAGCCATACCTTCCCATGGGTAGCACATAACAATTAGCTAAAGGTGATCTATATTCGTGTCAATAGCACATGGTTTTGCTTATTCTCGTGGTCTGCACTCTTTTGTTCAACTTATAGCAGCTGAAGTTACAACTCTTTGTGAGGAGGACAGGAATGATAGGCTAATCATCGTCTCTGCATCTGTAAATACGTTGCACTACTAGACTCCAGCTTCTTCTATATTGAGCGAGAGTATAGACGTGTTATATGGTTTAACTTTGAGTATTCCTTCTTTTGAAATGATGTTTTATGCTTGCGTCTATTAGACGTCTTTTATATTCGCTCGTAAGAAAGGAAGGGGGGTAATGAAGCATTGTATTTTTACTTTATTACCACATGGGAACAATATGCTAAAAACTAAGATATAAAATTGTATGATTTACAAGTGTAAATGAGTTAAAAATAGCAACGTAAACCGAAGTCTTATGAATATATTCACGTACCTACACATATACCTATAAAACACGGTCGTTATGTGTAATGTTTTGTTAAGCAAAACCGTGTAAGTTTTACCTTTTCTCGACGTTAGCAACTGGGCCGTTCAATGTAGGGGCCAAATCACTGAGAAAACATAACGGTTCATTAGACAGACAGTGCCGTAGGCTTTGTGTAAACATTCTAACATTTTATCTTATACAGTATTTACAGTTCGACTGTATCAGTCTGATCAGAGTACGATGCTGTACGGTTTAATTCTTTTCAATTTCATCCTGCTATTAAGCGTTGAAGCCGGCAGGCATAAACGCTACCTCATCTACCCTGACGGAGGACCGGCTAGAGCGCAGGTACACTTGGCCTATTTTATTAGTAAAAAAAAAAAATCCATCAAAATTTACACAGCGTGCCTGATTTAACTTAAGTAAATGATGTTTTCTTTGCACAACGGATAGGGCTTAACGAAGCGGTGTCTTTTTTGTTCGTGAATTTAAATGCAATTAAGCTTCTGCCTACCAACCGTACCATGAGTTTGTTTTATTTTTTTTTATATCTCTTGATATGTTTTTCGTATATTTACCTAAACAGTTCATTTGAAAAATTTTACCTGTAAATTCTACTACTGAAACAAAATGTGCTCAAATTTGTTTTTGGTTAAATCCTAATTTTATTTGGAATGTAATTATTTTAAAGTTTTAAATACGTTGTAGCTGAGTATAGTATTATATTTATATAATAACCAAACGAATTACTTATTATTGCAAGCACGGTTAATTTAATAATGTCAAACAAGACTTGAGTTGTAATAGTATTTAACGATGATAACGCTTATGATAAAATTATTATAAAAAAGCGTTGAATCTTTTTATTATATTTTGTTCCTAAATTGTCAAGCTTTTTGTAATAACAATGTAATAATTATTACAAACATATTACAATTATATTGCTTTTCCTTTATGTTTCTTTAGTTAATATTTTTAGTTGTAGACATTAAACATTCCTCATTATCATTATCTTGTTCTTATCCCAATTACTTAGGATCGTCGCAATATGTCATCTTCTTCCATACAATCCTATCAGATATCATCTCTGTAGTCACTCCTTGTATATCCATTTCATGCCTTACGCAGCCCATCCATCTTTTTTTTTGGTCTTCCTTTACCCCTACATTCATACTTAAAACTTTCAGGTAAACATTAAGCATTCTCGTGACGTTTATTATTACATTTATTTACATTATAATAAAAATTAATGTGAAGATATTTTACAGTTTATCATCGGTCTTGGTGTACCAGTTGATTTGAAAGAAGCTTCAGTTACTGTTGGTGCAGTAATAAAATTTCAATATGACTTGCCAACAAACAGTTCAGAATATACAAGTAGGATCTATGGTTTCGCTGATACAGTTTCCAGAGACATGGATGATGATACATCACCGAAAGTAGTTACAAATGATTCTAATTATAATGACTCAAGACAGTTTGAAACTGAAAATGATATAACTGATGAACCAGACAATGATAACGATACGTTAGTAGATTTGACTTTTGATGAAAACAGAAGAAAAAGGTCGCTGGTATATGCTGAAGGGGGTTTAATAACAGATGTGACTACAGAAGCAGAGCTTACTTTAGAAGAGGCTATAAAAAGACAAGAAACTATTGATCGCAATTTTTTAGAAGAAGAGGAACCACAGAGAATGAACAGATGGGATTTTTACAAAGTTATTGAGCGTATGGTTGAAAGGTAATCTTTTTTTAATAACTTATATAATTAAGATAAATTGGTTATTTATGAAAACCTTACAGATGGCGTTGTGGTTAAGATGCCGACCTACCATGCCAGTGTCGTGAGTTCGATTCTCACGCGGCGTAATACTTTGTGTGATCCAGAAACTGTTGTTCTGAGTCTGGGTGTAATTTGTGTTGGTTAAATTATATGTCTGTGAAGCTTCCAGCTACACAATTATTATTTCCTTAGTATCTGGTGCTGTCTTTCTATAAAAAAATGAATGATCAAAGAAAATAAATGGATGGCGATGTATTGGGCCGCATAATCGTTGTTTTATTTGTGTGCAAAAAATTAACTTCCGATAAAATTCATTTTGATATGGGCTTATAACATTGTTTAGATAAATTTCTTTGGTTTTTTTTTGATAACAGGTATTTGTATTTTCTTTTTATTGCATATAGAGCCCACCGCTACAAGCGGCATCCAGAATAGAAAAAGAAGAATGAAGCTAGTCATCTGGATTATGACAGATTTTTATTAGAAGACTTTCTTCTCTTGCATTGATGTTATCTGCTTACATATCCTAATCAATTCATACGATATCTATATGAAGAGTGAATTGTGAAGAAGTGGTGATTATTGTATTCTTACCTCATTATTTCACGAATTGTTTCTATTATTGTATTTAAAGGTATAACTGCAACTAAATTAAAAGTTATATAACTTCTAATTTAGTTGCAGTTATACCAAAATGAAATTTAAGTTTGTAGCTGTGTATTTAATTCTTGCTTGCATGCCGTAAGGTCGACTATGGTGAGACCATTATTTTTTGTAACATCTTATGTACCCATATTTCGCAATAAATAAACTGACTGATTGACTGATTGATTATCTGATTGATTGACTGACTGATTGACTGATTGATTGCTATATAGTTTTTCACAATGTAGTTTAAGAGTTTGAAATTTAGTCTATGTACTTGTATTTTACACATTATTTAATACAGGCATATTAATCATCATTTCAGCTCATATATGTTCCATTGTTGGGCTCGAGCGTCTTCCGTAAAGGGAGAGAAATTGACCTACTATACCACGCTGATCAGACATGTTGGTATAGGGTTTTGTTTCGAGTTCTTTTTTTCTTACATAGATGTTATTTTGCGTTTTATATCCCTTAGTCGTCTCTTACGATCACTCACAGGTGAGATAGGGGGTGGTGATTTGTATTCTTACTCCGTCACCACACAGATAAATATATACGCATAGTACTTTTACGAGAATATAATAAACAATTACCACTAATCTAACTACATACCAACTTCTGATGAAAAATCTATTATAAGCGAAGCTTTCAATAAAGAGTTAACAAGAATCACTGTGAAGGTATAATATTTTATTAAGGTTGCCCATTGAAACTTCAGGTACGGGTATTCAGGTCGGCCGTGCTTGCTTCGAACAATCTGTGAGGCTGCCGAGGTACCATTCACCCATGAAAACGGTTTGCTCGGTGAAATCGGACACATACTATTCACGTAAGTCACTAAAAATATGAAAGGATTTCGTTACCGTTTTATATATGAATGATAACTTATTTATTTTTGATGCTGATGTGTTAAGATTAGAACTTATAATACGAGTATACTGAAAGTTTTATTTGAAGGGTTTTCTTTTCTTTGAATCTAAAAGGTTGATTTATAAGGTTTATAAAATTGATATAAAATTCTTTAGATTTGTATTTTAGATAAATGTGGGTCAACATTTAATGACTGATACTGTAGTGGGTAGATATAAATAACTATAATAACGATGACTTATTGGACGTTAGATACCTTAGTTCTCTCGCGGTCATAATCTCTGTAAAGTGTTCGAAGCGTTGGGAAATGAAAAATCAAATACCAATGCCACAGAATCCGTAAAACTAATTTTATTTCTAATGTGTAATACTCGCGTAAATATTAGAATCATTCTCGCTACATTATTACTCGCATAAATAAATATATATATATATATATATATATATATATATATATATATATATATATATATATATATATATATATATATATATTTATATATGTACATAATTGGTATAATTGAAACTCTCCGATAATACCGGTTATAAATATTAATTGAATTATTAACTTAATATTCTCGCAACCTAATTTGAATAGAAATTTTCAATCAAAAGGATGAAATTAGAAGTATTCATAAAATGTATTTTAATTTCTAATTATAATATCATCAGATTAAAATGACATTAATATTTTATATTGATTATCCATATTTTAAAATGTAAGTAGTCATATTTCATATTACAATTTTATCTATATTTTATCTTCATCCTCAGCCTATAGATGTCCACTGTTGGGCGTGAATTTTTACACAGGGGGAACAATATCATATTCACTATACTTGGTAGGCGGGTAGACGTTTAAAGTTGGTGTTTTAAGTTTTCTTGGCCAGTACTGTTGTCTACTCTCTTTGGTGATCCCACTTCTGATTGTTATAAGGCGTATGGAGTGGTGACTCATTGTTACTCTACCACAAGATAGAAACTTTACTTACGAACTTTATTTATGATATTAAAAGTCTTATTAACTATGTATGAAATTAGAATATTTATTATGTGTACGTTCTTCTTCCGTTCAAATACGATTGTCGAGGATGCATGTTCTCTGCAATGAAAGGCAAGATAGCTTATTATATATTTAATGCATTTGGAAAGATAAGTAGGTCTGAAATGGTTGTTTTAATTTTTTTTTGGATGGTCGAGCGATCAACTTCGTAAAATATATCAACGAATTCTAAAGTTTAATTTTCTTTTTTTTTTGAGTGAGTTTTATTTTAAAACAGTGCCATTTAGATTTAGTAATGAGTTTTAGAGATAGATAACGAAATCTTTCAATAGATGCTAGCAATTCAACCGCGAATGTTTCGATCACTTGTCTTTTGAAGAGTAAATCCTATAAATTCCTTTCTATTCCTTTTCAGGCCATCGACAACGGGTGACACTCTATCTCACCACACTGACAATGAGTATCATGCAGCCGAACGACTTGGAAGAGAAGTTGGCGTAGATTGTGAAGAGTTATTTCCTGAATGCGAAGGATCCGTGCTTAGTACATTTAGTCAAATCGGACACGACACATTACATAGTTTTGGTCTTATATGAGTTTATTAAATCTATAAAACTAAAAACATATCGCATTTACGTATTAATAAATGGTAAATGAAAAATCTCATAGAGACTAGGGCAGCCTATGTAATAAGCGAATATAGAGAATGTTTGTACAGGTTAAATAATTAACTTAATCATTCTTCTTCATCATCATCATATCAGCTCATAATATGTCCCACTGTTGGGTTCGAGTCTCCTCCGTAATAGGAGGGAAATTGACCTAATATGCTGGTGAGATATGGTGGTGATTTGTATTCTTACTCCGTCACTACACGGATAATTTATAAATTCAGTTTTTACAATATGTTTATACATTAAATTTTAAGTGTAATTTAAAAAGCCAACCATACTAGCAAACATTTTATAGTGAATTAGCGGCTCGACCTCCCTTCGTTTCGATTCGATTTTAGCAGTTTAAAATAATATTTTCATTATTACCTTTTTAATGAAATTGGTTTGAGTATAAAAAAAGTTTCAAAGTCTATAACGGTCTATATAGACTGCTATAGTCATTATAGATATTTGCGGATATCCGCATAGGTGCAAACAGTTCATGCCTTTTAATCATATAGATTTTGTTTTGTTTTAATTATGGAATTCAATTAATGAACAGGACATTACATTACAATTTTTGGTTTAAATACACAATGTTAATAAAAAATAACCTGACTTCAGAACAATGTATTTGAGGTCAACAAAATAGATAATATTGAGAAATTTAAATGAGATCACAATAAAATTACTAGCTTTAAAATAAAAATAAAAACAACATATTTCGAAAATAGTATTCTATATCTAATAACAAATCTGAATAGAATTTATCTAAAATAATTTTAAAGTAACACAAATAAAAACATAAGAAAATATCGACGCATTAAGGACCTTCTCCTTTTTTGAAGTCGTTTAATATCATCATCATTCTCCTACCTTATCCCAATTACTTGGGGTCGATGCAATATGTACTCTTACAGTACATATTGTAAAAGTTATTGGCAATTGTTTTATACCCGGCCGCCTGCCAGACGTCAAGCCTCCTTGGGAATATATGGCAATGTTTAATATATTACAGTTTTTATTTCGTTCACATAAAATACAATAAAAATAAAAAAGTTTTAAGTGTAGATAGATTATTGATAATTTCAAATGTCGACCAAATTGCTTGACAGTTGTAATTTTCAAAAGCGATAAATATATGATAAGTAATTTATATGTAGTTTTATTTTCTACCATTATATTATTTAGTATCACTAACAAGTCATTGACTATATCATTAGACCTGTCGTTATGTATGGATCTGAATGTTGGGCATTGAAAATGACGCATAAGCGAAGATTGCATGCTACTGAGATGCGTGTGTTAAGACGGATGTGTGGGGTGACAAGAATAGATAAGATACAAAATCAGTATATTAGGGGACGTCTGAAAGTGGCACCAGTGATAGAGAAGATCAGTAGCGCAAGATTGTTTTGGTATGGACATGTGATGAGGAGAGATGAAAGGCACGTGGCAAGAAGGATTATCAATATGTTTGTGGATGAACGGAAGAATTGTAGGAGACCCAAAAAGAGATGGATAGACTAAGTGTATGAAAGTTGTAAGTGCAGATATGACGGCTGATAGAAGTTTATAGAAGGCTAGAACATGTTCTGCCGATGCCACTTAGCGTGGAAAGAGGGAAGCGAATGATTCAGTATCATTAAGATTAGAAGAAGCTAAATTAAAAGAGTTAAATAGTAGAGGAGAGTTCGAGGAGGTTCATGCTAAACAAAACAGTTGCCACATAAATTTATTTAATATTATAATTATACAAAATTTGGTATCCTAATACAGGGTATAAATAAATCAGCTGAGGAGATAGAAATTTAAATAAATGAGCTCCAGTCCAGCGATTTATCTTTAGCTCCTATATATCTTTAGCAATACTACAATAAAATTGAGGGATGGCAATAGGTATTCTAAAATTAGGCTTGTTGAAAATTGTAAGTTAATTTATATTTAAAATGAAAGTCATTAATTATTCTCCTACTCTTATCCCAATTACTTGGGGTCGATACAATATGTACTCTTCTTTCATAGTACATATTGTAAAAGATATTGGCAATAGTTATTATGACCGGCCGCCTGCCAGACGTCAACCCTGCTTGAGAATGTAATTGTTGACCAAAAGGCATCAGATGAAGTTGGCCCAGGTCATTATAAGGCTTTTAATCGTTTTTTACGACACCCACGAGCAAAGCAAAGGTTGGTAGATCTCTCAGCCGCTAACATAAAGCAGCATTTAAAATGAGAGTAATATTAAGTAATTATTATTCATTCATTCATCACAGCTCATATACATCCCACTGTTGATTTCAAGCCTCTCCCACAATAGGAGGGAAATTCATCTATTATAACAGTCTAGTTGGCTAAGTTGCTATAGGGTTTTATTTCAAATTCTCCTTCTCTTGCCTAGACAGTATATGTATATTAGAATCACTTAGGTACTCATTTTTTACAACAGCTACGGCCAAGACTGAGGGTGGTAATTAGTATTGTATTCTTATTCTGTCACCGTATGCAGCGAATATTGTTTTTTTATTGCTTGTGGTGGCAAACGAGCAGACAGCACACCTGATGGTAAGTGTCACCGCTGCCCATGGACTTTTGCAATACCAAGGGTATAGCTCAGCTGCTGCCTACCAATATAAACCCCAAACCCACCCGTCACTCACCAAATAAAGCGCAATAGCACATTGCCATTACTCAGACGTCGATCTTCTGCGAGAGTGTGGTATTACCCCGGACGGACCGGCCCGCGGCTATAGATGGAGAACTGTCCAAAACGTGGTCCTACCACTATTAATATTGAATATGAATGAAGTACAACTTTTGCGAATATTATATAGAATTTTTGGACATGCTGAATTTTCTAAGGTAACCCAAATAACGTTTTCATTTAGAATATTTCTGAATTCCATATTGACTTTTCATAACTTCTCAATAGAGGGCGTTTTTATGTGCCGCTGTATCGCACAATTAATTCCTAATCAGTGTATACTAACTGTCTATAAAGTTAAATATAATTTACTTTATTCGAGTTGAGAGCCCTCAGCGTTCACCCATAATACGCATAACGCTGTTAATGGCATCTGATGCTAACAGCTACACACAAAAATAACTTTATAAAACAAAAGCAGATCTAGTATCATATTTTTCGTAAAATATTAATCTTCAATTAGTGTACAATATTACACAAGCATAAATATGCAAAGCAATTTTGACTAAGACTATACATATTACAAATATACCTAGTATAGTTATATCTATTACAAATATACTTAGTACAATGCCACAAAATATCATACATCGTCAGAAGTGTAACGACCCGTTTATTTGAGTGATGATTCTATAACATATATTGAATCTATTTTAGATTAACAATTATATTCTAAATTGTCATTGCTTTAGTTTATATTGTAAAGATTTAATTATAGTTTGCCACAATTACAAATATGAGGAGAATTATAGGGAGGAAGTGAAACATTATGAGGATATAATGTAAATAACAAAATGATTTTTTAATATTGTCACGAGTATTACACATTAACATAAAACTATTTTTTACGGCTTCTGTTGCGTTTATTTCCCGACGTTTCGAATACTTTATACAGCGTTCATTGTCACGGAAGGAAATAACGCTGTAAAGTGTTCGAAAAATCAGAAAATTAAAAGTCAAATATATATGCGACAGAATACGTAAAATTAGTTTTATTATAAAAGTGCAAATAATATATCCGTGTGGTGACGGGGAAAGAATACAATGCACCACCCCGTACACGTGGGTGATCGTAAAAGATGACTAAGGGATATAAAACGCATATAACATCTATGCGAGAGTAGAAAAACTCAAAACAAAACCCTATACCAACACGTCTGATCAACATGGTATAGTAAGTCAATTTCCCTTCCATTATGGAGGAGGCTTGAGCTCATCAGTGGCTCACCATAAATGAGCTGTGATGAAATAATATAGTTTTATTGAATAAAGCAACCGAGCATAGTTTATTCAGTAACATTACCTGTGAACTAAATGATCATAAGTAAGAAGACCAGCTTATATCCCATTTTACATTTCATTCTATCCAGTACCCTTCTTTTCTTAAGATCCGCAGCATATTGATTAATCATGAGAACACGGTGGGTCTCCTTTTATTTTTTTTCCATTTCAAATTCATTTATTATGTATAAAATCTGCGAGAGCCCTTGCATATGGTAATATTTAACATTTTAAATTAATCAAATAAACTACCACCGTTTCGGAACGTAATCGCTACTGAGAAGATCCAACAAGAAACGTTTATCTATTGTTATTATTTCGATATTTTTTTTTTATAAAAAATAGTACATCATGTTTAGTAAGAATTAGCTCCAAGTAATGATGAAGTAAAGTAAAATTAAAATAAAAGATTATGGCTGGATCAAATACCACAAGCGGCACCAGGTCACGAGTTAACTAATAAAGCAGTTATTACTCTTCTCAACCACCTTGGAGGAAAGGGAGATAACCGCCCCACATAGCTATCGCAATCGAAAATTAACCTTCTATACCACGCTAGTGATGATGATAATGTTTGAGCAGTGATAGTTCGGTACTTCAATTCTGAGTTTTTAGCTAATGTTGATATTACTGGATATGCATCCATCCATCCATCAATCAGGCCGTAAACGTACACTGTTGGACATAGTCCTCCCCACGAGAATTCCATTCGCAACGGTCCTGTTCCACATTCATCCAACGGTATGCATATCGTATCTTTTTTTATTATTATGGTGGAAAATGAGCAAGCAGCACATCTGATGGTAAGTGTTACTGCCGCCCTTGGACTTTTACTTTATACCAAGGGTATAGCTAGGCCGCTGCCTACCATTACAATCCCCAAACCCACCCCGGTTGGGCTTCCGGCTCTCTCGCACACCGAAGAAAGCGCAATAAATAAGCAAATAAGCAAATAGCACATTGCCTTTACTCAGACGTCGATATTCTGCGAGAGTGTGATACTCCCACGGACGGACTGGTCCGCGGCTGTAGACATTGAACTGTTAACAGCATGGTCCTATCACTAATCTTTCTAATAATAACGCCGTTTAATATATTCTGGTTTCTTATTTTAATCTACGGATAGCTCAGTACCTGTATTTTGTATCAGTAGCTGTACCAGTATTTAATGTTTGAGCTTTCTTAATAATGTGAGAGAAATTTACCTTCTTCAAATTACTGAAATTTTTAGCATTTAATATGCTTAATTATTTTATAAATACCCGATACGGAACGAAAAATGATGTCACAAGCGGGGTTCGAACCCGTACCTATTGGGAATCCGGCCGTGCTGACGTATGCCATCTATGGGACAATGTGTAAACAGTGTCCGATAGATGGCATACGTCACCTTGAAGACGTAAGATATAATATGAATCGAAATTTGCATGTCCTAAAATAGTTCACGATGGTGTAAGTGGCAGCACGGTTGGGCCGGATTCCCAATAGGTGCGGGTTCGAACCCCGCTTGTGACATCATTTTTCGTTTCGTATCGGGTATTCATAAAATAATTTACCTTCTGTTTTTTTGTACTATGCTAGTTAGACAGATTGGTATAAGGGTTCCTTTCGTGTTTTTCTTCGCTTTTGTGATATTATCTGCTTGCATCTCATAGTTGTCTTTTACTTTCACTTATGCTTGATTCACGAAAGATATATATAAATAAATATTTTTGTAATATTAGAGAATGAAAGAAAAATCTTAATTATGGCAGATTATGTAATCGTGTAAATAAATTGATAAGTGAAATTGAACATCCTCCATATAGTATAAGGCAATCTTGGTGATTCTGTCCATCTGTGTAGGCTTTGATGTAAGGATAAGCTTCATCACCTTCTGTCAGGTGCAATGCATCATTTCTCGGACTGAAATTGAAATAAAAATATTTTGTTGAAAAATTATAATATTATTCATAGATTCAAAGTAAAAATAAACATGATGAAATCAGTGTGAGATAAAAGAAAGATACAAACACAAGATGAAATATGTATATATTTTAGTTTATAATTTCTCCGTGTAATCTGTATCTAGTCTTGCTCAAATGCAAGACCAAGACTTGCAGCAAGAGTCTTGTAGTGTGCTCCCTTAAATAGCATTTCACGTCATTTTTGGCAAAAAAAGTGTTTCTTTGTTTCCTTGTATTCTTAACACACTTAAGAGATATTATGCTGAGAATAATTCGATGTTATTTTAATCAGTCTCATAATGGATAAAGTGATTATAGCCCGTCTCCCATTAAGTGGGATGTACCTAATTACGGATAATTGTAAAGGTAGCGCCACTAGGCGAATGGAATTTCATTAATTTATTTGGATTTTTCATTTCTATGGCATGTGTTCAAATCAAATGACTCTTATTCTAAAAGCGAGAGTTGCAACACTTGTGAGACTCATGCTGCAAGTCAACAATGTGTAATACTCTCCATATGGTGACGTACTAATAATGCAATTCATGAGTGTCATAAGAAACGTCTAAGGGGTATAATATGTATACAATACTTATGCAAGAGAAGGAAAATTTTAAATAAAACTCTGTTCCTTCTTCTCTTGTTTTGTCTGAGTGTCCGAGCGCAGTAGTAAGTCTATTTCGCTCCTATAGAGGAAATTCGGTCCTAACAGTGAGATATATAACAGTTAGGATAAGAATGATTAACTTATAACTACGCCTCACTATAATATAAAAAAACATATAAAATATAATAACATAAAAGATTATTATTTTCTAAATATTATTAAAATTTGTCAAAGAAAAAAAATTACAGTTAAATTATTTGCCTAATTTGTTTTGATATTTTTTTTTATATAAATGCAATAATACATTGACGTCAGATTCTCATTTCAAAAGATTTAATTTATTCTTAACATAAATCGTAAATAATTTATATTATTTTAAAAATAAATAAACAATATTATTCATGATTAGTCAGAATGAATGAATGGCGAGTAAAGATTCCATACTGCTAATAGAAGTATCTTCAGAGCTCAGTAGAATAAAAGTTTGGCTAGCAAGTTAGAACCGTAGGAGGTACCACATGTGAACAGCCCGGCGAACTAATTCGCCATCCTCAGGGATAGTATATGGTCAAAAGTAGTATTTTAACTTTAACTTATTCAATTCTGACTTTTTCGTCTAATTGTTGATAATGCTTATACCGGTTACAAAAAAAAAACTGTAGTAGGTAAAATGTAGCCATGCCAATTTGTATTTTATTTTTTGTTTTTTAAATATATCGGTTATATTTTTTTAATATAAAAAGTTACAATAAGACAATAATATAAAATTAAAAAAAAAACTGTAGTAGGTAAAATATATGTCCCCATGTCAATTTTTTTTTATTTTCATTTTTACATATCGATTATAATTATTAATATAAAAGAGTTACTGCAAGGCTTAGCAAGAATATTAAATTTATATTAATTGCATAGTAACTTTATTGAAACTAAATTTCATTCAAACCTCAATATTTCATATTTCATTACAATCTCAATAAAGTTTCTAAGGACTGGTATTTAATAACTTAAAGTTTAATTATCGCCTGCCAAAGGGCCTTTGAGATGAATGTGTACCAAAGTAATTTTCAAGTTCAGACGACTAACACCCGAACCACTCGTGTAAAGTTGTTCAGATCATGCGATGTAACTTCATTTGTGATAGGGCGTTCAACTTTAGTTTTGCATGTTTATGCTCTTTCGTAATAGAGCACGCTAACTTTATTATCTTTTATTGACTAGTAAAATACCTTTGACGTCACAAGTATTCTAATAAAATGTCACAAGTAACATGAACATAAAAATTATATTATGGGCGTAAAATAGTTGATATCGTGTTTGTGAAACAATTATCTTTTATTTGTAATCATTTTTTTTTATTAAAATATTTGATAATTATTTGCAGTATTTAAAAAAGGCCAGTAAATAAATAGTTTTAATTATAACTGATTTTATTATCATTAAGGAGTATCTTAGTATCATTAACGAGATTCACATCAAAATTAATATTTTCACGTGTCAATTAAGTAAATGCTTTAAAGTACTTCTATTCATATTGTGATACAGAGTAAGCTTCTCCACTATTACATTAGGTATTTGACATGTATATATGATAAATTTCAGGACGTATTTTTTTTCAGTAAAGTTTTACAAAACTACAAAGTTTGGACAAATTATAAAGTCCCTTGACGTTTCAAGTTGTCGCTTATCTCCGACTTCTGTCATAATGTTGGGTAGTAAAACGCTATATTAGCGACAGATCTATTAAATATTCATGCTATATACCATTATTTTTAATAAGCATGTCATCAAGAAGACATATCATGTTATAATAGATATGCTATTTGTGAAGAATGAATGTCTATCTAGATTATAGACATGTCTACTTCATACAACTAAGAGACGGAAGTTGATAGAATCATTTGAAAATAAATTAAATTCGAAATACAAGTAGCGGGTAAAGTAGACAAAATATTATTGCCTTTAAAATAAGAAAAGGTAAGTTTATAAAATAACGATATCTTTGTGGATTATTTATAATTACAACTACAGTCCTAAAAGTCGTTGCTGTGTAGTGGCGGCTACAAAATCAATCAACCCTTACATTGCTCTTAGATGTCGTAAAAGATGAAGACCTTAACACTGACATCGAAAAACTCCATCTGATACCGTCTAGGCAACAATTACCCATACATACATACATACCCAAGTCGGTTTGACGTTAAGTAGGCAGCCGGTCATAAAACTGTTGACAAAACTTTTGCAATATGTACAGTTGAAGAAGACTACATATTTTGTCAACTTCAAGTAATTAGAATAAAATAGGATGATGATGATGTCCTTCTTTTTTTGGTGGTAGTCTTAAAAAAAATGATATAGTCACACCCTGCATGGTTTATTTGGGGCGATGGAGGAGGCGGCGGGTAACTCTATATCTTGCCCTGCACGTACCTTTCTACGGCGTATAGTCCATCCGACTATCGATACTCGGTTCTGTTCTTGGGTGGCATATTGATTAGTCTTAGAAGTCTGTTTTGTTGTCCATAACATTTAATAAGAGTAATAATTTACCAATAGAGTGCGCTTTTTGACAGTCATGCATTCAAATATTCTTACTAAAAAGTAGTTTACATACATATCAGCACGCCATATCCTTTGCAGGGTAGATAGAGAGAACAGAGTGCCAGAGAACTTTATCCTTGCATACTTCATTCGCTTTGTCAACATTCATAATTCTCTTCATACACGCTCGCCGGATTCGGAGACTCTACCTCCACCTTCCTTCAGTACGTGACCGATCTGGTCTAGGTAGGTAAAAAGTAGTTTAGATGTAAAAATAGCACGTTGAAGAGCTTAATAAGCAGGTCAGATCACTCATCGATCCAAAAACTGTTGAGGTAGAAAGATTTTCGATTGTCGACCCCAAATCGGACTATGATTTAAAACCTATGTAATTAAAAAAAATGACAACAATTCTCACTTTAGTACAAACGATGCCATCTCATGCAATAGGTCCTCCTCGTCATCAGAGTGAAGAGGTTCAGCGCCAAGTTGACATAGAGTTTGTAATATACAGGAATGACCTTGATACCCGAATCTGGAAAATATAAAACATTAACGTACAATATAAGTTAAATCGCAATTAGGTTTTTGAATGTGGTGTGTGGTAGTAGCTACGAAAACTACTAACCTTTACCGTGCTCGTGAATGTTGTAAAAGTCGATTAAGAGCTTTATATCGGACTAATAATAGATAAGGATAAAGCAGGAGAACGATGATGATGATGAATTTGATTTCTGAATGAGCAAGCCGATGGACGATCCATTGAAATTGAATACACATGCATATCCCTTTAATATACATAGTGGGCTAATTTCTTGGGCAATCATTGTTCACATCATCTTATCTCATCATCTCAGCTCATATATGTCCCACTGTTGGGCTCGAGCCTCCTCCATAATGAGAGGGTAATTGATCTACTATACCACGCTAGTCTGACGTGTTGGTATAGGGTTTTGTTTCGAGTTTTCTATCTCTTGCATAGATTTTATATGCGTTTTATATCCCTTAGTTGTCTCTTACGATCACCCACGGGTAAGAAGGGGGTAATTGTATTTTTACTCCGTCACCACACGGATACTATAATGTATATATATATATATATATATATGTATATACATACATACATAGCCTCACACCTGTTTCCCAGGAGGGGTAGGCAGAGACTACGGATTGCCACAAACCACGATCCTGGCATACTTCCATCGCTTCATTCACACTCATAATAGTCTTCATGCATGCTCTACGATTACGCATACTCTTAATAAGACCTCTCGTCAACACATCTCCAACTTGGTGCAGAAAAGTATGACGTGGTCTTCCACTTGTATTCGTCCCATTCACGCTTGCTTTATATATTTGCTTCGTCAACCTCTCGTCACTCATTCTTTCTAAATGTCCAAACCACCACATATATATACTATAGATATTTTACATATATTTTTTTAAGTTCATTGACACAGTATATCACAGAAGAAACTTTGATATTTACATAGTCCTTCTAAATAAATGTGTTAATTGCAGGATGTGAAGAAAATCAGAGCAGAGCACCGTTCTCTTGGATTAACTTGTTTGTTGTATATATTTGAACTTGTTTCAATAGGGTTGTTAACTGTTACAATTTGAAAAAAAATATCAACTAAATAATTTGAATATCATTATTCTCCTGCTCTTATCCCAATTACTTGGGGTCGATGCAATATGTACTCCTCTTCCATCATACTGCAAAAAATATTTGTCATAGTTTTGTAATCGGCCACTTGCTTGATGTCAATCCTCCTTCTTCATCATCACAGCCCATAAATGTCCCACTGTTGGGCTCGGGCCTCCTCCGTAATGGGAGGGAAATTAACCTACTATACCGTGCTGGTCACTCGTGTTGGTATAAGGATTTGTTTCGAGTTTTTCTTCTCTCGCATAGATATTATATGCGTTTTATATCCCTTAGTCGTCTCGTACGATCACCCATGGGTAAGATATGGGGTGGTGAATAGTATTCTTACTCCGTCACCACACGGAAAGCAACAACCCTACCTAGCATAGTAATAATTAACCAAACGGCATCAGGGGGACTTGGTTCTAGTTGATACAATGCTCTTAGTCGCCTTTTACGACATCTACGAACAAAATAAGTGTTGGTAGTATTCGTAGCTGCTACCACACAGCACAAGTAAATAATTTAAACGTGACATTAAGTATTGTATTTAATTTTAAAATGAAATTATCATAAATATACAAGAATTATGAAATGTCTATAATATTTTCCGTATAGTGATGGAGTAAGAATACAATTCACCACCCTATATCTTACCCGTGGGTGATCGTAAGAGACGACTAAGGGATATAAAACGCATTTAACATATATGCAAGAAAAGGAAAACTCGAAACAAAACCCTATACCAACACGTCTGATCAGTGTGGTATAGTGGGTCAATTGCCCTCCCATTATGGAGGAGGCTCGAGCCCAACAGTGGGACGTGTATGAGATGAGACGAAATGATGATGAAGGTTTATATGCTATCTTCATTGATTTAACTCGCCACCAGGCGGCGCTGCGATATATCAGCTTCTACAAACAAACCAACTGGCTGGATTTGCTAGTGTTATATAAGTTAGAATAAATTGCCGTACTAAAAGTAACTGTAAAGTGTATTATATACGAAGTAAACAAGATAAAGGATACACCCATGTCTTTTGAAATTTAATAAGTGTGAAAATTTTAATGCGTATTATTGTCAACCCTAATGATTAAGAAAAGTCACTGACAAATATTTCGAAATCGTGATCTTAAATACGTCAGTAACACGAGCACGCCGTAGTTAGTTGAGTGCTAACATGTTTAAGAAATTATACCTTACTTAACTGATTAAAGCAAAGTAAAAAACATAATTGTGTAAAAAATATTTATAAATTTATTAAAAATATTCTTTTTTTTTAGGAGAAGGAAAACTCGAAACAAAACCATAGGGTTTTGTTTCGAGTTTCTCTGCTGGTCAGACGTGTTGGTCTATACCAACACGTCTGACCAGCGTGGTATAGTAAGTCAATTTCCTTCCCACTATGTAGGAGGCTCGAGCCCAACAGTGGGACATATATGAGCTAAGATAATGAAAAATATTCTTTTACATTTTAAATTTCTTTATTTTTTAAAAAAAGACACCACCCTTTTTTTTGTGGTGGGCTGTGGACGTGGTTGTGCCCCACCAAATCGGTTCGAGGCGACAGAAGAGGCGGCGCGCAACCCCATAGACCCAAAATAAAAAAAGGAACTCCCACTCTTACTTATTAGTGAGTGAAAAGATGTTTTTTTTTGAAGTCATTTTGCACTAAGGAAATAAACCTTGTATTGCGGGGGACTTTACAAACATGAAGTTAACGCAGACAAATTACACCCAGACTCAGAACAACACTTTGTGGATCGCATAAAGTAATGCTCTGCGCGGGAATCGAACCAACGGCAATGGCACGGAAGGTCGGTGTCTTAACCACTATGCCACCTGTGCAGTCACAATACACAATTATGTTTTTGACTTATTAACTCAATTCGACTATTTCTTCTCTTACATAAATGCAACTTTATTTATTTATATCCTTTAATTGACTTCCACTATACCCATGGTAAAGGAAGGGATTATGACAATTGTATTTTAATACGCTATCAAATATATAATACCCAATAGACGCTATTCTGTACAAATACTTGTCCCTCTTCAAACGAGGTTTAAGAAAAGCACTTTCCACAAGATAGGCCTGACTATGCCCCTGATATTGCTAAGGTCCATGTGCAGCAGTATCACTTACCATCTGGTGTGCTGCTTGCTCGCTTGTCACCATAGACAATATACATACATATCATCACGCCATATCCCTTGCAGGGTAGGCAGAGAGAACAGAGTGCCAGAGAACTCTATCTCTGCATACTTCACTCGCTTCCTCAACATTCATAATTCTCTTCATACACGCTCGCCGGTTTCGGAGACTCTTGACCCCACCTTCCTTCAGTACATGACCGATCTGGTCTAGGTAGGTTAGTCTCGGTCTCCCTCGGTACCTACATCCTTCCACTTTCGCATTGTATATCTTCTTAACCAGACGTTCGTTCGGCATTCTTTCCACATGTCCGAACCATCGGAGCATGCCCTTTCGCATCTTTACACCAATACTCTCTTTCATACCTACTCGCTCTACAATATAAAAATATAAATATCCTTGAAAATTATCACAGCGCCACCTACAGGATTCAATTATTAATCTTAATTCTCGAATCACTTGAATATTATAGAGAATTTTATTAAAATCAGTCTAGCCGTTTAGAAGGATTTTAGTCGCATATTTACGTACAGAAGAATATATACTGGATCCTAGATGTCCGTGGCCAGCTCGGTTGAATCTTAATGTAACGGACACAAATTACACCCAGACTTAGAATAACGATTTGTGGATCACATAAATTGTTGTCTTACATAGGAATCAAACCCATTACACTGGCACTGTACGCCGGTAGCTCAACCCTTGCGCCATATGTGCAGTTAATGATTCATTGAACCGATTGTTCTCCTAAATTTTTCCATTTACTTCACACTTAATAAATCATCGGCCTTGGGCTTTAGATTCAAAAAGCAAGACCTAGTCATTTCTTATTAAAGCAATCGACGATGCACTTAAACAAAGATATTTTACTTTCCTCTGGAGATATTTTACTCGAGTGCTTGCCAGAAAATATGAGTTTACGGTAACATACATCTTTATGATAGCCCGCTTGTGGTTTGCCTAACATTTGTATAGCTGAAAAGTTGGCGATAAGGTTGTAATATTCAACAACTCACTAGGTAGGGACAGAAGGCGATTAATATTATTATATAGTACTGTTATTAGTAGATCCGTTACTCCTTTGCTTGCAAATGCTACTATTTTTTCATGTCCATCTGTTCGTATATTAGGTATACCTTTTTTTGTATACTTATTGTTGCTGAATGGCTTTACCGATTTGAAAGATCGATAGAACTAATTGTTTAAATATAATTAAAGGTGATTTATAGCTACATCTTAAACTAACGCGAATTGATAAAACAGGATGTCCTCCATAAAAAATATAACTAAATGTATTTTTCACTTCATAATGACGAATAAAATTTAGACATCATTTTAGTAAAATAAATTTTCTAATTGCCTATCAATTTATAAAATCATGTAAAAATGGCACAGTGGCAATATGATAGTTTTGATAAACAGTGTAGGGATATGAATGGTTGGAAGCTATTCACGGACCCGAGATCTTTATATAGTAAAATTTTACTTTGTTTTTTTTTTTTTTTACAATTATATTTCTTACTATTGTACCAGTTGGCGTAGATTAATTATTATAATAATAATGAAAAATATTTAGCAATATTTTTATTTCTTAAGGTATTTCTTGTGTAATAGCTTTCTAGTTAAAATAACCGCTGTAAAAGACTAGAAGTAGAATGGAAATTACTTATTACTATTTATCTATCTAGCTACTATTATTGAACTAGCTATCTTCATCGTTTTATATATGAATCTTATTAAAATTGAGCAAATTTTTTTTTTAAAGCGTTTATATAATTCATAATTTAATTTTATTTTTATTATTAATTCTGACTGCAAAGATGGAGTGGTGGTGGTGGACCTGTGCCAGTGTCGTGGGTTCGATTCCTACCCAGGATATTACTTTGTTTGATTCACAAAATGTTGTTCTGATTTAATTTGTCTGCGTTAATTATATTTTTGTAGAGTCCCAATATATAAGGATTATTTCCTTAGTGCAGAATGGTGTATTAAAAAATAACACAAAATATTATAGTAGTAATAAAATAAAAATAAATAATATTGAAAATTACAACTTAATTTTTTAGAGATATATACAGCCCACTGATAGCCAAGCGGATGGATGAACAGCAAAGTTATAGTAATAATATTTTGCTTACCCATCTAATATATTTTCGACATGTTTATAAAAATGATAAAGCTTAGCGTCATCTTGATATTCAGTATCGTCATTCTTCATGTTCAGCTCTCTCTTCTTTCGAGAACTTCCTGTATAACCCGAATTGGCATACAATATGTCAACGGGTATTTGTGTTCTATTCCAGGGTAGTTGAAAATTGGCTTGGAAGGCATAGTTTACATTAATATTTTTAGCTGGACTTGGAAAGCCGAGCCCAGCGTTAAACTGAAAATTAAAAAAGTTCATTAAATATATTGCCCTTTCGAATTAATTGTTTTTTAAAGAAAATATGATTTAATGAGAAAATAATAATTATTATAAATTAAATGTTTTAATAATAATAGATCATAAAAAATATAAAATTTTATATATGGAATCATTTTCTTTTTGTACTGGCAATGAATTTGTATTAAAAATGTGGGTCAAAATTTAGTAACTAATATTGTAGGGGTTAGATATAAATTTCTGTAATAACAATAATTTATTGGACTTGGGATATCTTAGCCTTCCCGTGACAATGATCACTATAAAGTATTCGAAACGTAGGTTAATTAAAAATCAAATACAAACGTGATAGAATCCGTAAAAGTAGTTTTATTTCAAATGTGTAATACTCGCGTAAATATTTGAAATCATTATTTACAGAAAAGAATCCTCGTGTCTTAAGTGACTTCCGAATATAGCAGGCTACTTTCCTTCCTATTACAGAACTAAAATATATAATATATATTTATACCACCTGATGCCGATTACTCAATAATTATATTTCCAAGGAGGGCTGAACTCAGGCAGGCGGACAGTTATAACATTATTGCCAATAACTTTTGCAATATGTACAATGAAAGATGAATAGATACTAGTTCAACCCTGAGTAATTAAAATAAGGGCAGGAAAATAATATGATACAGAGGTGACAGTTTAAATAAAGTATGTAATAAAATTGATAAGACAATGATTTTTTAAAGGCATATACTTAAGCGCTGCTAATAAAATTTGAACTAGTTTGTTTATCCGCAGAACTATCGGGTACAAAATTTATTATTCTCCCAGGACAACAAACAACGGGTGAGCCTTGCGCCTTTCAAACTCAAAGCGTGGTATTGCCTTATTTATGAGGGAAAATGAAATTAATAGATATTATATTGCAATATCCCTTCGCAAAAGAGCCGTCTAACTGAATTACTCTTCTCTGAAGAAAGGAAATGGCACTTTCCTTTCTCAAAGATTTCTCGCTAAGGCTTTCGAGGTAAAATTGTATCTATCAATGAAGATATTCTTTTGTGTCTCCTTTGATATGAAATTGTGTGACATTTTTTTAATATATTCGAATAAATAGATGTATTATTGTTAATAATTATGAATGAAATATTTATATGGCGATTTTCAGGGTCATAATTTACATTTATCCGTGTGGTGACGGAGTAAGAATACTATTCACCACCCCATATCTTACCCATGGGTGATCGTACGAGAGGAGTAAGGGATATAAAACGCATATAACATCCATTCGAGAAAAGGAAATCTCGGAACAAAACCCTATACCAACACGTCTGACCAGCGTGGTATAGTAGGTTAATTTCCCTCCCATTACGGAGGAGGCCCGAGCCCAACATTGGGACATTTATGGGCTGTGATGATGACGATGTTGAATTTACATAGTCCCTGTGAAAATCCAAATTAATACTACATCCCATCGCGTATGTATATATATACTTATAAAAATAGTGTAGTGATTTAAGTAGCGACCTCTTATGCCGAGTGTCGCAGGTTCAGTCTTCACCTAACAGTCTTCAGTACAATGCACTAACGATTGCTATCTGTGTCTCTTATTATTTGTGTCCCTTAATTGTATGTATGTAAAGCTCTAAATATGAGGCTTTATTTCTAATGCGAGGTATTGCATTATGAGCGAGGCAGAGGGCAATGGGTATTTTAAGAAATTTATAAATGTAAATATGATTCAAATTACTGAAATTTTTAGCATTTAATATGCTTAATTATTTATTATTTCGTTTCGTAATCGGGTATTTATGTAAATATGATGTTTATAAGAAAAAACAGGAGTTCGAAAATATTGTCGCTTAAAATATCAGGATATTAAAATTAGAATATAGAAACATGTAATAAAATTAAATATAATTTGGTTGGGATTCTAGATGAAACCTAAGATAAGAACTTGGTATGGTAGCCTAAATGACCAGAGAGTACAACAATACGATAGGTTACGAGAAATACAATACGCTGTTCAGCCGCTGTACTATATATAGTAAATTGCTGTATACAGCTTCGACGCCCCCGGTCAAGTAAGATGTAACGATACATTCTATTGCTAAATTCTATTTTCTGTCAGATTATAGATTAGGATACACCTCGTCTGAGCTGTTCGGGGCCACGAAATCGTGTGGCCCCATAAATCCTCATAACCATTTGGACTGACCATTGCTACCGATTTCTTGATATCGATGAGCCACGTGGGAAGTTACCCTTTCAGGTACCATCTCTTGTCGAATGTTAACCTTCATCATCATCATCATCACAGCCCATAAATGTCCCACTGTTGGGCTCGGGCCTCCTCCGTAATGGGAGGGAAATTAACCTACTATACCGCGCTGGTCAGATGTGTTGGTATAGGGTTTTGTTTCGAGTTTTTCTTCTCTCGCATAGATGTTATATGCGTTTTATATCCTTTAGTCATACGATCACCTACGGGTGGTGAATAGTATTCTTACTTCGTCACCACACGGAAAATGTTAACTTTGCTATTATTATTTAATAAGAGAATGAAAATAATACCTGCAGTAAGGTACTGTTTGGGAATATCAGCTGTCTCTTACTCCTATGTAGGGGCGCACTGAGTAACTCCATTTCTTTGGCACTTATATCAAACAATACAAAATTTAATAGAAGAACGACAGTCAAAAATATTTTGTTAAACATGGTGTTACTATAACGTGTCGCTTAAAAATGAGATGTTAGATTAACGTATAAGTGGATAAGTATGTTAACGGTTTATGAACCGGTAACTTAACATAATAAATGTATAGAAAATATTATTTTTCTAACTAAAATACTTTTCAGGTACACCACTGATATAGAGCGAAGAGTGAATGCGGGAAATAGAGTGAACGGAGCGTTGGGGCAACTTCTCGGCAGCCACCACCTCAGCCAGAAAGCACGTGTAGCAATACATAACGCAGTGCTTGTCCCAACATTACTGTATGGAAGCGAGAGTTGGGTATGCAGAAAAGAGTATGATAGTAAAATTAATGCGGTCGAAATGCGATCTCTGCGGAAAATCTGTGGAGTTAGGCTGACCGACCGCATTCGTAACGACGACGTAAGAGAGCGAGTAGGTATGAAAGAGAGTATTGGTGTAAAGATGCGAAAGGGAATGCTCCGATGGTTCGGACATGTGGAAAGAATGCCGAACGAATGTCTGGTTAAGAAGATATACAATGCGAAAGTGGAAGGATGTAGGTACCGAGGGAGACCGAGACTAACCTACCTAGACCAGATCGGTCATATACTGAAGGAAGGTTAAGAGTCTCCGAAACCGGCGAGCGTGTATGAAGAGAATTATGAATGTTGAGGAAGCGAGTGAAGTATGCAGAGATAGAGTTCTCTGGCACTCTGTTCTCTCTGCCTACCCTGCAAGGGATATGGCGTGATGATATGTATGTATGTGTGTGTAAAATACTTTTCTTTTACTTTCTTCTTAACTCATTACCACTTCAAGATAACGCGTAGGACAACGTCACACTAGGCCCGACCGAGTACATCTCAAAAGTCAATGGGTTGAAATGGATCAGGACTGTTCTGAGTAGCAATTGTAAGGTGGCTTATGTTCAGTAATGGACGTCGACGGACTCATTGATATCAAATCAAATCATTTATTATACATAAGGGCACTTACATATTGTGAATTTTACATATTTTTTAAATTAATCTACCACCGGATCAGAAATGTGCTACAAAGTGAGAATATCGGGCAAGAAACACAGCAGGCTCGTAATTTTTTTTTTTTAATTTTGTGTTTTTTTGAAAATGATTGTTTATTCTATATTGGCTCCAGTGAGTCCTCACTTCGAGTAAAGATTAATTTTTTTTAAAGTTAAATATAAAATTAAAACAAAACAAAAAAGATCAGAAATGGATAGATAGATGGTCTCAGATATCAGGGTAGTAAATTGTTCTTTAGTTCTCCTGTAAGTTTCCAGTAAGTGAGAGAATGTTCCCCAGTAAGATAGTGTTTGAAAATATGTGTATACGGAGAGAACATAGAGCTATATTTGGAGCTCCTTCTGGAACTCCTTTTTCAACATGTAGATCATAATTTTTTTTAACGTAATATTATAATTTTTATTGAAACTGATGCGAGCATGAAATTAAATTATTTTGTGGCTTTTAAAAGATGATGTAAATGTTATATTAAATAAAATAAATAGAAAGGAAAAAGAAATATACTTATATTATTTGTAAGACATATTAAGAAATTAATATAATAAGAATAATAAATTATTGATAATTAAATCATATAAACAATTGAAAACGATTAATTTGACTGACTCATTATCGCAGCGTCGAATTTACTGAAACGACAATCATGATATTTTGACCGTAAGTTTCTTTGAATTCATAAAGGCTTACTAAGAAAAAACTTTATAAAATTCAACCCCAAATGGGATAAAAGGTAGCGGCATGAGAAGACGAAAAAAAAACTGTACCTATACGTGCGGATGAAGCTGCAGTATATATTCCTATTTAATATTACAAATACGAAAATAACTCTGTCTGTTTGTTACGCTTTTACGCCTAAGCTCTGTACCAAGTATCATGAAAAGATTTTGATGAAATTTTGGTACAGTGATAGACTAGAGCTTCTAAAATAACATGGGCTTGAAGGAGTTGAATAGAGAGTAAAACTTTGTATGGAAGTTCGTTATTGTCGTAGAAAAATCTATGCAATTTATTTAGAAAACAAATATTTGTTCTAGCGTTTCTTACATTTAAACCTATGTAGAATGACCACAAGGGGACTGAAATGCAGTTGCAGTTTTCCAGGAAGAAATAAGCTTTATCTATTGTCTCCAAGTTTAACACAAATACTCTTTTAATTTAAAAATATTAAAAACGAGTGTGTCCATTTTCATCATCTGAAGGTATAAAAAGGGTATAAATCTTTCGATGACACTCTTACTTTACTATTTATTAAAAAGAACGAAGATTAATTACTAGAAACCACTTATTTTTGTGATAGAGCGGCTAGCTATGAGAATCAACCCTTCAGAGGTGGGGGAGGTGTAAAATGAGGGTTAATTTTTGTTTTGATATTTTTACTATACAAAAAATAACAAAAATCATATTAGTAAATCATTTTTTATTATTTGTGATGTATGTGCATGTTTCACTTGATTTCTAAGCGGATAAAGTAGCGGGTAAACGCTAGTGTATACATATATATATATAGAGGAATGGTTTAAGTGATGATACATTCTTGGATAAACATATTAGTAGGTGAGTGGGAGACACGTGGACGCTACCATCAAAATAACTCTAAAGAAGAGTTTACACTAATATTTATTTGTTCAATTTAAAATATATAAGGCAAAATAGCCATTTGATTTTTAACAAGCTTCCAAACGTTAAGATTAAAATAATTTCATGGACAAAATTACACTTTTTTATTTTAAATTTATGTTAGGCAGCAGGACTTATTGTTTCTTTAAAATATTATACCCGTAATGGGTAAGAAAGAGAAATAAATTCATCACCGGTGACTTTAAAAACATACCAATGACGGACACAAGTTATATACAAATTCAAAAAGATAATTTGTGGGAAGCTCAAATAATTGTCTTGTGTAGGATTCAAAGTTATGACGTGTGAGATCGGTACCACTTCATTCGGATTCGCCCAGATACTCGGGCAGCCTACCCGGGGTCACACGGCGGATGGAACTCCATGGGTTGTGGGTCTGTGAGCGGTCATACATGCATGGCTGTCTTTACTGTCCCCAGTGCAAGACTTTTTTGCTCTAATCTGAACACAGACCGTCTGTTCCATCTGGGATGATGAAATAGTGGCGCGCGGCCCAGGACTACTGGTACCGAATCCTTTACTTGAATGTGGCTGGCTCGTGGATTTAGCCTTTCGGGTACCATTTCCCATCGATGTCTCGCCCTTGCACGTTTGATGGCGACGAGTTCACAGCGCTGCTCTCCCTAGACTCTACAGACCTTAAGCGTATGCTGTGCTATGACGCTGTCACAATCGCGTGACGGGACGGTGTATAAAGAATAGAGTCCACATGATCATGTAGAGTTACTTGCCGAAGCAACCATGCCCCGTCAAGATCACTAGTCAGAAGGCTAGATGACTAGTCAGAAGGAGAGCCCTCGTACTGCCGACCCAACTACTTCATCTGCACCAGCCGGAGGGCCTCGACTGTCCTAACATCGAACCAAAGCTTCTCCAGACGGATTGCCCAATGGCCGACAATGTCAGGGGAGACGTCGCGCTCACAGGTGGCCATCTCACTGGGGAAGGCACTGTCGCAGCTACCCATGTCACCGTCACCCGCCGGTAGAGTCCGGGAACCATCTCCGCCTTCCGACCCCACTGGGGAGTTCCAACCAACACTCACGTTATCTCCGTCGCCATCGTGCGGTATCCGTGTCTGGCGCTGACTACCGTGGCCCGGCGGTTGAGGTAGACGCCGAGGTTGGCCGCATTTACTATGCGTTGTCACAAACAGTCAAAAAAAAAAAGGAACACGGAAATCCGCAGAAGAACGGGTATAACCGACATAGCATGAAGAATTAGCACGTTGAAGTGGCAACGCGCAGGCCACATCGCTCGAAGAACCGACAACCGCTGGGGAAGAAAAGTTCTGGACTGACGACCACGTACCTGATAACGCAGTGTAGGACAAAGTAGACAGACGACCTGGTGAAGGTTGCCGGGTGTCGTTGGATGCAAGCGGCACATGACCGCACTTGGTGGCGTAACATGAGGGAGGCCTACGTCCAGCATTGGACGGCAATAAATGACGGCTGAAATGAAATGATAACGGAAATATGTACGGCGTCTGCCCATTGATAAGGGGGGTTCCTTGATAGTCTCGGGAGTTGGCGGATCTCTGGGCTGCTTGAGTTAAGGGTGATGAACTCAACATTAGGTTTTTTGTCACCAGTGACCTATATGTCCTAGTGAAGTTATTGATGAATTTGCATTATTTTTGTATAAATACATCGCATATTCAATTAATTACCATTACTATTTTTATTATAAAACTATTGTCACTCTCCTTAAGTGTTTTTTTTTATTAAATCTTCGAGTTTTATAATTTAATTTGTGCAAACGAGCCCGAAGATTCTATACCCGTAGTCGACGACGTCACCGCGACCCTGAGCGGGAGGGCCAGCTGTACCTATTAGGCTTATCGCAATGCGTGGTCTGCCTATAGATTGACTATCCGTCATGCCAAGGATGTCAGCCGGAACGACAGTCTCGAGAGTGAATGAATCCTGAAGTCGTCACTATTGTACGGTGCTGAGTAAGCTCTATCTCGGATTTTAGGCAGGCTAAAGGCCGTAATCACGAAGGCGGTTATCACAGAGGGGTTCTGTCAGGGATGTCGTCGGCAATGACCAACGTATTCTTTTATAAATCAAGTAGTTGACAAACTGGATAACGGACAAAAATGCCTTGGCATATTTCTTGATGTTAGGAAGGCTTTCGATACGGTCTCTGTGCCGCATCTATTGGTGAGGACGGAGAGTATGGGAATTGGGGGTTATGCTCTGAGGATCTTTAAGGATTATTTATTTGAAAGAAACCAATGTGTAAAAATTGATCGCCAGGTCAGTGACTCTGCGCCATGCACATTTGGTATTCCGCAAGGCTCAATTTTGGGGCCAACACTCTTTCTTCTCTATATTAACTCCTTATGCAATCTCTCCATTCAGTCTTGTTATATTTCCGCATATGCCGATGATACTGCCCTTCTCATCCACGGCAAGACTTGGGCTGAGGTTTTCACGCGATCTGAACATGCTGTAAATCGTGTTATTCCGATGGTTATCTAATAATCTCTTAATCTTAGTCAAACAACTTACTTAACTTTTTCACTGTCGACACGAACGCAACCTACTCTAGATATGTACCAACTTAGAGCGCATGTTTGTTCTCCAGAACCACGAACACCATGTAACTGTCCTATCTTAAGCCGATCTACTCAGGTAAAATATCTTGGTGTATATATTGATTGTCTTTTAAGTTGGAAGGACCATATAGCATGCCTCACTTCTCGAATGCGTAAAATGATCTACATTTTCAAAAAATTACGTCATTCTGCTAATCTCAATATTTTGAAAACGGTTTACTGCGCGCTGTGTCAGTCGATATTGAGCTATTGCATTACTGTTTGGGGTGGAGCGACGAAGTCCCATATCTTGCCATTGGATTGTGCGCAGAGAACTGTGCTTAAAGTTTTATCCTTCAAACCATTCAGGTATTCAACTGCTCAATTATATTCCGATTGCAAAATAGTGTGAGACAACTCTTTGTGTTTGAAACTATAATTAAAAAACATAGTTCCTTACATTACACACCTGATAGTCTACATAAGCGTCGTACTTTTAAAGTCTGTCCTAACCAGCATTTTAAGAGTTCTTTGGCCGCTAGACATTATAACATAATCAGCTTCCATTTATACAATCTGACCAACAAGTGCCTGAATATACATCCCCTTCCTAGGACTCAATGCAAAAAAATAATCATTAATTGGTTTTAGGCTAAAACACATGCGCAGATTGAAAATTTACTTAAAATTGGTACACTATAATACACACGTATGTATGTGTATGTATTTACATACATATTTTGTATGTATCTTGGGAATACTCACATATGTATGCGCAAACATTGCGCAAGCATTGGATATGTATCCACCCATTCAGACACAAACAAGTATACAAACACCCACGCATAAATATTCACTCCACACATAATCACCCATGTCAAACATTGGCACTCACGCCTCACATAGTCACCCACGTCACACCTAAACACTCACGCCACACTCAAACACTTACGCCACACTTAAACATTTACGCCTCATATTCTCGACCACGTCACACTTAAACACTCACGACCTACATAATCACCCACGTCACGCACATTTACTCATGCTATAATCAAACATTCACGCCACATATAATCACCCATGTCACACATAAACACTCACTTTACATAAAGTTCTTATTGTAATAGATCAACATTAATTATTGTAAATATTGCGAGGGCCTGGTATCCATACCACAAGTTAAATCTTACATTGGGTACCAGTGTCCAAATATATAATGATTCAACCCATTTATATTTTAAATTTGTATGTATATCCTGTGTATTACTTTTTGTGAAATAAATATTATTATTATTTAATAGTCTACCATTCAGCTGCATCAGAGAAGTTCTAGTATGTGAATTGAGTAAGGGCCGGTGTGCGAACGCCTATGTCAAGACGGACGTCAAGGGTTTCGATACCAGTGGTCAGTCCAATGGCGATGAGGAGGGAATATGGAGTATTATAGGGCCGAACGATGCCCTGGATGGAACGAACATGTGTTCAGACCATGGCCTGCCAAAAGAAAACGTCGATATCATCTAGATCACTTCGCCATCTATGCAGTCTTTATAATATTAATTAAATTTTAAATCGAAAAATTTCTGTTGCAGCCGTTTCAAATTTGTAAGTACATACATACATATCATCACGCCATATTCCTTGCAGGGTAGGTAGAGAGAACAGAGCGCCAGAGAACTCTATCCTTGCATATTTCACTCGCTTCCTCAACATTCATAATTCTCTTCATACACGCTCGCCAGTTTCAGAGACTCTTGACTCCAACTTCCTTCAGTACGTGAACAATCTGATCTAGGTAGGTTAGTCTCGGTCTCCCCCAGTACCTACATCCTTCCACTTTCGCATTGTATATCTTCTTAACCAGATGTTTGTTCGGCATTCTTTCCACATGTCCGAACCATCGGAGCATTCCCTTTCGCATCTTTACACTAATACTCTCTTTCATACCTACTCGCTCTCTTAAGTTATCGTTACGAATGCGATCGGTCAGCCTAACTCCACAGAATTTCCGTAGAGATCGCATTTTGACCGCATTAATGTATAAGTAAGTAAACTGAATATATCTCAATTTGTTTACTTTGTATTAAACAATATATTCAAGTAATTAAAAAGTTTAATATTCCATCAAAAAATTCCGTTGCAGCTATTTAAAATTTATAAGTAACGTTGTTAATTTACAAGTAGTTATATGGAACTGAGCACGTCCTACTTTGTTTACTTCAAATTGAACGTTATATCGAAGTAGTAAAAAGTTAAATATTTATAATTCCTTTATCCATCCGTGTAGTAAGTATACTATTCAACACTCCTTATGTTGCCTGTAGAGGAAAATTATGACTAAGGTATATAATATGCATATAATGCATATAATATACATCTATGAAATGGAAAAATAACTCAAAATCAAACACTACATCTATCCATCTGATCAGCGTGCTTTAGCGGGTTAATTTCTTTTCTATTCTGGAGGAGGTTCAATTTCAGTAATGGGATATTAGCTGATGGTTAATGATGATATCCTTTCGTTCATCAGTTTATTGTTAGCCATTGTTGAATAAAGGCCTCTTCAATTTGGATTCCACTGACTCTTGATTCTTCTGACTAATCAGCCAGATTTTGTGACTCCTATTAAAGGTTTTATAGCAATTTAGTATACTTTTAGAAAAATTATGATCTGACCACAACCCGCTTAAACCGTCCGGGGTAACGAAAGGACGTCAAGCGGTATTATGATCTAAATTATTCCTCCCCGTCACCATTTGGGCTGAAAACAGGTACCGATTACCTGACATCGATAGCCCATCTGCAAGTTACACTTTCGGGCATCCTATAAATTGTCAAACGCGGACATTTTTATTTCAAGCTTTTAAAAGATAAATAAATAAATTTGAGTAAAGTTTTAAGTATTAAAGTTGAAGGCTTTAGGGATAAACGAAGACCGAAGAAATGATGGATGGATTACGTGAAGCATAACATGGATAGAAAGAGAGTGAATGCAGAGATGATATCTGGTAGCAATTATGTGGAAGAAAAGGAAACATTACGTTGACCCTTTATTTTTTATTTTTTTTGCGGTGGGCTATGGACCTGGTCGCGCCCCGCCAAATCGGTCCGGGGCGACGAAAGGGGCGGTGCGCAACCCCATAGACCACGGGTCGCCAAATGTCGGACCGCGGTCCACATCCGGACCGCCGCATCATTATGTGCGGACCGCGAAAACTCAGCAACTTGCACTACAGAGTTGTAGTAGATATATAAAACAAACACCTTTGTTATTTCCGTAACTGGCGACCCCTGCCATAGACCCACCCTGCAAGCACCTCTTTTCACCGTGCGAGCGGGCCACCGGTACCCGATCTTTGTCTTCGGTGGCCCGTCCGGCGGTTTACCCTCGCGGGTTCCTCTCATGTTGACGGCCCGACAGCTTTCGCCGTCGGGGCGTTGCCCTCACGCGGTGGCCTCACATCGGGTGACCGGACAATTCCCCGGTCCAATCACACGTAGCCTCGGTTAGGGCGTCATCAGGCGCAGATATTCGCGCCTGCACCGCCCCAGCCGCTGACGGCGGCCCGGGTCACGGGAATCTTCTCGGACTCGTTCCGCCGCCTCCTTCTGCGAGATGACAGCCTCACAGAAGGCGGTGACCGCGTCCCAGTTCCTGATGCTGTCGACCATCGCTTTCGCGATAGCCGGCAGCGTCAGGTCGAACATTACGTTGACCCCAAGTAATTGAGATACGAGCAGGTTAATCATGAAGAGAGAATAAATAAATCATACCTGCAAAATAGTACTGTTTGGGTACAATAGCTGCCTCTTATCCCTATGTAGGGGCGCACTGAGTAACTCCATTTCTTTGGCACTTATTTTAAATAAAACAACATTTAATAGAAAAACGACAATCAAAAATCTTTTGCAGAACATGGTGTTATTGTAACGTGTCGTTTAAAAGTGAGATGTTAGTTCAAAGTATAAGTAGTGGACAAGTTTGTTAACGGTTTATGAACCGGTAACTTAAAACAATAAAGGTATTAAAAAGCTATTGTAATGCACACAGTATAAATAGATACTTTTAGTGAAAAAAAAAAACTGTTTTTGTGGAATTAAAATAAAATGCGATTGGTTTTTAGTTTCGAAATTTGTTTGGAATGGTTAAATTTGAAGAATAAGATAGGATAAAAATCAAACGCATAAACGATATAATGCGTAAAAAAAATTGTACAAGTGCGAGTCGTACTCGCGCACGAAAGGTTCCGTAAAACTAAAAAAAAAAAGTGATGTAACTAAACATTTAAGGTTTTTGTAAATTTTTCTTTATATATGCTATAAATCTTTGCTTCATGTGAAATTTCAAGATTCTAGGTCGACTGGAAGTCCCTTTAGGTTTTGATTCCCTTGCGAGTGTTGCAAATTTGCGAAATTTGCGGCATAAACAGCTATATCTTTTGATTGCATTGGCTTAGAAGTTTAATTTTTTCACAGCTTTAAGGGATAGTAAACTTGAGTATTTAATATAAATTTCAGCTTGATACCTCCACGCGTTCCTGAGAAAAAAGGTTATAACAGACAGATAGATGGACAGCCGGACAGACGTACAGATGGACGGACGGACAACAAAGTGATCCTATAAGGAATCCGTTTTTCCTTTTGAGGTACGTAACCCTAAAAATGGAATATACGTATATCTTACATATGTTTTTTTAACTGAAAGTTTTCTCTTTTTACCGTGTTATTACCATGCTTTTATTAATTAGCTTTCTTGTAGGTATGCCTGTCCGGGTGAAATTAATTACTCTTAAGATTGGAAACAAAAAGCACGGGGTGCATTAATTTCATATTGCAGCATATGCATCCCATATTTTTCATTTCTAATTGAGTGAAGTACGTGAGAGAAATAATTTTCTTCTTCAGTCTATATGCGAGAGGCACACTAAAGGCTTTTAGAAAATAAAGAACAGAATGTATGGACAAGCAGACCAAAATGGCAGTAACAACAAGCTTCTGCAGAATGTTTTTGATATTTTTATAGCGCTTTGAAGTAGTATAAGCACTGTTGCCTGCGATAGAACTATGGATTTCTTTCACACCTTTTTCTAATGCAGTCATAGCATCTCCATTGTTCATAGACTTATTCATCTAAATATATATTTCATTTTTTAAAATAATTAAAAGCCACAAGTAGCTAGATCGAGACTGTAAATAATTACTAACTATGATTACTAACTCCACACCTTCAACAGATAAATATTTCATCTGTCAGAGTGAGTGTTGTCATGGTAGAACGGATCCTGATTCTTGAGTACAGCTGTCTAGCATTTTCCAACACAATTGGTTGGCATTAACATACCTTTAATGTCTTAAATCAATTACTGTAAAACGACTCGTCCATCCAAAAATTACGCAATCATGTTTTCCCTTAACTTCCATATTTCTATTTTTTGTTTCGCCAAATTTTCGAAGGTATTGTAGGTCCATTGCACCAATTGTATTTTGGTTTCGGATTTGATTTCAACAATATATTCAACTTTGACAATGTTAAATACAGCATTCAAGTCTGCTCTATTCCTCCCCCTCCATTATACTCTCCAATCACTGAGTGGGATCAATCCAAATGATAGCGATTTTGTTGTTCTGTCAAATTGTTAGTTAGATACTAGATGGATCGAGTATAAAACTTTTAGAGACTTAAATGTTTACGTAAGCCTTTTTTTACTTGACCCCTTATCTAATGCTACCAGAATATGTTGGTGGGTCAGTATTCTATCAGCTTTTATCATTAGCCGAATACTAGTCATGTTATCTTCATTAGAAATCGACATTATATATTTTACCACCTATTAATTTAAACAGATATGATGCAAGTGCGATATGTCTTCTAACCCTTAGTTCATTATAATCAACTATACTTAAAATGAATAGAGTAGGTTGGTCAGTGGACTATTTGATTCTGCCTCAGATATAAATAATATTTTCACATGCGACTCCACAGTATAAAGCAGTAAAGAGCATTTAAATAATCCAATCAATTTTAATCATTCCTTTTGGAGGGGAGTTTTACCTGCGATCAAATTAAAAACATTATCCCTAGAGTACTCTGATTTGAATAAAAATTGTTTCATCTTATGTTGGCTTTCATCTAATATAATGTATATATACCGACAGCTAAAGGATTTAAAGAAAATAAATTTATCTTTTTAGATTTAGATTAAGTTTCCCAAGAAGGCTTAAGGGGTAAGGGAAGACCGAAGAAAAGATGGATGGACTGCGTGAAACATGACATGAATAGACAAGTAGTGACCACAGAGATGACGTCTGATAGAGTTGTATGGAAGGAGAAGACATATTGCGTCGACTCTGAATAAATTGGGATAAGAGCAAGTTGATGATGGTTAAGTTTCCCAAGCTGAGACCGCGGGTAATCATACTGGAGAATCCACTACCGGAGGTTGATCATGTAAGGTCGACATACCAGTGCATTGTGCAGTTACGTCGACCGGGGTAATATTAACTATATAATTCCCATTGACGTAACTGAGCATTTTTCCATCGTCTTCATATACTAGTTACGAATCTTCATAAGGTTACTAATATCTATCTATATGAATCTTCATAAGGATTCTATGATAATCTAAAGAAAACTGGAAATTTTATCATAAGCGGTCCAGATGTTTTGTTTTTTATTTATAAATGTAAGTTAGTTAGGTAGTTATCCGTGTGGTGACAGAGTAAGAATACTATTCACCACCCCATATCTTACCAGTGAGTGATCGTACGAGACGACTAAGGGATATAAAACGCATATAACATCTATGCGAGAGAAGGAAAACTCGGAACAAAACCCTATACCAACACGTCTGACTAGCGTGGTATAGTAGGTTAATTTCCCTCCCATTTCGGAGGAGGCCCAAACCCAACAGTGGGACATTTATGGGCTGTGATGATGATGATGATGATGATAAATGTAATGTTGTGTGATGGCGGTAAGGAATACGAACAACCCTTATATCGACTAAAATCATATAACATCGATCTAGGCAAAATATATCTGATGCCGTTTGGTCAACAATTATATTTTCAAGGAGGGTTGACGTCAGGCAGGCGGCCGGTCATAAAACAATTGCTATACGTAATGAAGTTCAAGTAATTGAGTTCAAAATGGGGCGATGAGGATGTCTTTGTGATATACTTATATGTCAACATCGCAATTGACTAGTTTTCTCAATAGTTTAAGCATATAATTTATTGTTTCTGGGTAGATTAAAAATTAGCTTACGATTTTTTGTCCAAGTTGTCAATTTTTAAGATTCTTCAAATTAATTGTATCGAAATAATGAATACGTCTAATATGTCATTATTTCTACTAAAAAAAACTATGTTGATGAAAACGGAAATTATGTCATGGGAGTCACAGTTGGTGTTTTAAGTTACCCACCAGAGTGACTCTGATCACTCCCTAGTAGGGTTTAGTGTTTGTTTCATTAATCAGTTTTTGTGATGCTTAAAAGAAAATAAAGGGTAGCGGTAAATGGAATTCTTAACTCATCACCATACCCGGACACCCCTGCTTATTTTATTTGATTAAGTCATTCGGTACTTCAATGATGAGACTAAAAAAACCCAGATAATAATTTTAGTGAATGACAAAATCCATTAAATACGTAGTAGAAACTGTTAAGGGAATAGTTTAAGTGATGGCATTGTTGAATAAATATATTAGTAGATGAGTGGGAGACACGTGGTCATGTGACCATCACAATAACTCTAAAGGAGTGTTTACACTAATATACATTAGTTCGATTTAAAAAAAAATGTAGAGCAAAATATAGCATTTTTGGTTTTGATCGAGAATTTTAAGCTTTTAATTGTTATGACTAAAGCTTACCTGAAATATGTTTTAGGGAGTAATTAGCGAATAAGATTATATCTTAGTTTTCAATTTAGTTTTTATAATAGGACAGATTTTTTTTATTGCTTTTGGTGGCAAACGAGCAAGCAGCACACCTGATGCCCATGGACCTTTGTAATACCAAGGGTATAGCTAGACCACTGCCTACCAATATAAACCACAAACCCTTCCACCTAGGCTTCCGGCTCTCTCGCCCACCGAACGAAGTACAACAGCACATTGCCATTACTCAGACGTCGATCTTCTGCGACAGTGTGGTACTACCCCAGACGGATCGGCCCGCGGCTGTAGACAGAAAACTGTCAATGGCGTGGTCCTACCACTACTAAATTTTATTTTACATGGTTTTGAGATGCATATTGACCGCGTTAAGGAATAGATTCTTATGTCGTAGATAGTCATTTATATTTTAGAGACTCAGAAAAAAAGAATGAAAATCTCAGCCAGACTCAAAATAATCATTTGTGAAGCGTTAATGAATTATTTTACGTAGCGACCGAACCTGCATTCGAAAATGCTAGTAAAACTATTTCTCCATCTGCATAGCGTGCGAAATCATTATAATATTAAAACTATAATCCAAAATTGTTCCATTAATCAGTCTATCAACATCCACCTTTGAAAATAAGCCTCGTCTCAGAGAGAAAATTGTAATCCATACTTAGCAGGTGAGTTCGCAATTGCAGATAAGATTAAAGGTTTGTAAGAGAGTGCGTGAGAACTAGAAAACTAGGAAGATACAGTTTATATTCTTAATAAGAAAATTAATTAATGACAGAAAATAAATAAGAGGTCTTCTTGTATTGTGTGAACACAACTTTATAATCTGTAGAATTGGTGCATTGACGTTCAAGCTCTGACACGTAATGGTGGTTTTGCTTCACGTAGACAATGTATTGCTGTGTGAAATAATTTATTCTTATCTGACTATCTACTGAGATTCGAAACGATGAGGTAAGATATTACAAGATATTATAAGTACAGTAATATTTCTTTAGGAATTTATATATTTTTGTTATTTGGCTTTACTTAAATTAACTATTATATGTTTATATATATATATATATATATATATATATATATATATATATATATATATATATATATATATATATATATATATATATATATATATATATATATATATATATATGTATATATACATACATACATAAATATCAACACGCCATATCCCTTGCAGGGTAGGTAGAGACAACAGAGTGCCAGAGAACTCTATCTTTGCATACTTCACTCGCTTTCTCAACATTCATAATTCTCTTCATACACGCTCGCCGGTTTCGGAGACTCTTGACTCCACCTTCCTTCAGTACATGACCGATCAGGTCTAGGTAGGTTAGTCTCGGTCTCCCCCGATACCTACATCCTTCCACTTTCGCATTGTATATCTTCTTAACCAGACGTTCGTTCGGCTTCTTTTTCTTTCTTTCCACATGTCCGAAACATCGGAGCATTCCCTTTCGCATCTTTACACCAATACTCTTTTATAATACATAATGCAATATACTTTTATGACCGACCACCTACCCGAAGTTAACCCTCCTTGGGAATATAATTGTTGACTGGATGGCATCAGATAGGGTTGGCCCAGGTCGAAGCTTTTAGTCATTTTTATTATTCTTTTTTTTATTTTTTATTTATGACACCCAATGTTAGTGTTGGTAGTATTCTTGCCCGGCACATAGCTTATACTAGCAATAGAGTACTGTTTTATCAAAATCCGTTTAGGAGTTTTAACGTGAAATAGTAAGAAACTGTCACGGATTCGTTCTCACAAACATTCGCGTTTATAATATGTGTAGTATATGTGAAATAATAATGTTATTTTCTAAGTAAAGAGCTTTTGAAACTTATTACTTGAAATGTAACTTTTATTGTTATTGTTGCCAAAGTTTTGCAACAGTAACGGAAAGCCTTTATGGAGTAACAAGGGTTATATATTTTTATGGTAGTAACTTAACTTCAATAATAGAATTGAAACTTCATCATTGTTTGATTTGAATAATGAAATTAGTTATCATACTTCATATTTTTAAAGCGAAAGGGAATGCTCCGATGGTTCGGACATGCGGAAAGAATGCCGAACGAACGTCTGGTTAAGAAGGTATACAATGCGAAAGTGGAAGGATGTAGGTAACGGGGGAGACCGAGACTAACCTACCTAGACCAGATTGGTTACGTACTGAAGGAAGGTGGAGTCAAGAGTCACCGAAACCGGCGAGCGTGGTTGAAGAGAATTATGAATGTTGAGGAAGCGAGTGAAGTATGCAAGGATAGAGTTCTCTGGCACTCTGTTCTCTCTGCCTACCCTGCAAGGGATATGGCGTGATGATATGTATGTATGTATATTTTAAAACCCCGTTGCAAAAAGAGGGTTGTAAGTTTAGCGTGTCTGTGTGTTTGTGTACTTGTGTGTCTGGCTATGGAATCGTATCTCCTAAAGAAATAGACCACTTATGATGCGGTTACTTTTAAAAGATTCTTTGATTAACATATTTTTTATGAAATATACCTAAGTTTTGTTTTTTAATTAAATAATATATATTCATGTACTTATATTTTTTGTACGTGGACGGAGTAAGAATATAATTCACTATCCGCTTTCTTGCTCGTGGGTATAGTAAAAGATCATCATTGTTCTCCTACTCTTATCCCAATTACTTGGGGTCGATACAATATGCACTCTTCTTTCATAGTACATATTGTAAAAGTTATTGGTAATCGTTTTTTGACTGGCCGCCTGCCAGACGTCAAGCCTCCTTGGGAATGTAATTGTAGACCAAACGGCATCAAATGGAGTTGGCCCAGGTCGTTATAAGGCTCTTAGTCATCTTTTACGACACCCACGAGAAAAGCAAGGGTTGGTAGTATTCGTAGCCGCCACCACACAGCTAAGATATATAATATGCAGTATTAAATGCATATGAGTAGCTGGTATGTACTAGATCAATTACCATTTCCCTTTTATTGTGGAGGAAGCTTAAACCCAGCAGTCTGACTTTTATAAGATGCTGAAATAATGGTTCTCAATGCAGGTGTCAATGGATATCAACCTTATTTTTCTACGTTATCGTATTCTCAATGGCTAATGATGAAGAAGAGGAACAACATAAATTGAGAATAAAAAGACAAATTAATTCGTTACCATTGGTTTACCCATATGGCGGCACATATAAGGTAAGTCTACATATTCGAGTTCATATTATCATATACTTGCTTGATAGGTTTTTTTAATATATTCTGAACCTATACTACCAGTTGCACAATGGGTTATGAGTTTTCAATGTGGCTTATTATTTGCTGGAGACTGTGTAATTTAAACTCACTTTAGGTTATGGCTTACCATGGTAAATAGTAGGTTAGGGGAGGTAAAAAACATATTTTCTTTACGTTCCATGTAATAGGGGATGATTTGTTATTCTGTCTGTTGGGCTCCCCCAAATTTTCGGTTGAAAATTCTACCGAGAGCTTTTAGAAAATCCAATAAGACTTCATCTACCTCAAAGTGTGTTTGTGTTGATTTTTGTAAAGTGTTGATTGAAAAGAGTTTCAGAAAATTAGCAAAAAACCCAACGACACTTTAGTTAAACCCAGAATCAAGAGCAGACGCCTCGTTATTCGAGTTATTAAAAAACAATGCTTTTGATGGCCCGTTCAATTGGTGGAGAGGAGTACGGCAGGCTCTGAGTGTCGTGCCTCCTTCCCCGGACCGTTTTGGTCGGTTGTAGCCAGAACATAGCTTGACAAACAGTGGCTTCACTTTTGAAATAGTATGTCTTTATCCATTGAACCAATATAATATATTGAGGATTTACATAAAGGGTCAGAAATTAACCTATTACTTCTTTGATCGAATAGGTTGCAAAAATCTTACCATGAGATCAAGGTTTCTTAAGATCTTATCAGCTTACTTTTCTTAGTATGTTGATATTATGAAAAAAGAAAGAGCTACTAATCTTATAATTTTTAAGCTATTGGATAGCTTTTATCGCGGGCTTTGAGCGCAGCGACCGAATCAAGAAATTCCGTAACGAAAATAAAACCTAAGATTGTATGGTTGAAAAGCAGCAGTTAATTTTGTACTGCCTATACGCAGGCGGCGTGACCGAGTGGTCTAAGGTGCTGCTTCTAGATACCGTAGGCGTGGGTTCGAATCTCACCGCCGTCAAACTCTTTTTGCAACTTATTTTGGCAAAATTTATTTATAATAATTTAATAATATTATAAATAAAACAGTTTAATAACGTGTACTTTAAATGTTTTTAAAATGTTTATTTTTTAAAACGTTTTATTGACTCTTTTATAGGTAATGCTTTGTGGATTTGTTAGACTTGTTTCAATCGTCACCTCTCTATACCGTTTTACATAAATACGAAAGAGACTTTGTCAGTCTACATATAATTACCATGTTATTAATAATTATTAATAATAATTACATTATACTATTGTAGTAATTACGTTATTACGAGAACAATTTCCAATTATAACCAAGCTACTGACGTGAAATTTACAAATGGATAAATTTATTTTCATTGTCATTAATTAACAACATCTTTACTAATGAAATATTTAACGAGACTATTTTAAAGAAAATGCTGTCTGTATTATAAATTGGTCATGATAATAATAAATTATTGTTTCATATAAAAGAAATAAAATACAAAAAAGAAAAATAGGAAATTGTTTTTATGTTATTGTCACCGCTGATATAATTGAATGCACAAATGGCGTAATGGTTAAGATATCAACCTTTCGTGCCAGTGCATGGGTTCGATTTTCACGCAGGTCAATATTTTGTGCGATCCACAAAGTGTTGTTTCTGAGTCTGAGTGTAATTTGTCTGCGTTCATGTTTGTAAAGTACCCTGTAATACAAGGATTATTCTCAAGAGCAGGGTGGTGTCTTAAAAAAAAATAACAATATTCATACACGCACTTGATCGTTAAATTGATTACATTCATTACACATTCACTTGACTCATACATACTACAACTCCTCAATCTTATACTTTACACAAGATCACTGACACATTAATATTAATAATTGACGGGCAAATGATTTAAAGAATCTTATAGAATATATGAATATTATAAGATTCGCCTATTTTTATTCCTTTTGTTCCCATCGTGAATAATCATGACAATTCATGGTGATCATCAAATATCTTAAATATCCGATAAGATAACGATATATTAAAGTTCAAAAATAGATTTTTGGTGGCTCGCTTAATTGGTGGGAAGCGGTAATCAATAGTTTAGGAGGCTTATGTCCCTTTTGTCATTCTGAATGGTTTGGATAAGTTATAAGCAAATCATAGCCTATCAGAGATAATTTAGAGATGTCGAATATTCTCTATAGCAAAGTTATTATATACCATAATAAAATTATCTTTATTTTTATTTTATAACACAAAAGTTTTTATATTCTGACAGTAATAGAACAAATTTTACTATCATAAGCATATTAAAACTTTTATAATAAAAAAAATTGTCAAAATCTAATTTTATACGAATTACATTTTGATGAGGGATTAAAAATATGTTTCCTATTATTATATACAATGTAATGCCTTTCCTTTTAATGTTGAAAATTACTAAGAAAAGTTAGCAGTTATCATTGTAATAGAAAGCATGTACGAAAAACTGTATATGACAAACGGTCTAGCTATGGTAGTATAATTTTTTTTGGAGGAATGGCTTAATCTAGTCGAACTCCGTTCAAATCACTCGGGGTTGTGGATAGGACGGCTTACAATACTATAACCTACCATACATGACTCTCTCTCTATAGCCATTTGGGTACGCTACTAGTAATAAGTCCTTGTCTTCGATAGGAGGGGTATTATGCCAATATTTTAGGAAAAGAAGCTAGTGATGACTAAAAAATATACAGAAGCTTTAAAACTATCATTCGAATTTTTATGTTTACAATTCTCAATTCCCTCTTATTGTGGAGACTTAAGTCCAGCGGTGGGACGTATAAGAGATAAATTAATGATGATCATGAAAAATAGTAACTTGTAAACGATTTCTTGGTTTAATATGTGAGCAAAGCTGCGCGCTAATTTTTTTTTTATTATTCTCCTACTCTTATCCCAATTACTTGGGGTCGATACAATATGTACTCCTCTTTCATAGTACATATTGTAAAAGTTATTGGCAATACTTTTATGACCAGCCGCCTGGCAGACGTCAACCCTCCCTGGGAATGTAATCGTTGACCAAATGGCATCAGATAGAGTTGGCTCAGGTCATTATAAGGTTTTTTTATTTTTTTATTAGGTAAATTGTTGGTCTCCACAGACTTTTGTCCGTGCCTTTTTTATGTTGTATATTTTAGTCGTTATGTTGAAGTTGAAGTTATATAATTCAATTTTTCTTGAAGTGGCTTTGATATTATACATTTATGATGGTTTATATGTATTTTTGACGAGATTCTGCGTTATTAGTATGTTGTGAACTTGTGATGATGTCTTTTTATACTCCATGTACGAATTGTTGGTCTTTATTGTGATGTCAATCCGAGCTCTTGTATTACACTTTGGTCTCTATGTTTTATTGCCATCTTTTTAATGTATTCCAGTATAGTACTTGGGTCCTGATCTATAGACTTTCTCATGAGTTTCCAGATAGCATCTTCACGGGTGTTTGTGTAGTAAGTGCAGGATCTAGTATGCCTGAATGGTCATTATAAGGTTACTACTGATTCTGAGTATTCTGAATGATTCCTGAACTGGGCACAACGTTATTTGATAACAATTTTCATTAGAAACTACTACGAGTAAGTTCATCCCCCATATTACATGCCAACGAGATTATTAATATATCAAAATATAAACTATTATTTATATTTAAGAAAAATCTTTTTAAATAAATTGTCCAAACATATTAAATGCTCAATTTTTTGTTTAGCTTAATTTAAATGCAAGAGTGATTTCAAACAAAATGTACCTATATACTATATATTTAAAAAACCTAAAATTTGACGTTTCCAGCTTATTATTGGCCTTTCAGCGCCAATAAAATCAGAAGACTACGTAAGCCTGGCTTTTGCAGCAAATTTTCAATATCAGTATGTCCAATTCACGAACATCACACAATTATCTCAGTACTATTTTATCAAAACGGTATCCAGAGAACAGAGAGATGCTGACATTAAAGCAAGACAGAATGAGAGGTTGACGTTTTATAGATCAGTAGCGGATATGTTGCGAACGTAAGTAATTTTTTTATTCATCATCATCAGCATCATCATCACGGCCCATAAATGTCCTACTGTTAGGCTCGGACCTCCTCCGTAATGAGAGGGAAATTAACTTATTATACCGCCCTGGTCAGACGTGTTAGTATAGGGTTTTGTTTCGAGTTTTCTTTCTCTCACATAGATGTTATATGCGTTTTATATCCCTTAGTCGTCTCGTACGATCACCCACGAGTAAGATATGGGGTGGTGTGTATTCTTACTCCGTCACCACACGGATTTTTTTTTATTAGGTAGTGCTAGATTTGAAATAAAACTATTTTTACGGATTTTGTCACGTTTGTATTTGATTTTTAATTGCCTGATATTTCGAACACTTTGCAGCGTTTATGGTAACGGTAGGAGGAGTCCTGCCGTGATTTCAAATACAAAATAGTCGTGTAAACATCAGAAATTAGTTTATGATTTGAAAAGACTGATTTGTAGACTAAAATTTGTAAAGACATTTTCTAAAATGGAATAAAAATGACTATATTTTACAGTTAATTGACAATTCATCTGAAATTCTTTGTATAATAATTTCATCTTATTAAGAGATACAACTTATTAATTTCAGAAAAGGTATGGATGGTGAAGAATGTGTACTGCGGGCAATATGTGAAGCTGCACAATATCCGGTGGAAGAAGAAGGGTTGGTGGGAGAAGTTCTGCATATATTGCTTACGTAAGTATTAAACTTTAGTGAGCAGTATCTAAATGCTTATGAAAAAGATAATAATAGAGCAAAATAAGCAAAAGTCAATCAAATTCAAACGCGATAGATTGCATATAAATAGTATATATTTTTTTTAAAGACCACCTGAAAAAAGAAAAAAATCCTTGCATTGCGGGGGAATTTACATACATGTAGTTAACACATACAAGATACATCCAGACTCAGAACAACAGTTTGTGATGACTTCTAATGTTTACGCGAGTATTACACATTTGAAATAAAACTACTTTTACGGATTCTATCGCGTTTGTATTTGATTTATAATTTCCCGACGTTTCGAACACTTTACAGTGATCATGGTCACGGGAGGACTGAGGTGTCTTACGTCCAATATGTCATTGTTATTACAGAAATTTATTTATATATACCCTATAAGTGCCAGATCCCTCTACAGGATGCAGGAGTTTATAAATTAGACTGTCTGTGACTGTGGTCTCTCTTATATAGGCCAAACAAAGAGATCTATAAGAACTCAGATCAAGGATATAGCTGATGTGAAACACCGCCGTCACACTAAGTCTGCAGTCTGTGAGCATAGTCAGGACCGCGCCCGCCATTGCATCAGGTTTGATAAACCACAAATCCTCGCAAAAGAACACCGATACCTGCCTGCCTAGAATGGTTCACGAGGCTATTGAAATCAAAAAACATAAAAATTTCAATAGGGATGGATGGCTGGGTATTATCATCAAGCTGGGATCCTGTTATTCACTTAATTACAAATAAAAATAAGAAAACCACCACAAGACTGCAAGACACTGTGAGCACTTATTGTATAGATTTGACCCACAATAATAGTTAAATTTTAATTTAATTAATTTTAGTAAGATAAAGTAGGCCGCCACTCAAAAATTCAATAATAAAATTAGTATCATGCCTCCTGAGTTTTCTCGCCGGATCTTTCTCAGAGTGGCCGCGTTCCGATCCGGTAGTAGCTGAATAGTTTTTGTTTGTTTTGTAAAAATTGTAAAATTGCCACAATAATAATCATCATAAATTAAATACCTTAATAATAACAAATCATAAACAACATAAATTTTATATATAGAATCATTCTCTTTTTGTACTGGCAATGAATTGTATTAATTTTGTATAAAAATGTGGGTCAAAATTTAATATCTTATAGGGTAGATATAAATAAATTTCTGTAATAACAATGACATATTGGACGTAAGACACCTCAGTCCTCCCGTGACCATGATCACTGTAAAGTGTTCGAAACGTCGGGAAATTAAAAATCAAATACAAACGCGATAGAATCCGTAAAAGTAGTTTTATTTCAAACAGTTTGTGAATCGCAAAAAATATTGTCCTACGCGGAAATCGAACCCACGTCACTGGCATGGACGGGTGGTATTTTAACCACTATGCCATTTATGTTATATTTTTTCAAATGTATATTTTTTTTTTCAAATGTGTAATATTTTTTGAGATGTGTTATTATTTTTTTTGAATCGTTATAATATTTTTTTCAAATGTGTATTTTTTTTTTAAACGTATAATATTTTATTCAAATGTGTAAACTCGTTTTCAAAGGTGCAATTTTTTTTTCAAATGTCTAATATTTTTTTTACAAATGTGTAATTTTTGCGCACACATCAGAAATCATTGACATAGGTACTCAATGTATAATAAGGTACTCAATGTATAATATCTTAGAAGTTATAAAACATTAGCCAATATATTTTGCCGGGAATCGTGCAAGGAAGTTAAACAGTGATGCTCGTAAAAAAATGTTTGAGCATCATATTTGTGGACTAAACAATATTGTCTCAACGTAAATCTAAATAGAAAAACATGTGTAGCCTAATAAGTTTAGTATATTTTTTGTATAATATATCGTATCTAATTTTAATAAATCACCATATACTTGTTCTCTTTTATTATATTGGCAATCAGCTACTTATACGAGCCATTATTGCCAATGTCAAGTTATAATTTTCTTTTATTTATTTATTTACCACATACAACCATCATTACAGGTAGTAGGTACCTAATTCAATGGAAGTGTACAAATTATAAAAAATATAATAATTAAAATCAAAATAATCTCATTTTTTAATTTAAATTCTAAATATACCTTATATGTCAAATTGTAATTATTAGCTGTGTGGCAGTGGCTACGAATACTACCAACCCTTACTTTGCTCGTGAATGTCGTAAAAGACGACTAAGAGCCTTATAGCGACCTGGGCAAACTTCATCTGATGCCGTTTGGTCAACAATTACATTCCCAAGGAGGGTTGACGTCTGGCAGGCGGCCGGTCATAAAACTGTTGCCAATAACTTTTACAATATATACTATGAAAGAAGAGTACATATTGTATCGACCCCAAGTAATTGGGATGGAAGTAGGAGAATGATGATCAAATTGTAATTATACATCTTCAGAAATTAAAAATGCATAAATAGCTTTTGTGAATTCACTCAATGAACATGAAAACATTTCAAGTCAGTCAGCAATCGAGTTAAGTGCACGCAGGGCCCACGTCAACGGCGCCAGCTGCAGTAGGTTGGTACGCCCTTGCGGTAATTTAAATAACTGTGGCCGTCGTCGTCTGGCAACACATTCTCCCGGAACTTAAAATTGATTCTTCACATCACTAGAGTCTCTTTATGTTAGTCATTGTCTTTACATACATACATATCATCACGCCATATACCTTGTAGGGTAGGCAGAGAGAACAGAGTGCTAGAGAACTCTATCCTTGCATACTTCACTCGCTTTCTCAACATTCATAATTCTCTTCATACACGCTCGCCAGTTTCGGAGACTCTTGACACCACCTTCCTTCAGTACGTGTTTTCCTTCCGTCATTGTCTTTCAGTAAGACAAATCCAACGTGGATTTTTTTTCTTTTTATATCCACAGTATTATGGCCACACTGTTAATGGTATTATCTTCTGGTTATTTTAGTAAAATCATTATACGTTGTAAAGCACTTTTATATCATATTTACTATATTCCAGCAGTTCATTCGCGTCACATTATATGAAATGCTATTTTGTTTTAAAATTTTTGAATTTATTATTTACATTAATAGAGTTGTACCAATTTATATATGCGAATGAAAACTATTATCACCAGTAGCAAACTGACTATTATCTCTCTTTTCTGTGAGTTCCATGCTTAGGTTACCTGGAAGAGATCGCATAAAGCGATAACGCCACCATTTGTACAATTTGTATTAGACTAGCTTTTAAGTGAAGTTTTTCATTCTAACTGGTGTACACATAAAGAATCCCTATCCCTACTAATATATAAATGTGAATGTAAGTTTATTTGTTACGCTTTCACGCTAAAACTACTCAACTGATCATCATGAAACATTGTACACATATTCTTGGAGGTATTAAAAGTAACATAGGATACTTTTTATTAAAAAAAAAACAAAATTTTTATATAAAAATTAAAAAAAAATGTTTGTCAAAAAATCTCAAAATCTAGCTTCTTCAACGCCATCTAGCAGTCCAGTCATGAAGTTCCAACCCTGAGTATTGTAATACCGTTGCACTGTATTACCGATGGTCAAAAATAAAAATAGGGGATCAAAAACTTTAGGAAAGTAACCTTTTACGCGGGCGAAGCCGCGGGCAGAAGCTAGTTTTCTATATATCTATCTGAGATAAAACTTAAAACACTAAGATATGGAATGTAATACAAGACTATCACATAGCACTTTTATTTTCTATCGAAATGTCCAGACCATCGTATAATAGGGTTGATTTGTACAGAAACCCTCCCTTATTTTTTTAATCGACTTCTAAAAGGAGGAGGTTATCAACTTCATTGGTTTATATTTTTTTTATAAAATAAGAAAAATAATTCTTAGCATATATTATCTTTTTGTGAAGGACAATTGACATTTGATTCATAAGGAAGGTTAACCATTTTCTGTTAGATATAGAAATATAAGTGACTAGTCACGTTTAAATTTTTTAGTAGGGTTTTATATATATTCCCAGGCCATTGATTTTTTTTGTAGGTGTCGATATATCTCATCGCCACCTGGGGTGAGTTACATCACTGGGGGTAACATATAAACTTTCTCCGTGAAAAAATACATACAAATACATACCAATTTTCATAATGATCGATCAAATAGTTTCTGAGTTTAGCGATGCCATATATACAAATATCCTCTTTTATAGATATATATTTTTAAACATATGCTTACTTCACAATCATCATTCTCCTACTCTTATCCCAATCACTTGGGGTCGATGCAATATGTACTCTTCTATCATAGTACATATTGTAAAAGTTATTCGCAATAGTTTTATGACCAGCCGCCTACCAGATGTCAAGCCACCTTGGGAATGCAATCGGTGACCAAACGGCATCACATGGAGTTGGTCCAGGTCGTTATAAGGCTCTTAGTCGTCTTTTACGACATCCACGAGCAAAGTAAGGGTTGGTAGTATTCGTAGCCGCTACCACACAGCAAAAATGCTTCCTTCACAATAGGAGGCAAAAAAAGTTTAAGTGATATAATTTTTAGTTTTTATGATAACGACAGTTAGAAGTATAAATTATTTATATATATTTTTGTTTATCCGTTATCAAATAACTTGTAAAATATTGTATTTTGGTAAACCAGGTGTCGTTAAAAGCGTTTGATTACTCGCTAAGTATAGGCCATGTCACGTCTCACTAAATTCAATATGGCGCACTTTATATAAAGTTATTTCTGATCCGTGACAATAAAGTTTCGTCGCGCATAGGCCCGGTGTCTATCACATAGTTAGTATTAGTTCAGACACCGTCATTTATTCTATCTTAATAATATTATTTTATATTACATATTATGTAACTAACCTGCTGTGTAGTAGCAGCTACGAATACTACCAACCCTTACTTTGTCCGTGGATGTCGTAAAAGACGACTAAGAGCCTTATTATACCTTGGGCCAACTCCATCTGATGCCGTTTGGTCAACAATTACATTCCCAATAAGATTTGACGTTTGGCAGGCGGCCGGTCATAAAACTTTTGCCAATAACTTTTACAATATGTACTATGAAAGAAGAGTACATATTGCATCGACCCCAAGTAATTAGAATAAGAGTAGGAGAATGATGATTATGTAACTAAATTATTATACATACATACATATCATCACGCCGTAGTGAAGAGCAGCTGATTGTATCTTGCCCGCTCGTGTACACTCGGCGGTCCCGACTTCACCCGAACGAGTCTTTCACCTCAGACCGTGACGGATCAGTCTCACTTACAGCCTACGAAAAAATCTGTGTGCAGTGCGCTAAAAGAAGTTTTCACTTCAAAAAAGTTAAAACTGCCATATTGAAAGTTAAATTAAAGGCCTTAATTAGCACTTTAAATAAGTGTATAGATTAATTGGTATTCCATTGCTTTGCTTAAATTGCTTTATTTAGTCTTTAAAAATAAAATACTCCAAATATAAATAAAATATCATAAAAAATATTAAGTGAAAAGCAAGTCCCATAAACTGAAACTCAAGTGCGAATAGTTTGCGTTCTAAAAATTAGAATACAAGAAAATATTTATCATAGCGATGTTCAGAATATAGTGGTCATAAGCTTGTTTATGCGAAGGATTGTTTACATAACAACACACTTCATAATAACAGAAGAAAAATAGACAAAAGCGAAGTTCCCACCACTGACTCTATGTTAAATTTTTTCTTATCTTTTTAGAGTGCATTTTGTTCGTATTTTAGTTTTAATTTTTGAACTTATAAATTAATTTTGATTTCAGACCAGATTATGGGCAAAGCCCATTTGACGAAAAGGATAAAGAGTTAGAAGATCTTATGTCACCTTATAATGACGCAGCTGTAGCTGGAAGACAGATGTTCAATTGCCCCTCCATATATTCTGGATGTCCTGAGGGTCAAGGTGTTATGGAGTTGTTTAGTATTTTGAGGGAAGAATAATAAAACATGTTTTTCAATAAACTAATGTATAATATATTGAAGCTATATTCTAAAGCGGGATTTTTAATTCCGACATCACACTTAAAACAGCTAATTAAAGTAATAAATAATATTATAATTAATACAATATATTTTATTAGTGATTTATTTTATACTATCATCATTATAATTAGTTCAACTTGATTACGAGCGAAAACTGAATATCACACTTGGGACTCGAGCTCACGCCTATTGGAATACCGTTTCAATCATCATACCATTCTGTGTAATGTGTAAACATAGTCGGGTAGATAGCACACGTATCTCATAAAGACGAAAATATAATACGAACCGAAAATTGAATGTCATACGACACACTCACACTCTCACACTTGTCTGAGTGGCGATGTTATGACAAATTAAAAGCTTTTTTAGAGTGTAGTAGGTGACCCTGCTTATTCTCTTGGTGATGTTTTATCCAGTTTTTATCTTCTATGACAAAGTTAAATAAAAGGTATAATAAAAAAAAACATCTTAATCTCATTATTACCAATAACTAACACCATTTGAGATTTAATCTCATAGGTACCGCCTTTTTTAATATAAATAAAAGCGAAATTCATGTATTTAAGATAAATAATACGATTTTTATTCACCCATATACCTACCAAAATAATTCGTGTATTATACTCTGCAATATAGATTTATTTCCTAAGACCAGAACACAATTGTTGACAAAATGATTATTGCCGCATATAAACCTCAACAATACCGCCGTCTCTGTTTCTCCTAAGGCATTGGTATACACATCTCTGTCTTCTAGAAAGATAATGAAAGCTCAGCGCATGGTAAGCACAAAATAAATCCAGTTAGTTACTATTGGACTACTCAATAAATTCTCGAAGCGACTAAATGGGGTACTATTCAACTGATTGCCCATTGGGTCCCATGGGCTATAGTAGTATTTCTCTTTGAATTGCAACTTGAGTAAGGAATTTGTAAGTTATTCTTCTGAGTGAGGTAATTGGGATCATTTGTGACATTTGACACACCTTAAACTTAGAAAGTTCCATAATACAAATAACAGAGTAAATAGATTAAAATTAACTTAGCTTGAGCTGAATTTCAACTTAAGTTAAACGACAATTCTACAATTCATTTGCTTTTGAAATTTATTGAATTTGTCGTAAAAATATCTATTTTCACGACTTTCAGGAAAAGCAAATTGCTAGAAGAATTTTTCAGCAGTAATCTCCTAGAAAATTTATGCCAACTTGACGAGTATAGTTTGATAGATTGTGTACCTATGTGCGTTATTAAATATGTCCAAAATTATACTATGATCGGCAAAAGAGACTATTATAAATGGAACATAGAACCATATCTATTAAAAACCATATCTACCAAAAAAACATATCTATTAAGAACTTGAATAACGATATCTAAAAGTAATAATCATTCACAGTAACGGAAGGTAAATATTGTACAATGATTCTTGGAAAGAGATAGTCGATTTATTTCAGCTTCGTAAGGCACTGTCCCTATCGCACTCTACGTATGTGACGTCATACAAAGCACTAACAGTCTATTAGTAGTATCTATTAAATTGTTAAAACAATTGCTATTTCTTTAGTAAATAATATATATATCTATTTTATAAATTTCTTTCTAAAGCGTTACACTTTTAAAAAGTCTTACATATATATTTTTGATTGGATATAACTCAACAGAATATACTCTTATACATACAGGTAGTGCGCGAGAGAGACAACGGCTCTAAGAAGCCGAAATTAACCAATTGCCTCTTTCCAATGATCGAAGTGCAATATTTATTGTCAGAGATTGTACCATAATAACCTTTACAAGAAACGTTTAACGACGATTTCTATCGAATGTATTATTGTTGACCAAAGCTATGTCGTATTTCTAACAAAAGAGAAGATTTCAAATAAAATTTATAGATAATTTGCCTATATATATTATACTAGCAAACCGCCCTCGCTTCGCTTCGGTTACGTCAGTTCAGTTGTGTAGTTTACTTTCGCTACATAGAATTTCTTTCGGAGAAGGAATTTCTTAAAATCTAACTTCCTTTGACCTTTACAAGGCAGAAAGAATGTTCAGACAAAATTCCAAGTCCGTAGGAGCTATACTTAAAAAAAAGAAATCTCTTATATATATGTATATATATATATATATATATCGACTTTCACAGAAGAATCCTCCATCCTTTATTTTAAATTAATAATATCCAATTTGTATTTGCATACCTATTTTTTTATATACACTTCTTTTGCTCTTTTACATTTGTGGTGGATGGTGTAGAAAAATCCCTCGCGTAGTGTTCGGAGCGACGAAAGAGTGGCGTGCAGATTATCACCAGATGTATTAATTCACCCTTGCCTTTGGAGCTGACCATAATTACCTATGCCTAGATATCATTAGGATTTCGTTCACTTCTAAATATAAAAAAGATCCTTCCACCTATAGATATTATACTCTCGCACCTAAATGGATGCTAAATATTAAACATTAATCAATAAAAATAAAAAGTGTGTGTATGTACACGCGTTAGAATTTATCCTTCTTTGGCGTAACAAGATAAAAATCTTTTAATTTTTTTTATCTTTCGCTTTATTCTACGTTTGTAGAAAAAACGACACTAACAATAGAAAAAAGGTATTTAATACATTGTATGTTTTGTTATAACGCATTATCTAGTTAAATAAAGTTTATTTAAATATCACAAAAAAAACTATAATGTTGACTATAGCTAACTTCAGAGTGTCGGTTTTAAGTGACGGTGTGCGTGCGCATCGTAAAAATGTACATACATATCATCACGCCATATCCCTTGCAGGGTAGGCAGAGAGAACAGAGTGCCAGAAAACTCTATCCTTGCATATTTCACTCGCTTCCTCAGCATTCATAATTCTCTTCATATACGCTCGCCGGTTTCAGAGACTCTTGACTCCACCTTCCTTCAGTACGTGACCAATCTGGTCTATGTAGATAAGTCTCGGTCTCCCGCGGTACCTATATCCTTCCACTTTCGCAAAATTTACTTACTTTTTCAAAATTTACTTATGAAAATTTACTCTCATTATTTTACCATAACGCGCCAAAAGAAGTATAACTTCAAAATTTTTTAGCAAAAACTAGATAAATAACGTTAGATATAAATTCACTTCTGATGTATTCTTCTAATGCATACGCATATTTTATATGTAATCCCAAGTTGCTTAGAAACTAAACCTAACTAGCATATGAACTAGAATTCCACAAGATAATTTAATTAAAAATAGCTGTACATGGCAGCATCCGACAGTGGCTTGTTAGTGGTTTGTAGGTTTACATTACGTTATGATGACATAATATTTATTCAATCTTATTAGTATCCTGCATTATATTCTGTTTCCATATAACGTTTTTAATATATTTTTTTTATAAAGAACTAAAGAAATAATATAACAGTATTTTATAGAGATTAATAATTTATTCATCATCATTATCTCAGCCCACATACGTCCCACTGTTGGGCTCGGGCCTCCTTCACAATTGGAGGGAAATTGACCTACTATACCACGCTGGTCAGACGTGTTAGTATAGCTTGCCCTATACTAACGGCTCGGCTTTTGAGTCGGAAGAGCCAAAAATTAGAATTTATATAGGTTTAAAGTTTTTAAAGAGCCACATTTTTTTTTGCCAACAATAATTTGTGCCTAATCCTCATTAATGAATTTGTATATGTTTTCTTTATAAAATATTTTTTTTTGCGTATAGAACTAAAGAGCCGCAACTTCACATCCAAAGAGCCACATGTGGCTCGCGAGCCGCAGGTTGCCGACCCCTGGTATAGGGTTTTATTTCGAGTTTTCCTTCTTTGCATATTATATCCTTTTATGCATATTATATCCCTTTATCGTCTTTTACGATACCCACGGGTTAGATAGAGGGAGGTGAATTGTATTCTTACTCCGTCACCACACGGAGAAATAAATGGCTGTGTCAGAGTGGGAATCTAGTATTTGGATACAGGCACTACCGTCACCCAGTATAGGTACTATGCTGGATGATACTACCTTCCGTATTGCAGTTTGCCTTCGTTTGGGTGTTCCAGTTCGTTCTCCGCATCGATGTCACTGTGGACAGCAAGTTGATAGTCTCGGACACCACGGCCTATCGTGCAGCAGGAGCGCAGGCAGAATATCAAGGCATGCCAATATCAACGAAATGATCCGTCTAGCTCTTGTCTGATATTTTTATCACGGTAAAATTAATTTGGAAAATTCAAAAGTGCATGCCTCATAATTTTATATTATTTATCATTTACTGTTAGTCAATGCCATAAATGAAAATGAAAGAAAAAAATGCTTTTGAAATTTCATGCCATTTTCGACGTAGTGCTAAACATAGCTGCATAGGCTGTATGGGATTTGTTCCCTTTGCCTGTCCGAATTGACGAACAGAAAATGTAAATGAACCCAATTTTCATAAGGTATACATACATACACTAAAGACTAAGCAGTTTAGTTTTTTTATTAATTGCAATTAAACAACAAAGACTTACCAAGCCAATTTTGAAAGGAAACAGCGCGCTGCGATTATTAAGCTTTTAATAAAAGAAAAACTTCGATACATTATTTTTTACGGTCATGAGACTGCCAGATCCTTATCGAAACATCCGGACGTTCTATTTTATTTTTATAATTTCTTTTTCTTACTTTTAACAAAATAATTATTTTTAAATATATCAAATACGTTGAAATGAATATTTTTTCTTTACATAATATGTATTATCCTATAAGTACATTGTGAGAAAAATACAGTCATTTTTAGTTTTGAAAAGTCCTCGATTTTCATAAAACGAGAGTAGAGCATCACTTCAACGCTTCGCTTATAAGGCGTGCAATAAGGTTATAGTGTCTATCCGTATAGTTCGATCATTGGTCACCGTGAACGTTTGGAAGTAAGCCTATAATTGTCAGCCTAGTAAAACTTTCATTCAACTATCCGTCAATCAGATGACATCGACGGTTGACTCAAGATTCGCTCAGAAACTTAAAACCAATAATTACATGTTTGTAACTAAGTTAAGCTAATAAGTGAGCCGTTATAGTTCTTCTTGGTATTCTTATATCCCTCTATTGAGCACAAAGCCCCTCTATAACGAGATAGGACTTGATCTATTATTATACAACACTTTATCTGAATCTCTTCTCTTGTAATGATATTACCTGATTATCTATCAGTCGCCTTTTACAACATGTACAAGTAAAAAAGGAGTGGTGATTAATATTAATTCTTGGTAACTACACTCATTTGCAAAAAAAACGGGCACCTAAGCAATGAACCATTTCAAATGTTAATATTTCTTTGTTTGATAATTATAGGTAGTTTTATCCACACAATTTGGTAAATTAATAAGAAAATAATCGTTTTCATCAGTATTTCATAAAATTTAGATACAATTTATGGGAAATAATGCTAAACCTCGCTAGTAGTGTATATTCGCTAGTAGTGCATATGCTCATGAAGTAAAAATAAAAAAGTTTTTTTGTTTGTTTTTCTTTAATAAAGTAAAAGCAGATAAATGTTTAGTATCGAGTGTGACCCCCTCTAGCTAAAATCACAGCTTGAATTCGTCTGGGCATGCTAGCGAGTATATCCCGGATACTTGCTTGCGGAATACGTTCCCACTCCGCAGTAATCACATTCTTCAGCTCTCTGATGGTCTGCGGAGCTGGGTGTACTGATCTCACACGCCGTTTCAGAACGTCCCAGACATGCTCTATGGGATTGAGGTCGGGACTTCGAGCTGGCCAATCCAAACGACGAATGCCGACCTCTTGCACATACGCATTAACATCGCGGGATCGGTGGGCGCGAGCATTGTCGTCCATAAAAATCGAGTCTTCACCTAGAGCGGCCAATGCGGGTTGTGCATGAGAAATTAGAACTTCCGTTATGTATCGATGCCCAGTCAGTGAGCCGTTTTCAATGAAGACTAACTCTGTACGATCCATTGAATTTATTCCTGCCCAAAACATAACAGAGCCCCCACCATAAGGTGTGATTTCTTCGAAACATGCCTCTGCAAAGCGTTCTCCTTGTCTTCTTAGCACTCGCCGACGTCGATCTTCACCGAACAGAGATATCCTGGCTTCATCAGAGAACAAAACCCTATTCCAATCGTCTTGAGTCCATGATTCACAATTTCTAGCGAACCTAAGCCTGTGAACTCTGTGCTCACGGAGTAATTTGGGGCCGCGGGCCGGGCGGTGACTGCGTATATTGGCAGCGAGAAGCCTCCTCCTGACCGTCCATAGACTAATATGCACATTTCTTACTTCTTGGAGGTTGTTCTTAAGATCCACATACGAAGATTTGCGATTTCTCAATGCGCGACTCACAAGAAAACGATCATCCCGTGGTTGGGTACATGGTTTTCTTCCAGAACCAGGCCTTCTCTCGACGGAACCAGTCTCCTGATATCGCTGCCAGGTCCTTTGGACTGTCGAGCGACTAACATTTAGCCTCCTAGCCACGAAACATTGGCTGCAACCCTCTTCAAGCAGCGCGATAATTTTGGTAGCTTTTACCACTTTATCTACCATTTTTGATACAGCCAAACAGCATTAAATAAAGCTTTGACAGTCAAGGATATGAAATTAATCGATAAAAATTGAATAAAAGTTATGAAAGTCGATGTTAACTTCTGGAACTTCGCGCCAAAAATGTAGGATAAAAAGGGGTTTTCTGTAAAAATGAACATCAAATGAAAAATTGAATTTAGAACGTACTTTTTTAAATACCACAGCATTTTTAAAACCGGCCAGTAACGTGTACAAACGATTGAAACCTTTTTGGTATTGTATCTTTTTAAATATGAATGAAAATCAAAACCGCCCGTTTTTTTTTGCAAATGAGTTTATATTGAAGGCTCTTAAGACTAAAATTCACCACCTATCTTGGCTATGGAAGTCGTAAAATACGAATAAGAGATACAATATGTATCTATGCAAAGGAAGGCAAATTCGAAATAAAACCTTATAACTTGTATTAACATTTGAATTATTTTAAAGAGGTTTAAACTTAGCAGTGAACTTATGTGTGTGAGATAATAATAAAAAGAAAGAAAACTTCAACACCATCTAGCTTTCCGTGTGGTGACGGAGTAAGAATACAATTCACCATCTTACCCGTGGATGATCGTACGAGACGACTAAACGATATAAAATAATAATAATTTATTTTCTCACCACAATACCTACATATATGAAAAAGAAAACAATGATCTGCAGGATTAGGAAAAAAAGAGATACATATTGAGCAAGACTGGTGCCTAAACTAGGCTCAGAGCCTGTATTTCAGGTCACCAGATCTCCACCCGTATGCCTATCTTACTAATTAATTAATTAATTAATTTTCCATATTTCACCTATACAACAGAACAATCTCAAAACATTGCAAGATGTGTGTATAATAGGTATATGACAAAAAAAATATATGTAAATGTCCTATATTTAGTGGGTGATGTTATAACAATGTGTATGTACTTATATGTCTAGTGAGTGATATATATGTGAGTGAACAAATGTTTATTTAATATTTGCAGTGACTAATGTACATAACCATATATTGAAAGTGTGTAGTAGTAAAGTATACACATACTTGTACACTCATAACAGTAGGCAGCAAGTTACAAAATGCATATAACATCTATGCGAGAGAAGGAAAACCTATACCAACGGTCTGACCAGCGTGGTATAGTAGGTCAATTGCCCTTCCATTATGGAGGCGGTCCGAGCCCAACAGTGGGACATGACGGGCTGAGATGATAATGATGGTCTAGCTCATAATACCATTCCATAGATGTCAAGAAATTGGTATCGGTGGTTACCGAAATAGCAGTGAGGAGAAAATACGACAGATCATGGGATCGCATTTCGCTCATATCATCCGGTCCAGATGATAGTTAGTTAAAAAAAAAAAGAAAATATGATAACGATGCCAAATATATTGTTTTAAAATTTTATCTATTTTTATGAATATTTGAATATCACATATACATATAAAGAAACATATATATAGCTGTGTGGTAGCGGCTAGTAATTCTACCAATCCTTACTTTGCTCGTGGATGTCGTAAAAGACGACTAAGAGCCTTATAACGACCTAGGCCAACTCCATCTGATGCCGTTTGGTCAACAATTACATTCCCAAGGAGTGTTGACGTCTGGCAGGCAGCCGAGCATAAAACTATTGCTAATAACTTATACAATATGTACTATGAAAGAAGAGTAAATATTTTATCGACCCCAAGTAATTGGGATAAGAGTAGGAGAATGATGATGATTTGAATATCACATAGAACTATATTATATTCTATGTAATTTTAAAGCATTTGTTCAGGCATAAATTAGACAATCACGCTGAAGAACACAGAAGATATCTATTAACGAATTAATGCAATTTTAAATTTCGACATAGCAACTTCGGGACATATAGTTTTGATTTAAAATATAAATGAGAATAAAACAATACTGTTGATATTTTAATTTAAAAATATAAATATTAACAAGTATATTCAAATAGTGTCAGTATAAAGAGAGACATGAAGTAATGAAAAAGGGCACGCTGATAGCGAAACTTCACAGTCTTCAGACGTCGTATTATGCCATTTATCCGTAGTTGACGACTGCTGTCTGCAAATATAAATAAATTCGCTCAAATGACTAGTTCACAAATCACGTCTAGATTTTATTCAGCTCTCTGGTTTTAAGAAACATTCATAGTTGCTGTCTCGGTAGTTTGATTAAAAATGTTATTTACAAAGGTCACCCCTAGTATTTTGACAGCATTTTATTCGACGTATATACTTCGTATATACTTTAAAGATATATACTTTGAAGTAAGTATTAAATGAAATAAATAATTATTATATAGTTGTAGAATTTTTAACCATCGCTGTGCGTTGATAGATTTAGAATACAGAATGTCACTACCACGTATTTTCCTTTACGAATTGTAAAGACCGGCTGAAGGATCATTAGGAATTTGCTGCCGTATTCTTTGAACAAATTATAATGCAAGCTGCAATGATTAACCCGCCTGCTAATTTAGTGACTTTGGTATGAGCTTTCTTTTGGGAGATCAAAACTTATGTTATGTGCTAGAGCTACACCGCTAAAAGTTCTTATCTGCAGCCATAATTAGTAATATTTTTTTTATTGCTTATGGTGGCAAACGAACATGCAGGACACCTGATGGTAAGTATTACTGCTGCCCATGGACTTTTGCTATACCAGTGGCACAGCTAGGCTAAAAACCCCAAATCCACTCAGAAAGTTAGGTTATTGGATCTCGCTCAAAGAACGAGGCGCAACAGCCTATTGCCATTACTCAGAGTCGATCTTCTATGAGAGTGTGGTACTACCCAGGACAGACCGGCCCGCGGCTGTAGATAGAGAACTGTCAACAGCGTGGTCTTACCACTGGTAGGACGTGTAACTTTACACATACAACATACACATTTAGAAAGTTGGCTTGCTGGATCTGGCTCAAAACGAGGTGCAATAGCACTTTGCCACTGCTCAGACGTCGACTTTCTTCGAGAATCTGGTTCTCGGAACGGATCTTGCCACGCCTGTAGACTAAAAACTGACAGCAGTGTGGCACTATAACATATAGACATAAATTTCAAGCAAGATAAGGAAAACTCGAAATAAAACTTAATATCAACCCGTTTGACCAGGGTGTTACAGTAGATTCAGTTTCCTCCTATTATGAAGGAGGCTTGAGTCCAGCAGTGCGACGTATATGATTCGAGTTAAATGGATGAACGAAAAGCTTTAGAGCTACGCAGCTGACAGTTTTCAGTCTATAACCATAAAAGGGTTGACTCATCTGTCTGCAGAAAATGGATGTCAGAAGTAGCATTTTGCTACTTCGCTTAGTTTGGTGAACAAAAAAGCGAGAAGCTCAAGTTTCCCTTTACGGCTGGCATTGACCTGCCTGTAAACCTGGTATTGTGGATGTCCAGCACTGCCGGGTTACATTTACCATTTTTGATTTGCTTGCTGAATGATAAACCACGGGTTGATATAGGTTTCTATTTCCAGTTTTCTTTTTCTTGCAGTGACGTTATCAACTTGGCTCTCTTAGTCGTCTTGTGGGTTATCACCCATGGGAAAGCAAGGAATGGAAATATATTATGTTCTATGTTATCACACTGAAAATATATTGTGTAAGACTTTATTTCTTTTTATTATTAAAAACTTTGTCGGGTATAAAACAAGTACTCACCAAATAGCAGATCAGGAACTGGAGCAGCACTGCCGATGTCTTTAGGTCTTAAATACTGATTTTTGGATAGTAATTATCGATAGTGAAGTAATTGTTACTAAGCGGTGTCCGCGACTGATACATGCGGGGCGAGAAGAGGAGAGGTAGGCTGCGTAGCAAGTACTTGTCGCCACCATTCAGAAATGATGCAATTAGATCTGCTATCAATTATCTATAATAACGCGTATTTGATCGACCTTGAGTATATTGCTTTGAAATATTTTTTTACTAAAATTTTGTTTAAGCCTTGATCACTGTTGGGACTGTTGCAAATGTTGAAAGATTTTAATATAAGAGTAAAATATTTCCACACCTATTGCTTTTTTTTTTAAATATTTATAGGCCATATTACTCAAGAATCTTATTCTCAAAATTTATTTCACGGTCTATACTTTATGAAACAGAAGTGGTTAGAACGTGCCAGACCTAAAGTAATTTCCGAACCCGAACGCCAATTTTCACGTAAAAATTGCTCATAATTTCATTCCAACATTTCAACAGACATCAGCTATGGACGTAATTTCATTAAAAATGACATTTTATATTACCTGAACACCATTTTTAAAAGTTTGTGGTATATTTTTCGTGGTTCATCGACCGTTTTCATTTCACAAATGGCTCGTCTGACGCACTGGAAACCATTCAGGCCGTTTCTGAAGCAATCAATTTGATTATGTTTCCGTAGTTAATTAATTCATTTGGTTTTTAATTGATGAATTGAGATGACAGGCGACATTACCATTATGTAAAATACCCCTAAGGGACTGTGCCTTTTATTTAGTCGTACCTAATTATATATTCAGCAGTTTATGCTAGGTTTTCTAGATGATGATGGAACTCGAAATAAAATACCATGTCAACTTGTTTGACCTGCATAGACTAAAGGGCCACTTTTCTTCCATTGCGAAAAGAGCTTGTTCCCAATTATAGGACATTTATAATTTAACAATGGGACATATGTATATAAACTAATAGCTTTTGCCCACGACTATCCGCTATATGGAAATTACGCATGACGAATACGTAAAATATAATTTTCAATATTTGTGTCGTAGGATATGAAACATCAAAAAGAAATTCACCCCCACTTTACGCCCTTGCAAGGTAATATATCCTACGATGGCTGATGACCAGAATATATCTTTTTAGAGAGTATTTCACAGATATAAGACGCTATCTAGCATTTAGCAAATTTTTAATTCAATATGAAATCAAAAAAATTATCACTGCAATAATTCCCTATTTTTCATCCTTAGAAAATGAAAATTTACAAATATTAAAAAAAACTTTTTAGGTATTTTTACTGAAAAATATTTGTGCTTGACTTGCTCATTAAAACAATACATAGTTTTTTATCTATCCATACATACTTTGTTACAGCGTTTCACTTCTTTGGGGTTGAATTTCGTTAAAGCTTTTTTAAGTGAATATTTACGCCTAAAAACGAACCAGCTGTCAAAATTTCATGTTTCGAGTTTCGATTCGGCGTTGATGATATTGTTAATCAGCTTCTTTGTATATATAAGTAGAAAAAAGTAACAAATATAAAAAAAAAGTACCGGCCTTTACCTAACATAAAATGTTTTTCTTTAAATCAGACTTGAAATAAATATCTGAGTATATACCCAAACGAATTACCCACATTGTGTTAAAAGAGTTGACATATACTATCTAAATAAATCGGTTTTTTAGGTGCTAGAGAAAGTGGCGTATTTATTTAAGCTTTTTATATCACTTAGAGACTTTTTTTTGTATATGACCTACAAACAAATTGAACTAGTTTTGACCTCCAAATAAAATTTTGTTCATGTTAGTGCACACGGTTTATCTTATTTTACATCATTAATTATATACTTTACTCTTTAAGAGGGTTACTCGTACTTTAATCTTTTAAAATATATCTACATTAGCTATGTAACGTTTGAATTGTAATTAATACGGGTCGAAATTATAAATTACTAATAATTTAAATTTTGCTGGATTTGTATACATTAATAAAAGTTACTACTCCATCCCTTCATACGACACAGTTTTATAGCTTTCAAACTGACTAATAATATATTGTATATCTTGGATGTGGATTTAGCCGAGATGGAAGGTACACTACTGGTATAAAGCGAAGGGTGAATACGGGAAAAAGAGTGAACGGAGCGTTGGGGTAACTTCTCGCTAGCCACCACCTCAGCCAGAAGGCACATGTAGCAATATATAATGCAGTGCTTGTCCCAACATTACTGTATGGAAGCGAGAGTTGGGTATGTAGAAAAGAGTATGAAAGTAAAATTAATGCGGTCGAAATGCGATCTCTACGAAAAATCTGTGGAGTAGACTGATCGATCGCACTCGTAACGACGACGTAAGAAAGCGAGTAGGTATGAAAGAGAGTATTGGTGCAAAGATGCGAAAGGGAATGCTCCGATGGTTCAGACATGTGGAAAGAATGCCGAACGAACGTCTGGTTAAGAAGATATACAATGCGAAAGTGGAAGGATGTAGGTACCGGGGGAGACCGAGACTCATCTACCTAGACCAGATCGGTCATGTACTGAAGGAAGGTGGAGTCAAGAGTCTCCGAAACTGGCGAGCGTGTATGAAGAGAATTATGAATGTTGAGGAAGCGAGTGAAATATGCAAGGATAGAGTTCTCTGGCACTCTCTTTTCTCTGCCTACCCTGCAAGGGACATGGAGTGATGGTATGTATGTGTGTATGTATGTGTAATAATATATTAAAAAAAAGTAATAGACTATTTTTAAAAATTTCTTCACTAGTAGACTGTTACATTATCATCATCGTCTCAGTTCATATATTTCCCACTGTTGAGCTGAGTCTCCTCCATAATGAGAGCTAAATTGACTTACTATACCAAGCTGGTCAGGCTTGATAGATTTTTGTTTCACGTTTTCTTTCTCTTGCATAGATGTTACATGCGTTTTTATATCCCTTAGTCGTCTCTTACGATCACCAACGGGTAAGATAAAGGGTGGTGAATTGTATATTAATTCCGTTACTACACGGAATTATTACATTACGAGAGTAATATAGCCTATATTATTAATTCTAACTTTAATAATTAAATCCAAGGTATAAATAAAACACAATTCATCTCAACATTTCATTATAGAGATCTCGATTTTAATTAAATTTAGCTATCTCTACTTTACTTTATTCATCCCTTATCATAAAAATATTTAATATAAATAAGTGTTTATCTGTTCATAGTTGGGACGGGTCACTACTTGGTTATATAATGAATCTATTTTAAAGTGTTCATAATTGTATGTATATTCTAAATGTAATTTGCTTTTGTCGCTTATGATTTGATCGTGCTCACGGAAAGGTCTCTGCTTATAGTAGCAATGTGAAACTATTTTTTTTACTTCCCTCTAGTAAAGATTAAGAGGCATGATAGTTGCTCTAATAGTTAAGTTGTGATCTGGAGCCTCGTGTGGGATGTAATAGCAGTCATAATGTTCGTGCATTATATTTTGGAAAAGAAATATGTCCGAGGTTTGAATAATAACAATCGAAGTTAATAGTTACAAATTATGTTCTATAAAATTTTATGGATGTAACTAGAAAAATAAAACCGAACCCTTTGAGTTTCTTCACTTAAGGCCGCTTTCAAAGTCAATCAAGGAAGATAAAATTTGCTGTGAACAATAAATGAAACTTACACACTTACTTATCCAGCAAGGTTTCTAGATGATTGTAAACAGTTCTTCTATGAATATAATGATTTCTCAAAGGATGGAAGGTATCTGGTGGCTCATCCCAATTCATACGAAATCCAACCGCTTGTGCAAATATTTGAGTCCACGGTATTACATTTGCTTTAAAGTTGAATCGTAGCTGAAAATGACAATACATTTTCTTTTAAATGGCAAACTTTTATATGGAAACACGTTTGCATATTTAATCACACATTATTTTAAGCGATATTAGACCCAAATTTTGGACTCTAGCATCTTCTAGACTCCAGCTTATATATGTAGTGTACGAGGTACAAGGTTTTTGAAATAGGGTTGAATTAGTTTAGTATTCATCATTTAATTCACTAAATAATAATTTATTAATATCATCCTCATATTATGAACCGTATATGACCATGTGTAAATGTTTACTACCTTTTTACGAGAAAATAATAAAAAAAAAATACGTATAAATCTTTACAGTAATATTCAAATTCAATTTCAATTTATTCAATCCAAAATATTATATAATACATACATATCATCACGCCATGTCCTTTGCAGGGTAGGCAGAGAGAACAGAGTGCCAGGGAACTCTATCCTTGCATACTTCACTCGCTTCCTCAACATTCATAATTCTCTTCATACAAACTCGCCGGTTTGAGAGACTCTTGACTCCACCTTCCTTCAGTACATGGCCGATCTGGTCTAGATAGGTTAGTCTCGGTCTCCCCCGGTACCTACACCCTTCCACTTTCGCATTGTATATCTTCTTAACCAGACGTCCATTCGGCATTCTTTCCACATGTCCAAACCATCGGGGCATTCCCTTTCGCATCTTTACACCAATACTCTCTTTCATACCTACTCGCTCTCTTACGTCGTCGTTACGAATGTGATCGATCAGCCTAACTCCACAGATTTTCCGTAGAGATCGCAGATTTTCAGATAATATATAATAAAACAAATTTTAGCCAAATTGTATTTGAGAATATTTTATAAATTACCTAAAATTAGTATTATGAGTGACGTTGGCCGTTAAAACTCTTACAACGATTAGATATTGTTGATTGATTAATCTAGGTTATAGCCTTTGTCATAAAAACTGCTTTCATGACACGTTTTCGTGAAGTAGTCATCCTTTTTAATTCCTGCATCACTATTAAAGAGCAACTAAGTACGAGCTTCCTCGTTGATCGGAGAAGTCCAGCTATTCCATTATGTCCCTTACTTATCTGTTACAGTGCCCACCGTATAAAAAAGGAAAGATTAGTGATACATATGTGTTATGATTAGTCCATCATTATAAGGATTAATTCATACATCTATACATACATACATATCATCACGCCATATCTCTTGTAGGGTAGGCAGAGAGAACAGAGTGCCAGAGAACTCTATCCTTGCATACTTCACTCGCTTCCTCAACATTCATAATTCTCTTCATACACACTCGCCGGTTTCGGTGACTCTTGAGTCCACCTTCCTTCAGTACATGACCAATCTGGTCTAGGTAGGTGAGTCACGGTCTCCCCCGGTACCTACATTCTTCCACTTTCGCATTGTATATCTTCTTACATCTATACATATAAATATAAATGAAGTGTCTGTTTGTAATTCCAAAATAACAGCTTTACATTAAATGCAAGCAAAGTATGTACAGTACTTACTTAAAAAAAATATATTATTTCTCTCTGTCTCTCTGACTGTTTGTTCCGCCTAATCTCTTAAATGTCTGAACCGATTTTAACGAGGCTTTCACTTGCAACGAATGTTATAAGGAATAACTTAGCCTACGTTTATTTTAGAAAAAAAAAACAAAATTAAACCATTGAGAGGCGCCGAGTGACACTGAGTACGCAATTGAAACCTGAAGAAGGATATTACCTTTTTATCAATAAACCTCGCGGGGCAAATCAGGGACGGAAGCTAGTAGAAAATAGAATTACACACCAAATTATCCTAAAGAATAATAAATCTTATGAAATACTTACAAAAAAGTGTGACATATTCCTAAAACTTATATAGCGTTTCTGCAAATGTTGAGAGCTTCCAGTCACAGCGCCCATATCGTTAATTACAAACGCAATTAAACATATATATGAAAAATAACATAATTGTATATAATATTTATGCATATTATATAGAAGTTATATAAAATTTCACTTTCTTGATATTAAATGTTTTCCTTATATTTATTTATACTTTTTATAAATAGCATTGAGTTTAAAGTTTAGCGATGTTCACGTGCTCACTGTGTGATACTGAAATTGGAAGTTGTTTTTATTTGTTTCCACTCTACAGAATTTTTATGACTACAAGTCATGTAACTATGGCAACTAAGAAAGTGCCAATAGATAACAACGGGAAAACAAAACTAGGGTTTGCTTGTTGTATCATTTAAGATCAATTACAATATTTGAACAGTTTAAACTAGTTCATAGAATGAGGCGAAATGTTTGCCTTTCATTTTTATACAAAAAAAAAACAAGTGCTAAACTAGACATTCCAAATGCTAAAATAATTTATGATGATGGCTGGTGTTCTAAATTTACTAAAATGGTGTTAGGTGTTTCATATAGTACTAGCAAACCCAGCTCCTTGGTTTGTTTGTACAAGTTAATATATCGCAGCGCCGCCTGGTGGTGAGTTACATCAATGTAGATAGCATCTAATCCATCTCCATGAAACAATTTATAAACATATCAATTTTCATAATGATCGGTCAAATAGTTTCTGAGTTTAGGGATGACATATACTAACATCCTCTTTTATTGTTATAGATTTCTGATTTGAAGAATATAAATCTTTTTTAGATAAGTGTATATGTTGTGTGGTAGCGGCTATGAATACTACCAATCCTTACTTTGCTCGTGGATTCCGTAAAAGACGACTAAGAGCCTTATAACGACCTGGGCCAAGTCTATCTGATGCCGTTTGGTCAACAATTACATTCCCAAGTAGGGTTGATGTCTGGTAGGCGGCCGTTCATAAAACTATTGCCAATAACTTACACAATATGCACTATGAAAGAAGAGTACATATTGTATCGACTCCAAGTAATTGGGATAAGAGTAGGATAATGATGATGATGTTATATAAGTGTATATGTCTATATCTAAAAATGAATGGAACTTTTCGATGAAAATGAAATAATAATAATTCCGTCCATTCATATCATAACGCCTAATACTTTCACAGCATTTATCTTAACACAATAGTAATTAAGAATTACATAGTGTTTAGTTATTTGCTGTGTGGTGATGGAGTAAGTATACAATTCAACATCCCTTATCTTATTCGTTGGTATCGTAATATATGTCTATACTCGAAATAAAACCCTATATAAATCCGTCTGACTTCGTATTACAGTAAAAAAATTACGGTCCTATTGTGAAGGAGGCTCGAGCAGAACAAATTATCTTTTTTGAGAACGAAAGAAAAGGTATTTTTCTTTCTTTTATAATATAGGGCGAATATTAAAAAAAAAATTATATATTTCATTTATACATATATATACAGGTTGACTATTTAATTAGTAGAATCCTTGAAGGAGGTGTGTATCAGACCATGATACACTATCCAAACAGTAAAAAAAATAGTACCTAATTTTTGATTAAATTAATAGCCTAGCCCTAATGATAAGCGGTCAATACACTTGTACTATAAAAGTTCGATATAGGCATATACTCATGCTTGTGACATTGAACTAGTAGGCAAATAGTCCCGCTCTCGCTGCGCTCATCGCCGCACAGCTGGGTCGAAATGTACCTACAGGTCAATGTACGTTGGCAAACCTATTGTTTTGATAAGAAACAAATCACTTTATCTCGGGATTGGGCAGAGCTAGGAGTCTGCAACTAACTTAAATGTTTTTTATGACGTTATTCCTACACCTGTATATATTTCATTTATACATATTTAGATATATTTCATTTATACATAATATCAATTAGATATTAATTATTCAATAGTGGTAGGACCATGCTATTGACAATTTCCTGTCTACAGCCGCGGGCTGGTCCATCCGGGGTGATACCACACCCTCGCAGAAGATCGACGTCTGAGTAACGGTAATGTGCTATTCCGCTTCGTTCGGTGAGCGAGAGAGCCGGAAGCCCAACTGGGTATTGCAAAGGTCCATGGGCGACAGTGGCAATTACCATCAGGTGTGTTGATTGCTCGTTTGCCACCATAAGCAATAAAAAAAATTAATGATTCTACTCTTATTCCAATTACTCCAAATTATTGCACAATATTTTTCTCATACCTCATACTTTTGTGAGCAGTACATTTCTGAGTTCACTTCGTTTCTACCTACAAGTATATCATCATTTATACAATCAATTAAATTTTCTTGAGTTTTACTTTAGTATTGTTTTTATATTTTTATACTACAAATAGTCATCTTTTAAAAGGTGAAATGACGACAATGAAGGGGACAAAACGGTTATATAAATAAGTCTCAAATTGTCGGTAATTAATTATATTAAAGATATCAGGTAACCAATATACTTTCGTTATTTAGTTTTATTAAGAAAAAGAAGAAATACGATTAACTTAAGCTTAAGCTGTAAATTAGAAATGCATGTGATGCGATTACATAGGCCCGTAGCATACAGGTTTGTAAGGAATAATGGTGCTGAAATGAAGGAAAAATACCCATAGCAAATAGAATTGAGAGGCTAAAAAAGGCGGTAACGCCAAAATAATGTTTGACAATAATTATAAAATGGAAGAAGTTCATTGTGCCCATAATTATAGGGTATTTATGCTTCACCGAAGACAAAGATCGGGTACCGGTGGCCCGCTCGCACAGCGAAAAGAGGTGTTTGAAGGGTGGGTCTATGGGGTTGCGCGCCGCCTCTTCGGTCAACCCAGACCGATTTGGCGGGGCACGACCACGTCCATAGCCCACCGCAAAAAAAAGGGTATGTATGCTTGAATAAGGATATGTAAAAATGAAAAATAAAAGTAATAATATTAATATTTTATATTAAGTGTCGAGTCACATTTAAGTATCAAATTTATTATACTAAATGGTTTGATATAAATATATTTCTTTTAATACATACATACATACCATCACGCCATGTCCCTTGCAGGGTAGGCAGAGAGAACAGAGTGAAGAGTCTCGAAAAAAAATGTATTAAAAGAGAACAGTTTCTTTTAATACATAATTAGTTAATAAATATTGTGATGTTAAACATTTGGTGCTTGCCACTATTTACCACGGAATGATGAAGTTTATTGCCGGGTAAAATGCCTGACGAGGCAGAGAGACAGGAGTTTATATATATCTATATTTATTTACGTTTATATATGGTTTATTTGATTATAATATATTGAAGCCATAGAACGATAAATATTTTAGAACAAAATATAGTTATATTTACGACGCACGTTTCACATCCAGATACAAAAATTGCTGATGCATTCTATTGTAATATTAACAAAAACATAGTAAATAATATCATCTTTTACATTTAATACAATGCAGTAATAAATGCTAAAGGATCAAGCAATACTTATTTAATACATAACGCTATGAAAACAAAAAAAAATATATTAAAATTTGCCATAGTCTCGATATCTTTAAACTAATGTCAGGTAATTTGAATTTGAATTCTTACACATATTTGTTTGTTTATTTGCATACTAGCGTACCCAGTCCGCTTCGTAGGGCTTAATTCAAAAATATATTAATTACATAATACGTAATAAACTATACATTAAATACAGAAGGAAACCACTGTAGTGATAATTATTATTCATCATGTATTTCATTTGCTTCTAGCATATTATTGATACATTATTGTATCAACTACTGGATCAATTGAAACCTGAAGCAAACCAAGCAAGTAAGGTCAACTCGAGAGCAAGCCACATACAATTGGCCCTGTGAAGAACATGAATTTTCTAAACTTAAACCGGCATGACGATAGTTGTAAAAAAATGCTCTAATCACCACCAAATTTTACAAGATTATCTAGTGTTTCGATCTCAAAATGAAGTGCGCTCAACTCGATAGCAAACTATATAATTTGGCGGTATGAAAAACATGCATTTTCTAAATTTAAGTCAGCACCACACATTACTTAAAAAAAGTATTCCGATCGCCATCAAACTTTACTTTGATTCTCTGCTGGGTAAACCTAAAGATTATCTAAAATTTTATTAACATGGTTTCAGCCGTTGCGGAGTCTATAAACAACAAACATACATATTTTCTTTTTATTTTTTATTTCATTTAATTTTATTCTATAGAGAAATTGAATCCATAACCTTAATATTAAGATGAGCCAAAAATCTTATTGGATTTGTATGTTAAAATGGACGTATTTTCCGAGAAAAAAAATCTTGCTGGACCAAATTTAAAGGTAAATTTCCAGAAATATTAGTGGACATTTGAAACTTCTCATTTAAATAACACGTATTTTTTTTTATTTTATATACTACAACTTTTGAACCGTTTGAGATATTTTTTTTACAATTCAAATACTTTTTTTTTATTTTTTTTTTTATTTTATTTTACGGACTTTGTCGCATAGCGACCACATCGTCCTATAAGAATAATTCAAATATTTGTAGAGCATAAAATTTTCTAAAAAAATCAACCCTGAATCCATGTTATTTTAAATAAAAAAACATCGTATATTTAAAGGCCGTTAAAAGTAAAAAATAAAACGTGTCATTTTAGTAACTAGAATATGACACCTCTTAAAATTCGGCTTAGTAGGGATACTTTTTACTCAGTACATAGGTTCATTTGAACAAATAAATTTTATAGGTTATTTTTTGGCTCACCCTACTCTTTGTATATATTTGGACATTTGAATTAATTCGGCAAAAGTAATATAAATTATTTTCTGATCAATGCAATCATTCAAAGTTATTTTCATCAAATTATAGATGACTAATTACTTTATTAATTGTGCCATATAATTTGTTTGATGACGACAATATTTCTATAAGTTAGTCTTCATCTCCTGACCGGGATTACCAAAGTACTCCTTGGTAATTTTTTCTTTTCAGTTCAGTTTGATAATAAAAAAGTACACTTTACTTTTTTATTCAATTTTTATTATATTTTCTATTATTTTGTTAATTAAACTCAAGAAATATCAGTGTAACGAGATACTTCGAGTAAAGAGAACGGACATGACATTGACGATTCTATACATTCTTCTTCTGCCGCATTATGCCATCTTTCTGTGTCTGAAGACATTTTTCTGTAATAAAAAAAATATTAAAGTCAAATTAAAAAAGAAAAAATATTAGTCACAAATCCTGCAATAGCCACATACATATTGTGGATTTTATATCCTATTTTAAATTAAAATGATAACAGTACATGAGCAATGAAAATTACAGGTGTTAATACCTGCCGTATGTCCTATGCCCGCCTATTGAATGGACCACCAGAACTCATTTTTTGATATCGATGGGAGGTACAAGGTGTATTAACAAAAATCTGTTTTTTATTTACTATAATCTAACGATAGAGAGAAGATAACGATGCTATTCTTATTAAATGCATGTAAAGATGCATAACACAGTAAAATTTTAGCATTAGGCTTCTATTTCTTAGTGGTGGAATTAAAAAGCCTAATAATACTATATGTCCTACTTAGGATTGTAACAGACGCTTTACAATTGACAGTCGCGACAACACGATCCAAGTATAGGGGAACATAAGCAGAACATCATCATCATTTCATTCTCCTACTCTTATCCCAATTACTTGGAGTCGATACTATATGTACTCTTCTTTCATAATACATATTGTAAAAGTTATTGGCATTAGTTATATGACTGGCCGCCTGCCAGACGTCAACCCCTCCTTGGGAATGTAATTGTTGACCAAACGGCATCAGATAAAGTTGACCTAGGTCGTTATAAGGCTCTTTGTCGTCTTTTACGATATCCACGAGCAAAGTAAGGGTTGGTAGTATTAGTAGCCACTACCACACAGCAACATAAGCAGAACATATAATTATAATTACCTGAAAATAATTGTCAATATCCTGTGATATAACGTTTTTGGTTCCGCAATCATTTGAATTTCACAAATAGCGCGCCGTACACAATGAAATCCACTTAAGCCATTTCTGTAAATAAATATATTTAATTAACTTATCTCCATCTAGTTACGAGTTAAGCACACAACATCTCACTGTCCCCTTACTTTTCTGTAGTACCTAGTCGTAAAAACCAGCTAAAAGATTACTAGAAGAAAGGACAGTAGCTCATATTTGCAAAATGTATACCATCAACTGCGATACACCTTCCAATATTAGTAATTATGGTGTTATGTTTTTTTACAGAGGCCTATAGTCAATAATGGATGTCGATGGTTGGATAATGTTTTTATGATTTTATTTCTACTATTATGTGTTATGATAATGAGTGTTAAAGGGCAGTAGCAAACTATGCGAGATTTACTTTTCATTCCCTTTTCGATAATATTCAATAGCGTCCAAATACGACATTATCTTAAAGGTAAATACCTTTAAGATAATCTTTAGATATAGCTTTACATTAATGCGGTCGAAATGCGATCTCTACGGAAAATTTGTGGAGTTAGGCTGACCAACCGCATTCGCAACGACGACGTAAGAGAGCGAGTAGGTATGAAAGAGAGTATTGATGTAAAGATGCGAAAGGGAATGCTCCGATGGTTTGGGCATGTGGAAATAATGCCGACCAAACGTCTGGTTAAGAAGATATACAATGCGAAAGTGGAAGGATGTAGGTACCGGGGGAGACCGGGACTCACCTACCTAGACCAGATTGGTCACGTATTCAAGAAAGGTGGAGTCAAGAGTTTCCGAAGCCGGCGAGCGTGTATGAAGTGAATTATGAATGTTGAGGAAGCGAGTGAAGTATGCAAGGATCTCTCTGCCTACCCTGCAAGGGATATGGTGTGATGATATGTATGTATGTATGTTTACATAACCCTTTGCATATGATACTTCATAAATTTGGAAGTAATATTTTGGAGAATTGTGTGGCTTGGATTAAAATTTAGAGCTTACACCAAAGACAAGAAGAATTCGGCGTCATTGGTCAACTCAAATACCGATAAAGAAGTAAAACATGTAGGCTACGTTTCAGCCGCCCCTCCCAACGATTCGGGTGACGTGTGAGCGGACGTATTGGTATCCTATTTTTATATATTCTTCCATCTTATTAGGTTATCAGTCGTTATTGTATCTATAAATTAATACGTACTTATCTAATAAAGTCTCAACGTAATTATAAACATTTCTTCTATATAGTCTGTGGAAAGGGCGAAATGTCATTGGAGGTTGATCCCAGTTCATACGAAATCCAATAGCTTGTGCGAAGAGTTGATTCCACGGAACCATGTTGTCTTTGATGTTAAATTTGAGCTGTAATAGAAGAAAAAAGCTTATTATGGTATAACTAGCCACATAGCCGTAAAGATAAAGATAATGGGATATAAGTCGATTACATTACTATTAGAATGAAAACTTAAAAAAAATCACTATATTATCCTGTCTGATAGAACGCCATAATGATACATATATACATATCATCACGCCATATCCATTGCAGGGTAGGCAGAGAGAACAGAGTGCCAGAGAAATCTATCCTTGCATACTTCACTCGTTTCCTCAACATTCATAATTCTCTTCGTACACGCTCGCCGGTTTCGGAGACTCTTGACTTCACCTTCCGTCAGTACGTGACCAATCTGGTCTAGGTAAGTTAGTCTCGGTCTCCCGCGGATAATGATCACGCCATAATGATCGAATATAATTATTATTTCGGACAAAAGACGTCTATATTTTAACATATATCCCTATATAAGCAGAAGAAACAGAAAGTATATTTTCAAATACATATATATTACTACTTTATTTCCCAAGAATATCCTAAAAGATCGGGATACGATATCAAGGAAAGAAGTCAGATTAAATTACCGTAAGAAAACTAAAAATGTATAAGCCGATCCTTATGTCCAGTGTAGTAATAATAGATCCAAAAATGATCCAGTGAGCCACATAGGAGTTTCGTCATCTTCATTTCAGCCTATTGCCGTCCACTGCTGGGCGTAGGCCTCCCTCACGTAACGCCACAGAGTGCGGTCCTATGCCGCTTGCACCCAGCGTCCACACGTCCCCCACCACTAGGTGGACAGACGACCATAGTAGTTTATAGAATAGAAAATAATACTTTTAAATATACTTACATAGAATCTCGATGAATTAAAAAACGCCAGAAATCTTTTATTCCTGTAATGTTTAACATTAGCTTCACTTGACTGTACCAGGACAAAAGCTACAAAACATGCGTAGCATAATAGAATAACTGGTAATGCTTTGTACATAGTAGGCTATTTATTGTATATATCTGTTAATAATCTGAAAAATAAAAAAAAAAACTAAATTTAAATAAAAATTTTCGTGTGGTGACGGAATAAGAATAGAATTCACCACCCTATCTAACCTGTGGGTGATCGTTAAAGACGACTAAGGGATAAAATACATATAGCATCTATACAAGAGAAGGAAAACTTGAAATAAAACCCTATACCAACACATCTGACCAACATAATGTAGTGGGACATTTTCCTTTCTAGTGTGCAGAAGGCTCGAGCGCTTCAGCGGGACATATATGAGCTGATATGATGATAATGAAATCAAAATAATAGTCTAAAATATATACTCTCTTCATATTTATTTGGAGACTTATGTGCATTTCATACGTGATAATGAAATCAATATAAATATTATATATCATTGATGCTACGTATTATTTATATTATAGTTATACTTTAGCTTAGGTGTTATCTGAAATAAATGGTCTTAGATGGAAAAAAAGGATATCACTGCTTTATCAATTAATCTACTAATTACGATAAAACCATATTACGATTAGGTATATACTTATTGATAAGATAAGTATAGCTATTAGAATTCAAAGTCAAAGAAACTAAAATCTCTATAACTTCTAATTTAGGTTACGAATTAGAGACTTGATAATAAGCGGACGAGATTATTGTCACTCAACAATAAGATATATCTACTCTTCGATGTAAATATAGACGTGTTTATCGAATCTTTTACGGTAGAGTTTCTTATTATAAAAAAAAAATATCCTTTTTTTAGGAATAGGTATTCTATTTCGATGATGTATTACGAGAAACGATAAGATTTTGAACTCTCAATTCGAGAATGTAACTTATGTTCTTCGCCAGAAAATTATCAGTAAACCAAGTCTAAAATTATTTTCGTTGGAGAGCAGTGGATAAGTTGCTTTAAATTTATAATTGAAATATGAGTATATTATAACCTCTAGTTTTCCACCTATTTATTTCTTTTAGTTAAAGGTGTAAATTCATAAATAAAATATACTTTATCTATTGCTTATGTGGAAGCTCAGTTCCTAATGAACACCTCGTTTTTATACAAACCTTATTATTAAGAATACCAGTATCCATTTGTATCAAATATTATGTGGTTGGACAGTTTTATATACCATATTTTATAATCACTTTCTAGAAACACGTTATAGCACATAAACATATGTATGGCTTTCGACAATAGTATGTTTGGTCGCGTACTAAAAATTGTATCTTTTAACACATTTGTCTTCGATATGTGAAAGTAGGTTGTATTTGATTTTTTCATAATGGAATTCCATTTTTGTAAGTAATACTGATAATGTTTTTAGATTTAGAGTAATTTGTACAGGCTGTGTCCATTTAAATTGTTTTTTTTTTTTTTTGGAATAACGTGTACAGGTTGTGTTTTTGTTTAACGAATTAACCATTTGTTTGTAAAAGAATTATGTTTTTGAATTTTTGTTTAAGTTATACAGGATATAGGATTTTAATTGAATCAATTCTGTTTTTGTCTTTTAAGTTAATAAGAGCCTATAGATTTAAAATAGTCTGTATAACTTTTAATCGTTTTCTCAACGATTTGTCGGTGCGGTGTCTGCTCTATCACGGCTTATCCCTAATTGAAGTACATCAGCAGCACGTGCCACAGATGGATGAAGCTAGGATAGTTTGGTCATTGGTTCTGTATGGTGAGCTTTTACGGGCGCTTATTTTGACGTGTACAAAGAGCGCTCTTTTGGGGGGACACAGGGAGATATCGCAGACAAGATTTTACGCCGATGCTACCTTGTATTGTTCAAAATAAAATGCGTATTGATCAGATCCATTTAATAGCACTTGGAGATGGAAGTGCTCAGCGATCAATTTCGATGAATGATCATAAGTTACGGATACAGATGCTTCCAATAGGTCCAAAAATGAGAGGTGATATTTGTGAGGCTAAAAGGTAAAACAGGTATAATATAGAGGGTAAACACCTATAGCGCCGAAGTTCTTAATGCTATTCTGCTATTACCCTGATCGGCTTGACAGGTTTCGGTCAGCCGTGGATAAAAAATAGCTTAGAGCTCTTAAGATATTTACATTTAAAATAAGTATGTACAGGATGATAGATAAAGTCTTTATATTGACCTCTACAGAATATACATTTTTAAAACAATGTTTGAGAAAGACTGATAATTATAACAAAAAAGAAATATCAAGACTTACATTCAATACCTACAAAATAACTGAACTGATAACAAGCCACACTTTGGTTATCATACGACTACGTAAAGTACGTACTTATCAATTAAATCGTGTGTGAACCTAATTAGTAAGGTTCTTGTAAATGATTAGCATACCTAGTATTTTTTTACAAAATACTCTAGTATGTTAATACTACATGAAAATCCTAATAATTAAAAAAGAAAACAATCCTACTGTCCGCCCGAGTATTATTTGTTACCGTAGGTCACATCACAAATTCAAAATTATGTATATAACTCATTGAGTATGAAAGATCTCAGTACTACCCTTACTATGAGTATTCAATAGAATTAAAAAAATAGGCGTAATAAACGATATATACTATGTAATCTGTAAAAAAATATTTCTCATAAGATTTAGTAGTCGTGGGGCCGCACTTTTGATAGTTTTTTGTCTACAATGTCTGTCCAATGTACCACACTTCTGCTGAAAATTGACGTATGCGCAGTGGCAATCTATTCTTGCGCTTCGTTGAGTGAGCGAGAGAGCTGGCTGCCCAGCTTGGGTGGATTGTGGACCCTTGTACGGTAAAGATCATTACGTGGCAGTAGTATATATATATATATATATATAAATTACGTGTCACGTTGTTTGTCCGCGATGGACTCATAAAGTATTTAACTGATTTTAACCAAATTTGCACAGCAAGTGTAGTTTGATCCAATTTAAAAGATAGGATAGCTTAAATCTCAATTTATAGTAATATTATTTTATTACAAATTATATGTCTAATATTTGACAGTCAAAATCATATGTTATATCAAAAGGATTTTAAAAGATGGCGGAATCTGTTGACTGGATTCAGTAAGTATTTAATAGATAGCGTTATGTTAAATGTACAAACGCTTCATATAAGCTAAAATTTGTTAGAATAAACAAAAAGTGTTACTGAAGCTAACCTAAGCCACAGCAACGCGTGGCCCGGTCTGCTAGTATATATGTATATATATATATATATATATATATATATATATATATATATATATATACATATATTTATATATATATATATATATATATATATACATATATTTATATATATATATATATATATATATATATATATATATATATATATATATATATATATATATATATATATACATATATACATATTTCACAGCCTGTATATATAATACGCTCGTATTAACGGTAATTTTGTTTGTTATTCGTGATCTCTGCTATATCCGAGTATAATTCTAACACAACATAACTGCACGAGTTTTTGTCGCAAATATGTTAACTTAAACCTCATTTGTATGAAGTCGGTTAATACGTTCCAGTGAAAGCTAAATTAAAAATAGAATATTATCCATATTATTTAAAATTCTATTAACAATAGAAATAATTTCTAAAAACCCCGTCAAATCTTAATGATCGATAATTGAAGATATATACATATATATAAAAAAATATGATTATAAAAATTAATACGGTTTTTTTATTCTTAGTATTAGGCACATATGCTCAAAGAGAATCAAACGATACAACCGAATTGGAATTGCACAAAAAGAGTGATGTTTTATCAAGAAGAAAGAGGTTTCTTATATTTGCAGAAGGCAGTTCATTTCAATTGGGTGAGTACCGTTATTTTTAAGAAATAGTTGATTTTCAGTGACAGAAATCCTTTTTTGTATTTTCACGCCTTTATCTCTAATAACATAAATAAATATGTATTATGTTTTTATTGTCTAAATGTAGTTTTCAGAGAAGAATTTAACTACTAAGAAATAAGACCATGCACAACTTAATCCTTACTAATATTATAAATGCGAAAGTAACTCTGTCTGTCTGTCTGTCGCTCTTTCACGCCAAAACTACTACACCGATCTAAATGAAATTTGGTACACAGATAGTCTAGAACCTGATAAAGGACATCGGCTACTTTTTAATGGAAAAAAAGGTTGTAAAGGGGGTTGAAAAGTTGTAAGGAGGTATCGTCATTTTTAAAGCTATAGGTGCAGATGCAATGGAGGACCTAAAATCCTGCATCGCACAGTCTGTCGGAGCAATGTTGGACGCCCGATTTGCGGGTATAGAAGATCGCCTTTTACCTACAAAGGTGACCCGTCCGCCCCTGGCAGCGGACAGAAAAAAGGTGGCGGTACCAACTATCGCCTCCCTTATGCCTATTGTTGAGGCCTTCGAGGTACCTAGTACCTCGAGGTGTAATACCCACGTTCCCTCGCAGGAACTGGCTGGACCAGCTGCAATAGATACTTGGGCGACCGTGGTGAGGAAAGGCAAGAAGAAGAGTAAATCCTCCCCGACAGCCACTGCACCCATCGTTGCCGTGGCAGCTGAACCACTGCACCTACTTCGTAAAAATAAAAGAAGGAGCTTACCGTTCCCCGTACGGCTGCTGTTATTATAACATTACAGCGAGAAGCCGAAAAAAGGGGAGTGACATACGCCGACGCCATACTACGTGCAGAGGCCGCAGTGAACCTGGAAGCCATAGGAATTGGGGAGTGATTTAGGGTACGCCGTGCCGTCACTGGTGCGCGGGTACTTCAGTTGCCCAAAACACAATCGTCGGAGCAGGCGGATCGCCTGGTAGGGGAGCTCCGCAAAGCACTTGAAGGCGTGGCTGATGTTGTTCGTCCTGTTAAGAAAGCTGACATCCGAGTGACGGGGTTGGATGACTCAGTCACACAGGAGAAGGTCACCGCCGCAGTGGTTGACACGTTCCCCCCCAAAAGACTTCTTGGTCGAGGTGGAGACTTCAATCCCACTCATCACTGACCGAGAAATAGAAGTGGCCCGCTCCCGACTCCCCGGGAAGAGAAAATCGCCTGGTCCGGACGGCGTTCCGGGGCTTATACTCGGCGTCGCCGCAGAATACCTCAAGAGTGAACTTCGGGAACTGTTCAACGCGTGCTTGAGATCCGGATAGTTCCCGGAGCAATGGAGATGCGGTAGGTTGTGCTTGCTGCGGAAGGAGGGTCGCCTTCCGCATACAGACCGCTGGTACTTTTGGACGAGACGGCCAAATTGTTCGAGAAGGTACTCAAGGGCCGTCTCGTCCAGCACCTCGAGGAAGTCGGGCCGGGACTGTCAGAGAGTCAATACGGGTTCAGGGGCGGTTGGTCAACTGTAGACGCGCTGGCCGCTCTGAAGTCCTTGGCCACCGATGCGGTGGTCAACAAGGAAGTCCTCCTGGCAGTTTCGCTGGACATAAAAAACACCTTCAACAGCCTCCCGCTTGAGACGCTGAAGGAGGCGCTCCGGTATCATGGAGTGCCTCCGTATCTTCGGAGGCGGTTGGAAGCGTACCTCGAGGGAAGGTACGTGCTCTGGGAGGGGGGCGACGGGCGCATTCATCGTCATCGGGTGGAGTGCGGCGTCCCACAGGGATCGGTCCTCGGCCCAATCCTGTGGAACGTCGGATTCGACTGGCTCCTACTGGGTCGGCTTCTGTTCGAGATGGGGGTCATCTGCTATGCGGATGATACCCTCGTCACGATGAGGAGGCCCGACTATCTGTGGGCTGCCCGATTGGCAAGGAAAGGGGTTGTGCTCGTCGTGAGCCGGATTGGTATGCTGGGTCTGAGGGTCTCGGTGGAGAAAACCGAGGCCCTCCTATTTCATGGCCCAGGTTGAGGTCCCCCCCGAGGAGATACATCAGCGTGTCTGGTGCTGCCGTGCCGGTGCGGGCCCAGATGAAATATCTGTGTCTGCACCTTGATTCCAGGTGGAATTTCGGGCCACACTTTGCCCAGCTCGTTCCTAGGCTCATCAAGACGGCCGTGGCGCTAGGTAGGCTTCTGCCAAACACTGGCGGTCCCGGTTCGTCATGCCAGCGATTATACGCCGGAGCCATACGGTCCATGGCACTGTATGGTGCCCCTGTATGGGCGGACTCCCTCACCGCCCGCAACAGGGCCCTTCTGCAACGTCCGCAGAGCGCCATGGCGGTGAGGGCTATCAGGGGCTACCGTACGGTTTCGTGGACCGCGGCAACATTGCTGGCGGGCGACTCGCCTTGGCCATTTGTGGCTAAGACCCTGGCGGAGGTCTACCGGCTGCGTGTTGCGGCGCGGGCCGACGGCGAGAAAGTCTCCGTAAGAGGACTGGGCAGAGTCCTGGAAGTGGCCCGAAGGGATGTCATCCGGTGGTGGAGAGAGGAACTGGAGTCTCCCGTAGCAGGGCGGGGGACTATAGAGGCGGTTGCGCCGCATTTCTACCGCTGGATTAATAGAAGGCACGGCAGCATAAGTTTCAGGATGGTGCAGGTGCTTACCGGACACGGGTTCTTCGGTAAGTACCTGCACAGAATTGGAAGAGAAGGGACCCCAGGATGTCACGAGTGTGGCGCGCCAGTAGACAATGCGCGCCACATTTTAGTGGTATGCCCCGCCTGGGGGCCCCAGCGCCACGTCCTGTCAGCGGTCGTTGGGAGAGACCTGTCGTTGTCGCCCATCATCTCGAAGATGCTTGGCAGCGACAGGTGCTGGTCGTCAATGGCCTCCTTTTGTGAGGCCATCATGAAAAGAAAAGAGGCCGTGGAGCGGGAACGCGAGGCGCTTGCGTCCACTGACTCACTGACTCGCTCCGCCGCCGGTGACCGGAGCGGAGGAGGCGCCGTTATGCGCACCTCCTCCCACCGCCTTGAGGGATGGTAGGACGTGGCCAGAAGGCCAAGCGTTGGGGTGCCGGGGATCGAATGTCAGTAGACGATCTTTCCGGCGCCCTGTAAAAACGCGGAAGGGGCCGCTGTGGTTTTAGTGGGTACTCCGGTCGGGTTTCAGCTAGCAAGTAAGTCCCACACTCCTCCCTGTCTATCACCGACGGGGGTTAGCGCGTAAATACGTTTCCACGGCAACAACAAAAAAAAACAAAAATAAAAAAGGTCATTATAAGGCTCTTAGTCGTCTTTTACGACATCCACGAGCAAAGTAAGGGTTGGTAGTATTCGTAGCCACTACCACACAGTATGAACTTTATAAAGTGTTTTAAAAACAATATTAATTAAATTTCAGTATTTTGTACCACCTATCAAATGTTAATTAGCATAGGAGACATTTTCCTATGGGGTAATACAGCAGCCTTGGCGTGGGAACTACCACAAGATCCGTATTCACCTTTCGATCATCGTGCTGACCCTCTACATCGGCGTATGGATACGAAGACCATATATTTTACTGACGAGACTGGAAGAATTATTGATAAGAAGCCATTTTATAGGTATATTCTTTTCTATTACTGTTCGTGCTACGCCATATAATAGATTTTTATTTGGTATTTATGTCATATAGATACAGAATTCATTTTAAAATAAAACAATGACTGTAGGACCACGCTGTTGACAGTTTTCTGTCTACGGCCGCGGGCCGGTCCGTCCGGGGTAGTGCCACACTCTCGCAGAAGATCGACGTCTGAGTAATGGCAATGTGCTGCTGCGCTTCGTTCGGTGAACCAGAGAGCTGGTAGCCCAAGTGGGTGGGTTTGGGGTTTATATTGGTAGGCAGCAGCTTAGCTATACTCCTAGTATAGCATAGGTTCATGGGCAGCAGTAACAATTACCATCAGGTGTGCGGCTTACTCGTTTGCCACCAAAATCATTAAAAAAAAAAAATTGCGGATTTTTAATCGCGTTTGTATTTGATTTTTCACTTCCCGACGTGTTGAATACTTAACGTGGTCATGGACACCGTAAAGTGGTCTTGAACATTGTAAAGTGGCCATGTAAGTTGTAAAATGACTGTGAAGGCTGTAAAGTATTCATAAGATCGGGCAATTAAAAATCAAATACAAACACGTTAAATTTAAATTACTGAAATTTAGCATTTAATATGCTTAATTATTTATAAAATCGGATTACGAAAGGAAAAATGATGTCGCAAGCGGGATTCGAACCCGCGCCTATTGGGATTCCGGCCCAATCGCGCTGCCACTACACCACCGCGACTAATTGTAGGACATGCAAATTTCACTCCGTATTATATTTACGTCTTAAGGTGACGGTATGCTATCTACCCGACAATGTTTACACATTGTTATAGGCTTAATACTTCAAACTTTACAGTTAGAATTGTATTAAACGATGACACAACCTTGTTATTTAAATTACTGAAATTTAGCATTTAATATGCTTAATTATTTATAAAATCCGATTACGAAATGAAAAATGTTGTTTTCTTGGACTGGGATATGGATGGGTATGGACTTTGATAGGTCAATGATGACGGTGTTTCACTATTTTTCATATTATTCTCATTTTTATAGAAGATTTGTATATATATACTATTTGAAATTAAACTACTTTTACGGATTCTATACTATATTGAAACGTCAGGGAATTAAAAATTAAATACAAACGCGATAGAATCCGTAAAAGTAGTTTTATTTCAAATGATGTGTAACACTTGTTATTGCCGATATTATTACTCAAATGCCGGACAAACGTCTGATTAAGAAGATATACAATGCGAAAGTGGAAGGATGTAGGTACAGGGGAGACCGAGACTCACCTACCTAGACCAGATTGGTCACGTACTGAAGGAAGGTGGAGTCCAAGAGTCTCCGAAACCGGCGAGCGTGTATGAAGAGAATTATGAATGTTGAGGAAGCGAGTGAAGTATGCAAGGATAGAATTCTCTGGCAGTCTGTTCTCTCTGCCTACCCTGCAAGAGATATGACGTGATGATATGTATGTATGTATGTATTACTGGTGTAAACATTAGAAATCATTACATACTCTTTGATATAGATAACATGTAGTGCTTTGTACTCATGGCTGCCATTCAGGCACCTTTCTGCCGTGCATTTTTCAATATAAATCGGGTTACATCACTCTTAGAACCAATATTCTAAGAGTGATGTAACTTTTTTTGCCACTTAAGGAACTTAATTTTTTTAGATATATATTTAAAAAATTATAACGACCTGAGCCAACACCACCTGATGCCGTTTGGTCAATGATTGCATTTCCAAGGAGGGTTGACGTCTGGCGGGCGGCCGGTCATGTATGGAGGAGGCCCGAGCCCAATAGTGGGACATTTATGGGCTGTGATGATGATGATTATGATGAATAACTTTTATAATATGTACTATGAAATAAGAGTACATATTGTATCGACCCCAAGTAATTGGGATAAGAGTAGGACAATGATGATGATGAGCTATATATTAAAAAAGAAAATGATAACTATTAACACGCTTATTATTCGTTCTAATAAAATATCTAAACTATAATATATGAAAACAGTTAAGGAGTTACTAATTAAAAACTTTCAGGAAACCTATAGTGAACCCTGCATTCGCGAAGCGGAGTATTGATAACAATGAGAAAGAAATTTCAGACAAATTCGAAATATACAGGCAACAGATGCATGGCCTGGAAAGCAAACGAGAATATTTGAAGAGCTTAGATCAACGGAGCGTGGAATTTCACAGGAGTAGTCGCGCCTCACTATACAAAAAAATAGAGACTATGCTTCACGGGTTTGTATTACTTATACACAATAATGAATGCTAAGTTGATAATATATCTTTTATAAGAACATAGCCCGCAGTAAGTCGCGAAGGATTTTCTAAACATATAACTAAACGGATAAACTTTCTTCATTCCTTTCTTGAACTGATTCTGATTATTTGATTTTCCGTATGATGACAGAATTAAAATACAATTCACCACCTATACTATCTTACCCGTGGGTGATCGTAAGAGGCGACTAAGGGATATAGAACGCTTATAACATTTTTTTTTTTATTTTTTTTTATTGCTAATGGTGGCAAACGAGCAAGTAGCGCATCTGATGGTAAGTGTCACTGCCGCCCATGGACCTTTGCAATATCAAGGGTATAACTAGGCCGCTGCCTACCAATATAAACCCCAAACCCACCCAATTGAGTTTCCGGCTCTCTCGCTCACCGAACGAAGCGCAATAGTACATTGCTATACGTCGATCTTCTGCAAGAGTGTGGTACTACCCCGGATGGACCGGCCCGCGGCTGCAGACAGAGAACTGTCAGCAGCTTGGTCCTACCACTATTGCAAGAGCAAACATCTATGCCAGAGAACATAGAGTCGAAACAAAACACTATACTAAGACTTCTGACCTCGGTAAATCCCACCTCCTATAGGTCAGTTACTCTCCCATTATGGAGGAGGCTCGAGCACAACAGTGGAAATATATATGAGCTGAGATGATTAATTAACGAATGCAAATAACACTCAGAAATCATACAAAAGGTCTATTGATCTCAATATAAACATATTTTTATATATTTAATTCTTTACATGTGTATATGTGACTGAAAGCCTCCTAAATAGCTAGACAGATATTGATGAAATTTAATGGTACAGAAGTATTAAAAAATGGCTTTAATTAATAATTGCTCTGGACAGATGGCGTAGTGATTAAGATATCGTCCTATCATGATAGTGTCTAGGGATTCAATTCTCACGCACGACAAAATTTTGGCCGTTCTATAATATTAATTATATGTATATAAAGTCCCCCGCAATACAAGGATTACTAATCCTTGTATTGCGGGGGACTAAGTACTAACTTAATGTTGTCTTAGTGCAGTGCATATTTCTACAACTGCAGTCTGCACCAGTTTTATTATCTTAAAATATATTAGGTGACGCCGCGATCGATTTTAAGAAATTGTATTTTAATCTTTGTTAGATTTGTACATAACAGCGTGTGTTGAGTCAGCATTTAAAAAATATAAAACCCACCCCGTGTGGTGAGGGTTGAATTGATGTAGTAGGAAAATTTCCCTTCCATGTTGGAGGAGGCTCGATGTCAGAAGTACGCAGTGGCTTAAGATAATGATGATGAAATATATTTACATTTCAGACTAGGTGTTAACGGTAAAGATTGCGTTATGAAGACACTATGCCTTGTTAGTCAAACTAAGGATCAGCCGCAAGGAATGTTTTTCCAGGAAATTTTGAAGGCCACATTTACGTAAGTCTCTAAATCAATCATATGAAAAAAATATATATATTTAAACTAGCGGAACCAACAAACTTCGTTCCCCCTAAAAGTCAATGTACGAAAAGTAAAACTCCCACAACTCGACTACAGCGCCACCTTTTTTTTTTTTTTTTTTTTATTGGTGGGCTATGGGTGCGTCTCGCCCCGCCAAATCGGTCCGGGGTGACGGAGAAGGCGGCGCGTGATCCCATAGACCCACCGTAAAATCCTCTCTCTTCGCCGTGCGAGCGGACCACCGGTACCCGATCTTTGTCTTCGGTGGTGACTACAGCGCCACCTGCCGGGTCTAATTGCAAATCTAAACCATTCTCGCATCCACTTGAATACACACAAAAAAAATATCAACAAAATACCTCCAGCCGTTTAGGAGGAGTTCAGTGACATACATACGCACATAAGAGTTTTATATATCTAAAGAAGATAATTAAAGTGCTCGTAAATGTCATACTTCGACGAAGTAAAGCTTTTTTGACATTATATCAGACGACAATTAGCATGTTGAATGTCAAACTAGGTCGAAGGTGCCTTGTACATATTCTGGTTGAAGCGCAGTTAAGAAATACATAGATTTCTCTGTGGTACAAAGATGGTCATTTTTATTTGATTCAGTGTTGAAAAGAAGTGATAGGTATATAGAATGCGCTATAGAATCCTATTTACGTAGTATATCTATCTAATACAAGGTCACATTGACCTAGTAAAGCACTGAAAATATTTTTTACTATAAACTATTTAATTTCGATGCTACAAAAGAATTTCAGTCAGGTCTGAGTCTCCTGACGCCCTTTTTTTTCTTTGAGCCTCTTGTGTCGTTGTGTAAGGCTAATAACTAGGTTTAAAATGCCCAACATCACGGTAATGTAAAATATAGACAATCAGTGCTGCTGTGATTGTGTTAATTTAATATTAAATACATAAATGTAATAGTAGGTATGAAAGAGAGTATTGGTGTAAAGATGCGAAAGGGAATGCTCCGATGGTTGGACGTGGGTTCGAATCCTTAAGCAAAAATCCTAAATAATTAAGCATATTAAATGCTAAAAAAATTCGGTAATTTGAATAACAAGGTTGTGTCATCGTTCGATACAATTCTAACTGCAAAGTTTGAAATATTAAGCCCTTTTTTTTTTTTTTTTTGCGGTGGGCTATGGACGTCGCACCCCGCCAAATCGGTCCGGGGTGACGGAAGAGGCGGCGCGCAACCCCATTAACCCACCCTGCAAGCATCTCTTCTTAGCCGTGCGAGCGGACCACCGATACCCGATCTTTGTCTTTGGTGGTCTAAATATTAAGCCCATACAATGTGTAAACATTGTATGGGCAACATCTCAACATTCTCGGGTAGATAACACACGTCTCCTTAAAGACGTAAATATAATACGAAGCCAGATTTGAATGTCCTACAATAGTTCACGGTGGTGTAAGTGGCAGCACGATTGGGACGGATTTCCAATAAGTGTAGGTTCGAATCCCACTTGTGACATCGTTTTTCGCTTCGTAATCAAGTTTTTTGAACACATTTATTGAAATTTCTTTTTTTTTTTTTAAAGACACCATCTTGCACTAAGGAAATAATCCTTGTGTAGTGGGGGTCTTTAGAAATATATAATTAACGCTGACAAATTATACCCAGACTCAGAACTACAGTTTGTGGATCGCACAAAGTATTATTCTGTGTAGGAATTAAACGAACCGATAACGCTAGCACGGAAGGTCGATATCTTAGCCACTTCGGCATCTGTGAAGTCAAGTACTATCCTGCTCTTATCTTAATTACTTGGGGTCGACGCAATATATCCTCTTCTTCCATACAGCCCTACTAGACGTCATCTCTGGAATCAGTATATTATTTTATGTAGGTACTATATTTGTTAGATTTTTAGAATATAATACTTTTCAAGCTATTAATACTCTCTTCTTTAATTAGATACTGTTTATAAATTACGTTGAAATACAATTAATTTTCGTCTCAAAATTAAATAATTACGTATATAATAAGGGTTATTTCGGGTATTCGAGTCGTCCGTATCTTTTCCTAAAGATATTTGAAACAAAATGGATCGACAAGATTTTGTAATTAATTCCAGAAATTTCGAATAAATGAGGCGACCTTTTATATAATTGTTGAGAAACCAGATATCACCTCAAATAAAATTATTCACTTTCTTAATTACAAATGCTAGGAAACACCAGTATTTAATAAAATTAAACTGTAAAGTATAATAGTCGGAAAGAGATTCCAATCAATGGGCAGAGAATTCTAATATTTGTATTGCAGTGGACTATACAAATATATAATTAATTTTAACGGAAACAAATTACACCTAGACTTAAAATAACAATTTTTGGCTCACACAAAGTATTGTCCTGCATGAGAATCGAACCCACGGCACTGGAATGGTAGGTCAGTATCTTAATCATGTTAATCTTTGTGCTGTAAATAATAGTAAGCTCCGAATACTTCTGCAACGGCAATAATTAAAATAATCTTCATTAGATACACTATTATTAATATTTACGCCAATTCACTAATAAAACTTACACTAATATTCACAGTTGAACTGTAGTTGTTAATGCAATCCTGTCGACACGAAATTACCATCTATTAAAACTTTCTACAACTGTACATAATTTATTATAATTTATGTTGCCCCTCTGTTTTAGCAAAGCTTAGTATATTGCCCCAATATATATTAATTGCAATCAGTCTTTCATTTCACTGGAATAATTAATCTGGAAAATAAAATCGTCACCTGCTGAAAAAAATATCCTTTTTTTAAGTTTTTAAATAGGCACAGAAGCCCGCTAAAGAAAACATTGCACCACAAGCAACTTTAAAAACATACAATTAACAGATAGAATTTACGCAAGCTTAGAAAAATTGTTTGTGGTTCAGATAAATTATTATTCTGCCCATTCTTCTGATGTCCCCTCATCTGTTTTTTACTACTCACTTGGGAAACCCAGGGGTGACATTTTTCATTTCATTCTTTCTTATCTACGTATACATTTGATAGTAAAATATTTCAATTATTTTATTTGCAGTTTACCCAAAAATTCGATGGAAGATAAACATAGCATGTATGATGCCGCCCATAATTCAAATGGTTCCTGTGAAGACTTATACCCTGATTGTAATGATTCTGTATTAAACCCAGATTCCCCTAGATTTACTTATGAATAATATTAGAATAATAAATAAAACAAAAAGTGAATATTATTTTATATAAGATTTGTTTATACATGTACCTATAACGCTAACAACAATAAAACCAGGATTACGGATTTTGTCGCGTTTGTATTTTTAATTTTTCGACGTTTTGAACACTTTACAGCGTCCTATCGTGCCCATGAACGCTGTAAAGTGTTTGAAACTTGTGAAATTAAAAATTCAATACAATAGAATAGAATAGACACACACACACACAATTAGATAGAATCCGTAAATATAGTTTTTTTTTTCAAATTTTATTTTTTTGTTAATCAAAAAATATTATTTTCTTCTTTAAACATGTACTACGATTGATATAGGTATCCCAATTTATTCTTAAAAGAAGACTCAATTTGCTATGTAAATGAATCTCATACAATAAAATATTCTTTCTACTATAATACTGAAAATGTACTTAAAATGTATTTTTTTTTATTATTTTTATCATCTGAGCTCATTTACATTTTAATACTTTAATAACGTCTACGAAATTCATTTTAATGATATGATGTAATTTTGATCTAAATTAAATGTGCCATGTCATCATCATCATCATCATCACAGCTTATATATGCCCGACTGCTGATCTCGGGCCTCCTCTACAGTAGAAAGGAAATTAAGACATACGTATGCGAATATCTAATGTACATTCTGTTTTCGAAGCTTAGGTTAAGGATTAAAAGAAGAATATTCAGCACTACTCTTCTGGAAATTTATAACACCAACTGGTATAGCCAAACCAATTATAGTATTATCCCAATTCATCATCATCATCTCGACTCAAATATGTCCCATTTCTGGATTCGGGCCTCCTGCATAATAGGAGAGGAAATGATTAATGATTTACTATACTACATTCATCAGACGCAGACGATTTGATACAAGATTTTGTTTCGGGTTTTCCTTTTCTTGCATTGATGATATGCGCATATTACATTATTACTAACATTCCTTACATCATATTAATATCTATTAAATATAGGTCTGCTCGTTATCTTAATTGAGGAAACCTATATATAAAAGTGGATAATATAACTTTATTTAAAGTTTTCCATTGAAATCTAATAAATATTACCAAAACCAAAACGCTATTATACAAATACAAAGGTATTTGATAAGGTTCACCACAAAATTCTTTAAGAAAGCTGTTATTCTATGGGGTTAGAGGTAATGTCTATAAATGTTTATAATTATGCCTAAGTGATCACTATAAAATCGAATATAACATCTATGCGAGAGAAGGAAAACTCGAAACAAAACCCTATACCAACACGTCTGACCAGCGCGATATAGTGGGTTAATTTCCTTCTTATTACGTAGGAAGCCTGAGTGGCAGTGGGACATTTATGGATTATGATGATAATATGAATTGCATTCTTACTCCATCAGCACAGACATCAGACAGAAAAGCTACTAACATTTTCTATATCATATTGATATCAACTGTTAGATATAGGTCTTCTTCATTGTTTTACTCGAGGAAACCTACATATAAAAGTTAATAATAGTCATTTTATTTAAGGTTTTACCATTCAAATCTGATAAGAATTTCCAATAAATAATTTTTACACAAATAGTTTTGATTATGTTCACCACCAGACTCAATTAAGAAAGATGTTATTATATGGAATGAGATGTACATTACCTCTTTTTTTTATTTTTTTTTTTTATTGGTAGGCTATGGGTGCGTCTCGCCCCGCCGAATCGGTCCGGGGTGACGGAGAAGGCGGCGCGTGACCCCATAGACCCACCGTAAAATCCTCTCTCTTCGCCGTGCGAGCGGACCACCGGTACCCGATCTTTGTCTTCGGTGGTATGTACATTACCTCTAATCCCTACTAATATATAAATGTGAATGTAAGTTTATTTGTTACGCTTTCACGCTAAAACTACTCAACGGATCATCATGAAACATTGTACACATATTCTTGGAGGTATTAAAAGTAACATAGGATACTTTTTATTAAAAAGAAATCAAAAATTTTAAATGAAAAATAAAATATTGTTTGTCAAAAAATCTCAAAATCTAGCTTCTTCAACGCCATCTAGCAGTCCAGTAATGAAGTTCCAACCCTGAGTATTGTAATACCGTTGCACTGTATTACCGTCGGTCAAAAATAAAAATAGGGGATCAAAAACTTTAGGAAAGTAACCTTTTGCGCGGGCGAAGCCGCGGGCAGAAGCTAGTTCCATATAATAACAGCTTTCTTAAAAAAGAATTCGGTGGTGATTATGATCAAAAGGCTTTGGATTTGTATAACAGGATTTTGTTTTTGGAAATATTTATTAGATTTCAATGATAAAAAAAGCTATTTCTTATTACTTCTATAAATAGTTAGAATTATACCTAAATGATACGAATCGAATTTAAGGCAGTTTTAATATGGAGTGTCACAAGGAAGTGTTTTGAGGCCGCTTTTGTTACTTACACATGTAAATGATTTACCAAAAACTATAAGATATTGAAAGATTCCCTGCCTAATGACAGCACTGCCATTTTCATAACAGATGATATTAATAAATGTGAATCTCACATAAATAAGACTTAAGGATATTTGTTTTGTCTTGTGTTGATAAGTTGAATAGATGTCGATGGTAGTGGATCATTTTTGGTAACGTTAGAGTTTCTGACATACTGAGATCTGACTCATCTCCTGTATTCGAGATGACATCATATTGCAATGGGTTATAATCCGTCGTGGAACTACTCTCCCTCTCTTAGGGACCTGCCTCGTGATTTATCCTCAGGGGATAGGCGCATGCCGGCCCCGGCTACGGATGTCTGAGAATTGGTACCAATTGTCGATTCAATGGTAATGTGCAGGGAACATGGTGAGTTATGGGGTCACACGCCACCCTTCTGTCGCCGAGGGAATGTGGGTGTCCAAACTATAGCTAGCCAAAAAATATATAAGGTGGCAGTACATAAACTAATTGTCTGAGCAATCTCACAATGTACTCCTAGAAATCGTAAGTCATCATTCATCATTTGCCTACCCTCATCCCACGCTAAGTGGGGTCGGCACAACATGTTCTTGCCTTCCATAATCTTCTATCAGCCGTCATATCTGCACTCACAACTTTCATACACATATCCTCGTTTACACAAAAACTAAGGAAAAATTAAGGAGTGAAAGATTGACATGGTATGGACATGTGATGAGAAGGGATGAAAGTAATGTTGTGAGGAAAGCTTTAAGCATGAATGTTGAAGGCTTAAAGGGTAAGGGAAGACCGAAGAAAAGATGGATGAACTGCGTGAAACATGACATGGATAGACAAGGAGTGACCACAGAGATGACGTCTGATAGAGTTGTATGGAAGGAGAAGACATATTGCGTCGACCCCAAATAAATTGGGATAAGAGCAGGTTGATGATGATGATGATGATCCTCGTTTACACAATCCATCCATCTCTTTTTGGGTCTCCCACGATTCTTACGGCCATCCACAAGCATATTGATAACCCTCCTTGTCACACGTCTTTCATCCCTCCTCATCACATGTCCATACCAAGATAATCTCGCGCTCCTAATCTTCTCTATCACTGGTGCTACTTTCAAACTTCCCCTAATATACTCATTTCGTATCTTATCCAATCTTGTTACCCCACACATCCATCTTAACATACGCATCTCAGTAGCATGCAATCGTCTCTCATCCGTCTTTTTCAATGCCCAATATTCAGATCCATACATAACGACAGGTCTAATGACACTCTTGTAGATTTTCCCCTTAAGTTTAAGGGGCATCCTCGCGTCACATATTGTTCCCGAAACCTGTCGCCATTTCATCCAGCCTGCATTCATTCTCCTACTAACTTCCCGGTCGATATTGCCGTCGTTTTGGAGAAGCGAGCCTAAGTATTTAAAATCGGAGCAGACCGGTAGGGATACCCCATTTAAAGCAATGTGAGACATTTGGGAAGAGCCACTGAAGTTATAGAACAAATGTTCAGTTTTGGTACGGCTGATCTTAAGGCCAACTCTCTCCAACCTATCTTGCCATTTTTCCAGTCTGCTCTGTACCTCAGCTGCGTCCTCTCCGACGAGAACAATGTCATCTGCAAACAGCATACACCAAGGTGCTTCCCCCTGTATGTCCGATGTCAGAGCATCTAACACCAGGAGGAACAGATAAGGGCTTATAGCCGAACCCTGGTGCAAGCCTACTGCAACATTGAACTCGTCAGTAACGCCGGCTTCGGACCGGACATTCGTTCGCGCTCCTGCATACATAGCTTTCACTAATCTTACATACTTTCTCCCAAATCTTCATGCTATGCGACATAAGCTTTATTCCTCGGTAGTTGTTGCAGTCCTGTACATCACCCTTATTTTTAAAGATGGGTACCAGAGAACTGGAACACCATTCGTTTGGGATAGACTCTTCATGCAACAACTTGCCGAAGAACAAAGTCAGCCAATTCCATCCGTCGGCTTTCAGAAATTTCCATACTTCCACAGGTATACTGTCTGGGCCAACCGCTTTACCATTTTTCATACTCTGGACAGCCTTTTTTACTTCATCCATACTTACTTCCTCTACCAAACCCAAGTTGGTCGGTAGATCGTCTATTTTACCAGTCCAAATATTCTCTTCATTCATTAATTTTTCAAAATAACTCTTCCAGTGCCCTTTTATTTCTTCATCCTTCATTAAAACTCTTCCATTACAATCTTAAGTTAAATGTATAAACATTTAACTTGCACAATATCTCTAGCATTCCTTTCTCTCGCTTTCACTAGACGGTATAATTCTTTCTGTCCATTAGGGCTGTCGAGACTTTGGTATAGTCTATCTTGAACTTTACCTCTAGCGATTGCGACACCTTTCTTACCTTTTTTCTTACATTCCACATAAGCTATTCTTTTTTGCTCTTTCAACACCGGGTTATCATCACTCACATTTTTCCATTCTTTAAAAGCATTTTTATTTTCTTTCAAAACCTTTTGTACACTATCATTCTACCACTATGTATCTCTATCAATCATTCCTTTACCTTTCGTCTCACCCAGAACATTCTTCGCTACTTCCCTTACATAGGAAGCCATCTCATTCCAACATTCATTTACAGTCTTTTCTTTCATTCCTTTCTCCATTTCAATCATTCTATGAACCACTCTCTTTCGAAATTCTTTTGCGCAATCTTCTTTCTCTAGCATGTGCCACTTAATCTTTGGTGGTGGGCTAGGTTTAAACTTCGCTATTTGCACTGAGATTTTAACTTCCAGTAACAATAAGCGATGTTGGGAAGTTAGAGGCTCACCCGGAATTACTTTGCAGTCCACTACTGCATGCATGTTATTTCTTCAAAGAATGTATTGACAACAGCCAAATCGAAGGCTGAAGCAGCCTGCAGTAGGGTTTCGCCTTCCGGGTTTCGCCTCCCTAAGCCCCACCCACCACTCCATGCACTCTGTCATACCCTGCTTTCATCCTTCCTACATGTCCATTAAAATCACCTCCCATATAGATTTTCTCACTCTGTGGAATACACATTAATATTGAACTCAAATCCTCCCAAAATTTACCTTTCGCTACATCATCGCATCCAACCTGTGGCGCATACACACTGAAAATGTTCAATATTAAACTCTTGAGGACTAATTTAATTGCGATAATTCTGTCATTCACCCTCTTTACATCCGTCACACATTTTTTCAATTCCGTATCCAACACTATACCCACTCCATTTCTTTTACCATCGCCTCCAGAATAGAAAAATTTATAACCCATTCCAATCTCTCTAGCTAGAGCGAGTAGAGAGAAGGGTATGAGCCCTTCCATCTTGTCTCTTGTACACATGCTATATTTACTCGTCTTCTTTCCAAAACATCTGCTAGCTCTCTTCCTCTTCCAGTCATCGTACCTATATTCCAGCTTACCATCCTCATTCTTACTTCACGGACTCGCATCTTACGTCGCACCCGTCCCTGATGCGACAACCCTGGTCCATTTCCCACAGGCGCCGGGTGCTGCACCTGCGCGTCGCTTCGGGGGTACGCCCTAACATTATCATGCACTTCATTTATTCTCAAGACCATGTTGTTAAGAGTTATGGCTATGGTTTTATGACCGGCCGCCCGCCTGACGTCAACCCTCCTCGGGAATTCTCATTAATGGGGAAGGGATAAGGGTATGGTGGGGGTATATGAGGGAAAAAGTAGGTTACGGATACTACTGTCATAGGGTATAGGATAGGGTGGTATGACAGCAGTAGCTAGAGTAGTCCGGGATTGCGTGCCCGTAGTGACACCAATCAGTTGACGGACAGACAATTGGTAGTGACACCCTCTGGACATGCCATCCTAGAAATCGTAAGTATTATACATATATCTCAAATTGAGCTTTTGAAAGCTGCAAGTTCATTTAATTTACTTAGATCGGTATTTATTAGATTCAGAAATCCTTAAATTTCATAAGCATATTTTTTTAAACTGCTGTGTGATGGCAGCTACGAATACTACTAACCTAATCTAACTTAATCCTTATAATGCTCATAGGTATCATAAAATACGACTCAGAGCTAAAGCTCTTCAGCTCGAGTTAGCCTAGGTTTACATTGACCTAGGCTAACTCTATCTAATACCGCCTGGTCCACCCAAAGAAGATTGATGTCAGACAGGCCACTAGTTATAAAACTATTATCAAAACTTTTGCAATATGTACGAATGAAAAAGAATTCATCATATCATTTGCCAACCCCAAGTAATTGAGATAAAAAGCAGATTGATAATGATGATTAAAATAGGCTGACCAGTCTCATGAGCTTGGTTCATTTTGCCAATAATTAACTAAATATGTACGATGTAGAAGAAGAACATATTGTGTCGACTCTACATAATTGGGATAAAAGTAGGATCATGATAGCATCATAACTGTAGTTATCAAGTTAAAGATTTTAAATCTCAAACTTCGTTATCTCAACCACACAACACAACGGTGACTACACAAAACGCTTGATGGCCATCGTTGTTACATTTTGCTGGCTTTGCTAATATTTATAGACCGATATTATAAAATTGTTTGAAAATTCAAATGAATCCAGAAATTACTAAAATATTTCTTATCTATAGATAAGAAATATTTTAGTAACTATAGGATGAACATAAAACAAATACAGAATAATTTATATGGAATTATCACTACAATACTAATTGGTTTTTTTCTTTGATTTTATTTTACTAACTCTTCCTGTGATAATAAGAAACAGTAAAACAATTTGTACTGTGTAAAATAATAAAACCAATTGGGCAATTTTAGTCTAGGTGTTAATATAGTATTAAAGAAATAACAGTGCGTTCTTTGTCTTACGTTTGCTGTCTCAAAATCTATGTTAAAATTTCTGTGACAGTTGCGTGAAGCCGTCAACGGCAACGTTCCATTTTTAGAAAACACAACAAATTTAAACGTTATAATGAGTAGCTACCAGATAGTTTTGATAGCATTATTAATATTTCTTCACGCAGTTATAAGTGAAGTTCTAAATGTGGATGATAATAGTACAGCAAGCGAATTTCAAATTAATAATAGTGGATTAAAATCATTGTCCAGAAGAAAGAGATTTGTAATATTTCCAGATGGAAGTTCATTGCAATTTGGTATGTTAATACTTTAATATTTTTATCGGATTTTAATATAGATATTAGTTATTTAATTTTGTTTTATACAAATAAAGGCATTAAGTAACACGACAAAGATTAAACTTAGAGTGCAAATTTAAAAATACCAATCGATTCAAATCAAAATTTATAATTTAAAAGATACTTACTGCTACTGATTCAAAAATTAACAATATAAAAAAATGTATGTTAACTTAGTAAATAAGTATGGAGACGTGAATTTATTTCTACAAGAGAAGGAAATCTCGAAATTAAATTCTCTGTTAACCCATTTGACCAACGTGGTCTAGTCGTGGTCTATTAAATATGTACAGTGGTAAATATATATATAACACGGCAGTGAATTGATTTACCCGTGGTCATCATTCTCCTACTCTTGGAATAACCAATTACTTGGGATCGATACGATATGTACTTTTCTTTCATAGTACATATTGTAAAAGTTATTGCAATAGTTTTATGACCGGCCACCTGCCAGACGTCAACCCTCCTTGGAAATGTTATTGTTGACCAAATGGCATCAGATAGATGGTCCACGTCATTATAAGGCGTCTTTTACGACATTCATGAGCAAAGTAAGGATTGGTAGTAATCAGCTAGTTTCAGATTTTCCGTAATTACTTTCTCGTAGAAGTTGAGTATCGTGTTTCAATACCTGCCAACGCTTCTCGTCTTTGTCGCCTTAACGACTGCTAACAGCATCAAGTAATTTTAACAGTCCAGCGAATATGCAACGCTTCTCCGTTTTGGCAGATTTCAAGATCTATTACTTCATATTAAGATTGTAGTAGGACGCAGATAATACAAGTATTTGTAAAAAAAAATATGGATTGAATATTGTCGTACTCCTGCTCCAATAAGATAGTATGAACTCTGCAACTGCGATATGTATAGAATTTACAAGTGAAGAGAACTTTGGACTACCTACGATCCAAAAATGACCCTATGTGTTCTTCAATTGTGGACTTTAACAGTCTATCTATTCTTTCTCCTTTTTGTTTTTCAAACACATTTTTTTTTGTGTTTCTAAAGTTGTAGTGAGAAAATAAGGTCGCTATTATTCATACATGTATTCTTTTCTTGATTAACTAAAAATCTTGCTACAAAATATTATTTGCATTATAGCCATTTTAATTACAACGAGAAGTCGTGATCGTATACCATTGCTGTGTGGTGGTGGCTATGAATACTACAAATCCTTACTTTACTCATAGATGTCGTAAAAGATGACTAAGAGCTTTATATCGACCTGAATCAACTCCATCTGGTGTCGTCTGCTCAAAAATTACATTCTCAAGAATGGCTGACGTTAAGCAGGCAGGTCATAAAACTACTGACAATAACTTTTGCTATATGTACGATGGAAGACGAGTACAAATTGCATCAACCCCATATAATTAGGATAAGAGCAGGATAATGATGAGCCGTGATCTATCCATACAACTTTTTTTGTAGGATTTACTACCCTCATCATTATAGAGGTTATTTCCATAATAGCCACGTTTGGTTTGCCCAATGGGTGGGCCATTGCAGTAAAGTATAGTAACTTACTGTGATAGTTGTACAATGTACATGTCAGTCGACTCTTACTTCTCTAGAGTAAGCATGGGGTGAGGTTCTTAGTTATTATACATGGAACTACTTAATTACCACTACTTTATATATTATTTCAGTATTCTGTACTCAATCACTCGCGTATATACCAATCGGTGATATCTTTATCTTTGGTTACACGGCTGCACTCGCATGGGTTCTACCTTCAGACACAAAGTATTTAAACTTATTTAAAGAGTATGAAAGACCCTTACGAAGGAGTGATCAAGTAACAAAAACTATCAACTATTTAGATGAAGATGGAAGAATTATTGGCAGAGCACCTTACAAAAAGTAAGTATATTGTTTCTATTGTAACATAAAAATCCTAATATCAGTCCATATTTCCTAATTCTTAACTTAAGTTTGTTCCAAAGTAGGAAAGAAATTGATTTTCTATAATCCACTACTTGGTCAGACACGTTGGTATAGGATTTTATTTAGAGTTTTCTTGTTTTGCATAATATATATAAATAACATATTATAAATATATTATGGTTATGCGGATTATACGACAGGCACTGGTAAAACAGAGGATGGTGAATTATATACTTACTAGCTTTTACCGGCGGCATTGCTCGCGTTGAAGCGCTTAAATAAATTTCAAAAATCATACATTCCAATAGAATGCTTTGTCAAAAAACTTCAAAATCTAGTAAATTCAACGGCAATAAAGTGCAAACCCTAGGTGCTATGCTACCGACAGTCAAATTAATGTCTTATTGACTATAGCTTCAGGTATCATGATTACTAAAATATTTTTTTACCCTCCATAAAAAAAATAATTATGAGTATCCTATAATACCTCGAAGACTATGTGTACAAAGTTTCATGACAATCGGTTAAGTAGTTTTGGGGTGAAAGCAGAACGAACAAATTTACATTCACATTTAAAATATTAGTAGGGATTTCGCCATCACACATACACATGAAAATAAGATGCTATAAATATTAAATTGTAATTATTACACATTTTAATTTAAAATATAATAAAATTTACAGACGAATTATAGTAAACCCAGCATTTTCAAAGAGAAGCGTCGAAGATAACAAATTGTTTTTAAACGAGAAAACAAAAATAGATAAAAAGAAAATGCATGAAGAACAAATTAGTAAACATTATCTCACGACCGAAGATATGGAGAAAGATACTATAGAATTTCATAGAATGAATAGATTGGAACTCTATAAGAAACTGGAGACTTTAACTTCTGCGTGAGTATATACTCGTATGTCGTAAATTTGAATATAAAAGGCTAATTAAATGTTTACTAAAGAGAAAAAAAATAAAACAAATCTAAATACTTATTCAAATAAACCGCTGCCAGTAGGTAAAGTGCCCAGAATGCTGGCAGCAATGCCACGTTGGATGGAAATGCTTAACCTCTGTGCCAAGTAAAGCCTAGCATTCCGGTCACGTGTCGCTTCATTAAGGCGCTTATTTAATTCTTTAAATATATTATGGGCCCCAGGCTCCCATGGTCCCAAAGATTCCGTAAATTTTAATAATATATGTGTATATGATTATATATGTATATTTATTTATATTTTATATATTATTTGCTGTGTGGTAACAGCTACGAATATTAACAACTCTTAATTTGCTTGTGGATGTCGTAAAAGACGATCAAGAGCTTTATATCGACGAAGACGTGTTGGTATAGGGTTTTGTTCGAGTTTTCCTTCTCTCGCATAGATGTTATATGCGTGTTATATCCCTTAGTCGTCTCGTACGATCACCCACGGGTAAGATGGGGTGGTGAATAGTATTCTTACTCCGTCACCACACGAAAAGTTAGTTATAGTATTCATCCAAATATACATAGTTGCTATTATTCAAAAGAATTAAATAATGAAAATGCCTCTCAGAATTAACTTTCAAATGGGATCAGTTACATTAGTAATCGTTTTCACATTACAGTCTTGGTCGGAATGGTAGACAATGCATTCTTTACAAACTATGCGAGGCGGCGCAACAACGAGGGAAACAGGGGACATTCCTTCAAGAATTACATAAGGCAGTATTCACGTGAGTATCGATTTTGTCCTTTTAAGCCTTTTAATTGAAACTCTCTGTTTAAAAATATACAGATAACGTAAAATTTAGTTATCAAATAATCATGCCAGGACAATACTTTGTGCTATCTATAAATTGCGATTTTGGGGTTTTTGCGTAATTTATGTACGTTTTACTTCTGTTAATTCACCCGCAATACAAGAATTAATTTCTTATACAAGGCATTATCTTCTAAAAAAAATTTACCCTTATATGCGCAAAGAAGATTCACTTCAAAATAAATATGGCACGTAACGGAAATATGTGACTTCGAAATAAAGAAGGCATGTAACAGAAAATTTACAATATAAAATTTCTTCCATATGTCGATAAAAAGTTTCACACCAAAAACATATAATTATTCTCAGAACTATTCGTCAGTCTTTTTTTTCTTGCTTATAATGACAAACGAGCAAGCAGCACACCTGATGATAAATATTACTGTCGCTCATGGGCCTTTTCAATAACGTAGAGGTGAATGAGGATGGTGTCCGATGGTTTACTGTGTGAGATACAAGGAGGTTTCAGGAGTGGAAGGGGATGCATAGATCAAGTGTTCTCTCTGCGCAACATTGTGGAGAAGCATCTGGCCATAGGTCAGAGGGTTTTCTGCAGTTTTGTGGATCTGGAGAGAGCATTTGACACGGTTGTACGAAAGGAACTTTGGGACATTTTACCGGAGTATGGTATTAACGGTAAACTGCTGCAGGCTGTGCAATCCAGTTACATGGGCTGTAGAGCCTGTATGCGGCTGGATGATGGAATGTCGCCTTGGTTTGACGTCAATATCGGCGTTAATCAGGGCTGCGTTCTATCAGCTAGGCTGTTTATCATATATCTGGATAAATGTCTCCAAAGGTTGAACGATATGAATGAGGGAATCCAGATGGGTGACTCAGTGGTCTCTGCTCTGCTTTATGCAGATGATGCAGTCCTGCTGGCACAGTCAGCGACTGACCTGCAGACCCTAGTTGACACAATGACAGAAGATTGTAAGAACCCTTTTCTTAGACCCCTGTCTACGCGTGAATGTGAGCAAAACCAAAATAATGGTCTTTGAAAGAGATGAAGCCAGAACAGATGTAAGAGTAACAATAGGTAATGATGTACTAGAGCAAGGGGATGAATTTGTATATCTTGGATGTGGATTTAGCTCTCGCTCACCGAACGAAGGACAACAACATATTGCCACTGCTCAGACGTCGATTTTCTACGAGAGTTGAGCATATTTGTGTAATTGAGTCTTTTTAGATATAATTATACCAAACTTCTTTCTAGTGTGGTATTATAAGCCCGTCAGGGTGATAATTAAAAAAAAACACTACCTCTTTCTGTCCTGTAGAAATCTTAAAACATCAGAAAATAGAAAAGCGCGTAAATCATTGTATTATTAGTGTAGCCCTACACCTGATTACAATGGTAATATAATTATCATGGATTACGAAATTAATTAATTAATATCAACACCCGCCATTAAAAGATTCCTTAGTATGAGTATTCAAAAAAGAAAAATAATTTAAAAAAGGAATGCTCTTTAAAAAAGTTTAAATAGCCGTTAAGATTGGCTAAGTTATGTCATTTTAAATTGGTTTGAATTGCCTATTTAGTTAATTTTAAAACTAAATTAACACGAGAATTTATTCCATTAACTTAATAAAAGAAAAGATTTAAGAAATTGAAGTGTAATCTGAAAAAACGTTTTAATAGTTGTTAAATTTTACTTTGTTAAGTCATATTAAAATGGATTCAAGTACCAAAATAAATTTGAAATTAAATTAAAAAGGACATTTTTTGTGTTCTAATTATAAAATCATATTTTAGTGTAATCTACATATAGTTTAGTTTTATAAAAAACTAGCTTAAGGACGCTGTTCTATAAAAATCTAAAATAAAAATAGAATTCCATGAAATAGATCGCACCGCCATTTACCCTGTGCAATTGTAATTTTAAACCATTATGTAACCTAAGTAAATATATATAAAAAATCATTAAAAACGATCTAGTTGTTTATGAGGAGGCGTGTGGTAGCGGCCACGAATAATACCAACCCTTACTTTGCTCGTGGATGTCTTAAAAAGCGACTAGGAGCCTTATAACGACCTTGGCCAACTCCATCTGATGCCGGTTGGTCAACAATTACATTCCCAAGGAGAGTTGACGTCTGCCAAGCGGTCGGTCATAAAACTATTGTCCATAACTTTTACAATATGTACTATGAAAGAGGAGTACATACTGTATCGACTCCAAGTAATTGGGATAAGAGTAGGAGAATGATGAGTTGTTTATGAGAAGTACATATACTTAGTAGAGAACATACAAATAAAAATGATAATTTTCATTAATATATTATAAATAATTTTTATTTCAGTTTACCGAAAACTGACGAGTTGATTGAAGATGAATTTAAAGAATATGATGTTGCACATACAGCTTCTGATGATTGCTTTGCACGTTATCCAGGATGTATAGATAATTAAGAATATATTAATAATATATATATTTTAATTATATAATTTTTTATTCTATTCGAATTTTTTATCAATATTTTGATATTTAACGCAACTACAGTATAAAGAAAATAGAAAACTAAATATTATTTTCATCTTATGATAAGACTGCATTAATAAAAAACAATATGAAAAAATAAACAGACAAGGTAGGTTTTTTTTGAACAGGCTCTTATCTGGACACATGCCGTCAACTCCGTCCGGGGCGACCAAAGGACGGCGCGTCTCCATAACCCACCGCATTCCATCCTCATCGCCATTGGGCCGGCCAAAAGTACTAAAAGGCATGCTACCAATGACAGTCCTAATGACGTATGTGCAAATAAGTGTCAAAAACGTGATAATATTTTGTAAATAAGTCATCCATTTTATGTCCATTATAATCGCTAATATGTAGACTAATCTAACCTAACATGTAAATACACAAAAAATGTAATATAATAATAATAATAAGAAATTGTGTACCCTTAATTGGACTCAGCTGACATCTAATTAAATATTTAATTAAATAAATTACAAATATTTAATTAAATATAAGCCATTTATAAGTTCTATTCTATTTTTAAATTCTTGAGTAATTAATACTTTTAAAGTTTAAAAGTTGTTCATATTTTTTTTATAACTTATGGTGGCAAACGAGCATGCAGCACACCTGATGGTAAGTGTCACTGCCACCCGTGGACCTTTGCTATACCATTTTTTTTTTTTTGCGGTGGGCTATGGATGTCGCACCCCGCCAAATCGGTCCGGGGTGACGGAAGTGGCGGCGCGCAACCCCATTGACCCACCCTGCAAGCACCTCTTCTTCGCCGTGCGAGCGGGCCACCGTTACCCGATCTTTGTCTTCGGTGGCCCGCTCGGCGGTATGCCCTCTCGGGCTCCTCTCCTGTCGCGATGACGCCCCGACAGCTTTCGCCGTCGAGGTGTAGTCCTTACGCGGTGGCCTGGCGTCGGGTGACCGGACAATTCCCCGGTCCGATCACCCGAAGCCTCGGTTAGGGCGGCATCAGGCGCAGGTATTCGCGCCTGCGCCGCCCCGGACGCGGGCGGCAGCCCGGGTCACGGGAATCCTCCCGGGCCCGTTCCGCCGCCTCCTTCTGCGAGATGACAGCCTCGCAGAAGGTGGCGACCGCGTCCCAATTCCTGACGCTGTCGACCATCGCCCTCGCGACAGCCGGCAGCGTCAGGTCGGCACCGATAATAGCGACGAGGTCGCGGCGCTGCCCGTCCCAGCCTTAACATTCCTCGAGCGTATGTTGCGCCGTGTCCTCGTCACTACTGCAATGATGGCAGCCCGGAGTCCATTCCCTGTATAAGACCGTGTGCAGGTATTTCCCGAAGCACCCGTGCCCCGTCAACACCTGCACCAGTCAGAAGGTGAGGACCCCGTGCCGCCGCTCCATCCATTCCATCAGTACGGGCCGGAGGGCCTCGACGGTAACGACACCGTGTCTAGGCCTCTCCAGCCACGTAGCCCAACGGGCGAGGACTTCTCGGCGGGACCTTTGCTATACCAAGGGTATCGCTTAGGGCGCTGCCTATCAATAAAAATCCGCAAACCCAGCCAGTCAGTTATATGAGATAATGTAATAGAACATAAAAGTCACACCAAAAATTAATTGTAAGGTTTATTATATAATTGTTTAACAGCTCAGTATTCGACACAGAAAGGACGAAAAGGGGGAAGAAAACAGAAACGAAGAAAAGCGAGGTATTTCAGCAATGTATCGATCTGATGAGAAAAGAAACTATACATATAGATATTACATCATAGCTACTAGAAGCCGTAATTCGGTGAAATAATTGTGTGAAAATAAATCTATTTGCTTAGAGTTTATTTGGATCTAATAAATATTATTTTTCGCTTAATATTTTTAAAATCCTAGTTTTTTATCTCATAACTCAATTAAAAGAGCTAACTTAATTGAAATTAAATTATTAGCGTCTTTTAATATGTGTAAGATTTCGATATCTACACATATTTTTCGTGTTATTTGTTTATGACTCGACGAAAAATACGTTGTCAGCGTAACAAGCGTTGAAAACAAGAATTCAATTCTAAGAACGGTAAACTATCAAGCACATATTACAATGTAATTTCGCTGTTCGAATTTCAAATTTGGAGCAAAGAAATTATTTTTAAAATGTAGCGGCTATTATTTTTACTTTGTTCAAACAATTTCACATAAAAGGGATAGGACGTTCACATTTGTCGCAAGAACATAACAGTAAATCAATTTTCACAGTGCTAATGTTATTTCTTTAACAATATTTTAGTATACAATAAACGTGCAACGGTACAGTACGTTTTTGATTGACAACTAGCATTCCAGATTTGATTTTATGTAAATATAAAAAGTACCAGTAACTAGTTATAAAAAAAACGGTTATAATTTTTTATTCAAATTTCGAATTATTTTAAAAATATTCAACTATGAATAGTTGGTTGTCGTTTTTCTTTATGGTCCTTGTTCTTCAGACAGTAATTAGTGAAAATGTCAGGGACAATAGCAATGGCACGCTAAATGAATTCCCGTCGGCAAGTAAAGAATCAAGAGCGTTGTCGCGACGAAAGAGATTTGTAATATTTCCAGATGGAAGCTCTCTTCAACTTGGTAGGTTTATAATATAAATTACTTAATTTATTTAAATACTTATTTGAGTTAAACGTGACATACTTACATATCTATATAACATGATAACGTTGAAGAATTTGTTTGTTTGTTTTAACGTGCTGATCTCTGGTATTATAATTTCGATTTTATAAAATGTTCTTACGGAAGATAGACTATTTATTGAAACAGTGTCCATCTATAACTGTTATCAAATTATGATAATAATGCACCCCGCATTAGATTCTAAGCAGCCGCCGTTACATAGCAACTGCTGGGATAACAAAAATATTGATTGATATATTGTGGTGGGCAATGATGATGGTGAATAAATCATCATCATTTCAGCAGATATACATTGTTGGGCACGAGCCTATATATATATATATATATATATATATATATATATATATATATATATATATATATATATATATATGTACCATCCATTCAACTGTTGACAATATCTAAGTAAATTTTAAGAACTGCAGTAGTTATATTTGTGTTTTATTGCTTACGGTGGCAATCGAGCAAGCAGTACACCTGATGATAAGTGTCACTGCCGGCCATAGACCTTTACTATTATACCAAGGGTATAGCTAAGCCACTGCCTACCAATACAAACCCAAACCCACCCAGATGGGCTTCCGGCTCTCACTCACTGAACGAAGCGCAATAGCACATTGCCATTACTTAGACGTTTATTTTCTACGAGACTACCACAGTACTACCTCGTACGGACCGGCCTGAGGCTGTAGACATAGAACTGTCAACAGCGGGGTTCTACCACTAATTAAATAAAATCTAAAACTTATAAGTATATCTTATATCTCTAACCGAGCAATTCTTGTATATATATATATATATATATATATATATATATATATATATATATATAATCTGGATCTCGGAAACGGCACCAACAATTTTCATGAAATTTGACATATAGAAGGTTTCGGGGGCGATTAATCGATCTAGCTAGGTTTCATTTCTAGAAAATATTGTTCTGTCTGTATTTTCAGGCAATAAAAATGTAATTTTTCATTGGCTGAAAACTATTAACATATGAAGGCAAATTTTGACGCTGTCATTAAGAACAGACATAGCTCAGTTGGAACATAGAGTAATCTAATCCCAACAAACCCGAGCACGGTTCGGATCCTTAGCTTCCTTTTTATCATTTTTTGCCTTTTTCATTATTTTATTAATTACTAACATTTGCCCGCGTTTTCGTCCCCGTAGAAGTCAAAAATGGTTCTAATAGATTTTAGTGGTTTTTTACGTTATTAAGTTTATAATTTTTTATAAATTATTGTGTTTACATGTTTGTATACTTATAAAATATAACAATTTTGATTATAGTGTAAGGTATTTAAAGGTCTAATAAATATGACAATAAAATGAAATTTTGTTATATATTATGGACACGAGGCTTTTTTCTTAGGTAAAACGTAGCCTACGTTTTAAACAGCTGCGCCCATTGACCGAGGTGACGGAAGGGCAGTGTGCGGCCCCATAACCCACCGTGTTTAGCATCGAAATTAGGCTGACCTCTGGTACTGCTTCCTTGACATCCATGGCCGACCCAGCGGGTTATCCTTTCGGGTATCATCATTATAGACGCCCCGGCCACAAACAAATGTGATGCCGAGGCGTCGCGTTCATGAGGCTGAGCTTTCTGCGGGTGACGGACTAAACCCGGTCCATGCACCCGCGATACTACACCAACTGCAGTATTTCTTTGTAAACAATAGCTTTTGTTTTCCTTTCGGATTGAAATGAGAATAACCAGGCTTCTCTGTGAGCTTACTCTGAAGCATGTCACATACAATTGCCCACGGCAAGAGCAGCTCTCTTTCAAGTCTACTACCGCAACCTTAAGAAATTGACCTCGAGCTTTGTTTATGATCATTGCGAAGTAGACCTTGATGGCAAACTGCACTCACTGAAATTTTAAGAGATAATTTGATGGCATTTGGAGAATCTTAGAATGTTTTTTCTTGCAAACTTGCAAACATTGTATAATTTCGGCGCGCCAGCTCTCAATTTTAAGATGTGAGCTGGGATACTGGGAGACTTCGGTGTATTCAGGAACTCGACTGGTTGTTTGAAGCGGGGTTAATCAGTTATTCAAAGGATTTATTTTGATATATGACCCCTTCAAATGTTTTCAAATATTTGCAAGTAAATGTTTTAAAGAAATTGAAACGACTGTAGTAGCGCACATAGGTAAATCATGGCGTCTTGCGACCCATCTGATTAATATGCTGTCTACATATCGTATCTTATTGATTGTTTCTAATATAACTCAACCTTTTCGTCTCAATTTTTGCAAATATGTTGATTAAGAGCTGACTACCTAAACAGCGAACAAAAATATAGCAAATGACTATCTTCTCCTTTCCTAATCATTATACGGTAAAAATACCCTCGCCAGAGTCAAGTAAAAAAACGTTTAATGCATCTTATGAGCGATGGATTTCAGTTAGTTCGATGCAATGTGTTATCATGGCTCTCAATTACAATATTCGGCTTAGAAAATTGCTGTCCAACAATTTTAAATTTCAAACTCCACGTTCCTATGACGCCTTGTCCTAAAAGTGTATGACCTCTGTAAAGCTTAGAATCCTTCAAATGCCGTATTAATACAGTATTGTGACTTTCGAGACATTCCAATGTTAAAGAGTATTTCCATTGTACTAAGCTTTTATGGGAGTTCAACCTTTTCAGGGTTCTGTACCCAAAGCTTAAAACAAAATCCTATAACTAAAACTTCGCTCTCCGTCCATCCGTCTCTCTGTCACCAGTCTGTATCTCATGAACCATGGTAATTAGACAGTTGCAGTTTTCCCAAATGACGTATTTCTGTTGCCGCTATAATGACAAGTACTAAAAAACAAAATAAAATAAATACTTAAGGGGGCTCCCATACAACAAACGTCATTTTTGCTCCATTTTCCTCGACTTTTTTTTAGTTTCTATTTTTATTTTTTGCCTTTTTGATTTGTTTTGTCATTATTTTTATTATATTTAAATATATCTTCCAAAACACATTAAAAAGAAACTACCGAGCAGGGCTCGGTCATCCAGATATTTAATATAATTAGGTTAATTTAAAAACTTAGCTTATTAGGTTAATAGGCAGGTTATTACTTCAATTAGGTGGAATGACGATATTTTGAAATTAACAAGGTTCATTGGATGCAATTGGTAAAGGAGTTATTGGTGTAGTATTATCGCGGAGCAGTTGCTAGCGCAGTATTCTGTGTGGTAGCGAATGTGGCTACGAATACTATCAACCCTTGCTTTTTTTTATAAATACCCGATACGAAACGAAAAATGATGTCACAAGCGGGGTTCGAACCCGCACCTATTGGGAATCCGGCCCAACCGTGCTATCTATACAATGTGTAAACATTGTCCGATAGATGGCATACGTCACCTTGAAGACGTAAGATATAATATGAATCGAAATTTGCATGTCCTAAAATAGTTCACGATGGTGTAAGTGGCAGCACGGTTGGGCCGGATTCCCAATAGTTGCGGGTTCGAACCCCGCTTGTGACATCATTTTTCGTTTCGTATCGGGTATTTATAAATAATTAAGCATATTAAATGCTAAAAATTTCAGTAATTTGAACCCTTACTTTGCTCGTGGATGTTGTAGAAGACACCTTGTAATGACCTGAGCCAACTCTATATGATGCCGTTTGATCAAAAATTACATTACCAAGGAAGGTCGACAGTGCTCAAATATTTAATTTATTTTTAAAGATTTGGTAGTGGTTGATATATCAGAAAGAACATAGGGGAGAGCTGGCATGAAGGGGACATTTTTGTTGTAGTGGCTTTTGTGAATGCTCATTACAATATTTTTAACACATTGTACTTGATTGAGAAATTTACATTCATCTTCTAATGAAATAAAAGTATGTAATTGATATATCTTTATTCTAAGGTACAAATTTTCACAATTTTAAAAATGTATATTTCTTCCCTTTCATAAATTAACTGTATTGAACCGGACGCGATAATTTATGAATGGGTGGGTACGTAATAATAATATAAAATCACATTATAACATACTTATATAACTAATTCATGTTCATGTATTAAAATATTTTTAAGTCTTAAAGCTTGGTTATTTGACTACTCTAAAATAAATCTACACAGGTACTATTCGTGCAATAAGTAATAGTGGCGCAACCAACGAAAACATAAAATAACAAATAATAAAAACATTTAGAAGAATCACTTAAACATTATTTATAATAGGTATATAATAATGTATTGTTTTATAATTCTTTTCTCGAAGTAAATTATACACATTTTTGTCCAGCTACAATATTACAATTTCGCAGTAAATTCTTCTTTCTCTGACATATCATTAATTGAAGCTAAATCAGTAAATATATTCTATATAGAATTTATTACATTAATACTATTTATACATTACTGCTTGCCAATTTCTGGTTAGTATTCTTCTTTTTTGAGTCACATTTTTTTTTATTCTGTAGTCTTTTTTTCACCCTTCACTTTAGTTTTGTTTGGATCCTTACCTGTTAAAGAGCATTTAAAAATTTATTTTATACTTATGTTTTATATATTTTTATTCCCATTTCAATACGTGTCCCTTTCATGCCACCTCTCTCCTATGACTTTTTTAGTCATAGGGTTATTGTTTTTTTATACTTTAAAAGAAGTACCTGTGTGGTAGCAGCTTAGAATACTACTAACCCTTGCTTTACTTGTGAATGTCATAAAAGACGACTAAAAGCCTTATAACAACCTGGGACAACTCCATTTGATGCTGATTAGTCAACAATTATATTCCCAGGGAGGGTTGACGTCTGGCAGGCGGCCGGTCATAAAACTATTGCCAATAACTTTTACAATATGTACTATGAGAGAAGAGTACATATTGATCGTCTTGGTCTAATTTGTCTGTGTTAATTGGATGTTTGTAAAATCCCCCGCAATATAAGCATTATTTTCTTGGTACTGGGTGGTGCTATTTTATATAAAAAAATCATGATAATTAAATAAAGGTATAAAAAATCAATAATTCTTTTTTTTTTCAAGTCAGCTTATGAAATAATTGCAGGCAGTACCTAACATTATTGTGAATGAGACAAGTTTGAAATAGAATCTAAGTAGAAAAGTGTAATAGAATAATTTTCTTTCCTCTATGGAAAACGTTGTGTTTTATCACTATAAAACCCAAATATAAGCCAATGTTTATATTTGGATTCAGATATAAAAGATTTTACATTTATTACATCGTATTGTACAGGCATTCATTTCCCTGTAGTGACGGAGTAAGAATACAATTCACCACCCCCTATCTAACCAGTGGGTGCCGTAAAGACGATTAAGGGATATAATATTCATATGGCATCTGTGCAAGAGCAAGAAATCTCGAAATAAAGCCTTATACCATACGTCCGACCAGCGCGGTATAATAGGTCAATTTTCCTCCCATTATGCAGGAGGCCCATGCCCAATAGTGGGACATATGTGGGCTGAGATGATGATAATGATTGGACAGGTAAACAAAAATGTGTCTTTCTTTATATATTTATTACCTTGAATATATTTGGAAGGATTTTACAAATATAGGTACAATAAATAGTACAAAAATAACACCACGGCTTAGAACAATCATTTGGGAATTACGTAAAAGAGTTGTCTTGCCTAGAAATTGAACCTACAAAATTCGACATTGATGGTTGTTTTTTCTAAATAATCAGGGGCGTCATCTGGTTCAAAATCAATAGAAAAAGATGTACTGTATTTTTTTTTAAATTTAATTTCAGTTTTCTGCAATCAAGTGTCAGCCCTTATACCGATCGGTGATATCTTCTTATTCAGTTATACGGCTGCCCTTGCGTGGACTCTACCTACGGATCCTAAGTACATATATATGTACAAACAATTTGAAAGACCTTTAAGAAGAAGTGACCAAGTAACGAAAACAATCAGCTATTTGGATGAAGACGGCAGAATCATTGGATCAGTACCTTACAAAAAGTACGTAACTGTTTTTTTTTAATGTTGAAATGAAGACACGTAAGCAAACTATTATGGAGAGTGTTGCAATTATTGATGGAACGTCGATTTCGATGTTTTCTGAAATTTTAGTTTACCTATTAATCATTTTAATCATTCAGCCTTTCTCTGTCTTTTATTGGACGTACACCTTTCTCATAGATCGTTATAAAGCCCGGACCTATATCGCCTACATCCAACGTCTCTAAGCCAAAATTACTGTAGTAATATATTTTAAAATTGGTATAATGAAAAATATATATATATAATACTCAAATTACTGAAATTTTTAGCATTTAATATGCTTAATTATTTATAAATACCCGATACGAAACGAAAAATGATGTCACAAGCGGGGTTCGAACCCGCACCTATTGGGAATCCGGCCCAATAGGTGCGGGTTCGAACCCCGCTTGTGACATCATTTTTCGTTTCGTATCGGGTATTTATATATAATACTTTCAAGATGACTGATCAGCACAGCATCAATAGCCAAACTCCCTCTTCCTAAATGACAATCCATGCAGTTATATCATATTAATAGCTATTTTACAATTTATATAACTTAAGTTTTTCTTTTTTTTTAAGTTGTTTTGAACATGACTCATCAAATTTATATTTATTATTATCGTATTTCGAATTTCTGGATTATATACAATTCATTCTCTTTTTTGTCCATTGGTATCGTATAAGGCGACTAGAAATCTGCGTATAAAAGTTATGTAAAGGATGGCAAATTCAAAATGCCTACCCATATGACTAGCCTAGTATAAGTAAGTAATATAAAGTAAGCTGATTTCCGGCCAGATATTTTGACATGTGTCTCCTTCTGCCTGAGCGACCGTGTAAGCGAGAGCATGAAATAAGCGATAGAGAGGCGCGACCGGACTAAGCGTTCTTGCATTTTAAGAATTTGATGTGAACTGTTTTGTAAACTATAAAGTGAAAAATTAATGTGGTTCCGATTGTTTATATTTGTTTAATTCTTCAAAGTATGCAGTTGTCCATCAATATTTACTTATGACATTATCACGTAAAACTATAGTCTCTAAGCCGACTTTACACATAACCATCTGCCTTCTTTTTCAGGAGGATCATCGTGAATCCAGCTTTTGCAAAGAGAAGTGTGGATGGCCACCAAATTTCATATAAAGAGAAATTAAAGAAAAGGATAGATGCGAAGGCTATGCATAAGCGGCATCTAGATAGGAGTTACTTAAAGGCAGGACATGCAGATAAAGACACGATTGAATTCCATAGAAGTAATAGGGTCGAGTTGTATAGAAAATTAGAGATATTAATAACAGCGTACGTGTTATTATTATAGATATATGCGTAAAACATGTGAAATTTCTTTGTATTTATTTGAAAGTGAAATTAACAAGTAGAATGCTGGGCATCTTGAACTTGTACTTCATACCAGGATAATGTCTTGTGCTATATGAAGCACTAGTTCGCTTTCAAATGGAGCACTGCCCACATCTCTGGGAGGCGCCCCCAAATGTCAGCTACACCCACTTGGCTCCCTGCAAAAACGTCTTATTCGAATCGTTAGTTATCCCAATTTCACAGACAGTCTGGAGTCATTGGAGAAGCGGATAGACGTTTGGTTACTCTGTGTACTCCACAGACTCTTTGACAGGAAGTGCTCTGAAGAATGGTTTGACTTGGTATCACCATCAACGATTTATCACCATACCACTCGACATCGTAGCATGGTTCATCCACTTCACCTAGAAACATTATATTCGTCAACTGTACGTTTTTAGCTATGATTTCGCTCACGTACGTGTAGGATCTGGAATTGCTACTGTATTTCCCGAGCACTATAATTTTTTTTTTAAACGAGGTTTGAGAATATCACTTTCTTCGTAATAGACAGCGGCCTAGCTCTGCTATTGCAAAGGTTCATGAGCAGCAGTATCACTTACCATCAGGTGTGCTGCTTACTTTTTTGCCACCAACGGCAGTTAAAAAAGCTGTAATCGCAGGAGCTATTAGTTAAAAAAAGAAATATTTTCTATATCAGATACACTGTGTGGTTACTTGACTACGAATACTATAAAACCTTACATTACTCAATTACAATACCTGCAGTATTGTAAAAGAGGCCGGGCGGGCTAACGAATACAAAGATCGGGTACCGGTGGCCCGCTTGCACGGCGAAGAGAGGTGCTTGCAGGGTGGGTCTATGGGGTTGCGCGCCACCTCTTTCGTCGCCCCGGACCGATTTGGCGGGGCGCGACCACGTCCATAGCCCACCGCGCAAAAAAAAAACAAAAAAAAATTGTATTGTAAAAGAGACTAAGAGATGAATATTGATCTCAAAAAACTTCATTTGATACTGTCTGGTCAACGAGAGGGTTAACATGTGGTTGGTCATAAAACTATTGCCAAAACTTTTCAATATGTATGATGAAATAAGAGTACATAATTATTGTGTCGATCAAAAATAATTAGAATAGAGCTAAGGTAGTTTCATCATCATCATCTTAGCTCATATATGTCCCACTGCTGGGCTCGAACCTCCCCCATAATGGTAGGGAAATTGACCTATTATACCACGCTGGTCGTCTGACCAGGTCTGACACGTCTGAACAAAACCCTATACCAATACGTCTGTATTGGTATAGGGTTTTGTTTTAAAATAGTTTATTTACTATATTTTATTATGCTGCAATAATAAGTAAGAAAAGTATCTATCAATATTAGCAAATTGAACAAAAACTAATAATAATAGCGATTCAACGTATGGCAATAATTATTACGTATTCTTCTTAAATTACCGTTATCACAACAACTGCTAAGATACAAAGAAAAAATATTGATACAATATAGATAAAAATAATGTTAATATTATTACTAATACAGTAAAATGGAAGCTACTTGCAGAGTTAGAATTTTTGAAGTGAAAACTTCTTTAGGCGCGTTGAGCGTTTTTGGAGGGGAAAAACTTATAGGTTCGCGTCACCGACATGCTAATGCTAATAGTATATCTATAGCTATGTGAAAACTTCTTTAGGCGCGTTGAGCGTTTTATTTTTATTGTTTTTCAATATTCATATCAATATTTGCATTTAAAAGTATGGCATTATTTATTTTTAATTGTATTTTTAATATTTAACCTTTATGTCATGAAATGAATATCATTGTGGTTTATATCTACTAGCGTGGTAAAACCGATTCCTAGATGTTCGATAATATTTTTTATTTTTATATAAAAATTAGAAAATTATTATTATTTCAATTAGTCTTAAGTTAATAGTTTTCACTTCTATCGGCAGTCCCCATGACTGCCTGATGTTTTTTTATATTTGCATGTAATTAGTGACTGGAGTCAAGTATTACTTCCTTTTCTAATGGTGGTGCAAGAGATGCCCTCAATTGTAATAGGCCGAAATCTGTATATTATAAATAATGAAAATTTATTAGTATTACTTTACATAAACCGAAGCCAAAATTTCACAATTGTTAGAAGTTATTTGTGTGTTTATTTATACATGTAATATGCAAAAATTACTCTAAGGGTGGAAAGAATGCCGAACGAACGTCTGGTTAAGAAGATATACAATGCGAAAGTGGAAGGATGTAGGTACCGAGGGAGACCGAGACTAACCTACCTAGACCAGATCGGTCATGTACTGAAGGAAGGTGGAGTCAAGAGTCTCCGAAACCGGCGAGCGTGTATGAAGAGAATTATGAATGTTGAGGAAGCGAGTGAAGTATGCAGAGATAGAGTTCTCTGGCACTCTGTTCTCTCTGCCTACCCTGCAAGGGATATGGCGTGATGATATGTATGTATGTATGTATGTACTCTATGGATTGGTAGTATCGGTAGTCAAAACGATACAGCGAATACTTGTATATACATAAATATAGATTATTATTTCACTACACTACTCTAATACCCACTTTATAATATAACTAGGCTCTCAAGCATTTCAACATAGCTTCTAATCTGTGCAGGCTTGGTCGAGACGGTAGACAGTGCGTTCTTTACCAACTATGCGAGGCGGCACAACGGGGACGAGAACAAGGGACATTCCTTGAAGAATTCCTAACTGTTGTCTTCACGTAAGTATTGATTCTATATATTTAAATTATATAAGCCTTTTAGGGTTCAAATCATACTATATCTTCAAATTGAATAGCAAATTGTAGTGTATTTCGCTTTGGTACGATTAATTTGAAGAAAATAGACTAGTGCCCCTTTTCATTAATAAAACTTAAAAAAGAGAATTAAAAGAAAAACTATAAGACATAACATTAACAGATATTTAAATTGTGTTAGTTGTTATTTAAAATTTAGGTTTTACATACATACATACATATCATCACGCCATATCCCTTGCAGGGTAGGCAGAGAGAACAGAGTGCCAGAGAGCTCTATCTTTGCATACTTCACTCGCTTCCTCAACATTCATAATTCTCTTCATAGACGCTCGCCGGTTTCGGAGACTCTTGACTCCACCTTCCTTTAGTACATGACCGATCTGGTCTAGGTAGGTTAGTCTCGTTTTCCCCCGGTACCTACATCCTTCCACTTTCGCAGTGTATATCTTCTTAACCAGACGTTCGTTCAGCATTCTTTCCACATGTCCGAACCATCGGAGCATTCTCTTTCGCATCTTTACACCAATACTCTCTTTCAGACCTACTCGCTCTCTTACGTCGTCGTTACGAATGCGGTTGGTCAGCCTAACTCCACAGATTTAGATTTTAAAATCTAATATAAATATTTTTAAGCATAGACTATGAAACAGACAGTATAATAGCGTCTCAACTTACATTTTACACATTCTATAGCTTATTTATGTGGTAATGAAACATAACGATCAAAAATGTTTTTATTTTTACCACGGGCTATGGTCTGGTTACATCTCACCAGATCCGTCCGGGGCAACAACAGAGGCGGCGCGCGACCCCCGCCCGGTAATGCGCCTCTCTTCACTGAGCGGGCCATTGGAACCCGATCTTTGTCTTCGGTGGCCCGCCCGGCGGTTTACCTTCACGAGTTCCTCTTAATAAACACCACCCTGCACTAAGAAAATAATCCTTGTATTGCGGAGGACTTTACAAACATAATTAACATAGACAAATTACATCCAGACTTAGAACAACACCTTGCGGATCGCACAAATTATTGTCCCGCATAGGAATCAATCCACAGCACTGGCATGGAAGGTCGATATCTTAACCACTATACCATCTGTGCAGTCATCTGTGCAAATCGATCAAGTGATGTATCGTCACCGCGACATGCATGCCTATCTATCCCCACGGTATTGTATTCATTTTGCCAACTTGGAGGTGTACTTGCAACACACGTTACACGATGTGTTTAAGAATATATCACGTCCCAGGGGGACGTATGCTGTAGCTTCCTTTGTAATAAAGGATAATTGGTACATACTATGCTGGTCAAAAGGATTAGTATTTTATATCTCTAAAACGTCTTTAACGATACTCAAAGACAAGAGAAGGAGTGGTAAATTATGTATTAATTTGTATTAATGTTTGTTACAGCTTACCGAAAGGAGAAGAGTTCCTTGAAGATGAGGATAAAGAATACGATGTTGCGCATACTATGGCTGACGATTGCATTGAGCGGTACCCGAATTGTACAGACAGTTATAATATGTGAAAAGACTACATAAATTATTTCGAAACTTATTTTTTTTATTACGAAATACCTTCCATAATACTGCATAAATGTTTTTTTTTATTGCTTATAGGTAGTAAGCGAGCAAGCAGCATATCCGATGTTAAACTTTACTGCTGCTCTTCTCTGCAATACTAGGGATACAGTTAGGACGCTACCCACCAACCAAAACCCACTAGGGGTGTCCACTTTGAAAAAACATCGATGTTTTTTTCGATTCGATAAATCGAAACTGTACATCGATGTCTTTCGATGTATCGGATGAAAACATCGATGTTATTAAACATCGAGTACTTTTTCTAAACTCATATCAAAAGTGTTACTTCTAAAAAAAAAAGGCCTTTTTGTGGCATTTATACTTATTCCAATCCCTTATAAAACTGACTTCTAAAAAAAAGGTCCTTTTTGTGGCATTTATACCTATCCCAGTCCCTTATAAAACAGATATCTAAAAAAAAAAAAAAAAACATCGATGTTTTCGATGCATCGATGTATATCGAATATCCCTATTGGCGACACTGTATACGTCAGTGTACGTAGTATCTCTCTTGGTCTTATTTGTGGCATTTACTGGTTATCATCGTTTCGGTGTTTAATGAAAAAAACATCGATACATCGAGTATTTCGATAGCTCTTCAAAACATCGGATCGATTCGATGTATCGCATTGTAAACATCGATGTTATCGATGTATATCGAATATCCCTAAAACCCACTCAGAAAGTTGTGCTTCCAGTTCTCTGGCTCACCGAACGAAACGCAACAGCAATGCCACTGGTCAGGCATTAATTTTCTGCGAGCTTGTGGCACTCCGGACGGACTGGCCCGCGATTGTAGACAGATAACTGTAAATAGTGTGGCCCTATAGGACCGGGGTAGTACCGCACTCTCGCAGAAGATCAACGTCTGAGTAATAGCAACGTGCTACTGCGCTTCGTTCGGCGAGTAAGAGAGCTGGTAGCCCAACTGGGTGGGTTTGGTGTTTGTATTGGTAGGCAGCGGCCTAGCTATACTCTTGCTTTGCATGGTCCATGGGTGGCAGTAACACTTACCATCAGGTGTGCTGCTTATTCGTTTGCCACCACAAGCAATAAAAAAAAATATTTTGAAGCTTTAGCAGTAGAAATGGGCCGAGCTACAATGCTGTAATTATTATATAAATTGTAGACATTTAAATATCTGAATACCAAAAATAATTACACAACTAAATCCAATTAGTTTTACTATTCGCTGTGAGCGATGAAATATATTACAGTCATCAACCCATTACCATTATGTTTCAGGTAGAGGTCTCTGCTCAGAAGGAAAGGGCATTATTCATAATGCAAATTATCATGCTATACGTCGTCGTCCCTTTTTTCAAGCATTCGAAGCTAAAGATACTTTATCGCATAAATTGATATCGAATTCAATTTCAACATACTCAATATCAGCTTTGACAGATTCTGGATATACTAGCTTCATGGTAGTTACGTCGTTATGTAACTGAGGTGGTTCAAGTCCTGCCATTTGTCAAACATACTTTTTCATCGCTACTTATCGATTTTAAAATGATCAAGTATTCGTAGCAATACTGTGGAGAACTGTTTTTGACAGACTGTGGTCTAGAGACATGCAAAGAGCGACACGTGGTCCTATTGGGCCGGCCACTGCTACTGAATACGGCCACTGCTACTGAATACGGCCAGCCCGGCAGGAAATCTATGGAGTGCTAAGATTATTTCAATATTCATTTTACTATATTTTAATCCTTTTGAGGATTACAAAAATATGAGATAGGTTAAGAATAATTGTTTAAGTCGTATTGTTTTTATTTTGCTTGTCAATATTTTGGAGTTCACTTTATTGTTTTTGGATTAATAGTGATATAGTTAACATGCCTAATCTGTCCGAGATGACGGAAGGGGAAGCGCGCGAGCCCATAATCTATCGTAACTGTACCTCTACGCCGTGCGGGTGAGACACCGGAGTGGCCATTATTGAAGCTCCTGCACCATTTTTACGATTTTCAAATTTAAAAGATCATTGAATGACTCTTTAGTTTTATTTGATAAAAAGTGAAGCATGTACTAACAATTACTTTGCTTAATTTTCTTCAAGCAAGGATACAGTCTATCAAATATTTTTTTTGGATTATTTTTCTCCAGCAAACTAAAGTCACTTATTCATTGGTGCTCCGTAAATATTTACATACATACATACATACATATCATCACGCCATATCCCTTGCAGGGTAGGCAGAGAGAACAGAGTGCCAGAGAACTCTATCTCTGCATACTTCACTCGCTTCCTCAACATTCATAATTCTCTTCATACACGCTCGCCGGTTTCGGAGACTCTTGACTCCACCTTCCTTCAGTACATGACCGATCTGGTCTAGGTAGGTTAGTCTCGGTCTCCCTCGGTACCTACATCCTTCCACTTTCGCATTGTATATCTTCTTAACCAATGCGGTCGAAATGCGATCTCTGCGGAAAATCTGTGGAGTTAGGCTGACCGACCGCATTCGTAACGACGACGTAAGAGAGCGAGTAGGTATGAAAGAGAGTATTGGTGTAAAGATGCGAAAGGGAATGCTCCGATGATTCGGACATGTGGAAAGAATGCTGAACGAACGTCTGGTTAAGAAGTAAATATTTATGATTTGGTAATGGTTGATATATGAGAAAGAACATATGACTCAAAAGGAACTTGAGGTGAATTTTTCTATAACTATTTTTTTATACGTATAACAGCCCGTTTTTTTACTGTGTTTGTTATAAATGTTCTTTGTTGCCAGTGGCGGTATATCAAAAAATGTACCTTGGGCAAACTTATAATAATATAATAATAATTCTTTATTACACAACAAACAATAATTCATAATGCAGTTATAATAAAATTCTGGTTACAAATGAGGCTTAGTATATATTGAAAAATGATCCCTGAATTCTAAACTAGGTTTAATCCCTGTGCTTTAGGATCCAATATTCTATCGTAACAAAAACATGAAAATACTTTTGTTTATGGTAGATTATGAGGTTATTTTATAATATTATGGCAAAAATAATACAAAAATAAAATTATGTAATAAATAAAAAAATATAGCGTGATATAACGTGGAGATACCCTCCACGTTATATCACGGTATATTTTACATGTACGTGTTTTTTTTTTATTGCTTATGGTGGCGGACGAGCAAGCAGCGCACCTGATGGTGTCACTGCTGCCCATGGACCTTTACTATACCAAGGTTATAGCTAGGCCTCTGCCTACCATTACAATCCCCAAACCCACCCAGTTGGGCTTCCGGCTCTCTCGCTCACCGAACGAAGCGCATTAGCACATTGCCATTACTCAGACGTCGATATTCTGCGAGAGTGTGGTACTACCCCGGATGGACCAGCCCGCGGCTGCAGACAGAAAACTGTCAACAGCGTGGTTCTACCACAATAATGTATTACGTGTAAATGGTAGATATTGAATGTGTATGGCGATCACCATCATTTGCTTGTCCTCTTTCCACGCTAAGTGGGGTCGGCACAACATATTCTAGACTTCCATACGCTTCTATCAGCCGTCATATTTGCACTTACATCATACATATATCCTCTTTTACACAATCCATTCATCTCTTTTTGGGTCGCCGACGATTCTTCCGTCCATGTACAAACATATTGATAAGCCTTCTTGTCACATGACTTTCATCCCTCCTCATCACATGTCCATACCAAGACAATCTCGCGCTCCTAATCTTCTATATCACTGATGCTACTTTCAGACTTCGCCTAATATACTGAATAAAAAATAATATGTTGAATGTGTATGGAGATGTGTGAGTGAATAAAGTACTTACGAATTGAGAATCAAAACCACTTGAAATTTTTATTGAGGACTTGTTACAAGATCTTCGATCTCACGGTACTCCAATGTTTTCAGATAGTCTCTAACAGTTTTTTTTTTACATATTAATACTAAACTAAAAGCACAACCTAGTCGTTTATCTAAAGTAAAGTAGTTTGGGTCTCCAGCTTCAATAGTGGTAGGATTACGCTGTGGACAGTTCTCTGTCTACAATCGCGGGCCGGTCCGTCCGGAGTGGTACCACACTCTCGCAAAAGATCGACATCTGAGTAATGGCAATGTGTTATCGTCCAGTGAGCGAGGGCACCGTTAGCCCAACTGGGTGGGTTTGGGGATTGTAATGGTAGGCAGCGGCCTAATTATAGCCTTGGTTTCAGCAAAAGTCCATGGGCGGCAGTGACACTTACCATCAGGTGTGCTGCTTACTCGTTTGCCATCATAAGCAATTAAAAAAAAATCTTCTTATTTATGGCTGCCTGCAGATAGCATCAGTAGCCTGGCCTTACTTCTAAGTACCTAAATCTCTAAATAAAGCAAGAAATAAAACCCGAACGTATCGTACTTGAGTAGTGTTATATCAACAGTAGATTAGTTTTTCTTTCATTGTGAAGAAGGTACATGTTCATATTAATGCTTATGAGTTAAAGAAAATAAAGTCAGTGTCTTAGAAGTTCATTAACGTTTATTTGAAAATTGTGTTAATATTTACAAGAAGGTTTAAATTTTATGCAAACTCGTTTACATACGACATAACTCTGAGTTACATTCTAAGGTGCTTTCAGAATACTTAAGAATTTATTCTTAGTGTTTAATACGTGAACGCATTAGTAAGTATTTACAACAAAATATTTGTAAATTTCATTTTTATATTATCGCTTTAAAACAAATTTAAAATACTTAATTTTTAAAGAAAACTTTTTAATTTTTAATTAACTTGTTGTGGTATTTTTCGATATTGAATATTGATCGAATAAATCAATAGATATTATTTTTAAGCATACTACATATATTTTGCCGTTATAAAAACTAATTACGGTATCACCGGGACAATAAAGATCAACACTTGTAAGGTAACTGGGTGCGCCAATCCACCGGTAAATACTTGGCGACTATAGCGTTATTACCCCTTTCCGAGGTTTTAAATTCAACAAAAGATGTCGTTAGGTTGCATTAAACTTTAATCTATAAAAAAAAAAATAGATTTAAATTACTGAAATTTAGCATTTAATATGCTTAATTATTTATAAAAACCGATTAGGAAGTGAAAAATGATGTCACAAGCGGGATTCGAACCCGCGCTTATTGGGATTCCGGCCCAATCGTGCTGCCACTACACCACCGTGACTAATTGTAGGACAACCAAAACAAAAAAAAAAAAAATAGATTTATACGAACCCATTTCTTAATGCTACTATTTCTAATATATGCTAGTCAAAGGTTTTTATTTTCTCTTTTTATTAAAGCAACAATAATGGATACCGATAGACTTAAAACAATAATTTGTAAATCAGTATAGTTCGGTCCTCTATCAATGATATCAAATCCACGATACTTGGCACGGAAGGTCGGTCGAAATCTTAATCACTATGCCATATAAGCAGTCTATTTGTATGTCTATACAACATCATCATCAAAGCCCATAAATGTCCCACTGTTGGTTTCAAACCTCCTCCATAATGGGAGGGAAATAACCTACGAGTACCACGCTGGTCAGCCGTGTTGGTATAGGATTTTGTTTCAAGTTTTCCATCTATTGCATAGATGTTATATGTGATTTATATCCCTTAGTCGTCTCATACGATCACCCACGGGTAAGAAAGGGAGTGGTGAATTGTATTCTTAATCCATCACCACACGGTATATTCCTTTATTAATTTTCTTTAAATCCAATGCAATTTTAATTCATAACTTGTTCATAATACAGAAAATGTCTTGAACTATTGAATAAATATTTTACTTAAATGCCATCGTTGATACTTCAGTTAAAAGTCAATGGTTATCTTCATTCATTTATCATCTTTCATACTTATTATATGTTGAATCCATTTTCACTGTAATATGCTATATGCATTTCAACATCCGATGCAGTTGACTGGTATTTCTAATTATCAAAAATTGAGTGACCAAATATATATACATTTTGCTTTAATTAACAATCTGTAATTAAAAATAAACTATTTTTCTATGATAACGATCTGTTTGCTTTGCAGATAATGTTTCCCGTTATTTATTTAATATTGCTAATATTTCTTAAAAGTGTTGCATCAGAAGCAAATACACTTGTAGCGTCTCCATCATTTGATACGAACGATGGATATGTTTCAATGGTATTATCAAGAAGAAAGAGATTTCTCATATTTCCTGAAGGCAGTTCTGTACAATTAGGTTAGTATTCTTTGGATATAAATAATAGTAGATTTATGTTGCAATAAAATACACTAGTATTGTAAATTAATGTAGGTAATTGTTGATTAATAAAGTTAACTAATAAAGTTGTATGATTTAATTAAATAATACTTTTTAAATTCCTTTTATTTTTCAATAAATATATATTGGTGATTTTTCGTTTGGTTATGAAGTAAGAATATTGTTTACCATCTCCTATATTACCCGTGGGTGTCATAAGAAACGTATATAAAACCTTGTACTAAAACCATCTAACCAGCGACCATAGCAGTAGATAGGTAGCCTACTATATCAGTAGGTGGGTAGCCTACTACACCAGTAGGTCAATTTTCCCGTAAAACTCGTGCGTTTCAAAAGTCGCTATCTATTTTTCCCGCAGGTGTAGCAAAAAGCTATTATGGTAATGAGACAGATAATGTTATTTCATAATTCGAAATAAAAGTATAATAACAAAAGTCTAATCATGGAGGAATAAAGGAGTCCGAAAAACAATATGTAATTTATAAAACATAATTTAATTATACTAAATATAACATCATTATCTTACTTCATATATTACCAACTTCTAGGCTTGAGCCTCCTCCACAATAGTAGGAAAATTGACCTACATATGTGGTATGGTGGCACTCCCCGTTTTTTTTATTTGCGGTGGACTATGAAGGTGGTCGCGCCCCGCCAAATCAGTCCGGGGCGACGTAAGAGGCGGCGCGCAACCCTATAGACCCACCCTGTAAACACCTCTCTTCGCCGTGCGAGCGGGCCACCGGTAACCGATCTTTGTCTTCGGTAGCCAGGTGGCACTCTGCTCAAATGTTTTGGTATAGAATTTCGTTTCGAGCTTTCCTTCAGTTACATAGATGTTATCTGCATATTATATACCTTAGCTATATTTTATAACACTTCCAGATAAAAGATAGGGAAGTGAATTATATTTTTAATCTGCCACCATATGTAACTATACAATTTTATCACAATTTTAGTTATATGTAATCAAAACCATGGATATCTTCAATTAGGCCATATTGTTTGGTTTGGTACAACAGCAGCTTTAGCTTGGGAGTTGCCAACAAATTCCAGAATGTTCGGCGATCAAAATGATAAAAATTACGAAGTAAATAGACGAAACGATTTCATCAATTATTTAGACGAAAACGGTCAAGTGATTAAGGATTATAAAAGGTAATTTTATAAATATTTCGTTAGATAATAAAATATAAATGACACGTCTGTCAATCAATTCAGAATAGATTTTGTATATTTTTGTAAGGCAATTTATGTAATTGAAAATATATAAAAAAAAAATTCTATGCTTTTATAAATTAAGAAATCATCTAAATCAGTGCTTCCCAACCTTCATTTCGCCAAGCCTCCCCGAGCTAAAAATAATATTTTCATGCCCTCTTGGGTAAGTTTCAATAAAAATAAGGAACGTACATTTTATTTATTAATTAAATTATTTATTTTTAGGTATTTTAAATAGGTTAAATACAGATACAATATATTAATTCAGGATAATGAACGAAAGAATACATTTGAATCATTAAGTACTTTTACAAAAATCTAAATAACCGACATTTTGGGTTTTTTATTTTTCTCTCAGAAAAAAGAAATCGGGTTTTCATGAAACTTGTTGAAAATGTTCGTTTTTATGTCACAATTGCACTGTAATTGGCACATTGGATTTTTTGCAGAATCGTGATAAACCCGTTTTAAACCTAGAAAGCCCACATCCTCCCACTTCTCGAACTCAAATCATCCGTAATTTATTTTTCCTGTTATTTTTATTATATTTTCTTCTTTTTTAGATGGGTTTCATCCAGTAACTTTTTTTTTAAATTATCTGTACCGGCCTACCATGCGTAATAATTACTTGCTAGAATAGCTTTTTTTTATCTTTCACTTTCTTTTATATTTTAAATTATATTTTAATTTTATGAAGGCAATTAGGAACAATAGGGAATATGCATTTTTTTTTAATTGTTTCTATCGATTACTTATGTTAATATAATACGGTAAAAAATATATTGTACACAGAAAAGTCAACATTTATTTTAAACTACATATTAAAAACTGTAATGACTGTTGTTTTTTTAGAAAAGTAATCTTACATATTACGTACTTACGACGCCCCCCTAACATTTCTCTACGCCTCCCTAGTGGGGCGTGCCCCCCTGGTTGGGAAGTCCTGATCTAAATGATGTCTCCCGATCTAGTTTCATTGGAAAGGTATTCAGAGATGTTTCCAGACCACTTAAACAATGCATTATGTAAAAATAGATGGCGCTGCAATCAATTTCAATGAATTAAATTTTTCGTATTTATATTTTATACTATGTTAAGATTTATAATGGCTAATTATATTACTTGTTTATTACTTTAATAAAAGCCAGAAATTAATATGAATTGCTCAGATTTAATATCATGAATATATAAAGATTATTTTGATAAATTTTATATTCTATGTTAATAGAAAAAGTATCATAAATCCAGCTTTCGCTAAAAGGAGCATAGACACCAAAGAGTATAAAGAACAAAATTATACAAAAAAAATTGTTAAAGAAATGAAAAAAGTATACAAGGGTATACTTTACTCAGATGAATTAGATACAATAAGAATACAACATGATCGACGAGAAAAGCAAAAGATTTACACTAAGATGGAAAGCTTTTTACAAACGTAAGTACGTACTCATTACTATATATTACAAGTAAACAGCACAGATTTCACACGTTCAACTTCTTTCAACCCATTGCATACGCACGGGTATGGTTTTTATTTGCATAAATCTGCACACAAATGCCAAAAACAATTCTATAAATTTCAGCACAATCAGATTAGCAATTCGCAATCGTATAAGTAAAATACGCAAGCATTTATTTGAATAAAAATACGTATTTTGGATGAACGATTCATTTATTAATCGGGTATTTATAGATTCATTTATTGATCACTAAAATATTGATTAAGAATTTAAATAGAATTAATGGATATAATGCAAGAGACTAATAATATTGACCAGATATGAAAATTAATTATAATATTTGAACATCAGCCATGGATTTTAAATAAATATGTTTTTCGTAAATGATATATATATTATATGTATAGATACTAGCGGAGCCAGCAAATTGCGTTCCACCAACCAGTCAATGTACGAAAAGTAAAGATCCCACAACTCGATCGCAGCGCCACCTACCGGGTCCAATTGTGAATCTAAATAATTTTCGAATCCACTTGAACACACACATAAAATATTAACAAAATACGTTCAGCCATTTAGGAGGAGTTCAGTGACCAACACACGTACATTACATAAGAATTATATATATTACCATGTGTATCTACATAATAATTCATGTATATATAGTAGTATGTGGGTATATATATGACAAGAAATATACAGATACACTGTGTATTATTAAGTCTTTTCTTCTACTTACTTTTTTTAATTCCTCTTCTATTTAGTAGTTCTATTTGTTCAAGTGCCTTAGTTCACTAAAAATAAAAAATAATAAAAAAATATTCCTAAGGTTGTCTGGAAGAAATTGCAGTATACAACAATCCCAGCTAATTGTACCAACGTTATTTAAATTATTGTTAGTTATTTTAATCCTGTATTTAAAAATAGTGTAAAATAAAGAGTTATTGTATAGTTTTTGTAGAATCTGAGTATATCGACTTCTACAAGAGATCGTATATATACTTTCTATAGTACGTATTTATTTATTTACCCAAGTTTTGTACATCCGAATTCTTGTTAACTACTTTTTAATTTTAAAAGTTCTATTCACTATTAGACATAGTGGATGTTGAAACACTAGGATGGATGGATTGCAAAACTAATATATTCTGAAAGAACTATTAAGAGAGCGAAATGAAATATCTACAGCTGAGCTTTTCTAAAAAGAAATATAAAAATTACATACATACATACATATCATCACGCCATATCCCTTGCAGGGTAGGCAGAGAGAACAGAGTGCCAGAGAACTCTATCTCTGCATACTTCACTCGCTTCCACAACATACATAATTCTCTTCATATACGCTCGCCGGTTTCGGAGACTCTTGACTCCACCTTCCTTCAGTACATGACCGATCTGGTATAGGTAGGTTAGTCTCGGTCTCCTTCGGTACCTACATCCTTCCACTTTCGCATTGTATATCTTCTTAAGCAGACGTTCGTTCGGCATTCTTTCTACATGTCCGAACCTCGATGGTTCCCGCATTCCCTTTCGCACCTTTACACCAATACTCTCTTTCATACCTACTCGCTCTCTTACGTCGTCGTTACGAATGCGGTCGGTCAGCGGTCAGTATAAAAATTAATTGAAAATATTGATTGAATTAAAAATTCGAATAACATATATATTATTTTTTCAGCCTTGGATGGAGTGGTAGAGGTTGTATTCTGAAAATGCTATGTTGGGCTGGTCAGGCTAATAAAATCCAAGGAACATTTTTAGAGGAAATTCTTAAAGTTATATTTACGTAAGTAAATTCATATAGTATTATTGGTAGGACCACGCTGTTCACAGTTTTGCTGTCCACACCCGTAGGCTGGTCTGTTCAGAGTAATACCACAGTCTCGCAGAAGATCGATGTTTGAGTAATGGCAATGTGCTATTGCGCTTCATTCGGTGAGCGAGAGAGCCGGAAACCCGACTGGGTGGATTTGGGGGATTTTATTGGTAGGCAGCGGCTTAACCTATACCTTCGATATTGCAAAGGTCCATGGGCGGCAGTGACACTTACCATCAGTTGTGCTGCTTCCTCGTTTGCCACCAATAGCAATAAAAAAAATACATATCTATGTATATGACAAATAAATAAAATTTTGTGAGATTATCGCAATGATAACACCTATATTGTTTTAACAGATATCAAATACAAACTTCAATATTTTCAGATTACCCAATGTCCAGTCTGGAGTGTATAACCAATACGATGATGCTCAAGGGGCCAATGGAGACTGTGAACGCTTGTATCCAGAGTGTGAATACATGCTATAACCATCAAAGTTGATCATTGTTTATTACCCTTGTACAATTTTTCCATTTACTTTTACATTTATCGAAGATGCTTTATATGTGTTATTAGTTCAGCCAATAGCTTTGTTTGTGTGGATTAAATAAATATTTAAAATTAGTATTTTCTTTGAACGCCCATGCTATTTCGTCGATTTGTTAATCATATCATATTAATAACATACATAATATACCAGTAATTATTTTTTATGTTAATTGTTTCTGCGCAGAACTATATTTCCTTAATATTACGTAAAAGCTAGGTATCGATGGTGAAAATAGGTATAAATCCTACAACAAAGAGTGATCTAAGCATGGAGCCCAGCATACCGTATATGATATAGGTAATGTGACACTCATCTTCCTTTGAGAGTCTTAAAAACTACTTCGGGTTACCAGGGGGCGATTACCAACTTAATAGACATGCATAGGGAAGCTTAAATAAAAATGGGCATAAATAATGACTTCTAATGTTTACGCGAGTATTACAAATTTGAAATACTTAAAACTACTTTTACGGATTCTATCGCGTTTATATTTGATTTTTAATTTCCCGACGTTTCGAACACTTTACTACTCTCCAGCCGGACTGCCCAACGAGCAATGACGTCTCGGCGGGCCTCGACGCGCCAGGCGGTGAGCTCTTTCAGTGAGACCACACCGCACTCCGCTCGCACCCCCGATAAATGCATATGATGAACTATTGTCGCAGAAATACATTTTCAATTTAACAAAATGAAATATATATTCCCAAGGCAAAAAACAATATCAGTGAATGCAATCCTTGTAAGTGGTTTCTATTGCCCTGTAGGGAAGGGATTGCATTATAGAAATTGACCAAACCATATATGATGTATTCTTCCTTTCTTATTTCCAAATACAATTTCATATATGTTTCATATTTATTCATTTCATGTTCTTAGTTTTCTAAAATGAAATATACATAGACAGGCATTTTTATGTCAATGTTGTAAGAATATTGTCCGTATGGTGATGGTCTTTTTTTGGCGGGGCGGGCTCAGCATCAGATTTCAGGCAATCATTCATGATGAATTATGATTAAAAAATGTTCAATGTAACACAATGGAGGTAAAAATTCCACAAATAGTATTAGTCGCACGATTATTTCACCAGACATTCTAATTCTTAAATAAACACGGTAAGCTAAAACAATTAGATATACTTAAAATCAATAATATAAAGCACCTTATTAAGGCTGATAGAATTATGAGACGTGATAAATAAATTGGCGTACGGATATGAATGCACAGATGGCGTAGTGGTTAAGATACCGACCTTCCGTGCCAGTGCCGTGGGTTCGATTCCCACGCAGGAAAATACTTTGTGCGATCCACAAAGCATTGTTCTGAGTCTGGGTGTAATTTGTCTGCGTTAATTGCATGTTTGTAAAGTCCCCCGCGATACAAGGATTATTTTCCTTAGTGCAGGGAGGTGTCTTATAAAAAAATAAAAAAAAATAAAAAAGAACAAGAGATATTTAGTTAGTTACAGATTGTTTAAAGTTTCACTTAAGTTTGTATATTATTTATAACATCATCATCATCATCATTACAGCCCATATGTGTCCCACGGTTGCGCTTGGGCCTCCTCCGTAATGGGACTTTAATCACTATACCTCGCTGGTCAGACGTGTTGGTATAGGGTTTTGCTTCGAGTTTTCCTTCTCTTGCATAAATGTTATATGCGTTTTATATCCCTTAGTCGTTTTTTATGATCACCCACCGGTAAGATATAGGGTGGTGAATTGTATTCTTACTCCGTCACCACACGGATAATAATTTGTAATATACTGTATCTAATATATAGGGATCTATTTTTATATTATTCATTAAAGTACATACTTTCTGTATGGTGACGGAGTAAGAATATAATTCACCACCCCTAATATTACCAGTGGGTGATCCTAAGAGACGACTGAGGGATATAGCACGCATATAACTTCTATGCAAGATAAGGAAAACTCGAAACAAAAGTCTATACCAACACCCTTGACCAGCGTGGTATAGTAGGTCAATTTTTCTCCCATTATAGAGGAGGCTCGAGCCCAATAGTGGGACATATATGAGCTGAACTGATGATGCTTTTGGTAGTGGTAGGTCCACGCTGTGGACAGTTCTCTGTCTGCAACCGCGGGCCGGTCCGTCCGGGGTACCACACTCTCGCAGAAGACCGACGTATGAATAATAGCAATGTGCTATTGCGCTTCGTTCGGTGAGCGAGAGAGCTGGAAACCCGATTGGGTGGGTTTGAGGTTTACATTGGCAGGCAGCCGCCTAGTTATACCCTTGGTATTGTAAAGGTCCATGGGCGGCAGTGACACTTACCATCAGGTGTACTGCTTGCTCGTTTGCCACTACAAGTAATAAAAAAAAAGATGAATCATGTACATTTAGGTTCTATAAAAATTATAAACCAGTGATAAACCAGTGATAAACCAGTGATAAACCAGTGATAAACCAATGATAAACTAGTCATAAACCAGTGATAGTAATTCGATTTGAATTTATTAAATTAATAATCTATATCTATAAAAGAGGACGTTTGCTTTTTTTATTGCTTATATAGCAAACGAGCAAGCAGCACACCTGATGGTAAGTGTCACTGCCGCCCATGCACCTTTGCAATACCAAGAGTATAACTAAACCGTTGCCTACCAATGCAAACCCTAAACCCGCCAAATTGGGCTTCCGGCTCTCTCGTTGGATTTATATATATGTCATCGCTTAACTCATAAACTATTTGATCGATCATTATGAAATGTCTATGTAGATGTATTTTTTTTTTTATTTTTTTTATGGCCGGGCGGGCCCACGAAGTCAAAGATCTTGGGTACCGTTGGCCCGCTCGCACGGCGAAGAGAGGAGTTTACAGGGTGGGTCCATGGGGTTGCGTGCCGCCTCTTCTGTCGCCCCGGACGTTTTTGTCGGGGCGCGACCACATCCATGGTCCACCTTGCTGGGAAAAAGAAAAAAAAATGTATATGTATTTTTTAACGGAGAAGATATATGTATATACCCATTGATGTAACTCACAACCAGGTGTCGCTGCGATTTATCGAATTCTACAAACAAACCAACAAAATAACGGACTCGGTTTGCTGGAAACCGAGTCCGTTATTTTATAAGATTAAGAACGTGTTTTTTTTCAACGAATAATTTTATCTTGAAGAAAAATGTGGCCTATATACTATTTCAAACTATGTTTATGCAATCTTTGTGCAATATTAAATGCAAATACACTCAAAAATACTGGTACGATTGAATCAATAACCTGGATCCAAACTTTCGCATTTCTAATAGTAAGATTTTGTCTAAAAACACCTATAATCATTATACTTTTTTACTGCTAAGTTGTTACCTCATAAGAAAGCAATTCTTAGCTCTTCAGTCTTAACATGGTTATTCTTGGATAAGCTGAGCATAATTTTTATGTTTAAGACTATTTTTAATGTCTAACAGTTTACTCGTCAGGATCTAATTTTGAGTGTAGTAGCTATGTCCTCGTGAGCTTAGAACGCTCCTAAAATATTTGAATGCTAAAAAATCATATAAATTTCATATCTCTGCAATATTCACCAATATTGAACATTTCTTTAGTACAGTCCCAATCCTGAGAATTGCAGGTGTAAAGCTAGGCCTTAGAAAAGACTAACACAAATGAATCTGTCAATACCCTTAACTCCTAAATAGTTTTCTTGTCGGGGACTAACTCTGAGTGCTTTAACTATAGCATAATGATCTTAAGACTCTTTTATCAACCTATCGACGTCCATGGTTTTGGAGTGCGTACATAGCATATACCAAGTACCTTCGTGAGTTGTCTGCGATACTCGAGGTTTACTCTCGCCGAGGGAGTTCACTCGAGTGGAATCAACCCCACACCTTTACAAGAAACAAAATATACATACAAAATATTTTGTATAGGTATTTAAATGTCTTAGGTCTGCATGAATGCTATTAGGATATAGCTACACTCAGAATTGGCGTCCAATGTGAATAATTTTCAACAATGTACAGTTGTCACATCACCCCTTTCTTTTTTTTTTCCTCCCAAGGTGTACCATGGATGTGGTCGCGCCCCGGCAAATCGGCCAGGGGCGACGGAAAAGGCGGCGCGCAACCCCGTGGACCCACCCTGCAAACACCTCTCTTCGCCGTACGAGCAGGCCACCGGCATCCGATCTTTGTCTTCGGTAGCCTTGTCACATCACCCCTTAGAAGTCGTAAAAAGGGTCACCAGGATGTTCACCAGAATGGTCACTAGCACTATCATAGGCAACGTATAACACCAAATGTAATCATTAACCCGTTTCTCAGCGTGACGAATTTGGCGTTCCCTCCATTCATCAGTGGACCTCTAGGGCCTGATGGATATATATAATATAGCCCCTTAAAATCATTTAATGACTTTTGTGAACCCAATTGCAATTTTAATATGCATGATAATAAAAATAAGTGACGTTATCTAAAATAAAAGACTAAGAAAGTTTGATACCTGATGACATACAGAAAGGCAAGGATAATTTCATCTCTTTGTTCTTTTCTTTACACTTCATGTACGTCTCATAATTATATTATGCCGTGTGGTAGCGGCTGCAAATACTTTTTTTTTTTTTTTTGTTCACGCTGTGGAAATGCATTTGCGCACTAGCCCTCGCCGGTGACAGACGAGGGGGTGTGTGGGACTCGCCGGTCAGCTGGTTCGACCGAAATACCCACTAAAACCACAGCGGTCCCTTCCGCGCTTTTACGGGATGCTGAAGAGATCGTCTATTGACATTCTATCCCCGACACCCCAACGCTAGGCCATCTGGCCACGTCCAGTCGACAGTCAAGGTGGCGGGAGGAGATGCGCGTAACGGCGCCTCCGCCTTCCTGGCCGCTGCCTACGGAGTGAGTCTGCAGAAGCAAATGCTTCACGTATCCGCTCCGCGGCCTCCTTCGAAGAGATGACCTCCTCACAGAAGGAGGCCATCGACGACCAGCACCTGTCGCTGTCAAGCATCTTAGATATGATGGTTAACAACGACAGGTCTATTCCTATCACCGCCGACAGGTCGTGGCGCTGAGGCCCCCAGGCGGGACATACCTCTAGGGTGTGACGCGCATCATCAGTTAGCGCGCCACACTCATGGCATCCAGGGGCCTCTTCCCGTCCGATTCTGTGCAGGTACTTACCGAAGACCCCGTGTCCGGTAAGTACCTGCGTCATCCTGAAGGATAAGTTGCCGTGCCTTCTCTTCATCCAGCGGTGGAGGTGGGGCGCAATTGCCTCAACGGTCCCCCGACCTGCTACAGGGGACTCTAATTCCTCCCTCCACCGCCGTATAATTGCCGCTTGAGCCGCTTCTCTTGCCCTAATCAATTCCCCCACGGTAATATGCTCGCCGCTTTCCCGCGCCGCAGCGCAAAATCGGTAGACCTCCGCCTGTGCCCTAGCCTGGAGCAGCCAGGGTGGATCACCTGCCAGCAATGTGGCTGCGGTCCAGGATACCGTTCGGTAACCCCTTATAGTCCTCACCGCCATGGTTCTTTGTGCTTTACGCAGCAAAGCCTTATTAGGGGCGGTGAGAGACTCCGACCAAATTGGGGCACCGTACAATGCCATGGACCGCAAAATACCCGCATATAGACGCCGGCAGGACGATCCGGGACCACCAGTATTTGGCAGAAGCCTACCCAGCGCCGCAGCTGCTCCGACGAGCCTGGGGACTAAATGGGCAAAGTGCGGCCCGAAGCTCCATTTACTATCTAGGTGCAGACCCAGGTACTTCATCCGGGTCTGCACCGACACGGCAACTCCAGACATCCTGATCTGTGCTCCTCGGGGAAGACCTTGGCACCGGCCATAGAATAGGAGGGCCTCCGTCTTCTCGAGAGAGACTCTGAGACCCAACTTGCCTATCCGGTCCACGACGAGCGCTACACCAACCTCTGCCACTCGGGCGGCCTCCCGGAAGTCAGCCCTCTCCACCGTGATGAGAGTGTCATCTGCATAACAAATAACTCCCATCCCGGGAAGGAGCTGGCCCCGTAAAAGCCAGTCGAACCCAACGTTCCACAGGGTCGGACCAAGGACCGAGCCCTGTAGAACGCCGCATTCCACCCTGTGGTAACGTACGCGCCCGTCGTCCCCCTCCCAAAGCACGTGCCTTCCCTCGAGGTATGCCTCCAACAGCCTCCGGAGGTACAGAGGCACTCCATGATATCGGAGTGCCTCCTTCAATGTCTCGTGTGGGAGACTATTGAAGGCATTCTTAATGTCGAGCGAGACTGCCAGTAACACTCCTTTCCTGGCCACCGCTTCAGTAGCCAGGGTCTTTAGGGCGGCCAGTGCGCCAATTGTTGACCGGCCGCATCTGAATCCGTACTGTTTATCTGACAGTCCCGACCCAACAACCTCGAGATGCTGGACGAGACGATCCGCGAGCACCTTCTCAAGCAATTTCGCCGTCTCGTCCAGCAGCACCAGGGGCCTGTACGCAGAGGGTGAGTCGACCGGGCGACCCTCCTTCTGCAGCAAACAGAGTCTGCCACTCTTCCATTCCTCCGGGAACTGCCCGGAACTCAGACATTCATTGAGCAGCTCCCGGAGCTTCTCCTTCCAGTATTCTGCGGCGATGCCGAGCACGAGACCCGGGACACCATCCGGGCCAGGCGCCTTCCTCTTCCCACGAAGTCGGGAGAGGGCCACTTCTAATTCATCGGCAGTGATAGGGGGGATAGGTGTCTCCGCCTCCACTGCCGACCGAGGAGCCATTCTGGGGGGAACGTGTCCCACAGAACGCGGGAACAGATCCCCCATTAGCCTCGACATGAGATTCGAGTCCAGTGTCTCGATGATGGGGGCGCCGCAGCCACGGAGTTTATTTCGTGCTCTCTGATATGGGCGCCCCCATGGATCCCTGTCGAGGCCCACAAGAAGCTCCTCGCGGGCCCTCTCCTTCGCCTGGCTGATGGCCAGCTGCAGAGTTTTCTTTCTTCTCTTATATTCCATCCGCAGCTGACCCTCAAGGACATCATCCCGGTCGCCTCGCTGTCGGCAACGGACGTAGACGCGACGCGATCGGTTGCAGGCCACCCGAAGAGCAGAAATTTCTGGCGACCACCAATAAACTTGACGTCGCGGCGGCCTCCGATGGGCCCTCGGCATCGCCGCATCGCATACCTCTTGCAGTGCGGTCCTTAGTTGGCCCACAAGCCCATTTATTCCTGTGGTGTGCTGTCCCGCTGAACCCCAGCGTTGCACTATGGCGGACTCCCGAGCCATTTCTAGATCAAATTGACCAATGGCCCATTTGGGGAGCCCACCTCTTCTTCCACGCCGGGGCCGTAGTGGTCCCGGGGAGGCGGAGACCTCGAACCGTATATAACGGTGATCTGAGAGGGTCTCCACCTCTTCCTCAACTCTCCAACCACTCACCTCGCGAGCGACACCAGGGGTGGCGAAAGAAAGATCCACCACGGACCCTCCGTTGTGTCGCACGCAAGTGTGGACTGTCCCTCTATTGAGGAGGGACAGGTCGGAGAGATTGGACCACTCTTCAACAGCCCTTCCCTTCGCGTTCGTGGCCGGGTTGCCCCAAGCGCGAGACTTCGCGTTGAAATCACCGAGGACTACAATTCTCCTCGGTGATTGGCGACGGGCCGCGCCACCGACGGAATCCAAGAAAAGTTCAAACTCCGCTAGGCCGCGGTTGGGCGGCTGCAAATACTGCCAACCCTTACTTTGCTCGTGGGTGTTGTAAAAGATGACTGGGAGATTTATAACGAAATGGGCCAACTCCACCTGATGCCGGTTGGTTAATAATTACATTTCCAAGGAGGGTTGACGTCTGGCAGGCAGCCGCTCATAAAACTATTGCCAATAACTTTTACAATATGTACTATGAAAGAAGAGTACATATTGTATCGACCCCAAGTAATTGGGATAAGAGCAGGAGAACGATATACGTCTCATTATTAACATTTAGCAGGTTTAGTTTAACACGAAACTTTATCATAAATCTTATCTAGACACCGTAAAATTATTTGTGGATAACAAAATATTTTTTTTCTGAATGGGATCAAGTCCGCGACATATGGTATGGTACTCACCTAGTTAGTTGCCTGAATTTTAAAGAATTATTTTCAAAATCATACATATTTTTGTTTTTTTTTTTATTAATTTTAGGGTACCCCAAACCCAAATAGACCAAAAGATTCGCCCATGCCAAAGCTTTTTATCTATAAAGAAATGTATGAAAATCGTGAGCATTTGTGATACACAACGACTTAGAAGCAATGGACACGGTGTATCATTTTTGATACACTGGCGCCGAAGGTATTTAACAAAATTGTATTACTCCTTATCCAATTAAAAACATTAAATACATGGTGCATTTAATGTACAATAAAATTGCCTGTAAGAGTATATCATTAAAATGAATGTGCTATAAGATATGAGATTTAAAATGCAGGGCCAGAGCGACCTAATACCGAAGTGTAGTGTTTAACAATACTAAATATAGCAGAATTGCTTTTACTGGAATGGGTTAGGAATACATTGTATCATCACTCCTAACTTGGCAAATGAGAATTTTAAAAACAATCTGAAGAAGTACCTTTATAGTGTTTATTATAGTGTTTGTTGTTTATTAGCTCTTTAGGAAATTCATAACACTAATTACAATCAACAATCCACCTCAATTATGGCGATCATGGCATTATCTTTGTGAGAAGGAATATTACCTGTTGGACATTTTAATTTTCGTGAACTACTAGCGTTATGCTGATGGATGGACCGAATTGAAATTCAAAAGTAGTGTCACGTAATAGATTAATACTATATCAGAAATTTTAATTGTAATAAATTTTACTAGCGACCCGCTACGCTTCACTTCGGTTACGTCAGTTCAGTTGCGTAGCTTACTTTCGCTACATAGGATTCCTTTTGGAGAAGGTAAATTTTTAAAATTCTACTTCAACTAACCTTTATAGGGCAGAAAGAAAGTCCACAACAAATTCCAAGTCTGTAGGAGCTATATTTAGAAAATGAATATTTTACAGCCCAGCAACTCCACTTGCGAGTGGAATTTCGTAAAATCCGTTCTTAGCTGACCTCTACTCGGTGAAAGGAATATTCCTATCAAATTTAAAGTCTGTAGGCCTTATGGTTCCAGAGATATCGTGATGAGTCAATACATTGGTGCAAATCTCTTTTATATATATATATATATATATATATATATATAATACTATTGCGACTTAGACAAATTGAAAGGAATATAATTTAATGTTTCAAAAACAAAAATGATTCGTGCGAAGAAAAGGGCGTATAGAAAATACAATAGAATATTCCGTATATTTCCAACGGTCAGAATTGAACAGTCACGTGAAAACAAAGTATGATGGTTACGTTATTGAAAACATAGCGGTTAGTCGACAAGTTGCAATATTACTATGCGTATAACAAATTCTCTTTTAATAATAATTGTGATAAGTGTTCTCGATATAGTTATGAACGCAGACGTGAAGGATCATTGTGCCAATGTGAAGACTCCTTTAGTGGAGTTTAGAAGAAGAAGACATTTAAGTTTCCCACCTGGTACTAATATGGTAGTAAGTATTTGTTTTAATTGATAGATTAATGCTCCATTTTTTAATCTATATGAGATTATTATCAACGATTTTTAGTGATATTTAAAATTTAGGTGATGATAAAATGAAGGAATGAAAAGAAAATAATATTAATTATAGATTAAAATTTGTGAATTACAATAATACTTCATTCTCACGTATATGATAAATAAATAAATAAGTATAGAATATATAATTTTATAGTATATATTATTAGAAGATGATAGAAATGATTAGGAGCGCGTCATTGTCTTGTTAGAGACAATTGATGAGGAGGGATGAAAGGCATATGACGTAGATCATAGGCTATCAATATGAATGTGTGGACGTAAGATTCGTGGAAGACTCAAATAGAGATGTATCGATTGTTTGAATGAAGATGTGCCTATAAATCGCAAGTATGATGCCTGATAGGAGACTAAAGAAGGTGTTGTGCCGCATATAGTGATTAAGAGTAGGTTGATGATGATATATTATTAGAAGGAAAGGTATAATGATATCCTCATCAATGCACGGTAAAAATATTTTACAGAGCCACGTTAGAAACCATTGCAATATTAGTAATAAATTTTTCACTACTTATCGTATTTTTTGATATGGCAATATAAATATCTTTCTTCTTTAATAAAATACACAATAGAAAAATTAGCAAGTTTTGACAAATTGATCGAACAATTTAAAGATATTGTTGCAGGTTTTTTTTTTACTTCTGTGGTGTTTTCTTACTTCTGTTATCAAACTTCTGTTATCTAATAGGCATCTCTTAATAGTTTTCGAGTATTTGCCATAAGAAAAAATAAACTGATGATATATTTTTATTATATTTTTTTAATTTTCCGTGTGGTGACGGAGTAAGAATACAATTCACCACCCCCTATCTTACCCATGGGTGTCGTACGAGACAACTAAGGCATATAAAACACATATAACATATATGTGAGAGAAGGCAACCTCAAAATAAAACATTATACCAACACGTCTGACCAGCGTGGTATAGTAAGTCAATTACCCTTCCATTATGGAGAAGGCTCGAGCCCAATAGTGGGACATATATGAGCTGAGATTATGATAATGATGATGACATTTTTATTGTTTCTTTGTCACTATACGGTTAATTTTATATATGATTTTTTCTCTATTTTTTGTATTGTAATGGAGTAAGAATATCGTTCACAAACCCATACTTTGTCTATAGGTGTTGTAAAATACGATTAAGAGAAAAGATATGATATAAAACATATGCAAGAGAAGATAAATTGGAAAAATACCCTATACTAACTCGTCTGAGTACCTTCGCCTGATGCCGCCCTAGCCGAGGCATTGGGTGACAGGACCAGAGATTAGTCCAGTCGCCCGGAGTGAGGCCACCGCGTGAGGACGATGCCTCGACGGCGAAAGCTGCCGGGGTGTCGACTCGAGAGGACATCCGAGAAGGTAAACCGCCGGGCGGGCCACCGAAGGCCAAGACCGGGTTCCGGTGGCCCGCTCGCTCGGCATGGAGAGATACGTGTGGGGCGGGTCTATGGGGTCGCGAAAATAAAATACTAACCCGTCTGACAATTATGGTATACTAGACTATAGTACCTAGAAGTTTCATTTAATACTTTTGGCTTTTTTTGCAGTTGACATTATCTTTACTGAAAACTGTTCTCGTTCATGTACCATCTGGATGGAATGTTGCTATAGAAATTGACGTACTCTACCCGTTGCTAAGTCCTGAGATGATGAACGCTTTATTTAGAAAAAAAATGCATCACAGACAAAAAAGAGAATTCTGGGAGACCATTGATCATGCTCTTAGCAGGTACTATCATCGGCATCTCTTTCTTAATTATTATTATTATTCTATAATTTATATTATTTCTATAATTTAGTATTAATATTATTTCTATAATTTAGTTACATATATACAGCTGTGTGGTAGCGGCTACGAATACTACCAACTCTTACTTTGCTCGTGGATGTCGTAAAAGACGATTAAGAGCCTTATTAACGACCTGGACCAACTCCATCTGATGCCGTTTGGTCAACAATTACATTCCCAAGGAGGGTTGACGTCTGGCAGGTGGCTGGTCATAAAACTATCGCCAATAACTTTTACAATATATACTATGAAAGAAGAGTACATATTGTATCGACCCCGAGTAATTGGGATAAGAGTAGGAGAATGATGAGTTACATATGCATTCATTCAGATTTTTGATGTTATTTTTGACATTTCGTTGATGGCTGCCTGTATTATCATCAGAAGAATAGGGTACAGTACGATGATTTTCCGTATAGTGACGGAGTAAGAATACAATTTACTATCCCCTATCTTACCCGTGGGTGATCGTAAGAGACGACTAAGTGATATAAATCGCATATAACATCTGTGAAAAAGAAGAAAGACTTGAAACATAATCCTATGCCAACACATCTGAACAGTCCGGTATAGTAGGTCAATTACCGTCCCATTATGGAGGAGGCTTGAGTAGATGATGTTATTTAAATGTATTAACGAAACTTGTATAAATCTATCCAAGCATACTTTAAGGCTATTAATGCCCACTGCTACATACATACATATCATCACGCCATATCCCTTGTAGGGTAGACAGAGAGAACAGAGTGCCAGAGAACTCTATCTCTGCATACTTCACTCGCTTCCTCAACATTCATAATTCTCTTCATACACGCTCGCCGGTTTCGGAGACTCTTGACTCCACCTTCCTTCAGTACATGACCGATCTGGTCTAGGTAGGTTAGTCTCGGTCTCCCTCGGTACCTACATCCTTCCACTTTCGCATTGTATATCTTCTTAACCAGGCGTTCGTTCGGCATTCTTTCCACATGTCCGAACCATCGGCGCATTCCCTTTCGCATCTTAACACCAATACTCTCTTTCATACCTACTCCCTCTCTTACGTCGTCGTTACGAATGCGGTCGGTCAGCCTAACTCCACAGATTTTCCGCAGAGATCGCATTTCGACCGCATTAATTTTACTATCATACTCTTTTCTGCATACCCAACTCTCGCTTCCATACAGTAATGTTGGGACAAGCACTGCGTTATGTATTGCTACACGTGCCTTCTGGCTGAGGTGGTGGCTGCCCACTGCTAAATATAAGCTTTCTATTAAAGGGTATAATGACGTTGCTGTAGAGTAAACTCTATTAGCTGATTTTTGCATCTCTTACGTAATAAGGTTTAGCACAAATTTTATTCTTATACCGTCATATGAAGAATAAAAACTTCTATTGTGCTATGTTACATTAAGCCATTTTTATTATTCAGTACTCATCATTACTTGTTTCAATAAACGTTACCTTTCACTTAAAAATATCTTATTTAATATTGTAGCTACAATCTAAATGGACGATCCTGTATTTATCGAAGCATATGTGAAGCTAAACTAAATTTGGGGCCACCTGGCAAGTCACTGGTGCATGACATCTTAAGAGCAATCTTCTCGTAAGTATACCTAAAGTTATTCATACTTCATACTACATTTTATATAGATTTATAATTTGATATGGATTAAAATAATATTACTATATTATTTGAAACTATTTAAATACAAACAGCATAAAATCTCTCTATACGTAGTTGTATCCAAAAACGTTGTCTAACATTGATAATTGATGGCTCCATTTATGGGATGGAGATTATAATGATAGAATTTTATGCCAACGAAGATAAGAGACCTGCATGACGTCTTAATACATTATTAAGTCAAATAAAAAGAAATATGTCAAAATATTATGATAGTGAATATAATTACGCACTGATATATTACAGATAAGGCAGCGTGGATATATATATATATATATATATATATATATATATATATATATATATATATATATATATATATATATATAATATAATTATTAATAATGTGAGAGAGGTCATATTAAGAGTATGCGTAATCGTAGAGCATGCATGAAGACTGTTATGAGTGTGAATGAAGCGATGGAAGTATGCCAGGATCGTGGTTTGTGGCAATGGCAATCCGTAGTCTCTGCCTACCCCTCTGGGAAACAGGCGTGAAGCTATGTATGTAGTAATAATATAATATAATTAATACAATAATCCAGATATATATATATATATATATATATATATATATATATATATATATATATATATATATATATGTTCATATATATATATATATATATATATATATATATATATATATATATATATATATATACATATATATCCAATAATATTGTTATTGTTATTTTTATTTTGTGTTATATAGTTTCATGTTTTAATTATGATTAACGTGTACTAACGGTTTTTTTTTAATTTTAATGTTATAAATTTTCAATGACATTCTGAAGTTTAGATCATAAGTTTATTTCCATTTTTATAAGCCTATCATCGTTCACTGGTAGTTGTTCTAAAACAGTGGTTGTTAACCTTTTTAAGTCCGTTACCCTTATGACGTAACTAGGGTCACTGATTTTACCCCTCTTCCCAACGGTGATCTCAAATAATGCGTGTTAATACAAATACGAAGACTTTATTAAACATAAAAACAATTGCGCATGAAAAATTGAGGTTTTTACTCCAAATTACATTTTAAAATCAAATATTTAATTCATCGAATATATAGTTATTAAAAATATAATAATTTATAGTCTATCTAATCTAAGAAGTGCACTTTGACAGCTGTCAGAGTAAGTTGTCTAGTTATGTGAACCAAATAATCGCTATCGAAAATATCCGATTTTGGTGAGAAATCGATATTGATTCTTTTTAATTAATAATCGGTATATTTTTAAAAAGAAGATTAATAAATTGAGTGCTAAATTAATACTAAAAAAATTTAATTAATTCAACATAAAATCTATTCATCGTATTTACTAGGATTTGGTTAAGTAAAAACAAAAACTGGATTTAAAAATAGCTATTTATTCAGAATCACTACTATTACTTGAATTATCATTGTCGCAAACATTAATAATTATTTCCTTATCAATAAAGTTGTCGAAATGTACATCTCTGTCAAAGTCGTCTCGAATCTCTATTCGATTAATAATATTATTCTAATATTTTTACCGATTATTTGGATATTCGTGATTTGGAAGTTGTCAAGCACTACTGTATAGAACGTGATGACGTGTCATTGTAAGATCGTCAGTGACATTTACTACTTACAATGTTATTTTTATTTTAAATTAGTTTTACGAGTTTCAACATTAGATTATGGTACAAGAAAGTCACCCGCAACTTTAATTATGTAAATAACTTAATAATTCTTTAAAATTACAGATTTATTGTTCACAATCATGTGTATACGTTTGATCAAGGTTATTGTGTATTAAAAATGCGAAACGTCAAAATACATTTCTTAGATTAGATGAACTATAGTAATGATTTTACGATCGTCAGTTAAAAGTTTAATGCGAACAGAGAGACAATAACCAGCTTATTGTTACCCCCGCGAAACACAAGTTTTAACCCCGCGGGGGTAACCTCGAGGTTAGGAATCCAAATCCTAAAGCATAATAATGCTAACTGTACTTAGGCAGTGAGTACGATTGTAGTATGTTTTATATATTTGCTAGGTGAATGCTACTGCCGATACTTCTTTTTGTATTTGTTTGGCTATCATCTGTACACATCCCACTCTAACCATCTGAGAGGACAGAAGCGTGGCCTTCCGGGTCAAAATCGATTATATTTCCTCCTCATTACTAATAGGCTCACCACCGGTAATGATTCATTGATATTGGTGGTGTGTCAGGTGAATTATACTCTCAGATACGATCCTCAGCATCAGGTGCCTTCTGTATATGGCAGATTATTAGCCGATCCGTCTATATCTAATTTTCCTTGAAAAAGTAAGGGATACGTTAAAGTCTTAAACTGATACCACAAAAGAGTATTTTTGTCTATATTCTATGTTAATCCCAAATATTTTATTTATTTTCAGTGCTCCTATCCATGAAGCTGAATTTAAGGAAGAATTCGATGGAACATACACAGATTTACTCGAGTCTGATATTTGCAAAAAGTTCCATGACTGTCCGATTTCTCTTTTAGAAGTTCTATTAGCACTAAATAGAAATAAATTATAGTTGTATTTTGGTTTTATTAATTGAATAATATTCATTAAATAAACTCAGCCAAATTTAGTATAAAAGCTGACCGATAACGATTAGACCAAGTAATGCAGCATAATTGGATCGCAAGTTGTGTTTTTTATGTATATTTTTATGTCTATTTCTAAGAAATAAATACTTCAGTTTATCGTCATTTGAATTGTAACGTGAATTGTAAGAATAACTAGAACATAAGAACAGTACTTATAACAATACGCCTATTACAACTAACTGGTTACGAATACGGTGTGTTTTCACTCTGAAATGCATGTGGTGATCGGTAGTTGTATAAATTGTCTATAGTATCATCAGGAGGTGAGAGAGGTGACGGAGTAAGAATACAATTCACCACATCTTACCCGTGGGTGATCGTAAGAGACGACTAAGGGATATATAACGCGTATAACATCTATGCAAGAAAAAACTCGAAATTAAACCTTATACCAACACATTTGACCAGCATGGTATAGTGGTTAATTTCCCTCCCACTATAGCGGAGGTTCGAGCCCAACAGTATGACATATACGAGCTGAGATGATGATGATGATGATTACATAAAATCTCTGTACTCTCAGATGCAGTGACTTATTAATTTGTATAGTCTCTTAATATTAGTAGATCTCATTAGCTTAACATTAGTGGATTAACCTTATTTAATTAATATTATTCTTGTGAATTATTAAAATTAAATTTTATTATTATTATTATATTTACATAACATATTAATAAATGCGAAAGTGGAAGGATGTAGGTACCGAGGGAGACCGAGACTAACCTACCTAGACCAGATCGGGCATGTACTGAAGGAAGGTGGAGTCAAGAGTCTCCGAAACCGGCGAGCGTGTATGAAGAGAATTATGAATGTTGAGGAAGCGAGTGAAGTATGCAGAGATAGAGTTCTCTGGCACTCTGTTCTCTCTGCCTACCCTGCAAGGGATATGGCGTGATGATATGTATGTATGTATGTATTAATAAATTTAATAATAAAACAAATTATAATGCACTCTGTATTGACGACATTTGCGACAAGTCAAGTTTTATGCAATTTTATGACAAAATCGTACTGTTGCTTAAAAAGGTGAGAGACAGTCGGAGACAACAACATCTTGGGAGCTCTGACCGCAAGCTTAGGCTCTCTATATACTTATCATTTATGATTTATATTTTGATGTTCTTAAATTCTCTGTTATATTTCAAATTATTTACTTGTATTAATTGGTTTGAAATAGTTATTGTATTAAAATATTTTACTTACTACCTATTACATAATAATTTTCTAATTTAAAATGTAGTGTGTTAGTTAATTGTTGATTAACTTAAAATAAATTAAACAAAAAATTGTTTGTAATTCTCCATGCATTAATTTATTCGAATTAAATGTACTTTTATAATTATATAATAACAATTTATTATTAAAAACAATCGTTTGTTAATTTCATCGAATATTGCTTATAAGTATTAGTTTATAACTTTTAATGAAAAATTATAATATACTATATATTTTAATTTATTTGTTGTATTCTCGAAATGTGTTTAATAATTTATTTATAAAATCATACAAAAACATAAATTATAATGCTATCTCGTAAATTGCTAAGCATTATTGCTATTGAATGTATCAAGGTTAATTAAATTTCTTCGTTTTTAAATTTATATGGGTAAGTCCTTTCTCTGAAAAAAAGAAATATCTAAAAAAAACACGTAATCCAGATGGATTATTATTATGATGGATGATTAGTGTTTTTTTTTTAAATTAGATGCGCGTACAGATGTACGCGCATCTAATTTATTAAATTTCAATGAGCATTACTGCTTTTGTTAATTAGATGAAGAAAAATAGTGGGGGTATTTATTTACATTAAAAGTCAAAACACATCTATGCGTACGTATTATTCGACGTCATACAGTCAAAATACTACAAATTCCTATTTAATCGTGTAAATTTGTGGTACATTATCGAGCGGATATTCATAGACATATTAAAATTAAATCTACTGCTATATATTTTAGGTTGATTTTACAATAACAAATTAACAAGATTCCTTGGAGGTGTGATTCGTGACTGAGCTAATGAGAGGAGGCAGCAAGGCTCTAATTCTTTGATCCAACATCCCGGGTCACTGAACACGATTGAAACGCGCACATTGAACGTTTCACGATAGCTTTGTAGAGATAAGATTTTCGTGAATTTCTTTTTTCGTCTCTATTGCTACTGATTAAGCTATACGCTCAAAGAGCATAAGATTGGCATAAGGTCGTTAATTATAAAATATATTTTATATTTTCTTTTAATATTTTATATTACCAGATTGTATGATAGCTGTGTGGTAGCGGTGACGAATACTACCAACCCTTACTTTGCTCGTGAATATCGTAAAAGATGACTAAGAGCCTTATGATGGCCTTTTTTTTTTTTTTTTTTTTTTTTTTTTTTTTTTTTTTTTTTTTTTATTGGTGGGCTATGGGTGCGTCTCGCCCCGCCAAATCGGTCCGGGGTGACGGAGAAGGCGGCGCGTGATCCCATAGACCCACCGTAAAATCCTCTCTCTTCGCCGTGCGAGCGGACCACCGGTACCCGATCTTTGTCTTCGGTGGTGGCCTGGGTTAACGTCATCGGATGCCGTTTGGTCAACAATTACATTCTCATGGAGGGTTGACGTCTGGCAGGCGGCCGGTCATAAAACTATTGCCAATAACTTCTACAATATGTACTATGAAACAAGAGTACATATTGTATCGACTCCTAATAATTGGGATAAGAGTAAGAGAATGATTATTACCAGATTGCATGATAGACATATGTGATGGAACAAAAATTTAATGTTCACCAACCTTTTTTCTTCCAGTTGACTAAGAGACGCATGCAAATAATTTTTTTGCAATATAGAGAAAGACATATATACCCTACAGTAACGTGTATGATTATCATGCAGACCAATCTTAATTCCCTTGTGGAGGAGTTTACGTCTGGTAGCGTTATCTTTTCATTAAATGCTACAGGCAATTGAGTTTCTCATGGTAACTCATTTCATTTTAATAATCCCAAAACATTACATTTCAGAAAAAATAATTTCTATTATCCATGTGATGACGGAGTAAGAATACAATTCATCACCCCCTATTTTACCCGTGGATGATCGTAAGAGACGATTAAGTGGTATAAAACGCATGTAATATTTATGAGAGAGAAATAAAACTCGAAATAAAACCCTATACCAATACGTCTGACCAACCTGGTATAGTAGGTCAATTTCACTCCAATTATGGAGGATGCTCTAGCCCAGTGGGACATATATGAGCTGAGATGATGATTACATTTCAGAATGTGGCAAGAAATTTATTTTTAATATATTTATATTCATTCATATAAAAATAAAAAAAAAAAAACAAACAAAATTGTTAAGATAATACTAATCATAATATTACTTAGAAAATTTGTATGTTTACAGGGAACTGTAGTGACGTCACCAATTTACATCGTGGCATCCAACGTGACTTTTATTTCAAACTTAAATCACTTATCGTGTATACAATTGGAAGTGACATTAAAATGTTTGTGATTTATGTGTCTAATATTTATCTTATCTAATAACCACCTGATCAGAACGTGACCTCCATTGAGATGAAACAGCAGCAAACTCAGCGGTCTTCCTTTTTATGATACAAAATAAATTTCTTCAGATTGTAGGAAATATGCTAAAGATGTAATACTTCACAAAACAGTGGCGTGACCTGTAGATGGTTCAGCTTCGAGAGGTACATGACCATTCTAGGGTACCTACTACTGGCCATCGAAGACAAAGATCGGGTACCGGTGGCCCGTTCGCACGGCGAAGAGAGGAGTTTGCATGGTGGGTCTATTAAGTCACGCGCCGAGTCTTCCGTCCTCCGGACCGATTTGGCGGGGCGAGACGCATCCATAGCCCACCGCACAAAAAAAGGGGTAGCTACTATTGATTTCAAGAAACGGAATGAAAATGTCTTCTGCAAATATAAGACAGATCTTCATATTTATATTTTCAAAATTATGTACATATAAATAGAAAAATTATTTGAAACATTGTATAAATATTGTAAAATTTATAATAACGTATCTTTCTTTGTCCTTTCCTTTTATAACTTTCGTCCTAAAAATGATCCGATTTATCGGATTTACCAACTTTTTATTTCATAGTTACATGGCCAGCTTATAAGGTATATATTCTTATACAAAATACATACATACATATCATCACGCCATTTCCCGTGCCGGGTAGACAGAGAGAACAGAGTGCCAGAGAACTCTATCCTTGCATACTTCACTCGCTTCCTCAACATTCATAAGTCTCTTCATACACGCTAACCGGTTTCGGAGACTCTTGACTCCACCTTCCTTTAGTACGTGACCAATCTGGTCTAGGTAGGTTATTCGGAATTTTCTACGGAAAATCTGTAGAATTAGGCCGACGACTTATGAGAGCGAGTAGGTATGAAAGAGAGTATTGGTTTAAAGATGCGAAACGGAATGCTCCGATGGTTTGGACATGTGGAAAGAATGCCGAAAAAATACCTTCTTTTAAACTCTGTTTTGACTATAATAGTTAAACAAATCAAGAAAGAAATAGATGGTTTATAAAGAATTGAATAAAAAGACACTTATTAACTAGATTTCTTTCATCCCTTGGGAGGAACGTGTTTACCTTAGTTAAAAAATAGCATATCACGTAGAGATAATTGAATTTTCTATTTGTGAAAGTATTATATATTTAGATCAGTAAATGCATTGATAACAACCTCCATATAAACTTATAATGAGATCTGAATACCCATTCCTTACCCGTAGGTGTTCCAACAATTGGCTAAGGCCTTACCAGGAAAGTTGAAAACGGCTAACACTCAACTGCAACCACCAACCCACCTGCCATGAGTGGTAATTAAGCCACTATCCCTTCATTAGTAGAGAAGGCACGTCCAAAACTGGATGGAAACCTAAACGATATGAATGAAGAAATAACACATTTGTGATTCGTATGAATTACGCCGCGATCATATTTATTGGTACGTAACTAAAAAAATTGTGTTTATTCACAATGACTTGACAAATTTTACGTATGACGTAATCTATTTATTCTACACTATCTAGTGTTGTCCGCTGCTTTACTTGCGTTGATATCTTAGGATTTCGTTTTGAGATTTATTACATACATATATCATCCCTTGCAGGGTAGGTCGAGAGAACAGAGTGTCAGAAAACTCTATCCTTGTATACTTCACCCGTTTCCTCAACATTCATAATTCTCTTCATACACGCTCGCTGGTTTCGGAGACTCTTGACTCCACCTTCCTTCAGTACGTGACCAATCTGGTCTAGGTAGGTTAGTCTCGGTCTCCCCCGGTACCAACTTCCTTCTACTTTCGCATTATATAGCTTCTTAACCAGACGTTCGTTCGCCATTCTTTCCACATGTCGGAACCATCGGAGCATTCCCTTTCGCATCTTTACACCAATACTCTTTTTCATACCTCCTCGCTCTCTTACCTCGTCGTTACGACTGAATATATCGTTTAAAACTATATTCAATTACATTTAGTAGTTTTTGCGTGGTGAGTGTATATTATATATACACAAAGTCAGACTTACAAAATTCTTAAAATTATTTTTATAGCTTCTGTTGCTCTAATAAAGACCACATATTAGATATTGTTTGAAAATCTACTATGTACAGACATCGGCCTGTTACATTTTTATTATATGTTTAGATTAGTTGTTCTCACAGTTTTACTCGAAAAGGTGTTATTGTGATAGTATTTTTTATATTGAGTTTTACCTCACGTAGCATATTAGTACCCACTGAATTATATCTATGACGAGAGGGCAGATGAGATAAGCCAAAAGTACTAAAAAAAATAGAAATTATTTCAGAAATACGTTAAAAAGAATTTAAGAAATTCAACATTTGTCAATTTTATTCCGTAAGGTAATAAAATAGGGGATTTAATTGTATGTAGATATTTTTACTTGATGACTTATTGAGTTAACAATTAGTTGAAAATAGTACTAGACAGCATTTTCCTTTGCGATATGGAGATTGTTCTCTCAGATGATATATTCCTGCTTCGCCAAATACCTGCACACGGTCGTAAGGAGGGAGAGTACACCGTCCTGCCACCACTGCGATTGCGACGAGGACACGGCGCAGCATACGCTCGAGGTTTGTGCCGCTTGGGCAGAGCAGCGTCGAGAACTCGTCACAATCATCGGTGCTGACCTGACGCTGCCAACCATCGCCAGGGCGATGCTCGACAGCGTCAGGAACTGGGACGCGGTCGCATCCTTCTGCGAGGCCGTAGTCTCGCGGAAGGAGGCAGCGGAGCGCGTGCGCGAGGAGCGTCTCCTCGACGACGCGAGCCGCCGCCGGTGACTGGGGCGGCGCAGGCGCGATTACTTGCGCCTGATGCCGCCCTAGCCGAGGCCGCGGGTGACTGGATCGGGGAATTAGTCCGTCACCCGCCGAGAGGCCGACCGCGTGAGGAAAGACCGACATCCTACCTGAGGGGGGACGTCGGTCGAGGAGAGGGTACTCCTCAGGGGTATTCCGTCGGGCCAACCACTGACGTCAAGTCACTCTGCTCCGGTGGTTGGCCCAACGACGAAGGCGACGTCACGGGTGGGTTACGGGTGCGCGTGCTTACGCCCCTCTGTCACCCCGGACGGAGTGGTGCGAGGAGTGTGCCGACCGTAACCCACCCCAAAAAAAAAAAAAGATGATATATTCCTTAAGAGTATAAAGTAGGGGTAATTTTTTTTGATTACTTTCACCCTACAAAATAAAGAATGAAAAGTTAGTTAAGCTACTTATTTTTTACTTATATAACTTCATGCAATCAACTTACTACTTATTCTATTAAAATTATCTAATATATTACTCCCTCTAAAACTGAAGTTATAATAATTATACAAACTTTCATTAAAATGTAATTAATAGATTTGCGAGAACATATAACAAATTAATTGTCAGATTTCAACCAAGTTAATGTATATATAAAAACGTAGTTAAAACATGTATGTATAACGATTTGGCTTTGGTTGAAGTCGTGTTGGCTTAAGGCCAAATTAATAGTATCCAATGAGTATGTATGAAGTCTGTGGTGAGTGAAAGAGTGAATGAAAAGAGACAACGATTACAGTCACTATTACGGTTGCAGAGCTAAGTTAATTTAGATTAGCTTATAGCACGGACACAAAACTTATTTGTACCCTGCTTGAGTGAAGATGGATTGGGAATAATACAAAACTATTCGTTACAGCCATAATCTGTAATGAGTGAGAGTCAAAAGAGGGATCTGAATAGCTAATCTGTTTACAAGACTAAATTCTAATAAATACCGCAGTACATATAGTTACATTAGTTGTATATATATATATATATATATATATATATATATATATATATATATATATATATATATATATATACAACTAATGTAACTATATGTACTGCGGTATTTATTGATGGATTTATTGATGATACGTGATGATATATATGTATGTATATATATATATATATATATATATACATACATATATATCATCACGCCATATCTTTTGCAGGGTAGGCAGAGAGAACAGAGTGCCAGAGAACTCTATCTCTGCATACTTCACTCGCTTCCTCAACATTCATAATTCTCTTCATACACGCTCGCCGGTTTCGGAGACTCTTGACTCCACCTTCCTTCAGTACCTGACCGATCTGGTCTAGGTAGGTTAGTCTCGGTCTCCCTCGGTACCTACATCCTTCCACTTTCGCATTGTATATCTTCTTAACCAGACGTTCGTTCGGCATTCTTTCCACATGTCCGAACCATCGGAGCATTCCCTTTCGCATCTCTACACCAATACTCTCTTTCATACCTACTCGCTCTCTTACGTCGTCGTTACGAATGCGGTCGGTCAGCCTAACTCCACAGATTTTCCGAAGAGATCGCATTTCGACCGCATTCATTTTACTTTCATACTCTTTTCTGCATACCCAACTCTCGCTTCCATACAGTAATGTTGGGACAAGCACTGCGTTATGTATTGCTACACGTGCCTTCTGGCTGAGGCGGTGGCTGCCGAGAAGTTGCTCCAACGCTCCGTTCACTCTATTTCCCGCATTCACTCTTCGCTCTATATCAGTGGTGTACCGTCCATCTCGGCTAAATCCACATCCAAGATATACAAATTCATCCACTTGCTCTAGTACATCATTACCTATTGCTACTTTTACATCTGTTCTGGCTTCATCTCTTTCAAAGACCATTATTTTGGTTTTTCTCACATTCACGCGTAGACCCCTTTTCTTACATTCTTCTGTCATTGTGTCGACTAGGGTCTGCAGGCCAGTGGCTGACTGTGCCAGCAGGACTGCATCATCTGCATAAAGCAGAGAAGAGACTACTGAGTCACCCATCTGGACTCCCACATTCATATCGTTCAACCTTTGGAGACATTTATCCAGATATATGATAAACAGCCTGGCTGATAGAACGCAGCCCTGCTTAACGCCGATATTGACGTCAAACCAAGGCGACATTCCATCATCCAGCCGCACACAGGCTCTACAGCCTATGTAACTGGACTGCACAGCCTGTAGCAGTTTACCGTTAATACCATACTCCGGTAAAATGTCCCAAAGTTCCTTTCGTACAACCGTGTCAAATGCTCTCTCCAGATCCACAAAACTGCAGAAAACCCTCTGACCTAGGGCCAGATGCTTCTCCACAATGTTGCGCAGAGAGCACTTGATCCATGCATCCCCTTCCACTCCTGAAACCTCCTTGTGTCTCACACAGTAAACCATCGGACATATATATATATATATATATATATATATATATATATATATATATATATATAACTTAACTAGCAAATTTATAACCTTTTGAAGATAAAAAAAAAAGAAAAACAACGCAAGTTTGTGTCTGATTGTTACCAAATATTTCGACGTAGCATTCAATACAATTCGGATATCTGGTGAAAATACTGTGCTGAGAAATAATACACATCTTTGAGCACTCGTGCTTAAACGAATACATAAATGCATTTTACTTCGCTAAAAAGATATAATTAAAACTTTATGTAGATTAAAAATTATAGGCAAAATAATACTTATAGGATTGTACTATTATCATCACCACGCATATTTTTTAAATGAAACCCTAGTGTTAAGTACGAAATTTATAACTTGAGAATAGAACGAGATTAACCAATAACCTCACCTCTTATCATTTAAGATGACATCTTCGTGAAGTTTTTAGACATCGTAATAGAAACTCGTTAATCTTTGGCTTAGTTTTTTCGTTGCGTTGGTTTTATACGTTTAAAATAAAATGGTCTTTGCACTTTGCATATCCTAATTTTTTTGTTGACACCACCCCTTTTCCTTCAGATTGACTTTTTTGAAGACAACCATGGTGTTCAACTATTGTGTTATTCATTTTATCTTATGGTCACTGGTTAAGAATGTAAAGTACTAACGCAATTTATGTTACTTTCATGGTTAAAGACATATTAACAGCATAATCGATATAATTTGAATTTTGAATTTTATTTTGAATTTTGTCGTGAATTGTAAATATCGATCTTAACTATTTATCACCATTCTCCTACTCTTATTCCATTACTTGGAGTCGATACAATATGTAATCTTCTTTCATAGTACATATTGTAAAAGTTATTGGTAATAGTTTTATGACCGGCCACCTGCCAGACATCAACCTTGCTTGGTAATGTAATTATTGACCAAACGACATCAGATGGAGTTGGCCAAGGTCGTTATAAGGCTCTTAGTCGTCCTTTACGACATCCACGAGCAAAGTAAGGGTTGGTAGTATTCGTAACCACTACCATACAGCATCTTAACTATTTATATTACATTAATTATAATATTGATATCATTGCCAAACCGCATGACAATCGTGGTAAATTTGATATTATTCGCCACTTCAAGAGCTCTATGCCCAGCAGATATCAATAAATGGATGAACTTTCCATCAAAAAAGGATCTGATAGCGTCATGTATTCCAACATGTCTTAGATTTTTCATATATACAGTCTCATACGTATCTTTAAGTTTTTGTTACTATATGTTCATCAACTTATCGGTCTCTTAAAACTCATGTTTGCACCTCACAAAAAATATAATACAACTTGTAGTACTGTCCTCATCTTCTTCTTCTCCTTGTTTATCCCGTTTATCCATTTTTGGAATTGTGTACCAAGTTTTCAAATTGTGGACCTAAATCATTAGGGATTTATTTAATGTATATCAAATTTTCTTCCAAAATTGGGAAGCTATTTAGGGTATTCTTACATACTTTTGAAGTTATCGTTTATCTTAAATCTTATAAAATTTTTATTTTATCATCCTATTAGCTTGATAATAATATATGTACTTACAAAAAAATTTAACCCATTACACTACTCAACTCTAAAAAAATATCTGATTTGGTTCATATTGTTTCATATCGAGGTTGACTACTAATAAATATATGTAGGCATTTTATTTTGATATTACGTCTAAAAAGTGAGAAATATGATTTTTAAGTTTTTGACGTAAGTTTGATTTTTATATTGCGGGTATTTTGAAAATAAGATTATTTTACTAACAAAACTTACTTTATACGTTAGTTTGATTGGTAAACTTGAAAATGTCACGCGTGTGTGTTAACAGTCCTAACTTATTTTGTTACATTTGTGGCGAATTTACGCTAAAATAAAAAAAACCTCTTTGTGACCTAATTAAAAAGTGTTACTTGGCTGGTTTATTTTGACCGTGATTTGAAAAACCAAGATAAAACGTGGGTTCCGAAAGTGTGCTGTCTAAGGTGCTATACGAATTTGAACGGTTAGTACAATGGAAGAGTTAAAAAAATGCCATTTGCTACCAATCTAAAATGGCAAATGCAGATCTTAAAGTAGTTGCTTTGTTAATTGGCTTGCAGTCAGGCTATACCAAATACCGCTGCTTTCTTTGCGAGTGGGGCAGAAAAACTGCATTTCCTTCTTTCGCACTTGGACTTTTTTCCCGAAAATATGGGATCAGTTAGCGATGAACATGGGGAACGCTTTCATCAAGATGTGGCTGCAATCGAAAAACGTTTCCAAGGAAGATGGGAGCCTGCTATGCTCGCAGATTACTGTTGGAGCCTTGTTAGAGAAACTACAGGATCTCACTACAAGAGGACAGCCAGCTACACTAAAAAATCTTCGCCTTTTCAACCAAAGCATCAATGAAACCTAACGGGGGAACTTGATTCTGCAAGAAAATCATATTTTTGACTAATTTCATTTATCTTAAAAATGAGATGTTATGTAAAAATCCTATTTACATATTTGTATTCAATAACAAGGAATTATAATCACATAGTAGGAACTCAGATAAAATAAAAAGTTTGTTATTTGTTGAGTAGTGTTATCTATTCAAAACCTTAAATTATGCTTCTGCTGATTAAAATTAAATAATCTAGTCAATTTAAGGTCAGGGAATAGGATACTATTCCCTGACTTTGTTATTGTATTCCAAACATAAACATTAATAAAAAAAAAATATAATTGTCGTACATACAACTGTTATAAGCGTTCCATATTATATGAAGAAAGTAAAGCGCATCACTCACCGCTTCCATGTTAATTTTTTGTCATTCCACTTATTCTAATAGATCGGTATAGTGAGAACTAAATAAAAACGACAATTACTTGACGCCTAAATTTATTTATTATTGAAACAGGCTCTAAACATGGCGTTCCTTAGTTTATCCGCCTTTATTAATATCAAAATCACATTAAGAATCAGTCAAATTAATAAATTAAATAATTAAATTCGAGATATAAGATATATTTCAGAAAATACATTTATAAAATATACAATAATGAATTTAAAAGGTTTTATTGCTATTATACTTGTTGTGATACCTGTAGTTTTGAGTTCAAACTTAACAACAAAAGAAAGTTGTCCTAATATAAGGACTTCTTTGGGCTCTGTCAGAAAAAGGCGTCATTTGGCATTTCCGCATGGATCAACTGTTTCTGTAAGTCTTACTTAGTTGTATTTCTTTTTAATTTTAATGCAAAACCTTTTGTTCTAATGAACATTAAGAAGCATTGGGATTATAAAAACGCTTTGTAATTTCAATTTGAAAAGTGGGGAACCAAATTATAATTATGGCAGTTTCACATTTTAAAATGTGCATAAAAATGCCAGTGAAACTCAATGAGAGTTCAGGTTTTTATTTTGAACTTAGTTTTAGTCATACTAATATTATATTATTTTCTCTAAATTATATTTAATTTCATATGTGTTTTAGTGATATTTACGTTAATATTAAAAATAAACTAGATACAGATGCTTTTAGTATCTATAAAATTAAAATAAATGGTAATAATTTATTATATATTATACACTAATTTTAGATTGAATAATTACATTACTTGATTACTACATAATTTCTCAACAATTCTTCATTACCTACGTAGTATTTACGTTTGATTTTATTTGATTTTAGAAAATAAATTTACTACACAATTCTTCAACATAATTTCTTTGGGCTTCCTAGTTTTTGATTTTATTTCATATTCGTAAATGGCGGTTCCACAGTTATTAATTTTCGTATTTATTACCACAATGAAAATCCTTATTATAATTTTAGCTTAAAAAGAAGAAACAACAATGGCTTATAACATAAAGTTATTTAATATAAGTTTTTTATCATATCACAAATTTCCAAAATGATTTAATTTATTTCTGTAGTTACGTGGATATTTTGCGTTTTAATCTATTTAAAATCAGTAAAATTATCACTTTAATATACGTTCGCAATGAACATTCATTCCGCACGTGAAAGATGCGCCCATGCGTCAATTTCATGGCGCCCACACTTGTTTATATATTAGCATATATTTCTTCAAACACGTTTATGTCTACGTCACCTAAAGCTAGGTTAAGTTCTAAATTTTAAAATATTTGTATTTTTTATTATTAATTTATTTACGGCTAGTGGTATATTTTATCCGTTTGGTGTTTGTAATTATTTTAATGCCTTTATTTCTTTAAAGTATGTTCAGCTTTAAAATATTATCATTATATTTTTTATAATATATATTGTTATACTAAAATTGCGCTACATTTATAATGATTCCTGATATTTAAGCAAGTATTACATCTGTGAATTAAAACTATTGTTAAGGAATTTTTAGAAGGCGTTTTTTACTTTCTCAATATTTCGAATACTTTTTAACGTTTGTAATCGCAGCAAACTATAGAAACGCGATAAACACAACGGTAAAATAGTTTTATTTCAACCGTTTATTATAAATAAAACTAGTTATTACAGTATAGTTAGAATAATATCATTATATTTTATCACATTTCTATTTTATTTTTACTTTCGCAATATTTCGAATGTTTTTCAACATTCGCAATTACTTACATGAAATTATACAAACGCGTTAAAGCCTTAAAAATGTATATGTATTATTTTAACTATTTATTATTAATAAAACTGTATATTGTGCTATAATATATAAATAGAATAATAACATTATATTTTATCGCATTTCTATTTGATTTTTATTTTTTTAATATTTTGAATACTTTTACTTATAGGTACATTTTTGAGATCATCATCATTCTCCTACTCTTATCCCAATTACTTGCGGTCTATACAATATGTACTCTTCCTTAATAGTACATATTATAAAAGTTATTGACATTATTTTTGTGACCGGCCGCCTGCCAGACATTAAACCTCCTTAGGATGTAATGGTTTGAGCAAACGGCATCAGATGGAATTGGCCTAGGTCATTATAAAGCTCTTAGTCGTCTTTTACGACATCCATGAGTAAAGTGAGGGTTGGTAATATCCTTAGCTGCTACCACACAGCTAGGTACTAGGTACATTTTTGAGATATATAGCTAAATAAAAATCTTATTATAATAATATCTTTATATTAAATAAGTTTGCTACCGAGCTAACACTCTTTTATCCGTTTAAAACTGGATTAAGAACCATCAGGAGAATGCGTATCAGTTATCTCCAGGAAAACTTGTAACACAAACTGCGTCGAGCGACTCGCTTGCTAAGTAATTCGATTGTAGAATTACCCACATTTGGGCTTATATCTAATAGTTAATTTGAATCAAGAAATGAATTATTGGATACTAAAAAAGTGCACATTCTAGATTTGATCTTCAGATTTTTGCGCACTAAATGTGAAAACACCTGTAACTCCTTTTTTTGGATATGCTATGATCCGGACATACGCCGCCCGTTCCGTCCAGGGTGATGAAAGGGTAGCGCGTGGCCCCATAACCCACCGTATTCCACATTAGTCAACAATCTCATTTACAAGGAGGGTCGATGTCAGGCAGGCGGTTGGTCATAATACTATTGCTAAAACTTCTGCATTGAGTAGAATATAAGAAGAGTATATATTTCGGAGTACATATTGGGTCAACTTCAAGTAATTCAGATAAGAGCAGGTTTTTCTACTCCTATGTGCATATGTGAAAAAATATGAAAATACTTATGGTTGATGTGATAATGATTTAAAAATACGAGTCATCATCATTTCAGCCTATTGCCGTCCACTGCTGGACTTATGCCTCCTTCATGTTAAGCCACAGAGTGCGGTTTTATGCCCATAATACGAGTACGTATGAAAATATGAGTACCTATGGTTATACATGTTGTTACTTTTACAGGTTACAACGTCAGTGGTGAAGACTTTCATGACCCATGTTCCTTCAGGCTGGTACCTTGTTATTGAAATAGAACTCGTATATAAGTTGCCTGATTCAGAAATAATAGCTGCAAGTTTAAGAAAAAAACTACATCATCGTCAAAAGCGAGAAGTATGGGAATTACTGCAGAGTGCCTTAGACGAGTAAGTATATCTTTCATCATCATCATTCGGCCTTTTGTTCATTCCTGGATGTAAAACTCTCCCGTGCCATATTTTTCATGCTTTGGTAGTATTATTGCCATAATTGCCACACAAAAGTGTTACATATTTCCCAGGAGAACGCTGATACTTAATCTCTTGAAAAAGCCTTAGCCAATCTTTACGACTCTCAAAGGCAAGTTAGGGGTTGTAACGATTATATTACTACCCAATTGACTCACGGAGAAAATAGAGTCAGTATATATTGAGATTTACTTCTGTGTGCAATAAGAATACAATCCACCCATATTTTACCAGTGGGTGATCGTAAGACTAACGGATATAAAACGCATTTAACATCTATGCAAGAGAAGGAAAACTCTATACCAACAAGTCTGACCAGCGTAGTATTGTAGGTCAGATTCCCTCGCATTATGGAGGAGGCTCGAGCCCAACAGTGGAACGTATGTGAGCTGAGATGATGATGATGATGAAGTATTAATATGAAAGTAGATTTCAAACGTATGGTGAATAACTTGAAATACAATATATATTAATTATCACTTCCTTTCCCGCGGGTTCTTTTAGAAACGTTTAAAAAAAAAGTAATAAAATCTAGCATTATTTCATAGAGGAAAAAACTTCGTATATTAAATATCCTTTACCAAATGCTCTGGTTAATATATTACATTAATTTTTCTCTTATTGTGACAGAGGCTTGCGACTAAAAAGACGCATAACGGAGAGGCTCACAGTTGTTTTGTGCCCAATTTTCTTTTCATTTAGTCATACTATTGTCTTATGTCCGTTACTTATTTTATACAAAATCCATAGAAAAGGAGGTTTAACATATTTTTACCTTTTACACAATAATTTTGGTATATAAATACATACATATAGGTAGGTGTAGGTAGAGAGAACAGAGTGCCAGTGAACTCTATCCTTGCATACTTCACTCGCTTTCTCAACATTCATAATTCTCTTCATACACGCTCGCCGGTTTCAGAGACTCTTGACTCCACCTTCCTTCAGTACGTGACCAATCTGGTCTAGGTAGGTTAGTCTCGGTCTCCCCCGGTACCTACATCCTTCCACTTTCGCATTGTATATCTTCTTAACCAGACGTTCGTTCGGCATTCTTTCCACATGTCCAAACCATCGGAGCATTCCTTTTCGCATCGTTACACCAATACTCTCTTTCATACCAACTCGCTCTCTTACGTCGTCGTTGCGAATGCGGTCGGTTAGCCTAACTCCACAGATTTATAATTTTGGTCAATTTATAAAATTAAATTTATCCTGCTTGGGAATCGAACTCATAATTTTGCCCATGGGTAACAACTATTTATATAACAATTTGTATTTAGTATAACTAATTAAGTCTTTGTTTTTAGACGAAACGTGAATGGTCGTGCTTGCATAGTAAGAAGTATATGTGAAGCTCAAATGCATCTTGCGACAAAAGGCAAATCGTTGGTACACGATATACTAAGATCTTTATTTACGTAAGTACAAAATATACTTACCATTAACCCCATTGACATCACTGTTAAACATAGGCCCCCTCATATTCAAGCTGTCATCTTGCTAGGCAGGCGAGCTTTGGTATTATTTAAAAAAAAAATCATAAAATAACATACTAGTTGATATTGTACTTTCAATTAGTGTTGACCAAATGCAAGACCAAGACTCGCTGCAAGAGTCCCGCAGTCCTCCGTTAGACAGCATTTTACAATTGCTTTGGCAAAGAAAGGAATGTCAACATTTTGTTTTCTTAATAAAAGTACACGGGGAAATAATTTTATGTTATTTTAAGTCAATCTCCTGAGAGATAGGTGTGATTATAGCCCCACTCCCGGGCAAGTGGTATGTACATAATTATTGATATTTGTATAGTTAGTTCCATTAGATGAATGGAATTTCATTAATTTAGTTAGATTAGTGATAGGTCCATGCAGGACCATGCTGTGTTGATAGTTCTTTGTCCACAACCGCCGGCCGTTTCGTCCGGGGTAGTACCACACTTTCGCAGAACAGCAATGTGCTATTGCGTATGTTCGGTGACCAAGAGAGCCGGAAGCCCAACTGGGTAGGTTTGGAGATTGTAATGGTGGGTAGCGGTCTATCCATACCCTTGGTATTGCAAGGTCCATGGGCGGCAGTGACACTTACCATCAGGTGAGGTGCTTGCTCGTTTGCCACCTAAAGCAATAATAAAAAAAGAAATTAATTTCTATGTGGATTTTTCATTGCTGTCAAAACAAGTTACTCTGTTTTATTCTAACTATTCGCAAGAGTCTTGCATTCGGGCAACACTACTTTCAATGCTTTTTAAGTTTGTAAAATTAACCGCATTCAAAGTTCACACTTAAAAGCCAAAGTCATTTAGTAGGCACTTACATAATATTATATAAATAAAAGGTTTTGAAAATTAAGAAACAGAAAAAATATTTCATTATTTTATAAGCAATTTTGTTCAAAGAGGGTAGTGAAATTAAAATTATTAGTAGTCTAAGCCAAGTTGTCAAAAATATCTGCGGGTAATAAATACACACATGTCAAAAAAATCACATCGCGGGGCATTTGCGTGTTGTCCGTCGAACGAACGACGAAAGACGAACGGACGTGCAGCTATGTGTAGTCACTGTAATGTCTTTATATATATATACAAATATTTTGTAAATAATAGATTCTTCAGTCAATTTTTGTTACTCACACAAAAAGTAAAGGGCAGTGACCTATTCTATTCTTAGCCTGGTATCCCTATTGATGTAACTCGCCACCAGGCGGCGCTGCGATATATCGACTTCTACAAACAAACCAACCAAGGGCAGGTCTACTACTACAGTATAAAAAGAGTATAATATAAAAATAATATAACAGTAATAAAAATTATCAATATATTTAACAGCGTTCAACAATATAAACAATAATTATTTAAAAAAAAATACTATGAATGATTAACTCTATTAAACATAGTCGATCGATCAGTTACATAACAACATTCATTGCGTAGTTATTAATAAAGAATTTTTTATACGTTACGAATTGACTGCGCACTCGACGGTAAATTTTAAAATAATTTTATTCGCGTGTAATATATTTTAACGATACCACCCCCCCCATTTCATATAAGGCTGAGTATTATGATATAATCCTGCTACGTATAAATGTCACGTACTTGGATTATAAGGCAATTAGAGGGATGTGATATTCAGCCATGACTGTTATCGTATAACAGCTATTATCTATGAGTTTGGATAATGTTTAAATATTTGAAGGCGGTTTTAGTAATTTAGTAGTGTTATGGTAGGCTGCAATTATGGATTTAGCGTTTGTATTTATAAATATGATGTTGGAGAAGATAAAAAAATAATTTCGCACTGATGTCATAGTGGTAAAAATCGTCCTATCGTGCCAGTATTGTAATTCGTACGATGCACAATTTTTTTTCTAAATCTAAATGTAATTTTCATACATTAAATTGCAAGTTTACAAAATCTTCTGTAATACACTTAGTACCGGGCGTGGTATTAAAAAAAGATTTTAATATTATTTACAATCAATAAGGCAATATGGTGAGGGATAAAATTATCTTCTACTACATACATATACAGCCTCACGCCTGTTTCCCAGAGGGGTAGGCAGAGACTACGGATTGCTACAAATCACGATCCTGGCATGCTTCCATCGCTTCATTCACACTCATAATAGTCTTCATGCATGCTCTACGATTACGCATACTCTTAATATGATCTCTCGTCAATACATCTCCAACTTGATGCAGAAAAGTATGACGTAGTCTTCCCCTTGTATTCGTCCCATTCACGCTTGCTTTATATATTTGCTTTGTCAACCTCTCGTCACTCATTCTTTCTAAATGTCCAATCCACCTCAGCATACCCTTTTTGATCTTTGTCACTACTTCTTCATTCATCTACTGCTTTCCTTATTTTCTTCTATAGGAAACGATAAACTAATATTAATATCATATATTACTATGAGATATAAAAAGTTTGGGACATATACTATGTGGAGTCTTTGATTCATTAGACTGTAAGAGGGAAAAGCCGTGTTAACTTATGCCTATACTAATTTGTTATCGGTTCATAAATGAATTTTATAAAAAAACATAACATATCCAATGTTAAATCAATAATATAATTAATAATTTATAATATAAATTTGACAAAATTTAACACACAGTGAATACAGTTCCGCACAGATGCCATGATGACGTGATGTGAATGTTTTAAGTGTTTATATGGTTATAGGGTGATTATTTGTGTGGTAACGGAGTAAGAATACAATTCACCAAACCCTATCTTACCCGTGAGTGATCGTACGAGACGACTAAGGGATATAAAACGCATATAACATCAACATAGAAGGAAATCTCGAAACCAAACCCTATACCAACATGTCTGAACAGTATGGTGTAGTGGGTTAATTCCCCTCCCATTGTGGAGGAGGCGTGGGACGTGTATGAGCTGAGATGAGTGGTTATAGGAAATAGAAAACCAGAAATTTGCCGTTTAGTGGCGTATTAAGAATACAATTCGCCAATTGTTACCAGTAGATGTCGTAAAAGTGGGCTAATGGTTCATCTAGGTAAGAGGAGAAAACTTGAAATAAAACGCTATACCAAACCTGTTTCACCAGCGTGGTTAATTTTTCTCCTATTTTGAGCACGAGCCCAGTAGTGGGAGCAATATGAGCTGAAACAATGATGATGATAGGAAGTAGCTCAAAGAGAACTACTAATTAGAATACACTCATTGCCATCCACTCAAAAGATGCGAAACGCCAACGGGTCTTTTACGATACTCATAGCAAAGCAAAGGGATACTTAGATATTTTTTTCTTGTTTATGATGGTAAATGAGGAAGCAGTACAGTACCTGATGGTAAGTGATACTGCTACACAAGGACCTTAGCAACACCAGATTCTATTTTACTCCGTTATCACATAGAAACTGTTAGAGTTTATAAAAAAAAAGATAATAGCTAAAAGTAATATAATATTGTATCTATGAAATTCGAGTTAGCAATGTATCATACTAACGGCTATTCACCCGAGAGGTGCCGTATCCCGCTACGATGAAAATTTATTGCTTTATTACTGGTATTAAAATATTTGTGGTATCAGAAATAACAAGTGCTTATTGCGATTTTGTTAATACATCAATAGATTCATTAGCCTTTCGATCTTTACTGTTCAACAGAGGCCTCCATGCGGGCGGTAATAATAACGTAAGGATTATTTAACATTTGATGGCATTCGTCCATATATTCATTAGCCTGTCGACCTTAACTGTTCAACAGAGGCCTCCCTACGAGAAGTAATAATAATGAAGAGATTATTTAACATTTGACGGCATTCCTCCATACATCCATTAGCCTGTAGGTTTCTACTATTGAACATTTTTGTTCTTACAAGAATACATAATCGCCAAGTTTAATATTTTGGGTTGTCGATTGCAACTGGTAGTGAAACATCCAGCTTCACCAACGACTCATAACATTTAGGTGAAATTCAAGATTCTACAAAGCCAGCTGGTGCAGGTCTTCTCTCCACGCGGACTCGGGCCGCCGCAGCGCCTTGGGTGGCGCAGGCGCGAATATCTGCGCCTAATGCCGTCCTAGCCGAGAGGGATTGGGAGATCGGACCGGGAATTAGTCCGGTTGCCCGAAGTGAGGCCATCACGTGAGGACGATGCGGTGAAAGCTGTCGGGGCATTGACTTAACACCGAAGACAAAAATCGGGTACCGGTGGCCCGCTCGCACGGCGAAGAAGAGGTGCTTGCAGGGTGGGTGAATGGGGTTGCGCGCCGCCTCTTCCGTCACCCCGGACCGACTTGGCGAGGTGCGACGTCCATGGCCCACCGCAAAAAAAAAAAAAAAAAAAGTGGCATTGACTTAAGAGGAACCCGCGAGGGTAAATCGCCGGGCGGGCTACCGAAGACAAAGATCGGGTATCGGTGGTCCGCTCGCAGCGCGAGAGTGGCGCTTTGCAGAATGGGTCTATGGGCTCGCGCGCTTTCTCTTCCGTCGCCCCGGACCGATTTGGCGGGGTGCGACCGCCTCCATAGTCCACAGCAAAGAAAAAGTCTGCGGCCTAGTTGTACCAGAGTATTGCAAAGGCCGCTCATGGAGAGCGATAGTAATACTCACCAACAGGTGTGCTGCTTACTCGTTTGCGGGAAACGATACATAAGAAATAAAAAACCTTACCGCGATCGTCAACCCTCCTGCTAAATATGAGGAAACCTACGTCTAACAGTGAATAGTAAAAGGTTGAGTGATGATGATCTTCAGACTGATCTTCAGATCAGAAAAAAAAACTACTGTAAAAATTTAATGATTATAATTTTAGTAGTTTTCACTCGGTGTTGATAAATTAGACAACCGGCTTATTTTGATATATAAGATATTCAATTACTGCTTACACCATTATATAATGAGTGCATTATTTATAAAGTAAATATGTTTTAACAAAAGGAAAATAAATCGGGGGTATGTACACAAAACCGGCAGCTGTGCTTCAAAGCAGCAACGATAGAATAATTGCCTATAAACTATTCATGGACCGTATTATAAGCAGATGGCTACGCTTTACTAAGCTACTTGTTTTATCATTTTAATTTTAGAAAAGGACTTTTTCATAGTTTAACATATTTTATAGAGATACAAAGGCTTGTTTGGGTATAATAATGTGAAAAATTTTCGTAATATAGTTTCTTTATTTTGGTGGCTTAAAGTTTGCCTTAGCCACAACCGGTTATTAGACACAGCAGAGATTCTGCTTTATAAAAAAAATGTTTTATGTACTTAAATCTCACTAAAATAACTTACAAAAAGAATATTACGAAAAACCCAAATGAATAATCAAAAAGAGCATGAAAGTAAAATTAATGCGGTCGAAATGCGATCTCTACGGAAAATCTGTGGAGTTAGGCTGACCGATCGCATTTGTAACGACGACGTCAGAGAGCGAGTAGGTATGAAAGAGAGTATTGGTGTAAAGATGCGAAAGGGGATGCTCCGGTGATTCGGATATGTGGAAATAATGCCGAACGAACGTTAAAAAGATATACAATGCGAAAGTGGAAAGATGTAGATACCGGGGAGACCGCGACTAACCTACCTAGACCAGATTGGTCGCGTACTGAAGGAAGGTGGAGTCAAGAGTCACCGAAACCGGCGAGCGTGTATGAAGAGAATTATGAATGTTGAGGAAGCGAGTGAAGTATGCAAGGCTTGAGTTCTCTGGCACTCTGTTCTCTCTGCCTACCCTGCAAGGGATATGGCGTGATGATATGTATGTATGTAATAATCAAAATAATCTAAAGAGTTATTAACCTTTGTGTGTACTTTAGTATAGATAAAGTTTTACTACTGGCAGATTTCTGCCAGCCAATAAAGGCCCGTTTGGTATTACATTCATGCAAAAAAAAAACAATACCTCAATTTTGTTAATGGCTCTTCATGTGACAAGGAAGAGAACCGTGGCGCAAACCCTACAGTTATAGTTAGGTCTGGATGTATCCCGGTACTACTTAGGTCTATAATCGCCAGTTACCACTTACTACCCCTTACTACTTACTATCCCGGTACTACTTAGGTCTATAATCGCCAGTTATCACTTACTACAGGACGCTTACTTATTTGCCACCAAACTTTGGTAAATTATAAAAATAGTTATCTTTTTTTTCTATAAAAAAATATTTCTACTCCGCTTATAAACGATCTCCTATTGAGCCCGAGGTTTGCTATAGTGGGATAAATCCCTTTTGGGCACTTACATATTTTCGATTTTACAGCTTGTTTGAAATTATTTAATAATCTAACAATGAATCAGAACACAACGACAAACTGAGAAAACCTGACGAAAAGCGGACTAATAGTTTTTTAGTTAATATTTTAAATCAAATTGTATGTATACATACAATTATATGTATATATATATATATATATATATATATATATATATATATAAAGATGAGCATAAGCTACACCCAGATTTAAAATAAACCTTGCCCTACGACATAGTAATATTCTGCATGGGAATTGAATCCGCGGCATCTGGCATTATAGGTAACTACTACGCTATCAGTGCCGCCACTGATACATTTTTATTTATTAAACTAGATTTTGCCCGCGACTTCGTCCACGCAGAAGTCATCTCTGACAGAGTTAAATAGAAAAGCAATGCAAGGTGTTGAAGGTTTGTCGCTAGGATGATAATCAACAGCATCAGAAACTGGGATGCGTTGAGGTGTTGATTCTGCGAATGAACTAGTTGTCTAACGGAGTTAGGCAATAGGGTGGGTCTGAGAGAAAATACTCTACGTTAACACACTCTGCCGTCGGTGCTTTGGGCGGCGCAAGCGTGAGTACCTGTATTTAGGTTCACTGCATGAGGACTTCGACTCGAGATGATACCCGGTTGCGGTGGCCCGCCCGCACAACGTAGATGTACGTGTACTATGTACCATATCTATGTCTATATACCATAGCCGGTCACTAAAGAAAAAGGTGGTTCAAAGTTCTATTCATTCTACAAATTATATTGCCATTAATATACTATTTACGGTATGACCATGGAATAAAAATATAATTATCTCCACCCTTTATTTGACTGTTTTGTTTCACCAGCAGAGTTGCGACCTCGTTAGATATGATTTATCATTTATTTTTTTAGTGAACATTTTTGAAGCCAAACTTAACCTGTATCTTAAACCATTAGGCAAGAACCTATTGCTGTCTACTATGTGTATCGTGTGACCTCTCATGCCGGCACTGGTTGCCACAACGGCACTGGTGCGGGGTTGATGGAGAGGGGAGAGAAACACGTGTTTATTTATTTTTACCGAAGAATATTTGTACGTAATTTGAAAAGAATCGATAAGGAAATTTTCTCCCCATACACACTTTGCCACTTTGTTAATTAGGGGTGGAATTCATAAAATCCTTTCATATTGAATCTCTATGTCATAAAAAGAAACGTGCGTCAAAATTTGATGTTTCTAGTGTTAATAGTTTCGGTTTAGCGGTAATGAGTCGTTCAACCCGCTTCACAGGCCTAATTTACACAACCAGAGGGTGAATTGACAAATGCCGGATATTACCATAGAATGTGTGATTCGACTCTTAATTTGAAAAGAATTAATAAAAACTTTTTCTCCCTATACAAACTTTGCCACTCTGTTTTACCCCCTTAAGGGTCTAATTTAGTAAATCTTTACGTTATATAATGAAACCACTATCAAAATTTCAAGTTGCCAGCTTCAATAATATCGGCTTGGCGCGAATGACTTAATAAGTCGTCCAACCCGCTTCGCAGCCCTAATTTACAACCCCAGAGGGTGAAAATTAAGAAATGCTGAAACACTTGATTATTTATTTTTACTGAAGATAATTTGTACGTAATTTAAAAAAAATCTATAAAGATTTTTTTCTCCAAACATTTTTTAAATTGACATAACTTTTTTTTTATAAACCAATTGACATAAAATAATGCCTAAATGTTAAGTGAAGCTTACCACAATATATTAGTGAAAATCGCGTCTAAATCGGATAAGCCGTTTTTGAGATTAGCGTGCACAAACACACAGACAAACAGACAAACAGATAAACAGACAAAAATTTTAAAAATTATCGTTTTGGGTTCTATTAGTGTTAATAAAGGTCCCGGTAATATTTTTTCTCATATATCTTCCATGTACAGACAGCGATGCGTTACATTTTTATTATATGTATAGATATTTATAAATATAGTGATGATTTATTAATTTCAGAGCACCTCTACACGAAAAGGAATTTCTAGAAGAAATGAGTGGTACATACAACGAATTGCTGGAACCAGACTTTTGTGAGGAAGAAAACGATTGTCCATTCTCGTTCTTAAAGTTTTTGTTAGATTTGAATAAAGAGAGATAATATCTACAGCTATACTTAATATTTCTTCACAGCCCGAGTATGAAATAATATTTCTTTAGATGTCTATTATTTACGAGGATATTAAAAATGTGAAATAAAACTCAATTATTTTTTTAATAACTAATATTGTAGCGGATAGGTAAAAACTTCACTAATAACGATGCCTTGTTATATGTGAATAATTTTAGTCCTATCGTGACCAAGAATTGAAATGTCATTGAAAAGTAACTGAAATATCGACAAAGTAAAAAACAAATGGTTGTCTGTTAAAGTCGGTTTACGGCTAATTTTATTTGATAACGTCACGTCATAAGAAAACATTGATGATAAATTGCATACTTTTATGAATTGAACATACACAACAATGGAAACCACATTAACTTTTCACTTCACTTAACAGTTCACGTCAAATTAGTTAATTAGAACGCTTAGGCCGATCGTCGCCAGCGGCCCCTTCCGCGCTCTTACGGGGCGCCGGAGAGATCGTCTACTGATATTCGATCCCCGGCACCCCAACGCTTGGCCTTCTGGCCACGTCCTGTCAACCCTTAAGGCGGTGTAAGGAGGTGCGCATAATGGCGCCTCCTCCTCCCCGGTCACCGGCGGCGGAGTGAGTCAGCGGACGCAAGCGCCTGAGGTTCCCGCTCTGCGCCCTCCTTCCTTTCCATGATTGCCTCACAAAAGGAGGGCATCGACGACCAGCAGCTGTCGCTGTCAAGCATCTTCGAGATGATGGTTGACAGCGACAGTTCTCTCCCAATGACCGCCGTCAGTCACGTGGCGCTGGGGACCCCAGGCGGGGCATACCTCCAGAGTGTGACAGGCCTCTTTCTCCCTTTCTCAAAAAAAAAATGATTTACAATTAAACCCTATATCTCAGACTTGATATAGACTGTTCATCATTTCGATTCACATAAGTCACTCTACTATCTTCAGCCTCTACTACGATAGAAAAGAAATTGATCTACTATACCACGCTGGTCAGACGTGTTATTGTATGGTTTTATTTCGAGTTTTCTTTCTCTTAGAGTCTTGTTTCTCATATAGGGCTTTACTTGAGGTTTAATTTTTCTACCTGCTTAGTTTTATTGGCTGTATATTATGGTATTTGCGGGTAAATCAGGACTAATGATTTTTTCTTCATTCCAAAGAATGGGCATGGTTCTAATATAGTTAAAAGACTTCATATCGTGGAAATTTCCTGTAACAATAAACTTAAACTCATCCGTGTGGTGACGGAGTAAGAATACAATTCACCACCCCCTATCTTACCCGTGGGTGATCGTAGGAGACGACTATGGGATATATAACGCATATAACATCTATGCAAGAGAAGGAAATCTCGAAACAAAACCCTATACCAACACGTCTGACCAGTACGGTATAGTAGGTTAGCTTCCCTCCCATTACAGAGGAGGCCCGAGCCCAACAGTGGGACTTATATGGGCTGTGATGATGATGAAACTTAAAATACCACGTGTCACTACTAGTATTGAAAAGAACTATATGTATAAGGTTTTAAAGTCATTAACCATAGTTCTTGAGTGTGCTTATGTCCTTTATAAGATTTATAATTATATCGTCAAGAAAGGTAGATGGCATACGTCACCTTAAGACGTAAATATGATACGAAGCGAGATTTGCATGTCCTACAATAGTTCACGGTGGTGTAGTGGCAGCACGATTGGGCCGGAATCCCAATAGGCGCGGGTTCGAATCCCGCTTGTGACCTCACTTTTCGCTTCGTATTTGGGTTTTTATAAATAATTAAGCATATTAAATGCTAAATTTCAGTAATTTGCATGACAATTTAATTCTAAACAGTGGTCCTTAATCAGCTAATATTTGAATGGTATCAACATAATTTAAGCTAAAAACATAGCTAGTATTACATAAAATAGCATTTTATCAGTAAAATGATATGTTCATAAAAATATTTACAGAGGCTCACACGTTACAGCCGTTATATGTTACACGTGCACCATCATGAAAATGAAGGGATTATAACTTTCCAATTTTCTATAATGTTGTATCGGTTTAGGTAGGTCATAAAGTCAAATATATGTGGGCTTAAGTTATAAGCTTATATTTTCTTTCATTCCTCTCTTTAGGCACTTTTTCACAGTCTATCATTTATTGAAAATAATATATCGTGACCCTATATTTTACTGTAAAATATATAAAACCATTGTGCTAAGCACCAAAAGCGTAGTCAACAGTGTTTTTCGGTACCAACTATTAAAACATCTACTGAATATAGGGCATTAATCCTTCTTATAGGAAATCCAATGTTAATTTTTTTAAACAATATATCTCGCTTAAGGATAAATCCACGCGTCACGGTAAACCTCACAAATATACTTTTAAAAGACACAAATTATAACCAGACTTAAAATTATTTTTAAAGAATCATATATCTTTTATATAAGTGACTCATATGGGTTAACAACTGAAAATCAATGCTGGATGACTCCCTATCCAGCTTATACTAAGCATTCTATTATTTATAACCCGTATAAGATAAATTTTACTTCTTTTTAAAGTTTGTTAATTTATTAATTCTTTCTCAAAATATTATGTATTAGGTTATTCAATTATCAAATATTTTTCGAGTTTATTTAAAATACTTTCTCCATGATCCTAATCCTTAACCCACATAAAGGATTGCAGCCCTTCCAAGCGAAATATCCATTAGAATCGATCATATTTTCTACACCCAGTATCTATTTGCATTAAATATCCATCAGCGTGTATAATGTGTATATATATGTAGAATAAAAATAAGTATTTTAGTAACGATGTTTTACTTGAAAATTATTTTTAACTTGAAAGACAAAACCTACAAGAAAGTTTTATGAGATATATGATATTTTTTTTTTTTTATTTTAAGTTATGCCACAGAATTTTTGTCCGTGCTCTTTTTATGTTAAATTTAATTTTTATGGTGGTTTATTTACAAAATAATTTTTCTTGAAGTGGCTTTATAACAGCTGGTTAAAGATTGAAGAGCGCAATTCATGTGTCATAGATGTTAAGTGACTACATGTCTTTTTGGGGTTTCTTCTTGGCGCTGATTGTCTTGTCATTAGTGAAACCCTTCTACTTGTAGATGTTGTTGTCCTCTGTGATGTAGTTATAATGATAATGTTGTGATTTATTTCTTGTGTTGTCTTCTCCTGCTTTCTCTGAGTTTGTGGTATTATATTTTGTGATGGGTTTAATTTGAATGTCTCTTAGGTTGGTGGTGATTAACTCAATGCTTCTGTTGACTTCAGTTTATTGGGATAATAGACCAAGCTCTTTCATTATCCGATATATGATTTAGTCTGTCTTACATTTTTTTAATATTAGCTAATCGCGATTTTATAATCCTCGCAGTGTATAGAAACGTGGATATATTTTTTTGAACGATGTTAACATGTTTTTCAAAAATTATCACGTTTTATTCTAAAATCTGTGTCGCGTTGTCTCTGTTTATTTTTTTATTGCTTTTGTTGCCATATAATCAGGTTGCCTACTTGATGGTTAAGTAATAATTTCTGCTTATAGATTTCAGGGAAACCAGCAGTACAGTCATCGCTGTCTGCTGTAACAGGGAAAGGATTGCAGGAAACGGCATGAATGGAATGTGAAGGGCAAGGGTTTTTTCCTCCGGTCCCTTGCTCACCGGACGAAACTTAGTAGTAAATTAATACTATTTACTACTACTTAGATGTTCATTTTTTGAGAATGTATTACCCATAAGTTATATTAAACTAAGCGTTAGTGTGAAACATTATGTTCTTAATCTGTTACAATCTTGTTGTATTTTTATTTATTCATTAACTTATTTACTCAGGAATTATAGTGTTCAATAAAATCTAATCGTAACTTTTGCAATATGTACGAGTAAGAAGTACATATGGTGCTGAACCCTCAGTAATTGGGATAAAAGCAAGGTGATGATAATATTAAAACTATTTGAAAGTATTTAATCGTGTTCAACATTCAGGGATTTCATTTGTGATCATGAAAATTGAAAAATATTCAAACCATCAGAATAGTAAAAATAATTGAAAACGCAATCAAACCCACATAAATTGTTTTACATCTTAAGTGTAATTTATCATGTGGCAATTATTTTCTTTGCTCCAATTGCAACTTACTTGCTGGTGAAAACCGTAAGAATCTGCTAATCTATCCATTCTCAACACAAGAGGGGGCAGGAGCTCCTTGCATGCTAAAAGATTACGGCACCACATTGTGGGGAAGTTCGTCCAGCAGAGGATGGCGAAAGACTGATTGAAGATAAAATTATGATAGATGATGATCGTGTAAACGTTAGAACTGTTTATGAATAATGTATACATTATATGTCGTATAATGAAGAAAATAATCTATCACCAAGATATCATCATCATCTCAGCTCATATACGTCCCACTATTGGGCTCGAGCCTCCTCCGTAATGGAAGGGAAATTGATCTACTATATCACGCTGCTCAGACGTGTTGGTATAGGGTTTTGTTTCGAGTTTTCTTTCTCTTAATTTACCTTCCTAAAAAAATAAAATTGTCCTTCCTTCACTAAGTACCTTGAGGATCATCAGCTGATCAGTGACCGCCAATATGGGTTTCGTCATGGCCGGTCGGCTGGTGATCTTCTTGTGTACCTCACACACCGTTGGGCAGAGGCCTTGGAGGGCAAGGGTGAGGCGCTAGCGTTCGGCCTAGATATCGCGAAGGCGTTCGACAGGGTTTGGCACAGGGCCCTTCTATCGAAGCTACCATCATATGGAATCCCCGAGGGACTCTGTAATTGGATCACCAGTTTTTTGGATGGTCGGAGCATAAAAGTAGTCGTCGATGGCTCCTGCTCCGAGACCATGCCCATTAATGCTGGTGTACCACAAGGCTCGGTGCTCTCCCCGACGTTGTTTATTCTGCATGTCAATGACATGCTCTCCATAGAGAGTATTCGTTGCTATGCGGATGACAGCACGGGTGACGAGCGATACACCGAGCATCAGAATGTCCCTCGGAGTATGTTACAGGAAAGACGGGCTCAACTTGTGTCTGAAGTCGAGCGCTCTCTAGGGCGGGCCTCAAAATGGGGTGAACAGAATTTAGTCCAGTTCAACCCCACTAAGACACAAGTTTGCGCGTTCACTGCGAAGAAGGACCCTTTTATCATGGCGCCTCAGTTCCAAGGAGTAACTCTCCAAATCTCCGAGAGTATTGGGATCCTCGGCGTCGAGCTATCGAACAAAGTCCAGTTTGGGAGTCATTTGGAGGACAAAGCCAAATTGGCAAGCAAAAAGTTGGGCGTGCTGAGCAGGGCCAGGCGGTACTTCACGCCGAGTCAACGTCTTGTGCTATATAAAGCACAAGTTCGTCCTCACATGGAGTACTGCTCTCATCTCTGGGCAGGCGCGCCTAAATATCAGCTAGACCCACTTGACTCCCTACAAAGGCGGGCAGTTCGAATCGTCGGTGATCCCAATCTCACGGACAGACTAGAGTCGCTGGAGCGGCGGAGAGACTTTGGGTCACTCTGTGTACTCTACCGGCTCTTTCACGGGGAGTGCTCTGAGGAACTGTTTGACTTGGTACCACCGTCACCATTTTACCACCGTACCACTCGACACCGTAGCAGGGTTCATTCATTTCACCTGGAAACGATATGGTCCTCGACCGTACGTTTTCAGCGATCATTTCTCCCACGTACATGCAAGATCTGGAATGAACTACCTGCTGCCGTGTTTCCCGAGCGCTATGACATGTCCTTCTTCAAACGAGGTTTAAGAAGAGCTCTTCCTTCACGGTAGGCAGCGGCCTGGCTGTACCCCTGGTGTTGCTGGGTCCATGTGCAACAGCATTACTTACCATCAGGTGTGCTGTTTGCTCGTTTGTCACCGTAGACAATAAAAAAAAAAAAAAAAAAAAAAAAAAAACTAAGATATATTTTCTCGCTTTTAAAATACGACTGAGCAAAATATGTGGTAAAAATTACCACAGACAATGAAAACTTGATCTATACCAGCCCATACCAAGCTAACTCGTCTATTCATTTTTATATAATAGGCTAATTTAATTCCTCTTAAAAATTAGCTTCATGTTCTTCAGTAGAATATAATTTGAGCTAAGAAGAAATAGAAAAAAAATATATAGCTATTTTTATGACTTTTTGTATACATATTTTAGTCTGAAATTCATAGTTCACTTAAGCGGGTCAGCTTTTGAACGAGCTCGGCAATCGACCGCTGTTTGGCGCAGGATACCAAAAACGTTTATCGCCTCACACAGCGATGATTTTCTATGCCTTACTATTTATAATATAAATTATAACACACAAGTTCTATAAAAATATTATGGTAATCTATATATCTATATATATATATATATATATATATATATATATATATATATATATATATATATAAGAGATTTCCACCTATGTATTGACTCATCACAATATCTCTGGAGCCATAAGACCTATAGACTTTAAATTTGGTAGGAATATTCCTTTTGCCGAGTACAGATCAGCTAAGTACGGATTTTACGAAATTCCATCCGCAACGGGGGTTTCTGGGGTGTAAAAATCATATTTCTTTTAAATATAGCTCCTACAGACTTAAATTTCAGTAGGCATATTTGTGTTACGATACAGAGGTAAACTAAGAACGGCTTTATAAAAATTCCACCCATAAAGGGTAAAAAAATCTACATTTTCCGTTACTGCCCCTACAGACTGGGAATTTGATGTGGACTTTCTTTCTGTCCTGTAAAGGTCGGATGAAATAGGATTTTAAGAAATTCCTCTTCCGAAAGGATATGTCGCGAAAGTAAACTACACAATTGAACTGACGTAACCGAAGCGAAGGGAGGGCGGGTCGCTAGCACATAATATAGCTCAACTATAAATTATTATGAGATTCTTACGTACACCGAAATAAAAAATAAATAATAAAACAAATATAGTAATAAAAAACTATAAATCTAGTCTCTTCTATTAGAAAATCATTACGCTAGAAAACTAATCTTTATTGATATTAAATTTTTTTGTCATGTGGTGACGTTAAGAATAAAATTCGTCATTCCATTTCTTGCTCGTAGCTGTTGTGAAAGATGACAGCTGTATGGTAACGGCTACGAATACTACCAATCCTTACTTTGCTCGTGGATAGCGTATACATATATATATTTTACTTATACGTCATATAACGACCTGGGCCAATTCCATCTGATGACTTGATCAACAATTATATTTCCAAGGAGGGTTGACGTCTGGCAGGCGGCTGGTCATAAAACTATTGCCAATAATTTTTACAATATGTACTATGAAAGAAAAGTAAATATTGTAACGACCCCAAGTAATTGAGATAAGAGCAGGAGAATGATGATGAGCTGCTGTGAAAGATGACTAAGGTATAAGGTTAATTGTATGGGTAGATAACATTACTGTAAGGGAAGTACAACCCCAAAATAAACTTCTTTATAAATAAGCCATACATCACCCCATCAAGGTTCTCTGCTGACTATAGATGTACCAGACTTGATCATTTTTACAATAAATTCATTTCTAATTTTCTCTAAAAGGAAATTTACAAAGGCGCTAAACTTTTATATTAATGATAGTAATAGATGAACATAGCATTTAATAAATAAATGCGTTCATCTATTCATCAGGCTGATCGACTAACACTGTTGGCTAAAAGTTTTTAAAATGATCATCATCATCACAGCCCATAAACGTCCCACTCTTGGGATCAGGCCTCCTCCGTAATGGGAGAGAAATTAACCTACTATACCGCGCTGGTCAGATGTGTTGGTAAGGGTTTTGTTTCAAGTTTCCTTCTTTCGCATAGATGTTATTTGCGTTTTATATCACTTAGTCGTCTCATACGATTACCCACGGGTAAGATTGGGGTGGTGAATAGTATTCTTAGTCCGTCACCACACGGAATATATCTAAAATGATACAATACCATAATCGACATTCTTGCCAGATGGGTTGGAAAGCACAGTTGGTTATACACATACATTTTATAAGAGTGTACTCCTACCTATTCTTCGATTAATTTTCTCAACCGGCTTTATAACTCTAACAAACGAGGGCGATGATATACTCTTAAGCTGTCACAGAATACCTGCACCTCATACCACCCTCGGCGTATCCGGCGACACCGACGGCGTCGACATCAGCGAGGATACCTGTGAGGGTAGGCCGCCGGGTGGTGGACGACTCCGCCACGGAGGAGAAAGTGCGTGCCGCGGTTGTCCGCACATGTAGCTGTGATGCTGCGGAGGTTCAGGTGGGACAAATCCTGCGTGGACCCCGTGGCATGGGCATGGTGAAAGTGCGTTGCCCCGTCACCGCTGCAAAAATGCTCGCTGATGCGGGCAGGCTCCTGGTCGGCTGGAGCTCGGCTGGCGTCCAGGTGCTGGAAAACCTATCGTTGAGATGTTTCCGGTGCCTGGAGCTCGGGCATACGGCCCCACTGTGCCCGTCTACTGTCGACCGCTCTGCACTTTGCTACAGGTGCGGCGGCAGTGGACATAAATCAGCCGCGTGTGTGGCCACGCCGCGTTGTGCGGTGTGCGCCGCCGCTGGTCGCTCTACAGAGCATACGATGGGGGGAAGGCTCTGCCGAGCCCCCTCGTCGAAAGGTAAGGTGGACCCTGGACCTCGAGCCACTGTATTGGCGAATAGCCGTAGAGGCCAGGAAGAAGCCGAAATGTCAACCTAAATGGGAGACAGAGTACGCTTCCTCCAGGCGAACATAAACCACTGCGCCGGGGCTCAGGACCTGCTACTGCAGTCCATGGCGGAGTAGGACATAGACTTGGTGGTGGCCTGCGAGCCCTATTTTGTTCCTCACTCAGCCAATTGGGTGGGGGACAATAACGAAGAAGTGGCTGTTCTGTCCAGAGGATGTTCCGGCCCTCCCCTCTCTGCACTGGAGAGGGGCAATGGTTACGTTGTGGTAGGGTGGCGAGACTTCGCTATCATCGGTATCTATTTCTCCCCCAACCGTGGTCTGGCTGAGTTCGAATTATTCTTGGACTCCGTCAGTGCCGCGGTCCGCCGTCAGTCGCCGAGGAAAATTGTGGTCCTCGGTGACTTTAACGCGAAGTCTCGCACATGGGGGAACCCTGCCACAAACGCTAGGGGCGCGGCCGTCGAGCAGTGGTCCCTGCTCTCCGGTCTGTCCCTCCTTAATAGAGGGACGGTCCACACTTGCGTGCGACATCGGGGTGGGTCTGTGGTGGACCTAACGTTCGCCAGCCCTGCTGTCGCTCGCGAAGTGAGTGACTGGAGAGTGGAAGAAGGGGTGGAGACCCTCTCGGATCACCGCTATGTGCGGTTCGAGATCTCCGCCCTTCGGGGACCACCAGGGCCCCGGCGCGGAAGAAGGGGTAGACTCCCAAAATGGGCCATTGGTCAACTCGACCTGGAAATGGCTCGGGAGTCTGCTATAGCACAGCGTTGGGGCAGGACGGGACAGTTATCCACAGATATGGAGGGGCTTGCAGGCCAAATGAGAAGTGCCCTTGAGGCAATCTGCGATGCGGCGATGCCGAGGGCTCGGCGGAGGCCGCTGCGCCGTCAGGTGTACTGGTGGTCACCTGAAATTGCGAATCTTCGGGTGCCTTCTAACCGGGCGCGGCGTGCCTACGTTCGATGCCGTCAGAGAGTCGACCAGGACGACGTCCTTGAGGGTCAGCTGCGAGAAGAATACAAGACTAGGAAGAAGTCTTTGCAGCTGGCCATCAGCCAGGCGAAGGAGAGGTGAGATGTTCCCCCTCGAATGGTCCCTCGGTCAGTGATGGAGTTGGAGACCACAATTCCACCCATCACCGACCGAGAAATGGAAGTGGCCCTCTCGCGATTTTACGGGAAAAGGAAAGCGCCTGGCCCGGATGGCGCCCCGGGGCTTGTGCTCGGTATCGCCGCAGAATATCTCAAGGGTGAACTCCGGGAACTGCTCAACATGTGTTTGAGGTCCGGGCAGATCCCGAAGCAATGGAAGGTTGGCAGATTGTGCCTGCTGCGGAAGGAGGGTCGCCCAGTTGACTCCCCTTCTGCGTACAGACCACTGGTGCTGCTGGACGAGACGGCCAAATTGTTCGAGAAGGTGCTTGTGGACCGTCTCGTACAGCACCTCGAGGAAGTCGGGCCGGGTCTGTCAGGATGTCAATACGGATTCAGGAGCGGCCGGTCAACAATCGGTGCATTGGCCGCCCTGAAGTCTCTAGCCACCGAAGCGGTGGCCCAAAAGGAGGTTCTTCTGGCAGTCTCGCTCGACATCAAGAACGCCTTTAACAGTATTCCACACGAAACGTTGAAGGAGGCCCTTCGGTACCATGAAGTGCCTCCATATCTCCGAAGGCTGTTGGAGGCGTACCTCGAGGAAAGGCACGTGCTCTGGGAGGGGGGTGACGGGCGCATACATCGCCATCGGGTGGAGTGCGGCGTTCCACAGGGCTCGGTCCTCGGTCCGGCTCTATGGAACGTCGGATTCGACTGGCTCCTACGGGGTCGGCTTCTCCCCGGGATGGGGGTCATCTGCTATGCGGATGATACCCTCGTCACGGCGAGGAGGCCCGACTTCCGGGGGGCTGCCCGATTGGCAGAGGAGGGAGTTGCGCTCGTCGTGGGCCGGATCGGCATGCTGGGCCTGAGGGTCTCGGCGGAGAAAACCGAGGCCCTCCTATTTCATGGCCCGGGTCGAGGCCCCCCTCGAGGAGCATACATCGGTGTGTCTGGGGTTGCCGTGCCAGTGCGGGCTCAGATGAGATATCTGGGCCTGCACCTTGACTCTAGATGGAATTTCGGGCCACATTTTGCCCAGCTCGTCCCAAGGCTCGTCAAGACGGCCGCGGCGTTGGGTAGGCTTCTGCCAAACACTGGCGGCCCCGGGTCGTCCTGCCGGCGTTTATACGCCGGAGTTGTGCGCTCCATGGCGCTGTACGGAGCCCCTATTTGGGCGGAGTCCCTCACCGCCCGCAACAGAGCCCTTTTGCGAAGACCGCAGAGGGTCATGGCGGTGAGGGCTATTAGGGGCTACCGTACGGTTTCATGGACCGCGGCGACGTTGTTGGCGGGCGACCCACCTTGGTCGTTAGTGGCTGAGGCTCTGGCGGAGGCTTACCGAATCCGCGTTGCGGCGCGGGCCGACGGCGAGCGAGTCTCCATAAGGGGACCGGGCAGAGCATTAGAAGTGGCCCGAAGGGGAGTCATCCAGCGGTGGAGAGAAGAACTGGAGTCCCCCGTAGCAGGGCGGGGGACTGTAGAGGCGGTCGCGCCGCATTTCCATCGCTGGATCAATTGGAGGGGACCTGTCGCTGTCGACCGTCATCTCGAAGATGCTCGATAGCGACGGTTGCTGGTCGTCGATGGCCTCCTTTTGCGAGGAGGTCATCTCTACAAAAGAGGCGGCGGAGCGGGGACGCGAGGCAATTGCGTCTGCAAATTCGCTCCGCCGCCGGCAGCCAGGGCGGAGGAGGCGTCGATATGCGCACCTCCTCCCACCGCCTTGAATGACGACAGGGCGTGGGCCAATGGCCAAGCGTTGGGGTGCCGGGGATCGAATGTCAGTAGACGATCTCTCTGGCACCCCGTAAAAGGGCGGAAGGGGCCGCTGTGGTTTTAGTGGGTATTCCGGTCAGGCAGCTGGCCGGTGAGTCCCACACTCCCCCTCGCCTGTCACCGGAGGGGGATAGCGCGGAAATGCGTTTCCACAGCGTGAAAAAAAAAAAAAAAAAAAAAAAAAAAAAAAAAAGGCCGCCGGGTGGGCCACTGAAGAAAAAGACCGCGTACCAGTGACCCACCCGCACGGCGTCGAGAGGTAAAAAACCTAATACCACCCTAGCGGAGGCAACGGGTGACCAGATCGGGAATTACTCTGGTCGCCCCGAAGTGGGGCAACACGTGACGACGACGCTCTGATACTGAGACTTATTGGTCGAAATGACGAGGCGTAGACTCGAGAGGATACCCGCGAGGGTAGATCGTCTGGTGGGCCACCGAAGACAAAGATCGGGTTTCGGTGACTCACCCGCACGGCGGCGTGAGGTACGTTGTCTTTGGGGTCGTGCGCCGCTTTTCCAGTCGCCCCGGACGAATTAGCGGGTGCACAACTATCTTGCATGAAGCTCAAATCCACGACACTCGAGTGCCCTCAGAAGTGTGGTTGATATTCTATTCCGCCATCAATACAGTGTAATATAATATTCACAAATATATATTATACTTTCTTATGGCTTCAATAAACTACGTGGAAACAATACAATCAACGGATATAAGTAACTTCTCAAAAAAAAAAAAAAACAATCTTATAACGATCGAAAATATTCTGTTATCTTAACAAAAACATTTTCTTCACACAGAACCAATATATACTCTATAATGTTTGTCAAGTTGATCTTTCTTGATATACTTGAGGTGAATAATGTTAGTCATAAGTATCGTTCGTTAGCAATTGGTAAGGGAGGTCAACTTGGGGTGATCTATGTTTTCATAAATCTTTTGGCCTCAAACTGAGAATAAGGGGAAGAAACTACGGGTTTGACCGAGCTTGCTATTTATAATCTCACTTGTATATATATTAGTTTAAAAAAGGATTTGATGTGTAAATACTATATTTTTCTACGTGATGATGGAGTAAAATACAATGAATAACCATTTTTTTTAACCACGGCCCATAAAAGAGGACTATATATAAATAATAATAATATATAATATATATACCTACCCTGCAAGGGATATGGCGTGATGATATGTATGTATGTATAATATATATATAATAATAAAAATATCATTTAAATAATCCTTACTAATATTATAAAAAAAAAAAATGGTAAGGCAGCGGGCATTGATATGGTGTCTGCCGAGATGATCAAGCTCGGTGGCTCTTGTGTCTGGGAGGCGTTCCTGTTGCTCCTCAGTTTATGTTGGAGCTCGGGAATGGTTCCCAGGGACTGGCATAGCGCAGTCATCGTGTCTTTATTTAAAAACAAGGGTTCACGTTATGACTGCGCAAATTACAGAGCCATAAGCTTGACCAGTTTGGCAGCAAAAGTGTATGGAAAAATTATTGAAAGGAGAATGAGGATGGTGTCCGATGGTTTACTGTGTGAGACACAAGGAGGTTTCAGGAGTGGAAGGGGATGCATGGATCAAGTGTTCTCTCTGCGCAACATTGTGGAGAAGCATCTGGCTCTAGGTCAGAGGGTTTTCTGCAGTTTTGTGGATCTGGAGAGTGCATTTGACACGGTTGTACGAAAGGAACTTTGGGACATTTTACCGGAGTATGGTATTAACGGTAAACTGCTACAGGCTGTGCAGTCCAGTTACATGGGCTGTAGAGCCTGTGTGCGGCTGGATGATGGAATGTCGCCTTGGTTTGACGTCAATATCGGCGTTAAGCAGGGGTGCGTTCTATCAGCCAGGCTGTTTATCATATATCTGGATAAATGTCTCCAAAGGTTGAACGATATGAATGTGTGAGTCCAGATGGGCGACTCAGTGGTCACTGCTCTGCTTTATGCAGATGATGCAGTCCTGCTGGCACAGTCAGCGACTGACCTGCAGACCCTAGTCGACACAATGACAGAAGATTGTAAGAAAAGGGGTCTACGCGTGAATGTGAGCAAAACCAAAATAATGGTCTTTGAAAGAGATAAAACCAGAACAGATGTAAGAGTAACAATAGGTAATGATGTACTAGAGCAAGTGGATGAATTTGTATATCTTGGATGTGGATTTAGCCGAGATGGAAGGTACACCACTGATATAGAGCGAAGAGTGAATGCGGGAAATAGAGTGAACGGAGCGTTGGGGCAACTTCTCGGCAGCCACCACCTCAGCCAGAAGGCACGTGTAGCAATACATAACGCAGTGCTTGTCCCAACATTACTGTATGGAAGCGAGAGTTGGGTATGCAGAAAAGAGTATGATAATAAAATTAATGCGGTCGAAATGCGATCTCTGCGGAAAATCTGTGGAGTTAGGCTGACCGACCGCATTCGTAACGACGACGTAAGAGAGCGAGTAGGTATGAAAGAGAGTATTGGTGTAAAGATGCGAAAGGGAATGCTCCGATGGTTCGGACATGTGGAAAGAATGCCGAACGAACGCCTGGTTAAGAAGATATACAATGCGAAAGTGGAAGGATGTAGGTACCGAGGGAGACCGAGACTAACCTACCTAGACCAGATCGGTCATGTACTGAAGGAAGGTGGAGTCAAGAGTCTCCGAAACCGGCGAGCGTGTATGAAGAGAATTATGAATGTTGAGGAAGCGAGTGAAGTATGCAGAGATAGAGTTCTCTGGCACTCTGTTCTCTCTGCCTACCCTGCAAGGGATATGGCGTGATGATATGTATGTATGTATGTAATATTATAAATGCGAAAGTAACTCTGTCTGTCTATCTGTCTGTCGCTCTTTCACGCCAAAACTACTGAACCGATCTAAATGAAATTTGGTACACAGATAGTCTAGAGCCTGATAAAGGACATAGGCTACTTTTTAATGCAAAAAAAGGGTTGTAATGGGAGATGAAAAGTTGTAAGGAAGGATCGTTATTTTTAAAGCCAGAAGCTTGAAACTTATTTATAGGCTATTGATAAATTGTAAATAAATTAGGGGGTAAAATAAAAAGAAAGTTACGCGGGCGAAATTGTTGGTACCGTTTACCGAGATATAGATAATTTATATATACAAGAATTGCTCGTTTAAAGATATTAGATTAGATATAGTCTGAATCACGGAAACTGCTCCAATGATTTTCATGAAATTTAGCATGCAGGGTGTTCCGGGGGCGATTAATCGACCTAGCTAGGTTTTATTAGTAGAAAAGATTGTATTGTCAGTATTTTCTACTAAAACTATTAAAAATGAAGGCAAATTTTGACATTGTCATTGAGAATAGACTTAGCTCAATTAGAAAATCGAAACCGATTCAGATCCTTAGTTTCTCTTTTTATTATTTTTTAACTTGTTTTTATCAATTATTTTTGTTATATTTAAATATATCTTCCAAAACACACTAAAAGGCAATACCGAGCGAGGCTCGTTAATCCAGACATTACATATAAATATTAGAACATTGATTAATAAGAAACAAAATATATAGGAAATAAAAACCACTATTATAATGAAATTAACGAATTTTAGTGTAGAGTAAAATATTAAAAGGAAACTTTATATATGAATGAATCGATTCTGGACATAACGCCTGACATAAGTGTGTTTTACAGGAAAGCGGATTGCTCTCATTCTAGATAATATAAATACGTAAGAGAGAATTTTTTCATAATTTGATACACTAGCGTGGGTAATATCTTAATTCGCTTATATTAATACTACGCGAGTATTACACATTTGAAATAAAACTATTTTTACGAGTCTATCACGTTTGCTTTTAATTTCCCGAAGTTTCGAATAGACTACAGCGTTCATGATCACAGCAGGACTCTGCACTCCGGTAGTATCATTAATGAAATATATGATAGTCATTTTATTTTTATTAATCCATATAGTATCAAAATATTACTCCATATTCTCTCGTGGGATTAGTAAAATAAGGCAATAGAAGATCTACAACAGTGCTCTCCTGTGAATTTCAGTCCAACTGCTATTATTTACCCGCGATTCTATTATGGTTTTATTATTCCGTCCGACCGTATTCTTAACGTGGCTTTTATGTAGCAATGGATTTCAATAAACAGATGAATGAAGAGACCATCTCTTATAATTATAATATACATATTTGAGTCTCTCAGCTGTATGGTAGCGGCTACGAATGCTACCAATGCTCACTTTGCTCGTGGATGTCGTAAAAGACGATTAAGAGCCTTATACCTGGGCGTCTCCACTCCGTCTGATGTCATTTGTTCAACAATTACATGCCCAACGAAGGTTGATAGGTAGCAAGTCTGGCAGGTAGCCGGTCATAAAACTATTGCCAATAACGTTTACAATATGTGCCATGAAAGAAGAGTACATCGACCCCAAGAAATTAGGATAAGAGTAGGAGAATGATGATGACATATTTGAGTTTCTTGGTCTTAAATTTATAAATTAACCATGTAGATATTTAACGCTGAAATTGAGTTATATTTTTAATTTGTTTTTATTTTATTTTGCTATATGATGGTGGCTAAGAACACTACTCACCCATGCTCTTAGGTGTTTTAAAAGAGGACTAAAAGCTTAATATAGACCTGAGCCAACTCCATCTGTTACCGCCTGATCCAAAATCCCGAGAAATATAGACCGACGGTCCAGGCTGGCTAATTGTCAGTCCAATGGCGTTGGAGAGAGAATACAATAAGTTATGAAGCCATACGCCACCCTTCAGTTGCGCTGGTCTCTAGACCAAGACAAGGTCTACCTTATCCTGATAATAAAAAGGCAGACGGCTACTCATGAAATTATTGCCAAAACTTTTGCAGTGTATATTATATGATGAAGAATTTATATTGCGTCGAACCCAAGTAATTAACATAAGAATCAACCTACTTTTGATGATGACGATGGTAAGATATTGAAAACTTCTGCATGCGTGATTGTGTCTTAACTCCTTATAAGCCTTTTAAATGCCCAAAAATACACAAAAATGGTTAAGATACTGTGCCAGTACCAGGTTTCGATTCTTGCGCAGTGTAATACTATATGCGATCATCAAATTTACGGTCTGAGTCTGGGTGTAACTCGTGACTATTAATTATATGTTTATAAAGTCCTTTGCAATATAAGAATTCCTTAGTGAACGATATTATGTTTTTTTTATTGCTTATGGTGTCAAACGAGCAGACTGCACACCTGATGGTAAGTGTCACTGCTACCCATGGACCTTTACAATACCAAGGGTATAACTAGGCCGCTGCCTACCAATACAAACCCCAAACCCACACCAGTTGGGCTTTTGGCTCGCTCGCTCACCGAACGAAGCGCAATAGCATATTGTCATTACTCAGACGTCGATCTTCAGCAAGAGTGTGGTACTACCCCGGATGGACCGGCCCGTGGCTGTAGATGGAGCACTATATACAGCGTGTTCCTACCACTATTAATAACTATTATCAAGTTTTTAAAAAAAAACTATCATTCTCCATCTCATCATTCCACTCCCATTGTAAAGAAGACTGATTCGCAATAATAATATATATAGACTGAAGAAGGATTATTCTTTTGTTGAGAAATTAAAAATACAATAACGTCACTATGCCTTTTTGTAGAAGGTAGGCTACGGTACGGTCACCATATATCTCGGTAAACCTCGCACAATCCGTACGGAGCGACAGAAGGGACGCCGCGTCACTAACACTTACATTTCTGTGGCGGTAGCAGAACGGCTATGGGTATACCAGGATATTACTCCTAGAAAACTTATAAATAACTAGAATCGCTAAGCTGCTTAATAAACCTGGTGACTATATCACCGATTGGAGCGAGTGTTGAAAATTAATGGACGTCAATAAGTTATGGATGGATGGGTAGACAGTTAGTTATATTATTAACTTATAGTTTAAAGGATGGCAAATTGGCAAAGTTAATGGTTCTAGTGAGTATTTAGTGGTTTGAAATTTATTGTCAACCATTGATTTAATTATAAAAAATTCATCATCTTCATAATCATACACAGTTCATATATGTCACACACTCTTGGGCTCGAGCCTCTCTCGTAATGGGAGGGAAATTAACCTACTATACTGCTCTAGTCAGACGTGTTGGTATAGGGTTTTGTTTCAAGTTTTCCTTCTCTCGCATAGATGTTATATGCCTTTAATATCCCTTAGTCGTTTCACATACGGGTAAGATAGGGGGTGGTGAATAGTATTTTTACTCCGTCACCACACGGAAAATTTATGTAGGTAACATTAGTTACAAAAATCTATATAATATAGAATAGAATCATTTCCCCTAAATGTTTTTTTTTTAAATAAAGATATTACCAATGAAGATAATGTAGGTACTTCGTAGTAGACAGTATTTGTGTCGAAGACCTTTCATTTGATGATATTGAACTTATGAAAAAATATGTAATCCGCTATTTTGAATCAGCGGCCATCTTAGATTAATGACAATATTGAATATATAAAATTATGTTGTCATCAAAACTAAAGCCAAATACCAGCTTATCTATCAAACAGCAAGGGAGTAAAATTAAAATTACAAAATTTGACCCAAATAAAAAAAAAACAATAGGTCAAACAAAATAAAACCGTTGAATAACGTTTTTATAGACAACAAACATACAAGGCGGATTTAACACCATATAAATTTGTATCTAAGTTAATTATAAAACTAAGTTGCACGTACCATTGGAATCATGCGTGCCTTATTGATTTTACCCGAAAAAAGTAACACGGGCACGATTTGTATGCCAAATGATTTTGGGTAATGGTGCTCAGATATTCCCCCTCATATGTAACGCGCCTAATGGAATGTCTCCGATCCGTCATCGTGAATTTTTACTCTAACATCAATATATAGGCTCACGTTTGAGGTGAATATGGACTTATTTACATTGCTATAATAAGGTTGTATGAAATAAAAAGTAAAACAATAAAGTATTGCCGGATTGTTCAAATAAATGTACAAGAAATTAAGAATATTACATTATTAATGTTCTTATTATTGCCATCATCTCAATACATATATCGCTTGCCCGGAAGAATAGTGTCAACAAATCTAAAAATTACAATTTTCAATATATTTGCAATTTTTGATGGTCCTCATTGTCTTGCTCTTATCCCAACTATTTGGGGTCGACGCAATGTCCTCTTTTTCCCTACAGCCCTATCAGACGTCATCTCTGTAGTCACTCTCTGTTTATACATATCATGCTTCACGCAGTCCATCCATCTTTTCTTTGGTCTCCCTTTACCCCTAGAGCCTTCAACATTCACACTCAAAACCTTCCTCGCAACATTACTTTCATCCCGTCTCATCACATGTCCATACCAGCTCAAACGTTCACTCCTTAACTTATCCGTCACTGGCGCTACTTTAAAACATTCTCTTATACGCTCATTCTTTATCTTATTCATTCTCGTCACACCATACATCCATCTCAACATTCGCATCTCCGCTACATGTAATCGTCTTTCATCCGTCGCCTTTGTCGCCCAATATGCTGATCCATACAATACAGCAGGTCTTATTAAAGTTATTTTTGATGGTGGAGGGGTGTTAATATTATAAGTTCTCCCTATCAACTCTTCTCGTCATTCTTAAGGATATTATGCTGACGTTCGTGCATTTGAAATCGCTGCTTAACCGAGCTGAAAAACAGAAAATACTTATTTTGACCCTACTGAAATATTTAGCGTTTTTGAATTGTGTCATTATTCTTCTGGGCAAGCGATATGTCCCAGTACCGATCGAGTCTTCTTCAAAATAAAATTAAATTTGACCTACCATGTCGGTCAGGTTGGATTGGTGGTTTTATTTCGAGTTTTCTTTCTCTTACATAAATAATATTTGCATAATGATTTCTGATATTTACGCAAATATTACACATTTGAAATAAAACTACTTTTACGAATTTAATCGCGTTTGTATTTGATTTTTAATTTGCCGATGTTTCGAATTATTTACAGCGGTCATGGTCACGGGAGCTGTGTGGCGGCTACGAAAACTACCAACCCTTACTTTGCTCATGGATGTCGTAAAAGAAGACTAAGAGCCTTATAACGATCTGAGCTAACTCCATGTGATGTCGTTTGGTCAACAATTACATTCCTAAGGAACGTTGACATTAGGCAGGTGGCCGGTCATAAAACTATTGCCAATAACTTTTACAATATGTACTCGTAATATGAAAGAAGAGTACATATTGTATCGACCCCAAGTAATTGGGGTGAGAGTAGGAAAATTATGATGATCATGGTCACGGGAGGACTATCCTCCCATAATCACACCGATAAAATTCATAATAGTATATCCGTAAAAATAGTTTTATTTCAAATATTATGTTATATTTCTTAGTCGTTTTTCTCAACATACAAAATTCTGTTCAAATCGGTCTGATCAGCACGGTATAGTAGGTCAATAGGTGAGAGCTAGTATTATAAACTCGAGTCCAGCACTGATTTATTCTATTTAAAATTCAATACGAGAAAATTAATGATAATAGATAATTCTATTTTTGGTGACATAAATTTAGGTTATTTAGCATCAATTTCCATTAAACAGTTATTCGAAGTTAGAACAATTCTAGCAAACGCATTTACCGTTTGTTTGACCTTTTCAATGTACCTATCGATATTACTTTGTTTTTTAAATTATCTCAAACAAAGAGGTCGTTGATTATATATATATATATATATATGTAAAACAAAAAAATAAAATATATTTTTTTATTATGACTATTTTTAAACTTGAAATTAATTAATTAATTGTGCAAAAATTTCGTGTAAGATATTTTTAAAAATTTTAAAATGTGTAGTTATATTTGGTTTGTTTTAGTTTTTTTATCATGTTCAAATCTTATATTAACATTGGACATGAATACGGCAACTAACGACGTTTCTAAGGTTTTATCCAGACACAAAAGATATATAGCTTTTCCAGAAGGATCCAGTATATCGGTAAGTCTTTTTACGTAATGTGTTTTTCTGTAGGTTATTAACTTTTACAAAATCTCCCTCAGTTATTAAAATGCTACATAAGATAGAATAATAAAATAGGCTTAAGATATTTTAACACATACAAATAGATTCTGTAATACTAAATATATTCGCTGTGTGGTAGCGGCTACGAATATTACCAACACTAACTTTGCTCGTGCTCGTAGATGTCATAAAAGACGAGTAAGAGCCTTATAAAGACCTGGGCCAACTTCATCTGATGCCGTTTGGTCAACAATTACATTCCCAAGGAGGGTTGACGTCTGGCAGGCGGCCGGTCATAAAAATAATAACTTTTACAATATGTACTATGAAAGAAGAGTACATATTGTATTGACCCCAAGTAATTGGGATAAGAGTAGGAGAATGATGATGATTATAATAGCAATTATGTTCTTTTCAAAACATATTATGCTCTAAAACAAATGCTTTTGCTGACTTTTATTTATATTAAGTGAGACACATGATGTGTGAAATAATAATATCTAAATATAAATAAAGAAATTTACAATATAGTTTACCAAAATCTATATCTTAATATATATAAATTACGCGTCACGTTGTTTGTCCGCGATGGATTCCTAAAGTACTTAACCGATTTTAATCAAATTTGCACAGCATGTTTTAAAAGATAGGATAGCTTCCATCTCAATTTATAGTAGCAATATTATTTTATTGCAAATTATTTGTCTATTATTTGACAGTCACAATTATCTGTTATTCCAAAACAATTCTAACAAATGGCGGTATCTCAAATGTGCAAACGTTTCATATAAGCTAAACCTTATTAGCATAACCACCACGTGTTACCTTAGCTACAGCAACAGCGTCAACCCTCCTTGGGAATGTAATTGTCAACCAAACGGCATCAGGTGGGGTTGGCCCAGGTCGTTATAAGGCTCTTAATCGTCATTTACGACATCCACAAGCAAAGTGAGGATTGGTAGTATTCGTAGCCGCTACCACACAGCAAAAATTGTTATTATTTTATTATGTTAAAAATTTGGGTACTAACTTACAAAAGACCTCTATATCATCATTACCCTGCTTTTATCCCAATTACTTGGGGTTGACGCAATATGTTCGTTTTTTCCACACAATCCTATTCGAAGTCATATCTGCGGTCACGCCCTTCCTATCCATATCATGCTTCACGCAATCCATCCATCTTATCTTCGGTCTTCCCTTACCCCTAAAGCCTTCAAAATTCATACTTATAACTTTTCTCACAACATTACTTTCGTTCCGACTCATCACATGTCCATACCAACTCAGGCGTTCATTTTTCAACTTTTCCGTCACTGGCGCCACTTTATATAGGCTATATGTTACTAACAAAATAAAAAAAATACTAGAGAATTCTAAAAGATAATAATAATAATAATAAGGCCTCAGCCTTCACGAGAATTTCGTGAAGGCTGAGAAAGATAAACAAGTTAAATATCTGGACTTGGCTCACGAGATTGTCGACATGTGGGATGTGGACTCGGCGATCATTGTACCGATAGATGTTTCGGTCAATGGCTTAATGGCCAATAGCCTCCACCAACATCTCTCGAGGCTCGCGTTAGGTGGTTGGGTCAAGGGTCAGATGCAGAAGGCAGTTCTCCTCGATACGGCACGAATTGTGAGGCGGTTTCTCTCTCTGGATCCCTAACCACCGGTAGTTTGGTCCTTACACCCGCTGCCGGTGCTACACTATTTTTACTCTTTTAAATAGATTGTGTGTTTGTAGTTTTTTTGTTTTGTTTTTTACTGTATATGTATGTGTGCGTGTTTGTTTACCCCTCTAATCTATTTAAAAATGTACAAATATGAAATGAAGAAATAAACGATAATAATAATAATTTATTGATACTTGAACTTACAATTCATGAACAAAGTTTCAATTAATTAGAGTCTATATGGCACTCATCTTATTTCATCTAATAACTACCATACTAGGCACAAGGCCTGTATTATGGATGTTAGTGTAACATGTATTATTGTAAAACAATTTTATTTCATACAAAAATGTTGTCACTGGAGAAGCTCGTGCACTTACTGTAAGTTGTCGTTAACTCTTAAGTTTATTTATTATCATGAAGTATAGTTGAATAACATATCACTTAATCTAACATGCGGGTACTGTGTGTGAGTGTGTTTATGTGTGCGTGTATGTGTGTGTGTGTGTGTGTGAGCGCGTGTGTGTCTGCGTGTGCGTGTGTGTACCGAGATCACAATTCAGCTGCGAAAAATTTAATTTTATTTTATTAATATTCACAGACGGCTGGATGTATGACTGTAGGCGTGATAGGTCAGCCAGCACCACATACTAGCCCTGGTACATTTACCTGGTCCGTCAACTGGGCTATAGCATATGAATTACCAAACGCCACTGAAATATTTAATTACTACCGTCTCAAGAAACATATTTTATATTCAAAAATGCAACAGAGAAAGAGTAGAAGAGATCTCTATGGGAAACTGGAGACTATTTTAGACAAGTAAGTAAACAAATTCAGATTTATAGAGTATTTTGATTGCCTAGTTGATAGATATCTTGTTGATTGCCATCATTGATGTCTAGGCGATCATCATCATCATCACAGGCCATATATGTCCCACTGTTGGGCTCGGGCCTCCTCAGTAATGAGAGAGAAATTAACCTACTATACCACGCTGTTCAGACGTGTTGATATAGGGTTTGTTTAAAGTTTTCCTTCTCTTGCATAGACGTTATCTGCATTTTATATCCCTTAGTCGTCTCTTACGATCACCCACGGGTTAGATAGTCTTACTCCGTCACCACGCAGATAAGTGTGTCTAGGCGATGATCTATTGCGATAGAAATCTGGGATATACCTTTTCTGAGTTTATACAGATTGAGAAGAAACCAACGAGAAGAGTTAGAGAGGCTTTTTTTGCCTATCATCAGTGTTTTCAAGGGCCATTAGTGGGCTTGATGTCACTAACTGTAATAGTCCTATCAGTTGAGGATGATGTCTCGATAACCTCTCAATCATGCAACTAACTGCAAATACCACTGATAAATACGTAGTCTCGGTAGAGGTTATCATTCAAGAATTTCTCTTCTTCAAAATTTATCAATTCTTTGAGTTATATAACCTGCTTATTACTTCATCGTGGTAATATTTTATTGAATTGTTCTTCTACGAAATTTTACATTGAGTATCCTTTCTGTCTTCTCTCTCATCATTCTCCTACTCTTATCCCAATTGCTTGGGGTCGATAAAATATAAACTCTTCTTTCATAGTCCATATTGTAAAAGTTATTAGAAATAGTTTTATGACCGGCCGCCTGCCAGACATCAACCCTCCTTGGGAATGCAATTGATGACCAAACGGCATCAGATGGAGTTGGCCCAGGTCGTTATAAGGCTCTTAGTCATCTTTTACGACATCCACGACCAAAGTAAGGGTTGGTAGTATTCGTAGCCGCTACCACACAGCATTTCTCTTTTCTCTCTCTTTGTAGGTACAAAAATCTAGAAAATAGCCTGTTTCACTAGCAGAGGTAACTTTGAAGGTACCTAAATTTTATAAATATTACGTGATAATATTGTAAAGGTTATATAATAGATAGCTGATGTTAAAGTATCTTTGTAGAAGTAGCATATTAAATGGGTTATGAATAGATAACTAAACTGTTATATAGTTAGCTCTCAACAGTGAATAGCTGTTCGCCTTTACGATATGCACTTGACGATAACGGCTACCATTTTCAGATTATATTACTGCACTAGTTGTCCGGAGTGTATATACATTTTGTAGAACATTTTGTCATATTTTAATATGTTAACTCTTCTGGGTTACACTTGTATAAATAAAAGATACATAGTGTTCGGTACGAAACGTTTTTATTATAGTTTAATAATTAATACCATGTAGGGTAGTTCATAATTTTTTGGTTCGCGGTTGGTTCGAACCGCCGGACAAAACTTGCGTTGGAAGTAACGGTCGCGTACGCATATATTTTGGTAATTGCTACGCCTTTTGTTAACTAAAGCCGTGAAATCTTGGTATTTATAATATCGCGCGCCACCTTTTGATTTGTGTGCCGTTAATGTACGCGAGTTGATTAGAACTATATATTTGTGAATATTTATAATAAGTTGTGTGTGCAAGTAGCAAGCCTGAAGCCCTGAGTTGTACGAGGCCGCTGTCGTCACCGCGCCTTTAGATACAAAGCTAAGTGAGTTAGGTTCTATTGGTCTGGCCAGACCAAACGCTGAGTTAGATTACGTTATAGCTATCTCCGCGGTACCTACTTGTAAGTTTTATAATAATCGGTTATTGTACTAACATTTAAGAGAACTTTAAATAGCATTGTGTAATCACAAGCCATTGTTATTACCCATTTGTTACCCTCACTGGCCCGGTGTTCCCTTCCAATGCGCATCCTAGGTCAGTGGGGGACGGTAATGAACACATAGCACAATATTTTTAAAGTACAAATTTACATCTTGTGTTGTAATAGAGTAAGAATAAAATTTACTATCCCGTTTCTTCCAAATGGTTGTCGAAAAAAGATAAGTGATGCTGCAATAGATAGGAAACTCAAACTAATACTTTATAGCAGTCCATCTAATCAGTGTGGTATATGAAAATAATTTTTCTTCTATATTAGAAGAGTTTCAAGCCTGATAGTGGGACGTATATGAGTTGAAATGATGATAATTTTACCATTCAATTATCGTTTTTCTCAGTATGTCAGCATTCTTTACTTTGCCGTGGATAACGCCCATATTAGGCTAAATTATCACCAGAATATTAGGCAGAAACAGTATCTCGGTTAACTTATCATACCAATAGCGATCATGAAACTATCAAGCGTGGTGGCATTGATCCCCTGTGAAAGGCGATAGAGATAAATATCTCGCATTAGACGTCATTTTATATTTTTAAGAAAACAAAAATTGACGTCATTAGATTGAGGGATGAATGGATGGATGAAATATAGTATGCCTAGCAATATACTGATCTCGTTATCATCTCGATTACCAATGTTGGGCTGAACCCAGGAGTTCTCCATTATGCGAGGTCAATTTTCTATACTACGCTGGTCAGGCGGGTATACTACTGGTATTTTGGGTTGGGTTGGTAGACTTTTATTTCGAGTTTTCCTTCTCTTACATATCTATGTAAGAGAAGGAATAACATCTGTTATAGACATATCATATCCATTAGTCATCTTTTATAATACTTGGTTAAATAGAGAGTGATCAATTGTATATTTACTGGGTTATCAAATAGTAATCTAAGAGTATTTATACTATTTAAACATACATACACATACATACATATCATCACGCCATATCCCTTGCAGGGTAGGCAGAGAGAACAGAGTGCCAGAGAACTCTATCTCTGCATACTTCACTCGCTTCCTCAACATTCATAATTCTCTTCATACACGCTCGCTGGTTTCGGAGACTCTTGACTCCACCTTCCTTTAGTACATGACCGATCTGATCTAGGTAGGTTAGTCTCGGTCTCCCTCGGTACCTACATCCTTCCACTTTCGCATTGTATATCTTCTTAACCAGACGTTCGTTCGGCATTCTTTCCACATGTCCGAACCATCGGAGCATGCCCTTTCGCATCTTTACACCAATACTCTCTTTCATACCTACTCGCTCTCTTACGTCGTCGTTACGAATGCGGTCGGTCAGCCTATCTCCACAGATTTTCCGCAGAGATCGCATTTCGACCGCATTAATTTTACTTTCATACTCTTTTCTGCATACCCAACTCTGGCTTCCATACAGTAATGTTGGGACAAGCACTGCGTTATGTATTGCTACACGTGCCTTCTGGCTGAGGTGGTGGCTGCCGAGAAGTTGCCCCAACGCTCCGTTCACTCTATTTCCCGCATTCACTCTTCGCTCTATATCAGTGGTGTACCTTCCATCTCGGCTAAATCCACATCCAAGATATACAAATTCGTCCACTTGCTCTAGTATATCATTACCTATTGTTACTCTTACATCTGTTCTGGCTTCGTCTCTTTCAAAGACCATTATTTTGGTTTTGCTCACATTCACGCGTAGACCCCTTTTCTTACTACTATTTAAACCTACCTGAATTATTTAAAAAGACCATGACCAGTAGTCGGACTTATACTTTAGTTATATAATAATTAATATTTATATTTCGACTGGACTTATGGATTTTTGTCAATTACCACATAATATAGGAATTTATTTCTTAGTCTAGAATGTGTGTCTGTGTGTGTCTTCAAAAAAAATTATATGTTGTTCAACTTGAACTTCTACAAGATTGTTGAAAAATTGTAACTCGATGAGTGCTTTGGTTTCTTGGTTAACTGACGTTTATCGACGAAGCCGTCAATTCTAATAATCAAACTTCAATACCTTTTTTTTTTAAACTAACATTCTCAATGTTATAATTTTCAGTATGGGCTACAGTGGTAGGGAATGTATTCTGAGGACTTTGTGCGAGACCAGTCACCGTCTGACGCCCGGTGGGAGTAACATGATCGAAGAAATGTTCCGAACATTGTTTACGTAAGTAATTTTTTTTAAATAAATCTACTTTACACATGACTAAGTTGTAACTGAATATTTTGTAACGGCGTTTTGGTGAAAGTGACGCTTAGTGAAAATAATCAAAAGCCAAGTGTACCATACTGTAGCGAAACGCTCCTGCTGATTTACCAATAAAGAATTTTGCGCGCCTCATAAGCGAAGCGTTGAGGTCTTGCTCTACTCTCGATATATGAAAATCAAGCACTTTTCAAACCCAAAAATGATTGTATTTTTCTCACATTGCACTTATAGGATAATATTATTATACACATGTCAAGAAAAAACATTCGTCTAAACGTATTTGATATTTTGAAAAAGCAATTATTTTGTTTCAAGTAAGAAAAAAGTTGATTAAAAAAATATTCGAGGACGTCCGGATGTTACCGTAAGTATCTGGCATTATCACGACCGTAAAAACGAATGTATCGATATTTTTCTTTTATTAAAAGCTTCATAATCGCAACGCGCTGTTTCCTTTCAAAAATGGCTTGGTAATTTTTTATCGTTTAATTGCAATTAATAAAAAACTAAACTGCTTAGTCATTAGTGTATGTATACTTTGTGAAAATTGAGTTGGTTTACATTTTTTGTTCGTCTATTCAGACAGGCAAAGGAAATAAATCCCATTCAGCCTATACAGCTATGTTTAGCTCTACGTCGAGAATGGCACGAAATTTCAAAAGTAGTTTCTTTTCTTTCATTACGACTATGTACAAGCTTTTTTTAGTTTCACCTGTCCCGTTGTCGATAATCAAATCTTACAAGTTAAATTTGATCCCTTTTTCGGTTTCCGATTGAGCTGAAATTTTGCATGCATGTATAAATTAGATGACAATGCAATATTATTGTGACATAGAGCTGACCTGATGATGGACCTGGAAGCTGGCCATAGGAACTCCGTAATTAAACGATGCAACCCCATTGAAATTGGGCTTATTTGATTCGTCTTGACGAGTACTTTGAAACTATATGAAAACCAGAGTCTGATCATGGACCTGGAAGCTGTCCATAGGAACTCCGTAATTAAGCGACGCAATCCCATCGAGTTTGGGCTCGTTTGATTCGTCTTGACGAGTACTTTGATACTATATGGAAAACAGGGTCTGATCATTGACCTGGAAGCTGTCCATAGGAACTTCGTAATTAAGCGACGCAATCCCATCGAGTTTGGGCTCGTTTGATTCGTCTTGACGAGTACTTTGAGACTATATGGTAACCAGGGTCTGACGATGGACTTGAAATCTGGCCATAGGAACTCCGTAATTAAACAACGAAACCCCATCGAGTTTGGGCTCGCTTGATTCGTCTTGACGAGTACTTTGATACTATATGGTAACTAGGTTCTAACGATGGACCTGGAAGCTGTCCATAGGAACTCTGTAATTAAAAGACGCAACCCCACCGAGGTTGGGCTTGTTTGATTCGTCTTGACGAGTATATTGGTTGGCGTGAATATGCAACTCCAACAAATTGGGGAAAAAAGTTCGTTCCGCTTATTATGAATGTGGATTATGTCTGATTGATTAGATGGATGACCCAATGCCAAAGTAAGCACGTGCCGAGGGCTGAATGGTATGAGGATGTATAAACATTTCATATCGCTTACGTTGCGCCTCAGAGTACCAGGGCGAGCCCTGTTATACTGAAGCCCTTCTCCACAATGGACCTCTGGGGTGATGAACCGTTTTTGTCCTATATTTGTGGGAACAACCTGAATAATAAAAATACTAAATAAATAGTTAATTTTTTTTTTAAATACAAGCTCTTATTGCTAATAAAATAAACTAAAAATTTAAAAATAAATTAACTCTAATCAGACATATAACACTTGTAACGTTATACGTTATAAGTTCATTGTAACCTTTAACGATAATTAAGCTTCTTCGTCTACAACAAAATAATTCCATATCGTAGGTACATAATTATATATTTTTAACACCATAATTATTAAATCTTCCCGTTTCTATCACAGTCCCAATTTTATAAATAAAAGTGTGTTGCATTTTTTAGCAATTAATAAACAGCTTGCTTTTAAAAAATAGGATTTTTTTCTTTAATTTTATTTTCTGGCATTGACTAATAGTAAATGATAAATAATATAAAAATTATGAGGCGTGCACTTTTGGATTTTCCAAATTATTATTTATACTTTTATCACCCGCTATAGTACAACTTAGACAGGTTATACTACCATATGATTATACTACCATATAATATACACCGCACGGTGACAGTAATAAAAATAATCGGCCAAGTGCGAGTTGTACTCGCACACGAAGAGTTCCGTAAAACTAAATAAAAATAAACGGCGAAAACCTATTTTATTGTATGGGAGCCCCCTTAATTATTTTTTTTATTTTATTTCAATTAATTATATTTAAAGAGAATATAAAACTAAATATTCTGCAAATAGTTAACCCGTCGAGCGCAAGGTATATAGTAGTGCAAGGCATATGTAACAAAAAGCGCTAGGTGGGTGTGTCACACCCAGATAGTGATTGTGTGGATTTAATACAATATTATTTTTAATACTTTTTTCTTGAATACTAAACTGATATATACTTCTATTTTGTACTAATTTAAAGGTAAAATTAAAAATATATATTTATTATAGCTGTTTATTTATGAAATTAACAAAATTAACAATTCGGACTTACATTAATTAGTTAAGACAAATATTTATCACTTTTGTCAAAAATATGAAAATAAATACAACAAAAGTATTTTTACTTCTAATAGACTAAACATAAAAACAAAATAACACTTATACTGGATCATAAAACCAATAATTAAATATTTATTCATCATGAGATCTTGTGCAGTTTTCACAGACAAAAACGGCATGTTCCATACATAGATAACGGCTGCACTGGTAACAAACGTATTTAGTCTTGCAGTCTTTTTTGTAGGACATATTTCACATCCCTTTATAGATCTGGCTACTTTTTATGGTGATTCTTTTGAGGATTCACCCACATGATCTTTGATCTCCACACTATGGATTTTTTTACGAAGTTCTGTGGGCAAATGTGTGATATTGGCCATAATATATTTGTTTGTGAGACTATTTTGACATGTCGCTTGCCTGGTACTTATTTGAAAGTTTGTGTAAATCACTATTTCTTGCAAAATAGCATTGGTAATAAATAGATTCCAACATTCACCAGCTGTTTTGGCACTTTGTTTAATAGGTCTCACGCCTTGCCTTTCCCTTACAATATTTTCCTCCCTAGCACGTACATTAGATCTGTTTGGTACTGTGAACCTTTTCGTTCTATTTTCCTCAACAAATAGCTACCATCATTACCTTCGCTATCATTCTCTTCAAATACTAAAGGCTGTTCTTCGTCATCCAACTCTTGCTGTCTCACTTTCAAAACTTCTTATATTGACATTATCAGACTTCAGCTTCTTCGAAAGGACGTAATAATCTCCTTTGGTTATCCTAAAACAATATTCTAGAGATATCATTCGCCGGGTGGCGGTCGACTGAATCAGTGGTAGTTGATGCTGCCGCATCTTCTCCCGCGCAGCTACTCAGGCGCACGAAGCGTAATAACAATTCACTATTAAAATATTTACCGATATTTATAGGTCTGGGTGTATCACACCCAACCTTACGCTCGCCGGGTTAAAGCGTCTACCTGTCACCGTTATTAGTATCGAGCAAGAAACGGTAAAAAAATCAAGTTTGTTGTATGGGAGCCCTCTTCAATATTTATTTTATTTTATTTTTAGTATTTCTTGTTATAGCGACAATAGAAATACATCATTTGTGAAAATTTCAACTGTCTAGCTATCACCGTTATTGAGATACAGCCTAGTGACAGACGGTCGGACGGACATCGAAGTCTCAGTAATAGGGTCCCGTTTTTAACCTTTGGGTATGGAACCCTAAAAACCATTGTAGGGATGACTAGAAAGATGATGGGCGAACCTATTAACTCTAATAACGCATACCGTTAGCCTAATGCATATTTATAATCTAGGCTAAAACTATTTTTATTTTTGTAATCAATAATATAGGTAATTCTTTTATTCACAGGTTTCCACCTATAAAAGCATTGAACATCAAACCTCTAGAACATTCGATTTACGATTCAGCACAACGGTTGGGTCATATTATTGACAACTGTGATAGATTTAAGTGTCCAATATCTCTCATAGACTTGGTAAAAGGATATTACGACGCCCCTTCTCCTAATACTGACGTTGGCAGAAGTCCTTGGTCGCTCTTTAGTAGCAGTTTCGGATAGTATTAATAATGTTTTGTCTTGTATGTATGTGTATAAAAATAACCATTTTAATCAAATATTTAATAGACACATAATTAAATAAGTAAAAGAAAATGATTATAAGAAAATATTTTTTTAATAGTAAATTTATTTCGATACACAAAATGTGACATGTATTAAAATAAAATATTTGAGATTTATTAGGTTTTTTTTTACAATATACCCTGTTTTTTGCTAACTTTTTTTCAATATAATTCTGTAATTGCGATTTTTTTTTAATAATTTAAATAAGGGCTTTGCATATAATTATATATTATATAATTGCTTTAAAAGATAATAATATAATTTTCTCTCTGTTTCTGATTGTTTTTTACAAGTTTAGTTAAGTATTTCTAAACAATAAAATTTCGTAAATTAATTCTAATAACTTTTCGTAAAAACGTCATTGAAGAAGCAAAGAGAATTTATTATTTTAATAAATTTATTCTGTTTCTGTAGACTAGAGTTTATATTTTATTAAATACGAGTAGTTCTGCGTAGATCTCTGTTCATTTATATTAGATAATAATAATAATAATAATAATTTATTTATTTATAACTTCAGAATACATTTTTATATAATCCCTGTCTCTTGAATTAGGTAAAAAACAACCTGTGTCTCAAGAGACAGTGTCTTCCCAGTTTACACAAAACATTCATTTTACATTAGCAGGTTATACAGTATTAGTTAGGTATCCAGTTATGTTAATATATATATATGCGTATATATGTGTGCGTTTGTGTGTGTGTGTGTGTTTGTGTGTATGTGTGTGTGTGTGTGTGTTTGTGTGTGTGTGTATGTGTGTGTGTGTCTACATGTGTATGTCAGTGTGCATGTGTGCGTGTGTCAATGTGCATGTGGTGTATGTGTGTGTCAGTGTACATGTGCGTGTCGTTGCGTCTGCCTATGATGATTAATGATTATCAATTAGCGATTCAGTTCTGTTATAGTCTAGATTACGGATTAGCTTATATATATGTTTTTTAAAATTATATTTATTGGCGTTCCTCATACCAATAGAATATAGTTGGTTGTATATTCGTGGCGCTCTATAGTCGTAGTGTCGTTGCGCAAAACTAGATTTAACACGTGGCACTGGGCATCTAAAACGTCGTTTAGCCAGTATCGGCAGTTGTGGGACAGTGATCTTATGATATCTACGTAGAATCTGATATAAATATAGCTGGCGTATTGTAAATACACTAGTGCGTTTGTATACATCACTTGTGGGGTGTCTGTACGGCAAATACATAAGAACTTTTAGTACGGCGCGCTGTGCGCGTTCGAGCTCTATTAATATTGTTTTTGATGCACCACCCCATGAGCAGACACAGTAGTTTACTATACATTCACATAGGGCCTTGTAGGTTTGTAATAATAATTTTTTAGATGCTATCGACCGTAACTGTTTGAATATATAAATCATCTTTCTCAAACGTGTACACAGACCAAATATATGTTTGTCCCATCGTAATTGATTATCCATAGTAATGCCCAAATATCTAATACTACTTTCTTTCGCTAAAACATCACATGTACACGATTTTTTATCGTACTGAAATTGTTTATTGCATGGATAGGTATGAATTTTAATTTGTAAGTCTATATGTGGTTGCGATACTTTAGTCTTTGTGAATCACAGATATTTAGATTTCGCTGCGTTTAATGTTAGAAGATTGTACTCGAGCCATTTCGTTATATTGGCGATGCCAATTTCAGTGGCTTTCTTTGCAAGCTCCCAAGTACGACCGTGAAAAACAATGACAGTGTCGTCTGCAAACATTATGATCTCAGCACTACGTAAGACAGTTTCAGCAAGATCATTTATATATGCTAAAAAGAGAGTTGGGCCAAGAGTACTGCCCTGAATTATACCATATGTGGAGGTAACCACGTCGCTCATGTATTTCTCCACTCTAACGCGCTGTTGTCTACCCGTCAAATAATCGCGAAACCACTCGAGAGCGTGTCCTCTAACACCCATGATAATATCGAGCTTAGATATTAATATGGGAATTGATACAGTATCGAAAGCTTTTTGCAGGTCTATGAAAACAGCGATAACCTTATCTCCAGCATCCACATGTTTGGTAATTAACGAACTTAATTTTAAAACAGCATCATTAGTTGAATGTTTCTTACGAAAACCAAATTGGCAGTTCGAAAGTAGTTTATTATTATCCAAATAGCTTAATAGTCTTTTATTAACAATTTTTTCCAAAATCTTTGATAGACATGAGAGCAACGATATAGGTCTGTAATTGGAGACAACATGTTTGTCGTTAGTTTTATGGATGGGAGAAATAATTGCCGTTTTAAACGCGGATGGAAAAATTGCCTGTTCAAGGCTCAGATTACATAGATGTGTAAGTGGTTCTGCCAATACACTTTTTGCGACATGTATTAGTTGACTGGGGACTTGATCACTTCCTGAAGCGCTACGGGATTTCATAGATAATATAACACTCTCTACCTCTTTGGGATCCGTGGGAGCAAGTAACATGGACGAAGCTGGTGTTCGCGCTCTATGCCTTTGAACATATTTAGCTAGGTCTATCTCAGTCTTATTTAGTTTTTGTAGAGTTGCCTTAGCCAAATCACTACCGATATTCGCGAAGTATGTGTTAACATGATTTAAAGACTCCAGGGCTGAGTCTGAGACTGTTAGCAGCTCTTTAGGAGTGTCGTGTCTTTTAGTTATATTACAAACCTCTTTAATAATTTCCCATGTTTTTTTAGTATTTCCATTGTTCTTTTCTAATTCTCTTTGGTAGTACTGCTTTTTTAAATTTTTAATAATTTTATTGCAAGTACTTTTATAGATTTTATAATTTATTAGTATTTGTTGGTTATTTGGGTTCATTTTAGAGGAGTATGAATTATAACCACGTAGAGATGGCGGTGGGACATCTTTTTTAGTCCAACATTCAGTTAGGACTATTATATCTACATTAGTATTTAGCGTCGATAAAAATGCAAGTAATATGTCAAAATTACAGTGTATACTGCGGATATTTAGACTTAGTATAGTTAGGCAGTTATGAGATTCGAAGTTCAATATATCCGCACATGATGACGAGTCCATAATCAAAGTACAATTTGCATTATATGTATTATCTAAGTCAGTTGTTAAGTTAATGTTTTGATTATTGAATTTATATAATAATACTCGTTGAACATATGGTTATTTACTAATGGTATAGCATTTTTCTTTACGGAATATGCAACTGACATAAGTACAGTATAGTGTTTTTGTATTGAAAATTGTTTGTTTATGTGTGTGAAGCTAGTCCGAGTTTTTGAGAATTTTGAAAGTGTTAATAAGTGTGTGTTTATTTTGTGCGAGTGTTGGAATGTTATTAAGTATTGTTTACAATTATAATAAAAAACTAAAAAGAAAACTATATCTAATATCATTGTAAAAAATTGCTTACGGCTAATACATGAGAAAGATTTAATATTAAATTAAATAGATCTGTAACAATTATTATAGTTATTAATTAGAAACTGGATACTGTAATTTTATCAGTGTGGTGACGGAGTAAGAATACAATTCCCTACGTGGGTGATCGTAACAGATGACTAAGGGATATAAAACGTATATAACATCTATGCAAGAGAAGGAAAACTCGAAACAAAACCCTATATCAACACGTCTGACCAGCGCGGTATATTAGGTTAACTTCCCTCCTATTTAGCAGGATGCCCAAACCCAACACTGAGACATATATGGGCTGTGATGACGATGATGATAATGATGATACTGTAAATACAATAACAGCTTGCGTAAAGGAAATAAAAAAATGTGCGTGTACTAGCGTACACTCGTAAGAAGTGAAACTTCTTTATGACGTTATTTTTCAAAAAATAATTTACTATATGCAACTTTACAGAAATTGGTTAAATAAAGTTAAATTAGATAAAGTTTAATAAAAGGCTTTTATTATCATAGACATAAATACAAATTCTACAATTATTTCATTTTAGCTTATTACTACAAAGATTATTATTGAATTTCATTAATTGTAATAGAATTATTACTATCATTGATGTCGTTATTATATATTTGTGTTATTAATGGCTTATGGTAACTGAAATACGAAATATATTGTTTACATTCCACAAAATTTAGTAACCGAGCGAAAACTCCATCAATTGTAGTGCCGGATCTCGTTGTCGACGTTTGAGGATTGTTTTTCATGGATAAATTCAGTTTATCTTTCAAAAATTCAATTAGTTTCAAAGATTTTTCTGATGCAAAATTGATATTAAAATCTCCACTTAATATCATCAGTATAAGTTTCTTGTTTTATATTGTCAAAAATTAAACTCTTAAAAAAATGTGGAACGCTTCACGATTTTGCGTGTCATCCTTGCGCAGGGGCCATGCTAATCTTCTCTGTATCGTTCCAATTTTAGTATATGTACTGCCGAAGCAAGTACAGTAGTTTATTATAAATTTTAATATATATAGTTAAAATTTGCAAAAATTTCTATAGCGCGATTTAGACTCTAATACATGTCCTCTTAGAATCCATTAACTTTGTTACAGCGCCATCTAGTAATAGATTATGATCCTATTTAAAAAAAGATGGCGCGTAACGGAAAAATGTGACGCGAATTTTTTTGCAACCCCGATAAAGAAGTTTCACTTCAATAATCCTTATATTGCAGAAGACTTTACAAACATTTATTTAAAGGAGACATATTATACCCAGATTCTGAACAATAATTTTTGGATGGCGCAAAGTTACCGGTATAGTATATTATCTTGTGTAGTTATTGAAATTATAACATTGGCATGATCGGTCGGTATCTTAATCACTACGCCATTTGTGCACTCACATTTACTGTAATTATTATATATCTATTTAATTTACGTAATTCTTTGGTTTATGAATCTCATTTTAAAATTATGGCAAATCTGATTTGGTAGATAAATAGTCCCTAAGAACCACCACAAAACCGTAAGAATAATAAATTTATGCTTCAAATAAGTTCAAACTTAATATGCTCCACATCACAGAGATCCAAAAAGAATGAAATACGTTGCGACCTTTACTCTGAAGTAGTAAAAACCTGCTAAAGGAACACCAGAGGGTGGACAACCCTTGCCTGGGTAAATCATAACAGTAATCGCAGCTGTAAATCTGCCTTATAAGGTGTGGCTACTAGGCATTACTTTTCATCATGGAAAGACCTATAAACGTCAATAAGTTAACGGATGGATGAAAACTTAATTTAAATGCCGAGCTATCCACCGAATTTAAACGCACCGGATGGCTAAGGTCCGCCCAAAATGTAATGATCTTGGCAGGGCTAGTTATTCACTAATGAACTTAGCCGATGGTCCACCAGCAAAAAATTTTAATTTGACTAATGATATAAAATATTCAGCCATGTAAGTATATATATTTCCTGCGGAATCTGGTCCAGCCGTGGTTATTTTACTTTCTATTTGAACTATTGGGTTCGAAGGGCATCACACTGGAGCTATTTCTTATTAAGCATGTTGTACCATTTAAAAAAAAAAAAAAATTGAAAAGAAATAACAATAATAGACTAACTCGCTGAGTTTCTCGTCGGATCTGCTCAGTAGAGGTCTACTTTCGATTCGGTGGTAGTTTATTGTATTAATATAATATGTTAAAACTGACAATATGTAAATACCCTCGCAGGGTCTATGCTTTGAATTTTGAATTATGATACGTATATTATTTAAGTACATATTATTTGAAATTTTTTTTTTTTTTTTTTTTTTAATTAATAAATATTTTATTTAAACCATTAAATAACTACTAAATTACTATTTTAATCTTAAATTAAAGCTAAGTTTTAAATTAAAATATTTACAGAAAAATAGAAGAAAATAGAATAAGGAATAAAAAATAAATAAATAAAAGAAGAAACAAAAGGCGCAATCAGGCATCGAAAAATTCCTCCGCATCACTGTCCACTGGTAATGTCAAATTAATTTGAAATTAATTGGATTCTTGCCACAGAAAATATTGATTGCTTAATTAATTTAATATTGATATTGAAATATTCTTAAAGATGGTAAACGTCAGGCAGGCGAACATAAAACTATTGGCAATAACATTTGCAATATGTACGATGGAAGAGGGGCACGTATTGCGTTGACCTCAAGTAATTGGGCAAAGAGCAGGAATCGACCCCGACTGTCGAAGATTTGATGTCCAATACAGAATAGCTCTTTGTACATTTATGAGTTTCTAATAAAAAAAGAAATAAAGAAAATATGATTTATTGTGATATATGAGTTTCTAGTTCTAATGTGTAATTTTGCAGCCATCTTTTGCACTAAATTTTGCAAAATAAGCAGTTTCGCTGTTGAAGATCAGCAATTATCACTACCGAGATTTTTGTTAATTAACACTGGCACTTCACAGCGAATCATTCCTCCAAAGTGTGGCATATATTGTAAATGATTACATCATCATCATTCTGCTCTTATCCCAATTACCTGAAGTTGCCGCAATAACTGGCCACCTGCTAGACGTCAATCCTTCTTGGATATGTAGTAACAGGTTAGATGAAATTAGATGAATATGGCCCAGGTCCAGTTTCTAGATATCTTTTACGATACTCAAGAGCTATATATACTACAAAAAAAATCTTCTTATCAGCTCCTGTACGTCCCACTATTGACTCTACAATATAAGAAAAATTAACCTACTACGCTGGATAGGTGCCCTGTTTCAGGTTTCATTTCGAGTTTAGCTTCTCGTCTATTTTATATGAATACCTATTATATCCTTTAGTCGCCTCTTACGACATCCATAGTAAAAATTGGTGATGGTGAATTGTATTCTTATTTCGTGGCCACATGGAAAATAAAATAAAATGAAATTTACATAAATTATATTTATTATAAATTACGGTAGGTATATGAAAATGAATCGCATATTAAGTAAGCAATAGGAGCCATTTTAGCTTATGCTATCCGGAGATTGAAATCTCAAGATAATGCTGGTTCCTTGACTGGCTGTTTTAATTATTTCATTATTTTACATTTTGTTATCGACTGTTGAACAAAAGCCTCATGCACAAACGAAAGATTGAAATAATATATTCTCAGAAGAGTAGTGCTAAATTCTCTTGATGAAACGCTTAGTAATGTTTACGGTTTCTGTGGGCCAGTAAGGGGTAATGATAATTATATCCTTATTCCGCGCGTTCTTATTATAAATCATCATCATTATCCTGTTATTATCCTAATTACTTGAGGTCGACGCAATATGTACTCCTCGTCTAAAGTACATATAGCAAAAGCAACAGTTTTATGACCGACCGCCTGCCTTACGTGAACCCTCATTGGGTATATACATGTTGAACGAACGGCATCAGGTGGAGTAAACCCAAGTATAAAACTCTTAGTCGTCTTTTTTATTTTAAATTCATATAAAATAATAAATGATTAATTTTATTGATAGAAACACTGGCTTTTTTTTTAAATGTTATATTGATTAAGTCAATATTTACGAAGGTGTAACACTGACAGTATTCGATATAATGATGGATTGAATTTTTTTTTTTCAAAACCCAACGAAGTCTCGGGAAAAAGCCTTTCAATGTTTCGCTGATCCAATTAATCAATTTTATGTTCAACTTGACGTTACTGAAAATGAAGTGCATACTTTTTATAATATTGCAAAGTCATTTTAGAAGGGAAAATTAATTTCAATACATGCAAGGATATTTAAATAAAGCTATTTTTACGGTTTCATCGACGCATCATTTTTAGTATCCAGACGTTTTGACTTGTTAGATTACGTATTTAGTGTCCAGACGTTTTGACAACGTAGATGGCGTAAGGGTTAAGATAACGCTTTATTATGCCAGTGTCATGAGTTCAACTCCTACGTACAACAATACTTTTTACGATCCATAAATTGTCCTTATAAGTCTGGGTGTAATTTTTGTCCGTTAAAATGTATGTTGATAAAGTCCCCCACAATACAATGATTGTAATAATCACCACACTCGTGCCAGATGTTGTCTTTAAGAAAATGAAGAGGAAAGGTAAAAAAAAATGTTTTTCACCGTTCATGGTTACTAAAGTGTTTGAAACATTAGAAAATTAAAAATCTAATCATCATCACAGCCCATGTATGTCCCACTGTTGAGCTCGGGCCTCCTCCGTAATGGGAGGGAAATTAAACTACTATACCACGCTGCTCAGACTTGTTGGTATAGAGTTCTGTTTCGAGTTTTTTCTTCTCTTGCATAGATGTTATATGCGTTTTATATCCCTTATTCGTCTCTTACGATCACTCACGGGTAAGATACGGGATGGTGAATTGTATTCTTACTCCGTAACCCCTCGGTAAATCTAATACAAATGCGATATAACCTATAAAATATGACTGCACAGATGCACAGTATTCGAGATACTGACCTAATATGCCAGTGTCCTTCTAAAAAGGATAGGACCATGCTGTTGACAGTTTTCTGTCTACAGCCGAGAGCCGGTCCATCTGGAATAGTACCACACTCTCGCAAAACATCAACATCTGAGTAATGGCAATGTGCTATTGCGCTTCGTTTGGTGAACGAGAGAAGGCGAAGCACAACTGGGTGGATTTGGGGTGTGTATTGGTAAGCAGTGGCCTAACTATACTCTTGGTATTCCAGAGTTCCATGGGCGGCAGTAACACTTACCATCAGGTATGGCGCTTGCTCTTTTACCACCATAAGCAATAAAAAAGTCTGGTTGGATCCTGTCCACAAGTTGTAGTTCCAAGTTTGAAGGTAGTTTGCGTCCGTTAGATTACCCCACAATAATAGATCAATTTTAAAATTTAATTTCATTAATTTTAGTAAGATAAATCTGTGGAGTTAGGCTGACCGACCGCATTCGTAACGACAACGTAAGAGAGCGAGTAGGTATGAAAGAGAGTATTGGTGTAAAGATGCGAAAGGGAATGCTCCGATGGTTCGGACATGTGGAAAGAATGCCGAACGAACATCTGGTTAAGAAGATATACAGTGCGAAAAAGGAAGGATGTAGGTACCGAGACTAACCTACCTAGACCACATCGGTCATGTACTGAAGGAAGGTGGAGTCAAGAGTCTCCGAAACCGGCGAGCGTGTATGAAGAGAATTATGAATGTTGAGGAAGCGAGTAAAGTATGCAGAGATAGAGTTCTCTGGCACTCTGTACTCTCTGCCTACCCTACAAGGGATATGGCGTGATGATATGTATGTATGTAGTAAGATAAAATAGGCCGCCACTTAAAAATTCAATAATAAAATTAGTATTATGCCTCCTGAGTTTTTGTTGCCGGATCTTTCTCAGAGTGGCCGCGTTTCGATCCGGTGGTGGCTGAATAGTTTTGTTAGTTATGTAATATTTTCAATTGCCACAATGGTGGAATAATTATCATAAATTAAATGATTTGATAATAACAAATCATAAACAACATAAAATTTTGTATATAGAATCATTCTCTTTTTGTACTAGCAATGGGAGTTTTGGCGCGAATGTGGAAATGTCATGTCACGCTCTTGTATTATATTCATTTCTTTAGTGTTTTGTGGTGTTATATTGAATAATTTTGCTGGTATTTTATGCAATATGGTACAGTTAAAGTGCTGAAGTGTAGTGAATATGGTATAATAGTGGTTTACGTTTATTTTCATATTTGCCCAAAATTCCCAAAGAAAATCATTGATTAGGTTATCAGCGCCCGATTAATGGTAATGACTTGACTTACTGACAGACAATGACTATTAAGGCTACATAATATGAAGAAATGATGAACAATATATGAAAAATAATTAAATAAGACTTGGCTGTATGGGCTTTGATCCCTTTGCCTGTCCGAATGGACGAACAGAACCAAAAAAAAAAAAAGTACTAGCAATGAATTTGTATTAACCTTGTATTAAAAATGTGGGTAAAAAATTTATATGTTATAGGGTAGATATAAATTTCTGTAATAACAATTGCAAATTGGACGTAAATCACCTTAGTCCTCTCGTGACCATGATCACTGTAAAGTGTTTGCAACGTCGAGAAATTAAAAATCAAATACAAACGCGATAGAATCCGTAAAAGTAGTTTTATTTCAAATCCGTTAGATTAAATAATGTTTTATCTTACTTAAAAGTAGTAATTGGATTATAGTTAATATTACTCTATTTCAAATTAAGTTCACTATGTCATATACTTCATGTCATAGCGCTTAGCTAGTAAGTGATAATCGTGAATACAGTTATTTCAGTTAACCCGGTTTACTGGCTAAGCTTACTACATTTCTATACTAATCTGTCAAAGATTCAACACGGCATATTATAAAATGTATTTATCTCAAAAAGTTTTTAGTATTCTATTATTAATATTTATATGTGATGTTAATTCTAAAAGGGATAGTTCTAAGGTTCTATCGAGAAGGAAACGATATGTGGCTTTTCCTGAAGGCTCCAGTTTTTCGGTAAGTTACCTATCTCGATATTCTAGTTAGTATAAAATGCAGTCTTGAGTTTGCTGTCCGTATTTTTTGAACAAGAATTCTTTTTGCATAATAAACCATCTCTCCTTTTTCACTAAGAATCAAGTTTATATTTAAAATATTTTTATGTATATGTAGTTTAAACATACATACATACACATCATCACGCCATAGCCCGTGCAGGGTAGGCAGAGAGAACAGAGTGCCAGAGAACTCTATCCTTGCATACTTCACTCGCTTCCTCAACATTCATAATTCTCTTCATACACGCTCGCCGGTTTCGGAGACTCTTGACTCCACCTTCCTTCAGTACATGACCGATCTGGTCTAGGCAGGTTGGTCTCGGTCTCCCCCGGTACCTACATCCTTCCACTTTCGCATTGTATATCTGCTTAACCAGACGTTCGTTCGGCATTCTTTCCACATGTCCAAATCAACGGAGCATTCCCTTTCGCATCTTTACACCAATACTCTCTTTCATACCTACTCGCTCTCTTACGTCGTCGTTACAAATGCGGTCGATCAGCCTAACTCCACAGATTTTCCGTAGAGATCGCATTTCGACCGCATTAATTTTACTTTCATACTCTTTTCTGCATATCCAACTCTCGCTTCCATACAGTAATATTGGGACAAGCACTACGTTACGTATTGCTACACGTGCCTTCTGGCTGAGGTGGTGGCTACCGAAAAGTTGTCCCAACGCTCCGTTCACTCTATTTCCCGCATTCACTCTTCGCTCTATATCAGTGGTGTACCTTCCATCTCAGCTAAATCCACATCCAAGATATACAAATTCATCATAATTGTAGATTATATATTGCTTTTTTTTAAATTTTCATCTTAGCTATTGCAGGACTCACTGCTGGACTCAAGCCTACCCCACAATAGAGTGGAATATGATTTACCACACTGCTGACCAGACGAGTTGGTTTTATTTCGAGTTTTCTTTCACTTGGATTAATATTATATGTATATTTTCTTGTTAATTTTGAACAAACAGTTTCCCACATTCTCTAGTGAAAAGAGCACGTCCATATATTAGATACCTAATATGCAAATCACGTCTGAGGTAAAATACTATAATGATCTTATAGCAACTTCAGGAAATTACCATGCTTTCAGGCCTTGTGATATACCTACCTATTTAGCCATCTTAAGGTTTTTTTTTATTGCTCTTGGTGACAGACGAGCATGCAGCACATATGATGGTAAGTGTCACTGCCCCCCCATGGACCTTTACAATACCAGAGGTATTGTAAAGGTCCTCTGACTGCACAGATGGCGTAGTGGTTAAGATACCGACCTTCCGTGCCAGTGCCGTGGGTTCGATTCCCACGCAGGACAATACTTTGTGCGATCCACAAAGTATTGTTCTGAGTCTGGGTGTAATTTGTCTAAGTTAATTGCATGTTTGTAAAGTCCCCTGCGATACAAGGGTTATTTTCCTTAGTGCAGGGAGGTGTCTTTAAAAAAAAAAAAAAAAAAAGGGTATAGCCAGGTCGCTGCCTACCAATAACCCCATACCCCACCCAGACAGTTGGACTTGGAGTTCCGGCTCTCTCGCTTAATGAACGAAGCACAGCAGCATATCACCACTGCTCAGACGTCGATTTTCTGCGAGAGTGTGGTACCACCCCGGACGGACCGGCCCACGGCTGTAGACAGAACTATCAACAGTGTGTTCCTACCACTTTTAAAGACTCACATATATGCCCCTAAACTTCTATCATATTCGTGGCGCAGTACTGCTGCGCTTCTTGTAGCTATAGATTCTCTTATTTATTGGCTTATTAGTCAATTTTGATTCATGTCATACGATTTTTATAGGAGGGAAATAGATTTATACCCACTCCTCCTGTTAATAAATTTATTGCGTGTTTCAAGACATTTAAAAACATTTACCGAGACTTCCTGAGGATCAAACCTTGGTGTCATTTATGAACACCATTTTCATCGTGGATCGTGGCTTACAAGAATTACAGTGTTAGCAATGTATAATAGGATTAGTCCCAATAAAAAAAAAGTACCTTGAAATATAAGTTACTTAGCGCTCAGTGTTATCTTACTAAAAAAAAAAGAAAAAAGAAAAACCAACACTGCAAACTCGTATGAGCATATTTCTTTAGTAAAATATCTTTTATAAACAACTCAGCATCTAGTCTCATAAAACTTGGTAGATTACTTACTTTTCGTAATTTTATATTCCAAAAAAATTTTTAAGGGGCACTTTTATGCGTACACACGATTTATGACTGTCGTATATTCATATTTTTTTTTCTACATATCATGTCGTTTTATACAGGAATGTTATTTTACGATCGTTTTTACCATGCCTGATGGTGGGATCTGCGATAGATTAAAATGATCTTTACGAAGATAGGCAGAATGATTGTATTAAAAATGACGTAATTTACATACATACATAAATATCATCACGCCATATCCCTTGCAGGGTATGCAGAGACAACAGAGTGCCAGAGAACTCTATCCTTGCATACTTCACTCGCTTCCTCAACAATCATAATTCTCTTCATACACGCTCGCTTGTTTCGGAGACTCTTAACTCCACCTTCCTTCAGTACGTGACCAATCTGGTCTAAATAGGTGAGTCTCGGTCTTCCCCGGTACCTACATCCTTCCACTTTTGCATTGTATATCTTCTTAACCAGACGTTCGTTCGGCATTCTTTCCACATATCTGAACCATCGGAGCATTTTCTTTCGCATCTTTACACCAATTCTCTCTTTCATACCTGCTCGCTATCTTACGTCGTCGTTGCGAATGCGGTCGGTCAGCCTAACTCCACAGATTTTCCGCAGAGATCGCATTTCGACCGCATTAATTTTACTTTCATACTCTTTTCTGCATACCCAACTCTCGCTTCCATACAGTAATGTTGGGACAAGCACTGCGTTATGTATTGCTACACGTGCCTTCTGGCTGAGGTGACGTAATTTATCTATGATAATTTTAATAAAGTTTTATTGTTATTATTGTTACTTTAACTTGACTCCATTTTATGATCTTCAAAACGTCTAAGAAGAGATATGTTTATATTATAATAAGAATATTTTCCTAAAAGAAAGATCCACACTAAGAATCCTGGTGCCTCAGAAATTTTAAGAACTTACAATTAATTAACAGTTGAAAATTATAGTGTGCATTACACTCAGAAGAAGTACTTGCGGATTGCATAAAGAACTGTCCTTCTTGGTAATCGATCTCACCAAACGGCTATGTCACCATAGGGCTTATACAACTTATACAACACGCCATCTGTACAGCCTCAGATAATTATAATCGATACCATCATCACCCTGCTCTCATCTCAATTACTAGGGGTCGCAACGAAAAAAAGAAAAAATAAAGGGGGTCGCCACATTATGTTCTATTTTTCCACATAGCTCTGTCAGATGTTGTCTCTTACTTTCACTCCCTTTTTACTCATGGTTAACCCATTCATCTCTTTTTCGGTCTTCCACTGTTCTTAAAACCATCAAAAGTTTAATGAGAGAGACATTAATAATATTTGAGGGATGGGATATCGAAATTTCAGTAATTTAGATTAATAACTTATGTATATATACAATATAATTCTAACTAAGACATTATAGTCCTCATCGTTCTCCTACTCCTATCCCGATTAATTGGGGTCAATACAATATGTACTCTTCTTTCACAGTACATATTGTAAAAGTTATTGGCAATAGTTTTATTAACGGCCGCCTGCCAGACGTCAACCCTCCTTGAGATTGTAATTGTTGACCAAACGGCATGATATGGAGTTGGCCCAGGTCGTTTTAAGGCTCTTAGTCGTCTTTTATGACATCCACGAGCAAAGTAAGGGTTAGTAGTATTCATAGCCGCTACCATACAGCAACTAAGATATTTTAGTATTGAATCAAAATAATGTGATAACATTGCCTGATAAATGGTGTGTAAATGGTATAAACGATTCAACCTAAAATATACATATAAATATTGGAGTCAAGTTAAATATTATGGTACTTATGATGTGGTCGTCATCACCGACAACACACATACAAAAAAACTACCTAGTATATACTGTAAATCTAAATTGATATCAAGTTTTGTAGACATCCTGAAATATATCAGAAAAACCTATAACATTCTTAGATAAATTTAAAACACAATTTCGTGTATTACTATTACACTACTGTTCTACATTTCTTTCATAAATAGGATTTTATATATCAGTTAGAGCTACGAGAAATCACATTCCCTGTCATCTCCCATTCGTATCTAACTAAATACTGTCAGAATTCTTGTCTTTAACTAATATAAAAAATAGGGAGGATGGCTGGGTATTATCATCAAGCTGGGATCCTATTATTCACTTAATTAAAAATAAAACTAAGAAAACCACCACAAGACTGCAAGACACTGTGAGCACTATATTGTATAGATTTGACCCACGATAATACATACATACATATCATCACGCCATATCCCTTGCAGGGTAGGCAGAGAGAACAGAGTGCCAGAGAACTCTATCTCTGCATACTTCACTCGCTTCCTCAACATTCATAATTCTCTTCATACACGCTCGCCGGTTTCGGAGACTCTTGACTCCACCTTCCTTCAGTACATGACCGATCTGGTCTAGGTAGGTTAGTCTCGGTCTCCCTCGGTACCTACATCCTTCCACTTTCGCATTGTATATCTTCTTAACCAGGCGTTCGTTCGGCATTCTTTCCACATGTCCGAACCATCGGAGCATTCCCTTTCGCATCTTTACACCAATACTCTCTTTCATACCTACTCGCTCTCTTACGTCGTCGTTACGAATGCGGTCGGTCAGCCTAACTCCACAGATTTTCCGCAGAGATCGCATTTCGACCGCATTCATTTTACTATCATACTCTTTTCTGCATATCCAACTCTCGCTTCCATACAGTAATGTTGGGACAAGCACTGCGTTATGTATTGCTACACGTGCCTTCTGGCTGAGGTGGTGGCTGCCGAGAAGTTGCCCCAACGCTCCGTTCACTCTATTTCCCGCATTCACTCTTCGCTCTATATCAGTGGTGTACCTTCCATCTCGGCTAAATCCACATCCAAGATATACAAATTCATCCACTTGCTCTAGTACATCATTACCTATTGTTACTCTTACATCTGTTCTGGTTTTATCTCTTTCAAAGACCATTATTTTGGTTTTGCTCACATTCACGCCCTTTTCTTACAATCTTCTGTCATTGTGTCGACTAGGGTCTGCAGGTCAATCGCTGACTGTGCCAGCAGGACTGCATCATCTGCATAAAGCAGAGCAGTGACCACTGAGTCGCCCATCTGGACTCCCACATTCATATCGTTCAACCTTTGGAGACATTTATCCAGATATATGATAAACAGCCTGGCTGACAGAACGCACCCCTGCTTAACGCCGATATTGACGTCAAACCAAGGCGACATTCCATCATCCAGCCGCACACAGGCTCTACAGCCCATGTAACTGGACTGCACAGCCTGTAGCAGTTTACCGTTAATACCATACTCCGGTAAAATGTCCCAAAGTTCCTTTCGTACAACCGTGTCAAATGCTCTCTCCAGATCCACAAAACTGCAGAAAACCCTCTGACCTAGAGCCAGATGCTTCTCCACAATGTTGCGCAGAGAGAACACTTGATCCATGCATCCCCTTCCACTCCTGAAACCTCCTTGTGTCTCACACAGTAAAGCATCGGACACCATCCTCATTCTCCTTTCAATAATTTTTCCATACACTTTTGCTGCCAAACTGGTCAAGCTTATGGCTCTGTAATTTGCGCAGTCATAACGTGAACCCTTGTTTTTAAACAAAGGCACGATGACTGCGCTATTCCAGTCCCTGGGAACCATTCCCGAGCTCCAACATAAATTGAGGAGCAACAGGAACGCCTCCCAGACACAAGAGCCACCAAGCTTGATCATCTCGGCAGACACCATATCAATGCCCGCTGCCTTACCATTTTTCAAACATCTTATCGCCCATTCAACTTCATCCATACTGATGCCATCGGAGGACGCCGTTGTCGAATGTTGATCTACTAAACCACATCCAACACCGGCGCCAACCGTAGCATCCGCATACATATCGCCAAAATATTCACTCCATCGGCTTAACACGTCTTGTGTTTGTGTAAGAATGTCTCCACCTTTAGACCTTATTTTATTCATTCTGAAGGCTGACCAACCACCCCGAGACTTCTTCACCTCTCTCCAAAAGAGTTTGGTGTTACCCTCGAAGTTTTTAGTCAGCCTATCTTCTGCACTCATACTTGCTCTATCACGTTTCTCTTTCACTAAGGCCTTGGTGTCATTCTTACATTGCCGATATATTTCTTTCTTCTGTTCAGTCATACTGTCATTCAGATTCAAAGAAGAGACATAGTCCAGCCACGCTTTCTTCTTTTGCTCTACGGAAGCTGCCACTTCCGCATCCCACCATGCATCACCATTTGTTTTTCTATGCTTCTTTGAACTTCCACATACTTCTTTCGCTGTATCTACCATACTCTCTTTCAATACTCTCCAGCATTCTTCAATGTCCGATTGCGGCTGGCTTGCCATCGTCAGCCGTTCTCGGACACCCTCTGCATACTTTTCTCTTACACACTCTTCTTGCAACCTTTCAACCTTTATTCTTTCAAGCCCTCCGAAGTGGACACGCTCTCGCCAGTGCCTCCACTTTCTGAACAGACCACTAAATCTCGCAATAACAAGATAGTGGTCCGTGTCGACTGTGGGGCCCCTGTAGGCTCTTGCGTCCAATATTTTGCTTCGGAGGCGACTGTCTACCAAAATTAAATCTATTATGCTCTTCTGTTCATTCCTTCTCCATGTATACATATGGATGTCCTTATGTTGGAAAAATGTGTTTGACACAATAAGGTTTCTCTCCATGCATACATTCGCTATGAGCCTACCTGCGTCGTTCACTCTCTTATCACCAAATGGACCAAGTACGTCCTCATAGTCGGGACGCTTGGTCCCCACCCATCCGTTCAAATCTCCGCATACAATCACGCGTTCACTGGTTTCTGCCATATCCAGAACTTCCCTAACATTGTCCCAAAACTTCTCTAGGTCTGATGCCACCGAGGATCCTACGGGAGCATATGCTACAACCATGAATACCTTGGTGACACCTAGTTTTATACGGACCCAGAGAAGTCTGGGATCATACATTCCGTAATCCTTCACACCTGAGGCCAAGCGAGAGGACAACAGCACTCCTACCCCCATGCTGGCTCGATCGCTCTGTGGTACACCAGACCACAGAGCCATCCCGCCACCAGGAAGATCGCAGGCGTCGCTGCCCCTTCGCTTGGTCTCTGTTACACAGAGCACGTCTAGCTGTTTGTCCGCCATGACGGATATCAGCTCGTGCAACTTACCTTCCACACAACCTCTTACATTCCACGTACCCACCCGGCACTCCGTTCTCCTCGACTCGCCTAACTGGGCAAGGCGTGATGGGTGGCGGCCCCCATCGCCGCAACTGCCGATGTTCGTACCGACGGGGGCGGGTCGGTACGCGTCGCCTCCGGGGGACGCCCTAACCCGCATTGCGGTACGCATTTCGAGCCGGATTAGCAGTCTAATTAGACTGGCAGGGGACGCGAACGAGCACGCTCTGGACTATGCCCCCCTAACGATAATAGTAAAAAAAAAAAAATCAATAATAAAATTAGTATCATGCCTCCTGAGTTTTCTCGCCGGATCTTTCTCAATTTGGCCGTGTGCCGATCCGGTAGTAGCTGAACAGTTTTTGTTGGTTTTGTAAAAATTGTAAAATTGCCACAATAATAATTATCATAAATTGAATACCTTAATAATAACAAATCATAAACAACATAAATTGTATATATAGAATCATTCTCTTTTTGTACTGGCAATGAATTTGTATTAATTTTGTATAAAAATGTGGGTCAAAATTTAATATCTTACAGGGTAGATATAAATAAATTTCTGTAATAACAGTGACATATTGGGCGTAAGACACCTCAGTCCTCCCGTGACCATGATCACCGTAAAGTATTCGAAACGTCGGGAAATTATAAATCAAATACAAACGCGATAGAATCCGTAAAAGTAGTTTTATTTCAAATAATATAAAAAAACCGACTTCCAAAACTGAAAAGTACATAATAACTTAAAATACTATTATTTGTATGTGCTATCTATTGATAGGTTTGAAATCGGTGCCAAGCCCTAAACAGCTTAGGTACTTACTGTGATGAAATTCCTACACTAAAGATACCAATACCGGCACCGACTTCAAACCTATCAATAGATAGCACATACAAATGATAGTATCTTAAGTTATTTTGTACTTTTCAGTTTTTGAAGTCGGTTTTTTTAAACATAGTTTTTTTTTATTCTTTACTTTTTAGTGTTACAGACATACATCGGTTGTTCTATTAGTAGCGGGGCTTAAGCTACTCGTTCATTTGTCGCACTCATACTTAATGCTAATTTTAGACTTATAAGATTTTCTCATGGATGCCATTGTCAGAACTGGACCAAATTAAAATGGGACTACACGGGAAGCACCAGCTTTCAAATAAAATAGAATCATTAAAATCACTTTGCCCAGTCGAAAGTTATGAGGTAACAAACATAAAAAAAATACAGACGAAATGAGAACCTCCTCCTTTTTTGAAGTCGGTTAATAAGAAGCACAAATTTGATACCTTTAACGCTAAGACAAGCGATAAACAGACTCCCATCTTGTTTGTATCACAATACATAATTTTTTTAGAATAAAAAAATCCAAAAAAAAATTAGTATGGTATGATAATTGCAATATTCTCCACTTAAAATAGTGAAGATCTATTATTGTCTTTATGTATCCTAAATGCTTGTAACTAGAATTTCATTATTTCAAGCTGTTGGTCTCCCGATAAATGAAGAAAGAATCTAAAAAAAAGTGTTTGCCATTTATAAATCATTATAATTATCCTAATTGTATCCCAATTAGGGTCAAGTCAATATGTACTATTGCAACATTTTCCAATGTTGCAAAAGTTTTGGTAATAGTTTCATGACTGATCACCTGCCAGATATCAACTCTCCTTGGGACTGTAATTGTTGACCAGACGGCATTAGGTGGAATTAGAGCATTATAATGATCAGGATCATTCGTAAGATCATTCGTAAGATCAAGTGGATGAATTTGTATATCTTGGATGTGGATTTAGCCGAGATGGAAGGTACACCACTGATATAGAGCGAAGAGTGAATGCGGGATATAGAGTGAATGGAGCGTTGGGGCAACTTTTCGGCAGCCACCACCTCAGCCAGAAGGCACGTGTAGCAATACATAACGCAGTGCTTGTCCCAACATTACTGTATGGAAGCGAGAGTTGGGTATGCAGAAAAGAGTATGAAAGTAAAATTAATGCGGTCGAAATGCGATCCCTGTGGAAAATTCGTGGAGTTAGGCTGACCGACCGCATTTGTAACGACGACGTAAGAGAACGAGTCGGTATGAAAGAGAGTATTGGTGTAAAGATGCGAAAGGGAATGCTCCGATGGTTCGGATATGTGGAAAGAATGCCGAACGAACGTCTGGTTAAGAAGATATAAAATGCGAAAGTGGAAGGATGTAGGTACCGGGGGAGACCGAGACCAACCTACCTAGACCAGATCGGTCATGTACTGAAGGAAGGTGGAGTCAAGAGTCTCCGAAACCGGCGAGCGTGTATGAAGAGAATTATGAATGTTGAGGAAGCGAGTGAAGTATGCAAAGATAGAGTTCTCTGGCACTCTGTCCTCTCTGCCTACCCTGCAAGGGATATGGCGTGATGATATGTATGTATGTATGTATCATTCGTAACGACCACCATACATATAGCACTCATAAATCACCATTATTCTTCTGGTCTCATCCCAATTACTGGAGGTCGATACAGTATGTACTCTTATTGAATAGTACATATTGTAGAAGTTGCCGTGTGGTGACGGAGTAAGAATACTATTCACCACCCCATATCTTACCTGTGGGTGATCATACGAGACGACTAAGGGATATAAAGCGCATATAACATCTATGCGAGAGAAGGAAAACTCGAAACAAAACCCTATACCAACACGTCTGACCAGCGCGGTATAGTAGGTTAATTTCCCTCCCATTACGAAGGAGACCCGAGCTCAACAGTAGGACATTACGGGCTGTAATGAATGAATGAATGAATTGTAGAAGTTATTGGCAATAGTATTATGATCAGCCGCCTGCCAGACGTCAACCCTCCTGGTGAATGTAATTGTTGACCAAATGGCATCAGACGGAGTTGGCCCAGGTCGTTAAGGCTCTTAGTCGTCTTTAATGACATCCACGAGCAAAGTGAGGCTCTCTCAAATATAGCACTCATAAGTATTATCGTAATAATAATAGACCTATTTGTCATTTTCAGTGCGCTGGTTGTGTCACTGTCGGTGTAATTGGTCAGCCAGCTCCTACTACAACACCTGGGACTTTTACATGGGGTCTGAATTGGGGTATAGCGTATGAATTGCCAAATACCACAGAGACAGCCCGATTTTTTAGAAGAGTAAAGGGCAGAAGGAAGCCCGTACAGCAGAGAAGGAGTAGACGGGAATTATATGAAAAGCTGGAAATTATTATGGAAAAGTAAGTAATTTTGACGAGAAATCTACGTTAAGCATACTGTGTAGTTTATTTTGTGGGTATTAAATAGGAATAAGCCGTCACTTGTCAACTGGAAGTATTTATCTCTACGGTTCAAACAACGATAAGTTAAACCAAAGTTTAATAAATTATTTTTTATACAATTATTCTAATTATAATAACATAAATACCAATGTGAGTTTAGTTGCTACGCTTTCACGCCTAAACTGCTAAGCCGACTTAAAAATTCTTCCAGCAATAGAAAGCTACGTTACTGGAGAGTAATATATAGGCTATATTTTATCCTCATGTTCTCACGGAAATCAGAATAACGCGGGTGCTACCACGTCAGCATTTTCCAAGTAATTGTATATAACGTTATCTTATAAATATTTACTTTATGAAAATAGAGTAAACTTAAATTCTTGTTTTTCGTATTCTTAAACTCGCTTTGAGAAAGTTTTATCTTCTGCTGAGTGGTCACACATGCCAGTTTTTATTTTATACGTTTGGAAGTACGAATATTATGTTCACCATCCTAAATAATCGAGTAAGTGGTGTAAATAGATAGCATCACTGCGAGAGAAGGTAAACTCAAGAAACTACTCTATCCCTACTCGTTTGGCTAGCGTAGTGTAGTAGTCTAATTTCCTTCATCTAGAGGAAGTTTGTTCCTTCATATACGTGAAGAAAAAAGCGAGAGAAATAACTTTTTTAAATCATATGACCTTAAATCAAATAATAAGTTAATAAATTTTTCTCAAATATGCTTGGAGATTTGAGCATTATTTTGACAACCTTCTTCGAGATAAATCGATATTTCTGTACTGACCAAATACCATGCTAGCAGCGGCCGACAAAAATGTATGAAAATCCATATCCGTCGTGTTTTAGCGGCCAAGTAAATAAATATATATGTAAATTCATATCTATCGTGTATTTTAAAAATGGAACGATTTGTTACTTCAAAATATTGCAACCATATAGACAACTTATACGAGTTTTATTTAAATTTCGAACTGGATTGAAAAAGAAAACTGTTTGATAATGAAAAAAAAAAGAACCCTTTAGCACGTGAAAAATTTTGTTCGTTATGTATACAGTTCTAATTAGTACTACTTAGTTTTAATTTCCGCGCATTATTTGAGAAAAGCACTATACAAGCCTTGGTCACAGCTAAGGAATTGATGGACTTTATACGTTCGTCCATCAATTATTTGCGTATTTTGCTGGCCGCTGCAGTAATGTACTATATTTAGTTAAAGTAAACAAGGTAGACATTATTAAATTCAATTAGATAGATAGTAATGAATGTAGTTAAACTTTTCATCTTCTTACATCCGAACAACTAGATATGGGCACTGACGACAAGGAAACCAATGAATTCCACAAAGAAATTCTAGTGGAAATTACGTCCGTTTTCACAAATAAATCCTACCTATGTTTTAGGTAACTTCTTGGTCAATCTACATTACATATAATGTAACGATTTTAGTGGTAGGACAACGCCGTTGACAGTTTTCTGTCTACAGCCGTGGGCCGGTTCGTCCAGGGTAGTACCACACTCTCGCAGAAGATCGACGTCTGAGTAATGTGCTATTGCGCTTCGTTCGGTGAGAAAAAGAGCCAGAAGCCTAACTGAGTGGGTTTAGGGATTTTATTGGTAAGCAGCGGCCTAAGGTATATCTTTGGTATTGCAAAGGTCCGTGGGCGGCAGTGACACTTACCATCAGGTGAGCTGCTTGCTCGTTTGCCACCATAAGCAACAAAAAAAAAAGAAGACGATGGCCCTTCCGTATCACTTCTCCATTGCCATTAGATTGATCACCAGTATCAATTTCTTGACTTTGGTGACTCTCCTGGCTGCCTTGCTATAAAACTATTGAATTAAACTTTTCCATCCACACGTATAGGAAATCCGACCCAATCGTGCTGCCACTTTTACACCACCGTGAACTATTGTAGGACATTAAAATCTCGCTTCGTATTATATTTACGTCTTTAAGGAGACGTGTGCCATCTACCTGACAATGTGTACATTGTATGGCTTAATACTTCAAACTTTGCTGTTAGAATTGTATTAAACGATGATCCCATTTGTGATCATTTTTAGCTCGTAATCGGGTTTTTATAAATAATTAAGCATATTAACCCTTTAATTCGTAATGTTGAAAATACTCAACGTCCGAAAAACTAAAATTCTATAGCCACATTTTACCAATAATATATTATTTTTTGTAATATCGTATTTATACAAATCGGAACGCATCTAAAAAAAAATAGAAGTTTCAAATACGGTCTGTCATTCGACAGTGGTGGCTAAAATGGCGCCAATATCAGAAGCAACGAGCGGACGCAAGGTAAGAATAATTGATAATTCAGGTTTTTTGCATGATTTGTGATAAACGATGTTTCTCAATGAAGTTACTAATATTTATGCTATATATATACATACAATTTTAGTTGATGGTTCAGTAAATAATGAGTAAAAACAATGTAAGTACGCATGTTGAGTATTCTTAACATTGCGAGATATAGAACAAAGAACATAAACTTTGTTATGTTAAGTATACTCAACAGTGCGAGAGTTTTGATAAAATAGTTGATATTATTTATGTTGTGGATATTTGACATTGCGCTTTATTGGATGTTTTTTATTACAAGTTTTTATATCAAATGTTTATATTTTTCACATTTTTTTTGGTGTTGGAATGGTAATTGCACGTGTTTTTTTTCTGCTTGCTTCAGACTGCATTAAAATGGGAACGGCTAAAAAAAATAATGGCACTAATACCGCCCGAAAGGGCAGCCTCTTCTAGTAGTAGTAGCGCTTCCAAAGATGAAGTTATTATACAATCTTTTAGCAAGCCTCGTCATCGATTTGACTCTAGCAGCTCTGCAGTTACTTCAGAGCCAAAATACATACAATCCTCACTCGAAAATTTAAACTTACTTGAAAGTTCAGATAGTGATATAGCTACACATGACGCTAACAGGGCTGTTTTATCAGATGAAGATGTTGTTCCTTTAACACCCATAATGTCAGAAATATTTCCTGTGAACAAGTCACCATATCAACTGCCTACACTTCACTCTATATCAGCAATAATATCACCTTCAACTCCTATTATAGCGCAGCACACTCGATCTAAGCGAAAAGCTAAAAATCCAGCAGTTGGGCCATCCCACGTTACAAAGAAAGTAAAAAGATACCTCAGGAAACCTTGAGCTTTTAAGTGGAAATCAGCTAAATTTAAATATCCTGCTATTGTGGACGCAGTACAATTTAGCTCACCATTCGATGTACATAACAAGTCTCCATTGGATTATTTTCATTTTTTTTTCTCAGAAGATATTTATACTATTATTACTGACAACACAAATCTTTACTCAGTACAAAGCAGTCAGACGGCCATGTGTGCTAATGTAACTACGGACGACATTCGTGACTTTATTTCAATAACGATTATAATGGGTGTTGTTCCTATGCCCTCATATAGGGACTATTGGTCGAAGGAGTTGCGATTTCCGCCAATAGCCGAAGTCATGCCTTTAAAGAAATATGAAAAATTAAGAAAATTTCTACATTTTGCGGACAATAGCGAAATTAATGATGACAGGTATTTTAAGGTTCGACCACTGATGGAAAAAATACGACAAAACTGTCTGAAACTAGACGAAGAGGGTCGTTTTAGTGTGGACGAAATGATGGTTCCATACAAAGGAACAAGAGCGGGAAGCCGTCGTCAATACATGCCCAAGAAACCTAAGAAATGGGGTTTTAAAATATTTGTTCGTGAGGGTGTGTCTGGCCTTGTGTATGATTTTTTACCATATGGAGGAGAAGATACATTTAGAAACCATTTTTTTAATGAGTATGAGGATAGTCTGGGACTCGGAGCCAAAGTGGTGTTGGCTCTCTGCAAGACAATTAAAAATAATCCATCCGTAGTTTACTTTGATAACTTTTTTACGTCATTAGAATTAATTCATTTACTACGCGACAGTTATGGTATTTTTAGTTTGGGCACAATAAAAAGCAATAGATTAAGAGGTTGTCAAAATAATTTTCCAACTGATAAAGCGCTATCCAAAAAAGGCAAAGGCACTAGTAAACAAATGGTCTGTAATGAAAACCGATTGGCCGTTGTCAAGTGGTATGATAATAAAGCAGTTACACTAGACAGCTCATTTATTGATTCATATCCTATGGAGAAAATCAAACGTTATTGCAAATATACTAAAACAAAAAAAGATGTTGATTGTCCTGCAATAGTCGGACAGTATAATATACATATGGGAGGTGTTGACCTCGCCGATATGTTAGTCTCATTATACAGATCTAATTTTAAGACTAAACGGTGGTACATGGCTATATTTTCACAATGTCTTGATATTTGCGTCAATAACGCATGGTTATTGTATCGGAGAGATTTAGGAGGAAACAAAAAGACATTACCACTGAAAACCTTTAGGATCCAGATTTATAAAGAACTGTTAAAGAGAGAAAGAGTAAGTCACACTGAACCTGTAAGAACCACTGCTTTGAAAATTAAAACCCCAGTTGCATCTAGGCCTCCTGAATCAGTCCGATACGACAACATTGGCCATTTTCCCATTTTTACATCCTATGGTAGGTGCAAATATTGCAAAAATGGATTTGCGAACATAGAATGTACTAAATGTAATTTAAGATTGTGTCTAGTTGCTAAGAGAAACTGTTTTCATGATTATCATGTCCTTAAATAAATATTTTCTTTTTTATTCTGACTTTATTTCTATTCCCATTATCATCATCCACTGGATAATGTTGAGAATACTTAACATAAATGATTATATGTAAGTTTTGCACTGTTGAGTAATGTTGAGTATTTTTAACATATGTTATTTACATAAGTATATAAATATTTTTTTTATATATATTTTTTTATATTCATATAGACTAAGTTTTATCTAAATAAAATAAAATAATTAGCAAAATGCATTTTTTTTTACCTTGCTCATTAAAGGGTTAAATGCTAAATTTCAGTAATTTGAATTTTAATTAGTAATTATACAATCATCATTTATATAGTATGTATATATAAATGTGTATATGTACTATTTTTAATATTTCAGTATGGGTTACAATGGCAGAGAATGTATTCTAAAAACATTATGTGAAACAACCCAACGACTTGTACCACATGGCGATAATATGATTGAGGAAATGTTCAGAACGTTGTTTACGTAAGTTAATTTCTTTATGTGTTTAATATAAATCTAGGGTATCCTATGTATTCAATAAACTAGGAGTTTCCTAAAATGTGAAAAACATGTGTCCAATTAAAGATATGCACTATCATTAAATAAATAATAGTTTAAAAAGCTAAAAAAACATGCTTTTATATATAAACCAAACTTAAAAGTAAAAAATAACTTTTTTAATAATTCAAGTTAAGGTAGAGTGATAAATAAAATAAATTATTTTAATGTAAAAAAGCGGGGGGTGCCTGATGTTAACATTCCATTGATAGAGTCATGTGGGTACGCGCTGTGGGTTAAGTGTGTGCAATCCCATTCGCTTTGGACTGAAATACATGGATTTGCGTACACTTACCATTCCGTATACTTACTTGCCTCAACTGACTAGATACTACGAGTAGCGATATTATCGAAATATTTTCAGAAAGTATCCCACGCTTTTTTACATTAAAATAATTTCTTTTATTTATCACTTAACTGTAATTATTAAAAAAGTTATTTTTTACTTTTTAGTGTGGTTTATATATAAAAGTTTTTTTTTTAAACTATTATTTATTTTCTATTTTTTTAGTTACGCTAAATACAGAAGCGTTTTATTTATTTTAATCTACTATGATTCCATAACTACTATCGGTAACTGTAATTATTTTCTAAATCATTAAATATGTACAGCTGTATTAATCGTGAAATCTTGATTTTTGAAATTCATTCAAATAATTTTACATTGTCGTCTTGTTACTTGATAATTGAAGCATTTCATCAAATGCTAAGTAACAGAGAAGCTTTAGATGAAATGATTTGATTACGAAGACTATGACTAAGTGCTACATAAACTTGTCCAGCAGCAAACATTCGAGAGCCTAGATAAATGACTGCATGATCAACTGTACAGCTTTGAATATTGTGGACGCTCGATGCCCAACTCAGAATGTCAATGGCAACATTCGTCTCTCAGCAGTTCCATATTTGGCAATTTTCTATCCAACTTACCAACTGCATAAAAATGTAATAAATGCAAATATTTACAAATTTGAATTCATATAAATGTTAATGTTTTGAAATTATATGAAAATATAATTTTAACTGTATTTAACAATCAATTAAAATTTGAAGTAGTCACAAACGATACGAAGATGGCCGAAACCAGTACTTCTTTTAAATTAGACAATAACTCACAAATGAACAATTAAAAAACTGAGTTTTACTTTATTCCTGCATTAGTTACATATTATACATACAATAATTACATTTGTTTTATAATAATATTCCAAGCTTAGATCTTAAATATTATAATAATACAAAAGTAAGTTATATAATACCATTTAAATTTTTAATTTTACACATAAGCACTGAATCAGTTAAAAACTATGTTATATGATAACATTCCAAGCTTTGACCTTAAATATTGAAATTTATCTTTAAACAACCACGTCATACTTTTCTGCACCAAGTTGGAGATGTGTTGACGACGAGGTCTTATTAAGAGTATGCGTAATCGTAGAGCATGCATGAAGACTATTATGAGTGTGAATGAAGCGATGGAATGAATGATGGTATGCCAGCATCGTGGTTTGTGGCAATCCGTAGTCTCTGCCTACCCCTCTGGGAAACAGGCGTGAGGCTATGTAAACAATCCTCTTGTAAGTATATATGCAAATTGTCAATCACTACCAATAAACTGTAATACAATTATCTTTTTATAATACTTTTCTGTAATAAAGTTATATTTAATTTCAATATGTCTACATTTCTTATGGAAATGAATATATTTAATGACACTGATAGCAGTTTGGTTATCTAAATTAGGACAGAGTCCTCTTTATTTAAAAACTATTTGATCCACATGGCCTCTTTTTAACAGCACAAGCTGCCATAAATTCAGTCTCTATAGTAAATAGAGCCACAGTTTGTTGTCTTTGGCTGTACCAAACCACAGCCGGGATTCTTGATGAAAACATAGCCAGTAAGTAAATGACTTGTATCCATGTTCAGCCGTACATGTTATTGATTATAAATTAGCTGTTATTATCTGATTTTTACTGTTTATAATAACAGTCAGTTTTGTCAATCTCACTTGGACACCACTTTGAATAATCTGATTCACAAATATCAGATTGCTAGGTTGCTAGTTCGAGAACATGTAAAACAGTACCTATTAAACAGGACTTTTTTGTCATGACCTTTATAATATATAAGTGTCTAAGTTTACTTGTCCTAAAGACTGCAAAGATAATTCCTGTCAATTTCTCCTATATTTCTTTGGCAATACACGAGATTTACATGTGCACATAATTTGTTGGATTGACTGAGAATATTATCTTCATCTTAGCTTTAACGTCTCGTTTCTTATCTACACTTTATGAAAAATCTTCTGTGCAATCCCAGAGATCCTCATGTTGTAAGTGTGCATTGCAAAACGCCAGGTCGCATAATTTGTATGGCCAGACATGTTTTCGATAAATGCGAGAATATTATTTAATGCCATTCAAATATATATCTCAATTCAAATACTTAAATGCTTCGCAAAGACCTAACAAGAAAACTTTTACACGAATTACGTTTCGTTTTTAATGTTCACTTCAATGTCTTTGATCACTGATTTTACCATTACATATTACACTGTCTTTATTTCCGAGCTTTTCTGGACTCTTAACCTGATGAATTGAACGACGTAGCTCGAGTTCTATTAACTATTTAATATGAAACTAACAAGAAAAACATACACAGTGGCTAAATGTCACGAAATAGAGAGACATTTACGGTGACATTTTACGATAGCGCCCTCTAGGCGCGTAATTCGAAATTGGAAACTTAAATTCAACAATTTAATCCTGTCTATCCCAATAACTGATTAGGATAATGGTGTAATTTTATTAAATTATTGCATTGTCATCGGTCCTCGATAAGTCTGCTAAATTTAAATGAAATCTGACCGTTCGAAGTGGGTCAAATCAAGTCCAAAGGAGTCGGTTACAAACATACAGGTCAAGCTAATAAAAAACGTGTAAAAAAAAAGAAACTAGTTTCCTTCTGCAATCGATGTAATTTCACTTTTGAGAGTGGACGTCTTCTAAAGTGGAAGAGGCATTAGTATCACGGTGGACATATTAGTTGCCATAAATTGCAATAATGTATATTTATTTTCTTAGTACCAAAATCTTCCATATGCGACATTAGCGGCGTACATTCGATCGATTAACTATGCATTCAAGACGAAAAAGCATTGTAACTGAAATGTTTTTACATGCTTTTTATTAGCTTGACCTGTATGTTTGTAACCGACTCCTTTGGACTTAATTTTAACCCACTTCAAACGGTCAGATTTCATTTAAATTTGGTAGACTTATCGAGGACCGATGACAATGCAATAATTTAATAAGTTTACACCATTATCCTAATCAGTTATTGGGATAGTCAGGATTAAATTGTTGAATTTAAGTTTCCAATTTCGAATTACGCGCCTAGAGGGCGCTACCGTAAAACATTGTCTCTATTTCGTGACATCAAGGTCATCTGTCAAGTCACTGTAGGTTTTTCTTGTTAGTTTCATATTAAATAAATAATAAAACTCGAGCTACGTCGTTCAATTCATCAGGTTAAGGGCCCAGAAAAGCTCAGAAATAAAGACAGTGTAATATCTAATATGGTAAAATCAGTGATTAAAGATTGAAGTGAACATTAAAAACAAAACGTAGTTCGTGTAAAAGTTTTCTTGTTAGGTCTTTGCGAAGCATTTAAGTGTTTGAATTGAGATGTCTATTTGAAAATGGCATTAAATAATACATCACATTTATCGAAAACATGTATGGCCATATAAATTATGCAACCTGGCATTTAGCAATGCAGTATGCATTGCTAAACATGAGGACATGAGGAACTCTGGCATTGTATAGAAGACTTCTCAGAAAGAGTAGATAAGAAACGAGACGCTAAAGCTAAGACGAAGATAATACTCTCAGTCAATCTAACAAATTATGTGCACGTTCAAATCTGTGTATGTGTGTTGCCAAAGAAATATAGGAGAAATTGACAGGAATTATCTGTGCAGTCCTCAGGACAAGTAAGCTTAGCCACTTATATATTATAAAGGTCATGACAAAATGGTACTGTTTAATAATGTTTTACATGTTCTCGAACTAGCAACCTAGCAATCTGATATCTGTGAATCAGATTATTCAAAGTGATGGCCTAGTATGATTTGACAAAACTGACTGTTATTATAAACAGTAAAAATTAACAACAGCTAATTTATAATCAATAACATGTACTGGCTGAACAAATGAAATATAAGTCATTCAGTTACTGGCTATGCTTTCATCAAGAACGGGGCGGTTGTAGCTTAGTACAGCCGAAGACAACAAACTGTGGCTCTATCTACTACAGAGGTTGAATTTATGGCAGCTTGTGCTGTTAAAAAGAGGTCATGTGGATCAAACAGTTTTTAAGTAAAGAGAACTCTGTCCTAATTTAGATAATCAAACTGCTATCAGTGTCATTAAAAATATTAATTTCCATAAGAAGTGTAAACATATTGAAATTAAATATTACTTTATTAAAGAAAAGTATTACAAAAAGATAATTGTATTACAGTTTGTTGGTAGTGATTGACAATTTGCAGATATACTTACAAGAGGATTGTTTAAAGATAAATTTCAATATTTAAGATCAAAGCTTGCAATGTTATCATATAACATAGTTTTCAACTGATTTAGTGCTTATTTGTGAAGTTTAAAATTGAAATGGTATTATATAACTTACTTTTGTATTATTATAATATTTAAGATCTAAGCTTGGAATGTTATTATAAAACATAATATGTAGTTACTAATGCAGGAATAATGTAAAACTTAGTTTTTTAATTGTTCATTGTGAGTTATTGTCTAATTTAAAAGAAGTACTGGTTTCGGCCATTTTAGTACCATTGGTGACTACTTCAAATTTTAATTGATTGTTAAATACAGTCAAAATTATATTTGCATATAATTTCAAAAAATTAACATTTATATGAATTTAAATTTATAAATATTTGCACTTATTACATTTTTATGTACTAGGTAAGTTGGATAGAAAATAGCCAAATATGGAACTGCTGAGAGACGAATGTTGCCATTGACATTCTGAGTTGGGCATAGAGCGTCCACAAGATTCAAGGCTGTACAGTTGATCATGCAGTCATTTATCTTGGCTCTCGACTGTTTGCTGCTGGACAAGCTTATGTAGCACTTAGTCATAGTCTTCGTAATCGAATCATTTCATCTAAAGCTTCTCTGTTACATAGCATTTGATGCAATGCTTCGATTATCAAGTAACAAGATGATAATGTAAAATTATTTGAATGAATTTTAAATATCGAGATTTCACGATTAATACAGCTGTACTGTACATATTTAATGATTTGGAAAATAATTACAGTTACCGATAGTAGTCATGAAATCATAGTAGATTAAAATATATAAAATCACGCTTCTGTATTTAGTTAGCGGAACTAAAAAATAGAAAATAAATAATAGTTCAAAAAACTAAAAAAACATGCTTTTATATATAAACTAAACTAAAAAGTAGAAAATAACGTTTTTAATCATTCAAGGTAAGGTAAAGTGAGATATAAAAGAAATTATTTTAATGTAAAAAAGCGTGAGGTGTCTTCTGAAAATAATTCGCAACATACCCACAGTGCCTACTTACCCACATGACTCTATCAATGGAATGTTAACATCAGGCACCCCACGCTTTTTTACACTAAAATAATTTCTTTTATTTCTCACTCTACCTTAACTTGAATGATTAAAAAAGTTATTTTCTACTTTTTAGTTTAGTTTATATATAAAAGCAAGTTTTTTTAGTTTTTTAAACTATTATTTATTTTGTTAGTTTTCTGGACTTTAATTGCATAGTGTTACTTTTAATCGGCAACGCTCGCTTTCGAAATTCCTCAAATGAGGCTAGAAGAACTCTAAGCTTTAGAGTTCTTTTGTGATTTCTAATGCGTTCTTTTGTGATTCCTATTGGTGATGAGAAAAATCATTAAAGATCTGCTTACTGCCTGTCATGCCCAACTTGAACTCTTAATATCTCGTGATATTTTTATATTTATATGATGCTGGCATAATATTAGTAATTCACCATCATATTTCTTAAACCGTTAGCGGATATAATTAATACTAGCTTTTTCCCGCGACTTCATCCACGTAGAAGTCATCTCTGACAGAGTTAAATAGAAAAAGCAATGCAAGGTGTTGAAAGTTTGTCGCTAGGATGATAATCAACAGCGTCAGAAACAGGGATGCGTTGAGGTGTTGATTCTGCGAGTTAGTTGTCTAACGGAATTAGGCAATAGGGTGGGTCCGAGAGAAAATACTCTACGTTGACACGCTCTACCGTCGGTGCTTTGGGCGGCGCAAGCGTGAGTACCTGTATTTAGGGCTTCGACTCGAGATGATACCCGGTTGCGGTGGCCCGCCCGCACAACGTAGATGTACATGTACGGCGCGCGTGTGTCTATATACCATTTTTTCTTTTTTTTTTGCGGTGGGCTATGGACGTCGCACCCCGCCAAATCGGTCCGGGGTGACGAAAGAGGCGGCGCGCAACCCCATTGACCCACCCTGCAAGCACCTCTTCTTCGCCGTGCAAGCGGGCCACCGGTACCCGATCTTTGTCTTCGGTGGCCGTGTGTCTATATACCATAGCGGGCGGTCACTAAAGAAAAAGGTGGTTCAAAGTTCTATTCATTCTACAAATTATATTGCCATTAATATACTATTTACGGTATAACCGTGGAATAAAAATATAATTATCGCCATCCTTTATTTGACTGTTTTGTTTCACCAGCAGAGTTGCGACCTCGTTAGATATGATTTATTATTTCAGTTATAGAGTGAACATTTTGAAGCTAAACTTAACCTGTATCTTAAACTATTAGGCAAGAATCTATTGTTGTCTACTATGTATATCGTGTGAACTCTCACGCCGGAACTGGTCGCCACAACGGCACTGGTGCGGGGTTGATGGAGAGGGAGAGAGAAACACGTGTTTATTTATTTTTACCGAAGAATATTTGTACATAATTTGAAAAGAATCGATAACAAAATTTTCTCCCCATTTACACTTTGCCGCTTTGTTACACCCCCTTAGGAGCGGAATTCATAAAATCCTTTCATATTGAATCTCTATGTCATAAATAAAAACGTGCTTCTAAATTTAATGTTTCTAGCTTTAATAGTTTCGGCTTGGCGGTAATGAGTCGTTTAACCCGCTGCACAGGCCTAATTTACACAACCAGAGGGTGAAAATTGATATATGCCGGATATTACCCTAGAATATTTGATTCGACTCGTAATTTGAAAAGAATCAATAAAGATTTTTTCTCTTCACACAAACTTTGCCACTCTGCTCCACCCCCATAGGGGTATAATTTCGTAAAATACTTTCTTAGTAAATCTTCCCAATTAGGGTTGACGTCTGGCAGGCGGCCGGTCATAAAACTATTGCCAATAACTTTTATAATATGTACTATGAATGAAGAGTACTTATTGTATCGACCCCAAGTAATTGGGATAAGAGTAGGAGAATGATGATGATGACTTTCTTAGTAAATCTCTACGTCATATAAGGAAACCACTGTCAACATTTCAAGTTGCCAGCTTCAATAATATCGGCTTGGCGCTAATGATTTAATGAGTCGTCCAACCCGCTTTGCAGGCCTAATTTACACACCAGAGGGTGAAAATCAACAAATGCTGAAACACGTGTTTATTTATTTTTACTGAAGAATATTTGTACGTAATTTGAAAAAATCGATAAAGATTTTTTTCTCCGAACATTTTTTTAAATTGACATAACTTTTTTTTTATAAACCAATTGACATAAAATAAAGCCTAAATGTTAAGTGAAGTTTACCACAATATGTTAGTGAAAACCGCGTCTAAATCGTATAAGCCGTTTCTGAGATTAGCGTGCACAAACAAACAGACAAACAGATAAACAGACAAAAATTTTAAAAATTATTGTTTTGGGTTCTATTAGTGTTGATAAAGGTCCCAGTAATATTTTTTTTTCATATATCTTCTATGTACAGACAGCGACCCGTTACATTTTTATTATATATATAGATATATACATATATCATCGATGCAGGAGCATAAAAAATTGAAATCAAATCTTACACCAACCCGTTATATCAACATAATATAATAGGTTACAATTAGCTTTCTGTTCTAGAGAACGTTTGAGCCCAGCTGTGGGACTTATACAAGTTAAAATCATGAATATATATTTATTTTTTTAAATAATTTTTATTCCTCATTACAGACTACCAGTAAGTAGACTAGTAGCATCGGAACCTCTGGAACATGGTATATATGACGCTGCTCATCGCCTGGGTATGATTCTGGATAATTGTGACCGATATAGCTGCCCTATATCTCTGGTGGATCTGGTGAAAGGATATTATAATGCACCATCTCCTAAAATGGATACAACCTTTAATCCTTGGACACTTTTCAGCAGCAGTTTTGGATAAATAGAATTCTTAATTCTTAAATTGTGTTTTCTTTTTAAAGAAGAAGAAGTTATACATACATACATATCACCATGCCATATCCCTTGCAGGGTAGGCAGAAGAGAACAGAGTGCCAGAGAACTCTATCCTTGCATACTTCACTCACTTCCTCAACATTTATAATTCTCTTCAAACACGCTCGCCGGTTTCAGAGACTATTGACTCCACCTTCCTTCAGTACGTGACCAATCTGATTTAGGTAGGTTAGTCGCGGTCTCGCCCCCCTTACCTACATCTTTCCACATTCACAGAAGAAGTTATAATAATATAATTCACTACTTTTTCGTTTTCTACATATATATACAATACCCACTAAAATTAAGGTAGCGGGTATCGGTGGCTTTACTCAATAGTGGCCTAAGAGGACACAAGGCATAATGTAGGTTCCCATAGCGCCCTTTTGTCGACCCGGACTGCGGGAGTCAGTCCAGGATAAGCTGATCCAATAAAAGACAGAATAAGACTGTAAGTCAACTAAAAGATTTAACTATAGTCCTTAAGATATAGCTTGATCTCTGTGACAGATAGCGACAAAACCGATGAAGTAATTATGAATTCGCGTCATGTTTACAATTTTATTTTGTGTCGCCTATATTTTCATTCTTCACATGCCACTTATATCACAAATGAATTATGAATATAAAAAAAATATGAATATTTACACCAAAATTTGTACCTTATATGCTTTGAAATACTTAGTAACCATTTTATAAAAATATGATGCTTACGCAAGTTTAAAAGATAAGGAATTATATCGACAAAAATACCGACTGCATCGTAAGCGTGCGGCACTAGTGAGAACTGACACAGAGAGTGAGTCGGTAGATCCCAAGCACATGCGCGTGGTACTCTTGCTATGCAGTGAAGTAAACAGTGCGAGCGTAAGTACTTGTTGTTCTACTTTTATTTATAATATTCATTATTTGCATAGGTTTAAGTTTTCACTTCTGTCGGCAGTCCTCTTGACTGCTTTTTTTTCATGTATTTATCGGGATTATAAAAAAAATAAAAATATAATAAAAGTCGAATATATTATTAACGCATAACATTTAATATTTATAGTTTATATTTATAATACATTTCAATGTTAGCAGTAAGAAGTCAGGGTGTATTCATAATGTAATGGGAGTGCTTGATTTTTTTTTTACTTTTAATTAACATTATAAAATGGGACTTAAATAGGACTTAGCTAAATTAATTAGTTTTTTATTATGTATATTATTTTCGCCTTACAATAAACTTTGCAATTCACCTAGAGTTTATTCATAATAGTTGCTTACAATTATTTATTACAATTTCATAGAGTTTCGTAAATTATTGAGCTATTATGACTTATGAATTATTATGAATATTATAAATGTATATATATGTATATCATAGCGTAGTGCATAAATCTTAAAACTATTAAGTGGCAATGATTTTGTGATACAAATGATTGAATAATAAAGGGTTGAATACGCTGATATAATGCGCAACAGTTAATAGCGTACGAGTAAAAATTATTCTTTTATTATACCCTCAAAAATGATCTAGAAAGTCTTATTATTTATAATGGTTTACTATATAGTATATTTAGTGTATTTATAGTTATTTATTATATTTTAAATAAATCGTACATCCAATTTATTGCAAGCGTTAAAATTTCATTGAGGGGATCAAAATAGTGTATTTTGTTTTTGCAATATTTCAGCGTATTCATACATTTATTTAACTATCTGTCTAATACTATGTGTGACTACTGAGATTGTTCTCAAAAAGTCTATTATTGTATGACATAATATTATAATATATCTTATGACTAAAATAAATTATTATTTAGGAATTCCTTCTCATATAACTTACTATATCTATTTTTTTTTATTATTAGTGTGGTGTTCGTTTGCAAAATGTCATTTTCACCAGTCAGATTGTATGTGTGACAATTGTAGATTAATATAACAACTAATTAAATTATAAAATTAATATTTCTCAATGTTTTGTCAGATAATTTAATAAATAATGTTTTATATATTAAAAAAAAAGAAAAGCATAAAATTTATTAAAAATATAAAAAGTGTGATTAATATCACACTTTTTATATTTTATATTAATATATATAAATAAAAACCCGTTGAAATTGATAATACCATTATAAAAATAAAAGTTGTTCAAAAATAATATTAAAAAAATTATTTATCAGCTAAAATAATATGCATGGTAAGATGTAATGAACTTAAAAATTTATTATTTATTTTATAAAGCATATTATTGAACTCGTGTTATATAAATACTTCAATTCCCACACAAGCGACCACTGTTACTCGTGACTAGAAAGGTGAAAAATAATTCAATAACTAACAAAAAAAATTACAATTATCACTAGTAATAGAGGACATTAATTATAATTAACAATTAATATCGAGATTCAAAAGATACTTAACCTATGTCGTTACGACAACAAATAATTAACCTATTATTTAACATTGCTTTCACAAATTATTAATAAATAAATACCTTAGATATAAGTTTAAAGATATACATCAATTAAATTATAATTTTACTTTGAATAATTACGAATTATGACTCAAAAATATACAAAATGAAATCTACTTACAATTCTTCTATTCAAATACCTCGGGAAAGATTTTCGATATAGAATTTTATTGAATGAATTGAACCGTAAAAAATGTAATTTGATTCTTATTATTCATTAATCCTAGGTATAATAAAGTAAAGTTATACGCCGGCTTATAAGTTTTAGGTGGATGTGATATCAATTTTCTAACAGGCGATTACCATTCATTATTAGTATTATACACGACTTTACTACCAAATAATAGTTGGTGAAATAATTTTAACCAAAAAAAATTTTTGTAGGTTCTTTACCACGAAGTGATTTTCTATTATTTCTATTTCAACAATAATTATAATGGACCAAAACCATTTTGATTCAGTTTTTTACCTGCAGCCACGACAGTTCTTTCTGTTTTTAAAACATTATAGTATTCATGATGTTATAATTCGTAGTCTAGTGTAAGAACAATAATGTTTTTTATTATCTGAAGAATCGATTGAGTCGTTTATCATATGGTGGACAAAGTAACTTAAAACCTTTATATCTATCTATGTATAAAGGTGTTGCAGCAATATTTATTAAAATGACTGAATCACTGCATTAGAGATGCTAATATTGCCTAGGGATTAAACATTAATTAATAGTTACGTCGTCATCGAACGCTTAACATTACTATTGAAACTTAGTCTTTTAATGAAATAATATTTCTATACTTATAATTATTTATGTTTTCTTTCCCTTGGTTAAGACGTAAGGTCAATAAAAACTAAGAAATAAGGCACAAAAAATCTTTAAATACAATGCATACATTTATTGTAAGGATAAGAAAACAATATAAATATTGCTGAAGACGAAAAATTGACAATTCCTATTTTTGAGTTTGTGTAGCAAGACATTTGAAAATGTGGATTCTATTTAAATTTATTTTGAAATTGAGGATAGGAAGAAAATCCCTTTGGCTTAACAGAATCTTAAAATAGGAAAGAATATAGTTTAGGCTAAAATAGACCATAAGGAAAGTTCTTACTTCTGTGTGTTGAGCACTAGACTAAGAAATTATACGATGTACTTCTATGACAATAGAAAAACTGTAAAGAATTGTGTTTTTCATTATTGTATATAATTATACGGTCTAATAGTAATCAATACTAATGCAATCCATACTGATGCAATAAGTTTTAATTTCTATCCTCCATTTAAAATAATGTTTGAATCCTGATAAGTGTCACCTATTTCGATCAATTATATATTTAACAAGATTATTTGTATTATCAAGCAAAATTAATTACGAAGGCGGAAAATTACTGATTAACAAACTTAGAAAGAAAAGCAGGTATAGAACTGTTACTATAGTTAGGCAATTAGAAAATAATTCGATCAGATCAGGGTTTTAAGTATTTCTGACATTGCATTGTCTTATTGCATCAATTATAATCATACTTTGCTTTACAAACGTTCTTAACTCAATATTTACATACGGCTATTAAAATTATTCTCTTACTGAGAAGAAGAGAAGGGTTTTTTTTTTCAAATGTTTGTGAAAGTGGTTTATTTATTTCTGTATTTACATCTAATCGTGTTGGAAGCTCAACGCAAATTTCGTGTGGTTTCAACTACTTACTTAACATATAATTATTAAATCTATCATATGTAATATATGAGTTAATTATTATGATTATAAAAATGGAATTAATAAATAAATAACAAAACTGATAGCGTAAATTATGAATACTATTTACAATTTACTAACATTGGAGCGTTGAAAATTTAGAAAAATATTATTATGTTATTACAAAGATGTGTATCTAAACTAGAGGAGGTCTGCACTGAGTCGAAAAAGATCACGATCTGTATGGAGAAGTAGAAAAGTGATGCATACTTTATTTGACAAAATAAATTTAATTAAAATAAATATTATGTTTATGTTTAATTGAATCTCTGTTCTTTAACCTATAATTATTACTGAAAAAATTTAAAAGTAGAAAAGCATTTCTACTGCTTTTTGACTTGTACAAAATATTTTTTGAATTAGAAATTGTGTTACACAATTCAAATATATTTTTTACAAAAATAAAAAATAATTTATCCATATTGTTTCCTCCTCGAGTTTATAGCTAACATATCCAAATATTTAGTGATAGAATATTTGTTTCGATCAAGTATATTAAGTTAAAAATCTTTTAAAATTAACAGTAAAATAACATTTTACATTTCTTTAACATAAGTAATATCAAAGTTATAAAGTGAAATTATAATTAAATAATAATAACTTACGTCAGTTTGGAAGACGATCGATTAAACATGCAAATACGACTAACTTACAAGGTTATTTTTATAGTTGTATGTAAGATATTAAAGTCAACATTTTTAAAAGCAAACAATAGGAAATGTGCAATAAAGCATAATATTTGAAAAGTGTTATAGAAGAAATGACTACGAAATTCTAGATTTCGATGAACCTAATTATAAAGCGTTACGGATTATTACACTGACTTTTATTTCAAATAATATCTTATTAATTACGTGAAATTAAAACAAAAAAGTTTCACTAAAAATTTAAAATTTTAAAAATTATTATTGCTGTATCAATATTTTAGTGACGAAGCAAAGATCTATAAATACTACAGCATTCATTCAACTATTACTAATTTAGCACTAAAGGTAAATAAGAAATTAACGTAGAAAAATAACTTGTCAATTATAAATATTATTTAAATTTCTATGTTGATCTGCTATATTTACATGTCAACATTTCGGTTAAGTTGATTCTTAAAATTATTGACAGCCATGTGATAGCTGACTATGAGTTCATAACTCTTATACCCGATGTAGATAAACTTGTTGTTAAAATACATAGGTATTGGCTATCATCAAATGACAAATAAAATAATATTTGTACACAAAAATACACACAACTCTTATCTAGTCTTAATTATAACATATATTTGGCACAATTACAATCTTCAAGTTAACAATATAACACAACGGAGCAAATAAATATGAATAACAAATTTATCTGACACCGTGTCTGCAAGTTGACTCATTCGTCGACTAACTCTAAAACACTGAGAAGCTAATCATTTATTATAATTATATAAATATAACTTATAATTAATTTACGATACCCATTAAATCTTATTGACGAGTGTTCTAGCATGTTGGGTTTATTGTTTTTTTTTTTATTAATCTATCTAATGTCAGTTATATGACAGAATTCACTACTTCGCTTACCCGTTTATCACCCGAAATATTTATAATATATTAGCAGACGTTATATCTGCGACTAACAATTTCGAAATTATATAATGTTAAATATTCATATGTATGTAAAAGTATGTTTAGGGAAATCTTAACGATGTGCTAATAGACTAACATTGTTTTAAAAAAAAATATATTGAGCCAAGTGTTTCTGTGTTCAATGAAAAATACTAGCCACTGCTAAATATATCTAGAACGAATGATGAATTAATGATTTTACTGAGATTTTTTTGTTAAAGCATAAAATGGAAATAAAGTAGCTTGAACAATAATAACAGCGAAATATTTGGCTTACTAAAAATAAAACTTGATATTTCAAACGTTTTGCAACTGAATATATTCATAAAGAAGTTAAAAAAAAAACGAAAATTACAAAACTATAACATTCAAACTTAAATGTCCTCCTAGTTTAAATACAACAAATGAAAACAGTTGCAGAAAGTATAAAGCGATAATACTTGGAAACACAACATATGATGGTCTGATATTTTAACAAAAAAAGAAGGGGGGGGGGGTATGATAACTCAGAATTATTTGATCATTAATCGTTGTATCAATACAGCTCATCAATATTTTATAATAAAATTAATACATTACTACTGTCGAATTACGTTTTTATAGAAAAATTCATGAAACAACGTAACATGTACCGCGTTGAAAATTATCCAGCAGTTTAACCCACTCAGATTAAATTATACTTAACCCCCAAAATTCACAATTCATATAAGTGTATATAGTATATTATACACAATGGTTTAATTCTAAACATTCCATACGATACATCATACATTTCTAAACACATTAACCCTAAGTTATTTTAGAAAATCTAATCATTATTTTATTTTGCAGTCATATAAAAATAACAACAGACCGTTTTTTTTTCTAGCAAATATCTACAATAAAAGTACGGATAATTACTGAATAGTGTGGGAAGCCAGTGGACCTAACTAATTTATTGATAAATTACATAGTTCATAATACTAAATTGGTGTATTTCGGTGGTGCAATAGCACGTTCCTACTTTTTTTTTATTTAAAAAACGACGTGATTGTGTAAATTAAAAAAATAAAATAATATTAATTGAGGATACGTTACAATTCCATCCAAGAATTCCTTTGAAGTGTTTTATATTAGAATCTGTTTATAAGTGACGACAGCGTAACTTCAACTACTATTCAACATATCAACCTTTAGCGAGCTTTCCACAACATCTAATAAATTAGACCATTCTTCACATTTTATTATAAGTATCAGCTAAATCTAAACTAGCCATTTTATGCTTTATTTCCGACACAAATAGCTATACACATTCAATAACACTTATAATTATCAAGACGAACCACACAAAACAATTTTGTTATTTTTTTTTTATTTATTTATTTTACAATATCCATCCCTGTTTTCCTAACTGCTCGCTGTGGATTTTTTTTCATCATTAATATCAATAACTCTGAATTTATCTAAGTAATTATCTAACAAACATTATCATGAATTTACTTTTGACATATCAAGTACGCGGCTCGAAATATTTTTTTTTTATTACTTTAGACTGCTACAAATAACCTACGGAATGGGTTGAAGTAAAATAACAAACGCTACATGCGTTTAAACACAAATAATATTAAATTACAAATACAATATGAGACGTGAATTTAAAAAACATAATTTAATATTTAAGATGAATCTAATCTAAGTAAAAAATAATGTAATGTTTATTTAATTTACATACTAAAGTCACAATCCTCAACAATGATTTATTACCTAACAGTATAAGTGGTAAAGTGCCAATAAGTGAGTAAAGACTTTACGATTGGTGAAAATTTTTGTGTGAAATATAAATCAGGAGACATTCATGTACTAAATTTACCCTGTACTCTAGGATTTATAGTGAAATTACTGTTAATATTAACATTAGGGAAGAAAGTTTAATGCGACATTCAACATTCTCCCATCGGAGTTGCTCTGGCGCATACAAAACTTAAGCTTTAAAGTGTGAATTTATCAGTCATTATATTTTCTTTTGGGCAAGCATTCGTTTTAATTCTTATAATTAGATCAAATTATATCTAAGCGAATACGAAAAGATTTAACTATTGTCAATAATTCTAGCACGCTTAAAAAATAAAATGAAAACTTCGTCCTGTTGGCAAAAATCGGAACTATAACAGCACAATGATAGATTTGGCACTCCGTATTAAAAAAACTATTAAAACAAGTTATCAAACTACCTAAGAATATTCGACCTTTATAAAAACGTATTTTTTACAATTGGCAGTCAATTGTTTTACACAAAATTTATCTAGTAAATTAATTTATCACCTTCGCGATGTGACTATTATCTATTGGGCATTATGATAAGTGTCTCTTACGATGTACCGATGACTAGGCGTTTAACCTAAATTGTATCTACAATCCCTTAAGACATAACTACTAAAAAGGAATTATTACATTCGTCAATAAATCGATATTGTCCTTATGATTTTTACGCGAGTACGCAGTTTATCAAATATTATAATATAAGGTAATTCAAATTTAATACATTCATAATTAAATACATATTCTAAATAGTCCGGCTCTCATCGAGGACGTTTGCTCGTAACTATTATTACAAATTTTTGATTGCTAATCGACATAATTATTGAATGTTTACCACTTTACAATACTTACACATTATGAATTTGAGCTCAATTTATTCGAAGTAAACCTTAATGTAAACTATCTATGACATTATTTTTTCCCGCTAACGTTTTGAAATTTGAAAAAAAAAATATTACTATCGCAAGAAATAATTATAATCACCTAATGATAAACTGTACAATATTTGTGCGCTCATATCAAATTATTACATGGAAAAGAAAATATTCCGTTATTAATAATATGTAAAATTAAATCGTTTCTCTTAAAGTATACAAATGTTCAAAACAGCAATTCTAATATAAAAATATTTTGTGGCGGATTCGGTGTCAACACAAAGCGGCCGTTGCTTGAAGTCGGTGTGACACGAACATTGAAGGACACTGTTTCGACATAGTTTTTATTACCTTTCTATATAAAAAGACGGCTTCGGATACACCAATGGCGTGTATACGTCCTTCAGCGCACCGGGCGCTTGGCACCACACTGAGCACAAATACACATAGTTCTCGCCTAACAGTTCCCATCTGGGGGCTTTACACAGATCATCCATGCCACCACATAACGATTAGCTCCCAGAACGTCTTCGGCGGCGAGTGGCCGAAGACGTAAGACGAATTTCAGAGACCCGGGTCACCTTCAGAGCCCATCTTTAGTAGCTCTAATTTCTTCTTCGCAATCTTCGAATAGAGAATGTCGATTGGTTTGGTGTTATCGTAAAAAGTGGGTGCTCTGAAGATTATCAGCGCTGTACCAAGAACACAAGCTATCGTGAATGCGAATAGAAAGATTCTGTCCAAGACCATAGCTACGTACTTCCAGTCGTCCTCCACCTAAAACATATTTTTAACAATTCAACAGTGTTTAATTAACTAAACAATAAACGCTTAAGGATGGAATAAAATAGATAATCTATTACTTATTAAATAGAATCTATTTTTAAAAAAAAAAACGCCTTGTATTAAACAAATATTTTATTTCACTTATGGTTTTTTTATTAACTATAATGGCAGATAGATAAATGTACTTTTTGTGAAAAGCTATGATCTAGCCTTAACCATCCGAGGTGACAGAAAGGCAACGTGGGTTTATATAACCTACCATATTTAGCCACGCCAATTATTGGGGTACCTACTCCCGTCGAGGTCAAATCTCTGACGTTTTTCTGCGGGAGTATTACATCGTCTTCAGAGATCTCTATTGCGTTCTCAAGTAAGCGGATATCAGGTACAGGTACTTCCACATTCTTACATCACAGGGGACATTTTGAAATAATACATATATACCTACTTAAAACGCTATGCTATATTAATACGAATATAGCAGGAATCCAAAAGACTTACGCTTTCAAACTTATCCTTATTTTTGACGTGCTGTGCAATAAATCTAGAACCCTCTATAGTCTTTTCCATCTCTCTCACGAAAGGTTTATCTAGAGATGGACTACCGTCATCTAAATCCAAGGGACAGGGGGATCCAGGAGGCGGAGAAAAGAGTTCATCGTCACCACCCGGAGGAGGTGGTGGGGAAGGTGGCATTCCAGGAAGTTCATACTCATCGCAACCCCACTCCTTAAACTTTCCATCCGAATCATCTGGACCGAAGACATCAGTCAGTACCTGAAACAAAATTTAGATTAAGTGTACTAATAAATAAATGTAAAAGACAAGAAGCAGACTGATCATCATCTCCTCCTCCATAATGGGAGGGAAATTGACCTACTATACCACGCTGGCCATACGTGTTGGTATAGGGTTTGGTTTCGAGTTTACTTTGAATTGTATCCTTACTCTGTCACCACACAGAAATGAAAGAAAAGAAAAAAAATAGACTATTTTAGAGCAATAACGGCCATTGAATTAAATGCCAAGTGATTAAAATGTCAGTGCGCATTTTCTGATGGGCAGTGTATCGACGCCGCAGCTTAAGCCGGCTCACAATTAGGCGTGGAGGTTTCGGTTCGAGCCGTGTCTGCTAGCATAGCTCGTATATATCGCACGATCCGTCCGCAGCCACCAGGGTAACATAAATAACGAAGGCCGAGCGCGCTCGTTAAGTCCGCCCGCCGTTGAGTAATAAAGGAAAATCGAAATGGAATGAAATTGGGCTGGAAGCGATATTTTTTCGATACAGAATACAATGAATTTAGAATAACTTGAAAAAAAAAATATTTTCCAGACGAGACATGTAGTTGAGAACAATTAAAATACATATTATTTAAGCCATTTTCGACTTAGTTGTTATGTCGTTCTATTCTATTCTGTTTGTTTTGAATTCGTTGAAGAGAAATATTTGAATAGGGGAAAATCTCAATGAGAAAAATCCCGTGTTGTTTTTTTTTGCTCTGAATGAGATTCACTCAAAAGAACTTCATTTGTGAGCACTTTTATTTTACGAATTTAATTAAAAGGCGAGTCAGCGGGGTTTATTGCTGGCGTCTGTGTCATGGAAACGGCTATGATATAATGAATGTTAATCATTCTGATTTGATTCACTGAATGGCATATTTTAGTTTGATTCTAAATTATTACATACATATCATCATGCCATATGCCTTGCAGGGTAGGCAGAGAGAACAGAGTGCCAGAGAATTCTATCCTTGCATACTTCACTCGCTTCCTCAACATTCATAATTCTCTTCATACACGCTCGCCGGTTTCAGAGACTTGACTCCATCTTCCTTCAGTACGTGACCAATCTGGTCTAGGTTAGTCTCGGTCTTACCCGGTACCTACATCCTTCCACTTTCGCATTGTATATCTTCTTAACCAGACGTTCGTTTGACATTCTTTCCACATGTCCGAACCATCGGAGCATTCCCTTTCGCATCTTTACACCAATACTCTCTTTCATACCTACTCGCTCTCTTACATCGTCGTTACAAATGCGTTCGGTCAGCCTAACTCCACAGATTTTCCGTAGAGATCACATTTCGACCGCATTCATTAAATAAATTTTTATGTATAAATAATAATTAATAATTATTATGAATAAATAATAAATTATTATGTACTAAATTATTATGAATTCATATTTCTTACCTCAATTGGTTTATCATCATCATCATCGTCATCGTCCGGTGGTTTTTCTGGTCTTTGTATGCATAATATTTTTGGTAAAAAATCTATGAAGACTTTTCTTACCCACGGTGCCATGTGGTGTGTAACTGGCGATCTAAAATTTATATTTAGCACCACAATAGTGACTACTACAGATAATGTGACAAGCATCATAGTGAATAATAAATATTTTCCTAGCAAAGGTACAGTTAAAGATGTCGGTGGTATAATTTCTGCTAACAGCAAGAAGAATACAGTTAAAGATAGGAGAATAGAAATACAGAGTGAGATTTTCTCTCCAGAATCTGATGGTAGATAGAATACCAATACGGAAAGGAATGAAATTCCAACACAAGGAATAATTAGATTGACTGTATAAAAAAGTGTTTTTCTTCTAAGTGTTATATTGAAAATTATGTCAGGGTAAGGTTCTTCACAACATGAGTAGAACTTTTCATTTCTTGTTGCTGGTACCCTCATAATATCCCATTCTACTGAGATGTAATATTCGGACAGATCAATTCCCATTCCTATACGATCAGAGTCTGGTGTCTGCTTTAAATGCCTTAAGTCCACCTAGAAAAGAAAATAAATATTAGTATTTAAACATCATCATTCTCCTACTCTTATCCCAATTACTTGGGGTCGATACAATATGTACTTAAAAATGTTATTCATTAATATATGAATTACTATATATTTGAATAGTATGGAGTGATATGAGGAAACGATCTCACTTCAGTATAATGTCGCAGGGAATCGGCGTCCAAGTAGTGGCAGTCTGGTGTTGCCCTTCCTTCAGTGAGCAAGACACCTAGAAGCCCTTTCTGGGTGGATTTTGATTAGGAGACAGCAGTCTAGCTGTAACTCCTGCTATTATTAAGGTCCATGAGCGGCAGTAAAACTTACTTTCAGGTGTCCTGCTTACTCGTTTGCTGCCATAAGCAACAGAAAAAAATAATTTAATCCCCATTTTTAATTAAAAGTCTGGTTGTTTTTTAATATTTGAAAAATCATCATCATCTCAGCTCATATATTTACTATGCCACGCTGGTCAGACGTGTTTGTATAGGGTTTTGTTTCGACTTTTCCTTCTCTTTCATAGATGTTATATGCGTTTCATATCGCATAGTCGTCTCTTACGATCACCCACTGGTAAGACAGGGGGTGGTGAAATGATCAATATTTCAAAAATAGCAAATATATATAAGTTTCAAGATATAAAAATTTCAATATCTCATTTTCGGACTCTAAAGAAACAGATATTTTATTTAATAAGGTTAGGGACAAGGTGAAATATACTGTACTTCTTTAGTATTACTATTATTTATTACCTTAAAATAAATTAATTGAGAGAGATCACTAAAATTAAATACAGCACAATTTGAAAGCAAACTATAAGAAAATAACCAATGTAGAGCTATTCATTATTAAGGAATCAAACCATTCACGCGGAGCTTTACAAATTGCTATTATTGCTATCTCGGATAAGTATTAAAGGTAAGAGCGAGACAACACCTAAATTCCTTTATGAGCCTTAACTTGAACGATATAAGGTGCAGATATAAGCTGACTTTATTTATGTGAAGTAGTATGACCGCAGATTTATTGCGTTCCTTAATATCGAATGCGTCTATTTTACGTATAAACTGTATGATATTTTAATCATCATCATCATCATCACAGCCCATATATGTTCCACTGTTGGGCTCGGGCCTCCTCCGTAATGGGAGGAAAATTAACCTACTATACCACGCTGGTCAGACGTGTTGGTATAGGGTTTAGTTTTCTGGGACGCGGTCGCAACCTTCGAGGCAGTAGTCTCGCGGAAAGAGGCGGCGGAGCGAGTGCGCGAGGAGCGTCTCCTCGACGACGCGAGCCGCCGCCGGCGACGGGGGCGGCGCAGGCGCGATTATCTGCGCCTGATGCCGCCCTAGCCGAGGCCGCGGGTGATTTTTTTTTTTTTTTTTTTTTTTTTTTATTGCTTATGGCGGCAAACGAGCAGACAGCACACCTGATGGTAAGTGCCACTGCCGCCCATGGACCTTTGCCAATGGTATAGCTAGGCCGCTGCCTACCAATACAACCCTGAACCCACCCCAGTTAGGCTTCCGGCTCTCTCGCTCACCGAACGAAGCGCAATAGCACATTGCTATTACTCAGACGTCGATCTTCTGCGAGAGTGTGGTACTACCCCGGACGGACCGGCCCGCGACTGTAGACAGAGAACTGTCCACAGCGTGGTCCTACCACAATAAACTGGATCTGGATCGGAGAATTAGTCCGTCACCCGCCGAGAGGCCGACCGCGTGAGGAAAGACCGACATCCTATCCGAGGGAGAGACGTCGATCGAGGAGAGGGTACTCCTCAGGGGTATTCCGTCGGGCCGACCAATGACGTCAAGTCACTCTGCTCCGGTGGTCGGCCCAACGACGAAGGCGACGTTACGGGTGGATTACGGGTGTGCGTGCTTACGCCCCTGTGTCATCCCGGATAGAGTGGTGCGAGGAGTGCGGCGACCGTAACCCAACCAAAAAAAAAAATAGGGTTTAGTTTTAAGTTTTCCTTCTTCTGCATGGATGTTATGTGCGTTTTATATCCCTTAAGCGTCTCTTACGATCACCCACGGGTAAGAGTAAGGGGGTGGTGAATTATGTTCTTACTCCGTCACCACATGGATAATATTAATTTTTAATATTAAATTTAAAACTTAAGCACAGGGCTTACTAATATGGACACTATCATAAATGAATGCTATCAAAATTTACTTCGTGAGTGTCCTAAGACCTAAAAAACCATAACAACTTGTGCTAATACCCTTTAGTGCTGGGAAAGAATGACTTGAATTTGGATAAAACTCCGTATACAATAATATTTTCATCTTGTTTCACCTGAGTTAGAAAAGAAAATATTGTGGTTCACGAGGATATTATGATTCTCTGTTATTTTATCCATCTAATCTTAGTGGAGTTTATATAAATATGTTTAAATATATATCTTATTTCTTTAGTTATTGCTCAATGTAATCTTTGAAATCAACTAAGCCAAACCAAGCCAAATTATATGACATGTCACAACGTATTTTTAAAGGTATTTGACCTCTCCCAGTTTCACAAATACCTTTTTAAGGACGTATATATTTCGATTATCTTAAAAAGAATTAAGTTGTTAATATTGTTCAATAGTAATTTTAAAATTGATGAGGTTTTTTTAAAAATACGCTTTCTGTTCAAAAAAATACTAGAAGTATCATAAATAATGCTTTGCATCGTTAGTTAGAGACTCTGTAACTGAAACCTACTGTTATACGTACCCTGGATAATTCATCATCATCATCACAGCCCATAAATGTCCCACTGTTGGCCCTCCTTCGTAATGGGAGGGAAATTAACCTACTATACCGCGCTGATCAGACTTGTTGGTATAGGGTTTTGTTTCGAGTTTTCTTTTTCTCGCATAGATGTAATACATACATACATATCATCACGCCATATCCCTTGCAGGGTAGGCAGAGAGAACAGAGTGCCAGAGAACTCTATCTCTGCATACTTCACTCGCTTCCTCAACATTCATAATTCTCTTCATACACGCTCGCCGGTTTCGGAGACTCTTGACTCCACCTTCCTTCAGTACATGACCGATCTGGTCTAGGTAGGTTAGTCTCGGTCTCCCTCGGTACCTACATCCTTCCACTTTCGCATTGTATATCTTCTTAACCAGGCGTTCGTTCGGCATTCTTTCCACATGTTTGAACCATCGGAGCATTCCCTTTCGCATCTTTACACCAATACTCTCTTTCATACCTAGTCGCTCTCTATAGATGTAATATGCGTTTTATATTCCTTAGTCGTCTCGTACGATCACCCAGGGGTAAGATATGGGGTGGAGAATAGTATTCTTACTCCGTCACCACACGGAAACCCTTTATAATTATAACCAAGCAAAAGTATGCTTATAAACTTTGTTAAATATATATTCTGAAATACAGACACGAGTGAAACAATCGCCACTAGATGACGTGTTAAAATGTATAATTTATTGTCTTTTCAAAACCAAAACTAAAAATAAGTAATTATAATAAAAGAAAACTAAAACTAGAAGGCAAAAGGAATTGGCTCAGTTTTTACTGTCACTAAGTACAGCGCACTAAGATATACAATGCGAAAGTGGAAGGATGTAGGTACCGAGGGAGACCGAGACTAACCTACCTAGACCAGATCGGTCATGTACTGAAGGAAGGTGGAGTCAAGAGTCTCCGAAACCGGCGAGCGTGTATGAAGAGAATTATGAATGTTGAGAAAGCGAGTGAAGTATGCAGAGATAGAGTTTTCTGGCACTCTGTTCTCTCTGCCTACCCTGCAAGGGATATGGCGTGATGATATGTATGTATGTATGTAAGTACAGCGCTGATTTTCAGCCATCCCTGTGTATTTATTCTATTGCGTTACATGTGTGTGTGTGCTTGCTTGCATGTGCTTGAGCGCGCGCGCGTGTGTGCCTATGCGAGTGTTTTTGTGTGTAGACATGATAAAAGATTTTGAATGATAATAATTTTTATTTTACTTTTATCATTATAGAGGAGATAAATCTGCAAAACCTTGTTGCAAACATTTTAATAGATTGTAAGATATATTTTATAAAGACAAAAAAACTCCGTGAGAAATAAATATATCTAGTTTTCAAATTAATGAAATTTAGTATTAAATATGCTTGATTATTTATAAAATCCCGATTACGAGCGAAAAATGATGGTCACACGTGGGATCCCACTTGTGAAAATAATTTTTCGCTCGTAATCGGATTTTTTATAAATATCTAGTTTTGTTAATAATCATCGTTTATATATCTATAAATAAAAAAAACAACAAATGTATTTAAAACTAAAAAAAGAACCTTAAAGCTTACTTTTGATTACATTCCCTGAAAATGTTTCTTTATACATTCCTTTAAAGATCCCCAGTCTTTTTGTTTCATAAAATTTTATTACGTGAAATGACTTTGTAAAGGGAAATTGTTTTACAAACGATAACAAAAACTTTGATAACAAGTCTATCTTCTATGTAGTTCACCGTCATAATTATATTTGCCAAGTAATAATATCTCATAACGATTTTCAAATACTTTATATAAATGCCTGTCTTTTGTAACACAGTTTTTAATTAATATAATAGACAGTGTACTAACTGATATTTTGTATTTATTTTTACTTTTTAAAATAAAGATTTTTTTGTTTTTTTTTTAAATGAGTGTTATTTTTGCGATAATAAATTCTAATGTTTATGAGATTACATGTATGGAATACAATTATGTTTAAGTATCTTTTCGCTTATTCATTTGATTTTGTTCTACCCTTGAATATTTACAGTTATTTTTATATTTAACTAGCTTCTGCCCGCGGCTTCGCCCGCGTAAAAGGTTACTTTCCTAAAGTTTTTGATCCCCTATTTTTATTTTTGACCGTCGGTAATACAGTGCAACGGTATTACAATACTCAGGATTGGAACTTCATTACTGGACTGCTAGATGGCGTTGAAGAAGTTAGATTTTGAGATTTTTGACAAACAATTTTTTTATTTTTCATATAATTTTTTTTTTTAATTTATTTTAATAAAAAGTATCCTATGTTACTTTTAATACCTCCAAGAATATGTGTACAATGTTTCATGATGATCGGTTGAGTAGTTTTAGCGTGAAAGCGTAGCAAACAAACTTACATTCACATTTATATATTAGTAGGGATATAAAAAGATAAAGAATGACCACCAAAATCATCGATGTTTTAAGTATTCAAATTTTTTAAAGCTTTTTATTTCAGTACAGATAGAGGTTTTTGACACTAATGATATTAAATTTTTTAATGATTTTTTTTAATGATAAAAATATATATTTCAAGTTAAATTATAACATTAAGGGCTTAATAATCTTAATAATATTGTATTGCTTCGGGGACTTTAAAATATATATAATTAACGGACATAGAATATATCCAGGCTAATAAAAACTATTTATGGATCTAATGGATCTCTATGGATTAAGTTTTTCCTGCGTGAGAATGGAACCCAAGAGTGCTGGTGTCCATACTCTAATACTCGTTCATTTAACCGATTTTTATGACTACTACTAGAACGTGAGAGTTGGTGATAATTGTATTTTTAACCCATCACCAATAGAGAAATTTCATGTTTCAATTAAATTTATTTAATGTGTTTTTATTAAGATTATCATTCATCATTCTCCTAATCTTATTCCAATTACTTGGGGTCCATGTAATATGTACTCTTCTTTCATAGTACATATTGGAAAAGTTATTGACAATAGTTTTATGACCAGCCGCCTGCTAGACGTCAACCCTCCTACCACCGAAGACAAAGATCGGGTACCGGTGGTCCGCTCGCACGGCGAAGAGAGAGGATTTTACGGTGGGTCTATGGGATCACGCGCCGCCTTCTCCGTCACCCCGGACCGATTTGGCGGGGCGAGACGCACCCATAGCCCACCAATAAAAAAAAAAAAAAAGACGTCAACCCTCCTTGGGAATGTAATTGTTGACCAAACAGCATCAGATGGATTTGGCCCAGGTCGTTATAAAGCTCTTAGTCGTCTTTTACAACATCCACGAGCAAAGTAAGAGTTGGTAGTATTCGTCGCCGCTACAACACAGCTACTGTATTAAGATTATCATTAATGTCGTTTTATCGAAGAAAAACAATAAACTAAAATAACAATAGTCTTATATTTAATAAAGATTTTCTTATTGTTTTTAAACAACAAACTTAAAAGTGGTAAAGAGCAACACTGTTGACAGTTTTTTTCTCTAGAGCAGTGGGCCCGGTTCGCTCGGCGTAGTACCACAGTCTCACAGAAAATTGACGATTGAGTAATGGCAATGTGCTTTTGCCTTTCGTTCGTTGAGCGAAAGTGCTGACAGTCGAACTTTCCAGGTGGGTTTGGATTGATAGGCAATGGCCTAACTTTGCCATTGGTATTGCAAAGGTTCATGGGTGGCAGTAACACTTACTATCAGGTATGTTGCTTGTTTACCATCATACACACATACATATCATCACGCCATATCCCTTGCAGGGTAAGCAGAGAGAACAGAGTGCCAGAGAACTCTATCCTTGCATACTTCACTCGCTTTCTCAACATTCATAATTCTCTACATACACGCTCGCCGGTTTCGGAGACTCTTGACTCCACCTTCCTTCAGTACGTGACCAATCTGGTAGGTTAGTCTTGGTCTCCCCCGGTACCTACATCCTTTTACCATCATAAGTTTAGCATTGTAAGTAATAAAAAAAATATTAAGGCTCTAGGTTGCTGTTGTTTCATAAATCATTCAGTCAATTATCAACTATATTTTGGTGTTTGGAAAAGAACTTTATTATAATATTTATACGTACCATATAGCCGTCATAACTCCAAGAGCCAAACTTCATGAAGCAAGTCTGCTCATCAAATGGAAAATATTCCACATCAATTTCACAGAACGACTTGTAAATGGCTGGTGGTTTCCAAACCACTTTGCCGTCATGGTGCAAGATTGCCTTCGTCATGATCGTCACTTCATAGTTACCATCAGCACTGCAAACAAAACAACTGGTTAATTATCAACATCAGCTTATTGAACTCATCTCCTATGCAATGGATAATATATAATCTCCATGAAGGGGATAATCACCATCATCATCATCTCAGCTCATATGCGTCCCACTGTTGGGCTCGAGCCTCCTCCATAAAGGGAGGGTAATTGACCTACTATACCACGCTGGTCAGACGTGTTGATATAGGGTTTCGTTTCGAGGTTTCCTTCTCTCGCATAGATGTTATATGCATTTTCCCTAGTCGTCTCGTACGATCACCCAAGGGTAACATAGGGGGTGGTGAATTGTATTCATACTCCGTCACCACACGGAAAGGGGATAAAGTCATGGGAATTTATGTTATAAATTGTCCACGAGAGTAATCATCTCATCATCATCTCAGCTCATATACGCTCCACTGCTAAGCTCGGGCCTCCTCTACAGTGGGAGAGAAGTGAACCTACTATACCATGCTGGTTAGAAGAATTGGTAGAAGTTTTATTTCGAGTTTGCCTTCTTTTGCAGATATGTTATCTGCTTGCGTCCCTCGTTCATCTCTTTTGATCATCTATAGGTAAAAATCTTACGCCGTCATTACACAAATATACAGAGTACTACTGCTTATATTTTTGGTGTTCTCTTAGTCAGCTTGTTTGACTTAGAGAGGAAAGTAAGTGGTATTGACGCATTGTGCTCTTGACTGGTCAGTTCGATGTATTATTTAAATTTTTGTAGTCATCATCATCATCACAGCCCATAAACGTCCCACTGTTCCCTGTGTCCCTCCGTAATGGGAGGGAAATTAACCTACTATACCGCGCTGGTTAGGCGTTTTGGTATAGGGTTTTGTTTCGAATTTTCCTTCTCTCGCATAGATGTTATATGCGTTTTATATCCCTTAGTCGTATCATACGATCACCCACAAGTAAATAAAAGTAAGAAAGGTATGCGGGGTGGTGAATAGTATTCTTACTCCGTCACCACACGGAAAAAAATATAAATATAAATTGAAACTTGTGGTATTTAAATAAAAATAAATAAGATTTTTTCTTTTTCGTAGTTAACATGAAATATGTAAAATGTAAGTAGATAATATGGTTTCAAGAGAAGAAGTTAGAGTCTCTAAATAAATTATGATCCAATATGTATATCAAAAATTAGTGGACAAGGCCTCCAAGTTGGCTGTGGATCAAAACTAATGTCTCAATATTTATGTGTTGGTCTTATCCAGTGGCTTTAGAGATTCGCAATGCGCTGAATCTTAATTTTTTTTTTGGCGGTGGTCTATGGAGTTGTCACTTCCCGCTAAATCCCTCCGGGACTAGAGACGAAGCGGCGCGCGATCCCATAGATCCACCCTACATATTCCTCTCTATGCCGAAGCAAGCGGTCCACCGGAACCTGGTCCTTGTTTACGGTGGCCCGCGCAGCGGTTTACCTTCGCGGGTATTCTTTCTAGTCCATGCCCCAGAAGCTTTCGCCGTCAGAGCATAATAGTTACACGAAAGCAGTGAAAACTTTTAGGATTCACAATGTTATAAATTAGTAAACATTTTTAAGAACATTTATTGTTAGACATTATTCTTATCAATATATGAATATACATACATATCATCACGCCATATCCCTTGCAGGGTAGACAGAGAGAACAGAGGGCCAGAGAACTCTAGCCTTTCATACTTCACTCGCTTCTTCAACATTCATAATTCTCTTCATACACGCTCGCCGGTTTTGAAGACTCTTGACTCCACCTTCTTTCAGTACGTGACCAATCTGGTCTAGGTAGGTGAGTCTCGGTCTCCCCCGGTACCTACATCCTTCCACTTTCACATTGTATATCTTCTTAACCAGACGTTCGTTCGGCATTCTTTCCACATGTCCGAACCATCAGAGCATTCCCTTTCGCATCTTTATACCAATACTCTCTTTCATACCTACTCGCTCTCTTATGTCGTCGTTGCGAATGCGGTCGGTCAGCCTGACTCCACAGATTTTCCGTAAGGATCGCATTTCGAAAGCATTAATTTTGCTTTCATGCTCTTTTCTGCATACTCAACTCTCGCTTCCATATAGTAATGCTGGGACAAGCACTGCGTTATGTATTGCTACACATGCCTTCTGGCTGAAGTGGTGGCTACCGAGATGTTGTCCCAACGCTCCATTCACTCTATTTCCCGCATTCACTCTTGGTGTGTCATCATCAGTGGTGTACCTTCCATCTCGGCTAAAACCACATCCAAGATATACAAATTCATCCACTTGCTCTAGTACATCATTACCTATTTTTACTCTTACATCTGTTCTGGCTTCATCTCATTCAAAGACCATTTATTTTGGTTTTGCTCACATTCACGCGTAGATATATGAATATACTAAAAATATTTAGTTTTATTGTACTGTTTGGAACGGAAAAAAAATATATCATCATTTAATCATCTCAGCCCACATATGTCCAATGGGACATATGTGGGCTGAGATGATTAAATAATGATATATTTTTTTGGTAGCGAACTGTATTCTTACTCCGTCAGCACACAGACAGACAAAAATATATACTACAATCAAATGTATAAATACATATCAATTTTTTAAAATTTATTCAATTGGATTTTAATCTATTTATATTTCGAAAATCAAATATTGCCAAGATAGTCTGTCTATACTACTCAGCTATAGCAACTAGATATTGCACGGTCGAAATTACTAAACCCACCCATGTAATCATGTAATCATTCACACTATATACACGTACAATTTGCGTTTAGACGAGTTTAGTGTTTTTTCCCCATTTAGTACCCAAAGTGCTTAAGAAATTATCACTTTAATTATTACATAAGCCAATCTATAGACGCTAATGAAGACCAGTTGTTTATTGAACCCAATCATTATTAAGATCGACACGCTTAATCAGTTTGATACTTGTTACTTGTCATGCTTAAGCGTTTGATTTATTGATACATTCTGAATTAGGCTGAGGATGTAATTGTTTATACTGTACAAATTGGTAAAGATTAATAAGCACAAGTTTATTATCAGTATGTGTTATCAATGATGAATTATGACACGGAAATGTGGTCCTTAAATGTCGGCCTCATAATTACGCTCATAATCACTCAGCAAACAAGAATAATGGTAGGACCACGTTGTGCACAGTTCTCTGTCTACAGCCGCGGGCCGGTGCGTCCGGATTAGTACCACACTCCCGCAGAAGATCGACATCTGAGTAATGGCAATATGCTATTGCGCTTCGTTTGGTGAGCGAGAGCCTGAAGCCCAACTGGGGTGGGTTTGGGGTTTGTATTGGTAGGCAGCGGCCTAGCTATACCCTTGGTATTGCAAAGGTCCATGAGCGTCAGAGACACTTACCATCAGGTGTGCTGTTTGCTGGTGTCTGTGCTCGTTTGCCACCATTAGCAATAAAAAAGAAAAAAATATGCGCACACTTAAGTGGCAATGGGTAGACCATATCGCTCGATGAAACGATAACTGTTGGGAAGAAAGATTCTCGAGGGGCGACTATGTATATGACGACGCGCTGAAGAACACCCAGGCACCAATTGGACCGACGTCTTGGTGAAGATTGCTGTGAGGCGTTGGATACGGGCGGCACAGGATCGCACTCTATAGTGTACTACGAACTGTAGTAGATAGCGAATCAATGATGAATTATGTTTAAGAATAAATTGCGTCACCATCCCTTAAAATTGCTACAGTAGTCGTATAAGCAGACTAAGATCATTAACAGAATAGGCAAGAGCTGTCTTTTGAGAAACTTATAAGAAACAACTAAGAACGCTACTAGAACAAGTGGATGAATTTGTATATCTTGGATGTGGATTTAGCCGAGATGGAAAGTACACCACTGATATAGAGCGAAGAGTGAATGCGGGAAATAGAGTGAACGGAGCGTTGGGGCAACTTCTCGGCAGCCACCACCTCAGCCAGAAGGCACGTGTAGCAATACATAACGCAGTGCTTGTCCCCACGTTACTGTATGAAAGCGAGAGTTGGGTATGCAGAAAAGAGTATGAAAGTAAAATTAATGCGGTCGAAATGCGATCTCTTCGGAAAATCTGTGGAGTTAGGCTGACCGACCGCATTCGCAACGACGACGTAAGAGAGCGAGTAGGTATGAAAGAGAGTATTGGTGTAAAGATGCGAAAGGGAATGCTCCGATGGTTCGAACATGTGGAAAGAATGCCGAACAAACGTCTGGTTAAGAAGATATACAATGCGAAAGTGGAAGGATGTAGGTACCGAGGGAGACCGAGACTAACCTACCTAGACCAGATCGGTCAGGTACTGAAGGAAGGTGGAGTCAAGAGTCTCCAAAACCGGCGAACGTGTATGAAGAGAATTATGAATGTTGAGGAAGCGAGTGAAGTATGCAGAGATAGAGTTCTCTGGCACTCTGTTCTCTCTGCCTACCCTGCAAGGGATATGGCGTGATGATATGTATGTATGTATGTACTAAGAACGCTAGGAGATAATAGCAATGCCACCGAAGTCAAAGATCGGGTACCGGTGGCCCGCTCGCACGGCGAAGAGAGGAGTTTGCAGGGTGGGTCCATGGGGTTGCGTGCCGCCTCTTCTGTCGCCCCGGACGTTTTGTCGGGGCGCGACCACATCTATGGTCCACCTTGCGGGGGGAAAAAAAAAAAAGAAAAGGAGATAATAGCAATACAAGACAAGGAAATCTTGAAATGTTTGATAATCCATGCCTTTGGAAAATCACTCTATTATCAATTTCTCTATGATAGAGGATTATCCATAAACAACTTTTTTTTCCGTGTGGTGACGGAGTAAAAATACTATTCACCACCCCATATCTTACCCGTAGGTGATCGTACGAGACGATTAAGGGACATAAAACGCATATAACATCTATGCGAGAGAAGGAAAACTCGTAACAAAACCCTATACCAACATGTCTGACCAGCGCGGTATTGTAGGTCAATTTCCCTCCCATTACGGAGGAGGCCCGAGCCCAACATTGGGCCGCTTATGGGCTGTGATGATGATAATGATAGTGATAACTCTTTATATTATTTTAGTCTATCAACCACATAGCCGAGCCTCTTATTTTATATTTTTGAGCTTCTTTAAATCTCTATGTCTCTTAGCCTTTGTCTTCACATAAAGTATTAAGAAAACGCCCACTCCCCTTTCTGTCCCGTGGGTATAGTAAGAATTGATGAAGGAATATGAGCAAATAACGTTATTTTACCATTTTAAGAAAAGAGAAGCTCCAAATATACATATATAATATACCCTCGAAATACGTAAGAGTACTTATCTATACCTAGTAAGTACTTCTCTGCAGAACGGTCTTACAAGAAACTGAGACGTATAAAAGTTGAGAAGAAAAATATTTAAAATTAAAATTCCTAAAAAAAAAATATACCCTATCTTCGATCATGCCATTGGTTGCAATACAAAATTGACGTTGAAACCTCTAAAAGCTTTGTCATAAGCAACTTTTGCACATTCATGAAAATTTGTCCCGTAAAATAGGTCACCTTGTCTTCCATTAAGCTAACGCCGTACCATTAAAAATAAAGTTAGCACTGAATATTCGCGGAGTGGGCTTTTAGAGGAAGTCACAGGTGCATTAAAGCGTTGCCTCTATTTGGTTAAATTTAAAAATATTACAGTCATGTTAACTGAGAGTTTCTCACAGTTTTAATATTATAATAAGAGATATTAAAACGTGTATTATCATAGTTCATATTTAAAGTTAACTTTAAACCTCATATAACTAATATATATGCGTAATGGTGTTGTATAATGGCGTTAATAGCTTATATATTTTTAAGCAAGCTGTTTTATTCGAAAATTTGAAAAATATTTTATTTTATTCGAAAATTATTCGAAAATTCTATTGTCTCCGAAACCGGCGAGCGTATATGGAGAGAGTTATGAATGTTGAGGAAGCGAGTGAAGTATGCAAGGATAGAGTTCTCTGGCACTCTGTTCTCTCTGCCTACCCTGCAAGGGATATGGCGTGATGATATGTATGTATGTATGTAAGCTATTTTTTGAAGGAGATGACTGAGATATTGTTCGAGGTCTCTTTGATGTTCTAGATCTTGAAAGCGATTATGTCCGTCGATTTATTGCCGCGGGTGCTAGTGATGCAGGCAGGGGTACCATGACCCTCGATTGGTTGGTTAGGTTGACCAATTGTGATGGTTTTCCAGTTGGTGCTGACAGAACTCTATCTTCTCTTTTGTAAAAAACGAATTTGAATTTTTATCTCAATTTCGTGATCTATTCGTAGACAATCACTTTTGAGATCAAAAACATTACAAATTCTATAGGGTTTTGTTAATTTGCAATAAACTATAAAGTTAAAACAACTTGCTGCAATAGTTCAACAGTTCCTGTTATCAAACTTAGATAATCCGAAATTAATTCAATTGCCAATTTGTATCTAGCGTGAGTTGAATCCAATTCCATTAATTTAAATTCTCATAATCAAACTTTGTCCAATTTAATACCTATATCTGTGATAATTCTTGATTAGTTAAATTTATATTATATATGAGATAACGTTTGCTGTGTGGTAGCGGCTACGAATACTACCAGACTTTACTTTGCTCGTGGATGTCATAAAAGACGACTAAGAGCCTTATAACTAACTGGGCCAACTCCATCTGATGCCGTTTGATCAACAATTACATTCCCAAGGAGGGTTGACGTCTGGCAGGTCGGTCGGTCATAAATCTATTGCCAGTAACTTTTACAATATGTACTATGAAAGAAGAGTACATATTATATTGACCCCAAGTAATTGGGATGAGAGTAGGAGAATGATGATGATGAGATAACGTTTGCGTGTGGTAATTGACTTTTGTCATCCCATATATGTTATGTGGCAGTGACCAGGACACAGAGCAGCATAAGCTCGAGATCTGTACTACCTGAGCTCAGCAGCGCTGTGGGCTCGTCGCTGCCATCGGTGTCAACTTGACACTGTCGGCGTCGAGAAAGCCGTGGTTGACAATATCTGGAACTAGAACGTGATCAACCGTATGCGACAGTTATCTCGCAGAAAGAGGCGACGGAACAAGTTCGGGCGGATATCCTCTACGGAGACTCGCGCCATCGCCGGGGCCTGGGGCAGTGCAGGTGCATGTACTTGTGCTTGATGCCGCCCTAGCTAGCTGAGGCAGCGGGTGACAGGACCGGAGATTCGTCTGGTTCCCCGGAGCGTGGCCATACCGCGTGATGACGACGCCCCGATGGCAAGACATTTTGTCAAGCTATCCGGGCGTTGATTAGAGAGTATACCCACCAAGTGGGCCACTGACGATAAAGGCCGGGTTCCGTTGGCCCAATCGCACTCTGTCTAGACCCACCCCACCCGTTCCGTCCGTGGAAGTGCGCCGCGTGCCCAATAAACCTCCCGTATTCCCTTCCCATCGCTATTGGGCTGGCCACTGGTAATCTTTGACGTTTGAGCAGCCCGGTGACCCTTTCGGGTACCATACCCCATTGACGTCATGCCACTTATGTTTTCTCCCTACCTTTGGTATTCTTTTATGACAGTCGCTGGAAAGAACGGAGTGAATTGTATTCTTTTTCCATCATTAGATACTTTATGTGTTGGAAATAAATAACATTACTTATATATATTTTTAGTGGTAGGACTACGCTGTTGATAGTTCTCTATCTACAGCCGCGGGCCGGCCCATCTAGGGTAGTACCACACTCTCGCAGAAGATCGACGTCTGAGCAAGTGTCTGCTGTTGCACTTCGTTCGGTGAGTGAGAGAGCCGGAAGCCGAACTGGGTAGGTTTGGGATTTGTATTAGTAGCCAGTGGCCTAGCTGTACCCTTGGTATTGCTAAGATCCATGCGTGGCAATAAAACTTACCATCATGCATGCTGCTTGCTCGTTTGCCACCATAAGCAATAAAAAGTATATTAAATCTAGAAAGATTGTTAAAATTATACGATAAAAATTCTCAATATGAGATAAAATAGTGAATAAAATATAGGGAATTGAACAACCAAATGCCAGTCAATTTAGAAATTAGGGCGACGTATCTACTAATAGAATATTAAAGCAACAACGAAGTATATAATTATTTGAGATTTATATAGATTTAAGAGCCTTGAATTATTTTAAATAGGTACTAATGAAATTAAATATTAAAGGAGATCGCATTTCGACCGCATTAATTTTGCTTTCATGCTCTTTTCTGCATACCCAACTCTCGCTTCCATATAGTAATGTTGGGACAAGCACAGCGTTATGTATTGCTACACGTGCCTTCTGGCTGAGGTGGTGGCTACCGAGAAGTTGTCCCAACGCTCCATTCACTCTATTTCCCGCATTCACTCTTCGCTCTATATCAGTGGCGTACCTTCCATCTTTCCTTCCTTCCATGGTTCGGACATGTGGAAAAAATGCCGAACGAACGTCTGGTTAAGAAGATATACAATGCGAAAGTGGAAGGATGTAGGTACCGGAGGAGACCGAGACTCATCTACCAAGACCAGATTGGTCACGTGACAAATGGGGGTCATAGTCCGGAGCGTGCTCGTCGCGTCCCCTGCCAGTCTAGTTAGACTGCTAATCCGGCTCGAATGCGTGCCGCAGTGCCGGTTAGGGCGTCCCCCTGAGGCGACGCGTACCGATCCGCCCTCGTCGGTACGAACATCGGCAGTTGCGGCGATGGAGGCCGCCACCCATCACGCCTTGCCCAGTCAGGCGAGTCGAGAAGAGCAGAGTGCCGGGTGGGCACGTGGAATGTAAGAGGTTGTGTGGAAGGTAAGTTGCACGAGCTGATATCCGTCATGGCGGACAAACAGCTAGACGTGCTCTATGTAACACAGACCAAGCGAAGGGGCAGCGCCGCCTGCGATCTTCCTGGTGGCGGAATGGCTCTGTGGTCTGGTGTACCACAGAGCGATCAAGCCAGCATGGAGGTAGGAGTGCTGTTGTCCTCTCGCTTGGCCTCAGGCGTGAAGGATTACGGAATGTATGATCCCAGACTTCTTTGGGTCCGTATAAAACTAGGTGTCACCAAGGTATTCACGGTTGTAGCATATGCTCCCGTAGGATCCTCCGTGGCATCAGACCTAGAGAAGTTTTGGGATAATGTTAAGGAAGTTCTGGATATGGCAGAAACCAGTGAACGCGTGATTGTATGCGGAGATTTGAACGGATAGGTGGGTACCAAGCGTCCCGACTATGAGGACGTACTTGGTCCATTTGGTAATAAGAGAGTAAACGACGCAGGTAGGCTCATCTCAGCGGATGTATGCATGGAGAGAAACCTTATTGTGTCAAACATATTTTTCCAACATAAGGACATCCATATGTATACATGGAGAAGGAATGAACAGAAAAGTATAATTGATCTAATTTTGGTAGACAGTCGCCACCAGATCGGTCATGTACTGAAGGAAGGTGGAGTCAAGAGTCTCCGTAACCGGCGAGTGTGTATGAAGAGAATTATGAATGTTGAGGAAACGAGTGAAGTATGCAAGGATAGAGTTCTCTGGCACTCTGTTCTCTCTGCCTACCCTGCAAGGGATATGGCGTGATGATATGTAAGTATGTATATAAAATCGAGAAAAAAATTGAGAGCTTCCGTTGCGTGTGCCGCGTATTATAGATGGTTAAGCTACACTAGCTCTAACTTGTTCGTTTTTGTGTGATGCTAAAGAAATTGCGCGATTATCATCATATAAAAATTATATTAGGGAAAACGAATTTTTCCTTTTTAGTTAAATTTAATACTTTATTGTTAAATCAGTGCTTTTTTTGAGGTGCCTTAGACCTCCCACGATCATTGCAAAATTTTCCAAACATGATAAAATCCATTTCTAAATAATTTAAATAAAAAACAATTAAGTCATTTTATAAATTAAATATTTATTTGACTACCTGATTTTGATTATATTTAATTAAGATTGTCATTATTCACAAGATATTCATTTAATAAATAAACTGAATCAAACAGAATCAGATGTTTAATATTTGTTTATAATGTATTCTTGTTTTAGCTTGTTTAGTTCAGTGCTACCTTGATGCTATTTAGATTATAGTCTGCACTTATCATGCCTTTCGCATGGCCAACTTCGGGTGCATTCTCCGCTTCACCTAGATACGTACAATCTGTTGAAATTTCAGCTTTATTTCAACGTATAAAAGCTCTTAAATCCTGCGAAGTTGTAAGCTTACTTGGCGTTAATGCATATAAATGCGGTGAACTGCCACTGATAATGGTTTGCGTTGCTGTATAAGGATTTTTAAAGCGGTCGCGTTATCCGATTGGGGAACGTTGAGAGGATCGATTTGGTGTCTTCAGTGTCTGCCAAAAGTAATGTTATTGATTGCACTTCGCAGTTTCCTACGATAGCAATTTGAAATTACGTGAATTGGATTTAAACTCAGGATTATCATGTTAGATGATAGATATAATAAAATAAAAATAATAAGATTTTAGTGACAGATTTATTTATTAGTAGTTGGATTGTATTAAATAATCACTATGACATATAAATTTTACAAGTTGAATTGGTAGATATTAAAGTATAAGGAAATGTTTTTCTAACAAAATATACGCCTCAGTTGCACACAAGTTAAGATTAGTTTTCGTCTCAACATTAGAATTTATCCCATTCTGTCTCGTCACGATGTCGTGATAATAGGAAATAATGGGAATTTAGTTCGCGTACCGGAAACAATGAGATAAGAGGCTTAAAAGAAGAGTTTATATCAAGAGAAAAGAAAGTTAATTTTCACTAAGAGGAATGGGGATAGTAGCGAAGTTGAAGACAGGTTTGTTCAAAGTTTCTTAAATTGATTTTCACGTAAATAGCTCTTGAATTGCGATTAATGTACATTGTTGGCAGTTACACTTAAGCTCGCCCTTTTTATTATCATTTTAAAGTAAAAACAGAGAGAACAGAGTGCCAGAGAACTCTGTCCTTGCATACTTCACTCGCTTCCTCATCATTCATAATTCTCTTCATAAACGCTCGCCGGTTTAGGAGACTCTTGACGCCACCTTTCTTCAGTACGTGACCAATCTGGTCTAGGTAGGTGAGTCTCGGTCTCCCCCGGTACCTACATCCTTCCACTTTCGCATTGTATATCTACTTAACCAGACGTTTGTTCGGCATTCTTTCCACATGTCCGAACCATCGGAGCACTCCCTCTCGCATCTTTACATATATAATATATTCTTCTTCATCCTTACATATATACTATAATTAAGAATAGTATATAATATAAATTCTGACGTTTACGCAAGTATTACATATTTGAAATAAATCTATTTTTATGGATTCTATCGCGTTTATATTTGATTTTTGTCGGAGTTTCGAACATTTTACAGAGTTCATGTTCACGGAAAGACTGTTTCATGGTCCTCCCGTGACCATGAATGCTGTAAAGTATTTAAAACGGCGGGAAATTAAAAATCAAATACAAGCGCGATAGAATCCGTAAAAATATTTTTATTTCAAATAAGAACAACTATTTTTAGAATTTCAAACTATCATCGTCACTAATACTCACGAAATTATGATCAACGGGATTCATATTAAGTAATTTTACTTACGAGTTTAATATGAAATATCAGAAACTCGTAAGGAATAAAATGCTTGGCATAAATCCAGTTAATCATGATATCATGAGTTATTTTTAGTAGGAAGTCCATTAGAGCGGCTCGAGGTAAAGCCCAAAATACAGAGCTAGTCTCAATCAGGGATAAATATGGAAGGACAGTGAATGGAGAAGAATGTATGCTAAAACGATGGAAGGAATACTTTGAAAGCCTGTTTGAAAGAGAAGAGCCAAAAAAATTATCATTTGTGAATGGAAGAGATCTCGAGGATGGAGAATGTATAACTGAGATAGAAATTACGAATGCATTGAAAGGTATGAGAGCGGGTAAGTCTGCAGGATACGACAGGATTACATTTGAAATGCTGACGGCTGGAGAAGATGTTATAGCTAACAAGCTATACCAGCTCTTCAATCTTTGCTGGACTAATGGCGGAGTACCTATAGACTGGTGTCAGGCGGTAATCGTACCTCTTTACAAAGGGAAAGGTTCGCGGCAAGATTGTAGAAGCTACAGGGGCATAAGCCTCGTTAGCATTGTCGGCAAACTGTATGCGAAAGTGTTGATTGAAAGAGTAGTGAAAGTGACCGAAATGAAAATATGGGATGCACAAGCGGGTTTTCGAAAGGGTATGGGTTGCACGGATCAAGTCTTCTCTTTACGATGCATGACGCAAACATTTTTGGCTAAAGATCAGAAAGTATTTTGCGCATTCATTGATTTGGAGAAGGCTTATGACAAAGTGAGGAGGAATGAACTGTGGTCGGTACTATCGATGTATGGGGTAGATGGCCATCTTATTCAGGCACTGAAATCCATCTATAAGGATTCCAGAGCCTGCGTAAGGATAAACGGGTCCTACACTGAATGGTTTAACATTGATAAAGGTGTTAGACAGGAATGTGTAGCGTCACCGTGGCTGTTTAACCTATTCATGGATAGCTGTTTGCAAGATTTGAAAAATAATGAATGTGGTTTAAGAATGAATGAGTTACTCGTCAAATGTCTTCTTTATGCCGATGACCAGGTTTTACTTGCATCGTCGGCTGAAGATTTGCAGGCGATGGTAACTACTATGCATGATGCTTTTGAAAGAAAAGGTATGAAAGTAAATGTAAGTAAGACGAAAGTAATGGTCTTTGAAAAGAATAAATGTGTCATACATTGTATGTAATATTGTAAAATATTGTAAGAATGTAATATTTCTATAAATGGTGAGGGATTGGAACAGGTGAAAGAATTTATATACTTGGGTGTACTGTTTACTAGTGATGGTAAAAATGATGATGATGTTGAAAGACGAGTTAATGCTGGCAATAAAGTGAATGGGGCATTGTACGCTTTTATGAAGAGTAGGAATGTGTCTAAAAAGGCACGCCTAGCTGTACATAGGGGAGTATTAGTGCCCACTCTCATGTATGGTAGTGAAAGTTGGATTTGGCAGGGAAGACATGAAAGTAGAATAAATGCTGTAGAGATGAGAGCTCTTCGTAGTATGTGTGGTGTAAGTCTGAAAGATAGAATTAGGAATAGTGTTATAAGACAGGGCTGTGGTGTGAATGAAGAAGTAGCGGCAAAGATAAAAAAGGAAATGCTGAGGTGGTTTGGCCACGTGGAAAGAATGAGAGAAGAAAGGTTGACTAAGCAAGTATACAAAGCGAGTGTGAGTGGGACGTTTACAAGGGGAAGACCACGTCGTACCTTTCTGGATCAAATTGAAGATGTATTGGCGAAAGGTCAGGTTAAGAGTACGCGTAACCGTAGAGCATGCATGAAGACTCTGATGAGTGTGAATGAAGCGATGGAGGTATGTCAGGATCGTGGTTTGTGGCAATCCGTAGTCTCTGCCTACCCCTCTAGGAAACAGGCGTGAGGCTATGTATGTATGTATTTTTAGTATTAATAAAAAAAATATTGATCTTAGATTTAGTTTCAATATGCCCGAACACATTGATTAGATTTTTTTAGCTTAAAGGTAGCTACTAATCTAATTATTTTATTTTTCATGTTTTCTTATATGAGATACAGAAAAGTAGTATAAATGTATGTGCGTGTATGAGGATGTTAATGTGTGTGTGTGTGTTCATTCTTTAGTCTAAAAGCTATGTATTTAATTTTTGTGGCATTTATTGAAAGTTGGTTGTACTTGAGCCACCTAATAACGAACTTCATACCGTCCGGAACGTGCTCGTAATTATACGTAGTATACGTATAAGTATATATTATTTTATTTATTTCTTGGTCAATAGAGAGGGATCCGTATATTTTTTGCCAGTCATTACATATATAATTTCTTTAAAATAAAGTTTTTTATAATTTCTTTTAAATGTACTAGGTGTTGCCAGAATATCAGCGCTATTTTATAAAATAAAATAGCCAAAGCTGGGCCAATAGCATTTTTTGTTTCTCCTTAATTATTTTATACCAAAAGTTATTTTCTTTAGTTTTAGTTATTTTAACGAGAACAAAATAAATGCTTTTCTTTCTTCTTTCTTTCTTTCTTTCATATATAATAAAATAAGAACAACAACGATATGGCAGAGTTGTTTTTAAAATTTTAGTCTCAAAGGACGCAAAGTTACATGGATATAATATACATAGATTTTGAATTTCTCTATATGATAAAATCCGTAGATGACGAAATAGCCTAAGGTATTCATCATCATCATCATCACAGCGCATAAATGTCCCACTGATGTGCTCGGGCCTCCTCCGTAATGAGTGGAAAATTAACCTACTATACCGCGCTGGTCAGATGTGTTGGTATAGGGTTTTGTTTCGAGTTTTCCTTCTCTCGCATAGATGTTATATGCGTTTTTATATCCCTTAGTCATCTCGTACTATCACCCACGGGTGAGATATGGGGTGGTGAATAGTATTCTTACTCCGTCACCACATGGAAAAAGCCTAAGGTATTAGTACGCTGAAATGGTAATCTCTTGAGGAAAAAAATATTTCGAATGTCGACCACAGATTGAACAACATAGAGTAGGATAAATTAAGTGCACTAATTAAATCGTAATAGCAATCGTGGAATACAGATGGTATAGGATCGATCTAAGTAACATTATCGTTAAGCAGCCTGTGTCCATCGATCAATTTTGTTGTTGTGGTCTTATCACACTACACGTAAACCATCCAAAGCGATGCAAGAGCGGTGTCGGGCCTCATAATATACCATATTATCCCTCATCGCCAATTGAATCCAAAAGCCAAATAAATTGTTTAAATGAGATACAAAGGAAATATCATCATCATCATCACTCTTATCCTATCTCCTTGGGAATGTAATTGTTGACCAAACGGCATCAGATGGAGTTGGTCCAGGTCATTATAAGGCTCTTAGTTGTTTTTTACGACATCCACGAGCAAAGCAAGGGTTGGTAGTATTCGTAACCGCTACCACACAAACGAAATACTTTTTACTAAAAAAAATATAAGACAAAAATATTCGTAGTCGCTACCACACAGCAATTTATATTTCTGTTATATAATATAAAAATAAATAAAATTTAAAAATCTCTTTGAGATTATCGTGTAATTTTGGTATCAGTATTCTAGCCAAAACACACAACTTTATAGTACAGGACTTAAGTGCTCCTGTTGAATATTAATGAAAAATACTTTCAGTACCTTTACTTCATTCATTTTAGATATAGGTATATAGAACATTCAGAAATCTTCCTGAAAGGTCGAATGTTATTTTAATACGTAAAAATATAGGTATGAAGATTTTTACTTACTTATTATACAAAACGATGTCGGGTAGCCATATGTGTTCTGAGGGTACATGCAATGTATCCACACCACCATAATCATCAGGGTTCCATTTAAGCTTGTAATCATTCCATTCCTGGAACAAAAAAAAAGGAATCTTAATTTTTTTTATAACTTTTATTAATATGTGATTTAGAAAGAGCTCATAGAAATATAATGTAAGACCATGAAATTCTTATTGATTCAATGATATAAGCATATAAGTGTTGATAATGATGATCCAGCTTTAATTCTTGGAGTGGATACAAGTTTTGTTGGAGTTTTCTGCAATTTCCTATTAATATGAATTTTAAGAATTTCCACAGGAATTTTTATCAAGAACCTTATAAGCTCGCAGTTTCAAAATTCAAGCGTATAGGGTTCTTAATAAAATTAAATTGAATAACTTGATTAACAAACTTCAGATCTGTTATTTAAATTAATTTATGTTGTACTATAAGATATGGATCTTTACCTCAATAAGAAAGATATTGCCTTTATATTATAATACGCTGGTAAGTTGGGTTTGCACAGAATTTTTTTTTAAGTGTTGCTATCTATTTACATAATATGTAAATAGATAGCAACGCAGGTATATTATATTTAAAATTGCTATGCGAAATTTGGGTGTGAAACACTACAACTTCAGAAGTCAACACATTAAACAATAAAAGTATATAATACTCGAAGACTCGAACGAATATTTCACACAGTTAAAAGAGAATTGTTTATCTAGATATATTATTACTGGAGACCTAGTAATGCTATGTTATTCGTAAGAGAATCGATTGTCAACTAAATGAGTTATTAATCAATGAAAATAATACTCAAATATTTACTTTTTACCGTCGTCTATGGTTGGTGTGGTATGGTTAATAAATAAAAAAAACTAGTACTACAATATCACAATATCTATCTATCTAATATCTTTAAACGAGCTGTATATATTTTATTTTTCTGAATCTCGGAAACGACACCAACAATTTTCTTGAAATTTAGCATGCAAGGGGTTCCGGGGACGACTAATCGAGCTAAGTTTCACCTGTAGAAAATATTGTTTTGACAATATCTTCAGGTAATGAAAATATATAATTTTGCGTTGGCTGACAACTATTAAAATATGAAGACAAATTTTGACGCTGTCATTAAGACACCTCAATTGGATAATCGAGCAGTCTAATCGAGCCCGGTTCGGCTCCTGTTTCTCTTTTTTATTACTTTTTATTTTTTTTATTATTATTTAATTAATTATTTTTATTATATTTAAATATATCTTCAAAATACACTAAACACTGTGAAGTTAGGCTGACCGACCGCATTCGTAACGACGACGTAAGAGAGCGAGTAGGTATGAAAGAGAGTATTGGTGTAAAGATGCGAAAGGGAATGCTCCGATGGTTCGGACATGTGGAAAGAATGCCGAACGAACGCCTGGTTAAGAAGATATACAATGCGAAAGTGGAAGGATGTAGGTACCGAGGGAGACCGAGACTAACCTACCTAGACCAGATCGGTCATGTACTGAAGGAAGGTGGAGTCAAGAGTCTCCGAAACCGGCGAGCGTGTATGAAGAGAATTATGAATGTTGAGGAAGCGAGTGAAGTATGCAGAGATAGAGTTCTCTGGCACTCTGTTCTCTCTGCCTACCCTGCAAGGGATATGGCGTGATGATATGTATGTGTAAATAATAGAAAATTAAATGTGCTAAGTTAATTCAAACTAAAAAGCTAAGACGAATCTAAAATTGTTTTTGCGCAAGTAAAAGTTTGAGGAAAGAATATTTAAGAAGAGTTTTAGATGAAAACGCGTAAAGCAGCGTTGTTGACTGAGACCCTTCGCTAGGCATCGGAAATTGCGGTAGCTTATTAGGTTCCGGCCGAGGAGTGGGTCTATTGAACATAGGGAACTGTGTGCGAAAATCGAATAGGCCACCTTTCACTTAGTGTCCAGTCGAGCAAATACCAATTTCACTCTAAATTACTGCCTTCAAAGTTTGCCAAGGTTTTTTTTTTATCAACTGACAGAAGTTGGAAATTAAATATTGAGAAAAAAAATACTTTACTTATTTCTTCTTTCTGAAGAAAAAAATACCCTCTGCAATGGAATACTATATTATGGGAAAGCCCTAAATTTATGAACTAGAGAAACTTGACATCTTCTATAGCCTTTTCAATGATATAAATGTTTAAATTAATATCCTTAAAATCTAAATGAGTACTATATACTATATGAATATATGGGCAATGCTTTCATTATTTGAACGAAATATCGTTATCACATATCTGTGTATGAATTAATAGATAAATACTACTTCCGTTTATTATAATTCATTAATGTAATTAATGAATTATATATATTTATTATAATTCATTAATTACATTAATGAATTATAATATTAATTTAATATGATTATTTTGACATTTATTTGATTTATTTAATACAAGTAGGTAATCAGAAATAACAAGGAAGCTAATATGACTTGTTTGTAATAAAATATTTTAAGTATTTACTCTTTGGAAAATGTTTAATTATAGTGAATACATTTGGTATTACCAATATTTAATTATAGAATAATTATTATGAGTTTAAAACGGTGTAAGAAAACCTATGATAAATTAGTTGAAATTTAAAATGTTTACCGGAAGTAGCCTGTGATTTTATCCTATTTAAAGACCAACGTTCTAAACGGCAGTTCAGTTGTTCAATATCTACAAAAGGGTTGTTACTCCATTGGATTGTATCATATGTGTGTGTATATATATATATATATATATGTATATATATATATATATAGACGAAAGAGAGCGAGTAGGTATGAAAGAGAGTATTAGTGTAAAGATGCGAAAGGGAATGCGCCGATGGTTCGGACATGTGGAAAGAATGGCGAACGAACGTCTGGTTAAGAAGATCTACAATGCGAAAGTGGAAGGATGTAGGTACCGGGGGAGACCGACACTCACCTACCTAGACCAGATTGGTCACGTACAGAAAGAAGATGGAGTCAAGAGTCTCCAAAACCGGCGAGCGTGTGTGAAGAGAATTATGAATGTTGAGGAAGCGAGTGAAGTATGCAAGGATAGAGTTCTCTAGCACTTTGTTCTCTCTGCCCATCCTGCAAGGGATATGGCATGATGGATATGTATGTATGTATATATTTTATTATATCAAATAACATTAAATAGTGATACACGATATTTACGCTAGTATTATACATTTGAAATAAAACTATTTTTACGGATTCTATCGCGTTTGTATTGGATTTTTATTTTGTTAAGATTGTAGGCGCACTAATCCTACCGTGACTATGAATACTGTAGTGTTTCAAAACGTCGAGAAATTAAAACTCAAACACACACGCAATAGAATCCGTAAAATGGTTTTATTTTAAACATTAAATCAATTTTGGACTTATCATTGAAGTTTGACTGAAAATAGATTTTACATATTTCACCAATACCAAAATATCAATTGTTTTTTACAGACAAAAACCTTGCACTAAGGAAGTAACCCTTGTGTTGCGGGGGACTTTACAAACAAATAATAAAACGGACACAAATTACACCCAGTTACAGGATAAAAATTTGTGGATCGCACAAAGTATTGTCCTAATGGAATCGAACCCATTACACCATATGCTCACTGGCACGATAGGTTGGTTACCTTAACCACTATACTATCTATGCAGGCATAGTATAAAATAAAATAGTCACTTTTTCATCAAATACTTATAAAAATAGAAGAAATAATAAGTAGATAGCGGAAAATATTGAAATAACAATGACAAAAATAAACCATATACCTACTTAAATTACTGAAATTTAGCATTTAATATGCTTAATATAACAAGGTTGTGTCATCGTTTAATACAATTCTAACTGTAAAGTTTTAAGTATTAAGCCTATAACAATGTGTAAACATTGTCGGGTAGATAGCATACCGTCACCTTAAGACGTAAATATAATACGAAGTGAAATTTGCATGTCCTACAATTAGTCACAGTGGTGTAGTGGCAACACGATTGGGCCGGAATCCCAATAGGCGCGGGTTCGAATCCCGCTTGTGACATCATTTTTCATTTCGTAATCGGTTTTACATATACCTACTATTGATAATAGTCGAAATATTTTGACTAAAGTTTGCAACTAAAATGTTACCGTGAGATTGAATCGTTTTGTGTAGCTCTGAACAATTATTATTTTGGCGGGGTTCGTAGACTCTGTGAGAGAAAATTACTGTTGCTTAAACTCAATTTAAATTTGTCTACATAGCATTAATTTAAAAGCGTCTTTGAGTGTATGGTTCGTTTGTGGCCATTAGAAATTAAGTTTATTTATAAAATAGTATGTAAGCCCGCTAATCAAGTGTGGCGATTATAGTATTGTCACTTACAGAAGACACCACCAAGACTTTGATTTTTTTTGTTGCCTATTTTTTTTTTTTTTTGATAAAATAAATGAGCAAAATTTAATATACATATTATTAAAATAGATAATAGTCACTCAATAATTGTGGTGTGTTATTTGAAAATTCATATACAATCATACAGTGTATTGGTATCTCTATTATTTAGATTTTAATTGTTAGATTAAAATTTTTACCTTTGTAATTATTGAGACATATTCAAATAATCATTTCTCTGCCAAATATGTTTTTTTTTATTGTTTATGGTGGCAAACGAGCAAGCAGCACACCTGATAGTAAGTGTCACTGCCACCCATGGGCCTTGTAATACCAAGGTTATGGCTTAGGCCGTTGCCTACCAATAAAATCCCCAAACCCACCTATTGGGATTCCGGGTCTCTCGTTCACTGAACGAAGCGCAGTAGCACATTGCCATTACTCGACGTCGATCTTCTGCGAGAGTGTGGTACTACCCTGGACGGATCGGCCCGCGGCTGTAGACAGAGAACTGTCAGCAGCGTGGTCCCCGTGGACCACTAATAAAATATTATTCATAATATTTTTTTAAGACTTTAACGTTTATAATATTTTTAAGCAGCAGGTCACAAGGTGACTAAGATATTTGATGACATGGCATGATGTTTTCCTGTATTAAAAAAATGAAACATCATAAAAATATTTGACCAATATTGTCGTAACGACGACGTAAGAGAGCGAGTAGGTATGAAAGAGAGTATTGGTGTAAAGATGCGAAAGGGAATGCTCCGATGGTTCGGACACGTGGAAAGAATGCCGAACGAACGCCTAGTTAAGAAGATATACAATGCGAAAGTGGAAGGATGTAGGTACCGAGGGAGACCGAGACTAACCTACCTAGACCAGATCGGTCAGGTACTGAAGGAAGGTGGAGTCAAGAGTCTCCGAAACCGGCGAGCGTGTATGAAGAGAATTATGAATGTTGAGGAAGCGAGTGAAGTATGCAGAGATAGAGTTCTCTGGCACTCTGTTCTCTCTGCCTACCCTGCAAGGGATATGGCGTGATGATATGTATGTATGTATGTACCAATATTGTTCTAGTAGTACTAAAGCAATGGCCGGCTCAGTGGCATAAAAAGTAACTAAGCTAGGCATATTATCCTTATGAGTAGTTTGAAAATTATGAGATATTTTAATACATACAGTTACAAGTTTCTTAATAAATATTAAATAAAAAAAGAACGTTAAAAGTTTGGATCTAAAAATGAACAAGACTCCCATATCACCATCCGAGTTCACTCACGTTTAAAATAACAGTTTTATCGTAGTAATATAAATATAACCTTTAATTTCATTGGGTAATTATTAAAATTTAGCTTGGTAAATATCACTCATACCATTTAAATCGCTTTACTAACCGCCGCTGTTAAAGCCCCAATCTGTAGTTGAATGTTTAATTGAATCACATAATGGGATATGCTCGTGTTGAGATTTTCAGCCATTTCCGCAAGCAATAATCTTTAATATGACACCGTGTACCACATTTTCTTACGCTAAGAAATGTCTGTTTAAATTTGAAACACATTCATTTTGTAATTAAAGTTTTATGTAAGGCTTAATTTAAATTACTTTAAGTATAATTACTATCAAAATTAGTCGCGTAAATATCACTAAATCTAAAAGTACATTATTCTGCTCCTATTACAAATACTTGGGGTCGAGTCAATATATTACTTCTCTTCCTTCGGACATATTGCAAAAGTTATTGCCAATAGTTTTATGACTGGCCGCCTACGTGACATAAACCCTCGTGTTTTGCTACATCCACTACTCAAATAAGGGCAGGTAGAATTCGTAGTCGCTACCACAGGGCAATAATTCATATATATTTATAATATTTTTATAAAGTATAATCACTAATTCCGTGTGGTGACCGAGTAAGAATACAATTCACCACCCACTATCTTACCCGTGGGTGATCGTAATAGACGACACAGGGATACAAAACGCATATAACATCTACGCAAGAGAAGAAAAATTCGAAACAAACCCTACACCTACACGTCTGACCAGCATTGGGTCAATTTCCCTCCCGCTGCGGGGGAGGCTCCGGCCCAATGGTGGGACATATATGAGCTGAGATCATAATCACCAAAAAAACAGCTTAGTTGTCCAATTTTCAAGGATTATAAATTACGCCATCCCTAAAATGTAGGGGTATGAATGCTAATTCAATGCTGCTACTCACTCTCTTAATGATCTCAAAATAAGATGACCAGGTTTTACTAGTCCTACGTAAAAATAAGGGGGTAGTGATACATTATATTTATAACCCGTCACCACATGGGGATGTTATGACAAAACAAGTTAATTGAACTGTATGTATGTTCATAATTATATTATTATAGGACTATATATCAGTTTGTACAAGGGCCAATGTTTGGTTTACTTGATTTAACCAAAATACATAACGTTTATAATTAATTACAATTTAATTTACTAATTGTAATGATAAACTCCGATAGTTTATGTTTAGTATTTTAAACATCTCAAAGACTAACGTTATTTTGAATTAGAAATTGAAAGATTTTTATTATAATTCGAATTAATTTTTAATATTTAGTATTGCTTTTTTATTTTTGAATTGAATACTGTATATGTGTAAATTTTCCTTGTGACTCCGGGAACTTCAAATATCTATAATTAAATACTAATTATGAATACGTCAAATCACAGAAAAATAATTTGTGATACAAATTGATTTGTGCGAGAATCAAACCCACGAATCTACAAATAGTATTTCGATACTTGGATCACTAACTACAATTAATGTGTTTTTTTTATTTTCATATTTTACAGAAAACTTCATATTTTACAGAAAACCTCATATTTGACAGAAAACTTCATATTTTACAAAAATCTTCACATTTTACAGAAAATTTCACATTTTACAAAAACTTCACATTATACAGAGGAGTTCACATTTCACAGAAAATTTCACATCTTACAGTCTCATATTAGTGTCACTTAAAAATAAGTGTAAAAGTTACGCCACTTATTTTTATAAATAAAAATATATAGAAAAATAAGGGTAGTTTTTTCTTGTTCTTATAATTTATATAAGTTTCACCGAAGGACATGGGTCCTCCCCGCTAGGAATTACTAATAATAGAAACGACACTAACAATAGAAAAAAGGTATTTAATAGATTGAAGGTTTTATTATAACGCATTATCTAGTTAAATAAACTTTATTTAAATATCACAAAAAACTAAAATGTTGACCATAGCTAACTTCAGGATGTCGGTTTTTGCGACGGTGTGCGCGCGCATCGTAAAAATTTACTCTCATCATTTTTCCCTAACGCGCCAAAAGAAATATAACTTCAAAAATTAAAGTTACATATATTGTATTATTAATCCATCACTACAATTAAATAGAAAACTTTCAGCTTAGAAAAGATTGGGATAAATAATCTATACATTTATGCAATACTAGCTTCCGCCCAGTTATTTTCAAAATATTACATTTTATCACTAAATTAACCCAATATTACTGGGATAAAAAATATCCTATGTGTTGTTGAGGAAATGGTTTATCTGACTGCCGATTTCCATCGAAACCTGTTACACGGTTTACGCGTAATTGAATAGCAAATACAATCATTAATCAATCATCTTCATAAGCTTTCGCATTTATAATATTAGTAAGATTTATTCCTCAGAAATGGTGCAAAACACAACATAAATAAAAAAGAAACAAATTAATAAAGAACATAAAAAATAAACACGAATAGCAAATAAAAAGTAAAAGAGATCTGAAAAACAAATTTAATAAAATATGCCCTATCGTCGCATTGAGGATAATCGAAATGAGCTAAATTTGAAAAGCTTTGTAATTTTAAAACAAAATAAAAATACCGTCTAATAATACTTTCTATAAAAAATTCATGGTTCTTATAAACACACCCGTGAGACGATTAAATTGTCAAGTTTCAATTGGCTGTGCTCGCCGTTTTCTGGTGATGCGGCCTTTTCATTGGTTCTATGTGGTTTTGGCCACTTTTATATTAGGGAGCTACAGTTTATTTCAAATCTTTTCAATAGCGTTTATATAGTATCAGATCTTTTTATAAACGTTTTGAATGGAGTCATGAAATAACCTTTCTTTAAGTTAAGTGAAAGATTGAATATATTATTTTTAGGAACATGCGAATTTGTAATTTCTTTATTAGGTAGTTATGACCGTTCCAGATTCGAATGATTTCAAGCCCCTCATCTCATATATGCCCCACTGCTGGGCTCAAGCTTCCTTCACATTAGGAGGGAAGTTGATCTACTAAACTATGCTGGTCAGACATGTTGGTATAGGATTTTATTTCAAGTTTTCCCTCTCTTAAATATTCTGAAGTCTACCGCCTAGGTATTTAACACATTTAAGTATCTGTTAGAATATTGGCTTGTAATATATTTTCCGTGTGGTGATGGAGTATGAGCATAATTCACCAACCCCTTTTATCCATGGGCATCGAAAAAAATGAGTGAGGGATATACATACATACATATCATCACGCCATATCCCTTGCAGGGTAGGCATAGAGAACAGAGTGCCAGAGAATTCTATCTCTGCATACTTCACTCGCTTCCTCAACATTCATAAATCTCGTCATACACGCTCGCCGGTTTCGGAGACTCTTGACTTCACCTTCCTTCAGGACGTGACCAATCTGGTCTAGGTAGGTGAGTCTCGGTCTCCCCTGGTACCTACATCCTTCCACTTTCGCATTGTATATCTTCTTAACCAGACGTCCGTTAGGCATTCTTTCCACATGTACGAACCATCGGAGTCTTCCCTTTCGCATTTTTACACTAATATTCTCTTTCATTTCTTTGATGTAGGATGTAGGTACGGAGGGAGACCGAGACTAACCTACCTAGACCAGATCGGTCATGTACTGAAGGAAGGTGGAGTCAAGAGTCTCCGAAACCGGCGAGCGTGTATGAAGAGAATTATGAATGTTGAGGAAGCGAATGAAGTATGCAGAGATAGAGTTCTCTGGCACTCTGTTCTCTCTGCCTACCCTGCAAGGGATATGGCGTGATGATATGTATGTGTGTGTATGTATTCTCTTTCATATCTACTGAAAGATATAATATAGATATACTAAGCAAGATAAGAACGCTTTACCAACCTGTCTGACCAGCACGGTATAGTAATTCAATTTCCCTCCTGTTTTTAAGGGAATTCGAACTCAATAGTGGGAAGTATATTAGTTGAGTTAATGATTTTTCTTCTCATGAGGAATTAACGAGAGGTGATAGATTGCGAAGTTATTTTCTTCAAGTTATATAAATGTTCCTATATTGAACGCTTGAGTCATGCACAAAGGCTACAATTGATCATCTATATTAGTTGATTAAATTAGTTGTATACGATTTTTTTGACAGTTTTCCTTCTGTAATTTCATTTTGACTATTTCTGTACGTTTTTTAGGGCTGGCTATGATCCAGCCATACCTCGTTCATCTATACGAGGGATGGAACGACGAAGTAAGGCACTGAAATGCGTTATATGTTCTCTTTGCACTGCTCTCAATAGATCATCGAAATTTTGATTTATCTATTTACCTACATCTCATTTCACGATATCCCCCAGAAAAGGACAGCCCATAAATCTCCCATTGTTGGGCTCGGGCCTCCTGCGCAGTGGAAGGAAAATTAATCTACTATACCGCGCTGGTCAGACTTGTTGGTATAGGGTTTTGTTTCGAGTTTTCCTTCTCTCGCATAGATGTTATATGCATTTTATATCCCTTAGTTGTCTCGTACGTACACCCACGGGTAAGATATGGGGTGGTGAATAGTATTCTACTCTGTCACCACACGGAAAAGGATAGTGAACTGTAATTCTTGCTTCATCATCACGTAGAAATAAAAAAAGAGCACTCACTAATACTAACTGGTAAAAAATTGCGAGAAAACTGCCAATAATAGGTAAAAAAAAATGAAAATTTGCCAACTAACGTTCAAACGAAATAGGCAAAATGAAAAAGTTCTTACCAAGTGTTGTTCTCTGTTTACAAAAACAATTTACGATTTACGAACGATGAATAACGAAGTAATGAAATAACTTGCGATGCGAATAATCCAAAATAGCATTTACAAAACGAAAAACAAATGATAATACAGGAGATTGTTGGTAACACAAACGTTGGAACGTTGTTTGACGAGCTCGCCGTAACTCGCCTAGAGTTCAACTCAAGTATGTGATGTTTTTTAATTGCTATTTATTAAACACTTTTAACGAGAATATTTTAAATTAGTAATATGGTATCTTCATCTATTGGTCCATTATTATCATTCTTCTGTTCTTATCACAATGAGTCCATGTAGATAAGAATACAATTCAGCGTGATCTCTTGTATTGGAGTATCTTTAAAAAAAACAACCGAGTGACATGATTTTTTTCTATTTGCGGTTGATTCAGCTAGTATCCAACACGCCAGAATCCATCTCTTTATCTCTATCCAATCTGGGCTGCCATTTCTAGTGGCTTCATTTGATTTTGTGATAACTAACCTTCCATTAATGAAAAGCATAGCCATTTTAACTATTCTTATGCTAAGAAACACTAAAAAAACCAGACTCAGCTCAAGAAAGCGGTAAATCCTTACAAGGGTCAGGGGGGTAAGGGGGTTGGTATATTTTTAGAGTTCAGAAAACTCGTGATTCTAATCTATTTATGTTTTTTGTTCTTTTGTATATAACATTATATGATAATGTATATAACATTATTGAGAAAGAAAGTAACGGTATTCTACTTACTTTGACTACATAAGGGCGAGAGAGGTTTATTTTGATTATAGCAATGATTAAGCATCTAAGTCTAGGAATTCCACTACCGTGTTCAATACCATGTATATTGTACAGTGTACATACACTGACAATTTCAATTATCATACACAAGCTGGATTGTAATAAATAGTATAGCTATTCTTACTATTTTATACTTCATAATGTTTTAGACGAACGAACGTCTTGTTAAGTGTGTCTTGTAAGTGTTAAGTGTGTATACAATGCGAAAGTGGAAGGATGTAGGTACCGGGGGGAGAGCCGAGACTAACCTACCTAGATCAGATTGGTCACGTACTGAAGGAAGGTGGAGTCAAGATCCTCCGAAACCAGCAAGCATGTATGAAGAGAATTATGAATATTGAGGAAGCGAGTGAAGTATGCAAGGGTAGTTCTCTGCCACTCTGTACTCTCTGCCTACCCTGCAAGTGATATGGCGTGATGATATGTATGTATGTATATATAATGCTTCACTTATTTTAGATAAATTTATTTGAATACTCAACGAGGTTCATAAAGTTTCAACTTCACCGGACGAACAATTTGCGTGTGCCTTAAAGACAAAAATTTAAACAAATATGCAGCATATTTTACACGTTTTATGACAATTTTTTAACATCTGTTAATCAAAACTATTTCGAAAAGTATATTATGTTACGGATACAATAGAACAAAGAGTTTTGCTACAATAAAGAAAGAACATGGAAAGAAATTCTCGAGAACTTTTAATTATAGAAAATTTCTTGAAGGCAATTTCACCTTAAACTGAGCGAACTTTGACTGTAGAGTTGAATTCCATTTAAAAGTTCTGACCGACATCAAAGCGAAGGAATGAGTTATTGTAAAGATATACTTTTATCAGACGAAATATCATTTAATATATTCGGCAATTGCATGTCCCTAAACAAGGAGAGAAACTAAACATACTGAACGTATTAGAGAGAGAGAAGAATAGAAAGAGAAGAGTACAATATCGAGATATATATATATTATACATGTTTAGATACCTATACTCGTATTTATACATAGCTGTCTTTTCTAATACCAAGATTATGTTCCGTGGTCAATAAAAAAGGAAGTTTTGGTTTATTTTTAGTAAATTTCGTAAGTTTTTGAGAATTGTTTCAGAAGCTTCTCAAAAAGTTTCACAATAACAATCGAGAAGTTTATGAATACGAATTATGTGTAGTTAACTTCAATAGAAATAATATCCATTTTGATGTTTGAGAAACTCATTTTGAACTACTCTTTACAAGAAGCTTAGATGCAATGCCTCTGCGTAGTAAAGATAACTTTAATATTTAAAGAGCCATCTGATCAATGTTGTTCGGTATTTGTAGTTTCATTCGACTTCAAATCAAATTAAATTGGTCATCAATATCGTAGTTAGTACTAGAAATTTCTAAGAAAGGCTCTATTCACCTCGTGCAGACTTAAACGGATCTTATGACTCCTTTGATGTTTCATTTTTTCATTCATCATTCATCATTTTCATCCATGTAAAGGGTGGTAATATATGGTATTATAAAATCGTCACCACGCGTGAAAAGGGACAAAGATAATTTACATATATATATCAAAATTTTTAAATTACCGATATTTAAATGATGCAAGAACACACAGAAACGTAAGCAGATATCATCATCGCAAGAGAAATAATTTTATAACTTGAACATATGCAAAACCATGAGATAGTTCTTCTTTTTTCTTCTCAGCTTATATACGTCCAACTATTGAGTTTGAGCCTCATCTATAATAAGATGGCTATTTAGGCAATACTAAAAAGAACAGACGCAAATTGTCTATCTCCACAGAGTTTTATTTTATGTTACCTTATCTAAGAAGATGTTTTTCTAATTTTTAAACTATGTAATATATATCCAATAGTGAAAGGTATAGGTACTGTAAAAAAAATGCTACCTGAATGAAAATTATTCTACTCTTAATAAATTCTCAAACAAATGTAGATAAGCTTCTATTTATCAATCATTTCCCCTATAATATGATATATTGTATACATTACGCAAAGGAGGAAAAACTGTGCTTACGGCTAAAACCTATATATCAAAAGTCTTATTTAGTGAGCAACTTTTATAAGCTCGATATTCGTTATAATAACCAATATTTGATGAGCCGTAAATATTCAGTTTGATTTTCGATATAAAATAACTCAAAGGAAATTTTTACTTGCAAGGAGCATCAGATTCCCTACGGTGATTTTTTGTGATTTATTAAAACTATTTAGGCTTGAACCTCCTCAAATGTTGGGAGTGAAATGGACCTACTACACTACGCTAATTAGACGTGTCAGTTTTAACTTCGAGTTTCTTTCCGTTGCATATAGCCATCTTTAATGACACCCATAGGCTAAAAAAGGGATAGAAATAAGGGGGTTATATTCTATTCTTATTACGTCATATTCACAAAAAAAAATCACTATCATTGCTACTATGGCCATGGATGTCAAGGATGTGATACCAGCGGCTGACCCAATGGCGATGGGGAGGTAATGGTGGGTTGTGCCCTGCCGCCTCTCCGGACAGAACGGACGGCGTGTGTCCAGACCATAGGCATACTAACCAAGACTTAAAGTTCAAATCATTGACTGGACGTGGCCAAAAGGCCAAGCGTTGGGGCGTCGGGGACTGAAAGTCAGTAGACGATCTCTCCGGCGTCCCGTAAAAGCGCGGAAGGCGGCCGCTGTGGTTTTAGTGGGTATTCCGGTGGAACAGCCAAACGGCGAGTGCGACAATACCCCTCGTTTCGACACCGGCGGGTCTGGGCGGAGGTTAGCGCGTAAATGCGTTTCCACAGCGTCAAAAAAAAAGAAAGGTTCAAATCTAATGTAGAATAATTCATCTTGCCATTTGAAAATGGTTATTTGAGTCTAAAAAAATACTTTTTTTTCGTGAGTTGAATATTAATAATATCCCTCACATGATTTTTTCAGAGTATAGTGTACAAATATGTGATTTATTTAAAAAAAATGTTGAAATTAGTGAAACAGTGTTTTAGATAGAGATCAACAAACATGTATTATATAATTTGCATATTAGTCATACCTAATATGATTCACACACCAAATCATTATCATCATTCTCCTATTCTTATCCCAATTACTTTGGGTCGATACAATAAGTATTCTTCTTTCATAGTACATATTGTGAAAGTTATTAGCAATAGTTTTATGACCGGCTGCCTGCCAGACGTCAACCCTCCTTAGGAATGTATTGTTGACCAAACGCCATCAGATGAAGTTGACCCAGGTAGTTTTAAGGCTCTTAGTCGTCTTTTACGATATACACGAGCAAAGTGAGGGTTGGTAGTATACGTAGCCGCTACCACACAGCTAATTCACATTTCACACACCAAATATGATTGATTACATACATACATACATATCATCACGCCATAACGTAGGCAGAGAGAACAGAGTGCCAGAGAACTCTATCTCTGCATACTTCACTCGCTTCCTCAACATTCATAATTCTCTTCATACACGCTCGCCGATTTCGGAGACTCTTGACTCAACCTTCCTTCAGTACATGACCGATCTGGTCTAGGTAGGTTAGTCTCGGTCTCCCTCGGTACCTACATCCTTCCACTTTCGCATTGTATATCTTCTTAACCAGACGTTCGTTCGGCATTCTTTCCACATGTCCGAACCATCGGAGCATGCCCTTTCGCATCTTTAAACCAATACTCTCTTTCATACCTACTCGCTCTCTTACGTCGTCGTTACGAATGCGGTCGGTCAGCCTAACTCCACAGATTTTCCGCAGAGATCGCATTTCGACCACATTAATTTTACTTTCATACTCTTTTTTGCGTACCCAACTCTCGCTTCCATATAGTAATGTTGGGACAAACACTACCGTTATGATTGATTAAAAGAAATAAAACTTGAAATAAAATCTTATACCAACATGTCTGATCAGCGCGGTATAGTAAATTAATTTCCTTCCCATTGTGGAGGAGGTTAGAGCCCAACAGTATGTGAGATAAGATGAAATATGATTCTAATACCAAACAAGACGATAGCTTCAGTGATATACTCAGGTATATTAAAATCTATTGTATAATGGAAGGGACAATATAAAGTTTGTAAGAATATTTGACTTGAACGTATTAGATCTAATTCATATCATATTGCCGTAATAAACAGGCATTCATTCATCCGTGTGGTGACGGAGTAAGAATACAATTCACCACCATCTTACCCGGGGATAATCGTAAGATACGATTAAGGGATATAAAATGCGTATAACATCTACGCAGGAGAAGGTAAACTTGAAACAAAACCCTATACCCACACGTCTGAACAGCGCGGTATAGTAGGTTAATTTCAGGCCGAAGCCCAACAGTGGGACATATATGGGCTGTGATGATGATGATGATGAATAAACAGGCAAAATATAAGCTGTGTGGTTGAGGCTACGAATACTACCCACTCTTACTTTGCTCGTGGATGTCATAAAAGCCGACTAAGAGCCTTATAACGACCTGGGCCAACTCCATCTGATGCCGTTTGGTCGACAATTACATTCCCAAGGAGGGTTGACGTCTGACAGGCGGCCGGTCATAAAACTATTGCTAATAACTTTTACAATATGTACTATGAAAGAAAACTACATATTGTATCGACCCCAAATAATTGGGGTAAGACTAGGAGAATGATGATGAAACAAGCAAAATATCTTTGCAGTAATTTTGGTAAATCTATGAAATACTATAGATATCCTTTGGAGCTTTCTGTGAAAAACACATTACACATTATCCCAGTGTATCAAAATTATTTAATTTAAAATATAACTTCTAAATCCTTCACAATGTGTACATATTACAATGTATTAATATGATAAAATTTTAAATGAAGCTTCTGTGTTCTGTTAAAGAAATTTCTGCGTGGTCACCGAGTAAGAATACATTTCAGTACCCCCTATCTTACCCGTGAGTGATCGTAAGAGGGGACCTAAGGGATATAAAATTCATATAACATCAAAAGAATGAAAACTCGTAACAAAACTCTATACCAACACGTCTGACAAGCGTGGTAGGTAGGTGAATTTCCCTCGTAATATAGAGGAGGTTCGAGCCTATTTAAACTTTAATTTATTTTAATATTTAACACTGCAATAAACGCTGATTATACTACAAACATACATTATAAATATGAGCCCACATAATACTTATATGGATATATCTAGGGGTAGTTCAAAAGCGTGTTAACTGGTAGGTAAGCCAAGCGCGGCTTGATTTATGATATACTGCAGGGGACGGTTGGGGTAAAATCCTTCACATACTCTATTTAGATACACATCTAAAACTTGTTTTATATACGAAAATATAATTTCATTGGAATTATTTCTTGTTCAGTTTCTTCTTCGTTATATAGATTCATCATCTATTTATTAATTAGTTTATCAAAGTTGACTATTGTACATAGGCCTTCCTATGAGGGTTGATAATCGTCACGTTTGTTAAGCGGATTGATGATTGCAGTTGCTACTATAAGGTCTCAAGAGGATGGAACTATATGAGAATGATATATTCTCCTTATGATTCGTTAGCTGATTAATACAACGTCAATAAGTTATTCTATATTTAAGCTCTCATCATATGGAACTTTTTATGAACAGTATTATTAAAAAATTACTACACAGATAGCGTAGTGATTATGATATCAATCTTCCGTGACAGTCCTGTTGATTCGAGTCCCGCGCAGGAGAATACTTTGTGCGATCCACAAAGTGTTGTTCTGAGCTCTGGGTGTAATTTGTATGCGTTAATTGCATGTTGAAAGAATGAAAAATGATGATGATATTGAAAGACGAGTTAATGCTGGTAATAAAGTGAAGAAGTGAAGTGAAGAAAGGTTGACTAAACAAGTATACAAAGCGAGTGTGAGTGGGACGATTACAAGGGGAAGACCACGTCGTACCTTTCTGGATCAAATTGAAGATGTATTATCGAAAGGTCAGGTTAAGAGTACGCGTAACCGTAGAGCATGCATGAAGACTGTGATGAATGTGAATGAAGCGATGGAGGTATGTCAGGATCGTGGTTTGTGGCAATCCGTAGTCTCTGCCTACCCCTATGGGAAACAGGCGTGAGGTTATGTATGTATGTAATTGCATGTTTGTAAAGTCCCAAGCAATACAAAGATTAAAGTAAGGAGGTGTATTTTAAAATAAATAGTAGTCATAAGATCTACTTAATGATTCCTTTGAAGAGTTTATTGGTATGTTAGGTTTAATGGTTTCTTAAACATCACAACTGGAATAACGGAATTAATATTTGTGTCGTGAGATGTTTACTAATATACAATTAAGGAAAATATATTATACTTAGACTCAAAATAACGGTTTTTAGTGGTAAGACAACACTGTTGACAGTTTTCTGTCAACAGCCGCGAGTTGGTCCGTCCGGGTTAGTACGACACTCTTGCAGAAGATCAACGTCTGAGTAATGGCAATGTGCTATTGCGCTTCGTTCGGTGAGCGAGAGTGTGGTGTGGAGTGTTGGGTTTGGGGTTTGTATTGGTAGGCAGCGGTCTAGCTATACCCTTGGTATTGCAAAGATCCATGGACAGCAGCAACATTTACCATCAGGTGTGCTGCTGGCCCGTTTGTCACCATAAGCAATATATAAAAAAAACACATGTGGGTCGCGCATAGAATTGTCCTGTGTGACAATCGAAGCAGTTTCTCAACATCATTAAGATTAAGGAAGATCACTAAGGTCACTAAGATCATTATATCATTTGTGTACTTTAGTAACAAATTAGCGCTTGTTTTCAATACTTAATTTAAATATATTTGCTTTTTCTAATTTAAAATTCTAAGCGCCTACTAAAATATTTTAGCATATCAAATCAGCACGTAATATAAGTATTATAATCATATTTTTTTAAGTGGAGTAAACAAAAATTCTACATTTGCTTTAGACGCATATACAATATAATACAATAGTTTAATTATTTTAAATTATCTTTTAAATTGATATCTTTACTGTTTTCATTAGAACTACAGCACGCGCGCCTGATGACTGAGTTTCATAAGGTTTTATTTGCTTTGCAGTAACTTTAAATAATCATACTCCTTAGTTGTCTTTTACAATATACGCGATAGATGCTGTAGAGAGTCCATCTCGTTGATATGCAGGATAAACAACAACGGAGAGAGCACCGAACCCTGAGGTACACCAATATTAATGGTGATGGTTTTGAAGCAGGAGCCGGTGACGACTACTTTTAAATACCAAAAATTCAGAAAGCTGGTAACCTAATTACAGCAGCTTCGTGGATTTTTTATAATGGTAGCTTCGACAGAAGGGCCCTGTGCCAGACCCTGTCGAACGCCTTTGCAGTATCTAGGCTGAAGCCATAGGCCTCCTAAAATTTAATAAAAATTATGAGTTGATAAATACATACATACATACATATCATCACACCATATTGATAAATAATATTGATATTTTATTCATCACTAAACATATAACAGATAAATGCATTTTTAATAATTGTCAAATGTGATATTTTAATATTTTCATGTATTTTTAATAATTTGGTTAATTTCATAATTTGGAGTTATATCCGGTATAATGGTAATAAACTCACTATTACGCTGGACTTAAAATCAAACCAATCAAGCAATCTTAAACTGAAACACTGCTTACCACTCTAATTATAAATCCATCAGAAGGTTAAAATATAAATAAACCATTAATTAAAAATAATCTAACACAATTTCGTTGGTACATACTTTATTATCCTGTTACATAATATCGATCACTCCAATCAAAAAACGTGTAAACATATATGTGTCTCGTTTCCTCATACCTTTGGCATCTCTTTTAGACACAAAGTTTTACTTCCGAACAATTCACTGGCGGGGTGGCGAAAATGTTATGATCTCACAACTTGTCATACAATTTATTTCTTAGAGTTACTGCAGCTCTCAATATCGAATAAGTATAGCTCGGAGTTAATGATATTCCAAGTTTTAAAGGATTTGTTTGGATTTGGCAGGGAAGACATGAAAATAGAATAGATGCTGTAGAGATGAGAGCTCTTCGTAGTATGTGTGGTGTAAGTTTGAAAGATAAAATTAGGAATAGTGTTATAAGAGAGCGCTGTGGTATGAATGAAGAAGTAGTGACAAAGATAAAAAAGGGTATGCTGAGGTGGTTTGGACACGTGGAAAGAATAATAATCAGAGTAATCAGAATGAGAGAAGAACGGTTGACGAAACAAGTATACAAAGCGAGTGTGAGTGGGACGATTACAAGGGGAAGACCACGTCGTACTTTCCTGGATCAAATTGAAGATGTGTTAGTGAAAGGTCAGATTAAGAGTACGCGTAATCGTAGAGCATGCATGATGACTGTGATGAGCGTGAATGAAGCGATGGAGGTATGTCAGGAGGTCGTGGTTTGTGGCAATCCGTAGTCTCTGCCTACCCCTCTGGGAAACAGGCGTGAGGCTATGTATGTATGTTCTGGTGTCCACTAGTGAAAATATTGTTAACTTTTTTTTTTGCAAAATATTGGTAACTTTGGGGTAATGTTGTATAATTTCCGTGATCGTGAAGAAATAATCAATATCCCTTACTTATCCGAGGATTTCGTAATAGTTGACCAAAGGACTCGTTTTAGCAGATGACATAACTGGAAGTGAAATAACATTAAAAAAAGATCATAGCAATTGTGCGTCTATACTATATTTTTATTTTAAGTTATGTAGGCTATGTGAACATATATTTATGATAGATATTTAGGCTAAGCGGATTTTATCGCCTTATCATACGAAGATATAAACGACGTCTGGGTATTTATTTAGGTGTTACCAGAACTACCCTGGAACAAAACACTGCAAGATAATGACTTTAAAAAGTATAATAAAGTTAAAGAGAACATTATATATGTTGAAAATAAAGTTAGGTTGTCTGAGCTGTTTCCTTTAACTATGTAAATAAAAAAAAACTATTTTTAAAGTTGTATTTGTTTTTATTAAAGCACAGATGGCGTAGTGGTTAATAAGCCGATCTACCATGCCAGTGTCGTGGGTTCGATACCTACATACGACAAAACCTTTTACGATTCACAACTTGTTGTTCCAAATCTGGATATAATTTGCGTGCCTTAAAATGAGTGTTTATAAAATCCCTCGCAATACAAGAATTATTTTCTTAGTGCCGGATGTTGTCGATTTTTTTAAAAAAGCATTATTTCTTAAAATTAAAATTTTAACCATTTTCGTGTATCATTTTACTTAACGTATCGATTGTAGACAGACAACAGTCGCTTTCCATGCCTGCAAGCTTAGATCTTTTAAACTAAGGAACGGATTTTAATGCAGTTTTTCCTCAATAGACAGAATGAATCAGGAGTAAAGCTTATATGCAAAATATGTATGTGTACACACACACATATTATAGTAGAAAACATAAGAATTTTAAATAGTTGCAATATGATGTAAAAATTATATTTTTGTACTCTGCAAACGCTAAATCTTAAGAGACAGGTCACATTAGTTATTGGAGCAATTATTGAGGAATAAACCCCATATCATATAGTATGAAAGCGTAACTGTAAAGCTGAAAAAGTGACTGAAAAGCGATTGCAAGAAGAAAGTGAGATCGCTCAAAACCAGTTCGGTTCCCAAAACATAAATATGTTGGATCGTGAGACAGCGGATGCCATATTTGCGCTGCACCAACTGTGAGAAAATTTCTTGTGCACATACCAACTTGGGTATGCTATTCGTTGATTGTTTCTCAAGGTCAACCATTTCGCAAGGCTATTGACAATGGATGCCTTAACGTTGGTGATACAGGAAAAGGCACCTGTTGCATGCTATTCGGCGATGACATTGTTATCATCGGAGAAGATGGACTTGAAGTCCAGAGCATGCTGGAAAAATGGCATTGTAGATTGGAGAATTTGGCTTGAAAATCAGCTAACTAAGGTCGGTCCAATTTTACACTAATATCTCTAGATGAGGTATCTATACTACGGTATGATCGAACTTTCGATACCTCAGTTCACTTATCCAATGCAATGGCTACCTAGATCGTGTGGTTAAGCACAAAATTGATGCTGGATGAATGAGATGGTGGCAGGTCACGGGTATAATATATGACTCCAAGTAACTCTAAATCTATTAAACCTTAATAAAGCCTACTGTATTGTATGGGTAAGTATTTTGAGCTACAAGAACGATGGATGAGAGTCGACTGCATGTAGTAGAGATGCGAATTTTAATATGGACGTGCGGCATTTGAAAGAGAGCACGAAAGTTTGAAAGTGTCGCCAGTGATGGAAAATTTAAAGAGTGAATGACATGAGTGACATGTAATAAGAGTGATAAAAGTAATGTTATGAGAGTGATGAAAGTTTTAAATTTAAATTTTAAGTATGAATTTTGAAGGCTTTAGGGTTAATTGAAGACTGAAGAAAAGATAGATCGAGTGCATAACTTGGATAAACATGGATTGAACGCAGAGGTGACATCTGAAGGTGGTGACTTTTGTGGAAGAAAAGGGCATATTGTGTTGACCCCAAGTAATCGGGATAATGAGGACTTAATCTTATTAAGAACCACTTCTAAACTCCATAGAAAATATATTCAAATAAAGACATTTAATTTATTAATATAAATTAAAGTCAAAATGCCTATATTTTCATTTCCAAACAGTTTCTTTACGATAATGTATAATGTCTTGCCAAAATTACAAAATAAGCATTCCCAATATTAGAATTTATGTGTGCTATAAAACAAAAGTTTGCAGTATGCCTAATATAAATCTTATATGTTTGTGCTCCGCCAAATGGAGTGGAAAATAATATTCACATACATGTTTCTAGTTATGAACCATTGTGAGGGAAATTTACATTTTCTTAAATACATATACGATATATTTTGTCCGTGTGGTGACGGAGTAAGAATACAATTCACTACCCTCTACCTTACCTGTGGATGATCTTAAGAGATGATTAGGGATATAAAATGCACATAACATCTATGCAAGAGATGGAAAACTCGAAACGAAACCATAGGGTTCCGTTTCGTCAGACGTGTTAGTATAGACTAACACGTCTGTTCAGCGTGGTATAGTAGGTCAATTTCTCTTCTATTATGGAGGAGACTCATGACCAACAGTGGGATATATATGAGCTCAGATAATGAAGGTAATGGATATAAATATATGCAAGTAGATAGCTCATGGCACTGCTTTTTTTATGTCATACTAGCAAACCATGCCCATTGGTTTATTTGTAGAATTCGATATATCGTGGCACCACCTGGTGACGAGTTGCATTAATAGAGATAGTATAGAAACCCTCCCCGTGAAAAAAATACATACATACCAATTTTTATAATGATCGGTCAAATAGTTTCTGAGTTTAGCGATGTCATATTTACAAACAATTATCTTTCTTAGATATAGATTATTTAGTAGAAGACGATATTAATAAGAGAAATTCTCGAAATATGTTAAAGGGGAAACCACAGTATCATTTGAAACCTTTAAATTTTTCAACTATGAAAAATTACCCGTCAATTATTTACTAAAACTTAAAAAAAAAAGGAAACAAATGCGCCTATTTCATTAATCACGATCAAATTGACAGGCGAGTGTCCGTTGAAAGAATGACAATCCCTACTTGTCGACAAGTCGCTGTCCCTTCCGGGTAAGCCATTTGTCAATGATGTACAGCCTGTTGTGTTGGGAAGGAAATGAGACACTTCCCGTTTGTAACATTTTCACTTCAGCCGTGTTCTTAAGAAGTAGTTAACGGTTTAAGAGATTTTATATAATGTCTCATAAATACTGTTTTATTATAAGACTGGATTATGACGAATATCTTCTTCTACTGTGGTGAAGGTAAAAGCCTTATTGGAATGTAAATGGGTTAAAAAATATTAGTTGTTTAGTACTTAGTGGTCTTTTACGATATCCACGAGCAAAGTAAGGGTTGGTAGTATTCATAGCCGCTACCACACAGCTAAAAAACAACTAAAGGATATGTGTATAATATTTGTGGATGAGAAGGAAACTCGAAAGAAAACTCTATACAGTCTATACCAACCCGTTTCAACACAAAGGTGTCGTAATTTAATTGATTGCGGAGGAGGTACAAATCCAGCTTTGGGACGTATGAAGTGAGCTGTGGTAATAATGATGATTACACCGATATCATTAATATTTTTTAAATAAAATATATAGATTACCTACTACCTTTCAAATTTAATCGATATTGTAAGGCAGAAAGACTAATTGTGTCTCTAGTAGTTAACTCGTTATCGGGTGTCGTTTGTGGGATCCGATCCTGCCATGGTCTTTTATATTGTACTTCATTTTTTTATTATATCGGGGTTGGAAATGCATCACACTGGCGCTTATCCTTATTATGTATCATCATCATCATTACAGCCTATAAATATCTCACTGTTGGGCTCGGGCCTCCTTCGTAATGGGAGGGAAGTTAATCTACTATACCGCGCTGGTCAGACATGGTTGGTTTTGGGTCTTGTTTCGAGTTTTCCTTCTCTCGATTAGATGTTATATGCGTTGTATATCCCTTAGTTGTCTCGTACGATCACCCATGGGTAAGATATTGGGTAGTGAATAATATTATTACTCCGTCAGCACACGGAATATTAAGCATATTGTACGATATTTTATAAAAAAAAAACACGAAATAATACACACGAAATAATAATAATAGACAAACACGCTGAGTTTCTTGCAGGACCTTCTCAGAAGCGGTCACATTCCGATCCCGTGGTAGTTTATTGTATTAATTTAAAATGTTAAAACTGACAATATGTAAGTGCCCTCGCAAGGTTTATACATAATAAATGAATCTTAAATAATGTTTAAAAAAAACACATGTTATCATTACATCACACATGATACAATAAACGTAACTAGTTTTTTTTTTTTATATTGCTTTTGGTGGCAAATGAATAAACAGCACACCTCAAGTAAGTTAAGTTTTACTGCCGCTCGCTGATCTTTGTAATATCATGGGTATAGGTAGGGCGCTGCCTACCAATGAAAACCCCAAATTCACCCAGGAAGTTGCTTGGCTTCACGCTCTTTCGCTAACCTAACGAAACACAGCAGCACATTGCCGATGGCGGTAAAACATAGAGACGAAAGGGTAATGAAAGAGCTTGGTCTACTACCCCATTAAATTAAAGTCAACACAAGCGTGGAGTCAATTACCATCAACCTATACATAGACTTCCAAATTAAACAAATCATAAAATAAAACGTCACAGACATCATTATCATCATCACAACGTCACAGAGGACAGAAACATCTACAAATAGATGGGTTTCACCAACAACAAGACCACCAGCGCCAAGAAGAAACCCTAAAAGACATGTTGTCGCTCCAACATCTATGACACATGAATTGCGCTCTTCAAGCTTTATCTAAATGTAATAAAGCCACACTTCAAGAACATTAATTTTATAAACAAACCACCATAACAATTAAATTAAACATAAAAAGAGCACGGACAAAAAGTCTGTGGAATAACATACTCATAATAAAAAAAAAAAAAAAAGCAGCCCATTGCCACTACTCAGACGTCGATTTCCTGTGAAGGTATGACCTCGAACGGAACGGCCTGTGGCTGTAGACAGAGAACTATCAATAGTTCTACCACTATTACCAATTTGGGTGAAACAGCGATATCTTTGGGTAATCATTATTAAGCTATATTAAAAATAAAACTACATTCTCGTGACGTCACACATACAATAAATACTTGAAGTTATATCTCATTATTCACTCGACTAACTGATAAAAAAAATACATCGGCTTTTAACTATATGCATACCCGCAGCTACTCAGTTATGAAATTTCTTTGAGATTCGTCGAAGCATTTTCACATCAATGATTTTATTCAGATTTGTTGATATGAGCACGTTAGTTTCAATACCTCTACAAATAATATGTCATAAATAAAATGTTTTCATATGTTTTAATTTTTTTTTAATAAATACTTTACCCACTTCCGTTTGGTGATGAAGTAATTGTATTAATTCACCGCCCCTAACTTATACGTGGGTGATCGTAGGAGACGAATAAGGGATATAAAACGCATATAACATCTTTGCAAAAGAAGTAAAACTCGAAACAAAACACTATACCTACACGCCTGACCAGCCTGGTATAGTAGGTCAATTGCCTTCCCATTATGGAAAAGGCTCGAGCCCAACAGTGGGACACATTTTACCTGAGATGATGACGACGTTGACTGATTTAAAAATCATCCTCAATATGAAAAGGAAAAGTTGATATAATGGTTTTTAACGTTTATGCGAGTAACACACAGCACTAACGGGTTGAGAGCCCTCAGCGCTCACCCACAGTCCGGGTAAAGTTGTCATAGCCATCTGAGGCTAACAACTAAAACAAACAAAAAAAAAAAAACAAACACAGCACAGATGGCGTAGTGGTTAAGGTACTAAGCTTCGATGCTAGTGCCGCGGGTTCGATTCCTACGCAGGGCTATATTTTCTGTGATACACAAACTGTTGTTGTCTAAGTGTAATTTGTCTGAGTAAATAGTATGTTGATGAAGTCGCCCACAATACAAGGATTATTTTCTTAGTTATAGATGGCTGTCTTTAAAAAAAAACATACGTTAAGTAAAACTACTATAATGGATTTTATCGCATTTTCCACTTAACAAATACTTTGAAATTATATGAGAAATAAAGGCAGAGGATAACCTCTGTCTTCAATAATAATAATATTATATTCAATACTTATAACTTAACTTTTAATTAGAAATGATTTTTTTTATAGATAAATATACAGAGTGCCGATTTTATTACTAGAATAACTTAAACTAGGTGTAAGAATGACGTCATATAAAACATTAAATTTAGTTGCAGATTCCTAGCTCTGCCCAATCTCGAGATAAAGTGATTTGTTTCTTATCAAAACAGTAGATTTGTCAGCGTACATTGACCTGTAGGTACATTTAGACTCAGCTGTGCAGCGGTGAGCATAGCGAGCGCGGCACTATTTGCCTACTAGTTCAATGTCACACGCATGAGTATATGCCTACATCGAACTTTTATAATAGAAGTTTATTGACTGCTTATCAGTAGGGCAATTTAATCAAAAGTTAGGTACTATTTTTTTACTGATTTGAGTAGTGTATCATGGTCTAATACACCCCCTTCAAGGATTTTACTAATTAAATCGGCAACATATATATAAACATATGTAAATTAAGTTAAAAGCATAGTTTGGTTAAGTTAGACTTACCTGTTCTACCCACACGTTCGTTGTCATGATTTGATTCTTAAGATTCTGAAAAGAAAGAAAATAATGTCTTAGTTAACGAATAAAATGTATGCAATACAAATAAATTTTATTAGGTATATACGATTAACGACATGAGAGGATACCCGTGAGGGTAGACCGCCGGGTGGATCACTAAAGAAAAAGACCGCGTTCCAGTGACCCACTCGCATGGCGTCGAGACGTATATATAGGGCGGGTCTACGGGGTCGTGCGCCACTTCTCTGTTGCCGCGGATGGATCAGCGGGGCGCGCCGTACCGTAGACCGCCACCAAAAAAATAAATGGTATACACGATTAAAATAATCACAAATCGATGCAAAAAGATTTATCAATTTCATTGCATAATATCATCATCATTCTCCTACTCTTATCCCAATTACTTGGAGTCGATACAATATGTACTCTTCTTTCATAGTACCTACATATTGTAAAAGTTATTGGAATAATTTTATGACCGGCCGCCTGCCAGACGTCAACCCTCTTTAGGAATGTAATAGTTGACCAATAGCCATCAGATGGAGTTGGCCCAGGACGTTATAAAGCTCTTAGTCATCTTTTACAAACACGAACAAAGTAAGGGTTGGTAGTATTCGTAGCCGCTACCACACTGCGTAGTCGTAATAATAATAAAGTAGTAGTAAATAAATCAGAACTAAAATATTTTAAAATTATATCAAAAATACATACATAAATATCATCACGCCATATCCCTTGCAGGGTAGGTAGAGAGAACAGAGTGCCAGAGAACTCTATCCTTGCATACTTCACTCGCTTCCTCAACAATCATAATTCTGTTTATACACGCTCGCCGGTTTCGAAGACTCTTGACTCCACTTTCCTTCAGTACTTATCATATATATCAAAAATATAACTCCAAAAACATCTAAATTGGCGATGGTAGTTGGTATTATGAGTTTTCTTCTCATTTATTTGATGCTCATTTAGGCGAAAAAGTAAAGGATAAATTGTATTCTTAAGAATACATGAATATCATTAATTTTTTTTTTTCAATAAAATATTGTAAAGTTTAATAATTCATAGGTTTTTCGGCCATTACGCGCAAGAGAAGCGCGTCGTTATTACACCGTATACGCGCCAGCCCCAATAACATAATAAAAGTTTTGACTGATTGGTGGGAATCTTCGATCTTGAGGCGTTGGATACGTCTGCATGCAGTCAAGTAGACAGCTGCCGGATCGGACCGACCAACAGTTTAGTTTTGCTTTTTAAATATTAGCTTAATTATGTCAATGTAACTTACACTATTTCTTATGTTTTTATTGATTCAAACAAAATATGGAGCTCTGTACTCCGAAATAAAAATTATTATTATTATTATAACTTATAAAGTTAAAGAGAAAAGTTTCAAATGCCTGAAAGTTTTCAAAGAAATATACAATAATTATGTATAAAGAAGATATAGGAACTCTCGTTCTTTACACCTTAATGATTTGAATTTCAATTAAGCGTCAATTTATTTTAGTTAAAGTGAACTTGATTTCAACAGATACGTTTGATCATAATCATTCTTCTGCTCTTATCTCAATTACTTAAGGTTGACGCACCATGTACTCTTCTTCTTACATATTGCAAACGTTATTGACTAAAGTTTTATGACCGACCGACTGCCTGACGTAAGAAGTTCTTCGGAATGTAATTATTAACTGAACGGAAACAAGTGATGTGGCAGGTGGCACAGGACCGTTATAGATGGCATTCTCGTGGGGAGGCCTATGTCCAACAGTGGACGTTTACGGGCTGATGGATGGATGGATGAAACAAGTGATGTTGACCCCGTTCGATATAAAGCGCTGAGTCGTCTTTTACAACATTCACGGGCAAAGTAAGGACTGGCAGAACTCGTAGCCGCTACCACAAAGCGAACCTTTGATATGATAAGTATATCAGATTTAAACAATCCCACTAAATTTTAACAACTAGTTTTATATATAGTTTTATAAAATTGAAAGTAGATTGTTTTTTAACATTAATCTTCTTCTTCTTCTTATATATTGGCAATCAGCTACATATACGAGCTATTGGTGCCAGTGTCTAGTTATAAATATTTTCACGTTTTTAGTCTTCAAGTTGTTGTCATTGTCTAAGTCAAATTGTCGCCATTAACAGTGCAATGGCCACACTGTTAATGGTATCTTGTGGGCATTTTGATGGAAAACTAAAACGTTGTAAAGCACTTTTATATGATATTCAGTACATCCCAGTAGTTCCGCCGCTTTATATTACATAAAATGCCATTAAAATTATCTAATATAACACATTAAAACACTAAGATTATAATACAAAAGCACCACATGACATTTTCAAATTCCCGTCAAAAGTCCTTTAACATTAATCATTTTATCATTCAGTTCTAACCAGTCTACTGCGAGATTTTAGTTCTGCCCTATAAATCGTCATATTGCACGATCATTCATAAGAAGGATTATTGACATAATCACCACGCCGTTTCGGTTGCGGCTTCTCAATAGAGGTGCGGCTGTCTATTCACCTAATGATCACTCAATCACTTTTTAAAACTGCCACGAGTAAGTTATGTGCAGCAACAACTGTATTCTTATTCCGCCATACGGAGTTTTGATAATTTGACACAAATAAAGTAAATTACGAATAGTACTCGGTGATAAATATTGCAAAGAGAGCTTTGGAAAGAGAGCTCTATCTCTCGTAGAGCTTTATCTCTGTCTTATACTACCTGTGTGACGTGATTAGACACTGATATTAGGTGATTGGGTATTGTTAAAATAATTATGACGTTGTCTCTTTTAAAGCATCAATATGCAATATTTACTGACAGGAGCTGTAGAATCTCACTATATCTTTAAACGAGCAATTCTTGTATATTTATAAATATATGTGTAATCTGAATCTCGGAAACGGCGCCAACGATTTTCTTGAAATTTAGCAAACAAGGGGTTCCGGGGGCGACTAATCGATCTAGCTAGGTTTCATTTATAGAAAATATTATTTTGTCAGTATATTTCAGCAACAAAAATATAATTTTTCGTTGTACTAAAACTATTAGAATATGAGGGTTTCAAATTTTGACGCTGTCATTAAGAATAGACATTTAGCTCAGTTGGAAAATCGAGTAGTCTAATCCAAACAAACCGGAGTTCGGTTCGGATCCTTACTTTTCTTATTTACTTTTTGGCCTTTTTTATGGTTTTATTAATTATTATCATTTGCCGGCATCCTTATCAGCGTAGAAGTCGATAATGTTTTAATAGGATTTTTGTTTATTTTTGACGTTATTATTTTTATTGTTATTTATAGATAATTATGTATAAATTTTTGTATTCTTATATAGTATAACAATCTTATCCATGTGGTGATGGAGTAAGAATACAATTCACCACCCCCTATCTTACCCGTGGGTGATCGTAAGAGACGACTAAGGGATATAAAATGCATATAACATCTATGCAAGAGAAGGAAAACTCGAAACAAAACTCTATACCAACACGTCTGAACAGCGCGGTATAGTAGGTTAACTTCCCTCCTATTATGGAGGAGGCCCGAGCCCAACAGTGGGACGTATGTGGGCTGTGATGATGATGAAGATGATAACAATCGTTGTTATAGTGTAAGGAAGGTTTAATAAACATAAAAATCAATGTTATATATAATGGACACCGGGCTTTTTCTTAGCAGGCTATGTTTTTAACATAACGCGCTCATTGCAACCGAGGCGACGGAAGGGTAGTGTTCGGCACCATAACCCACCGTCTTTGCCATTGAAATTAGGCCGACTACTGGTACCACTTCTTTGACATCCACCCGTGATACTACACCTATTACAGTATTTCTAAACAATATCTTTTAATTTTTTTTTCTAAACAATATCTTTTAATTTTCTGTCGGATACTAGAATTACCAGGCTACTCTGTGAGCTTACTCTGAAGCATGTCACATAAAACTGCCCATGGGAGAATCAGCTTTCTCTCGAGTCTACTCCCGCTACCTTAAGAATATGACCTCGAGCTTTGTTTATGATTATTGCGAAGCAGACTTTAATGACAAACTGCACTCTCTGAAATTCGAAGTAGTAATTTGATGGTATTTGGAGAATCCTAGGAATAAATACTGACTCTGCTCAAGAGCAACCGGTCAGTATAGTTGACCCGATTACAATGCAATGTAATGTTTTTCCTTGCAAACTGGTGGCATTGTATAATTTTGGCGCGCCAGCTCTCAATTTTAAGATGTGAGTTGGGAGACCGGGAGCCTTCAGAGTATTCAGGAACTCGACCGGTTGTCGGACTCGGGGTTTATCACTTATTCGAAGGATTTATTTCAATATTCGACCCCTTCGAATGATTTAAAATATTTGCAAGTAAACAGTATAAAGAAATCGAAACGACTGTAATAGCGTACATAGGTAGGTCATGGCGTGTTGCGATCAAGCATTAACATCCTGTCTCCATATTGTATGTTACTGATTGATTTCTTAATATAACTCAGCATTTCCATCTCGATTTTTACAAATATGTTGATTAAACCCTGACTAAACAGCGAAAAAAAATATAGAAAATGACTTTCTCTCTTTCCTAATCATTATGCGGTAAAAATACCCTCGCCCGAGTAAAATTAAAACGGATAATACATCTTATGAGCGATGGATTTCAGTTATACGATGCAATGTGTTATCATGGCTCTCAATTACAATATTCGGCTTAGAAAATTGCTGTCCAACAATTTAAAATTTCAAACTCTACGTTCCTATGACGCCGTATCCTAAAAGTGTATGACCTCTTTATAGCTTAGAAACTTTCAAATGCCGTGTTAATACAGTATTGTGATTTTCGAGACATTCCAATTTTAAAGAGTATTTCCATTGTACCAAGCTTTTATGAGAGTTCAACCTTTTCAGGGTTCCGTACCAAAAACGTAAAACGGCACCCTATAACTAATACTTCGCCGTCCATCCCTCCGTCCATCTGTCTATCTCCAGGCTCCGTCTGGCTATCTGTATCTCATGAACCATGATAGTTAGACAGCAGTCAGACAGAAATCTTCACAGATTATGTGTTTCTGTTGCCGCTCTAACGACAAATACTAAAAAACAAAATAAAATAAATATTTAAGAGGTGCTCCCATACGACAAACGTGATTTTGGCTCTTTTATGCTCGATATATTTTTTTAGTTTCTATTTTTACTTTTTGCCTTTTTAATTTATTTTTTCTTTATTTTAATTATATTTAAATATATCTTCCAAAACACACTAATAAGAAAATACCGAGCAAGGCTCGGTCCTCCAGATATTATTAGATTATAATAGAAATTAAAGTAATATTGATGTGTGGTAGCGGTTACGAAAACTATTAACCTTTACTTTACTTTACTTTGCTCGTGAATGTTGTAAAAGATGATAAAAAGTTTTATAGCCAGCCATTGATACCATTTGGTCAACAATTACATGTTCAAAAAGGCAAACCCTTCTTGAGAATGTAATGGTCAAGCGTCAGATAGGTGGGTCATAAAACTATTGCAATATCTACTATTTAAGAGTACATATTGCGTCGACACCAAATAATTGGTATAAGAATATAATTTTCTTTTTACTTATGGTGGCAAACGAGCAAACAATCCACCTGTTGGTAAGTGTCACTGCTGCTCATGGACCTTTGCAATATCAAGGGTATAGCTAGGCTGCTGCCCACCAATACAAACCCCAATACCAACCAGTTGGGCTTCCGGCTCTCTCGCTCACCGGAAGAAGCGCAATAGCACATTGCCATTACTCAGGCGTCGATTTTCTGCAAGAGTGTGGTACTACCCCGGACGAACCGGCCCGTGGCTGTGGATAGAGAACTGTCCACAGCGTGGTCTTACAATTATAACAATGTTCATGTTGATGAATAGAAATCCAAGTAATTGAATATGTGCCTAATGGCAATAACGAAGATATAATTTGAGGGTATTTTTAAATTCAATAAAAATATGCAAGAAATATAGATATAAAAACCTCGCAGAGAGAAACTACAAATTTCGCTAGTAAAATTTAAATAATATATGTACGCAGTTCAGAATATAGTTAAGACTTAGAAGGGGACAACAAAAACAGAACTTTATTTTTGTTTCCAGAAACTTGTCAACGATGGGTAGGCAACTGGTAACTTAAAAAGTAGTTAATGTGAAACACTTTGAAAGTGAGGGATAGTTTTATTGGAAAAAAATTATATCGACAGTTTTATTCAAAAATTTGTTGATGATAATTTAAATAAAAGTTATTTACGAGTAAAAAGTGATTTGTTGTGTGATAGCGGCTACGAATACTACCAACCCTTACTTTGCTCGTGGATGTCGTAAAAGATGACTAAGAGCCTTATAACGACCTGAGCCAACTCCATCTGATGGTCCACCGTTTGGTCAATAACTACATTCCCAAGAAGGGTTGACGTCAGACAAGCAAACGGTCATAAAACTATTGCCAATAATTTCTACAATATGTGCTACGAAAGAATAGTACATATTGTATCGACACCAAGTAATTGGGATAAGAATAGGAGAATGATAATGAATGATGTATATTTGTAAAATTCCTCGCACGTATGATTTTCTTAATGCAAGGCTTAAAAAAATCCTTGTTTAAACAAGTTATGGTCTTATTTTAAAGATATAAAAGAAGGCATTTTGTGCCACTTGTTATTTTAAAATAAGGACAAGATAGGTTAGTAGGGTAACTTCAAAACATATATATACTTAAGTATATATATTTAAAGATAAGGTACAAAATATTCATTGATGTGGAAATAGAGCGTAAAAACATAATCCTCTTTAGAATTTATTACACTTCATTAGTTTATTTCAGAGAATATCGAAGCTAAAGGTAGTAAGATAAAACCATTACGACGGTTATGGCCATACTCCATGGAGTGTTGACATTATTTGAGAGGCTTGAAAGAAAAAAAGAACTAAAATAGTTTTATTTACCACCTCACATTTTCATCATTCTCCTGCTTCTAATCATTCTCCTGCTCTTATCTCAATTACTTGGGATTGATACAATATGTTTCTTTCATAGTACATATTGTAAAAGTTATTGGCAATAGTTTTATGACCGGCCGCCTGCCAGACGTCAACCCTCCTTGGGAAAGTAATTGTTGACCAACCGAGATCAGATGGAGTTGAGTTGAAGAGACCTGGAGTCTTCTTAGTCGTCTTTTACGACATTCACAAGCAAAGTAAGGGTTGGTAGTATTCGTAGCCGCTATCACTCAGCTTATACCACCACAACCTCACATTTTGATATAGCTATAAATTTATTTGAATTTATTTATTAAATAATATACTTTTACATGGCTAATTATGTTATCTGTCTCAGCTATTGCTGAGGCGACACAGTTACTATAGCCCTAATATGATTGTTAGTTTATAGTTTATGTAATATTTTAACTAATGTGCAGTACAAATAAATCATTATTAATATAATTTATATTAATTGGTGATCAAAACAATACAATTTCTTTTACTGCATTATTATTCCAAGTCTAGGGACTATTACGGCTCTTTAACTAGAGTTAAAGAGCCGTAAAATGGGTGGCTTTTGGCTGTCAGGCCTATCTGTAATCCTGGTATTGCGAAGGTCCGTGAGCGGCAGTAACGTTTACCATCAAGTGCTGCAATGTTATTTTGGCATCATAAGTAATATAAAAAATATAATAATGTAACTTATTTTGTGGGGATGGGATAAGAATATAATTGGCACCACCTCTTACAGAATCATAGAAGTCGTATAAAAAGCTCACAGCAGTTCTCTCATATAATATTACACTGCTACCTCAAACTCATCACGCAATTGTAAGTATAAGTACATTATCCTCTCATTTGCAAGGCAGGTTGAAATAATATTATTCCGAAATCATAAAAAATGTAACTATAGTCTTGAATAACGCAATAAATTTATGACAACATAAGTTCTATAATATCATACAAATCACTGCAAACCTTTATTCTAACTATATTTCCTAGAAAGCTATTTTTACTCAAGCGTCGAACTCGCACTCAAACTGTAACATAAAATTTGAGTTAGCACCTCTCACAGTCAGGTTTACGATCCACGGGCTGTCGGCTGCCACAATCACTTAAAACCATCTCATATTTTGGGCCACTTACGACTTACTGGAAATAAAAATGTTTGAATGGTCCTACACTTCTAGACTATCGTAAGGCGTAATTCAATAAGAATTAATGGACTAATATTAAATCATAATAATATTAATGTTATATATCTAATAGATTTTGTCCATACCTTCGGTTTTTTTCGTATAGAGACATCGTTTCTCATCATAAAATGTACTAGTATTCATGTAATAGTATTCGAGAATATTGTAACTTCTTAAGAGTCTCGTAATCTACTATATTCCATCGCCATTACGCTAATCATCAGTAAATTTCTTGACATCGGTAGCCATAGGCTGATGAAATGCAAAATTTATCATCATTTCAGCTCATATACGTGCATTATCTGGGCGAAATCCTTGTCTATAATATGAGGAAAATGACCAACTATGCCATGCTGGTCCGACAGATTGGTATAGAGTTTTATTTCGAGTTTTCCTTCTTCTGTATATATGTTATATTCTTACACTGTCACTACACGTAAAATATACAAATTTAGAAACTACTTATTTAATATTGACAGCAGTAATAAAATATCTGTATATGGTAATGAATCAAGAGTACAATATGTCAACCCTTTTCTTCATCTATTAAGGAAGACAAAAAGAAAAGGAACACTATTGGAATAAAAGAAAATCTTAAAATTTTATTTCAAGATTTTAGTCAAAGTGAAGTGAGAAATATCGAGAGAAATGATAACATATTTTAAATTTGTTACTAAAATAACTAAATCTATATGTGTAAAGTAGTAATATATAGATCTAATATATATTACTTATTACTAAATAGTTAATTTTGTAGCTTTGTATTTATTTTTATACTTTTTATTATACATTATTATGGATCATCGTTCTCCTACTCTTATCCCAATTATTTGGGATCGATACCATATGTATTCTTCTATCATAGTACATACTGTAAAAGTTATTGGCAATAGTTTTACGACTGGCCGCCTGCCAGACGTCAACCTTCCTTGGGAATGTAATTGTTGACCAAACGGCATCAAATGGAGTTTGCTCAGGTCGTTATAAGGCTCTTAGTCATCTTTTACGACATCCACGAGCAAAGTAAGGGTTTGTAGTATTCGTAGCGGCTACCACACAGCAAATATATTATTATGAATGTAAACAATAAAAAGTTGTTCAAGTTACAATTGCGTTGATTTATAGTTGACTAGCTTCTGCCCGCGGCTTAGCCCGCATAAAAAGTTACTTTTCTAAAGTATTTCATCTCCTATTTTTTTTACCTCTTAAGGGAATATCTTTTTTATTTATAATATAATCATTAGCCTAAAAATAAGTTTCAAGCTTCTGGCTTTAAAAATGCCGATACGTCCTTACAACTTTTCATCCCCATTTACAACCCTTATTTGCATTAAAGAGTAGCCTATGTCCTTTATCAGGCTCTAGACTATCTGTGTATCAAATTTCGTTTGGGTCGATTCAGTAGTTCTGGCGTGAAAGAGCGACAGACAGACAGACAGACTTACTTTCACATTTATAATATTAGTAAGGATTAAATAGAGTGCATATCTATCCAACCAGTGCCCGCATAAAACGCCCTTAACACAAATGTAACGATAATTTTGATAGAATGTTGTCATAGCGTAATATGCCACATAAATTCAACAAAGATATCAAGATCGGGTTATCTATTTATGTAATCATGGTGAAAATTACATTCAACGTTGTTGAGTGAAGCGTGACATGACATGGACTGTGATGAGACGCGGTAAATATAATAAATGTGAAAAAACTTTAAAATAATAGGGTTGAGGGAAGATAATAAAAAACATAGAGTTAATATCTGCTATATGGAAAAAGAGTACATATTGTATCGACCTCAAATAATTGAATTATTTGGGGTCGATACAATGCCGACACAACCCAATTAATTGTAGCAAAAGTGCTAGAAATTAATTGTATATCCTATATAATTACAATAGAATTTATTAGCAGTGAATTTGTATATTTTATTATTATTTTTTTCAGTTTCTCGTATAGTGATGAGTTAAAAATATAATCCTTTCCTCATAAAAACTTATTTATGAGCGAAAAATTATTGTCATACGTAGGATTCGAATCCATATATCCACATTGGAAATATATTTCAATCTTTCAACCGACTAAAATGGGAAGATCACTGTTCAGAACAGCACTGTTCTGAAAAATTATAACGCCTACTTACAATAGACAACTCACCTGCCAAATTTTGTAATAAGGATATTATAGTCTGTCTAATCTAAGAAGTGCACTTTGACAGCTGTCTGAGTAAGTTGTCTAGGTATGTGAACCAAATAATCGCTATCGAAAATATCCGATTTTACTGAGAAATCGATATTGATTCTCTATAATTAATAATCGGTTTATTTTTTATTTTTCGAAAAGGTGATGAATAAATTAAGTGCTAAATTAGTACTAAACAAATTTTATTATTTCAGCATAGAATCTATTCATCATATTTAGTAGGATTAGGTTAATTAAAAATAAAACTGGATTTAAAAATGGCTATTTATTAAGAATTACTACTATTACTTGAATTATCAGCGTCGCGAATATTAATAATTATTTTCTCATCAATCAAAGTGTCGAAATGTACATCTCTGTCAAAATCTCTATTCGATTAATTGTATTATTCTAATATTTTTACCGATTATTTGGATATTCGTGAATTGGAAGTTGTCAAGCACTACTGTATAGAACGTGATGACGTGACATTGTTAGGTCGTCAATGACAATTACTATTTACCATGTTATTTTTATTTTAAATGATTTTTACGAGTTTCAACATTAGATTATTGTACAAGAAATTCACCCGCAATGTTAATTATGTAAATAACTTAAAAGTTGTTTAAAATTTCAGATTTAGTGTTTACAATCACGTGTATACGTTTGACCGAGGTTATTGTGTATTAAAAAATGCAAAACGTCAAAATGCACTTCTTAGATTAGATGAACTATAGATCCATTTCTTTAATACACATTAGTTACATTTTGATAATTATAATACAAATAGCCGGCATTAAATTTTGCGCATCGGTCCTTGGTAAGAGGCGATCGGCTAATTTTGACTTTGTAGAGCATTGTCTCTGTCGCACATTACATATGTGACGTTTGTCAGCCGTTATAGAAACGCAAGGGGACGTGCATCAAATATATTAAAAAATAGTGTAAAAAAATCATAATTGCTTTAACAGCTCCTAATAAAGCAGCCAATATCCTAATATACCAAACTATCGGTGATGCATGTGACATCACACAGATAGTGTGCGATAGGGATAATGCTGTACGAATCCGAAATTAGTCGATTATCTCGTTCCAAGGTTCGATGTGCAATATTTATCTGGTACAGTACAAATGTATACATTTATGTATGTGTTGTCAGAATATCTGCGCTATTGTTATACAACAAACTAGGATAAGCTGAGCCAAGAGCCTATTTTGTCTTAAATTAAAATTAGATTAATTTATATTGGAAGTTGTTTTATGTAGTTGTACTTCTTTATTAACTTTTTTATACCTATTGTATACATTGATTATCTTGCTCTTATCCCAATTACTTGGGAATAACGCGATATGTACTCCTTTTCCATCATACATATTTCAAAAGTTATTGGCAATGCATTTATGCCCACCCAGAGTGAGGCCCCTGCGTGAGAACTCGAGAGGATACCCGTGAGGGTAAACCACTGGGCTAAGACAAAAGACCGGGTTCCGGCTCGTTCCCACTCGTTCGGCGAAGAGTAAGGCGAAGGTATTTTGCAGAGCGGGTCTATTGGGTCACGCGCCGCTTCTTGTGTCACCCCGGACGGAATTAGCGAGGTGTAAACATTCTATAGCCCGCCGCAAAAAAAGACTATTACGACCAGTCGTCTACCTGACGTTAACCCTCCTAGGGAATATAATTGTTGACTAAACGACATCAGGTGAAGTTGGCCCAGATATAAAGTTCTAAGTCGAATTTTACAATATTTACAAGCAAAATATGCCTTGATAATATTCGTAACCACTACGATACAGCAATTTTAATATTTTTATATGTGTACCTACAAATTATAATACTTTTCTTAATCTCTTTCCTTTCATAATGATTTCTAATGTTTACGCGAGTGTTACACATTTGAAATAAAACTACTTTTACGGATTCTATCGCGTTTGTGTTTGATTTTTAATTCCCCGTCGTTTCGAATACTCTACAGTGATTATGGTCACGGGAGGACTGAGGTATCTTACGTCCAATATGCCGTTGTTATTACAGAAATTTATATCTACCCTATGAGATATTAAATTTTGACCCACATTTTAAATAGAAATTAATACAAATTCATTGTCAGTACAAAAAGAAAATGATTTTTGATATAAAATTTTTTATTGTTTAGACGACTGCATGTAGCGGATATGTGAATGTTGAGATGGATGTGTAGTGTGACAAGAATGGAGAAAATAAGGAATGAACATATAAGAGTAAGTTTGAAAGTTGCGCCAGTGACGGAAAAATTAAGGAGTGAAAGATCGACATGGTATGGACATGTGATGAGACGGGATGAAAGTAATGTTGTGAGGAAAGCTTTAAGCATGAATGTTTAAGGCTTAAGGGGTAAGGGAAGACCGGAGAAAAGATGGATGAACTGCGTGAAACATGACATGGATAGACAAGGAGTGACCACAGAGATGACGTCTGATAGAGTTGTCTGGAAGGAGAAGACATATTGCGTCGACTCCAAATAAATTGGCATAAGAGCAGGTTGATGATGATATAAAATTTTGTATTGTTTATGATCTGTTATTATTAAAGCATTTAATTTATGATAATTATTATTGAGGCCATTTACAATTTTAGAAAAACTAACAACGCTATTCACTTACCACCGGATCGGAACGTGGCTACACTGAGATCTTTCTCTTTCCTTTCTTTAGTAGGCCTATGTCCAGTTCTGAATGCTGATGTTTAGATGGAAACTGTATATAATTTTAAATTGGCTAAGGTTTATATTATTAAAAAGTTATTAATATGTAAACTCCACTTGGTAAACTTTAGCATATTGAGAAGTTGGACAAACTACTTAGAGAAGCTTATGAATGGAATATGTTATGTGTAACTAAATATTATTAAAACGTATATACAATATATATATATATATATATATATATATATATATATATATATATATATATATATATATATATATATATATATATATATATATATAAACGTTTACGTATTTATTTATTACTAGCTTCTGCCCGCGGCTTCTCCCGCGTAAAAGGTTACTTGCCTAAAGTTTTTCATCCCCTTTTTCTATTTTAACCCTTAAGGGTATTTTTTTTTACAAAATGTTAATGTCATATTTATTTATATCTAATGAATAGCCTAAAAATAAGTTTAAAGCATCTCGCTTTAAAAATGATGATACTTCCTTACAACCTATTTTTTTTTTTGCATTAAAAAGTAGACTATGTCCTTTATCAGGCTCTAGACTATCTGTGTACCAAATTTCATTTAGATCGGTTATATAGTTTTGGCCTGAAAAAGCGACAAACAGACAGAAAAAACAGAGTTATAATATTAGTAAGGATTTTTGAGTTTATTATTACCGATAGGCTGACCGACCGCATTCGTAACGACGACGTAAGAGAGCGAGTAGGTATGAAAGAGAGTATTGGTGTAAAGATGCGAAAGGGAATTCTCCGATGGTTCGGATATGTGGAAAGAATGACGAACGAACGCCTGGTTAAGAAGATATACAATGTGAAAGTGGAAGGATGTAGGTACCGAGGGAGACCGAGACTAACCTACCTAGACCAGATCGGTCATGTACTGAAGGAAGGTGGAGTCAAGAGTCTCCGAAACCGGCGAGCGTGTATGAAGAGAACTATGAATGTTGAGGAAGCGAGTGAAGTATGCAGAGATAGAGTTCTCTGGCACTCTGTTCTCTCTGCCTACCCTGCAAGGGATATGGCGTGATGATATGTATGTATGTATGTATTATTACCGATTATATTTTAGGATTTCTAGAACTAGAACGGAAAAGTTGAAGAGTGAACGCCTAGCATTATATAGACATGTGATGAGACGGGATGAAAGTAATGTTGTAAAAAAAGTTTTAAATATGAATTTTTAAGGCTTTAGAGATAAGGGAAGTCCAAATAAAATATTGATGGATTGCGTGAAGTATAACATACATAGAAAGGGAGTGAACGCAGAGATGGCATCGGATAGATTTGTGTGGAAGAAAAGGACATATTGTGGCGACCCAAGTAATTGGGATAAGAGCAGTGTAATAATGATGATTTCAGGATTTCTAGGTGGATCAAATGCTGTGTAGTGGCTGCTACGAACACTACCAAACTTTACATTGAGTGAGTGTCTTAAAACATGATTAAGAGCTTTATACCTGCAGTAACTTAATTTGATGTCGTCTGATCAATATTTAAATTCCCAAGGAGAGTTGAAGGTGACGAAAAGCGACCAGTCATAAAACTATTGCCAAAACTTTTTAATATTTATTTTGAATAAAGATTAGATATCGTGTTCACCTCGAGTAATTGGGATAAGAGCAGGATAACGGTGATGATTGCTTTCTAATCTTACTATTTTAGTCAAAATATTATTTTTACATATTATAATGACTACCTTTTGATCACATTGGACGATCTATGTACAAGAGCAATGATAATACTATAATTGGAACCCAGTTCGTGTTATGTTTTTTCCATAAGAGTTGCTTCCAAATGAGGAAAAGAACGATGAGAGAAAGGGAAAGAGGAAAAGAGAAGAAAGAGGAAATGAAAGGGGAGAAGAGCGATGAGACGAGATCAAATAAGAGAGAAGGGAGAGAAGAGATAGAGAGAAGAGAAAAGGATAGAGAATATGACAGGACGAGAGCAGAGTGGTATTGTTGATTCTCATGGTGACACCCAAGCCGGTATTTTCAATTTTCTCCGGAAAGTAGACTGTGTTCTCACATTTCATGCTTATTGCGTCTGACGGATTTACGTTACATGTTTAGAGTTTTCTTTCAGTAGTGAGAAATTATTTAACTACATCACTTTCATCTATTTGAATACTAACAGACTAGGAAACAATAGATACATATCAATTAAAAATCATGATAGAGGATAAGTTTTAAGATGTCAAATAAGTTTATAACACATAGCGAAGAATTCATTATGTCGGCTTAAATCGTATTAAACAAACATAGAATGAAAACTAGGTCGTGTGATTTAAACGTATTATGCAGATTCGGGTATCATTTCTGTGGATTAAACGATATTAGTTATACAAATTTTGCTCGCGTTCGTTACACTAAATGTACGTAATAGATCTTTGTAATGTTTTCTTAGAGATAAACTTCATATTATTGTTTCGTCGATATCTTTGATTGTATTTGTTTGAAGATAAAGATTATTAATGCATGTATTTGAATTAATCTTGAAAGAATAACATTTGTATATTTCATGACGAAAATAATTATGGTATGTTGTATTTTAAGTGACTTTACGCTCCATAAATTATTATTCTGAGTCTGGGTGTTGTAACTGGTCATTAATAGTATGATTATAGTCACTTACAATAAAAGGAAGTATTTTTAGTGTACGATATTATCTTTTTTAAAATGAAAAAAAAAAAGTATAATTAAACTTTATGTCTTAAAAGATAGGTATTATTAATACTACTGAAGTAGCCAGTAATGACATCCTGAGCATCACAGGTAACACAACTTATCTTGAGGATCAGTAGCCTCACGTATTCAATGAACTATTATTATCATTTGTGCCAATTTCGTCATTAATTATAAACAAAACAAGCTTTTTCTGTAAAAAAAATGTATATACATTACAGACTATTAAATAGATATTAATAAAAGGGGAATTTACTACAGAGTATTAATTTAAAATAGTATGTCATCTAGAATAAAAAAATAAAAAGCTATTTTTACGAATTATATAGTACTTGTGTTTGATTTTTAAATTTAATATTTAGTAATAATTAACCATAGATAATATCATTATTTTCTTTTTATTTAGAATCATTTCCTTTATGTACTGGCAATGAATTTGTATGTAAAATATTGATCAACATTTAATAACTAATATTGTAGCGAGTCTACTCTGTAATGACGATGATATGTTAGATGTGAGACACCTTGGTCCAAAGTCCTCTTGTGATCATATTGTCCAATACAACGGGAAATTAAAAATCAAATACAAACACGATAAAATCCGTAAAAATAGTTTTATTTCAAATGTGTAATACTCCTCTAAACAACGGAAATCATTTAAAAATATAAATAAATCTTTCATGAACACACCTATTAAATTCTTTATTTTTAATTCCTAATTATATTATTTTATAAATCATTATTACTGAGCTAAATATATAATATTAGCTTCACAAAGGTAATGTTAAACATCGACTTCCAACTAAAACTTAAATTGTTCGTTGCACTCCGTAAACTTTCGAATACCTTTTAACTTTAATTGGTCTTACTTCTGACGGTATCTGATAAAATTGCATTCCTTTTTCCATTTTAGTTCCGCTAAGAATCTGGATTACGTACATTAACTTGAATCTGTAGTATATCACATGAATTTATTATCATCTGTACAAGTTTCTTGTTTTTTATTTCATTATTTTCTGTTTGTATAAGTCCTATTGCTAGAGGCATTACATCTATCTATCCATCAGCCCATCGATTTCCACTATGGGATATAGACTTCCCCAATAATAGTAAATTGATTGCGCTTGGCTATTGGGTTGATTACATTTACTTTTAAAAGTTTTTCAGAAGAGTGCTGAGCTCATTCTATTGGTATTATAAATCCCATTTGTAATCTTCGAATCAACATTCTTCAACACACAGAAAATCGCATCAAAACCGATACCTCCGTTCGGGAGCTAGAATGGCACAGATAGTTACACAGATATTGGCGACAATCTTATAAGAACCCTCTTTTGCGCCGGGGATAAAAGACTAACTTTTTAACTTTATTATAATAATATAACATACATACACATACATACATACATATCATCACGCCATATCCCTTGCAGGGTAGGCAGAGAGAACAGAGTGCCAGAGAACTCTATCTCTGCATACTTCACTCGCTTCCTCAACATTCATAATTCTCTTCATACACGCTCGCCGGTTTCGGAGACTCTTGACTCCACCTTCCTTCAGTACCTGACCGATCTGGTCTAGGTAGGTTAGTCTCGGTCTCCCTTGGTACCTACATCCTTCCACTTTTGCATTGTATATCTTTTTAACCAGACGTTCGTTCGGCATTCTTTCCACATGTCCGAACCATCGGAGCATTCCCTTTCGCATCTTTACACCAATACTCTCTTTCATACCTACTCGCTCTCTTACGTCGTCGTTATGAATGCGGTCAGTCAGCCTAAGTCCACAGATTTGATTAATAATATAAACACACAGATTAATAATATAAATTATTTTTATATATCATTGGATATCTTTTTGGTATTTAATGCGACGATTACGTGGAGTGCATATCCCTATTTTCTCCTATGAGATTAAGGGGAGTGATGGCCGATAGTAGTAATACCTACCTATTATATGCTATTGCTATATAGCACAATTAATGAAGAATCTATTTATATACATATGTAAGCTTTTATACGCTTATATAATTATGTAAATAAATTCTCTACTGATTGTGTGAAGTATCGCAACGGTTTCTTCTAGCATAATATAATATTAATAATAAAATAATGACGTCATGCGATCATTTTATTATGTCCTCCAATTAATACAAGTATTCGAACGCAACATATAAAATTATTGTTACAATATAATTTTATCGCCAATTTATTACAATGGCCAGCCCTTAACCGTGTGACAAGATTCGCAAACATTATAGCGGTCGCGAATCGTAAAATGAACATGATACATAAAATTGTTATATGATCTATTCCAATAATGTAAACATTTAAAGAAGGATCATTTTAAACGGTTAAGTGTTATAGACATATTGTTTTGTTAAATCAAATTACTCATGTTTATTATCGAAACGATATACAGAATTCAAATTACTGAGATTTAGTATTAAGATGCTGGGTTTTACAAAAAACCTTGTTTACGAGGAATTTCGAATCCACACCTATTGTTATATTATTTCTGTTATTTTAAACATACACAATATGAGTGGAATTAAAACTAGTCTTAGCCTTAGCCTAGCGTTGACTCAAGAGCAACCTGCGAGGGTAAAGCGCCAGGCGGGCCACCAAAGACAAAGGTCGGATACCGGTGGCCCGCTCGCACGGCGAAGAGAGGTTTTTGCATGGTGGGTCTATGGAGTTGCGCGCCGCCTCTACCGTCGCCTCAGACCGATTTGGCGGGGCGCGACCACCTCCATAGTCCACCGCAAAAAAAGGCCAGAAGGACTTGCAAAGTATTTTATTTATATTTTTCTTAACTTATAATAATGAAATCTGCTTGCATTGCTCATGCCAATAATAGCTACGAAATATTAACAAATGGTGACATATTGTAGGACATTCAATTCTCGCATCGTATTATAATTTCGTCTTTTAAGGAGACGTTTGCCATCTACCCGACATTGTTAACACATTGTACAGTCTTAATACTCAAACTTTGCAGTTAGAATTGTATTAAACGATGACACAAACCTGTTATTCAAATTACTGAAACGGATTGCAACGGATTTTCAATAGGTGTGGGTTCGAATGCAATTTGTGACAATCATTTTTCGCTCGTAATCGGTTTTTTATAAATAATCAAGCATATTAAATGCTAAATTTCAGTAAATTAAATAGTGATATCTTATATTCTTAATATGTACCTACAATAAAAAAAAAATTCGTAGCCCAATTGTGGACTAGCAGTATCTACCAAGCTAAGCAAGCTTACAGAGATATATTATACATTGAAACCTCCATTAATTTAGCAACCTAACTATTCGTTTAATGTAAGCAAGTGAGAAGGGACAAGCGGACGCTTCATTAAACTTTATAATTGGCTTCAGGGCGACGAAGTAGAAAATACTTCAGGATGGCTTCGAGAGTTATAGCACTTTTGGATGTAATCAAATGAGATTTTGTAATTACTGCGATGTTCAATGTAAGAGAGTGGATGACCTACGTAGTCTTCTTTTTCTTTGTTGGAATACTTCGGTATTGAGAAATAATTAGTTAACATTTGAGAATTTTTTATATTGAAATATTTAGACATGTTGGGCACTTTTGGTATGAGAAAAATTCACAGATTTTGCGTTACCGTCACGCTTTATGCTTGTAATGAAAATGGGGAGTGTTATTATTAAACACTTTTAGGCATATTGAATATTTTTCGAATAAGTAAAAATTATTCATCATCATCATTATCATCTCAGCTCATATATGTCCCACTGTTGGGCTCGAGCCTCCTCCATAATTAGAGAGTAATTGACCTACGAGTACTATACCACGCTAGTCAGACGTGTTGGTATAAGGTTTTGTTTCGAGTTTTCTTTCTCTTGCATAGTAGGTATATGCGTTTTATATCCCTTAGTCGTCTATTACGATCACCCACGGGTATAATAGGGGGTGGTGAATTGTATTCTTACTCCGTCACCACACGGATAGTAATTAATGAATGATGATTAATGTACGGTAGAAATTAATAGATAATATTTGTAAAGTCCCCCGCAAGACAATGGGTTGTTGTGATGACAGTATTAATTCTTAAATTTTAACCCTCATTTTTTAATACAAATTTATTGCCGCTACAAGAAGAAAAAGATTCTATATAAAATGTTATATTGTTTCTTCTTCTCAGCTCATATATGTCCCACTGTTGGGCTCAAGCCTCCTCCCTAACGGGAGGGAAATATTGTTTATGATCAATTATTATTCAACATTTAATTTATGGTAATTATTATATTGTGACCACAAACAATACTGGCAATGAATTTGTACTTATGAATTTGTAATGAATACTTTTTGTACTGGGTTTTGTATCAAATATGAGGGTAAATTTTTTGCACTAGGGAAGCAATTCCTGTATTGTGCGGGACTTTAAAAACATGCAATTAACGCAGACAAATTACACCCAGACTCAAAACAATACTCGGTGGATCGCACAAAGTATTGTACTGCTTGGAAATCAAATCCACGGCACTGGCATGGAAGGTCGGTTTCTAAACCATTATGCAGTCTGTGCAGTCAATATAATAATGTCAATATATAAATTTAATAATGTACTTTATATATTATAATTTATATATTATAAATTTAATAATGTACTTTAATCCTTACTAATATTATAAATGAGAAAGTAACTGTCTGTCTGTTGCGCGCCACGCCAAAACTACTGAACCGATCTAAATGAAATTTGGTACAAAGATACTCTAAAGCCTGATAAAGGACATAGGCTACTTTTTAATTCAAAAAAGGGGATGAAAAGTTGTAAGGAAGTATTGTCATTTTTAAAGCCAAAAGCTCGAAACTTATTTTAGGCTACTGATTAGATATAAATAAATTTGACATCAATATTTTGTAAAAGATTTACGCTTTTTTTTTTTTTTTTTTTTTTTTGGGGGGTGGGTTACGGTCGGCACACTCCTCGCACCACTCCGTCCGGGGTGACAGAGGGGCGTAAGCATGCACACCCGTAACCCACCCGTGACGTCGCCTTCGTCGTTGGGCCAACCACCGGAGCAGAGTGACTTGACGTCAGTGGTTGGCCCAAAAGATTTACGCTTAAGGGATAAAATAAAAATAGAGAATAAAGGCGCGCGCGGGCAGAAGCTAGTTAATTATAATTTAGATATTTGTATATTGTATTTGAACTTTTAAAATCTATTATGTAACTAAATTGATGAATGCAAAACTGAATTGATGTAAATAAAATGTACATATTTAAAACTTGTATCCTAATTAAGAAAAGAGCTTACGTAGCCTTTCAATTTTACAACATTTTCTTGAGTATTTAATTAAAAAGTTATCCCCTCATTTAACAGTTGAAATGCAAAGCGCATTATAAATACATAGGCTACGCTACACCAATGACAACAGTTTGGCGTCTACCATAATCCCAACTGTCACATACCCTACTCAATTCTTACGTCGAGATCAGGGGGAGATTTAGTCCGTGGTTATATATGAGCTCATAAAATTCTGCGTATAACTGGATTCAAGGAATTTTAGTTCGTGTATCATTTCTTGAGTATGAATCTGTCGGGAAAATACTGCATCAGTATGAAGTGTCATGATTTAGGCTTCAGTTATTTTTATAGAACAACATTGTACAGTGTTCATGGTTTCCTCTCATGACCAAGAACACTCTAAAGTGTTAAAAACATCGGACAGTTAAAAATCAAATACAGATGCTATTACATACATACATATATACATATTATCACGCCATATCCCTTGCAGGGTATGCAGAGAGAACAGAGTGCATCGCATTCGTAACGACGACATAAGAGAGCGAGTAAGTATGAAAGAGAGTATTGGTGTAAAGATGCGAAAAGGAATGCTCCGATGGTTCGGACATGTGGAAAGAATGCCGAAAGAACGTCTGGTTAAGAAGATATACAATGCGAAAGTGGAAGGATGTAGGTACCGGGGCAGACCGAGACTTACCTACCTAGACCAGAATGGTCAAGTACTAAAGGAAGGTGGAGTCAAGAGTCTCCGAAACCGGCAAGCATGTATGAAGAGAATTATGAATGCTGAGGAAACGAGTGAAGTATGCAAGGATAGTTCGGTGGCACAAATGCTATTACATCTGTAAAAACAGTTTTATTTCAAATCTGTAATGCCTTTGTTTACGGAACGCTTTGGTTTGCTGCTGGGGCAGTGCCCTCATGCGGTTAGCCTCTCTGCGGGTGACAGACTATTTCAAGGTCCAGTCACCCACGGCCTCGGCTAGGCTGGCATCAGGCACTGGTACTCGCACCTGCATCGCCCCATACCCCGGCGGTGGAGCAAGTCTCCGAAACGGATTTCCTGTTAGACTCGCCTTGGCGCCTGCCTCGCAGAAAGTAGCCACCGCGTCCTAGTTCCTGACGTTGTCGAGTATTGTCTTAGCGCTGGTTGGCAGCGTCAGGTTGATACCATCTATTGCGACGAGTTCACGGCGCTGCTCTGCCTGGGCCGAGCGTGGGCTGTGCCGTGTCCTCGTTGCAATCGCAGTGTTGTCAGGATAGAGTACTCTCCTTCTTCAAGATACTGGTTGACACAACCATGTCCCGTTAAAACTTGCACCAGTTCGCCGGAAAGGATCCTGTGCTGCTGACCCAATCACTTAATCAGCACCGGTCGGAAGGCCTCAGAGGTCTGAACAACGTACCAGGCTTCTCCAGCTGGATTGCCCAACGGACAATGACGTCACGGTAGATGTTGCCCCTACAGGCGATCATCTCGCTGGGTGAGACAGTACCGCCGCCGCGGCGTCACTGGTTTTAAGAATTTGATGTGAACCTTTTTGTCTAGCTATATATTTACCTTTTCACTACACTTTATAACTATTTATGCTAACTAAGATGTATGGAAGCGGCTACGAATACTACCAATTCTTACTTTGCTCGTGGATGTCGAAAAAGCCGACTATGAGCCTTAACGACTTGGGTCAACTCCATCTGATGCTGTTTGGTAAACAATTACAATCCCAAGGAGGGTTGCCGTCAGGCAGGCGACCGATTATAAAACTATTGCCAATAACTTTTACAATATGTACTATGAAAGAAGAGTACATATTGTATCGACTCCAAGTAATTGGGATAAGAGTAGGAGAACGATGAAGTGAAAAGTTAATGTAGTTTCCATTGTTTACGTATGTTCAATTCATAAAAGTATGCAAAGTTTCACCAATATTTTCTTATGAAGTTATCACGTAAAATTCTCGTCTGGAAACTGACTTTACAGACAACCATCTGTTTTTTTTACTAGTTCATTTTTTCGCATGGTGTTAGAGTATTGAATACAATAATCACCACATATTTCCTTTCCGTGGATATTTAATAAATCGATTACGGGATGTTAGCACGTTGTTATTATAAACGGTAAACTCTATTATTGTATTGATATCCATAACTCACCAGACGAGGACTTAAAATAAAATATATACAAAACAGTAAACAGTATGAATTAAATTCGTCCGTTTCCATTTTGGTGTTTTCGTTACATGTACACGAAATAAGTAACCGAGTATTAGAATCGACATCTGGTGTTTGCATTGACCTAGTCATTGCGACGATGAGTAATTAAACTTTGTAATTGGTTTGGCTGAGGAGACATAATTCTCTGTAACAAGTAGGAACTAGGAAGTCATTTTGAGATTTTGTCGAGCAATGATGAGTTTAAGATTAGATTTATTTTTGGCATGTTTTTGTTAGAATAAATTTGGGACACCGAAATGTATTTGAAATATTTTTAAATATTTTTTTGTTTATAATATGATATGCTTTCTATTCGTCATCATCGTTAGGCTAACGACGTTCACTATTTGACATGATAATGTCATTATCACCATAGCCCAAACACGTCCCATTATTGAACTCGAATCTCCCTCACTGTGAGAGGGAATTTGACTATACCACGCCAGTCGGGCGTGACGGTATAGGATTTTATTTCAATTTAAAACAATTTTTTTTACTGTGTGGTAGCGGCCACGAATACTACCAACCCTTACTTTGCTCGTGGATGTCGTAAAAGACGACTAAGAGATTTATATCGACTTGGGATAACTCTATCTGATGGCGTTCGGTCAATAATTAGATTCCCAAGAAGGGTCATAAAAGTATGGCCAATAACTTTTGCAAAATGTATGAGTTATGTACATACTTGAATACATTTGCGTGGATCCCAAGGAATTGGAATAAGAGCTGCATCTCGTCTCTGTACATATGTCCTAATGTTGGGCTCGAACCTCCTTCACCATGAGAGAGAAATTGATCTACTATATCTAATTATAATAATTGAGTATGGTTTTATATTTTGTTTTCCTTCTCTTGCCATGATGTTGCCGGCGTATATCATTTAGTTTCGTTTACGACATCCAAGGGTAGAAGAGAAGAAGTAATGATTAATTATTCCGCAACCAGATGGAATGTAGCTAAGTTTATCTTATATATATATATATATATATATATATATATATAGCACAGCACAAAATTCCAATTAAAAGGTCCTCCAGAGCACTTTAAGTTTTCCCGTTTAAATAACATGGGGATCAGGGTTTTTCAACACTTTTTTACCCTGCAAGCTGTGAAAAGACCATTTTAAGAGAAAATTAATGAATAGATCTTATTTAGTACTAAATTTGATATAAAAAGTTCTATAAAGTCAATTTTTTATCCTACTATATTTTCTGCAGAGCTTTAAATTATCATAGTATATTTTATGCAGAACTTTAAATTTCAAATATTCTGTATTTTTTTCATTTTTTAGCTAAACTTGGTCTTTTTTTTCATTTTTTAGCTAAACTTGGTCTTTGAGAAAAAAGTTTAATGACAAATTTGTAGTAAGCCTAAAATCTTACAAAAAAGTCCCTTCTATAGGTACTTTTTTTTCTATACGTATGTATCTTTTTTCTTTCTATAGTTACTTACAAAAAAGTACCTATAGACTTTTTCGTATCATCAACAGCAACAAAGTTACAGGCTCATGAATATTTCTTTTTTAAAATTTTTACTTTTACCAACTGAAATATCAACAATTAAACACAAAAATCGATGCGAATTCATCTTTAAACCTAAGCCAAATGATTCACTTACTAGCTTTTTTTTAAAATTAACTATTATTAAGCTATAGGCTTTTATTGAATCTCAAATACTGACAACAAACTCTACAATAGGCTATTTATTGCAACAGATTTTAGACAGAGGATTATTCATAACACGATGAAAATAAGAGAGATTCAATGATTGTAAATTTTAGCAAATTGGGAATATTTTGATAGCAATGAGACATCGTGCGCTAAGTGTTCCGTGCAGTCGCCACTGCATGGCCACTGCTAAATTAACAAATATGATGTATTATGATCTTGATATATTCACGAGCTTTCGAACATTTTACAGCGCTTGTACTTTCTGCAGTCCCGTGACCATGACCTATAAAATAATTTTATAAAAATAGTTTTATTTCAATTGTGTATTACTCGTGTAAACATTTGAAATCATTATAACTGACATGAAATATGTAATGTTATATCATGGGTGAAAATAATAAAATCAAAAATTATCGTAATAAAATTAATAAATTTAAACACATTTATTTATAAAATAATAATTTATAAATGGGAATAATAAAATTGAAAATCAATGCCTTGAAACTATTCATTCTTATAAAAACTAACAAAAAATTTTTAACTCTTTTAATTTGATTGGTTAACAAATATGTCTTCTTTCTTAACATCGTCCAATTAAACATCACATCTAAATTCATTTATGCTTACGTAATTTTTTTTTAATTCAAGTATGTATGCTCTTTCCCTAAAAAAGTTTCTTTAATCTTAGAATTTTTAAACTTCCTGTATACTTATTTGAAGAAAGAAAGCAAGAAAGAAAGCTATTTTATTGGCACTTAGCTTAAATTTATATATTACAGGAAGTCGAATTAAATATAAAGGTTTTATAAAAAAAATAGCTAAATTTAACTGTAATTACAACACAGAGAAGATAAATAAAATATAACAAGTATCAATAAGGTGCCCATTCAGCAATAATACTACAGTGCAACATATGCTACACTGCTACGCTGATTTCTAATGGGTACCTTTATGACGTACGAATTACTCAAACGTATTAATAATATTTGTCCTATTGTAATTGAATAAGACCCACTACATTCTGATTTTCAATGAATATTATAAAAAACGATTAAAGGACTGTAAGCAGAAGACATTAGTATAAATTAAGGAAAATCCAAACAAAACACTATGTAAATTTTTCTACTTAGTGTGACTAAATATTTAATTTTTTCTTCCCGAATTTTCTGGTTAGACTATAATAGATATTCTCTCTTCCATTGTAAATCTCTGACCAAAATTGAGTCGTTTAAAAGATGAAACAGAAGAAAATTCTTCATTATTTTTACTTAACTTGAAATTTCTATCTTCATTATTTATGGCATTTATAGCTAGATATAAAACAGGAATAAAATAATTAAAATTGCAATCCGGGAGTGCCGGCAGAAGTGAAAAATGAACATTAATGTTATTTAATATTTTGGAATGGCGAGGCAATAATTTCGCTCGAATTGCTTTATGTATCAATATAAAAATACTATCTTTTATGTGGTTAAATACAATATTCATTTATTGCGCTATCGTACATAAACATAACAATTTATATTACATAAAAAAATTAACACTTCAGAACTATTGCAATTATTTTACTATAAAAGGTTTATCTCTCAGAAAACTCAACTTTCATCCATAATTTCAACGACTCTTTCACCATCATCATTACCAGCATCATCATCGCCAATATCTAAAACTGATACAATAGGTTTATGGTAGCTGAAGTAAAAACGAACTATTTTGATGAAAATATTACGAATTTTCGATCAGGTTACGTGTCCTGACGTGACTTTAACCTTTTTACTCATTCCAAAAACTACAAACGAACACTTCTAAAACGAAACATTTCTTATGGGTGATAAGAAAATCAACTGTAAAATAATTGCGATTCCACTTGTAACAAACCGTTGTCTCATCTATCATTTCTTAATTATAACTTCTTATCCATTACGTGACGTAGGCCTATTATATCCAACACAAAAGCCGATCGTAAATCATCAGCCAGTGTAAGTTGACATCATTTTTATGTAATGTTTAATAACAATAGAGGCTGTCATTGTTGGTTTCGTTGTCCCAAATAAACGGTGGATCTGTATCGGTCTTTGAGCTCTCTTTGTTAACGTTTTGAGTAGGTGATCGGAGAAGCCGGGGATATGATGTCTTAGCTTTTTTTTATATTAACAAAAAGTTTTAATGAAATATTCATCCATCAGCTCTTTATCAGACTAGATTAATGAAATATGGTTTTTATATTTGATATTTGCGTTTATATCTATTTTTGTCGTTCTTTAATTTATTTTAACTGGTTTTTATATAATAAAATGATCTCGTTATAGTAAATTTATGTCTGATTTCTAACAGGTACCTATATTAAAACGTCCTCCCCATTGGACGTCGCTCAAGGAGAGGGTACCTACCCCTCAGGGGGTATTCCGTCGGGCCGGCCACCGACGATAAGTTCACGCTACTCCGGTGGCCGGTCCAACGATGAAGCCAAGGTTCACGGGTAGGTTACGGGTATGCGTGCTTACGTCCCTCTGTCGACCCGGACGGAGTGGTGCGAGGAGTGCGCCGACCTTAACCCGCCCCAAAAAAAAAAGGTATATTAAAACTTAAAAGCATTATTTATATTCCGATTATAGGTGTAAACATACTGAGGTATTCTCATAATTGACTTTCGAATTTCAGAATATCATAAAAAAAATAATAATATAGACCTCGAAAGAATTTCACCATTTCTTTTTACCGTATTTATTAGAATGAACGATGACGTCATCCATTTTCATACACAACATCATCTAATAGCATCATATTTGTCTAACACCCCATATCCAAATACACAAATCTTAAGTACTCCATATTTATTCAGCTTATATTCGGTTCTAGTGATTCTCATTTTCTTAGAAATTCTTAAGGGATATAAGTTTGGCTTACAAGAATTTAGCGAATCAAATAAAAACTTTATTATATCACAAATTATTGTTGTAATTCATACATCTGTCATAGGCTACTGTTGAAATTAAAAAATACTGTAAATGATGAATAAAGCAATTGGTTGATAAAATTAACATTAACACAAGCGAAAACGCAGATGTCAGTTGTGTTCACTGTTAATTAAGAACGAGGATAAGCCATTTTGGATTCTCATATTTATATCTGCGCCACCGTTTTTATATAAGCAGATGGTTCATCTGATTGTAAATGGTGTTCATAGACGACCGCAATACTTCACAGTCACGTATTGCTTTTGTAAAGGTTTGAACATCTGGATCTCTTATAGAGGGCTACCGAAGACAAAGACCAGATTCTGGTGGTCCGCTCGCTCGGCGAAGTGAAGTACATTGCACGGCGGGTCTATGAGGTCGTGCGTCGCTTCTTCTGTCTCCCCGGACGGATTTGGCAGGATGGGACTGGACTATGGCCCGACGCAAAACAAAAAAAAAGGGATGTCTTATAGAATAAATATATAGCAAACTAGCTTATGCCCGCGGTTTCGCCCGCGTAAAAGGTTACTTTCCTAAAGATTTTCATCTCCTATTTTTATTTTACCCCTTAAGGGTATATTTATTTATATCTAACCAATAGTCTAAAAATAAGTTTCCAGCTTCTGGCTTTAAAGATGACGATAATTCCTTACAACTTTTCATCTCTCTTAACAACCCTTTTTTTACATTAAAAAGTAGCCTATATCCTTTGTCAGGTTCTAGACTGTCTGTGGACCAAATTTCATTTAGATCGGTTCAGTTGTTTTGGCGTGACAGAGCGGCAGACAGACAGACATACAGAGTTACTTTCACATTTATAATATTAGTCAGGATTTCTACAATTCAAACTGTCGATTTTCTGCAAGAATAAGTTATTAGTCTAGACGACCCGACCATTTGATGCCAGACAGAATACTGTCAGCAGCATGGCTCTCTCACTAGTAGTTTTGTATTCAAGTACATAACAGGGTCTAAAAAGTAATCGTGTTGATGGTAGTTGATATTGGTCGATCTAAAGGAATAAGGGTGAGGAAAATCATTGTACTTTATAAAGGACAGCTAACAAATCCCAGTTAAGCAACCAGGATTATTTTGGGACATGCTGGTATTATAGTTCAGATTGGATTAATATTAATGCTCGTATTAAGGAATTTGTAGTTTGCTAGAAACTACGCCGTTTTCCTATAAGTACCACATAATAGTAATCCGTGTAGTGTCGAAATAAGAATGCCATGTGCAATATCCTTTCTCACGATGTGTTCTTTTCTCATGATGGACGATCGTAAAGATGTTTAAGGTTCGCCAGCAGAAATGCATTTATCGCAGCGTAAAATAGGGCGTAAAAAGTAGCATGTAGTGGAGTAATGGTATATGTGTGAAAGCTAAAGAAGTGAAAGATGGTTTGTGTGGAGGATAGAAAGAAGATAATATCAGATAAAAGTTTAGAGAAGTGATAAATATTTGATATAGGTAAATCTGTTTTTAAGAATTTTTAATTATGTTCTATAGAAGCCTGAACCAGTGTCGCTCAAATGCAAGCACAAAGCTTGCTTCAAAAGACCCGCAGTGCTTCCTTAGATAGCAATTTATGATTCCTTTGCCAAAGAAAGGATTGTCAACATTTTGTATTCTTAATACCAGTACACGGAGAAATAATTTGATGCTATTTTAAATAGTCTCATGATAGATAGGTGTGATTATAACTCCACTCTCGTTAACATACCACGTACCTAATTATTGATAGTTGTATAGTTAGTGCCACTAGATGAATGGAATTTCATTAATTTAGTTGAGTATTTCATTTCTATTAAAACAAGTGACACTGTGTTATTCTAACAGCAAGAGTTGCAAGACTTGCAACACTCGCAAGAATCTTGCATCTGGGCAAGACTTGCGATACTCGCAAGAGTCTTGCATTTGGGCAACACCAGACTTAACGCTGTAAAGTGTTCAAAATATTGCAAAATTAAATAGTTTTATATTTACTTTGCCATAAAATTCGTACAAATAGTTATTTTAAGAGTATTACATGTTTCCACACACAAACATGAGAAATCATTAAGTTAAATATATATTGCACCAACTCCAAGTAAACGCAATATGTCTTTGCAGATATGTCGATGAGGATTAGGATTCAACTTGATACAAGTAAGCAAATTAAATCAAATACACATTTTAGAATTTAGAATTTGAAACAAAAAAACATTATTAGTTTATTTCTGGCACTCTATAAAACTTTGCAACAGTATCCGGACCCCAATTAAAACTATTTACTTGATTCCTATTTAGAGATTAGGTATATACCTCTGTATTTTTATAAATCAATTACAATATATCTGATGTTTTAAGTATGAAGATCCATGATTTGGTTCCATGTTCATAGTCATATCTATCTTTGAGTATTTAATGTTTTGGATATGGTCGTCAAAATAGATGAATTGTAAAAAATTCTTTGTAATACTAGATTATCCTTACTAATATTATATATGCGAAAGTAATTCTGTCTGTCTGTGGCTCTTTCACGCCAAAACTACTGAATCTATCTAAATGAAATTTGGCACACAGATAGCTTACAGCCTGATAAAGAACATAGGCTACTTTTTAATACAAAAAAGGGTTGTAAAAGGGGATAAAAAGTTGTAAGGAATTATCGTAATTTTTAAAGCGAGAAGCTTGAATCTTTTTTTAGGCTATTAATTAGATATACATAAATGTGACATTAAAATTTCGTATAAAAATTTAACCCTTAAGGGGTAAAATAAAAATAGGGGATGAAGAACTTTAATTTAACTTTTTAATTGTAAGAAAAAGGGCCTACGCGTGAATGTGAGCAAAACCAAAATAATGGTCTTTGAAAGAGATGAAGCCAGAACAGATGTAAGAGTAACAATAGGTAATGATGTACAAGTGCAAGTGGATGAATTTGTATATCTTGGATGTGGATTTAGTCGAGATGGAAGGTACACCACTGATATAGAGCGAAGAGTGAATGCGGGAAATAAAGTGAACGGAGCATTGGGGCAACTTCTCGGTAGCCACCACCTCAGCCAGAAGGCACGTGTAGCAATACATAACGCAGTGCTTGTCCCAACATTATTGTATGGAAGCGAGAGTTGGGTATGCAGAAAAGAGTATGAAAGTAAAATTAATGCTAATTAATAATAGAAGCTAGTATTATATAATACTTTAGCATTAAAGTCAGCATAAATCGTTTCTAAAACTTTGTTATTTCAGATGGCTCGTATTTGAATACAGAAACTATATTCCAAAATATCCAAAACCAAATGTGTGTTGAATAATAAGTAACAAAAATAGTATTAAGAATATACACAATTTTATTAAATAGAATTCAATATTAGAATTTCAAATACGACTAAAAGGTTTTTGTTTTCTATCGACCCTAAAATAGGGCAAAACGTACATTTTATCTGTAGACCGAAATATAAAACAATACATTCACACACTTTTTTACCAAAAAAAACTTAACCCAAAAATTTGGTATGGACGGGCATAAATAAAATCGCCTCAAGAGCACTGGCCGTTTTAATAAAAACGGGACCTCCATCATAGTTCCTTTGTTGCATACGTGACCGAGGGTAGTTTACAGCTGCCAGATTAACATGACCTCTAAGTTTCCTTAATAGATTTAGGTGCTGCGTTAACAGTAGGGACCTGTCTATATCGGATATAAAAAGGAGTCTGACAAAAGACTTGGCCCTTTTTTAGTATTCCGGGTCTAAATGACAAAATACAATACTGGAGTGTGGCTCCAATGAGGTGATGGCCTTTTTGTGAATGAACGTTTGGAACTGATAATGGTTTTAGAAGTTTGCAAATAAAGGATAATAAGGCATAATTATTTTTAATGGTCTACGTGCTGCCTGCGGGCTTGAAGACATTATATGCAAATGAGATTTGTTTGATAGAAATGGGGAACCTTTATTAGCACGTACCATTTATTTTTAAAATTAGATTTTTTTGTATTTTTTTTTTAATTTCGATCGACACCCTCTTTGACACAACGCTTTGTTCATTTGTAAAGGGTGCTGCCCTATAAAAGGCTTATAAATTTAACTGAATGGTTTGTGTTTTCCCTTGAAGTATACACCAGATATATGATAGAATATTCCTCCTTGTCCTTCCAGAAAAGGAATTTTATTTTACATGAAAGAAAAGTGATAAAGTATAAGGGATACTTAAATTTCTTTCGAAAAAATATTTGTTGATTCTTTTCCACTAAAAAAAAATATCTATCTATCTATTAGATATTTGGCATTGTATGAATAAAAGCAGTGTCTCAAGAAAAAATACATTTAAAAATCAATAATTTAAATTGAGTAAATAGTTTATTTCTTCGTATGGTGACGGAGTAAGAATACAACTCACTACTCTCTATTTTACCCATGGGAGATCGTAAGAGATGACTAAGAGATATAAAATGCATATAACATCTATGCAAGAGAAGGAAATCTCGATACAAAACCCTATACCAACACGTCTGACTAGTGCATTATAATAGGTTAATTTCTCTCCCAATATAGAGGAGGCTTGAGCCCAACAGACATATGTATATGAGTTGTAAATAGTTTATTTAAAATTAAAGTAAAGTTATCGAATAGTTTATAATGCTTGACGAATAATATATGAAAGTAAAGAAATTTTTATTATTAGGACGGCCTGGCTGACTTCCAGCTTCATTTGTCATATCTACTACTAGAGAATTGGCAACAAATACTATTATTTGTATCCATTTGCAATGTATTAAACATTTTTTTTTGGATGTTACTCTTTGAATATTTTATTTAAGTGATTTTTTTTTTCATTTAGAGTAACGGAGGTATGCTAACATTAATTTGAGACATCTCTTTACGTATATTAGATATAACGGTGAATTTTGTATCACCTACAATTAATATAATAATAACTTTAAGAAAAAAGAAGACCAAAATAGCAGTCACAAAATGTAGATGTTTTTTTTTGGTAGTAGTGGCTTTTTTTTTGGTTGGCAGCGACCTATCTATACCTTTGGTATTGCAAAAGTCCATGGGTGGCAGTAACACTTACCATCAGGTGTGCTGTTTGCTCGTTTGCCACCATTCATTCATTATCCTACTCTTACCCCAATTACTTGGGGTTGATACAATATGTACTCTTTCATAGTGCATATTGTAAAGGTTATTGGCAATAGTTTTATGAAAGGCCGCCTGCCAGATGTCAATCCTCCTTGGGAATGTAATCGTTGACCAAACGGCATCAGATGGAGTTGGCCCAGGTCGTTATAAGGCTCTTAGTTGTCTTTTACGACATCCACGAGCAAAGTAAGAGTTGGTAGTATTCGTAGCCGCTACCACAGAGCTCGTTTGCCATCATAAACAATAAAAAAGAACCTTCATGGAAGCAGTGACAGTTTGTATAAAAATCTCAGTTAAACGATAGATTCGCTATAAACACCATTTCATAAAATTTACTCGAAATAGCATTATTAGGCCTTCCTTATTTTTGGTTTGATTTTTAAACGAGCAATGCATTACAAATAGTGAACAAATGAATTTTAGCGAGACTAATGAATTGTAATTGATTTATCCATTCATATTTATATGTTATAAAGATTAAGGAATATTGTTTCCCATCAAGCCATATCTCTACGTCTCTCTGTTCGATACAGCATTTATTTCAATTTTGTAATTCCTTATAGTGTTATTATTTGCTTACATTATTATTAAAAGTTTACTACTAAATATAATACTGCCACAAATAGTAGTAAAAAAGTGATCATAAATATTAAATAATTCGACAAATTGTAGTATAACGGAATAACGAAAACGTTTAACTAATTTAAAAATAAACTAATTTTTATCCAAGGAATTGTTTACACAATGATATGCTTTCCATCCATCCATCAATGATATGCTTTATGGAATTATAATACAAAGAAAGAGCAATAAGCGACCCGTAGGACAGAATAGAACGGGCTGGACATGGATGTTAAGGAATCGGTTGTAGTGGTCGGCATAAGGGCGTTGGGGAACGCACAAGGTAGTTTATGGAGCCACACACCACCCTTTTGTTGCCCCGGACGAAATAAGCAAAATGTGTCCAGACCATAATCTGCACAAAAAAAAATGGCAGTAGCATATGTTCACGGCTATCCTTTAAAAATCACTATATTCGTAATTATATTTTAGTTTTGAAACCTAATTTTAATTAAATCAATTTGAAATTTTATATGAAACTTATTTTTAAAGAATATACATATTAATAAAATGTTAAGTATCAACTTAATAAAAAGCTTATAACACATATATTTAGCTCAAAACTTTGCATGCATACATCCAGAAAAACAAGCGATGTAACAAGTGTAACAACGCGACAAGTGTATAATAATGTTCACCCATTTAATTATAACTTCTAATAATTTATAATTAATTAAACAAATAAATTATTGTAAGAAACAATTTTAATGGCACATCTGTTGAATTTATAATAAATTTCTTTTTAATACAAATGGAAAGGCCTTAATTAGCATTTTTTGAAAGTGTATGTAACGCTCAAAAAGTGCTATAGTGCTATTTGTATTAAAAAGAAATTTATTATAGATGCAAGAGATGCGCCATTAAAATTGTTTCTTTCGATAATTTATTTGTTCAATTAATCCTTACTAATATTATAAATGCGAAAGTAACACTGTCTGTCTGTCGCTCTTTCACGCCAAAACTACTGAATCGATCTAAATGAAATTCACTACACGCATAGTCTAGAACTTGACAAAGGAAATTGGCTACTTTTTAATGCAAAAAAGAGTTGTAAAGGGGGATGAAAAGTTGTAAGGGAGTATTGTCATTTTTAAAGCCAAGCTTGAAACTTAATTTAAAGCGATTGATTAGATATAAATAAATATGGCATTAACAGTTTGTAAAATATTACCCTTAAGGGATAAAAATAGGGGATAAAAAACTTAAGTAACCTTTTACGCGGGCGAACCCGCGGGCAGAATCTAGTTATAAATAATTTGAAGTTATAATTAAATAGGTGAACCTAAGTATAGACCCGTAAACATCGTTTTTAAACATATAAGCATCTAGTAGGTGATAAAAAAAAAGATTGTAAATTAAACAATTTCCAAGAATGAATTCCTTATAAATATTTGCATGTCTTATTGAAGAAACATGCTATCTATAGAATCGCCAATATTTCGAACCGCTCGTTGGTACACAATAAATAAAACATTCGCTTGGATACAATGTCCTAAAAAGAAAGAGTACATCAAGGCGACAGACCGAACCAGACAAAGTGTCGAGCCAGAATTGCACCATTGTATAGCTTTCCCCATTCGGAGTTGAATTGAGAAGCGATTTGTTTGAAAGGAAATGTTTATTTAAAATTCCCATTTACAAGTTTTCCTAAGAATACCACTGATATTATAAAAGTTTATATTTTTAAGGATTTATAAATATAATTATTTCTGATGTATTAGCGAGTTTTAAACATGTGAACAACATTAGGTCAACTAACATTGCTAGAATATATGTAAGCCACTACAAGTAGTGGTACGAAAGTGTTAGCTACGAATCCTTACTTTGCTTGTAGTTGCCCTAAAAAACGACTAAGAGCTTTTTATCGACCTAATCGACTCGAATACAATCACCAGGTTAACGAATTAGGAGATGATCTCCGCCTACTGCCAGTTTACTGTGATCACGTAAAAAGAAATAATGGGGCAAGCCAATCAGAACCCTGTTAATAATTAGCTGGTGTGCTATCAGTGCAGCTGTGGAGCTTAGCTTCATCTCAGCTCATATATGTCCAACTATTGGGCTCAAGCCTCCTCCGTAATAGGAGGGAAATTGATCTACTATACCACGCTGGTCAGACGTATTGATATAGGGTTTTGTTTCGAGTTTTCCTTTTCTTACATAGATGTTATTTGCGTTTTATATCCTTTAGTCGTCTCGTACGATCACCCATGGGTAAGATAAGGGGTGATGAATTGTATTCTTACTCCGTCACCACACGGAAAAATACGTGAATAATATTTTTGAGTAATCAGAATAATTGAACCAAAATTATAATTTAGAGATAGATAAGTACGTATATATTAAAACATGTATTTCGAACACAGACGCCACTTAAAAATCTCTTAATATACGTAGGTGTATTCTACAGATTTTTTAAATAAAATTTATTTTCACCAAAGAGCCGTTTTAATTATGTATGAACTTTTTACTTATTTAAAAGCTTTAGCTTTCAAATAAGTAAAAAAGCTTTAGTTGTGAAATTCAGCTCCATTATACGAAACATATTCTGTCAAGTTTTTCACTCCAACGCTTATAGAAAGTAAATTTTACAAATCTATTTGGGTTAACATCACGCGCTCTACCCGTCGTAAAAGAATACCCTAGTTTCCGCCACGTACTTATCTGTTTACGATATTGGAACGATATCTCATAGGACGCTAAATCATTGTTCAGAAAGTACCTTCAAAAAGGCAAACCGCCAAACGAATAACATAACTGAGTGCACGCCATAACTTTGGAAAAGTTTTAGACACAATATCGCCCTGTTGTACATACATGCATATATTATCATCACGCCATATCCCTTGCATGGTAGGCAGAGAGAACAGTGTCAGAGAACTCTATCTTTGCATACTTCACTCGCTTCCTCAACATTCATAATTCTCTTCATACATGCTCGCCGGTTTCGGAGACTCTTGACTCCACCTTCCTTTAGTACGTGACCAATCTGGTCTAGGTAGGTGAGTCTCGGTCTACCCTGGTACCTACATCCTTCCACTTTCGCATTGTATATCTTCTTAACCAGACGTTCGTTTAGCATTCTTTCCACATGTCCGAACCATCGGAGCATTCTTTCGCCATTTCGTTCTTGGTTCGCCCTGTTGTTGCTCCAAAGAAACAGACAGATTATGATTAGACTATGCAAATGAAAATTAGTTTGACCCTCCTTATCCCTATATCTTCATACACAAAACACATTGCATATACAAAGATCCTATAGATTTAAATAAATAATAAGAAAATGAAGAAACATCCGTACATCTATTAACCCATCAATATCAGTGGATATATAGATAGTACACAATAGTACATACATACATATCATCACGCTATATCCGTTGCAGGGTAGGCAGAGAGAACGGAGTCCCAGAGAACTCTATCCTTGCATACTTCACTCACTTCCTCAACATTGATAATTCTCTTTTTTTCGGAGACTCTTGACTCCACCTTCTTTCAGTACATGACCAATCTGGTCTAGGCAGCCTAACTCCACAGATTTTCTGTGGAGTTCGCATTTCGACCGCATTAATTTTACTTTCATGCTCTTTTCTGCATACCCAACTCTCGCTTCCATATAGTAATGTTGGGACAAGCACTGCGTTATGTATTGCTACACGTGCCTTCTGGCTGAGGTGGTGGCTACCGAGAAGTTGCCCCAACGCTCCGTTCACTCTATTTCCCGCATTCACTCTTTGCTCTATATCAGTGGTGTACCTTCCATCTCGGCTAAATCCACATCCAAGATATACAAATTCACATTCATCCACTGCTCTAGTACATCATAGTAATTAAGTATAGTCCCTAGGTAGGCAATAGTGCTATTCACTACGCATAGTAGTTACAAAAAAGAAATATATCAACATTTTAAAAATGAGAGAAAAATAAAAGAAAAAATATCCCCTTAAAAGTAGGGAGGCATATATTATTAACAAAAATCACCGCGTTTAAATTAATTTCGCTAAATTAATAACGTTCGTGTGTTTTTTTTCTTTATTGCTTATTTTGGCAAACAAGCAAGTAGCACACCTGATGGTAAGCGTCATTGCCGCTCATGAGTCTTTGCAATATCAAGGGTATAGCTAGGTCGCTGCCTACCAATACAAAGCTCAACCCACCCAGTTGGCCTTCCGGCTCTCTCACTCACCGAACAAAGCGCAATAGCACATTGCCATTACTCAGACGTCGATCTTCTGCGAGGGTGTGGTACTACCCCGAACGGACCGATCCGCGACTGTAGACAGAGAACTGTCAACAGCGTGTTCCTAAGAGTACCACTAACAAATATGTGTGTGCTCGAAATATCACTAATAGATAAGCGCGACGTACATATACCACGTGTAAGTGACTGCGTAATATATCATGTGTTTGATCATATAATTTTTAATACCACATAATATAACAGGTAAAATTATCGTTTAAATGGAAAAGTAAAAAAACTTTATAATAAGAGGCCGAAGTTTATTCTAATCAATCGTCTTATATAATAATTAACAATAAAATCAATAATTCAAAATTTTTCACATCTTATATTTTCTCTCTTACAATTTATTCTTACAAGTCCACTGTATTTTAAATTTCTTCGTCTTGTGCTGCCGTCCATAGACATCCTACTATTATGTACAACCCTCCTTCAGGATGGGAGATAAGTTATTCCACTATAACGCGCTGGTCAGACGTACGTACGACGACGTGGTAAAGGTTTAGTTTTGAATCTGTGTTGCAGTTGTGTTATTCATTTATACCCTTTATTTACCATTTATTCATCATTTACAACATTTTTGGTAAGTGAAATAAAGCGGTGGAAAATTCTACTTTTAATCCATGATCACAAGGACACTTATTATATAATTTATTTAATAGAATTGAAACTGTATACAATTTTTATTTAGAGACTTCTACAAAACAAAATCTTCCTTAAGATCTGAAATAGAGTGAAAAAAGAACCTTCATGGAAAAAAATCTTTTAATATTGAATTAAACAATCGCAAGATAGACCCAAAAACTCAATATTTTGTCTCATAATTCTATTTATTAAATAAGCTCGTTCATTTTTCTGTGAATTTACTTGATTAAAATATCTGAAAGAGAAAATAATTTTGTACGGATCTTGTATGCCGGAGGGCAACAAGGTGATTTGCCTGCCTTAGTTGGCCTACGAATTTTGCCTTCGTCTAGTATTATGTAAAAATATTTTTGATGTACCGTTGGGGAAGTTTCTAGTTTGAAAATAATTACATCTTACTTCCAAAGTAAGAATTTTGTCTGCGATAAGTAGCTAATTTTATGTAACTCGTTAATTAACTACAAGATCCATTATTCAGTTTTAGAATGATTATGCTTACTTAATGATTATGCTTACTTAAAAATTAATAAATATATCTTAACTAGAAGAATCGTGCAAATATTAGTACAGAATTTATTACTTATATACTTAAAATGTAGCAATGGTACTTTCCGTGTAGTGACGGAGTAAAAATAAAATTCACCACCCCCTATCTTACCCGTGGGTAAGCGTAAGAGACGACGAAGGGATATAAAACATATATAACGCCTATGCAAGGGAAGAAAAACTCAAAAAGAAAACCCTATACCATCACGTCTGACCAGCGTGGTATAGTAGGTCAATTTCTCTCCTATTATGGAGGAGGCTCGAGACCAGCAGTAGGATATATCTGAACTGAGATGAATTAATGAAATGGTATGTTTATATAGAAATTATGTTTTTAGGCCCTACCACGACGTCAATAATGAAACAGTGGATTGTATGATTATAGATTTATTTCAGTCAATGTAGTAGTAGTATCTACAGCTTTGTTTGAAAGTGCCAGTAGTTATGTGCGATCTCGACCTAGAGGCTAGCGACCATTTTAGTATGTAATTGCGGGCGTGAACGCAATCTCTATCTCCCACTTCAACTACATCGTAGTTACTTTAATAGTGGTAGGACCACGCTGTTGATTCTGTCTAGAGCCGAGGGCCGATCCGTCCGGGGTAGTACCACACTCTCGCAGAAGATCGATGTCTGAGTAATGGCAATGTGCTATTGCGCTTCGTTCGGTGAGCGAGAGAGCCGAAAGTCCAACTGGGTGGGTTTGGGGATTGTAATGGTAGGCAGCGGCCTAGCTATAGCCTTGGTTATAGCAAAGGTCCAAAGGCGGCAATGACACTTAACAGCAGGTATGCTGCTAGCTCGTTTGCCACCATAAGCAATAAAAAAAAAAAAAAACTACATCGTCCACGAACAGGTAATTTAGGTGTGCCTAAAATTATTAAATTTAAAGTATATTTACTTATTTATAATCTTTATATGGGAAAATGATCTTCAAAATGCCAAACATTATAATTAAGTGAGATATTCCATAATATTAAGTAAACATACATTTTCTTGCCTAATCTTAAGCGGGTTCGCATATTATTAATCGGCAATATAAAAATAAGCCGAATATGCTAAATTTCGGCTATCTTGTTTACACTAGTTCTTCAATGGATTTTTTATCTCGGCAATTAACTGGTCTGGAAATTCAAACATAGTTTCTAATATAGCACGTTGTATGACTTTGATTTTCTTTGAGAGATCACAGAGTAGGTTGCTAGATATGAGAGAATAAGTGACACAAGTATATTAAAATATTTTTGTCAATTAAAAAAAAAATAATTTGTTTAATTATTTTTTATAGAAAGTTTGATTAAGCAGATATATAAGGCTTGCGTAAGTATCAATTTTATAAGGGGGAAACCACGTTTCATTTTCTATAATAATGTTGGTTACTCCGGGTGCTAAAAGTACCGCAAGTAAGTAACGAGAGTGAATGAAGCGAGAGATAAGTTAGCGGTAAGTGGTAATCCGTGGGATACCTAACTTTCAAGAAGACAAACGCAAGGTTATGCATGCTACGTTTATATGACTTAAGTCATAAATTTCTTGATAAATATACAATAAAGTAAAATATTCAAAGCAGAAATTTATCAGAAGCTTGTGTGTAAATGCGACCAGTATGTACAAATATCAAGATCGATAAAATTGAACCAATTCTATCGCATCATTAATTTCTATTCCATTATGGGATAGATGTATACAATTTTAGATTTATTTAACATATTTTACCTTTTTTTATTCTTTTAATAATACATTTTCTTAGTTGTTCTAGAAAAACCGAAGGTGATATGCATTTTTGTAAATTTCTTACTATTTTAAAAGTTATTATTTCAAGGTTCCTTCAAAGTATAAGTGTTTTATTAGTTTTTAATGGTACCTATCTAGATAATTAAAGAATTGTAGTTTTAAATTAAAATAAAGAGCAGACGAATTTTTTGTTTTTATTTAAATATGATTTGCTCAGAATGATCATGACTCAGTAATCAAATGTATATTATATACTACGTTTCGAAAAAAATCGTAAATGTATATACTACGTCTCGAGAAAAATAATAAATTTTCAAAAAAAATCCTAATAAATCCTTGAAAAAATCAATTGAATATATTCATACGTTTTCCGTGTGGTGACGGAATAAGAATACAATTCACCACCTCCTATCTCACCCGTGGGTGATCGTACGAGACGACTAAGGGATATAAAACGCATATAACATCTATGCGAGAGAAGGAAAACTCGAAACAAAACCTATACCAACACGTCTGACCAGCTTGGTGTAATAGGTCAATTTCCTTCCCATTATGGAGGAGGCTCAAAACCAGAAGTGGGACATATATGAGCTCAGATGAGATAATGCATGAAATGATAATCATACGATGTAGCTACTAAAACCTTGAATTACAGGCTATATATAAATTTAACCTTCTAAAAGTATTAATTTTAAGCTATAAGCTTAAAATTAAGTAACTAAATAAGTAACTTAAGCTTAAAATTAAGTAACTAATAAGCTATAAGCTTAAAATTAAGTAAATTAAGCTACAATATGTATTTGTGTATGGCCATAGTTTTCATCAAGCCATCTAGATTTTTGTTAACACTGTATTCTTATACCTTTCTCATAATTATTCTAAATGCTTAATAATTAAAGTCTAAACTAAAAAAAAAATAATTAACTTAATAGAAAACGTTTGCTTAATCGAAAATTAAAATTCCTATCTAAAGCACCATAAAACAAACTTGCTGGGACCTTAACAAGAATTTATGTGGTAGAATTAATCCGATTTAACAATGAACCATTTTGTTATAAAACAGAATGAGGAAGAAATCTGCTACGAGATAAACAGATAAGCAGATTGCATTTGAATGAATGATATTAAAGATAATGGCGGCTAAAAGATATTTTTACTCGTTGACATATCTTTTTTAAATTTATGTCTATGTCTAAATATTGATAACTTAGAAAATACGACTATGATATTTATTTATTGAAAATAGAAAAATATTAATCAACTTTTATTCAACTCATCACCCTTTCGATTTTTTGTTATTGCCAGTGACGGCCTATCCACGGTGAGAGATGTTGCCATAATCGCCATGCTTAGTCGACAGATTGGCGATCGTGGTTAGTGTTATAACTGCTAAGTATTTCGTGTTCCTTATGCCAGTTTTAGGATGATCATCATAATCGTTTCGTATCGGGTATTTATAAATAATTAAGCATATTAAATGCTAAAAATTTCAGTAATTTGAATAACAAGGTTGTGTCATCGTTTAATACAATTCTAACGGTAAAGTTTGAAGTATTAAGTCTATACAATGTGTAAACATTTTCCGATAGATGGCATACGTCACCTTGAAGACGTAAGATATAATATGATTCGAAATTTGCATGTCCTAAAATAGTTCACAATGGTGTAAGTGGTAGCACGATTGGGCCGGATTCCCAATAGGTGCGGGTTCGAACCCCGCTTGTGACATCATTTTTCGTTTCGTATCGGGTATTTATAAATGATCATCATAACTTTACTGCTCATATCCCAATTACTTGTGGTTGACATAATATGTACTCCTTCTCCATCTTACATATTACAAAAGTTATTGGCAATAGTTTTATGACCGGTTGCCTGCCTGACGTCAACCTAATTGTCTCCTACGATATCCACGAGCAAAGTAAGGTTTAGTAGTATTCGTAGCCGTTATAAATTAGTAATACATTTCATTCCTAAATCGGCACTACGCGGGGAACCACTTAGATTAAATAAAACCATTATTGAATATTTAATACTACATTAATAAATTAAAGGATGTACGTACCGGGGGAGACCGAGACTCACCTACCTAGACCACGTCACGTATTGAAGGAAGGTGGAGTCAAGAGTATACGAAACCGGCGAGCGTGTATGAAGAGAATTATGAATGTTGAGGAAGCGAGTGAAATATGCAAGGATAGAGTTCTCTGCCACTCTGTTCTCTCTGCCTACCCTACAAGGGATATGGCTTAATGATATGTATGTATGTAATAAATTAAAAAACAGTAATAAATTAAAGTGCTGTGTGGAGGCGATGGCTATGAATACTACCGCCCTCGTGAATATTATCAACGAAGACTAAACGCTTTAGATTGCCTTGAGCCATCAGGTCATTAATTACATTCCTAAGGAGGCAACCAGTTAAAAGCTGTTGCCAAAGCTTTTGCAATATGTGCGAAGGAAGACGTGTACATATATTCAGTGACCCTAAGTAATCGGGATAACAGCAGGAAGATGATAATTACTACATTAAAATTTGATTCGTAAAATAGCACGTGCTAAAATCTAATATAAAAGTTTGGAGATATATTTTCTTTAAAATGCAGCAAAATATGTGACCAATTTTAAATTATAATTTTTAAATAATTTAATACAGCTTGATTAATTACTGTTTTATATGTTTTTTTACATTTGTAAGTTTTTTTTTAAATATATTTGTTCTTCAATAATGTTATTTTATACTCATATAATAGAAAATATGCAATCTAAAATCGTATTGTTAAAATCTTCCTTTAACGTCCATATTTAAATCAAATAAATAAATATTATTATATTAATAATTTTCGCAATAATTACATCAATTTACGTCTCTCCCTTTTAAAATCAATAACGAGAATATTATTCCAGAATTAAGGAAAACAGAAAATTTGCATTTACCTCGAGAAATTCTTGACCATACCTTAATTAAACTCTCATCAATTTATACTGAACGATTTCCATAAAAGGTAGCCCTGGAAACTCATTTCGGTCATGCAAATGTCTTTGTGATAAACACTTGCATAATGTAAGACTATCATTATTAAAATGGTATTTTTAATTAAAATACAAATCTGGATGACCAAGCTGAGCTTGGTATTTTTTTTTTTTAAATTGTGTTTCTGAAATATATTTAAATTATGATTCTCCTACTCTTATCCCAATTACTTGGGGTCGATACAATATGTTCTATACTTTCATAGTACATATTGTAAAAGTTATTGGTAATAGTTTTACGACCGGCCGCCTGCAAACAGTTATCTTCGCCGTGCGAGCGGGCCATCGGTACCCGATCTTTGTCTTCGGTGGCCCGCCCGGCGGTTTACCCTCGCGGGTTCCTCTCGAGTCAACGCCCCGAAGACGAAAACCCTCCTTGGGTATGTAATTGTTGACCAAATGGCATCAGATAGAGTTGGCCCAAGTCGTTATAATGCACTTAGTCGTCTTTTACAATATCCACGAGCAAAGTAAGGGCTGGTAGTATTCGTAGCCGCTATCACACATTAATATATTTAAATATTAAAAGAATATTGATAAAGTAAGGATTGAATCGGAGCTGTCTAGATTAATTGACTACTCGATTCCTATTGAACTATATCTATTCTTGATGACAGCGACTAAATTTATATTCATATACTAATTATAATTTTTTATTGACTAAAAACACTGACAAAAACATGTATTTTGTAACTGATATCTAGATAGATTAATTTCATCATCTCAACTCATATATGTATATCTCTTGGTTGGGCTCAAGTCTTCTTCATATGAGCCTGGAGCTCGAGCCTTCTCCACTAGGCGAGTAATTGACCTACTACACAAAGCTGGTCAGACGTGTTAATATAGTTTTACTTCAAGTTGCCATTCTCTTACATATATGTTATAGGCACATTTATGCCTTAGTCGCTCACTAGACCTTATAAATACAAAATTTCATGGATATCACTAGAGTCGTTTTCGAGGCTTTGAATAAAATGAAACATATAAATATAAAGAATTGATTTAAAGATATCATCATTAGGTATAGTTAATTAGGTGAATGTATAGAAATATTCAAAAAATGCCCGTTTACAGATGTTAGATTAATATTTAAAAATATACAAAAGAGGGACTCCTCTTAAATAGACTTAATTTCAGCAGCGGAGGTCGAGGGCTAATGGATGGCTATGAAAAGAGTCGCGACAGCTATGGAATGGTAGCTATGGAAAGAAGCGCGTAACCTACTAAACAAAATCCAATCAGAAATCAACGCTTCTGTCTCTCCCGTTCACCAAGGAAGCGCAATAAAATATTGCATTCGGACCAGGCTCTGACGTCGATTTTTTTGCGAGAGTATGGTACTATTCCAAACAGACCGACCCGCGGCTGTAGACTAAAAATTTTCAACAGTGTGGCCCGGCTCTACCACTAAAAATTATTAATCAAAAAGTTCATTCATATATTCATCCGATGATAATTCAACTGGACAATATAAATGGATATGATCACTGATATATTAGTTTCTGCTATTACATCACTATTCATCTCTGTTAAATCTAAGTACATGTTCTGACGTTAATTAAGACGAAGTCACGAGTAATATGAATTATGTCTGCTTGGAAATGACTCGCGGCGTTCATACTGAGTGCGTCATATATTTGGAAAATTTGATGCCATGTAGCACACACGTTTCCGTATTTAATTTTCTTTGAGAAATTTACGCTTTTATAAATTTTATATATTAAAAATATATAGGTATTATGTTAAAAAGAATTATCAGTATTCTCTTTTCGTTCTAATTAATTATGGTTGATGTAATATATAATCTTTTTCATCTTATGTAATCTAAAAGTTTTGGTAATAGTTTTATGATCAACCGCTCGCCTGACGTCATTTCTCTTCGAGAAGGTAATTGTTGACTCTAGTCAATGCTGTCTACAATATTAGATGGTGTAGGCCCAGGTCGATGTGAAGTTCTTAGTCATCTTTTATGACACCAATGAACAACGTAAAAATTAGTAATATTCTTAGTCATACAGAGCATATTATTAGATAAAGCACGCTAATATTATATTATTGTAAATTATTATTTATCACTATAAAACATTGTTAATTCATAAGGTTTCTGATATTTTATACTCTGTGGTAGCGGTTTCGAATACTGCCAACCCTTACTTTACTTATGGATGTCGTAAAAGACGACTAAGAGCCATATAACCAATTGGGCTATGTCCATCTGATGCAGTTTGGTCAAAAATTACGTTCCCAAGGAGGATTGACGTCTGGCAGGCGGCTGGTCATAAAAATATTGTCAATAAGTTTTGCAATATGTAGGAAGATGGGTACATATTGCGTCGTTTTACAATATGTACTATGAAAGAAGAGTACATATTGTATCGACCCCAAGCAATTGGGATAAGAGTAGGAGAATGATGAATGATGGTTTTGGATATCTGCGGAGCATACAAAATATAGCTATAAATTGGTTTTGTTTTTATGACAGTTTAAAACGTGATACCATCTGTAAAAAATGATTTTTTTTTTGTTGAAGAGACATAATCCCACACTGACGAATAATGCCTTTTGTCAACAGTATAACTAAATTTTAGGTAATACGAGTATCTAAGGTAACCTATATGGCTCCTAATATCAAGATGGAAATGGCCCAAGTCAATTTAAATTTCTTAGTCATCTTTTAGGACACTCAAAAGCAATAGAAAGGTTTGTCTCATTCTTAGCTGTCACCACATAGAATAGATGGCAAGTAAGACTAATGTTAAATAAACTGATATTCAATCAAAATCACACTTAACAGCTATGCTATAATACCTTAAGTGTTACCTAAAATTTAGAGATCGTTATTGAAAATTGATATTAGACCTATAAACTATTGATAAATATTTTTGACACAATATCATATCTTAAGGCTTCATATAGGTACCGGGGGAGGCCGAGACTAACTTATCTAGACCAGATTGGTCAAGTACTAAAGGAAGGTGGAGTCAAGAGTCTCCGAAACCGGCGAGCGCGTATGAAGAGAATTATGAATGTTGAGTAAGCGAGTGAAGTATGCAAGGATAGAGTTCTCTGGCAATCTGTTCTCTCTGCCTACCCTGCAAGGGATATAGCGTGATGATATGTATGTATGTATGTAAAGCTTAATATCTCTAGTAACTACACTTCATTTTAATACACCACTGTCAATATTTGCTTCTAGCTAAATTGATGTTCCCAACTCACGTTTCGGTAACATTCTCAATATGTATGTATCTGTATTTCATACTGTACCCCTATCACGTATTTGTGTACTATAAGCATCGTCAAATAAATATCATATTGCTAATATATTAAAACTAGAAGAACTGTGCGAATACTTCGCATTATTATTAAAGAATTTATTACGTATATAACTGAAGCAATAGATATTTTATAAGCTTGCTGTGTAGTAGCAATAACGAATACTATCCATCCTTATATTTTTTTTTTTTTTTTTTTTTTTGGTGGACTATGGATTAGTCTCGCCCCGCCAGATCGGTCCGGGGTGACGGAAAAGGCGGCGCGTGACCCCATAGACCCACCGTAAAAACTCCTCTCTCTTCGCCGTGCGAGCGGGTCACCGGGACCCGATTTTTAACTTCGGTGGCCCGCCCGGCGGTTCACCCTCGCGGGTTCCTCTCGTCGACGCCCCGACAGATTTCGCCGTCGGGGCGTCGCCCTCACGCAGTGGCCTCACGTCGGGTGACCGGACAATTCCCCGGTCCGATCACCCGAAGCCTCGGTTAGGGCGGCATCAGGCGCAGGTATTCGCGCCTGCGCCGCCCCGGCCGCTGGCGGCGGCCCGGGGCGCGGGAATCCTCCCTTGCCCGTTCCGCCGCTTCCTTCTGCGAGATGACAGCCTCGCAGAAGGCGGCGACCGCGTCCCAGTTCCTGATGCTGTCGACCATCGCTCTCGCGACGGCCGGCAGCGTCAGGTCGGCACCGATGACAGCGACGAGGTCACGGCGCTGCCGCTCCCATCCCGGACACACCTCCAGCGTGTGTTGCGCCGTGTCCTCGTCACTCCTGCAGTGGTGGCAGGCCGGAGTCCACTCCCTATACACGACCCTGTGCAGGTACAACCCGAAACACCCGTGCCCCGTCAATACCTGCACCAGCCGAAAGGTGAGGACTCCGTGCCGCCGCTCCATCCACTCTATCAATACGGGTCGGAGGGCCTCAACGGTCTCCACACCGTGCCTAGGCCTCTCCAGCCGCGTAGCCCAACGGGCGATGACGTCTCGGCGGGCATCCACGCGCCAGGTGGCTATCTCGCTCAACGATGGGGAGCCACCTTCCTCGCGCGCTGTGATAACCCGCCGGTAGAGGTCGGAGAGCATCTCCGCCTCTAGGTCCCACGGGGGTGTCCCGGCCAACAGGCACGCCGCCTCTGTCGACACCGTGCGGTACCCGCGAATGGCTCTGACCGCCATGGCTCTCTGTGGCCTCCACAGAACCGCCCTGAGCTGGGCGTTCAGAGCCCTCGCCCACACGGGTGCGCCGTACATGGCCATCGAGCGGATGACCCCCGCATACAGCCGTCGGGCCTCAAAACTGGGTCCGCCCACATTCGGCATGAGACGAGAAAGGGCGGACGCCGCGCCGACAAGCCGGGGAGCAATCTGTCGGAAATGCTCCCGGAACCACCATCGCCCGTCGAGCACCAGACCCAAGTACCTCATATGGGCCTGGATGCTGATGTGGAATCCATCCTTATATTGGGAATGTCGTAAAAAAAACGGCTAAGAACTTTACATCGATCAGGGTCAATTTCATCTAATTGTTCGGTCACCCGACGTGAGGCCCCGCGTGAGGGCGACCCCCCGACAATCTTCGGGGCATCGACGAGAGGAACTCGCGAGGGTAAACCGCCGGGCGGGGCACCGAAGATAAAAATCGAGTACCGGTGGTTCGCTCGCACGGCGAAGAGAGAGGAGTTTTACTGTGGGTCTATGGAGTCACGCGCCGCCTTTCCGTCACCCCGGACGGATTCGGCGGGGCGAGACGCATACATAGTCCACAAAAAAAAAAGGATCAACTTCATCTGTTGCCGTAGAGTCAATAATTACATTCTCAAGGAGGGTTGTAGATAAGCCACCGATCATAAAATTGTATCGAAGACTTTTGCAATATATGCGATGAAAGAAGAGTACATACATACATACATATCATCACGCCATATCCCTTGCAGGGTAGGCAGAGTGAACAGAGTGCCAGAGAACTCTATCTCTGCATACTTCACTCGCTTCCTCAACATTCATAATTCTCTTCATACACGCTCGCCGGTTTCGGAGACTCTTGACTCCACCTTCCTTCAGTACATGACCGATCTGGTCTAGGTAGGTTAGTCTCGGTCTCCCTCGGTACCTACATCCTTCCACTTTCGCATTGTATATCTTCAGAATAATAATAATCAGAATAATTAATTTATTGGTAAATATAGGATTTACAAGTCAAATAATGTACATAAAATATCGTCAAACGCATACAATAAATTATTTCATTGTCTTGTAATAGATTGTCATAGTATAAAATAGGTAAAATATAATAGTATAAAATAGATTAAATTAGGCAAAAATTATAATAAATCATTAATTCATCTTCTTAACCAGACATTCGTTCGGCATCGTTATCTCTAAAGAAGAGTACTTTGCTTTTATTCTAATTAATCATATACTATATATTTACTTTTATATGAAATGTTATAATCGAATATCAAATACAAACGCGATAGATTCCGTAAAACTAGTTTTATTTCAAATTGCCTTATTCTATCTCCACATGCATTTAGAACACCCTGAAAGGTATTATTGTACTTTTATATATTAAATTAATAATAAATTATATTCAAGCAATATCGTAAATTTGCATATGGTAACAAATAAAAAAATAATATGTCATCATCCCTAATTTTGTCGTGGTAGTCGTAAAAACCAGACAAATAGCCAGCAGCTTTGTCTTGAGAAAATCTTAACAGCAATTGTGGTCATCAACCTGTTTGCTAAGTGCAGCAATTATAGCATTGTTCTCCTTGGACGGGTTTATGTTCTACAGTCGCGCTCAATGGACTGGTGAATAGGCTTAGGTAGATATAGAATGCAACTTGCTATTCATAATCATCATCTCAGCTATATCCCACTGTTGGGCTCGAGGCTCCTCCATAGTGGTAGGGAAATTAACCTACTGTAACACGCTGGTCAAATATGTTGGTATAGGGTTTTGTTTCGAGTCTTCCTTTTCTTTCATAGATATTGTATGCGTTTTATATCCCTTAGGCATCTTTTACAATCACCCACGGGTAAGATAAGGGGTGGTGAATTGTTTTCTTACTCCGTCACCACACGGAAATATATTATTATTCACTCACAAAGAGCGATTCTGTGCCGTTCGCAACCAATGACTTGTAGCAACTTTTACTAAGATGTTAATCCACATGATCATCCCCCACTGAGTTGTCTCATACGGGATCGCCATCTGAGAAGTTTTCTTCTCCAGCGGTTTTTAGTTCGTTAAGCGTTGTAGTATACCTATATTATTTGCATGCTAGGCCACCGAAGACAAAGATAAGGTACCGGTGGCCCGCTCGCACGGCGAAAAGAGGAGTTTTGCATGGTGGGTATATGGGGTTACACGCCGCCTATTCCGTCACCCTGGACCGATTTGGCGTGGCGAGACTACATCCATAGACCACCGCAAGAAAAAGAAAATTACTTGCATGCTAATTGCTTAGTGCAAAATAATATAGTAAGCTATATAGCTTTCCTCATCAAGCTTGCTTTTAAAAACTTTATCTAAAGTTAGCCAGTTAAATTCTAACACTAATGTAGACAAAGCAGCAAAGGATGCTTGTTTAGTTATAATTATATAGTCAAGTAAGTCGTTTAAAACTATAAAATGGTAAAGTTACGGTAGCGTACATATTCTCATTTAGCTGTGAAACTAAGTGTTTGTGGCTTTTTATCACAGAAACAAAGTTGTTGTAGTTACTTTAGAATATCAGCTTCATGATAATGGAGCCGTCTTAGGTCTTGTTATGTTACCGTTAAAATGAAAATATTGTAGAACACTGTAAGTTGCTAATCATGATTAATAGCGGTGAATAAGTTTTTTTATAAGACAGAAAAGTTGAGAGATTAATTTAAATATAGTATGAAATAAAATTGTTTTTATATATTTTAGAAGGACTGAGGTTCTCTTTCCGTGTGGTGACGGAGTAAGAATACAATTCACCACCTCCTATCTTACCCGTGGGTGACCGTACGAGGCGACTAAGGGATATAAAACGCATATAACATCTATGTGAGAGAAGGAAAACTCGAAACAAAACCCTATACCAACACGTCTGACCAGCGTGGTACAGTAGGTCAATTACCCTCCCATTATGGAGGAGGCTCGAGCCCAATAGTGGGATATATATGAGCTGATATGAGATGAAGATGAGATTCTCTTTAGAATCGTCTTTACTCTCTTATGAAACTGATAAACATGTCAATATATCTATATGTTGATGGATGAGTGTATTTTTAATATTGCTACGCCTTGATACTAAATAAAAACTTTAAAGATATGAAACGCACACATCATTTATGATCGTTTAGCTTTTTGCCACACTCTATAAATGAGGGTATAGTGCCGTATTTATCACTCTTGGCTGGCAGGTAGATGTTGATGATAGTTAGATGTTATAGGTTTCCCAGAAAAGAGTTTAGTCGATTGTTACGCCTTCCATCAGAAAGAAAGAGGTGGAGGCAATTGTATTCGTTCCAGACTGAATGATGCAATCAAGTCATATAAGCATAATATACTCACAGATAATACAAAAAAAAATAACTATATCTACATTTAAAATAAAACTAATTTTACGGATTCTATCGCATTTGTATTTGATTTTAAATTGCCTGAGGTTTCAAACACATTACAGCGTTCATGGTCACAGGAGAACTAAGTGTTCGAAACGTCGAGAAATTAAAAAACAAATATAAACGCGCAACACGTGGTTTTTAATTGCCCGGAAAATAGTCATATTTCAAATGTTTAATACTCGCCGAATAAGAAATCAATAACTATATCAGAAATCATTAATCATTCTCATCATTCTCCTGCTCTTATGCTAATTACTTGGGGTCGACGCAATATGTCCCTTCCTACATATTGCTAAAGTTATTTACAACAGTTTTATAACCGGCCGCCTGCCTGACATCAACCCTCCTTGGGAATGTATTGTTGACCAAACGGCATCAGATGGTGTTGGCCTAGATGGATATAAGGCTCTTAGTCGTCTTTTACGACATGCCACGAGCAAAGTAAGGGTTGGTAGTATTCATAGCCGCTACCACACAGCAGACATACGTATATATAAATAAATATTAATAAAATGCGCGTTTACGAGTAGCGAGTGCGAGTATTACACATTTGAAATAAAATTACTTTTACGGATTCTATCGCGTTTGTATTTGATTTTTAATTCTGGCAGGACTGTCCTCCCGTGACTATGATCACTGTAAAGTGTTCGAAACGTCAAACGTCGGGCAATTAAAATCAAATACAAACGCAATAGAATCCATAAAAGTAGTTATATTTCAAATTAATAAATGTTCTAATGTATCGTAATTAGTTATATAAATAAAATTATAAGCATAATATTAACGTTTACCTTTCATATATAAAGACATTACGATGGGTCGATGAAGGCAATCTCAAACTACTACAATAACAGAAATTGAATTAGTATATACTTCCTGAGTTAACTTACAATTTCTATACAATGTAGTGTATTTAATGAGTAAATAGAAGGAACATAACTTACAGACGTTGTACAAATACTACAATATAATATAAAGGATATTTGTTTTGATTAGTTGTATGAGAAAGTTCAAGAGCCCCGAGTTCCTATTTAAGTGGGTAAATGTGATTTATTTTGTTAGGACATAAATATCCTATTCGTTTACGCGTGGGGGATATTTTGGTTTTATTTATATAACTGTGTTACTGTGTATCTTTGAAGGGTTTCGACAGATAACGTAATAAGATTTCGGACTAAGAAATATTTAATGTCCCAAATAAAGTCTTAAGTAAGTTGTTAGGCACTTATCTGTTAAACAATAATATATTGGAACAAATTTGTTTTGTCTTTTAAAAAAATGACTATCTTGACTATATAAAGACAAGAGGCTCTAGGTAGATATTTGTCTACATAATAACTTTTAGCGAGTAGGTATGAAAGAGGGTATTGGTATAAAGATGCGAAAGGGAATGCTCCGATGGTTCAGACATGTGGAAAGAATGCCGAACGAACGTCTGCTTAAGAAGATATACAATGTGAAAGTGGAAGGATGCAGGTACCGCGGGAGACCGAGACTAACCTACCTAGACCAGATTGGTCACGTACTAAAGGAAGGTGGAATCAAGGGTCTCCAAAACCGGCGAGCGTGTATGAAGAGAATTATGAATGTTGAGGAAGCGAGTGAAGTATGCAAGGATAGAGTCCTCTGGCACTCTCTTCTCTCTGTCTATCCTGCAAGGGATATGGCGTGATGATATGGATGTATGTATAATAACTTTTATTAGATTATCTATCAACATTCGGACAAATAAAAGTAATGATGTATTCATTAAACAACCACGTGCCCAAAAATACATAAATAAAAAAGTTCACCTTATCTTTAAGAATAATTATTATGGTGACTATATATTATGGTGAATAGTGATAGTACTATCATTTTTTTCATTTCAATTAAAATAGGAAGTTTCTTCCAGGTTATTTGGCCGCCACTAGAATCAATCTTTTATCTTCCATGGATCGCCCGTTGAATTATTCTTTCAGATACCTGTCTCCGTTCACTTGAGCGAATAAAGTGTCAGGATGTCGATATCATGCGACCAAAGAATCGTCCCGCCTGCGTATTGAAGACATGGCACGGTTGGTTAGTATAACTCAAGCTATCATCATCATCACAGCCCACAAATGTCCCACTGTTGGGTTCGGGCCTCCTCCTTAATGGGAGGGAAATTAACCTACTATATCGCGCTGGTCAAACGTGTTGGTATAGGGTTTTGTCTCGAGTTTTTCTTCTCTCGCATAGATGTTAAATGCATTTCACATCCCTTAGTCGTCTCGTACGATCACCCACAGGTAAGATATGGGGTGGTGAATAGTATTCTTACTCCATCACCACACAGAAAGCTGTACTATAATTAAATCAACATTTGTCTGATATCTAGTCTCTATCGACTTAATCTACGTATTTTTAAGACCATTTTTATGTTATTTATAGATCAAATAATAACGAATTTAAATACCACAAAATCTAAAAAAGAAAACAGCTCTATTTTATATAGGTTATATTTATTTAAATATTAGAAATCTTTATTATAAATCATAAACGTTAGAAATCGTTATAATACCTATCCGTATACATACATATCATCACGCCATATCCCTTGCAGGGTAGGCAGAGAGAACAGAGTGCCAGAGAACTCTATCTCTGCATACTTCACTCGCTTCCTCAACATTCATAATTCTCTTCATACACGCTCGCCGGTTTCGGAGACTCTTGACTCCACCTTCCTTCAGTACATGACCGATCTGGTCTAGGTAGGTTAGTCTCGGTCTCCCTCGGTACCTACATCCTTCCAATTTCGCATTGTATATCTTTTTAACTAGACGTTCGTTCGGCATTCTTTCCACATGTCCAAACCATCGGAGCATGCCCTTTCGCATCTTTACACCAATACTCTCTTTCATACCTACTCGCTCTCTTATGTCGTCGTTACGAATGCGATAGGTCAGCCTAACTCCACAGATTTTCCGCAGAGATCGCATTTCGACCGTATACATATTTTTAAATTCTAACAAACATATTTTCTTTTTGTCTCAATTTTTTTTTCAATAAGGTGAAATTTATATAAAGCAGATGACACTAATAAAGGCTTGGAAACTTTCTAAACCTTTAATGTGACTTCACTAAACTTTTACAAAATAAAAGCAAAAGCCTTTGAAACCTACACCAGTGATAAATAAAAGGTAATAAAATACCCATTCGAGTGAATACGAAGAAAATTTCAAGATACTTCACTTTAAAGTGCAACACACATTTGAACTCGGTCTCATACATAGTAAATTGTGGCGGGTTTTCGATATTGGCAACGGGTAAACCGTTCTGCGGCAGTATCTTAACATCGTCTGATGTTGGTGTCTTGAAGTGGATTTTTCTGAGCCAAGGACCTTATAAGCAGTAGCGTGTATATAAAAGTGGCAATTTACACGTAATAGATTTTTGTTAGACATTGTAAGACACTACAGAAGTGTAGTGAATAGTTTATATCAGTTTTTTGATATCAAAACGTTTATTATATTTTAAACTATATTTACTGAATAATTTAAAGTTGTGAACTCTCTGACTTTAATTAACTTTTAGTTATGACTATATAAATAGCGTAGAAGTGTATAGAAAGAAAATAAAGAAAGAAAAACACTTTACTTTACTACAATTTGTTCTATTGCGAAAGAGTTGTAGGTGATAACTCCATTTTATGGTGGACTGCGGACTGTGTATCTAACCCTGGCCCTGGTATTGCAGAGTATTGACAAAAGTAATCAAAAATATCATCATTATCCTGTTCGTATCTCAATTACTTAGAATCTATTAAGTCAATACACCTTCCATTCATTTCCCGTCTTAATAATAAATAATTCCGTCATAAAACTCGTTCTAAAATTTTGCAATAATTTTATAACGGAATGTATTGTTGACCAGACAATATCAGATTTAGTTAATTCAGATTGATGTAAAACTCTTAGAAATCGTTTATTACACCCAAGAGTAACGTAAGGGTTGGTTGTATTCTTTGCTTTTTGCTCTGTGTCTTTTGACAACTAAAGAGTAAAAGGCAATAAAATACATACATACATACATACCATCACGCCATGTCCCTTGCAGGGTAGGCAGAGAGAACAGACTGCCAGAGAACTCTATTCTTGCATACTTCACTCGCTTCCTCAACATTTATAATGCTCTTCATACACGCTCGTCGGTTTCGGAGACTCTTGATTCCACCTTCCTTCAGTACATGACCGATCTGGTCTAGGTAGGTTAGTCTCGATCTCCCCCGGTACCTACATCCTTTCACTTTCGCATTGTATATCTTCTTAACCAGACGTTCGTTCGGCATTCTTTCCACATGTCCAAACCATCGGAGCATTCCCTTACGCATCTTTACACCAATACTCTCTTTCATACCTACTCGCTCTCTTATGTCGTCGTTACGATAAAATAGATAATAAAAATATACACTGTCATCTTATTGCATAAATACTGAAGCTATGAATGGCATATGCCAAAATTCTACTATGTAATTTATCCCTCGAAGCATAGCATAGTTAATAACGGCAGACATTGTCCTTTGGGGGTAGGATAACTATCAAATATGTATAAAGCCTTGTTTGAAATGATGGCTTTAGGTGTGAGATCAATTTGAAGTTTTAATTGAGTTTCAATTATATCATTCTAGTTTAAAGATATTGATATGATGACGGGTTAAGAATTCAACAATCACTAGCTTTTCTATTCTCATAGGCATCCTAAAAATATCTATATCTCGTATATAAAAGAAAGTTGTGTTAGTTACACCACTTATAATTCAAAAACGGCTGGACCAATTTCTTTGATTTTTCTATTTTTGGATATGTCTTCGTCGGGAATGGAATAATAAGTATTATAATATCATTAATAAACAAAAAAAAATCATTAAAAAACCTCAGTCAAAACATCAAGTCAACCGTTCATTTGTTTATGATATAACAAAACGCAACTGACAGTTCATGTAATGTTGTCTATGATTTGTTTTGAAAATACCGCGAAACGTTGAAATTAAAGTTGACCGGTCGATGTGTTTATCTTGTGGCGAGTACTGTGAGTACTATTAAAATAAATTTTATTGTGTCGAAATTATTATTAACAATGCTTTGACCAAGAAGATTTATTTTTTCTCAACAAATCCGTTCTTACCCGCGCAAGAAGAAAAATATCGTATATCACACAGTGCTTATTCGTCTTGCTGGCACGTCATTAAAATTTCGATTTTTAAATTTATATATTATTTTTATTTATTATAATAATAAAAAAATAACTTAATAATTTTGAATTAATCGAAATCTGCACATTCATTGACTGACTGGAACGAAGTTTGCCGGGTCGGCTAGACCGAATAGAAACCGATACCGACCGACCGATAGAAAACTAGAAATAAAATTCTATATTAACGTGAGTAGATAGCATGGGGAAATAATATTTCCCTTATTAAAAGAGCACAGACTCTCCTCGAGTCTGTGCTCATGATAGGTATTTTCTTAGAAGAAGTTTGTCATCATATCAACTTTTATAAGACCTATTGTGGGACTTCCTTCAGAATAAAGAAAATTGACTAACGCCGGTAAGACGGTTCGATGTGACGGTTCGAAATAATCGAGATTTCCTTCTCTAGAACTGATGTTAAAAAATATATAGATGCTAGAAATAATAAAACGCAGTAACCATAAAATAAAAAAAAAAACAAAAACAACCCATGAAATAAAAAAATGACAATAAAATAAAACAAAATGTGAATTTAAAGGTTTTGGAAGCTCTAGATTCACTAATACCTACGTAAGTAATAATTTTAATTAAAAAAGTAATAGGTTTACTGTATTCTAGTATATGATATTCATTTTGTAAGTTACTTATATTTATGCTTTCTAGCGTTGATATTTAATTTCTTAATCGTCTTTTCAGATACCCAAAAGGGCAAGGCAAGGGGTGGCGAATTGTATTCACGATTTCGCCATGCGTCAAATATTGTAAATAATCGATCATGTTTATAATTATAATATTTAGCTGTGTAATAGCGGCTTCGAATACTACCAACACTTGCTTTGCTCGTGGGTGTCATAAAATGTGACTGAGAGCCTTATAACGACCTGGGCCATCTCCATCTGATGCCGTTTGGTCAACAATTACATTTCCAATGAGGTTTGACGTCTAGCAGGCGGCCGGTCGTAAAACTTTTCCCAATAACTTTTACAATATGTACTATGAAAGAAGAGTACATATTGCATCGACCCCAAGTAATTGGGATAAGAGTAGGAGAATAATGATTTTATAATTATAATATTATTATAAATTCATTATTACTAGTAGTAAAATTTAATAATTATATGAAAATCTCGTTAATCTAAATACGTAAGCATGGATTGGTCTATTGTGAAATCTCGTATTCAATTACTGTATTAGACAAAACTAGAAAATATAAAAACTTTCTTTAAAACACCTTTGAATGAATAATTTTAGTTTAATAGTGACCAGACTGTGTACAGCCACGGGGCAGTCCGTCCGGGGTAGTACCACACTCTCGCAGAAGATCGACGACTGAGTGATGGCTGTTTGCTATTGCGTTTCGTTCGGTGAGCAAGGGAGCCGGCAACCCAACTGGAGTGGATTTGGGGTTCGTATTGGTAGGCAGCGGCCTAGCTATTGTAAAGATCCATGGGCAGTAGTGACACTTATCATCAGGTGTGCTGTCTGCTCGTTTGCCACCATAAGCTTTAAAAAGAAAATATTGTCCTCGGCTCAGATTACGAACTCAAACCTCAAATATTATCACAAAAATAAAAAGTTTGAAGTATTAAGTCTATACAATGTGTAAACATTGTCCGATAGATGGCATACGTCACCTTGAAGACGTAAAATATAATATGAATCGAAATTTGCATGTCCTAAAATAGTTCACGATGGTGTAAGTGGCAGCACGGTTGGGCCGGATTCCAATAGGTGCTGGTTCGAACCCCGCTTGTGACATCATTTTTCGTTTCGTATCGGTTATTTATAAATAATTAAGCATATTAAATGCTAAAAATTTCAGTAATTTGATTATCACAAAAATAAAATTTAAATATTTATATTTATATAATATAATCATTATTATACTTTATGGAAATAACTTAAATCGATGCAATATACTATACTTTATTTTCACAAGCCCATGTCAGATTTTATCTTTATGCATACTTATTTTCTACCCATGTCATAACGTCATAGAATCCATCCATCATTCTGGGTGACTCTGTATTTAGAGCCATATCTTTTTTTTAAAGACCCCGCACTAAGGAAATAATTCTTGTATTGGGGAGAAAGTCCCCGCATACATATGCAATTAACCAGACTCAGAACAACACTTTGTACATTCATACATAACCTCACGCCTGTTTCCCAGAGGGGTAAGCAGAGACTATGGATTCCCACAAACCACGATCCTGACATACCTCCATCGCTCCATTCACACTCATCACAGTGTTCATGCATACTCTACAGTTACGCGTAATCTTAATCTGACCTTTCGCCACACATCTTCAATTTGATCCAGAAAATTACGACGTGGTCATCCCCTTATAATCGTCCCACTCACACTCGCTTTATATACTTGCTTACTCAAACTTTCTTCACTCATTCTTTTCACGTGGCCAAACCACATTAGCATACACTTTTTATCATTGTCGCTACATCTTCATTCACATCACAGCGCTATCTTTTAACACTATTCCTAATTTTATCTTTCTGACTTACACCACATCTACTACGAAGAGCTCTCATCTCTACAGCATTTATTCTATTTTCAAAGTATGTTTGTGGCAAAAAGTATTTTCCTGCGTGGCGAATCGAACCCGCGGAACTGGCATGAAAGGTCGGTATCTTAACCACTACACTATCTGTGCATTTATTTATTCGTAATGTTTCTCTTTGCAAACATGAAGACACAAGAATACACGTATGAATTTTATCCACGTACTGTTAGCATTCCTAGAATATTTACTACCAAAGGAAATTCACTACGATGAGTAAAGAGTTAGGTGTACAATATCCTGGCCACCGAAGACAAAGATTGGGTACCGGTGGCCCGCTCGCGTGGCGAAGAGAGGTGTTTGCAGGGTGGGTCTATGGGGTTGCGCGCCGACTCTTCCGTCACCCCGGACCGATTTGGCGGGGCGCGACCACCTCCATAGTACATCGCAAAAAAAGGTGTACAATATCCTAATTATAATTAGGTAAGGTAATTTGAGAAAACTCATAACATCAACAGCAACAATGATCGCCAACCCGATCAAAGTTGGCGATTACGGCGTTTTACTATGTTTATTTCTGCCTGCAGGCAGAGAATGGTTAGCAATGTGATCCTTTGTTTCTTTTTTTTGGGGCTTGCCATTGCCCATAGTGTGGTCATACCCCGCCCGTTCCGTGCAAAATGACAGAAAAGACGGCGCACGACCATATTTTGTCCTGTCCTCACACTTATATCTTTCAATGTCATGTAGGCAGGCCACCGACACACAGCTTTTGTCATCGATTGCCGGTCAAGCGGATTACCTTTATAAGTACTTGACAAGTTGACTCCCCGGCAGCTTTTGCTATTAGGGCATCACCCTTAAGCGAGTACAGTAGCGAGACCCTTCTTCTTCTCAAATAAATTTAATCACACATCGTACTATTAGTATCGAGAATTCCTTATAAAAAGAGGGAAATTAACACCGCTGACTAATCTCATATGCTTTACATTCTAATTCGTGAGGTGACAGAATAATAATTCAAATCACCAAGCATTTTCTTGATCGCGGGTAAAAGATGACTAAGTGAAATAATTAGCAGATATCTGATATAAATTGTATCTGCATACTACTTATGGGAAAGAAGAAAAACTCGACCTAAAATAGAGCCAAGCCATCCTGCTCTGACCAGCGTATTCACGTCCCACTGCTGGGCTCGAGTCTCCTCACAATGAGAGGGAGACTTTGACCTACTATACCATGCTGGTCAGACGTGTTGGTATAGGGTTTCTTTTCGAGTTTTCCTTCCCTAGCATATATGTTATAAGCGTTTTATATCCGTTAGTCGTCTCTTACGATCACGCACGGGTAAAGTAGGGGGTGGTGAATTCAATTTCAAATTCAAAACATTTATTATGCATAAACCCTGCGAGGGCACTTACATATTGTCATTTTTTTACATTTAAAGTTAATCTAATAAACTACCACCGGATCGGAATGAGACCGCTACTGAAGATCCGGCAAGAAACTCAGTGGGTTTGTCTATTTATATTTTATCTATGTTATTATAATTTTTTTCATTTTTTATATATAAAAAAAAATAGTACATGTTTATTATTTAATTAGCTTCAGTGCGATGCCCTTCGAACGCAATAGTTAAAATACAATAAAGAAAGACCATGGCTGGACCGGATCCCACAAGCAGCACCCGATCACGAGTTAACTACTAGAGCAGCCATCACTCCCCTCAACTACCTTGGAGGGAAGGGAGAGACCCGCTCCACGCAGCTACCGCAAGCGGACCTTTCAGTGAGCATGACCAATACCATGACGTACTATAAATGCAAAAAAGTCAAAATTCGTCAGGCAACACACGCTACGCTTTACAAGTATGTATAATTATTAAAATGAAATAGTAACTAAACAGTTTAAAAAAAATAATGTACCTAATTGCTGAAAGAGGAGCTGCTCATAGCCATTGAATGGTATTCTTAATTCGTCACCACACGTAAAACCAGCGTATTTCAAGCTCAATTCTCCTCGTATTACAAAGAAGCCCAAGCAAAACGATGAGTCGTATACGATTGAACGCAACACAATATTTATACAGTTAAATCATTGTTAACATAAATTTAATTAATTTTAACCTCATGTAACTTTAAGTTACTATTAAGTTTAAAATAAATGACTAGGATAAGATAGATATTTTGATGTCAAATAAATGAGAATGTAAATTAGTTTGTATGTAAACAAAGTAATAATTGAAATTGTTGACTAGTTTCATGACATATTATAATTATTAAAGTTTTGTTTATGTATACAGTTTGGAAACTAAAATGGTGTATGATATGATATGATAATGAACTAACAATAAGAATTGATTAATCGCGAATAAATTTTCTGCATAGACAGCGTAGCGGTTAAGTCGTGCCAAATGCCGCAGGTTTGATTCGCACGAATGCGATCCACGAATTGTTGTTTAGAGTCTGAGTTTAATTTAAGTCTATTAATTGCTTGTTTCTTAAGTTCCTCGTTATAAAAGGATTATTTTCTTACTGTAGGAAATAATATAAAAATGACAAACCAAGTTTATTGTTGATGGATCTTCTCAGTTTGTGGCCGAATTACGATCGATTGATTTGACAAATTATACTTATCGATAAGTATATAGTTATAGTATAAGGTTATAGATAAGGCATATTATGGTATGACCCAGAGGCTATTTTTCATTTATTCAACCTATCAACGGATACTGGTCAGTGGCTTCTAGGGCCACTATATGTCGCTTGGCAGGCGAGTTGACAGTAGCACTAATATATATTACGTACTTATATATAAATTTAACTATGAAGCTAATGGTCTTTATTTTATTCAACTTAGCAACTGGTTTTTCGTTCTTCAAAACTAGGAAAGAAAGAGACAGAGCCTCACTGTATCTTATCACGAGATATATGATGACAACACCACACGATTTTTTATCTATTACTTCTTATTATGGGTGATCGTAAGAGACGATTAAGGGATATAAAACACATATAACATACAAGAGAAGTAAAACTCGAAACAAAATCCTATACCAACACGACTGACTAGCGTGGTATAGTAGGTTAATTTGCCTCCCATTACGGAGCAGGCCCGAGCCCAACAGTGGGACATATATGGGCTGTGAAGATGATGATGAAGAATCGAGTTGAGAGACCTCAGCGCTCACCCACAGTCCGGGTAAAGTTGTCATAGTCATCTGAGGGTAACGACTAAGACACACAAAAAAAACAAAAGATGATGAAAGTTATTAAAAAACAATTACATCCAATATTCACGTTGTTATAATCTGAGTTAAAATGTAGCTTAATTTATAACTTTACTTATTAGGTGTGTTTTGATTGTGTCAACTAAACCTGGAAAGCCACACGAGTGTCCATTAATCTTGTCTGTTACATCCCGGTGTAATGCATTGTTTATTTAATCTTAATGACCGTAGAACTAATTTCTTAGGTTAATGCCTGTTGAATCTTTTAGTTATACCTTTTTGTTATATGTGTTTTGGATTATTTGGATTTTAACAAAATTACGTATTAATATAACTTAAAAATTAAGCTTTCGTTACCTCTGATATCTGAGTGTCTTTAAGAAAAGGAACTCTTTTTGAGTTCGTGTCGTTTCAAGAATCTAAATACACCTTATCATCATCATCATCATCTCAGCTCATATATGTCCCACTGTTGGAATTGACCTACTATAACACGCTGGTCAGACATGTTGGTATAGGGTTTTGTTTCGAGTTTTCGTTCTCTTACATATATGTTATATGCATTTTATATCCCTTAGTCGTCTCTTACGATCACCTACAGGTAAGACACGGGGTGATGAATTATATTCTTCGTCTGTCACCACACGGAAACAGACCTTATCACTTATGTTGTTTTAATATATTTCCTTGCTATTTTTACGGATTTTTATTATTGAATGCTTACTATTTTTACGAATTTTACGTTCTTATTTGTTTTTAACTTCTTAATGTTTTAAACATTTTTCAACATTCATGGTCATTTTAAATTATGAACGTAAAAATAGTTTTTTTATATGTGTAATATTCGCGTAAAGATTAGAAGTTATTGTATTTGCTTCATCATCATCGTCATTACAGCCCCTACATGTTCCAAGGTTGGGCTCGGTCCTCCTCCTTAATGGGAGGGAAATTAACCTACTGTACCGCGCTGGTTATATATGTTGGTATAGGGTTTTGTTTCGAGATTTCCTTCTCTTGCATATATATTATATGCGTTTTATATCCCTTAATCGTATTCGAATCGTATTCTTACTCCGTCACCACATGGATTTGTATTTGCTTACCGTTGGCTATCTGTATTTCAGATTAATTTATCCTGTAAAGTTTCTATTAACTTTTTTTTTTGATAAACAAACAATAAAAAGATTTATTCTAACGAAACAAAAATATTATTAAACATCATCATTCTGCAGCTCGTACGTCTTGCGAAATTTATTGGCAATAGTTTTATAACCGAACGACTACCTAACGTCATAACGTCAACACCCTCTTTAGCAATGTAATTGTACCCCAGGTCTAGATAAAGCTGTTTGTCGTCTTTTACTACATCTACGACCAAAGTAAGGGTATGTATAGAAAAAAAAAACAAATACAAAAAAATAAAAAAGGGTGACACAGGGAGTATGTATGGGTGTGATCATACCATAGCCAACCATGAACATATAAGTAATAAAAACTATTGAATAAAAACTAGGTATTGAATAATTAATAATCTTTCTCGCTCGGGTATAATCAGCGGTCCCGAGTTCATCCGATCGAGCCTTTCACTTCAGAGCGTGAATCAGCGTCACTTACAGCCTACGAAAAAATCTCTGTGCGGTGCACCAAAAGAAGTTTTCACTTCAAACAATATCTTTACTTAAATATTTAGAGTTTAATCAAATTTAACAATAATTAAAAGATTCAGTTAACATTAAACGATTAAATTATTGAACAAAACATTCACGTTAATCAAATTGGAAGCCTTCAGGTACTCGATATGAACACGAATCAATATCTCCATTTCCCGCGTTCCCTTTCAATGCTAAATTGACCGTGACAAATGTGCTGACGTCCTGTTTAATGACTAAAGTTAATTTTGGTCGAGTTCGTCATAATATCTAAGCTATATATGAGCTTTCTTTTTATTATTTGCATTTCCTGTGGATTTAAGTGTTATATTTTGCATTCAACCTCACAAGATTCTAATGATTTCTGATGTTTACACATTTGAAATAAAACGCTTTTTACGGCTTTTATCGCGTTTACATTTAATTTCTTTTTTAATTTCCCAGCTTTGGAAAAATTTAGATCGTCTGTTGCCTCACGTCGAACAAGTCATCGTTATTACAGAGATTTATATCTACCCGGTACAGTATCATTTAATACATTTTCACTCACATTTTTAATACAAATTCATTATCAGAAAATTATTCTATATTTAATTTATGATAATTATTATATTGTGGCGATTTGCTAGTTTGAAGAAAATAACTGAATCAAATACAAACGCTATAGAATTCGTATTTTTTGTTATTTCAAACTTACAAGAATTCTTCTATCGACTCTATTTGTTGAGGGTGTTAAAAATAATGTGTCTAAGTCCTCGGTATCTCAGAGTCTTTATTTGTAGAAGTCGTAAAAAGTTGCTAAATGATCACTAGGAGAAATTATACGTTGACAAGGAGAATGTTACTGCCCGTTATTCTAGTACTCTTGGGCTATTTTTACGACTGCCACATATTAAAAGATGGCGATTATTGTGTTCTTATCCCATCACCACACGCGGTGCTATCATTAACGAGAGCTACAAAATATAACTAAAACAATTTGTTGATTTTGCATTAACATACTGTTTATTTTCAAGTTTGCCTATATTTAAAGTAATGTTATGGTCTTTGCGACATTTACCGGATAAGAAAATATGATAATATATTTCAATATTAATCTGACATAAGGATAAAGTCAAACTCATCACCTTTATAATTCAGACTTTTTATAACATAATTAATCGTTAGTCTTAATTCATGTTCTCGTCGGTCTTTGTTTTGTTCCTTCATATTATTGTTCTGGCTCATCTTAAGTACAATATCTTACGCCAATTTTTACCATTATATTTAATTATATTTCTCGGTAAAATGCGTACCGTTCATTTTTAATTAAGAACAATGCGAATAATTTATTGTTAGCGGCTCTTGTATTCAGCTACTGATATGTTCTTTTTTAAAGACAAAGTACCTGTACTTAGCAATAAATCTTACCATCACGAGAAAAAAATATTTACGTACATCTAACAGATACAAATTATACCAAACTCAGAATAATTATATTTCAAATTAGAACATTATTTTCTCTTCACCAAATAAGAATATGTGATATTGAATAAGAAATAGGTTTATTATCTATTTTATTGTACTAGAAGGTGCTAGAAAAAAATCGATTCAGATGAAAAAAAAAATATTTTCTTTCACAACGAATTTTAAGTTTTTTTCACATTCCATCGTATTAGGACAGTGCCATGTAACGATAATTCCATAAAAAGTACATAATTTTACTCAGATGAGAAAAGAAGCAATATAAACGTGAGTCTATATTGCTTCTACACACATACATATATATCATATACAACATATGATCGTGAGATCATATGTTCAAGAGTACAACGTCCTCGCGTGGTGAAAAAAAAAATCTTTTTTTTTATCCGAATCGATTTTTTTCTAGCCTATCATTACAAGTAAGACTAGTAGTTCTAATATAATAATACAGTAGTATTATTATATTATTATATATTATACAAGGTGCTACCGTACAACAAACATGATTATTTTGCCATTTATAGATAATGGTACGGAACCCTTCGTGCGCGACTCCGAGTCGCTCTTAGCCGGTTTTTTGAATGTAATCGAATTGAGTTTTCAAACATGTGTCAAAATAAAATGTCTTTTAAATCAAAATCACTAAGAAGTATTGATATAAACTTTAAAAGCAAATCACCCCTAAAATAACTTTCTACCCCTTTTCAACGGGGTTAGGAGATAAATCTCAATAAAATATGAATCACATCTTTCATCAATTCTGTTAAAGAATGTTTATGCAAAATTTGAAATAGATTGAACCAAGAAATCACGTTGTCCCATACAAACTTTGCTCTGCTTTTTCACCCCCTTAGGGATATAATTTCGTAAAATCTGTTCTTAGCTGACCTCTACTCGGCGAAAGAAATATTCCTACCAAATTTGAAGTTTGTAGGCCTTATGGTTCCAGAGATATCGTGACGAGTCAATACATAGATGGAAATCTCTTATATATATATATATATATATATATATATATAGAATATAGATTATTAACTAGTAAGTTAACCTGTCTTTGTTTTCGGGTGCGGTCCACTTCTACTCTGTATTAAAACAATTATTAAATATAGATTGATCATCATCATCGACCCCGGATAATTGGGATAAGAGTAAGATTGGTAAGAGAGATTGGGATAAGAGTAAGATTGGGAAAAGATAAGAATGATGATGATGTACTAGAAGGTGGTAACATTAAATCATTACTATAAATTAAATAACACATAGAAGAGAAATAAAGAAGTAGAAGAGAAAGAAAAAAATGCCAACAGAGAATACCAAAACAATTTATGTGTGTATTATTTTTATTGCCGATAAGGTTTTTGGAGTTTACTCCTTAAGAATATATTTTTATATAAGGCGCCCGGTATGAGAAATATTTGAGGAGTAAAATCTAGTGATCGAATGACCTCGTTACGTTTTTGGTGCGCAACCTATTCTGCGCACCTTTCACTTTCTGACGTGAGGTAATACTTCACTGAATAGTTTTAATAAATGTAAATAAAAATATATATATTATTTTTAGTCAAATGAGCTTTTTTTGCGCCTGTTTTGATAATCGTACTTAAGGAGTAAACTTCAGTCGTGCGTCGGAGCTGACACACACACTTTTTTTTTTATTGATTATGGTGGCAAACAAGGAAGCAATACACTTGATGGTAAGTGTTAATGCCGTCCATTTGCAGTATCAGGCCTACAGGTGGGCTACAGTCTACCAATGAAAACCTCAAACCCACTCAAAAAGTTGGGCTGCCGGCTCTCTCGCTCACCGAAAGCACAACAGCACATAGCTTTTTTTTTTTTTTTTTTTTTGGTAGGCTATGGCCCGGTCACACGTCGCCCGCACCGTCCGGGGCGACGGAAGGGGAGCGCGTGGCCCCATAACGCACCGTATTCCCTCCCCATCGCCATTGGGCCGGCCACTGGTACTGCTTCCTTGCCTTCCGTGGCCAACCCGGCGGGAACAGCACATAGCTGCTACTCAAATGTCGATTTTCTGCAAAAGTATGGTACTACCCCGGTCGGACCGGCCCGCGACTATAGATAGAAAACAATCAACGGTGTGGTTCTATCAGTATTAAATAACGCCTTTTTTCCCTTACTATGGTCTCGTACCTCACGCGAGATAGTTTTTGGTTGATCCATAAATAATTATTCCAACGTCGTATTACGTGAGGATTCAGCACTAAACATATTATGAGGTCAGTTTCGGGATAGGTTAGGTTAGGTTGCCGGGCGGGCCACCGAAGACAAAGATCGGGTACCGGTGGCCCGCTCACACGGCGAAGAGAGGAGCTGCACGGTGGGTCTATGGAGTCACGCGCCGCCTCTTTCGTCACCCCGGACCGATTTGGCGGGGCGAGACGCATACATAGTCCACCGTATAGAAAAAAGGTTAGGTTAGGTTACGGATAGGGATGCCATGTAACTGCATAACCCGCCGTACTGGATCACTCTATCGCTATTTAGCTGGACCACTGCTTATCTTTGATGGTTTATCCGATATAACTAAAGTACCCAATGCAATCATGTATATTAAACATTCTAATTAGCAGAAACATTGTACGTTCATATTAAGTGTAATATCCGTATTACAAATAGTTGAAGGCACAAGCCAAAGGGGAAACTAACCCCTAATAAATTCCACTCCGGCAATTCCCAAGACCGCCAACTACAAGATCGATGTACCTGTTAACATATTTGCAACTTCAAACACGTAGTAACTAAGTTTAGAACTTGTACTTAGATCAAATAAGATGCAACTTGTTTAGTAACAGGTGTATAATAGTACCTATATTTCATAGCTAACGTTATCGTGTTTATCCTGTATTCAGAGTCGAGTTGCTCTTGGGCGTATAAAAACTAAGCGTCAGAGTTATGGTAAAAAAAATTACTGCTATATATTCATATTTCTTAATTTGATGCTACATTTTTATATTTTTTATCTGATTTGTATAAATTAAAACACAAAACAGTCATGAGGACCGTCGACAAAAGTGAAAACTAAAACCTATCAATAAATAATACCATGTTTCTAACTAGATGTTGCTGTTAGAATTTTTGAATCACGCTATGGTTTCGATGCAGTAAATGAGATAGGCTACTCGTTGCTAATACTCGCGCTGGCCTGTTACAGGCATACTGCGCGCATGCGTTCGAGTGCCATTGCGATAAGCGTTTAACGCAACCTTGTTGGAAGTCGAAATATACAGTTGGCTTAAAATCAAATTCAAAATGCTTTCATCATCATCGTCAATATCTTGGTCATGTCTCAATTACTTGGGATCAACGCAATATGTACTCCTCTTCCATAATCTGTTATGCAACAGTTATTGGTAACAGTTTTATGACCGGCCACTTACCCAACGTCTACTATCCTTTTGAAGGGAATTGTTGACCAGACGACGTCAGATGGAGCTGGCCCAGGTATAAAACTCTTTATAAATTAAAGGGTTGGTAGTATTCATAGCCGCTAGAGAGCTAGATGTAAATCGTATTTATTATATCTATGTGTATGGAATCCCACATGATAAGGGTTTATTCTTTAGCGTAAGGTTGTATGTTTAAAAAACAATAGTTACTACAGAGAAAGTCAATTGTACCTAAATTGTAAATTCTTTACTAAGAACTTCCTTTATTAACTAATTGTGAAATAACTTCCCCGCGTCAGTGTTCTCATCTTTATGTATATGTCTTCAAGGCAAAAGTAAATAGGCTCTTACTAAGTTTGTACGTTTTACAACTTAAGTTTATATCACCAGTTGCCATCAGCTTAGATTGTATTTAAGCGTTGGCTTGACTTATTTTAATACTGATGATACTACCCGAAACACCGCAGTGTATTTTTCATCCAGTCTCTAAAATTGCTTTTGCAGACAGCTGATATTTCACGAGTGAAACACTCGAACAAATGGATACGAATTTTTGGAGTTTTAAAATAATTTTACGTTGTATTTTCATATTATTTGTAATATACCAAGTTTAATCTATGTAACTAAATTGTCTCATGCGAAAGTGGAAGGATGTAGGTACCGGGGGAGACCGAGACTCACCTACCTAGACCAGATTGGTCACGTACTGAAAGAAGGTGGAGTCAAGAGTCTCCGAAACCGGCGAGCATGTATGAAGAGAATTATGAATGTTGAAGAAGCGAGTGAAGTATGCAAGGATGGAGTTCTCTGGCACTCTGTTCTCTCTGCCTACCCTGCAAGGGATATGGCGTGATGATATGTATGTATGTATATAAATTGTCTCATTCATTCATTCCCCTGCACTTATCCCAATTACTTGAGATAGACACAATATGTACTCATCTTCAATGGAAGATGTACAATGGTACATATTGCAAAAGTTATTGGTAATATAATGAGTTCTAATGTTTACGCGAGTATTACACATTTAAAATAAAACTACTTTTATGACTGACTCCCGTCCACGGGAGTCCTCCCGTGACCATGATCCCTGTAAAGTGTTCGAAACGTCGGTAAATTAAAAATCAAATACAAACACGATAGAATCCGTAAAAGTAGTTTTATTTCAAATGTTATTGGTAATAGTTTTATAAGCCTGTCTGACTTCAACCCTTCATATAAAATTTAATTGTTGACGAGATGGCACCAAGTGTAGTTGGTCCAGGAAGATATCAAGCTCTTAGTCGTCTTTTACAATATTCACAAACTAAGTAAGGGTTAGTTACTACCAATCCATGGCCACTTCGCAGCCTATTAGGTACTACCTAGCAACTTTGACTACAGTGTTTAAGCATACTATAAAAACCTGGCCTGTTATGGATTTTGATTTGCTTAGCCACATTCAAAATTTGCATAAGGTACTCGTATTCCATAATAATCTAAAATAAATGGTTTCTGATGTGTACGCGAGTATCACACATTTAAAATATAACATTTTTTTTACGAATACTATAACGATTATATTTGATTTTTTCTTCTCGACGTTTCGAACACTTTAAAGCGTTCATGGTCACGGGAGAAGTCCTCCCAAATTCGTAGAAAATATTTAATTTGAAATGTAAAATAAGTGGGTTAAGTTGTATCCTAAATACTACTTTAGTACTTAAATAAATTAAAATTAGGGATTGTCCATCATTTACAAGAAGGCCTACCACGTAGGGGGTATTTACAACGTTTCAAATAGAATGGATTTATTATATGACTACACAGTAGGCGTAGTGGTTAACATAGCAACCTATCGTACAAGTGGCCTAGGTTCAATTTCAATACAGGACAAGACTACGGGATTTGTAAATTGTTGTTCTGAGTCTGGGTGTAATTTCTCTCCTTTAAATTATATGTTTTTTTAAGTTACCCGCAATATAAGAATTAGTATTTTAGTTTCGGGTGTTTGTCTTTTGCAAAAAGAAAAATAGGTAACAGGTGCTTTAAAACGTCAGCCGCTGAGCTGAGTTAAAGTTATTGTCACTTTATGCCATATCCATTGCTTTTTACAACTCATGTTTGTGCAACATTAAAATGTCACAAGACTCGTTTGAAGTTCTACTACTAAGAATTTTAGTTACTCAACGTTCTACAAGTTTTAGTTCAACTAAAAGTTCGGCTACTTCTCGATTGTGATCGCAGCCGGTATCTTATGCTGTAATATTACCGTGCCTTATAATACTAAAAAAATTGCTTACAGTAGGTTTTTAGGTTGTGTTTCTAAGTTGCCCATTTATTGTTTCCCATTTTTTATTATTTTTTCATTATGTCTTCAATTATATTTTATTTATTTTTTTAGGGGTCTACGCGTGAATGTGAGCAGAACCAAAATAATGGTCTTTGAAAGAGATGAAACCAGAACAGATGTAAGAGTAACAATAGGTAATGATGTACTAGAGCAAGTGGATGAATTTGTATATCTTGGATGTGGATTTAGCCGAGATGGAAGGTACACCACTGATATAGAGCGAAGAGTGAATGCGGGAAATAGAGTGAACGGAGCATTGGGACAACTTCTCGGCAGCTACCACCTCAGCCAGAAGGCACGTGTAGCAATACATAACGCAGTGCTTGTCCCAACATTACTGTATGGAAGCGAGAGTTGGGTATGCAGAAAAGAGTATGAAAGTAAAATTAATGCGGTCGAAATGCGATCTCTTCGGAAAATCTGTGGAGTTAGGCTGACCGACCTCATTCGTAACGACGACGTAAGAGAGCGAGTAGGTATGAAAGAGAGTATTGGTGTAAAGATGCGAAAGAGAATGCTCCGATGGTTCGGACATGTGGAAAGAATGCCGAACGAACGTCTGGTTAAGAAGATATACAATGCGAAAGTGGAAGGATGTAGGTACCGAGGGAGACTGAGACTAACCTACCTAGACCAGATCGGTCATGTACTGAAGGAAGGTGGAGTCAAGAGTCTCCGAAACCGGCGAGCGTGTATGAAGAGAATTATGAATGTTGAGGAAGCGAGTGAAGTATGCAGAGATAGAGTTCTCTGGCACTCTGTTCTCTCTGCCTACCCTGCAAGGGATATGGCGTGATGATATGTATGTATGTATGTATTTTTTTAGTTAAATAAGCTATTGACATCAGTCATCATTTTCCTACTCTCATTCCAATTATTTCGGGTCGATATAATATGTACCTACTCTTCTTTCATAGTACATATTGTAATAGTTATTGGCAATAGTTTTATGACTGGCCGCCTGCCAGACGTCAAGCTTCCTTGAGAATGTAATTGTTGACCAAACGGCATCAGATGGAGTTGGCCCAGCTCGTTATATGGCTTTTAGTCGTCTTTTACGATATTCACGAGTAAAGTAAGGGTTGGTAGTATTCGTAGCCGCTACCACACTGCTAAACCTATTGTCATTAGTATTATGCCAAAATGAAAATTCATATTTCATCTGTATGTAATTTGTATCTACATATAACCTTTTTTTTTTTTTTGTTATCGCTGAGGAAATGCTTTTGCGCACATCCCCCGCCAGTGATAGACGGGGGGGTGTGTGGGACTCGCCGGCCATGAGATTGACGGCCGGAATACCCACTAAAACCTAACAGCGGTCCCTTCCGCGCTTTTACGGGATGCCGGAGAGATCGTCTATTGACATTCTATCCCCGACACCCCTACGCTTAGCCATCTGGCCACGACCAGTCAGCCGTCAAGGCGGTGGGAGAAGGTGCGCGTAGCGGCGCCTCCCTCTCCCTGGTCGCCGCCGGCGGAGCGAGTTCGCAGACGCGAGTGCTTCGCGTTCTCGCTCCGCGGCCTCCTTTGCAGAGATGACTTCCTCGCAAAAGGAGGCCATCGACGTCCAGTACCTGTCGCTGTCAAGCATCTTGTTGATGACGGTCGACAACGACAGGTCCGCTCCTATGACCGCCGACAGGTCGTGGCGCTGAGGCCCCCAGGCGGAACATACTTCCAGGGTGTGACGCGCGTCATCAATTTGCGCGCCACACTCATGGCATCCAGGGGCCTCTTCACGTCTAATTCGGTGCAGGTACTTACCGAAGACCCCGTGTCCGGTAAGTACCTGCGTCATCCTGAATGACAGGTTGCCGTGCCCTCGTTTCATCCAGCGGTGAAGGTGGGGCGCTACCGCCTCAACGGTCCCCCGTCCTGCTACGGGGGACTCCAGTTCCTCCCTCCACCGCAGGACTACTGCCCTTCGAGCCGCTTCCTTCGCCCTACTCAGTCCCCTCGCGGTGACGCGTTCCCCATTCACCTGCGCCGCAGCGCGGAACTGGTAGACTTCCGCCTGTGCCCTGGCCTGAAGTGGCCAGGGTGGATCGCCCGCTAGCAGTGTGGCTGCAGTCCAGGACACTGTACGGTACCCCCTTATTGTCCTCACCGCCATGGCTCTCTGCGCCTTTCGCAATAAGGCCTTATTGGAGGCGGTGAGCGACTGCGTCCAGATCGGGGCACCGTACAGTGCCATAGACCGTAAAATGCCGGCGTAAAGCCGCCGGCAGGACGATCCAGGACCACCAGTATTGGGCAGAAGCCTACCCAGCGCCGCGGCCGACTTTGAAAGTCTAGGGACGAGCTGGGCAAAATGCGGCCCGAAGTTCCATTTACTATCCAGGTGCAGACCCAGGTACTTCATTCGGGTCTGCACCGGCACGGCAACCCCAGACACACTGAGTTGTGCCTCTCGGGGGAGACCTTGGCTGGGACCATAAAATAGGAGAGCCTCCGTCTTCTCCAACGAGACTCTCAGGCCTAACTTGAGAATCCGGTCAACGACGAGCGCTACTCCGACTCTTGCTAGTCGGGCGGCGTCACGGAAGTCAGCCCTCCTCACCGTGATGAGAGTGTCATCTGCGTAGCAAATTACCCCCATCCCGGGGAGAAGCTGGCCCCGCAACAACCAATCAAATCCGACGTTCCACAAGGTCGGACCGAGGACCGAACCCTGTGGAACGCCACACTCTACCCTATGACGATGTATGCGCCCATCGTCCCCCTCCCAGAGCACGTGCCTCCTCTCGAGGTATGCCTCCAATAGCCTCCGGAGATACGGAGGCACCCCGTGATATCGGAGCGCCTCCTTTAGAGTCTCATGTGGGAGACTATTGAAGGCGTTTTTAATATCGAGCGAGACTGCCAGAACTACATCCTTTTCGGCCACCGCTTCGGTGGCCAGGGTCTTCAGGGCGGCTAATGCATCGATTGTTGACCGGCCGCACCTGAACCCGAACTGATTTTCCGACAGTCCCGGCCCGATAGCCTCGAGGTGCCGGACGAGACGGTCCGCGAGGATTTTTTCAAACAATTTTGCCGTCTCGTCCAGCAGCACCAGTGGTCTATACGCAGAAGGAGAGTCGATTGGGCGACCCTCCTTCCGCAGCAAGCACAATTTTCCAGTCCTCCATTGTTCCGGGAACTGCTCGGACCTCAAACATTCATTGAGCAGTTCCCGGAGTACATCCATGCAATATTCTGCGACGACGCCGAGCACAAGCCCCGGGACACCGTCCGGGCCAGGCGCTTTCCTTTTTCCTTTAAGTCGGGAGAGGGCCACTTCCAGTTCATCATCAGTGATGGGGGGGATGGGTGTTTCCTCCTCCACCACCGACCGAGGAGCCATCCTGGGGGGAATATGTCCCGTAGAGTGTGGGAACAGTTCCCCAATTAGCCTCGACAGGAAATCCGCGTCCAGTGTTTCAATTATGGGAGCGCCGCAGGCACGGAGCTTGTTCCGTGCTCTCTGGTACGGGCGCCCCCAGGGATCCCTGTCGAGGCCCGCAAGAAGCTCCTCGCGGGCCCTCTCTTTCGCCTGGCTGATGGCCAGCTGCAGAGTCTTCTTCCTTGTCTTGTATTCCATCCGCAGCTGGCTCTCGAGGACGTTGTCCCGGTCTCTCCTCTGTCGGCAACGGACATAGGCACGCCGCGCTCGATTGGAGGCCACCCGAAGATTGGAGATTTCGGGCGACCACCAGTAAACTTGACGTCGCGGCGGCCTCCGCCGTGCCCTCGGCATCGCCGCATCACATGCATCCTGCAGGATATTTTTTAAATGGCCTGCGAGCCGCTCCACTCCCACGATGTGCTGTCCCGTGGAACCCCAGCGCTGTACAATGGCAGCCTCCCGGGCCATCTCTGGGTCGAATTGCCCAATGGCCCATTTGGGAAGGCAGCGTCTTCCTCCGCGCCGAGGTCCTAGTGGCCCCGGAGGGGAGGACACCTCGAATCGTATGTAACGATGGTCCGAGAGTGTCTCCACCTCTACCTCGACCCTCCAACCGCTCACCTCACGCGCGACACCGGGGGTGGCGAACGAAAGATCCACCACGGACCCTCCGCGGTGTCGCACGCATGTGTGGACTGTCCCCCTGTTGAGAAGGGACAGGTCGGAGAGGTTGGACCACTCTTCGACGGCCCTACCCTTCGCATTCGTGGCGGGATTCCCCCACGCCCGAGACTTCGCATTAAAGTCGCCGAGGACAACAATTCTCCTCGGCGACTGACGACGGACCGCGGCACTGACGGAGTCCAAGAAAAGTTCAAACTCCGCCAGCCCGCGATTGGGGGAAAAGTACAAACCGATTACAGCGAAGTCTCGCCACCCCGCCACAACAAAACCATTACCTCTCTCAAGAACGGAGAGAGGGGGGCCGTTACACCCTCTGGTTAGGACAGCAACATCATTATTCAGATCACCCGCCCAATTGGGTGAAGGAGGGATGAAGTATGGCTCGCAGGCCACCGCCAGGTCTGTATTCCACTCCGCCATGGACTGCAGTAGCAGGTCCTGAGCCCCGGCACAGTGGTTCAGATTAGCCTGAAGGAAGGCGACTTTGTCTCCCATTAGTGGGACATCGCAACTTCCTCCTGGGCCTGGCGGCTCGTACTGGCTATGGTGACCTGAGGTCCTTTGGTCACCTTACCTCTAGATGAGGGGGCTTTACACAATTTCCCCCCCATCTTGTATCTACATATAACCTGAAGCTCCATAATAACCCTTTTACAATTAAACGTAACATATTTAAAAAAAAAACATATTAAGAAAAAAAAATACCTAAGTAAAATCAAGAAGGTATTTCTTTCCTATTTTTTTTTTAATTAATACCGAAATAAAATCGTTCACAAACCCAGCCCGTTGGTTTGCTTGTAGTCGATATATCATAGCGTCGCCTGATGACGAGTTACATCAATGAGGATAGCATGTAAACCTTCTCCGTGGCAAAATATATATACATAACATTTTTCATAATGATCAGTCAAATAGTTTCCGAGTTTAGTGATGTCATATATACAAACATCCTCTTTTATAGCTTATAGATATAGAAAAGACTAGCGACCCGCTCTCGCCTCTCTTCGGTTACGTCAGTTCAGTTATGTAGTTTACTTTCGCTACATAGAATTCCTTTCGGAGAAAGAATTTCTTAAAATCCTACTTCATCTGACATATAAAGGGCAGAAAAAAGTCTACACCAAATTCCAAGTATGTAGATTACAACACAAACACCTACGCCATCCCCTTTAGGGGTTCACCTTTGTGTGTGAAAGAGGTAAACTGAGAACGGTTTGCTGAAAATATTTTTTTAAAAAATTTTAAAAAACCTTTCTTAGTTTACCTCTTTATCGTAACACAAATATGCCTACTGAAAGTCAAGTCTGTAGGAGCTATATTTAAAAATGTGATTTTTACACCTTAACAAGTCCCCTTGCGGGTAAAATTTCGTAAAATCCGTCCTTAGTTGACCTTTACTCGGCGAAAGGAATATTCCTACCAAATTTAAAGTCTGTAGGCCTTATGGTTCCAAGAAGATATATATGCATTGTACTTATATATACGTATGTTTACTGGTACTAATAGAAGATTAGCGTTAGTTACCAATAGCCAACATATTACTAAATTAAGACCGGCTTGTGAAAACAGTCACTTTGCTTGATTTTATATTATTTTAATAATTATTTCTAAAGATATGATTTGTATATTTAAGGCCATAATAAACGCATTCTATTCTATTTTATAAACGCATTCTATTCTTTTCCGTGTGGTGACGGAGTAAGAATATAATTCACCACCCTCTATCTTACACGTGGGTGATCGTACGAGACGACTAAGGGATAAAAAACGCAATAATATCTACATATGTGATTCTCTCACATGGCAAACTCGAAACAAAATCCTATACCAACAAGTCTGACCAGCGTGGTATAGTACAGGTGTGGTCAACTTTTGTGCACATAAGATCTATTTTTAATTTTAAAAATGGGGTTATGATCGACCTATTTCTTAGGTAAGAACGGGGACGTTTAAAAATGTGCCTTTAAACCGAAAAATGAAAAATTATATATTTATATTTCGCTTGAAAAACTCACTAGATGGCATTAAATTAACGTCCCGGGGTCTTGTACTAAGTGACTAGAGCATGAATTCGTCCCCTCGTGGAATTTGAGTTGCGAGTGATCGACCAGTCGATCGCAATCGACTAGTTGGCCACTCCTGGTATAGTAGGTCAATTACCCTCCCAATATGGAGGAGGCTCGAGCTCAATAGTGGGACATATATGAGCTGAGATGATGATCATGATTCTATTCTATATTACTTCATATAGAAAACTTTTATATGTATACTTATAGTATATAAAAATATTTTCTGTACAAATATAAACATATTCGCATGTTTTATTCTTTCCAATCTCCAAGGGAATCGTATAATCTATATCTTCCAAAGCTCGGTGCCCAGATGGTATTCAATACATTTGGGTATTAAATTCTGTATATTATTGTTATTATACTCATGCAGTTGAAATATATACGCATAATTACATATGTTTCTGTATAAATATGTATTATTTGTATTATATAAGTGATATGAAAAGGTTGTTAAATTTATTTACATATTAAAAATGCGGGAAATAGAGTGAACGAAGCGTTGGGACAACTTCTCGGTATCCACCACCTCAGCCAGAAGGCACGTGTAGCAATACATAACGCAGTGCTTGTTCCAATATTACTATATGGAAGCGAGAGTTGGGGATGCAGAAAAGAGCATGATAGTAAAATTAATGCGGTCAAAATGCGATCTCTACGGAAAATCTGTGGAGTTAGGCTGACCGACTGCATTCGCAACGACGACGTAAGAGAGCGAGTAGGTATCAAAGAGAGTATTGGTGTAAAGATGCGAAAGGGAATGCTCCGATGGTTCGGACATGTGGAAAGAATGCCGAACGAACGTCTGATTAAGAAAATATACAATGCGAAAGTGGAAGGATGTAGGTACCGGGGGAGACCGAGACTCACCTACCTAGACCAGATTGGTCACGTACTGAAGAAAGTTGGAGTCAAGAGTCTCCAAAACCAGCGAGCGTGTATGAAGAGAATTATGAATGTTGAGGAAGCAAGTGAAGTATGCAAGGACAGAGTTCTCTGGCACTCTGTTCTCTCTGTCTACCTTGCAAGGGATATAGCGTGATGATATGTATGTATGTATGTATGAACAGATAGCTAAATTTATTTATATATTAGAAATAATAGAAATAACTTAAATAAGTTGTATATGTAGATATCCTACTTTTAGTGTTATATATTTAATCATCATCTCAGCTCATATATGATCCACTGTTGGGCTCCAGCCTCCTCCGTGATGGGAGGGAAATTGGCCTACTATACCACGCTCGTTAGACGTGTTGGTATAGGGTTTTGTTTTGAGTTTTTCTTCTCTTACATAGATGTTATATGCGTTTTATATCCCTTAGTTGTCTCGTACGATCACCCACGGGTAAGACATGGGGTGGTGAATTGTATTACTGTTGAATACAGGTGGCACAGGACCGTTTTAAATGGCATTCTCGTGGGGAGGCCTATGTCCAACAGTGGAAGTTTACGGGCTGATGGATGATAATATATATATGTGTGTATATATATATACAAGGATTATAATACAAGGATTATTCCTTGTATTGCGGGGGAATTTACAAACACGCAATATACGCAGACAAATTACACCCAGAGTACCCAATACACTTTGTGGATTGCACAAAGTATTGTCTTGCGTGGGAATCGAACCCACGTCAGAGGCACTGAAGGTCGATATCTTAACCACTACGCCATCTGTGCAGTCAATGATGATGATATTCTTAAAGTGATTTAGCATCCACTAATTTCTTTATTTCTTAATCTATCAAGTAATAAGATTATAATATAAATATGTAAGCGAATTATTAAGCGAATTGAAGTGGCAATGGGCAGGCCACATCGCTCGACGAACCGACAACCGTTGGGGAAAAAAGGTTCTCGAGTGGGGACCACGAATCGGACGACGCAGCGTAGGACGACCCCCCACTCGGTGGACTAATGACCTCATCAAGGTCGCAGGAAACCGCTGGATGCAGGTGGCACAGGACCGTTATAGATGGCATTCTCGTGGGGAGGCCTATGTCCAACAGTGGACGTTTACGGGCTGATGGATGGATGGATGGATGGAAGCGAATTAACATTTTGTTAAAAATACAAAACTGAGAAATAAATTATTATTTTGTGGAGGACAATACAAATAACGGACAAAAATTACAAACAGACTCAAAACAATAATTTATGGATTACACAAAGAGCATACAGACTAATATAAATACAGGACGTATTGCTATCAAACCCGTTACACTCAATACAAGGGGTCCGTAGCAAGACCACTACGCCATCTGTGCACTCACTGATTGTCTAATCATGACATCTCAGTATATCTTATAAGTACGAAGAACTTAAAATTCAGTGCCTTGATTCCTCCTGAGAAATAGATAACCGCTTTTTTGGCAGGTTATGGTCTGGACATATGCAGTCCATTCCGGCCGGGGCGACGGCAGGGCAGCGCCTGAACCCATAACCCACCTTCCTTAACATTCGCGAATCTTTGACATCCGTGGTAGTAAATAACCGTTAAGAAAGTTTATGCTTTAACTTCAATCCTTTACGAATTAAAATAAAAAATGGGTAATTATACAACAGTTTGTTATTTACGGCATCATTTTAGCTTATGATTTTCAAAAAAGAAAACAATCTATTTCGAAAATACATCATACAATACTTTATATTGTATCAAAAAATATAATGATAGGAGCAGTTTAACCATATCATTTTGCAACCTGTACGCAACAACTACCTATATCTTTTGTTTACTCTTCCTATATTTCCTTCATTGAAGCAGTTTTTTTTAACATCAGCCGCCATTTTGAAATTATCATTCTTCTAGAACATTTTTTTTCTTTTCTATATAATATAAGAGAGTGTATTAGTCAACCTAAATAAACATTTTATAAATATTTACAACATTATTTTCTTAAAAAAAATTAATGCAAATGAAAGGTTATTTGTATTAATTTTTATTGACCGCTTAAACCAAAATGATTCGTTAAGAGTCATGAAATTAATTGCCGGCTTCGGTATTTACGGAATTTGTACACCTAAAAAGGGACAAATAGAATTAAGAGATTTATATATAGTGAAAAGTAACATTTTTTTGGATCATAAAACTTATTTCCCAAAGCAATGAATGTCAATCTTTTCAAAAACCTTTTCGTTGTTAGTTACACTAACAATTTTCAAAAAGTAACTAAATTTATTAAATGTGCAAGCTGCAGACTTGAATTATGCTTCAGGATAGAGCTATAAATTGCAACTATGCGAAGCGAAGAGGGTCGATAGAAGCTTCTGGTTTGAATTAAATGCATATGTAATGCATAGTGTTTCAGTATTTGGGAAAACTGTATCCTTAAAAGGGAAAATAGGAGTGAATTTTGTATGGAAAGTCCAACAACAGTTTGAATGACAAAAGTCTGAAAATGTATAAAAGTTAATATCAAAGCTTCAAGGTAAAATTAAATACATACATATTTTGTCGTTTTTGATATTACAATACTATATGAGAGACAAACTTAAAATTTGTATAAAATTTAAAAACAAGCATTTCGATTTTTAATCTACATATCCTTCATCATTTTTCTGATCTGCAATGCTGAAATAAGGTGGTCAAATGGGAGACCAGTTGACTATATATCATAAATAGGCACAGATTGGAGTGAGAGGATTTTAGGAGTTATTATTCATAAAATCAACCAATTCTGACTTGCATTGAATGGCATTTTGACAGTAATTGTAAGTACTGTATATTTGATTAAGTGAACACGAAACGTAAGTGAGGCTATCGGTTATAGCTTAGGCAAAAATATTTTCGTACTCTGTATTTCAACTATCTGAGTGTTTAAATGGCCGGGTGTTCGCCTCTATATAACATGATTTTCAACTGTGGATGAAATGAGCTTCGTATCAATTTATTGTGTCGATTATATTGGACTCGATCTCCATCTAGGAGAATTTTTTAATTTTATATTTGTTAAGTCCCCCGCTTCAAATAAAAAACATACACCCGGGTCTTTAACAAAAATCTTCTAAAAAAATCTATAATATCAGAAACCTCGTGGGATTAATATGTAGATGTACTTATATAGACCTTCTAAATATAATTTACAAGGATAAGAAAAAAGCTAATAGTTGAAGTAATAAATTCGCACAAATAAACAGAAAAATACAAAAGTCTTTTGTATAAGGATATCGTCCTCTCCAAATATACAATACCCTGAGAGTATAGATCAAAGGGCTTGAAACATCTTATTTATATATTGACTGATAGTAATTTTATTTCTTACATAAGAGCATTATTATTGACTAGTAAACATGATTATTTTGTGAACTATATTAAAAAAAATATCTATTATATTACTATCGGAAAATATAAAGAAATAGGCATAATATATTTTCAAATATTCTTCAACGTTATTTCCATTAATCCGATTATTATTACACTCATTTATATTTAGATTTGATTTACAGTATAAATCAAAATAATCGTAATCATTTTCTTTTTTAAAAAGACATCACCTGTACTAAGCAAATATACCTTGCATTGCGGAGGACTTTTCAAATATGTAATTTACGCCGATAATTTACACCCAAACTTAGAACAACAGTTTGTGGATTGCACAAAGTATTGTCCTGCGTTCAAATCGTACCCATTTCTGTGCAGTGAAATTTTTCAGAGTCTTAAATAGCTAGAAACTACTGTGAGTCTAAAAAAAAAAACAAATTCCACTTACTCGTACCTTCATACCTCATAAAAGTTTATGTTAGCTACGTTTTTATCTAGAGTAATAAAACCTTTTTATTTATTCTCCTAGACGAGATATTTCATATAAAAATTTGGTTTACCACTGAATTTAATTTTATTCAGTAAGTTTGTAGATACTATGATCCATTTATTCATCTATCTATAATACTATTGACTTCAAGTTCTTTATAATCCATAACTGCTTCATTGCGACAGGTGAAGTTGTCGATAAAATTTGGTGTTAGAAGGTTATAATTTTCTTAGAAGAGCATTGCTGCTAATTTATCTAGTATTTTTTAACCAATTCTTATAACTTTAAAACTCCAACAGGAAATTCAGAGGTGCCGAAATATTGTATTCTTGATTCATACAAAATAATTTAGTCTATAATTTTTCCTACTTATACCATAATGCATAGATGATTTAAAAGTTGTTTTAAATGATATTGGAAAAATCAGATATATTCTAGAGATAAAGAGGTCAAATAACCATTACCACAGCAGTAAATTTTCGTGCTATATAGCGGTGAGTAGTTTGTAAAAAAAATCAAACTTTATACATTTTGATATTTGAGTAAAAAATGTTTTTCTCCGAAAATATATCTTATAAATATTATTTTACTGTTCTTTCTACCATAATTGCTTTTAGCTTTGAATATTGTAATGAAAGAACTTGTTCAGAAAAAAAAGAAATATCTTTCAGCTTCTAGATTATTGGATTATCTAATTCATGTTAGGAAAATAGTGGCTCAGTCTCGTAATGGATTTCAAGACTTGCGGCTGACGACGTTATGCTATGATGTAATAATGTTTTGCCTTTTACGCGGTAAATATGATATCAGCCATTTTGTTTCATCATTTAAGCTTTCAGCGGCACTTGAGTATTCTAAGAGCACGAAGGAGCCACGGAAAGATTCAAGAATGACAAAATTGGTTCTATTTTTAGCTTTAAAAATTGCAAAAAAAACAGTTTTGTTTGTTAGTAATTATAAGATTCTTTTCTACTTTCCGTGTGGTGATGGAGTAAGAATATTATTTACCATCTCATATCTTAGCCGTGGGTGATTGTACGAGACGACTAAGGCATATAAAAACGCATATAACATTTATGCGAGAGAAGGAAAACTCGTAACAAAACCCTATACCAACACGTCTGACCAGCGCGGTATAGTAGGTTAATTTCCCTCCCATTATGAAGGAGGCCCGAGCCCATTAGTGGGACATTATGGGCTGTGATGATGATAATGATGAATTTAAAGAATTAATTGAAACAACAAATGTTTTTTCTTTTGTTATATTGAGTTAGTTTTCTTAGTTATATTGAAATATTTGAATTTATGTAGGAAGAGGGGTACATATTGCGTCGACCCCAAGTAATTGGGACAAGAGCAGGAGAATGATGATAATTGAAATATTTTAATTGAGTAATATATAAGTGGGGAATCTGTAATTGTTTCTGGTAAACGAAAGTAGATGCGTTTTCTAAGGCGTACTACTAAAAAGTTACATAAAGAAATATGTAGATATTACAACTCAGCCCACTCCTTTACAGGCAAGCGTCTCTAAAGAAATAAAAAGTTAGCTGATTTTTGGAGACATTTTTGAAAGGTTTTTAATAGAATTTAAAACGTAACCACTTATTATTTTTGGCTTATGAAATGAAAACAAGTCTGTTTAAGTACTTTAATAACTTTTGCTTAAAAAGGAAGACACTGAAAGAAATAAGAGGATATTTAATTTTCAACAAAGAAACTAAACAAAAATTATTTAAAATTCGCTTTTGTTTATAAATCAACTAGAAACATAAAATCTTGCGTAAGCTGAATAAATAAATTATCTGTACAAAAAGGTTTACTCGTTTTAGTAGAAATGATATCCCCCATTTATTGACAACTTAAGAATAGAAGCTGTCTTGGTGATGGAGAGAAACTTAGTTTACTTTTTCGTGAGTCATAAAAACCGATCAAAGGTATCAGTTAACTAAGAATGTGCAGCAGTGCTTTCCTGGACAACTCATAACTCCAACGAAGACTAGTACATACATATCATCACGCCATATCCCTTGCAGGGTAGGCAGAGAGAACAGAGTACACGAGAACTCTATCCTTGCATACTTCACTCGCTTCCTAAACATTCATAATTCTCTTCATATACGCTCGCCGGTTTCGGAGACTCTTGACTCCACCATCTTCTGGTACATGTGGTCATGTACCAGAAGATGTACATGACCACATGGTCATCTGGTCTGGGTAGGTGAGTCTCGGTCTCCCTCGGTACCTACATCCTTCCACTTTTGCATTGTATATCTTCTTAACCAGACGTTCGTTCGGTATTCTTTCCACATGTCCGAACCATCGGAACTCAAAGACTAGTAATTATAGAAATATTCCCACTTGATAGGTGTAATTATATTCAAAACTTAATGTTAACAGGTTGATGGAATACGAAAGATATATTTTCAATATTTTATGTTACATTTTTCTCCTTACATCGTTAATAGAAAACTTCATTGCTATCGAAAGCCTCTGATATTTTCCACTCCTTGCATCGTAGTTACTTTCTTGAATAGTAAAGTATGCACTTTCCTTATAAAGATATCTTATTCAGAACTGCTGCCCCAAGGCACTTTATAGCTTGCTGTAGCTATTGAAAATACATTTTATATACTTCAACGAAAAGATCTGAAACTTAGTATGAGAAAACACGTATTAAGCAAAATACTGCACTGTTATTTAGTACAGTTTCAAGGGAAAACAAATAGATCGACTTCGGGAGAGGCATATGTTATGTTGTGTCTCATGTTAGGATAGCAGTAGTCCCGGTTGATTTGAAATTATTCTATTAATCAGCCTTTTAAACTCTTCATTATTTATAGATGTCTTATAGATTTTTATAGATTAGAATTTTACATATATACATACATATCATCACGCCATATCCCTTACAGGGTAGTCAGAGAGAATAGAGTGCCAAAGAACTCTATCCTTGCATACTTCACTCGTTTCCTCAACATTCATAATTCTCTTCAGACACGCTCGCTGGCTTTGGAGACTCTTGACTCCACCTTTCTTCAGTACGTGACCAATCTGGTCTAGGTAGGTTACTCTCAGTCTCCCCCGGTACCTACATCCTTCCACTTTAATACTATTCAAATAACATTTTTTTTTTTGCAAAATTATTTAAAATTACGCTTATGTACTAATTCAAACTGATTAAATTATAACATTTTCATCAAATTAATATATGATTAAATTGATTGTTTATATTTATTTTCTTTTATTCAAATACCATGGGACGTGCTATATTATCAATCATGGTTATGTTTGAATGAGATTGGAAGCAATAGTGAAGAAATCGTATCTTGCCAAACATTTGCACTCAGTTGATATTTTCGAAGAAATCTACTCATTTTATATTTCGTTTTACTATTTTTTTTATTGCTTATGGTGGAAAACGAGAAAGCAGCACACTTGATGGTTAGTGTCACTGTCGCCCATGGACCTTTGCTATAACCAAGGCTATAGCTAGGTCGCTGCCTGTCATTACAATCCCCAAAACCCAGCCAGTTGAGCTTCCGGCTCTCTTGCTCACCGATAGAAGCAATAGCACATTGCCATTACTCAGACGTCGATCTTCTGCGAGAGTGTGGTACTACCCCGAACGGACCGACCCGCGGCTGTAGATAGAGAACTATCAACAGCGTGGTCCTATCACTATTATGTTACCAACGATTCCTACAATTACAGTACAAATAATATTATATTTTGAGCGTAATTAATTGATAGTGATTTTATTTTGAAATTCCTTTAACCATGTACTAGGTATCTTTAGATGAATTAGTTCTGCCTTTTTTTTAGCAGGCTATGGTTTGATCACGGCCCGTTAGTTCTATCTGTGGCGACGCCAGGGTTCTATGTTACACCCATTAATCTTTTTGGCAACGTCCGTATCGAAGACCTGACAACAAAGTGGCGGGTGAAGGGGCAACGACTCACCCTGAGCTGTAACGAGCGTTTCCTCGTCACAAATTAACCTAACCCTGTGCGTGGAGCTTACTCAATGGCGTGGAGCTTATTCAATGCCGCGCGATAGAAGCAACCTCAGGGATCACGTTCAAGACTGTCAAGCATCTCCTGCCGATATGACGGAGAAAATGCAAAACATGCACTGTGTATACCGTCCTTCCTAGAATAATAAAAGGGAAGCTACGTTATACTGTAAATCATCATTCATCTACTCTTATCCTAATTACTTTGGATTCGATACAATATGTGCTCTTCTTTCGTAGTACATATTGTAAAAGTTATTGGCAATAGTTTTATGAACGGCCGCCTGTCAGACGTCAACCCTCCTTGGGAATGTAATTGTTGACCAAACGGTATCAGATGGGAGTTGGCCCAGGTCGTAATAAGGCTCTTACCCGTCTTTTATGACATCTACGAGCAAAGTAAGGGTTGGTAGTATTCGTAGCCGCTACCATACAGCATTACCTTATATTATAAATATGACTATTAAAAAGCTGAAGCATCAAAGTTGATTAGCTAGCCTTAATATTAAAGAAAAATATTTTTTAAAAATATGGATTACTGTAGTATAGTAACCATTGCTTTATTGGCAAGGAAAAAACGAAAAGGGTGCAAAGTAATGCCAAAAGAGGAAAACGTGATGAATTTTAAAATTAAAATATCGTATCATATAAATCGATATTCAAATTTTTGAATTGGCGAGGATCTTTTTGTAATGGACAAAAAGAATACCACAAAAGGTAATTTCAATTTTTGAAATAAAAATATGGCATAACATTTATTTCATAGAATCTACACGAAGAGTATAGGTTTTTCGCGGGAACGTGAAAACATCATGTGGCTTGAATTATATCCAATATTTTAGTAATGTTTGTAATGTGATGCATAGAAACTACGGAAGCGTAGTGAATATAATAAAGCAGTGCTTTACATAACTTTTCGTTTTCCACGAAAATCTCTGGAATATATCATTAACTGTGTGGTCATGGTACCATTGAGAGCGCAAAGGTTTATTAACAATAATCACTTTTAATTAAGTTGTAATTTATAAATAAGGAGTTGTTATATAAAAACAGGTGATTAGCAACAATGAACTCATATTAGTAGCTGATGGTCAATAAAAAAAAAAAGAATGTATTTAGAAAAAAATATCTTTTCTTTCTTTCTGAAGACCATATATATTTTCTGACGCGGCAAAAGCATTCGCCATATTACGATGAATAGCCCTCCGAAAAAAAAAACTTTCCGCTTCCTGCATCGATTATTTATTTTTGTTTCTTCACGTTTATCTATTACTTATTATTTACTTTACTAGATGGTAAAGATAGTATTTTAACTCAATATATCCACACGGCATCTAATAGTTCATTGTCAAACATTAATTACTGGCCTTATATCAATTCATATGGCGTTGGATACTACCATAACATAGATAAACGCCCTCTTGGCTTTAATGGACATAACCACTCGTGCAAAGGGTTACGACATAACCATAGCGATTGCAATTGATATTATAAGTTTTCTAGGAAAATGCTGGTGGCAAACCCTCTAATGATCTCTCAGCTGGTTATTATGACTCCTATCTATTAATTTAAAAAAAAATGATTTATTTCTTTAAAAAGTGACTTTAATTGTTTCTTTGACACTTTTCACTAAATCCACTAATTAACAATTAATTAGCACAATTAACACGCAAAGATATGCAAATTAGAGATAACTCGGAATTGGCATACATTGTTCTCTCCACTTTACAATGGAATTTAGCAATTTATTTACGCAAGCGTTTTTGTTTACGGAAGTTCCTGTAACGGAATTTATATTGTTAGCCATGCCCGCCATTCCAATTAAGTAAAAAAAAAAACTAAAACTAGGACGTCGAATGTGAAAAGGAAAACCAATCAGGCTGTACCTTTGAAAGCAGTCCAATCAGCGTTACAGCTTATTTGAAAAAGGAATGCAATTTCAACGTTTAGAAAAAGGAATCTTGCTGCGGTAGCTTATTTTTATTAAAATTTATTTTATCTATAGTTTTTAGGGTTCCGCATATAAATTTCCTCTTTGAGTTTTAGCAGGAAAGGAAAAGTGTCATATAGTGCTCTTGTATAATATTCAATATCTTAGTATTTTATCCTATTATATTAAGTAATTTTGATAGCATTTTATGTAGTCTGATGCGCAGAAAGTACAGAGGTGTAGTGAATATGATATAACAGTGCCTTACAGACGTTTTCGTTTTTCACAAAATTCCCAAAAGATACCTTTAACAGTGTGGCCATGGCACTGTTGAAGGCGACTATATGACATACTGACGAACGATGACTTTAAGTGAAGTTATATGTACCGAGATTTGGCTTAAAGGTCTTTGAAACGAAGCCATAAGCTCCAAAAACAAAAATATAACGGCTGCCAACGGAAACCTAGTCTTTTTTCATTGTTTATAGTGGCAAACGAACAAGCAGCACACCTAATGTTAAATGTCACTGCTGCTCATACACCTTTGCAATACCAATAGTATAACTAGGCCGTTGCCTGCCAACACTAACCCCAAACACACCCAGTTGGACTTCCGGCTCTCTCGCTCACTGAACGAAGCGCAATAGCACATTGCCATTACTCAGACGTCGATCTTCTGCGAGAGTGTGGTACTACCCCGGACGGACCGGCCCGCGGCTGCAGACAGAGAACTGTCAACAGCGTGGTCCTAACTCTAATAAAAGTTATAATAAATCTGTAATATTACATTCATCTGTCTGTCTGTGTATCAATCAGTAAGTTGAATTTCTTAAGCCATATAGAGTTAAATAAATATAATGAAACGTTTAATCGATAGAATATATTTAGCGAAGAATAACTTAAATTAATAGAGCGACAACATAAAGTGACCACAAGTTAACTTTGACTTCAGTTATCAATAAAACTATTGACATGAATACTAACAACGGTCTAGTTAAATGAGTTTTCAACTGACACGTTTGGAGATATAAATTTACGCCTCATAGCGTTGCAAATAGAAAATTTATTTCTAAACTTTATATGTCAATACTAACTTCTGCCCGCGGCTTCGCCCGCGTAAAAGGTTGCTTTCCTAAAGTTGAACTATTATCCCAAGGGAACACATTACCGGGATAAAAGTAGCCATTTTTATTTATATCTAATCAAAAGCCAAATAACAAAATGTTTCGTCAATCCAGCTTCCATATAAACATTCCCTATTGTTATTTTACCCTCTTAAGGGTATTTCTTTTACAAAATTTTAATGTCATATTTATTTATATCTAATCAACAGCCTAAAAATAAGTTTCAAGCTTCTGGCTTTAAAAACGACGATACTTCCTTACAACTTTCACTTTCATCCCCATTTCCAAACCTTTTTTTGCATTAAAAAGTAGCCTATGTTCTTTGTCAAGCTCTAGACTATCTGTGTACGAAATTTCATTTTGATCGGTTCAGTAGTTTTGGCGTGAAAGAGCGACAGACAGACAGTCAGAGTTACTTTCGCATTTATAATATTAGTTAGGATTTGTTTTTTTCCCTGAACTTTGTTCACTTTGCCAGAATTTGTGTATAATATATGTGTGCAATATATAGTGTTCTATGGTAGTAGCTAAGAATACTACCAACCCTTACCTTGCTTATGGATGTCGTAAAAGATCACTAAGCTCCTTATAACGACCTGGGCCAAGTTCTTCTGATGCCGTTTGGTCAACAATTACATTCCCAAGGAGTGTTGACGTCTGGTAGGCGGCCAAAACGGCCGTTTTTACGACCGATTTTGATGTGTGTACATTGATTCAGGTCGTGAAGATTTTTTTTAAGACACCACCCTGCTAAGGAATTAATCCTTGTATTGCGGGAGACCTTACACAAAATATTGTACTGCGTGGGAATCAAACCCATGGCACTGGCACGGAACGTCGGTATCATAACCAATACACCATATCTACAGTCAGTTATGAACATAAATATTACAACTAAATTATCATCATCATCGTCTCAGCTCATATATATCCCGCTGTTGGGCTCGTGCCTCCACCATAATGGGAAAGAAATTAAAATACTATACCGCGCTGGTCAGACGTGTTGGTATAGGGTTTTGTTTTGAGTTTTCGTTCTCTTGCATAGATGTTATATGCGTTTTATATCCCTTACGATCACCTACGGGTAAGATATGGTGGTGAATTGTATTCTTACTCCATCATCACACGGATAACTAAGTTATCAATTAATCTTATTAGCAAATGTCTTCATTATCTCCAAAATAGAATAAAATAATGTGATTATTATCACATTATTTTATTCTATTTTGATATATATAAGACTGCTATTGCAGTCTTAATATAATAACAAAAAAATGTATATTCCGTTATATTATTTTGGTATTTTCTGCCGACCATTAAGGTTTGTTCTGAGAAACTGTTCAACTTGATAAATTTGTCACTATCTAACATATATTTGACGCTACAACAAAATTCATCTATATCGCTCGATACAATCTTCTCCACGACAGTCAGTTCAGTATTTTTTTATATATTCGTAGACTCTGAAATAAATTTTTACATCAGGAAACATCGCAATAGATCGGCAAAAGGAAAATGTTTTTGAATCTAATTTCAATTAAGCATTAGAACAAATAAGTTTTTTAATATTACTTTGGTAAAGAGAGAGTTGGAGAGAGTTTTAGTTTTTTTTTAGAGTCAGAGTTTCTGTGGAGTTAGGCTGGCCGACCGCATTCGTAACGACGACGTAAGATAGCGAGTAGGTAAGAAAGAGAGTATTGGTGTAAAGATGCGAAAGGGAATGCTCCGATGGTTTGGACATGTGGAAAGAATGCCGAACGAACGTCTGGTTAAGAAGATATACAATGCGAAAGTGGAAGGATGTAGGTACCGAGGGAGACCTAGACTAACCTACTTAGACCAGATCGGTCATGTACTGAAGGAAGGTGGAGTCAAGAGTCTCCGAAACCGGCGAGCGTGTATGAAGAGAATTATGAATGTTGAGGAAGCGAGTGTACTTCACTCGCTTCCTCAAAGATAGAGTTCTCTGACACTCTGTTCTCTCTGCCTACCCTGCAAGGGATATGGCGTGATGACATGTATGTATGTATGTATGTAAAGAGAGTATTTTCCGTATGGTGACGGAGTAGGAATACAATTCACCATCTCCTATCTTACCCGTGGGTAATCGTAAGAGACGACTAAGGGATATAAAACGCATATAACATCTATGTGAGAGAAGGAAACCTCGAAACAAAATACAATACCAACACGTATGACCAGCGCGGTATAGTAGGTTAATTTCCCTCCCATTACGGAGGAGGCCGAGCCCAACAGTGGGACATATATGAGCTGAGCTGATGATGCTGAAAGAGAGTATTATAAGGTAGCGGGTTGCTTCTATGTTTCAGACGTAAAAATTAAAATCGTATTTATGTACCTTTAAGTAAAAATTATTATTTATCAGTTCAAAGGTAAAAGTTACACATCGTTCATTTGTAACCACAAAAAGTTTATTGGTAGCTGTTTATTCATCACAAACCAAAAATAACTAAAATTTTCAGTAGTTTGACTTAAAGTTTTGGCAATCGAAAGTTTTTTAAGCTACATGAAAATTCGTCCTACTGTTCCGTTTCACAACAAGTGTTTGTTAATGTATTAATATAGAATAAAGTGAAAAATTTTATGCCTCGTCACTCAAATGGCAGAAGGACGCAGTCGTTGAATATAAGATTATAATTTGGAATCTAGTCTTGTTAGTTTTCTGCAGATTTCTCGGAGAAAATGCCCAAAAACAAGCTAGAAATCTCTAACAATGGATTTTATGGGTTATTATTCTAAGTCAACACAAAAGTTCTCACGCGGTCACAGATTAAAAATGAAATAGATATACGAAAATACTGTATATTATTTGAAATAAAACTATTTTCACAATTTCTATCGCTTTTGTCTATGTCATGATCACGAGAGGAGTCCTCCAGTACAAAGTTATCGAAACGTCTAGAAATTAAAAATTCATTCTCCTGCTCTTATCCCAATTACTTGGGGTCGACGCAATATATACTCCTCTTCCTACATATTGCAAAAGTTATTGGCAATAGTTTTATGAGAGGCCACCTGCCTGACATCAACCCTCCTTGTTTTTGTTATAGGTTCCTACCATCATTACCTAAATACCCTTCTGACCAGCTGCTCCATTATCTGTTACACTCGGTATAAGCCATATAGTCTATTTCTTCCTGATAATAAGAGCGCCAGGTGCTTATAATAATGGCAAAATAAGAAAAAGTAAGACGTCACAAACTAGACAAATGAATATCTAGTTAATATATTCTCTAAATAATATACATATTATTTTATAATTGAGTTGGATTTACATGAAACAAGGTACAGTAAGACCATTTCTAAATGAAAGGATTTAATATAGTCGTACACGTCCGGTTTAAGCCCTGCTATTCCATGCTAAAAACTATTTACTTGTGGAAACGTGAAAGTAAAATGAAATGTAAAAAGGACCTTAATAAATGTACTTTGTGTATATTATTTTGCTGATTTATAAAGGGTACGAGTTTAGGTATAAAAAATATGAAAGGAGTAATTCAAAAGAGGTTCAAGTTTATGATAATTGCGTTTTTAAATCACAAATAGTGTAGTAGGGTCGTGCTGTTGATAGTTTTTATGTATACAGCCACGGATCGGTAAGTCCGGTTTTTTTTTCTTTTTTTTTCTTAGTTGTTAGCCTCAGAAAGCTATGACAAGTTTACCCGGACTGTGGATGAGCGCTGAGGGCTCTCAATCCGAGGTAAGTTCCATTCAATGAACGAGAGAGCCGATAGCGCATCTTTCTGGGTGGGTTTGGAGTTTCCATTGCACTACCTAACCATACCCCTGGTATTACAAGCTGATATATAAAAAAAAAATATATAAAAAGAGCCAATTGCAAGTTTAAGTCATGAATAATCCTATAACATACAAAATTTAATACTATATATCTTTAAGAAACTCTTATCAAAGTTAATATCATCGAAAAATAGGTTTTTTTTTTTTAGAACAACATTAATTTTGATCTTTATTATTCGTTTTTATTAATATGGCAATTCGCTAACCAGCGTGGCGTTTATTGTGTGGCATTTATTATGTGGATAACATACATACTTTTGGGAATATGAACGCCTGTTTATCACTTCGACGTAGTTCAATCTTCAGAATAGTATGTCTAAGGAGCGAACTTTTGGTCATATAAACGGGTGCACGGGACTGGATGTAGCATTATTAGAAAGAAAGAAAGAAAGAAAGAATTTTTTTTTTTTATTGATACATATTACAAATTATACAAAAATAACAAGAGACTATGTATATTAAAAATGTATCAACCAGGATTCCATTTCAGCATGTGCCAGGTTACAAAGCCCTGGCGCTGATTTTCAAATGGAACCTGTGAGTGATGTCACGGACGCCCATAGGCACTATATGGCGTATATATTACAAAATTCTTAAGTAATACAAACAAAATTACAAAATTCTTAAGTACCATGGTACTATATAATCTAAATAAATATAAAGATAATGAAAAAGATGCAGCTTAAATAATTTTTATTTATTAATTTATTAGGTATATTTCTTACATTATTATTGGAAGTAGGCCTTCTGACAAACGATAGAGTGCTGTAATCACCGCGTTTGGCCGTTTGGGGATCGCAGTGACGTGATGTATGTTTTCCAGGAGACACCTCTTGCAAACTCTTAGCACCCAATTATTAAGAATCCCATAGGTATGTATGTATTTTTATACCGTTATCACATGAGTACATCTGCAGTTACAAGAACTGAATAAGTCTCCATTTTGACATAAAATATCAATACAATTGCTGAGAGGCTGCTTACATTTACGGAGTCGTAGAAATCGATCAAGAAGTACTAGGGAAGTAAGCAGTAGTGTTTCTTAGAATCTTATATAACCAAATCCAGCTGCCAAACTTAGTACGGTATTTGGGGATATGGGGAGGCCTATATCTAACGTTGAACGTTAGTAGGCTGATGAATCAATTGAATTGAAATAAAAATATAATAATAAACATAAATAATGTTTACATAATAATAATAAATAATAATAATAAACAGAAATAAAAATATAATATAAATAAACAAAAGTAAAATCATTAAAAGAGAAGAAACACTCGAAATAAAACTCTATACTGATTCATCTGAGCAGCGTGGTATAGTAGATCAATTTCCCTCCTATAGTGACGAAGACTCGAGTTCAGTTGTGGGGGTACTATATATGAGCTGAGATGAATGATATTTATTAGAGGTTAAAAGATCTTTGTAAGTAAGCGATAAAATTATTGCAAAACTGTGGTTATATGTGGAATTAATATCGCATTATTACCAGAACCATTTAACGTGTGCGGTATGATTTTGAATATAGAATAACCAAATCTTTTAATTTAAATTAATCTGTAGGAAAACTAATTTAAGTTAAGCCATCCTTTATCTGTTATAATTATAATACTATTTAAATGTTTATGGATGTAATTCGTATTTAATATTGTTACCATTTTTATACAGTATTATTTTATAAATATTATGCAAGATTGGAGTATTAATAAGAAATAGAAAAGTTGAACATTAGTGGTAAGGTCAATGCGGGCAGTTTTCCGACTACAGCAGCGGGCCAGTTCGTTCGAAATAGACCACACTCTGGGAGAAAATCGACGTCTGAGCAGTGGCATTATGCTGTTGCGCTGCGCGCTGTTGTTGTTTGCGTTTGGCGAGCGAGAGATCCGGCAACCCAACTTTCTGGGTGGATTTGCGGTTTGCATTAGTAGGCAGCGGTGTAACTGTACCTCTGATATTACAAAAATCCATGGGCGGTAGTAACACTTACGGTTAGGTTAGTTTGCCCCCATAAGTAATAAAAAAAACAGTTTTTGTTATAAATTACTCTAAAATATAGTAATAGGCCAGATTCATCACCATAACACTTTAAAACTAGGCATATCCTTACTAATATTATAAATGCGAAAGTAACTCTGTCTATCTGTCTGTTACTCTTTCACGCCAAAACTACTGAACCGATCTAAATAAAATTTAGTACAAAGATAGTCTAGAGCTTGACAAAGAACATAGGCTACTTTTTAATACGAAAAAAGGGTTGTAGATGAAAAGTTGTAAGGAAGTACCGTCATTTTTAAAGCCAGAAGCTTGAAACTTATTTTAGGCTGTTGATTAGATATAAATAAATATGAGATTAAAATTTTGTAAAAAAAAACTAAGGGTATTTTTTTAGAGGGTAAAATAAAAATAGGGAAAGTTTATATGGAAATTGGTTATTATTGAAGCTAGATTGACGAAACATTTTGTTATTTGGCTTTTCATTAGATATAAATAAAAATGGTTACTTTTATCCCGGTAATGTGTTTCTTTGGGATAATAGTTCAACTTTAGAAAAGTAACCTTTTACGCGGGCGAAGCCGCGGGCAGAAGCTAGTAAGATGATAAAACCATAAAAAAATTAAACAGAGTTGTAGTACATGTTATAAATGTGGTGTCCTAGGAAGAAGGCCATGGACACTTTCTTCTTCTACTTCCTTTGGCTTTCATGAATATATCTAATATGGCAGCAGCCGGTGCTCTTAAATGTCTGGTCTAATCCAAGGACATCATCATTTCTTTGCGCTATAAAGATCAGATCTTTCCGTGTGGTGACAGAGTAAGAATATAATTCACCATCCCCTTTTCTGGGGTGTGATCTTACCCGTGGGTAATCGTACGAGACGACTGAGGGATATAAAATGCATATAACGTCTATACAAGAGAAGGAAAACTCAAAACAAAACCCTATACTAACACGTTTGACCAGTGTGGTATAGTAGGTCAATTACCCTTCCATTATAGAGGAGGTCCGAGCCCAACAGTGGAACAGGTATGGGCTGAGTTGATGATGATGTAAAGATCAGAAAGCAGTCGCTATGTCGAAGAATAATATTCTGCTAAAACTGGTTGTGTATATTTGCAAATCTCCTCGAGTAACCCCTCCTTGAACCTCCTTGAAGCGAATTGAGATTATAAAAATGTATATCAACTATTCTTAAGGAAAGTCTTTCAAAATATAACTGAACCCGAGACAAACACTCCGAAGTTTGTCAATCATTAATATTTATAGAAGAACTTTGAAGATTATTTCACCGTCTTCGTAACAAAGGGAATGTTTTTTTCATAGGAAATATTATTTACTTGGTAATCCAGGGGTCCATATATATAAAACGTATTATCATGTAAAAAAAAAACTGTTGCCATAGCGTTTGTGAATAGAGTATTAAATTGAATTGAGAAATGCTAAATGCTTTTTTTTTAATTATTTAAAACTGACAACTACTTTTCTTTTTTTGCGGTGGGCCATGGAGTGATTGCGTCCCGCCAAATAGGCCCGGGGCGACGAAAGAGGCGGCGCGCAACCCCATAGACCCACCTTGCAAAGCGTCTCTCTTCGCCGTGCGAGCGGGCCACCGGTACCCGATCTTTGTCTTCGGTGGCAAAATTAACAACTACTGCAACTTATTCATTTTAATAAATTTTGAATTAATTGGGCACTAGACTTTTTAATAATAATGGTAAAGTTAAACTACTTAGTACTTAAAAACTACATTATTATTATTATTTCATGTGTTCATACGAAGTAAGAATAATACATTAACCCTAGTCCTCGCACAAAACAATAAATTAAACCTTTTCTTTTAGTTTTTGGACAGGCTATGGAGTGGTCCACACCAAAGCTTGTCCTAACAGAAGAGACGGAGAGGTGGCCGTTCATGTATAGATCCCTATGTCCAACGGTGAAAAACGATTTTCATCGTTTTATAAACAAAAAATATTTATAGTATAAATACTTTTTTTTTTCGCTTGCCAATAAGATCAAAACAAAATTCAATAATGAAAATGACTTTCAAACAAAGCTTTTACGAATAATAATTGTTGTTATGAAAGAGGAAATTTTAATTAAATATTTGTGAAAACTATAAGAAAATTTTAAATAGTACTCACAACGTCGATGAGCTGACTCAGCCTAAGTCCCATTTTGACTGTAAGTCGATCAGAGTTATTGCCCACGGGGCGGATCAGGCGATTGTAATTGGACAACAAGTCGTCATATAGCCGCTTCGCTTCAGGGTTTGCGACGCTCAGGCGGCCCCACACGCACAGGACTCCGACCACCAGCGCCAACACCATCTTAGGCTAACACCACCCCTGCAAAAATGAAAAAAAAAACATTATAGGCTTTTAATATCTCATCTATTATGTATTTTTTTAATTTAATTTTTAAAATGCCCTAAGGAGTAAATATATTTTATTGATATTAATTCTTACTAATATTATAAATGCGAAAGTAACTCTGTCTGCCTGTCGCTCTTTCATGCCAAAACTGCTGACCCGATCTAAAAATGGGTATACAGATCGTCTAGAGCCTGATAACAGACATAGGCTACTTTTTAATGAAAAAAAGGGATTGTAAAGGGGGATGAAAAGTTGTGAGGAGGTATCGTCATTTTTAAAGCCAGAAGCTTGAAACTTATTTTTAGGCTATTGATTAGATATAAATAAATATGACGATAATATATTGTAAAAAATTTACTCTTAAGGGGTAGAATACAAATAGGGGAGGAAAAACTTTAGGAAAATAACATTTTACGTGGGCGAAACCGCGGGCAGAAGCTAGTTTATTATATTTTAAAAAGGAAATTAAGTATATAATAAATAATGATGAAAGAGCGTTATGTTGCTCTATAGCCCGCCGTGTATAACCACTTCGTCTATTGTGCGGGCCACAATATCTGCCATGATTTCATTGAAACACCTGGCGGGACACGCTTTCGATAACCTCTCTATTATTACCGTTATTTCTTTTATGCACTCGATTTTATAAACCTATTCCAATCGATTGTCTGTAGTGATATTAGAATAGTTTCACTCGAGCTTTAAAATCTATTATAAATTATACGTGGACCACGCACTGGCGTCAAAATAAATACCTAAGTACCTTTAATAATACCTCTTTTGTTGTCAAATATAACCGCTCTAGTATCGTATTTTCTCTCCACCTAGCAGCATTAGTCACTAAAACGAAATATTTAACTTTAGTAAGTGAATACTCTTAGTTATTTGTTTCACAATATCAATAGGTTTGTTTTGTTTTATATTCCTTTTTTTTTGTTTTATATCGATTTGAGTCAACTCCACCTGATGCCGTTTGGTCAACTATATTCCCAAAGAGTGTTGACGTCAGGCTGGTTATAAAACTATTGCCAGTAACCCTTGCAATATATACGAGTAAATATTGCGTCGACCACAAGTAATTGGGATAACAGCAGGAGAATGATGATGATATTTTTTTTTGTTTTAATTTAGTATTTAACTTTTAAAAAATTGAATCCTTATTCGAAGGGTATCTCACTAGAGCTAATACTTAAATATATAAGCAATCATTTTGATTATAACATGTCATATAAAAAAATGAAGCCCCCTCAGAGCTCCTCTTGATTCTGTGGTAGATTTATTTGAAAAAAAAAAATGTAAAATTGACAATACGCATTATAAATGATTTGGTTGTATTTAATATATTTAATTTTGACAATAATAATTATTTTAAATGGAATAATTATAAATATATATGTATATCAATTTTATTTACCTATAAATAACAAGCAATTTTCAAAGCTCTTAGCAAATTTTAGATCATCAGATTATCTTTGGAATGATGGAAAGGAAAATTGGGAATATTTTAATTATTCCAGAAGTGAACAATCGTTTCGTGTTCTGGCAATTTGCTTCGAATAAACTCAAATAACTGCTTTCTTCGTCTTTCCTAACTTGTTATTTAATTGTATACTCAATCTCGAACAAAGAGTTTTTCAAAGGTAATTAACAGGTAGGTATTTCCAACTTAAGAGCTATTGTGAAATTTAATCTTATGATCATAATTAAATTAATATTTAAGTAATTTTCAACAATTATTTACGAGAAACCATTTTAAACTTCCTAAGTCTAATGTAAAAGCGAAAAAAGTTTCTTGTTCTTGTTTCATCGTAAAATGTTTCATAAGCTGGCTTAAGTAACAATGTTAGAACATCCTATTGATAAAATTTGATACTTTTTATTTAAATTTTCTTTATGCCATTTTGTGTTGCTACTAAAAGGACGATTGAGAGAAAAGAACATCACTTTTAGAGAAACAAAACTGTAAATCAAAACCTTGTACTTATTTTAACCTAACGTGCACGTGGACATAGTTAAAAAAATATAATATGTCCATCTATTATTTTCCATTGGCAATTGTAATTGGATTACAAGAAGAATGGACAACAATTCAGGCAAATAGTAATTACGATCGCCGATCCGACTTTTAAACGTTGTCAATATGTCAGTCCCCGTTCTTGGCTGATGGAAATAACTACCGTAACCACATACAAGAGACGACTAAGGTTAATTGTTAACTGAAGGAAGGTGGAGTCAAGAGTCTCCGAAACCGGCGAGCGTGTATAAAGAGAATTATGAATGTTGAGGAAGCGAGTGAAGTATGCAGAGATAGAGTTCTCTGGCACTCTGTTCTCTCTGCCTACCCTGCAAGGGATATGGCGTGATGATATGTATGTATGTACTAAGGTTAATAATATGCATATAACATTATGTAACAGAAAATTGATTAGATCAGTCGGGTGGGTCACTGAAGGAAAAGACCGTGTTTCAGTGAACCACCTGCACGGCGTTGAGAGATATGTTGTGCGGCGGGTCTACGGGGTCGTGCGCCGCTTCTCTTGTCTCCCCAGATGGATTAGCGGGGCGTCAAGTACCGTAGCACACCAACAAAAAAAAATACAAAAAAAAAGATTAGCTCAATTTTCTTTCTATTATTGATGAGGCTCAAGCGCAACAGTAGGTTTTAGGTGAGCTGAGATAAAGATGAAGTAGAATTAGTGAGTAGACATTAACTGGACAATTTATGTAGTGGTTTATATTCATGGGAAATATCTAATTCCAATGAGGTTATGTCTGAAAGATTTTCAATTACACTTGACTGAGAAATAAATAACGAAATATATATGTATAATATTATGTGTATTATGTTTAATTAGAACATCAATTAAATTAAAATAGGCAAAATATATTCATCATCATCATCTCAGCTCATATATGTCCCACTGTTGGGCTCGAGCCTCCTCCATAATGAGAGGAAAATTGACCTAGTATACCACGCTGTTCAGACGTGTTGGTATAGGGTTTTATTACAAGCTTTCTTTCTCTCGCATAGATATTATATGGGTTTTTTATCCCTATAAGCAGATATACAATGCGAAAGTGGCAGGATGTAGGTACCGGGGGAGACCGAGACTAACGTAACCTTCCTAGACCAGATCGGTCATGTACTGAAGGAAGATGGAGTCAAGAGTCTCCGAAACCGGCGAGCGTGTATGAAGAAAATTATGAATGAGTTGAGGAAGCGAGTGAAGTATGCAAGGATAGAGAGAGGTCTCTGGCCCTCTGTTCTCTCTGCCTACCCTGCAAGGGATATGGCGTGATGATATGTATGTATGTATGTATGTGTTTATATCCCTTAGTCGTCTCTTACAATCCCCCACGGGTAAAATATGGGGTGGTGAATTGTAATCTAACTCCATCACTACACGGAAAATATATTATCAATTACTAAATTATTTACTATTTTGACGTCAAAAATTAAGATTAGGTAGTATCTATTTAAAATATGGCCTAATGTATCTATTTTCAATGTCATTGTTATTCGTAATAGACATTGTAACCCAGTACCGGGATTACGACAAAAGCCGAACTTAATTACAGGATAAACAAGGATAAGCCACAACAAAACGTACCTCTATAAATCAATCTGTAGGAACTTAGATAAAACTAAAGCCCGGGGTATACCTCGAGGGAGGCAGATATAGGTTTTATATGTCCACATAAAAAGCTTCAGCTTTGTAATAGAAAGTTAGTCTGCGATCATATTTTGGATGTCCATAATTCGTTTTATGAGATATCCACTAAGTCCCTATCGGACGCTTGCAGTTATAGTTGGCTTAACATTTAGAAAAGTAAACAAAATTGAATATGCTTAGTGAGGCGACTAAATTTTTGATCCCAGGAATAACTTTCAATTATTAGACATTTTATATTCGCGGCTTATATGACGAATTTTCATAGCAATAAATGTATTGTAATTTTATTATTTGATCATGTTTTCACAAAATATGTTTTGAATTATTTATATTTCATGGAAAAATAAATTCAAAAACTTTATCTACGTAATAATTACTCTCTAAAAATATGAAATAAGAAATTATAAACATTAGATATTTAACATAAGAAAATTATCTATATAGAAGAAATATTTTTTTTTGAGACTAATCCCTCCACACATCCCCACCATTATAACTCCTGTAAGCCAGGATTGACAATAGTCTTTATAAATGACACCGAGGTTTGATCCTCAAGCAGTCCCGGGATATGATTTTAATTGTCTTGGGACCCGCAACAAATTTAATTAGAAAAGGTTAAAGGGGAGGAGTTGGATAGAATGATTCCACTTCTCTCCTATGCAAAGCGAGAGACAGGAAAATAAAATGACTAGTCAGCCAATAATTAAAAAGGTGTACGGTTACGATAAGCGCACCAGTACGGCACCACGGATACAGAAGAGCTTAACGGGGCCTATATGCGAGCGTTAAGATTGATTGTTACAGTAGCTATGGCAGAAATGCATGAATACACGGCAATTTTCTCGAGTTGCCACCATAGAAGAAATATTTGAAATAGAAGGAAAGATCGAAATTGTCCCTGTTTTTTGCGGTGGACTATGGATGTGGTCGCGCCCCGCTAAATCGGTCCGAGGCGATGCAAGTGGCGCCGCGCGAATCGAAATTGTCCCGAAAATCAAATCCGTCTGATCATCGTATTATAGTAGGTCAATTTTTCTCTTATTATTCGAGTATCTTACTCGTGTCCAAATGATGATGTGATACAGTTGTGTTTTATGACCAGTAAAAAAGTGGGCGCTGAATTGTATTCTTACTCTATCACCACATAAAAAACTGAGTGTTAAGAATGAGTTTAATAATTTTACTTTTATTCACAACACATTTTCAAGCGTACGCTTGGAGTAATTTTATTTACGCTTAGAATATTGCGTAAAGGGATCTTACTAACGACCATTCCACACCATTATATTGCAGTAATGCCTATTGTTTCACATAAAAAAAGCACTTATTTATTACGTATCTTTTAACAAAAAAATTATACTCGTCCTGAGTATAACAAATTTTCTATATTAAAAGTGTTTATTTACTCATTATCTTGTTAAATTGTTATAATGTATGGTTAATTCAATATACAAATAATATCAAAATTTCGTAAAAATAATAGTATAAAAAACACGTAAAAACGCACACGTCTCCTTAAAGACGAAAATATAATACGATGCGAGAATTGAATGTCCCGCAATAGTTCACGGTGGTATAAGTGGCAGCACGATTGGAATAGATTTGCAATAGGTGTGGGTTCGAATCCCACTTGTGACAATCATTTTTCGCTCGTTATCGAGTTTTTATATACTATAAAAAAGATAATAATGAATCATAATCATTCTCCTATCCTTATACTAATTACTTAAGGTTGAAGCAATGGCCACCGAAGACAAAGATCGGGTACCGGTAGCCCGCGGCGAACAGAGGAGCTTTGCATGATGGGTCTATGGGACCCCGCGCCGCCTCTTCTGACTAAAACTCAAAAGTTATTGACAATAGTTTTATGACAGACCGCTTATCTAACGTTAACCCTCCTTGGAAATGTAATTGTGGACCAAACGGCATTAACTTGTTGGCCCATTTCGATATTTATATCTGAGAGCTTTAGCTCTGAATTGTCTTTTACGACATCCACGAGCAAAGTAAAGTTATTCGTAGCTGCTAGCACGCAGCTAGATAATAATGAATATAATATTCACTATTGAAACATCATTTCGTACAACTTGTGTCTGCAGAAATAATTCCTAAAGTGAAAATAAATGATAAGTCATGTGCTGACTTAGTATGATTAACTAGGAGTACATTAATATTAATTGTATACATGTGGAATGTAGTAAAAATGTAGCAAAAGTTTATTCTCTTATTTGTCTCACTATTGGGGTCGAACCTCTGCCGCATACATACATACATATCATCACGCCATATCCCTTGCAGGGTAGGCAGAGAGAACAGAGTGCCAGAGAACTCTATCTTTGCATACTTCACTAGCTTCCTCAACATTCATAGTTCTCTTCATACACGCTCGCCGGTTTCGGAGACTCTTGACTCCACCTTCCTTCAGTATTAGTATTTCCCTCTCATTGCGGCAGAGGCAAGAAATTTTCCACGCTGGTCAGATGTGTTGGTATTTCCACGGCAGTCGGAACACACGACCCCGGTCATGGCTCCGCCAGATCAGGACCGGGAGGCCGACGACGACGAGAGTGTTCCGCCCGTGACAGAGTCGGAAGTGGTGGCGGCCGTGGCGAAGATTCGTTCCGCCACCACGGCCCCCGGCCCGGACGGAATTCCAGTCCGGGTGTTGACGTCGCTCCTCGAGCACTTCGAGCCTCGCTTCAGGCAGCTGTTCAACGCCTGTCTGACGTCTGGACGGTTCCCTGAGTGCTGGAAGGAAGGGAGGTTGGTTCTCCTGCCAAAGCCGGGACGGTCCCCGGATTTGCCGTCGGCCTACAGGCCCATCGTGCTCCTCGACGATGTGGGTAAGCTGCTGGAGCGTGTGCTCGCTGCCCGCATCGTCCGACACCTGGAGGAGGTGGGGCCCGATCTGTCGGACGCTCAGTATGGTTTTCGGAGGGGGCGTTCGACCATCGGGGCCCTACTACGCCTGAGGCAGGCGGCCGCGGAGGCCGTCGCCGGGAAGGGAGTGCTGTTGGCGGTGTCGTTTGACATCGCCAACGCATTCAATAGTCTGCCATTCGGCTGCATCAGGGAGGCGCTCCGGTTCCATGGAGTGCCCCTGTACCTCAGGCGGCTGGTGGCAGACTATTTGGAGGGCCGCAGTATCCTCTGCGCAGGTCCCACAGGGGACATTGTGCGGACGCCCATGTCGTGCGGTGTTCCACAGGGGTCGGTTCTGGGGCCGACTCTGTGGGACATCGGGTACGACTGGGCGTTGAGAGGAAGTCTCCCCCCCGGGCTGAGCTTGGTGTGCTACGCTGACGACACGCTCGTCACAGCCCGGGGCAGGACACTCGAAGAGGCGGCGAGCCTGGCCACTCTCGGCACAGAGGAGATGGTCAGGCGGATCGAGGCGCTGGGGCTCAGGATGGCCCTAAACAAGACGGAGGCCCTACTTTTCCATGGGCCCCGTGTGAGGCTACCCATCGGCGCCTCGATAGTGGTAAACTCAATCCACATTAGCATCCAGGCCCATATGAGGTACTTGGGTCTGGTGCTCGACGGGCGATGGTAGTTCCGGGAGCATTTCCGACAGATTGCTCCCCGGCTTGTCGGCGCGGCGTCCGCCCTTTCTCGACTCATGCCGAACGTGGGCGGACCCAGTTTCGAGGGCCGACGGCTGTATGCGGGGGTCATCCGCTCGATGGCCATGTACGGCGCACCCGTGTGGGCGAGGGCTCTGAACGCCCAGCTCAGGGCGGTTCTGTGGAGGCCACAGAGAGCCATGGCGGTCAGAGCCATTCGCGGGTACCGCACGGTGTCCACAGAGGCGGCGTGCCTGTTGGCCGGGACACCCCCATGGGACCTAGAGGCGGAGATGCTCTCCGACCTCTACCGGCGGGTTATCACAGCGCGCGAGGAAGGTGGCTCCCCATCGTTGAGCGAGATAGCCACCTGGCGCGTGGATGCCCGCCGAGACGTCATCGCCCGTTGGGCTACGCGGCTGGAGAGGCCTAGGCACGGTGTGGAGACCGTTGAGGCCCTCCGGCCCGTATTGATAGAGTGGATGGAGCGGCGGCACGGAGTCCTCACCTTTCGGCTGGTGCAGGTATTGACGGGGCACGGGTGTTTCGGGTTGTACCTGCACAGGGTCGTGTATAGGGAGTGGTTTCCGGCCTGCCACCACTGCAGGAGTGGCGAGGACACGGTGCAACACACGCTGGAGGTGTGTCCGGGATAGAAACGGCAGCGCCGTGACCTCGTCGCTGTCATCGGTGCCGACCTGACGCTGCCGGCCGTCGCAAGGGCGATGGTCGACAGCATCAGGAACTGGGACGCGGTCGCCGCCTTCTGCGAGGCTGTCATCTCGCAGAAGGAAGCGGCGGAACGGGCAAGCGAGGATTCCCGTGACCCGGGCCGCCGCCCGCGGCCGGGGCGGCGCAGGCGCGAATACCTGCGCCTGATGCCGCCCTAACCGAGGCTTCGGGTGATCGGACCGGGGAATTGTCCGGTCACCCGACGTGAGGCCACCGTGTGAGGGCGACGCTCCGACGGCGAAATCTGTCGGGGCGTCGACGAGAGGAACCCGCGAGGGTGAACCGCCGGGCGGGCCACCGAAGTTAAAAATCGGGTCCCGGTGACCCGCTCGCACGGCGAAGAGAGAGGAGTTTTTACGGTGGGTCTATGGGGTCACGCGCCGCCTTCTCCGTCACCCCGGACCGATTTGGCGGGGCGAGACTAATCCATAGTCCACCAAAAAAAAAAAAGATGTGTTGGTATAGAGTTTTGTTTCGAGTCTCTCTTCTCTTGCATAGATATTATATGCGTTTATATTCCTTAGTCGTCTCATACGATCACCCACAGGTAGGAAAGTGATTTGTATTCTTACTGCATCCCCGTAATGAATTATCTTATTTATTAAGATATTATTGATTAATTAAATAATTTTATATCTGTAAATGTACCCTTACCTTGCTTGCGGTTGTCGTAAAAAACGACTAAGAGCTTTATAAAGACCTGGGCCAACTCCACTTGATGCCGTTTGGTCAACAATCACATTCCCAAGGAGGGTTGACGTCTGGCAGGCGGTCGGTCATAAACTATTACCAATAACTTTTACAATATGTACTATGAAAAAAGAGTACATATTGTATCGACCCTAAATAATTGTGATAAGAGTAGGAGAATGATGATGAAAAGCGTAGTATAGTGGACCAATTAACTTTGATCATAGAGAAAGCTTTTACAATTCATACATAACATTTAAATGAGAAGAAAAATAAAATATGAAAAATGATGAAAAAAAAAGGTATTTATCTTTGATTGTGAAATAATTAAAGAGAAATATTTATTCAAAATGTATACTTAGACTAAGAATTCAAAATTAAACTTTATTGCTCATAAAATAGAGACTCAATTGCGATTAAGTGTTACCCTAGTTAAATTGAATTGCTCTCATGTATGGCTACTTTCAATCTAAATGCTATAAATTTAAGGTTTACTTTCAAATAGGCCTGAATCACTTCGGGGTAATAGAAAGAGAGATTACATGAAATCCTGATTTTAAAATCGTTTGATTTATTTTTTACGGTATGACCTAAAACCAGATTCTATTTGGATCGTGGTTTCAGTTTTCTTTATTATTTAAATTTTAACGAAATGATAATAATATAATCATTGTATGTGGTAGCGGCTACGAACACTACCAATCCTTACTTTACTTGCGGATATCGTAAACAAACGGCTATGAGTTTTACATCGAGCTGGACCATTTTCACCCGATTTCACCTGACACCGTTTGGTCAATAATTACATTACATACAAGGAGGATTGACGTCAAACAGGCGACCGGATTTTGCAATATATATGTTTACATACTGCGTTGACCCCAAGTAATTGAGATAAGAGCAGTAGAACGATGATGATGATGATAATATAATCGCAACATATAAAATTGTGGTTGGTGCTATAATTTACCCCCTATTTTTTTTTTTTTTCTGCGGTGGGCTATGGACGTCGCACCCCGCCAAATCGGTCCGGGGTGACGGAAGAGGCGGCGCGCAACCCCATTGACCCACCCTGCAAGCACCTCTTCTTCGCCGTGCGAGCGGGCCACCGGTACCCGATCTTTGTCTTCGGTGGCCCGCTCAGCGGTATGCCCTCTCGGGCTCCTCTCCTGTCGACGTCCCGACAGCTTTCGCCGTCGAGGCGTCGTCCTCACGCGGTGGCCTCACGTCGGGTGACCGGACAATTCCCCGGTCCGATCACCCGAAGCCTCGGTTAGGGTGGCATCAGGCGCAGGTACTCGCGCATGCGCCGCCCCGGCCGCGGGCGGCGGCCCGGGTCACGGGAATCCTCCCGGGCCCGTTCCGCCGCCTCCTTCTGCAAGATGACAGCCTCGCAGAAGGCGGCGACCGCGTCCCAATTCCTGACGCTGTCGACCATCGCTCGCGCAACAGCCGGCAGCGTCAGGTCGGCACCGATGACAGCGACGAGGTCACGGCGCTGCCCGTCCCAGCCCGAACATACCTCGAGCGTATGTTGCGCCGTGTCCTCGTCGCTACTGCAATGGTGGCAGGACGGAGTCCACTCCCTCCGCACGACCGTGTGCAGGTACTTGCCGAAGCAACCATGACCCCGACAAGACCTGCACCAACCGGAAAGAGAGGACGCTCCGTGCCGCCGCTCCATCCACTCCATCAGTACGGGCCGGAGGGCCTCAACGGTAAAAACACCGTGTCTAGGCCTCTCCAGCCGCGTAGCCCAACGGGCGATGACTTCTCGGCGGGCGTCCTCGCGCCAGGTGGCTATCTCGTTGAACGATGGAAAGCCACCCTCTTCGCGCATTGAGGTAACCCGCCGGTAGAGGTCGGAGAGCATCTCCGCCTCTAGGTCCCACGGGGGTGTCCCGACCAATAGGCATGCCGCCTCGGTAGACACCGTGCGGTACCCGCGAATGGCTCTGACCGCCATGGCTCGCTGTGGCCTCCACAGCACCCCCCTGAGCTGGGCGTTCAGAGCCCTCGCCCACACGGGTGCGCCGTACATGGCCATTGAGCGGATCACTCCCGCATACAGCCGTCAGCCCTCGAAACTGGGTCCGCCCACGTTCGGCATGAGCCGAGAAAGGGCGGACGCCGCGCCGACCAGCCGGGGAGCAATTTGACGAAAATGCTCCCGGAACCACCATCGCCCGTCGAGCACCAGACCCAAGTACCTCATATGGGCCTGGATACTGATGTGGATGGAGTTGACGACTAACGAGGCGCCGATGTGCAGCCTCACACGGGGCCCATGGAATAGTAGGGCCTCCGTCTTGTTTAGGGCCATCCTGAGCCCCAGCGCCTCAATTCGCCTGACCATCTCCTCGGTGCCGAGAGTGGCCAGGCTCGCCGCCTCTTCGAGTGTCCTGCCCCGGGCTGTGACGAGCGTGTCGTCAGCATAGCAAATAACGCTCAGCCCGGGGGGGAGACTCCCTCTCAACGCCCAGTCGTAACCGATGTCCCACAGAGTTGGCCCCAGAACCGATCCCTGCGGAACACCGCACGACATGGGCGTCCGCACAATGTCCACTGCGGGGCTCGCGTAGAGAACACTGCGCCCCTCCAAATAGTCTGCCACCAGCCGCCTGAGGTACAGGGGCACTCCATGGAACCGGAGCGCCTCCCTGATGTAGCTGAATGGCAGACTATTGAAGGCGTTGGCGATGTTCAACGACACCGCCAACAACACTCCTTTTCCGGCGACAGCCTCCGCAGCCGTCTGCCTCAGGCGTAGCAGGGCCCCGATGGTCGAACGCCCCCTCCGAAACCCAAATTGAGCGTCCGACAGATCGGGCCCCACCTCCTCCAGGTGCTGGACGATGCGGGCAGCGAGGACACGCTCCAGCAGCTTACCCACATCGTCCAGAAGCACAATGGGCCTGTAGGCCGATGGCGAATCTGGAGGCCGTCCCGGCTTTGGCAAGAGAACCAACCTCCCTTCCTTCCAGCACTCAGGGAACTGTCCAGACGTCAGACAGGCGTTGAACAGTCGCCTGAGGCGAGGTTCAAGATGCTCGAGGCGCAACGTCAACACCCGGACTGGGAATAATTTACCCCCTAGAGGGCATCTAACCATACCGTATCATTCAATTTATAAAATATTTCCAAGTTCAAAACTATACATTATAAAAATTTTGTTACTAAAGCAGCGACGTTACATAAAATTTTAAAGTAAAACGCAACTCAATTAACAGTATATCAAAGACTTCTAACTTTACTGGCGTAATGGCCTAGTGAGCATAGATGTTACCAGAAACTGTAATGAATATTAGTTAGAACCTTCTAATGTCGAGTTAAAAATATAATCTAGCACTATCCTACTAATATTATAAACGCGAAAGTTTGTAATAATGTATGGATGTGAACATCTTTGTTGCTCTTTCACGTAAAAACTAGCAAATGGATTTTGATGAAACTTTATAGTAATATAGCTTACACATCAGAATAACACAAAGGCTATAATTTATAAAGATATTTTGTAAATAGGCTAAAATATAACGATAAAAATTGCTTATGTCAGAAAAAAACGCCCATCTGCGAGCTATTTTTGCATACGCTGCAAAAATCTTGAAACTCAGACTAATGTTATGTATTGTGGAAATGTACCTCTTAAATAGTTATACAAAAAAGTCCGCGACATCATATATCTATTCTTAATATGTAAGCATTTATCGTTAAAATAGTAAATTCAAAATAATTTGGTATTTATTGCCGATGCACATTTTATAGTAACGAATTGATTCTGTTTGCATAAAACAAATGCTTTTATTACTTTCGATATTTAAAGTACATATTTTTTGCCTTTTACCGTGTGTCGTTTGGTACAGTATTTCAAAATTTAGGACATTAAGAGTGCGCAGTGCTGTGGTCAGGCGGCAACCGGGCGCACTACAGAAATATGGCAAGAAAGAAGATCGCCGATTGTGCGACCCGAATACAAGTAAAGACGTGAGAACAGTCATCGTTGATGATTGTTGTATTTTTGATAGCACTATCGATTTGTAAATAACATACTATACCTGTATATAATAGATAGGTATTGAAAGTTTGTGATATGAAATATCTTTTTGCGCGCCTTGGCAGTAAAATTGTGTCGACTACTGGAAATACTGGAAATGATAGATTGGGTAGGTACTAAGGCAAATGTGGTCATGCTGTGATACTAAGCCGCTCTTCTCTATTCATTTGTGTATGCAGGCGTATGACAGGGGTAGCTGTCTAACATAAATGTGCCATTAAATAATTAAATATTACCTAATCCTTACTAATGTATAGATGCGAAAGTAACTCTGTCTGTCTGTCGCTCTTTCACGCCAAAACTACGGAACCGATCTAAATGAAATGTGGTACACAGATAGTCTAGAGCCTGATAAAGGACATAGGCTAATTTTTAATACAAAAAAAGGGTTGTAAAGGGGGATGAAAAGTTGTAAGGAATTATCGTAATTTTTAAAGCCAGAAGCTTGAAACTTATTTTTAGGCTATTGATTAGATATAAATAAATATGACATTAGCATGTAAAAATTTACCCTTAAGGGAAAAATTAAAAATAGGGGATGAAAAACTTTAGGAAAGTAACCTTTTACGCGAGCGAAGCCGCGGGCAGAAGCTAGTATTTAATAAAAATAAGAAAATCATTATCAGAATATAAAAATAAAGTAAGAAAAAGCCATTTCAGCAAAAAAACACATAATGAAATAATAAACTTAACAAAAAAAGTAAACCCTGAACATTTTATAAATAATAAAAAAGTGTATGTGTTTTGCCAAAAAAGTTCCAGGTCAGCATAACCTACCTAGATAGTAAGATATCTAATACTGATATTCAGTTGAAAATCCATATGAATGACTGAAGGATAGGTGTAATTACAATAAAATAAACTGTGAAACTGTACTACAATTAATGCGTATTGGAAATAGCAGTAGAAACTTAAATTAAAACGAATATAATGATAAAAGTACAAGACTAAAACTAGACTTTGTATTTGATTTTTAATTGCCCGTCGTTTCGAATACTTCACAGCGTTCATGGTTATGAGAGGACTAGGGTGTCTCACGTTCAATAAGTCATGTTTACTACAGAAACAACACACTACTACTGAAACAACACAAATGCGATAGAATCCATAAAATGGTTATATTCCAAATTTATATCGAATCGAAATAGCTCGAATCTGATTATAGCTTGTTATGGCTGATTGCAGATAGAAAAGAAAAAAAAATCCAAATTAATACTCGACATCTGAAATCATTATTAATACTAGACTTGTGTGTCTAGTTTTTATATATCATATGTAGCATAGAGTACCTTATCCCCTAACACATGCAATTTGTTTGCATATTTGCTTGCATATTACATACATGCAAATGTTTTAAGCGTACAAAATATGTTTTGTATGCTCAAGACAGCGTCGGTAAATTAAAACAACTTCAAAAGCCTTCTATTTGTGGAGTAGTATTGCAAGTTGTAGTAGATATTGCCCATTTTTAAGCTGAAGATCTCTAATAACTGGTACTATTATCATAAAACAACGATAGATACTTATACATCATCATCCCGCATAGAAGGAAAGCTGGACATAAATTATTATTATTTTTTAAGCATGCAACCTAAAACAAAAAAGCTAAACCGAAATCCGGCTGCCAACTGTGGCGTTTATGAAAATAATCTTGGTGAGGCTTACGTCCAACAGTGAACGGCCATTGTCGATTAGATGTATGGATGGTGGATATTAGACAGCTTGTTTCTGTGTTTTCGATTATGATCTTTTAACAAAAGGAGAAACTGTAAAAACATCAAGCCTAACTTATATTTTGTGAACTCATAGAAGAATTAATATCCAACCCGCGAATTCACTCGTGTATAAAGTAACTTTGACATAGTTGAACTAATATTCCAAAGGAACATAATACTAGAACAAAAATTATTCTATATGTTAATCCAAAAAATGGTCTATATGACAATTTTCATGCAAATTTGTTTAGCAGTTTATGCGTGATTGAGTGACAAACATCCAAAGGTTTTCCTCAAAATTTCACATTTGTAATATTAATAGGATAGTGGGATAAATGACGAAATCATTACCGCTATAATTCATTTCCAAGGGTCTTGAGTCGGAATACTTTAGTTCATAGATCAGACCTCAAAATAAGTCCACTAACCCTTATAAATTATTGTTAATTACTCTTCTTGTTAGGTTACCGAGTACAATCGTTGGAATTCGGAAGATTACTAAAATGAAAATCGGCTTAGTAAAGATTAAATATGAATAGGCGTTCCGCTGTCTTTGAGCGCTGCCCTGTTTCACGAGACGCAGCGATAAGATTAATGAAATACGAGAAATCTGATTACGCGATCAAAGGATGTATGTACTTGTATCATTGTCAGTTATATATTTCAGGCTTTCATTTGAAACAAATTGTATATACAAATTTTAACGCCAAATTTTCTTAAATATTTTATATCCTCTCAAGTTCACTGGTACAAATGTGTGATTGTCAATTATAACATTACCTACTGATGGTTTCAGATGTTGCGAGTATTACACATTTGAATTAAAACTACTTTTACGGATTCTATCGCGTTTGTATTTGATTTTCAATTTCCCGAAGTTTCGAACATTTTACAGTGATCATGGTCACGGGAGGACTAAAGTGTCTTACGTTCAAGAGTCATCGTTATTACAGAAATTTATATCTACCCGCTACAGTATCAGTTATTAAAAGTTTGACTCACATTTTAATACAAATTCATTGCCCGCACAAAAAGAAAATTATATAGAGATGATAAGACATATAAAACGCATATAGCATCTATGCGAGAGAAGGAAAACTCAAAGAAAAAACTCTATACGTCGGTATAGAGTCTGACCAGCTTGGTTTAGTAGGTCAAATTCCCTTCCATTAGGAAGGAGGCTCGCGTCCAACAGTAGGACATATATGAGCTGATTAAGATGATTAAAAATAAGTTTTTATTTACACACTGAATACGTTTCTTTTATATACAGTCTCTTTAACTTAATATGTATGAGAATTAATTGTCTAGTACTAAATAGAACTGTTATTAAAATTTAGCTTAATAACCCAATGATACTTCTGACTGACCACGGCCCTTAGAAGTTGGCTATAAGCTAGTTCTGTTTGCCTCTATCCTCTAAAATAGCCATCGTATAAAAGCAATAAGTTAGCTCTTTGGACATACATATATAGACTGATGTTGAAATGTAAAGTAAAATTCTTGTTGCTCTAGAAAATATATTTTTGTGTAAATAATAATTAAACTAAGCCAAGAAAATATGTTTATTTTTTTTAATCTTTATTATCACTTTTACACACATTACTTTTACTTTTACACATTAGTCATACGACAGTCTATTACAAAAATATAACCTTTTAGACCTTAAATCGAGGAGGATACAGATGCAAGTAATGTTTATCCATGACATCTGTCATAACAGGTACGACTGCCCTGATATTGTCAATAGAGTTACCTATATTGTGTCTATAAGATCGTGTACACGAGCCTGTCGTCCACCTCAATTCTTTGCTATACGAACCTCACGCACCAATGCAGGCAAGCGTGCACCCATTCGTCGTGTACTTCACACTTATAACTATAATTGTAGTGAAATCGATATTTATGCGAACAGCACTGTTGTTTATAAAAGAAGGGTTGTTAAAAAAATATCTGGACTTAATACTGTACATTGGATGTAAATACATAAGATAATTATAACATATCTACTACAGTATATCTTACTACATAATTATTTGCTGCTATGTGTATATGTATGTATGTGTATATGTATGTACGTGCGTGCGTGCGTGTGTATGGGTATATATTTTTAACTATAACTAAAAATAAAAAAATAATAAAAAAAAACATATATGCGGGTCTTTTTCTCTCACCCTGTACTACTTTTATATGAATATGTATATTTGTCCAATCGGTGGTAAACGGTGTGGGTATCACTTTTTTTTGAATATTGTATAGCTTCAAACCACTATAACCAAACTTCATTGTCATATTGTTTGTTTACCCAATAAAGTGAAAAAAAAATCACCCTTATCACACTTTCCTCATCATCACCAATTGCAGTTATCTCAATCATTTGAATTCGATGTAATACGTCTTCTAATTCCACACAACCTTTTTCAACTCAAAACTTTTTTGGTATTTCATATTTTCCTTTATTTTTATCATATTTTATATCTGTTTTCACTCCCTTCTGTTTAAAATATTTTGTGAACCATCTCTCATTTGCATAATAGCTATTTCTAAACTTATTATTAAATTACATTCTAATGTAAAAAATAAACCAAATATTTTCACTTCAATTTCTATTAAAACAGTTCAGTAAAAATAATAAATAAAAATCAAATATTAATTAAAGTTGTTAATGTCCAAAAGAAAAGCGCCTTAAAATAATACCCAGAAAATAGAACATTTTTCTTATACAGTTTTTATCGTCATAATCACGGCCACTTAACATCTAATTCCATCTTGACAACCTAAAGCTCTCAGTAATTAAGAGGCCAATCACCAACGTTTATAAAAATGCCATAAAATAGGCTTATGTTCGCGAGTGCTCAAGACTTAAGCCACAAGTCTAGAGCACGTCGGTAATTGGACCCAAAAGCGCCTTGAGACCCTATAATCCCTCGTTTAGAATTAAAATATCCAATAGGAGGGTCGGTCTTTGTAGCCAACACGTGATAATTATGACTTACAAAATTATTATAGATTTTTTTTCGCCCAAATCTTTAATTTTAATTCAAAGGTTTCCTGTTTGTCAATTATAAAGAAATCAACAGGCAGAATATACGTATTACAACGAGGAAAATATTGATTTCACAAATAATTAAATTGGTAATTGTTAATATATTATACAAATTACTGAAATTTAGCATTTAATATGCTTGATTATTTATAAAAACCGATTACGAGCGAAAATTGATTGTCACAAGTGGGAGTCGAACCCACACCTATTGGAAATCCGTTCCAATCGTGCTAACACTTACACCACCGTGAACTATTGTAGAGCATTCAATTCTCGCATCGTATTATATTTTCGGATTTCCAATAAGTGCAGGTTCGAATTCCACTTGTGATAATCATTTTTCGCTCATAATCGGGTTTTTATAATGTATTATATTTTACTACAATTAAGACGATAATTATTTGAAATAAAACTATATTTTACGGATTCTATCGTGTTTGTATTTGATTTTTATTTACCCGAAGTTATTGAACACCTTACAGAGTTCATGGTCACAGGCGAATTAAGGTGTCTTACGCAAACAAGTCATCATTTTTACAAAGATTTATATCTACCCGGTACAGTATTAGTTGTTAAATTTTGACACACATTTTTGATACAAATTCATTGCCGGTGCAAAAAGAAAATGATTCCATACGAAGAAAAGATATATTGTTTATGATCAATTATTATTAAACATTAAATTTATAATAATTATTATATTCTGGCAATTTACTAATTTATAAAACTAATAAATCTATTGATTTACTACCGGAACGCCGAAAACCGAAATACGACCATAATGAGAAAGATCCGACAAGAAAACGTGTATTGTTTTGCGTCAAATTTATTCAATTAGTGATTACCACCAAACAGTTACACCAAGATGGCGGGCCTCGGAATTCTGCTCAATAAAGCAAACATCGATATGCATGTCAGGATATGAAATTTTATTTTGCTATACATTTTTAAATCCAATCATTAAACATTTAGATTTATTAGCGTTCAGTACAAGATAGTTAGCTTTATATGAGAGAGAAAGAAAAGAAGAATAATTCATAATAAACCCTATGCCAACCCATCTGGCCACCGAAGACAAGGATCGGGTTCCGGTGGCTCGCTCGCACGGCGAAGAGAGGCGCATTGCAGGGTGGGTCTATGGAGCCACCGAAGACAAAGATCGGGTACCGGTGGCCCGCTCGCACGGCGAAGAGTTGTTTTCAGGGTGGGTCCATGGGGTTGCGCGCCGCCTCTTCCGTCGACACGGGCCGATTTGCCAGGGCGCGACCACATCCATGGTCCACCTTGCAAAGAAAAAAAAAAGGGTGGGTCTATGGGGTCGTGCGCCATCTCTCCCGTCACCCAGGATCGATTTGGCGCGGCGCCACCACACAAAAGCCCACCGCAAAAAAAAATGCTAACTCATCTAACCAGATATAGTAGGTCTATTTCCCTCCGATTGCAGAGGCAGCTCGAGCCATTAGTGATACATATACAAGCTGAGATGATGATGATTATGATAAGATCCAATATTATATTGACTGTTAGATTGATGAGCAGTACAGAAAGATATTTCACAGTAACGAAAAAAAAAAGACAAAGAGAAATAATATTTATTTTTATACCGAACACAAATCACAAATTTTTGGTGACGGCTATAATTCTCTCAGTTTTTCCTTGTGTAGTACAAGGGAAAACTATATACGATAGTTTCTGCTTACCAGAAGTTTGTCAAAAGCGTGAATAAAATACGTGACCAAGTTAGTAACTATCTGAGTTTTCCGTCGAGGATGACTATTTTGATTTTGCGTATAAATGTATATATATGTATTTATTTGTATTTTATCTGTATATATAATAATTAATACATTAGTTTAGATTTATGTTATGTATACCTATATACATACATATCATCACGCCATATCCCTTGCAGGGTAGGCAGAGAGAACAGAGTGGCAGAGAACTCTATCCTTGCATACTTCACTCGCTTCCTCAACATTCATAATTCTCTTCATACACGCTCGCAGGTTTCGGAGACTCTTGACTCCACCTTCCTTCAGTACGTGACCAATCTGGTCTAAGTAGGTTAGTCTCGGTCTCCCCCGGTACCTACATCCTTCCACATTCGCATTGTATATCTTATTAACTAGACGTACGTTCGACATTCTTTCCACATGTCTGAACCATCGGAGCTACTCTCTTTCATACCTACTTGCTCTCTTACGTCGTCGTTATGATATGTATATATATATATATATATTTATATTCCTATGTTTTTAAAATTAATGGATATAGGATATATTACAGCAGCCGCCTCGTTTCTCTTGATTTGACGATTGTAAATTAAGCGGAAAGTATGTTAAATTAGCCCTAAGAATACGATCCGGTCACTTTCAAATAGCAAAATATGCATCATTTGCAATACTAAAGTACAGTTAGGTCACTGCCTACCAACTAAATCACGCTCACCGAACGAAGAGCACATTGCTACTGCTCAGACATCGATTTTCTGCGATTGTGATACTACCTCGGACTGATCGGTTCGTGGCTGTAGAGAGAAAATTGTCAATAGTGTACTTCTACTATTGTTACTGCAAGAAAAGAAAAACTTACATTAAACTATATGACAAACTTAGCATAGTTCTTTTGAAATAAAGCTATTTTTATGGATTCTATCGCGTTTGTATTTGATTTTTAACTGCCCGACGTTTCGAATAATTTACAGCGTTCATGGTCACGGAAGGACTAAGTTGTCTCACGTCCAATAAGTCATCGTTATTATAGAGATTTATATCTACCCGCTACAGTATCAGTTATTAAGTTTTTCACTCACTTTTCTATACAAATTCATTGCCAATACAAAAAGGAACTGATTCTATATATAACATTTTATATTGTTTATGATCAGTTATTAACATTTAATTTATGATAATTGTTATAGTGTGGCAGTTTACTAGTTTATAAAACTAAGAAATCTATTCAGCTAGAGCCAGATCGGAACGCGGCCACACTAAGAAATTAAATACAAACTTGGATAGAATCCTTAAAAATAGTTTTATTTCAAATATACTCGCGTAAACATCAGAAATCATTAGTATAATTCATCATTTTCCATTCCATTATGAAGCAGACTTTTGTCTAATAGTGGGACGTACATCCGGTAAAGAAGAAGTAGCTTAATATTTATCACAAATCTTATCTGAATAAATATTGTACTCCACTTTATCGTTTCCTTTAATGTCTTACCCTATCATCGCAACAATCTTAAGTGTTTCAGACTATCTGATAAATCAATGGAATAGCTTTACTAAGAGCAAGAGGGTAATTTATAGACTGTAAATTGAATTTCCATCGTGCAACGGCGCCTATAATTTGGAACTTGACTTCAATACTGTAATTTGTTTATTTGGATTGTTTGCCAACTAGTTCTTCTACTTTATAACTTTGAATGCACATTTTTATTGAAATATCTATTATTATATATACGCTATGATATATATGTTAGTTTTAAACTATGTATTACGTAATTCTCCATATTATGAAAGGCATTTTGAAACACTGAATTGTCATTTTGAATATTATTTTATCCGTTAATTTTTTTTTGTTCTGTTCGTCCTTTCGGACAGGCAAAAGGATCAAAGCCCATACAGCCAAGTCTTATTTAATTATTTTTCATATATTGTTCATCATTTCTTCATATTATGTAGCCTTAATAGTCATTGTCTGTCAGTAAGTCAAGTCATTACCATTAATCGGGCGCTGATAACCTAATCAATGATTTTCTTTGGGAATTTTGGGCAAATATGAAAATACACGTAAACCCCTATTATACCATATTCACTACACTTCAGCACTTTAACTGTACCATATTGCATAAAATACCAGCAAACTTATTCAATATAACACCACAAAACACTAAAGAAATGAATATAATACAAGAGCGTGACATGACATTTCCACATTCGCGCCAAAACTCCTTTATCCGTTAAAACTAAATAAACATGAAAGACTTCTTCTTCTTCTTAGATATTGGCAATCAGCTACATATACGAGCTATTGGTGCCAGTGTCAAGTTATAAATATTTTCACGTTTTTAGTCTTTCAAGTTAGTCATTGTCTAATTAAAATTGTCGCCATTAACAGTGCAATGGCCACACTGTTAATGGTATCTTGTGGGAATTTTGATGGAAAACGTAAACGTTGTAAAGCACTTTTATATGATATTCACTACATCCCAGTAGTTCCGCCGCTTCATATTAGATAAAATGCCTTCAAAATTATCTAATATAACACGTTAAAACACTAAGATATCGAATATAATATAAGAGCACCACATGACGTTTTCAAATTCCCGTCAAAAGTGATGAAAGACTTATCTGAGGGATTTCGTTTGAAAAAAAAAATTAAATAACATATCACATTAAACCATTTAGTTGGTAATTCAATCATTTTAATTGTCTTTGGTAATATTAAATACAAAAAGGCACTCAGAAATATAAATAAACTCCATCTTTTGACAACGCCTCATAAACTTTGTGCGTTTCACAATAACGTACTAACTGTAAATATATTTGTTTTTCATAGTGTAAATGGCTACAATTGAAATAAAAAGATGTGGTGTTTACATGAGTTTTGTAATGCTTCAATAGTTGTCACATTTTATACTGACTGTTTTGTAATAAGAGGCCATTAAAATATTTTTATTAAATATAATAAAATTAAGAGTGACTCGTAGGGTTCGAAAGAGGATCCGTCGCTGGCGACCGGGGCGGCGTGGGCGCGTTTTCCTGCGCCTCATGCCGCCCTAGCCCGCGGGTGACTGAACCGGGGAATTAATCCGTCACCCACTGAGAGGCTGACCGCGCAAGAAAGGATCGACTTCCTCCCCGTTAGGGGGGGACGTTGCTCAAGGACAGGGTACCCCTCAGGGGATATTCCGTCGGGCCAGTCACTGACGACAAGTTCAACGCGGTCGCGGAAAAGCCGGTCCAACGACGAAGGCGAGGTTCACGGGTTACGGGTGTGCGTGCTTACGCCCCTCTGTCGTCCCGGACTGAGTTGTGCGAGGAGTGTGATGATCGTAGCCCACCCAAAAAAAAAGTTTCGAAGGAGGATTCCAACTTACGAGTATATCCCCGTTCTTAGCAGTTCTGTATTATGATTAGTATGGTTATTTTATATTGCTCGTTTTAATATTGTAGAATCTGTAATTATATCCTCGTTTCTCTTCAACATAAATGATATGGACCATTAGATTTTCTAAGTCTTTTTTTTTGCGGTGGAGTATGGAGGTGGTCAGGCCTCGCCAAATCGGTCCGGGGCGATGGAAGAGGCGACGCGCGGCCCCATAGATCCACCCTGCAAAACGCCTCTCTTCGCCGTGCGAGCGGGCCATCGGTACCCGATCTTTGTCTTCGGTGGAGATTTTCTAAGTCTAAGGGTAGGAATTACCACTTCTATAAATAAGTGAGGCAGTTGCTTATTTGCCACTTTTCGGAATTAATTATTTAAAAAAAATGTTGGTGAATTTAGGCCAAGGTCTTTTTGAGAAAAATATTTACGGCCCATTAAACTCTACTGATAATCTGTTAGGAAACTTTTAACATTAGCCGCATGACTCTGTGTATCTTAAAGTCCTCCAAGGGCGAAATCCCTTTAATGAAAAGTTAAAGAGAATTTTGACAAAGCATACTTTATTATGTTTTATTATGTCTATAGAATTTTGTTGTATTTGGATTCCTAATCTCAGTGATATAGTTCCTAGAATAATTATATAGTAACTATATAGAATAATTATATATTAACTAAACATATAATTTTACTGAACTAGCATTTTTTGTATTTTACAAAACAAATAAGTGGATATCCAGTTATCAAACAAGAATACAACTCCCAAATAGTTGCCTGCAACTTTAACAATCCCTCAGTTGTCCTGCTCATTCTATGATGGATCGACATTGAATTTTAATCTTTAACAATTATTTTTTTTATGTAGCATTCATAAGTTATAGTACACTACTGCAGCGGCCAGCAAAAGAGGCATTGATGGACGAATGTGTAAATGTACATACGTAAGTCCATCAATGACTAGTTGTGGCCGCGGCTTGTATAGTGATTTTCTCAAATAATGCACGGAAATTAAAACTAAGTAATACTAAGTAGAACTGTATACATAACGAATAACGAACAACATTTTTCACGTGCTATAGGGTTCCTTTGCTTTTTTTTCATTATCAAACAGGTTTCTTTTTCAAGACAGTTCGAAATTTAAATAAAATTCCTAAAAGTTGCCTCCTTAGTTGCAATGTATTGAAGTAACAAATCATTCCGTTTTTAAAATACACGATAGATATGAATTTTAGAATTAGAATTAGAATTTTTTATTAGTGTGATAATGGGTACAATTGGTCTTATTATTACATTACATATGAAGTCCTCCAAAATCTGCCAGTTGGCTTACACTGTTAACAAAATGTACAAGTTTATCAATTTATTGTGTATTTTAACATGCATGTCATATATAAGAGGCAAAGGCAATAAGTGAAATGTCATCTAGATAATAAATTGTGGAACATGTCAAGTTTCATAGTAATTCACATATATTCACATGAATTCACATATATATTTATTTGGCCGCTAAAACACGACAGATATGGATTTTCATACATTTTTTGGCGGCCGCTACTCGCATGTGTTTGGTCAGTACAGTAATATCGATTTATCTCGAAGAAGGTTGTAAAAATAATGCACAAATTTCCAAGCGTGTTTGAGAAAAAATATTTTACACAGTATAAATACTAGTATCTAGCCACTTTCATAATTGTTGGTGTCATAAAAAATGATGAATTTGTTTATGAAGAATCTAAAATTTTTGAATACAATAACTCCTGCAATCAAAAGATATGCAAATTATATTTTGTTTTATATAAAAACGAAACACCTTTTTAAAATTTAAATTAAAAAATATAAATAAATTAATCTCTTAATTTTTTTGAATATAATTTTAATTTATATTAATTGATTGATAGTTTGATAGTGGAGCGGGTATAAAAGGCGTGCGTACAGTCAATCGGAGCGCATTTGAAGCCGAACCGTCCTGAGGATGCCTCGTTTAGAGGCGAAACACGTGTCGAATCTTTATTCGAAGTTCTGCGGAAAATTGCAAGTAGAAGTTCTGGAGACGGTGCTCATCACAGGAGTAAGATTTCCTTATATCCTATTCCACCTTGATCCCATCCCGTATTCCTTCCTTTCTTGAGGTGTACGGTATATTGATTAACCGTGGGAAAGTGGTGGGTTTTCCTTCCTCTCCTCCATTTTATAATAATTTATATTAACTAACAGAGCTGTGTGGTAGCAGTTACAAATATTACCAACAGTTATTTTGTTCGGGGATATCATGAAAGACGACTAAGAGCCTTATAACCACCTGGGCCAACTCCATCTGATGCCGTTTAGTCAACAATTACATTCCCAAGGAAGGTTGACGTCTGGTAGGCGGCCGGTCATAAAACTATTGCCAATAACTTTTACAATATGTACTATGAAATAAGAGTACGCACTGTATCGACTCCAAGTAATTAGGATGGTAAGAGAATTTTTGTTTTTTATTGCTTATAGTGGCAAACGAGCTAGCAGCACACCTGATGGTAAGTGTCACTGCTGCTCAAGGACCTTTGCTCTAAACAAGGCTATAGTTAGGCCGCTGCCTACTGTTACAATCCCCAAATCCACCCAGTTGGGCTTCCGGCTCTCTCGCTCACCGAACGAAGCGCAATAGCACATTACCATTACTCAGACGTCGAGCTTCTGCGAGAGTGTGATACTACCCCGAAGGGACCGGCCCGCGGCTGTAGACAGAGAACTGTCAACAGCGTGGTCCTACCACTATTGAATGATGATTATCTCACAGATGCTATGCTTGCATTATTTTTATTAATTTCATATAAAAAATATTGATTGTACTGCCGACATTTTTATATGTCCAAAATGTATTATATATATTTGAAATATATTATTATATTTGAAACAACATTTGAATTCTGTCCGTGTTTGTTTAATTAAGGTAGCCGATTTTGATGTATATTTTCAAGTTAACCAACAATTTTGAAAGGGCCTTGTATTTAATTAGTTTGCATAAACAACAAGACATCTTTGAAATTGGGACGGTTGAAACCATTTTGCTATAAATATATATGAATATATTTTGTCCTGTTGATTAATTTTGATTATCTAAATAAATTTCCATGAGATATTTTACGTAAATATTATAGAGAATTACTTATATAAGTTTTGAAGAATAAATAATAATATTTATTATTTAATCTTTAACTTAAAAACACTTTTATTTACAACGAAAAAGTATATAAATACTTCTTGCACCAGCAAGAAGTAGGCATACTAGTGCCTATCCCCTAGTAAGCAGTAATATATACATATCATCACGCCATATCCCTTGCAGGGTAGGCAGAGAGAACAGAGTGCCAGAGAACTCTATCCTTGCATACTTCACTCGCTTCCTCAACATTCATAAGCATTGTATATCTTTTTAACCAGACGTTCGTTCGGCATTCTTTCCACATGTCCGAACCATCGGCGCATTCCCTTTCGCATCTTTACACCAATACTCTCTTTCATACCTACTCTCTCTCTCTTACCTCGTCGTTACGAATGCGGTCGGTCAGCCTAACTCCACAGATTTTCCGTAGAGATCGCATTTCGACCGCATTAATTTTACTTTCATATTCTTTTCTGCATACCCAACTCTCGCTTCCATACAGTAATGTTGGGACAAGCACTGCGTTATGTATTGCTAAATGTGCCTTCTGGCTGAGGTGGTGGCTACCGAGATGTTGTCCCAACGCTCCGTTCACTCTATTTCCCGCATTCACTCTTCGCTCTATATCAGTGTTGTACTTTACATCTCGGCTAAATCCACATCCAAGATATACAAATTCAAGTTCATTCAAAGAATAATAAGATATCTAGATTTTGCAAGATATATTTCTACATATCCGTAGAATAAAGTTACATCTGCATAATCACTTTAGAGAAGAGCTATTTAAAATTTGTCAAATACAAAATCAGCAACATCACTTTTCTTAATTATTTTGTATAGGATTGATTCATTTCTTAATGTTAGTTCTCTTTTATATATAGATCAGTTTGGCTTTATAACTACAATAATAACGATTTGGTATCATAATTATACATAATTTTGTTCTTCGTATAGGTCGGTTTAATCATAGCTATTTGAGTTTGATGATAATCATCATATCTTACAAGACGCTACGGAAGGACAGAGCTGTGGATCTCATATAAGGTATCACAGCATTATAATGAGTGCTGAATCCTTTTACTTGCTCGCAAGAGGAACTTCAGCTCTTATATCAAGTATTTACACATCTCTCGGCTCATGTTTTAGTAATTATTATAATATTAATTATATTGTAAACTGATGTGTCTTTCTGTGTGGGAGAAATAAACTATTTTCTTTCTCTCTTTCTTAATCCTAAATTAAAAGAATTTGTCTTCTTAAACCAGTACTTGACACTTTTTCTAATTACATGTCCTAATTGAATAACGAAGTTGTATAAAGTATATAAATTATTCTATACTAAATGGAATGTAATTAACTTTTTCAAATATCCAAGCACCCATAATAATTCCATTTTGTTGGTTTATTTTCCTTTAAAATTGAATAAAACTATATCTTTTATTAATCTCATTAGACATTTCTACATTATACCTCTGACATTTTACTAAAAGCACCATAGCTAATAAAACGAGACGTTTATATAAAAATATTCGAATATCCCATTTCCCAACAGTTTTTTTTTTCTATATATGGAATTGTATTACTGATGTGAATCTATGTATGGCGAGAGAGAACTGTCGACCGATTTATATTGGATTCTTATGCTTCAAATACTCTACAAAGGAATCGTGAATTCGGAACACATTCTGCAGAATCCTTTATCGAATGACAAAAAGCTTGTTTCGATAAAATAGAAATAATTACAAACACTATAATATCTCTTAAACAAATATTTAAGTACAAACACTTTCAAAATGATTTGTAGTAACTAGTTAGGAAAGTATATGGCTAGCTAGTTTTGTTGCATAGATGGCGTAGTGGTCAAGATACCGATCCACTGGGTCAGAGGTCACGGGTTCGATCCCTATGTAGGAAATTGATGTTCAAAATCTTGGTGTAATTTGTATCCATTTTTTTATTGCACTTGGTGGCAAACGAGCAAGCATTACACTTGATGGTAAGCGTTAATGCCACCCATGTTGATCTTCTGCGAGAGTGCGGTACTATCCCGGACGGACCAGCCCGCGGCTGTAGACAGGAAACTGTCAATAGCATGTTCCCACCATTACTAAAATGATTTTATTGTATGTTTGTAAATACAAGAATAGGTTAGGTTAGCCCTAATGCAGGTTCGATATCTTTAAAAAAAAAATGTCACCACTCCTTACTGTCTCATGGGAGCTATAAAGGAGTTGAGGTTTCCTAGGAAACTTACAGCATTAACTATTATACAATGGCTAATCCATCCGCTAAGCATGGTGAATCACCGCACAAAAAAATGTAATTGCACAATTGCTGTGTAAATTTTGTATTAAAGATTTCTTACATATTATGATATGTATTACATTATTAAATTCGTAACGACGATGAAAGAGAGCGAGTAGGTATGAAAGAGAGTATTGGTGTAAAGATACGAAAGGGCATGCTCCGATGGTTCGGACATGTGGAAAGAATGCCGAACGAACGTCTGGTTAAGAAGATATACAATGCGAAAGTGGAAGGATGTAGGTACCGAGGGAGACCGAGACTAACCTACCTAGACTAGATCGGTCATGTACTGAAGGAAGGTGGAGTCAAGAGTCTCCGAAACCGGCGAGCGTGTATGAAGAGAATTATGAATGTTGAGGAAGCGAGTGAAGTATGCAGAGATAGAGTTCTCTGGCACTCTGTTCACTCTGCCTACCCTGCAAGGGATATGGCGTGATGATATGTATGTATGTATGATATGTATTTACGCAAGAACTTTTAGTAAAATTCAAACAAAAATGTGCATGTTTAGACGTCTGTAAACTTTTATCATCATCTCAGTTTATATATGTTGGGACATATATGAGCTGAGATGATGATAAAAGTTTACAGATGTCTCTTGGGCTCCAGTCTCGTCCGTAATCTGAGGGAAACTGACCTACTACACCACGCTGGTCGGACGTGTTGGTATAGTGTTTTGTTTCGAGTTTTCTTTCTCTTGCGTAGATGTTATATGCATTTTTATATCCCTTAGTCGTCTCATACGATCACCCACGGGTAAAATAAGGGGTGGTGAATTGTATTCTTACTCCGTCACCACACGGACAGACTTTGATGTAAGATTTTAATTTCAAATTCGGCCTCTGCACACGTTAACATATACATCTGCTAAAAGAATATTTAACTTAAAACTACGGTAAAAAGCAATATAGTAGAAACGATATTATCGATTTTGGTGCGATTTTCACTGAAAAAGTTATTAACTTTTTGCAAAGATTAAGTTTTACTTTTATTTCACACAGAAAATTTCACAAACAAATTGCCAATAAATTTGTATGGACCAAAAACTAGACTGGCTTTAACAAAAAATAAAAAAACTAAATGCAATTTTCAATTTTATGAATTTTATTCATAGAGCGTTAATTCTTCTATAATTTTTTAGAGATCATTCGAAGAAAAAAGTGTACAAATATAATAATTAAAAAAAAAAAACATTTAAATTTTGGCACCATACATACTTTAATTAGCTTGATATACTTTCTACAGCGTGAGGCAAAACATGGATATACAGGAAGTGACAACAGAGATGACGTCAGATAAGACTATACGGAACAAGATAACATATTGTATCGACCGCAAGTAATAAGAGTAAGATGATGATATATGACATATAATTTCATTGGCATTTCGATACAAAACGTTAATTCCAACATTACAAACAAAGATATATAATATTTTTAAGCATAGCTGAAGGATGTAGGTACGGGGGAAGACCGAGACTAACCTACCTAGACCAGATTGGTCAAGTACTGAAGGAAGGTGGAGTCAAGAGTCTCCGAAACCGACGAGCGTGTATGAAGAGAATTATGAATATTGTGGAAACGAGTGAAGTATGCAAGGATAGAGTTCTCTGGCACTCTGTTCTCTCTGCCTACCCTGCAAGGGATATGGCGTGTATGTGTATAAGCAAAGCTTCTTATCAAAATGCTTATTATTAAATGAAGCTCCATGAACCTATAAACATTTATATAAATAACTAAACATTATACAGTTATTCGTATTCAATACGCCTCACGCCATAGCTACCAGGAAGTGTAACAACGACATCATCTACGTAGATCCGCATTGGAAGACATCCATGAATCGTATCATTTGATTTCCGTTATCTTGCATTGATAGTCAAATAGTCAAAAGGGAAGAATATAATATTGGGTTCTAATACATATAAGAGAAGAGAATACAAAGAATATAGTGTATTTATATTTTTAGTATACGGCGTATACTTTTAAGTGTATAATTCACTGAAGACAAGGGCTCGATACTGGCCGTCCACGCAAAAAGGTTGTAGATATGAACGCTGCCCTAGGCGGTGTAAAATTTGGTTCCAAAAGAAGAGCTGTATACATACATACATATCATCACGCCAAATCCCTTGCAGGATAGGCAGAGAGAATAGAGTGCCAGAGAACTCTATCCTTGCATACTTCACTCGCTTCCTCAACATTCATAATTCTTTTCATAGACCCTCGCCGGTTTCGGAAAAGGTGTATAATTGTTTATAATGATGCTTTAAGACTTTTGGCGGGAACTTGAAAGCGTATTATGTGGTAATTTATGTTATATTCAATATTTTAGTGTTTTTATGTGTTATATTTAGTAATTATAATGGCATTTTTTGTAATTTGATGCAAAGGAACTGCTGGGGGGTTGTGAATATAATATAAAAGCACTTAACAATTGTTTTTGTGTATCAACCAAAATATCGTAAATATATCAGTAGCATGCATGGCCATAGTTCTGTTGAAGGCAATAAGTGATCTGACGAAACTAAAGATGTTCAAAAATCCTGATAAATTTTGAAGAAATTTGTAACTTAACACTGGCATCAATGGGCTCGTATTAATAGCTAATTGCCATTTAAAAAGAAAGGAGAATGATGCTTTATTTAAATCAACCGATCGTCGTTAGGATATTATAATAATTGCAACGCTTGTCAGATGTGTATGATGATTGATTGAGTTGATTGATTGCAATTGGTGTAATAAATTTCTCAGAAGAGTTCCATTACTCTTTCTTCATAATTACTGAACCCGTTTTTATACTTGCCACCTTTACTTACCATTTAAACTCGTAAAAGTCCGCTGAGGCATCAATATAGTAGAAGAATGGATAATAGAACTTGCCTCAGAAACTTCAAGATCGTCATTTCATCTGCCAAGCGTTACGAACATGCCATTGTTTTTTTTTAAGAAAGCCTGTGTGTATAGGTTAATAATTGGATGGATTTAGGAATTGTATGCTAAGTACGAAAACGCTTAAATATTGTAGCCATTCTATGTAATTTCTTTTTTTTTAAAGATGAATATTCGAGCAAAGGAATAAGTATTTTCTTGACAATTCTTTACAAATACATATTTTATAGACATTTGTCATAACAGAACCATAATTTATTTATCAGATAAATAAATGTTCCGTATAAAGATTAAACGGCACTCGACGTTAGATGTCGCTATTTATACCATCACGTGTAATATACTGTACATACACTAAACAAGCTAAAGCCACTGCTATACCTTAATAATTCGTGGATTACACAGTCCGTGATTAGCGTATACAAATAAAGTAAGCAAACACTATTTATTTCTTTTATTTGTATACGCTAATCACGGACAATATTTCTAAGACTTATTTTTCTTTGTGTCTTATAAGTTATAAGTATAAATCTTAAGATATTTCTCTTTCAAGAATTAAGTCGTCACAATATAAATAAATGAAAAGCGTTAGTGTTTTGTTACTTGAAAAAGTAATTTGATTAATATTTATGATAAAATATATCATAGCCACGAGTGATACTGATACGAATAGAGACAGATATTTTTTATTTTTTTAAAACATTTATCAAAGTTTACTTTGTATATTACTATGCTCATTGTTCTAAGAGCTCTACAGATTACTGTGAAGTAAAATACAGGAATTATTTTCTTAATAAAAAAAATATTTATATAATTATTAATATAACATACATACATATTATAGTTTAATAGAAAACATGCTACAAATAAAATATAGAATCATATATTAAGCCAATGTAAGCCTTATCTATATAAAATACACCATATAATATGTCCCAATCTTTAATATTGCAATAGAGAAAATTATATAAAAACACATCAAAGAAACCAAGATTTTCATTTAGAAATTCTTTGACAAAAATATTCATAATTTCAATATCTTTTTTGATATTGAGACGTAAAGAGCAATACTTTATTGGAAATAAGACGGGGGGGAAAAAAATATCCATATTTGCTCAATAGCAATCCAATCGAGTAGGTTGAGTGTTACAGGTCGGGGGCCCGCTTAACCCTGTTAGAAGCCGTCCTACCTTTCCAACGGAGGATGTAGGCTTTATTACCCATCCGCAGCAATGAGTTTTGTTAATAAAATTGTTTTGTACCCTTATAAGGAAAATACTTTAGATTCGTTCAAGCGGTAAGTCAACACAAAACTTTCGATACGTTTTTGCTGAAGTATTAATTTTAGGCAATACGAATAGATGATCCTTGGGGTATTATTTATTATGTATATATTTATATTGGATAGATTTATACCGAGAAATATATTTAATGTGAATGAATTTCACTCTACAAATATATATAAAGGGTCTACTTGAGTTTGAATTAAAATTCGATTTCGATATTTTAAGATTATAAATTACCTATAAACAGTATAAACTATAGTTTATTTCTTTTCTTTTTGTATCGCTTTTGGTGGCAAACGAGCAAGCCGTACACCTGATGGTAAGTGTTACTGCCACCCATGGACCTTTAGGGCCACAGCTTACTAATACAAACCCCAAAACGAAACAGCTGGGCTGCCGGCTCTCTCGCTCAGCGAACGAAGCACAATAGCACATTGCCATTACTCAGAGGTTGATCTTTTGCAAAAGTGTGGTACTACTCCGGACGGACTGGCCCGCGGCTGTAGACAGAGAACTGTCAACAACATGGTCCTACTACTAGAGTGTGGTATTACCCCGGACGGACCGGAAAACTCCCTCACAGAACGAAGCGCAAAATCAAATTACTACTACTCAGACTACTCCGGATGAATCAGCCTATAGACTGCAAATAGAAAGCTGTCAGCAGCGCTAATACTAGAAATATTTATATGTTCATTAAAAAACAAATAATTCTTAAATATTAAAATAATTTTGAGAAGAAACAGTTCAACAAAGTTCATACAATTCTTAATTTTACCAACGTCGGAAAAACCAACTTGTCTAAGATATCGCGAGGCATTTGAAAGAATCCCTCCCCAATGGAATGATGCCAAGAATGATAAACTAAGATATACGATGGTTTTGATGACGTAGATATAGGCTTATTTTATTCTATATTTACACATTATGCAACGGCGATATATTATGTGACTATGTGGATTGAATATGCATGTTTTATTTTTTCATGATAATTTGGCTAAATCATCTTTTTATACTGAGAATGTCGATGATTCGTGGTAATTTTTAAATACTGGCAACAAAAATCGTTAAATATAAGGTGTTGACGTCATCATCTTCCGTGTGGAGACGGAGTAAAAATACAATTCACTACACCCTATATATGCCACTATGAAAACTATTTCTTAGTGGCATATATAGGTATAGTGAATTGTATTTTTCCTATGATATCCAGTTTTACATTTTTTGCATAGATGTCCTATACATACTAATGCATAGGACATCTATGCAAAAAATATAAAACTGGACATGGAATACCCTATAGCGCTATACCAACCCGCCTGACCAGCGTGATATAGTAGGTCAAATTCACTACTATTGTGTAGAAGGCTTGACCTCAGCAGCGGGACATGAATGAACCGATATGTTGATGGTGACGTCACCTATTTATAAAAATGTTACTGTTGATTCTAAAAGATCTTACTCTCTCTCTCTCTCTCTCTCTCTCTCTCTCTCTCTCTCTCTATATATATATATATATATATATATATATATATATATATATATATATATCGATCGCATTCGCAATGACGACGTAAGAGAGCGAGTAGGTATGAAAGAGAGTATTGGTGTAAAGATGCGAAAGGGAATGCTCCGATGATTCAAATATGTGGAAAGAATGCCGAACGAACGTTTGGTTAAGAAGATATACAATGCGAAAGTGGAAGGATGTAGGTACTGGGGGAGACCGAGCCTAACCTACCTAGACCAGATCGGTCATGTACTGAAGGAAGGTGGAGTCAAGAGTCTCCGAAACAGGCGAGCGTGTATGAAGACAATTATGAATGTTGAGGAAGCGAGTGAAGTATGCAAGGATAGAGTTCTCTGGTACTCTGTTCTCCCTGCCTAACCTGCAAGGGATATGGCGTGATGATATGTATGTATATAATATATATATATATATATATATATTCTCTACTTCCATCGTACATATTGAAAATGTTATTGGAAAAAAAATATAATTGTTGGCTTAGGCAGAGAGCAAAGAGTATGGCTTAATAATTAAAGATACAATTACGCTGCACTATCTCCTCACAAACGCATGGAAGAATTTTAACAACAAAATTTATTTCATATTGATGGATCGCTGATCAAAACTTTTATATAGGATTTAATTTTGAGAATACTCCTTCTCTTTGCCGATTATGTTAGTAATATGCGTAACCATTAGTCATTCACGATAGCTACGATCAAGATGAGGATTGTGAATTGTATCCTTACTCCATCACAACACTGAAAACCCTAGATATAACAATAGATCTTGTGTATAATAGATCTAACTTTAAAATATACATAGCCAGTTACGTCGGAGAACAAGGGTAGTATAAATCTTTGTTAAAACAGAGCAGTACCGAGGAAGTTTATGCAGTTGGCAGTTATCTTGCGGACACCGCGCTACCAACTGTACGGAATTACATTGTACGAACCAATCAAGAGAACATCAGATTAAGGATTTTATAGTTGAATCTTTGGAAAATGGAGCTGATTTCTGGTACTGAGCGATAAAATGATTTAAGAATTTATGTGCTGTAAGTTTAATTTCCTCGTGTGATGATGAAGTGAAAATAATATTATTACATAAGCCGTATATTTTACAAAAGGTGACTCAGGGATTTTTTATTTTTAATTTTAGAAAAGATACTAAAAGACACTGCAAGATAGAGTTCTCTCGCACTCTGTTTTCTTTGCCAACCCTGCAAGGGATATGGTGTGATGATATGTATGTATGTATGTGTAGAAAAAAAATAGAAAGACATTTTTCCTTCTATTATAGAGAATCCAGCCTAGCAGTTAAATATAAATGCGTCGAAATGAAATTTATTCTCCATTAAGATAAGTTAAGGATACAATATATTACCATGCCTTATTCTTTCTGAAAGTCATAAAATTAGGCTGAGGAATAATGAAACGAATAGTCAGAGAGAAAATATACAATACCAATTAAATTGCCAACTTGTCTATCAAGTAGGGCGATTATGGTAATTTCTGATCTCTAAGAGGCCTATGTCCATGATGCATGCATAAATTTATGTATAGATAGGATAGACCATACTTTCTGGACTGGAATTTCCACAATTTTCATTAACATATTTAGGTCATACCTTTGAAAGAAAACTATTTTTACGGATTCTATCGCGTTTTGTATTTTTGATTTTCAATTTCCCGAAGTTTCAAACACTTTACAGTGTCCACGGTTATATAACACCTGTAAAATTTAAAATCAAATACAAACGTGATAGAATCCGTAAAAATAGTTTTATTTCAACTATGTAATACTCGCGTAAAAATCAGAAATCATCATACCCTTGTGATATCAAGTGACAAGAATGACGGGACAGAATCAATTCACGATTCATAAATTATTTTTTTTTATAATAGAAATTAAGACATTTTTTCATAAAAGAAAACACAATAAAGTCGAATCTCCAACGATATGAAGCTTATATAAATAATGAATAAAATTAAAGCGAAACGTATTTCATGAGCTGTCGGTTTTTTTTTCTATCAAAAAAAAAGTTTGAACAAAAGAAATTAATTTTCACAATTGTGTAATACCTATACTAATTTATAAATGGTGGGACGTCGAGCAGAATTAATTGAAGTAACCGACGTTAAATACAAAATAAATGATACAATATTTAATATTATTGTTTGAGAATTATATTTAAACATTATCATTATACCGTGTGGTGATGGACTAAGAATTATTTCAATACAATTCACCACCCTCTATATTACCCGTAGGTGATCGTAAGAGACGACTAAGGGATATAAAATACATATAACATATGCGGCCAGCGTGGTTATAGTAGGTCAATTTCCCACCCATTATGGATGAAGATCGAGCCTAATCATCACCATCATCACAGCACATATATCTTCCACTGTTGGGCTCGGGCCTCCTCCGTAATGGGAGGGAAATTAACCTACTACCGCGCTGGTCAGACGTGTTGGTATAATGTTTTGTTACGAGTTTTCTTTCTCTCGCATAGATATTATATGCGTTTTATATCCCTTAGTCGTCTCGTACGATCACCCACGGGTAAGATATGGGGTGGTGAATAGTATTCTCACTCCGTCACCACACGGAAGTCGAACCTAATAGTGGGACATATATGAGCTGAGTTGACTATTGTAATAACACTAGCGGTAGACATTTTACAGCTGACTAGTGGCGGCTACGAATACTAATAACCCTTACTTTGCTTATGGATGTCGTAAAAGACAATTAAGAGCTTCATATTGACTTAGAGATGTTCTATCTGACGCCGTTTGATAAGCAATTATATTTCCAAGGAAGGTTGACGTTAGGCAGGCGGCCGATCATAAAAATATTGTCAATAACTTTTGCAATATCTACAATGGAAGAGTACATATTGCGTCGACCCCAAGTAATTAAGATAAAAACAGAAGAATGATGACTAGCTATAGATATTTTAGAAAATGGCCTTGTACTAAGAGAATAATCGTTGTATCGGAACATTATTTAATGGCGCTTTATTGGTTTTGGACTAACAACATACGAGCAATTTATAAGCCTGCCGACCAGTATTACCAACTCGTCTCCGATTTGGCTAACCACCAGCTTCTTTACTTTAAATTCAATGAAATAGTAGAAGACTTAACAAACATTAATTTCATCATCTCAACACTTTGCCTCATATACGCGTGACTGCTAGATTTAAGCCTCCCAAATAGAAGGGAAATTGACCTAGTATACCACGTTGGCTGGTATAAAGTCTTATAGTGAGTTAAGATGTTGCTAAGATGTTGTTGCATATTATATGCCTCAATCAATTTTTAAGTCACCCACGGGTAAAAAAAGGTTAGCGAATTGTATTTTTATTCTTTCAACATACGGTGTAATAGATCATAATCATCAGCACCGAAATCTTATGCCAATTACATGGGTTCGACGCAATGTATTCTTTTTCCACAGAACCCTAGCAGATGTCATCTCAGCGTTCACACAATCCATTCATTTTTTCTTCTGTTTTTTTTAGCTTTAAATTCATGCTTAAATGTTTCCTCAAAACATTACTTTTCATAACATGTCCATACCATGTTAAGTATTCACCCTTCAACTTTTCTGGCACTGACGCAACTTTGAAAATTTCTATTATGCCTTCTTTCCTCATTTTATCCAGTATATAAATGCGTAATACTCGTTTAACTAATCATTTATTTGTCACAATTGATTAAATATTTCAATTCTAATGTGCATTTTTTTGATGTTTAATTTAATTTTTATGGTGATTTGTTTACAAAATTAAATTTCTTGAAGTGGCTTTATTACAGTTTCAGTATGCTTGTATTTAATTATGTTATGTATTTGTACTACTAGATTCATAAACTTAGTAAAGTCCTATAAACATTAATGAGTCGTTCTTTGGACGGACGCTGGCGTTCTGAATATTTAATGCGGGTGACGTTTTGCTTTCTGCGGATCTACTATTGTTTGGTTCGTTTCATTATTCAGTTATGAGTTATTGTTGCTATTTTTCAAACTTGTGTTACTATTTTCCATATCCGTTGAATACTGTTTAATTTTTAAGTATTCTTACTAGTATTTTACTAACTGTAAGATGACTGAATAAGAATGTAACTTCCACTCTTACTTGTTAGTGACTGAAAAGATGTTTTTTTTTTAAGACACCCTGCACTAAGGAAATAATCCTTGTATCCAATTAATGCAGACAAATTACATTCAGACTCACAACAACACTTTGTGGATCGCACATATTATTGTCCTGCGTGGGAATGGAAACCATGGCACTGGCATGGAAGGTCGGTATCTTATTCACTACGCCATCTGTGCAGTCAAAGATTAAGAGATGCAAGAAAATAACATCACTAGCAATAAAATGAATACTCAAAATTAATTCATAATTGTGGTATTGTATCATGGTATAATATCGTTAAATTATCGGAAAACATTCCTGCGATAAAAAAATATCCTATTTGTTAATTAACTGTTCCACAACTATTACTAATTAACTGGGATTGAGGAACAAACATCGAAACATCTTCATAAACTTTACTTTTCATAAACATGTTTATAATATAAGTGGATAATTAAACTAATGTACCTAGAACAGACTGTTCAAGTACTGAAGAAAGGTGGAGTCAAGAGTCTCCGAAACCAGCGAACGTGTATAAAGAAAATTATGAATGTTGAGGAAACGAGTGAAGTATGCAAGGATAGAGTTCTCTGGCACTCTGTTCTCTCTGCCTACCCTGCAAGGGATATGGCGTGATGATATGTATGTATGGATAAGTAAAATTCTCTACACCCCAACAATTCCACTGCATTACAAATTAATATACTATTAAAATACCATCAAAAATATTTAATAAAATACGTTAAAACACTAAAATGTTGAATAAAATACAAAATTACCACATGACACTTTCACATTCCCGCCAAAAAGCCAGATATCATCTTAGGTAGAACATAAAATGTAGTTGTTTTAGTGAAAATAGGCATAAGACTACTACTCTATATACAAGACTTAAGTTTAACGAGATCCATATACGATTTGATTGATTACAGTAGTAGGTATGTTAAAAATGCGTGTATGTAAAGAAATGTGTTCAAGTTATTACAGAATCTATGCTATATAAGCAGTGACTTGCAAACTGTCGAACATAAGGCTACGTTCGTTATATTCACAGGTTACGTAGATTCTCAGTAATATTTTCGGTTTTTTTTTTTAATAATATAACTATGTTCTTTTATTCATGTAATGACTTAGTAATAATATAATTCACCACAATATTTTACTTAAGAATGTAAAGATGATTAAAAGATATAATGTAACATAAAATCTAGGTATGATAAAGGAGTGAGGGCGACGCCCCGACAATCTTCGGGGCGTCGACGAGAGGAACCCGCGCTCTATGGGGTCACGTGCCGGCTTTCCGTCACCCCGGACCGATTCGGCGGGGCGAGACGCATCCATAGTCCACCAAAAAAAAAAAAAAGAATTGGCGATACCAATTGGTGTGGTAAATTGTTAATGGGAGTGCTACTATTCATGACCTTGGTGGTTCCTCATACGCTTTTTATGATTCCCCCGAGAAAAACTAAGTGACACATTGAACTCTTATCCCACTATGACACAAGGGAAAATATTAAATAAAATAAAAATGTTGTGTAAAAATAGTATTTCATCATTGTCTCAACTAATGGGATCTAGAATCTATTAGGAGCGATTATGGAGAAGAATTGAGTCCAGCTGGGAAGTGTCTCTCAGCTGGACTCAATTCTTCATGATAATAAGAGATTAATCAACATCGTTGGCCAGGCGGGTAGGTATAGGTTTTCATTTCAAGTTTTCCCTCTCTTTCATATGCATTTCATATTCCTAAGTCGTCTTTTACAATCATCTTTTAATTTAACGAACAAAAATAAGGAGTGGTGAATTGTATTTTTACTCTGTCACCATCTGGAGGATTTCGTATTTATACTCGGCAAAATGCTTGAAAAATACTTTTCCGAATGGTAGAAACTTAAATCAACACTTCTTACCAGCGTAGTTAGGATCAATTTCCCTGCAATTATAAATGAGGCATGAATTCAGTGGAGGGCCGTGTATGAGCTGATATGATTATTATTATAATGATTTCTAATGTTAACGCAAATATTACGCATTTAAAATGAAACTATATTTACGGATGCTATCACCTTTGTATTTGTTGGTGCTCTAAAGCGTTCAAAACTCTAGGAAAGTAAAAATTAAATGCAAAAGCAATAAAATCCGTAAAAATAATTTCATTTCAAATGATTATTATTATTAATTTTTTAAACTATTCCCTTTTAAAAAAAATTGCCATCCATAGTGGATGGCAATTTTTTTTATCGGAGACTTAATAGACAAAGCTATATTATTATTTTTTTTTTTATTGCTTTAGGTGGCAAACGAACAAGCAGCACACTTGATGGTAACTGTTACTGCCGCCCATGGACCTTTGCCATACCAAGAGTATAGCTAGGCCGTTGTCTACCAATATAAACCCCAAACCCACCCAGTTGGGCTTCCGGCTCTCTCACTCACTGAACGAAGCGCAACAGCATATTGCCATTGCTCAAACGTCGATCTTCTGCGAGAGTGTGGTACTACCCCGGACGGAACGGCCCGCGGCTGCAGACAGAGAACTGTCAACAGCGTGGTCCTACCGCTATTAAATATCAAGAGTACTTTTTTTACTACTTTAAAAAAAAAACTAAAACCAATAATAAATACTAAAACATCTTCAACTTGAGTTTCAAATCACAGCTAGTTAGTTTTGACTCTTAAAACCGACAGTTGTTTAAATCAGCTGCTGTCGACATGGAGAGTAATTTGTCAAACACTTAAGCTACTTGTGATTTTAATTAAATTTCATTTTGGTCCACGTTACGAGAATTAATCTGAGCCTATATTAGTAGATATATATATATTTGTTGAAATTAATTGTTAAGATAATTTTACATTTTGGTTTATGAATATAATTTCATATTATTTTAATGTAAATAGTGTCACTTCTTACTATTCAGAGGAAAGAGTGGAAGTCGTAATAATATCTTCATCATCATTCTCATACTCTTATCCCAATTACTTGAGGTCTATATAATATGTACTCTTCTTTCATAGTACATATTGCAAAAGTTGCAATATGTGCAGTGCAAGGCATCAGATGGATTTGGCCCAGGTCATTATAAGGCTTAGTCATCTTTTACGACATCCACGAGCAAAGTTAATGTTGCTAGTATTCGTAGCCGTTACCATACAGTGGCAGTCGTAATAGCCGGGTCAAAAATCAGCATACTTACACTCATTACAATTATAGTATTATTGTAGTTTAAAACGTTGGGATGAGAATGGATAAGGTAAGAAATGAGTATATAAGAGGAAGTTTGAAAGTGGCGCCAGTGACGGAAAAGTTGAAAAGTGAACGCCTGACTTGGTATGGACATGTGATGAGACGGGATGAATGTAATATTGGGAGAAGAGTTTTAAGTATGAATGTTGAAGGCTTTAGGGGTAAGGGAAGACTGAAGAAAAGTTAGATGGATTGCGTGAAGCATGATATGAATAGAAAGAGAGTGAACGCAGAGATGACATCGGATAGAAATGAGTGGATATATTGCGTCGACCCCACGTAATTGGGATAAGAGCAGGGTAATGATGTAGTTTAAAACCTTTTCTCATGTTTTTTCTTCTTAGCATTATATTATTGAGTACTGACCTATTTCACATTAGCCTGCTACATCTCGTTGCTTTAGTTTAAATTTTCTTTCTTTTGTAGTGATTTGTATTTGCTTAAATTCTTCAGTCTATTTATACGATACCCACGGGAAAGTAAGGTTTATTATTCTCTTACTCTGTTACCAAAAGTCAGATTATCTTAATAAGCCAATCATTCTTAATAAAAGAAAAACCTTTTTTGAGTTCCAAATGAACTACTCATTTATCATCAAATATATAAATCATACACATATATCTTTAGTTTTAAAATATTAATATAGATACTAATTAGGAACGAATATTAGTTAAAATATCATATGTTACAATAGAATTGAATTTCAATCAAATAGCGATTGTTCTCTCTAGTTTAATATAATATGTTCATTTAAGTAGGATTAATATCGTTGCCATGTAACCAAATAATAATAATTAAGCCCTTTAGAGCTAAGAGTATTGTTTTAATCATATCTCGAATACACCACAAGCCTACTTGTCTAGAATAGATCAAACGAGACCAAAACTTGAACATTAATTTAAATTAAAAATTCAAGAACGACTCGCCTGAATAGATGACTTCTGACAGTAAAGTTTTCCAATTAATTCAATGTCGAAATACATCCTATCGACACGCCCGCTCCCGCCCGACTGCGTAAATTTAAAAATTCCATTTCTAAACTACGGAATTCGGTTATGAAATGTGACGATAGATTTTATGAAGAATGAAATTCAATGAATACTATTTTAAAATTTGAATCGTTCACTGCTTTAGCAAATTCATGTAATATACCAATTAATCGCTCATTTTTCTCTTTTAAGCGTAATAATTTAAATATTTTTTGTATGTTTAATGAAATATTAATATTAGTTTGAATAAAACGGTGACATACCGCTCGAAAGTCTCACCGATTGTTAGATTTCAGACCTTTGAAAATCAATTAGGCATTCAATTAACATTGCTGCTTAAATAATTATTATATAATGAATTCTGATGTTTACGCGAGTACCTATAACACATATGAAATAAAAATATTTTTGCGGATTCTATCGCGTTTGTATATGATTTTAGTAGTGATTTGATTTTACTTGTACGTATGTGATATGTAGTATGAAAGCGTCGGGAAATTAAAAATCATATACAAACGTAATCCAAAAATAGTTTTATTTCAATAATCGCTGCTTATGAGGTATACATATTTTTTTATATAATCTAATAACTTCAGGTCATCACTATTAAAAAATTTCAACCTTCACTTTAATTTCAGGTTACTGCGGGGGTGTGTCCTTTTAGTAGCTTATATCAATATATGTAAATATATTCCTTCTTCTATCTAAAGAAAAATCTATTTATCGTACGTATTATTTTTATGTATTATTTTTGGAATACGAATGAATATAATAGTACTTTATAAGCTTTTTTCATTATCATCATCTCAGCTCATATATGTCCCACTGTTGGGCTCAGCCTCCTCCATAATGGGAAGCAAATTGACCTACTATACCACGCTGGTCAGACGTGTTGATATAGAGTTTTTCTTCTCTTGCATAGTTGTTGTATGCGTTTAATATTCCGTCATCTCTTACGATCACCCACGGGTAAGATAGGGGTTGGTGAATTGCATTCTTACACCGTCACCATACGGCTTTTTTAATTATGCAAAATTCATACAGAATTATTCTACTACCATATCTATCCTTTTATGACACGAAATCTATAAATAAGAATCAACTTAATCGACAGTGGTTATAATGGCTCATATAAATATCTATTACAAAAATTAAAAAAGGAAAAAGAATGTATTTGATATTTATTCATTCAATGTAACTAATCAAACAGTACAACGAGACTGCCTGTTGGCAAAATACTTTATCATCAATTTTGAGCTGACATGTGGTTGCCTTTGACAATTTACTTTTAAAATCGAAACTTTCGATGGTTTGAAAGCATTGGCAAATATCTATTCGGCCATTTGTGGAAGCGTAGTTCTGCGCTTTGAATAAGTCCGTCGGTACTTTTTTACAGAATATTGGCTGAGAGGAAATAATGCTACACAAAATTACTAGCGTGGTTAGCAAAAGAATAAAAACATTAATTTTTATGTTATTATTATTAGTAAAATATTTCGTCATCATCATCATCACAGCCCATATATGTCTCACTGTTGAGCTCGGGCCTCCACCGGTCTCGCACCTTCTAGTCAGACGTGTTGGTATTAATTTTGTTTCGAGTTTTCCTTCTCTTGCCAATGCAATGTTATATGTGTTTTATATCCCTTAGTCGTCTCTTACGATCACCCACGTGTAAGATAGTGGTGAATTGTATTCCTACTCCATCACCATAGGGATAGTAAAATATTTATAGAAATACAAATCTCGAAATAGTATAATCATCTACCATTTTAAAGTGTATAATCCTCTACCATTTGAAATAAAACTATTTTTACAAATTCTAAGGCATATTTGATTTTTAATTTTCGAACAATTCGAACACTTTACAACGTTCATGGTCACAGGAATAATAAGGTGTCTCACGTCCAATAAGTAATAGTTATTACAGAGATTTTTATCTAAGATTAATTCACATTCTTGATACAAATTAATTGCCAATACAGGAGAAAATGATTCTATATTAAAAAATATGGTCAGTTGAATTATTGAACATTAAGCTATAAATATATCTATACCACCCATTAACAACCACTAACCGCCCACACACAATCCACTTGAAAACACAGCAACCTGCTTACACACTCAAACACACACGCATAGGCGCATAAACATTACACAAGCGAATTTCATGTAATGGCACACCCTTACATAATAATTAAATTCTTCATTTTATCTATTCATTTTCTTCATCATTTATTTTATGTTATTTATATTATTATTACTATTGTTTTATTATTTTCTTCTTTTTTACTATCTTAGGGGTTTGCTGAAAACCAGCCGTGCATAATTACTATGCAGTACAGCGTTGAGTATTCCCATTTTATTTTTTATTGCTTATGGTGGCAAACGAGCAAGCAGCACACCTGATGGTAAATGTTACTGCTACCCATGGACCTTTGCAATACCAAGGGTTAGACCGCTGCCTACCAATATAAACCCCAAACCCAATTGGACTTCCAGCTCTCTCGCTCACCGAACGAAACGTAATAAGACATTCCCTATACTCAGACGTAGATCTTCCGCGAGAGTTGTCAATATAATATTTAATCAATTAATAAAAATTATATATTATAACTGTTGCTTGCTCCTTATGTAGTTCTTATATTGCCAATAAATCTTATTCTATTTTAAATAAATTATTTAATCCATAAAAATAGATTTATTTCAAATGAGTATACTTACCCTACTATCCCTAAATGTAGGCCTCATAACCAAGCTCAAAGTCGCTCAGCGTGTTATGGAGAGGGCTATGTTCAGGATTTCTTTGCGAGATAGAATTCGTAATACAGAATTCCGCAGAAGAACAGGTGTAACCGACATAGCACGAAGAATTAGCACGCTGCAGTGACGATTGGCAGGTCACACCGCTTGAAAAACCGACAACCGCTGGGGAAGACAGGTTCTAGACTGGCGACCACGTACCGGACGACGCAGTGTATGACGCCACAACTAGGTGGACAGACGACTTGGTGAAGGTCGCTGGGCGTCGATGGATGCAAGCGGCACAGGACCGCACTCTGTGGCGTAGCATGAGGGAGGCCTACGTCCAGCAGTGGACAGCGATAGGCTCAAATGGGTATACTTACGTAAACATCAGAAATCATTATCTATCATGATGTAATCTGAGTATGTAATCTGAGAATGTAATGATGTAATCTGAGAATGTAATTTGAGTTTTTAGGATTTTCAACTATCATGTGATTTTTTAGATTAACTAGTTTTACTAGAGTATCTGTTTTCACAGAGAGAATGACCTCTGTTCTTCGCTGTCTAAATATATAGTATAGGATTAAACTAGATGTCAGAATATTTGAGGGCACTAACTCCCCATATCAATGGTCTTAGATGTTCATGACAGCTGGGATCGTCGGCGTAATATGCTCTTTGAGGCGTGCATTTCACACATCTTGGATAACATTTTTTTTACTCAACTATGGCGAAATTCAAGAGGCGAATTATATGTTTGATCCGATATGTATATATATATATATATCAGTTTCGATTTCCGTTCATAACCAGTCAATAGTACAACCGATTTTGATAAAAGGCACGTTATTAGATTCGTTTTAAAGACGCCACTTTTTGTACTCGTAAATTTAATACTTAAGTTTTGAAAGATATTAAATTAAATCAATCAATGATTTAAGTTATGTATCGTCTTAACTTACCTAAAATTTAAGTGTTAGTAAAAAGAGTCATAAATATGTGAAACATAAGTTTACATACGAGCTTAGCACAGAGCAAACGTTATCTAGCAATCTAATCCAAACTGGCTAGTCTTCTAACTGTTCTGAATCTTTAAATCGACTACACCCCTGTGGATTAGTCTGTATATACATATTTAATCAAGCTTTAGCTTGGATGCTCATTTTATAACAAGCTAATTCTAACTTTGGATAGACATTGGTATTATAAATAATGTGATTATTTTATACATCGTCATTATCATCACCTTATCTCTATATATATATATATATATATACTAGCTTTTGCCCGCGACTTCGTCCACGCAGAAGTCATCTCTGACAGAGTTAAATAGAAAAAGCAATGCAAGGTGTTGAAGATTTATCGCTAGGATAATAATCAACAGCGTCAGAAACTGGGATGCGTTGAGGTTTTGATTCTGCGAGTTAGTTGTCTAACGGAATTAGGCAATAGGGTGGGTCCGAGAGAAAATACTCTACGTTGACACGCTCTACAGTCGGTGCTTTGGGCGGCGCAAGCGTGAGTACCTGTATTTAGGTTCACTGCATGAGGGCTTTGACTCGAGATGATACCCGGTTGCGGTGGCCCGCCCGCACAACGTAGATGTACGTGTACGGCGCGCGTGTGTCTATATACCATAGCCGGTCACTAAAGAAAAAGGTGGTTCAAAGTTCCATTAATTCTACAAATTATATTGCCATTAATATACTATTTACGGTATGACCATGGGATAAAAATATAATTATCGCCACCCTTTATTTGACTGTTTTGTTTCACCAGCAGAGTTGCGACCTCGTTAGATATGATTTATTATTTGAGTTATAGAGTGAACATTTTTGAAGCTAAACTTAACCTGTATCTTAAACTATTAGGCAAGAACCTATTGTCGTCTATTATGTGTATCGTGTGAGCTCTCACGCCGGAACTGGTCGCCACAACGGCACTGGTGCGGGGTTGATGGAGAGGGAGAGAGAAACACGTGTTTATTTATTTTTACCGAAGAATATTTGTACGTAATTTGAAAAGAATCGATAAAGAAATTTTCTCCCCATACACACTTTGCCGCTTTGTTACACCCCCTTAGGGGCGGAGTTTATTAAATCCTTTCATATTGAATCTCTATGTCATAAATAAAAACGTGCTTCAAAATTTAATGTTTCTAGTTTTAATAGTTTCGGCTTGGCTACCGCCAAACGTTTGAACGACTCATTGCCATGAGGCGTTCAACCCGCTTCACAGGCCTAATTTACACAACCAGAGGGTGAAAATTGACAAATGCCGGATATTACCCTAGAATATTTGATTCGACTCGTAATTTGAAAAGAATCAAAAAAGATTTTTTTCTCTTCATACAAACTTTGCCACTCTGTTCCACCCCCTTAGGGGTATAATTTCGTAAAATCCTTTCTTAGTGAATCTCTACGTCATATAAAGAAACGACAGTCAACATTTCAAGTTGCCAGCTTCAATAATATCGGCTTGGTGCTAATGATTTAATGAGCCTTCTAACCCGCTTTGCAGGCCTAATTTACAAAAAATCAACAAATACTGAAACACGTGTTTATTTATTTTTACTGAAGATAATTTGTACGTAATTTGAAAAAAAATCGATAAAGATTTTTTTCTCTGAACATTTTTTAAATTGACATAACTTTTTTTTTATAAACCAATTGACATAAAATAAAGCCTAAATGTTAAGTGAAGTTTACCACAATATATTAGTGAAAACCGCGTCTAAATCGCATAAGCCGTTTCTGAGATTAGCGTGCACAAACACACAGATAAACAGATAAATAGACAAAAATTTTAAAAAATATTGTTTTGTGTTCTATTAGTGTTGATAAAGGTAAGTAATATTTTTTTTTCATATATCTTCCATGTACAGACAGCGACCCGTTACATTTTTATTATATGTATAGATATATATATATATATATATATATATATATATATATATATATATATTAGGGTGATTCATTTCCGCAATTATTTTTTTTCGGTGCTCGTGCAAAATATTAATCTACACATGGAAAAACAAATTCTCACCAAATTTGCGATCTTAATATTAATTTTAAGTACTTGCAATTTAAATTTAAAGTTTTACCATTTAAAATGCATGTAAAAAAATCTTTTTTTTTTTTAATTTTTAATACTTACCCGGCTTTTACAATATCGCAAATCGGTTTGATGGATCTTGTGGGGAATTTCACGCTCTTCAAAATATCCTTAGAGTTTTTTTGTGTAACTCGCACTGGTTCACCAGTAGGAGTCGTCAAAGTACAGTTTTTGATAAAAATATATTTTTTTTTATTTTTCGAGCAAACCACCAAAAGTAGGAAGAAAAAAAGGACTGACTCATAGAATAAAAGTTATCCTACCAATATTTAATGAATTTACAGGCATTTTTATACCGGAAAATGTAAGAAATTGATAAATAATAACTCATAATGTTATTTAGATTATTTTTTTTTATTTATTACCATTTTATTTCTTTATACTACGAACTTTTTGAAAATTAGTATGATTTTTTACTCATAATGAATACAAAATCAACACATGAACTCATAAAAAAACTACACTAATAAAATTGTAACATAGATCTTGCAATTTTTCAACTTTACTGTCGTTTAGCAAAAAAATGAAAATGAAGATTATTCAATTTTTTTGTAGCGAAATTCCAAAAGTAGTAAAAATTTAATTTTTTTCATCGTTAACTTTGTACACGCCAACTTTGTATAAGTAAAAATCATTAATTGAAAAAGTTCTTAGTATAAAGAAATGTAATGGTAATAAATAAAAAAAATGAATCTAAATAACATTATGAGTTAATATTTATCAATTTCTTACATTTTCCGGTATAAAAATGACTGTAAATTCATTAAATATTAGTTGGATAACTTTTATTTTATGAGTCAGTCCTTTTTTCTTCCTACTTTTGGCAGTTTGCTCAAAAAATTAAAAAAATATATATTTTTATCAAAAACTGTACTTTGACTCGGACGACACAACGTAGGACGACCCCCCACTCGGTGTACTGACGACCTCATCAAAGTCACAGGAAACCGTTGGATGCAGGTAGCACAGGACCGTTGCAGATGGTATTCTCGTTGGGAGGCCTATGTCCAGCAGTGAACGTTTACGGGCTGATGGATGGATGGATAGATTACTTAGTCATCACTTAAGACACCTATTGTAAAAAGAATGTAAGTAATCTTAAATTAGATTAGTAGATTTACATGCTCGTTTATTAATATAAGCTTACGTCAATCGTTTTAAACATTAATACATTTCAGGCTATTCGTAACGTTCTTAAAGCTTTTTAATCTACCCGCATAACTGTCAGACAATAGTTATATTACAGTAACTTCTATAGTCGTCTCGTGAAGTATGGTCTAGTTATATTAAAACTATTTTGATTTATATCCCTGCTAGCCAGCTTATGAAATATAGTTTTTAATATAATTTCAGTAATATTTAGTTGGTATGTGTAGCAATATTAAGTGATAAATAACAGTGGAATTATATTTTACTTAAATTTAACATATTAAATATAGTAACCGGCAATAAATATTAAATTAAATATATAAAGACAGTAACCCGGCAATAAATATTGCACATCGATCTTTGAATAGCGACAATCGGCAAATTCCGGCTTCGTAAAACATTGTCTCTGTCGCACATTACCTAATGTGAATTATTCTACAAGTACAAGAGAATTAAGTTGCGTCCATATACGTATAACGTCTTTAAAAAGAAGAGTAATATGTCTAAAAAATCTGATATAATTCGCTAAAACGTTTTGTTATTGTTTGTATTTTAAAAACAAAAAAAATACACATCATCAAATTAAACGTCAAAATCTCTGTGCCTGTCATAACTGTCATTTTTAAACGAATTTTTAAAAAAAATCTCTAACTGCATTTACTTTAAAATTAAAAACTGTTAGTACATAGATGAGAATTGCGAGGGATAGAGAGAAATGAAAATCTTTAGAGGAAGCCTATGTCGAAGTACATGCTGGTGAAAAATTACCAATCCATAGTAATACTTAAGAATTAACTGTTGTAAACTGAGCGATATAGGCTTATTTTTTGTATTTTTTTTTTATTAAAGTCATCGTTCTATTTAACCAAAGATATATAGCTCTCTCTCTATATATATGTATAAACTGGGAGTGACTGCAGAGATGACGTCTGATAGGGATGTATGGAAAAAGAGGACATATTGCGTCGACCCCATTTTTTTTTTTTTTTTTTTTTTTCTTTTGCGGTGGGCTATGGACGTCGCACCCCGCCAAATCGGTCCGGGGCGACGGAAGAGGCGGCGCGCAACCCCATTGACCCACCCTCCAAGCACCTCTTCGCCGTGCGAGCGGGCCACCGGTACCCGATATTTGCGTCGACCCCAAGTAGTTGGGATAAAAGCAAGAGAATGATGATGATATAGCTCTAGTAGTACTAGTAATTAGTTAGTACTATCATATATCTTCATTCAACTCCTTATCATAAGTAATAGTTTCCCAATACGTGTAATGAGCCCATTATAATGACATAATTTAAGTGTATAGATAAAACTTGAAAACACAATTTCAAAAACATATCAAATTTGGTGAAAAATATATTATCCTCCATATACTAAGCTATCAATGAATTGAAGAACGCAGTAGTCTGACTAGTAGGTGCATCTTGCTCTTGTTTATTATATTAATAACGATTACAGGATATAATGTGCTTACAGTATATAGAGATACTGTAAGATAAAGTAAACTTGAAATAAAACCTTATACCGTGTCGCTTGATCAGCGCGGTGATGATGATGACGAATGTTTGAATATTTTATGTGAACATAGATTTTATTAAAGTGACGTCAAGTATCGTATGTCTTCTATATCTAATGTGTCTTTACGACTTTTACAAGCTATCAATTCACTTGGTAAAAATCTATCTATCACCGAAAAGTCCAACGTCGACTTACCACACGTAAACTTTTATTCCCTATTGGTTAAAACACTGTTTCCATTTCAAAGTACTAATCTTAACTTTTACTACTGAATGACTTATATTTTAGACTGATACAAAGCCTATTTTCCGTGTGGTGACGGAGTAAGAATACAATTCACCACCCCTATCTTAGCTGTGGGTGATCGTAAGAGACGACTAAGGGACACAAAAAACGCGAATAACATCTATGCAAGAGAAGGAAAACTTGACATTAAACCCTATACCAACATGTTCGACCAGCATGGTATTTCCCTCCCGTTATGGAGGAGACTCAAGTCCAACAGTGGGACATATGAGCTGAGATGATGATGAAAACCTACCCTTTATCAGAAAAAATAATATTAGACTCATGCCCGTTTTGAACCGTATAGTTTGGGTAACACGTAAGGCAATAGAAATAATATAACATGGGTGATTTATTACCTAAAGCAATATACATATAGATTTAAAAAAAAATATGATCAATTGCGATAAAAAAAGAATATTTCAATATTGCATCATCTCTATTGCCATAGGTTTTATTTAAAATTAGGAATCGTTTGAAATAAAACTACTTTTACGGATTCTATCGCGTTTGTATTTGATTTATAATGAGTGTAATACTCGCGTAAACATTAGAAGTCATTATGTTAGGAATCGTTGTTAAAATTAATATATTACAGTTATATAATAAATTTTTCATTAAAAATTATGAACCATCTTTATTATTCAAATATTTACACACAGTAATTTTGGACCTTTATTAAAATTCCACAGTCCTATTCTGTATAAAATTCACACTTGATTTACTGCAGTTACGTTAACTGAGTTTATTTTCACGTTTTTATTTTGTTGTCGTCAACATTTTTGTTGGAAATTGTAACGACAACAGCTGTTATTCGAGTTGTTTGTTTGTTTTGATTGTTCGTATTTTAATTTGTGATGGTTCATTACAATTTTCTATGTGTAATGTTTGTATAACAATCATCTAAAAATGAACATAGTTCCAAACAGTTATGCAGATTAAAGTTCAGTTACAAATATAGTAATGATCAGCTGTCCAACGTTCAGAAATAAGCTTCAAAAATAATCTAAATATATATTTATTTTATTCTATTAACGTTTCTAGAACAGCATCGTGGTAATGGAGATGTGGGTTTTTTATTAAATTATTCTTTAAAGAACATTATGTCGTTTTCCGTGTGGTGACGGAGTAAGAATACAAATCACCACCCCTTATCTTACCCGTGGGTGATTGTAAGAGACGACTAAGGGATACAAAAGGCATATACCATCCATCCATGCAAGAAAAGGAAAACTCGAAACAAAACCTTATACCTATGACACACCTACCTATTACACGTCTGACCAGCGTGGTATAGTAGGTTAAATTCCCTTCCATTACGGAGGAGGCTCGAGCCCAATAGTGGGACATATTATGAGCTGAGATGATGAGATGATGATGTAGTTTTCATTATTTGTAATAGCGGCAACAAGAATATACATTCTATGAAAATTTAACTTAAAAATATTTAATTAAAAGAAAAAAAAATAACTATCAACCTATTATCTATATATACATATTTATATAAGAGAGTTCCAGCTATGTATTGACTCATCACGATATCCCTGGAATCATAAGGCCTACAGATTTTAAATTTGGTAGGAATATTCCTTTCGCCGAGTAAAGGTCAGCTAAGAACGGATTTTACGGAATTCCACCCACAAGGGGGAATGCTGAGTTGTAAAATCATTTTTTTTAAATATAGCTCCTATAGACTTGAATTGCGGTAGAAATATTTGTATTACGATGCAGAGGTAAACTAAGAAAGGCTTTTTTAAAAATTCCACCTCTAAAGGGGATTGCGTAGGTGTTAACCCTAAAAATCTACATTTTCTAATACTGCCCCTACAGACTTGGAATTTAGTGTGGACTTTCTTTCTGCCCTGTAAAGGTCAGATGAAGCAGGATTTTTAGAAATTACTTCACCGAAAGGCTAGGCAAATGCTATGTCGCGAAAGTAAACTACGCAACACAACTCACGTAACCGAAGCGAAGCGAGGGCGGGTTGCTAGTATAACATAAAATGCATAATATAAAAATTGCTAATAGAGACATTTGCTCAGATGAATTCACCTAGAGGCTTGTGTGTTCGATTAGTATTTTTTTTAAAATATCTTTTTTACTCAGTTTTTCTGGTGAACCTTCCCGACTAGAAAAAAAGTATGGTTCAACCAGATCATGTATCTGGACCCGATCAGGATAGAATGAGGCATGCCGGATCCGGCAAACCCTATCAGGACCAGTAGGGCTACCCTTGAATCTCGATTCCAATCCTAAATCCGATTCCAGCTCGAATTTAAGCAATTTGGTACTCTTGAAAGCGACACTAGCGCAGGATTGGTTTCAAATTGGGTGGAATTTTTTTAAACTAAATGAGATCGACTTTTCACGATAGAGTCAAATATTTGCTACTCTTGACGCGATTTTGACATAAACATTCACGTTGGAATCGTAAAAATTTCACGATCCCACCAAAGCATCTTTTTGGCGATTGAGTTCTGTGATTGTAATAATTTTCTAAGAAAGTAAGGCACGTTTGGAACCAATATTGAATATTTTAGATAATACTCATAAGATAGAAGTACTATAGAGGTGAAGATTGAAGAGAACTGCGAGTTATATCAAGAAAACTTTTCCATGACTGACAATTATTTACACAAGACGACAAGGGTCTTGCAGGAACTTTTTAAAGTGTTAGATGGTGAATTAGAGCCTTTAATGTTAAAGGCCGCAACGATATATCCACACGATACAAAGTATGTATAGTCTTATTACTTATTTATAAAAGATTGTTTTCGTGCTTGGTATTTCATAATTTAGTCTCATTTGTATTTTAAGGTATAAGCTGCTCTTTCATTCTATGCTACTGGAAGTTACCAGCATTACTGATATACATTGATGGACAACAATTGTTGTGAAGGCCATACACGAAGAAACATTGGTACTCAATAGACAACAAATTCTAGATAAATGGAAATCAAAATTGATGCAAATGAAGGTATATTACATACGTTTTAATAAATAAGAACAATAGACATCATTTTTAAAAACCATTAGTTGCTTGTGAAAGATTTTCAGTAATTTTTATGAAAACTATAATATTCCATCTGTTGTAAGTTGTATTGATGGCACATACAGTCACATACAGTACCATAATAAGACTAGCATAAAATGAGGAAAGGTTTATCAAAAAGCTATGCATATAGTTGGTGTAACTGTGATCTTCAACCTGTGTAAGTGTGTACCATAGGTGATTATTGCACTATATACCCGCTGTGGTGAGGCCTATATTCAATAATGAATATTGATAACTTGATGAACAGTTGGAAATAGACATATTAGTAGGTTAGTTTCCCCTAGGCCCTACGTGATTCTTCTATATGAAATGATAGTGAATAATAAGAAATTCAGTATGTTAAATATTTGTTATTTGTTTATGAAAGAAGTATGTAAACTTCTGATATTTAGGCGGTGACAAAGGAAGAATACAATGTCACCATCATCCCTAAACTTTAATAACAGGAGTAAGCGCTATTGTATTATATAAAATATACCAATTATAGAATAAAAATATTATAGAACAATCATTACTAATTTAAAAAAATGCCTTGGGAATTGTTAATTTATATATTTATTTTAGAGCTTCATATCTAACTGTAATGTTGATAGTGTTTTATATTGGTTGTAAAATAATATTATATATTTTCCCTGCTGTCATCTTATCTTTCCTTACCTTATATCTCAATAGTAACAGTAAAGGTAAAATAGGTTTGGTTAATAATAAACTTATAAATCATCAGACTTATTGTATTTTCATAGATTTGTAATGCAGTTACTGTATTTTCATAGATTTGTAATGAAGTGTAATGAAATGCTTCTATAACAAGATGATAATGAAGATATGGCCACAAAATCCTCAAGAGCAGCATATCCTCATCAAGAAGCAGCTGAGTATGAAGAACATTTTTCTTCGGAGTTGCGGGAGACTAAAATGTCATACTATAGAAAGTGCTGTGAGCTGCATGGCATATTCAATAAAATGTTAATGTTTTAATTTAATAGTGATTTGTAAATCATATTTTCCATTATTTAGTTACATAAGAATAAAAAAATAACTTTTTAAAGATTAAATAATAATATAAATATAAAATAAAAAGCCTTTATTTCATGGAAATATTACATATTGTTTTTTTTTACTTAAGCTTAATCTATACTTAAAAGAAAAAATACTATTCTATATCCTAATATATTAAATCTTAAGTTTCTAATTATGTATGATTGAAAGATTAAATATCATACTTTTCATTTAAAATTGAAACAGTTTTTACTATATTTCTACTTTTCTTCAAAATTCATATAATGAAATAATATAGGTATGTCTGTGTTAGATACATGTGCTATGAATATAATAGCAACTATTCCTTGGTCATTCATCATCTCAGCTAATATAGTTCCCACTGCTTGGCTCGAGCCTTCTCACAATAGAAGGGAAATTGACCTACTATAACAGGCAGGTTGTTATAGAGGTTTTCATTTTCTTTTATTACATTACTTATGATGTTATATGTATCTATATAATATAACTTAGTCATCTTTTTCGACACCCACTGGTAAGATAATATGTGTGTTGAATTGAATTCTTACTCCATCACCACACTGAATTCCATAGTATTTGTGGCAGACTTACAATATTGTAAGGCCATTTCGGGCAACTGCTATATCATGAGATGCCTCATTGGGTCGATACTTTGAAATTGCCTTACAAAAAGAAATTAGGTCAAATTTAAAAGCATATATGTAATTGCATTTTTGTAACATTCGTATTTACTTGGAATCATAAAATTAAGAAGTAATATGCAAGTAGATACTTCTGTTCTTAAGCTACCTAAGCCTTCACCCTCCTACTGCTAAATAACTACTTCAAAATCTCAAAAAGAGAACAATTTTCATCTCGTCTTAATATAAAATTTTAAATTTGTCGAAACAGCTGGTATTTCTTCTTTGTCTTCATAAAATTTGGTACGTACTTGTAACTTGGAGTATTGACACTATTAGCCACAGTTATTATATATTTGTAAGCTTTAATTCTGTTTAGATGTCATAAACTAGTATAATGCTATATTATATTTAATAATAATTAATTTTATGAATAATCGTAAAGACTTTCCAAGAAATATTATCTTTTTTATAATTTTATTAATGGTGGGTTAAGTTTAATTTTATATGGCCACACTCTATAGTGTTGATCGCAATGCTTCTTAATATTCCGAGTCGATCGTGATTACGATTTCAATTTCAATTTTGTTCAAGAGTACCAAATATAAATTTGGTGAGATTGGAATTGGATCGGAATCGAAATCAAAACTGTATTCAAGAGTAAGCCTACAGGTCTGGTCCTGATCAGGATAGCCTGATGTGAAATAACATCAAGTATGGTAAGGCATGCCGGATCCGGCAAACCCTATCAGGATCAGGTCTGGTCCTGATCAGGATAGCCTGATGTGAAATAACATCAAGTATGGTAAGGCATACCGGATCAGGACCAGTTCTAACATTTAATGTTTTGGGTCATAATAAATTAATGGCGTTAGTAAAATGACGTCATTATCTGAATCGCGGTGTTAAGATTCTCCGAAGCGTAATGACATCGCCTAATATTAAATTAGTTGTTATCGAATCAGATCAAAACAGATCGTTCAGGTCATGAATGAGAAATTCAGGCGCCAGTTGAAGTCGTTAGCATCTGGTGGTTGCTCCCTAATTGGAACGGCTCACTGGGACACTATAATAAGAATATAGCACTGCGTTCGCTGCCTACGCCATATATTAATTTATATTTTTATCTATTACCTAAACATGTTCTTTAAGATATTCATGTAAGGACCGGACTGGGCATATTCGTTTTGGATCAGGCAAGATATCTAACGCAGATCTGGACCCGATAAGGTTTTCCTGATCGGGTCCAGATATATCTTCTGTGTTACATACCTTATCTGGTCCAGATCGGGCATGCCCGGTCCGGTCCTGCTAAGGAAGACGAAAAAATTTCTAGTCGGATTACAGACTGTGGAACTACGTAATTCAAAACCGAACGAATGCGTCGAGCATTCAGTCATCAGGTCATCGGGGCCACTGCTATATTTAGTGCTTATACTTATAACTGACGGATAATGCATGATGTGATAACTGGACTAGAAGAACGGTAGGAAGTTGACTATTTCTAGTCAAGAAAATGAAAATTTGTCAGTGAGATGACTTTTCGATTTCTGACAAGAAATCCAAACAGAAAGTGCAGAGAAGTTTTTGCATCTTTGTTTTTAGCCTTTTTTAATAAAATATGTTACAATAGTATAATTATAAAAACAATTTTTTAAATTTTACTAAAATTTAACTCCGTAGATTGTATGCCTGTAAATGTTAAAATCTTACTAAAATTTGACTCCGTAGATTGTATGCCTGTAAATGTTAAAATCTTACTAAAATTTGACTCCCTAGATTGTATGCCTGTAAATGTTAAAATCTTACTAAAATTTGACTCCCTAGATTGTATGCCTGTAAATGTTAAAATCTTACTAAAATTTGACTCCGTAGATTGTATGCCTGTAAATGTTAAAATCTTACTAAAATTTGACTCCCTAGATTGTATGCCTGTAAATGTTAAAATCTTACTAAAATTTGACTCCGTAGATTGTATGCCTGTAAAAGTTAAAATCTTACAAAATTTGACTCCGTAGATTATATATCTGTAAAGTCCCCTGCAATAAATGGATTTATACCTTAATGTGGGTCCCTGTCTTAAAAAAAAAATATACAACAAAATACCCATCACAAAATTTGCCCAATGTGAAGGTGATTTACCTAGTGAATGTAAAACAAGAAATATTCACGCCAACTTCGCGCTGACTGATTAATTAGACAAACTTTAATTAAAGCGCGCCCCACAACTCATGACGTCAAGCTTGTAGATACAAAATATTATATGAAGCGAGAATTTCTGACGTTCGCGTTGTTAATTTCAACTGAATAGTATTATTATTTGCTTGTGTTGCATGATTTTTGGAATGAAAAATTGTAATTATATATGAAAAGATTTGTCAACTTTGTGATATATCGTAGCGGATGCGAATACTACCAACCCTCGCCTTGCTCATGATTGTCGTAAAAGATGACTTAAAGCTTTATTCAGACCTTTTTTTTGCGGTGGGCCTTGGACGTGGTCCCGCCCCGCCAAATCGGTCCGGGGCGATGGAAGAGGTGGCGCGCAATCCCGTAGACCCACCCTGCAAACACCTCTCTTCGCCATGCGAGCAGGCCAACGGTACCCGATCTATGTCATCGGTAGCTTTATATAGACCTGGGTCAACTCTATCTGCTGCCGTTAGGTCAACAATAACATACCCAAGATTTGATGGGTTGATATCAGGCTGGCGGCCGGTTATAAAACTATTGCCAATAACTGTTGCAATATATATAATAGAAGTGGAGTACATACTGTGTCGACCCCATATGATTGGGATAAGAGCAGGAGAAGGAATGAATGAATGAAAGAAGGAAAAAAATTGCCAACTGTTTTTTTTTCGTGTATTGTATAGTGGATGTAATATAAGATACTAATTGGGTGTAAGTCCACACAGTTTCTGTGTTTTAACTATGCAAGAATACATTCCACCATCCTCTATCTTGGCCGTGGGAAATGTAATATGCATTTAATATCTATATAAGAAAGAAAAGGTCATATTAAGAGAATGCGTAATCGTAGAGTATGCATGAAGACTGTTATGAGTGTGAATGAAGCGATGGAAGTATGCCAGGATCGTGGTTTGTGGCAATCCGTAGTCTCTGCCTACCCCTCTGGGAAACAGGCGTGAAGCTATGTATGTATGTATAAGAAAGACTCTGACTGACTGAAGACTGCACAGATGTCGTAATGGTTAAAACCCGGCCTGCTGTCCTGTCTCCGCATTTCCTAAGATGGAAATGGAATCATAATTTTGAAGGTGATGGAAGGTGGAGTCAAGAGTCTTCGAAACCGGCGAGCGTGTATGAAGAGAATTATGAATGTTTAAGAAACGAGTTAAGTATGTAAGGATAGAGTTCTCTGGCACACTGTTCTCTCTGCCTACCCTGCAAGGGATACGGCGTGATGATATGTACGTATGTGTATGTATGTATTGCCCAACTCCTCTTCGTTAACGAATTAAATTTGTTGCAGGTCTCAAGGCAATTCAAAGCATCTCTCGGGACTGCCTGCGGTTCGAAACTCAGTATCTTCCCTAAGTCGTAATTACAATACCTAATGATAAGAAAGTATGATGATGTGTGGTAATTTGTATACTTACCCCATCACTACATGGCGTGCTACGCTATATATATTGTCATCTCATCTCAGCTCATATATGTCCCACCGTTGGGCTCGAGCCTCCTCCATAAGAAGAGGAAAATTAACGTAATATACCACGTTGATCAGACGTAGGTATTGGTACAGGGTTTTGTTTCGAATTTTACTTTTGTCGCATTAATGATATATGCATTTTATATCCTTAATCATTGCTTACGATCACCCACGGGTGAGATGGAACCACACGGAAATATAACACTATACATATATGATTAAAATAATTCATTATATCTGAACAGGAGAACAATTTTAACTTGCATGAGTTATAATCTGCCTTTTTGTATATTTACAAAAGCTTATACAAAATTTTAATGTGTGAAAATAAACGGATTATACATTTAAACAAATAGACTGAACTAATCCAAACAGCGATTTATCACGGTGAGTATTAATTATATGATGTATTTGCTTTATATATTAAGATAACTCATTTGTACTTTTTATTTTATAATCTAGGTTTTAGTTTAAGCTAAAATAAATACTCCCGAGGAGAAAAGCAAAAAGTACATCCATATTTCACAACACAAACTTTGCCAAATACTATGAAGTAAAGAGAATATCGTGAGTAAATACTTGAAACTTGTAATCTGTAGAAAAATCTAACAACATTATATTATTGGAATATGGGTAAAACTTACTTAAATGTACCTTTTTTTCTTGTAGATATTGCAAGAATTTTTCGTGTGATGACGGAGTAAGAATACAATTCACCACCCCCTATCTTACCCGTGGGTGATCGTAAAAGACGACTAAAGGATATAAAACGCATATAACATCTATGCGACAGTAGGAAAACTTGAAACAAAACCCTATATCAACACGTCTGACAAGCGTGGTATAGTAGGTCAATTACTCTCCCATTATGGAGGAGGCTCGAGCCCAACAGTGGGACGTGTATGAGCTAAGATGATGATGATGATGATGAGTTTATCTATACACCCGCGAGTTATATTTCTATTAAAATTTTCATAGGCTCTGTATAACAGCAGCAAAAGTTCAAAAGACCTTTTGTCAATATATGAGATTACAAAATAGCCTTTTTTTTGGATAAGCTATGGTCTGGACACACGCCGCCCGTTTCGTCCGGGGCGATGAAAGAACAGCACGTGGCCCGATAATCCAACGTATTCCCTTCCCGTGGCCATTGGGCCAGCCACTGGTACCACTTTCTTGCCATCCGTGGCCAGCCCAGTGGGTTACTCTTTCAGGTACCATCCTTATTCGGCCTCACGCGGTCAGCCTCTCTGCGGGTGACGGGCTATTCCCCGATCCAGTCACCCGCGGCCTCGGATAGGGCGGCATCAGCTCCAGGCGCCGGTGGCGGTGCGTCTCAAAATAGGCTAGTAAATGTTTTAATTTAATCAAACACATGAAGCTGTATTCACACTTAAACTTAAAGTTAGTACTTTAAACTAAGCTGAATAACTAATTATATTAAAAAAAAAAATAAACAATTTATTGCCATAATAGAAATTATAATAAATTAACGGCATGATGATATGTATGTATGTAATAAACTAATCCACTATTACTACGAACTTATTTCTCATTTAAATTGCAATAAAAATCCAACGGTCTTACCAATAAAACTCATTAAAAACTCGCGCCCAAACTCATGTCACACGTCAATTATTCAATAGGAATGTTTGACAGAGCTCTTTATTAATTCAACACATCGCCTTGCACATTCTCTCGTCGAGGAACGAAACTTTTTCAATTAAGATTCTTAAATCGATAGCATTAAAATTCCAATGTAATTTCTATTAGAACTTATGCGAAGCGTCGCCTTGTGAGGCTCAAACGGTTTGTAAAATATTTAAAATCTACGCAACAATATTTAGTATAAGTCTCGATGTTTGTGATACTCACATCCTGTTCTTATGTCAAATAACAGTCGATCATTTAGTAGTAGTAGAGTAGGCACACACTGTTGGCAGTTTTCTATTTACAGTCGCGGGCCGGTCCGTCCGGAATAGTATCACACTCTCACATAAAATCGACGTCTGAGAAAAAGATTGTCACTCACAATGTCTTGATGCATTTCATTCGATGAGCGACAAATCCGGATGCATGATTTACTGACTGGTATTAGGTTGATAGTCAGCGGCCTAACTATTCCCCTGTTATTGCAAAGGTTCATGTTATTACTTACAATAAAAAATATAAAAATATTACAAAACTTTTGACAATAATTTTATGATCATAAAATGAATCCTATTAAGAAATATAATTGTTGATCAGACGGCATCAGATGAAGGTGGTCTAGATTGATTTAAAGCTCTTAGTCGTCTTTTATTACAGCCACGAAGAATGTAAGGGTTGGTAGTATATCTAACTGGTAACTATCGGCCTCCTCTATAATGAAGCATAACATAGTAGTTACACTTGGCAGACGGCTAATAGTTCCCTTTGCGGGTTTTAGCTTAACTTAACATCAAGGAAAGAGAAAGGAATATTGAATCTTTGGATATTAAAGTTCATATCATCATCCCCAGGGGAATAATACTTTCATAATACACTACTTGATCAATACCTTATAGTTAGTTATTTAAATTATTTTTTAAGAAATTAAAAAAACGATGTATTCAGTTGGGATGTTTGTTTCAAGAAATGTACTGCTGGCTCGTTTGCCTCCACAATCAATAAAAAAAATTCAAATGTTACTATTTAAATTTCGTTATGTTGTTTTTTTTTTTAAAGAAAAAAAAAAATTTTAAGTACGAGAACAAAGCAAAGAACACATTTATATTTCAACTGTTCGTGGTTACATTACATTCCAAAATAAGAGGGAAATCGACGCACTATACTACGCTGGTCAGATGTGTTGGTCTATGGTTTTTATTTTTCCTCTCTTACATAGATGTTATATACATAATATACTCTTAATCATATTATAAGATACCCACGGGCAAGATAGGGGTGAATGGTATTCTTACTCTGTCATCACATGGAAAACATTACGATATCTATGTAGAATTAATATCTATTGTCTGTTATTTGTCAAGTGATTTATATAATAGTACATTACTGCAGCGGCCAGCAAAAGAGACATTGATGGATGAACGTGTAAATGTGGGCTGAGGCGTAGATGAGGCTCACACGCGTAACTCCATCAATTCCTAGTTATGGCCATGGCTTTTATAGTGCTTTTCTCAAATAATGCGCGCCAATTAAAACTTAGTAATACTAAGTAGAACTGTATACATGACGAACAACGAACAACATTTTTCACGTGCTAAAGGGTTCATTTGTTTCTTTTTTCATCATTATCAAACAGGTTTTTTTTTCAAGCCAGTTTGAAATTTAAATAAAACTCTGATAAGTTGCCTATATGGTTGCAATATTTTGAAGTAATTTTTAAAATACACGATAGCTATGAATTTACATAATATAAAACACGACTAACCGCTAAAACACGACAGATTGGATTTTCATACATTTTTGCCGGCCGCTGCTCGCATGTATTTGGTCAGTACAGCAATATCGATTTATCTCGAAGAAGGTTATCAAAATAATGCACAAATTTCCAAGCATGTTTGAGAAAATGGTATTTGCTAGGACATTTTGATTTAACATTTGTGTAAACGCGTTATAGTGTCGTTTGTTATAGGCATGGTATCTCCAATGAATGCTAACCACGTAAAGCAGTACATTACCATCTGTCTTCTCCCTCAAAGGGCACTTCATCACAGTCATTTCTTAACATATGTATGTATTATACTACATACAGAATGCTTGTTCGTGATTGGTCGATCCGTTATCTGTAATTACTAGCCTCTGGGCTTGATGAAACAGCAAATATGCGTCAATTAATCATTTACTCTGATTCTTATTGCGTTTGCAAAGGGTATATTGAATCTGGTATATTAGTTTATGAAAGATTTATTATTAAGCGAAGATTTACTTGGCTTATTACGTTTGTTAATAATTTTAGGATAAATATTATTATTTAAAGACGAAATATGTTAAAATTACTGTAATACTAATTACTGCAGCATTTAAGATGCTTATTTATTAAAACTTGATTACTAGCGAAGAATGATGATGATAATAATTTTTCGTTCGTAATCAAGTTTTATAATCGAAATATATTTTTTAATTACCAGTCTTCTTAATTAATTAAATTAACTATTAATAGAAAATTTTAAATTGATTAATTTTAAAAGACTCTTATTCTATTTGCACTATAATAATGTATTATAAAAAAATAAAGTAAAATATACAATTAATCTAGATCCAAAGACTTTATAGAGATATTTTTTTCTGTTTTAATGAAAGCAATACCTGCAAATATCTATACAATTAATTAAAATTTTAATGTCTGATTATAATGTCGAAATAAAAGCTATTGAATTATTACATATGACAATAGATACAGTATTATGGAGGGTACTTAAAATATAAAAGAAATTTACTTACCATCAGGTGTGCTACTTGCTCGTTTGCCACCATAGGCACTATGGTGGCAGGCAAAAAAAAAACATTTGTCCATAATTATGTTTTTTCCGACCAATCATATCCGGCTAATCTTTTCTATCTTAAAACATTTTAATAGTGGTAGGACGTACCACTATTAAAAGATTCTTGCTTATTATTATTACTGTTGATAGTTTGCTGTCTACAGCCGCGGGCTGGTCCGTCCGAGGTAGTACCACGCTCTCGCAGAAGACCAACGTCTGAACAATAGCAATAGGTTTTTGCACTCCCTTCAGTGAGTAAGGGAGTCGGAAGGCCAACTGGGTGGATTTGGGGTTTTAATTAGTAGGCAGCGTCCTAGATATACCCTTGATATTACAAAGATCCAAGGGCAGCAGTAATATTTACCATGAGGTGTGCTACTTGCTCGTTTGTCACCATAAGCAATAAAAAAAATAGTTACCAACAAGCAAAAAAGGCTTGGTAAATAATTCTTATTCAATCACTATACGAACAACTAAACTAAAATATACATACATACCACCACGCCATGTCTCTTGCAGGTTAGGCAGAGAGAAGAGAGTGCCTGAGAACTCTATCCATACATACTTCACTCGCTTCCTCAACATTCATAAATCTCTTCAAATTTCTCATTCAAATCTGGTCTAGGTAGGTTAGTCTCGGTCTCCCCCGGTACCTACATCCTTACACTTTCGCATTGTATATCTTCTTAACCAGACTTCCGTTCGGCATTCTTTCCACATGTCCCAACCATTGGAGCATTCCCTTTCACATCTTTACACCTATATTCTCTTTCATACCTACTCGCTCTCTTACGTCGTCGTTACGAATGTGATCGATCAGCCTAACTCCACAGATTAAACTAAATTATAATAACAAAATAATTTCCATGTCTTTTAATTATCCGTTTTCACCACTAAACTATCACTGCAAATATTAGTTAGTACAGAGTTGAGATAGATAAGGGCCGAAGATAGACAAAACAGATAATAATATAATTAAATCGTTTTGATAAGGCCATTGTATTAGTTTGTGGAAACTATTCATTATTGTTATCTACATAATAATCTTCCTATCCATTATTAATAGTAGAGCGCCATGGGAGTAGGTGTGCTCATCCGCCATTTTGAAATCACCAGTTGATGAAAAATTAACAAAAAAAAAACTGAAAATTTTGACAAATAAAAAAATATGTTTTATTCATCTGAGCTCATATATGTTTCATTGCTGGGGTTGAATCTTCTTAATAATGTAGAGATAATTGTTCAACTTTCCGTGTGGTGACGGACTAAGAATACAATCCACCACTTCCTATCTTACCCATGGGTGATCGTAAGAGACGACTAAGGGATGCAAAATGCATATAATATCCATGCAAGAGAAGTAAAACTCAAAACAAATCACTATACCAACACATCTGACTAGCGCGGTACAGTAGGTTCGCTTCCTTCCCATTACAGAGGAGGGCCGAGCCCAACAGTGGGACATATATGGGCTGTGATGATGACAAATTGTTCTACTGAATCACACTAATCAGACAGCATAGTTTAGGGTTTCAGTTCGAGTTCCTTAGAGCATCTATCATCTGCGTATTTTATCCTTTAGTCGACTTTTACAACAACCACGGGTAGAAATACGGGGTAGCTGTATGGTGGCGGCTACGAATACCAACCCCTACTTTGCTCATGGATGTCATTAAAGACGACTAAAAGCCTTATAACGACCTGGTCAACTCAATCTGATGCCATTTGGTCAACAATTACATTCCAAAGGAGGGTTGACGTCTGGCAGGCGGCTGGACTTAAAACTATAGGCAATAACTTTAACAATATGTACTATGAAAGAAAAGTACATATTGTATCGACCTCAAGTATTGGGATAAGAGTAGGAGAATGATGGGTAGGAATAGGGGTGTTGAATTATATTCTTAGAATAACAAACTGTGGAGCGCACAAAGTATTTTCCTGCGTGAGAATTGCACTTGCCACACGGTAGATCTGTTTCTTAATCATTATCATCATTAGCCCATAAATATCCAACAGTTGGGCTCGGGCCTCCTCCGTAATGGGAGGGAGATTAACCTACTATACCGCGCTGGTCAGACGTGTTGGTATAGGGTTTTGTTCCGAGTTTTTCTTCCCTCGCATAGAGTTTACAATTATATGCGTTTTATATCCCTTAGTCATCTCGTACGATCACCCATAGGTAAGATATGGGGTGGTGAATAGTATTCTTACTTCGTCACCACACGGAAAGTTTTTTTTTTAATCACTACCTATATATTTTTCGATCTTTAACCCGTTGTCACCATGACCTATTTCGAACCCACCTCTATTCCACATAATAACTAAATAATATCTTCACTACAATTCACAAACTACATTGTATCTACAATTCACTAACGACAATAGATATATTCAAGTTAAACTTTAAGTAGCGTCTCTTCACCTTCTTGATAAGGAAATACAGATTTTCCGCTCTAGTATCTATTACGACTGTGAAGTCGTTATATTTAAAGACATAATAGATTCGCTAATGTGCGTCTTTGTTTTACTTAACTTTATAACCGGTTTTATCAGTTAAAAGATTAATATTATGGGTTTATATAAACGATGACGAACGAACGTCTGGTTAAGAAGATATACAATGCGAAAGTGGAAGGATGTAGGTACCGGGGGAGACCAAGATTAACCTACCTAGACCAGATTGGTCACGTACTGAAGGAAGGTGGAGTCAAGAGTCTCCGAAATCGGCGAGCGTGTATGAAGAGAATTATGAATGTTGAGGAAGCAAGTGAAGTATGCAAGGATAGAGTTCTCTGGCATTCTGTTCTCTCTGCCTACCCTGCAAGGGATATGGCGCGTTATGTATGTATGTATAATTATATAATAACGGCATAAAAATAAATATTTTTAGAATATATATTGAAGAAATTAATGCTTTCGAAACCATTTGTATGTAATAATATAAATATAATATATATATAAAGTAAATATATTATCCGTGTGGTGACGGAGTAAGAATACAATTCACCACCCCATATGTTACCCGTGGGTGATCGTACGAGACGTCTTAAGGATATAAACCGCATATAACATCTATGCAAGAGAAGGAAAACTTGAAACAAAACACTATATCAACAAGTCTGATCATCGTGGTATAGTAAGTAAATTTCCCTCCCACTATGGAGGAGGCTTGAGCCCAACAGTGGGACATATATGGGCTGTGATGATGTAACTTATTGTTTATTCTATAAAGTAAATCTTTGTAAAATACTAGTAAAACTTTAAAGTTTTTTATTAATTTCTAAAATTTGATAAGCCTATACTTTATATAGATTCTAAATCTAATTAAATTTTACAGAATATTCTTTAGTTCAGAGTTATATATGAGTCATATTAGATTCTTGAGTAGCTCCCATTCTAAAAACACTCTAATCAAGATATGAGCATATTCAATATTTCAGTGGATATAAAAACCAGCCGGTCAGACTGTATAAAACAAATCTAGTATTAAATTCGTTTCCAGCACAGTGTCGTCGTAAAATATTGCTACTCTAGCAGTGAAATATGATGAAATATTCAAATTGCCGGACAAATTGAAAATCTCTTCTGGACTTTGAGTATATATATAATATAGCTCATATTATTTTAAAAAGTTTGAAATTATTTGCTTAAGAATGAAAACTTTGACTAAGCTAGCACTTACAATAAAAAGTCTTTCATTATTTAAATTTTTGACATATAAAACCTGAAAGAATACTTTTCTGTGTACGATAAACTTTTCATCAAATTTCACGTAGAATAATATATACTTTGTTGCCTTTTCATAATGCGAGTATAAAATAGGTTTAAATTTTAAAAGTTCTAATATAAAATTCGACTTTAAGTTTAGAAGTACGTGGCAAATGTCGAGTAAAGGCGAAACATTCAGAATTGAAATTCTGTACGGATGTGCCAAATAGCATATATTCGAACTCAAAATGTAATTCCTGCAGTGCTGTGTGTGGTAAATATTTGTAAACAAAATGTAGAAATGAATTTCTAGTCACTGGACAAGAATTTACTTATCTATGTCCAGATATCTCAAGATATCCGCCGATTTTCAACAAATATTTTGAAACTCTTCTATTTTCTATCAAGATCCTTACCTGAAACAAAACAGAATTCAATATTACTAAAGAATTTACTGTAAAAATAAAATTTCAGTGAATAAAAAAATATAAAATGTACATTTAAAAATATAAAACAATTGTTTTAATGCTTACGATTCAGAAAAGTAGATGAAAATCTTCTAAAGAGTTCGTACTGTTTTAGCTGACAGATAACTCACTCGGTACTTAATCTGGCCTCCGAAAGAGGTCTTTTAAAATATTTTTAATGTCCGCAAAATTTTAGAAGCCTATTCACAGGTGCGGAATATGCTAAATGATTTTAGCCCCTAGAAGCTTTTAAGCTGACGTGAATTAGAGTGTAGGACTTTATCTTTGCCCGCATGATTTAAAGGGTCTGAGGTTACCATACACAGTTAAATGTAGTGGAAATAAGGCTTTCCTGTAAATTATATTAAAAATATTTTTAGATAACTTTGCTTATAATAAATATAAAGGTTCGTCATACTTTTTACTATGACTGTAAAAGTAAAATAATGCTTACTTTATATATTGAATAACGAATATAAGCAATAATAAATAATTCCCTTAAAACAATACTTATAAAATCCATTATACATATATAATTTCATTTTCCATGTGGTGACTGAGTAAGAATACAATTTACCATCCTTATCTTACCCGTGGGTGATCGTAAAAGACGATTAACTTTCCCTCCCATTATGGAGGAGGCTTGAGCCCAACAGTGGAACATATATGAGCTGAGATGATGAGGATGAATTCCATTTTTGAAGCTACTGGCAGGCAAGACTGAATCCTACATATTAAAAATACTTTTAACATTTCATAAGCGGATTTCAGGTGAAGACTAGTACGCCAAACTAATAAACCATAAAAAAATTAATAACTAGATATGAATTACAACAAATTTAATATATTTTAGAAGTAAACTTGTAACCGTGTAGTTTCTCATGATATTTATTTATTATAAATTAGCACTGCTTATAAATTAGCTCTACATATGTCCATTTTACCTTAGACAGAAAAGCGGCTGCCACTGAGGATATCCAGCGAAAAAATCAGCGGGCTTGTCTTCTTTTTATATGACTATTTATAGTAAAATATATGTAACATGTTTAATAAATATCAGATCCAAAGTAATAACCTTCTAACCAGGATATATTTTTTCAAAATATAATGAAAAAAAGATTATTGCTAGATTAAATCCCATATGCGGTGCTTGATCACGAGTAGACTCCTATTTTCGATCGAAATGTGTATCAAAACGGTATTAAGCATAGGTATACCTAAGTTTTTGACTTTATTTTAATAAGTGATAAGGGTATTTGTATGTATTTATTAGGTCAACTAAGCCCAGCCTACTAAGCCCAAGCTTTGAATCTCCTGAGTTTTGGGGAACGTGATATAATATTCAAACTTCAGATCTTACTGTCATATGCTTATGCCATTTGTCAGTTACGAGATATGAGCACATGACAGCAAGACGTAAATTCTAATTATTGCTTTTAAGATATGTACTAAGTCATCATCATTCTCCTACTTTTATCCCAATTACTTGGGGTCGATACAATGTGTACTATTCTTACATACCTAGTACATATTGTAAAAGTAATTACCAACATATCATATACTTATATACCTTCTCCGAAAAATGTTGAATGTTATGGTATAAGTATTATTCCAATCGGTTCAGTAGTTTTAGCAGTATAACCGAACAATAAATCTAAGTCTCCATTAATTAGTATAGATTTTCTATTGACAAAAAGAGCTTCTAGAAATGTTATTATTGTATCCAAAGAAATGTTTTACTTAAATTTAGATGATATGCATGGTACCAGGGGAGACTGAGACTAACCTACCTAGACCAGATCGGTCATGTATTGAAGGAAGGTGGAGTCAAGAGTCTCCGAAACCGGCGAGCGTGTATGAAGAGAATTATGAATGTTGAGGAAGCGAGTGAAGTATGCAAGGATAGAGTTCTCTGGCACTCTGTACTCTCTGCCTACCCTGCAAGGGACATGGCGTGATGGTATGTATGTATGTAACTTATTAATAAATAAAATTGTCTCAGAAACAAAGCACGAAGGCATAGCTACAATATACCTTATAGTGTAGTGAAATGTAGATTTCACTACACTACACTGCGCGGCATATGGATAGAATGTTCTATATAATGTTCAGGTTTTATACCTTATTCGCTAAATAAAGTCTAGGGATATTATTTATATGTAATTGCTAGTCTAAGAGAAATTAGAGTCGATTTATTAAAGTCCAATGTGCTTTCTTATATCGAAATATTTTGCAATTGCCTGCTGGATTTTTTTGGCATTAAATTTGTTCAAACCATATTTCTACTAACTAAAATAGTTATAATTATACATACATACATACATATCATCACGCCATATCCCTTGCAGGGTAGGCCGAGAGAACAGAGTGCCAGAGAACTCTATCTCTGCATACTTCACTCGCTTCCTCAACATTCATAATTCTCTTCATACACGATCGCTGGTTTCGGAGACTCTTGACTCCACCTTCCTTCAGTACCTGACCGATCTGGTCTAGGTAGGTTAGTCTCGGTCTCCCTCGGTACCTACATCCTTCCACTTTCGCATTATATATCTTTTTATCCAGACGTTCGTTCGGCATTCTTTCCACATGTCACAACCATCACATCCGAACCATCGGAGCATTCCCTTTCGCATCTTTACACCAATACTCTCCTTCATACCTACTCGCTCTCTTACGTCGTCGTTACGAATGCGGTCGGTCAGCCTAACTCCACAAATTTTCCGTAGAGATCGCATCCCGACTAGAAAAAAAGTATGGTTCAACCAGATCATGTATCTGGACCCGATCAGGATAGAATGAGGCATGCCGGATCCGGCAAACCCGATCAGGACCAGGTCTGGTCCTGATCAGGATAGCCTGATGTGAAATAACATCAAGTATGGTAAGGCATACCTGATCAGGACCAGATCAGGACCAAATAAGGATAGCCTGATGTGAAATATCATTAAGTATGGTAAGGCATACCGGATCAGGACCAGATCAGGACCAAATAAGGATAGCCTGATGTGAAATATCATTAAGTATGGTAAGGCAAACCGGATCAGGACCAGATCAGGACCAAATAAGGATAGCCTGATGTGAAATATCATTAAGTATGGTAAGGCATACCGGATCAGGACCAGATCAGGACCAAATAAGGATAGCCTGATGTGTAATATCATCAAGTATGGTAAGGCATACCGGATCAGGATCCGATCAGGACAGAATGAGGTATGCCGGATCCGGCAAACCCTATCAGGAGCAGGTCTGGTCCTGATCAGGATAGCCTGATGTGAAATAACATCAAGTATGGGAAGGCATACCGGATCAGGACCAGATCAGGACCAAATAAGGATAGCCTGATGTGAAATATCATTAAGTATGGTAAGGCATACCGGATCAGGACCAGATCAGGACCAAATAAGGATAGCCTGATGTGAAATATCATTAAGTATGGTAAGGCATACCGGATCAGGACCAGATCAGGACCAAATAAGGATAGCCTGATGTGAAATATCATTAAGTATGGTAAGGCATACCGGATCAGGACCAGATCAGGACCAAATAAGGATAGCCTGATGTGTAATATCATCAAGTATGGTAAGGCATACCGGATCAGGACCCGATCAGGACAGAATAAGGCATGCCGGATCCGGCAAACCCTATCAGGACCAGGTCTGGTCCTGATCAGGATAGCCTGATGTGAAATAACATCAAGTATGGTAAGGCATACCGGATCAGGATCAGATCAGGACCAAATAAGGATAGCCTGATGTGAAATATCATCAAGTAGGTATATAGTAAGACTTGTAGTGTATCAGAACCAGAAACAGTTTTCGTAACACAAAAAAAATATCAATCAAAATTCAAAAAAGTGACATGATTGTCATAATTATGCCACGGCGAAATTGTAATTGCATCAGAGGAGATTAATCTGAAATCTTTAATTAATCATATGTATTTAATAATAATAATAATGTTTAATTAATAATATAAAAATAATTTATATTTAAAGTAAAAAACAAAAATAAATAATATATATATATATATATATAAATGTACCTAACATTTGAAAACATAGATAGATAGAAATATTATATTGTAACAACCATTCTAACATTTAATGTTTTGGGTCATAATAAATAGATGGCGTTAGTAAAATGACGTCATTATTTGAATCGCGGTGTTAAGATTCTCCGAAGCGTGATGACATGGCCTAATATTAAATTAGTTGTTATCGAATCAGATTAAAACAGATCGATCAGGTCATGAATGAGAAATTCAGGCGACAGTTGCAGTCGTTAGCATCTGGTGGTTGCGCCATAATCGGAACGGCTCACTGGGACTCTCTATGATAAGAATATAGCACTGCTTTCGCTGCCTACGTCATATATTAATTTATATTTTTACCTATTAAACATGTTCTTTAAGATATTCATGTTTTTTAAAAGCACCGGACTGGGCATACTCGTTTTGGATCAGGTAAGATATATAACGCAGATGATTGATTTGGTTCCGATCAGTAAAATTTCATCCGGACCCGATCAGGAACGCCTGATCTAGACCCGATCAGGAACGCCTGATCTGGACCCGATCAGGAATGCCTGATCTGGACCCGATAAGGTTTTCCTGATCGGGTCCAGATATATCTTCTGCGTTACATACCTGATCTGGTCCAGATCGGGCATGCCCGGTCCGGTCCTGCTAAGGAAGACGAAAAAATTTCTAGTCGGGATTTCGACCGCATTAATTTTACTTTCATACTCTTTTCTGCATACCCAACTCTCGCTTCGATGCAGTAATGTTGGGACAAGCACTGCGTTATATATTGCTACACGTGCCTTCTGGCTGAGGTGGTGGCTACCGAGAAGTTGCCCCAACGCTCCGTTTACTCTATTTCCCGCATTCACTCTTCGCTCTATATCAGTGGTGTACCTTCCATCTCGGCTAAATCTACATCCAAGATATACAAATTCATCCACTTGCTACATCGGTACCTATTTTTACTCTGACATTTTTTCTGGCTTCATCTCTTTCAAAGACCATTATTTTGGTTTTGCTCACATTCACGCGTAGACCCCTTTTCTTACAATCTTCTGTCATTGTGTCGACTAGGGTCTGCAGGTCAGTCGCTGACTATGCCAGCAGGACTGCATCATCTGCATAGAGAAGAGCAGTGACCACTGAGTCGCCCATCTGGCCTCCCACATTCATATCGTTCAACCTTTGGAGACATTTATCCAGATATATGATAAACAGCCTGGCTGACAGAACGCACCCCTGCTTAACGCCGATATTGACGTCAAACCAAGGCGACATTCCATCATCCAATCGTACACAGGCCATATAACTGGACTGCACAGCCTGTAGCAGTTTACCGTTAATACCATATTCCGGTAAAATGTTCCAAAGTTCCTTTCGTACTACCGTGTCAAATGCTCTCTCCAGGTCCACAAAACTGCAGAAAACCCTCTGACCTAGAGCCAGATGCTTCTCCACAATGTTGCGCAGAGAGAGCACATGATCCATGCATCCCCTTTCACTCCTGAAACCTCCTTGTGTCTCACACAGTAAACCATCGGACACCATCCTCATTCTCCTTTCAATAATTTTACCGTACACTTTTGCTGCCAAACTGATCAAGCTTATGGCTCTGTAATTTGCGCAGTCATAACGTGAATCCTTGTTTTTAAACAAAGGCATGATGACTGCGCTATTCTAGTCCAATAGGGAACCATTCCCGAGCTCCAACATAAATTGAGGAGCAACAGGAACGCCTCCCAGACACAGGAGCCACCAAGATTGATCATCTCGGCAGACACCATATCAATGCCCACTGCCTTACCATTTTTCAAACTTCTTATCGCCCATTCATTTCATCCATATTGATGCCATCGGAGGACGCCGGTGCCGAATGTTGATCTACTAAACCACATGCGACACTGGCGGCAACTCGATTATCCGCATACATATCGCCAAAATATTCACTCCATCGGCTTAACACGTCTTGTGTTTGTGTAAGAATGTCTCCACCTTTAGACCTTATTTTATTCATTCTGAAGGCTGACCAACCACACCGAGACTTCTTCACCTCCCTCCAAAAGAGTTTGGTGTTATCCTCGAAGATTTTAGTCAGCCTATCTTCTGCACTCATATTTGCTCTATCACGTTTCTCTTTCACTAAGGCCTTGGTGTCATTCTTACATTGCCGATATATTTCTTTCTTCTGTTCAGTCATACTGTCATTCAGATTCAAAGAAGAGATATAGTCCAGCCACGCTTTCTTCTTTTGCTCTACGGAAGCTGCCACTTCCGCATCCCACCATGCATCACCATTCGTTTTTCTATGCTTCTTTAAACTTCCACATACTTCTTTCGCTGTATCTACCATACTCTCTCTCAATATTCTCCAGCATTCTTCAATGTCCGATTGCGGTTGGCTTGCCATCGTCAGCCGTTCTCGGACACCCTCTGCATACTTTTCTCTTACACACTCTTCTTGCAACCTTTCAATCTTTATTCTTTCACGCCCTCCGAAGTGAACACGCTCTCGCCAATGCCTCCACTTTTTGAACAGACCACTAAATCTCGCAATAACGAGATAGTGGTCCGTATCGACTGTGGGACCTCTGTAGGCCCTTGCGTCTAATATTTTGCTTCGGAGGCGACTGTGTACCAAAATTAAATCTATTATACTTTTCTGTTCATTCCTTCTCCATGTATACATATGGATGTCCTTATGTTGGAAAATGTGTTTGACACAATAAGGTTTCTCTCCATGCATACATCCGCTATGAGTCTACCTGTGTCGTTCACTCTCTTATCACTAAATGGACCAAGTACGTCCTCATAGTCGGGACGCTTGGTCCCCACCCATCCGTTCAAATCTCCGCATACAATCACGCGTTCACTGGTTTCTGCCATATCCATAACTTCCCTAACATTATCCCAAAACTTCTTTAGGTCTGATACCACCGAGGATCCTACGGGAGCATATGCTACAACCATGAATACCTTGGTGACACCTAGTTTTATACGGACCCAAAGACGTTTGGGATCATACATTCTGTAATCCTTCACACCTGAGGCCAAGCGAGAGGACAACAGCACTCCTAACCCCATGCTGGCTCGATCGCTCTGTGGTACACCAGACCACAGAGCCATCCCGCCACCAGGAAGATCGCAGACGTCGCTGCCTCTTCGCTTGGTCTCTGTTACACAGAGCACGTCTAGCTGTTTGTCCGCCATGATGGATTTCAGCTCGTGCAACTTACCTTCCACACAACCTCTTACATTTCACGCCCACCCGGCACTCTGCTCTCTTTGAATCGCCTGACTGGGCAAGACGTGATGGGTGGCGGCCCCCATCGCCCCAGCTGCCGATGGTCCTGTTGACGGGGGTGGGTCGGTACGCGTCGCCCCCGGGGAACGCCCTAACCCGCACTGCGGCACGCATTCGAGCCGGATTAGCAGTCTAAGTAGACTGGCAGGGGACGTGACGAGCACGCTCCGGACTATGAATTTAATAATAATAATTGTTTTAATTATAGCTTATATTTTTAGCTTTTATTTTAGACAACATCGTGTATTAAGGAAATATTTCAAACATCTTTATATTGTGAGGGACTTTACAAACATTGAATTACACCCAGATATAACAGTAGCTTTTGGATCGCACAAAGAATTGACTAGCATGGGAAACCGAACAAGTAGCACTTGACACGTTAGTTCGGAATTTTAAAAATCACATCATCTGTGCAGTCCTTTAGATTGTAAATATATGATATGATTATAGCATATATTTTATTTATAATTTGAAATATATTTTAAATTCCTTAGCCTCAACTTGGCCACCAACGACAAAAACCGAGTTCCGGTGGCCCGCTGGCTTGGCGTGGAGAGGTATATGTACGGCGGGTCTATGGAGTCGTGCGCCGCTTCTTCTGTCACCCCGGACAGATTTAGCGAGGCGTGACCACTCCATAGCCCGTCACCAAAAAGAAAAAGCCTTGGGGGTTGTTTATCAAAGAATTTAATATTATAACTTGACAGAAGACCATACCTAAGCTATCAAAGGAAATTAAAGCAATACGTATGAATTCTTATTTGTCTTTGAAATATAAATGTAGTCAAACCCCAGAAGTAGAAATGCGTGGTCGACAAATAAATTCTAAACTTGAGTCGTTTATAACCACTAAATGTACATCGTATCCGCACCTAAGCCATTTCGGGTTTTGTGACAATACTCCATAGATATAAATATACAATCTAGTGGGATGTTAGACGAATTTTTGTGGACGCGTAATGTTTTCTTTGATTAACGATATTTAATTCAAATTACTGAATTTCAGCATTTAATATGCTTGATTATATATAAAAACCCGATAACGAGTGAAAAAACGATTGTTACGAGTGGGATTCGAACCCACACCTATTGTTGTTTAATACAATTCTAACTGCAAAGTTTGAGTATTAAGTCTGTACAATGTGTGTAAGTGGCGGCACGATTGGAACGGATTTCCAATAGGTGTGGGTTTGAATCCTACTTATGACAATCATTTTTCGCTTGTAATCAGGGTTTTTTTTTAAATAACGATATTTAATCTTTACCATTTGATCTTTACCGTGTGGTGACGCCTTAGGAATGTATTCTTGTGAATTGTAAATCATCACCTAGATCCTGCCCGTGGTTGTCCAATATATTATATATATAGGACATTTTTTACAGATTGAACACTTTTTTGACTTGACAATTTTGATTGATCCCAATATTTTTTAGTCTATACTGAAAATAAACAGACGCGTACACGAGGTTTTTGATCTGGTCACGAAGTTCTTATTTTGAACATAAACCCTCGTATACGTGTCTATTAATATACAATGAGAACATTGTAACAAAAATTTGAGGAGATTTGGGGAGGTGGAAAAATTTTTTTTGGTCCAAATCCGTACGATTTGTAAAAGAATGCCTCTTGGTTTGCTAAAACAAGCAAGCAGAATACATTTAATGAAAATGGTAAGAGTCACTGCCGTCCATGAAGTTTTCCAATACGAGGGTTACATCTAGCTGCCTAACAATAAAACTTCCAGACCCACTCAGAAATTTGTGCACCCGGCTGTCTCGCTCACTGAATGAAGCACAGTAGCACATTGCTACTGCTTAGGCGTCGGTTTTCGTTTTTTTTTAAGAGTGTGATACTACTTTGGACCGCGCGGCTCGCGGCTGTAGCGGCTGTAGGTAGAAACCTGTCAACAGCGTGGTCCTACTATTATTGAAATAAGAAAAAAACTCAATATAGAACTCCATATCAGTACATTTGACCAGTGTGTTCGAGTAAAATTTACCCGCCCATTGTGGGTGAGATCCGAACCCAGCAGAATTATCTGCTTTAATACATAGTGCCTTTTCATTACATTTAAAGGCAATAAAGTAAAGATTAGTAATCTTACTTTCAACAAGAAACGTAAATATTTTGTTACTTTTTATCTTTTAGACATTAAAGATTTTTTTAGTTTATTTAGTTTAAAGTTTCCTTTTTTGTTTAGTATTAAATTCCAATGAACTTTTCTTACATGTTTCTTAATCTTCGTCTCACGATATATCTATACGAAGCAGGACTATATCCTTTCATGTTTTCTACTTTATTCGCTATATATAGATATTCCATAAAGTAATACGAAATAGTTGGATCCAATTAGATGATATTAAAAAAAATATATATTGATATCAATTTTTATGAAAAAGACTAGATATTAAACTATTTAATCCATCAAACAAAAAAAAATAAAAAAAACAGGCAGTCATGGGGACTGCCTATAGAAGTGAAAACTATTAACTTAAGACTAATTGAAATAATAATAATTTTCTAATTTTTATATAAAAATAAAAACCTATAAGTTTTCCCCCTCCAAAAACGCTCAACGCGCCTAAAGAAGTTTTCATATAGCTATAGATATACTATTAGCATTAGCATGTCGGTGACGCGAACCTATAAGTTTTTCCCCTCCAAAAACGCTCAACGCGCCTAAAGAAGTTTTCACATAGCTATAGATATACTATTAGCATTAGCATGTCGGTGACGCGAACCTATAAGTTTTCCCCCTCCAAAAACGCTCAACGCGCCTAAAGAAGTTTTCACTTCAATATTTTGCAAATATCTCCTGAACTAAGGAAGTAATCATTGAAATGCAACGCAACTTTGCAAACATGTAATTAACGTATATAAATTACACCCAGACTCAGAACAACAATTTGTTTATCGCACAAATTATTGTCCTATGTTGGAATCGAACCTACAACACTAACACTGTAGATCCACCATCTCCGTAATCAAATATTCTAACATAATTTAAACAACATTATATTATTCCTATATTATACAAAGACATATGAACCTTGTGATATCAAATTATAAGATATTGTATCACGAAACATATTTAGATGCTGTTATGTGGGCTAATATACTGAAATCAGTGTACTGTGAACGCCGGTCCGTAGTAAATTAAACAGGAAACTATTCACTTATTTCCCCAGGGCATCATATGAGTGTAACATCGGACGATTTCAATCTAGGAATCATAAGATATATTTATTTCAATTCTATAGAACTCTTGCAGTGATATAATAAACTTATTTTGTTTTTTTTTTACTCTAATTTAATGAATACCATCACGTTGTAAAGAATAATTCCATAATAAATTGAATATGGAATTATTCTTTACAGCTTGTTATGTTAAGACTAATTCCATATTCATTATAAATTTTACAAATATATAATTGTTTTTGTATCGGAGTTAATAAAGAATGTAACACATTTTTCTTACTCGCGGGTGTTACAAAATCAACTCAGAAATGTTTAACGATAATATTACTGCAAGGTAAGGAAAACTCGAAATAAACCCGTGTAATTAAATATATTAGCCTACTTTAAGAAAAATGCTCATAGCCAATTGCGGAGGAAGTATGAATAGGAGAAAGTCAATTTAATAGACTACGGGAAAGCTAGCAGCCTAAGTAGTGGCTTCCGATACAAATTGCAGAGGGCTCGATTCACAGATTATTTGTTCATACTTAGTGGTTCGATTCATAAATAGTTATTCTAAATACATACATCATCTTGCTCTTATCCCAATTACTTGGGGCCGACGCAATATGTCATCTTCCTCCATACAGCCCTATCAGACGTCATCTCTGCAGTCACTCCCTGTCTATTCATGTCACACAGTCCATCCATCTTTTCTTTGGTCTTCCTTTACTTTCAACATTCATATTTAATACTTGTCTCACAACATTACTTTTATCCCGTCTCATAACATGTCCAAACCATGTCAACCTTTCACTCCTTAACTTTTCGTCACTGGCGCAACTTTCAAACTTACTCTTATATGTTCATTTTTTATTTTATCCATTCTCGACATACCAACCATTTATCTCAACATTCGTTTCTTTGCTAGATGCAGTCGTCTCTCATCCGTGGCTGTCATCGCCCAACATGCTAATTCATACAATACAGCAGCTATGGTCATTACAGTAATGGTTATTCTTCATATTGATCTAATTTATAATGTGTAATACTTGCTTAAATATCAAAAATCCATTATTTATATTTTAAAAGCAATTTTAATAAAGTGTTCCTTCAATTTTTATAAAGTTAGACATACATATCATCACGCCATATCCCTTGCAGGGTAGGCAGAGAGAACAGAGTGCCAGAGAACTCTATCCTTGCATACTTCACTCGCTTCCTCAACATTCATAATTCTCTTCATACACGCTCGCCGGTTTCGGAGACTCTTGACTCCACCTTCCTTCAGTACGTGACCAATCTGGTCTAGGTAGGTTAGTTTTGGTCTCCCCGGTCTACCTACATCCTTCCACTTTCGCATTATATATCTTGTCAACCATACGTTTATTCGGCATTCTTTCCACATGTCCGAAACATCGGAGCATTCCCTTTCGCATCTTTACACCAATACTCTATCTATAAAGTTAGACATATAATATATTCATTACTACCAAGCATTATCTATAGTAACTCATAACAAATTTTCAACGTTCTCCCCCATTAATTTTTTTACGATAATCCAACATGTTATCAATATTACAAGATTGCAATCTCGTCTTTAAAAAAAAAAAATAACAAGAGTGCTTAGAGAAAATATGAAAGTCTACGGATATTTTTTTCCTTTCGCTACTCCATTTCATCAGTGTATAATCGCCTTAAAATTCCATCTCGATATAAGAAAAGAAAAAAACATAAAGTAATTTACATCTTATTTTAACGTCGTAATATATCTTTGGTGTGTAATTTGAGGGGCATGCCGACCGCCATTTGACTTACTGTCACTTTTTAGAGTACCGTAATCAAAGTCTACCAACTAAACTCTATCTCAGCCTCCACTAAATGTTCGTCGATCTGCCTGTTACTAAGCAGTGTATGTATGTATATTAGTCATAATAAGTCATCATCATCATCTCAGCTCGTGTTATATCTCACTGTTATGTTCGGCCTCCTCCGTAATGGGAGGCAAATTGACCTACTATACCACGCTGATCAGACGTGTATAGGGTTTTGTTTCGAGTTTTCCTTTTGTTGCATAGATTTTACATGTGTTTTATATCCTTTAGTCGTCTCGTACGATCACCCACGGCTGAGATATGGGGTGGTGAATTGTATTTTTACTCCGTCACCACAAGGAAGTACACAAAATAAGTCAGAATCAGTAAAATTTTCACAGTATTTATTTCTGCTATAACAACATAGCATTATCATCTTACTTCATCCACATCCCACTACTGCCACGTACTATAATAGATGGGAAATCAATCTATTATACTACAGTGGTCGGGTCTTTCTGAAAGAAAACAATTCATCACTCCCTATCTTACCCGTAAGTCCTTTAAGAGGTCGTCCCAAAGGGTTACAATATGCAGATAACACACAAGAGATTAAAAATTGGAAATAAAACCTTACATGAATCCTTCTGACCAGAGTTGTACAGTAGGCTAATTCGCCTCCTACTGTGGAGGAGCCTGGGCTGGAAGGTGTTTACAGTTGTTGGGAGAAAATTTTCTTTCATAGAAATAGAAATTGATAAAGAGAATTTAGTTGTAAGTTTTCTCAATGGTAAAACAGAATATTTATCATCATCATCTCAGCTCACATAAGTTCCAGTGCTGGGTTTGTGAACCCTCTCTTTCCTGGAAGGGAAATTGACCTACTAAACCACACTGGTAATACGTGGTGGTATAGGGTTTTAATTCCAATGATTCTTCTCTTGCATAGATGTTGAGATGTTGAATGTACAGTTTACCTTTTAGTCCTCTTTCACGAGAACAATTACGATGGGTGTTCTAACCTATGAGTGAATTGTACACGGAATAAATTATAATACTACGAGGTCCAATGTTTTTATTTTTCGGCGTAATCTCTAATTAGAGTTTTCGCTGCGAATATATGTTTTATCTATTAATTTTGAGTTGGTATATCGTCGTTCGTCGTCGTTCTCCAACTCTTATCCCAATTACTTGGGGTCGATACAATATGTATTCTTTTTTCATAGTACATATTGTATTATTGGCAATAGTTTTATGACCAGCCGCCTGCCAGACGCCAACCGCCCTTTTTTTTTTCTTTTTTTTTCTTTTTCTTTGCAGGGTGGACCATGGTTGTGGTCGCGCCCCGATAAATCGATCCGGGATGATAAAAGAGGCGGCGCGCAACCCCATGGACCCACCCTGGAAGCACCTCTCCTCGCCGTATGAGCGGGCCACTGGTACCCGAGCTTTGTCTTCGGTGGCCCGCCCGGCGGTATACCCTTGCGGGTTCCTCTCTACACGTCAACACTCATAGGGAATGTAATTGTTGACCAAACGGTATTAGATGGAGTTGGTCCAAGTCGTTATAAGGCTCTTAGTCGTCTTTTACGACATCCACGAGCAAAGTAAGGGTTGGTAGTAATCGACGCCGCTACCACACAGCTATAGTTGGTATATATATATATATATATATATATATATATATATATATATATATATATATATATATATATATATATATATATATATATATATATATACATATATATACATACATACATATACATATATATATATAGTGAAAATAAGGGTCAGTATATATTAATTTACGATTGCTATATGTTCAAATTCGATGATTTGCTTAATTTTGTATGAGTAAAATTTGACTTCGTGAACAGAAAGTGTTTTAGTATTTAATGTCATAATTCATTTATTCACCATTAACGCTTTTGTACTTGATTATTATATAGTCCTTATATCAAACATACAATAGTCTACGCACCGGAAAAATATTCAGGTCTCGAGGGAAATAACGAAAACAAAGGTCGTTTTAGCGTAGAGGTTGAAATTTCATTTGGCTGAAGCTAAAAGCAAGTTTCATTATATATTTTGGCAACATTACATATTTAGACATAAAACATATATTTTATAACTGACTATCCCATCGGTCTAGTGTCATGAATAAATGACTTTGGAGTATAAGGTTTTGAGATTAGGCCCTGAATAAACTGTTATTTAATAATTGATTTATTCAGATACTCATCAACTATATAAAAATCAATATCAGCCAGCATTAGCTTAGTTTTCAATTTACACTGCCATATTTTGCACTGCTCCATAAAACTAGTGGCATGAATATACTTTTTTTTTTTGTATTTTAGCAAGCAATGGTCTGGATACATGCCGTCCATTCCATCCGGGGTGATGGAAGGGCGGCGCATGATCCTATAACCCACCTTATTCCCTCCCTACTGCCATTGGGCTGTCCACTGGTACCGCTTCCTTGACATCCGTGGTCAGTCCGGCGACATAAATATGCTGCGAAGATTTTGAACTCATAAATCAAAATATAAATGTACAGATGTCTGCTGTGGTCGCCAGGGTAAAGATAACCACGGGAATGATTATTGGGAAATGATCTCCAGGGGAATGATCATTAACACTCTACTAAGAAACTATGAGGTTGTTATATCAGGTGCGATAACACGGTGATAAAAGGTTTATTGTTAGGCGGCGCTAAGTCTAATAGAGACTCGTTGATGGCTGTAAGAACATGCTTGCTTGTCTCTTCAAAATTAAAGGTTTAATGATATGAAAATAAATAAAAGCCTGACTAATATAAGTACAATTGAGTTTATTTGTTTATTTATAAAGCTAAATTTAAAGACAGTCGCTTGCATAGTTAAGTCATGAGTTTTAAAATTTGGCATATAATATAAATACCTACTAGCAGACGACCACGCGTTGCTGTGGATAAGGTAGCCTCAGTAACACGCGGTGGTTATGCTAATAAACAGATACCGCCCTCTGTTAGAATAGTTTGGAGATAACAGATAATTGTCACTGTCAAATAATAGACAAATAATTTGCAATAAAATAATATTGCGACTATAAATTGAGACGAAAGCTATCCTATCTTTTAAGTTGGATCAAACTACACATGCTGTGAAAATTTGATTAAAATCGGTATATCAAAAAATTTCATTCATCTCAGAGTCTCATTTTTAAGTAACGATAAAACAATTACAATTAGTTAAGCGGAGCTATGAGCATTATCATGCTCTTATCCCGATTATTTGAGATCGATGCAATATATCCTCTCTTTCCATAAAACCCTATCGACGACATCCCTGTGATCACTCTTTGTCTACCCATATAATGCTTCTCGTAGTGCATCCATATTTTCTTTGGTTTTATTTTGGCTTATTTACCCCCTAAATCCTTCAATATTCACATTTAAAATTTTTCTCACAATATTACTTTCGTTCCGTCTCATCACATGTCCATATCATGTCAAGCGTTCACTCCTTAACTTATTCATAAGAAGTAGACATAGATAGTCTCATCATCATCATTATCACAGTCCATATACGTCCACTGTTGGGCTCGGGCCTCCTCCGTAATGAGAGGGAAATTAACCTACTATACCGCGCTGGTTAGACGTGTTGGTATAGGATTTTGTTTCGAGTTTTCCTTCTCTTTCATAGATGTTATATGCCTTGTATATCCCTTAGTCGTCTCTTACGATCGCCCACGGGTAAGATAGGGGGTGGTGAATTGTATTCTTACTCCGTCACCACAAGAAAAAAAAAGATAGTTTAGTATTTTATAGAAAAAAAATATTCAAATATTTCTCCACGCAGACTAAATGTGGTATGAATTAAATCTATATATGAACTATACAGGAATTTCCTGGCCTTAACAGATGTAAGGAATATCTTGATTGGATATTGCGTGACTTGTGGTTACTGACAATGGCGTGTAATTTCCGTCTAGGTATTTAACCACTGTACCCTTACATTGTGGTACTAGAATATTGAGTACATATGAATTGTTTTAATAGTTGATATTAGATGAGATCAATTCATGTTAACTGTTACGTACAGGATACAATGTATAAGTAAACTTGATACAATCATGTGGTTTAATATATGAATAATACTTGTAGAGAATCATTCAAAAGGTCTCTGCTTACAGTAATTGTTCCGTGTGGTGAAGGAGTAAGAATACTATTCACCACCCCATATCTTACCCGTGGGTGATCGTACGAGACGACTAAGGGATATAAAACACATATAACATATATGTGACAAAAGGAAAACTAGAAACAAAACCCTAAACCAACACGTCTGACCAGCGCGATATAGTAGGTTAATTTCCCTCCCATTACGGAGGAGGCCCGAGCCTAACAGTGGGATATTTATGGGTTGTGATGATGTGATTATGATGATACAGTAATTATGTGGTATGTGTTTCTCTCTTACCTCCAATACGATTGAAGAAAAGGAGAACTGCTTTAATTGTTAACTCGTGATCGGGTGCCGCTTTAAGGATCTGCTACAATCATATTTCATTTTTTACTGTTGGTTTTGAATTATATTTTGTGCTCTGTGTTACCAGCTGCCTCGTAGCCACGTATACTACCAACTTTAAATTGCTCATGATAGTCGTAACAGATGATTAAGAGCTTTATGTCAACCTGGGCCAATTCTATCTAATGATATCCAGTCAATAATTACATTTCTAAGTATGATTAATATCAGGCAAGCGACCTTGTAAAACTAATGGCTATAACTTTTGCTATTTGTATAATGAAAGAAGAGTACATATTTATGCTAATGTATAGCTATCCTACGAAAGAATAGTACATAGGTATGTTGGTATTATCCCTCCTATTTCATAAGAGGCTCGAATTTAATATTGGCACGTATGATGACATAAATATAAATTACAAGCAAATCTAAATAATAATTAAAGTCGCGAATAAAGTAATGAAAATAGATATGTCATATGAATCTCAGCAATTTATGAGTAACAAGAACTGATAAAATATCTTTCACACCACGCCCATAATATTTGAGTCTCCGTGAACAATACCCATTTTCATAAATAAATAATTTCAAAATAATTTCTCGCTACTCGCCTTTGGGATGTTGATCATAAATAAGCAAGCTCCTAAATATGTAAGTACTGACGGTAAATCAATGTCGAAATGCCGTAGTCTAAATCTCGGAGCCTTAGATGAAAGAAAATTTTGTTTTTGCGCGAAAAAAAAATGGAACATCATTGGCCGTATGAAATTTTAAAGGGAAAATGTTGATCAGTATACAAAATTTATAATTTAAACACGCTTTTTAGCTTGACCTATTTGTTGCAGTGTTTATGATGCTAAATAGATTTCAGTATTTTTTTTAAATTATCTCTTAATATAAACTTGAATACGAGCTTAAAATTATTGTCGCATATGGGATCCCATCATTTTTCGCTCGTAATCAGGTTCTTATAAATATAAATTATTTGCTATTTAATGCTAAATTTCAGTAAATCTCTCTTAATATTTGCATTTGTACAGAATATACAGTCATCATTTTAAAAAATTGTAATTTTTTTACTAACTAACCAATAATTGAAAGTTATATTCTTTCAAATGGTTGGCGTGACTTTTGTATATACAATACATCTACCTGTATATGTGAATTAATGCCTTCGATATACTTTTATTGCTTATGCTGGCAAACCAGTAAGCAACACACTAGGTGATAAATGTTACTGCCCATTTTGCTTTTACAATACCAGACTACCATCTAGGCCACTATCTACCAACTTTTTAACCGCTGCCTATCAATCAACACCCACTTAAGTTGGGCTTCCGACTCTCTCACTTACTGAACGAATCACAATAGCACATTGCCATTACTCAAACATTGATCATAGGCAATAAAAAAAAATCTAAAATAACTGATTAAATTCGATTAAAATAAATAAAAGGTAACTTGTATGAACGTAATTATTATATGGTATAACTAAGAATAAAAAAAAATTGGCCAAAAGTGATTATAGTAAATAATAAATTTATTACGAAAATAACAATTATAAGTGTGTTATCCTTTGATGCTTGTATCATATTAATATATGTACATAAGAAAACATTATTTATAAATACCCGATACGAAACGAAAAATGATGTCACAAACGGGGTTTTGACATCATTTTTCATTCATCATTTCAACCCCGTTTGTGACATCAGTTTTCGTTTCGTATCGGGTATTTATAAATAATTAAGCATATTAAATGCTAAAAATTTCAGTAATTTGAAGAAAAGAAAACATTAGTTATCTTATTTCCTTCTAACCATATGATGTTTGGGGTTAGTAATATATGTCACCAATCTTTGCTTTGACCTAGTTATATTCTAATAGCGGTAGAGCCAAACTTTTAACAGTTTCCTGTCTACAGCCGCGAAACGGACCGTCCGGGGTAGTACCACACTCTCGTAAAATCGAGGTATGAGCAGTAGAAATGTGTTTTACGCGTTCGATAAGCAAAAGAGCTTGCTGATAACTTTCTGGGTAGGTTTGGGATTTTTATTGATAGGCAGCATTCTAGATGTACCCTTAGTTTTGGGTAAGTTAAGGTCCATGGACGGCAGTAACACTTACCGTTAAGTGTGTTGCTTGCTCTTTTGCTACCATAAGCAATAAAAAAAGTTATTGTAAACAACGATTAAACAATTTAAGACATAGCTACAAAAGAAATAAAACTAGGGGAGTGCGAATAATTCGAACTTACGAATTATTCGTTCCGAATCGAATATTAATATTCGATTCGAAACTCGAATCGAATAATTCGAAATTTCGAATTATTCGAAAGTGCCCGAATAATTCGAAAAATTTCGAATTATTCGAATAATTTCGAATTATTCGAAAAATTTCGAATTATTCGAATAATTTCGATTTTTTCCGAATTATAATATTCGCAAATTTTTATTGTATTTTAAATTCGGAGTTTGTTATGTTCGATATTCAAATATGACATTCAAATTGTGGGAACAATAGAAAATCCAATGATATTTCGATAATTCGCAAATTGTTCAAATTATTCGAAATTTTTCGAATTATTCGAAATTTTTCGAATTATTCGATTTTTTCGAATTATTCGTCGAATTTCGAATAATTCGAAAATTCGAATTATTCGATTCGAATTTCGAATCGAATATTAATATTCGATTCGATTCGATTCGAACGATATTCGCACACCCCTAAATAAAACTCAAAATAAAACTAACATTATATTTGGTCAGCGTAATATACTTGAAAACATATCTTAGTCACGATTAATGTTTATACGTTATTTATAACATACATAAAGGGCCTTACAGCTCTATTGAAAGTTTAACGGTCCTTTTCCTTATACACATGATCGGATCATAACAAGATATCGCCCTATCTATGGTCCCTCGGCTCTTATTTTCCTCAATTAATCCACACTATTTGCGCGAGAATAAATTCTTTATGATAAATTATTTCCCTGTCCTCAATGACAGCTAGAACACGCACTGAAAATGAATGATTAATAATTATTTCTACATACATATAATTATTATTATATGTCAAACAACTAACTGTGTTTGTGGATTTGTTTGCTACATACATAAATACCCACGACTGTTTCTCAGAGTGGTAGATCGGAATGATATATTGGGATCAAGGAATCGGTACCAGTTGTCAGACCAATAGCAATGGAGAAATAATGAGGTAATAAATTATGGAGCAGTACGGTGAGGTAAATTATGGAATAGTAGCCTTGGACGGATTGGGCGGAATGTATCCGGATTATAGCTTGACAAAAAAGCGTGTAGATTTCCACAATGCTCATGGCTTGTGTCAATCGACACGTTAAAGGATCATTCCTAGCATACTTCCATCACTTCACTCACACTTATCAGTCTTCATGCATGCTATCAGTATAGTTATACTCTCAATATAAACCTAGAGAGCAGTAGAGGCAAAAACTACGGATTGCCACAAATCACGATCCTGGCATACCTCCATCGCTTCTTTTACACCAATAATATTCTTCATGCATTCTCTATGTAATGTATACTCCTAATATTTGGTAACCCGTAACACAGGTATTTTTAATGCCCACCACAGGCACCAGCGATCCTCAACTTACCTTATTTACTTCTTGTTTTATGTTGTCAAACCAATATATTGTTTTAAATTAAGTTGTGGTGAGAAATTAAGGAAATTTATTATTATTAATAAAGCTTATTATTCATTGAAATGACCTCTTGTTAATGCATCTCCAATTTTGTCCAGAAAAGAATTACGTGGTTTTTGCCTTGTATTCCTTTTATTCACGCTTGCTCATTCTTTCTACGTATCTAAACCACCTCAGCATACCCTTTTTGAACTTTGTCACTACTTCTTTATTCACACCACAGCGCTCTCTTATAACATTACTCATTATTTTATCCTTCTGACTTACACCACACATAATATAAAGAGCTCTAATCTCCACAAAATTTATTCTACTATCATGTTTTCTCTGCTAAATCCAACTTTCAATGCCATATATGAGGGTAGGCACTAATACTCCCTTATTTACGAATACAGTTAGACGTAACTTTTTGGACAATTTTTTGCCTCTCATAAAGGCGTACAGTGCGCCATCACTTTATTATCATCATTTACTCTTTTTTTATATCTGTATAGTGACAGAGTAAGAATACAATTCACCACCTCCTATCTTAACCGTGGGTGATCGTAAGAGACGACTAAGGGATACAAAATGCATATAACACCTATGCAAGAGAAGGAAAACTCGAAACTAAAACCCTATACCAACACGACTGACCAGCATGGTATAGTAGGTCAATTTCCCTCCCATTACGGAGGAGGCTCAAACCCAACAGTGGGACGTATGTGAGCTGAAATGATGATGATTTTTTTTTCAACATCATCATCTTTTATCACCTTTAGTAAACAGTACGTAAATTTATTATCTTTCAAATACACAAATGGATATTTAAGAATATAATAGGTATAATCTATAGCAATAAATATTAATAAAACATAAATTTCTGAGAAGTTTAATTTGTGAGAAAGATTTTATAAAATTAACAATACCAATTTCACCCAAACCAGAAGCCCGAAGGGTATATATAATGCCACAAACTAACCCTTCTAACAGGAAAAGCTATCTGTATTTTACCCCTAAACATGTAAACCTTTACGCACAACTTCGCATAAAACCTGCTTCTGTTATCTGTAAAAACACGAGCATTGTAAAGAATTGCTCAATTACCCTATACCTTTCCAATGTGTGGTTGTATGAAAATTAATTTCCTTTAACCTTTTTTTTTGAGTTTTAACAAGATAATTTACGGTTTCATTTAGAATTTATTGTGTTTGGGCAAAGGGCCGTGAAATTGTTACCAATTTGTTTTAGTGGTGCGCAGTCTTTTTTCATTGTTTAAAAAAAATATGGAGTTGTTGTTTCTTGTGGACTTAAATAGATTTAAATTGGTAAAATATTTTTACATACATACATACACATACATATCATCACGCCATATCGTATCGTAGGCAGAGAGAACAGAGTGCCAGAGAACTCTATCCTTGCATACTTCACTCGCTTCCTCAACATTCATAATTCTCTTCATACACGCTCGCCGGTTTCAGAGACTCTTGACACCACCTTCCTTCAGTACGTGACCAATCTGGTCTACGTAGGTTAATCTCGGTCTCCCCCGGTATCTACATCCTTCCACTTTCGCATAATATTTCTAAAAACTGTAATATATATATTTTTTAATTTAGTGATTATTTTACTATTATTTAACGTTATATTGTAGATCTGTCGGGTCTTATTCGAGCAGCCTATGACTCTGATTCCGTGTTGCTTTCACCAAAGCACGCCTCGCAATGAATAACTATGAATCGTACTTTACAACGTAATTTCGTACGTGCCACACCACTCAAAATATCAATTGTCAAACATTTCCGTTTAAAATAGTGTTGCCAACTTATCACTCACATAGTTCTCAGGTGTTGCCAGTTTTTTAAAGATGGCGCCACTAATTCGATTGCCATTTAATTAACCTAAGTCGACCAACGACTTGAAGATAGTTATAATGTACGATTTGTAATATATGACATGACACTTTTTGAGAAATCATAACACTATTTAAAAACTTCTCGTCAACTCATTATTCATTAATTCATTTATTCATCTCAGCTGATTTACGTCCTATTGCTGGGTTCGAGCCTGTCCCATTGTAAGAGGGAAACTGACCTACTATATCATGTTGATCAGATCGGTTGATATATTATTATATATTGAGGTTTTCCTTTCCTTGCAGTAAGGTTGTGTGTTTACCTCCCTTAGTTGTCTTCTACGATCATTCACGAGAAGGGAAAGGGTAACTAGTTGTATTTCTATTCCGTCATTTAAGGCAAGGTAAGTAATTGACTACTTATAAGTAAGTCAGGTTACTTGCCATTGTAAAGAAAGCTTGAGTCCCTCAAAAATTATTCCCTGACATATAATTATCATCGTTGTTCAGATTTTTGCCGTCGTTGGCTTCTCTCATAGATCGTCACAAAACGCGATGTAGTTTTTTTTTATATTGCTTATGGTGGCAAACGGGCAAGCGGCACACCTGATGGTAAGTGTCACTGCCGCCTATGGATCTTAGCAATACTAAGCGTATAAGCTAGGTCGCTGCCTACTAATACAAACCCAAAACCCACCCAGTTGAGCTTCCGGCTCTTTTGCTCACCGAACGAAGTGCAATAGCAGAATACTATAATATAACTATAATACTAATTACTCTTACTGATGTATGCATGGAGAAAAACCTTATTGTGTCAAACACATTTTTCCAACATAAGGACATCCATATGTATACATGGAGAAGGAATGAACAGAAAAGCATAATAGATTTAATTTTGGTAGACAGTCGCCTCCGAAGCAAAATATTGGACGCAAGAGCCTACAGGGGCCCCACAGTCGACACGGACCACTATCTCGTTATTGCGAGATTTAGTGGTCTGTTCAGAAAGTGGAGGCACTGGCGAGAGCGTGTCCACTTCGGAGGGCTTGAAAGAATAAAGGTTGAAAGGTTGCAAGAAGAGTGTGTAAGAGAAAAGTATGCAGAGGGTGTCCGAGAACGGCTGACGATGGCAAGCCAGCCGCAATCGGACATTGAAGAATGCTGGAGAGTATTGAAAGAGAGTATGGTAGATACAGCGAAAGAAGTATGTGGAAGTTCAAAGAAGCATAGAAAAACAAATGGTGATGCATGGTGGGATGCGGAAGTGGCAGCTTCCGTAGAGCAAAAGAAGAAAGCGTGGCTGGACTATGTCTCTTCTTTGAATCTGAATGACAGTATGACTGAACAGAAGAAAGAAATATATCGGCAATGTAAGAATGACACCAAGGCCTTAGTGAAAGAGAAACGTGATAGAGCAAGTATGAGTGCAGAAGATAGGCTGACTAAAAACTTCGAGGGTAACACCAAACTCTTTTGGAGGGAGGTGAAGAAGTCTCGGGGTGGTTGGTCAGCCTTCAGAATGAATAAAATAAGGTCTAAAGGTGGAGACATTCTTACACAAACACAAGACGTGTTAAGCCGATGGAGTGAATATTTTGGCGATATGTATGCGGATGCTACGGTTGGCGCCGGTGTTGGATGTGGTTTAGTAGATCAACATTCGACAACGGCGTCCTCCGATGGCATCAGTATGGATGAAGTTGAATGGGCGATAAGAAGTTTGAAAAATGGTAAGGCAGCGGGCATTGATATGGTGTCTGCCGAGATGATCAAGCTTGGTGGCTCTTGTGTCTGGGAGGCGTTCCTGTTGCTCCTCAATTTATGTTGGAGCTCGGGAATGGTTCCCAGGGACTGGAATAGCGCAGTCATCGTGCCTTTGTTTAAAAACAAGGGTTCACGTTATGACTGCGCAAATTACAGAGCCATAAGCTTGACCAGTTTGGCAGCAAAAGTGTATGGAAAAATTATTGAAAGGAGAATGAGGATGGTGTCCGATGGTTTACTGTGTGAGACACAAGGAGGTTTCAGGAGTGGAAGGGGATGCATGGATCAAGTGTTCTCTCTGCGCAACATTGTGGAGAAGCATCTGGCTCTAGGTCAGAGGGTTTTCTGCAGTTTTGTGGATCTGGAGAGAGCATTTGACACGGTTGTACGAAAGGAACTTTGGGACATTTTACCGGAGTATGGTATTAACGGTAAACTGCTACAGGCTGTGCAGTCCAGTTACATGGGCTGTAGAGCCTGTGTGCGGCTGGATGATGGAATGTCGCCTTGGTTTGACGTCAATATCGGCGTTAAGCAGGGGTGCGTTCTGTCAGCCAGGCTGTTTATCATATATCTGGATAAATGTCTCCAAAGGTTGAACGATATGAATATGGGAGTCCAGATGGGCGACTCAGTGGTCACTGCTCTGCTCTGTGCAGATGATTCAGTCCTGCTGGCACAGTCAGTGACTGACCTGCAGACCCTAGTCAACAAGATTGTAAGAAAAGGGGTCTCCGCGTGAATGTGAGCAAAACCAAAATATATCATATATCTGGATAAATGTCTCCAAAGGTTGAACGATATGAATATGGGAGTCCAGATGGGCGACTCAGTGGTCACTGCTCTGCTCTGTGCAGATGATGCAGTCCTGCTGGCACAGTCAGCGATTGACCTGCAGACCCTAGTCGACACAATGACAGAAGATTGTAAGAAAAGGGGTCTACGCGTGAATGTGAGCAAAACCAAAATAATGGTCTTTGAAAGAGATAAAACCAGAACAGATGTAAGAGTAACAATAGGTAATGATGTACTAGAGCAAGTGGATGAATTTGTATATCTTGGATGTGGATTTAGCCGAGATGGAAGGTACACCACTGATATAGAGCGAAGAGTGAATGCGGGAAATAGAGTGAACGGAGCGTTGGGGCAACTTCTCGGCAGCCACCACCTCAGCCAGAAGGCACGTGTAGCAATACATAACGCAGTGCTTGTCCCAACATTACTGTATGGAAGCGAGAGTTGGGTATGCAGAAAAGAGTATGATAGTAAAATTAATGCGGTCGAAATGCGATCTCTGCGGAAAATCTGTGGAGTTAGGCTGACCGACCGCATTCGTAACGACGACGTAAGAGAGCGAGTAGGTATGAAAGAGAGTATTGGTGTAAAGATGCGAAAGGGAATGCTCCGATGGTTCGGACATGTGGAAAGAATGCCGAACGAACGCCTGGTTAAGAAGATATACAATGCGAAAGTGGAAGGATGTAGGTACCGAGGGAGACCGAGACTAACCTACCTAGACCAGATCGGTCATGTACTGAAGGAAGGTGGAGTCAAGAGTCTCCGAAACCGGCGAGCGTGTATGAAGAGAATTATGAATGTTGAGGAAGCGAGTGAAGTATGCAGAGATAGAGTTCTCTGGCACTCTGTTCTCTCTGCCTACCCTGCAAGGGATATGGCGTGATGATATGTATGTATGTATGTATATATATAGATATATATATATATATATATATATATATATATATATATATATATATATATATATATAGATGATATTATATTTGACTGCACGGTGGCGTAGTGGTTATGATACCGACCTCCGTGCCAGTGGCGTGAGTTCAATTTCTACGCAGGGCAATACTTTGTGTAATCCACAAAGTGTTGTTCTAAGTCTAAGTGAAATTTGTCTGCAATACAAGGATTATTTCCTTAGTGCAGGGTGGTGTTTACAAAAAAATATTCAACCGTATTTATGCTGTCATCTCTTCTCTTTTCTCGTCTTATTATTTACGTACCTTTGCTTGACTCAAGCCTCCTGCATAACAGAAATGTATCTACTATAGCACACTGGTCAGGCCAGTCTTTTTTTTTTTGTGTGTCTTAGTTGTTAGCCTCAGATGGCTATGACAACTTTACCCGAACTGTGGGTGAGCGCTGAGGGCTCTCAACCCGTTCAGGCTAGTCGGTTTAGAATTTTGTTTTAAGTCTCTTGAATAGATCTTATTTACATGTTACATCAGCATTAGTGGGACTTCTGCGGGCTAAGATTATGATGATAATAAACTATATCGGCACGGAGGTACTATCGACCTGGTTAGTCGCTTTGGCTATTAAATCATCTATTTCACTAACTGCTTAATTTAAGTTACAAAATATATAATATATTACACGACGAGAGAAAAAAATAGTATTTTATATAAACTATTTCACTTACATCTTAACAGTATGGAGGTGAGCACGAAAAGAAAGTGCCACGTATATATAGGATCTATACAAGACAAGGAAAACTCGAAATAAAACCTTATACCAATCGGTCTGACAAGCGTGGTATGTTAGGTCAATTTCCCTATTAGTTTAAAGAACGCTCGAGCCTAGCAATGGGATGTATATGAACTGAGATGATCACGACGATGACTATTTCCTCTAATGAACTATTTCCATCTATTGGTTGTCAAAAAAAAATACATACCATCAATCCTGATGACATGACCTTCAATTAAAACTGCTTTGTTTTAATTCTATCCATGAATCCAAAATGCTTCAGTCAAATACAATGTTTAATTACCTTTAAAATTTTTTACCTTGACTTTAGTTTATTACTCACTAGCTTCTGCCCGTGGCTTCGCCCGCGTAAAAGGTTACTTTCCTAAAAATTTTCATCCCCCATTTTTATTTTACCACTTAAGGGTATTTTTTTCCGTAATTTTAATTTCATATTTATTTATATCTAATCAATAGCCTAAAATAAGTTTTAAACTTCTGGCTTTAAAAATGATGATAATTCCTTACAACTTTTCATTCCCATTTACAACCCTTTTTGCATTAAAAAGTAGCCTATGTCCTTTATCAGGCTCTAGACTATCTGTGTACTAAATTTCATTTAGATCAGTTCAGTAGTTTTGGACAGACAGATAGAGTTACTTTCACATTTATAATATTAGTAAGGATTGCTTAAAGTCCATTAATGAAACAAACAGCCGTGTCTTAGCATAACTAAAACCATGCTTTACACGCTTATGCTTATGCTTAACACATTACTTTAAATATTTATAAATAATACTTTAGCACTTTTTCGTCATTACATTACATGAAATGCCATATCTATTTAATACAATATCTAAAAATATGGAAGACTCAGAGTAATATAAATATTTCAAAATATTATCAGACATTTTTGCCATACCCCCTTAACTCAATAAGTCCAAATGTAGTCAATAAAATATTTAACAAAACAAAACCGACTCCAACTAGTAATCAGTAAATTAAATTGAAATGGGAACACACGGAAAGCACTAGCATTCAAATAAAAAATGAATCATAAAAATCGATTCACCCAGAACGAACGAACGGATCGATTCACCCAGAACGATTGTTCGTTACCTCAGAACGAAAGTTCTGAGGTAACAAACGTAATTTAAAAATACAGTCAAATTGATGACTTCCTCATTTTTTTGAATTGGCAAGAAAGCAAATATCGTCTAAAATAAATGATTAAATCATCATATACAAAAAACAATCTGACATATATATCTAAATATTCGTATAATACCACTTCGAGGAAAATTGATTTTTGCCAAGCCCGTGATAAAAGAGATAATGCCCACCATAAATCTTCGTAGGTCAAAGTGACCTTTATCTGTATCGATAGGGTTAAAATGGGTTAAACGAAGAGGTGAAAATGTTTATATATTATATTCACACTCGTAAAAATGCGAATGTTTCTCAACTGGTTTTAGTGAAAAATAAACGAGACGTTAATAAATGTGCCTGGCTTATTTTTTTTTAATATCAGCATAGCTCGCGTATACTTAGTTTTAAATTAAAAACAAATGTTATGGAAACGTTTATAACATTTTTTTTTAATAATTTTTATTATCAATGTGAAATATAGAAGAAGGATTGCATAGACTAAAAGATTTATATTATTTCTTATATATTACGTTTATCCACCCATCCCTTATCATCACTGGACATAGAAAAGGAGATTTACAGAAGAATAAATAATAGCGTAATTGCCACGGTTAGCAAGCGGTTTGATGATCACAACGTGTGGTGACGGAGTAAGAATACAATTCACCACCCCATATCTTACCCGTAAGTGATCATAAGGGACGACAAAAGGATATTAAATGCATATAACATCTATGCAAGAGAAGGAAAACTCGAAACAAAACCCTATACCAACACGTCTGACCAGCGCGGTAAGATATGCGGTGGTAAATAGTATTCTTACTCCGTCACCATACGGCAAATTTAATTTTATTAATTAAACAAAAATACCGCTTTTATTCCATAGGTAATGATGCTATGGAATGGTAATAATGGTTCGTAAAATGATGATTCTTTACATCAAACACAGACTGTAACAATAAAAAATATCAAGCTATATTTAACCATAAAACAAATTCCCAATAAAACACAACAGCAAAATTAAACGAACGAAAAATTATTAAACACTGTTAATTTCATTAAAAGTGAATAATTATGTATACGTAATAAGCGAAAAACCTTTCATTCGCATACAAGCAGTAATACAAATATGGATATGTACGCCACGATTCAAATTAACATTCTCTCGTTAAGAGAACTACAATTCTGGTTGCAATATCGAATTTTATTGACGTCATTAAAGGATTGTTTCATTTGAATCATTAACTTTGATTGTAACAAGCGGCTGGTGTTAATAAGAAGTTAAATGCATTGAAATAAAACTAATTTCATTGACATTATCGCTTTCAAAATAAACCTTTACTCGGATATTTGAAGTGAAACTTCTAATGCGATTTCCAACAAGGTTGCGTTAAACGTTTAACGCAATGGCACTCGAATGCATGGGCGTAGTATACCTGTTACAGGCCAGCGCGAGTGTTAGCAACGAGTAGCTTCCAATATTCCAAAGCAAGAGCAAGTGAGAAGGAAAGATACACAAAGGTAGAAAGTACGAGAGAGAAAGAGAATGAGTCGGTAGATTCCAAGCACATTCCCGTGCTATTCTTGCTATGCAGCGAAGTAAACAGTGTGAGCGTCGTGAAATTAGCTGAAATATTATATTTGTTCTGTTTTAATTTATAATATTTATTATTTTCACAGGTTTAAGTTTTCTGTTGGCAGTCCTCATGACTGTTTTGTGTTTTTTTTTATATAATAAAGTACTTCTGGTATTTACGCTATATAAAAGAAGATGTTTGTAGGACATTGCTAAAGTCAGAAACAATTTGACTGATCATTATGAAAATTGATATTTATGTTCTTTTTTATTGCTCATGGTGGCAAACGAGCAAGCGGCACACCTGATGGGAGGTGTCACTGCCACCCATGGACTTTTGCAACACCAAGGGTATAGCTAGGCCGCTGCCTACCATTACCAATCCCAAACCCACCCAGTTGGGCTTCCGACTCTCTCGCTCACCGAACGATGCGTAATTGCACATTGCCATTACTCAGACGTCGATCTTCTGCAAGAGTGTGGTACGACCCTGGATGGACCGGCCCGCGGCTGTCAATAGAGAACTGTCAACAGAGTAGTCATACCACTACTTTTTTTACGGAGAAGGTTTATATGCTATCCCCATTGATGTAACTCGCCACAAGGTGGCGCTGCGATATATCGACTTCTATAAACAAACCAACGGGCTAGTTGAGTTTAGTTTAGTTTGTAGGCGGTTTGTTAGTATAACATATAGTTCTAACATTTCTTGATTTTAAAATAAAACTAGTTTTACTGATTCTATCGTGCTTTTAATTGATTTTTAATTTCTCGACGATTTGAACACTTTACAACGTTCATGGTTACAGGACGACTAAGGTGTTTCACGTCCAATAAGTCATCATTATTCAAGATCGAGATTTATATCTACACCCTACAGTATCAGTTTTTAAAATTTTGATCCACATTTTTAATATAAATTCAATGCTAGTATTACAAAAAGAAAATGATTATATCAACAAACAAATCTATACGATAAGTGTTCACAATGTCTTGCAGTCTTATAGTGGTTTTCCTTCTTTTATTTTTAATTGAGTGTATATTTTTTTACCGATATTGTTTATCTTTAAAAAGACCACTTTTTAAAGATATTGTTTATCTTTAAAAAAGTGTTTTAACAAAAAAACTGCCCAGTTAAAACAGCAAAAATTCAACACTCATACATATTAAACTTATGTTCTGTGGTGATGAAATAAGAATACCATTCACCACCCTATACGGTGACGTCAGACCTCTATAAAACCACAACCATTTTATTATTTATATTCCTCTAAATAATTTAACCTCCGTGTGGTGACGGAGTAAGAATACTATTCACCACCCCATATCTTACCCGTGGGTGATCGTACGAGACGACTAAGGGATATAAAACGCATATAGCATCTATGCGAGAGAAGGAAAACTCGAAACAAAACCATATACCAACACGTCTGACCAGCGCGGTATAGTAGGCTAATTTCCCTCCCATTACGGAGGAGGCCCGAGCCCAACAGTGGAACATTTATGGGCTGTGATGATGATGATGAAATAATTTAAAATAACCAATAAAATAATATTTTTTAGATGAACGTGTATATATTTTCTTTAGAAAACCTAAAGAAAATCCCAATGGGGACTTCGGCGAATTCAATTATGCTTCTATTTTTAGGCTGAGATATATTCAATATCTATAATACATATATAATTATCATATTCTAATTTTATGTATTTCTTAATCTTTCAACATGTAGACGGGATAAGAATATAATTAATATAGGCATATTCTAGATGGATATCGTTCGAGATGCATTGCATTAGTTATATATGGACCTATTTAACTCGCATAGGGTACCAGATTATTTTCTTCCTTCTGGTGGTGAAAATCTGAGGTCCTTAGTAAAAGTAAAGATCTAAGAATATTAATAGTGTATAACAAATGTGATATTATGAAAACGAGGTCAATGAATTCATCTCGTTATCATATATCCTTTACAATGAGATTTAGTTCGATTGAGTCCCTTGATCTTTTTTTAATATCTCCCACAGGACAGGAAGGGATGACATGCATTGCTGCATTGCATTTTTTTCTAACACCACGCGGATGACACTGGCCGTTAACAACACTAATAATTAAGTAAATTATTATAAATAGAATAAAAAAAAATATTTTAATTTATTTAAGAATAAATAAATAAATTGCTGTGTGGTAGCGGCTACAAATACTGCGAACACATACTCTGCTGGTGGATGTCATATAAGACGACAAATAAAGAGCCTTATGTCGACCTGGGCTAAATCGCCCTGATGTCGTCTGGTCAACAATTACATTCTCATAGAGGGTTGTCGTTAGGCAGGCGGCCAGTAATATATACGGGTAAATATTGCGCCGACCTCGTTTGATCGGTACAAGAGCGGGAGAATTTTGATGATGATGAATGATGATTTTAATTAACTTAAGAATCTTTATAGCGGCAATATCATCATAATTCTCCTGCTGTTATCCCAATTACTTGGGGTCGACGCAATATGTACTCTGCTACCATCGTACATATTGCCAAAGTTACTGGCACTAGTTTTATGACCGGCCGCCTGCCTGACATCAACCCTCCTTGGGAATGTAATTGTTGACCTGACAGCATCAGCTGGAGTTGGCCCAGGTCGATGAAGCTCTTAGTCGTCTTTTACGACATCCACGAGCGATGTAAGGGTTGGCAGTATTCGTCAATATATGAATGAAAATTTTAATTGTATTTTAAGTGAGAATTTTTACTGTCTATAAACTCCGTCAAACACAGACCGCTAACAATTCGAATAAAATTTTTATCCTTAGTTTATATACGAGACGGCTCCCACTTAATTTGAAAAACTTTTCGCTTTATACCGAGAGAGAACTTTTTGACAACGAATCATAAAGTTGTTTTGTTTTCATGTATTCTTCCAACTCGTTTTGATTTGCCCATTTTATACGCAGCCCTTTTGTAATTGGTTCAATATATTTCAGCTAAGTGCTTTTAGAATCCGGATGCCGTCTTTGAGGATCAGTTTAATATGTTTAATGGAGATAAGTGGGTAATGTGTAATGTCACTATACAACTACTTTCTACCTCGAAATATAGGGGATTAAGGAAATGTTTTAAATTACTATAATTATTACAAAGGGCTGTAATAATAATAAAACACTTTAAAACTCCATCACAAAATGTGGTTTTATTTTTATCACCATCATCATTATCATCATCGCAGCTCATATATTTCCCACTGCTGGGATCGAGCCTCCTCCACACTACAAGGAAAACTGACCTAATACACCACGCTGCTGGTCAGACGTCTTGGTATAGGATTTTATTTAGAGTTTTCCATCTCTCGTATAAATTTTATATGAATATTTTATCCCTTAGTCGACTTTTACGATCACCCACGGGTAAGATAGATCAGACACCACACGGATAATTTTAATTTGCGCATTTTCAATTACTACGTAATTTTTATGGAAAATCATATTACGCGACCCCGCTAGAGTACAGTACTACTTATTATATTTTGACCTATATTTTACATACATACATACATATGCATATCATCACGCCATATCCCTTGCAGGGTAGGCAGAGAGAAGAGAGTGCCAGAGAACTCTATCCTTGCATACTTCACTCGCTTCCTCAAGATTCATAATTCTCTTCATACACGCTCGCCGGTTTCGGAGACTCTTGACTCCACCTTCTTTCAGCACGTGACTAATCTCGTCTAGGTAGGTGAGTCTCGGTCTCCTCCGGTACCTACATCCTTCCACTTTCGCATTGTATATCTTCTTAACCAGACGTTCGTTCGGCATTCTTTCCACATGTCCGAACCATCGGAGCATTCCCTTTCGCATCTTTACACCAATAATCTCTTTCATACCTACTCACTCTCTTACGTCGTCGTTGCGAATGCAGTCGGTCAGCCTAACTCCACAGATTTTCCATACCGATCACATTTTGATCGCATTAATTTTGCTTTCATGCTCTTTTCTGCATACCCAACTCTCGCTTCCATATAGTAATGTTGGGACAAGCACAGCGTTATGTATTGCTACACGTGCCTTCTAGCTGAGGTGATGGCTACCGAGAAGTTGTTCCAACGCTCCGTTTACTCTATTTACCGCATTCACTCTTCGCTCTATATCAGTGATGTAACTTCCATCTCGGCTAAAACCACATCCAAGATATACAAATTCATCCACTTGCTCTAGTAGTCTAGTACATCATTACCTATTTTTATTCTTACATCTGTTCTGGCTTCATCTCTTTCAAAGAGCATTATTTTGGTTTTGCTCACATTCACGCGTAGACCCCTTTCCTTACAATCTTCTGTCATTGTGTCGACTAGGGTCTGCAGGTCAGTCGCTGACTGTGCCAGCAGGCCTGCATCATCTGCATAAAGCAGAGCAGTGACCACTGAGTAGCCCATCTGGACTCCCAAATTCATATCGTTCAACCTTTGGAGATATTTATCCAGATATATGATAAACAGCCTGGCTGACAGAACGCACCCCTGCTTAACGCCGATATTGACGTCAAACCAAGGCGACATTCCATCATCCAGCCGCACACAGGCTCTACAGCCCATGTAACTGGACTGCACAGGCTGTAGCAGTTTACCGTTAATATCATACTCCGGTAAAATGTCCCAAAGTTCCGTGTCAAATGCTCTCCCCAGATCCACAAAACTGCAGAAAACCCTCTGACCTAGAGCCAGATGCTTTTCCACAATGTTGCGCAGAGAGAACACTTGATCCATGCATCCCCTTCCACTCCTGAAACCTAATTATGTCTCACACATCAAACCATCGGACACCATCCTCATTCTCCTTTCAATAATTTTACCGTACACTTTTGCTGCCAAACTGGTCAAGCTTATGGCTCTGTAATTTGCGCAGTCATAACGTGAACCCTTGTTTTTAAACAAAGGCATAATGACTGCGCTATTCCAGTCCCTGGGGACCATTCCCGAGCTCCAACATAAATTGAGGAGCAACAGGAACGCCTCCCAGACACAGGATCCACCAAGCTTGATCATCTCGGCAGACACCATATCAATGCCCGCTGCCTTACCATTTTTCAGACTTCTTATCGCCCATTCAACTTCATCCATACTGATGCCATTGGAGGACGCCGGTGCCGAATGTTGATCTACTAAACCACATGCGACACCAACGCCAACTCGAGCATCCGCATACATATCGCCAAAATATTCACTCCATCGGCTTAACACATCTTGTGTTTGTGTAAGAATATCTCCACCTTTAGACCTTATTTTATTCATTCTGAAGGCTGACCAACCACCCCGAGACTTCTTCACCTCCCTCCAAAAGAGTTTGGTGTTACCCTCGATGTGTTTAGTCAGCCTATCTTCTGCACTCATATTAGCTCTATCACGTTTCTCTTTCACTAAGGAGGCGGCGCGCAACCCCATTGACCCACCCTGCAAGCACCTCTTCTTCGCCATGCGAGCGGGCCACCGGTACCCGATCTTTGTCTTTGGTGGCCACCCTAACCCGCACTGCGGTATGCATTCGAGCCGAATTAGCAGTCTAACTAGACTGGCAGAGGACGCGACGAGCACGCTCCGGACTATGCCCCCCTATATTTTATGATACAAATTAATTGCCAGCACAAAAGAAAAAAAAAACTGATTCTCTAAAAAAAGAAAAATGTATATTGTTTATGGTCAATTATTATTACATAGTTTGAAAATTAATGAAGCTATTAAGCTACAATTGGTTTAGATCGCGGACACAACTCACAGGGCATAAATGAAATATTTTTTTAAATAAACTAAAGGCATTCCATATTTATTTATATGCAGATCAGGAGCTACGGTGAACACGTCGGTCTGAAACGGGTGTCTCAAAAATTTAAATTAGCAAAAAAGACGTGCATCAGCGTCGTGACAAATTGAATTCCCGAGACCCGCAAAGTGCTGTGATAAATACGTAAGTACGCTTTATGTTAGGTGGGAACTACTTAATGCAAGTAGCGTGGAATGATTGAAGTTCTCTTGAGCTTCAAGACCTGTATGTTATAGAAAATGGTGAAGTGAAGAATGGAAAGAAGATTTATAAATACCCGATTACGAAACGAAAAATGATGTCACAAGCGGGGTTCGAACCGATGTTGATGTTGTCGATGTTTACACATTGTGTAGGCTTAATACTTCAAACTTTGTAGTTAGAATTGTATTAAACAATGACACAACCTTGTTATTCAAATTACTGAAATTTAGCATTTAATATGCTTAATTATTTATACATACATACATACATATCATCACGCCATATCCCTTGCAGGGTAGGCAGAGAGAACAGAGTGCCAGAGAACTCTATCTCTGCATACTTCACTCGCTTCCTCAACATTCATAATTCTCTTCATACACGCTCGCCGGTTTCGGAGACTCTTGACTCCACCTTCCTTCAGTACATGACCGATCTGGTCTAGGTAGGTTAGTCGCGGTCTCCCTCGGTACCTACATCCTTCCACTTTCGCATTGTATATCTTCTTAACCAGGCGTTCGTTCGGCATTCTTTCCACATGTCCGAACCATCGGAGCATTCCCTTTCGCATCTTTACACCAATACTCTCTTTCATACCTACTCGCTCTCTTACGTCGTCGTTACGAATGCGGTCGGTCAAAATTAATTATTTATAAAAACCCGATAAACGATAAAACTGCGTGAAGCATGATATGGATAGACAGGGAGTGGGTACAGAGATAACGTCTGATAGGGTTGTATGGAAAAAGAGGACATATTGCGTCGACCCCAAGTAGTTGGGATAAGAGCAAGAGAATGATGAATGATGATCTAATTACACAGGTAACTTCTTGTTACCTTAGATTGATTATATATTTTTTATTATTTTTAATCACCTGACTGGATTCGCATAGGTTACAAATGATGAAAATGGAAAGCGCGTTCAAAAAAAAAATTTGACTGCATAGATTGTGTTGTGATTTACATTTTGACCTCTAATTCCAATGATATGGATTCAAAAAATTGCTGTTCTGAGTTTGGATATAATTTGAAGTCATTAATTGATTATAAAAGTCCCCCGTAACACAAAATTGTTTCCTGAGTGCCAGGGTATTGCCATAAAAAAATCATTGTTGCCACCTTAATTCCCCATGGGAGTCGTAAAAACCTTTGTAGGGATCATCAAGAGCACAATCTCCTTAAAAAGTTATAGCACCAACTGCGATCAGGCAACCACTTTCCAAGCATGGTGATTATGGCATTTCCTTATATGGGGGCCTCCACATGTCTAACAGTAGATGAATAGTAACAGAATTTCAGCAATTTTTTTTTTAATTGCTCAACCCAAGAGTCGAAAACTGTTTTATTAGGGCCTTAAGATCATATTAGCATACTAGTATAAATAAAAGTTAATATACTAACTGACTGTCCTCTTCTCAGTCCTCCCATGACCATCATGGTCAGTATCATTCAGTGTAAAGTGTTCCAAACGTCAGGAAATTAAAAATCAAATACAAACGTGATACAATCCGTAAAAGTAGTTTTATTTCAAATGTGTAAATAATACTAGTTAAGAAGATATACAATGCGAATGTGGAAAGATGTAGGTACCGGGGGAGACCGAGACTAACCTACCTAGACCAAATTGCTCACGTACTAAAGGAAGGTGGAGTCAAGAGTCTCCGAAACCGGCGAGCGTGTATGAAGAGAATTATGAATGTTGAGGAAGCGAGTGAAGTATGCAAGGATAGAGTTCCCTGGCACTCTGTTCTCTCTGCCTATCCTGCAAAGGATATGGTGTGATGATATGTATATGTATGTGTAATACTCGCGTAAACATTAGAAATTATTATAAATAATAATACTCATATAATTAGCATACTAATATAATAATCTATATATATATAAAAGAGCTTGTCTTATATACATATATAAAAGAAAGTTGTGTTAGTTACAACACTTATAACTCGAGAACGGCTGCACCAATTTTTATGATTTTTATGTTTTTGAGTTTGTTGTCGCCGGGAATAGGATATAGGATATTAAAATTTGATATTAATAAACAAAAAAAAAACATTAAAAAAACATCAGTTCCAAACGTTCATTTGTTGATGATGTAACTAATGGCAACTGACAGCTCACGTCATTACGTGGTCTAATGGTTTGTTTGGACAATACAGTGAAAAGTTGAAATTAATTTAGACTGGTTAGAGTTCGTTTTGTGCGAGTGTTACGAATTTTTAACCGACTTCAAAAAAGGAGGAGGTTCTTAATTCGTCTGTATTTTTTTTAATGTTTGTTACCTCATAACTTTCGACTGGGTGAAGCGATTTTAATTATTCTTTTTTTATTTGAAAGCTGGTGCTTCCCGTGTGGCCTCATTTCAATTTAGCCCAGTTGAATCCATGAGAAAACCATATAAGTCAAAATTAGCGTTAAGAACGAGTGCGACAAATGTACGAGTAGCTCAACCCGTTACTAATAGACAACAACAACAACACAACAACCTATGTGTGTCTGTAACACCAAGAAGTAAAAAATAAAAAAAACTACGTTTTTAAAAAACTGACTTCAAAAACTGAAAAGTACAAAATAACTTAAAATACTATCACTTTTATGTGCTATCTATTGATAGGTTTGAAGTTGGTGACGGTATCGGTATCTTTAGTGAAGGAATTTCATTACAGTAAGTACCTAAGCTGTTTATAATTTTATTTAGGGCTTGGCACCGATTTCAAACCTATTAACAGATAGCACATACAAATGGTAGTATTTTAAGTTATTTTGTACTTTTCAGTTTTTGAAGTCAGTTTTTTTAAACGTAGTTTATTTTTATTTTTTTACGAATATTGTTATAATAAACCATATTCTGTCTATATTGTCATCAACAATGCCGCGACCAATAAGATCAAACCTTTCCCGACAAAGCCAAAACAAAGAAACATCACGAATGTGACCACGGCAGAAGAACAATTTATTGCACGGGAAGTCCGCCGCGTTAATATTGTCCAACTCCGTGCTTCTTAATCACAAGAGCAAAACAAGGTGGCCCGTGCCGTTGGCAATGCAAAATCGTCGAGCAAATCTCAGAGATCAACAATTAGATCATTTTTAACGCGCATGAAGAAAAATTTCGTTTAACACAAGGTACTTCTTTGTCTTGCTGGCATGTTATTAAAATACTTGATTTTTTGAATTTATATATTATTCATATTTATTGTCATAATAAAAAAAAATACTTAATAATTTTTATTTATAATAATCAAAATGTGCTCATCTCATTCATTAACTGTTAGGCGGAACGAAGTGTGCCGGGCCCGCTAGTTATATATACAATGGCTGAGACAATAATCTAAAAATAATTTGTTATTCATTATTAATCATTTTAAAATTCAATTAGAGTTTCAAAACATAGCTGCAAGCTCAGCCCCGATTCAGTTCCTTCACCTTTTTGATGAAACATTGAAATAAAATATATTCACATGTTTTATTCAGCAACATAACGAATGTCTTCAAGTGAAAGTTGCATTACGTCATATACTTGTATTATTTTGCGTTAAAACTTTTCTCAATTCTATCTTATTTCATAGTCGGTACGTTAACTTTTGTGGATATGTTTGTCGTTCATGTTTATTCTGACTAACGAGATGTATTTCTTTAGATTTTTACTCGAATCATTAAAGGGGAGTTTGTATTTAAGCAGTATATATGTAAGGTTTAGTGTGTCTAAGGCTGTGTGGTAGCGGCTTCGAATACTACCAAACCTTTCTTTACTCTTGGATGTCTTAAAAGACGACTATGAGCCTTATAACGACCTGGACCAACTCCATCTGATGCTGTTTGGTCAACAACTACATTCCCAAGGAGGGTTGACGTCTGTCTGGCGGCTGGTCATAAAACTATTGCCAATAACTTTTACAATATGTACTATGAGAGAAGAGTGCATATTGTATCGAACCCAAGTAATTGGGATAAGAGTAGGAGAATGATGATGAATGATATGTAAGATTTAGTCTAGTCCGTTCTATCTAATCGTATATATTCAAAGGCTCAGTTGATTTTACTATGATACATCTAATATATAAAATTTTAAAGAATGAATATTACAGTTTTATACGATAAAATGTGTGGGTAAAAAAAATTGAGACCCAATTCAATTCAAGTACAATCCAAATTCAATTCAAGACTATATTAAAAGAGCTTTTAAAGGCTCATACGTGATCTAAATGGTTTTAATACATATATTGCAAAATTATCAGCATTATAACCTTTTTTATTTTTTTGCGGTGGACTATGGAGACTGCCACGCGCCGCCAAATCGGTCAGGGGCGACGGAAGAGGGAAGAAGGGCTCCTCTCTTCGCCGTGCGAGTGGGCCATAGCACCCGATCTTTGTCTTCGGTGAGTGCTCTTATTCCTATTATTTGGAGGCGAAGCAAATATGTTCTGTTTTTTCACACAACCGTATAAGTAGTCATCTCTACTTTAATGCCCTTCCTATAGATGTCTTACTTCACGCCATCTATGTTTTCTTCTGTATTCCCTTACCCTCAAAATTTCAAACACCATGAATACCAGGATAAATTAAGTTATTTGAAAACATATTAAAATATTAAAAAAAAATTTTGTAAGAAAAATAGGCTTAGATATGAAACTTTTTTACGTGATTACGTAGTATTAATAAATTCACCAGCTCATATCTTCCCCTGGGTATTGTAAAAGTCAATTAAGGATTACAATATGCATATAAAATTTCCACAAGAGACGGAAAACTCGAAATAGAACCCTATAGCAACCCGTCTGAGCATGGTATAGTAGATCAATTTCCCTCCTATTGTGGAGGAGGCTCGAGCCCAGAATGTATATAGGTATAAACCGAAATAAATCGATTAATAAACATTTTCAACTCTGAATTACATAGTAGGATCAATTTAATTTTAACTCTATCTATAGAGGCACATTAAAATTATAATCAACCTTTTAACCATTCTTAATTAAGTAAACATGCATAATACCGTGCTGATAAAATGACGTTTAATACCGAAAACCAATCGAGATTCTCATTCACGTTTTCCCAATACGAATTTGGTGACGTGTTGGTCGAGTGTCACGTATCCAAAGCAATACGGATATGGGGATACGGGTATTTATAGGACAGGGACGGATGGATGTATGAAAGATGTATGGACGTCTGAATTTATATTGTTTTAAGCTCGAATGTATTATTTCGATGGAGGCAATGAAGTTTAAAATAATATTGATATAATACAAATATAAGTTAAACATATTTAATTAAACGTATCAACCTCACTTATTGAAGTTTATAGAATCGATTCCTAGGTAAAATAATACTTGGCCACCGAAGGCAAAGATCGGGTACCGGTGGCCCACTCGTCCGGCGAAGAGAGGAGTCCTTGCACGGTGGGTCTTTGGCGGCGGGTTGCGTACAGTCTCTTCCGTCGCCTCGGACCGATTTAGCGGAGCGCCACCACATCCATAGCAAGGAGAAAAAAGAAAAGATAAAAGGTAAAATGTATTATTTTTTTAAGTGTTCCACCAATTACTGTATTGACATTAATATTTTCATGTTTTTTTTATTGCTTATAGTGCCAAACGAGTAAGCAGCACACTTGAAGTTAAGTGTCACTGCCGCCCATGGACCTTTGCAATAGCTAGACCACTGTTTACCAATACAAACCCTAAACCCATCCAGTTGAGCTACCGGCTCTCTCACTCACCGAACGAACCACAATAGCACATTGCTATTACTCAGACGTTGATCTTCTGCGACAGTGTGGTACTAAGGTAGACAGAGAACTGTCAACAGCGTGGTCCTACCACTTTCGTGTATTGTAGAAGTAATACAATATGTCACTAACTGCTCCTTTGGTGATCGTTAAAGATGGATAAAGGAAGCAAGCAGATAATTTCACTGCAAGATAAAGAGAAATCAAAATAAAACTCTATATAAACGATCGACGGTATACCTGATTCTGATCCTTGCTGCCATTGAGGAAGATGCTCCCGCCCAACAGTGCAAGGTGCATATAATTATCATTCTCCTACTCTTATCCCAATTACTTGGGGTCGACGCAATATGTACTGCTCTTCCTACATATTGCAAAAGTTATTGGCAATAGTTTTATGACCAGCCGTCTGCCTGACGTCAACCCTCCTTGGGAATGTAATTGTTAAGCAAACGGCATCAGGTGGTGTTGGCCCAGGTAGATATAAGGCTCTTAGCCGTCTTTTACGACATCCATGAGCAAAGTTAGGGTTGATTATATTCGTAGCCGCTACCACACAGCGAAGTACGAGGTACATATATGACCTGATATTTTAATTTATGTTTCAAAAGCCCCCTTAACTCACTTATTCTTTAATGGGAGTTGACAAAAGAAAAATTTGAATGACATCTTAAGATAAAATAAATAAATGACCTTTTTGAAATAAAAAGACTTCCAACTTATATATACCATAATTAATGTGAACGAAATTAACAGTATTAAAAGTAGCCTTTGTTGTTTAATTCAAAAGAGAATTGGCTGTAGGCAATTTTATATTACGTAGATTATTTTCAGAACGTAATTTGTATATCTATTTATGATTAAAAATGCGTCATGAAAGATATCTTTCTTTTTTCAATATTATAAAATGTTGGGTTTGGGCCTCTTACAAATGAAAAAAAATAGTATTGTTACATTATTGTCTTTTTTTAATTTTCTTAAAAAAAAAAGAAATAAAGACATCACCCTGCACTAAGGAAGTATCCTTGTATTGCGTAGGACATTGCACACATATAATTTACGTACTCAAAGTGCACCCGGATAACAAGTTTTTACGACTCTCGTGGAAAAGCAAGGGATGGTGATACAATTTATTCTCAACCTGTGGCCATAGTGCTACAAATCATATAAATAAAATTTAAAAAAAATACATAAACTAATTGAATCATTTAGGGAAGAATAAGCACAGAGCAATTAATGTATCTTAATTGTCAGAATATCATCTCATCATCTTCACAGCTTGGATATGTCCCTGTATGCTGGGCACGTGCCTCCTTCACAAAATAAAAGAAATTGACGTATCATATCGCACTGGTTACACGGATACACGGGTTGCGTGGTTTTATTTCGAATATTCTTGCTCTAAAACATATGTTATCTCACATATTATAATCACTTAGTCTTTTACGACACCTAAGAGTAAAAAAGGCTGTAGGGAATTAGAGTCTCACTCCGTTACCACACGGAATTAATATAATAACAGATAAAAATTATAATAATTGAAATAATATAATAAATTAATATTTAATAACTACAATAATTAATCGAATGCACACCTTCCATGCCAATATTTTTGTGAGAGCCACAGAGTGTTCCTCTGATTCTGGGTGTAATTCGTCTACGTTAATTATATGTCTGTAAAGTCCCCGCAATATAAGGATTATTATCCTTGGTGCAGCGTGGTGTCCGTTTAAATTAAAAAAAAAAGAAGAAATATATTGTTACGAGAAAAAAGAACGTAAAGAACAGTTTTATTAAATAAATATCGTTTAACATAACACTTTGCTAATGTAAGCGGTGAGTATAGTATTTGAGTTATGAAAATTGGTCTCAGAGTACATCTCTGCATATCCGCGTCGAAGCAGAATTTCCATTAAAACGTTATTTACACAGCCCTCGCTACGTGAGCCATTGGACCAAGCCGGGATAATTTTACTAAGGAAAATAGTTTTTCGATATTTACACAAAAATGTAAACCAATTGGTGGACTAAATATTTTATTTTTAAATATTAACTGCGTTATGTATTTAGTTTTTTTTTCTGATATAATATTGAACTTTTATCATTAAGGATATTGAGAATTTTTAGAACAGTGATATTTTTTTATCCAAGATAGAATTTTAACTCGATTTCATACCTAATTCATGCCTATTAGTTCATGAATGTTTATGCTCTTATTAAAATATGTAAAATAAAATATTTTATTTACCATTAATCTACTTTAAGAATATTTGGCCTTACGAAAACCTCATATGAAGAGTACTCATCGTTATCTGTTTGAGGTCGACACAATGTGTCATTTTCTCTCATCGCACATATTGCAAAAGCTTTGGCAATAGTTTTAGGACCAGCTGCTTATCTGACGTCAACCCTTCTTGGGAGCGTAACTGATCAGACGGCGTAAGCGGTAAGATAGAATTAGCTTAGGTCAAAGTAAAATATCCACGAGCAATGTGAGGGTTGGTAGAATTCGTAGTTGCCATCACACAGTGAGTTTTCTATACACCAAGTAGTTAATATGCTTCAGCATAAAAAAAAAGTATAAAAATAAACCACGCTGACAAGTAAAATTACATATAAGTAAAAGCACGTAGAAATGATTATAAGAAACAGTCTTACAATAAACCAAAGTGTTCGCTAAAAACGATGTCTAAATGTTTTCATATTGATGTTACAATATTTGCTCAACAATCTCGAAGTCGTGATTGATTTAGAGTACCAACACCTGTTGTTGGCTGTCAGAAAAAATATACCGAGTTATCCACGAAAAGAATATAAAAATATAGAAATGTTCATCGTTTCATAATATTTTTGACACAAGAGTGTATTATTATAATCTTGTGTATTAAATTCACTGAATATACTATTTCTTAAATACGTGTACCAGTTAATGGCATGTGGAAAGAATGCCGAACAAACGTCTGGTTAAGAAGATATACAATGCGAAAGTGGAAGGATGTAGGTACCGGGGGAGACCGAGACTCACCTACCTAGACCAGATTGGTCACGTAATGAAGGAAGGTGGAGTCAAGAGTCGCCGAAATCGGCGAGCGTGTATGAAGAGAATTATGAATGTTCAGGAAGCGATTGAAGTTTGCAAGGATAGAGTTCTCTGGCACTCTGTTCTCTCTGCCTACCCAGCAAGGGATATGGTGTGATGATATGTATGTATGTATGTGTACCAGTTAATAATGGTATATTATATTGCAGCAAATGTGTAGTGGAATATGATTAAAAACGGTATTTATTTTGACGCTAGAAAGTAACGTAGTAACCAATAAATTCAAAATTATTCCGTGTGGTGACGGAGTAAGAATACAATTTACCACCATCTTGCCCGTTGATGATCGTACGAGACGACTAAGGGATATACAAAACGCATATGACATGTGTGCAAGAGAAGGAACACTCGAAATAAAACCCTATACCAACACGTCTGATCAGCGTTTACTGTGTGAGGCACAAGGAGGTTTCAGGAGTGGAAGGGGATGCATGGATCAAGTGTTCTCTCTGCGCAACATTGTGGAGAAGCATCTGGCTCTAAGTCAGAGGGTTTTCTACAGTTTTGTGGATCTGGAGAGAGCATTTGACACGGTTGTACGAAAGGAACTTTGGGACATTTTACCGGAGTATGGTATTAACGGTAAACGGTAAAATCGGCGTTAAGCAGGAGTGCGTTCTATCAGCCAGGCTGTTTATCATATATTTGGATAAATGTCTCCAAAGGTTGAACGATATGAATGTGGGATTCCATATGGGCAATTCAACTGACCTGCAGACCCTATTCGACACAATGATTGAAGATTGTAAGAAAAGGGGTTTACGAGTGAATGTGAGCAAAACCAAAATAATGGTCTTCGAAAGAGATGAAGCCAGAACAGAAATAAGAGTAATAATAGGTAATGATGTACTGGAGCAAGTGGATGAATTTGTATATCTTGGATGTGGATTTAGCCGAGATGGAAGGTACACCACTGATATGCAGCAAAGAGTGAATGCGAGAAATAGACTGAATGGAGCGTTGGGGCAACTTCGCGGTAGCCACCACCTTAGCCAGAGGGCACGTGTAGTAGTACATAACACAGTGCTTGTCCCAACATTATTATATGGCGTGATGATATGTATGTATATGTGTCTGACCAGCGTGGTATAGTCAGTCTATTTCCCTCCCATTATGGAGGAAGCACAAGTATACATACGGCAAATCTCAAGAAAGGAAGGAATATAGAATAGGATATAAGGAAATCTTCTTACTTTTTTTTATTATTGCATATGGTGACAAAGGAGCAAGCAGCTCACCTGATGGTAAGCGTTATTGCCACCCATGGCAAACCCACCTTTGCAAGGATATAGCTAGGCCGATGCCTACCAATAAAAACCCCAAAATCCGCCCATAAGGGCTTTCGCCTCTCTCGCTCACCGAACGAAGCGCAATAGAATATTGCCATTACTCAGACGTCGATCTTCTGCGAAATTGTGGTGCAACCCCGGACGGACCAGCCCGCGGCTGTAGAAAACTGTCAACAGCGAGATCCTACTATATTCATAAATCCGTTACTCCTATGTGATGAACAACTGCCAGAACTTAAATTTGCAATTTTTCCTGAACTTGAAAAATAAGAATGGTTTACCGTCATTTTTTTTTTCGCAAGGTGGGACTATGGATATGGTCGCGCCCCGGCAAATCGGCCTGGGGCGACGGAAGAGGCGGCGCGCAACCCCATGGACCCACCCTGCAAACACCTCTCTTCGCCGTGCGAGCGGGCCACCGGTACTCGATCTTTATCTTCGGTGGCCATGGTTTTCCGCCATGCATTATCTAATTCAATAAATGGAATCGAGAAAGTAGGAGCTGGTGATACATTACTTTGTGAACCCATCACCATAGGGACCTCGTATAACTCAATTACTGCTTCTATATTAAAATACGTCAATCAAACTTCAAGTTAACAACGCACCACAGACGCCATAAACACTATTACAGAATTAACATTCATTACAAATTATTCGGATCAAATGCGTTTCTGAGGCCAAACTCAATCAAAACTAAGAACATTTGTAACAAGAACCAATCTTAATAAACGTCCGCGTCTGATTTTAGTCCAATAAACCGGTGGACGATCGTCAAAGACCGATGACATTGGTGTGGAATAACCGAACACTAAATGGACCGAATGGTTAAGGCCAATGTTCTTAGTGAACGTGAACGGGGCCTTGCTTTAGACAGCTTTGTGCTGAGTACTGGGCAGATTTGCGGTGGTACGATCCATCGATTCTACTCTAGATTCGAACACAATGCGGTGTATTCGATTGCCAATTTCATATTTTGAATTTGGTTTTGAATGGTAGGTTTCATCGTTATAATAACTGCTTAAAGTTGAACTGCTTAGAAAATTCTACTACATATGCAATATTTTTTTTTGGAAAGTCTAATTCAGTACGCAGTACTAACAAAAACTTTATATACTCAGAGAAAAATTGTATCATCTCTCAAATAAGGCTTCAAATAATCAATGAACAATGATCACTAAATTCAAAATTACATAAGGTGTACTTAAATTAGTTTAAGAACTTAGTTATTAAGGTCAATAAGAACAAAGTTTATATTTTTTACTTTTTCGGCGGTTTATTTTTTTTTGTTAAAATATTTTATTTTATATTTTTTTGTGGCTATAATAAAATCTGTGAATAAACTATAACCTGTTTTCCTATCCTTGGGGTTGGATTTTTTTTCCAAACATATATGGGGCCAACTTTGGGTTATACTCTTTCCAATAAAAAAGCAATATCAAAATCGGACTACTCTGTATAAAGTTGTGCGTGGTCAAACATAAAAAAAATATCCGCGGTCAATTTAGAACCTGCTACGTTTTTTTTTTCGTCGGTTAAACAATCAGCGTGTACGTAATAAATTAAGCTAATTATTAGTAAAGGGTTCCTTAATTAAGGGTAACTAGAAGACCCCTGAAAATACTTTGCAATATTAGTAGTTGACTTATCAAGTGAGTAACTAAAACTTAGTATTATTACATACTTCGAAAAATATAAATTCTAGACGAGAAATTCAAATATTTCTTTTACATACAAATAATTTGTTGTGTGATAGCGGCTAGGAATACTACCAACCCTTACCCCTTACTTTCTTCGAGGATATCATAAACGATGACTAAGAGCCTTATAACGACCTGGGCCAACTTCATCTGATGCCCTTTGGTCAACAATTACATTCCCAAGGAGGGTTGATATCAGACAGGCGGCCGCTCATACGGTAAATGAATCTTCAAAATGGCGTATCAAAGATTAAAATTCATATTTTAATCTGTGGTACGCCATTCACGTTCGCTGATTGGTTCAGTAGGTATAAATATTTATGATAAGTTTGCCTTTTTAAGCAATGTAAAAAAAAATATGTTATCTGCATAGTATGCTGTACGTATATGCACTTTAGTTGTGTTTTACGCCAGTCATAGGTAAGAAAGGGGAACGTAATTGTATTCTGGCTCTGTATTCTTGCATTACAAAGTATAATACATAGTATCAAATTTTGGTAAACATTACTAGAATAGTTTCGAGTATAGTGAGGAGTTGAGAATAAAGTCTGTCACCAGCCTATTATTTTTAGTGCGACTCGTAAAAATCGACTAAGGAATTGCCATCAGAATTAGCAGCAGCACTTTGGTGAATAATTGATAACATGAAATACAATCTCCAACCTGCCTACCAAGCATGATGATTGAAGCATTATCTCCGTTTAGGAAGACCTCATCATCATTCTCTTGCTCTCATCCCAACTAATTAGGGTCGACGCAATATGTCTTCTTTTTCCATACAGCCCTATTGGACGTCATCTCTGTATTTACTCTCTGTCTATCCATGTAATGCCTCACGCAATCCATCTATCTTTTCTTTGCTCTTTCTTCCTTTACCCCTAAAGTATTCAACATTCATACTTAAAACCTTCCTCGCAACATTACATTAGGAAAGTTTAGGCTGATGGATGAATAAAATAAATTATTCAGTTGCATGAATTCTTCAAGTATATATAAGTTTTATACATAAGAAAATATATATCGATCAATACTAACATACGTCATATTCTCAATGTCATAAATAAAAAAAAACTAGAGTACTTTATACGTCAACTCCGATGTCAAAAAATTTTAGTTCCGCACAAAATCTGTGAATAACCCACAATACAATAAATTCACTGCAAACAAAAGGATTTCGGCTTTAAATCGTTATTGCACGAACGCGTCACGATTCGCGCTGTCGTTTATCAATAAATGTGGATACGGTGCAATAAATTATCGGAACTTCGCAATATGTACGTTGAATGCAAACATCAGACGTTGAAATTACACTGGGGAAAAATAACGACATGTAACCGTCAAGCAGAGAATAATTGTCGGTCGAATACCAACATGTAGTTAATTTCGCTTATTTGTATTTCAAACTGAACTGATGTTTTTTTTTTTGTATCTGGTACCCTATTTTATACGAAGTCTTTGAGTCTCTTTTTTGTGAAAAGTTTCACATTGAAATTGTGGCAAAACAAAACGATTTGGTGTTGTCTGTTATTATAATGGATGTTTGAGTCGTGATTTAAACACTCGTTATTCGTTTTGTCATTTACTTTTTTTTTAAAAGGAAGCTTTTGAGCGATACCGTTTTATAGGGTTGTCACATCATCGTCGAGAGAAATTTTAACAAATAATATTTTCAATTTTTAGCAAATTAAAATTTATTGAAATATATTTTCTACATACATACATACATACATATCATCACGCCATATCCCTTGCAGGGTAGGCAGAGAGAACAGAGTGCCAGAGAACTCTATCTCTGCATACTTCACTCGCTTCCTCAACATTCATAATTCTCTTCATACACGCTCGCCGGTTTCGGAGACTCTTGACTCCACCTTCCTTCAGTACATGACCGATCTGGTCTAGGTAGGTTAGTCTCGGTCTCCCTCGGTACCTACATCCTTCCACTTTCGCATTGTATATCTTCTTAACCAGGCGTTCGTTCGGCATTCTTTCCACATGTCCGAACCATCGGAGCATTCCCTTTCGCATCTTTACACCAATACTCTCTTTCATACCTACTCGCTCTCTTACGTCGTCGTTACGAATGCGGTCTATATTTTCTAACCTTTTTAATTTTGTTTCATAGGTAATGGAGAACTGTTGTTCCTAAATGATGTTTTTTTTTTTAAATATCGACATAGTAAGACCCACCGTATAACTGTTTAGTCGAATTTTGTACTGTAGGTAATGAATAGTTATTTTTTTTCTATTTTATCATATTTAATTAACGTGCTATCAATTCTATAAATAATGTCAATTAATAATAACTTTTTAGGTTATTATTTGCTTTACAGCATGATGACGAAGACATGTTATACAGCTAGAAAAAGCATTAGATCCGTATTTATTCGAATTATTAATCATAATCATTGCAGCTTTTTGTTTCTTATCGAGCAACTGTTGAATGGATATTTGTTCTAAAGAGTTATGCGATACAAAAATTGTATGTATGCGCTAGGCCTAAAACAAAATTAGGACGAGGAAAACTTTGAGTAGTAAGAATAGAATTCATTATCCCCTATCCTGCCCGTGGGTGATCGTAAGAGACAACTAAGGGATATAAAATGCATATAACATCCTTGTAAGAGAAGGAAAACTCGAAACTAAATCCTATATCCACCAGCCAGACCAGCGTGGTATATTAGGTCAATGTCCCTCTCATTATGGAGGAGGCTCGAGCCTAATAGTGGGACATATATTACCTGAGATGATAATGAAGATGACATTTTTCGAGTCCAAATGATTTCAAACATTTACATAATAATTTGAAATATTTGCTTAAATAAAAATATAAATTTTCTACAGATATTACATCAATTAAAATTATGCCAACGAAAATTATATAACGGAAATAACTTAATCTATTGTGAATAATGGCGCAATTAAGGGTAGTTGAGGATAACTTAACGATAATCAGAAAACTTTCTTTGGAATAATTGAGAGCTATTACTTTGGTTCTTTATTAAAACCACTTGAATGAGTAGTGTTATATGTTTGTTTGTTTATAAATAGTTATTCGTTTGTTATTTTTTTTATTGCTCTTGGTGGTAAACGAGCTAGCAGCGCACCTGATAGTAAGTGTTACTGCTACCCATGGACCTTTGCAATACCAGAATATATATTATACGGACCTTGTAGCAACTCGAGAAAATTTCCGTGCGTTCAGGCGCTTCTGCCATAACTACTATTGTAATCAAATTTAAAGCTATATAGACCCCTTAAGCTCTGTCATATCCGTGGTGCTGTACTGCTATGCTTCACGTATCAGTACATCCTTCTATCTATTGGCCTATTAGCCAATTTTGCTTCATGTCTCCCGCTTTGCATAGGAGGGAAGTAGAAATTCTTCAACTCCTGTTTTTCTTTTTTTATTAAATTTATTGCGGGTCCCAAGACAATTAAAAACATTTCCCAGGACTTCCTGAGGATCAAACTTCAGTGTCTTTTATGAAGACTATTGTGGATATCACCATTGTGGTCACCATCCTTGCTTATAGGAGTTACAGTAGTGGGAATGTGCGCTGGGATAAATATCAGAATATAACTAGGACACCACCTACCAATGCTAACCTCAAACACAACCAGAAAGTTGGGGTTCCAGCTCTCTCGTTCACAGAACGAAGCACTATAGCACATTGCCACTGCTCCAATGTCGATTTTCTGCGAGCGTGTGTTTACTATCCCAGGCGGACCGGCCCGCGGCTGTAGACAGAAAACTGTCAACAGTGTTGTCCTACCATTATTATATTGAAATATTGTTATAAGAAAACATCATCCGTGTGGTGACGAGTTAAGAATTCACGACCTTTTTTTCTTACTTATGGGTGTTGTAGAGGACCACTAAGGGATATAATATATACATTGTAATACATATAGTATATGTACAAGAGAAATAAAACTCAAAATAATACAATATACCTGTTGAAATGGCGGATACTTCATTAATAATAATTGTTTTTGTATATATAAACTTTATTTTATTGTAAATAAATTAAAATACTGACCGACCGCATTCGTAACGACGACGTAAGAGAGCGAGTAGGTATGAAAGAGAGTATTGGTGTAAAGATGCGAAAGGGAATACTCCGATGGTTCGGACATGTGGAAAGAATGCCGAACGAACGTCTGGTTAAGAAGATATACAATGCGAAAGTGGAAGGATGTAGGTACCGAGGGAGACCGAGACTAACCTAACTAGACCAGATCGGTCATGTACTGAAGGAAGGTGGAGTCAAGAGTCTCCGAAACCGGCGAGCGTGTATGAAGAGAATTATGAATGCTGAGGAAGCGAGTGAAGTATGCAGAGATAGAGTTCTCTGGCACTCTGTTCTCTCTGCCTACCCTGCAAGGGATATGGCGTGATGATATGTATGTATGTATGTGTAAATTAAAATACATAATTTAAATTTTAAACGAAGTGCACAGAAAAAAAGGCGACGATAGAAGGATAGATTATAAAATCAATTGAGCCGATATTTATTTCGATAAGACAACAGATGGCGCTATATTCAAGAATATAATTCAAGAGTATTACATTTATTAATACAAGTTACAACAATACCAACTTATCTGACCAGCGTGGTATAGTAGATCTATTTTAGTTCTAGTTTGGAAGTTAAACAGTACTATCTATGGAGCTTGGATAATAATGATGAAATATTTATTTAACTAATTAGTTAATCGTGACCATCACGGGCGGTCTGACCTGACCATGATCACTGTAAAGTGTTCGAAATATCGGGCAATTAAAAATCAAATACAAACGCGATAGAATACGTAAAAGTAGTTTTATCTCAAATGTGTAATACTCACATAAACATTAGGAATCACTACTGTAAAATACTTTTGAATTCCATGTACTACACAAATTTAGTTCTCTTAACACTTGAAGATTTTTTTAAAGTACATATGTCTACCATTAAGTGAAGGAATATTTTTTTAAAAAGGCACTAACCAATTTTTTGTACCTAACAACTCAACAATTTGAGCAAGTATCTAACGTTCCAATATATATCAAACTTTTAATAATATTCTAGAAAATACAGATTATAAAACCTATAATTTATTAAAGCTTCATAAATAAAAATTCCCCAATTTAATCAAAACTCATAAATTACTTTAGTATACTTAAATATTTACAATTACTGTAATAAATGTTCTGTTTACAGATTACTACATTATTACAAGATATGCACGACCTCGAGACGTTTTCATAGACATGACGTAATGAAATTTATAAATAAAATGAAGAATATTTTGGTAAAATATACTAATTGAAGTCCTTTTTGTCGGCCCTTATTTTATAGTAGTGGGCCACACTTAACAGTTTTTTATCTACAGCCGCGGACCGGTCCATTTGAAATAGTACCACACTACACACTATTTCAGAAATTCAACATCTGAGCAGTGGCAATTCGCTGTTGCGCTTTGTTTGATGTGCGAGAGAACTGGCAGCCCAAATTTCTCAGCAGTCTTTGCTTGGTATGTAGAGGTCTTTATTTCTTCACAAAAAAAAACTTATACATATTTATTTAAAACGAGAATATTTCAGGGTATTCAAATAAATGTGATTACAATAAAATATCAGTAAAATTAATTCAATTTCTCTGGATAAGATATTCAAATGCTAGCGACTATCAAATAACACACTATCATTTGTATTTCATCAATTGATTGCTACCCTGTTTCAACGACATTGAATTCATTAGAAATGTCTCAGTGAACCAAAACTACAATAAAAGACGAACACGGCTCAATATTATTCTTTATTTCTAACAAGTAGAGTTTTATTTTATCTAACAGTATTTTTGTATACATTTTCAGACAAATCTGATCTCTAAATTATGCGGTTTCTATGGGATGTGGCTACTAATTTTCTATGGTATGTTTGTTATAAAGATAGATATATTTATATATATATATATATACATATAAATATATCAGGATAATTACTGTCTGTCTGCTTAAATACCCATTCATGTGGATAATTAATATGGAGTAAAATTAATAAGCGTTATAATGTTTGATTTTGGTATTCACTCATTTCAAAATATTAATTTTGAGGCTGTTTTACACTCTAATCTATTTTTGTATGTATATACGTTTATACGGGTTAAGAAAATAAGATATTATCATATTTTTTTTCGCAAATATCGTAAGAGTTAAAAATAGTCGATGTTAAACTATTTTTAAGTATTATATCGCGTTTGTATTTGAATTTTAATTGCCCGATGTTTCGAACACTTTATAGCGTTCATGGTCTCGCGAGTAGGTACTGTCGACTGACAGTTTAGCGTTCATGATCACGGGAGCACTGTTAGCCGACAGTGAACGATGTGAAGTGTTCAAAATGTCGGGAATTTTAAAAATCCAGTACAAGTGCAATAGATTCGATATTGATAGTTTTATTTCAAACGTGTAATACTCGCGTTAACATTAGGATTAGTATAGATGACATTAAGACTATTTGAATATTCTAAAGTGACTATTGTATGTGATATTCAAGAATTAAAAATTGCTTTTTTTTTTCAAGTTATATTCCGCTTGACCAGCATGATACAATAAGCAAAATTTTGTTTATGTTATAGCAAAACATAACTCATATAAAGAAAAACATACATACGTACATATGATCACGCCATATCCCTTGCAGGGTAGGCAGAGAGAACAGAGTGCCAGAGAACTCTATCCTTGCATACTTCATTTGCTTCTTCAACATTCATAAGTCTCATACACGCTCTCCAGTTTCGGAGACTCTTAACTCCACCATCTTTCAGTACGTGACCAATCTGGTCTAGGTAGGTGAATCTCGGTCTCTCCCGGTACCTACATCCTTCCACTTTTGCATTGTATATCTTCTTAACCAGACGTTTGTTCGGCATTCTTTCCACATGTCCGAACCATTGGAGCATTCCCTTTCACATCTTTACACCAATACTCTCTTTCATACCTACTCGCTCTTTTACTACTACTAAAGAGCGAGTAGCTCTTTTACGTCGTCCTTGCGAATGCGGTCGGTCAGCCTAACTTCACAGATTTTCCGTAGTGATCGCATTTCAACCGCATTAATTTTGCTTTCATGCTCATTTCTGCATACCCAACTCTTGCTTCCATATAGTAATGTTGGGACTGCGTTATGTATTGCTACACGTGCCTTCTGGCTGAGGTGGTGGCTACCGAGAAGTTGCCCCAACGCTCCGTTTACTCTATTTCCCGCATTCACTCTTCGCTCTATATCAGTGGTGTACCTTCCATCTCGGCTAAATCTACATCCAAGATATACAAATTCATCCACTTGCTACATCGTTACCTATTTTTACTCTTACATTTTTTCTGGCTTCATCTCTTTCAAAGACCATTATTTTGGTTTTGCTCACATTCACGCGTAGACCCGTTTTCTTACAATCTTCTGTCATTGTCACGACTAGGGTCTGCAAGTCAGTCGCTGACTGTGCCAGCAGGACTGCATTATCTGCATAGAGCAGAGCAGTGACCACTTAGTCGCCAATCTGGACTCCCACATTCATATCATTCAACCTTTGGAGACATTTATCCAGATATATGATAAACAGCCTGGCTCTCAGAACGCATCCCTGCTTAACGCCGATATTGACGTCAAACCAAGGTGACATTCTATCACACAGGCTCTATAGCCCATGTAACTGGACTGCACAGCCTGCAGGAGTTTACCGTTAATTGGTATTTACGGTAAACTCAAACATTTTACCGGAATATGGTTACTCCGAAAAAATGTCCCAAAGTTCCTTTCGTACAACCGTGTCAAATGCTCTATCCAGATCCACAAAACTGCAGAAAACCCTCTGACCTAGAGCCAGATGCTTCTCCACAATGTTGCGCATAGAGAACACTTGATCCATGCATCCCCTTCCACTCCTGAAACCTCCTTGTGTCTCACATAGTAAACCATCGGACACCATCCTCATTTTCCTCTCAATAATTTTACCGTACACTTTTGCTGCCAAACTGGTCAAGCTTATGGCTCTGTAATTTGCGCAGTCATAACGTGAACCCTTGTTTTTAAACAAAGGCACAATGACTGCGCTATTCCAGTCCCTGGGAACCATTCCCGAGCTCCACCACAAATTGAGGAGCAACAGGAACGCCTCCCAGACACAGGAGAAAAAAAAACCTAAATAAAAAATTAAAGTATTATGATGCCCTTTTTCGCCAGTGATACTTAAATTGTAGGTGACTCCTAAGGCAATTAAAACGTTAATGTTACATGTTGTTGGACATATAACATCAATAAATATTCTTCTTAAGGGTTAATCAGTCATTAATATTATTTATAATATAGATTTTCTTAAGTGTTACCTAACACTCAAATATTATTGGTGAAAACGGACATCAATCTAATGAAATGTTATATTTCTAATTTTTTTTTATATAAGTAAGGTTATGAGGAGAGTAAATGAAGGTGAAAGGTTTAGGAGTAAGGGAAGACCAAAAAAACATAAAAAGACTGCCTGAAGCATGACATGGATAGATAGGGAGTGATCACAGACACGATCTGCCGGTTTCGGAGACTCTTGACTCGACCTTCCTTCAGTACGTGACCAATCTGGTCTGGTAGGTGAGTCTCGATCTCCCGCGGTACCTACATCCTTCCACTTTCGCATTGTATATCTTCTAGACTCTTGAATATAATAGACCAATGAAATATATATGATAATTATTCCCAAAAACATTACATTAAAAAATAAGTTATCAGATAAAACTGAAATAACAGAGAATTCTTTATGAACGTGGTTCACGACGATACTGGATATTTAACAACATAAAAAGCGACCGTTATAACTTGACCCACCCTTTTGCACATCGGTCATTCCTACCATAATATCTTTGAGTAGGAAAATACATATACTTTATATGTTGTAAAAGTAGATAAACTAATTTATGTATGTAGGTTCTTAGACATGTCATAAATGAGTAAGAAGCAAATAAAAGGATTTTATGAGCCATATTCTATTTTTATAGTTGCTATTTTCTTTTTGTGTTGTGGTAATGATATTGACAGTTATAGAACTTTTGCTGGTACGTATCAATAATGTTAAAGCACTTATATTTAGGTACGGTTCGTAAAGTTATAATTGGATTTTGAAATTTGAAAGTATACTTTATTAGTAAAGTTTTATATTTATAACTTTTATATGTAATCCACCAAGTACTTTTTATGTATAAGTAATATTTTGTCTTGTATTTAATATCTTTGACACATGAACACACACATCGTCTGATAGGGCTGTATGGAAAAAGAGGACATATTGCGTCGACCCCAAGTAGTTGAGATAAGAGCAAGAGAATGATGATGACATGATCTATTTTTTTTATGGTGGCACTCATGTAAAGAATTCACCAGAAAATTTGTAGTAAATGAAACTCCTCAATTTCTGCAATTCCAGATCTACAGTCAGGTTGCTATCTATATCATATAGATCGATGTTGGGGGTTTCCGACTTTTACGCTCACCGAACGATTCATATTAGTAAATTTCTGTAACCCAGACGTTTAATTTCTACAAAAGTGTAGTACTACCCTTGATGAATCACAGGCAGAAAATTCTCCACAGTGTAACTACTAGATTTCGATTTTTTTATAATATCTCTTTAGTACCAAATTTGGCAGATGCGCTTAGAAGAGTGAAAGTTCAAGAAAGTGCTGTTATTCGCTATCATGTTCACTTTTTACTTAGTCATTACAACTTCGATAGGTAAGTAAGAGGTAGTGATATCCTATATTTTTAATTCCCACAGGGATTCACTACATCTATTAGAAATAATCTTTAATATCATGTTTGTGTCAAAGAAAACTAGATTATTATCGTAAAATCTCTTTATTTTTCTCAATAATAATCTAAGATATAAGACAACTTCATTAAGATCCCTTAATATCCTCAGACAACATAGCCATTCGGTTAACAACTACAATTAGAGGCCTGAGAGCAATTAATAACTTCACATACCTAGATACGCTAAGTGTATATGTGAAATGGATACTCAACTTACGAGCAAATTACTTTTGTAAACGACCAATCTTATAATCCGATATTTTTATTTATTTATATATATATATATATATAGTGCCAGAGAACTCTATCTCTGCATACTTCACTCGCTTCCTCAACATTCATAGTTCTCTTCATACACGCTCGCCGGTTTCGGAGACTCTTGACTCCACCTTCCTTCAGTACATGACCGATCTGGTCTAGGTAGGTTAGTCTCGGTCTCCCTCGGTACCTACATCCTTCCACTTTCGCATTGTATATCTTCTTAACCAGACGTTCGTTCGGCATTCTTTCCACATGTCCGAACTATCGGAGCATTCCCTTTCTCATCTTTACACCAATACTCTCTTTCATACCTACTCGCTCTCTTACGTCGTCGTTACGAATGCGGTCGGTCAGCCTAACTCCACAGATTTGCCGCAGAGATCGCATTTCGACCGCATTAATTTTACTTTCATACTCTTTTCTGCATACCCAACTCTCGCTTCCATACAGTAATGTTGGGACAAGCACTGCGTTATGTATTGCTACACGTGCCTTCTGGCTGAGGTGGTGGCTGCCGAGAAGTTGCCTCAACGCTCCGTTCACTATATTTCCCGCATTCACTCTTCGCTCTATATCAGTGGTGTACCTTCCATCTCGGCTAAATCCACATCCAAGATATACAAATTCATCCACTTGCTCTAGTACATCAGTACCTATTGTTACTCTTACATCTGTTCTGGTTTCATCTCTTTCAAAGACCATTATTTTGGTTTTGCTCACATTCACGCGTAGACCCCTTTTCTTACAATCTTCCGTCATTGTGTCGACTAGGGTCTGCAGGTCAGTCGCTGACTGTGCCAGCAGGACTGCATCGTCTGTATAAAGCAGAGCAGTGACCACTGAGTCGCCCATCTGGACTCCCACATTCATATCGTTCAACCTTTGGAGACATTTATCCAGATATATGATAAACAGCCTGGCTGACAGAACGCATCCCTGCTAAACGCCGATATTGACGTCAAACCAAGGCGACATTCCATCATCCAGCCGCATATATATATAAATTACGCGTCACGTCATCAGTTTAGGAGTCCATCGCGGACAAACAATGTCCGCGATGGACTCCTAAACTATTTAACCGATTTTAATCAAATTTGCACAGCATGTGTAGTTTGATCCAACTTAAAAGATAGGATGGAAGCCATCTCAATTTATAGTCGCAATATTATTGCAAATTATTTGTCTATTATTTAACTTGACACAATTATCTGTTATTTCCAAACGATCCTAACAGATGGCGGTATCTGTTGATTGGATTAAATAGAATAAGTATTTAATAGATGGTGTTATGTTAAACGTACAAAAGTATCATATAAGCTACAATTTATTAGCATAACTACCACGGTACCAACCATAACTACCAGGTAGCCTCAGTAACATGAGGCTACCTTAGCCACAGCAACGCGTGGCCGCGTCTGCTGTATTGATTCATCACGATAACTCTGGAATCATAAGGCCTACTAAATTAGTAGAAATATATAATAATATAAATAAACCTTTCGTATACCTATATATATTTATTTTATATATTTATTTATATATATATTTATTTTACCTTTCGTGTAAAATAAATATATATAACCCTTTCGCCGAGTAGAGGTCAGCTAAGAACGAATTTTATGAAATTCCACCCGCAAGGGGCTACACGCCGGGGCTATACATTGGATACACGCCGTCCATTCCGTCCGAGGCAACGGAAGGGCGGCGCGTGGCCCCATAGCGAACCGTATTCCCTCCTCATGGCCATTGGGCCAGCCACCGCTACCGCTTTCTTGAAATACGTGACACATATAGGCCCCTAAACCTCCGTTATATCTATGATATCTACTGCTGCATTTTTCGTAGCTCTGTACATCGTCTTATTTATTAGTTTATTAGACAATTTAGCTTTGTATCTTCCGCTTTGTATAAAAGAGAAGAAGATTTTTTTTAAGTCCTCTTGTTTCATTCTCTAATAAAAAAAATTCTAACCCATTTAAAAGCATTTCCTACGACTTCCTGAGGGTCAAATAGGGGAGTACTGCTGCTCATGTCTGGTGCTCTTTCAAACAGTTATCACGTCTGCCCCGGTAAAGTAAGGGACTGTCATACATTGTATACTTAATTTTTTAACGCACGGGTAAAAAATATAGCACAATATAATTACCGTGAGGGAAGAAAGTGGGTCAGTGCTTACGGGTGCAATGTACTACATCGTTACAAAGTGTGACCCTACTTCATGAAAATCTACTTATATATGTACATTAGATAAATTAATATATAATGAGATTAATTATCCGTGTGGTGACGAAGTAAGAATACTATTCACCACCCCATATCTTACCCGTGGGTGATCGTACGAGACGACTAAGGGATATAAAACGCATATAACATTTATGCGAGAGAAGGAAAACTCGGAACAATACCCTATACCAACATGTCTGACCAGCGTAGTATAATTTCCCTCCCATTACGGAGGAGGCCTGAGCCCAACAATGAGAAATTTATGGGCTGTAATGATAATGATGATGATAATGAGAAAACTCTAAATAAATGACGGAGGCAATTCTCCCCAACACGACAATTCTTTCTCAGTCTGGCTGTAATGTATACTTGTGAAGTACCCCACGGCACAAATATGTACTTGCTGATGAAATTTTATTTAAAAAAAAAATGAAAATATTTTCTATCACTCTGTTATTTTTACTAGTTTCTGCCCGCGGCTTCGTCCAAGTAAAGAGTATCTTTCTCAAAGTGGAATTATTCTCCCAAGGGAACACATAACCGGAATAAAAAGTATGGTATATGTTAAAACAAGAATTGGTCTATCTATGTCCTATTTTTATCAAAATCAACTGTTGCAAGAGGCCTATCCTCCCGTGACCGTGAACACTGTGAAGTTTTCGAAACGTAAGGAAATTAAAAATCAAATACAAACGCGGCAGAATCCATATAAATAGTTTTATTTCCAATGTGTAATACTCGTAAATATCAGAAATCTGTTAAACAGTTTAGGCGTGATCGAGTAACAAACATCCAAATGTTGCAGCACGGTTGGGCCGGATTCCCAATAGGTGCGGGTTCGAACCCCGCTTGTGACATCATTTTTCGTTTCGTATCGGGTATTTATAAATTAGTAGGATGAATTGAAATATTTATTTTCGAGTAAGTAAGCAAAGAAACAAATATACTTTATTAATATTTTAAAGTAATGGGAAACAAAACTAACTCCGTAAATTGCTAACAATTTAAAATTACGAGATTGTTATGGAAAAAATTCAGATAAAAATCTTGAAAATTCCAAAAAATCTTTTTCAAATCGATTTTGGTTTCGAATTCTATACGTGAGAAACGTTTGATGGTCCTTTTAAAATATGATCTGTGAGCTAGACATTGAAGCAACGAAGCAGACGAGAAATAATTTTATGTACCCAAAAAGAATTACCATAATCACAGAATGCTGACGTGCGAACGAGAATTTATTATCAAAAAAAAAAACTGAGCTGACATTGGACTACTGGTGAAGGGAAATATAAAAATTGTTTAAAAATGTAAAACACAGCGGTTTATAAGAGAAAATATGTAAATGTGACAAGAAAAAAAAATAAACTGTTTTTTTTTTCTAATATACTATATTTCATTATTTAAAAGAAAACTGATGTATAGTTATTATATAACTTTAGAAAATATAAAAAGCAGGTAATTTTTTTCGAAATGAATAAAACTTTATTCTAACATAATGACTTCTAATGTTTACGCGAGTATTACACATTTGAAATAAAACAATTTTTACGGATTCTATCGCGTTTGTTAAATTTTAACTTCCCGACGTTTCGAACAGTTTCAATCCTCGTATGATCATGAACGCTGTAAACTATTCGAAACGTCGAGAAATTAAAAATAAAATACAAACACGATAGAATCCGTAAAAATAGTTTTATTTCAAGACTGCATCACTCTCTGCACACTCACTCGTAATACGAACTCAGTGGATAGATAAAATATTGCGAAGCCAGGGAAACCAAGAGCCGTTTTGGCCGTTGTGTTCTCGAGTTGTGTTAAAGTCATTGTCATGTTGTTCAATACATAGTTCTATATGAGATGAAATTCACATGCATGAACTAATAGATCATGAATTAAGCCATTTATCAGTCATATCCCTCTAGTACACATAGGTCGACCTAATCATTATCTTCGCTCATAAAGGCATAAACTCATAAACGCTTCTGGATTTGAGCTCCTTTTTTTCTAGAAGATAAATTGACCTAATAGTAGGTCAATTTCTCTCACACAACACTGATCACAAGCAGTGGTTTTATATCGAGTATTTGTTTTCTTGCGGTGATATTATCTGCATATCTCTTACTCATCTTTTACTATCATCTCAACTTATATATGTCCCACTGTTGGACTCGAGCCTTCTCCATAATGTGAGAGAAATTGACTTATTATACCACGCTGATCAGACGTGTTGGTATAGGGTTTTGTTTCGAGATTCCTTCTCTTGCATAGATGTTTTATTCGTTTTATATCCTTTAGTCATCTCTTACGATCACCCACGGGTAAGATAGGGGATGGTGAATTGTATTCTTACTCCGTCATACATCTTTTACTATACAAATATATATTTTCGTATAAAGGTTTTGTGTTGAGTTTTTCTCCTCTTGTTTAGATATTATATTCCTTAGCTGCCTTTGACGATAACCACGGGTAAAAGAGAGTATAGTAAAGTGTATTCTTACTCCGTCACCACACAGAAATAGTTACAGAATGGATCTATTTAAGAAGAGATAGAAGAGAATAGTGCTACTATATTGGTCACTCTAGGCAGATTGGCGATCATAGTTGATATAAGTACCTTAGGAAAACGCTACTTTCTATTTTCTTAGTGATCCATTTCTTAATTTCTACAATTCCCATGAGTGATAGATGGTGACACATCTTATTTTTAACCCACATTACAGTGGCAAATTGTTATACAACAAATAACACAAAGAAAACACGTTAAAATAAAAGGCCCCACAGTTCTTTGAACTCGATAAAGCCAATTCAGAAACGGAGGAAGGAAACGAGAAATACTATAAGTACGAAAATCCGAACATAACTCATTTGTATGCCATGACAAGTACATAAATAATAATGTACTAACTTACAGCGTGTCCTAGAATGTATGAGATTACTCAGGACCAGCAAATATACAGCTATAAATTATGAAAAATATATTCGCATACGGAGGCCATCGGCTTAAGAGATTTTCAGGGGAATATAAATAGGGTTTATTCTGTGGTTTCTTAAAAAAAATATATATTTTTCCACTGTGAATAAAAGCGTCGAGCAAATAAAGAGCCTGATGCTTAAAGCCATGATTTCGTTTTATAACTTCCTTTGTCACGTTTCTGGTGAGAATTGGTGCTATTGCCAGTGTATTTACCGTTTACATGTATTCCATTGGATATTCACGGCTTATTTTCCTTTTAGTAACTATAGTTTTTTTTTTTGTACAGACAACACTTCATGCTATGAAATAAACCTTTGCATTGAACCAGCTATGATATACATAGCTTTTTTCCAAATTACTTCATTAGCAAAATCAGTTTTTTTTTCGTAAATACTAGAGTAATTAGACAGTCATTTGGAGTCAAACTTTTAAACACCTGTTTATAGTTGCAGAAATATTTATACTATGCCAGAAACAGCTCTATAACACTCGACTGGTTAAATCTAAGTTTTTTGATAGAAAAAATAATTTAACGGACACAAATTACACCTAAAATCAGGACAACAATTTATCCTGCGTAGGAATCGAACCCCGATACTGGCACTGTAGGTTGGTATCTCAATCATTACCAGTAGTACATTATTTTGTTCTACCATCAAAAAATTTTATAACAAGTCATTCACCAACCCAAGATATACAAATACAAGAACTAGATAACAAATACAAGATTATAGAACTTGGATTACAATATTGCAATTTTCTTAAGGATCTCTAATTTCTAGAAGACATTATACCCTATATCACTTCTTGATAATTTGGCTTTTTATTAATGAAAAAAAAAACTGTTAAGATCAGTGCAATAGTCTAACAAACAAACATAAAAACAAAAAAATCTTCCCTCTTTATAATATTAGTATAGAAAAATCTTATCAAATAAACCTCTTACCTCCATATTTGATTTGCAGTTAGATTTGAATGATTTTAGATTGAATTTTCCAATTACTGACGCTTTTCGACCTCAACAACACTTGGGTGGAAGCAAACATCTTTCGGTAATTTGCCTTCAACAACGATATTTCCGTTAACAAAATACCACCAAATTGTGAGGACCTACTTCGTTTCCCTTAGAATCTTTTTAATCAAAAATAAAAAAGGGGTATGAAAGCAAATTTAAAAGATCAATTTTATCAGCCATATTCCTATGATTATTTATGGTGGAGTCTAATATTCTATTGAAATGGTAACGAATACCAAACAAGGGCCTTAATGGAGTTTATTTTAACGATTTCGATATGAAAACGCCCCAGTGATGATTTACTTGTAAGCTTTTTACAACCAACTGTAGATGACACAGCATGTCTTAAACATTCTATGGAGTTTTTAAAACGAACACTGAATAAAAGATGAGGAAAAAAAAGGAATATGAAAATTCTACTCGGATGTCATTTTTTGGTGAGTATTTTATTTTAATAATAGATATATATTCTAAGACAAAGTGTAATGTCTGCTATTTTACTCTATTTGAGATAAAATATATTTCAGCAATAGAGAACGTGATGTTCAGAATATTTAATACTTATTTATAGATAAAAAAAATGTTTCTTTTACTGTTTTGTCTTGCTCACTAAATTTATATTGAATTTTTTATAGCTTCGCAATGAAATTTGGTTTATGTTGCAAAGTGTATATAGATTTAATAACAATTTGTAATTAGATTTAGCTGTGTGGTAGCGGCTTCGAATACTACGAACCCTTGCTTTGCTCATGGGTGTCGTAAAAGACGACTAAAAGCCTTATAATAACCTGGGCCAACTCCATCTGATGCCGTTTTGTCAACAATTACAGTCCCAGGTGACCGGTCATAAAACTATTGCCAATAACTTCTACAATATGTACTACGAAAGAAGAGTATCGACCTCAAGTAATTGGGACAAGAGTAGGAGCATGATGAGTGTATATGGATTTAAATTCATTTTTAATTACACTCTTTTTTTGGCAATAATAACGTCAATTTTACCTACTTAAGATAGTTCACGCATTTTTGTTCAAGGATTAACTATCCATCCATCCATCAGCACGTAAACGTCCACTGTTGGACATAGGCCTCCCCACGAGAATGCCATTCGCAACGGTCCTGTGCCACCTGCATCCAACGGTTTCCTGCGACCTTGACAATGTCATCAGTCCACCGAGTGGGGGTCGTCCTACGCTGCGTCGTCCGATTCATAGTCGCCACTCGAGAACCTTTCTTCCCCAACGGTTGTCGGTTCGTCGAGCGTTGTGGCCTGCACATTGCCACTTGAACGTGCTAATTCTTCGAGCTATATCGGTTACACCCGTTCTTCTACGGATTTCCGTATTCCGGATTTTATCACGTAGAGAAATACCGAGCATAGCCCTCTCCATAGCACGTTGAGCGATTTTGAGCCTTTTTATGAGGCCGACATTTAGAGACCACGTTTCAGTACCGTGAGTCATCGCTGGTAACACACACTGGTTATAAACCTTTGTTTTCAGACACTGTGGAATATTAGACGAGAAGATCCTCCTAAGTTTCCCGAACGCTGCCCAGCCGAGTTAAATTCGTCGGCTGACCTCTTTCTCGAAATCGGATCTACCTAATTGGACTTTTGTCCTAGGTAAACATAGTGATCAACAACTTCAAGAATCGCATTCCCAACCAGTACCGGTACAGAAATGACATGGGCATTAGACATGATTTTCGTCTTGTCCATGTTCATTTACAGCCCTACTAGTTGGAAGGCCTTGCTGAGGCCATTGAACATGGTGCCAAGGTCATCCAGTGATTCTGCTATGACTACGATATCATCTGCGAATCGAAGGTGAGTGATGTATTCGTCGTTGATGTTGGTGCCGAGTCCGGTCCAGTCTAAGAGCTTGAAGACATCTTCCAGCGCAGTGGTGAACAGTTTCGGAGAGATAACGTCTCCCTGTCTCACGCTTTTCTGCAACTGGATCGGTTTCGTACTCTTATCCCGGATGCGGACCGACATAGTAGCATTTTTATACAAACACTTCAGCACTTCGATGTATCGATAGTCAATTTGGCACCTCTGAAGGGACTGCAGCACTGCCCAAGTATCGACAGAATCAAAGGCTTTGCTTTTCTATTTGCTTTTTTTTTACATAAAAATATCTACTGATTTGTTTACCATTAAAGACAATAAAACATTTTCATTAAGGCTTTCTCAAAGTCCACAAACGCTAGACTAGAAGGATTAAGTAGATAATATAAATTTGAATAATATGAAAATAACATACCTAAAACTACTTTTACGGATTCTATGGCGTTTGTGTTTGATTTTTAAGTTCCCGACGTTTTGAACGCTTTAGTGTTCACAAAAGAACCTCTCGTGAATATTGTGAAATTAAAAATGAAATACAAACGCGATAGAATACGTTAAAATAGTTTTATTTCAAATGTGTAATACTCGCGTAAATATTAGTAATCATTATATTAACGTACCTAATATCGAATTCGTTATGAATATTAAATAACCACTAATTGGGTGACATCAAGCCTAAATTAATACAATTTTTGAATTAAATATAGCTATATAATCATTTAAAAATTTTTCGTGTGGTGACGGAGTAAGAATACAATTCGCCACTCTCTATTTTACCCGTGGGTGATCGTACGAGACGACTAAGGGATATAAAACGCATATAACATCTATGCGAGAGAAGCAAAACTCGAAACAAATCCATAGCGATTTGTTTTGGTATAGACCAACACGTCTAACCAGCGTGGTATAGTAGGATATGATCAGAGATGATGATGATGATGAATCATTTAAAATATGAATATTTTACAATTATAAAGCTAAAGAGTTTTTGAACGTGATAAAATCCGATAGGTATAGTACCTATATATACACGCAAGAATTTCAAAATAAAAATTTATAAGATAACCTATAAACATATGATAAATATGGTTTTTGGCTATAATTAATAACGCTGCAATATAGATATTCATTTAATTATATTTATTTGTTGATTATTTGGCACTTTTTCTCATCTGAACTGATTTCTACAGTCTACTAAGGGACAAAGGTCGCCATGAAAGTGGTTATTTATGCGTCACGCTTGATAGGCAAGTTGATGATATTGATATTATAAGATTCCTAGGAGAGAACTACTACCCGTTTTGCTGGTGATCCCAAAACTGTGGTAACAACACGTTGTGTTCTTAATTCGCAACCATACAGGTCGCCGTAAATCAAGCTTGTGCAATGAGAGAAAAATTGATCTGCTACGCTTTTCGAAATTTCCCACTTTTACTTCAAGTTTTCGTCTTTACAACAGTTACAACAAATAATACTGTGAATTATATTCTTATTCAATCTGCATACGGCATGCAAAAGAAAAAATTCAAACCATCGACAAATAGAGCAGAAAAATGTAAAAAAATATTTTGTATTTATTTGGTTGTTTTGTACATATCTTCGCAACCTTCTTAGAATTGAGGTTCACCAAAATGGGAAGCAAATTGACCTGCCCTATCACAATTATTAGTAGAATTACCATATGGATATTGTTAGTTTTCGTTCTGTCATAGTGATATTATGTTTAACTATTCATAGTTTTAGTGTAATTGACTGATATATTTAATTTATAAGCAGTGTAGTAGGGTAAAAGGGACTCGCCGGGCGGGCCACCGAAGACAATGATAGGGTACCGGTGGCCCGCTCGCACGGCGTAGAGAGTCGCTTTGCAGGGTTGGTCTATGGCGTCGCGCGCCGCCTCTTCCGTCACCCCGGACCGATTTGGATTTGATTTGGGCGTGACAACCGCTAAAAAAAATAGTGTACAAGCAATTCGTAATACATTCTGTTTGACTGCTACGCAATCCAATAGCCGAGCTTGTACATATCGGTTGTGTCATTTCGTGTGCCCCTCAACCCGCATACTTAACACATAGATTCATAAACTCTAAAAGTAATATATTAAAGGGGTTGTGATCTACTAAGTTAATCAACTATGCCGTAATAAATTTCCAATGTCTAGCTATCAAAAACAAGTAAAGGCATAAAGTATAGTTTATAAGCGATGTGGTTTCGGCCCACATAGTAAATTTTCAACTGACGTACCGTCCATAAAGTTTAGTCAACGTTACTCGCATCGTAAAATATTTATCTAATATGGTATTGACGTGCTACACGTTGGGAAAACCAAACTAGGTACGCATAAGACATAAAAGATTTTGTGTAGAAAATAAAGATAATGTATTAGATTAAATATTTTAAGCATATTTTGTTTTTTTTTTACGAGTCTTATTAAATTACTTTCGTTAATTTGATTTTGTATTTATTTATCAATCGAGTTACCCTTATGTTGATGAGTAAGAATACAATGTGTCACTTTTTACTTTCTCATATTTAGTTATTTATTAAAGACTACTTATAATTAATTATTGTAAGTAATATTATGATGAAAGTTTTAAGTATGAATTAGGAGTAAGGGAAGACCAAAGAAAAGATAGATGTGCTGCGTCAAGTACGATATAGATAGACAAGGAGTGATTATAGAGATGATGTCTGACAGGGCTCTATGGAATAGACCCCAAATTAGGATAAGCGCAGAATGATGATGAGATGATGATGATGTTGATGACAATTTGATATATTACAATGTCAATGTAATATTAGAAATAAACAAAATAATTAATTAAATTATCATAGCATGCCTCAAAATAGTAATATATTAATAATTGAATACATCGTCATCTGATCTATTTATTTGGGATCATATTAGTAATTGAAATTGAGAAAATGAGAAACAACGAAATATTTAGTGTTAGATATACATTGATATAAATATTACACTGAGATCCCATCATCTATACGCCCTCCACTATTATTACCACTCCATTGGGTGGGAAAAATGGTTCCAGGGCAGGAGCCCTCTGCCTTGCCTCTGCCTCTGCTTCAACTTTGATCTTAAATAGTACCGCGTTATTAGAGTGAAAGCCTCAGTCTCTCTCTTTAGTTACATACCATTATTTACATCAAGATTATTAAATTAATTTTCTATTCAAATTACTGAAATTTAGCATTTAATTTGCTTAATTATTTATAAAAAACCGATTACGAGCGAAAAATTTTATTTTCGGGATCTGGTTTTTATAAATAATTTTCTATTTTTGGTTATGAGATGGAGCATATTTAGAATGCTCATTAAATCAGTATTGTCAGCATATGATAATGCATAATTAATTAAAATACTTTCAAAATATCGACGAAAAGTGATTTGTAAATAAATTAAGAACGACTGGGTCATCTGATACCATCTGAGTCTATATAGGGTAACATTTTTTTTCGGAAATAGTCTCTCGTTTCTCAAAATTTTCTATATATTGTATGGGTTTTTAAGATATATCTAAAAATATTTAGGCTTCTTTATTATACAGTCTTTAACTACCAAAATATATTGATCATGATAGCCCACTGATAATAAATATATAATCTTACTCATTGATAATGATATTTCTTACTTAACAACTTTAATGATTCATCTAATGGATTTTCAGAGACACGATTTTCTACGAAGTAGAACTAAAAAGTATACTAATCAAACCTTTAGAGAACCAAATTGTTTATTTATTTACTTTAATATATATTTTAGGCACGTATAAATCATCAAATCTTTAGAGAACCAAATTTTTATTGGATATTTACTTATTTTATTTAATATTTATTTTAAGCACGTATAAATCACATTATATAAAGTTTCATAAAAAGTATTAACCATTTTATCCCATATGTATAAAATTGTATGTTGACGGTCTGAAGACTGAAGATTTGTGAGTTTAAAGAACTGATAACTTACTGTAACATTGCTGCAGGCTACTGATAATAAGTAGGCACTTACCTGAAAGAAAAAATAAAATGTAAATAATATGGTTGAAATTATATGTAAAATCTAAATTGTATCTTATCAATTAACTTTTAGCATAAAATGTATCAAGGCAATCAGACTGCTAGTTGCAGCGATTATTATTTTATATAGATAGAAAAACCAACACAACTACCCTTGCTAAGTACCAACGAATGAAACACCAGGGAGTTCCCTTCTGGACAACTCATAATACTAGCTGCAAATAAATCAGCCTGCTAAGAATTGTGGTTATAGCATATGCTCTGGTATGGAGACGTCTCTTCATAGTAGTGTACGACGAGAAGTTGATGGATGGATGAATGTCGTATCTCACTCATTATGCTATACAGACCTTGTTACCTAGGATATTATTACTTGGTTACTATTTAAGTATGTAATCAAAATCGTCAACTACTAACTGGGGCCATTTAGTTTAAGAGCAAACTGTGACAATGATCCAAATAATAGGCTCTATCCTAATCCACGACAGTCGGGTGGAGTAGTACAATTAGATCATAACTTCCAAAATAAAAAAGTGATTTAGTATTTTGTAATGTTTAAATACATTAAAGTCGTTTTAATAAAAAATACAAGACTCACACAAATCTGACCCAAATGAAGCGGTTAATGATATACTAATTATCTCGAAGCTGAATAGCCCACTGAAAGAGTGCCTACCATCCATCATGACATTGTGCGGTAGAAAGAAGGTGACTTTTGCCAAATCATGCTATTCATAAAATAAATTAGAATATCGTCATAATCTCGTTGATAAAAATGAATTAATTACAAACTCTGATTGAGGATTCCATTTCATATTGCGGGTATAGGACTGGAGCGCGGAATAGTCCGTCACCCGCAGATAGACTAACTATGTGAGGGCTACGACGGCGTAAGGTACCCGAAACAATAACCTGCCAGACTGGCCACGGATGTCGAGGAAGCTATACCAGTAGGATATCCAGGGGGATAAGGTGATTTATGGGATCATGTGCCGCCCGTCCGTCGCCCCGGACGGAACAGACGGTGCGTGTCCAGATCATAGCCTGCTGAAAAAAAAGAAAGAAAAAGAAAAAGGGATTCACTATTGGACATAGGTTTATACAAAGGGAAATAATGTCATACTGGCCACGCGTGGAAGGTTTTCTTTTATAGGGCAACGCTTTTTTTTCCCAGGCTATAGTTTGGACCATCCTCGCCCATTCCATCCGGTATGATGGAAAGGGGTCTCCGGCCCCATAACCCGTCGTTATTGGAGCGACAACTGGTACTAATTCTTTGACTTCTGTGGCAGATCAGGAAGATAATACCTACACTAAGAAAATAAACCTTGTATTGCGGAGGGATAGAAACATGGAATTCATCATCTCAGCTCATATAAATCCCACTACTGGGCTTGCGTTATCTACTACAAGAGGGTAATTGACCTACTATATCACGCTAGTCAGATGATATAATGTTTTTTTTTCAACACAAATAATATTTACATATTATATCCCTTGATCGTCTTTTATAAAATGTGATATAACTTCCCCCCCTATTATGAAGGAGGTTCGAGCCCAGCAGTGAGACTTGTATAAGCTGAGATGCTAAGGATAGTAAAGTATTTATAAAAACCGATTACATCAAACATTTTTCGTTCGTAATCGGGTTTATATAAATAATTAAGCATATTAAATGCTAAATTTTAGTAATTTGGGTGGTAAAGTACCTATATCACATATAATTTTAGACATCATAGTTTCTTCAAAATTTCTTACTGAAACTTACGCCAAATTTATTAACATTTTGATGTAACACATCATAATTTGAACCTAGAACTCCATAAAACGATAATCATTTACACCATAAAAACCATTGATTTTAAAATTATTCTTCAAATTTAATATATATTTTATTATATCGATAATTGAAATTTCCATAACGTTGGCGATACAAATCAATTAAAATTCATTAACGTCCCTATAAATTAAACGTTTCATAGACTCTTTTATAAATTATGAATATTTATAAGAGCTATAAGATTAAATCGCCAGGATTAATAAAGTACTTTTATGTATAAATATTTGGCCAGAAACACAGTAATACTTTCTGATGATTACGCCAGTCTTATGAATCGCACAAAGTATTGTCCTGCATAGGATTCGAACCCACAGCATTGGCACGGAAGGCCGGTATCTTAACCACTACGTCATGTGTGCATTCAAAAAGTCTTTTACTTTCATTTCATACGCTTATTATATATGGAATTACAATAGCAGACTGATTGTAATTGCTCCAGAGTAAATGATAAGATAAGAAGCTTGTTAAGCTTAATTATCTTAATTACTATAATTTTCATTATTTTCCTTGTCTTACTTTAATTACCTGAGATCGAAGTGACATGGTTTTTTCCTTTCATTTTCATTAGCACGTTGTTTTCACCTTTACATATGTACGTGTTTAGTGAGTATTAATAAACACATAACTGCACAGATAGCGTAGTGGTTAAAATACCGAAGTACCTTCCAGTGTTGTGGGTTCGATTCCCACCCAGGACAATACTTTGTGTGATCCACAATTTATTGTTCAGAATCCGGGTGTAATTTTTCTGCGTTTATTGTATGTTTATGAACTCCCTCACATTACAAGGATAATTTCCTTAGCACAGGGTGGTTTAAAAAAAAACATATAAAGGATAAGACGGACAGTAATTGTTTTTTTTTTATTTTCCAAACTATCAAGAGTTTCGGTTTTCGTCTTCCCAGATATAATCAGGGACCTCAAATTAGCGTGTAGAGTAATAGTAATAGAATTAGTGAATAGAGTTGAATAAGAGTAACATAATATTGGTAATAATAAAGTTGACAATTGTTGGCGCCGGTGTCGCATGTGGTTTAGTAGATCAACATTCAGCACCGGTGTCCTCCGATGGCATCAGTATGGATGAAGTTGAATGGGCGATAAGAAGTTTGAAAAATGGTAAGGCAGCGGGCATTGATTTGGTGTCTGCCGAGATAATCAAGCTTGGTGATCAAGCTTTCTTTAAAAACAAGGGTTCACGTTATGCCTGCGCACATTACAGAGCCATAAGCTGACCAGTTTGGCAGCAAAAATGTACGATAAAATTATTGAAAGTAGAATGTGGATGGTGTCCGATGGTTTACTGTGTGAGACACAAGAAGATTTCAGGAGTGGTAGGGGTTGCATGGATCAAGTATTTTCTCTGCGCAACATTGTGGAGAAGCATCTGGCTCTAGGTCAGAGGGTTTTCTGCAGTTTTGTAGATCTGGAGAGAGCATTTGACACGGTTGTACGAAAGGAACTTTGAGACATTTTACCGGAGTATGGTATTAACGGTAAACTGCTGCAGGCTGTGCAGTCCAGTTACATGGGCTGTAGAGCCTGTGTGCGGCTGGATGATGGAATGTCGCCTTGGTTTGACGTCAATATCGGCGTTAAGCAGTGGTGCGTTCTGTCAGCCAGGCTGTTTATCATATATCTGGATAAATGTCTCCAAAGGTTGAACGATATGAATGTGGGAGTCCAGATGGGCGACTCAGTGGTCACTGCTCTGCTCTATGCAGTCCTGCTGGCATAGTCAGCAACTGATCTGCAGACCCTAGTCGACACAATGACAGAAGATTGTAAGAAAAGGGGTCTACGCGTGAATGTGAGCAAAACCTAAATATTGGTCTTTGAAAGAGATGAAGACAAAACAGATAAAAAAATAGTAAGAGTAACAATAGGTAATGATGTACTGGAGCAAGTGGATGAATTTGTATATCTTGGATGTGGATTTAGCCGAGATGGAAGGTACACCACTGATATAGAGCGAAGAGTGAATGCGGGCAATAGAGTGAACGGAGCGTTGGGGCAACTTCTCGGTAGCCACCACCTCAGCCAGAAGGCACGTGTAGCAATACATAAGGCAGTGCTTGTCCCAACATTACTGTACGGAAGCGAGAGTTGGGTATGCAGAAAAGAGTATGAAAGTAAAATCAATGCGGTCGGAATGCGATCTCTACGGAAAATCTGTGGAGTTAGGCTGATCGATTGCATTCGTAACGACGACGTAAGAGAGCGAGTAGGTATGAAAGAGAGTATTGGTGTAAAGATGCGAAAGGGAATGCTGCGATGGTTTGGACATGTGGAAAGAATGCCGAACGAACGTCTGGTTAAGAAGATATACAATGCGAAAGTGAAAGGATGTAGGTACCGGGGGAGACCGAGACTAACCTACCTAGACCAGACCGGTCATGTACTGAAGGAAGGTGGAGTCAAGAGTTGCCGAAACCGGCGAGCGTGTATGAAGAGAATTATGAATGTTGAGGAAGCGAGTGAAGTTTGCAAGAATAGAGTTCTCTGGCACTCTGTTCTCTCTGCCTACCCTGCAAGGGGCATGGCGTGATGTATGTATGTATAAAGTTGACAAAGTTATAGATAATAATATATTACAATAATGATAATCATAGAATTAATAGGGTTGAGAAATATAACTTTAGTAAATAATAAAGTTTTCCGTGTGTGTGTGGTGACGGAGTAAGAATAATATTCACCACGTCATATCTTACCCGTAGGTGATCGTACGAGACGACTAAGGGATATAAAACGCATATAACATCTATGCGAGAGAAGGACACCTCGAAACAAAACCCTATACCAACACGTCTGACCAGCGTGGTATACTAGGTCAATTACCCTCCCATTATGGAGGAGGCTCGAGCCCAACAGTGGGACATATATGAGCTGAAATGATGATAATGATGATTAAATAATATAGCTCGAGCCTCCTCCATAATGGGAGGGTAATTGACCTACTATACTACGTTGATCAGACGTGTTGGTATAGGGTTTTGTTTCGAGTTTTCCGTCTCTCACCTATGTGAGTGAGAAATATCTATATATTATATGCGTTTTATATCCCTTAGTCGTCTCGTACGATCATCTACGGGTAAGACAGGGGGTGGTGAATTGTATTCTTACTCCGTCACCACATGGAAAATTAGTTATTATTATTATAGAGAATATTATGTTCAAACAAAATTATTATAAATTATTAAATTGTTATAGTCATTATCATCGTCATCATGATCATCAAAGCTCATATTCGTCCCAATATTGGGCTCGAGCCTCCTCCATAATAGGCGGGCATATAACCTACTATACCACGCTGGTAAGACGAGTTGGTGTACTTAGTTGTTATACAGACCTAATATTAAAAGATAAAAAGTACAAGTATGATTAGAAAGTGAGAAAAAGAAGGAACACAAAACTTAATATTAAAGATAAAATACAGATTTAATAATAGGAAATAAGAAAAAGAAAAGAGCACAATATACAAACTTAATATTAGAGAAATAGTAAGAACAGAAAGTTTCTTATTGAAGTGAAACTTCTTTAGAATCGTTGTGATTTCAAACACGATGAAACGAAAAAATAAGTCCATAGAGACACAAACACATAAATGTATAGGAATCAGCCGGCGAGAGAATGAGATAGAAGATATTAGACGTTCTCGGTCCCCTCTTTGTGCGACTCTTCGTAGCATCCCCACTATCTCACCCTCCACTAGAGAGATAGAGAGACAGATATATAGAGAGAGAGAGAGAGATGTAGATAGAGAGAGGGAGGGAGAGAGAGGGGGGAGGAGAGAGAGCGGGGGGGGGGGGGGGGGGGGGAGGGGGAGGGAGATTGGTAGAGAGAGAGAGAGAGAGAATATGATTGATGTATGTAAAATAGATTTAAAAAATGGTTTGCCAAAGTTTCACTTCTGATATGTGTACTTTGTACGCACGCACTTTTCTTTTTAGGGTTACAGAGGGTTAAAAGTAGTGTTGCATATCGATAGTCTACTATCGATAGACAATCGATTGTCTACGTGTAAGCAATAGTATACGTGTAAGCAATAGTAATATTGATAAATATTATATCGATTTTTTTTAATGTGTTATTACTATCGATAGCTCTCCATAGGGATGGGCAAAGGGATAAAATATATCGATATATATCGTATCGATATTTCTCAAATATATCGAAATATATCGATATAAATTTATAAAAAATATCGATATTTCGATATATCGATATTTTTTCCCGAAGCGGTTATTTATAATACACTGTGGAAAATTTGATATTAAATAAAGTAAATACACATCTGCCATATTTATTATTTATTAAAAAAAATATATGAACCAACTATTCATTCAAACCAGTATTCATCTGGAATGGACATCAGCAGCACTCTTTGTTTAATGTGCTCCCCAGTTAGTCTACTTCTGTTGTCCGGCACTGTTAATTTAACAACTGAAGCAACCCTTTCGGATGATACTGATGAAGCTTGACATATCAAACATTTTAAAGCAATTTCTGAAAGAACCAGCGTGAAATGTCGGCAATTCAATATTTATTTTGAGCTTTATTTTCAGAACGTTAAGGCTAATATTTTTTGACGCCGCCCGCCGTATATATAGAGCGCTATCGCATTACGCGACATGAAATGTCATGTGTGATGTTTGAAGTGTTAGTTAAATGTAATATTACTCGGCACGAAATGTAATGCCAGCATCACTTCGCGAAGTACTGTTTCGCGCATGTCTATTGCTAACCTGCTTGCTATGGGTAGTGACGTGACACTCGTTTCATCTGTGGGGTAGATTTACGTTCAAATCAAGAGGATACCCGAGTGGGTAGACCGCCGGGTGAGCCACCGAAGACAATAAAAATAATTGTTATATCGAATAACCTGAACTAAATAAATCCCTGACATTACTGATAATAGATCCTTTATTATTGTAACTTGCCTCAACAAATTAAAAAATAAAAGATTTTTAGAAATCGATATTTTTCATTGCAATTTTTTTCTTGTGAATCGATTTATCAGGCTGTAAATTGGATCGTTATAAAAATCGAGCTTTTTCGGAAAGAATCGTCATCCCTAACACACACCCATTATTAGACACAATAAGGATACACAGTGACACCAACCAAACCAACTGATTGTCACTCAGTGTTGTTCTCATTGTCATTTCTTTCTCATTGTCCTAGTTCAAGTTAGGTCCTCAGGTTGGTTGCGCTGCACAAACGGTCATAGACTATAGGTATTTTTTTATTTATGTTCGAGTCCAGGCGAATGATACTCATACAGTCTATCAAGCCTTTTCGTTAGATCGATACATGACGCGAAGCTTGATTAGAGCTGTTAAAAAATATATCGGTTTTGATATCAGGAATTAAATATCGAAAATCGATATATCGAAAAAAATAAAATCGCCGATATATATCGATTATTTTTTGAAAAAATATCGATATTTTGATATATCGATTTATTTTACCCAAGCCTAGCTCTCCATGAGTAGTAGTATATTATCAACGTGAGGACAGCCTCACGTTGAACATTTTATTGTACTTTTGCAGTCCGGTTTTGTTGTGAAGTAAAATGTTTGGCTTTACTATTGTTCGCGACAAGTACAGTGCAGTAATAGTGAAAAAGATAGTGTCCAAAAATATAGTGTATAAGTGCCGTGTAAATTAAATAACCCAGTTTGTGACACTAGCCGTGAGTATACCGTGAGTGTCGACCAATCAGAGTGCGACTATATTTCGCGAAAACTAATTGAAAGTGAGAGTAAGTGAAAAACAAAGACAATGAATAAAGAATATTGAAATAGGTTAATTAGAGATGTAATCATACTAAATTGATGTTGAAATAGGCTGCAACTATCATTGTTTACTTAACTTGTATAAAAATTAATTGATTTTGACTATGCCCCAATTTTGTTATTTATCTTGTAAATTTACAATAAATCTATATATTTTTGGCGTTTTATTAAAGTATACGTTAGGGCCCATCAAGCACAGTAAAAACCATCATCCTAGGTATTATAGTTTTTGAAATATAGTATTATAAAGAAGATAAACAGTGCTAAACAGTGTTAACATTGTAGTATTTAGTGCTTAAACAAAGCCTAAATTGATACCTAGGACTAAGATAATAGTTGAAATAGATAGATAATTTAAATGCACGAACAATAAGCTATATATCATAAATGTAACTAGTATAGTTTTAAAGTTATAAGCAAAAATGTTAATAAAAATAACACAAAACACGGACGAATATTAACACTGTTTTGTGCCGCTCAACGCGGCTCTCGTTACGGTAAAGTTTCGTTGTACCTAAGCGACACAATAAATTGACATTGTGTAGCCGCAAATATATAGTATGAAGATATAGTGAAATATTGAACTTCAAGTGATAGTATTTAGGGGCTAGGCAGCAATAGTGTAATATTCGTCTGATGTGCATATGTTACTTCAATCAAGTGTTTTATTTCTTCGATGAAGCTGCAATTCAAACCCACAGATACATTCCACAAATACAGTCCACTTCATTACCGAACCAGCGATCAAACGGGACGTCAACTAACTACTACATATTTGTCTGGAGGCCCATCCTGCACAACTATTGTGCTATTAAGTAGAAGTATCTATCATGGCTGATTTTAGTCCATTAACGAGTAAGAATAATAAATCTGATAAAAATAACAAGAAAAGAAAATCAGCAATGTAGACATTTTTTGAAAAAAATAATAATCAAAGAATTGTAATGTGCATAATTTGTATCAAAGAATTTAAATGCAGTAATAATACATCAAATATGAAGGACCATATGGTATATAGCCTAAAGCACCCAGATTATTTGCTATCACCTCGTTCGTCAGAAAACAAGGAAGAAGAAAACAATCAAGACAAAGAAAGCATCAAACACAGTTCTGTACAATCGTTTTACAATGCTAATTCCTCTAGGAAAAAATATTCATATTGCTTATTTGTAAAAATAATCACTCATGATATGCAACCTCTCCGACTGGTCGAACATGAGAGGATTAAGGAATTTATCAAAGCATTAGACTCTAGGTATCAATTAGTATTAAGAACTGTAATTACGAATAACTTACTTCCTAATCTATATATAAACCTGAAATTAAAGCTGTTTGAGCTTCTGATGATTATAAAGGACATTGCTGTAACAATTGATATGTGGACTTCACCTAATAATCAAGGCGTGTGTGCCATAACTCATTTCATTCAAAAGCAAAGATTACATTCAGGTCTCTAAGCAGCTGTTGTTGTAGAAGGACATCACAATGCAGATAACATTTCATCGGTGAGTATATAATATCATCATCGAGTCAGTATTTATAGAGTCACAACCTCTAAGTGATTTCCGATATTTTTTTTGTTCTATCAGTCTTTGCTTAGTTCTTATTATCTTGCAGGTTTTGGATGGAGTTTTTCAAGACTGGAGATGTCGCAATAAAGTCGTAGGATTGATAATGCTGCTACAATGTTAAAAGTAGTAGAAATCTTAAAAATACGTCACGTGCCATGTTTTGCGCACTCGTTGAATTTGGTAATTAAAGAATTTCTTGCTGAACCTGTTCTGAAGTAACTAATAGAAAAATGTAACGGTATTGTCACTTACTTTAAATACAGTACATTAGCATCAGAAAAGTTAAAATCTGTGCAAAGAGAAATAAATAAACATGATTTAAAATTGGTAAAGTTTGCAGAAACTAGGTGGAATTCTGCATTTTACATGATAAAACGAATAGGAGAAGTAAGGAGCTGATACTAGTATTAAATGAGCTTCCAAATGCACCAGTAAACTTTACGGCTAATGAATATTCCATACTGGAAGACAACATATTCGAACCACTGCAAACATGCACTGTTAGAATATCAGGTGAAGATTATGTCACAATTTCTTTGATAATTCTTTTAATAAAAGAACTTTCTTTAAAGATTACTGCATTGGAAAATCAATTTAATTCCGATTTTGCAATAACAGTGATTACAATATTAAAATCAAACTAGTCCAAAAACAATTAAAATGTTACGAAACAAGGATCCCATGTATGATTGCTACTCTTCAAAATCCTCATTTCAAAAGTGTTGGGTTTAAAACACATACTGATGAAGAAAATGCTATATCCATTACTAAAAAAGAATATGCTATATATTAAACTTCTATAAAAACCGAAACTTCGGCTACCCAAAGCAGATCTGAAGCATATAAAGACACTATCAATTCTCCTTTCACAAAAATATCAAAACTTAGCAGCTTGCTATCGTTTGTCGATAACGAAGTCAAAGGAGCCTCTTCAGTTACTGCAGATATTATAGTGGACATTAGACAATATTTAGAAAAACCAACAATTCCAGTTTCTGACTATACCATAGTCTCAGAAAAACTAATTAAATAATAATAATATTGAAAGTATATATATGTATATATATATATATATATATATATATATATATATATATATATATATATAATAATAGTATTTAAAGATGACCACTAATTATTTTATTTTATTGTAAAATTTATACGATTATACATGAATGAAATAAAGCTATTCTTATGATTTTATCGTGTATTTTAACAATGATTGCTAACATTATTTTTATACATTATAAGCTTAAAAACAAGACTAAACCACAATAGAATCCGTAAAAATAGTTTCACTATATATTCTTTATTTGTAGTCTCATGTGTCTAGACAGAAAGCGAAGTCGTTTAATTACTCCCATATTTTACTAATATTTTTTAATTGTTTGATATTGGTTATCATGACTATTTTCAAAACTGTATTTTCCTAACGATCTCTGATGTTTATGCGACTATTACACATTTTAATTTTAAGGATTCTATCGCGTTTGCATTTGATATTTCCCGACCATATCATAACAAGCAAAACGAAATGTTATACATATATTGAATTGCCCTGATCAGGAATTTTAAACTGTATTCGAGGTTAACTCTCGAACAATGAAAACCTTTCACAAGTTAAGCAAAATTAAAATGCGATTAAATTTATAGAAATGGTTTTATTCTTTATCATCATCATCATCATCACGATCTCAATTCATATACGCACCACTATTGGGCTTAAGACACCATCACTATAAGAGAGAAATTGATCTACTGTGGCACTTTGGTCAGATGGGGGTGGTATTTTTTTATTACTTAAGATGGCAAACGAGCAAGCAGTAAATCTGATGGTAAGTGTTGCTGCCGCTCATGGACCTTTGCAATACTAGGAGTACAGCTAGGCCACTGGCTACCAACAACGACCCCATAAATTTGAGCTACCAGTTCTCTCGCTCACCGAACGATTGATGCGCAATAGTACATCGCCACTATGTTGACGTCTATTTTCTGTGAAAGTGTGGTACTACCCCGGACAGACCGGTCCGCGACTATAGAAAGAAAGTTGTCAACAGTGTGGTCGTAACCACTACTAAACGGTAGTACCATTTTAGTTTAAGCCAGTTTAAGGTGTACGGATTTATTTCCAGTTTTTCTTCTCTTTCATAGATGCTTTTTGCATACTATATCCTTTAATCGTCTTTCATGACATTCACGGGCAAAATAGGGACTGGTGAATTGTATGCTTACCTCGTCACACCACGTAAAAGTTTTTATAAAACTATTTAGTTTGATTCTAAAAACAGTATTCAAACTATCTCTAGGAATCCCCATATCATATATATCTGTAATCAAAATTCAACAGCATGGTATACAAATACACATCGACAATGGTAAATGAACGTTCGTGTTTGATTGTGTTCCATGACGTCACCTTTGTTCGTTTGTCTTGCACAGCCGCACTAGCTTAATTGAATCGTCTGTAAACTGAATACTGAGTCTTGAGGTTATGTACATAAATTGCTACTAAATTAATTTGAAATTAACGTTGACGTTGATGCTATGAAATATTGGATAAATCTAACGCTTTAATATTAATATTTTTATTCCTTAGACCTTTCACAATGCGCCCGGCAGCAAGGGCCGCCAGGGCGTCGATAGAAATGGTACTCAAAAAGTTAACCCGCTGGTTCTGCCAAGGATATCAAAGGATCGGTACTATAGTGGTACCTGAAATTGAACCCGCTGATATGGCCACAGTTGTCAAAGGATCGGTACTAGTGGTTGGCCCAATGGTGATAGAAAGGAAATACAGTGCATTATGGGGCTGCAGGTCGTCCTTCCGTCGCCACGAATGGAACAGACAGGGTGTGTTCAGATTTATAGCCTGACAAAATAAAGAAATGAAAACGTAGCTCTCGTACCACCTTTAAAGTCAATACCAGTAGCATTAGCATTACATTTTGTACGATATTTGACAAGCAGCGTCATCTTCCAGCTGATTTTTACATATGTATAAAATTATTTAATATAATTACGAAAGTTGCACCAGTGATGAAGAAATTAAAGGGTAAATGGCTGAGGTGGTGGTGAACTGGATATGTGATGAGACGGAATGAAAGTAATATTGTGAGGAAAGTTTTAAATATACAACAGGCTTCGTTGATAAGGAAATATCGAAGAAAAGTTTGACATATATAGACAGGAAATGATCACCTAGATGAGATCTGATAGAGTTTATGGAAGAAGGACATATTGCGTTGACTCCAAGTAATTGGGATATAAAAAGAATGATGATGAATTAAAAGTTCGCGTCAAAATCTGCTCGCTATACTTGGTGAGTGAGTTAGCAATACTACCCAGTTTCCTGCTGGATCTTCATAAGGTTAAAAAAAACAACTGCTATGTGAAAGTTAGGAATGGTGGTGGACTGTATTCTTAACTCATCACCATATCATTAATCAATCCGTATCCAAGATCATATGAATATACTAACCTAATATGCCATTTCTCACAAGTTTAATTCCCGCGCAGTAATTTACACAATCCACAAAATGTTATGAGGTGCAAGTTTAGTGCGGCAAGTTGAATTTTAAAAAAATATATTGAAAATTCTATAAAACTTTTATTGTGGTGACGAATTGAGAATAAAATGTATTGTGCTTTTTATCTACTTTCCCTTAGGACCCATAAAAAAGCGGTTGAAGGAGCATCAGGTCGGCAACAGCGTACCCTACCAATCCACGTAACGAGTGTGGCAATTACGGCATTACTCCTCGTCGAAAGTTAATATTCAACTGTAAATCTCTATCGGTCGATAAATGTTTGAACTATAGAAATAAAATCGAACATTGCGTTGTTCTCAAATACGTTATTCTGTATTTGAGAACAACGCACTTTTGTATTATTACCTCGTACGATATCCAATATAATACTGTATGTGCATTATTGATAATAATTTAATATGAAATTTTCGTCAAACGGAATTCGTTATTCATATTATGTAATTGAAAAGATTTATACAAATTGTGTACGAAATTGGTTCGACTGTCGTATGTATTATTTGCCATAGATTTAACTGATGAGAGGGAATGAAATTAATGTTGTGAGGAAAAGTTTTAAATATGTTTCGTTAAGAAGTTAGGGGTAAGGGCGGATTAGAGAAAAGATAGATTTAATTGATGAACGATATGATACGTAATATGGATAGATAGATAGATACTGAACATAAAGATGACATCTAATATCATCAACATCCCCCTCCTATGAGACAAAAGATAAGTTTCGGCCTCTTTAAAAAAATATATAAATCTCTACTATTAGTACGTACTAAAACCATATTTAATGCAACATTTATAACAAACTAGCAAATAATCGTATACTAATGTCTGTATAGCGTTGAAATATGCTATAAATTCTTCTATTCCATCCACTGACAACCACTACCCGCCCATACACAATCCACCTGAAAACACCTGTTTAGGCAATTAAACACACACGCGCAAACGCATACACTAGCATATTTCATGTAATAACACACCCTCACATTACAATTTAATTCTTCATCTATCTTTTCATTTTCTTTATTCTTTACTTTATGTTATTTCTATTATTACTACTCTTGCTTTAATTATTTTATTATTATTTTTTTTTACTCTCTAAGGGTTTGCTGAAAACCAGCCGTGCATATATACTATGCCATACAGCGCTGAGCATTCCCCTGTTGACAATATAATGTGTAATTAGTTAATAAAAGTGATACATATATTGTAACTGTTACCTATTTGCTCATTTGTTATATTGCCAATAAATCTGATTCTATTCTATTCTATTCTATTCTAATAGAGTTGTGTAGGAAAAGAGGACATTTGAGGTTGACTCGTTGATTATAAAAAAATATCCGGGAAGGACGCGCCGTAGGCCCACGTGTGGGGTGTCAGTGTCTCATCGTGGGCTACCACATCGACTAAAAAGACGGAACTGGTTCGGTCCATAAATCCCCGTAAAACTGCAAAAAACTATGATAACAAGTCTGGTGTGATTCAAAATAATATATATAGAGCATTCACCATCTCAGCTTATATATAGCACAGTGCTGACTCCAGCCTCTTCCACAGTGGGTAGATTATTTTTTATTTTCTTTTAAACTCATCACCCTCTTTTTTTTTTGGTGTGGGCTACGAACGGCGCACTCCTCGCACCAAGCGGTCCGGGGCGACAGAGGGGCGTAAGCACGCACACCCGTAACCCACCCGTGACACCTCGCCTTCGTGGTTGGACCGACCACCGGAGCAGCGTGAACTTATCGTCAGTGGCCGGCCCGAAGGAATACCCTCTGAGGGGTACCCTCTCCTTGACCGACGAGATTTTTGAGTGGTGAAAGCATATTAGTCGACGCAGTGTGAGACTGCCGCTTATTAAGTGGACCCACTACTTTTTGTAAGTAGCAGAGAGTTGCTAGATGCGGGTAGCACAGGACAGTGTCTGTTGCATTCTATGGTGAAGTATTATGTCGAGTAGTTCCCTACATATCAACTGGGGATAAAGCTAAATGATGACGATGATCAAAAAACCTCTTGATATATTAAAAAAAAAACACAAAGAAATAATACCTCATGATTAACTTCCATTCCAATTCTTTGTCTCCTTATTTAATATCTTTAAGTGTACGTAGGCAATTTTATAAAAAGCCAAAAAAAAAAAAAAACACTCCCCTGTAATTTGCGGAATCCACTCGACAGTAAATGAAATGAAATTTTGACGGCAGAATGTACTAAATTTGCCTATTTTTACTTTGATGCCTTTTGAAGATGACGAATTTTGAATTATATTAATATCTAAGTGTGTTTGCGTTTATGCTTCTTTGATTTTTGTACTTATTACTGTTTATTAGTGTCACTAAGCTTAGCCAAATAAAATTTCATTTCGTTGGCATCTCGCCCGGATTTGAATACGTGTTATTTTTCACATTATATATGTCGGAGGAAGATCACCCTCATCAACATTAGCACGCATCGCGGGTCCACTTAGATATGGGCGTTGGTGGGTAGTGTTGGATGAAGAAAATTAACTGTTCTTCTCAATCAAATTATAATTGTCCAACTGTTACAACATAAGATAGGTAACTAATTACCTATCCTATGTTGTAACAGTAGTTTTACGTGTCTAAACACGTAAAACTAGAATAGTACGTATCGTAATACTCGCTATGGTTCAGTGATCCGCACCCACCGATCGCCAACTGAAAAGTATCCTCACGATTCGATAGCGCGCAGCTCATCGACTTCATCGAGTGCCACCAGATGGCGCTGGCGTACTGGGTATGACTCTATTGCGACATATATTACTAGAGATGTGTAATATTTTGAATCTTACCTAGATTCAAGACCTGGTTCAACACTATCTGATACTGTCAGTCAACAATTACTTTCTCAAGGAACGTTTGCCAAATTTCTTATGATAAGTACAATGGGAGAAGAGCACATGTTATATAGACCCTAAGTAATTGAAATAAGAGTAGGATAATGATGATGATGACGGTGATGATTCCTTATTACAAACAAATGTAAATGCGTTATATTTTTTTCTTTTATAAGACATAACCCTGCACTAAGGAAATAATCCTTGTATTTCGAGGGACTTTACAAACATGCAATCAACGCAGACAAATTACACCCAAACTCAGAACAACACTTTGTGGATCGCACAAAGTATTGTCCTGCGTAGGAATCGAACACACGGTAGTAGCACGAAAGGTCAGTCATCTTAACCGCTACGTGATCTGTGCAGTCGCATTATATATTGCATTATATATTTTTTTCAATGACTTTTTGAATAAAGAATGTTCCGACTCTAAAAATTTTGTGATTCAGTTTAATAATTCTATGGTTTTTTTTATCAATTAATGTACATTAAGTTTAAGGATTTTTCAAAATTGTGGAGATATGGAGGAACCTTGAGACTTCTATTAGTTACCTCATAAATAGCTATGATAGTGAGGTCGGCCCCATCTAATCAGTTCCAGATATATAAATTGCTTCAATATACATTTTTTTTTTACTTATGGTGGCAAAGTAGCAAGCAGCACACCTGATGGTAAGTGTCACTGCCGCCCATGGACCTTTGCTATATCAAGGCTGCTATTAGGCATGCCTACCATTACAGTCCCCAAACCCACCCAGTTGGGCTTCCGGCTCTATAAATTCCAATCAATGCTTACATTTGAAATTAGCAATGATGAAAATTTCATTATTCATTACATATAGGTACAACTTTAAATAATTAAAATCGTTCTACATGTGTATAAAACTAATAATTCTATGTAGTTATGTACTTATTATCCTTCTCTTCATACATACATATCATCACGCCATGTCCCTTGCAGGGTAGGCAGAGAGAACAGAGTGCCAGAGATCCTTGCATACTTTACTCGCTTCCTCAACATTCATAATTCTCTTCATACACATCGCCGGTTTCGGAGACTCTTGACTCCACCTTCCTTTAGTACGTGACCAATCTGGTCTAGGTAGGTGAGTCTCGGTCTCCCCCGGTACCTACATCATTCCACTTTCGCATTTTATATCTTCTTAACCAGACATTCGTTCGGCATTCTTCCCACATGTCCGAACCATCGGAGCATCTTATTTTTCTCTAAACTATATTTTTTTTTGGTAGAAAAAGTTAATATAATAAATCCCATTAATCTTATGAATAAATTTGTTTTTCGCACATATGCAAATAATAATCAAACCCTAACTTCATTAAAACACAAAATTATTTGAAAGGAATATTTTATGAGAACAGTCCCTAAGGCTTAGTTTTGTAATCAACAATAGATATTAATTTATTTGCATACAAAATAGGACCAACCAACTTTCATTAAAGAGAAAATATGCAAATCAACAAAAACTGTGAGCGAAAAAGTTGATGGGCTAGTTCAAACCTTAGTTAAAATAAATTGGTTTGCCAACGCGTTTGTGATGCAAAACTGGGATTGTACATAAGCACCTGATTCTACCACATACTCTATAGTAGCCTTTTGGGATTTTTTTTCGCAATTACAACACCCCAGGATGACGTAAAAGGTGAATTAACATTTTTATTTGAAAATGCCAAGTCTGATCATGTTTCTCTTGCAATCTACTTATAATATGATGTAATATTTTTTCAGACATTTAATATTTTTTGTATTCTATTAGAATAATATAATATCTGCATCTATTTTATGCAGTCTGTTAAATTGATATGCAGAGTACTTTTAGTATTAATTATTTTTTTTTAATTTTTATTGCTTATGGTGGCAAACGAGCAGACAGCTCAACTAATGGTAAGTGTCATTACCGCCTATAGACCTTTGCAATAGGTAGGCCGCTGTCTACCAATACAAACCCCAAACCCACCCCAGTTGGGCTTCCAGCTTTCTCGCTCACTGAACGAAGCGCAATAGCAAACAGCTATTACTCAGACGTCGATCTTCTGCGCGAGTGTAGTACTACCCCAGACGGACCGGCCCGCGGCTGTAGAAACAGACCTGTCCACAACGTGGTCCTACCACTAAATTTCCATTTACCAACGTATGTACATTTATAAAGAGAATAATAAATTATTCTGTATAATGACGGGTCATTCACCTGTTCTTCATAAGGAAACTAAGGAATGAAAACGACAATAATATAAGATAAGAAATTTCAGAATAAAAACTCCATTCGAAATTGTTTAGCGAGCAGGTTATAGTGTATTGATTTCTCTACCATTATATCTATATCATCATCATTCTCTTACTCTTATCTTAATTACTTGGGGGTCGATACAATATGTATTCTTCTTTCATAGTACATATTGTAAAAGTTATTGACAATAGTTTTATGACCGACGGCCGGTCAGACGTCAACCGTCCTTGGGAATGTAATTGTTGAGCAAACGGCATCAGATGAAGTTGGCCCAGGTCATTATAAGGTTCTTAGTCGTCTTTTACGACATCCATGAGCAAAGTAAAGGTTGGTAGTATTCGTAGCCGCTACCACGCAGCTCATATACTTTTCTATATGTAATATTGGAAATTATATAGATTAGAAAAAAAAAAACAAACAAGCTGTGCTGTAGTTCCATCTGTGGTGAATTCTGTGTTTTCTTTCTTATAATAAAAGTCCTATACATATGTATGTTAATATAAGTATAAACTCGTAAATTGAATTTTAATAAATTCGGTTCATTTGTTTTTATGTGCTTTCCCAACGATTTTCGAGGTGGATTTTCGAGGTCGAGGTTACGAGTTGGATAAAAAAAATCCAAATTAATCGCTATATTTCTCAAAGTATCTTCAATACACAGATTTTATCTGTTTACTATTTTATAACAGGTATAGTTAATGAAGATATCACATTTAATTGTAACAAGAATTACTTCCTTTCTAATAAAAATCCCACTTACGATGTAAATTCAAATGAAAAGACACTTAAACAGTATCTTAACTGGGTTGTATAAAATTTTATAGTCACTTTGGTAGACTTATAAATATTCTCAAAGATAATTTCGATGTATATAGCTCAGTATCAACATTAAGTTACCTTAAACGTTAAATATTTTCTGTTACATCTCGCATGCCATAAATATGAAGTCTTATGTCGTTAAATTTAACTGTACCTTGGAGACTTGATGTATTAGGGAAATAAGTGTCTTTTATGTCAACTAGAGGTATTTTAACACCAATAATTTCTTTAATAAAGTCCTTCTCAAGTTATAGCTGTCATAGAATATTCATTGACTGTATTGAATTCATATTAGCTTAAGTAATATAATATTTCATAACGTTAAGAGATGACGAGGACCTTTTCATAATAAAGTAATAAATAGTTATTTAATAAAAGGCAGGTCAAGACTTTTGAAAAATAACAATTTTATTGTAATTTCCGTGTAGTGATGGAGTAAGAATAATATTTATCACCCCATATCTTACCCGTGGGTGATCGTACAAGACGACTAAGGGGTATAAGACGCATATAACATTTATGCGAGAGAAGGAAAACTCGAAACAAAACCCTATACCAAAACATCTGACCAGCGCGGTATAGCAGGTTAATTTCCCTCCCATTACGTAGGAGGCCCGAGCCCAACAGTGGGACATTTATGGGCTGTGATGATGATTATGATGATGAATTTAAATTTAAGTACCTATAGTAATCCATCTATTTATATTTTTCGATTCAATCTACTTTGTACTATGACAAGCTATTCCAAAAAAAAAAAGATGAAATAATTCATTATATGCGTATGACGATATTTTATGTACTTTATTTGATAAATACCCGATTACGAAACGAAAAATGATGTCACAAGCGGGGTACGAACCCGCACCTATCGGGAATCCGGCCCAACCGTGCTGCTACTTACACTATCGTGAACTATTTTAGGACATGCAAATTTCGCTTCATATTATATCTTACGTCTTCAAGGTGACGTATGCCATCTACCGGACAATGTTTACACATTGTATAGGCTTAATACTTCAAACTTCACAGTTAGAGTTGTATTAAACGATGACAACCTTGTTATTCAAATTACTGAAATTTTTAGGATTTAATCATCATCATCATCAACCTGCTCTTATCCCAATTTATTTGGGGTCGACGCAATATGTCTTCTCCTTCCATACAACTCTATCAGACGTCATCTCTGTGGTCACTCCTTGTCTATCCATGTCATGTTTTACGCAGTTCATCCATCTTTTCTTCGGTCTTCCCTTACCCCTTAAGCCTTCAACATTCATGCTTAAAGCTTTCCTCACAACATTACTTTCATCCCTTCTCATCACATGTCCATACCATGTCAATCTTTCACTCCTTAATTTTTCCGTCACTGGCGCAACTTTCAAACTTCCTCTTATATGTTCATTCCTTATTTAATCCATTCTTGTCACACCACACATCCATCTCAACATTCGCATCTCCGCTACATGCAGTCGTCTCTCATCCGTCGCTTTTATCGCCCAACATGCTGATCCATACAGTACAGCAGGTCTTATTAGGGTTTTATATATTTGGCCCTTTAATTTTTAGGATTTAATATGCTTAATTATTTATAAATACCCGATTACGAGAATCATCATTTTCGCTTCGTAATCGGGTATTTATAAATAATTAAGCATATTAAATGCTAAAAATTTTAGTAATTTGAATACTTTATTTGATTTGTAAATCCTATATTTACCAATAAATTGATTATTCTGATTATTATTCCAATTATTTTATATAATCAAATGTAAAATTTATTGAACACAAGACTAATAGTCGTAAGGAATAAATCTGTATATCATAACGGATACTAATAACACCCAGATTCGGAACAAATATAATAATAAAGTTATTAGGTCATCTCATATAACTAAATAGTTATTCATTAAATTATAATTATTTAAATGTTTCATTCATCTCAGCTCATATATGTCCCACTGTTGGGCTCGAGCCTCCTCCATAATGGGAGGGAAATTGACCTACCATACCACGCTGATCAGACGTGTTGGTTTAGGGTTTTGTTTCGAGTTTTCTTTCTCTCGCATAGATGTTATATGCGTTTTATATCCCATAGTCGTCTCGAACGGTCACTCACGGGTAAGATAAAACTATTTTTTACGAATTCTATCGGTTTGTATTTGATTTTTAATTGCCCGATGTTTTGAGAACTTTGCAACTTTAATAGTCACGGCAGGCCTAAGGTTTCTCACATCAAACAAAACAACATCGTTATTACAGATATTTATATCTGCTACAGTATCAATTATTAAATTAGGATTAATTCTTAATACAAATTCATTGCCAGTACAAAAAGAAAATTATTATATTTATAAAATTATATATTATTTACGATCCCTTATTATAAAATTCATAACGACGACGTATGAGAGCGAGTAGGTATGAAAGAGAGTATTGGTGTAAAGATGCGAAAGGGAATGCTCCGATGGTTCGGACATGTGGAAAGAATGCCGAACGAACGTCTGGTTAAGAAGATATACAATGCGAAAGTGGAAGGATGTAGGTACCGAGGGAGATCGAGACTAACCTACCTAGACCAGATCGGTCATATACTGAAGGAAGGTGGTGTCAAAAGTCTCCGAAACCAGCGAGCGTGTATGAAGAGAAATATGAATGTTGAGGAAGCGAGTGAAGTATGCAGAGATAGAGTTCTCTGGCACTCTGTTCTCTTGGGTAGGCAGCCCTGCAAGGGATATGGCGTGATGATATGTATGTATGTATTATAAAAAATATAATTATAAAAATAGATTTTCATTTCGTATTGTCTTATTGACTTGTGATTGACGTAATTACCAACGGTCGATTTTCATCCGCTTTATGTGTATATACCGTATATCATTATGTCGTATTACTTTTAATCAACATATTTAAATTAAATGCTGTGTGGTAGCGGCTACGAATACTACCAACCCTTACTTTGCTCGTGGGTGTCGAAAAAGACGACTAAAAGCCTTAAAACGATCTGGTCCAACTCTATCTAATGCCGTTTGATCAACAATTACATTGCCAAGGAGTGTTGACTTCTGGCAAGTGGCCGGTCGTAAAACTATTATCAATAACTTTTACAATATGTACTATGAAAGAAGAGCACATATTGTATCGACCTCAAGTAATTGGGATAAGAGTTCTACTCTTAGAGATTATGATGACTTTTAATCAAAATATTTAATTTTAAATGTGCCTAATTATGTAATTAAAACTGTTAAACCTTTTGCACTAATTAACAAACATGTTGGTTCATTAATCACCTTTTATCCAAACAGGATTCATGTTCAAAGATACTTTTTCATCGTTATCCTTCAACATAATGAATGAAATATTAAGATATTCATGTTACAATATTTTAAAAAAATATTCTAGTAAATTTTATATAATAAATTCTTATCGTCTATATTTCATTTTAAAGTCAGATTTTCTCTTAAAAATTTTAATATTCCGTTTTAAGTGATTTTAGTAAGAGCAGTGGCAGGACCACGCTGTTGATAGTTTTCTGTCTACAGCCGTGGGCCGGTCCGTCCAGGGTAGTACCACGCCCTCGCAGAAGATCGACGTTTGAGTAACGGCAATGTGTTGATGTGCTTTCTTCGGTGAGCGAGAGAGCCGGAAGCCCAACTGGGTGGTGGATATTCGAACCTAAAGCCTCGCACCGAGCTAACGTAAAACATTATATTTGGTACATAATATTTCATTAACAACCAACAGCTAATAATACTTAAATTTGGACAAAATCTGTATATACAAATGATTTTCTTTTTTTTTGTTAGTATATAGAAAGTCCTGAGTTAAAAAAGTTTGAGAAAAGTACTTTCTTTATGGTAGGCCTAGCTATATCCTAATATTGCAAAGAGCGGCAGTATCACTTACCGTTAGGTGTGCTACTTGCTCGTTTGCCACCACTGGCAATAAAGAAAAACGTTTTTCAAAACGAAACGAAACGAAAAAAATTTACGGGTTTGAGTATCGTAACTTCCTTTATAAGTCTTTATGCTTCGATATTAATCATTATGCTTATATTTCCTAGACAACGATTTAAGTATCTGAAAATGTTTTCAAAAATGTTATTATTGAACCCATTCAGTAACAAATTAAGTACGAACTAATAAATCTGAGTTTGTGTCATCTGTTAGTGAAACCCCACGTACTGATCAGATTCTGAGCAATTTATTATAACTAAAAGCAACCCAGCAACTTTGGAAATTTGCATATTTTCATCATATTTACCGTGGTCACTAAGCGAATTAACATTACTTAATGATTTTATTATATTTGCAAAGGACCACCGCTCCTTCGTTTTACATAATAATAGAATATTTAAATGTGACGAAGTTTCTTGAATCTTTTTTGTTGGTAAGAATATTTTTATAAGTTTTGCAATAAATTAGTTAAAAGATTTTTTAAATCATACATCATCGATGAAATCTCAAAAATATAAACTACCACATGGCAAATGTATCTGAAGAGATCTTTAACACAATTTTATACAATCCGAGTCGCAGAAATAATTATTCTACATGAAAATCGAACTAACGTTTGGTGCCAGAAGATGTATGGGGTTGATGTTAAGCAATTGGTCATAAAATTAATTCCAAAAGATTTGTTATATGTACGACGAAAGAAGTATAGATACTCTCTCTCTCTTTAAAGAAGAGTACAGTAGATATTCAAACCTAACGCCTCATATCTAGCTAACTAACTTAACTAACTTAATACAAACTATTATTAAAGGTATTTGAAGAGATCTTGAAGATGATTTTATACAATCGGAGTCGCAGAAATATTTTTTTTACTTGAAAATTTAACTAACGTTTGGTGCGGTAGGATGTATTTTATCACTAAAATAAAAAAAAATGTGACGATTGTCTGCTTATAGTTAGAGAAGGGAAATACCATAGGTTATATGGACTCACACTGCCCTAGTCCCACTGATGAGTGTTGTCGAAGAGATTTGAAAAGACTAGTTCGGGAAAGATCAACCACCATTTAGAATAATAGGTATATAATTATAACATATTTTCCACAAGACAAATCCGTTGATTTATCTGTCCATTCATCCATTGATTTATCGAAGTTTACTTTTGAACATAGGGACTAAAACCATAGGAGGAATCATTTCATAAGTGTTACGCACGAGTTGCTGTTTTTTGTTTCTCAGCAGAGCGCTTCTATCAATTCCCCTGGGTCTAATAACCGATTTTAGTGATTATATGCTTAATCATTTAACCAGTTTTTACAATTTGTGATCGGAAAATATGAGGTGATGATATGATATATGTATCATTAACCTTGCAACACATAGGCTAAAATTGAAATACAAACGATAATAAGAAATAAAATTTTAAACTGCTAAGATTGAAATTTTCAATTCACAAAAAAAAAAAATCGTAGAAAATAACGATAAAAATTATAACAAATAGTATGATTGAATTAGCAGTTCTTATTTTGAATTTACAGTATAGCTCTTTCTACCTAAGGTAAAACTTGCCTGCTATTATTTCGACAATAAAAATTCGACTTAGTTGGAACTTAACGAGAACGCCTTCTATAGAGTTTAAACCAATTCTATGACCCGTTAAAATTAAGTGACTATGGTTAATAATTTTACTTATTTTACCATTGAATTCTAAAGTTTGTTTGGAATGCTTGGCGTTTATTCGTCATGATTGTCCTATATCCTAGTCCTATTGCAGGGTTCGAGCCTATTGGGGTACGACGCCAGAAACCTCCGCGTGGTGTACCCTGGGTGCGAGCGACAGTCCCCCAGATCCTTCTGCCGAATTGTCACTCGTAGCGAATTTCTGGCGCGAGGGGGGGTTCCCCAGCAATGGGTAGAGCCCCAATTCGCTCCTGACCCTCTAGTTGTAGACGGTACAGGACGCGAAATTTCGGACGGGCCCGGTCACTCATTAACTTGAGGGCTGGGCAGGCTTATGCCACCGCCGACATATCGTAAACCTGATATCTTGCTTCAAGACAAATTGTCGTGAGACGTAGTTTCAGGGACGAGGGTTGGCTTAACCGCCCGGACCGCGAGGAAGACAACCTCTATAAAGAATTCGACGTTCGAATTCGGAAATCACCCAGAATCTTAAGTTCTGGCGTGCGGCGAGAAGATGCATGGCAGATGGGCTGTTCTGTTCTTAGCACGCTCCAGCCAGGGTACCGGCCGACTATATGATAATACAGCAATTTAGATTTGCAATATAAAGAAGTAAGGGAAAGTAATGAACTTTTTTGAGCGTCACATGTGCCTAAAATATTTTGATATTATTCACAAAATGCTTCATACGTCTACAGGCTTAGGTTTTATTTTATCCGGCTACGATCCGGCTTATGTAGTCCTCCCCGTTGATGGTTTAAGACTGAAATATTTCATCATTCATTACTTTCTTATGTCATATAAGCCGGTTAAGGAATCACTAGAAAAATACGCAGCAAATCTCTTCTGGGAATATTGCAACACCTACTACAATCGCCAAATCATCTTTAAAGCATAGTGATAATAGCATTTAGCGAGGATTATGTTCAATTTTAGATTTCGGTAGACTGTTGAAAATGTAAGCACGATGCACCCTACCTAATCGTTTAGAGCGACGGAATGGTGTAATAAGACTCTTTCCCTTACGTCTTTTGAGCGAAACACTAATATCGCAGTCTTAAATCCATTCATTCATCTATCAGGATATAGATTAGAGATGGTGTAGATAAAGTTTTGGTTCTGGATTCGGATATAAGTACCAATATCATTATATCAATTTCAGATATATTTACGAATACAAAATATTTCGGATTATTTAACAGTTTTGGATAGTTTCGGGAACTGTAAAAAAAGAAGGTTGTAGTGAATATCGTATCATTCCCTTTTAGAGAAGCTTTATTTTTTGTGTGTTAATTCGATTGGTTGAAAGAAATCTTGTCGTAACATGGCTCATTCAGACACCGATACTATCAGAAATTATTCGAAACTGTTATATCGTTTTCGGTAACGGTTTCAGATATATTTGAATTTCGGATATTCAATAGTTTTAATTAGGCCTCCGAAGCCGTTGTAGAATATGATGTGACGGCATAAATTTTTAAATGCAAGAAATAAAAAAATAAAAGCTTTTTACATTCTATCAGTTCTTTTTTTCCTCCGTTCGTTCGATATCCGTTCCAATCGATAGCACGATTATTGACACAATGTGTAAACAATGTTGGGTAGATGGCACACGTCTCCTTAAAGACGAAAATATAATACGATGCGAAAATTGAATGTCATGTAACAGTTCGCGTTGGTCTAAGTGGTAGCACGATTGGAACGGATTTCCAGTAGGTGTGGCTTCGAATCCCATGTATGACAAATATTTTTAGCTCGTAATCAATTTTTTATAAAAAAAAAAAACAACAGGCAGTCATGGGGACTGCCTATAGAAGTGAAAACTATTAACTTAAGACTAATTGAAATAATAATAATTTTCTAATTTTTATATAAAAATAAAAACCTATAAGTTTTCCCCCTCCAAAAAGGCTCAACGCGCCTAAAGAAGTTTTCATATAGCTATAGATATACTATTTGCATTAGCATGTCGATGACGTGAACCTATAAGTTTTTCCCCTCCAAAAACTCTCAACGCGCCTAAAGAAGTTTTTTTTGAAAATAAAAAATAGTTACTTGTTATAAAATTAATTTAAAATAATAAATTAATTTATGTATTTACAAAAAATCATGCAAAGATTAAAAAATATTTTAATGAATGCTATCATTTATGTATAAAAAAAATATTATAAATATAGTATGGTATATACTAACAAGTACTAGATACTTGTGTGTCTCGAGCTCAGCAGTGGGACATACTCGTATATGATATGCGATGATGATATATCAATAGTAAACCTAGATTATAGGAAACAATTTAATATTTAATAAAAAAAAAACAATCCATTGTAATAAGTGTCACGGGTTCAATTCCCAGGCAGGTCAATTTCGCTTTAATATTGTGCGATCCACAAATAGTTGTTCCAAGTCTGATGTATAATTTGAGTCTGTAATTGTACTGCCCCCGCAACAAAATTAGCAATCCTTGAAAAAAAAAAATACAAAGATTGTAATAATAATATTAGTGAACATATCAAAACCCGTATATCAAATAACTGTTAGAACCCAACTAAATCTAACACGGCCATCTAACAATTTAGCACCCGCATACAATATACTGAAAATAGTCCTTTCAGCGCATTCGCTTTGACATCGTTTTAGTCGACAACAGATGGCGGCTGCGACGTGGCATGTCAGCTTTAGATTAATTATATCGAGACAGTTACTGCAGCCTTACGATAAATTTGGGTTAGCTAAGACTGGTTTGGCGAAACTACCCCTTTATGGGATGGAGCGAACAGTGTTCATGAATTCGGTTGCGTAATTGGATTTTGCTATGTATGTACGTTATAATAATCTTAGAATGCATATTCATAGGTTGTTGTTGTTGGATGTTTGATTCGTAACTATTGTTGGAAAATAAAAAGGGTTAAGATTATTCATGTCGTGTATTACTGTGCGTGTTGAAAACAACGACGATAGGTATGCAGATAGCATCTATGCAAAAGAAGGAAAATACAAAGAAATCTCAATATCAACCCGTCTGACCAGCGTAAGTAAATTTTCATCTAATGTTGGTCTGACCAACATAAATTAATTTTGGTCTGACCAGCATAAGTAAATTTTCCTCTAATTTTATAATTGGGTTATCTCAATAGTGTATTGTAAATAAGCTGAGCTGATTATGATTAGGTAGGTACGTAATAGCAATAACAGGGGCAATATCTAAGTGTTACACTGGTAACAAAAATATCTAAGTGTTACACTGGTGGTGTTGGTATAAGGTTTTGTTTCGAATTTTCATTCTTTCGCATAGATGTTATATGCGTTTTATATCCCTTAGTCGTCTCGTACGATCAACCACGGGTAAGATATGGTGTGGTGAATAGTATTCTTACTCCGTCACCACACGGACATAACTTCGTTTATACAATATATTTGTGTTTCTAATAAAATATTTGCTATTCGTACTTATGAAGTATATAGACGTATGTTCTTGTTAAAGATATAGATGGATAGATATGCCAATAAACACAATAGTTTGTGAACGATGTACAGTCTCTCTCAATACAATATTTCATTGTTTCTCTATACAACGTGCAAGTTATGTTGGTATATGTTTACAGTTGCCGAGTTGACACAAAAATACTCAAACATCTCATAACAATATCAACATTGTTTGTTATCGCCCAAAAACCAGGCGACAGCACAATGTAAAGGGGGAAAAATTCAGAAGAGGGGGAAGGTATTGGTGGCATGTGGGAAATTTTTGACGATATTTTAAAAGTGTTTTCGATTTGGTCTTGATTTGTGGCGATTTGTTTTCGTTGTTTTTAATTTTATTTTTTGCCATTGTAAACTAAAAAATTATTTGTTGTTTGATATAATGTATTTATGATTAATAAGTATAGAAGTTCGAATATCCGTGTGGTGACGGAGTAAGAATACAACTCACCACCCCCTATCTTACCCGTGGATGATCGTAAGAGACGACTAAGGGCTATAAAACGCATATAACATCTATGCAAGAGAACACCGGGTTGAGAGCCCTCAGCGCTCACCCATAGTCCGGTTAAGCTGTCAAAGCCCTCTCGGCTAACAGCGATCGCAGTGGAAAGAGTTTAGTGGGTATTCTAGCCACGGGGCTAGCGAGTCCCACACTCCTCGTCTGTTTTTCCGACAGGCGGGGGTAAGTGCGAAAAATGCATTCTTGAACCACTGCGTTACCAAAAAAAAAAAAGTGCAAGAGAAGAAAAACTCGAAACAAAACCCTATACCAACATGTCTGACCAGTGCGGTAGTAGGTTAATTTCCCTCCCATTACAGAGGAGGCTCGAGCCCAATAGTGGGAAATATATTGCCTGTGATGATGTGATGATGATGAAGTATATAAGAATATAATATACTCGTAGGTTTGGCGAAGGACTTTTAAGTAGACAATATTCTCATATTATATTGAAGCTTTAAGCATTTATTTGTGGATTATAAAAAAATATCTAGCACATGTTCGAATCACTATAATTATAATGGGAAATCACTACTTAAACTACTAAACAAACCGCGCAGAGGACTTAAATGTTCGTGAAATGGAGGGACAATCCCATGTGGATATATAACGATGGATTTAAAAGATAATGCTTTATGTACATGAGAGGACACAAAAGAAGAAAGCGTTCAAAATGTCGAGAAATTAAGTATCAAAACAAATCAATCAAATCATTTATTATGCATAAGCCCTAAAAGGGCACTTACATATTGTCAATATTACATATTTTTTTAAATTAATCTACCACCGGATCGGAAAGCCGCCACAAACTGAGAAGATCCGGCAAGAAACTCAGCGGGCTCGTCATTTTTTTTTTTTTAATTTTTAAATTCCCCATCATCATCATTCTCCTGCTCTTATCCCAACCACCTGGGGTCTGCGCAATATGTACTCTGCTTCCATCATACATACTGCAAAAGTTACTGGCTTATGACCAGCCGCCTGCCTGACGTCAAATCTCCTTGGGAATGTAATTGTTGACCTGACGGCATCAGCTGGAGTTGGCCCAGGTCTATGAAGCTCTTAGTCGTCTTTTACGACATACACAAGCCATATAAATAGTATTCGTCGCCGCTACCATATAGCAGCTAAGTATCAAATATAAGCGTTATAATCAATAAAAAAAAAATAGTTTTATTTCAAATGTGTAATAATCGCATAAACTTCAGATATCATTAAAGTAATGTCATCTCCCCATGCTATTGTATGGTATTCGTAAAAATCTGCAAAGGACACTAGAAACGGGCAGTGTATATTTGTAACATCACATCTCAGCTCATATATATCCCACTGTTGGGCTTCGAGCCTCCTCCGTGTTGAGTGGGCAATTAACTTACTATACAACGTTAGTCAGACGTATTGGTATAGGGTTTTGTTTTGAGTTTTCCTTCTCTTGTATAGATAATATATGCATTGTAAATCCCTTAGTCGTCTCTTACGATCACTCATGGGTAAGATAAGGGATGGTGAATTGTATTCTTACTTCGTCACCACACGGATAATATATAAGTTTATAACTAAAACTGAAATTATAGAGATAAATTATTTCAAAATATCAGCAATTTCGAAATACTGCATAATTCTATTCATGTTATTCACACCCACACATAATCATGAACACAATCCTAACCAGAAAAAAAAAGGTACAACCGTCGTAATTGGTTTTCCAATTACAGCACAGCTAATAACTTCCATTTCAAATAATAAACCGAGCTTTAACCCGATTGTAACGGTTGCACACGGCAGCACAGAGTACTACAAATCTTTCAGTAATACCACTTGCTTCTAAATGCGGGTATTTCAAATACCAATGGAGCGTGTGTTGTGTTCAGTCACTAGCTTTACTTGTGTTCTCAGTTGAAAAATGTTTGATATGAAATGCGAGCGATGATATTAATTCATGTCTAGTTTCATCTAACCTATGATTTTATTTTATAGCATTAAAATAAAAGAAAATAGCTACTGATATTCTCTTTTACAGCTATTAACTACAGCTTACTAGCTGTGACGGGTTTTTAATAAATTTATTGAATATTTATGGGTGATTCATGATTTGTAATAAAACTAATTTTACGAATTATATCACATTTGTATTTAAATATTTAATTTCTCGACGTTTTAAAGACTTTAAAGCGTTCATGGTCACGGGAGAACTAAAGTGTATCGAGTCCAATAAGTTATTGTAATTAGAAGTAATATTCAATTAATTAATTTATTCACTTAAAATTATTAAAATCCATTCACAAAAATAATAATTCGATTTGTATTTGAGGTATGAAAACTTTTTTTTTTATTGCAACATCAATAATTTTACAATCGTAACGATATTTCCATCTTATATTACTGACAATCAAATTCGAATCAACGTTTCAAAGCGTACGCAACGATTGACAAAAATCGCTACCTCATTTCAACTTTTATGCCCTTAATTTGTTCCACTTACTGCAGAATAAGAACAATTTATTCGCCATTTCTGTCTTTTCAGTTCAATGAATTTCAAAAAATACCTTTTCCCTTTTTATACGTTCGCTGCAGTAGATATAAGTATATTATAAATATGACCGATTCTATTGTGTAAAAAATACAGTTTCTTTAACTTTCTATACACGTTATAGCTTGTATTTTGGTATAATATTACGTATATTTCCGTGTGGTGACGGAGTAAGAATACAATTCACCACCCCTTATTTTACCTGTGGGTAATCGTACGAGACGACTAAGGGATATAAAACGCATATGACATCTATGTATAGTGTATAGAGAAGGAAAACTCGAAACAAAACACTACCAACACATCTGACGAGCGTGGTATAGTAGGTTAATTACCCTTCCATTATGGAGGAGGCCCGCGCCCAACAGTGAGACATATATGAGCTGTGATGATGATGATGATAATGATTACGTATATAATGATTTCTGATGTTTGAAACTCAGTAAGCATAATACTAATTATTGTCGGCAGTCAGTAGTTAATATTTTTTTATTATTAGCAAGTTTATTATTAGCACGGTATATCCAGATGATATATATCCTTATGATAATTTAGTAAGAAGTGAAAGAGATGAAGCCAGAACAGATGTAAGAGTAACAATAGGTAATGATGTATTAGAGCAAATGGATGAATTTGTATATCTTGGATGTGGATTTAGCCGAGATGGAAAATACACCACTGTTATAGAGCGAAGAGTGAATGCGGGAAATAGAGTGAACGGAGCGTTAGGGCAACTCCCCGGTAGCCACCACCTCAGCCAGAAGGCACGTGTAGCAATACATAACGCAGTGCTTGTCCCAACATTACAGTATGGAAGCGAGAGTTGGGTATGCAGAAAAGAGTATGAAAGTAAAATTAATGCTGTCGAAATGCGATCTCTAAGGAAAATCTGTGGAGTTAGGCAGACCGGCCGCATTCGCAACGACGACGTAAGAGAGCGAGTAGATATGAAAGAGAGTATTGGTGTAAAGATGCGAAAGGGAATGCTCCGATGGTTCGGACATGTGGAAAGGATGCCGAACGAACGTTTGGTTAAGAAGATAAACAATGCGAAAGTGGAAGGATGTAGGTACCGGGGGAGACCGAGACTAACCTACCTGGACCAGATCGGTCATGTACTGAAGGAAGGTGGAATCAAGAGTCTCCGAAATCGGCGAGCGTGTACGAAGAGAATTATGAATGTTGAGGAAGCGAGTGAAGTATGCAAGGATAAAGTTCTCTGGCACTCTGTTCTCTCTGCCTACCCTGCAAAGGACATGGCGTGATGGTATGTATGTATAATTTAGTAACAAAATTTTATATTGCGTCACATTTTACGCGCTCGAAGCCAGGAGCCAAAGCTAGCGTATTCATAATCCGTCGTCACACAAGGAAATTTTATTGCATATGTCTAATGCTCTCACAAATGTCAGAAATCAATATTGTATTCATTCAACCGTATGAGATTTTTTTTTAATCCATCACAAGTGACTGTAACAAAACTATGAGGATACGCTTTCCCCCTAATTCTTTTTGCTTGCATAAATAAACGCAAGTAATATTGGCATACTGCCAAGGCTACTAAATAATCCAAAAAAGGCTATCTTGTGATTAATAAATGAATATTATGAGAGTAATCTCGCGATGTACTCATAGAATTTTTAGAAAAAAAAACGCGCAAACGCGCTTTTAGATGTGAATTAAAATCTTCGTCGTTGTGCTAAATATTGCTTGAACTCTGTTCTCTCAGTCATCATCATCATATAAGCTTATGTAGGTCCCAGCCTTGGGCTTCGATCTCCTTCAAAATGGGAAGAAAATTGATCTTCTACTTCACGCTGCTGATACGTGATGGAATAGGGTTTTATACACCGTTTTCCTTCTCTGGAATTGTTGTTACCTGTATTACGAAATCCACGGGCATGTTTAATTGGGATATGGGAATGTTTAATTGTATTCTTATTTTGTAACCATACAAATAAATATCTTTTTGTTTTATCTATTATATACATCAAATATATCCGTGTGGTTACGGTGATGTGATCGTAAGAGACGACTAAGGGATATGAAATGCATATAACATTTATGACAGATAAGGAAATCTCAAAACAAAACCCTATATCAAAACTTCCAACCAGCGTGGAATAGTAGGTCAATTTCCTTTCCATTATGGAGGAGGCTCAGTCTCAACAGTGGGACGTATATGGGCTAAGATTAGATACCTTGAATTATTTTCTGCGATCTTCATTGCGTATTTAAAACTCTTCATTTGGTTGAACGCATATTAAAATAATTCAATCATATTAATAAATTATGCTACAAGAATTTATTCATAAGTAAACAACGTCTTCATCTCGGATTTAATTTATGAAATTTAAAATCGAATAGAAGCATCGATAGCTGAGACTTACTAATCTCGGGTTCGATCCCCACAATATGTATTATAACTTTTTGGTGTTATCTATCTACTAAATAGAGCAGTTTGTTAATTTGAATATGATATCTAATTTATCTATCTATCTAATCTAATATCTTTAAACGAGCAATTCTTGTATATATTATATATATATTTTCTGAATCTCGAAAACGTCACCAACAATTTCCTTGAAATTTAGCATGCAGAGGTTTTCAGGGGTGAGCAGGGGTTTCGGGGACGACTAATCGATCTAGCTAAGTTTCATTTGTAATATTGTTTTGTCAACATTTTCAGGCAATAAAAAATATAATTTTATGTTGGGTTCGGGCAATGTGTAAACACTGTCCGATAGATGGCATACGTCACCTTGAAGACGTAAGATATAATATGAAGCGAAATTTGCATGTCCTAATATTTTACGATTCACGTTGTTCGAGTTCGAGTTCGAGTCACGAGTTCACGATGGTGTAAGTGGCAGCACGGTTGGGCCGGATTCCCAATAGGTGCGGGTTCGAACCCCGCTTGTGACATCATTTTTCGATTCGTAATCGGGTATTTATAAATAATTAAGCATATTAAATGCTAAAAATTTCAGTAATTTGAATTATTATTCTATTCATAACTTTTAACGTCAATTATTGAAAAGGGGTATATAGCACCGTTTTGAATATAAGTTAGCGACCCTAGTTGATGTTATGAGTGTGGAAATTTTTAAATTAAGGATTATTGTATTCCGCGTGCTGACGGAGTAAGAATACAATTCACCACCCCTTATCTTACCCGTGGGTGATCGTACGAGACGACTAAGGGATATAAAACGCATATAACATTTATGCGAGAGAAGGAAAACTCGAAACAAAACCCTACACCAACACGTCTGACTAGCCTGGTATAGTAGGTCAATTTCCCTCCCATTGTGGTGGAGGCTTGAGCCCAACAGTGGGACATATATAAGCTGAGATGATGATTGTATTCGTAACACGTCATCTTATGGAATCATAATGTGTATTTTTATTAATGTTTGCTTTCGTCGCACTATATTTTTTTAAACACGAATTTACTTCATAATAAAAACGAATAGCCCAATATAAGAATTTATCTTAATAGTTGATAGCGTTATTATAATAAATGCCAATAGTATTTTTTTTAAACTGATATTAACTGCGTACGTTTTTGATCATGCTGATGATTAAAAAAGACTCCTCTTTTTTGACAAATGACAGTTTGTTGTCAAAATTGTCATCATCACAAAAGTGTAAAGAAAACTTTTTTTTTGGACTTTTACGGGAATTTGAAAACGTCATGTGGTGCTCTTGTATTATATTCGATATCTTAGTGTTTTAACGTGTTATATTAGATAATTTTGATGGCATTTTATGTAATATGAAGCGGCGGAACTACTGGGATGTAGTGAATATCATATGAAAGTGCTTTACAACGTTTTCGTTTGCCGTCAAAATGCCCACAAGATACCATTAACAGTGTGGCCATTGCACTGTTAATGGCGACAATTTGACTTAGACAATGACTAACTTGAAAGACTAAAAACGTGAAAATATTTATAACTTGACACTGGCACCAATAGCTCGTATATGTAACTGATTGCCAATATATAAGAAGAAGAAGAAAACTTTTTTAATATTTTAATAAATTTGTATACACCAGAAATCGTAACATTTTTGTAATATTATTATAGTACTCCCAAAATTATACAATTTGATAAATAGCTGCATTAAAAAATATTTAAAAATATAAAAGCAAAACAACTTTATATACCTAGAAATTTATACAAGATAAAATCAATTTAAGAACGCCGGCGTAACAAAATCTTGTTACATAGAATGAAGCAATTACGTGACTACTATTGGGTGTGAGAACAGAAAAATTCCTCGCCTTTTCTGAGAGAAATTCTCACAGAGTATGCGAACGAGGAATTCCGAGGAAGGAATGTTACCCATTAACGCTAACTGCACCACTACTGCCCAGTTTTGGAAGTTACTTAATTTCTCGTAAGCTCTGAGGTGTTTCTGTTGCCTTGGTACAAGTTTTAGATATTTTATGGATATATATGTATTAAGTGTTGGTTTAATTTTAAGATTATATTTGGACATATTTGATAATATATTTCAAATTAAAATGTCTTGAATTCGTCGATGGAATGGCATACATTGATGATTGTGAGATGCGAATCTTGATTTAGACAAAACTGTTTTCTAGATATTATGTAATTGAAAAAATCTCAGTGGCAAGCTCGAAATTTACAACTCAGGGCGGTTTAAGGTTTAATTAACGCTTAAACCTGCAAAGATAATTTTGCAAGACCACATATATGTAAATAATTTAAATAATTATTTTCTATTCTTACGACTCAAAGTGCTAGCTTAAATTGTATTTTTTTTAAGACTGCATTCTGAACAAACTAAATAATCCTTGTATCTCTTATGGTGGCAAACAAACAAGTAGCACATCTGATGATAAATATTACTGCCGACCATGAACCTTTACAATAGCAAAAGAACTCTAAGAGAAAACATATCCTCTGAGAGTCTTAAACTACTGCCAAAATTTCATGTTTCTAGCTTCAGTAGTTTCAGCTCGGTGTTAATGAGCCAAGCAACTGGCTTTTTTCTATAGTTTATAATTTTTTTTTATAGATTATTAACTTTATTTTCTTTCATGTACGCGTAGTAACAAGTAAGAATAATTTACCATCCTCTCTGTTGCCCGTGGGTGTCATAAAAGTCGACTAAGGTATGATATGCAGACAACATCACTGCCAAAGACGGCAAAGTCGAAATTATGTCCTACGCCGACCCGTCGAACCACTGTGGTATACTAAGTCACCTTCCCTCTTATATTTTTTTTTCTTTTGACAGCGGGCTATCGCACGACGTGGGTGATGTGGTGCTGTTCCCTCTTATAATGGAGGAGACTTGAGCCCAAGATTGGGACGAATATGAAATGAAATGAATGTATGAATGAGGTAGTTAAAAAAATCACATTAAAATAATCACACATATAAGTAAATGGTTTATATTTCATTATGATGGTGTCTATTATAGATAATCGCCGTGACTCTTTGCCGTAACACTTTAAACAATAAACTCAAACAATTTTACCTTTTGATTTCTGGCAGTCAAACACAAAATTAACAAAACTCTCTGAAGAACTTCAAAGTCTCAAATTCTCACATCTTTCAACCTTTCCACGATATTGTCAAAGATAAATGAAATAAATTTTTAAACAACCCTGTTCGCCGTGGTTGCAAACTTTTCCTATTACAGAAATGTCCTCGGAAAACCATAAATTAATGACGAAGCACTTTGGATTTTACTGCAATAGAAGTTAGAGGTTTCTAATATTCTAAATTTATTATTTACATATTGTGATAACTCTTAGAAAATAAGATTTATATTATACGAATGTGAATAGACATTTCGTCACTAATCATTAATTTAAACCCTAAAAATGAAGTGTTAACATGAAATCTTTAAAATCACTAACCACATAACTATATGGAAATATATAACTAATATTAAAAAGAGATATGTAATATCTATGTAAGTAAAAAACATAAATAAAAAGAAAATAAAAAAGAAATTAAAATAAATTATGAAGTTTTAAATATAATGCAGATTATTTGTCTAACAATTGAAAATAAAGATGGCGGACAGAACAAGAGTAACGTTCCTTTTGACGCAATCTAGACAAATTTTGCTAGTTTTGATAGTACTTTTGACTGTGGATTGTATAATTTATTATTCTTATTTAATAATTATACACAATTATCTAATATATGTGATTCATTATATTAATATAATTTTAAAAGTATTCAATATTACATATATTAGGAAAAAAATATAACTTCAAATACAGCTGTGAAAAAAATACCACAGATATCAAGTGATATGTTTGCGATACAAGAACAAGATGACAAGGATCGTCATTGTCTATGGTTATATATATACAGTACAGTGTTTGTTGTACTGTCGAGTTTTAGCAAAAACTTAGAAATGACATGTCACGCCCTTAAAGTTTATAATTTTTGTATTTTATGGAAAGTATTATACATAATAATTTTATTGTCGTTTTATATAAGTAGAAAAAGCGCTAAGGCGATGTAAATATTATTTTAATAGTGCTTGTTTTCATATTCTTTCTAAGATTTTTCTTTTTACAAGATACGACTTATAAATAAAAATGTATTAAAAAAACAATTTCTTTCTATAACGATTTCTAAAGGAAATTAGATTACTACTATATAAATTAATTACGATTAATACTCTGTAAAACAAATTCGATTATCGTTTTTTTATTACAATGGTTTATGTTCAGGTATAAAACTCAGTGAAAATACCTAGTAATATGCCAAAATACAAGAATTACATATCAAAATGCTAATGTAAATCTTCGAGATTTGAACATCAAATGACATAATCAACAGAAAGAAAAAAAGAGAAATTGAAAAACTCAAACAAAACAAAAATCCCATTTCCCAAGCAAATGTTATTCACAAACATTCTAATGCAGGATATTGGTACACAAGTTTTATCTTCAAATAACCATGGAAGTTGACAAAGAAACACCCACTTCTGGCGTTCATTCGTAAAAGAATTTATTTGACAGAACAAGAGGTACATGTCGTGTTTTCGTTTCATGCTACGTCACCGTGGTAAATTGTTACACAACTGAACGCGGTTACATTGTAAGCGAAAATTGAAAATTTTCACAGTAATTCACAAAGTGTAAGGAAACATCAGTCAGGTTATGTGAAATGTCTTTTCATTTAGTCAGCTTTATTTTAGTTACATGTTGACAGAGCTCGCATGAAAATTAATTAAAATGTGAAGAAGCGTGTGTGAAGTTACTAACAATCAATCTAGATGGCGCTACTAGTATGTTTCTAGAATTGAATGGTCTAAATTGATGAAATGAATTTTGTTTATTTTATTATGCAATCATTAGGCTATTCAGATAAAATGACTCTCTATAGGCTCATTTTCATTTTCAGATGAAGCGGTAATCTAATATGATTGAAAGGAGACCATAATCAATCTCATGTCTTCGCAAGTAATTCGTAATTGGGCCATGTTGTGGCTTAGTCTTACCTATGTATCCTCTTTTTTTTTTATGGTGGACTATGGATGTGGTCGCGCCCCGACAAATGCATCCAGGGCAACAAAAGAGGCGGCGCGCAACCCCATGGACCCACCCTGCAAACACCTCTTTTCGCCGTGCGGGCGGGCCACCGGTACCCGATCTGGCGGTTTAACCTCGCGGGTTCCTCTCATGTCGACGCCCCGACAGCTTTCGCCGTCGGGGCGTTGCCCTCAAGCGGTGGCCTCACGTCGGGTGACCGGACAATTCTCCGCGTCCGATCACCCGAAACCTCGGTTAGGGCGGCATCAGGCGCAGATATTCGCGCATGCGCCGTCCCGGCCGCTGACGGCGGCCCGGGTCACGGGAATCTTCCCGGACTCATTCCGTCGCCTTCTTCTGCGAGATGACAGCCTCGCAGAAGGCGGCGAGACCTCGATGGCCTGATCTCTTCGGTGCCGCGAGTGGTCACGGTCGAGACCGTCCAGCATCTCCTGCAAACTCGTCCTTGACGGACCGGATGGCCAGCCGAAAGGCAGTCCGCGCACTGCGGTACGCCTCATACAGCTGGCCCTCCCGCTCATCATCGTGGCAACGCCGCCGGCTGCGGGTGTAGGACCTTCGAGCACCAATGCACGCCGCACGAAGGTCCACCAGTCTTGGGGACCACCAGTAGACCCCCTGCCTCAGAGGTAGACGCCGTACCCTGGGCATGGCCGCATCGCATATCTGCGTTAACGGATCGCGAATGCGGCCAGCCTCAGCATCCACTCCGTCCGCTGGGGGTGGTGAGGACAGCCACGTGCTCACGATGGCCGCCTCCGCTAGTAGGTCCCTATCCAGACGCCCCACAGCACACCGCGGAAATGCGGGAGCTGGATCCGCCCAGTGACCCCTGCTGGGGTCCCGGCTGGGGGAGACCTCCATCCGGATATACCGGTGGTCCGACAGGGTCTCCGCCTCCTCCAGGACATGCCAGTTCCTCAATTGTGGTGCAAGAGTGGGGATAGCGAACGACAAGTCCACTATCGACCCGCCCCGCTGCCGCACACACGTGTTCACTGAGCCTCTGTTTAGGATACAGAGATCCAGTGACGCCGCCCACTCCACGACCGCCCGCCCGCGATCGTTCGTCATAGGGGACCCTCACGCCGTGGATTTGGCGTTGAAGTCCCCCAGGACCAGGACGAGGCCCGGTGCCAATCGCCGTATCGAGGCCTCCAAGGTGGTGAGGGAGACCCCGAAATCGTCCATCCTCCTAGTAGGGGAGAGGTATACGCTGTAGAGCGTGACCCCTCCCCATTCCGCCACTACAAATTCCTTGCCCCTATCCAACAGGGACAAGGACGGGAAGTGCCGCTGCGTGGAGACGACGATTGTCGAGCGATTGTCCACGAGGAGCCTACCTGAGCCGGGCAGTTGCCTGACTGACTCCACTGGGCACTGCACCCAGGTGGCACCTACGATAAAGGGAGACCAAAAAAAGATGGTTAGACTGCGTGAAGCATGATATGGATAGACAGGGAGTGACTACAGAGATGACGTCTGATAAGGCTGTATGGAAAAAGAGGAAATATTGCGTCGACCCCAAGTAGTTGGGATAAGAGCAAGAGAATAATGATGAGCTATTATAAGTCCCACTACTGAGCTTGAGCCTGCTGTGGGAAGGGTATTGGCTTAAAACACACGCTGATCAGATCCGTTAATTTTTACAGTTTTCTTAATCTTGTAGGTATATTATCTGCTTGTGGCCTGCATAATTCAATCATATGTTACAATCAACCACGGGAATGGAAAATATAAGTTGTATTCTTACATTCATATATAGATTTTTTTTATTGTTTTTTTTGGCAAACGAGCAGACAGCACACCTAATGGTAAGTGTCACTGCCGTCCATAGACCTCTGCAATACCAAGGGTACAGCTAGGCGGCTGCCTAGCAATACAAACCCCAAACCCACCCCAGTTGGGCTTCCGGCTCTCTCGCTCACCGAACGAACCGCAATAGCACATTGCCATTACACAGACGTCGATCTTCTGTGAGAGTGTGGTACTACCCCAGACGGGCCGGTCCGCGGCTTTATACAGAGAACTGTTCACAAGGTGGTCCTACCACAATCAAAATAATATATAAAAATATCACATGGCGATAACACTTCACAAAAGTAAAGTCATATGAGTGCAATAAAATGAAACATCATCTTGACTCATATAAAAGTATTTATAAATAAAGTTACATGGTTTGAAAGTAGTAAACGTAATCTCATTGAGACCCATTTTACCTTATATCGCGTAAATACGATTCATTTGGGGATAAAACACATATAAAACTAATATGATTTACTATTTTTGTCCCCTATTAACTTGGGCTCACGTTCCTCATAGTATGAAGATATAAAAGCAAAGGGTACATAGTTAATGGTCAAAATTAGTGTTAGAGATTATTCAAATCAGTAATTTATAGTAAGCTCTGGCATTAATAACAAGAATAAACTGTGACAACCCTAAATATAGAACAGCGCCATCTAACAAAAACTGGGGTTAAAATTTGCATTGAGATTACGAACTATGTCAAAAATTTGTTCTTATTATGATTGATAGATAGTACGAAATATCTTAACATCTTCTCTAATTGCATGCACTATTTATCTGATTAAGGTTGTAAAATCTGGAGTCTAGCCTGCATGAATCCTTATACTCCCTACAGCTTGGCTGAATTGCGGTAAACAAATACCGACGGATAAACTCAAGTTTCACGATATAGAGAGTCCGATGCTGTTCAGATAGTAAAAATAACTGTAAAATAATAATAACAGAAAAAATAAATTGTCAGTTATGAAAATAGAAATTGCCAAGTAGTCATTCGGGCTGATGGGCGGATGGATACACAGTCAGTTATATACTGACTCGACTCTACTGGCGTTAATGTTGACTTTGTCAATTTATTCTTTCGTCTCTCGCGAACATTACTTTTAATCGAAGTAAAACGTATCCAAATTTTATGACTATCAACTGTGTATTTATGACGCAAAAACATAAAGAACAAAACATCAAGTCATATTATTATTTTCAATTTAGTTATGATAAATATTTATTACGAATATAAAATAAGTAAATTAATATATGAACTGAAGCAGCAATGAGCAGGCCACATCGCTCGAAGAACCGACAACCGCTAGGGAAGAAAGGTTCTAGAGTGGCGACCACGTACCGGACAACGCAGTGTAAGACGCCCCCCTATTAGGTGAACAGACGACCTAGTGAAGGTTGCTGGGCGTCGTTGGATGCAAGCAACACAGGACCTTACTCTGTTGCGTAACATGAGGGAGGCCTACGTCCAGCAGTGGACGGCAATAGGCTGAAATGATGATAATAATTAATATATTTAGTTCAATTCACACGAGGCTGTTCAGGCAAACGGCTAGTACTAAATAATTAATAAAACCAAATTGGTAAAATGTTAGGATTATTCACCGCAATTTGTATTACGTATTGAGCCAAACCGTATAAACGCGTACCATATGCATTAATAAGTATCAATAAAGTTATTTAGTGGTACAATATTTGCTTGCCAACTATTATTTTGAATATATTTGGCTAAAATAGAACCCGCTGGGAGATGTAACTATTATTTTGAATATATTTGGCTAAAATAGAACCCGCTGGGAGAGTTGTAACTATTATTTTGGATATATTTGGCTAAAATTGAACACGTTGGAAGAGATGTAACTATTATTTTGGATATGTTTAGTTAAAATGGAACCCCTTGGAAGAGATTTAACGATTATTTTGGATATATTCTACTAAAATAGAACCCGTCAGGAGAGATGTAACTATTATATTGGATATATTTAGATAAAATAGAACCAGTTGGTAGAGATTTAACTATTATTTCGGATATATTCGACTAAAATAGAACCCGTTAGGAGATATATAACTATTATATTGGATATATTTAGTTAAAATAAAACCAGTTGGAAGAGACGTAACTATTATTTTGGATATATTTGGCTAAAATAGAATCCGTTGGAAATATTATTTTTATACATGTCTGACCAGTCTGTTATAGTTGGTCAACTTCTCTCCCATTATGGAAGAGACTTGAGCCCAGTTGTGGGATATACAGGAGCTAAAATGAACCTATTGGCAGTGATGTAACTATGGTACTATCACAGTATTCGAATTTTCGTGACGGAAAAATAGTTCAACGAGGTCATACGTTATGATGTTAATATTTTATTACTATAGATACATTTTGTTAATATCTCGTAAGCTTTAGAAGGTTTACGCTTGCAGGAGCGTAAAACAGATCGGGATGGATTAATACCCATAAAAATGTTTTCGTATCATGAAAGATTAATATCAAGGACTAGCTACTCTAGTAGATTAACATATTTTTTTTTGTCATTTTAAATTTATTACATAAGCTTTTATTAGAACAATAACGTTTATTAAGATGCATTATTACGTATATACGAGTAACTCTAACATAATAACGTGTATATCTGTATAATTCGATAAACATTAATTGTTAAAGATTTTGATACATGTGAAAAAGTTAATTGATAATTTAACGAAAATAAAAATTTCAAATGTTTATATTTTTTTTTTGTCATTAGAACATAAACGTGTATCCCTTCATTTTGATTAACACAAGCCCGTTGATTTTCTTGCCGCATCTTCTCAGTTTGTGGCCGCTTTCCGATCCGGTGGTAGATTAATTAAAAATGACAATATATAAGTGCCTTTATGGGTTTATGCATAATAAATGATTTGATTTGCTTTGTTATTTCACAATAACAAGAAAATAATCTTTGAGAAATATTATTTGTATACCTATTCTAGCCATAAGTTCTGATAAAAATAATATGCATGTATTTTCTTCTGAAGTACGTAATGTAATGTTAATAAAACTTATATGAATTTATTCAACAATGAATAAAAAAGAATTCCATTCGAAATGACTACCTTTGACTTTAATGTGGGCCTTTAATAGGCCTGGCCACGAATTTATGGATTTACGCACTGTTCCCATAGGAAATTTAGTCACTGTTTATTCTAGAGATTTCTTAAGCGACTCAATGTTGGCATGTAATTTAGAGCAGGTCGGGTCATAGACGTCAACTGACCATAACTTATAGTCAAATACGTTTAGATCTGAGTTTGACGAGGGTCAGTCATCATCAGCTCTTATAATATCAAGAATGTTGACTTCAAGCCAAACTTAGGTATTTCCTGCTTTGCAACTAGGTGCAGAGTCTTGTTGGAAATTCAGAGAACATACATACATACATAGCCTCACGCCTGTTTCCCAGAGGGGTAAACAGAGACTACGGATTGCCACAAACCACGGTCCTGACATACCTCCATCGCTTCATTCACGCTCATCACAGTCTTCATGCATGCTCTACGATTACGCGTACTCTTAATCTGACCTTTATTTAGACCTAAATTCAGAGATTCATTGTTAAAAAGCGTATTACGAAGAGGTATTACAACGCAATCTAAGAAAGTGTGTTTATATACTGTGGCTGAAGTCCTTTCTCACAAAAATGAGGTTCTGTAACTCCTTGATAAACAATTTGAAAAATAATTTGAAGTCTCTTATGATATGATCGACGGCTCCTCACTCACCTTGCTCACCAAATACACCAAAGACAAAGATCGGGTTCCGGTGGCCCGCTCACTCCGTGAAAAGAGGCGCATTGCGGGGCTGATCTATGACTGGCTGGTGTGACCAGACCATAACCCACCACAATAAAAACCACTTTGCTAATGGTAATTACTGCAATTCTATTTATCTTTAACAACTTTTAAGATTAACTTTGAATTTTAATTTTCCCGACGTTTCGAACACTTTACAGCGTTCATGGTAATGGGAGGACTAAGGTGTCGCACGTCCAATAAGACATCGTTATTACTATTCACGTAAACATCCGAAATCATTGTGTAATGACATTATAATTTTATAGTAAAAAATTTATTTTTCTTTTTACTTATTTAAATAAAAAACTTGTTTTTTAAAAAGCTTTTTTTTTGTATTTAATGTTTTAAGTGTTGTACAAACCAACGTCTATAATGGCAGTTAGTATATTAGATTAGTACAGTATAGTAGCTGCATATATAATCTCAGATTAGTTTCAGAAAAAATATTGTGCTCGGTATTTGAAATAAAACAATTATTACGAATTTTATGCATTTGACGAACGAACGTCTGGTTAAGAAGATATACAATGCGAAAGTGGAAGGATGTAGGTACCGAGGGAGACCGAGACTAACCTACCTAGACCAGATCGGTCAGGTACTGAAGGAAGGTGGAGTCAAGAGTCTCCGAAACCGGCGAGCGTGTATGAAGAGAATTATGAATGTTGAGGAAGCGAGTGAAGTATGCAGAGATAGAGTTCTCTGGCACTCTGTTCTCTCTGCCTACCCTGCAAGGGATATGGCGTGATGATATGTATGTATGTATGTATGTTATGCATTTGATTTTTAATATCCCGATGTTTCAAACACTTCACAGCGTTTGTAGACAAGAGAGGACTGAGACGACTCACGTCTAAGTCTGTAAAAATTATGACCGATGAGTTTACTTTTAAGCATACTTAGAGATTAAAATACAGTGTTTATTATTAATTAAGTAGTGATCAGAAATTCTCTATGTTTATACACCTAGATATATTATAAAAGAAATATTAGATACATATCCTTTTTTTGCCAGTCTTTCGCTTTTATTAATCAGTCCCAATATTCTTGAAACGATTCAGCCAAACGGCTTACTGACTCATAACAGAGAATATATCCGACTTATATATAATACAAAGCTATTCTACAAAGACTTGTAAATACACATACTGTCCATTGTATGAGGGGTCAATTTAATCTTGTATCTTTCCTAAATAGACCAACTCATATGATCCTTCCTCATCATCAGTTTTCGTTGAAATTGTTAATCAAACGTAGGATTCATAGGTCATGTTCCATTGGTATACCCAAACCAATTTTGATGTATTGGGTTCTGTATCGTGATAAGTCAATGTTGTATTACTTGTATGTATATCAGAGGATGTTTTGTTTTGTTTTGATTTTTTGGTTAATCTATGAATGGTTTTTTTTAAGTCAAATATTAGCCATGCAAATACTTAACGAATAATCATCATCAACCTGCTCTTATCCCAATTTATTTGGGGTCGACGCAATATGTCTTCTCCTTCCATACAACTCTATCAGACGTCATCTCTGTGGTCACTCCTTGTCTATCCATGTCATGTTTCACGCAGTTCATCCATCTTTTCTTCGGTCTTCCCTTACCTTTTAAGCCTTCAACATTCATGCTTAAAGCTTTCCTCACAACATTACTTTCATCCCGTCTCATCACATCTCCATACCACGTCAATCTTTCACTCCTTAATTTTTCCGTCACTGGCGCAACTTTCAAACTTCCTCTTATATGTTAATTTCTTATTTTATCCATTCTTGTCAAATTACTTTACGAATAATATGTTTTGAAAATTAATTGACTTTTTTTTTAGGACTAATCCCACCACACATTCCTACTATTGTAACTACTCTAAGCCAGGACCAACAATGGTCTCCATAAATGACACCGAGGTTTGACCCTCAGGCAGTCCAAAAACATTAATTGACTATACATATGGCGTAGTGGTTAAGATACCTAGCTACTATTACATCGGTTCGATTCTCATGCTACAATATTTAGTGTGATCCATAAATTATTGTTCAGAATCTGGGCGTAATTTGTGTCCGTTAAATTATATGTTATTAAAACTCTCTGCAATACAAATTGTATTTCCTTAGTACCGGGTGTTGATAAAAAATTACATATCTTTTTCTTTTAAAGAATTTGGGCAAATAGGATTAATTTTTATAATATCAAACATTAAAAATGTCTATTCTCTCTCGTTTATTTTATTTCATAAACAAATACAGTTTATTTTTTCGTTAAATTTAATAATTAATGGTGAGTTAATTTAAATTTTGTTCTATATTGTACTGTAATGTTCTTGAGTCTAATCCCCCCAATTTCTCAACGTTCTCTATTGTAACAACAGGATCCACAATTTTCTCCATAAAAGACACTGAGGTTTCACCCTCAATCAGACCCGGTTAACTCTTTTAATTGTCTTGTAACCCGCAACAAATTTAATTAGAAAATAAAAATTGGAGTTGACAATATTTCTATATCCCTCTTATACAAAGCGAGAGACATGGTCAAACTTGACTAATCCTAACTAATATTTTTTATATATGCGAAATTTTTATTCCGTGTCGTGACAGAGTAAGATTACAATTCACCACCCCCTATCTTACCCGTGGGTGATCGTACGAGACGACTGAGGGATATAAACCACATTAATATATATGTGAGAGAAGGAAAACTCGAAATAAAACCCTATACCAATACGTCTGACCAGCGTGGTATACTAAGTCAATTAGCCTCCCATTATGGAGAAGGCTTGAGCTCAACAGTGGGACGCGTATGAGCTGAGATGATGATGCGAAATTTTGTGAAGATCTTGGGATATTTGTTACTTAATTATGCGTAAGCCGTTGAACAGATTTTCGATGAAAAATACTACATAGACAGATCATTTTCTGAATTAAATATGGGAGGATAGGAATCGGTTGCCGATTTGAGGTTTATACATCCAACACGGAATCGTGATCTCTAAATTTTGGCATCATAATAAACCTCTAAATAGCTTAGCGTGTTACACTTAATTATATTTCTACGTGATAAAATTCGGATTACGGATATACGTAGAAGAACCATTACAAGTGACACATCATAAGACTGAAGAATTAGCACCTTAAAGTGGCAATGGGCAGGCTACATCACGGTTCTCGAGTGGCGACCACAATTCGGACCATGCAGCACAGGACTCTCACTTTTTGTATTGCTACTGGTGGCAAATACGCAAGCAACACATCTGATGGCAAGTGTAACTGCCGCCCATAAACCTTTGCAATACAGATAGACCGCTGTTAACTAATAAAAACCCACTCGGAAAAATGAGCTGCCGGCTCTGTCATCCATCGATCAAAGTGCAACAGTACATTGCCATGGCTCAGAATTCCATTTTTTGTGACAGTATGGTATCTACTACTCCGGACGGACCAACCCATAGTTGTAGACAATTATCAACAGTGTGGTCCTTTTTTTTTTTTGCGGGTGACTATGGACGTGGTCGTGCCCCGCCAAATCGGTCCGGGGCAACGGAAGAGTGTGGTCCTAGGTGGACAAATAATATCTTAAAAGTCACACGAAGCCGTTGGATGCAAGTAACATAGCACCGTTCTGGATGAAATCCTAGTGGGGAGGCATTTGTTTAACAGTAAACGTCTAGAGGCTGATGGCTAAATATCAAAAATACAAAAATCTTAATAAAATAATTTACTATATTAGAAAAGCAAACGTTCCATTTTATCCTCAATTTAAAGTTTAATAAAATGAAAAACCTTCACCAAACTTGACTTAGCTATAATCATATTTTCGGTCCGTTAAAAAATATAAAAAATAGCTCGCAAACATTCGAGAATATTGAAGCCATGGTAGTCCGTTGCAACATAATCCGTTTTCCTTCGAACTTGGACAGGATTAATATCGCTCCTTAATCCTTGTACAAAGAAAACTTGCAAAGTTTCTCAAAGAATAAACAATTCGTATGGGAATTTTGAGGATGGATGATAACAAATAGAATAGAAAAATCTTACATGTTCTTAGTTTTCATAATATAACATAAAAAACGATAGTGTTATTAATGATCATCATTACTTCAACTCATACACGTCGAACTATTGGCTAGAGCCTTCCTTACATCATCATCATTCTCCTACTCTTATCCCAATTACTTGGTGTCGATACAATATGTACTCTTCTTAGAAGTACATATTGTAGAAATTATTGGCAATAGTTTTATGACCGGCCGCCTGCCTGACCTGAAAACTCCTTGGGAATGTAATTGTTGACCAAACGGCAACTGATGGAGTTGGCCTTGGTCGTTATATAGCTCTTAGTCGACTTTTACGATACTCACGAGCAAAGCAAGTGTTGGTAGTATTCGAAACCGCTACCACACAGCAAAGCCTAGAGTGTTCCTTACAATAAGAGCGAAATTGACTTCATTATACCAATCTGGTAAGACAGCTTCATGTTAGCGAAGTTTCTTTCTATTACATAGATGTTTTGTATTAAAACTCGAATTAAAAACCTAAGATCAGTACGGGATATATGCAGATAACATGTGTATATTAACTTTTTCAAAGTTGAATTATTCATCATCATCATCATCACAGCCCATATATGTCCCACTGTTGGGCTTGGGCCTCCTCCGTAATCGGAGGGAAATTAACCTACTATACCACGCTGGTCAGACGTGTTGGTATAGGGTTTTGTTTTGAATTTTCCTTCTCTTGCATATATGTTATATGCGTTTTATATACTTAGACGTCTCTTACGATCAGCCAAGGGTAAGATAGGGGGGTGGTGAATTGTATTCTCACTCCATCACCACACGGAACACCTTTTCATGTATTATCTTCTATAGACACTCTGGCATCAAAGTACTAGGGCGTTGCACTCGTGAAGTTGACCTCTCTGTGAATGGCGGATTAATCCCCGGTCCATCCACCCGCAGGTGTTTTAATAAACCGTATTTAATTGAAACATTATAATGTAAAAATAGAAAATTAAAATGTAACTTTTATTTAAGTATTTAAATACGAAATTAAATTTCTTTATAAGATGAAAATTAATTTATTTTACAATATAATTTTTGAACGAATTCAGTATCATTCTAAAAATTACACCAAAAATGACGTTGAATAATAAAGTACGCTTCATTCTGCTAGCTTGCGCCATCATTTAAAAGCCGTTTGCGGTCGCATAAAATATGAATAGTATTTTAGTTGGCAACGTGAAATTAGCTCGATTGTCTACTGGATATCAAAATGGTTTCCACCTGTCGAGTTGTTAACTGTGACATAATATTTGAGATTACGTAAACGTCTCTTATATATATTTAATTTAATAGAATTATATCATTTATTTGTATTACGAATCTATAATAGATTTTTTTTTTATTGAATCTAGTGGCTAACGAGAAAGCAGCACACCTGATGGTAAGTGTTATTGCCACCCACGGATCTTTGCAATATCAAGGGTTTTAGCTAGATCACTACCTACCAATACAAACCCCCGCACCCACCCAGTCGGTCTTCCAGCTTTCTTGCTCACCGAACGAAGCGCAATAGTACATTGCCATTACTCAGACGTCGATCTTCTGCATGAGTGTGGTACTACCCTGGACGGACCGGCCCGTGGCTGTAGACAGAGAACTAAATTGAATATATAATTATATTACGAATGTATAATATATTTTTATCATAATTAATCATTCTCCTGTTCTTATCCTAATCACTTGGGGTCAACGCAATATATAGTCGTACATATTACAAATAATATTGGCAATAGTTTTATGACCGATCGTCTGTCTGACGTCAACCCTCTTTGGAAATGTAATTGTTGACTAAACGGCATCAGGTGGAGTTGGCTCAGGTTAACATAAAGTTCTTAATCCACTTTTACGACATCCACAAGCTAAGTAAGAATTAGTAGTATTCGTAGCAACTACCAAATACAATTGAATGTTTTTATACAGAATTGAATATTTTACATGTTTTAATTATGTGACAATATTTATAAATACCCGATTACGAAACGAAAAATGATGTCACAAGCGGGGTTCGAACCCGCACCTATTGGGCATCCGGCCCAACCGTGCTGCCACTTACACCATCGTGAACTATATTAGGACATGCAAATTTCGATTCATATTATATCTTACGTCTTCAAGGTGAAATTTATATGGGACTAACTTCGGAATATATACCCTATCCAATAAAAAAAAAGAATTATCAAAATCGGTCTACTCTATAAAAAGTTGTGCGTATACATTAAAAAATATACGCGTCCACTTGAGAACCTTCACCGCTTTTTTCGTCGGTTAAAAACGGTTTGAATGAAAAAAATAATCTTCATAGAAATGGTTCTAAGTGAATGGTCACGTAAGTACTCTCTGTCTGACTATTATATCTAACTAGCTCGATATTTATTGGATCAATTATGTTGTAATTTAATTTTTTATTTTAATTTTTATAATATTACTCAAGGTTCCGTCCGTCCACCACACAGCAGCCTCTAGACATCCACTGATGATTATGTGAAATAAAGTGATGATTAATTAAGTACAATATACAAGTGTTTATCTCAGTAAATTAAATGCGTACCGCAATGCGGGTTAGGGCGTCCCCCGGAGGCGACGCGTACCGACCCGCCCCCGTCGGTACGAACATCGGCAGTTGCGGCGATGGGGGCCGCCACCCATCACGCCTTGCCCAGTTAGGCGAGTCGAGGAGAACGGAGTGCCGGGTGGGCACGTGGAATGTAAGAGGTTGTGTGGAAGGTAAGTTGCACGAGCTGATATCCGTCATGGCGGACAAACAGCTAGACGTGCTCTGTGTAACAGAGACCAAGCGAAGGGGCAGCGACGCCTGCGATCTTCCTGGTGGCGGGATGGCTCTGTGGTCTGGTGTACCACAGAGCGATCGAGCCAGCATGGGGGTAGGAGTGCTGTTGTCCTCTCGCTTGGCCTCAGGTGTGAAGGATTACGGAATGTATGATCCCAGACTTCTCTGGGTCCGTATAAAACTAGGTGTCACCAAGGTATTCATGGTTGTAGCATATGCTCCCGTAGGATCCTCGGTGGCATCAGACCTAGAGAAGTTTTGGGATAATGTTAGGGAAGTTCTGGATATGGCAGAAACCAGTGAACGCGTGATTGTATGCGGAGATTTGAACGGATGGGTGGGGACCAAGCGTCCCGACTATGAGGACGTACTTGGTCCATTTGGTGATAAGAGAGTGAACGACGCAGGTAGGCTCATAGCGGATGTATGCATGGAGAAAAACCTTATTGTGTCAAACACATTTTTCCAACATAAGGACATCCATATGTATACATGGAGAAGGAATGAACAGAAAAGCATAATAGATTTAATTTTGGTAGACAGTCGCCTCCGAAGCAAAATATTGGACGCAAGAGCCTACAGGGGCCCCACAGTCGACACGGACCACTATCTCGTTATTGCGAGATTTAGTGGTCTGTTCAGAAAGTGGAGGCACTGGCGAGAGCGTGTCCACTTCGGAGGGCTTGAAAGAATAAAGGTTGAAAGGTTGCAAGAAGAGTGTGTAAGAGAAAAGTATGCAGAGGGTGTCCGAGAACGGCTGACGATGGCAAGCCAGCCGCAATCGGACATTGAAGAATGCTGGAGAGTATTGAAAGAGAGTATGGTAGATACAGCGAAAGAAGTATGTGGAAGTTCAAAGAAGCATAGAAAAACAAATGGTGATGCATGGTGGGATGCGGAAGTGGCAGCTTCCGTAGAGCAAAAGAAGAAAGCGTGGCTGGACTATGTCTCTTCTTTGAATCTGAATGACAGTAAGACTGAACAGAAGAAAGAAATATATCGGCAATGTAAGAATGACACCAAGGCCTTAGTGAAAGAGAAACGTGATAGAGCAAGTATGAGTGCAGAAGATAGGCTGACTAAAAACTTCGAGGGTAACACCAAACTCTTTTGGAGGGAGGTGAAGAAGTCTCGGGGTGGTTGGTCAGCCTTCAGAATGAATAAAATAAGGTCTAAAGGTGGAGACATTCTTACACAAACACAAGACGTGTTAAGCCGATGGAGTGAATATTTTGGCGATATGTATGCGGATGCTACGGTTGGCGCCGGTGTTGGATGTGGTTTAGTAGATCAGCATTCGACAACGGCGTCCTCCGATGGCATCAGTATGGATGAAGTTGAATGGGCGATAAGAAGTTTGAAAAATGGTAAGGCAGCGGGCATTGATATGGTGTCTGCCGAGATGATCAAGCTCGGTGGCTCTTGTGTCTGGGAGGCGTTCCTGTTGCTCCTCAATTTATGTTGGAGCTCGGGAATGGTTCCCAGGGACTGGAATAGCGCAGTCATCGTGCCTTTGTTTAAAAACAAGGGTTCACGTTATGACTGCGCAAATTACAGAGCCATAAGCTTGACCAGTTTGGCAGCAAAAGTGTATGGAAAAGTTATTGAAAGGAGAATGAGGATGGTGTCCGATGGTTTACTGTGTGAGACACAAGGAGGTTTCAGGAGTGGAAGGGGATGCATGGATCAAGTGTTCTCTCTGCGCAACATTGTGGAGAAGCATCTGGCTCTAGGTCAGAGGGTTTTCTGCAGTTTTGTGGATCTGGAGAGAGCATTTGACACGGTTGTACGAAAGGAACTTTGGGACATTTTACCGGAGTATGGTATTAACGGTAAACTGCTACAGGCTGTGCAGTCCAGTTACATGGGCTGTAGAGCCTGTGTGCGGCTGGATGATGGAATGTCGCCTTGGTTTGACGTCAATATCGGCGTTAAACAGGGGTGCGTTCTGTCAGCCAGGCTGTTTATCATATATCTGGATAAATGTCTCCAAAGGTTGAACGATATGAATGTGGGAGTCCAGATGGGCGACTCAGTGGTCACTGCTCTGCTTTATGCAGATGATGCAGTCCTGCTGGCACAGTCAGCGACTGACCTGCAGACCCTAGTCGACACAATGACAGAAGATTGTAAGAAAAGGGGTCTACGCGTGAATGTGAGCAAAACCAAAATAATGGTCTTTGAAAGAGATATAACCAGAACAGATGTAAGAGTAACAATAGGTAATGATGTACTAGAGCAAGTGGATGAATTTGTATATCTTGGATGTGGATTTAGCCGAGATGGAAGGTACACCACTGATATAGAGCGAAGAGTGAATGCGGGAAATAGAGTGAACGGAGCGTTGGGGCAACTTTTCGGCAGCCACCACCTCAGCCAGAAGGCACGTGTAGCAATACATAACGCAGTGCTTGTCCCAACATTACTGTATGGAAGCGAGAGTTGGGTATGCAGAAAAGAGTATGATAGTAAAATTAATGCGGTCGAAATGCGATCTCTGCGGAAAATCTGTGGAGTTAGGCTGACCGACCGCATTCGTAACGACGACGTAAGAGAGCGAGTAGGTATGAAAGAGAGTATTGGTGTAAAGATGCGAAAGGGAATGCTCCGATGGTTCGGACATGTGGAAAGAATGCCGAACGAACGCCTGGTTAAGAAGATATACAATGCGAAAGTGGAAGGATGTAGGTACCGAGGGAGACCGAGACTAACCTACCTAGACCAGATCGGTCATGTACTGAAGGAAGGTGGAGTCAAGAGTCTCCGAAACCGGCGAGCGTGTATGAAGAGAATTATGAATGTTGAGGAAGCGAGTGAAGTATGCAGAGATAGAGTTCTCTGGCACTCTGTTCTCTCTGCCTACCCTGCAAGGGATATGGCGTGATGATATGTATGTATGTATGTTTATCTCAGTTCCCCGTAGGAATCTTAAAAATCAGCTAACAATGTCAAAAAAAGAGTTAGCAGCACCTCTTTTCTGAGATATACGTATTATTGCGATATTAACTAATAAAACTGACTAACCGGGAATCCATTTTGATACGCCATCAAACCATAGAAATGGTAAATTTAATATTAATCGCTAATGAAATTAATCTCCTTGAAATTTCGTAATTTATTAAACACACTTGTAGAGAATATTGATTTAATTAACCTATTTATATTATAAGTACAATATAAACGTATACGCAACATAAGGATTTATTTATATGTAGGTCATCATCATCTTGCTCTTATCCCGACCCCAAGGGTCGACGCAATATATCATCTTTTTCTATACGATCCTAACAGACGTCATCTCTGCCGTCACTCTTAAACTATCCATGTCATGCCTCACGCAGTCCATCCATCTTTTCTTTGGTCTTCCTTTACCCTTTAAGCCTTCAACATTCATACCTAAAACTTTTCTCACAACATTGCTTTCATCCCGCCTCATCACATGTCCATACCATGTCAGCCGTTCACTCCTTAACTTTTCCGTCACTGGCGCAACTTTAATAAATATGTAGGTAAAAATAAATTAAAAATGTAGGTATTGTTTAGAAATAAAACTCATCATCATTCTCCTACTCTTATCCCAATTGCTTGGGGTCGATACAATATGTACTCTTCTTTCATAGCACATATTGTAAAAGTTATTGCCAATAATTTTATGACCGGCCGCCTGCCAGACGTCAACCCTCCTTGGGAATGTAATTATTGACCAAATGGCATCAGATGGAGTTGACCCAGATCGTTATATGGCTCTTAGTCGGCTTTTACGACATCCACGAGCAAAGTAAGGGTTGGTAGTATTCGTAGCCGCTACCACACAGCTTAGAAATAAAACTATATTTACGAATTCTATCGCGTTTGTATTTGATTTTTAATTTCCCCACGTTTTGAACACTTTACAGCGTTCATGGTCACGGGAGGACTAAGGTGTTTCACGTCTAATAAGTCATCGTTATTACAGAGATTTATATTTACCCGCTACAGTATCAGTTATTAAATATTGACTTATATTTTTAATACAAATTCATTACCAAAATAAAAAGAAAACTGCTTCTATATATAAAAAAAATATATATTTTTATTTTAAATGTGTAATAGGTACTTGCGTAAACATCAGAAACCATTGCATTTATTTTTGGTATTGTATTTAAAATTAAAGCTTATTATTATTGAAGTCTGATTTTTAAATATTTTTAACTGAAAATAACAACATGAAAGTAATTAATTATAACAGAAGCTAGCTCCTTGAAAACAATATTCGCATGGTCCTAACATTCTTTTGTTACAAGGTCCTAATTACGGAATCGTAACTAAAACGCTGACTCACTAACAAAAGATTTCTATAAAACAAAAACAAGTGTATTCGTGCTCAACGATAGTTTGGAACTACGCGATGACAAAAGCAGCTTACTCACAAAGAAGTGCTTTCGTGAAATCTTACAAAGTTATATGATGAGCCTCCCTCTAACCCCTACTCATCACAAACGCGAGACGGTTTTTCACAGCTCGTTTTAACACTACGATGTTTTTTAAAAAATTACATATCTTTAGGTAAACGTAAACTATATTATTAAAGCCAAAGAGTTTCTTTGAATGCGGTAATCTCAGAAATTAGAAATATATTTGGATAATAAAACTATATTTAATTTTAAGTCCTGTGCTCCTGTCTGTCTTGTGGTGTGTGATAGCGGCTACGAATACTACCAACCCTTACTTTGCTCTTGGATATTGTAAAAGATGACTAAGAACTTTATAATCTCTTGGGCCAACTCCATTTGATGCCTTTTGGTCAACAATTTTATTTTCAAGGAGGGTTGACGTCTGGCAGGCGGCTGGTCATAAAACTATTGCCAATAATTTTTGATCTGATTTATGGTAATTAATTTAGGTATAATATTAAAAAAAAAATGTATAATATATTAAAAAAATAAATCTAATATGAATAAAAGATTTACTGCGGTAGGACCACGCTGTTGACACTTTTCTGTCTACAACCGCGGACCGGTCCGTCCGGGGTAGTACCATACTCTTGCAGAAGATCGATGTCTGAGTAATGGCAATGTGATATTGCACTTCGTTCGGTGAGCGAGAGAGCCGGAAGCCCAACTGGGTGGGTTTGGGGATTTTATTGGTAGGGAGCAGCCTAAGCTATTGCCCTTGGTATTGCAAAGGTCCATGGTCGGCAGTGATACTTACCATCAGGTGTGCGGTTTGCTCGTTTGCCCACCATAAGCGATAAAAAAAAAATAATAATAATAGAAGCAGATTATTAATTCAAATATTCTATCAATTCTTAATATGAATTGTTATATCGTACGTAATATGAATCAATTGATAACCCAAATCCAATAACACCAATATTCAGAAAGAGCTCGAATTTTAATTATATAGGGATAAGAATGAGATATAAAGAGCGATTCCTCTTGGGGGCCGAAGAAAAAAATTGGAACATTTCATTTGTAGGGCTTTTTAAATGAATAATTCCGTGTATAATTTTTTAGCAATAGATTTAAAATGCGTCATTCTTTTTGAACTTCCCTCAATGTTACTTAGAAGATCCTTTTGTGAATATCTGACCCTTTTATGTAAACTCATATCCAATTGGTATATTATTTAAAAGTACTTTTTTATTGCAAAAAAAGTACTTTTAAATAATAGACCAATTGGACTCGTACTTTTTATCTTTATTGGTGGCAAACGAGCAAACAGCACACCTGATGGTAAGTGTCACTGCCGCACATGGACCTTTGCAATACCAAGGGTATAGCTTAGGCCGCTGCCTACCAATATAATCAAAACCCACCCAGTTGGGCTTCCGGCTCTCTCGCTAACCGTACGAAGAGCAATAGCACATTGCCATTACTCAGACGTCGATCTTCTGCAAGAGTGTCGTACTACCTCGAACGGACCCGCCCGCGGCTGTAGACAGAAAACTGCCAACAGCGTAGTCCTACCACAGTAAGAACTTACTTATAAAAACTTTAAAAATAGATTTGTGATGTAATATAAAAGAAATGGTAATTGCTTGATTAAAGTCGTCTATTCTTTGAGAATACTCTAATATGATAAGCGTCACTTACAGTTTCTTAATTATATCATCATACTATACTACTATAATAATATAATAATAATTATTATTAAGTGAAAGGATGTAGGTACTGGGGGAGACCGAGACTAACCCACCGAGATCAGATTGGTCACGTACTGAGGAAGGTGGAGTCAAGACTCTCCGAAACCGGCGAGCGTGTATGAAGAGAATTATGAATGTTGGGGAAGCGAGTGAAGTATGCAAGGATAGAGTTCTCTGGCACTCTGTTCTCTCTGCCTACCCTGCAAGGGATATGGTATGATGATATGTATGTATGTGTATGTATGTAATAATTATTATTATAATATTATAAGTGTAAAAGTTTGTGAAGATGCTCGGATGTTTGTTGATCAATCACTCGTAAACCGTTGAATAAAATTTAATGAAAATTTGCACATAGGTAGACCATTTTCTGGATCAACACATGATACTTTTTATCCCGGAAATGTATTCCTTTGGGATAATAGTTCAACTTTGAGAAAGTTACTCTTTACGAGAGCGAAGCCGTGAGCAGATACTAGTTAGAAATAAAATCATTATCTAATATACGAGTAGATCTTAACATTATCTTAATACACAATAAACTATTCAATTACTATAAAGGTAAAACAAAATTAATGTATAATTTAAGTTGAAATTTAATTAATAGTAGAGGTCGGTATCGATAATAAATCTAAGCACTAAAACTTTTAATCGATCTAGCTAGATTTTATTTATAGAAAATATTGTTTTGTCAGCATTTTCAGGCATTGAAAACTATTAAAATATGACGGCTAATTTCCACTATGTCACTGGAAATAGCCATAAATCAATAGGAAAATCGAGCAGTCTAATCGAGACAGCTCCGGTTCGGATCCTCAGTTTCTCTTTTTTATTATTTTATTAATTATTCTTATTATATTTAAATATATCTTCCAAAACACACTACATACATACATACATATCATCACGCCATATCTCTTGAATAAAATATATCAAAACACACTAAAAGGAAATACTGAGCGAAGCTCGTTAATCTAGGTATTATTTAATTTAAGTTGAAATTTAACAGTACTAGTCAGCGGTAAAGAGGTATCAATAATAAATCTAAACACTAAAACTTTTATTTCTAAAGTAGCCAACCAAGCAATGTATTAAGATAAAAGGCTATCTGCTATAAATTATTAGAAAGCAACAATATATAGGATGGGCGCTGACCGCTTGGACTTATAAGCTTCATTCCATACGAATGGTACATTCGAGGCTTACGACTTGAACACATGTTGGTGAATGTGATAAAATCTGATATCTTTAGGTTATATATCTGCAAAATATTTGTTTTGGGTATCTACAAAAGAGCTACCCAATATTATTTGAACATCTGACAAACATTGATATATTTGATTTATTTCAGCTGACCTCTATATATTTGGTTGGATTCTGTATTAAACGTTGCTACAAATTAGCATAATTAAATTTATGAAAGGTGTTTATTCAGGCAGGTGTAACATCAGCATACTTGTTTAACCTATTAATAGATAGCTTCTTCCAAAATACATATATATATACATATATATATATATATATAGGTATATATAGGTTGCCGATTTAATTAGTAGAATCCTTGAAGGGGGTGTATCAGACCATGATACACTACCCAAATCAGTAAAAAAAATAGTACCTAACATTTGATTAAATTGCCCTACTGATAAGCAGTCAATACACTTGTACTATAAAAGTTCGATGTAGGCATATAATCATGCGTCTGACATTGAAGTAGTAGGCAAATAGTCCCGCTCTCGCTGCGCTAACCACCGCACAGTTGGGTCGAAATGTACCTACAGGCTAATTATTTTATTATTATATATATTTCAATAGGTAGGACCACGCTGAGAACAGTTCTCTGTCTACAGCCGCGGGCCTGTCCATCCGGGGTAGTACCACACTGTCGCAGAAGATCTACGTCTGAGTAATGACAATATGCTATTGCATTTCGTTCGGTGAGCGAGAGAGCCGGGAGCCCAGCTGGGGGTGGGTTTGGGGTTTATATTGGTAAGCAGCTGCCTAGCTATACCCTTGGTATTGTAAAGGTCCATGGGCGGTAGTGACACTTACCATCAGGTGAGCTGCCTGTTCGTTTGCCACCATTAGCAATAAAAAACAATATACAATATATATATATATATATATATATATATATATATATATATATATTTAGAATTTAGAATTTCTTGTACGTATATTATGAGTGTCATTATTTAATCCTACTAAGCAGCCACACAGAATCACAGAATGGCGCCGTTACGCGTTACGTAACGAAGCCTCCCATAAGAAGTTGTTAGCTTCAATAAAATGTTAACTTTAGTCCAGAAATATTAATACCTAATATTTCTGTGACTTTAGTATTGCAAACATGTTAAAACTACGTTTTAATTTTTTTTAAAGACGTTCATTACAGTGATAAATAATTCTTGTCTTACTTATTATATAATTAGTGGAGAGTCAATATAATATTGAATTATGCTGATATAATTGCATTGCACAAGTGAGAATACTGGTCCATGAAATATAGCATAATTATGTTACTTAGGGGCCAGAGACAATAGTCTCTGGCCCCTAAGTAACATAGATAAATATATCTCAAATATTTCTTATCCTGCCACTATTATCATCATGACAGCTCATAATTATATCCCACTGCTGAGCTCAAACCTCTTCCACACTAGGTAGGAAATTGATTTACCAAGCTGATCAGATGAGTCAGTAAAGGGTTTTACTTCGAATTCTTTTCTTACATAGATGTTGTATGCATATTGTATCCTTTAGTCATCTTTTACGATTACCCATGGCTAAGACAGACACGGATAATGAATTGTGTTCTTACTCTGTCACTATATGGCAATTCCTGTCAATAAATTATTATTATTATTTAGCGAACAGAAATTACATTTAAACTAAGAACATCAATAATACCAATTTGGAGATCGCACAAGGTATTATTCTGAGTAGGAATCGAATAGACACTGGTATGGTAGGTTAGATTCTTAACCACCACACCATCTGCGCAGTTTAATTTATTTGTATGAATAATTTCAATATCGAAAACTTTAAAACAACACAACTAAAACAACAACTAAAGAGATAGTAAATTATCTTATGCTTATAAATTATTCATAGCGAGTATCTTCTAAAGGATATAATTTAGTCATATTAAAGCACTTCATTTAATAAAAGAATCAAATAAAAAAGTTTGCTTTGAAACATTCATTACATTTTAATTTCGACGACAAATGTGTTGTTTTATTATTTGGAAATTTTGTGTAAATTAATTAATTGTTTCGATACAGATTTAGAATATAATATGAGATAAAATCTTATTTGCTCGTTGGTGTTTTATAAACTGGCTAAATAGAGCATTAGCAAAATGGTCAGCAGCACTCTTTAGGGATATTTATAATATTAGCTGCGATTATCAACCTCTATTCGTGCGTGACTATTATAGCAATCACATATTAAGCAGTGCACACAGCAAGCTATCCGTGTGGTGACGGAGTAATAATATAATTCACCAACCTTTGTCTTAACCTTAGGTGCTCGTAAGAGACGATTATGGTATATAAAATGCATGTAACAGCTATGTAAGAGAAGTAAAACTTGAAACAAAATCCTATGCAAACCCGCCCGTCAAGCGTGATATTCTATCCTGTCCTTATAAAGACAACTTCAACTATAAAACTCATACAGAAGAAGAATATTAAATATATTTTATGGCAGATTTTTTATATTACATTATTTTATCTTCAATAGTTTTTGAAATACCGCTTATAAAAAAAAATACTATTCTATATTTTATGAAGAAAACTATATACTACTACTACTTTGGCTGTATGAATTTGATTCTTTAATTTCATCATAGCTTAAATATGTATAAGTAAATTAAAAAATGCGATTCTCGAAGTTGTCGATCACTATGTTTACCTAAGACAAACAGTACAATTAGGTAGATCCAATTTCGAGAAAGAAGTCAGCCGACGAATCCAACTCGGCTGAGCAGCGTTCGGAAAACTTAGGAGGATCTTCTCGTCTAATATTCCGCAGTGTCTGAAAACAAAGGTTTATAACCAGTGTGTGTTACCAGAGATGACTTACGGCACTGAAACGTGGTCTCTAAATGTCGGCCTCATAAAAAGGCTCAAAGTCGCTCAGCGTGCTATGGAGCGGCCTATGCTCGGTATTTCTCTACGTGATAAAATCCGAAATACGGAAATCCGTAGAAGAACGGGTGTAACCGACATAGCCCTAAGGATTAGCATGTTGAAGTGGCAATGGGCAGGCCACATCGCTCGACGAACCGACAACCGTTGGGGAAGAAAGGTTCTCGAGTGGCGACCACGAATCGGACGACGCAGCGTAGGACGACCCCCCACTCGGTGGACTGATGACCTCATCAAGGTCGCAGGAAACCGTTGGATGCAGGTGGCATAGGACCGTTATAGATGGCATTCTCGTGGGGAGGCCTATGTCCAACAGTGGACGTTTACGGGCTGATGGATGGATGGATGGAAATTAAAAAATAAGATAAGTGAGAGAGAGTGAAATATAAATCTAAACTAAATATTTCATACAATATACATTGATATACCAGCACTTAAATTTACATAGCGCTTTGTTAAGTTTCAGATTAAATGTAAAAAAAACCAATAGTGTAAGTACTAAAAACTAGGAAGAAGAATGTAATGAAGAATAAATATGTTTTACGGCAGATCCCGCTGGCACTAAACTCAACCACTAAATTAAAACAAGTTAACACTGTAAGAGAACGTTTGAGAAAGCACCAGGGTCGTACTTAACAGCGCTAACGGTCAATAAAAGCGATAAATTACTGGGTAGAAACCGTGACCAGAGCGCTTGCACTAGGGCTGCCAGTCTACTGAGTATTATTAATAAAATCGAACATAATCACTATACCACTAACAAACACATTTTTATAGAAAATAAAAGTGATATTTTCGATAATAATTTCGAAATATTATCAAAATTTACTTTAGTTCTATATCATAATATTATATATGTGAATATTTGTGAAGATTTTTGGATATATGTGACTCGATCACGCGTAAATCGTAGAAACAAAATTGCTACATAAGCAGACCATTATATTGGATATTTTTTATCCGTGTAGCCGCGAGCAGATGCTAAAATATAAAAAATAGATCTACAGTAAATTCTTCTACCGTAAATTAAACAATATGCTAAGTACTATTTGGAGTAAATGCTAATTATCAGAGTGGTAAAAAAATATTGACAATTATTCATAATTCTATACAGAAGCTTATTCATCATCATCATCATCAACCTGCTCTTATCCCAATTTATTTGGGGTCGACGCAATATGTCTTCTTCTTCCATACAACTTTATCAGACGTCATCTCTGTGGTCACTCCTTGTCTATCCATGCCATGTTTCACGCAGTTCATCCATCTTTTCTTCGATCTTCCCTTACCCCTTAAGCCTTCAACATTCATACTTAAAGCTTTCCTCACAACATTACCTTCATCCCGTCTCATCACATGTCCATACCATGTCAATCTTTCACTCCTTAATTTTTCCGTCACTGGCGCAACTTTCAAACTTCCTCTTATATGTTCATTCCTTATTTTATCCATTCTTGTCACACCACACATCTATCTCAACATTCGCATCTCCGCTACATGCAGTCGCCACATACAGAAGCTTATTATGATCATATAATGCATAAGTTTTGTAGACTATTGTCTCAGCTCAAATATATCCCACTATTGAGCTTGAGCCTTCTCCACATCATCATTCTTTTTCCAATTATTTGAGGTTCACGCAATATGTACGCCGCCTGCCTGACGTCAAATTTGGGAATGTAACTGTTGACTAAATGGCATCAAGTGGAGTTCGCCCAGGTTGACATAAAGCTCATAGTCGTCCTTTACGACATCCACGAGCATTGAAACGATTGATAGTATTCGTAGCTGCTATCACACAGTACCTGAACTTTCTCCACAATAGAAAGTAATTGACCCAGTAAACCGGGTTGCTAGTTCTCTATCTCTTGCATAGATGTTATATGTATAATATATTTCTAAGTCGTCTTTTACAACATCCACAAGCAGGGTAGAGGGTGTTGATTTGTATTCTTACTCAATAATATGATATTTTATTAATTATTTAAATTTATATTAGAGTAAATAAACTATTATAAAAAATTGTATTTATAACTTATTTATAAGAATCAAATCAAAAGCCTATATTTTTTGCATTAATCATCTCATCATTATTATCTCAATTCATATGTCTTCACTGCTTGGTTCGGACATTCTCCACAATAGAAGGTAAATATGTCTACTATATCACGCTAGATACACGGATTGGGATATTACATACATACATATCATCATGCCTTATCCCTTGCAGGGTAGGCAGAGAGAACAGAGTGCCAGAGAACTCTATCTTTGCATACTTCACTCGCTTCCTCAACATTCATAATTCTCTTCATACACGCTCGCCGGTTTCGGAGACTCTTGACTCCACCTTCCTTCAGTACATGACTGATCTGGTCTAGGTAGGTTAGTCCCGGTCTCCCCCGGTACCTATATACTTCCACTTTCGCATTGTATATCTTCTTAACCAGACGTTCGTTCGGCATTCTTTCCACATGTCCGAACCATCGGAGCATTCCCTTTCGCATCTTTACACCAATACTCTCTTTCATACCTACTCGCTGTAGATATTAATATATATAGGGATATTATCTACTTATTTTCTAAGTATGTCTTCTTTTACGATACTCACGACCAAAAAAAAAGGATGGCCAATTGTATTCTTACTCCGTCATCACATGAATGAATAAACATTAAATAGCTTCTTTCATATTGAAAAAAAGACTTCAACGTATATCATAATGCTTTGTAAAAACGGAACAGTGGTAAAAATAATTCAATGAATCTAATAAAACTTAGAATGAATAATTCATATTAGAATTTGTAATTACTAGTTATTCAAAACTAGCTAACTTATATAACTTCGTTTGAAATACATAGCATGGAAAGTGTTGGAGAAAGAGAATCGTAGGGAATTATAACAAGCAGCGCACGCAATGGAAGCTCTGAAAAGAATGAAATTTTGCTGTTTTCGCAATATTTTTCATTGATTCTCTCTTATTGATCGTACATGATTTTATATAACCTAGAGCCTTCCTCAATAAATAGACTATTGAACAATAAAAGTTTCTTTTTAATTCAAACAAGTAGTTATTAAGATTAGCGCGCTCAAACAAACAAATGAATTTCAGCATTATAATATTACTATCATCATCTCAGCTCATATAATTATATCCCACTATTGGATCCTCCTCCATAATAGAAGGGTAATTGACCTACTATACCACGCTGGTCAGACGTGTTGGTATAGCGTTTTGTTTCGAGGTTTCCTTCTCTCGCATAGATGTTGTATGCGTTTTATATGCCTTAGTCGTCTCGTACGATCACCCATGGGTAAGATAGGGGGGTGGTGTATTGTATTCTTACTCCGTCACCACACGGAAAATTATAATATTACTATTCGATATTGACAATCGTATGAAGAACATATTTTTATTTTAATAAAACCGAAACCAAAATTTTAAGCATAGACGCATTGCTACATTAACGACTGATGAATGACATAGTGGTTATGAAACCGAGCTACCATACCAAGTGTCGCGAGCTCGATACTCGACAAAACAATCTTTGAGATTCACACATTTTTGTTTTGAGTATGGGTGTAAATTATTTTCCTTAATTGTGTTTATGAAGTCCTCCGCAATACAATGATTACATTCTTAGTGTAAAAAGAAATGTTTAATAAATTCTTACATTTTTTTTTAAATATTTCAACCCTATTTAGCAATCTGAGATCGCAGAGGGCAAACGTGGAGCTCTATGTTCGTTTTACGACTACCACATGTGCTGTTGACGTCGATTCCGTTCTCTCGGTCCTACAAAATCTGTGACGTATTATTGAAGGCAACTTTATTTTATTAACCTTGTTTTTCTGTTTGTAGGTGAGTGGTTTTTATAGCAACTAGAGTTGAAAGCTTCAAATTTCTCTACTGAATTCATAGCTGTTTTTCTAAGCATGCATATTGATTTATTTCCTAATACTTCAAGTACTACGTTGATGTCATAAATTCGTATCTGGATTAAATCGCCCGTTTATTGGTAGATTAATAGGCATTTATGGGGTCATTCGCTTGCTCTCGTATAATATATTTCTCAGTAATGTTTTTTGATGAATAAACATTCTTATGGTAATGATATTTGTTAATCTCGTGTATCAGAAATGAATATATGTTTGTTGCAACTTGATATTGGCAAATAAAAAAATACTTTGCCTAAAATTTCACTTGCTGGGTTAAAAATACAACGCGTCACTATCCTATACTTTCAAGTGGGAGTTGTGAAAACTGAGCAATGGGTCATCAGGATAATGAGTAGCAGTACTCTACTAGATATTAGAATATATCCCATTGCAAGGCTTGTGCCTTCTCCATAATATGAAAGTAGACTTTCTATACCACGATAGTCAAATGGGTTGTTATAAGGTTTATTTCAAGTTTTCCTTCTATTTTGCAGATGTTATCATTTTTTTTTTTTTTTTTGTGTGTCTTAGTTGTTAGCCTCAGATGGCTATGACAACTTTACCCGGACTGTGGGTGAGCGCTGAGGGCTCTCAACCCGTATGATGTTATCATCATCTCAGTTCATATATATCCCAGTGCTGGGTTCGAGTCTTCTCTACACTAGGAGGGAAATTGACCTACTATACCTCGCTGGTTAGAGGTGTTGGTATAAGGTTTTATTACGAGTTTTTCTTCTCTTGCTTTATATTATATGCATATTATATCCCTTGGTCATCTCTTACGATTACCCACGGGTGAGATAGGGGGGTGGTGAATTGTACTCCTACTCTGCCACCAATCGTATACAATACACTTCTAACATAATCTAATATTTGATTAAAAACACTGAATTGTTCTAGGAATCTCATATTTTACTTTTATATTAGAAAAGAACAAATCCGTTCTTTGTAAAGGGTTGTAGTAATAGCGCCTCTGAGGAGCCTGCCTAATCCTTTTCAAGGGTGGCATGTCCTAGAATTGAAATTCTCGGCCTTATTTCTAAGTGGCAATACTTCACAGACACAGTCCATATTACATTAAAATTTAAATAATGACCGATGCTTTTGACTTTGAAATTTTAACATGCCAGACTATAGTAATGTATTTTATTGCATACTTGTTCTATATTTTCCATGTGGTGATCGAGTAAGAATACAATTCATCACTTTCCTTATCTGCCTTACCCGTGAGTTTTGTAAAAGACAGTTAAGAGATATAATATGTAAATAATATCTATGAAAAAGAAGGAAAGTTTGAAATGAATGTTTGAATATAGGGATTCTATACCAACTATATCAACGCTACTGCGTTATGCTACGTAGTAGGCCAACTTCTGCCCTATGATTCTGCACCTGAGATAATGATGACGACGATTTTAATAATATCTATCCTACAATTTTATTTATTAAGCTAATTCTCCAGCTTAAAAGATTTTATTTCAGACTAAAATTTATGATATTAGTTTAAAAAGACCCCTTTGTTAACTCTCATGCATACATAAATCGAATCTGGTAAATAAATAAGTAATTATATAAGATTTCTATTTTCGTAACGAAAGTTATATTAAACTATAATGATTGATATTAAACTATGATGATTAAATGCTTTGTCTTTATAATATTTAATATAATATGTATTACAACGACGACGTAAGAGAGCGAGTAGGTAGAAAGAGAGTATTGGTGTAAAGATGCGAAAGGGAATTCTCCGATGGTTCGGACATGTGGAAAGAATGCCAAACGAACGTCTGGTTAATAAGATATACAATGCGAATATGGAAGGTTGTAGGTACCGGGGAACACCGAGACTCACCTACCTAGACCAGATTAGTCACGTACTGAAGGAAGGTGGAGTCAAGAGTCTCCGAAACCGGCGAGCGTGTATGAAGAAAATTATGAATGTTGAGGAAGCGAGTGAAGTATGCAAGGATAGAATTCTCTGGCACTCTGTTCTCTCTGCCTACCCTGCAAGGGATATGGCGTGATGATATGTATGTAATATGTATATCCACTATAAAACGACGATTAATTCGTCTGGTAAGTTTGAAAATTTTATTCAATATCATTTCGAAGGTACATATTTAGAAATACTCCATTGTGAATAACTTAATGTTTACGGTTACTTCTTTTAGTGAGTGACAAAAGTGGTAAAATAAAAATCACCATAAAACTGGAAGTAGACAACATTTTTTGCGACTCATATAAGGTTTTAGTTGTTTCTCATATTCGATGAGTTAATTAACTGTGTGCAAGAGAGAAAATAGACAGTCTAAGATTTAAATTTTTGTATATACCGGGACTAGGGGTGAGCGCTGAGGGCTCTCAATCCAAGGCATCAGATGGAGTTTGCCCAGATCTTTATAAGGCTCTTAGTTGTCTTTTACGTCATCCACGAGCAAATTATTCGTAACCGCTACCACGCAGCAATATCAATTGTTTTGTAAAACATTTTAGTAATTTAGCAATAGAGAGCTAACAGCAACATACCCACCATTAATCATGTATTAAAGCATAGATACATATAATAATATTAAAGCTACACATAGAAAGAAGGCTAGGGTAACAGGAAGAATACAAGTAACTATGGCAAGATACAGGTTAGTTTCTGTTCCTTAGGTTTTATTTTGAGTAATGACTAAGAAAACGAAGAAAAGTAAAGACGACGACAATTAAAACTCGATTACGAGCGAGAAATGATTGTCATTTTTCGCCTGTAATCGGGTTTTTATAAATAATCAAGCATATTAAATGCTAAATTTCAGTAACAAAGAAAATATGCAATTTAAATTGCAACTTAAAAGTATTTCGTTTCTAATCACTAATAACATAAATTAAAGGCAAACACTTGCGAAAAGAAGGGATGTTGGGGGATTTAAGAGCTAATTAATGGGGCTCAGTTTATTAACAAAATACCAACAATTCACGTTTGGACTTCGTGCGAATTTAGTAAATAATGGGCTAACTCTATGTCAATATAAGATTTTAGAGGGATTACTTATTTATTGGTTGATAATTTTATGTAAAAACAGATGGTTGGTCTTAAAATGGTTTAAAGGCGTATTTAAAAGATAAGATCAATATTTATTTTTCTATTTCACAACCTATATACGTCACAGTTGAGCACGACTTATAATAAATAAGGGAAATTGGCCTACTTTACTTTGTTGACCAAAAGAGTTGCCAGACATTTTTCTTTCTAGTTATCTCCTGCAACGATATCTACTTGTATTCCTTAATTCTATCTTACTATATTCAATATGCATTGAAAATAAAAATGGTGGTGATCATTCTATTCTTTTTCCTTCAAAATATTTATTATGTTCGACCATAAAGTTACTCAAAATGAAATAATCGTTAACCTTGGCCACCGAAGACAAAGATCGGGTACCGGCAACCCGCTCGCACGGCGAAGACAGGAGATTGCATGGTGGGTCTATGAGGACCGCGTTGCCTCTTCCGTCACTCCGGACCGATTTGGTGGGGCGAGACGCATCCATAGCCCACCGCAAAAAATTATATGTATTTGACTCACCAGGTCATAATCTTACTAGTAGAAGCCGGTCGAGGATAAAGGAGAGAAAACGAATACTATAATTCTCGCTTCCATCAATAATTTATCGAAAGGAATTATTTCTCCTATTGGTAATGGATTTTTGGTGTGTTGATGGCCTTTAAAATAGCCAGTCTGACCCGGTCGGATAGATTGTCAATATGTGGAATGAGGACTCAGCAATCTTTATACCAAGAAGTGATTACTTTAAACAACGAGCAAATTACCTACACATTAGTCGGTTTGCATTACGTAGTTGCATTAAGAGTACATACATACATATCATCACGCCATATCCCTTGCAGGGTAGGCAGAGAGAACAGAGTGCCAGAGAACTCTATCTTTGCATACTTTACTCGCTTCCTCAACATTCATAATTCTCTTCATACACGCTCGCCGGTTTCGGAGACTCTTGACTCCACTTTCCTTCAGTACATGACCGATCTGGTCTAGGTAGGTAAGTCTCGGTCTCCCTCGGTACCTACATCCTTCCACTTTCGCATTGTATATCTTCTTAACCAGGCGTTCGTTCGGCATTCTTTCCACATGTCCGAACCATCGGAGCATTCCCTTTCGCATCTTTACACCAATACTCTCTTTCATACCTACTCGCTCTCTTACGTCGTCGTTACGAATGCGGTCGGTCAGCATAACTCCACAGATTTTCCGCAGAGATCGCATTTCGACCGCATTAATTTTACTATCATACTCTTTTTTGCATACCCAACTCTCGCTTCCATACAGTAATGTTGGGACAAGCACTGCGTTATGTATTGCTACACGTGCCTTCTGGCTGAGGTGGTGGCTGCCGAGAAGTTGCCCCAACGCTCCGTTCACTCTATTTCCCGCATTCACTCTTCGCTCTATATCAGTGGTGTACCTTCCATCTCGGCTAAATCCACATCCAAGATATACAAATTCATCTACTTGCTCTAGTACATCATTACCTATTGTTACTCTTACATCTGTTTTGGTTTTATCTCTTTCAAAGACCATTATTTTGTTTCTGCTCACATTCACGCGTAGACCCCTTTTCTTACAATCTTTTGTCATTGTGTCGACTAGGGTCTGCAGGTCAGTCGCTGACTGTGCCAGCAGGACTGCATCATCTGCATAAAGCGAAGCAGTGATCGCTGAGTCGCCCATCTGGACTCCCACATTGATATCGTTCAACCTTTGGAGACATTTATCCAGATATATGATAAACAGCCTGGCTGACAGAACGCACCCCTGCTTAACGCCGATATTGACATCAAACCAAGGCGATATTCCATCATCCAGCCCCACACAGGCTCTACAGCCCATGTAATGCATTAAGAGTCTGATTAAATAAATGGTTTCCTCACAATACGGCGCGTATTGTGAGGAAGTGCTTCTCCTTAGAAACTTAACAACTATCGACTCGGTCCTAGCATTCCTTGCAACTGTTATTTAAGTTTTTTTATACGATACTTAGAAAAATATTTAAGTGTAGTATTTTTGATAAAACATAATAATAATATATCTATTTATTTTCCGTTTTTACCAGTAATTATTACAAATATATAAACTGAAATATCTTTTATATAAATCTTTAAAGTATAACTAGTTATATAAAGTTATACTTTATAATGTAAGCAAAAAGCGTCGATTTGGCTTAATAGAAATCAAATCAAATCAAATCAAATCAAATCATTTATTATGCATAAGCCCTAAAAGGGCACTTACATATTGTCAATATTACATTTTTTTTTTAAATTAATCTACCACCGGATCGGAAAGCCGCCACAAACTGAGAAGATCCGGCAAGAAACTCAGTGGGCTCGTCATTTTTTTTTAAATTGTATGTTTTCTAATATTATTGGATACATATTTAATCCCCATTAGCTCCAGTGAGATGCCCTTCGAGTAAAGATTTATTTTTTAAAAGTTAAATACACCATTAACAAAAAACACAAAAAAGAACAGAAATGGTTGGACCAGATTCCACAAGCGGCACTCGATCACGAGTTAACTACTAAAGCAGCCATCACGCCCCTCAACCACATTCGAGGGAAGGGAGAGACCCGCTCACGTAGCTACCGCAGGCAGAGACCTTTTTAGTAAGCATGACCACACCAAGATCTATAAATTACAATCAAATCGCTCAATTAAATCAATAAATAACTCGTTAGGCAAAACACGCTACACTGTACAATTTGTGACAATGATAAATATACAGAGTTCAGACAACAGTGAGGATCAGCACTAAATGGTGGTAGCTTACCAAAACTAGATTAGATTTGTGTTTAATAGGACGTATATAGGCGAGGAAGAAGTAATAGAACCTATCTATCAATCTATTTACGAGATAAAGACGATTAATTTTAAGCCACAAAACTCAGATTTTTTAATAGTCGTAGGATCAGGCTGTTAACAGTTTTTTGTCTACAGCCGCGGGCCGGTCCGTCCGGGGTAGTACCACACTCTCGTAGAAGACCGATGTCTGAGTAATGGCAATGTGCTATTGCACTTCGTTCGATGAGTGAGAGAGCCGGAAACCCAACTGGGTGGGTTTGCGATTTTTAATGGTAGACAGCAGCCTAGCTGTTCCCTTAGTATAGCAAGGTTCATCGGCAGTGACACTTAATATCAGGTGTGCTGCTTGCTCGTTTGCCATTATAAACAATAAAAATATTATATTAAGATTCAGATTTAAATAACAAAAATAACGAAAGCCTTTAAATAGATAGTTCACATGGGTTCAATGCACTAAGTGAGACGTGTTAGCATCGCATACTATTTTAGTACCGAGTTGGCATTCAAAGCAGTATGACACACAGGCCGGTAGCGCGCTAGGCAGTCTAGCATAAATGAACTTTAAAAGGCTATAGAAATTTGTAAGAGTCTTTTATGTATAACAATACAATAAATATCTATGATGATATATGAAAGTAAAATTAATGCGTTCGAATTGCGATCTCTACGGAGAATCTGTGGAGTTAGGCTGATCGATCGCATTCGTAACGACGACGTAAGAGAGCGAGTAGGTATGAAAGAGAGTATTGGTGTAAAGATGCGAAAGGGAATGTTGCGATGGTTCGGACATGTGGAAAGAATGCCGAACGAACGTCTGGTTAAGAAGATATACAATGCGAAAGTGGAAGGATGTAGGTACCGGGAGAGACCGAGACTAACCTATCTAGACCAGATCGGTCATGTACTGAAGGAAGGTGGAGTCAAGAGTCTCCGAGACTGGCGAGCGTGTATGAAGAGAATTATGAATGTTGAGGAAGCGCGTGAAGTATGCAAGGATAGAGTTCTCTGGCACTCTGTTCTCTCTGCCTACCCCGCAAAGGACATGGCGTGATCATATGTATGTATGTAAATATCTTTGAAATATATGATTTGAAAATAAAATGTGGTATAACTATTTACTATTAAATAAGAATCGTAAACAGAAGATATGGAACTTCAGAAAAATTATCAATGGCGCTTTAACTGGGTGATACTCAAAACGTTAACTAAGATCGTTAACCTGACTATTAAACGCGGCGTTAATGGACTTATCGCCAGTTCCTGAAAAGCTCTACATCCAATACTGGACGTCGATTCATTGAGGGATTTAGTTGAATCATGTGAAAACAGAGTAAGAATAAAACGTGGCTCATAGCATTAGATACTTAATTTTCGTTATAAGTCATACAGACGCTGCTTTGATTGCATTGATTAGTTTCATCTATCAACCCGTAGACGCAGTGAATAAATACTATTGGACATAGAATTCCACGAGAATCCCATTTTGAATCGTCCTATGACACTTGTATCCAACGACTCCCTGCGACATTTCAAATGGCGGCAGTGCATGTAATGGTAGCATCGATTAATTATAAGTTTATTATATTGAGTCTATTTAATAGGAATGCCTATATATATTCTAGTTGACACTATATTTTAATTTAGACCCCTAGCAATACAATCATCAAACTTAAATTCAATTTCATGCAGTAGTTGTACATTCATACAAAAGCATAAAGATATATAGAGAGAAAATGAAATAAAAAATTACTTTGGTTTCTGTTATTCTAATAAAAACACTTCATATCAGTTTTCTTCAACATTTTTCTTTTTTTATTTTTTTTATTGCTTATGGTGGCAAACGAGCAAGCAGTGCACCTGATGGTATGTGTCACTGCTGCCCATGGACCTTTGCAATACCAAGGGGTATAGCTTAGGCCGCAGCCTACCAATAAAATCCCAAACCCACCCAGTTGGGCTTCCGGCTCTCTCCCTCTGTAATACATCAACATTGGCCTCTTTATCTGCATTGTGTTAGGACCACGCTGTCGACAGGTTTCTGTCTACAGCGGCGGGCCGGTCCGTCCGGGGTAGTACCACACTCTCGCAAAATATTGACGTCTGAGCAATGGCAATGTGCTATTGCGCTTCGTTCGTTAAGTGAGAGAGCCGGAAGCCCATCTAGGTGGTGAAGGGGTTTATATAGGTAGGCATGGGCCTAGCTATATCTATATGTATATAGGAGTATACTCCTGGTATAGCAAAGGTCCACGGGCGGCAGTAACCTTACCTTACCACTAGGTGTGCTGTATGCTCGTTTACCACCAAAAGCAATAAAAAAAATGTGTTACATTACCACGCTGGTTAGACGGGTTGGTAAAGAATTTTATTTTGAGTATTTCTTCTCTTGCATACATTATATATGCATATCGTATCCCTTAGTTGTCTTTTACAACACTCACGGGTAAGAAAAATTAGCTACTTACAATTTTATTATATGAATAGATGATAAAATAAAAGTGTTGTACCAAGCAATATTTACTCTGTGTATCAAAGGCATTCTTACTTAGCTTGGAGCAACGACCTCAGGTATAAAAATCCGCAGTGGGGGTGCCTATTGTTTGTACTACGTGACTTTGTATATCGGGGGTTGGAAACTGATTTTAACTAGGCTGTACATGTTCACAACATCAGACGAACTAACTTACTGTACAAAGTTTTGGAATATATTCTTTTTTATAATACATTCTGCATAAAGAAAGTAATCTTTGCATAGTGGCGACCTTTACAAACATGAAATTCATTTCAGCTCATATATGTCCCACTGTTGGGCTCGAGACTCCTCCATAATAGGAAGGTAATTGACCTACTACATCACGCTGGTCAGACGTGTTGGTATAGGGTTTTGTTTCAAGTTTTCCTTCTCTTACATAGATGTTATATGCATTTTATATCCCTTAGTCGTCTCGTACGATTACCCATGGGTAAGATAGGGGGTGGTGAATTGTATTCTTATTCCGTCACCACACGGAAAACCTGAAATCAACGGACACAAATTATAACTTTAACGTTGACGAAGCAAATATATAAAGCAATCCTGAATGGGATGAATACAAAGGGAATACCACGTCATACTTTTCTGCACCAAGTTGAAGATGTGCTGACGAGAGGTCTTATTAAGAGTATGCGTAATCGTAGAACATGCATGAAGACTATTATGAGTGGAAAGCGATGGAAATATGTCAGTATCGTGGTTTGTGGCAATCCGTAGTCTCTGTCTATCCCTCTGAGAAACAGGCGTGAGACTATGTATGTATGTACAAATTATAACGAAAAAATAATAATAATTTGTCAATTGCAGAAATTAGTGACTATATAGAAATTGAACTCCAAAATTAGCACAAGTAGGCACCGTATCTCAAAGACGAAGCCATCTGTTCAGTTAAGATAATAATAAACAAATAAATTTCTGTAATATATTTTGATATATACAATATACACACAATATATTAAAATTTTTTATATATATACAATTCACCACCCCGTATCTTACCGTGGGTGATCGTAAGATACGACTAAGGAATATAAAACGAATATAACATATATGCAAGAGAAAGAAAACTCGAAACAAAACCCTATACCAACACGTCTGACCACCGTAGTATAGCAGGTTAATTTCCCTCCCATTACGGAGGAGGCCCGAACCCAACAATGGGATATATGGGTTGTTTTGATGATGATGATGGATATATTTTTTTAGTCTTTCACCTAACAAAGTAATTACGTGAGTTTGAATGGGAGATAATTTTTCAACCTTATAAATATAATATCTTTCTCATATGCTGGGGAGAATGAAATGTTTGTGACTTATTTTATTACTTTTGATGGCAGAAAATCATGCAGTCAACCATTGCAGCTGATGATGAATGATTGTAAACTCATGGCTGTATGGGATTTGATTCCTTAATTTATGGCATTGACTAATAATAGTAAATGATAAATAATATAAAAATTATGAGGCGTGCGCTTTTGGATTTTCATAAATAATTTATTTATTATTTCTCCATGTATATGTATTATGAATACAAAATGTTGACAATCCTTTCTTTGCCAAAGGAATCGTAAAATGCTGTCTAAGGGAGCACTGCGATACTCTTGCAGCGAGTCTTGGTCTTGCATTTGGGCAACACTAGTTTTAAGTAATATATATTTTTTTTCTTCAGTTGTCACTTAAATCTATTTACTCGAATTACGAAGCATAAAACGCATCTTGTGGGCCTATCATATTCAGAGACAATCGAACAGCAGCTAATAAAAGATAAATAGTAACTGCTGCTTGTGGATATCTGCAACGTTTGGGACTAATTACATTCTCAAGGAGAGTTGACGTCAGGCTAGTCATAAAACTATTGCCAATAACTTTTGCAATATGTACGATGAAAGAGTATGTATTGCGTCCACCCCAAGTAACTAGGATAAGAATAAGATGATGGTAAATTAGCGCTGCTTATTGTAAGTTTTTTTTTAAAGACCCCACCATGCACTAAGGAAATATTCCTTGTAATTAGGAGAACTTTACAAACATGCTATTAACGCTGACAAATTACACCCAGACTCAGAAAAATAATGGGTCTTACGTAGGAATCGAACCCACAGTACTTGCACAGGAGGTATCTTAACTACTACGTCATCTGTGTACTTGGAGCTTGGGTCTGTGGTTCTAAATGAATAATATCGAAATATGTAAAAAAAAATGTTACATTTTATATAAAAAGTTCCTAATGATATCTAATGTTTCCGTGAGTGTTACATATTTGAAATAAAACTACTTTTTGTGATGACAGTGATCATGGTCCTTATGAGTTCTCCTGTAACCATGATCACTGTAAAGTGTACGAAACGTCGGGAAATTAAAAATCAAATACAAACGCGATAGAATCCGTAAAAGTAAGAAGAAAGAAAAAGAATTTATTTCTCCACTCATGAAAAGGACACATTACAACCTTAAATAGTAACTACTTAAAAAATATAAAATAAAATAAAAGGTGTGTGTCCGCTCCGACGCACGACTGGAGTTTACTCCTTAAGTACGATTATCAAAACAGGCGCAAAAAAGCTCATTTGACCAAAAATAATATATATATATAAATATATATATATATATATATATATATATATATATATATATATATATATATATATATATATATATATATATATATGTATATATATTATTTACATTTATTAAAACTGTTCAGTGAAGTCAATCTTACGTCAGAAAGTGAAAGGTGCGCAGAATAGGTTGCGCAAAAACGTAACGAGGTCATTCGATCACTAGATTTTACCTCAAATTTTTCTCATACCGGGCGCCTTATATGAAAATCGATTCTTAAGGAGTAAACTCCAATAAAAAATAAATCAAATAAAATAAATACAGTGGCGTCCCCTCCACAAATGAGGAAAAGGACACTGCTCATCATAATGTTGTGGTATCTACTACAAAAAGTGATACCACAACGCTGTTATTCCGCAGCGTCCTGCGACGTCCGTCAACAAAGCACAAGTAGCAAAAAAAAAACATAAAACAGAAAAAAGTACACTAAAGAAATAATACTAATAATATATATAAAAGAAAATATAAGCCAATATAGCTAAGTAGTTTTATTTCAAATAAAAAAGTACGTATTAAAAATTTAAAACATCATCTGATTAAGTTAACAAACAAATACACAGGAGAAATAAATGTAGGCTCGCATTGAAAATATATTTACTAACCCAAATAGATTTAGATTGACGTGGAAAAAGGGACATTTTCGAATATATAGTAAATGTACGACGCCCTAATACGTCTTGGTGAATCGTCACTACGGCTATATATCTCAATAAATTTTGTTGACAGACCTGAGTTACAAATACTGTAATGGAAACACATTGTTTGAAAAAAAAATACAAACCAATTTGTGTGCCATTTAGGTGTAACTGGTGGATATGACAGAAGTAGTCTTATCTGTAATCTGAAATAAAAAACAAATAACCGCATTCTCACACTCTACAATAATGTGTTACCACCCTTTACTGACCTATCACCTTACCCTAATTACTAATGAGCTGACGCGTGACAATCAAATTGGGACTCGTATTTTTCATCTTTATGTCGTTGTTTAGTACAATTCTAATTGAAAAGTTAGAGTATTAGATTGGAACAATGTGTAATTGTTGTGCGATAGATGGCGTACGTCTCTCATAAAGACGAAAAATACAAGTCGCAATTTGATTTTCATACGTCAGCTCACATTGGTTTAGTTGGTAGTACAATTAAAATGGATTTGCAATAGGTGTGGGTTCGAGTACCACATGTGTCATTTTTGGCTCGTAAATAAATTTTTGGAAAGAAGTCTTTTTGACGGGTTACGTTCTGCCTACTTGATGTAGGCAGAACGTAACTTTTCGGCTTTGCAGCAAATAACGTTTTCACGGTTCTCCAAATTTTATATAATCTCGTATGTACTGGTGGCATATCTTTTGAGTAACATCTTGGCATGTTTTAAGGCTGTGTATTTTAATATTAGATCCCATGTGAGTGGCGAAAAGAAAGGGTAAAGGGCGAAAAGAAAGGGTAAAGGGCGAAAAGAAAGGGTAAAGAGTCCCGAAATATATATTTCTTTTATTCTTCAGAACGTCAACTAATAAGTACATATTCTCAAACCACTAAAACATATTAAAAAAAAAAGAAAATACATCGCTAGCGTTAAAAAAGAGACGTCACCAAGAAAGAATAACCTATTTCAATAAAAAAACCTTTTATATTATTTGACATAACTTGAGACAAAAAGCTGGGGAAAAACCTTCAGAACACGTACCCGAAATAAAATCCGGCATTCGTTCGTCCGTCGTCCAATGGATACAATTGCTGTCCAACTAAGTTCACGCGTCGCTGACTTTCCGCTACGGCAGGCCGATGACGTAATTAAGTATCTCGACCATATTTGGACACTTGGCTTAAGGATAACAGTGTATAATTTGGAAATTTTGTTGAAATATAATAGTCCAAAACTAATTATTTTGAATCCATTATTAGAATCTAAGTAACGTCGTTACGACATTAAAAGTAAACTATTACTAGTTACTAACATAATAAAAAACCTAAAATGTTTAAGATAGATAAGAGCAGTGGCAGCATAGGATGCAAAAAAACTGATGTAGGATAATACAATTTAATATTAACTGAAAATTACAAAATTAAGATATTATAACTTATTACTAAGTAGTTTTTCCGTGTGGTGACGGAGTAAGAATACTATTCATCACCCCCTATCTTACCCGTGGGTGATCGTACGAGACGACTAAGGGATATAAAACGCATATAACATCTATGTGAGAGAAGGCAAAACTCGAAAAAAAACCCTATACCAACACGTCTGACCAGCGTGGTATAGTAGATTAATTTCCCTCCCATTACGGAGGAGGCCCGAGCCCAACAGTGGGACATTTATGGGCTGTGATGATGACGATGATGATGATGACTGAGTAGTGACTATATCGGCGATCGACTAGATACATAAGAATTGATCAATTCGGTTCACATAAGAATTTGTCATTTTGGGTTGTCTTCGGCAGGTGTTCCTGAGTCAGCGGTCTCTGTATCCACCTGTGTTGAGTGTTGCAATTGGTATTTGTAATATTTAGGTAACGTCATTAACTAGCAAGGTTCCCCACTACTACTTACCACGTAAGATACTTTAATTTGCAAGTAGGTAAACGGAAGAAAACAATTAAATACATTATCCATTAGACAAAAAAGAACATAAAAGAAAAACAAAATGATAGAACGAACAATGATACTTAATATTCAGCTATAATTAATTTTAATGATCTTTATGTGTACAATACGAAATCTAGATATTAACTTAACCGACTATTTTCTTTGTATATCTTTACGTCGTATATAATGCACTAATACGATTCTTCGCTATCATCTCATCATTATCATCATCTCAGCTCGTATACGCACGTACTATTAGGTTCGAACCTCCTCAGCTATAGGAGAGAAATTGTCTTATTTGAAATATATATATATATATTTTTATATATATATTTTACGTGTCACGTTGTTTATCCGCGATGGACTCATAAAGTACTTAACCGATTTTAACCAAATTTGCACAGCAAGTGTAGTTTGATCCAACTTAAAAGATAGGATAGCTTAAATCTCAATTTATAGTAATATTATTTTATTGCAAATTATATGTCTTATATTTGACAGTCAAAATCATATGATATATCAAAAGGATTTTAAAAGATGGCGGAATCTGTTGACTGGATTCAGTAAGTATTTAATAGATGGCGCTATGTTAAATGTACAAACGCTTTATTTGAGCTAAAATTTGTTAGAATAAACAAAAAGTGTTACTGAGGCTAACCTAAGCCGCAGCAACGCGTGGTCTGGTCTGCTAGTATATATATATATATATATATATATATATATATATATATATATATATATATATATATATATATATATATATATATATGAGAGATTTCCACCTATGTATGGACTCATCACGATATCTCTGGTACCATAAGGACTTTAAATTTGGTAAGAATATTCCATTCGCCGAGTAGAGGTCAGCTAAAAACGGATTTTACAAAATTCCAAAAGGAAAAGGGGTTGCTGGGTTGTAAAACACATTTTTTAAATATAGCTTCTACAGACTTCAAATTTGTTATGATTTTTTTTCTGGCCTGTAGAAAGGTCAGATAACGTAGGATTTTAAGAAATTCCTTCTCCAAAAGAAATTCTATGTCGCGAAAATAAACTACACAACTGAACTGACGTCACCGAAGCGAAGCGAGAACGGGTCGCTAATTGAATATATTCTTTAGCCGTCTTTTACAACACCAGCTGGTAACAGGAGAAACATAAAATAGATGATTGATTGATATTTGCTGTGTGGTAGCGACTTGGAATACTATCAAGCTTTACTTTGCTCGTGGATATCGTAAAAGACGATTAAGAGTTTTATATCGACTTGGGCCAATTCCATCTGATGCCGTTTGGTCAACAATTACAGTCCCAAAGAGGGTTGCAGTCAGGCAGGCGGCCGGTATAAAACTATTGCCAATAACTTTTTGCAATTTGTACGATGGAGGTAGAGTGAATATTGTGTCGACTCCAAGTAATTGGGATAAGAGCAGGAGAATGATGATAATGATGCTGATTGTTATTATTTAGCATGAAAATAAATAAGAATTTATAATAATATTGACTTAGGTTTTGCCTATAATATAGGTGTCGTTATAAAACGAGCATGGTTTCCAAAAATAGAAAAAATAAATATTTTTCTATGTGCTTATATTATGCAGATCTTTATTCAGAATTTTCTTTAGCATTTAATGTTATTTGAACATGTGTCATATGACGCCAATATTAATGACAAGTTGTGTCACTACATAAACACATCTTGCTGGTGGGATAAGTACTAATTAGTTTTTTTTTTTTTTCACAAGGTGGACCGTGTATGTGGTCGCGCCCCGACAAATCGGTCCGTGACAGAACAGGCGGCGCGTAACCCCATGGACCCACTCTGCAAACACCTCTCTTCGCCGTGCGAGCGGGCCACCGGTACCCAATCATTGTCTTCGGTGGCTGAAACACTACAATGCACTAATGAAATAATCCTTGTATTGCGGGCGATTTTACAAATATGCAAATCGCACAAGTATTGTCCTGCACGGGGATCGAACCCACGACACTGGACCGGAAGGTATCTCAACCACTACGCCATCTGTGCATTCATTTGATTACTTAGTATGGATATTTTATAATCACACCTAGACTACTAGTAACAACTATATCGTACTATCTAATAAACCACGAAGAATATATGATACTTATCACGCCAAAAACGTTCTAAAGTCTCTTATAATCTCAAAGGAGGGCCAATTGATGAAATCTTATCTTTATTGTGACAGTCTTGATCCCGTTCGCTCCCAGGACTAATCATGAAGTATGGGCCAATAACAAAGTTCTATCTCAGTTTGCCAAAGTTAACTTTCATTAGACCTCTTTAGGCTCGTGCTCATATAAAAACGCCAATGTAAACGTAACTTGGATTTACTGAGTTTGTGGATAACATTTTGTTTAGAAGGTCCCTTAGTTGTTTACGCCGCTACTAAATGTTAGCTAAAATAAATAAGTTTATTAGCTTCGTCGCTAGATGTTCTTATATATATATATATATATATATAATATATATATATATATATATATATATATATATATATATATATATATATATATATTTATATATATATATATATATATATATATATATATATATATATATATATATATATATATATATATATATATATATATATATATATATTTATATATATATATATATATATATATATATATATATATATATATATATATATATATATATATATATATATATATATTTATATATATATATATATATATATATATATATATATATTATATATATATATATATATATATATATATATATATATATATATATATATATATATATATATATATATATATATACATATATTGTATTATCTTACATCATTACTGATGAGAAGATTTTTTTAATCGAATAATGGTAGATTAAGTATACAATCGTGCATTCTTTCCGTGTGTTGACGGAGTAAGAATACTATTCATTATCTTACCCGTAGGTGATCGTACGAGACGACTAAGGGATATAAAACGCATATAACATCCATGCGAAAGAAGAAAAAGTCGAAACAAAACCGTATACCAATACGTCTGACCAGCGCGGTATAGTAGGTTAATTTCACTCCCATTACGGAGGAGGCCCGAGCCCAACAGTGGGTCATTTATGGGCTGTGATGATGATGATGAAGTATAATATAACTTAAGTAATTATAGGTTCATCCGTCTTATTATTTCTGCGAGATTACAAGAAGGTAACGAATGCTTTTCTATTGACGCTAGTGATCATGGTTCTTACATTGGCTGGCAGTGATAGATTCACTCTGGTGATCAAATTGAAAATTTCCATTGTAAAGAAATCAATATATGTCTTTTGTAAACTTAAAGTAGAAAAGTTTAAATAACTAATATAAGTGCATCTTAATACATGAATGATATTTAATCCGTGTGGTGACGGAGTAAGAATACAATTCACCTTATCTTTACCCTTATCTCGCCTGTGGATGATTGTAAGAGACGTCTAAGGGGTATAAAACGCATATAACATCTATGCTAGAGAAGGAAATCTCGTAACAAAACCTTATACTAACACAGACGTGTTTAGACCAGCGTGGTATAGTAGATCAATTTCCCTGCCATTATGGAGGAGGCTTTAGCCCAACAGTGGGACATATATGAGCTGAGATGAGATGATGATAATGATGATATTGATTTATTATGTTACATTTAAATCAGATTGTAATAATATTAAGTTATAAATTGAATCCTTCAATACTGGATCAGATTGGTCAAGTACTAAAGGAAGGTGGAGTCAAGAATCTCCGAAACCGGCAAGTGTGTATGAAGGGAATTATGGATGTTGAGGAAGCGAGTGAAGTATGCAAGGATAGAGTTCTCTGGCACTCTGTTCTCTCTGCCTACCCTGCAAGGAATATGGCGTGATCATATGTATGTATGTACTCGTATGTATGTATAAATTGAATGCATTGCCAAAAAAAAAGAACAATTTGAAATTAATTTGAAACGATTCCAAAAAGGAAATTAAAACCTTTTTTTATAGTTTTAAATCCTCGAAGTAAAACTGTTACATAGTATCGGTCTGATTACTTTTAAATTTAAAGCATTCAAATTTGGCAAAGTGTCAAAAGTTTATGGTTTACCCTGCATCCAATTTGGTACACTACAAACTTATCGGAATGAATTTGCTGACAATGTTATTATTTTCTACAAATTATAAACTCTAATTATTTCTAATTTATCACATTATTTCTTTTTTTTTCCTGAATTTTAAATATAGATAAATCAATTTAATTTTGTTAATATATAATTGTTATTTAAATAAAACAACATTATAATTTTCAATTAGTTAAAGGAAATATATCCAAATTACATATTTCAATGTAGGTATTTTTTATTCAGAGAATATGTTTATTCAAAAATAATTCCAGAATATGCTTCTTTTATTTTTATTCTACTATAATCAAAGGTCAATATTTTTGAAACCCAAAAAAAGAAATAGAAGTAGGATGAAACCCAAGAGAATATAATAAATATTAAAGCATATAATTTACGGGTGATCTAAGGTCGGAAAGTGGAACGGGGTGAGTTTTTAAGGGTAAAAATGGTACAAATCTCGATTTCCAACGAAACTACAAGCCCTACGAATAAAAATTAAATGGCAAAGTTGTAGGTAATATAATGATCTACAACTTTTATATCTAAACTTTTTTTACATAATCTCAAAGAACCATGCCCCGATTTAGGCCATATGGCGTGCAGTGATAACGTCCATAGCAGTGTTTTACTTTAGAGGAGTGCATTAACGAAAAAATATTGTTAGTGCTGTTTAACGAATGCGACTTAGTTTACAGGATGTTCAAAAAAAAAAAATTTTTCAGAATTTTCTTCATCTGAACTATCAAATCTTACGAATATGTTCTCTAGATATTCTGATGGTGGAGTTATTTGTACATTGTGGTGTCTAAAATACCATAAAAACCAGATTATAGTTATTACTTGAACCTGTGTTCACGTAATAACTATATACCTATATACCTATGGGTCGAATTGATGTTTCTTTAAACCAGTATGGTGCTTTACAACCACACCATCTAGATCTTCATAAAAATCGAAGTTGATAATGTGTTTTTTATCTGTCCTAATCAATCCTCTTAATAGATCTACCATATCAGTTATTTGAGCTGCTGCAAAAGTGTTTCGTGATTCTTGAGGAATCTCTGTCCAGTAAAACTTATTGTGATTAGAACAGACTCTTGCATCTTGAGGGATGTAAAACCGAAAATCATTTAATACTTGCGTTCTTGTCTGCTGCGATAGCCATAATCGTCGTGAATGACAGCCAAAAATATATTTAGACTGTGTACTGGAAGCTCTTACCACGTCAAGTCTGATAAAATCCTTTGTTTCTTCAGAACTTTCTTTGGTAGATTGTATTTCAATATTATCGTTATTTTTGGACTGTCTATTTCGAATAACTCTCTGCCAACATTTCTGACATACGCAATCATTTGTACTTCAGGAACGACTGCTACTGGATGGAAGATTTTGAAAATATTCATAGGCTTCTTCATTTATTTCAGAACCAAAAAGAGAATATTTTCATAAACGTTTCCTATTTCTTATGAGATTTACACCACAAGAAACACAATTAAAAAGGTCAGTAGTCCTTTCGGGGTGTCCCCTCACCAGAAGCTGATCACTTCCTCCTGGTTCATCCGCTGCTTGCATCTCTTCCCCTCTAGGACGGATTCCAGAGGCATTACAACGCATCGTATCTTTAAATCTTCCAGCTATGACGGCGTTATTCGCATCCAGGGACTTAGCCGGTCAAAATCAGAATCTGACTGTTACCACCATCACCACGAGAAGGTGCCCAGGATGCAAGAAGACTTAAGGTGTCTTAATGATAGGTATAAAAAAAAAATTAATAAAACAGAATTTTGAATATCTCAGAATCATACAATTGAACCGCCTCTATAAACTCACGCATTCAACGCAAGGACATAAAAACACCAGATTTTCACTGTACTAACTTAATACTTTATATTAACATACAATTTAACTCTGCACCCTCATGGCCCAAAACCCTCTATAAATGGGGCACGGTTCTTTAATTATTTGAATAATAATTAGTTGAAAAATTTAAATAAGTAACCCATTTTTTGATTTTTATTTTTATCTTTTATGTTCCAAACACAAACTATTTTTTTTTAATTTAGAAAAATATTTGTTTGCCTTATTTTAACTTAATATCGAAAAAGCACTCTTTTTTTAATTGAATTTATTTCTTGAACATATTTACCTTTTTAAAAAAGTGGGTTAGCTTTTTGTTCGGTTAAGTCTCTACTTTGTTTTTACAGCTATTACGAAATAACAAGTAGTAAAGCCCAGACACTCCTAACGTATACATACTGTCACAGATTCGTTCTTTAGACTTCAAAATGACAAGATTGCATATGTACCCAATGTGAAAGCCGCTTAAGCTCCTTTTATAGCAAAATTTTCATTAAACAAAAAGGTGCACACCAGGATTTCAAAGCACCCCCATAAGATTTCACTTCAATATTGTTTTTCTAATAATAAACACCTGACCTGGACATGACTTGCGCACGACCGGAGCGCTTGGCAGAACATGGAGGAGGCCTACACCCAGACTTGGGTGCCCTCGAGGAGATGGTCAGGCGAATCGAGGCGCTGGGGCTCAGGGTGGCCCTAAATAAGACGGAGGCCCTTCTATTCCATGGGCCCCGCGTAAGGCTGTCTATCGGCGCCTCGTTAGTCGTCAACTCCATCCACATCAGTATCCAGGCCCATATGAAGTATTTGGGTCTGGTGCTCGACGGGCGTTGGTGGTTCCGGGAGCATTGCCGCAAGATTGCTCCCCGGCTGGTCGGCGCGGCGTCCGCCCTATCGCGGCTCATACCGAACGTGGGCGGACCCAGTTTCGAGGGCCGACGGCTGTATGCGGGGGTGATCCGCTCAATGGCCATGTACGGCGCACCCGTGTGGGCGAGGGCTCTGAACGCCCAGCTCAGGGCTGTTCTGTAGAGGCCACAGAGGGTCATGGCGGTCAGAGCCATTCGCGGGTACCGCACGGTGTCAACCGAGGCGGCATGCCTATTGGCCGGGACACCCCCCTGGGACCTAGAGGCAGAGATGCTCTCCGACCTCTACCGGCGGGTAACCTCAGTGCGCGACGAGGGTGACTCCCCATCGTCAAACGAAATAGCCACCTGGCGCGAGGACGCCCGCCGAGATGTCATCGCCCGTTGGGTTACACGGGTGGAGAGGCCTAGACACGGTGTTGTTACCGTTGAGGCCCTCCGGCCCGTACTGATGGAGTGGCGGCACGGAGTCCTCTCCTTCCGGCTGATGCAGGAATTGTCGGGGCACGGTTGCTGCGGCTTGTACATGCACACGGTCGCGTATAGGGAGTGGGCTCCGTCCTGCCACCATTGCAGTAGTGACGAGGACACGGTGCAACATATGCTCGAGGTATGTCCGAGTTGGGACGGGCAGCACCGTGACCTCGTCGCTGTTATCGGTGCCGACCTGACGCTGCCGACTGTCGTGAAAGCGATGGTCGACAGCGTCAGGAATTGGGACGCGGTCGCCGCCTTCTGCGAGGCTGTCATCTCGCAGAAGGAGGCGGCGGAACGAGTCCGGGAAGCTTCCCGTGACTCGGGCCGCTGTCAGCGGCCGGGGCGGCGCAGGCGCGAATATCTGCGCCTGATGCCGCCCTAACCGAGGCTTCGGGTGATCGGACCGGGGAATTGTCCGGTCACCCGACGTGAGGCCACCGCGTGAGGGCGACGCCCCGACGGCGAAAGCTGTCGTGGCGTCAACATGGGAGGAACCCGTAAGGGTGAACCGACGGGCGGTCCACCGAAGGCGAAGATCGGGTACCGGTGGCCCACTCGCACGGCGAAGAGAGGTGTTTGCAGGGTTGGGTTCATGGAGTTGCGCGCTGCTTCTTTTGTCGCACCGGACCGATTTGGCGGGGCGTGACGAACTCCATAGTTCACCACAAAAAAAAATAAAGAAAAAGGTTGGTATAATACTATTTCCTTAATACTTTGTATTTTGCAATAAATATTGTCAAGCGTATAATGCTCTGCATAGCTATCTCATTTTTGATGCAAATTGTAAAACTATTATTGACGTTTTATCGCTTGCAATAAAACGGTACTCATGCAATTTTAAATGCTTTTAGTTTCAAAGTAACACCTTCAGTTTTGAACTTCAATAAAATAATCCAGATTGAATGAAATTAAGAATACTATAGAATGTGGTTGAATATAGCAGTAAAGCTATTGTCATTAATACAATTGCAACTAACTTCATTCATTAATATTTGCATGCAACTTCACATTCCTGTTTTTGACAGATTGTAAAGATATATATAAGTATATACTAGCTTCTGCCCGCGGCTTCGCCCGCGTAAAAGGTTACTTTCCTAAAGTTTTTGATCCCCTATTTTTATTTTTGACCGTCGGTAATACAGTGCAACGGTATTACAATACTCAGGGTTGGAACTTCATTACTGGACTGCTAGATTGCGTTGAAGAAGCTAGATTTTGAGATTTTTTGACAAACAATTTTTTTATTTTTCATATAAAAATTTTGATTTTTTTTTAATAAAAAGTATCCTATGTTACTTTTAATACCTTCAAGAATATGTGTACAATGTTTCATGATGATCCGTTGAGTAGTTTTAGCGTGAAAGCGTAACAAATAAACTTACATTCACATTTATATATTAGTAGGGATATCTATGAACCAGTGATAGTGCCTATAATAATACTTTGATCTCGTTATCCATAGAGATAAATTTGATCAGTGCTTCTGTTTCGAAAAACAAGAGACATCTTCGTGTAACTGAGAACGGTTGCACTTATATTACTCGAACTAAAACTTTCAGTTGATATAAGTTTCGAAACTTGAATTCGAAATGAGTTTATTTAAGTAGTTTTTATTCATCAGTCAATCAAAATCAATTATTGGATATACAATCCTCACGAGAATGCCTTCACATATTTCGTCGTTCTATTTGTAGTCATTGTTTGAAATATTTTCTTTCTAGATAATTGTCGATTCGTCGATAATCAATCTCGTAAATAAATCTTTCACATTTGCCACGGGACGTTATTCAAGTTGAAAGTTCTTTATGAAATCCACAGTGCTTAAGCCCATGTAAAATATTTTTTTACTAAATAAAGTACATACATACATACATATCATCACGCCATATCCCTTGCAGGTTAGGCAGAGAGAACAAAGTGCCAGAGAACTCTATTTGCGAGTGAAGTGTGCAAGGCACACTTCACTCGCAAATAAAGTTCTCTTGTGTATTTCTACGGATTTTGTGTCATAAGGCATTCTTTTTCTAATATTCCTTACGACAACAAAAGTTTTATTGGCTATGTTATAGTTAGCTGTCGAATATTATTCAAAATTTATTACTGGCTTTTATTTTTATTTACTCCAAAGAGTAACTTTCTCAAAATTTAACTATTATCCTAAGGGCACAACATTGCCGGGATAAAAAGTCCATGTGTAAATCCAATGAAGTCGCGGCAATCATAAAACATTCAACTAAATAATCACAATAATAACGAAACGACAACTTTAAATGCACTAGTTTCACTATAAACCTTCTAAACTGCAGCACTTTGAACAAAACTCTATATGCAGATGCAGTCCGTACAGATTTCCATCTTTCTATCGGCCCTTCGCAATCTGCTAACGATTATAGACTTACGCAAGCAAGAACAACTTGATAAAGCGACCAAAGAAACGTTGGTGAAATATATAATTATTCCAACACAATAAAAATATGATGAATTATTTACTAATTGAAACTTAAAATTACTTGACAAAATGTATATTACACATCAGCTCAATACATCAGACGTAAAGTCGTGAAACCATAAAATAATACTTAAAAATGAGAAAACATGAATATATTTTTAAAATCGTATCTTCAACATGTGGGATTTAAAAAATAAACTATAACAAAATATTCAATACACATTTAATTTGAAATGAAAACATCACGGAATCAAAAATAAACAGCGCAGTAACACTTTGTTAAATAAAAAAAAAATATTATCGTACTCTGTATACATTTAATATGAGGCTTATACCTGGGTGAAGGTTGGCAATGACGTCACGGTTTCCCCGTTTCCCGCCTACGCATCACAATACGGAGTCAGCAAGTAAGTAAGGATGCCCAATAAGGAAATAATGCAAGCCGTTCAATATGACACCTGGTATTATAAATATGAAATGTTTAGATTCAAATTTAGAATTCATGTGATTGCATTTGTGTGTACAACGATATAGACCAGAGCTGAATGAAGCCTTTAAAAATGGTAAATAGTGAAAAAAAAAAATTGTAGGATGAAACTCATTGGAAAGGCAAGAAAGAGAATATAACAAAATTGAAAGGAAAAATAATTTACGGGCGATATGAGGTCGGGATGGAAGAGGTGAATTTTGAGATTATGTGAAAAAAGTGTAGATATAAAATTTGTACTTCTTCTTATCTTTTTATAACCTACAACTTTGTAGTTTAACTTTTGTCCATATTACTTGTAGTTTTGACGGAAATTGAAATAAACCGTGTTTTACCCTTAAAAACTCACCCCCTTCCACATACTGACCTCAAATCGCCTGTAAATTATTTTCCTTGCATTTTTGTTACATTATCTTCCTTTTTCAATGGGTTTCATTTTACAATTATTTTTCTGTTTTCAAAAATAATCAAGCCTGATCTAATATAAATTAATTTAACATTAAAAAAAATTGACTTTTTTTTCTGAAACCCCTTTTTTGCAAAGGATTTCTTGTCTGAAGAATATATTACGGAAGACTTCAAAACAATTTAGAGATTGTACTAAGAAATATTCTATATCAAAATCGAACCAACATTACGACTAATATAAATTTTATGCTTTTACATAAAGATAATAAAAGTGCTGACTACATAATAAATGAATACAGTGGTATAAAGGTCATAAAATATCTTATTTTGCATCATCATCGTCATTATCATGCACTTATCCCAATTACTTGGGATCGATGCAATATGTACTATATTTCCATCGTACATATTGCAAAAGATTTTGGCACCTTTTAGGGCAAAATAATATACAGGTTGGAAGGGAATCGCTCCCGAACAAAGACAGGTAACCCTAGTCCTACTTGTAATGATAGGCTAGAAAAAAATCGATTCAGATGAAAAAAAAATTTTTTTTCACCACGCGTTTATTAACTCTTGAACATATGATCGTGAGTTTTTAATAGATTGCGTCTTTTCTCATCTGAGTAAAGTTACGTATTTTTTATGGAATTATCGTTACATAGCAATGTCCTAATACGAAGGAATGTGAAAAAAACTTAAAATTTGTTGTGAAACAAAAAAATTCCATCCGAATCCATTTTTTTCTAGCATATCATTACAAGTAGGACTAATAGGGTCACCTGTCTTTGTTTTCGGGAGCGGTCCACTTCCACCCTGTATAATAAAATACAATGACGTCGTTAGAATATGGTAAATATAATTTTAGCCTATATACGTCCTACTACTGGGCTCAAACCTGCTCCGCAATGGCAGGGCAATTAACCTACTGTATTACGATCACGCTGATCAGACGCTTGGTAAAAGATTTTGTTTCAAATTTTCCTTTTCTTGCATAGATATTATATGCATTTTATATCCATTAATCGTCTCTTACGATCACCCACGATTAATATTAGGGTGGTGAATTCTTACTCCGTCACCACACGGAAGGGGTGAATTTAGAAATAAACAAAACTCTTCGTTTATTGTAAATTCAGATCCAGAAGAATCGTACTCAAAATTGACCAAACATCGTGTAAAATGTGTTATTAATAAAATTAATAGATAGCATAATTATGAATATTTTAAGTTATTATGGGATAAGAAATACAATGTCACTACCTCTTTTCATCCCAAACTGTCATTATGGATAAGCTAGAAACATGGACAGATGCTAATTCAATAGAAAGAAAACTTCAGATAAAATACCACGTAATTGCTGCTTTGGTTGGTTGATAATAGCCGACTCACTATAGATATGTTAAAAGCTGAGCTAAAGAAATAATAATAATGCTATAAAGATTTTTATTATAATACAAGAGGCTTTCTCTTAAAATGCAAGCTTTTGCAAAAATGTTATTAAATAGAACCACGTCGCAATTTTTTCGGGTCCCAACCATTTATTCTACTACTAAACTCAGAATTTTATGGTACTTATACATAACCGAATGGAATATTAAGTTTAGGTTGTATTTAGTCACTGGTTCTCAAAATTTTACAAATATTAGCACCCAAATTTTATGTATGTATAACACCTTGCTTTATTGCAGTTACAAACATTGCGAGAATGCTAAGGCACATATGATGTGTAGAACATAACTGCAATCATAGTTTTTTACTCATGATTTTTTTCTATGATTCATTCAGTTCATTTTTATTTATATAGTTCGTAACCTTTATTCGACTACACAGATGGACCACTTTAAGTAATTACTTTCTATGCCAAGTATTGAAGATTCGATGTCCATGCAGAATAGTCTGGGTGATTATGTGTTCGCTATATAGCCGTCCCCAGGGAATAAAATGATAATTTCCATTATCTTATTGTTAGTTAACACTGACATACTGAGATGACGTAACGTAATTTTTGGGTTCTATGGGTGGTAATAAGCCTGCTCAATTTTTTAGTAAATTCTATACAGTTATTCTACGAAGTTAGAAAATTTTACAATAGTATTCAGAGCTTTAATACAGGCATTAAATTACAATAACAAAGTGTTAATATAGTATTATGGAAATGTATTCTACTTGTTATTATGAAAAATAGTCATAGAATGATCTTTCATTAGGAAACCAAATTTAAAGTCCTTAACAAAAGAGGCTGTTAGAATATTTATGAGAATAAGATGATACTAATAAATTGTCACATCATTTGCACCCTAAAAATCCAAAGAATCCAGGGACGGCGAATATCTAGCTTTATGAAGTTCTTCGCGAAATAAGAAAATAATAATTTGCTTAAGTCACTTTATGTTAAATATAAGATATTAAAAAATTGCACTTTTTAAACAATAAGTATAGTATTAATATAAATAATCACAACGAGAATGGATGGCTGGAAAGTTGAGAGCACCAACTGCTATTATCAATACGCTTGATAGAATAGTGATTATCATATTATTCCTTTTCGGTGACACCTGCGTCCAACAATGGATGTGAATAAGCTAATTGATAAATGGATAAAAACATAAAAATCTTATTTATTAAATATATCATCATTCTCCTACTCTTATCCCAATTACTTGGGGTCGATATAATAAACTCATTTGCAAAAAAAACGGGCGGTTTTGATTTTCATTCATATTTAAAAAGATACAATACCAAAAAGGTTTCAATCGTTTGTACACGTTACTGGCCGGTTTTAAAAATGCTGTGGTATTTAAAAAAGTACGTTCTAAATTCAATTTTTCATTTGATGTTCATTTTTACAGAAAACCCCTTTTTATCCTACATTTTTGGCGCGAAGTTCCAGAAGTTAACATCGACTTTCATAACTTTTATTCAATTTTTATCGATTAATTTCATATCCTTGACTGTCAAAGCTTTATTTAATGCTGTTTGGCTGTATCAAAAATGGTAGATAAAGTGGTAAAAGCTACCAAAATTATCGCGCTGCTTGAAGAGGGTTGCAGCCAATGTTTCGTGGCTAGGAGGCTAAATGTTAGTCGCTCGACAGTCCAAAGGACCTGGCAGCGATATCAGGAGACTGGTTCCGTCGAGAGAAGGCCTGGTTCTGGAAGAAAACCATGTACCCAACCACGGGATGATCGTTTTCTTGTGAGTCGCGCATTGAGAAATCGCAAATCTTCGTATGTGGATCTTAAGAACAACCTCCAAGAAGTAAGAAATGTGCATATTAGTCTATGGACGGTCAGGAGGAGGCTTCTCGCTGCCAATATACGCAGTCACCGCCCGGCCCGCGGCCCCAAATTACTCCGTGAGCACAGAGTTCACAGGCTTAGGTTCGCTAGAAATTGTGAATCATGGACTCAAGACGATTGGAATAGGGTTTTGTTCTCTGATGAAGCCAGGATATCTCTGTTCGGTGAAAATCGACGTCGGCGAGTGCTAAGAAGACAAGGAGAACACTTTGCAGAGGCATGTTTCGAAGAAATCACACCTTATGGTGGGGGCTCTGTTATGTTTTGGGCAGGAATAAATTCAATGGATCGTACAGAGTTAGTCTTCATTGAAAACGGCTCACTGACTGGGCATCGATACATAACGGAAGTTCTAATTTCTCATGCACAACCCGCATTGGCCGCTCTAGGTGAAGACTCGATTTTTATGGACGACAATGCTCGCGCCCACCGATCCCGCGATGTTAATGCGTATGTGCAAGAGGTCGGCATTCGTCGTTTGGATTGGCCAGCTCGAAGTCCCGACCTCAATCCCATAGAGCATGTCTGGGACGTTCTGAAACGGCGTGTGAGATCAGTACACTCGGCTCCGCAGACCATCAGAGAGCTGAAGAATGTGATTACTGCGGAGTGGGAACATATTCCGCAAGCAAGTATCCGGGATATACTCGCTAGCATGCCCAGACGAATTCAAGCTGTGATTTTAGCTAAAGGGGGTCACACTCGATACTAAACATTTATCTGCTTTTACTTTATTAAAGAAAAACAAACAAAAAAACTTTTTTATTTTTACTTCATGAGCATATGCACTACTAGCGAATATACACTACTAGCGAGGTTTAGCATTATTTCCCATAAATTGTATCTAAATTTTATGAAATACTGATGAAAACGATTATTTTCTTATTAATTTACCAAATTGTGTGGATAAAACTACCTATAATTATCAAACAAAGAAATATTAACATTTGAAATGGTTCATTGCTTAGGTGCCCGTTTTTTTTGCAAATGAGTGTATTTACTCTTCTTTCATAGTCCATATTGTAGAAATCATTGGCAATAGTTTTATGACCGGCCGCCTGCCAGACGTCAACCTTCCTTGGAAATGTAATCGTTAACCAAAAGGCATCAGATGGACTTGGCCCAAGTCGTTATAAGGCTCTTAGTCGTCTTTTACGATACCCACGAGCAAAGTAAGGGTTGGTAGCATTTGTAGCCGCTGCTACACAGCTTTCTATTAAAGATACTGTTTCTAAAACTAATAGATGAAATGTCTAAAAGTTTGAGAAACAGTATCTTTAAAAAAGATCTCTAGAGTTGATTTCGATTGAGGTTCACCGCATTTTTCCACATTTATATTCAAATATTCCACCCTTTCCCAATACTTGTTCAATGGCTGTAACTTTAGAATTCTATTACGCGTGTTCAAGATGTCTAATATGATGAGGTGCTGTATATAAATGAGTACAGACTAAATAAATTGTATCGATTTTGGAATAATGAAACTGTATTTCACTCCTCCCATCATCATAAAAGACTCTATGATGACGGGCCGAGGCTAAAATTTGTGAGCATATCTTTAAACCCGGGTATTATCAAGGGACTAAAGAATGGAAGTTGATTATTAAAAGATGAGAAATATATTATATTTTTAACCCGTTAAGTTAAGAATACAATTTTAGATTAACAATACAATTTTGTAAGTTATAAAAAAAAACAAAATTTTGATTTAGTATTACAGGAAAATAAGTAAGAAATACTCATCTGAAAAACTTATCATCATCATCATCTTAGCCCATATATGTCCCACTGTTGGGCTCAGGCCACCTCCATAACGGAAGGGTAATAGACCTACTTATACCACGCTGGACAGTCGTGTTGGTATAGCATTTTGTTTCGAGTTTTCCATCTCTTGTATAGATGTTATGTGCGTTTTATATCCCTTAGTCGTCTCGTACAATCACCTACGAGTAAAATAGGGGGTGGTAAGTTGTAGTTCTTACTCCGTCACCACACGGAAAAACTTATAATACGAACTAAAATCACCAACAAGTTAGCTAATAATGATAATTATTAAAAATGGGGAAAAAAACTCGAATTCACAATCTACGTCATCTCATCTGGACACAGTGACGCAATCCAAAATCCATTCATCAAACATTAACACAACATCAATCTTTCACATTTAAAACAAACAATAAATTATTCATGAAACACAATAAAAAAAATACGAAAAAGCTGAAATATGCGAAACCTAACACAATCCATCGCACAATATCATTGTCTAACACACATACTGAAAAATTTTTCATCCAAAAACAATATACGTCAAACTGGGACCATTAAATCGTAGGCTCTAAGTGCAAATATCAGTGATGGACATTTTGGCTATAAAATTGCGAGTGATGTGACGTATGGTCATGCTCTGAAACGGTATCATACCATGATGGACAATAGCGGCGTTGTAAACTGCGCAATACGTAAAATATTCAAGCTTTTTTTTTCATACAATAACAGAATTTGTTTTGGCTAGGTTTTTTAACTGTTGACATTTTTTTATTATATTCAATTCTAGCTTGTGCCCGCGGCTTTGCCGGCGTAAAAGGTTACTTTTCTAAAGTTTTTCTTCATCTATTTTTATTTTACCCCTTAGGGGTAATTTTTGTTACAAAATTTTAATGTCATATTTATTTATATCTAATCAATAGCCTAAAAATAAGTTTCGAGCTGGACTTAAAAATGACGATACTTCTTTACATCTTTTCATCCCCCTTTACAACCTCTTTTTTGCAATAAAAAGTAGCATATATCCTTTATCAGGTTCTAGACTATCTGTATAGTGTGTACCAAATTTCATTTAGATCGGTTCAGTAGTTTTGGCGTGAAAGAGCGACAGACAGACAGAGTTACTTTCGCATTTATAATATTAGTAAGGATTTTATTGGTATATGAAATAGGTTATTGATTTCAGATTTATATTTTAATAATTGCCTGGCTTATATTATATCTTTATGTTGAAAATTTCAATATTCATCGGGTAAACATCTGTCGTGGTCATCTCACATATTGTAAAAGTTATTGGCAATAGTTTTATGACGGGCCGACTACCTGACATCATCCCTTCTTGGGAATGTAATTGTTGATCAAACGGCATCAGGTGAAGTTGGCCCAAGTCGATATAAAGCTCTTAGTCGTCTTTTACGACATCCTCAAGCAAAGTAAGGGTTGGTAGTATTTTTAGTTGCTACCACACAGCTTTGGGTAAATATCTTTTGTGATATGGATATGTTATAAGATGGAATGAAACTAATGCTGTGGGGAAAATATAAAGTTTAAATTTTGAAGGTAAAGGCAAAGAGAACACTGAAGAAAATATAGATGGATTTTGTGAAGCATAGCATGAATAGAAGGGGTGTGAATGCAAATATAACAGTAATAATTAAGTGATAATGTTGTTTGAAAGAATAGGACATATTATGTCAATTTCAAGTAATTGACATAAGAAACGAGTGATGATAATGATTTGTCGAGTAAAGGGAAACATAAGAAAGAAAATAAATAAAACAGACTATGTGATGCGTATGTTATTTTCATTCTGTAAAAAGGCAAATTCTTACAGACGCCTGATCTAAACAGTTGCATAATCTATATCGATTAATTGTATCTTACTGAGTGTTGTAGTTTAAATTTACGACAGAGCGAATATTTATGAAATCATGTATAACTATTTTAAATCTGAGCAATCGAAATGCTTATTGATTATCTATAATTATAGGCGAATCAAAAATTTCTAAGATCAATTAAAAAAAGTATATGTGTCAGCTCCGACGCACGACTGGAGTTTACTCCTTAAGTACGATTATCAAAACAGGCGCAAAAAAAGCTCATTTGACTAAAAATAATATATATACCTATTTTTATTTACATTTATTAAAACTGTTCAGTGAAGTATTATCTCACGTCAGAAAGTGAAAGGTACGCAGAATAGGTTGCGCATCAAAAACGTAACGAGGTCATTCGATCACTAGATTTTACTCCTCAAATTTTTCTCATACCGGGCGCCTTATATAAAAATCGATTCTTAAGGAGTAAACTCCAAAAATTATAGCCTTTATACGTCAAGAACTGTCGGCTACCGAAATCGGATATTGAGGAATTGAAAGACAGACACAAAATAACAAAATATTACACATATTTGATATAATTCTTCCACTGTATTTTATTTTATTCTACAATAGTAAAAATTTTAAAGATTTCTCATATGAGTAACAAAGTCACACCCGCCAATACTGTATCAAGAAATCGCAAAGTGCAGTGCGACATTATGCGGTGACACCGAATATGTAACTTCTACAGTCGGTACGTGACGTGGCGTGCTATCAAGTACAATATATGCCGAGTTTCGTCCATCATAAATGCAAGATACGAAGGAAAATACGCAACAAAATAAACCGTCAGTGTTACTGCTTGCATAGAATTTTAAAAAGTCAATATGAATATATTTCTCTTAGTAATATAAAGAACGTGTTATTTTTACGTAAATAGTATATTTATTTACTTTTTTTTATTGCTTTGGTAAACGAGCAAGCAGCACACCTGATGGTAAGTATCACTGCCACCCATGGACCTTTGCAATACCAAGTGTATAGCTAGGCCTCTGCCTACCAATGCAAAACCCAAAGCCACCCCAGTTGGGCTTCTCACTCGTTGGGTTCGGCTCTCTCGCTCACCGAACGAAGCGCAATCAACAGCACATTGCACATACTTAGACGTCGATCTTCTGCGAGAGTGTGGTACAACCCCGAACGGACCGGCCCGCGGCTATAGACAGAGAACTGTCAATAGCGTAGTCCTACCACTATTTGACATTTAGAAGTCATATTTCACAATGGTCTCATGATAGTCTAACTAAGTTCCGTGAAGAAATTTTGATTGTTCTGAGATACCCAATTTAATTAGAAAAAATATAATAGACTAAAAAGTATAGGTTGAGTACAATTGGAAAATAGATTCTTCCCTTTAAATGTTATGCGATAAAACATTGACATGCAAATCTTATCTTACCTTAAAAATGCACTAAAACTAAAATGCACAACCTTAAGAAAATCTTACCTTAAAAATGCACTACAACTAAAATGCACTACTATATGAGGCTTAAGATTCATCATTAGCTGTGTGGTAGCGGACTACCAAACCTTACTTTGCTCTTGGAAGTCGTAAAAGGCGACTAAGAGCTTTATAACGACCTGGGCCAACTACATCTGATATCGGGTTGAGAGCCCTCAGCGCTCACCCACAGTCCGGGTAAAGTTGTCATAGCCATCCGAGGCTAACAACTAAGACACACAAAAAAAAAAAAAATACATCTGATGCCGTTTAGTCAACATTTACATTCCCAAGGAAGGTTGACGTCTGGCAGGTGGCCGATCATAAAACTATTGCCAATAACTTTACAATATGAACTATGAAAGAAGAGTATGTATTGTATCGACCCCAAGTAATTGGGAAAAGAGGAGGCGAATGATGATGAGGCTTAAGATATATTCCATCCGAATTGTATGGTAAAAGCACTTGAATACATTAGAATATAACTAAGTTTATACACATTCAGTATAATACTCCAGACGTAGCTTGGAAACTATCTAATATGGATTCCATCTGCTATGTTAGGTTAAGCTTTCAGAGAATGTGGTATGTTAATTATTTATGCTTGCAGATGTAGAACACAGATATATTAGTGAAGCACTTATTTGAAAAAAAAAAACTTCTTAAGATTAGGGGTTATATATCTGCCACCGGAGTAAAAGAATAAGTAGCGATGGTCACACATCGCGCTTCCGCCGTACTGGACGGTTAAAATTTCGTAACAGGTTTCAATAAAATAAACTTAACAAACTGAATTGATTTCCTTCTTTTTTATTTTTTTAACTTCAGAAAACACCATAACTTCCAAAAAAATATTGGCAAGTAAACTTGGCTGTATCTTATCCAGTTCAGTTTGGTTCCACTCGGTTAGAATCATGTTACAGTCTCTTAAAGCTGGCCTGCAAGCGAATATATTTTCAGTTTCTTTTAATGCATAACCTCGCACTTAGGGATAAATGTTGGATTTGAGGGACTTAGCAGGCATAGAATTAACGGACACAAACCACATCCAGACTCAAAAAGTACAAATAATTATTATACATGGAGAAAACAACCCATAATACTCGGCATTAGTAAATCAACTTATACCACTCTGTAATCTATAGTCGACAAAAATACATGAATAAGATTAAACGTTTATAACTTCAAATAATCACAGCATGTTTCAGAGTTGAAACATGAGCTGACACGAGAACAGTCTGCTGCTCTCCCCTACTAGGCTAGTGGAATTTAATTTAACCTACTAAACATTCTATTTGTTCTTCAAACGGAGGACTTGCTTTGTTCAAACGAATGGTTCCCGAGACAATCTCGGGTGTTAATATAAATTTCATGAGACAAGCTATCGCTAGGTTGTTGTTTTATTAAATCAGACTCCCAGGAATTCATTAATACGTATATCCATGGATTCTTTGGAATCTTTAATAATAAAAAGACAATTGTTTAAGCGCAATTCATAATAGAGATAATCCAATTTTACACTGCATGGAATGTGAAATTTCAATGCTAGTATTTAAATTTAATACAGTTTAATCTATCAATTCTTCCATCAGCCCATCAAATACCACCGACGGCATAATCATCATACTCAGCAGGCTAGTAGGTGATCGCAGTTGTTTCCCACCACTCCCTTGGTGATCCGATAGCTATGAAACGTTATTGCTATCGAGAAAGCTATCTTTTATTTAATATTACCGACAATATTTAAATTGTATTAATTATTATCAAATCGCGTGTTAGAATTTAAATTTTAAACTTTATATTTAATGAAAACCTTTATTTAGATACATTTATTTAATTTTGTGGGGCATAGTCCGGAGCGTGCTAGTCGCGTCCCCTGAAAGTCTAGTCAGACTGCTAATCCGGCTCGAATGCGTGCCGCAGTGCGGCTTAGGGCGTTCCCCGGAGGCGATGCATACCGACCCGTCCCCGTCGGTACGAACATCGGCAGTTGCGGCGATGGGGGTCGCCACCCATCACGCCTTGCCCAGTCAGGCGAGTCTAGGAGAGCAGAGTGCTGGGAGGGCACGTGGAATGTAAGAACTTGTGTGGAAGGTAAGTTGCACGAGCTGATATCCGTCATGGCGGAAAAACTGCTAGATGTGCTCTATGTAACAGAGACCAAGCGAAAGGGCAGCGACACCTGCGATCTTCCTGGTGGCGGGATGGCTTTGTGGTCTGGTGTATCACAGAGCGATCGAACCAGCATGGGGGTAGGAGTGCTGTTGTCCTCTCGTTTGGCCTCAGGTGTGAAGGATTACGGAATGTATGATCCCAGACTTCTTTGGGAGCATATAAAACTAGGTGTCACCAAAGTATTCATGGTTGTAGCATATACTCCCGTAGGATCCTCGGTGGCATCAGACCTAGAGAAGTTTTGGGATAATGTTAGGGAAGTTCTGTATATGGCAGAAACCAGTGAACGCGTGATTGTATGCGGAGATTTGAACGAATGGGTGGGGACCAAGCATCCCGACTATGAGGACGTACTTGGTCCATTTGGTGATAAGAGAGTGAACGACGCAGGTAGGCTCATAGCGGATGTATGCATGGAGAGAAACCTTATTGTGTCAAACACATTTTTCCAACATAAGGACATCCATATGTATACATGGAGAAGGAATGAACAGAAAAGTATAATAGATTTAATTTTGGTAGACAGTCGAGGTGCCCGAGAATGGCTGACGATGGCAAGACAGCTGCAATCGGACATTGAAGAATGCTGGAGAATATTGAAAGAGAGTATGGTAGATACAGCGAAAGAAGTATGTGGAAGTTCAAAGAAGCATAGAAAAACAAATGGTGATGCATGGTGGGATGTGGAAGTGGCAGCTTCCGTAGAGCAAAAGAAGAAAGCGTGGATGGACTATGTCTCTTCTTTGAATCTGAATGACAGTATGACTGAACAGAAGAGAGAAATATATCACAATGTAAGAATGACACCAAGGCCTTAGTAAAAGAGAAACGTGATAGAGCAAATATGAGTGCAGAAGATAGGCTGACTAAAAAGTTCGAGGGTAACACCAAACTCTTTTGGAGGGAGGTGAAGAAGTCTCGGTGTGGTTGGTCAGCCTTCAGAATGAATAAAATAAGGTCTAAAGGTGGAGACATTCTTACACAAACACAAGACGTGTTAACCCGATGGAGTGAATATTTTGGCGATATGTATGCGGATATTTGAGTTGGCGTCGGTGTCGCATGTGGTTTAGTAGATCAACATTTAGCACCGGCCGTCCTCCGATGGCATCAGTATGGATGAAGTTGAATGGGCGATAAGAAGTTTGAAAAATGGTAAGGCAGCGGGCATTGATATGGTGTCTGCTGAGATGATCAAGCTTGGTGGCTCCTGTGTCTGGGAGGCGTTCCTGTTGCTCCTCAATTTATGTTGGAGCTCGGGAATGGTTCCCAGGGACTGGAATAGCGCAGTCATCGTACCTTTGTTAAAAAACAAGGGTTCACGTTATGATTGCGCAAATTACAGAGTCATAGGCTTGACCAGTTTGACAGCAACAATGTACGGTAAAATTATGAAATGGTGTTTAAAAAAATTAATTAAAAAAACTTAATAGTTAAAAAAAATAGTTACAAAAAAATTTAAAAATTGAGAATGAGGATGGTGTTTGATGGTTTACTGTGTGTGACACAAGGAGGGGTTTCAGAAGTGGTTGGGGATGCATAGATCAAGTGTTCTCTCTGCGCAACATTGTGGAGAAACATCTGGCTCTAGGTCAGAGGGTTTTCTGCAGTTTTGTGGATCTGGAGAGAGCATTTGACACAGTAGTTCGAAAGGAACTTTGGGACATTTTACCGGAGTATGGTATTAACGGTAAACTGTTACAGGCTGTGCAGTACAGTTACATGGGCTGTAAAGCCTGTGTGCGGCTGGATGATGGAATGTCGCCTTGGTTTGACGTCAATATCGGCGTTAAGCAGGGGTGCGTTCTTTCAGCCAGGCTGTTTATCATATATCTGGATAAATGTCTCCAAAGGTTGAACGATATGAATGTGGGAGTCCAGATGGGCGACTCAGTGGTCACTGCTCTGCTCTATGCTGATGATGCAGTCCTGCTGGCATAGTCAGCGACTGACCTGCAGACCCTACTCGACACAATGACAGAAGATTGTAAGAAAAAGGGTCTACGCGTGAATGTGAGCAAAAATAATGCGTCGGCAGGCGGCCGGTCATAAAACTATTGCCAATAACTTCTACAATATGTACTATGAAAGAAGAGTACATATTGTATCGACCCCAAGTAATTGGGATAAGAGTAGGAGAATGATGAATAATGAAATGAAAAAAAAAAACCGTCCGTGTGGTGACAGAGTAAGAATATAATTAACAACCCCTATCTTACCCGTGGGTGATCGTAAGAGACGACTAAGAGAAATAAAACGCATATAACATCTATGCACGAGAAGGAAAACTCGAAACAAAACCCCATGCCAATACGTCTGACCAGCGCGGTATAGTAGATTAATTTCGCTTCCATTACGGAGGAGGCCCGAGCCTAACGGTGGGACATATATGGGCTGTGATGAAATGAAAAAAAATAAGCTCCAAATTGCTGTATCAAATATCAATGTTGACACAATATATTAAGATGGAAATTTCATAAATACAAAACGTCACTTGCAGTTATAATGTATAAAGATATTAAGTGATGGAGTAAGAACCTGATGGAGTATGTCACCACCCATTCTTGACCAACGGGCGATCGTAAAAGACCACTAAGGCATGCAACCGGATAAAATCAAAAGAGAAGAAAAGTTAGAAATATAACCATATGCCAACACGACTAAGTAGTAAATGAGATTTATTACCATTCCATTGTAGAAGATGCTTGAATATCTTTTTAATATTTTGTTTATTATTGTGAAGAAAAAAAATAGCAAGTAACCATTAATCTAGCAGCCTATGGACGTCCACTCTTAGACATGGAGCTCGCAATGAGTATGGCACTTAGAACGGTCCTGTATCACTTGCATCCAACGGCTTAACTCCTACTTTTAAGAATTTGTCAGTCCATCTTGGGCGGGTCGTCCTGAGGATTATAATAATAATAATATAAAGCACCCATTCATTCCTTTCCCGCTCTTACTCTAAGAAATGGCTCATAAGTAAACAGATAATATCATTAAAAAATAAGTAATATAATAATAATTCTTAATAAAACCATATGCCAAAATGTTCAGCCAGAGTGAAATAATAGAACAATTTTCCTCTCCTTACTTTAGGATATATATTTCTTAGCAGTTGGACAAACAAAGCTTATAGAGAATGTAAAAGATATATCTGCAATTTTATGTTTGTTTAGGATAATTTAAAATCAACTTTTATACACATTGAATTATTCATAATTTTGTGAACTCAAAACCAAGCAGCAATAAATAATAGTAATTCTTAATTAAAACTAAAGTTTGGGTACGCTTCGGTGTAAGCGTCAACCTTCCAAAACCGTGGGCGTAGTAGCGTAGTATTATTTATTAAAAGCTCGCTGGAAAGCTAGCTTATAATTAGCTCGTAACTTGCAAGATGAACCAGTACCTATGGGGGTCATGATTCGTAAATCAACTGAAATTTCCAAAGTTTTACAGGAGTTAATTATCAGAATAGCTTAACCGTTGTTAATTTGTATTTGTGTTTAACACATAAAATTCTTAATTGTATTTTATTTAGGTATTTTTTTTTTAACCGCACGGTTTAAATATGCATATATAAGTCTCCTTCTTCTTCTTAGTCCATTCATTCGTGGCAGAACGGTCGTGATCATCATGTAGCATGGAATGAGGCAGATGTTATTCGCTTTACGATATTTCTCCATATTTCTCTGTTTGAGATCATCCTAGTGCACTCATTTAAAGCATCATAAGCATCAAGTAACCATAAGCATCGCATCGGCGCACTTTTTTTTTTTTGTTTTTATGGTGGACCATGGATGTGGTCGCGCCCCGACAAATCGATCCGGGGTGACAAAAGAGGCGGCGCGCAACCCCATGGACCCACCCTGCAAACACCTCTCTTCGCCGTGCGAGCGGGCCACCGGTACCCGATCTTTGTCTTCGGTAGCCCGCCCGGCGGTTTACCACTACCAGTCATGGGTGCCCTACCACGCGGCCTATTGCCTTCCACCTTACCTTGAACAACGAGGCATTCTATGGACTGGCTATCACGTCTGGAAACATGTCCAAAAGAAGCTAGTATGCGAGACTGCACTATAGAAAATAGACGCTGCTTGATGCCGAGTTCTTGAGGTATCGAAACATTGGTTCGGAACTCGGTCTACGATACTCCAAGCATTTTTTTCCAACACCACATCTCCAGCGCGTCTATTTTCTTTTTCTTTTCCAATTCCCATAATGTTCATATTTAAACAGCGTATAGAAATATGGGAAAGATAAGGGTTTGTATGAGCCTAGTTTTTGTGGCCTTCGTAATATTTCGATTCGTTTATATTTTGGATAGCATGAACCGAGTTTTGAACGAATGTTTCTCAAGAACTTTGTATTAATTAGCATCTCTTCTGTATAGTAGTTTTGTCTTAAAAAATGAATATATCTTTCTAGTCATTTTGCCAGAAGTGATCCAGAAATGGTCTTGTAATAGATGGTAGAAGGCACTAGATCGTATAGAGGACTACCACTGTGATGCACCGACCAGATCAATTCGGCTATGGGTTATTTTTTAAACAAGTGTAGTAAGATCTCTCATTGAGAAATATGGCAAGATATCGTACAGTCTCTAAGATACTTTCAGCTATATTATTATCACGACGGCTCTACCAATTGCATACCAACTAAGAAAAGGTGGGTGTCATTTATTTGGTGTTGTACAGATATGTTCTTCATTCTCTTGTTCTTATCGTAATTAATTGGGGTCGACGCAATATTTACTCGTCTTACCTCTACGTAGATATTGCAAAAGTTGTTGCGATAGATATCGCTTAAAGTTTTTCTGGGCAGGACGACGTCTGCCAGGACAGCTAGTACAAATCTAAATGTTGAAGTAAATTTAAAATTAAGTAAATCTTATATCATATGATTTCCTTCAAAAAGTCTACAGTCAATAATAAAATATTTTTTTTTTTTTAAATACTTGAATTTCAAGCAAGTATCCTTTAAGAATTTAATGAAAATGGTTTCAGTAAAAGTTAAACGATACACGTAATATTAAATAAGTTTAACAGATACAAAGTATTGACGTGAAATTTTCGATTTAATAAATATTAGATTAAATTTTATATTGACTCGTTGAGAGGTTTTGTTGGTCGTAAAATTTCGTAAATGAATTTTTATCGTAAAGCATTTGGTTTCCTTAGAAGTTAGGGCGTAATTTAATTTCTTTATTTCATTTCAGGTTATGCCTAATTAAATAAGTTACAACTGAATCTTATAAATCGGTAAGGGTAAATGTGACAAAAAATGAGTTTCATGATCTATTTGAAATAAAACTATTTTTACGGATTCTATCGCGTTCATGGTCTATGGGTTCATGGTGTGCTATCTATGGGGTTGGATGTTTAATAGGTCATATTTTATTATTATTAGCATGTATTATTATTTTAAAACGGAGATAAAAAAGGATGAATCTGCAATATAAAAATAGATTAACGCTTTGTATCGCCCAATTCAACCGATTATTGGATATAGTATTGTTTAAAAATATTTTTGAAGATATGAACACTTAAATTACCAAAATACATTATCATTATCAACTCGAGAAGAAAATTGATTTCCTATATCACGTTGGTCAGACGTACTAGTATAGAGTTACACTTCTCTAAATCTTACATCAGTTACATACATTATTAGTATATTTTATATTTCCATATAATCAAGGAGCAAGAATAGATCCTTGGTCAAATTAACTCTAAAGCCAAAATGTATATAAATTCTAATAACGTAGCATTAGCATTATTAGAAAATAACTGTGGCCTACCAGTAAGACATGGGTCCTCCTTGGTTGCGTCATCGACAGATCGAGACTTACCTGGAAAAGATAATAAAGAATTATAAAAAGTATTTTAACAAACAAAAATTACATATATACATTTTTGTTATTTTGTATTTTGTGGGTAAGTAAAAATATAATTCACCACCCCTATCTATATGAAAAAAGACGATTTATAAGTAAATTGCATAACTGCAAGGGAATGAAACTCGCAACTAATCCCGATGCTAACCTGTCTAACAAGTGTGGTATGAATATATCAATTTGATATTATTGTGGATAAGATTGATACGGCTAAAAGTAGATTTTCATGTAAGAAATCGTCATCATCATTATTATCCTGTTGTTATCCCGATCAATTGTCGTCGATGCAATATATGCTTCCATTGTGCATATCGCAAAAGTTTTGGCAATAGTTTTATGAACATTCGCCTGCATGATCTTAAACGCCTCCTTGGGAATATAAAACGGCATCAGCGGGAGTTCGGCTAGATCATCGATTTGCTTTTAGTAATATTTTAGGATACCCACGATCAATTTAAGGGTTGATAATATTTGTAGTTGCCATCACGCAGTAGTATCTATCAAATATTAAAGTTTAAAATATTTCATTTTATTTTAAATATATATTTGACAATTTATTAAAATGCTTAAAACGCTTAATAGATTTTTTTCATATTTTAAAAGACTGTAAATTACAATAATAAATTTCGATCCATAAAAAATGCCTGTGTGGTGATTAGATTAAGAATAATTAAGAATACTTTGTGCCACAACCCCTTTTTTCCCGCGGTAGTCATAAAAATCGTATTACCAGGAGAAAGTAGCAATCTTTAGAAACTTATGACACGATTGCGAGTTCATATTATAAGTTTTAATCACCTGCCAAGAAAGACGATTCTTATAAGAGAGATCCTTAAGGAGGACTATATTCCACGGTAAATGTCCATAATTGGATAGGCAGATGATTTATCGATGGCTTACAAGCTGGTGGATTGATGATCTAAAGCAGCAACTCGTTGGACGTAGGTGGTAAAAGCTATGTAGTTCTTCATAAAATGCTACATTTTATGAAGAATGCTTTACCAGACGATGAAAAACTACTAAATAAATATTATATTTAGAAATCTATGCTTTACAAATTAATGCAGTCAGTTTTTAAGATTAAAAACTATTGAAATTAATAATTTAAAATATTTTTCTTTTAAATTCTTGTATTTTCCGATGTTGGAAATGAGATTTCTATACATTATTATTATCTCGGCTTATACGGGTGTCCCAAAATTCAACGATAAGCTGGCACCAGCAGGTGGACCTACATATGACTACTCGAGAACAGAAAAGAAAAAAATTCTACCTTGATTTTTTTTTTCATTACGACAAAAAAACCAAAATCTTTAAAAATGGACATCCTTTATTATATTATTAAGTGCTATTGCTACAGTTTTACAAGTAATTCTGTGTTTTTTTTTGTATTGGCAAGGTAAGTAGCCCTACTATCGATCACAACCATTAAAAATTCCAGAATATCTATAGTTTTTACACAAAAATCAATCAAAACTATGTTTTTTTCATAAATTATGTAAGATTTTGACTTTCAGCTCACTTTCACTCATCATAGTGAAAAAAAAAAGTATGGACACTACTGTGGCAAATAGTATTAAAAATTGGCGCAACTAACTACAATTCTAAAATGGTATAACATTCAAGGCAAACTAGCCACAAAAATATACTTAGGTGTACTATTTCAAAATAACAACCATATTTCGAAAATTGTTAGTGTTGATAGTAATCACTTTTACTAAGTAGCCAAAATGTTTTTGTAGCAAGTTCCCAGAATTTGAATGAGACATATGCGTAGTCCGTAGATCCACAGTCTGAATTATTTTATGGCGAAGCTCGTCCAAGGTTGCAATCGGTTTTGTGCAGACTCTGTCCTTTAGACAACCCCAATAGAAAAAGTCCAGGGGATTTAGATCGGGTGAACGGGGTGGCCACAAGATAGGACCAAGTCGCCCGATCCAACGCCCTGGGTACTCTTGGTCTAAGTACTCTCGCACAGGACGGGCATAGTGAGCTGGGCAACCATCGTTTTTAAACCACATGGTTTGCAAATCACTTAAGGGCACATCTTCTAATAATCCTGGCAACTCATTTTGTAAGAAGTTTAAATAACTATTGCCATCTATGTTTCCTTGTAACTCAAAGGGCCCTATCACTTTGCCATTTATTATGCCAGTCCATAGGTTAACCTTAAATTGGTATTGAGATTGTCTTCTCTCACCAGGTGCAGATTTTCATTGTTCCAGCTATGAAGATTGTGAAGATTTAAATATCCATCTTTCTTGCAGGTTGTTTCATCACGACGACGTGACGTTTTAAAATTCTATGTGCAGTACTTTTTGGGATTCCCGTTGCTGCTTGTACAGCACGTACAGAGGTAGTTGAATCGTTTTCTATTTCATTGAGAACTTCTTCATCGTGTTCCGATCTAGGTTTTCCAGCGTTTCGCCTGTCAGATGGTATACAACCCTCCGAAAAAGCTTGATACACGTTAATAAATACGCGATAATCCGGATACCTTTGAAGATTAGGGTACCTTGCTCGATATAATCTGCTAGCAGCGTTGGCATTGCATCGGCATTCTCCATAAATTAGGTGCATATTAGCGTATTCTAACGCTGTGTATGGTAGCGGCATGATGAATGCTAAACACTTGAAAATAAGGCAAAACTTCTTTAAAAAAAACACAAAATCACAGTCTAAAATAATGCCAAGTCAGGTCAATTTCCAGGTCACTTAATTCAATCCAAAAGTCGTCAGTACCAGAGCCACTTTAATTAAAACAGAACGGTGTGCAGTAAACAAAGAAGTAGAGCATACTGACTTGCTGTGCTGCTGAGGACATTAATTACTTCTCCACCTGCATTAATGTTACTAAACAATTAGCATCTATCTATCTCCCTCTAACGTATAATCTCTCTATCTCTGTCCAACTTATTTTATGGACTTATGGACTACGCACATGTCTCATTAAAATTCTGAGAACTTGCTACAAAAACATTTTGGCTACATAGTAAAAGTGATTACTATCAACACTAACAATTTTCGAAATATGGTTGTTATTTTGAAATAGTACACCTAAGTATATTTTTGTGGCTAATTTGTCTAGAATGTTATACCATTTTAGAATTGTAGTTAGATGCGCCAATTTTTAATACTATTTGCCACAGTAGCGTCCATACTTTTTTTTTTCACTATGATGAGTGAAAGTGAGCTGAAAGTCAAAATCTTACATAATTTATGAAAAAAACATAGTTTTGATTGATTTTTGTGTAAAAACTATAGATATTCTGGAATTTTTAATGGTTGTGATCGATAGTAGTGCTACTTACCTTGCCAATACAAAAAAAATCACAGAATTACTTGTAAAACTGTAGCAATAGCACTTAATAATATAATAAAGGATGTCCATTTTTAAAGATTTTGGTTTTTTTGTCGTAATGAAAAAAAAAATCAAGGTAGAATTTTTTTCTTTTCTGTTCTCGAGTAGTCATATGTAGGTCCACCTGCTGGTGCCAGCTTATCGTTGAATTTTGGGACACCCTGTATAAGTCTCACAGCTAGACTCCAGCCCCCTCTATAATGGGAGAGGAAGCTGCTGTACTACGCTGGTTAGACGTATAGGTATAGGACTCTATTTCGAGGTTTACTTCTGATGCTTAGCTGTTATTTGTATAAAATATCACTTTGTCTTCTTTTACGATACCCTTGGGCAAGAAAGGAGCTGGTGAACTATTTTTTTCAGCGTTTTCACTGTACGATATTACAATCAATATTGTCTGTGTGATGACTGATTAAATATATACAGCGTCACGACCTTTCCTATAGGAGCTGTAAAAATCTAATCACCAGAAGAAAATAGCAGAACTTCTTCCTCATCATAATTCTAGATAAGATTAAATTCAACAGTGAACATAGGTAGATGGATAGCTGGATGATGGGAAATTCTTTCTTTCCGAAATGTAGATAGTATAGATAGATATAATATGCACAGGTTGTTTTCGATCATAATACACATAAATGTATATTAGGTATTAATTATTTATAAGTACATCTTTCGTTTCGTTTTAGTAAAGAAAACTTTTGAGCGAGAATTTCCCAACATCAAATTGCCTTACGGTCAATATCGCATACCTACTTATATCTCTGAACCAATGAACGAAATAAAGTATTAATCTCGCAAAATGATATGACAAGTAAAAAAAAATTGATTTATGCCGCCCTTTAATGCGTAAAGTGAACGAAAAATATCTACAAATCATTTTTACTTTAAAAGAAAGAACAAGAAAAAAATCTTTTAAGCGTAAAGTATCGCTAAATATTTGTCGCATCAATGACTTGATTGACTGTTCATCAATCATGAAACAATAAGAGCCTTAGACAACAAACTTTTAGAAAACTTCGAGAAAGCTTTCGTTGCTACTGGTAAAAAAATGATTTTTAAAAGCTTACGCTTCAAAATTTCTAAAAAAAAGAACTTATTCAGCCTTTAAACTAAACTAATCAAAGTATAATAATCAATCTTTTTTCCTTGGTAATATATAAACTTTGAAATTGAAAATATTTTGTGACAATACTCCAGGCGCTTATTGATAAAAAACATCATACTTTTTCGCTCTCACACTAATACAAACATGGTGCTTTATAGTAATAACAGATGTTGAACCTATGGAAGAATTTTTTTCTTACTCAAATACGAAATACTTTAACAAGATACAAAGAACGACGAGGTATTGGGACCGGTAATGAGGCAGAGATAAATAAAGCAAGTATTTCAAGTATATGTATTTTTTAAATTACTGAAATTTAGCATTTAATATGCTTAATTATTTATAAAACCCGATTACGAAATGAAAAATGATGTCACAAGCGGGATTCGAACCCGCGCTTATTGGGATTCCGGCCCAATCGTGCTGCCACTACACCACCGTGACTAATTGTAGGACATGCAAATTTCACTTCGTATCATCGTAATCGGGTTTTATAAATAATTAAGCATATTAAATGCTAAATTTGAGTAATTTAAATAACAAGGTTGTGTCATCGTTTAATACAATTCTAACTGTAAAGTTTTAAGTATTAAGCCTACAACAATGTGTAAACATGGTTAGGTAGATAGCATACCGTCACCTTAAGACGTAAATATGATACGAAGTGAAATTTGCATGTCCTACAATTAGACACGGTGGTGTAGTGGCAGCACGATTGGGCCGGAATCGCAATAGCCGCGGGTTCGAATCCCGCTTGTGACATCATTTATCATAATCGTAATCGGGTTATATGTATTTTTTTCGTCTATTAGCTCAAATTAATAATTATTGGGATTTAATTAAAATCGTGCTATGAGGAGGTCGCTATGAATATTACTAACCCTTTCATTGCTTGTGGGTGTCGTAAAAGACGACTAAGAGCTTAACTTTGACTTGGGCTAAATCAATTTGAAACTGTCTGCTCAACAATTACATTCTCAAAGAGGGTTGACGTCAGGCAGGCGGTCATAAAACTATTACCAATAGCTTTTGTAATATGTACTATGGATGAGATGAGTACATATTGCTTCAACACCAAGTAATTGGGATAAGAGTAGGATGATGATGGATTTAAATTACTGAAATTTAGCATTTAATATGTTTAATTATTAATGACTTCTAATGTTTACGCGAGTATTATACATTTGAAATAAAACTCCTTTTACGGATTCTATCGCGTTTGTATTTGATTTATAATTTCCCGACGTTTCGAACACTTTACAGTGATCATGGTCACGGGAGGACTGAGGTGTCTTACGTCCAATATGTCATTGTTATTACAGAAATTTATTTATATCTACCCTATAAGATATTAAATTTTGACCCACATTTTTATACAAAATTAATACAATTCATTGCCAGTACAAAAAGAGAATGATTCTATATATAAAACACAGTACTATAACAATGTGTAAACATTGTCGGGTAGATAGCATACCGTCACCTTAAGACGTAAATATGATACGAAGTGAAATTTGCATGCCCTACAATTAGTCACGGTGGTGTAGTGGCAGCACGATTGGGCCGGAATCCCAATAGGCGCGGGTTCGAATCCCGCTTGTGACATCATTTTTCACTTCGTAATCGAATTTTATAGATGATGGATTTATTTATCCTGGTCATAAAATTAGTGGAGGGATAACCAGGAAAAATATAGTAGCACTCTCCTATGAATTTGCCAAAAGAGTGCTGATGGGCATTCTCCAGAAAAACTCGTAATACAAGCTATAATCGTTATGGCACTTACTGAGAATAGAAATTTTTATAACCAACAGTGAGGTTAATAAACTGATGAATTGATTGACTTGTCTTGCAGTGCTTAATCAGATGGCTAGTGTTTTTTAAATCTCTTTTATCTAGCTGTGACACTATTCGTTAGGTGTGGTGAGGGAGTAAGAATACAATTCACCACCCCCTATCTTACCCGTGGATGATCGAAAGAAACAAAGGGATATAAAACACACATGTAACACTTAAGCAAGAGAAGGAAAACTCGAAACAAAGCAACCAACACGTCTGACCAGCGTGGTATAGTAGGTCAATTTCCCTCCCATCGTGAAGGAGGCTCGAGCCCAACAGTGGAACATATATGAGCTGAGGTGAATGATGAATGAATGATACTATTCGTTTTAGATTCCCTTACGTCACTAGTAGAACAAAAAGATGTCATTCGCGGTATGCCTAAACAGCTACTACACGCAAAACAATCGATAAGTGACCAATAGAAATAAATTTAAACTATTCATATATTTCAAATAATATGCTGATTGAAATTTCAAACTATCAAATAGTTAAATATTAATGATGATTAATTTGCGTTTCAGTACATTATTGTCGAGTACTGGCCGCAAAACGTGTTCCATAATTAAATTATTATTTAATGCGATCGATTTTATTTGTTTACATTTTACATTAGTTATTCAAAATTAGACACACTGTTTTTACTTAAAAAAAAAAAAGCTTTATTTTAATTTAAGATTTACAGTGTTCTAATGCAGTTATTACAACAGTAGTTTGAATGAATCAAAATGGTTACAGCATGAGTTTATATAATAGTGGTTATAATAGCAGATAATTTTAATAGTGGTAGCACCACACTATTGACAGTTCTCTGTCTACAGCCGCCGGCCAGTCTGTCCGGGATAGTACCACACTCTCGTAGAAGATCGACGTCTGAGTAATGGCAATGTGCTATTACGCTTCGTTCAGTGAGCGAGAGAGCCGGATGCCAAACTGGGGTGTGTTTGGGGTTGGTATTGATAGGCAGCGGCCTAGCTAAACTCTTGGTATTACAAAGGTCCATGGGCAGCAGCGACACTTACCATCAGGTGTGCTGTCAGCTCGTTTGCCACCATAAACAATAAAAAAAATATATAAGGCAAAATTCTTAACATGTGTGTATCTATCTGTACATGGACTCACACAGGCGTCCTCGTATCACGAAAACATGCTTAATCTAATTAGTCGGGCCACCATTAAACTGATACTAATTATCATATTAGCATTAGATATGGTGCTTTGTTTTATGTATTTGGTCTTCATTTATTTTATAGTAATTAAATAATTAAACATATGATATTCAACAGAATTCCAGTGACCAAATATAGCCATACTTTACCTAGTAGCCTGAGTCTACCAATAAGCAAGTAGAAATTTTTAGTGGAAATAGAGACTAACATTATGGTAGAAAGATCATCTTTCTGTAGAAAAATATAAATAAAATTATTTGATATAAATCAAACATTATTTTAGAGAACATATAGATTTTTCACGCCCGGCCCAAAACGATCGGAGCGATTAAAAGGCGTCCTGCTGTTCCTGAATATGCGTTATGAAGAACAAGACTAAAATAATATTTATATGTAACAAAATGTTTCTTTCTAATGGTTGTTTTTAGTTTAATTACACTCCATCACTTAAATAACAATGAGATACTTATACTCACTGCTAATTGAGCAAGTCATTGAAATCGACTCCTTGATATGCTCGCCCTTTCGAGTACTGTAAATCTACCCCAGATCGTAAATCTACCTAGCATAGAGGTCAGAACTTCTTTATTGTAAAATCTCAATATAATCTAAACACTGACAGTATATCTATATTATCAATAAACGATATACAATTCTATTGTGAATAAACAAAAGTGTGCTATAAATTCCCTTACTTTAGTATAAGTAGTGGAGTGTGATTAGACCTAGCACATCAATAAAAGAATTTTTTTATGTACAAATGCTCTCATTCGTGTGATAACATAGCAATAATACAATTCACTATCCTCTTTCTCACCCGTGGGTGATCGTGGGCGATAAATAAAGGACACAATTAAATAATATCAAGAGAAGGAAAAGTTAATATAAAATCGCCTACCAAACCGTTGACCAACGTGGTATACATAGTACGTCAATTCTCCTCTCAGGCTCAAGGAGGCTCAAGAAGGTAAGGAGAAGAACAGTAGGACGTTTATGAGCTGAGATGAAATGCTCTCATAGATGCATCTGCATCTTATTTATCATGCACCTTTTCCTTTAATTAAACTTACTTGGAGTTGAAGAAATATGTCGACTACTTTGAAATATGAAATATGTAGTAGACAGTTTCCTGTCAACAGCCACGGGTCTGTCCATCCGGGGTAGTCTCGCAGAAGATTGACGTCTGAGTAATGGCAATGTGTTTTTGCGCTTCGTTTGGTGAGCGAGAGAGCCAGCAGCCCAACTGGATGGGTTTGGGTTTTATATTGGTAAGCAGCGGCATAGCTACATGCTTGGCATTGCAAAGGTCCATGGGTCCAAAGGTACACGCTCAAAAATGTTATATCATTATTGAAATTCTTTCTATCAATGTAATTCTTCGCATAATTACATATTTTCTTAACCTCCACTAAACTCCAAAAACTTTGACGTTGATATTCAATATTTTCCTATAGATTTTATTTTTAAGACATAGCTAAAATTCATTTAGTATTCATTCAAAAGGTATTTTTTCTTGGTATAACCAAGAAAAAATACCTATTTCCATCTAAAATATCAGGAGAGCAAAATCTTGTAAGAGTAAGTAAGATTCACGTAGCCAATTCACCGATAAAGTAAAACTATAACCGGGTACTTTCTATAAAAAAAAAAATCATTTTGAGTCCTTGTCCCTTTCTTGATAGAATTGTCGGTAACTCCCCCGAACCTTCATGAAACCCTGAATCACTATAAAATAACTCTTTGCCGTGTCTAAAAATAATTGGAGGAAAAAAAGAATGGTAGAAAATCTTATTTAAAAAAAAAAAACTAACCGATCTCAAAAAAGGCAATTCAGTCGCAATCATGAGAAATAACGACACAGCTCTATAAACATTCAACGTGAAGCCTAAATATCATCTTATACCTTTTTAGTTCTAAGGACATTGTTTATTTTATATACGTGAACCATTTCGACGGCCTATGATATTTTTATTGGGAGGTGAACGAAAACGATTTTGTCCCTTCTGTTTATTGTGTTTTAACTTTAGTGAATGGTTAGAATTTTTATGTTGAATTTTATCGTCCCATTCGAACGTATACCACTTCAGGTATCATAATGGCTACTTGAATTTCAACTAATGTTTCTATTGTTACTGTATCGATAGTAATATGGTTATCGTTTATCAATAAAACGTTTTTTTTTTACGGCAATCAGTTTGTAATAAGGAAAATAGCATGTGAGGTTATATTTTTAATAAAATAAAACTAATGACTTCTAATGTTTACGCGAGTATTACACATTTGAAATAAAACTACTTTTACGGATTCTATAGCGTTTGTATTTGATTTATAATTTCCCGACGTTTCGAACACTTTACAGTGATCATGGTCACGGGAGGACTCCAGTGACCATGATCACCGTAAAGTGTTCGAAACGTCGGACAATTATAAATCAAATACAAACGCGATAGAATCCGTAAAAGTAGTTTTATTTCAAAAAAATAAAACTAAGCATATTTAGTCTCTGAAAATATTATGTAATGTATTTTCAGACAGTCTAATCTTGGACATACTCAAGTCTATTGGAGAATAATACACATTATGAGTCACCTTTTTTTTGTATTATTTTATGGTCTGGTTACATCCCGCCTGTTTCAATCGGGACGACGAAAGGGTAGCCCGAGGCCAACACCCCAGCGTATTTTCTCTTAGCGCCATTGGACTAGACACTGGTCGGTTTCTTAACTTAATGAGCTTTGCTATCCATTCCTCTTGATGCTTCCTTAACTGGTATTTACGATTTCCATAAGGATAATTGATTCAAAAATTGTATGTATGTGCGTATCTGTGTATGTATTTTTAAGCCATCACGAGAACTTAATGTATGTTTAAATATATTATTAAAACGGATTTAATTAAGCACATGGGCGGTGACAGTGGCGGAGTATTATCGCAATCTTATTTTTATTCCTCTTTAAAATAAATATTTCATTCAAAATAATTGCATTCATTAGTAATTAAATCTGCAAATAAGATTTTTAAAGACACTGTATATGCCTCTAGTCTCCTCCACACTAGAAGAGTTGTTTACTTACTATAATATCACACTGGTCAGACCCGTTAATATAGGACTTTATTTTGAGATTTCCTTCTCTGGCATAGATGTTACATCCACGTCATAATATCCTTTAATCATGTAACACCCAAATAAAATCGAAACAAGGCAAGGCAAATTCCATATAAACCTTACGCCAACTCGTCAGGTCGACGAGACGAACCTACAATGAGACTGAAGAGAAGAACACAGAGGGGTAAGTTACTATAATTATAATATAGCTAATCATCATCATCGTAATCATCTCAGCTCATATATGTCCCATTATTAGGCTCGAGCCTCCTCCATAATGAGAGGGAAAATAACCCATTATACCGCGCTGGTCAGACGTGTTGGTATATGGTTTTTTTTTCGAGTTTTCCTTCTTTTGTATTAACATCTATATGTATAATATATATATATATATATATATATATATATATATATATATATATATATATATATATATATATATATATATATATATATATATATATATATATATATATATATATATATATATATATATATATATATATATATATATATATATGGCTAATAATTCAAGTTAGTTTTTAAAATGAATAAAACAGGAAAATACAGTCACGTAATTTCATTATATATGAATCTCTTACATTCTAAGCTTAAGCTTTCTATGTTACGTCAAGTAACAGCCCTTCAATGCATTATACATAAGTTAGGCATGAAGGAGTTTAGTGAAAATATCAAAATATAAATGTGTATGTATGGAATAAATAAAATATACGTCCTTGGCATACTTAGGAGTGTTAGTGATATCTAAATATAAGTGTTAAACGATGCGGTATTTTGTTTCGTAAAGTCGGTCTAGCATATTGATGGTGATCGATAATTTTATACGGTTATAAAAATAATACTGACTCGTTGATTTGTTTTTTTTTATAGCTTACGGTGGCAAACAAATAGACAGCACACCTGATGGTAAGTGTCACACTCGTTTTGCGTGCGAAAGCCGAATTCGGCGCGATAAGGGCGTTTGCCTCTGCGTATGTTCTTAGGCGAAATTTTTGCGAAACTATTCAGTAAGCTAATAAGGCGGTAAGAGGAAGGTTCGGTACGCTTTTTGCAGGGTTTGTGGATTCCTATTACTACGGCTTGTTTCCATTGACATGGAAATATACAGTTGGCTATTGTGGCGTTAATTATAGATGTTAAAATAATGAGTAGTGAGAGGGGGAAGAGTTTAATTACTCTGTTTGAAATGCCGTCCGAACCTGGGGATTTCCTAGGTAGGAGGGCCTTGACAATCGTTCCCACCTCGTCAGTTGTTACTGGCGGGGTAGGTTCGTCGGTAGTGTCGGTAGTGGTGGGTGTACGCGATGTATAACGCTCCACCTCGCTATTAACTAGTTCGGTGTGTCGCGCGTTTATGTTTTGTGTGCTTGACGTACATTGCTGCTCAAGGCTAGCTGCCAAGCATTCGGACTTTTCTTCGTCCTCGAACGCTGGAGGTTGATCAGGGCGGGTGAGTGGTGGCATTGTGGACACTGTGTCCTTTTTGAATGCACTTTTAGTTTATTTTTATTGCGTACTAGATTCACCTATGCCATCACATATGGTGTACGCTACGGAAAAAGATTATCGTTAGATTTAAATTAAGCGGTCATATACTAGTCTGAGAGAAGGGAAACTCGAAACAAAATCCTATACCAACACGTCTGACCAGCGTGGTGTAGTAAGTCAATTACACTCCCATTATAGAGGAGGCTTGAACCCATTAGTGAAACATATATGAGCTTAGATGATACTAGTCTGTGTACTTCTTCTCACAGCTTAGCCTGCTTAAAGCTCATTTTCCCAAACAACTATTATCCTAAGAGAACAGAAAGATTATCGAGATAATAGTATGCTTTGTGTTAATTTAGGAAATTACTAATCTATATGTCAATTTTTATCCAAATTATCAAACCTACACATTTATAATATTAGTAACCTATACCTAACCTATATACCTCTGCTCAATCCTGCGGTATTATATGCGTATTATAGATCATCATCATTCTCCTACTCCTATCCCAATTACTTGGGGTCGATACAATATGTACTCTTCTTTCATAGTACATATTGTAAAAGTTATTGGTAATAGTGTTATGACCGGCCGCCTGCCAGACGTCAACCCTCCATGGGAATGTAATTGTTGACCAAACGGCAACAGATGAAGTTGACCCAGGGCGCTATAAGACTCTTAGTCGTCTTTTACATCCACGAGCAAAGCAAGGATTGGTAGTATTTGTGGTCGCTACCACACAGCCATGCGTATTATAGGTATGATACTTAAAAAAAAAAAAAACAAATAAACAATAAAATATATACACATTAATCAAACTGTGGTAGGTATTAATATAGTACATATTGTCTATATCGATGTCCAATTTTGGCTCCTATTCTGCGGTCTCAGACCATTGTAGCGAGTGAGGTTGAACGGTTTTGGCAGAGCATAATTGATTTTTGTTGAAACATAATTTGTTAATTAAAAAAAACTAACAATATGTAAACGAGAAAATTAAATATAATTGATTGAATTAAGCGATACATGGCGGAAATCCATTATTATTATAAAATGGAGGAGAGGAAGGAAGATCCATCACTTTCCCACGGTTAATTAATATACCATACACCTCAAGAAAAGAAGGAATGCGGGATGGGATCAAGGTGGAATAGGAAATAAGGAAATCTTAATCCTGTGAAGAGCACCACCTCCAGAACTTCAACATGCAATTTTCCGCAGAACTTCGAATAAAGATTCGACACGTGTTTCGCCTTTAAACGACGCATCCTCAGGACGGTTCGGCTTCAAATGCAATTAGTAGAACACAATGAGTTTTAATTGATTAGATGTGGTTACCTTGATCTATTCTCGCAGCTCAAGAATGCATAGAAGAACTAACATATGTAAGCAGATAAAAAGACTGCAATAAGGATACAATTATTACTACCACTTGCCCGTGGAAGTTGTAAAAATTGGCTAAGGATTTCAACTGAAGAGTGGACAGCATCTCTTTCCTGGGTAACGTTAAGATCTGAATGCTATCACAAAATCACACCAAACTATCCTTTTAATGTAATTGTGTACACTGCGAAAAGCTAAATGATGAAGAAACGTAAGATAAGATATATGAGAAATATATTTGGTAATAAAAGTATCAGAATGTGAACACACTGAAAAAGAGCTAACAGGAAAGGCTTAAAGGAATTGTATCCATAACACTAAATAAATTTAAAAACATATTCGACAGGTAAATTTTATGGTATGATATTAGATCCTAATTTTTATTAAAATATTGTAGAATAAACCATAGACAAACATAAACATTTTAATTGGAACAAACAACATTTTAAAATATTATGTAATTATATGTTTCAAAATACATTTTAAAATGTTATAGGTGTCATTTAAATATTTAGTGCTCACGGTTCTTTTTATCTAATGCTGTGTGGTAGCGGTTACGAATACTACCAATCCTTACATTGCTCGTGGATGTCGTAAAAGACGACTAAGAGCCTTATGATGACCTGGGCCAACACCATCTGATGTCGTTTGGTCAACATTTACATTCCCAATGAGGGTTGACGTCTAGCAGGCGACCGATCATAAAACTATTATCAATAACTTTTACAATATGTTCTAAGAAACAAGAATACATATTGTATCGACCCCAAGTAATTAGGATAAGAGTAGGAGAACGATGATGGTTCTTACTTATAATGATTGCTTACTTATTCTATCAACTACTAATTATTTCACATAGTAAAAATAATAAAACGTAACCAAATACTTCTTTCGCATAATAATAAAAATAATAAATAAAATACATTATATCATTATCTGCTCATATATGTCCCACTATCGTATTCGAGTCTCCTACTCAATAGGAATGAAATTGATCTACAATATCACGCTGGTCAGGCAGATTGATGTATTTTATTTCCAATTTTTATTCTCTTGCATAAATGTTATTTGCATATTCCTATGCCTTAGTCATATTTTACTACACCCATGGCAAAGAAGAAGGTTAGTGACCTGTATTTTACTCAATCACTACTTAAAAAAAATTAACACGTTATAAATATAATTTAATAATTCTATTTAGATTTTGTATAGTTGCCAAATTCATTCATCATCATTCTTATTATATACTTGAGGTTCTTATCTTTATGTATATAATTCTACTGTACGTGTGTATGTCACTGAATTACTCCTAAAAGGCTGGACGGAATTTGTTTTTTTTTTTTTAAATTACTGAAATTTAGCATTTAATATGCTTAAATATTTATAAAACCCGATTACGAAGCGAAAAATGATGTCACACGCGGGATTCGAAACCGCGCCTATTGGGATTCTGGCCCAATCGTGCTGCCACTACACCACCGTGACTTATTGTAGGACATGCAAATTTGGCTTCGTATCATATTTATGTCTTAAGGTGATGGTATGCCATCTGCCCGACAATGTTTACACATTGTTATAGGCTTAATACTTCAAACTTTGCAGTTAGAATTGTATTAAACGATGACACAACCTTTTTATTTAAATTACTGAAATTTAGCATTTAATATGCTTAATTATTTATAAAACCCGATTACGAAGCGAAAAAATTTGTTAAATTTTTTTGTGTCTTCGAGGGGATTCAAGAATGGTTTAGATTTGCAATTGGACCCAGTAGGAGGCGCCGTTGTTGGTATTGGGATGATATTTTCTATGTATACTCCAATGGGTCCCTAGATAATTTCAAAACATAATTGGACCCGGAAGATAGCAGAATGACGTCTGCCGTGACAGCTAGTTATATATATACATTACTTGATTGGATATCAAGTAATATAATAATCCATCATACATCGTTCATATTGCAAATGTTATTGACAATAATTTTATGATCGGCCGTTGCCTGACAGTATACTTGCCAAACTATCACTCCCAATTTTTTTTTCTCAACCCATATATGGCCCACTGCTGAGATTAAGTCTGTTATATAGTGCAAGCGAAAATAACCTATTATTACACTATGTAGGTGGTTTGGCAAAGGGCTTTATCTCAAGTTTTTCCTTTTTAAGCACAGATGTTATGTGCATATATTCCTTAGTCGTACCTATTATTCACTTAGTATAATATATATATATATATATATATATATATATATATATATATATATATATATATCTGTGGAGTTAGGCTGACCGATCGCATTCGTAACGACGACGTAAGAGAGCGAGTTGGTATGAAAGAGTGTATTGGTGTAAAGATGCGAAAGGGATTGCTGCGATGGTTCGGACATGTGGAAAGAATGCCGAACGAACGTCTGGTTAAGAAGATACACAATGCGAAAGTGGAAGGATGTAGGTACCGGGGGAGACCGAGACTTACCTAACTAGACCAGATTGGTCACGTACTAAGGAAGGTGGAGTCAAGAGTCTCAGAAACCGGCGAGCGTGTATGAAGAGAATTATGAATGTTGAGGAAGTGAGTAAAGTATGCAAGGATATAGTTCTCTGGCACTCTGTTCTCTCTGCCTACCCTGCAAGGGATATGGCGTGATGATATGTATGTATATATATATCCCTTTTTCCAACCCCTAAGAAAAAAGTAGTGAATTATATTTTAACTCCATTATCACAGGGCAAAATCATTAATAGAGCTATAAATAAAATGCCTTGAATAAGAACGTCGTTCATTTTTATATGTGTAACTGTTCAACGACTATCGGACGTGTTCTAGTGGGGTTTTGCGGTTTTCCAAACACTATATAAAATTTTATACGAGAGATTAACCAAGGCTATGTATATTAGTGTTGTGAGATCAAATTGACTGCAACTAACATACTAACTCATAATGTTTTAAAATTACTGAAAAAAAATTTGTTGTAGAACCATGTTGTTGACAGTTTTCTCTATTGTCGCGGGCCGACCGAAGTAGTACCATACTCTCGCAGAAAATCGACGTCTGAGTAATGGCCACTTGCTATTGCGCTTCGTTCGGTGAGCGAGAGCCGGCAGCGCAACTGGATGAGTTCGGGGTTTGTATTGGTAGGCAGCGGCCTAACTATACCTTTGGTATTGCAGAGATCCATGGGCGCCTGTAACACTTACCATCAAGTGTGCTGTTTGCTCGTTTGCCACCATAAGAAATAAAATAAAAATAGCTTTTAATACGCTAGGTTATTCAAATAACTGAAATTTAGCATTTAATATACTTGATTATTTATAAAAACTTGATTACGAGCGAAAAGTGATTGTCACATATGGGATATGAACCCACACTTATTGGAAATCTGTTCCAATCGAGCTGCCACTTACACCAATATGAACTGTTGCATGACATTCAATCTTAGCCTCGTATTATATTTTTGTCTTTAAATGAGACGTGTAAATATAAAATATGAGTAATAAATGATATGAGTATAAATATTATTAATATTAAAATAAGAGTGCAAAATTTTGACTCTGTCATTAAGAATAGACTTAGCTCAAATGAAAAATAAAGTAATACGCAAGCACCGGAGCTCAGTTAGGATCCTTAGTTTCCCTTTATCCGCTCTTTTTTTTTTCATTATTTATTAATTATTTTTATTATATTTAAATATGTCTTTCAAAAAAACTAAGCAAAATTCGGTCATCCAGATATTATTCTTTAAAAGACTAGATTTCTAACAAATTTTAGTACCTAATGTGATACTGCACCTTTTGAATACAACCACAATATGGGTATTATGGATTATTCCGTGGAGATAAACGTCGTGTTAGACAGACAAGTTTCCCTGAGGGCTGACGCTCGATAATACATAGTCTGATAGTACTTGTTGAATATGAACGAAGGGTTAGAGGGAAGTTTGTTTTAATTTAATATAAGACACATTCTTTGAATATTATAATAGAGAGAAAATGTAAAAAAAATGAATCTCTATTTTTATATTAGAAATTGTGAAAATATTTTATGTTTAAGTTTATTATTTAATATAGCTATTTTCATAATCATCTATCCATTAGCCTGTTGGACATAGGCCTCCCTACGAGAATGCCACTCAAAATAGTCATGTACCATCGGCATCCAACGGTTGCCTGCAATATTTATAATGTCGTCAGTCCACCTAATGAAGGGTCGTCCTACGCTGCATCGTCTGTGGTCACCATCATCATCACCACCACCATCACGAGTAATCTCATGTAAATACAGGTACCTACTTCAAATACATGTATAAAGTATAAATATAGAGAGTGAAAAACAAAGTTCTAATCGTGTCTATTATAAAAAAGTTCTAATCGTATCTATTATAAAAATGTTCTAATCGTATCTATTATAAAATTGTTCTAATCGTATCTATTATAAAAAAAATCTAATCGTATCTATTATAAAATTGTTCTAATCATATCTATTATAAAAATGTTCTAATCGTATCTATTATAAAAAAGTTCTAATCGTATCTATTATAAAAATGTTCTAATCGTATCTATTATAAAAATGTTCTAATCGTATCTATTATAAAAATGTTCTAATCATATCTATTATAAAAATGTTCTAATCGTATCTATTATGAATAAGGTAAATTTTACATTAATTCTATATAACTTCATTTATTTATGAAATTAGCTTTCATCATCATTTTTTTATTGAGGCCTTCTTAATATAGCCAGAGTAATTATTACTTTGTAACGTCTTAATAGTCAAATTCCAGTCTGCATTCGTATTATTATTTCTACTTTTCACCAAATAAGTATATTTTCTACAACAAAACAAAGATATCTCATTTTATTATCAATAATATTGTACCTATTATAAATTTGGTTAGTCACCTCTGTTTGCGAAAGTGACCAAATTATAAAAACTCCTTCTTAAACGACTTTCCTTCCTGTTATATGATTACCAATTCTATTACAAGCTATATAAGTACTTTTTTTTATAGACACCACTCAACACTAAGGAAATAATCCTTATATTGCAGGGGGCTTTATAAACATGCAATGAACGCAGACTAACTACAGAACAACATTTTGAAGATCGCACAAAGCATTGTCGATTGGGAATCGAACCAAAGTCACTGGCGTAGAACGTCGATATCATAACCATTACGCCATCTGTGTATACATTGTTATATTAAATAAAATAAAATTTATAATTCTTCACTATCATAACCATTGAACTAAATAAAATAAAATTTATTTTATATATCAGATAACATTGGTTTAACTTATTCAGCTACACCATTTCACATTCACATTTTAAGCATAATCTTTAAACATTCACATGTATTTTGTTTGTTCATACCTTTTGCCTCGTGGTACGGATGAGTAAATTCGCTCGAGAGACTTGTCAAAAGGTTGCCCTCAATCTAAGATCCAATCTTACGAGTCACGAATCGCAAGGCGTCAGTATCTATTGACCCATGCCGTGTTTTATAAAATTCCAACATACTTCAGTAAATACGAATATTCAATGGAAATAAAATACACTATTGTTATTTATTGTGTAAAATACTTGCATATTTATGTTTTATTTTGATTTTATCATTAATCATCATCATCATCACAGGCCATAAATATCCCACTATTGGGCTCGGGCCTCTTCCGTAATGGGAGGGAAATTAGCCTACTATACCACGCTGGTCAGACGTGTTGGTATAGGGTTTTGCTTCGAGTTTTCCTTCTCTCGCATAGATGTTATATGCGCTTTATATCCCTTAGTGGTCTTTTAAAATCACGCATGGGTAAGATATAGGGTGGTGAATAGTATTCTTACTCCGTCACCACACGGAATATCATTAATAGTATAGTGATATTCTTGATTGAAATTAATAATAGAATAAGCATAGCTAGAATTTACCACGAAGTTTCACCGCTACGCTAAGGAATAGAATGAAGATATAATCTGTGGAGTTAGATAACCATTTAACTCTACAGACTGAATTTACTTCAAGTTGTTTCATTAATTAAAACAAAGACAACAGAACTAACCCGCTTGGGTCTAGTAACAAGTTTAGTAGGAACACTTACTTAATGCCAAATCTTACCAGTGCAGTTTGCAATCTTATTGTTATTGTCAGTGGACATAAACAGACAGAAAATTGTGTTGACAGTTTTCTGTCTGTTTATGTCACAGGTTGTTACAGTCACAGGCTGATTCGTCCGGGGTAGTGCCATAATCTCGCAGAATACCAATATCTGAGCAGAATGGCAATATGGTGCTGGGTTTCATTAGGTAAGCGAGCCGGAAGCTCAATTTTCTGAGTGGGTTTTAGGTTTTATTAGTAGGCAGCAACCTAGCTATATCCCTGGTATTACAAAGGGCCCATGGGCGGCAGTAAGACTTACTATCAGGGTTACTGCTTGCTCGTTTACCACCAAGAGAAATTAAAAAAAGGTTATCATGTATTTGTAATATACTATTACACCTTTAATCCATTTATCCACCAGCTCATGGATGTCCGCTATGAGAGAGGCCGTGGCTGTCACCGTGTGATAACGAAGTAAGAATATAATTAACCATTTAACTTGCCCGTGGGTGTCATAAAAGGCTAATAGGGGATATAACATACATATAGTATCTATGAAAGCGTAGGAAAACTTGAAATAAAATTATATACATATCAGTCCGATCAGCGTCGTATAGTAGGTCAATTTCGCTCCCATTGAGGAGGGTGGTAGTGGACGTATTTGAGCCAAAATGCTTTATGATATAGTCAAATATATATAAATTATATAGATAAATTCATGATACAGTCGAGAGGCCTGTATATGCCTGTGTGTAACCAAGGGAGAAATGCGATAAAATTCGTAAAAATATTTTATTTCATATGTGTACGTGAGTAATAGTCAGTGAGTAGTAACAATTCTTTGTTTTGCAGTTTGTGAATATCACTTTATTGATTTTTGCAGCTGGTTCATACTTTCCATCATCATCATCATCATCATTACAGCCCATAAATGTCCCACTGTTGGGCTCGGGCCTCCTCCATAATGGGAGGGAAATTAACCTACTATACCGCGCTGGTCAGACGTGTTGGTATAGGGTTTTGTTTCGAGTTTTACTTCTCTCGCATAGATGTTACATGCGTTTTATATCCCTTAGTCGTCTCTTACGATCACCCACGGGCAAGATATGGGGTGGTGAATAGTATTCTTACTTCGTCACCACACGGAAATATCCACTTATCTTAAAGTTTATTTATTTTAAATGATATAAAATTGTCATACGCAACGTGGAAAGCTTTACAAAAATCACTTTGGACTTAGCATCTACACATCTTTGATTCTTTTCGCCCTAGGATTTATTCTGGCGACCCTGATGCTGACAATGAGGAACACATCAAAAATATTCCCTTTCACGTAAAAAGACCTAAACGATAATCAGCTCTTTATTGAGAGGGAAATCGCGTAATAAATATACAAAAGAACTGTACAGAATTCAGAACTATATCTATCATTTTTAAAGTTTCTTAAAATACAGAGCGATGAACTCCACGTAAGAGAAAGAAAATAAAGTAAAATAAGTTTTAGTAGCGATCAGATGACGCTCTCTTCGAATTCTAGATGCGGGTGCTCAAGTTGGTAAACTTTTCAAACATAAAAAAAAAACTACGTACTCGACGAACAGGTTACATAAAAAAAAATCTTTCCTAAATTCTTTTTAAACGTCAATCTTATTCTACTAAGTAAACAGAAATGTTAAGAATGATTACAAATTACTTTGAGAGGAATTTACGTTAGAATCTTGAATATTTCCGCCGACTGATGATTCTTGAAACACAAGAATGCCTTAAATGTAACCTTTTTTTTATATAAGATTCGCGAATTGTTTTGAAAATTAAGATGTTAAAACCACAAAATTCCTTCGTTATAACATATTTTATCTTAGTTTAAGTGTTTTATATTTAACTCTTTATTCTTGAGGGATTAAAATCTTAACATAACTATACTTCGCTTTACATACACGTATTATCCACATCCCATTTAAATAAAGATAGTATTTTTTGTCATATTGCACGCCTCATAAGCGAAGAGTTGAGGTGATGTTCTACTCCCAATATATGAAAATCAAGGACACATACATACATATCATCACGCCATATCCCTTGCAGGGTAGGCAGAGAGAACAGAGTGCCAGAGAACTCTATCCTTGCATACTTCACTCGCTTCTTCAACATTCATAATTCTCTTCATACACGCTCGCCGGTTTCGGAGATTCTTGACTCCACCTTCTTTCAGTACGTGACCAATCTGGTCTAGGTAGGTGAGTCTCGGTCTCCCTCGGTACCTACATCCTTACACTTTCGGATTGTATATCTTCTTAACCAGACGTTCGTTCGGCATTCTTTCCACATGTCCGAACCATCGAAGCATTCCCTTTCGCATCTTTACACCAATACTTTCTTTCATACCTACTTGCTCTCTTACGTCGTCGTTGCGAATGCGGTCGGTCACACACTGCACTTTATCATACATATGTCAAGAAAAATATTCGTTTAAACGTATTGCACGCCTCATAAGCGAAGCGTTGAGTTATTGCTCTACTCTCGACATATGAAAATCAAGCACTTTTCAAACATAAAAATTATTGTAATTTTCGCACATTGCAATTATAGCATAATATTATAATATATATGTCAAGATAAAACATTCATTTAAACGTATTTGAAATTTTTAAAAAGCAATTATTTTGTTTAAAGTAAGAAATTAGTTGATTAAAAAAATATTTGAAGACGTTGGAGAAAATATTTTGTATCTGGCAGGATCACGACCGTAAAAATGAATGTATCGAAGTTTTTCTTTTATTTAAAGCTTCATAATCGCAACGCGCTGTTTCCTTTCGAAAATGGCTTGGTAATTCATTGCCGCTTAATTGCAATTAATAAAAAACTAAACTGCTTAGTATTTAGTGTATGTATACCTTATGAAAATTGCGTTCGTTTACTTTTTTTTTGTTCGTCCAATTAGGACAGGCAAAGGAAATAAATCCCATTCAGCCTATACAGCTATGTTTAGCTCTACGTCGAGAATGGCACGAAATTTCAAAAGTATTTCTTTTCTTTCATTACAAGCTTATATTCAGTTTTACCTATCCCGTTGTATGTAATCAAATCTTGCAAGTTAAATTTGCTCCACTTCCCGGTTTCCGACTGAGCTGAAATTTAGCATGCATATATAAATCGGATGACAATGCAATAGTATTGTGACATAGAGCTGATCTGATGATAGACCAGACCTGGAAGCTGGCCATAGGAACTCCGTAATTAAACGACGCAAACTCATCAAGTTTAGACTCGTTTGATTTATCTTGTCGAGTACTTTGAGACTATATAGTGACTAGGGTCTGACGATGGATTTAGAAGCTGGCCATAGGAACTCCGTAATTAAACGACGCAACCCCATCGAAATTGGACTTATTTGATTCGTCTTGGTGAGTACTTTAATACTATATGGAAACCAGGGTCTGATCATGGACCTGGAAGCTAGCCATAGGAACTCCGTAATTAAACGACGCAACCTTATCGAGTTTCGGCTCCTTTGATTTATCTTGTCGAGTACTATGATACTATATGGTAACTAGGGTCTGATGATTGACCTGGAAGCGAGCCATAGGAACTCCGTAATTAAACGACGCAACTCCATCGAGTTTGGACTCGTTTGATTCGTCTCGACGAGTACTTCGATACACATACATACATATCATCACGTGATATCCCTTGCAAGGTAGGTAGAGAGAACAGAGTGCCAGAGAACTCTATCCTTGCATACTTCACTCGCTTCCTCAACATTCATAATTCTCTTCATACACGCTCGCCGGTTTCGGAGACTCTTGACTCCACCTTCCTTCAGTACATGACCGATCTGGTCTGGGTAGGTTAGTCTCGGTCTCCCCCGGTACCTACATCCTTCCACTTTCGCATTGTATATCTTCTTAACCAGACGTTCGTTCGGCATTCTTTCCACATATCCGAACCATCGGAGCATTCACTTTCGCATCTTTACACCAATACTCTCTTTCATGCCTACTCGCTCTCTTACGTCGTCGTTACGAATGCGGTCGGTCAGCCTTACTCCACAGATTTTTCGCAGAGGTCGCATTTCGACCGCATTAATTTTACTTTCATACTCTTTTCTGCATACCCAACTCTCGCTTCCATACAGTAATGTTGGGACAAGCACTGCGTTATGTATTGCTACACGTGCCTTCTGGCTGAGGTGGTGGCTACCGAGAAGTTGCCCCAACGCTCCGTTCACTCTATTTCCCGCATTCACTCTTCGCTCTATATCAGTGGTGTACCTTCCATCTCGGCTAAATCCACATCTAAGATATAAAAATTCATCCACTTGCTCTAGTACATCATTACCTATTGTTACTCTTACATTTGTTCTGGCTTCATCTCTTTCAAAGACCATATTTTGGTTTTGTTCACATTCACGCGTAGACCCCTTTGTGAGTACTTTGATACTATATGGTAACTAGGGTCTAATGTTGGACCTGGAAGCTAGCCATAGGAAAAAGAAGGTGCTAAATGTGCTTAATCATACCATCAAAATGTAACACACTTTTATTTATAAAATTGAAACTGTGATAGAAACGGGAAGATTTAATAATTATGTTGTAAAGTTTTAGTGTTAAAAATATATAATTATGTACGATATGGAATTATTTTGTAGTAGACGAAGAAGCTTAATTATCGTTAAAGGTTACAATGAACTTATAAAGTGTTATATGTCTTATTAGAGTTAATTTATTTTTAACTTTTTATTTTATTTTATTAGCAAATAATAAAAGCTTGTTTTTAAAAAAGGCTTTTTTCTTTAATTTAATTTTTATTTCTGGCACTGACTAATAGTAAATGATAAATAATATAAAAAATTATGAGGCGTGCACTTTTGGATTTTCCAAATTATTTGTTATTATTTCATAATATGTGTAGCATAGTAATAACAACGAAATTAATCTTAGCGGTAAACCACATTTCTGATGGCATACTATTTCCAACTATGAATATCTAGACTTTAAAAAAAATAGCCATCTCGTCTATATTCTATGAGAATATGACACTACGCCGAACAAGCTGACACACATATGAGTGCAGCAGAAAACTGTGAACTTATTAATAGAAGCTTATAAAACTCAACGCACTTCTTTAGAAACCAACTATGGTCCTCAGTCACACACTACTAAAACCACCTAGGGTGAGGAAAAAATGGCGTACATCCACATAGGTTACCAAACTTAGCATTTTCTTATTTATGATGGTGGCAAACGAGCAAGTAGCACATTTGATGATAATTAATAGGTATTTCCGTTCATGGACTTTTGTAATATTAGAAACGGTTCACTATCTTTTGGATAAAAAGTGCCCCTTTTAAACTTCGTTTAAAGAAAGACAACTCATAATGCTCGGAAAATACAGCAGCAGATAGTTTATCCCAGATCCTATGCCCAAATGTGAGAAAGAGTCGCTGAAAATGTACAGTTAAAGGTTGTAACGTTTCCAGGTGAAATGGATGAATCCTGATACGTTGTCAAGCGCTACAGCGGTAATAAGATGATGGTGGTACTAAGTTAAACAGTTTCTCAATCCTTCCTATCACCATTTGGGCAGACCACTGCTACCTAGTTCTTTAGTGGCAAAACTATCGCCACTAAGACACCTTTAGCTTGTTGTCTTACCTTATTAACATTGCAATCATCTCAGCTCATATATGTCCCACTGCTGGGCTCGAGCCTCCTCCAAAATGGAAGGGAAATTGACCTACTATACCACGCTGGTCAGACGTGTTGGTATAGGATTTTATTTCGAGTTTTACTTTTCTAGCCTATGCTAGACATCTATATGTTATATGCATTTTATATCCCTTAGTCTTCTCTTACTATCACCCACGGGAAAGATAGGGTTGTGGTGTTTTTGTATTCTTACTCCGTCACCACACGGACGAATGTCGCAATACAAGAGAGATATAGCGAGACCGTAGTACTTCTAACCTAAAACAACTAAGATATATCATCTAAAATAATCAATTCACTCTAATTATAACCTCTCATAACAGCACTCTACGCAATTATCCATCAGTGAACGAGATTCCCTTAGTTAGGGTTGTCGACCGTAAGGACTTAAGTACCCGTAAATATTGCGGTCGTAATTTAAGCCGTGTTTTTGAATATTTTCGAAATTCTCAACACAGCCATCCTTATTTAATTTATTTAATAATCCTTACGTTAAATAACTAATGAGATTTTCGAGGAGTTCCTTTGATAGATACCTTTCGGTACTTTATTTTTAAAAAGACCTATTTGCCTATGGAATCAATACTTGTATTGGAAACGAATATACAGGCATACAATTAACGGATACAAATTATACCCATCCTTAGAAAAATATTTTTTGGATCGCACAAACTTTTTTTTTTGTGACTAATCCCACCACACATTACCACCATTGTAACTCCTGTAAGCTGGGATCCACACATTTTAAGGTTACTCTCAAGCACTCCCGGGAAATGATTTTAATTGTCTTGAAACCCGCAACAAAATTATTTAGAAAAATTAAAGAGGAGGAGTTAGAAAAGAGTGATTCCACTTCCCTTCTAGGACTAGAACTGCGAAAGAGATAAAATTGAGACCGCCACATTTGGCACTTGGTCATATATAAATTCTAGTAGTCGCACTACTGAGAACATTTTGCTTGTAACCATAAACAGGCCAACTAGTCCGGAATAGTATCACAATTTCGTAGAAAATCGACTTCCGAGTAATAAACTAGCGCACTACGTTCAATGAATGAGAGAATTGGAGACTCATTTCCTATTTTATGGTATGCAGCGACCTGACTATACAGCTAGTACAGCAGAGACAATACGGTAGAAATCATATACCACCAGGTCGACTGTTTGCTGGTCTACCATCAAAGATAGTATAAAAGTGCATGTTATTTTTCTAGTATTATCTGAATTGTCTTTTAAGTCGAGCGATAAAATCTATATACAACATTTGTACCTATGTGGTGATGGAATAAGAATTTCACCACCTCTGTCTTTCTCGTAAGTGTCGTAAAAAAGCTAAGCGATCATTAGGAGAACGTGCAGAAACACTCTCCTGTGTAACACGTGTCAAGTATGGTATTTTTACCTTTTCACGAGGTAGCCTACCCTCAACAATGAATCTTAATAGGCTGAGGAGGGATATAGCACATAATAAATAAATATTTTTTCTAGATAGTGACCATCTAATCGCCACAGAACATTTCTTTTTTTTTTGCGTTGGACTATGGAGGTGTTCGTGCCCTGCCAAATCGGTCCGAGGCGACGGAAAAGGCGCCGCGCAACCCTATAGACCCACCCTGCAAATACCTCTCTTCGCCGTGCGAGCGGGCCACCGGTACCCGATCTTTGTCTTCGGTGGAACGGCCACAAACCAAAGGAATTATATTCTAAGATTAGAGCTCTTTTAAATGATGTAGAGAAATCACATGAGGAATCACCGCTGGTTGGCAGAAGTGTAGTTTATCTAGTTGTTAATAAAATATAAAAATACTACTAATAATTAAAAGGATTGCGCTAGTTTTCTTTTTTTTTATTGCTTTTGGCAACAAATGAGCAAGCAGTACACCTGATGTTAAGTGTTACTGCCGCCCATGGACCTTTACGGCCGCTGCCTACCAATACAAATCCACATAGTTAAGCTGTTGGCTCTCTCGCTCACTAAACAAAGCGCAAAAGCATATTGCCATTACTCAGACGTCGATCTTCTGCGAGCATGTGGTACTACCTCGGACGGACCGGCCCGCGGCTGTAGACAGAGAACTGTCAACAGTGTGGTCCTATTCGAGTTGTCGGCATAACCTGCAAACGTTGTGTACGTATGTTTAGTGGATTATTCTATCATCTCTATGTAGCAGTATAGTCCTTCATGATACTCAAGTTCAACGGTTTAAGGTGCTTGCCCATGTACACGTGTATATGATTCGAATCCTAGAGATATGAGTAGCAGTCTGTTGGTCTCTTCTATTTATCTATTTATATACCTTTTTTTTATGGTGGACACGCCAAATCGGTCCGGGGTGACGGAAGAGGCGGCGCGTGACCCCATAGACCCACCGCGCAACTCCTGTCTTCGCCGTGCGAGCGAGCCACCGGTACCCGTTTTTTGTCTTCGGTGGCCATCTATTTATATACCTAATATGATGTATAGAAAAATAAGCAAAACAAAATAAGATTGATAAGTAATAGATAATAATTGATAACGTATTATTTTATGAGAATATAAAACTCATCAGTCTATCTTGTTAAGTACTTCCTATGTGCTTATAATATCATTTGACAGCCCTACATATGGCTACCGCTCAAGATCCATTAATATGAGGGTCCTTCACACGTCTAGCAATTACAATAGCCTTCTTTGTCCTTGGTGACGGGTATTAATTGACAAATCGCTCGCCCTTTAATTGATGGCAAAGTCAAAAGCAGACACTTTGACAGATCGTAGGAAAGAATGGCGTCCTGTCGGTTACATATGGATTGATTGTTGTGGGAGAAAGAAAAGGTAAGCTTAACACAGTTTGAATAGGAGGCAAATTTACGTACGATTTATTTGTACCTTCTAATTTATTTTAGTACAATCTATTTTAAGCTTACATCGACGTATGACGAAATTATAAGCAAAAATGTAATATGCGAATATTTTGTCTGCCCCAATTAGTGGTCTACTATTCCTTACAGTTGTTAAAATTAAGAGCGATCATCAGAAGAGATCATTAAGAAAATATAGCAGTAGCATTCTCTAACGAAACTTGAAACATTAACTATAGTCCACCATAATCTCCCTTGGAAAGACCCATGTCCAACAGTCGAAGTCTTAAAGCTGAAGTAATATTTCGGCTATTAATTAAATTTAAAAAAGTTTTTAAATAAATAAATCTCATGTAATTAATTATCATCATTATTAGCCTGCCCTCATCGCGCAAATAGGGTGCCATATAACATGCCCTTAAGTGCCATAAAGTCTGGTCAATCATCATTCAAACCACTTTATTTATCACTGATGCTACTATCAGACTTCATAAGCGGATCTCAATCTCTGCGAAGTTTTCAATAGTGGCCTGCTTTAGGATTATAATAGAGCCTCTTCATCTACCTAAGGGAAACTTGATGATAAAGGGTATTCAGGTATCAAAAGAAGCTAAAGTAAAAGAATATTAATCAATAAAATTACATCAATAGAATTATAAAGTTATTTAAATTGCTTCTACTAATAGTTCCTTATAGGACCGGTTATAGGGAATTAATATACACATTGAAATCCCTACTAATATATAAATGCGAATGTAAGTATGTTTGTTACGTTTTCACGCTAAAACTACTCAACCGATCATCATGAAACATTGTACACATATTCTTGAAGGTATTAAAAGTAACATAGGATATTTTTTTTTTTTAAATATCAAAATTTTTATATCAAAAATAAAAAAATTGTTTGTCAATAAATCTCAAAATCTAGCTTCTTCAACGCCATCTAGCAGTCCAGTAATGAAGTTCCAACCCTTTTTTTTTTTTTTTTTTTTTTGTGGGTGGGTTACGGTCGGCACACTCCTCGCACCACTCCGTCCGGGGTGACAGAGGGGCGTAAGCACGCGCACCCGTAACCCACCCGTGACGTCGCCTTCATCGTTGGGCCAACCACCGGAGCAGAGTGACTTGACGTCAGTGGTTGGCCCGACGGAATACCCCTGAGGAGTACCCTCTCCTCGACCGACGTCCCCCCCTTTGGGTAGGATGTCGGTCTTTCCTCACGCGGTCGGCCTCTCGGCGGGTGACGGACTAATTCCCCGATCCAGTCACCCGCGGCCTCGGCTAGGGCGGCATCAGGCGCAAGTAATCGCGCCTGCGCCGCCCCAGTCGCCGGCGGCGGCTCGCGTCGTCGAGGAGACGCTCCTCGCGCACGCGCTCCGCCGCCTCCTTCCGCGAGACTACTGCCTCGCAGAAGGATGCGACCGCGTCCCAGTTCCTGACGCTGTCGAGCATCGCCCTGGCGATGGTCGGCAGCGTCAGGTCAGCACCGATGATTGCGACGAGTTCACGACGCTGCTCTGCCCAAGCAGCACAAACCTCGAGCGTATGCTGCGCCGTGTCCTCGTCGCAATCGCAGTGGTGGCAGGACGGTGTACTCTCCCTCCTTACGACCGTGTGCAGGTATTTGGCGAAGCATCCATGCCCCGTCAAAACCTGCAACAGTCGGAAGGAGAGCACCCCGTGCCGCCGTTTTAGCCACTGCATCAGCACCGGCCGGAAGGCCTCCACGGTCCGCACACCGAACCGAGGCCTCTCCAGCCGGACTGCCCAACGGGCAATGACGTCGCGGCGGGCGTCGACGCGCCAGGTGGTGTGCTCCCTCAACGAGACCACACCGCCCTCCGCTCGCACCCCCAACATCCGCCGATACAAACCGGCGAGCATTTCCGCTTCCAGGTCCCATGGAGGGGTCCCGGCCAACAGACACGCTGCCTCCGTCGACACCGTGCGGTACCCGCGTATGGCCCTGACCGCCATGGCCCTCTGTGGTCGCCACAGAAGAGCCCTGATGAAGTTCCAACCCTGAGTATTGTAATACCGTTGCACTGTATTACCGACGGTCAAAAATAAAAATAGTGGATCAAAAATTTTAGGAAAGTAACCTTTTACGCGGGCGAAGCTGCGGGCAGAAGCTAGTGCTTAATAAACGTACAAGGAAACGATACTATTTTACAAATAAAATTAATTAATGCATCAATTAAATGATATTAATGTGATATTCATATTGAATTATTACCATATTCTCTCAATAATAATTAGCTTCATACCGAATCCTTTTCAGTGTGATAACGAAGTAAGAATTTAATATATCATAGCTGTATATTCTTTTTCATAGGTGTCGTATAAAAAAAGACGACACTTAGACTAATTAAGGTCATATTATTAATTCAATATTTTTCCATGTGTGTTATTATCCGTGTGGTGACGGAGTAAGAATACAATTCACCACCCCCCTATATTGCCCGTGGTTGATCGTATGAGACGACTTAAAGATATAAAACGTATATAACATCTATATAAGAGAAGGAAATCTCGAAACAAAACCCTATACCGACACGTCTGATCAGCGCGGTATAGTAGGTTAATTTCCCTACCATTAAGGAGGAGGCCCGAGCCCAACAGTAGGACATGTATGGACTGTGATGATGATGATATTAATTCAATAAAAAGCAAGGAAAAGAAAAAATTGTACACTATTGCATATTAAACTCATTTCCTTTCCATCGAGAAAGCGGTTAGTGCGTGACAATGTGACGTTTACAGACGGCGAAGAATAACGAAAATCATCTTTCAATATCCATTTATCAGCCTATGAACATCCATATTGTGGTATAAGTTCTTTCGCTATCAGTAAATAGTTTCATGAATAATAAATCAAAGATAGAGTCAACCTTGGTTTAATTTATCAGGCGAAAATACAATAACATTTATTCTCTTTAAATATCCCTTAGCCTACCCACAAAAATAAAATAAGTGGTTAATTGTACCCATACTTTGGTATCAAACAGAATAAATATATAACACTTTTTACTTTCGACTGCACAAATGGCGTAGTGATTAAGATACCCTTCCGTGATAGTGCTATGAGTTCAATTCCTACGCAGGACAATAATTTGTCCGATCCACTAACTGTTGTTCTGAGTCTGAGTTAATAATATTTTTTCTGTTTTAATTATATGTTTGTAAAATCACCCAATACAAGAATTATTTCCTTAGAGAAGGGTGGTGTTTAAAAAAGAAAGAAAAAACTTAACCTAAAGTTTGATTCTATAATGAAGTACGGCTACCGAACCCATGTTCATTCATCATCTATTTATTTTGAAAACTAAAAACCCTAATCCAAATGATAATGCAAAAACTATATCGCCACTAAGATACACAAAGGGGCAGGCCAAAATCACTATATGAACTCGTATTACCCGCCCGTAATGCGTTGTCACACAAAACATAAAAGCTTGAAACAAAAAAGTCACAATTTCTACAAAACAGTATATCACCCACAATCATTTATCAGAATATAACTAGTGGGGCGGAATGGAATACATTGGCTTGGACATTTTGTCGGTGTACGCTTTTTGCTATTTTTCTGTTATTTTTTTTTGCACAAAGCTGTTTTCTGTGCCGCTATGAGTCCAGTTTTGCAGATATTTTCTCCTAAAATTTCTGTGAATTGATTTTTTTTTTGGTCGGTTTTGAAACTTTTGGCAATGGAGGCTGACTTGCTTCTGTAGAATCGTAAAGTGGCTAAAAGATATTATCGTTATAATAGTACGCTTAAAAATATACACCAGCGCAATGGGTAACTTAAAATCACTTTAGTTAGAATATTGATTACATGAGTTTTTATTATCATACATACATACATACATATCATCACGCCATATCCCTTGCAGGGTAGGCAGAGAGAACAGAGTGCCAGAGAACTCTATCCTTGCATACTTCACTCTCTTCCTCAACATTCATAATTCTCTTCATACACGCTCGCCGGTTTCGGAGACTCTTGACTCCACCTTCCTTCAGTACATGACCGATCTGGTCTAGGAAGGTTAGTCTCGGTCGCCCCCGGTACCTACATCCTACATCCACAATACTACAATAGTTTTTTTATTATCAGTATTAGCGAAACACCTATGTGGTGACGAAATTTGTCGCTATCCCTTACTTTCCAATGGAAGTATAAAATACCAGCGAATGAATTGTCAGAACAATAGCTATCAGCACTTTCGTAGGGAAATTAAATCACCAAGTGCTACCGCCAATTTTTCAGCCAAGCGTTGGGCGCAATTATAATAGGAAGCTTATTATCAAACAGTTAGCATCGATGGTTATTTAAATAAATACAAACTTATTTTCATTTCATAACAATTATATGAAAATTTATTTTTATCTCATCATTCTCCTACTCTTATCCCAACTAATTGGGGTCGATACAATATGTACTCTTGTTTTATAGTACATATTGTAAAAGTTATTGGCAATAGTTTTATGACCTGCCGCCTGCCAGATGTCAACCCTCCTTGGGAATGTAATTGTTGACCAAACAACATCAGATGGAGTTGGCCCAGGTCGTCGTCACGAGCAATGTAAGGGTTGGTAGTATTCGTAGCCGCTACCATAGAGCATTTATTTTTATCTAATTATAAATAAAATAAATCTATTTATTTAATTACATTTGTATTTTAATTAATAATGTAATTGATTGTGTATTCAGTACTCAGTTTATTAACACTAATATCCATGATTTCAATTCTGCGTGTGCTAATCAATTAAAAATACAATTCACCACTCATTCCCATACTCGCATGTATCATTAAAGACAGCTAAAAGTTTTACATCGACCTGGACTAACTGCAGTTGATGTCGTCTGGTCAACAATTGTATGTCCAAGGAGGTCTGACGTTGGACAGGCGGCTAATCACAAAACTAAGATCTTAAATCTTTACAATAAGTATGCCATTAGGGAGCAAAATGCATATTGCAAAAAATTTAAGAAGACAATTTATAAAAATTCGATTCTAATTCAATATTAGTAAATACATACATACATATCATCACGCCATATCCCTTGCAGGGTAGGCAGAGAGAACAGAGTGCCAGAGAACTCTATCCTTGCATACTTCACTCGCTTCCTCAACATTCATAATTCTCTTCATACACGCTCGCCGATTTCGGAGACTCTTGACTCCACCTTCCTTTAGTACGTGACCAATCTGGTCTAGGTAGGTGAGTCTCGGTCTCCCCCGGTACCTACATCCTTCCACTTTCGCATTGTATATCTTCTTAACCAGACGTATTAGTAAATAAGAATACTAATTCCAAATAAAATTTTCGTATAAGAGTATTACTCTACTCTACTCTACTCTACTTATCTACTCTACTCTACTTATAAGAGTATTACTCTTTATTTTCACCGTTTCTAACAAGTTATTTTTCTTTGAGTGATAACGGTATCATCACTTTATATGCTGGACCAAATTATAGACTTTAGCAACAAAAAAAAATATCAGAAAAAACATGCCTACCTTACCAGTACATTTGTAGAAAGTTCTTGTATCGTTAGAATATCAATGTGATACAACCCAAAACTTCTATCTTCGTTACTGTATTCTAAATGTTTTTGTGAGTTAAGACTCGAATTCCTAAGTGAAACTTGCAAAGTGAATTCCTGATCCGTGGTTGTCTAGAGTAACCCGTGACCTCGCCTAAAGAAAGATTGAATTAATTAGTGTGGTAGAAGCGCCTCCAGCATTTAATAAGTTCGAAGAATAAGAAAAGTTTTTTGATGAAAGAAATTAGGATAACATGGATTTTCTTAACGAATTGTCTTTATAAGAACATATAGACAAATAAACTACGCGCGTTCAGTAAATTTGTTTTATTCTGAACCATTTATTTCTTTTGTTACATCAATTTTAGTATTCAAACAATTACTAAGATCTGAAATAAAACTACTATATGGATTCTTTCGCGTTTGTATTTGATTTTTAATTGCCCAACGTTTCGAACACTTTACAGTGATCTGTCAAAACAAAACAAAAAAACAACAAAACAAAACACCTTTGTCTTCCCGTGACCATCACGGGAAGACAAAGGTGTTTTACGCGCAATAAGTCAGTGTTTTACAAAAAAAATATATCTACCCTATAAATTATTAAATTTTGCCCCACATTTTTAATATAAATTCATCGCCAGTACAAAAAGAAAATGATTAAATAAAAAAAATTAAAATATTTTTTTTGATAGTTTTTTCTAAAATAGTCAACTGCCACAATAATAATTATCATAAATTAAATGTTTTAATAATAACAGATCATAAACAATATTATATAAACGTGACCATGATCACTGTAAAGTGCTCGAAACGTCGGGAAATTAAAAATCAAATACAAACGCGATATAATCCGTAAAAGTAGTTTTGTTTCAAATGTGTAATACTCGCGTAAAAATCATTATGTTACGAAGATCATTTATAATTATACTGTTATATTCAGTCGTTAGTAGTTAGTTTATTAAAGATCATCATCATCACAGCCCACACATGTCCTACTGTTGGGACTCGGGCCTCCTCCGTAATGGGAGGAAAATTAACCTACTATACCGCGCTGGTCAGACGTATTGGTATAGGGTTTTGTTTCGAGTTTTCCTTCTATTGTATAGATATTATATGCGTTTTATATCCTTTAGTCGTCTCTTACGATCACCCACGGGTAAGATAGGGAGTAGTGAATTATATTTATTAAAAGATTAGCATTTTCATATAAATAAAGAAAATATGTTTGCGAAACAATGGACAAAATCTTATCCTTACTAATATTATAAATGCGAAAGTAACTCTCTCTGTCTGTCGCTCTTTCACGCCAAAACTACTGAACGGATCTAAATGAAATATGGTACACAGATAGTTTAGAGCCTGATAAAGGACATAGGCTACTTTTTAATGCAAAAAAGGGTTGTACAGAGTGGATGAAAAGTTGCAAGGAATTATCTTAATTTTTAAAGCCAGAAGTTTGAAACTTATGTTTAGGCTATTCATTAGATATAAACAAATATGACATTAAAATTTCGTAAAAAAGTATCCTTAAGGAGTATAATAAAAATAGGGAATGAAAAACTTTAGGAAAGTAATCTTTTACGCGGGCGAAGCCGCGGGCAGAAAATAAATGAAGAAAACATATGTTTTAAAATTCTATGAGGTTCAACCTACCTTAAAGACGATACGGGTCTTTAAAGTGTGCTAGCATTTGCGCTTCATAAAACATAATGAAACATTCACCGTAAGCAAATATTTATTCAACCGAGGTAAAAGTATCTTAGGCCTACGTTTTATATGTAATTATTTCCGGTGTGCAGAGTTTTAATATACTTGATTGTAAATTTGAAACGGTGAGGTTAATATAAACATTTACTATTGATTTTTTTTTCTAGGTGATTCTCTTAAGTGGCAGCATGAGTTATAGAATTTTTTTACTTTATCAATATTTTATTTTATTGCTTATGGTGGCCAACGAGCAGACAGTACACCTGATGGTAACTGTCACTGCCACCCGTGGACCTTTGCAATATCAAGGGTATAGCTAGGCCGCTACCTACTAATACAAACCCCAGACCCACCCCAATTGGGCTTCCGGCTCTCCCGCTCACCGAACGAAGCGCAATTCTGCGAGAGTGTGGTACTACCCCGGATGGACCGGCCCGAGGCTGTATACAGAGAACTGTCCACAGCGTGGTCGTACCTCTTTTAGACTAGAAATCTAGAAGAACTAGAGGATCTAGAAGAAATTATATAAATCTTATACTCGAGTGTTTGATTACGTAATGGCAATAAAGAAAGATTTCTTTTTTATCAATATTCATAAACTTTTTCTCTTTCAATGGCCATTTATTAACAAAGTCATGTTTTCAATTAAAAATTGGAAATATAGACCTTCTAGTTGTGAATTTTATTAATAAGCCTATATTTTCCTTAGGTACGGTATGAGTTAATCGGGTCCCTGTGGCCCGCTCGCACGGCGAAGAGAGAGGAGTTTTACGGTGGGTCTATGGGGTCACGCGCCGCCTTCTCCGTCACCCCGGACCGATTGGGTGGGGCGAGACGCATCCATAGTCCACCAAAAAAAAAAAAAGGTACGGTATGAGTACTGACGACAAGGACTGGGTTCCGATGGCCCACTCGCACGGTGTGGAGAGGTACATTGCGAGGCGGGTCTATGGAGTCGCGCGCCGCTTCATCTGTCGCCTAGGACGGATTTAGCGGAGTGTGACCAGACCATACCCCATGGCACAAAAAGAAATAGGTACGGTATGACTAAAATAAAACTGTTAATATTATTAATGTTCAAGTATTATTGTCTAATTTGCATTACTTAAATACACGTAGATAACCCTTAAAAATTTTTTTTACATTTATCGAGGTGAAGACGCCACCCCAGACCTTGATTAGTTCCAGGTAAACAGTTTTCTGGGTTAATTTTACACAGAATAGCTTATCTAGTTTAGACATTTTTAAGTAACTTTGTACACAGAAAAGGTTGCCTATAATGACTGACCTAATAATATACAGTAGATATATATATATATATATATATATATATATATATATATATATATATATATATATATATATATATATATATATATATATATATATGTATATGTATATATAAATTCTTACAAGACAGTTGGTTCCCCCCACCCGGCAGCAGCCGAAACGTATAAATAGCCGCGGGGTAAGCGATAGTAAGCGGGTAGCGGGTCATTCTCGCTATCGGATTCGGACCGGCTTTAACTACCTCCTGTCGTTATATTTAATTTAAATTCATGGTGTTATTTGTTCATTTGTCAGATTTCTTTATTAAAAGTGATTTTCCCTTAGCTAATATTATTCATCTTTTTAAAAAATTAAATCCACTTCTGGTTCGTAAATATATATATATATTTATATATATATATATATATATATATATATATATATATATATATATATATATATATATATATATATATATATATATATATATATATATATATATTACTTCTAACGTATATATGTAATCTATATATCAATGAATAAAACTGTGAATATAAGGTGAAGTAGTGGTAGCAAACGAGCTTTTTAAAACTAGTCATGATTTTATATTAGAGAACATTTTTTTTATTGCTCTTGTTGACTAACAAGCAAGCAGCACACCTAATGGTAAGTTTTATTGTAGCCCATGGACCTTTTTAATACCAGCTAGGCCACTGCCTATACCAATTTAAACCCCAAACCCACCCCAAAAGTTAGGCTGCTGCTCTCGCGCTCACCGATGTCGATTTTGACGGCTGTATTTAGAGAACTGTCAACAGTATGGTTTTATCACTCTTAAAGGATTTATACTCGTGTGTACATATTTGAAATCACCATAGTAATAGTATCTAGCTGGGGCGTTGACGGGGGATGGTACCCGAAAGGGTAACCCGCCGGGCTGGCCACGGAAGGCAAGGAAGCGGTACCAGTGGCCGGCCCAATGGCGATGGGGAGGGAATACGGTGGGTTATGGGGCCACGCGATGCCCTTCCGTCGCCCCGGGCGGTACGGGCGACGTGTGACCGGGCCATAGCCTACCAAAAAAATAGTAATAGTATCTAAATCTATTGTACGGCGTCGGCTACAAATATTACCAACATTTATATTAGTGGAGGTTATTGTGAAAGACGACTAAGAGCGTTCATTCAACTTAAGGCATTACTGCCTATAGAAATTTTCTTCCATATATTGCGTAGATCCCTAGTATTTGGAATAAGAGTAAGGTGGTGATGATAATGATATTAATCTTAATATATATAAATTACGCGTCATGTTGTTTGTCCGCGATGGACTCCTAAGGTACTTAACCGATTTTAATTAAATTTGCACAGCATGTGTAGTTTGATCCAACTTAAAAGATAGCTTCCATCTCAATTTATAGTCGCAATATTATTTTATTGCAAATGATCTGTCTATTATTATTTGACAGTCACAATTATTTGTTATCTCCAAGCGATTCTAACAGATGGCGGTATCTGTTGACTGGATTCAGTAAGTATTTAATAGATGGCGCTATGTTAAACGTACAAACATTTCATATAAGCTACAATTTATCAGCATAACCTCCACGTATTACTGAGGCTACCTTAGCCACAGCAACGCGTGGCCGAGTCTGCTAGTGTTATATAAATATCACGATTAATAACAAAATCACTGCAAACGGTAAATTATTATAAAGCGGTCTAACACAAGTTTCCGTTATTCTAACGCTGGGCCACCAAAGATTAAGACCAAAGAAGTTCAAGTGGCCCAAACGCACGGCGTCGAGAGATACATGAAGGGCGGGTCTATGGGGTCGCACGCCGTTCTTTCTATCGCTTCGGACAGAATTAATGGGGTGTATCTAAAACATATAGACCGCCGCCAAATAAAAAGCTAAAATTACGCTGTTTTTTTTTTCGACTCGCAATTGATTTAATAAGCCTGAACGTAATTTATATCTATCAAATTATAATATACATAATATATAGTATTTCTTTATCAAGTATATTTCAATGTATTATTGTAGATTTAAGTACCGGGGGAGACCGAGGCTAACTTACCTAGACAAGATTGGTCACGTACTAAAGGAAGGTGGAGTCAAGAGTCTCCGAAACCGACGAGCGTGTATGAAGAGATTATGAACGTTGAGGAAGCGAGTGAAGTATGCAAGGATAAAGTTCTTTGGCACTCTGTTCTCTCTGCCTAACCTGCAAGGGATATGGCGTGATGATATGAATGTATGTATTATTGTGGAATAATACAATAAAATATACTTTAAAACATCCTTTGTTCTAAATGTATTTTAATAATAAACAAACATTATACAAATTGCCTTGGGCGTGGATTTGATATACTAATGTCTTTACAAGTAAAAGATTTTCGCTACCCCTTAAGGGTACATAAAACTGATATACATTTACGGCTGGGACTCCGTGGTACGGTATCCGAAGCTGCCAAAAACAAACTTGGCAACCTTAAATGTACACAAAATTTTCAACAAAGGTAAATTATGCAGCGAAGGGGTACTATCCCAGAAACCTCCACGCGGTGTACCCTGGGTGCGGGCGGCGGTCCCCAGTTCTTCTGTTGTACTGTCGTCCGTAGCGAATATCTGCGCGATTTCGCTCCTACTCTACTACAGTCGTAGTAGAGGATATAGGACGCGAAATATTGGGACGGGCTCAGTCACTCATTCATTTGAGGGCTGGGCAGGCACATGCCACCGCCCACACATCGTAAACCTGGTATCTTGCTTCAAGACACGTTGTTTTGAGGCGTAGTATCAGGAGCGAGGGTCTTGGCTTAACCGCCCGGACCGCGAGGAAGACAACCTCTATAAAGAGTTCGAAGTAACATTCGGACTCGGAAATCACCCAGAATCTTAAGTTCTGGCGTGCGGCGAGAAGATGCATGGCAGATGGGTTGTTCTGTCGTTAGCACGCTCCAGCCAGGGCACCGGCTGACCCCCTGGTTGGTAAATGTAGGCTTGCCCGGGTATAGGGATCTCTGCCCGGGTCGACGTCTTGTATCTCCCATTCTCGTGGGTATAAATATGGATACTACAAATTTAAAATTAAAAAACGACGGGGATCGCAGTGATCCTCACCCCAAGGCCCGGTCAAGCCGATCAAAAACTGACCAAGACGACGCCTCGTCCTCAGGACTTGAGGCGTCCGCCGAGGGCCCGGCACAAACCGTGGAGGCCCAGAAGAAGAAGAGGAGGTCGCCTCGAAAGTCTCGGGGCAACGGCCTGAGCCACAAAAGGCGGCTGGAGGAGCGGCGAGCGCGCAGGGAGGCTGCCGCCGCTGAAGAGAAGAAGGACGGTAGACTCGCAGCAGAGCCGTCGACGGACGAGGGCGACAGCGATGTCGCAGAGCCGTCCGAAGACGAGGGCGGCGGATCTACCGTCAGAATGGACGAGGGCGGTGATATTCCCGCAGGGCCGTCCAAAAAGGACAGTGGGTCGGCTGGTGAAGGCCCCACTAGGTCGTCGGCGCGTCTAGCAGCAAAGACGCCGCCGGCGACCGCGACTAAGAAGGAGGAGGCCCTCCCCTCGCAGGTGCGAAAGCGCCCCCTGAGTAAGGGAGGCAGCTCGAGCGCCGAGACCGAGGGGAGCGTGGCCAACATGCCTCCACCCAAGATCCAGGCCTCCCGAAGAGGGCGAGGGACCTCGGTCATGGAAAGGGCGGCGGCGGTCGCTGTCCGCGCCGGCGAGGCCACGGATCTGCAGGCCGAAAATGTCCGCCTTAGAGGCGAGATGTCAGGCCTGCGGACCCGAAACCGGAACCTGGGCGACATGCTGGCGGAAATGCGTCGGGCAAACCGCCAGCTGTTGATAGACGTGGCCGACCTCAAGGCGCAGGTGGCGCTGTTCGTGTCACCCGCGCCAGCCGCGCTATCGGCCAGGACCGGCTACTCGGCGGCCGCTGCGGCGCCAAAGCCGCCTCGCGCTGCGGCGCCGACGACGTTGGGTGATGGCGTCACGGTCACACCCGTCCCCGCGGCGAGGAAGACGCCTGCCGCCGCGAAGCGCGCGCCGCCGGCTAACGCTGGCGCGGTCGCCGCGGCGAAACTGCCTGTCCCGGTGGTGAGGTTGACGCCTCTCCCCGCGGACCGCTTGCCGCCGGCTAGCGCCCCTGCGGCGCCAAAGCCGCCAGGCGCCGCGGAGCAGGCCCCTGGAGGGGCTCAGCCGACCCCGACGCTGGAGGTGGGAGGCTTGTCGGACGAGGCCCTCGCCAAAATCATCAACGCAGTTGGCAAACTCGTTGATGCGCGTGTGGCCGTTCTGGAGGCAAGACTGCCTCCAGAACCACGTGTCCGACCGCCCTTAGCCGCGGATAAGCGGCCGCATGTGGCACCAGCCCCCGCCCCGCTGCCTTGTCAGGGTGGCCGCGTGGGGAGCTACGCCGCGGCCGCGGCCGGGCCTAAGCCCAAAGGCCCCGGCCCAGCTCCGAAGGGACCCGCCCTGAGGAGGAAGACGGCTCCGGCTCCTGCCGGACCGCTGAAGTCGCCCGCAACAACACCGCCGGCGACGACCAGCGAGGCCGCGACGAGGCCTTCCGCGTCCGGCACGACTGCCGTACTCGAACAGGGTTGGCAGGTAGCCGAACGCGACAGAAGGAGTCGCGGCCAAAGGAGGAGAGCGGAGGCCAAGCGCGCCGCTGAGGTCCCCGCTCCTCAGGCAGGAGCCGGACGGAAGAAGAGACCGCGCAAGGGGCTCAAGTCGCCGAAGACGGCCGCAGTGGTGATCACTGTGCTGCCCGAGGCGGCCGAGAAGGGCCTCAGCTACGAGGCCGTCTTGAGGAAGGCCCGGCGGGAGCTAGACGTCTCCGATATTGGAGGCGTCGAAGCCAGGACCCGCAAGGCCCGGACGGGGGCTCGAATTCTCGAGTTCCCAGGGGCCGAGGGCGCCAAGACGGCTGACAGCGTGGCCGAGAAGCTGAGAGGTTTGTTCGCCGAGGAGGGTGGCATCAAGATCGCCAGGCCCGTCAAGTGCGCCGAAATGCGCATTTCGGGTTTGGACGATTCAGTGACGGTGGAAGACATCCGGGAGGCTATTGCCTCGAAAACCGGGTGTCCCATAGACACCGTCCGGGTCGGTGCCATTCGTCCCGGTCCGGGTGGCGTAGGTGCTGCCTGGGCGCAGTGCCCGGTGGAGTCGGTCAGGCAACTGGCCGGCTCAGGCAGGCTCCTCGTGGGCTGGAGCTCGGCGCGGGTAACCGTGCTTGAGCACCGGCCCGCGAGGTGCTACAAGTGCATGGCGGTCGGACACACTCGACCGACGTGCACTAATTGCTTCGACTGCGGCGGATTGTGTTTCCGCTGCGGTCAGACCGGGCACGTGGCGGCATCTTGCGCCGCCCCGCCCCACTGCCCCGCGTGTGCGGCGGGCAATAAGCCCGCCAAGCACCGCATGGGCTCTGGGGCGTGCAAACCTCCAGCTTCGGCCCCAAAGGCGCGGGGCGGCCCTACGACCACGGCCGCTCCCGCTCCTAGCGCGGTCCGATCGCCCGCTGGCGAGGAGGTCATGGATACAACCCGATAATGGGTACACCATCCATACACCTCCTCCTGCAGGCCAACACCAACCACTCCGCCGGAGCGCAGGATCTCCTCCTGCAATCCATGGCGGAGTGGTCGATTGGTGCAGCCGTAGTCGCGGAACCGTACGCCGTGCCTGATCGCCCCAATTGGGTGGTCAGTCGAAACGGTACCGCGGCAATCGTCGTCTCAACGCAGCGACACTTCCCGTCCTTGTCCCTTTTGGATAGGGGCGAGGAATTTGTCGCGGCGGAGTGGGGAGGGGTCACGCTCTACAGCGTATACCTCTCCCCCACTAGGAGGATGGATGATTTCGGGGCCTCACTCACCACCTTGGAGGCCTCGATACGGCGACTGGCACCGGGCCTCGTCCTGGTCCTGGGGGACTTTAACGCCAAATCCACGGCGTGGGGGTCCCCTACGACGGACGACCGCGGGCGGGCGGTCAACGAGTGGGCGGCTTCACTGGGCCTCTGTGTTCTGAACAGAGGCTCGGTGAACACGTGTGTGCGGCGGCAGGGCGGGTCGATAGTGGACTTGTCGTTCGCTAGCCCCGCTGTCGCGCCACGGGTGAGGAACTGGAGTGTCCTGGAGGAGGCGGAGACCCTGTCGGACCACCGGTACATCCGGATGGAGGTCTCCCCCCGGGAACCCGGTAGGGGTCACAGGGCGGACGGAGCTCCCGCGTTTCCGCGGTGGGCTGTGGGTCGTCTTGACAGGGATCTACTGGCGGAGGCGGCCATTGTCAGCACGTGGCTGTCCTCACCACCCCCAGCGGACGGAGTGGACGCTGAGGCTGTCCGCATTCGCAGTGCGTTAACGCAGATCTGCGATGCGGCCATGCCCAGAGTGCGGCGGCGTCCACCTCCGAGGCAGGGGGTCTACTGGTGGTCCCCAAGACTGGCGGACCTTCGTGCGGCGTGTATCAGTGCCCGAAGGTCCTACACCCGCAGCCGGCGGCGTCACCGCGACGTCGAGCGGGAGGGCCAGCTGTACGAGGCGTACCGCAGTGCGCGGACTGCCTTTCGGCTGGCCATCCGAGCCGCCAAGGGCGCGAGTTGGCAGGAGATGTTGGACGGTCTCGACCGTGACCCCTGGGGTCGCCCATATCGCGCGGCGCTGAACAAGCTTCGCGCGCGGGCCCCCCCCCTCACCGAGACCCTCCAGCCTGACTTCCTTCGTAGGGTGGTCGAGGAGCTGTTTCCACGGCAGTCGGAACACACGCCCCCGGTCATGGCTCCGCCAGATCAGGACCGGGAGGCCGACGACGACGAGAGTGTTCCGCCCGTGACGGAGTCGGAAGTGGGGGCGGCCGTGGCGAAGATTCGTTCCGCCACCACGGCCCCCGGCCCGGACGGAATTCCAGTCCGGGTGCTGACGTCGCTCCTCGAGCACTTCGAGCCTCGCCTCAGGCAGCTGTTCAACGCCTGTCTGACGTCTGGACGGTTCCCTGAGTGCTGGAAGGAAGGGAGGTTGGTTCTCCTGCCAAAGCCGGGACGGTCCCCGGATTTGCCGTCGGCCTACAGGCCCATCGTGCTCCTCGACGATGTGGGTAAGCTGCTGGAGCGTGTGCTCGCTGCCCGCATCGTCCGACACCTGGAGGAGGTGGGGCCCGATCTGTCGGACGCTCAGTATGGGTTTCGGAGGGGGCGTTCGACCATCGGGGCCCTATTACGCCTGAGGCAGGCGGCCGCGGAGGCCGTCGCCGGGAAGGGAGTGCTGTTGGCGGTGTCGTTGGACATCGCCAACGCATTCAATAGTCTGCCATTCGGCTGCATCAGGGAGGCGCTCCGGTTCCATGGAGTGCCCCTGTACCTCAGGCGGCTGGTGGCAGACTATTTGGAGGGCCGCAGTATCCTCTGCGCGGGTCCCGCAGGGGACATTGTGCGGACGCCCATGTCGTGCGGCGTTCCACAGGGGTCGGTTCTGGGGCCGACTCTGTGGGACATCGGGTACGACTGGGCGTTGAGAGGGAGTCTCCCCCCCGGGCTGAGCTTGGTGTGCTACGCTGACGACACGCTCGTCACAGCCCGGGGCAGGACACTCGAAGAGGCGGCGAGCCTGGCCACTCTCGGCACCGAGGAGATGGTCAGGCGGATCGAGGCGCTGGGGCTCAGGGTGGCCCTAAACAAGACGGAGGCCCTACTTTTCCATGGGCCCCGTGTGAGGCTGCCCATCGGCGCCTCGATAGTGGTAAACTCCATCCACATCAGCATCCAGGCCCATATGAGGTACTTGGGTCTGGTGCTCGACGGGCGATGGTGGTTCCGGGAGCATTTCCGACAGATTGCTCCCCGGCTTGTCGGCGCGGCGTCCGCCCTTTCTCGACTCATGCCGAATGTGGGCGGACCCAGTTTTGAGGCCCGACGGCTGTATGCGGGGGTCATCCGCTCGATGGCCATGTACGGCGCACCCGTGTGGGCGAGGGCTCTGAACGCCCAGCTCAGGGCGGTTCTGTGGAGGCCACAGAGAGCCATGGCGGTCAGAGCCATTCGCGGGTACCGCACGGTGTCGACAGAGGCGGCGTGCCTGTTGGCCGGGACACCCCCGTGGGACCTAGAGGCGGAGATGCTCTCCGACCTCTACCGGCGGGTTATCACAGCGCGCGAGGAAGGTGGCTCCCCATCGTTGAGCGAGATAGCCACCTGGCGCGTGGATGCCCGCCGAGACGTCATCGCCCGTTGGGTTACGCGGCTGGAGAGGCCTAGGCACGGTGTGGAGACCGTTGAGGCCCTCCGGCCCGTATTGATAGAGTGGATGGAGCGGCGGCACGGAGTCCTCACCTTTCGGCTGGTGCAGGTATTGACGGGGCACGGGTGTTTCGGGTTGTACCTGCACAGGGTCGTGTATAGGGAGTGGACTCCGGCCTGCCACCACTGCAGGAGTGACGAGGACACGGCGCAACACACGCTGGAAGTGTGTCCGGGATGGGAGCGGCAGCGCCGTGACCTCGTCGCTGTCATCGGTGCCGACCTGACGCTGCCGGCCGTCGCGAGAGCGATGGTCGACAGCATCAGGAATTGGGACGCGGTCGCCGCCTTCTGCGAGGCTGTCATCTCGCAGAAGGAAGCGGCGGAACGGGCAAGGGAGGATTCCCGCGCCCCGGGCCGCCGCCAGCGGCCGGGGCGGCGCAGGCGCGAATACCTGCGCCTGATGCCGCCCTAACCGAGGCTTCGGGTGATCGGACCGGGGAATTGTCCGGTCACCCGACGTGAGGCCACCGCGTGAGGGCGACGCCCCGATGGCGAAATCTGTTGGGGCGTCGACGAGAGGAACCCGCGAGGGTGAACCGCCGGGCGGGCCACCGAAGTTAAAAATCGGGTCCCGGTGACCCGCTCGCACGGCGAAGAGAGAGGAGTTTTACGGTGGGTCTATGGGGTCACGCGCCGCCTTTTCCGTCACCCCGGACCGATTTGGCGGGGCGAGACTAATCCATAGTCCACCAAAAAAAAAAAAAAAAAAAAAAAAAAAAAAAAATTATGCAGCGAAAAGGATACGCCGTTGTAAACGGGGAATTCTGAGAAAATTATTGGCGATTATATAATTCGAGTTATAAAAAAAGATCTAAGAAATATCTAAGCTTCAGATAATCTTTGTGATGATTGAATAGAAATACAATATAGTAACGATTTTGATTTCTCATGTTTACGCGATTATTTTGAAATAAAACTATTTTTACGCATTCTATTTCGAATATATATTTCAAATAATACCATTTTCTTTCCATCGATGTCACTACTAACTCACATATTTTTATGTAACTTCACATATCGCACATAGCTTTTGGTGCTCTTTAATCAGCCGCATTGTTCCACTCTATCTGTATTTAGGCAAACCATCGGTATTGCCTTCTTATCTTCGATGGTAACAATCTCATAGTAGTCAAATGAATGCTCACTGCTCATGATAATGCTACCATGTTTTAATTTTCCATCTCATGCTATGACTAACGTCTGTTTATATTTCTTAGTAATCCTTATGAATATTGACCGAAGTGTATAAAAATGTGTAATTGATGTGTATTCATTTGTAACTCTTGTCATCATCATCCGCTCAAAAATGTCCAGCCTCCTCTAAAGTGGTAAGAAATTCACTAACTATAACCACCAGAGTGGTATAGTAGGTCAATTTCCCTCCCATTATGGAGGGCCCATAAGGCGTGCTGCCTGTTCATATGCCACCATCGACAATAAAAAAAAAAGAATAATAAAACTCCACTTTTTCAGGTCGATATGAATTTGAATTTATACCTACTAATTAAACTTAATCAGTAAATTATAAACTCGAGGTTTCATAATTAATGAATCTTGGATTCTTTTTATCCTTTTTGCTTAATTCTTTAGTTGCCAATCCTCTTTGGCATCGAATTAAGTTTAATTACAAAATAAAGTCTACTACTTTATTTCACGAAATTCGTCATACGTTGTCTGTTTTGGATTCAATCCAAAACAGACAACGTTTACACTAAACTGTGTATATTAAACAAAATTTCAAAGACGTTTCTGAGAGACGAATATACAAACTGAATTGGAACAGGCAAAGGGAAGGAACTGAAACTGAATTAGCCTCGTGGGTACTCTAAACTCGTTGTTGGAATTCGGTTTAAACGTGACAGACATAAAATTAGTTAGAGCCGTGAAATATGATGATTCCGCCTACAACGGCATGCATTTATGTTGCAGGCCTTTTATTATTTTTAATTATTGTAATATCTAATATTGTAATTACATTTATTTATCCTGATGGTTATAGATATTCTTTACTGTATATTATGTTAGATGATATAAGTCTCATTTAGTAGTAATTGAAGACTGAAACCTCCTCCACAATGGAAGAAAATATTATGTGTAGTAGACACGCTGGTCACAAGGAAAACTCCTATACCAGATTTTATTCCATTTTTTTTTTTTTTTTTTCTTCTTTTGAACAGTAACATCTGAATGTCATAGTAAATTGTATTCTTAATCCACCATTGATAATATGTACATAAATAAGTATTTATAATTTTTACTAAGGCACTATTCTTAGTAGTTATTCCAACACCCGCAGACAAGGGTGTTGAATTATTTTCTAGTAACAAAGCTGCAGTAGCAACACCACACAGAATAGGTGAATATAAGCCTCGCCAGGATGGGATATCACCGCAATTGCCACGCTTGACAGGTAGGTTAGTGTAGTTAGTGTTATAAAACCAAGATAATAGAGAAATAAATAAAAATTGAATTGAAAGATTTAATATTATTGCAAATTTTTAAACAAAAAAGAAATATAATTAATACAAACAGATTCATTTATAAAATTTAATTTAATTTCTAAAAGCAACAATAGCAGAAGTCTTTGTCCAATACAAACATGTATGTTTCATATGTCAATATTATAAATTACTTAAAGCTTGCATAAAAAAACTGTTAATTACTATCGATTTTAAAAAAAATTATAAAAATTCGTGAGAAAATAATATGAGTAGCAATGACGATGACAATCAAGCCAATCAACCCACACTCTTACAGCGTAGTAGAAAAACATTGTAAAAAAAACCACTTAATCTGCTAGGAAATTCATACTCAAGAGTGATATAATAAAAAAATAACATTGGTAACAAAATCAACCCTCAAGAGTAATAAACGATAACAAAAGAAAAACATTACATACGCATTTTCTAAATCACAAACCTCACTTGAACTAAGCAGGCAAAATAATAACCCTTCTTTTATCGCATCGAGAAAGAAATCCTTTCAAGCAATTTGTTGAATATAACAAAATCATAAACTAAGTTTAGCCCTTTCATTCCGAATTATGCCCCAGTAATTCTGGCGCCCCTCGACAAAAGAATATACCATCTTTCAATATTTTTCTACTACAATGTCAAATAACTGTCGATATATTTTTATCTTCATTGTATTATTTAGTTTTTCATTTATTTATGCTTATAACACGAATTAGCTACGTCCATCTTTCACTTAGAAAAAAAAAACAGATAGAAATATAGTTCGGTACTTTAAGTGTTTAAAAAAGTGAAGCTAAATATCCTGTTTGTGTACAAGTACACGAGTGTGCGTGACACTACTGTAAAATGGAACTCAATAACTTTGCACACTACGAAACTGGCCGGCGTAGGGTGACATTTCTGTCACCAATTTAGTGGCGTCAAATATTGTGCGTGGAATTGGTTTCTATGTGTTATTATACTAAGATCTTTCTCTTCTGCGTATGGAGCTTTGAAGACATTTAGTCTTTATTAATAAGTATTTCATCAATATTTAAACTATACTATATATATATATATATATATATATATATATATATATATATATATATATATATATATCTATATCTATATCTATATCGTACATATTTAATGATACATATTATATGACTATGATATTTATTAATGAAAGAAGCGACAAATATTACTTAAGTAACTATTCATACTTAAGCTTAAGCTTAAACTATCTTGATCTTTAAATCAAAATAGACTTAAGCAGCTCAATGTATTTAAAAGTTATCACTATTAACAATCGTTTTATATAAAATTAAAAAAAAAAAAAATTGTTGAGATGAAAAGAAAGAACATCGTTTTGTAAAATTGGGTAATATAAATTACTACATACATATCATCACGCCATATCCCTTGCAGGGTAGGCAGATTGAACAGAGTGCCAGAGAACTCTATCTCTGCATACTTCACTCGCTTCCTCAACATTCATAATTCTCTTCATACACGCTCGCCGGTTTCGGAGACTCTTGACTCCACCTTCCTTCAGTACATGACCGATCTGGTCTAGGTAGGTTAATCTCGGTCTCCCTCGGTACCCACATCCTTCCACTTTCGCATTGTATATCTTCTTAACCAGACGTTCGTTCGGCATTCTTTCCACATGTCCGAACCATCGGAGCATGCCCTTTCGCATCTTTACACCAATACTCTCTTTCATACCTACTCGCTCTCTTACGTCGTCGTTACGAATGCGGTCGGTCAGCCTAACTCCACAGATTTGCCGCAGAGATCGCATTGCGACCACATTAATTTTACTTTCATACTCTTTTCTGCATACCCAACTCTCGCTTCCATACAGTAATGTTGGGACAAGCACTGCGTTATGTATTGCTACACGTGCCTTTTGGCTGAGGTGGTGGCTGCCGAGAAGTTGCCCCAACGCTCCGTTCACTCTATTTCCCTCATTCACTCTTCGCTCTATATCAGTGGTGTACCTTCCATCTCGGCTAAATCCACATCCAAGATATGCAAATTCATCCACTTGCTCTAGTATATCATTACCTATTGTTACTCTTACATCTGTTCTGGCTTCGTCTCTTTCAAGGACCATTATTTTGGTTTTGCTCACATTCATGCGTAGACCCCTTTTCTTACAATCTTCTGTCATAGTGTCGACTAGGGTCTGCAGGTCAGTCGCTGACTGTGCCAGCAGGACTGCATCATCTGCATAAAGCATAGTAGTGACCACTGAGTTACCCATCTGGACTCCCACATTCATATCGTTCAACCTTTGGAGACATTTATCCAGATATATGATAAACAGCCTGGCTGACAGAACGCACCCCTGCTTAACGCCGATATTGACGTCAAACCAAGGCGACATTCCATCATTTAGCCGCACACAGGCTCTACAGTCCATGTAACTGGACTGCACAGCAAGTAGCAGTTTACCGTTAATACCATACTCCGGTAAAATGTCCCAAAGTTCCTTTCGTACAACCGTGTCAAATGCTCTCTCCAGATCCACAAAACTGCAGAAAACCCTCTGACTTAGAGCCAGATGCTTCTCCACAATGTTGCGCAGAGAGAACACTTGATCCATGCATCCCCTACCACTCCTGAAACCTCCTTGTGTCTCACACAGTAAACCATCGGACACCATCCTAATTATCCTTTCAATAATTTTACCATACACATTTGCTGCCAAACTGGTCAAGCTTATGGCTCTGTAATTTGCGCAGTCATAACGTGAACCCTTGTTTTTAAACAAAGGCACGATGACTGCGCTATTCCAGTCCCCGGGAACCATTCCCGAGCTCCAACATAAATTGAGGAGCCACAGGAACGCCTCCCAGACACAGGAGCCACCAAGCTTGATCATCTCGGCAGACACCATATCAATGCCCGCTGCCTTACCATTTTTCAAACTTCTTATCGCCCATTCAACTTCATCTATACTGATGCCATCGGAAGACGCCGCTGTCGAATGTTGATCTACTAAACCACATGCGACACCGGCGTCAACCGTAGCATCCGCATACATATCGCCAAAATATTCACTCCATCGGCTTAACACGTCTTGTGTTTGTGTAAGAATGTCTCCACCTTTAGACCTTATTTTATTCATTCTGAAGGCTGACCAACCACCCCGAGTCTTCTTCACCTCCCTCCAAAAGAGTTTGGTGTTACTCTCGAAGTTTTTAGTCAGCCTATCTTCTGCACTCATACTTGCTCTATCACGTTTCTCTTTCACTAAGGCTTTGGTGTCATTCTTACATTGCCGATATATTTCTTTCTTCTGTTCATTCATACTGTCATTCAGATTCAAAGAAGAGACATAGTCCAGCCACGCTTTCTTCTTTTGCTCTACGGAAGCTGCCACTTCCGCATCCCACCATGCATCACCATTTGTTTTTCTATGCTTCTTTGAACTTCCACATACTTCTTTCGCTGTATCTACCATACTCTCTTTCAATACTCTCCAGCATTCTTCAATGTCCGATTGCGGCTGCTTTGCCATCGTCAGCCGTTCTCGGACACCCTCTGCATACTTTTCTCTTACACACTCTTCTTGCAACCTTTCAACCTTTATTCTTTCAAGCCCTCCGAAGTGGACACGTTCTCGCCAGTGCCTCCACTTTCTGAACAGACCTCTAAATCTCGCAATAACGAGATAGTGGTCCGTATCGACTGTGGGGCCCCTGTAGGCTCTTGCGTCCAATATTTTGCTTCGGAGGCGACTGTCTACCAAAATTAAATCTATTATACTTTTCTGTTCATTCCTTCTCCATGTATACTTGTGGATGTCCTTATGTTGGAAAAATGTGTTTGACACAATAAGGTTTCTCTCCATGCATACATCCGCTATGAGCCTACCTGCGTCGTTCACTCTCTTATCACCAAATGGACCAAGTACGTCCTCATAGTCGGGACGCTTGGTCCGCACCCATCCGTTCAAATCTCCGCATACAATCACGCATTCACTGGTTTCTGCCATATCCAGAACTGCCCTAACATTATCCCAAAACTTCTCTAGGTCGGATGCCACCGAGGATCCTACGGGAGCATATGCTACATCCATGAATACCTTGGTGACACCTAGTTTTATACGGACCCAAAGAAGTCTGGGATCATACATTCCGTAATACTTCACACCTGAGGCCAAGCGAGAGGACAACAGTACTCCTACCCCCATGCTGGCTCGATCGCTCTGTGGTACACCAGACCACAGAGCCATCCCGCCACCAGGAAGATCGCAGGCGTCGCTGCCCCTTCGCTTGGTCTCTGTTACACAGAGCACGTCTAGCTGTTTGTCCGCCATGACGGATATCAGCTCGTGCAACTTACCTTCCACACCACCTCTTACATTCCACGTGCCCACCCGGCACTCTGCTCTCCTCGACCCGCCTGACTGGGCAAGGCGTGATGGGTGGCGGCCCCCATCGCCGCAACTGCCTAAGTTCGTACCGACGGGGGCGGGTCGGTACGCGTCGCCTCCGGGGGACGCCCTAACCCGCATTGCGGTACGCATATCGAGCTCTGATTATATTATATTATAAATTACTCTGATGTAAAAATCCTCTCATTCCAGAATAATCCCACCAGATCTTGTATAATTCTTATAAAGCCAAATTTTGCTAATATGAACAATACAAAGTTTGAATCACAAGAATAAAGCTCTTAGTCACTTTTATGATATTCACGAACGAAGTATGGGTTGGTAGTATTCGTAGCCGCTACCACACAGCACGGGCTTTGTATTTGTGTTAATAAAAAAATATTTGCAATAAAAAAAATCCGTGTGGTGACGGAGTAAGAATACTATTCACCACCCCATACCTTAACCGTGAGTGATCGTACGAGGCGACTAAGGGATCTAAAACCCATATAACGTCTATGCGAGAGAAGGAAAACTCGAAACAAAACCCTATACCAACACGTCTGACCAGCGCGGTATAGTAGGTTAATTTCCCTCCCATTACGGAGGAGGCCCGAGCCCAACAGTGGGACATTTATGGGCTGTGATGATGATGATGCTTTATAATAAGATCCACATTATTCTAAGTTTACTTATATTTGACGTTCCTCAATCATATTATTTGTAAAGTCTTAAAAATATATCTTCCATAGTATAGAACACTTTTGCACCTTCTATTTTAAGAACACTTTATAGGGTTGCTCTAGAATTATCGTGGCTACTAACGGGCAATAACAATTAGGCCAAATGAGTACGGGTACCCTTACCTCATTATCCGTGACCAATGAGGCGATCATGTTTCTCTTTGTACTGAGTAGGTAGCATTGTAACCGTGTGTGTTATTTCTAATCTTGTTAGACAACTATTTGATATGCCTTTTTCTTCTTTTATCGCAGCTGTATATCCTCTTTTATTATTCGTTGATTAGTCAATTTTGTTTTCTGTATCCCATATTGCATAAGAAGGAAGAGATTTTTTTTTGCATCTTCTATTTCTTTTTCTCAATTTTATATGTATTCTATTGTTGGACCGAGCTTTAATCATAATTGAGGCTGCTAGAACCAGAGTGTCCTAACTGCATTTTTGCAACTTTTAACCTAATTGCAATTTCGTAATCTAAAAATGTTAATCTACAAAACTACAGTGGTCTAAAAGTTTTACAAGCACTTAGCAATAGATGGCAGTACAAGTACATTTTCGGCTTATGCTCAAATCGATTAAATTGAATATAATTTAATTTTAATTCCCTCCATATTGTAAAACATGGTTCTTGTAGATTCTTGCTTGCCATTCTGGTTCTAGCAGCCTCAATTATTGGAACATTTGTCTAAGTATATTACGTTAATATAGATAGTTTAGTGATTAGTTAGATAGTTTAGTATATATTTTTATTTAGTTTTTTTTTCTCTTTTATTGGAGATGATAAGTTTTTACATCTATTAGTCGCTTATTACGATACCCACAGGAAAAGATGTACTGGTCAACTGCATTCTTACTCCGTCACCAAAATGGTCTTATATTGCTTATGGTGGTAGCTGATCACATCTGATGGTGTTAGTGCCACCCATGGACTTTTGCTGTACTAGGGGTATAGCTAGGCCGCTGCTGAGACTAAAACAACTAAGAGTTTTATATTGAATTAGACCAACTGCACCTGATGCCGTTTGCCCAACAATTAAGGAGGGTTGATGTCAAGCAGGGGGAGCTAACCCGAAAGGCTAACCCGCCGGGCTGGCCACGGATATCAAGGAAGCGGTCACATTGGCCGGCCCAATGGTGGTGGGGAGAGAATACGGTGAGTTATGGGGTCACGCGCTATTCCACACGAAACGGACGGCATGTGTCCATAGCCTACCAGAAAAAAAAGCAGACGGCGAATTATAAAACTATTGCTAATAACTTCACCAAGATAAATTTTGAATTAAATTTTTTTGAGTGGTGACATAGTAAAATTTATGACCAGGAATGTAATTTTTAACTATACAGCAGCAAATGGAGTTAGCCCAGTTCTATATTAAGCTTTTAGTTGCCTTTTATAACACTCTTGAGAAAAGTAAAGGTTGGTAATATTCGTAGCAACCACTACTTAAATAGTGTAACGCTAAATAATCGCTAAAATTTTCAGTAAAACTGGAATTTATTTTATGTACCTACATTGTATATGTTTATTGTTGTTCCTATGCGCTCCTTAGTTGTAAAATTCTTACCACGCTGTTCATATTAAGTGTACTGGTTGTAAAATGTAAGAAAATACCAGCGACAAGCTGTAGCAATATTTACTATGTTTCATCGCATAATATTATGTAAGAACTTAGTACATAGAGGATTAACTGCAGGCAAACTACTTACGCTAGAGAAATTACGTGATTTTATGTCCAATAATACAAGCTATGTCGACACATTTTCTCAATGTTCCACTGGTAACAAGAATATTATTTCAATATATTGCACGCTTCATAAGCGAAGCGTTGATCGGGTTGAGAGCCCTCAGCGCTCACCCACAGTCCGGGTAAAGTTGTCATAGCCATCTGAGGCTAACAACTAAGACACACAAAAAAAAAACAAAAAAAAAAGCGAAGCGTTGAGGTCTTTTGCACGCCTCATAAGCGAAGCGTTGAGGTCTTGCTCTACTCTCGACATGTGAAAATCAAGCACTTTTCAAACATAAAAATGATTGTAATTTTCTCACATTGCACTTATAGGATAATATTATAATACATATGTCAAGAAAAAACATTCGTTTAAACGTATTTGATATTTTTAAAAAGCAATTATTTTGTTTAAAGTAAGAAAATAGTTGATTAAAAAAAATATTCGATGACGTCGGATAAAATATTTTTTTGTATCTGGCAGGATTACGTCCGTAAAAATGAATGTATCGAAGTTTTTCTTTTATTAAAAGCTTCATAATCGCAACGCGCTATTTCCTTTCGAAAATGGTTTGGTAATTCTTTGTCGTTTAATTGCAATTAATAAAAAACTAAACTGCTTAGTCTTCTGTGTATGTATACTTTATGAAAATTGGGTTCGTTTACATTTTTTTGTTCGTCCATTCAGACAGGCAAAGGAAATACATCCCATTCAGCCTATACAGCTATGTTTAGCTCTACGTCGAGAATGGCACGAAATTTCAAAATTATTTCTTTTCTTTCATTACACGCTTATATTTAGTGCCACCTGTCCCGTTGTCTGTAATCAAATCTTGCAAGTTAAATTTGATCCACTTCCCGGTTTCCGATTGAGCTGAAATTTAGCATGCACATATAAATAGGATGACAATGCAATATTATTGTGACATAGAGCTGATCTGATGATGGACCTGGAAGCGGGCCAAAAAAACTCCGTAATTAAACGACGCAACCCCATCGAAATTGGGCTTATTTGATTCGTCTTGGCGAGTACTTTGATACTATATGGAAACCAGGGTCTGACCATGGACCTGGAAGCTAGCCCATAGGAACTCCGTAATTAAACGACGCAACCTTATCGAGTTTAGGCTCGTTTGATTTATCTTGTCGAGTAATTTGATACTATATGGTAACTAGGGTCTGACGATCGACCTGGAAACGGGCCATAGGAACTCCGTAATTAAACGACGCAACTCCATCGAGTTTGGACTCGTTTGATTCGTCTTGACGAGTACTTTGATACTATATGGTAACCAGGGTCTGATGTTGGACCTGGAAGATGGCCATAGGAAAAAGAAGGTGCTAAATATTCTTAATCATGCCATCAAAATGTAACACGCTTTTATTTATAAAATTAGGACTGTGATAGAAACGGGAAGATTTAATAATTATGGTGTAAGGTTTTAGTGTTAAAAATATATAATTGCTGTATGATGGCACCTACGAATACTACCAGCCTTTACTTTGCTCGTAGATATCGTAAAACACAAGTAAGAACTTTATATCTAACTGAGCCAACTTTAACCGATGCTGTTTGGTCATCAATTACATCCCCAAAGAGGTTTAACGTTAGCCGGCCGGCTGATCATAGGAATATGGCTAGTAACTTGTAAAATATGTACGATGGAAGAGAAGTAGGCACATATTGTGTCGGCCACAAGTAATTAGGATTATAGATTAATTTACTGAATTTTACAGAAACTTAAGATATTAGGTAAACAGTTATTTCATTTCTGATACTTACGCGACTATTCCATATTTGAAATAAAACTATTTTTAAAGTTTCTATTACATTCATGGTCGTGGGGATTAAAATTGTTATAGGTATTTTAAATTAAATTACTTTAAGGAAATTTAAGATTTTGAGCAAACAAATACTTACATATATTTCCGTGTGGTACATACATACATACATACATATCATCACGCCATATCCCTTGCAGGGTAGGCAGAGAGAACAGAGTGCCAGAGAACTCTATCTCTGCATACTTCACTCGCTTCCTCAACATTCATAATTCTCTTCATACACGCTCGCCGGTTTCGGAGACTCTTGACTCCACCTTCCTTCAGTACATGACCGATCTGGTCTAGGTAGGTTAGTCTCGGTCTCCCTCGGTACCTACATCCTTCCACTTTCGCATTGTATATCTTCTTAACCAGACGTTCGTTCGTTCGGCGTGACTCCGTGTGGTAACGGAGTATTAATTCAATTCGCCACCCTATATCTTACCCGTGGGTCATCATAAAAGACGACTGAGGCATATTAAATGCATATAACATCTCTGCGAGAGAAGGAAACCTCGAAATAAAACCCAAAAATGGTATACAACACGTCTGACAAGCGTGTTACAGTAGGTCAATTTCCCTTCCATTATGTAAGAGGCTCGAGTCCAACAGTGAGACATATATGAGCTGAGATGTTGATGATGATGATGAAACATTTATAAGTTCATATGCATTTTCGTTCTCCTAAACTTCACACATTACGATCACCTTTCTAGTCCAATCAGTTTTAGCACAATAATATTTTTGCACAGACTATGCACATGAACAACAGTCAAAGGAATAATGAATCAAAGGTAAATAAATAAATCAAAGGTATGTATGTGTTATAAAAAAATATAACTAACGCGAGCAAATTAAACCCAGACTCAGAACAACAGTTTCTGGATCGCACAAAGTATTTGCCCGCGTGAAAAATCAGCGGGGGTGTCATGCTTTTTCTTTTTTTTTTAATTTAAATCCATTTCGCCTTCGTTAGCAAGTTAATTTGACTATACAAATGGCGTAGTGGTTAAGATACCGACCGACCCTGTCAGTGCAATTGATTCGATTACCATGCAGTGCAATACTTGGCGCAATCCACAAACTGTTATAATTTCTCTGCATATCTAACATAACTAAGCATAATTTGTCTGCGTTAATTGTATGTTTGTAAAGTCCCCCACAACAAGGATTATTTTCATAGTGCAGAGTAATATCTTATAAAAAAATTACGCAGAATTCAAACAAAAAACCTCAATTCTCTTCCACTAGCATATTTCAAATTATTCTTTTATTTCAGCTGCCAAATGAGCTATCATTCCAGTTCAAGTGCTGAAAATTCAAAGTAGACAAACAGGACACACACTGGTTATCCACATACGCGTAACCGTCTCAACCAAGTTTCGTATTTGTATTTCGCCCCCGTTAAAACTTTCATAAGGTGTACTAAAATGTATTGTGCCAATGACTGAGTAGCGTATAAGTATATTTACAACAACATTCTTGTTATACGGGAAGAATTTTAAGATATAAAGACAAGTTAGTAATGCAATTCATAAAAAAAAGTATATATAAATTTATTCAGAAAAACATCATTATCATTCGCTTGCCTTCTTCCCACGCTAAGTGGGGTCGGCACAACATATTCTTGGCTTCCATAAACTTTAGACTGTCAGACGCCATATTTGCAATTACAACACTCATACACATATTCCATCCATCTCTTTTAGGTCTCCACGATTATTTTATCCATCAACAAACATATTAATAATCCTCCTTCTCACATGCCTTTCATTCCTCCCCATTACACGTCCATACTAAAACAATGTCGCGTTCCTAATCTTCACTATCACTGGTAACACTTTCAGAATATAGTTATTATTATACGTACTTAATATGTCTTCCATTTTGATTCCATAAAAAAAAACTTACCTGTAACAAATAAACAATTTGCGTTATTAATACAATTATTAATAAATGTATCGTTATTTCGTGTGGTGACTTTTATAGATATATATAAGACTAGCTTCTGCCCGCGGCTTCGCCCGCGTAAAAGGTTCCTTTCCTAAAGTTTTACATCCCCTATTTTTATTTTACCCCTTAAGGGTAATTTTTTACAAAATGTTACTGTTATATTTATTTATATCTAGCCTAAAAATAAGTTTCAAGCTTCTGGCTTTAAAAATGACGATACTTCCTTACAACTTTTCATCCCCCTTTACAACCCTTTTTTTGCATTAAAAAGTAACCTATGTCCTTTATCAGGCTCTAGACTATCTGTGTACCAATTTTCATTTAGATTGGTTTAGTAGTTTTGGCGTGAAAGAGCGACAGACAGACAGAGTTACTTTCGCATTTATAATATTAGTAAGGATACAGGCAACATTGTGAGTTTCAATCTATATGGAACAAGCATCAAGTGAATGATAAAAAATTTACTACTCATAAAAATGTTGTCCCAGACTGTTTAAAATAATAAAGCCAACCGCCTAGGTTCGAGTGCCGTCAGATCACAGAACATCAAAGAGGATGAAAAAAGATAAAATGAAAACTAAAAGTGTATATATGAAACGTGAATCGCGTATTGTATCAGATCGTAACAGTACGTAGGTGGACAAAATTATTAGAAATAGTTGAATAAAGTTATCAGTCAGTCATTAAGGCATCGAGATCAATTTTTAGATATAGGCTTCATGAAAGAAGCTATTGATGATGTAATACCACAATCGCCAAATTTGGTAGACTTATTGCTGATTGCAACTGGTTCAACAATTAGTCTTCTGCCGTCTACTGCTGGACGTAAGACCCCCTCATATTTAGCCAGAAAGTACGGTCATATGCCGCTTGCATCCAATTACTTTCCACTGCCTGGTAGTGCTCGCCAGACGGGCCACCGAAGATAAAGATCGAGTTCCGGTGGCCCTCTCGTTCGGCGAAAAGAGGCGCATTGCGGGGCGGGTCTATAGGGTCGCGCGCCTCTTCTGTCACCCCGGACGGATCTGGTGGGGTGTAACCAGACAATAGCCCGCCGCAAAATTACAGTCATTTTTGTAAGATCTTAATAATAAGTATATAATAAATAACATGTATAATAAAATACTATATATTATAATATATTTCATCTACAAAATTATGAATGTTGAGGAAGCGAGTGAAGTATGGAATGATAAAGTTCTCTCGCGGGTACAATTTAATTATATCGCATGCTGAGAATAAAATGACTTAAATCAATGAAAATAAATTTTACAATGTGACATATACGAGTACATTCTAGGTCTATATCTTTAAAAAGAATTATAATTCTTAGGCAATAATCCTTGTATTACTGGACTTTACAAACATGCAATTAACGCAGACAAATTACACCATGTATTGTTGATCACACAAAGTATTGTTCTGCATAGGAATCAAATCCACGGCACTGGCACGGAAGGTTGCTATATCGTTTATGTATTCCTCAGGTAGAATATACCTTAAGTCGTTCTGTATACTTAATATCTCAAGATTTTGAATCGATTCGCATTCTAAGAATTTAATTCATTCTTATTATATATATATATATATATATATATATATATATATATATATATATATATATATATATATATATATATATATATATATGTATATATAATAAGAATGAATTAAGCCCCCGGAGGGGGGCATAGTCCGGAGCGTGCTCGTTCGCGTCCCCTGCCAGTCTAATTACTCTGCTAATCCGGCTCGAAATGCGTACCGCAATGCGGGTTAGGGCGTCCCCCGGAGGCGACGCGTACCGACCCGCCCCCGTCGGTACGAACATCGGCAGTTGCGGCGATGGGGGCCGCCACCCATCACGCCTTGCCCAGTTAGGCGAGTCGAGGAGAACGGAGTGCCGGGTGGGCACGTGGAATGTAAGAGGTTGTGTGGAAGGTAAGTTGCACGAGCTGATATCCGTCATGGCGGACAAACAGCTAGACGTGCTCTGTGTAACAGAGACCAAGCGAAGGGGCAGCGACGCCTACGATCTTCCTGGTGGCGGGATGGCTCTGTGGTCTGGTGTACCACAGAGCGATCGAGCCAGCATGGGGGTAGGAGTGCTGTTGTCCTCTCGCTTGGCCTCAGGTGTGAAGGATTACGGAATGTATGATCCCAGACTTCTCTGGGTCCATATAAAACTAGGTGTCACCAAGGTATTCATGGTTGTAGCATATGCTCCCGTAGGATCCTCGGTGGCATCAGACCTAGAGAAGTTTTGGGATAATGTTAGGGAAGTTCTGGATATGGCAGAAACCAGTGAACGCGTGATTGTATGCGGAGATTTGAACGGATGGGTGCGGACCAAGCGTCCCGACTATGAGGACGTACTTGGTCCATTTGGTGATAAGAGAGTGAATGACGCAGGTAGGCTCATAGCGGATGTATGCATGGAGAGAAACCTTATTGTGTCAAACACATTTTTCCAACATAAGGACATCCATATGTATACATGGAGAAGGAATGAACAGAAAAGCATAATAGATTTAATTTTGGTAGACAGTCGCCTCCGAAGCAAAATATTGGACGCAAGAGCCTACAGGGGCCCCACAGTCGACACGGACCACTATCTCGTTATTGCGAGATTTAGTGGTCTGTTCAGAAAGTGGAGGCACTGGCGAGAGCGTGTCCACTTCGGAGGGCTTGAAAGAATAAAGGTTGAAAGGTTGCATGAAGAGTGTGTAAGAGAAAAGTATGCAGAGGGTGTCCGAGAACGGCTGACGATGGCAAGCCAGCCGCAATCGGACATTGAAGAATGCTGGAGAGTATTGAAAGAGAGTATGGTAGATACAGCGAAAGAAGTATGTGGAAGTTCAAAGAAGCATAGAAAAACAAATGGTGATGCATGGTGGGATGCGGAAGTGGCAGCTTCCGTAGAGCAAAAGAAGAAAGCGTGGCTGGACTGTCTCTTCTTTGAATCTGAATATATGTATGACTGAACAGAAGAAAGAAATATATCGGCAATGTAAGAATGACACCAAGGCCTTAGTGAAAGAGAAACGTGATAGAGCAAGTATGAGTGCAGATATCTTCTGCACTCATACTTGCTCTATCACGTTTGCTGACTAAAAACTTCGAGGGTAACACCAAACTCTTTTGGAGGGAGGTGAAGAAGTCTCGGGGTGGTTGGTCAGCCTTCAGAATGAATAAAATAAGGTCTAAAGGTGGAGACATTCTTACACAAACACAAGACGTGTTAAGCCGATGGAGTGAATATTTTGGCGATATGTATGCGGATGCTACGGTTGGCGCCGGTGTTGGATGTGGTTTAGTAGATCAACATTCGACAACGGCGTCCTCCGATGGCATCAGTATGGATGAAGTTGAATGGGCGATAAGAAGTTTGAAAAATGGTAAGGCAGCGGGCATTGATATGGTGTCTACCGAGATGATCAAGCTCGGTGGCTCTTGTGTCTGGGAGGCGTTCCTGTTGCTCCTCAATTTATGTTGGAGCTCGGGAATGGTTCCCAGGGACTGGAATAGCGCGGTCATCGTGCCTTTGTTTAAAAACAAAGGTTCACGTTATGACTGCGCAAATTACAGAGCCATAAGCTTGACCAGTTTGGCAGCAAAAGTGTATGGAAAAGTTATTGAAAGGAGAATGAGGATGGTGTCCGATGGTTTACTGTGTGAGACACAAGGAGGTTTCAGGAGTGGAAGGGGATGCATGGATCAAGTGTTCTCTCTGCGCAACATTGTGGAGAAGCATCTGGCTCTAGGTCAGAGGGTTTTCTGCAGTTTTGTGGATCTGGAGAGAGCATTTGACACGGTTGTACGAAAGGAACTTTGGGACATTTTACCGGAGTATGGTATTAACGGTAAACTGCTACAGGCTGTGCAGTCCAGTTACATGGGCTGTAGAGCCTGTGTGCGGCTGGATGATGGAATGTCGCCTTGGTTTGACGTCAATATCGGCGTTAAGCAGGGGTGCGTTCTGTCAGCCAGGCTGTTTATCATATATCTGGATAAATGTCTCCAAAGGTTGAACGATATGAATGTGGGAGTCCAGATGGGTGACTCAGTGGTCACTGCTCTGCTTTATGCAGATGATGCAGTCCTGCTGGCACAGTCAGCGACTGACCTGCAGACCCTAGTCGACACAATGACAGAAGATTGTAAGAAAAGGGGTCTACACGTGAATGTGAGCAAAACCAAAATAATGGTCTTTGAAAGAGATAAAACCAGAACAGATGTAAGAGTAACAATAGGTAATGATGTACTAGAGCAAGTGGATGAATTTGTATATCTTGGATGTGGATTTAGCCGAGATGGAAGGTACACCACTGATATAGAGCGAAGAGTGAATGCGGGAAATAGAGTGAACGGAGCGTTGGGGCAACTTTTCGGCAGCCACCACCTCAGCCAGAAGGCACGTGTAGCAATACATAACGCAGTGCTTGTCCCAACATTACTGTATGGAAGCGAGAGTTGGGTATGCAGAAAAGAGTATGATAGTAAAATTAATGCGGTGGAAATGCGATCTCTGCGGAAAATCTGTGGAGTTAGGCTGACCGACCGCATTCGTAACGACGACGTAAGAGAGCGAGTAGGTATGAAAGAGAGTATTGGTGTAAAGATGCGAAAGGGAATGCTCCGATGGTTCGGACATGTGGAAAGAATGCCGAACGAACGTCTGGTTAAGAAGATATACAATGCGAAAGTGGAAGGATGTAGGTACCGAGGGAGACCGAGACTAACCTACCTAGACCAGATCGGTCATGTACTGAAGGAAGGTGGAGTCAAGAGTCTCCGAAACCGGCGAGCGTGTATGAAGAGAATTATGAATGTTGAGGAAGCGAGTGAAGTATGCAGAGATAGAGTTCTCTGGCACTCTGTTCTCTCTGCCTACCCTGCAAGGGATATGGCGTGATGATATGTATGTATGTATGTATATATATATATATATATATATATATACATATATATATATATATATATATATATATATATATATATATATATATATATATATATATATATATATATATATATGTATATATATATATATATATATGTATATATATATATATATATATATATATTCGTAACGACGACGTAAGAGAGCGACTAGGTATAAGCGAGTGAAGTATGCAGAGATAGAGTTCTCTGGCACTCTGTTCTCTCTGCCTACCCTGCAAGGGATATGGCGTGATGATATGTATGTATATATATATATATATATATATATATATATATATATATATATATATATATATATATATATAACAAAACATAGCCTGAATACTAGATTACGATTTTATTATAACTGTATTGGAGTTTTACTACTAATAAGTACTTTTAATAAATAGCGTATAATATAAAACATCGTAAAACCTCTACATTTGGCGCAATGAAAAATGTTTCTGATAAAGTGGAGGGTTACGTCTCGTCCGTCACGTTTGCGACATAATGACTTTACGCATACTAGGCGCAAATTTGACGCACGTATGTAAGACTTCAGTTATTATAAATTTAAAAGCCTCTACTGAAAGAGGCCTCGTATATCTCAAAATGAATTTATGGTCCCCACTTGCAAGATAATTTTTCATTATTTCGTGTCAAGAATGGTAATATGTGTTATATATTTTTTTATAGCTTTAGGATTTTTATTTAAATATTTTTATCGGTATAGCCGCCCTTTTTTATACCTCGGGTAAGACGCAAAATATAACTAAAAGACGCGTGTCAAAGTATACTTCAAAAAATTATAAAACAAAACAGGCGGAAAAAAAAAAAAAAGAAAAAAAAAAAAAAAAGCTCATTTGAGTAAAAATAATACATATATTTTTATTTACATTTATTAAAACTGTTCAGTGAAATATTATCTCACGTCAGAAAGTGAAAGGTGCGCAGATTACGTTGCGCACCAAAAACGTAACGAGGTCATTCGATCACTAGATTTTACTCGTCAAATGTTTCTCATAACGGGCGCCTTTATATGAAAATCAATTCTTAAGGAGTAAACTCCAAAAATTTAGTCATATTAACATAATGATAGATCTATAATATCATACTATCAACATTCCCATGGCTATCATAATATACGACTCAATTTGATGTTGTTTGATCAATAATTACATTCCCAAATAGGGTTGACATCAGCCACAGCCATATAACTATTCTCAAAGCTTGAAATAAAACTACTTTTTACGGATTATATCGCGTTTGTATTTGATTTTTAATTTCCCGACGTTTCGAACACTTTATCATGGTCACGGGATGACTAAGTTGTCTTACGTGCAATATGTCATTGCTGACATATTGGACAACAAAAATGAAAAATCGGGTAATTAAAAATCAAATACAAACGCGATAGAATCCGTAAAAGTAGTTTTATTTCTTCTTCTTCTTCTTATGTATTGGCAATCAGCTACATATACGAGCTATTGGTGCCAGTGTCAAGTTATAAATATTTTCACACTTTTAGTCTTTCCAGTCAGTCGTTGTCTAAGTCAAATTGTCACAATTAACAGTGCAATGGCCACACTGTTAATGGTATCTTGTGGGCATATTGATGGAAAACGAAAACGTTGTAAAGCACTTTTGTATGATATTCACTACATCCCAGTATTTCCGCACATCACATTAGATAAAATGCCATCAAAATTATCTAATATAACACGTTAAAACACTAAGATATCGAATATAATACAAGAGCAACATATGACGTTTTCAAATTCCCGTCAAAAGTCCTAGTTTTATTTCAAATGTGTAATACTCGCGTAAACATTAGAAGTCATTATATTGTCAAAACTTTTGCAATGTATACGACGGAAATGGACTACATATTGCCTCGATCACAATTAATTTGAATAAGAGCAGCGTTGATGCTTATAATGTTGACTGCTGTCTGCACCCATAAATAAACCAGCTCTTCCGGAGAGAAATAAATTGTTTAAAGAAAATCAGCGTCTTATTATTTAAAATTTGTTATTGTCGTTCGAACTGTAAGAAACCTGGAGACTCAAACGTCATCATTATAGTAGGTAGCGACTTGGTTGTGCTTTTAGCATTTCGAAGATCCGTGAGCGTCAGTTATCATTTACCAAAAGCTGATCGGCTTACTCGTTTTCCATCAAGGGCAACAAAAATTGTAATAATACCAAAGTATCTAAGCTAACGCGGTTTAATAGGCTGATTTCTCATGATTAAAAAGCTTTTTCTGCTTCAACCCATATATGTTCCATTATTGTATAAAAACCTCCTTTAGAATGGAAGAGAAGTATACTTACTCTACCATGCTGGTCAGATATGTTATTCATCGACATTGAATCTCAAGAAGAATATGGAAAAAATCGAGTTCTAAATTATTTACAGTAAATTCTACGGAGAACCCTAATTCTTTGGATTATTCTCTACTGCATCAGATATTCTTTTAATTGCAGTGTACTGAAATAACAGTTAAACAGCTTGTTAATTTTCAGAGTACAGTTGCAGGCAGTTTACTGAATACTGTATTCAGTCAGCATTTAATTGAAATATTTAAAGTTGCAACGTTGGCAATTGTAGCGCTTTCATTAAATTATTTGGCAAAAACTATTTGTTTAATAGAAAAATTAATGAAAATATGACAAGAGTTTTCTCAACAATATATTATTTTTATTTCTTTTTAATTTATTGTATTTTCTATAGAGAAGCTGACCTTGGTTACAGCTCTTTATCGATATTTAAGAAACTCACAGAAAAAGACGAGGTAGGACAGATTATTTTTTTATTTCGTCACCATAGTTTTTTCTTGGACTAATCCCACCAAACATTCTCACCATTATAACTCTTGTAAGCCGTGGCTTACATTACAATAATGGGAATGTGTGGTAGGATTGGATCATGATCAACAATGTTCTTCATAAATGACATCGAAGTTTGACCCTCAAGCAGTTCCGGGGAGATGATTCATCACCATAAGTAAACATCTTGTATTACTTGAAACTAAAAATATTACTTGAAACTAAAAATATGTTTTCTCATTAACATTTGATAATACAATATCTATTTATATTTTAGAATGAGATCTTATTATATTACCTGAAAAATTAACTCTGATATTACAAACAATTCAAATTAATATGTGTGTTTACGAAAATTATCGTATCGTACCGTGCTGGTAATTAATTACTTGGGGTGACGGAGTAAGAAAACATTTCACCATCCTCTTTCTTGCCCGTGGTTATGGTAAAAGATGATTAAGGGTTAGATATACATGCTACGCCCCGACGGCGAAATCTGTCGGGGCGTCGACGAGAGGAACCCGCGAGGGTAAACCGCCGGGCGGACCACCGAAGACAAAGATCGGGTACCGGTGGTCCGCTCGCACGGCGAAGAGAGAGGAGTTTTACGGTGGGTCTATGGGGTCACGCGCCGCCTTTCCGTCAACCCGGACCGATTTGGCGAGGCGAGACGCATCCATAGTCCACCAATAAAAAAAAAAGGGTTAGATATACATAAATTATCTGTGCAAGAGAAGGCAAACTCGAAGTTAAACCCTATACCAATCTGTCTAATCAGCGTGGTATAGTAGGTTAATTTGCCTCCTAGGAAGCTCCAGCCCAGAAGTGGAAGGTACAGTAGTTCTATTTTCGTACTGCTGTGGAGGAGTCCCAAATCCAATAATCGGAAGTATATAAGCCACAGTAAATAACTAATTTCATAGCGCTGACATTCTAGGATATAAAATTGTATCAATAATAACCATTTTAGCATCATCATTTTTTCGAATTAATAAAATAAGTTTTCTCATTAACATTTGATAATACAATATCTATTTATATTTTAGAATGAGATCTTATTATATTACCTGAAAAATTAACTCTGATATTACAAACAATTCAAATTAATATGTGTGTTTACGAAAATTATCGTATCGTACCGTGCTGGTAATTAATTAAAAGATTTTATCGACCAGATTGGGCTTTTCGGTGAGTGCTTGTTATACGTTCCACAGCGGCTGTGGTCGAAAATATCGGTACACGATTCGCGCCGAAAATGTCCGCAAAATCAACAATTCAACATAATTGAATCGACATAGTAAATGGTAGTGATAAAGGAAGGTGGAACGCCACCTGTAAGGGGGTGCCACGTGCAGAAAGAGGCGGAGAGAGATAGAACTATCGTTTCTCTTTCGCTCAAATGGGTATATTTGTGTTTACAGGTAACGTGGGTGCTACGCGGTAAGGCTAGAGACCGGCACAACGTATATTTCACATTGGAATATACATATGTCGCATACAGTCCCGTTGTTTTGTTTTATACATCTATATCTAATGATATCTATATAAACGAGGCTGGTTTTCAAGTTTTGATTTCGTTATAGCATTATAAATCATTGTTTCATAATATTTGACCGATTTGGCGTAGAAGCTATAATATAATTCGTCGTAATCATAGAATAGTGCATGAACTTTTATACTTAATACTAGTAGTTATCACCCATCCATTTCCCTCCTATCCGGATAAATAATTACCAACATATAATATACTTAAAACATTCCCCGAAATACGCGGCATCTTATGGTATAAGTATTATTCTGATCGATGCAGTAGTTTTTGCAGTATAATCGAACAAAAAAACGGCTCTCCATTTATTAGTATTTAAGATATGGCACATCCGTCACTATTCTACATTAATGACGGTATGGCATAATATATACTATATATACTATAAGGCATAATTAATGAAAAACAACTATTATGTGTATGAAAGTATTTAGTATAACTGTATCTTTCATTCAATCTGCACTGTATAGATGGCGTAGTGGTTAAGATTTTCTGCCAGTGCCGTGGGTTCGATTCCTACGCAGGACAATAATTTTAGGGATCCAAAAAGTATTGTTCTGAGTCTGTGAAAATTTGTCTGTGTTAATTGCATGTATGTAAAGTCCCCCACAATACAAGGATTATTTCCTTAGTGCAGAGTGAAGTCTCATAAAAAAAAATAGTTAACTTCAAGATAATTTTAGAGAAGCTGCCATACCAGATATTATTTATATATATACACTTCTCACAAAAATTAAGGGAGCAAGAAAAAAAATCCAAATTTTTGGGGAATTTTCAACAGCCTGTAACTTATACAAAAATGGTTGTACAGCAAAAAAAAGCAAATTGTAGCTCTAAGTGTCTAGTTTTCGGATCTGAGTTTGAAATTTTTTTTTGAAAATTGTTTTCGAGTAATCTTAAGAAAACCACCGAAAAAAAAATTTTCGAATTTTTTTCGTTTTCTTTTTTTTAATCTACGGACGTGGAAAAAAAATTTGACTTAACCTCCATATGGACTGGATAGCTTAGTTATTCAGCTTTAATTTGGTTTTTTATAAATCTCAAAATGAGAATTTCTCACTGAGATATCGGTGTTTGAATGGAAAAAGATCATTTTGTCTTTGATTACCAATATCTATGCAACCAATGATTGCACATTTTTTTTTTTGCTGTACGACCATTTTTGTATAAGTTACAATCTGCCTGTTGCCAGCCTGTTGAAAATCCCCCAAAAATTTGGATTTTTTTTCTTTTTTTAATTTTTTTTTTTTTTAATTTTTGTGGTATATATATATATATATACCACATGTGTATATATATATATATATATGGTATATCCGGTCTGTCCGGGGTAGGACTACACTCTCGCCTAAAATAAGGAATGGCAATGTGCTGTTGCACTTCGTTCGGTGAGCAAGAGAGCCGACAGCTTAACATTCTCGGTGGGTTTGGACTTTTTAAGTAGTAGGCAGTAGCCTTGCTGTACGCCTGGTATTGCAAAGATCCATGGCCGGTAGTAATATTCACCATCAGACTTCTTGCTTGTATGTACTTATGCAAAAAAAAAAATCGTTAAATATAAATGGAGAAGTTTGGCGGTAAGTGCGTGGTTCCTTTGCCTCTTCTTCTGACAGCTAAATCAGATAATAAAACAAAAAGTTTATTTTTAAAAATAGTTATTAATTTTTTTACTATGGTTGATATCACTAAACATATTTTACTCTATGATCACTAAAGAAGTGAAATTGACATATAAGTTTTACAGTATAAATTTTAAGTCATTATGACCTAAAAAATATGTTTAATTAAAAAAATGGACATAGGAAGATCGACATGATTGATGACTAAAATATAAATCTACTAATTTTTTAAACTTATTTTACTTTTACATTGGCGAAGTTATGGTTAATAAATAACAGAGGCCATTCATTAAGAAGAAGAAGAAGAATTAAAAGAAATCAAGTGAAATGTCATTCAATAGTGCATCGGTATTGTTATTTATTACAAATATTTTACAAATGATAATGCTTGCATCTATGTTGTTACCAGTTGTTGATATCGTTTCCTTATCCAAAAATATCAAAAGATACAAAGATAACTTAAGGAAAAGTCGCTTAAACATTACTGTAGTCATTCTATATATTCTAATAATATTTTTCTATGGTATTGCAAGCCCAATGAGAACAATGAGTAGATGTAACATATCAAATTCAGCTAAAAGATTGGAGTCACACCGTGAGAAATTAACTCGTGTCACTGAATGCACTGACGCTTCTAGAAACTATTTGTTAGGATGTTTTTCTCTTTTCTTTACACTAGTTATCTGGAGATTATTTGACGTTATAATATTTTCAGCTAAGCTTCAGGAATTTTTTGAATTGATGTCGATTTGTGAATTGATGGATATCAGTTTTATTGAGAATGTTCATCTAAAAAATTAGAGGATATAATCCTCTAACTTAAAAGTTATTAATATAAAGACAAGGATTTTCTGTAGCTTTCAATGCCTGCTCTCAACAAACACGATATAATAAAGATTAAAATATTTTAATGATTTCAAAATAATTTCTAAATTTATCACGATCAATCTACATCTCTAAAACTAGAAGAAAATCAAAGTATTCACCAACCAGAGGAGAGGTAAAAGAAACACGAACCGTATAACAAAGTTCAGAAGCCAGACAAACGGACAAACCCAATAAACAAATATAGATAGCAAACAGAAATGATTATAATATTTAAAATATTTATGGGAGCAGCGCTTTTAACAGAAACAATTCTAGTTATTACACTTTTAAAGCCTTTCAAAGAGCCATTTTGTACCAGAGATCTCTGGTTTGACTTTCAGAAAGGATATTTTAGTCAAACAAAATTATTTGTTGGAGCGCTTTTCTTTTTATTATTCAACGCATGTATGGAGATTACTTGGCAAAAGTTTTGCCATAAAACATTATTAGGGCAGGTGCCTTACACTGATTTGGTTTTAGAGTTCTACAGTAGCAATTTATCATTATGTTACACGGCCTTTATTATATCAGTATATGTTTTGTTTTTATTGGAAAGAATAATGTCTCTAACTAAGAAAGCAGCACAAATGTTGGATTTTGAATTTATATGCAGATACGCAATACTAAAAACGGATGATTCCACATGATATTTAATTTGAAACTTAATAGCAACAATAATTTTAATGTTATTTCTAAACATGTTATTAATATTGCCTAGTGACGAAATTTATCAGGCATGCATCAGTGCTTAAAAAGAGAGTGTTGCTAAAACTACATCGTGGCTTGGATCATTTTTCATTCTTTCATTTCTTTTTTTAAAGTGATAATATACGGCATGGACACATTGCTTGCCTTATTTCATTATTTCATCTTGCGAGGAATAATACTGGACTTTAGTTACGTTACCTAAATCAAAAGTTAATAAATTTACAGCTAGTTTATCTGAATAACTAAATGTTTAAAAAATCTATATCATATGAAGCTATCCTCTTTATAGAAGAACTGAGGCAGCATCATCTGAATGTTATAATAAAACATATAAAATATCCACACGAAACAAACACACTTGCCAGTATTTTTGAAGCCAGAAATATCAACATGTGATTGTTAGATATTCATTCCAATAAATATCTGATCATATATATTTTACTGAGCTATGTGTTCCATGGATAGTGGCGTGCATTTTGGTATTCGTTGGCATTACACTGGAACGAGCCAAGGAGAAATATTCCAAGATACAGCTATAAAAATAAAATGCCGGTATAGAGGTAAGGGTAAGAATAATGTTGAATGGAAGCGTTTTGAGTGTGAGAAGAGGGAACCTATATACATTACAGGTCCAAATATTTTCCGTTGAGTTAAGCATAACCTTTACAAAGTTCACTGTGGGAACATCTAAATATTTTTTTTTTTTTTATAGATACTCTGCAATCTATAATAATAAATAAATATTTATATCGAGGATTTTAATGGATACAATACAGGCAAACGTAGAAAATGAATGGTGAGCACAGAGAATAAGAGCTACTTCTAAGTTTATAAAGATATTTTATAATTTTGAAAGCAGAATAATTGCAAGAAATCATTTTCAGAATAAAGATTTGAAAACGTCTACTAACTCGTCTGACCAATATTTCTGCCTTTCGTCAAGCAGGTTTTTAAATTGTGTAACAAGATATTTACTTTATTATCACCAAAAAATATTAATGTCATCATCTTTTTTTTTTAATTGTTTATGGTAATACCAAGCCCAAACCATCTGGGGCGTCTAGCACAATGTGCTCCTCCGTAACCTGCCCTATTTCCTCACTCTTAATTGGGCGGCCCACCAGCTTCGATTTTTTGGCTTCGATGACCCATACGATGAATTATTTATGCCTGCCGCTGTCCACATTCCGGCAACAAAGCCCTGGAAATCACTCGCACTATAATTTTCGTCATCTTAACTGTTATTTGGTGCACGTAAATAGAGACACGTGGTAGCATATCAAACAAAGTTCAAACTAAGAGAATTGGCTAGCCATTTCTGCGAGACATTTTTGACTCTTTTGTAACTCCAAAACTGTCTATCATAAACATACTAAATTTAGTTCATATTTTTTTTTTATTGCTTTTGGTGTCAAACGAGCAAGCAGCACAACTGATGGTAAGTGTTACTGCCGCCCAATGAACTTTGCTATATGAGAAGTATAGCTGGGCTGCTGCCTATTACGGGTTGAAAGCCCTCAGCGCTCACCCACAGTCCGGGTAAAGTTGTCATAGCCATCTGAGGCTAACAACTAAGACACACACAAAAAAAAAAAACTGCTACCTACGAATATACCCACCCAGTTGGGCTTCCGGCTCTCTCGCTCACCGAACGAAACACAACAGCACATCGTCATTACTCAGACGTCGATCTTCTGCGAGAGTGTGGTACTACACCGGACGGACCGGCCCGCGGCTGTAGACAGATATCTGTCAACAGCGTGGTCGTACCACTATCAATAGATACTTATGAATAATGAACTTAAACCTAATTTTTAATAAAAAAAACAAAGCTTAAACGGTTATATATTGTTACATTTCAAAGGACGGTTGCTATCACTTTCCTGTCAATATTTTTTGCAATATGTGTAATGGAATAAGAGTATATATTGCGTGGACCCTCTTGGGAATGTAAATGTTGACCAAACAGCATCAGATGGGGTTGGTCCAGATCGATATAAAACTCTCAGTCGTCTTTTACGATATCCATGAGCAAAGTAAGGGTTGGTAGTATTTGTAGCCGCTGCCACACAGCAATTTTTATATTGTATTGTATGGTGCTAAATAATTTACTGATAAATGTCTAGTAAAACCCAAGTTTCAATATATCATTGTTACTTGCTTTATGTAATCGAATATTTAAATAGGCATATTTATGATTAACAAATATTTTAATAATGGCTGGGCCACACTTTTGAGAGTTTTCTGTCTAACGGGCCAGTACATCCGGGGTACCACACTCTCGTAGAAAATCGACAACTGAGTAGTGGCAATGTGCTAATGCCCTTTATTCGGTAGTAAGAAAGCCAATACCCCAACTTTCTGTGTGGTTTTGAGGTTTTCGTTGATAAGCAGCAGTCTAGCTGTACCCCTGGTAACACAAAGGTCCATAAGCGGCAGTAACAATTGCCATCCGCAGTGCTACTATCTTGTTTGTCACCATAAGTAATAAAATGAAATGGAAATAATCAGAATTTAAGTCATATTTTTTTATTGCTTATGTTGGCAAACGAACAGACAGCACACTTGATGGTAAGTGTCACTGCTGCCCATGGACCTTTGCGATACCAAGAGTATAGCTAGGCCGCTGCCTACCAATACAAACTTCAAACCCACTTCAGTTGAGCTTCCGGCTCTCTCGCTCACCGAACGAAGCGCAATAGCAAATTGCCATTACTCAGATGTCGATCTTCTGCCACAGTGTGGTACCCCGGACAGACCGGCTCGCGGCTGTAGGCAGAGAACTGTCCACTTGTCCACAGCGTGGGTCTTCCACTATATATATTTATAAATATAGTGGTAAAGCTACGTTGTGGTGGCTATATTTATAAATAACAAACATTTTTGTATTAAAAGAAGGAAAAATATTGTTTTTAATTTATTTATGATTGCTATAAAAGTAAAAAATATAGAAGTAAATTTCAATATTGGCTACAGAACTTGGCGCCCATTCGAATCTCGAGATTTTTGTCGGTGAAGTCGAAAACTAGACCATAATTATCATAACATTACAATTGGCTTCATTTCATATTTATGGCTTTTGGAATTAAGCTTGACTTTCTGACCCTCGTAACTAACAGCAACAATAATACACTAGAAGATATTCTAGCAGACTTCTGGAATTAGATCACTGAGTCTCTAATCTTGTGAAAATTTATAAAAATTCAATTTTAAATAAACAAAATAGAAACAAAATATTCATGAAATTCAAAAATTTATATAAATAAATATTCAAATGTTTTTCATTTAATAATCTTAACATCTGGCCAATAATAATTGAAGATGTCGGCAAATTGCAAGACGCGACGAGCTCCTTGAATATTTTCCCTTTCTCGTTGGAAACGAGGCCTAATGCCTTAAAAGTAAATTTTGCGTTCTTCTGGCGATTTATTTTAATATTTTCTATTCTGTATCTTCTGTTTTTACCGTATATGTATATATATACACAATTATAAGGTGAAAAATACTCAAATAGTCACCATAGTAAAAACCAAATTAAATCGTGATAAAATCCGTAAAAATTGTTTTATAAACCGCTTCTCATTATTTTTAATACAATTTTTTTTCCTCGAAAAGTGGATTCGGAATTAAAAAGTTCGATGATATCAAGCTGTATGCGTGTAAAGTCTTTTGGCATCAATTCAAAACAGGCAGAGAGGCGCCACGCAGTCAGGTACCGAGCCACTCCCCCTCACGATTAATGCTTTGCTTTAAATTCAGAACAATTCTAAATATAGAACATTGTTTTCTTTTTTTTACGATTTGATTACAATTTGGAACGATGTGTATATTTGGGATTGTTTACGTAACAAGAATGGATTCTGCTGATTTTCACGTTTTAGTCGCAACTGGGGCAAATTTTAAGTCACTGAACTTTTAAACACTTAGTATGATTGATAAATTTGATAACTTTTGTGTTTTACAAACAAACAGTTCTTGTTTATTAAAAATAATAGCAAATTAGCAATAACAATATCAAACTACATAGGTATACTTTGTTGTTCCCGTTTTTTTTATTCTCAGCTAATATATCCGTGTGGTAACGGAGTAGGAATACACAAGCATAAATACGTATGTCTTCTTCTTCTTCTTCTTATATATTGGCAATCAGCTATATATACGAGCTATTGGTGCCAGTGTCAAGTTATAAATATTTTCACGTTTATATCTTTCAAGTCAGTCGTTGTCTAAGTCAAATTGTTGCCATTAACAGTGCAATGGCCACACTGTTAATGGTATCTTGTGGGAATTTTGATGGAAAACGAAAACGTTGTAAAGCACTTTTATATGATAATCACTTCATCCCAGTAGTTCCGCCGCTTCATATTACATAAAATGCCATCAAAATTATCTAATATAACACGTTAAAACACTAAGATATCGAATATAATACAAGAGCACCACATGACGTTTTCAAATTCCCGTCAAAAGTCCAATACGTATGTCGTAAGGCACTTCAATAACATGCAATTAACGGAGTCAAATTATACTCAAAACAATCAATTGTGGACAATAACTACCTAATCCTAGGATTGATATGCCTAATAGGCTGACTATGATTATGGCACAATAAGTAGGTTTTATATTATATATAATATATACAGACAATGTCTCACATCCACAAGATGGCGGCAACACTATGGGCAGTGACAAAACAGCTGTCAGATGTTTGAATTAATCTGTACGAGACATTGACGGTGTCGATCTTGTTGCCATAGTTGGAGACTGTGTTTATATCGATTACTTACATCCAAGTAATCTTATGCATACCACAAAGATGACATTATTCAACATTTTTGAAGTGAAAACTTTTTAGCGGCGTTGTGCGCTTTTTTGTGATGGGTAAAAATTTGAAACTCGCGTCAGAACACGTGGCCCTGATCAAAAATGCGTAAGACGGAGGGAAAGTATACCGCCGATGTGACTTTCTAGAGGAATTATTTTAATATAGCGCTATCTACTTGCCGCATCTAAGGTTTTTATTTAATTTGACACTAATAATGTCAATAAATACAACTAGATGGCATAAATTAATACAACATATGATGGCAAACGAGAAATCAGCAAACCTGATAGTAAGTATCATTGCCAATCATAGACCTTTATAATACGAAAGGTACAGCTAGGCCGCTGTCTATATATATAGGTATACGTTAGGTATATATATAGGTATACGTATAAGTTGGGTATGCAGAAAAGAGTATGTAAGTAAAATTGATGCGGTCGAAATGCGATCTCTACGGCAAATCTGTGGAGTTAGGCTGATCAATCGCATTCGTAACGACGACGTAAGAGAGCGAGTAGGTATGAAAGAGAGTATTGGTGTAAAGATGCGAAAGGAAATGCTCCGATGGTTCGGACATGTGGAAAAATGCCGAATGAACGTCTGGTTAAGAAGATATACAATGCGAAAGTGAAAGGATGTAGGTACCGGGGGAGACCGAGACTAATCTACCTAGACCAGATCGATCATGTACTGAAGGAAGGTGGAGTCAAGAGTCTCCGAAACTGGCGAGCGTGTATGAAGAGAATTATGAATGTTGAGGAAGCGAGTGAAGTATGCAAGGATAGAGTTCTCTTATGTATATATCCAAATAAAAATAACAGTACATTGCAGACTATGGTACTATCCCGGATGGACTAATCTTTAGCTATAGACAGAAAACTGTCAACAATGTATATACTTCCATGACTATATTCATGTATTAATTTATATACATATTAACAAGTAGTTAATAAAGAACAAAACAAACGACATTAAAATATAAATAAATAGTATCTATAAATCTGAGTTACCAAACAGCATCCCATATATAATTACCGAAGGAACATTGTATAAAGAAACCTAGAATACCGTATTTTGCGACCCCGAAGTCCCTAGGGATCAACGCGCAATGCGCTTGATTAATAATATAGTACCTACCTTCGTTTTAAAGTTTTACGGTGAGGTAATTTCGATGTGAAATGCAGTTTTATGGCTAGGGCGTGACTGTAACGTTTTGCGGTTACATATCATCACGCCATATCCCTTGCAGGGTAGGCAGAGGGAACAAAGTGCTAGAGAACTCTATCCTTGCATACTTCACTCGCTTTCTCAACATTCATAATTCTCTTCATACACGCTCGCCGGTTTCGGAGACTCTTGACTCCACCTTCCTTCAATACATGACCGATCTGGTCTAGGAAGGTTAGTCTCGATCTCCCCCGGTACCTACATCCCTCCACTTTCGCATTGTATATCTTCTTAACCAGACGTTCGTTCGGCATTCTTTCCACATGTCCGAAACATGGAGCACACGGAGCATTCCCTTTCGCATCTTTATACCGATAGTCTCTTTCATACCTACTCGCTCTCTTACGTCGTCGTTATGAATGCGGTCGGTCAGCCTAACTCCACAGATTTTCCGTAGAGATCGCATTTCGACCGCATTAATTTTACATTCATACTCTTTTCTGCATACCCAACAGAAATAGATTAGTGTCTGAACAACGACTCGCTTTTATATAAATTTGTTATCGGTCGATTTCTGTGCATTATAGATATTGGAAGAAAATTTAATTAGGACGGTTTGAAATAAAAATATTTTTATGTATTTTATGGCGTTTATATTTGATTTTTTTATGCAGACTAGATGACAATAGATGGACGAAAAAAGTTACAGAATGGGTACCAAGGGAAGGCAAAAGAAGTCGAGGAAGACCTAGAAGAAGATGGCGAGATATATTTACAGATATGTGTGACTGGATGAGGAAAGCACGACAGAGAGATGAGTAGAGGGCTTTAGGGCAGGCCTACGCCGTAGATGCGACCGCTGCAACTAGTTAGTAGAGTAACATTATATAAGATTATTTTATATGAGTACGTAAGTGTTAGAATATTGTAGTGGAAATAAAGGCTATTTTATTTTATTTTATTTAATTATTTGATTTTTAATTACCTGGTGTTTGGAACGCTTTGAAATCTGTAAAAATATTTGAAATAAAACTATTTTTACGGGTTCTATCGCGTTTGTATTTGATTTTTAATTTCCCTACGTTTCGAATACTTTACAGCGTCCATAGTCACGGGAGGACGACAGCCCTCCATAATAATCCGGTAATAGGTACTCGTGTAAAGATCAGAAATTACTAGAATTGTTCGTTTAAATGTTTTAGATAGATTGATATGATACTGCCTAATGCTTTAAGGTAAAAGTAATATAATACGGCTATGACTATAATACAATACGGCTATGGGTGGAGAAACTACTGTAACCATAGACGCTGCCATATTTTCTATGAAAAAATATGACATGAAATATAGAAGTTTGTAAGTCTATGCTTAAATTTTCTGATATTTAAACAGTAGGTAGACTTGTAGTCCGAGAGCCAGTAACAGATATATATGACCAAGTTCCTCTCAAGTGATAACTAGTAAAATGCATCAGAAAATCGAACCATAAAGTCTCGTGAACGTCAGCTGCGGCTCGGTGGGTGGGATGAGCAGTTGTAACCTCCCACGCTCGAAGAAAAAAAAATACATTCACTCATTTCCTCTCGGCTAAAAATTTATCAAATTATAGCTAACCCAATATCTCAACAAAAATAAAAAATCAGCTGGCTATAACATAGTGTATTGTACGTCAGCTGATGTCTTGATCATGGGAAAAAAAACTTCACTTTCAGTGATATCCTCTCAAATAAAAATTTACCTGATGATAGCTTATATGTAACTATTGATAAATATATACGTCAGCTGGCTGTATCTCGGTGGAAAAATCGTCAGCTGATAATTTGAAGGTCGTTACGTAGAAGTTAGCCAGAAGCATTTACTGACTATTTAAATGCATCAGCTGACTAAGTTTCCCTCGACTTACTGCTAGCTGATTTTTTTTATTTATCACAGAAATATATTTAAAATCAGCTCACAAATTTTCATGTGAGAGGCAATGAAGTCTTTTTAATTATTCTTGTTATTTTAAAGATTCAAACAATACACGCTAGCATAGCATAGACAGTATTAAGGTACGCTTGGAGGGGGTGCGCAATCCGGACACACACACACATACTTCTCACACACACATAGATACTTCTCACACACAGATACATCTCTCTCTCACACATACACACTTAATTTATTGTTTTGAATAAGGTAATTTCTGCCATCTTATTTTTTCTTTCACTCAATATAGCACTGCACTTAATGAGATTTTCTTCACTGAACGATTTTAAATTAGAAATAGATTTTGTTTTTTTGCAAAAAACGCAAAAAGGCGTTACATTAGACATTTTTATAGATTTTTCACAGATACTACAACAATATTTCTAGAATATTCTTTTCGTCTGACTACGTTTGCTAGTCTATCCTAAACGTACATAGTACCTTGACAGTCGTTTTTTAATATAGCGCTATCTAGATCACGTTTCTGAGTGTTTTGTTTGCTTTGACACTAATAATGTTAATAACTAAAACTAGATGGCAGAAATTACCTTATTTAAAACAATAAATTAAGTGTGTGTGTGTGAGAGAGATGTATCTGTGTGTGAGAAGTATCTATGTGTGTGTGAGAAGTATGTGTGTGTGTGTGTGTGTCCGGATTGCGCATGCGTGGGTAGGAAATAATTATTGAGTCGCGTAATAGATGGCGCTTTCATTGACATTAGTGGCGACAAAAAAAATCGAGAGTGGCCTCTCTATTTCCAATGTATTATATTACTCTATGATTAGTACCCTTCTTTTCTACTTCTAAAAATGTTTTCCAGTGCCCTCAACAAAAGGGTACCCCGAGCATGCGTACAACTAACCCCCTCCAAGCGTATCTTAATGCTGTCTATGCTATGCTAGCGTGTATTGTTTGAATCTTTAAAAATAACAAGAATAATTAAAAAGACGTCATTTCCTCTCACATGAAAATTTGTGAGCTGATTTTAAATATATTCTGTGATAAATAAAAAAAATCAGCTAGCAGTAAGTCGAGGGAAACTTAGTCAGCTGATGCATTTAAATAGTCAGAAATGCTTCTGGCTAACTTCTACGTAACGACCTTCAAATTATCAGCTGACGATTTTTCCACCTAGATACAGCCAGCTGATGTATATATTTATCAATAGTTACATATAAGCTATCATCAGGTAAATTCTTATTTGAGAGGATATCACTGAAAGTGAAGTTTTTTTCCCCATGATCAAGACATCAGCTGACGTACAATACACTATGTTATAGCCAGCTGATTTTTTATTTTTGTTGAGATATTGGGTTAGCTATAATTTGATAAATTTTTAGCCGAGAGGAAATGAGTGAATGTATTTTTTTTTTCTTCGCGCGTGGGAGGTTACAACTGCTCATCCCCCCCACCGTGCCGCAGCTGACGGTCATAAGGCTTTATGATACTATTGTCTGATGCGTATCACCAATTATCTCTCGAGAAGAAATAATTAACCAAATTTTCACCTGGCTCTTGGACCATTGGACTTTTGACGGGAATTTGAAAACGTTATGGACTATAAACGTAAAAATAATTATAACTTGACACTGGCACCAATAGCTCGTATATGTAGCTGATTGCCAATATACAAAGAGAAGAAGAAGAAGAAGTGGTGCTCTTGAATTATATTCAATATTTTAGTGTTTTATCGTGTTATATTAGATAATTTTGATGGCATTTTATGTAATGTGATGCGCGGAACTACTGTGATGTCGTGAATATCATATAAAAGTGTTTTACAACGTTTTCATTTTCTATCAAAATTCCAACAAGATACCATCAACAGCGTGGCCATAGCACTGTTGATGGCGACAATTTGACTTAGACTATGACTACCCTGAAAGACTGAAGATATTTATAACTAGTTATTGGCGAAATCTTGTAAACGCCATTAAAAAAAAATGGGGTTATTCCATAACCATGCTCGAATAATAAAAGGAGTAATACCAATAAAGCTAACAAAAGTCCACAAAAGAAGTTAGAAAAGGTATTTACTGACCGTAATTACAGTTATTGAAGAGTATTTGGTTTAAGATTTATTTTATCCAACGTAAAGGGTGATAGAAACACACAAACAGAACGTGATGTAAGTATTAAATGATAAGCATAAAGCGATTGAGAATTATTTTTTATTACTTGTGGTGGCAAACGAGTGAGCAGTACACGTGATGATAAGTGTTACTGCCGCCCATAGACCTTCGTTAGGCCGCTGCCTACCAAAATCCCAAACCTATTCAGAAAGTTGGGCTTCTGGCTCTGTCGCCGAATGAAGTACAACAGCATATTGCCCAATGCTCAGACGTCGATTTTCTGCGAGTGTACTACCCCAGTCGGACCGGTCCGCGACTGTAGATAGAAAACTGTCAACAATGTGGCCCTACCACTAAATTATTTTAATACTAGCTTCTGCCCGCGGCTTCGCCCGCGTAAAAGGTTACTTTCCTAAAGTTTTTGATCACCTATTTTTATTTTTGACCGTCGGTAATACTGTGCAACGGTATTACAATACTCAGGGTTGAAACTTCATTACTGGACTGCTAGATGGCGTTGAAGAAGCTAGATTTTGAGATTTTTTGACAAACAATTTTTTTATTTTTCATATAAAAATTTTGATTTTTTTTTTAATAAAAAGTATCCTATGTTACTTTTAATACCTCCAAGAATATGTGTACAATGTTTCATGATGATCGGTTGAGTAGTTTTAGCGTGAAAGCGTAACAAACAAACTTACATTCACATTTATATATTAGTAGGGATACTAAGAATTAAATTCAATTATACAAAAAAAGCAATTAATATTTCCGTTTTATAAATATTCACATTATAAAATAATCTATATTAACTGGGATATTAGAAAATGAAATGAAATATATTACAGAGTTGCCAATGGTACACTAGTTCAAATTTTATTTGTTGAAGAAATCTAATTTGCGCTAAATAAAATATGTATAATGCGACTAATATTATATAGCATTTTATTGTATTATATGTGGGGGTTTCAGAATACAATTCACTACCCAAGAAATGTCTTAGCCGTGGAACAGGCTACAAATGATTATGATATGCACGTAATATCACCGGTGTCGTATAGTAGGTTTTCCTTCCCACGGTGGAGGAAACCTCAGCCCAATAGTGTCCATATATAAAAGGCTAAAAAGAAAAACGTTTTACTATCATTAACACCAAAGAATCATTTCTCATATCTTTAACCATTTTCATTAACCGACTTCAAAAAGTAGGAGGTTCTGTGTTTCATTGTATGTATATTTTATTATGTTACATATAACACAAAAATAATTTTATGATCTAGATATTTATAAAACCCGATTACTTTAATTTATAATTATTAAATAATTAAGCATATTAAATGCTAAATTTCAGTAATTTGATGTACAAAAATAGTTATTTAAGCTTCTACCTCAGGTTTTTATGTATATTTCTTATCATCTCATTCCTTTAACTATTAGACATGAGGATGCTGAGGATTTTGTATTACGCTGTTCTGATCATTTAGCGTAGGAATGTATTTAGTTGCCATTTTTTTTATATGGTATTACAATTATTTTTTTTTTAATTTCTTCGAATAAATAAGATTAGTATATTTTTATATACAAGTGCCATCATAATATTATTTAAAAAAAATCTAATATCTGATCATGAATATCAAAACTACTTTCTATTCTCTGTTGTTCGTAACATACATACAAATACAAAATTAAAGTAAACCTCTGACCGCCTATAATTTGGACCGTCCCAATATTTATCTCGATAAAACTTAGATAAATTCTTTTCAACGGAATCCTTTGATCAGGTCGTTCGAAGGCTTCTTTTTTTTAGGATATTCAAACGTATAGACATTGTCTAGAATATATATTTTTTTTATTTATTGGCCTCCTATTTTTCAACACTCACTTTTGTATATAAATATCACGATGTTAACGTTTAGAGTAAGGTAATCGTGATGAATATTTTATATCTACATCTGTAAGTTTTTGTTTTAGTGTGTATGAAAAATGTGAACGTACATAATCATTTTATTAACGGCAATTTATATCACTCACATATCATCATTCTCCTACTCTTATCACAATTACTACAATATGTACCTACTCTTCTTTCATAGTAAATACATATTGTAAAAGTTATTGGCAACAGTTTCATGACCGGCCGCCTGTCAGACGTCAACCCTCCTTGGGAATGTAATTGTTGACCAAACGGCATCAGAGTTGGCCTAGGTCGTTAAAAGGCTCTTAGTCGTCTTTTACGACACCCAAGAGCAAAGCGAGGGTTGGTAGTATTCGAAACCGCTACCACACAGCCATCATTCTTCATCATTATCATTCACATATATGAAATGAATATCATTATAATTTAATAGTGGTAGGACCACGCTGTTGACAGTCCTCTGTCTACAGCCACGGGCCGGTCCGTCCGGGGTAGTACCACACTCGCGCAGAAGATCGACGTTTGAGTAATTGCAATGTGCTATTTTGCTTCGTATGGTGAACGAGAGAGCCGGAAACCCAACTGGGTGGATTTGGGGATTTCATTGGTAGACAGCGGCCTAAACTGTACCCTGGGTATTGTAAAGGTCCATGGGCGGCAGTGATACTTACCATTAGGTGTGCTGTTTGCGCGCTTGCCACCATAAGCAATAAAAAGAAATGAAACGAATATTCAATATAACCAATATATACATCCAAATAATTAAATATATGCTTCTTCTGTAACAATTTCTTCTTCCTTAACACATATAGTTTCATGTAGGTTAATTAATTTAATTTTCGATGTAGTTACTGGGGGAGACCGAGACTCACCTACCTAGACCAGATCGGTCATGTACTGAAGGAAGGTGGAGTCAATAGTCTCCGAAACCGGCGAGCGTGTATGAAGAGAATTATGAATGTTGAGGAAGCGAGTGAAGTATGCAAGGATAGAGTTCTCTGGCACTCTGTTCTCTCTGCCTACCCTGCAAGGGATATGGCGTGATGATATGTATGTATGTATACTATCATTAAAAGGTTTAAGTTTTGTAGAGTTGGCTTGGTATATCACACCAGCCGATCAGGTTTTTCATTGCAGTACTGTTATATGCTTAGATTTATTAGTCATTTCTTAAGATAACGTTGAAGTAAAAAAGGAAATTTGAACAATTTATTATTTGGTTCTATAGACTTTTCAGAATATGACTTGCAACGTACTATTTACTAATATGTTTCAATTTGGATTAAGGCTCGTTTACAGCATCTTTCTTGTGATGTAATTCTATAAAATATATTACTTTGTATACAAATACTTTACATAAAATAATGGTCATATCATTGTGGTCATTCAGAACACCGCTAAATTAAATATTTTATATGATTCGTACTTTAAGGCGATGATATTTTTGGTGTTCGGATTTTAGTTTTTGAACTTGTTTTATATTTAAATTATTTAATAATAAATACAGAATAATGAAGTTATTCTCTAATAACTCGTTTAAAGTACCTAAATGGTTCATACCGATATATGTTATCGAGCAAATGTAAACCATGCCGCCAGAAATGCATTATAATATGTAAATATTTAAAATATGCTAATTAAGCCCTTCTATTGAATATCGATAATCATCATCATCATCATCATCATCTTGCTCTTATCCCAATTACTTGGGGTCGACGCAATATGTCCTCTTTTCCTATACAGCCTTATCAGAAGTCACTCCCTGTCTTATCCATATTATGTTTCACACAGTCCATTCATCTTTTTTTTGGTCTCCCTTTACCCCTAGAGCCTTAAAGATTCAAACTTAAAATCTTCCTCGCAACATTACTTTCATCCCGTCTTATCATATGTCCATTCTATTGGATATCGTTACATTGCACTATTTTCTTTTTTTTTTATTTCACAACTCCTAGTGAGTCATATTGAATTTAGTGGAACGTTATATAGCCAACAGACAAAAGATCAAGAGGTTTCTAAAATTCATTCATTAATTAAATCAGGACGTACTCGTCCTGATTTAATTATAATTTAGAAGTTATGAGAGAACATAAATATATACCAACATGAGAAGAGAAATACCATCTTTTTGCGACAAAATGATATTCTGAGTCTGGTTGTAATTTGTCAGCGTCAATTGCACGTTTGTAAAGTCCACCGCAAGACAAGGATTATTTCCTTAGAGCAGGATGGTTTGTGTCTTTAGATAAAAAGACATATATATATATATATATATATATATATATATATATATACATATACATACCGATGAAAATTATAACTCTCTTATTGGCCTTGCTGTAGTCGGTTAAAAAAGATAAACTGCAAATTAAGACTTTCTATTTATATACCATTAGAAAAAACAAGTACAATATGCGATATAGCTTAACGCTAAAAAGTCACGTACAAAAAAATACGCTTACGATTTGAAAAAAAATCATGTTAACGGATAGTGATTTCAAAAAATATGGAACAGTTACATTTTACATACATACATAAGGACATACTCTCTGTGTGGTGACGGTGTAAGAATACAAGCCACCACCCCCCATCTTACCCGTGGGTGATCGTAAGAGACGACTAAGGGATATAAAATGCATATAACATTTATGCAAGAAAAGGAAAACTCGAAACAAAACCCTATACCAACACGTCTGACCAGCGCGGTGGTGTGTGTGTTGCTACTTGCTACAAATGCGATAAAATCTGTAAGAAGTTTTACTGCAAAACCTTTAAAGGCCTGTAAGTGGTAACATTCTTTTGTAGTGTAAGTTTTTTACAGAAGTAAACAGTATATCAGATTAACCTATATTCATATATTCACAGAGAAACAATTGAACACGTAATAAGATTGCCGAATGAACTGATGACTGAACTGAAACGGTTACATACATTTTTCTCTAGTTCAAAGTTTAAGTGTTTTAACCCGTGAAGTAATAGCACTGACAAATCTTGGTGAAACAACATAACGTAAGCCGTCTGTGGATAGAGGGGGACAGATATAGTGGTCCTGCTAATGGCCTGGGGCAGGCGAGCCAAAGGCACACTCGTAAATAAATGAGCGAATGTGTTTTCTATTTTTTCTTGGCGTTGAAGTAGATCAGTTGAGAAGCTAGAGCTCGGAATGGAATTGTTTTATGACTATTTGTATTGTCAAATGTAGGTTAGTTTTGTGTGTTTAATTATCCTTTATGTAAACTAATTTAAAACAGTACTTCAATCATTACAATAGCTTAATTCGTTGATGTGAAAATTTTTTTAAACGAGAGAATGTAGGTACCGAGGGAGACCGAGACTAACCTACCTAGACCAGATCGGTCATGTACTGAAGGAAGGTGGAGTCAAGAGTCTCCGAAACCGGCGAGCGTGTATGAAGAGAATTATGAATGTTGAGGAAGCGAGTGAAGTATGCAGAGATAGAGTTCTCTGGCACTCTGTTCTCTCTGCCTACCCTGCAAGGGATATGGCGTGATGATATATATATATATATATATATGTAATATATAACAAAATGTGGTTGGTCTCAATCGAATATTCATTTTGTACTTTGAATTCTAAAGGAAGTATAGGCAGAAGCAATTTGTTTAATAGTGTGTATATTGTATATATAAATCATCATTCTCCCACTCTTATGCCAATTACTTAGGGTCGACGCAATATGTACCCTTCTTCCTACATATTGCAATGGTTATTGGCAATAATTTTATGACTGGCCGCCTGCCTGACATCAACCCTCCTTGGGAATGTAATTGCTGACCAACTGGCGTCAGCTAGTGTTGGCCCAGGTTGTTATAAGGCTCTTAGTCGTCTTTTACGACATCCACGATCAAAGTAAGGGTTGGTAGTATTCGTAGTCGCTACCACACAGCATATTGTATATATAAGTAACTACTAAAATTTACTGTACATAAAAATCAATGCAGATCTAGTCTTAATCGTAAGAAATGATGTATGATGCTCGTTGCTTATGCAATAATAAATTATTTAACTATCGATTATAAACTTTCTAAACGTTTTGAGCAAAAATGCACACTTTTACCACATGAGTAAATAAACGTACACAGACAAACCTTCAAACAACCGCGCCACGGTAGGTACATCACTACAAGTATGATGTGCGTGTCTGCGTGAGCACTGGCGGCTCGTCACGTACGGAACGAAACCTGTTTAGGCTGGTTCGGCCAGTGCTCAAACAAAGAGCTCACTCACCGCTCGCTGTGCATTGCGTTGTGCGTGTTTGTTTAAATTTGAAATTTGAATTAATTAGAAAGAGTCTAAATGTAGTTTATTGCACTATGTGCATGAATAACAATCGAAAAAATAAAAACATATCTTTTTTTGAAAATGACATTGTATGTTAATAGATCTGAACAACCTATAAATATGGGGAAAGACGCTTTTTTCAGCCATTAAAAAGACTTTAACGAAAGCAGTATACAATTGGGTTTTTTAATAGTACCTCCTAACAACTTCATCGCATTCGTTGAATTGCTTGAGAAGAAATTTCGAGAATATTTCGATCTAGAAAAAATATTGTTAAAATTGGTAGGGAATACTAAAACGTATGATACAAGATTGTAAATTTGATATGCCATGCATTTGCTTTTCCATTGATTATTTAAAAAACTTTATATTAGATTTAGAATTTATCATTTGATTAAGAGATATAACAAATTATTAAAAATCAAAAATTACAAAAAAAAAAATATTTAGAGTGAGCAATTTGTAAAAAAATATCTATATATAAAAAAGCTGACAAACGTTTTGTGTATTTATTTTCATACTCATGTGCCAACCCTATCAACAATTTTGCTCGCTCCTTAGAAGCTTGGTCTCTGTATGTTTATTTACTCATGTGCTTATACTGCGTTGAAGCGTGAGTAGAAAATTACCAATGAGTCTAAAAAGTATTTTCTTTTTATAACTACGCTTTTTTTTTGCGGTGGGCTATGGAGTTTTCACGCTCCGCCAAATTGGTCCACATGGTTTTATCACCACCCTGGACTAAGGAAATAATCCTTGCCTTGCAAGTGACTTCATAAAAATACAATTAACGCATAAAATGTTTAAAAATGCACGTCCCCTTACGTTAGGGGCTCCCAAACTTTAAGAGTCGTTGGTAAAAACGCACATTAGAATTGAAATCCAATACTTTTCGATTTACAGCCTCACATTTTGGTCACCAGGTCAACTTGGTAATAATCTGTACTATACAGAATACAAAGCAATTTCCTTTAAGTAAAATCATGTATGCTGTATATTTGGCTTAAAATTGTTCACGAAATGTATCTAAGATAAAATTCATCCACACCCCCTCCCGTCAATTTATTGTAGCTATTCTCGGGCAGCCATTGTTAAGGGGGAACTGTAGTTCGTGACCGTACGCCAATGTAGATGGTATGGTTTAAGTTATAGGCAATAGATGTTGATTGTAGTGAAATTATCGTCAGAGTTATACAAAGTTGATTTGATTCGAATATAATGTTAATACCTACTAGATATATGTGTCCCTTTTCTTTTTTTTTTTTTGCGGTGGGCTATGGAGTGACCACACTCCGCCAAATCGGTCCGTGGCGACGGAAGAGGCAGCGCGCGACCCCATACACCCACCCTACAGGCACCTCTCTTCGCCGTGCGAGCGGGCCACTGGTACCCGATCTTTGTCTTGGTTGGAGATATATGTCGCCTTGAGGACGCAATGATATTATAATCGCCTAGCTTGTCATATGGATTGGCGATTGCAATTGGCATTATCATTTTTCAATAAAAGTTCCACTGTCACCTATTCTATTCAATTAACTAAAATAATAAAGATATTGGGCACGTATCCTGTGTGGAAATCACACAACTCTTAGCAAGAGAGCTCGCTACTTAGCTACTATGTATGCAGTTATCAGCAGTTGAAGAGGTTCTACCGGTATCTGCTAAGCTATTACTAACAACAGACAATGTTAAGGGGGAACTGTACTGAGAACAGGAAATGGCTATCTTATATTCCATTCTATTCCTATAAACTTGAATAAATCTCACACAATACAGTATGGCCAATACGTATAATAATGTTGGATAGAGTAATGTTTGGGATGTCGGGTAACAGAAGGAAAACACGAAACAAAACCCTACACCAACGTCTGCGTCTACGTCTGACCAGCGTGGTAAAGTAGGTCAATTTCTCTCAAACTATGGAGGAGATTCGAGCCCAATAGTGAGAAATATTTGAACTGAGATTGGGGTGTCGAGAATAGAATGTCAATAGACGATCTCTCAAACAGCCTGTAAAAGCTCGGAAGGGACTATTGTGGTTTTAGTGGGTATTCTGGTCAAGCAGACTGGCTAGTAAGCGTCTGACACCAGCGAAAGATAGTGCGTAAATGCATTTCTGCAACCTAAAAAAAAGAAAGACTAAAATATTATTGAATAACACTCGCTCTTATGAATTGTACCATAGCGCTACTTACAGAAAACGAACGCCAACATCGTCCAATGTATCTCATATAACCTTAAATTATTAATATTTATTCGTGTATTTACTTGTGATGAAAACTCGCTATCCGTTTCGTAAGTATATGTATTTACATGTTAGGGTTAATATGACACTATATTTTTCACATAAATTTATGTCGTGGAATTTCATTCAGATTAAACAAGCAGTTTCTTCGTACGATTATGGGATAAAAATAACAATTATCACCACATCTTCCTTGCCTGTCGGAGCCGTAAAATCTGTTAAGAGTCTTAGAGTGGGCAATAGCTCCTTCATAAGAAACGAAACACCTCACTGTGAATCCAACTCGCCTGCCAATGGGGCCCCTACGCTGCCCTTGAGTCATTAAAAAAATTACATGTCTATTAACATGTGTCTATCACCAATAAAAAAAAAATGCAATAATAAAATAAATTTAGCATTTGTTAAGTATAAAAATGACTCAGTTGGGAAATCAGCCAGTCGTTTAATCAAAACATCTCCGATCTGACCCTTAGCTTCCTCTTTTTTTATTACTTTACATATTTTTTCGTTATATCATTAATTGTTTTTCAATATCTCATCATCATCATCATCATCAACCTGCTCTTATCTCAATTTATTTGGGGTCGACGCAATATGTCTTCTCCTTCCATACAACTCTATCAGACGTCATCTCTGTGGTCACTCCTTGTCTATCCATGTCATGTTTCACGCAGTTCATCCATCTTTTCTTCGGTCTTCCCTTGCCCCTTAAGCCTTCAATATTCATGCTTAAAGCTTTCCTCACAACATTATTTTTATCCCTTCTCATCAAATGTCCATATCATGTCAATCTTTCACTCCTTAATTTTTCCGTCACTGGCGTAACTTTCAAACTTCCTTTTATATGTTCATTCCTTATTTTATCCATTCTTGTCACACCACACATCCATCTCAACATTTGCATCTCCGCTACATGCAGTCGTCTCTCATCCGTCTCTCATCCGTGTTTTTCAATATCTAAATACCTATATTTTCCAAAAATAACACAATCTAACAAAGAATCGGTATTTTTTTAGATCGGTAGCAGTTTATCCGGACATGATTTTCAACCCATCACGTAAAATATCATAAACCATCAATTTTATTTTCGCTAATATCCCCTTAATACATATTATAACTATTATTCGTATGCTTATCGAAATATCTGCTACATGAAAATACGATATGATTGCCAAAGATACGGAATGTAAAGTCCACCCATAAACATAGACTAAGTCAGCAGTTTTCTCCCTCATCATCTATCTCTCTCTTACACCTTTACGCTCATTCATGAACGGGATATTTTAGGCTTACCATCCAACCGATCGATGTCTTGGCACGTTGGATGATGCTTAATGTCTCAAATAGCCTTAAGAAGATAGCAATTATGCTTACGCTACATATTTTGGACTTAATCTTTAAAATATAGGCGTTCTATTTATGTTAATTTGGTGGGGGTTAAAACAAAATATTCTGCAAGGGTAACAGCACGTTAATTTTTACGATACGACCTTAAACATTAAAGTTTATTTTCGGGATTACCAGCTTGTGCATTTTGTGGCCATGTTTTTTTAATACACCCACTCTATTTATTGGTGATGTTTTTGATAGCAACTAAAATTTTATTTCTAATTGTTTTTCTTTGAGATTGGACTGTAAGATATTGAGCGAAAAATGTTGTAAGTAAATTAATTTAAAACTTGCGGGACGAAATACATTCTCATTAACAAAAGTTTGTACCATCATCTCTGTAGTGAATATAATTTACGAACGTCTCCCGCGAGTATCGTAAAAGACGACTGCGGGATATAATATCACTGTAAGAGAAGGAAAACTTGATATAAATTTGTGTTGCCCAAATGCAAGAGCAAGACTCGCTGCAAGAATCTCGCAGTGCTCCCTTATACAGCATTTTACGATTCCTTTTGCAAAGAAAGAATTGTCAACATTTTGTATTTTTAATACCAGTACACGTGGAAATAATTGGATGATATTTTAAACAGTCTCATGATAGATAGGTATGACTATAGCTCCACTCCCGTTAAGTGGCATGTACCTAATTATTGATAGCTGTACAGTTAGTGCCACTAAATGAATGTAATTTCACTAATTTAGTTGGATTTTTAATTTTTATGTGCTTTTTTTTCATTTCTACCAAAACAAGTGACTCTATGTTATTCTAACAACGAGAGTTGCAAGACTTGCGAGACTCGTAAGAGTTTTGTTTTGGTAAACACTGATAAAAATAAATATAACAAAAATACGTGTTAAACCATTTCAACGCACTTTCGTTGGATATTTCTGATATAACAACCATGGTCATATTTGGATTTATCCTAATCTCTAACTCAATTAAATATTCAAGAACAAAATTTAAAAGCATAGATTTTGTTCCTGCGGTGATGGAGTAAGAACACAACTGACCACTCCCTATCATACCCGTGGAGATGTAAGGAACGTCTAAGGGATATAAAATACATGTAACATCTATGCAAGAGAAGAAAAACTCGTAACAAAATCCTATACCAACACGTCTGACCAGCGTGGTATAGTAGGTCAATTTCCCTAACATTATGGAGTAGGTTCGAGCCCAATAGTGGGACATAAATATGAGCTGAGATAATAATAAAGCATATATTTACAAAAATCAAAGCAATATCATCTTGTTATACATATAATAAAATTATTTATTTAATATTTCTAAGTATATCTCGTTTACCATATTAAATTTCTGTCCATCATAAGCTATTATGTTCAGTTAGATACAGAACGAAAAATATGTTAGTAGCCACTGAATGAGGTCAGACTCGAGTCAATATTTGGAGTAATATTTGCAATACCCTTGATTGCTCCATAGACAAAGACAGTAGTTCTATTATCTATATAGATTAGAAGATTTCGCACTAAAGAGCTGACGTTATTATTTGTTATGCTTTGGAAATATTATGTATTTTATCATTCTGTCAGAATTAAGTGATCAATATTAGTGACGAAAATATTTTTTTCTTTTTCCGAATCGATCCTTATGTCTCGTCATTGGGTCCGAAACTTCTCTACGCAGGGACTAAAATGTCATATTATCTACGCAAGCCTTGGCTTGAGATAGGAATTGTGTCAAGTTTTGTAATCATGTTATTTTTTTTAAATACACTACTAGGGCCGTCTTTACCTATAGTGCAGAGGGTGCGGTGCACCCGGGCGCCGGGTGTTAGGGGGCGCCACATCAGGTGCCTAACCATCTATAGTCGTAGTGGGTGCGTTATTTGACAGGTTTGGGTAAGTTGCTTTGTCGCCATGCTCACTGTTACTTCATAATGCGATCGCGTTTACCTGATTTTGTGTCAAAAACTTTCAACCTATTCCATTTTTTTCACAAATTTTGATACAAGAGGGCGCCAGGTAATTGATTGCACCCGGACGCTGCATGTGCTAGAGCCGCTCCTGCTTACTACCCTTCATTAAGGAAATATTTCTTGTATTGCGGTAAATTTTATAAAAATATAATTAACGCAAACAAATTACTCCCAGACTAAAAAAACAGTGTAGATCGCGCAAAGTATTGTTCTCTGAAGGAACCCATGGCACTGGCATGGAAGGTATATTAACCACTAGGCCATCTGTGTAGTCGAATTTTATGTGATCACGATATGAAACATCCGAAGCGTAAAAGAAAACTGTCATTTAAATTATTTCCACTATAATAAATAATTTAGTTATTACCTTTGTATATTTATTGACGTGACACCGGATAAAAATATCAACAAACAGACGTGATTATAACACCACCTGTTAGTATCAAAAGGGTTTAACAAAGCGCCTGACAAATAGATGATTTGGGGCAGCCATTGTAACTGCAAAATGACGTCACAACGTAAACCGTATCTAACTTGTCACAATTATTGTTAGGCGTTGTTTTTTTTAAGTATTTTCATAGATAAGGTAATATAGTAAATACTTTATTTCTTTGAATCTCAAAAAAGGTTAACTTTACAAATGCTCTGGTTATCGAGAAAGCTTTATCATACATTTTTTTTTTTTTATTGGTGGACTATGGATGCGTCTCGCCCCGCCAAATCGGTCCGGGGTGACGGAAAGGCGGCGCGTGACCCCATAGACCCACCGTAAAACTCCTCTCTTCGCCGTGCGAGCGGACCACCGGTACCCGATCTTTGTCTTCGGTGGTCAAGCTTTATCATACCTAGCACTGTGACAAATAGGAAAGTATTCTAACATCAACAACACTATCATCATCATCTCAGCTCATATATGTCCCACTGTTGGGCTCGAGCCTCCTCCATAATGGGAGGGAAATTGACTTACTATACCACGCTGGTCAGACGTGCTGGTATACGGTTTTGTTACGAGTTTTCCTTCTCTCGCATAAATGTTATTGGCATTTTATATGCCTTAGTCGTCTTGTACGATCACCCACGGGTAAGATAAGTGGTGGTGAATTGTATTCTTACTCCTTCACCACACGGAATCAGCTCATATATGCCATTAGACATGTGTAAGTAATGCGAGTGATAGAACAAATGTGATATTACCCGACCGTGAACTGCTTTATTATACATTAGGCGACTAAATTAAACGTGACGCGAACGCCCGTGTTAGTCATGTTTAGTGTGATGTTTAATTTAGTCGCGTAATGTATAATGAAGCAGTACGCGGTCGGGTAATATCACATTTGTTCTATCACTCGCATTACTTACACATGTCTATATGCCATTATCCCATATAATGATATAGGATTGTATAGAATAAAAGAACATATTCCGTCGACTCCAAGTAATTGGGATAAGAGCAGGGTAATAACGATGATGATATATGCCACTATCCCATTGCTGAGCTCCTCAATAAGAGGGAAATTGGTCTACGTACCATATCACTGATCCGACCGGTTGATCTAGAATTATATGTTCAGTTTCCTTTCTGTTTTATAGAAGTTATACAGGGTGGAAGGGAACTGCTCCCGAAAACATAGACAGGTAACTCTACTAGTCCTACTTGTAATGATAAGCTAGAAAAAAAAAAATCCATCACGCAAGGTCATTGAACTCTTGAACATATGCTCGTGAGTTTTGAATAGATTGCGTCTTTTCTCATCTGAGTACAGTTACGTATTTTTTATGGAATTATCGTTATATGGCACTGTCCTAATACGATAGAATGTAAAAAAAAAAAAACTTAAAATTCTTTGTGAAAAAGAAAATATTTTATCTTCCGAAGCGATTTTTTTTCTAGCCTATTATTACAAGTAGGACCAGTAGGGTCACTTGTCTTTGTTTTCGGGAGCGTTCCACTTCTCCCCTGTATGTATATTATATTCGTTAAACATCATTTACGACATTCACGGGTAAGGTAGGGGTTGTTGTACTGTATTCTTAATTTGTCACTACAAGGAAATAGTAATAGAAAAAGTAGTGCATATAAATGTTAGCGGCAATCGGGTAATCGCTCAAAAAATACTGTAGTCATAACAACTGCTGGGTTAACAAATGTTGTGATTGATATGTTATGTACATCATCAATGTTGATATTGCTAATATGATATAATAACACGATGATAATATTATTTTTCTCAAACATGCTTAGAAATATGAGTATTATTTTGACAACCTTCTTCGAGATAAATCGAAATTGCTGTACTGACCAAATAGCGGCTGGCAAAAAATGTATGAAAATCCATATCTGTCGTGTTTTAGCGGCCAAATAAATATACATGTAAATTCATATCTATTATTATCTATCGTGTATTTTAAAAATGGAACAATTTGTTACTTCAAAATATGTTAACCAAATAGGCAACTTATCACAGTATTAGGTATTTAAATTTCGAACTGTCTTGAATAACAAATCTGTTTGATAATGAAAAAAAAAAACAAAAGACACCCTTTAGCACGTGAAAAATGTTGTTCGTTTTTCGTCATGTATACAGTTCTACTTAGTTTTAATTGCCGCGCACTGTTTGAGAAAAGCACTACGCAAGCCTTGGCCACAACTCGGATTTTTCTTTTTTTTTTTTTTTTTTTTTGTGTCTGTCTTTTAGCTGTTAGCCGCAGATGGCTGTCACAGCTTAACCCGGACTATGGGTGAGCGCTGAGGGCTCTCAACCCGGTAAAATTTTAAGCAACAACGCCCGAGGGCTCACCCTGTGGTGAACGGACCTCGGCTCGGGGCGTCGCTGATAGCAAAGTGGGCGTGCCCACGTTTGAGTTTATGATTTTTACGCGTCGCAACTTACGACCTCGGCGGCGAGGTCGGAAGCGCGGATATTTATGTGTTGTGGCCGCGCGCGCCGTGTAGGCTCTTTCTTGAGCGATTGTAATCGAATCGTCAGAGTCGGTCAGTACATGTCGAGGACGTCTGATCACGGATATTTTAGATGGGACATAGTTAGCCGCCCCAACCACTAATTTGTTGGGGTGTGTCATGGCAGAGTCAATGAACCTCTGGGAGCACCGCTTCATGTATTGCCTGATGGTCGGCAATTCGAGGTCGATGTGAAGGTCGACGTTTCGAATGAACCACGGTGCCCCCGTGGCTCGACGCATGAACCGGTTTTGTAGTGTTTGTAACCTGCGGATCCTTGGTGGATTAACGTGTGCGAACACTACGCTGGCATAGGTCATAATAGGCCGTATGCAGGCAGTGTATAATCTGACCTTGTTCTTCAAGGACATTTTGGATTTAGCGTTTAATAAGCAATGAAGGCGGCCCATCACAAAGGCGGCACGCGCGCGAACTTGCCTTATGTGTGGTATGAAGGTGAGTCGATTGTCTAGGGTCACTCCTAGGTATTTAGCTTGCCTGCACCAAGTGACAGGCTTATTAAATAATCTGAGGCGAGGGATGTCTTCCGGAGAGCAGATGCGGGCAGATCGTTTAGTGAACATGACCGCCTGACTCTTCTCGGGATTGATTTCTATTCTCCATTTCCTATACCAATTGGCAAGGGCGGTAACCGCTTTCTGGAGTGTCTTAACTACGGTTGTCGGGGTATTACCTGCACAGAAGAGTGCGGTATCATCGGCATAGAGAGCCGTGTGTACGCGAGTGAATACGGGTAAATCGCTAGTGTATAGCGTGAAGAGGTACGGAGAGAGGACCGATCCCTGAGGGACGCCGGCCTTGAGAGGGTGGGAGGTCGACAACGTCCCTTCCACCCTGTAGCGAAAGCTGCGATGACTCAGATAGTCATGTATTATTAGAATTAAATATTCAGGGATTTTTAAAGTATATAATTTGTAAATTAGGCCCTCATGCCATACTTTGTCGAACGCTTTCGCTACGTCTAGGAATAATACACCAGTGTATCTGCCCCTTACGAACTGACCACTTGTGTATTCAACTAATCTATATACCTGTTGTACACAGCTGTGCTGCGTACGAAAACCGAATTGTGTGTTAGGCACGAGGTTGTTGGCCTCGGCGAAGGTGCGTAACCTACTGAGTACTATACGTTCGTATAGTTTACCTAAGCTGCTTAGTAGGCTGATAGGGCGATAACTACTAGGTTCGGTACGTTTTTTGCCGGGTTTGTGGATTCCGATTACCACGGCCTCTTTCCACTGTGAAGGAAAGATGTTATAAGTGAGGGCTGCGTTAAAAATACTACACAGTATTAATATTAGGTGGGCGGGGAATAATTTAATGACTCTATTTGTTAATCCGTCCGAACCTGGGGCTTTCCTAGCTTGTAAGCCCTTGACTAGCGACTCGACCTCGTCGGTGGACACTGCTGGAATAGGTTGATCGTGACTGTCGTTTATTTGCGATCGCGAAAAAGTGGTACGACGGACTATTTCGGTGTTGATGTGGTGGTGGTGTACCGCGTCTTGGTCGTATAGTGTACTCGGCGTACATTGAAGTTCCAGACTGTCGGCCAGACATTCCGACTTGTCGTCGTCCATGAATGCCGGCGGTTGGTTGGGTCGGTTGAGAGGGGGAAGTGTGGACACTATATCCTTTTTGAGAGAGCGGGAAATCTGCCAGAAGGCTGTGTGCGAAGGCACTAGCTCTTCTAGTGTGACGTCCCATTTGCTCTGTCTGAAGTTACTAATTTCGTGTTTGACCTTCCTTTGGAGGTGCCGCAGGCGTTTACGGTTGTCCTCGGTAGGATATCGGTCGTACGCGCGGGTCGCGGCGTTCTTTTGTCTTAACAGCTCACGTACGTCGGCCGGCAAGGGCCCTCTACGATCACTCGTATCGGGTACTCGCCGCGAGCAGCCGTCAATTAACGACTGCACGTGTTCTGTGAACGAATCGATCGCCTGGGAGGTCTCTTCCTTGGACCTAATGTCCTTCGGAATTTGATCAAGGTGTACCGATGTGGTCGTCTGTAGATTTCTCTTCAGTCGAACCCAATCGGTGGTCAGCCTTGTCGTTACGTTGTTTTGGCCTGAGGGGCCTGGGGTGGGGGAGGCGAATTCCAGAGTCACCGGACGGTGATCCGAGTCTAATTCGTGATGTACTTCTATTAAACATAAACGTAAATTTATGTTTTTGAGTAGTACTATATCTAATATGTCTGGCGTGTGCGAGACGATGTACGGGAAGTGCGTCGGCTCTAATGGCCCTATGACGTCAAACCCTAACCTGTCTGCGTATAACTCTAGAGCCTTGCCCCTCTTGTTGGAACTGAGACAGTTCCATGAGGTGTTCTTGGCGTTAAGGTCACCGCCAATGATGACGGCGCCGCCCAAGTCAAACAAGGCTTTGAGATCGCTTTCTATGAGATGATTATCCGCTCCCCTAGGGGAGAGATAGGCTGAGACTATTGTAATTGGCTGATGGCCGGTGAGGGCTAGGCAGCATACGGATGCTTCAATGTGCGCCATAGGGGGCGGATCCACAGGCGTGCAGTGCAAAGATTTCTTATAGTATATGAGAGTTCCCCCCAGTCGCCCGGACTATCATTGAATGATAGGACTATCATTACGAACTATATTATAATTCGCAATTTTAGGGTCCCGGTTGAAAGGTTTAAGGAACGTCTCCTGTACCAAAAGAATATCGAGCTGATGTTCCCTTAGGAATGTACCTACTTCATCCCTCTGTTTGAACAGGCTATTGGCGTTGAATGTTCCTAACTTGAGGTGTCGTGGTTTGACTCTACCGCTAGGATGTGAATCCATTTTTAGTTAATTTTTAGAGTGCCCAGCCTTTCGAGCGTGGGAGCGAATCTGATGGCGATATTGAGGAGGGCGAGGGCATCTCCCTCGTTCCTCCTCATTTCCGCTGCTATTTCGCGGATCTCCGCGTAGTTTATTTGAGCCGCGAGGTTTAGCACAAGGGCTAGCTCCGGGTCTATGCCCTGTGGGGTTTTAGGGAGCGCGTTGCTCACTGCTCTAACCGGCGGTGTCGCGGGTTTAGTGATTTTAATGCCCATAAGGGGCTTAGGGTGACCTCCGGTAGGCTTGTTATGCCCAACGGTTGGCGGGGGAGCTGTTGATGTCACCTGCCTAGTGGGGGGGGACATGGGGGGCTGCCTTTGCGGGAGGGCGGGGAAGGCCTCCTTAGTGATAGCTAAGGGGCGGTTCCATGCGTTTTCGGTGGGGAGGGGGGCGGGCACGAAGGCCTTGTTGTAGTAACGCGCCCTGCTTTGTTGCGGGGGCGTTCTTCGCGGGGCTCTTGGGCAACCGCGATAGTTGGCCGGGTGGCCTGCTTCTCCACACAGGACGCACGAGGGCGGCTCTGTGCAGAGTGTGTGGTCCTTAGGCCGTTCGCACTCCGAGGTGTGATGGTCACCCAGACACTTCACACACCTCGGACGGGCGAAGCAGTTATTGGACGTGTGTCCATATAACTGGCATTTGTGGCATTGCGCCAAGTTGCCGGTCTTGTAGGGTGGCTCTACCGAAACCCCGGAGAGGCCACACACTTTTGTGACGCGGTAGATGCCTTTACCCTCTGGGGTGTTTGCAAGGCAAACAAGGACCATGTTCAAGGCCATACGGCCCTTACCGCGGACCATGCGGTGGACCTCTTTAACTGGAAGATCTTGGGCCTTGAGGGATTCGAGGATCTCCTCAGTGCCGATCTCCCTTGGGATATTGCGCACTACGGCGCGAAGTAACTTTGCCTCTGGCATAGAGTATGTGTGATAGGGGATACGCTGTTCCCCTAGCATCTTCGACAGGGCGCGGTGATCGTCTGTAGTGCAGACGTCAACCCTTATTCCTTGCGGCGTTGATTTGGCCGTCTTGTAATTGACATGGTGCGTGTAGCACCATGAGGAAATGGCAATCCATTTCTCCTTATCCCTGATATACAGGGGGGGAGGAGATGGAGCCTTTGGGGTGTTCTTGGAGGGGGCCGAAGTGGCATTTGGGGTCTGGGTAGCGACCTTAGGGGTCGGTGCGACCAAAGGGGTCGTAGTAGCCTTAGTGGCTAGGGAAGGTGGCGTTATCGGCGCTGGTGGCACCGGTGAGGCAGGGGAGTCGGGGATCGGGGCTGTCTCATTTTGAGACGTGACTTTGATGGCCTTGGCGGCCTTGTTTTTAATCGCCTTACGGCGTTTACGTGAAGACGCCTCTGTAAATTCACCATCGTTAGGCGAATCTTCGGCGTCGGAGGAGGTAGTGGAAGCGGAGCGGGCCGTGGCGGAATCCGCTTCGGTATCCGTCTCCGTCTCCATTTCTGTCTCTTCATCCCCGCTTTCGGGGGTGATGGTCACGGCTGGGGATGACGGGCGTGATTGATAACGGTGCGGTGCGTTATCGCCGTACTTCTGGACGACTATTGCCCAGATATCGTCGTCCAGTAGAATATTTTCTAGTGGCACCCTGCTCATTTTTAATTAAAAATTAAAAATTTTTGCAAGTAGGTGCGGCTGTCTGCCTACCAATATTTAGAGAAATTTGTCTCCTAACAATCCCTAACACACCGGGGGGAGAACCCGGAGGTGTGTGATTATGTTCCCTCCCAACCGGGATAGGTCGGGAGGATGTGCTTAATAATAAGGTGTGCCCTAAGCTTGTATCCGTTCGCCGATCTTAATGTGCGAAACGGTTCCTAACTGCCCAAGTGCAGGGGTGGTATGTGCCCTTTCGGGCAGGCACACCCAATCTCAGCACCCAGGAATGGATGTAAGGATCGGAGGGGTTGGTATAGGCGATACCTAGGGCCGACTAGGGGCAAACCCCAAGGCCGGCTGTTCTAGGCCCGTCCGTTTGTTATGCCGATCCCTGAGGGGGACCGGCAGGCGAGTCGGGGCCTCGCCCACTCGGCTTGGTTAGCACCGTTAGGTTTCCACCGAGGACCAATATAAAAATTGGATTTACCCTTATGGGGTCACTTGACTTTTATCTGTATAATAATAGAAAAATATTCTCCTTCCTGTAACGGCTTTGTGCCGAGCAGTAAGGAGAATATGTGAGACAAACAATTTGCCTTGAAAAAGACGGTTTGGTCGTCCACTCGATGTCCGTAGCGACGGTTGGGCGAAAGCGCGCGAAACACTCGTGAGCGGGGAACGCGAAACGGCGGCACGTGTGCACGCCAGAACGGACCAACGCAGTATGGCACAACTAGGAATTGACGAACTTACGTACATATATGTGCCTCGGCTACGCCTCGGCCCACATTTACACGTTCGTCCATCAATGCCTCTTTTGCTGGGCGCTGCAGTAATGTACTATTTGTATATAAGATTTATTTAATTTTTCAATGTATTAAATAAGTAATTCACTCAAGCAAAGCTGCTGACACGTTTATTTTATGCAATTATTTTAATTGAAATCTCTACGTTTTTTTATGTTGAAATATCCAACGAAGCAAGTAATCCATGCGATAAACTCACGAGTCCGGTGGAAATATGAACAAGATTTTAATAAAAATAAAAATTGGTATGATTGCATGGATCGCACGGTATCGCTTACCGTAGCCTGTGAGCCAATGTAAATGGAAATATGGTCCGATCATATTTTTAACGACATGCCTCATGTATTAGTTCAAACTTTAGAGTATTAACCTGCAAATATATTATTTTTAAATCAAATCATAAATATTGTAGAAGAATCCTAGTAATAGTGAAAGTTTGTGAGGACGATCGGATGTTTGTTACTCGATCACGTGTAAACGGTTGAACAGATTTAGATGAACATTCGCACATGGATAGAAAATTTTCTGGATCAATATTTTAGATACTTTTTTCCCCGGTAATGAGTTCCCTTGGGATAATAGTTCAGCTTTGGGCAATTTAGTTTTTACACAGTTGAAGCGTGCAGAAGCTAGTAGGATATAAATGGCATATAAATTTAAAGAAATAATAATATACAAATATTCTCTTTGTTATTTCCAATCAATCGACCTTCCAGATAGATTTTTTTTTTGGAGCTAATTTACAAATACTAGAATAATAGGCAGCAGTATGCTGCTGTTCATTTTCTTCTTTAATAATTAATTTTAAAACTCTGTTCATGCATCTAGCTATTAGCCTAATGAGGTCTTCTGCATAGACTTACCTGAAGATCTGGTCTTATAAGTTTCTCATTAGAGATCTACGGTTCGTTATCCTTTTTTTTTGTTGCTAGGCTATGGTCCGGACAGACGAAGCTCGTTCCGTTCAGGGCGACCGAAAAGCAGCGCGTGGCTCCATAACCCACTGTATTTACCGCTTCCTTGCCATCTGTGGCCAGCCTAGCGGAACGGTTCGTTACCCTGATGATACTTCAGCCAGTTTTTATAATTCTCACGACAAAATTTACTGCACATATGGTGTATTAAGATACCGAGCTACCGTCCCAAATATTATTGCTTCGATTCCTAAACATGATAATACCTTGTGCGGTATACAACTTTTTATTCTAAGTCTATTCATTTTTGTGTCGGTTAATCATATGTATGTAAAGTTCCCTGCAGTACAAGGATTATATCGTTACTGCTGGGTTTTTTTAATGTGTGACTTAGTTGTTAGCCGCAGATGGCTATGACAACTTTACCCGGATTGTAGATGAGCGCTGTGGGCTCTCAACCCGATAGAGAAAAGGGAAAGATAGGTATAAGCAAGAACCGAAGTTACATTCTATGTGTGTTGCAATGTTGACTATAATAAAAAAAAACATAAATAGTGGTAGGACCACGCTGTTGACAGTTCTCTATCTACAGCCGCGGGCTGGTCCGTCCGCTGAGTAATAGCAATGTGCTATTGCGCTTCGTTCGGTGAGCAAGAGAGTCGGAAGACCAACTGGATGGGTTTGGTATTGTAATGGTAGGCAGTGGCCTAGCTATAGCCTTGGTTATAGCAAAGGTCCATGGGTGGCAGTGACACTCACTATCAGGTGTGCTACTAGCTCGTTTGCCGCCATAAGCAATATAAAAAAAAAAAAAAAAAACCGGAGGTGTCAAGGAACACCCGGATGGAACGAAGTTCTATTTTAATTATATATTTTTTTTCTGCCTTAAGCGATTTTTATCGTTATATTTTAGCCAATTTGCATAATATCTTTATAAATTATAGCCTATGTGTTATTCTGATGTGCAAGCTATATTACTATAAATTTCATCAAAATCCATTCAGTAGTTTTTACGTGAAAGAGCAACAAACATGTTCACATCCATACATTATTACAAACTTTCACGTTTATAATATTAATAATAGGATATACAATTCCACTAGACTACCAAAACTTTTCGGCCCCGAGCTCGAACGCGAACCGGCCACGCGGCCCGGTCACGGGCGAAATTAATTTCGTTGCGCATTATTTTGATTTTGCTATATCTCTTAAGGTATTGATTTAATTTGCATGGTCTGAAGGAGAAAAATTATCTTCATGAAATGCTCAAGCCAACTAATGTATTTAAAATGATAAGGATTAATACAGTATTTGTGTAAATAGCTTTTCAATTACCGTTTTATAATAGAACATTTTTTAAAGTATTAAAATGGATATAGTATGTTATCCTTAAGAGATAGATATATACCATCGCGGACTTTTTTGTAGGCCTTTTTAAGCTGTATAATACTGTAGTACTTTATTTTGATCTATTTCGTAGGGTTCAGCCAGCGTTTGCAATGTAAGCGCAAAATAATGTGTTTATTTACGACATCACATTAGAAACCTCTAAAATTATCAGTGTTTCTCTAGTACATTATGCATATATTATACATATAAACCTTTCTTTTGAATCACTCTATCTATAAAAAAAATCGTCGCGACACCACACTGTTCAATGCGAAATAGAAATGAAAATATCTGGCTTGCTTTCTATAAGAGAACCGACGAGCGACGCCGCACAGCTTACAATAGCTTACTATAGCAAAAAGTGTCGTGACAACTTTTCGTAAGAATTTTTTCCGTCTAGCCCCCTTTCACAACGCGCGATAAGGAACTTCGTTCCAACTTGTAGCGTGGATATAAGTTCCGCAGTATACCTAAGAGAGCGAAAACCACAAGATATGAGCAACATAGCAAAGAATAATGTCTCGCTAATTGTATTGTGATAATTTTCGCAAAGGCCGACGCACACCGCCAGTATATTTACACCAAACATTTTGTATTTAAGTATACACAGCAAAAGTACAAATTACACGCCATTTTACTCATACGAATTACGTAAACGGACCGTGTCGAATTTCATGGCCGCCTACGTAAAATATAAAGGTTAACCACTTTCTCAATGGATATAAAAGAAATAAAAAAAAAAGACTAAAAGTAAGACCCGCCTACAAAAATCTTTTGTGAAGAAGTTTTGTTAAACATTCAAAAATAGTTGTGTGTGTATGTTTTATATTTAGAAATTTAGCTTAGATATTATATTTAGAATTTTTTTTAAATTTTTCTAAATAAAAACTGTACATACGATTGTATTTTATTTTGAAAGTGTCTTATTAATATTTACTGTTGACAGTTTTCTGTCTACAGCCGCGGGCTGGTCCTTTCGGGGTAGTACCACACTCTCGCAGAAGATCGACGACTGAGTAATGGCAATGTTGCGCTTCATTCGTTGAGCGAGAGAGCCGGAAGCCCAACTGAGTGAGTTTGGGGTTTTTATTGGTAGGCAGCGGCCTAGCTGTACCCTTAGTATTGCAAAGGTCCATGGGTGGCAGTAATACTTACCATTGGGTGTGTTGCGTGCTTGTTTGCCACCATAAGCAATAAAAAAAAAGAAAACCTTTACTATCGTGTTGAAGATGAAAGTATCGGCTAAGTACTCCCGGACGGGTAAATGGGGGGCCGCATCTTGGGAAAGTTATAAGACCAACTGCGTGTCAATTATGTCACTGTTCTCCTTTGTACGATTATAACCTTCATTAGGAATATAATTGTTGATCTAACGGCATCAGGTGGACTTAGCCCAGATATAAAGCTCTTAGACGTCTTTTACGACATCTGCTAGCAAAGTAAATTTTGTTAGTATTCGTAGCTACCACAGAGCACATAACTACGCTATGATCACAATAATAGCTAAATAACATAGATGATGAAAAAAATTTTCAACTTGGACAAAAATTTGTTCTAAATTGCGTCATAAAATTTAAATTTTTAAGTAAACTCAAATAAAAAAAATGTTTATTTTAAGATAACTTGGTACGTAAATTTCTCGTTATGGCACATGTGGGTTGAAAATTAGCGTATGCAGAGACAATGTCGCCCGGGGACGAGTTGCTTACACTTGCGGAATACTTTAATTATACAGTCATCCTACAAAAGTTAGTAGATAGGTATGTTGAAAAACTGCAGGACTAACTTCAACGATATTCTTTTACAACAAATAAATTAATTACTCAATATCTAATATAAAATTGGTAATTTTGAGATTCAATAAATCCTAAGTTACCTTATATAAAACAAATAATTTGATTAATGGAATTTGAAAAATTAGAAAACATTTTTTTTCCGTAGGAAAATGGAAGATATGTTTTTTAATTTAATTTAAAAATTTATATGTCTACAGAACGTGACACACATTTAGGTCTCAAAATTTTGAAGTGGATAACCATACCATAATTATTATATAAACTTGGCTCCCATTTGCACATTTGTTTTTGGTGACAGATTTACATAAGGAGGCACCAACTAAAGTTTGAAAATTTCGCCCTTATTTGGAAGAAATGGAGGATGCTAGCTTGTATTAGATAACTCATAATACTATGTCTAAGAAAAATATAAATTCATCGATATTATGTCACAGTACATAAATGTATATAATGGCTTATTGTTGTCTAAGCGCTCGATAGATGGCGCTGTTGATATTTTAAAATCGCGCTATGGTTTCGTTTCAGAGATGCGTATACAAACATACCACCATCAATTTTAAAACAGATAACATCTAAAAGCAAGAGAAGGAAAACTTGAATTATCTTTTTGCATCCACACTTGGCATTAAAGCCTCTGTGTGGATAATAAATAATAAGTAGTCGGTTACAATACAAACTGAAAGTTAGGAAACAAATAGAAATGCGGTGAACATTCGTTTGCATAATGGACGAGTACTACTGATACTAACTTTTGTAAATATGTACAGCGCCCGGACAAATTGCCAGTTATTGTTACATGATCTAGAAAAAAATATTAATAATAATATAGCACTTCATTAATAAAAAGAGAGGTTCTGATTATATTACTACACTAATACAAATAATTTGTAAGTTTATTGGAATGAGATTGAATTAAGTGAAATAGTTTTCTTAAAGTAGTTTTTTTTGTTTTATGAATTTCATATAAATTATACATACATATCATCACGCCATATCTCTTGCAGGGTAGGCAGAGAGAACAGAGCGCCAGAGAACTCTATCTCTGCATACTTCACTCGCTTCCTCAACATTCATAATTCTCTTCATACACGCTCGCCGGTTTCGGAGACTCTTGACTCCACCTTCCTTCAGTACATGACCGATCTGGTCTAGGTAGGTTAGTCTCGGTCTCCCTCGGTACCTACATCCTTCCACTTTCGCATTGTATATCTTCTTAACCAGGCGTTCGTTCGGCATTCTTTCCACATGTCCGAACCATCGGAGCATTCCCTTTCGCATCTTTACACCAATACTCTCTTTCATACCTACTCGCTCTCTTACGTCGTCGTTACGAATGCGGTCGGTCAGCCTAACTCCACAGATTTTCCGCAGAGATCGCATTTCGACCGCATTAATTTTACTATCATACTCTTTTCTGCATACCCAACTCTCGCTTCCATACAGTAATGTTGGGACAAGCACTGCGTTATGTATTGCTACACGTGTCTTCTGGCTGAGGTGGTGGCTGCCGAGAAGTTGCCCCAACGCTCCGTTCACTCTATTTCCCGCATTCACTCTTCGCTCTATATCAGTGGTGTACCTTCCATCTCGGCTAAATCCACATCCAAGATATACAAATTCATTCACTTGCTCTAGTACATCATTACCTATTGTTACTCTTACATCTGTTCTGGTTTTATCTCTTTCAAAGACCATTATTTTGGTTTTGCTCACATTCACGCGTAGACCCCTTTTTTTTATAAATGATTTAGTTATTAAAATTAATACTAGATGGCGCTATCTCAAATATATTACATTTTCTTTGATAATTAAAGACGACCTTCTGCCAAGGTTATCTTATAGATTAACCACATAAATATATAAAATCATGCTCTTATCTTTACACACTATTTTCAAAATCAGCGTAACTAGGTAAATAGATCAATAAATTGTCAGTTTTAGAACAATTAGTAGATAGGAACTAATGAAACAAGATTTCGCAAACGTTTATCCACCTTAGCGAAATTAATTATTTGTTGACTCAATAGTAAATTAATAATAAGGTAAACACGTATTATTTTTTTAGTTAAGTAATGATGTCTGAAATTGGAGTGAATAATAATATTTTGTATAAAACTATTTTTACGAATTTTAGCGCGTTTGTATTTGATTTTAAACCGCAGGACGTTTGGGATATATTTATTTCAAATGTGTAATCATAAGAATTTACCCAAAATTCAGAAATGATTATATTAACCAGAACAGACTGGAAATTGATAGATTTTTTACATACTTTTATAAAATTTCTAAATTTCCAATAATGAGCTAAACTACACTTTACATTCATACATACCTACACATACCTACATATCATTACGCCATATCCCTTGCAGTGTAGGCAGAGAGAAACTACACTTTATATATTATTCTAAATTTCCAATAATAAGCTAAATTACACTTTATTCTATATATTTAATTGCAAATATGTTAAAAAGAGAGTTTACAGCGTGATTGCTTACAAATTCGAAATAAAAATTAAACATTTACAAATACGTTTTTACTTTATTCATATTACTGACACATAACCAGTAGGTATAATTGTTATACAAAAAAAAATATTATAAAATTAATAATATTATTGTTATTTATACCCAAAAAAAAAGTATAATTATTATTAAGTATAACTTATTTCAACATGTAGTAGGTACGTGCCAATGTACGTATTTACCTATAATCCGACGTAGGCACAATATAGATAGCCTCGATAATTATTTAATCTATATTTACTTTTAAAGTTTAGCTTTTGAACTACTTAAAATAACCATTCCAAAATCAATTTTTTTTGTGTTTGTGACTTAGTTACCATAGCCATAGATGATTATGACAACTTTGGGTGAGTGCTGAGCGCTTTCAACCCGATAAAATCTAATTAAATGCATCAAATACAAAATATCTAAAGTTGTTGTCGATAATTAAACAACGTAATGTTTATATTTGTTACAGCGCCATCTATGGAGAGAAAAATTAACCTATGGCTCTAACCTAAGTCGTTATTGAAGATTTAAATTGAAGGGTTAATAAAGACTGCTACATAGTATTTAATACTTTTATTTACAAAATATTACTCTCAGAATATATTTCTGAGAACATACTCATCACAAGAGGTAATACTTCGTGTAATAAGGGATTAAGAGGACAATGTTACATACATTGTCATCTGATACCCCTTTCATACCTTAGTTTTCATCCGGTGGACGCGATGGAGGGAGAAATTGGTACCGGTGATCAGTACAGATGGCAATGTGGAAGTAATGAGGCAGGTTATGCAGCCGCTCTCCGCCCATCCGTCCTCTGGATGGACCTCGTCCTAACCACATATATCATAGCTATATCGTAGCTACCATTACGTCGGGTTGAGAGCCCTCGGCGCTCACCCACAGTCCGGGTAAAGTTGTCATAGCCATCTGAGGCTAACAACTATGACATGGTTAAGAAGATATACAATACGAAAGTGGAAGGATGTAGGTACCGGGGGAGACCGAGACTAACCTACCTAGACCAGATCGGTCATGTACTGAAGGAAGGTGGAGTTAAGAGTCTCCGAAACCGGCGAGCGTGTATGAAGAGAATTATGAATGTTGAGGAAGCGAGTGAAGTATGCAGAGATAGAGTTCTCTGGCACTCTGTTCTCTCTGCCTACCCTGCAAGGGATATGGCGTGATGATATGTATGTATGTAAGAGCAAGATGATGATGATGATGATGAACGCCATGAAGAATCAAGGAACACGAATAAAAGAAAGTTTTTAAAAGTTTATCTTTTATTATGAGTAGGTAAGTACTTTATATCCACCGAAGACAAAGATCGGGTACCGGTGGCCCGCTCGCACTGCGAAGAGAGGAGTTTGCATGGTGGGTCTATGGGGTCACGCGCCGCCTCCTCCGTCACCCCGGACCGATTTGGCGGGGAGAGACGCATCCATAGTCCACCACAAAAAAAAAACGGTAGGTACTTTATATGGATTAAATAAAAGAGTTTTATTAATATTATAAACGTACACAATATTATTAGTACCTATAGATGATAAATTTCAAAGATCGGATAAAGACAAGCTGTTTGAAATAGAATTTCACATTCAAATTAACTTCTCAAGCTCATTAAATCTTAATGTACACACAGTTGGTGTATAATCCGTACATAGTCGGATCGAACGTACCATCGACAGCATTTCTAGGCCAAAGTAAACATTTCCATAGACTTATAAAGACTTCAGAGCAGATTTTTTGCTTCAATAGAATCTTTAAATTTGTATTAAGGCGTATTTGTCTATCCGTGTGGTGATGGAGTAAGAATACAATTCACCACCTCCTTTCTTATCCGTGGGTGATCGTAAGAGACGACTAAGGGATATAAACCCCATATAACATCTCATCTCCGATGGTTAGGTCATGTGGAAAGAATGCCGAACGAACGTCTGGTTAAGAAGATATACAATGCGAAAGTGGAAGGATGTAGGTAGGTACCAGGGAAGACCGAGACTTACCTACCTAGACCAGAACGGTCACGCACTGAAGGAAGATGCAGTCAAGAATCTCCGAAACCGGCGAGCGTGTATGAAGAGAATTATGAATGTTGAGGAAGCAAGTGAAGTATGCAAGGATAGAGTTCTTTGGCACTCTGTTCTCTCTGCCTACCCTTCAAGGGATATGGCGTGATGATATGTATGTATAACATCTATGCGAGAGATGGAAAACTCGAAACGAAACTCACTCAATGCCAACACGTCTGACCAGAGTAGTATAGTAGGTGATTTCCCTCCCATTATGGAGGAGGCTCGAGCCCAATTGTGGGACATAGATGAGCTAAGATGATGATGATTATAATGTATTGGACTAAGCATTATTTTGTACTGAAGATGGTTGAAATTATTTGCGTACTAGTATCTACCTTAAAACTTTAAGAGATAAACTCAACTAATTTTGTGTGTATTATTCTTAACTAACAAAAAGTTGTAGCGACCTAGCTATACCCTTGTTATGGCAAAGATCCATGGGCGGCAATAACACTTACCATCAGGTGTGCTGCTTGCTCGTTTGCCACCATAGGCAATAAAAAAAAATCATAATTAAAACTCATAAATTACACCCAGATTCAGAACATAAAATTGTGTATCTCTCACAGTATTTTCCTATGTGGCTATCAAATCCACGACACTCTCACTATAGGTCGGTATCTTAACCACTACACCATCTATGCGTTCGATTCATACGCAAAAGATATTCTCGATGACTAGTGCGGTCTGCCAATCCGACTTTAACTTGATTCTCTCCCCTTCGTTTTGAGCAACGCGCTGAATAGTTTTGTAATAATGGATTTATGATGACGATATTGACTGAGTATGATTCTGTAATATAAGTTTGATATTAAGGCCATTGAGCCGCTTCGAAAAAAATTGATAAATCACCATAATAGTTTTTATGTCATATTTAATAATATTAGACTAGAAAAAAAAGTGAAATTTTAGTAGATAAATAATTTAAAATAGCGTAAGACCACCCCGCCACTAGGTGACTGGTGACTGACGACATTATCAAGTTCGGACGAAGCCCCTGGATGCAGGTGACGCGGGACCGTGTTGAATGGCATTCTCGTGGGGAGGCCTATGTCCAACAGTAGACGTTTACGGCCTAATGGATGGATGGATGGATGGAATTTAAAATTGGATGAATTTCATTCAAAGTTATAAGACAAATATTAAACTCGTCCCCTTACAAGACGAATATTTCCCCGCAATACAAGGATTACTTCCTTAGTGCAGGATGTTGTTAAAAAAAAAACAAATATTTCACAAAGGAATCTATTTGTTTTTATACAGACCATCATCATTCCCATACTCTTATCCCAATTACTTGGGGTCGATACAATATGTACTCTTCTTTCATAGTACATATTGTAAAAGTTATTGGCAATAGTTTTATGACCGGCCGCCTGCCGGATGTAATCCTCCTTGGGAATGTAATTATTGACCAAACGGCATCAGATGGAGTTGGCCCAGGTCGTCGTTTTTTTATACAGAACATATAGATTCATAATTATATAAATTATCCTAGAAGAACGGATACAACCAACATAGCTCCTAGAATGAGCATGTTCAAGTAGCAATGAGTAATGAGTTTCATTTTTTTTCTATAAAACCCTGCACTAAGAAAATAATCATTGTATTGCAAGGGACTTAATTAAAATATAATTAACGAAGACAAATTACACCTTGATTCAGAACTACAGTATGTGGATTGCAAAATACTTTTTCTGTCTGTCGTTTTTTTTTTGTTGGCTGGTTGGTATCTTAATCATTACGCCATCTATTCAACCAAATTGTAATCAAATAATAATAACGTTTTTAGATGTAATTAATTACTATGAGATCCATCCATCAGTTCGTAAACATCCACTATTGGACGTGGGCCTCCTCACGAGAATACCATTCAAATCGGGCCTGTGCCACCTGCATCTAACAGTTTCCTGCGATCTTCATAATATCGCCAGTCACTATGAGGTCAATAATAACCATTTAAAATATACATCAAATTTGTCAAAATTAAAAAAAAGTTTTATTAATTGTTATACTCCTTACTTCCTTACTAATAGGTATTATAAATGTGAAAGTAACTCTGTATGTCTGTCTGTCGCTCTTTCACGCCAAAACTACTGAACCGATCTAAATGAAATTTGGTACATAGATGGTCTACATCCTGACAAAGGACATAGGCTACTTTTTAATGCAAAAAAGAGTTGTAAAGGGTGGATGAAAAATTGTAAGGAAGTATTGTCATTTTTAAAGCCAGAAGCTTGAAACTTATTTTAGGGCTATTGATTAGATATAAATAAATATGACAATAAAATTTTGTAAAATTTTACCATTAAGGGGTAAAATAAAAATAGGATAGAAAAACTTTAGGAAAGTAACCTTTTACGCAGGCGAAGCCACGGACAGAAGCTAGTAAGTATATATTTATACAATAACTCTAACCAACTTAATCATAAAGATTCGATTAATTTTCGATAATTAGTTTAAATGAAATTAATCATATAGAGAATTTGTGTTTGGTTTTAAAATTTAATTTAAAATTATATAAGCACAGCATAGGAAGTACGTACTATCTATCAATTAGCATATGAACGTCCACTGTTCGTCTTATAGGTTTGGAATTATAATGCCACAATCGTCACATTTGGCAGGCAGTCTTACAACTCTCATAGGAAAATAACATGTATTTACAAATACAAATATCATCACGCCATATCCCTTGTAGGGTAGGCAGAGAGAACAGAATGCCAGAGAACTCTATCCTTGCATACTTCACTCGCTTCCTCAACATTCATAATTCTCTTTATACACGCTCGCCGGTTTCGGAGACTCTTGACTCCACATTCCTTCAGTATGTGACCAATCTGGTCTAGGTAGGTTAGTCTCGGTCTCCCCCGGTACCTACGTCCTTCCACTTTCGTATACTTACAAATACAGCTAATTAATTGACGTTACTCTTGTTAGTAGACTATACCAAGAGACCATAGTTATATAAGCAAATTTTAAAAGAAAACCAATACAAAAAGTGAATAACGAAAAAAGAATTTCCTCATGACTGAAACAAAAATAATTAGGTTAATTGAAGTTGGAAAAAAAATACACATCAATTTTTTACAGCTTATTTTATAACAAAACATATTCTTTACCTTAATTTGGAAACGTAAATACGGTTATTATTTATTCATTTTAAAAACGTGTCCGCTTACAGCTGCGTCTTTCTTGTTCCCTCTCCTAAGAAAAGAAAGAGATGGTTTGACGAGATTTTTATCCACATTTCCTTGTCCGCCCCCTCGTCTTTCTTCGTACCTTTACACTTTTTAGAATCTCAACACCGATCGCCCGGGCGATACCATTGTGTTACAAGATATTCTCACCCTATGGTTTCCTTTATTGTGTAAAAAATGTGAATCTTAATATGATTATGTTCGAGAGAGATTGGTTCGAAAGGGCAAGAAAGAGGATTTCATTATTTTAAGACATGAATAATATAAAATGAAATATACATATATATAAATAATTATCAATTCAATATATTTTTTAGAAATATTTTGATAGAATATATTTATTATTGTTTTTTTTTATCTATGAATATTTGACCATTTTATACGCAGTACATCTGTGGTCTCTGAGATAAAGAAATGACATATAGAATTTTAGCGGGTAAGGCAAAGCGTCAGGTGGTGATTTTGTTTTATCCTTACTAATATTATAAATGGGAAAGTAACTCTGTCTGTCTGTCGCTCTTTCACGCCAAAACTACTGAACCGATCTAAATGAAATTTATTACACAGATAGTCTAAAGCCTGATAAAGGACATAGACTACTTTTTAATGCAAAAAAAGGGTTGTAAAGGGGGAAAAGTTGTAAGGAAGTATAGTCATTTTTATAACCAGAAACTTGAAACTTATTTTTAGGCTATTGATTAGATATAAATAAATATGTAATTAAAATTTTGTAAAAAAATTACCCTTAAGGGGTAAAATAAAAATAGGGGATAAAAAACTTTAGGAAAGTAAGCTTTTACGCGGGCGAAGCCGCGGGCAGAAGCTAGTATTCAATATCTTAGTGTTTTAACGTGGTATATTAATAATGGTATTTTATGTAATTTGATGCGCAGCAAGTCCTGAGGCGTAGTCATATAACAGTGCCTTACATACGTTTTCGTTTGCCACTGAATCTCCCAAAAGATACCTTTAACAGTATAGCCATGGCACTGTTGAAGGCGACAATTTGACTTACTGACGGATGATGGCTTTAAATGAAGTTAATTTATAAACAAAGATTTGGCTTAAAAGTCTTATTAACCAAGCCATAAACTCCAAGAAAAAAGAGAGAAATGTCATATTATTACGATATTTTGAGTTAACTGGAGAAGGAGTTTTGGCGGGAATATGGAAAGGTCATGTCTTGTGTTACATTCATTTATTTACTATTTTGTAGTGTTACATTGAATAATTTTGCTGGAATTTTATGGAATATGATACAGTTAAAGTGCTGAAGTTTAGTGAATATGGTATAACAGTGGTTTAAGTGTATTTTCGTGTTTTCCCAAAATTTCCAATGTAATTTAATTTGGTTTTCAGCGCCCAATTAATGGTAACGACCTGACTTACTGACGGACAGTGACTATTAAGGCTACGTTATATACATACATACATACATATCAACACGCCATATCCCTTGCAGGGTAGGCAGAGAGAACAGAGTGCCAGAGAACTCTATCTCTGCATACTTCACTCGCTTCCTCAACATTCATAATTCTCTTCATACACGCTCGCCGGTTTCGGAGACTCTTGACTCCACCTTCCTTCAGTACATGACCGATCTGGTCTAGGTAGGTTAGTCTCGGTCTCCCTCGGTACCTACATCCTTCCACTTTCGCATTGTATATCTTCTTAACCAGGCGTTCGTTCGGCATTCTTTCCACATGTCCGAACCATCGGAGCATTCCCTTTCGCATCTACGTTATATAAATAAGTGATAAATAATACATGAAGAAAAATTTAACACGTAAGACATGGCAGTATGGTCGACTGACTATAGCCTGTCCGTAAGGGCGGATAAATAAAAAAAAATAACTAGCGAATTTCAATGCAATTAAAATTTGACAATACTAACTAATACAATCGTAAAATCAATTACAATTGTAACTATTATAATCGTAAAAAAAAATATAATGCTATTGAAATTAACCCTAGAACCCTACACTTACTGTCGTTACTCTTATTCCCAGTACCCCAATATTATTGTGTATATTTGAATGGAAATTAAAACAAACTTTAATCAATGTAGCCTTATTTTTATTAATTATCGTATAAAGATCTCAAATCAACCTTAAATTTACTATGAAAATTTTATTTTGAACATTTTTGGCATACTTTTATCTGATGCTCCAAGCAAATTGGAATTTTACACTTGACGCACCTAGTTTTGCTTTTGCGGTCTTTATTTCTTGGGCAGAAGCCGCAACGTCCTTGTGAGTGATGTTGAGGTACAGGAGGATCGTCTGGAATAGGTTTTTTAGGATCCCTTGAATACTTTCTTTTATATCCCTCCTCAAAGTAGGGCATTGCAGACGTTGCTCTAAATGCTCCTGAATGAGATTGTGCCCCAATTCCTTTAAATAAATGCGTCGGAATTTTATCGCTGGCTTACCAACTGCCTTTGAACATATATATAGAACCCAAGAGTTAATCCCTATTGCATTCAATAACCCATAAAAAACGCAAATTGGCCAACGTTTGTTTTTTCTTTGGACAGAGTATTTTTTGGCCATTGCCTCGAAAACGTCGACACCTCTCTTTGTTTTATTATAGTAATGAATAATTTCTGGAAGATCTACTTCATTACTGTTATCAGGGGAATCGTGGAGTGTAGACAACATCATCACAACTTTCTTCTTAGTCGATTTTGGTGGACAATATGATAAAAAAGTGAGTGGTCCATCATACGCAAAAATAGCCGTGTTCTTTTCTCTCTGCGTCAACTCCAAAAATGATTCCGGTATCTCACCTTTGTTCTTCCGCATTGTCCCAACCATGGTCAAATCTTTTTCCATAAGATGCTTGGCTAATGGTATGCTGGTAAACCAATTGTCCATGGTTATGTTGCGGCGGGATCCAACTAAAGATTTTGAGAGTTCCATGACGTAGTATTCAGGCACAGGCATATTTGGAGGCGGAGAAGTTTGTCCTACATAAACGATTGCTTTTAACATGTAGCAAGTCTTGGAATCGCAAGCCATTAATATTTTGATACCGTATTTCTCAGGTTTGGAAGGTATGTACATTTTGAAAACACATCGCCCTCGAAATCCCAATAGTTGCTCATCTATAGTGACACAATCGGTTGGTGAGTAATATTTTTCGCAAACGTTTATTACGTGATCAAACACCTCACGGATTGGAGCTAAACGATCTTCTTCACGACGTTCTTCACGAGTATCTTTGTCATCAAACCTTAAGCAGTTTACCAAAAACTCGAAACGACAACGTGACATGGTAGCTCTAAAAAGCGCCACTCCAGTATATTTGTCGAATATTTCTATAGTATTCATAGCATTCTTTTTGAAAACTGCTGCCAAGTAGAGCAGTCCAATAAGTGCTTTCAATTCTATCAGTGTCATTAGTTTTACAAGTGACGGTGACGGACAAACGAATGAGTTGACGCCGACGCCACGTTACTATCTTCATCGTCTTGGTAGTCCTTATAGTTTTTACGCTGTCGTTCAATTTCTGTGTTTGTATGACGAACAATTTTATTGAGCACTTCGTCATCTAAGAAAAGTGACCAGCCTTCTATTGGTTTTGTAATAGATTTGGCTTGGCCTATGTTACCTGGTAGATGCATAATAATGTTCCGTTGTTGGATCCGACGTCTAACTGGTTTTTCTCCACTCCATTTATGTCTGATATTTTTACCTTTCCCATAAAGAACTCTTGGTGCATTTAAAACTCTTAGTTTTCCTTGTCTTCTTAAATTCTGAGATAATTCTTGCAAGTTCATATCATCATCACTACTAGAATTCGAATCCCCTGCGTCGTCTACCAAAGCGTTCGTTCTTGTCTGGCCACCAACATCCATTTGACGATAATCTTCGATCAAGCCATCTGGTTCATCGTCAGATCCTTCAATGATTGATCTCGGAAAAGCCACTTCCTCCTCATCACTTAATTCTTGGTTTACCCACACATTTATTTCGTCATCATCCAGTCCTTTGTTTCTAGCCATCTACGGAGAATAAGAACGAAAAGGTAAATATTCAGTCGTGTAATAAAAAAACGGTCACTACGTCAGAATCCAGACAGATAAATAAAAACATGACCTAGAAATATCTCATTTAAGTATATTTTACAATTACAAAAAGCAATGATCAAATAATAGCTTCTTTATTACCTAAGCGTGTCATAATACACATAAAATAATAGTTCGATAAAAATATTTTACTTACGTTGTTCCTCTACTGGGGTCCTATAGTACCCCACAACACATGTGCTCGCGTCTACTCTGCCTGGCTGTCACCGAGTCACTAATCAATCAGCACATAGTGGCCACAGACTAAAATAGACGAGAGGTGAAATTCGTGGAATAATTATCAACAGAAATAAAATAACTCTAAAATTGTCTGGGGTGCTCCAGCACCCCGTGTAGGATTCTAGGGTTAAGAAACACCAACATTTCAATAGTTTATTACCATCAAGTTGGGATCTTGTTACTAACCTAAATAAAAATAAAACTGAGAAGGCAAAAGATTGCAAAATAGTGTGAGCATTTGTCGTATATATTTCACCAACGATAGTAGTTAAAGATTATTTTATTAAATTATCCTAAGATAAAGTGCCACCTCTTAAAAATCAATAATTTGTGTTATACTCTCAAAGTTTTCTTGCCGAATCTTTCACAATGTGGCCGCGTTCTTATCCACTAGTATTATATTAGATATGTTAATTTTAAAAGAATAAATTGTCATACGCCACGTCACTTGAAGAAACCGTTAGGGAAGAAAGGACATCGAGTAGTGACTTCGTATCGGACGTCGCAGTGTTGAAGACCTGGTGAAGGTTACTGAAAGTCGCTGGGTGCAGGCGGCATAACACTGCACTTTCTGGTGAAATATGAGAGAGGCATGGGGGGCATAGTCCGGAGCGTGCTCGTCGCGTCCCCTGCCAGTCTAATTAGACTGCTAATCCGGCTCGATATGCGTACCGCAGTGCGGGTTAGGGCGTCCCCCGGAGGCGACGCGTACCGACCCACCCCCGTCGGTACGAACTTCGGCAGTTGCGGCGATGGAGGCCGCCACCCATCACGCCTTGCCCAGTCAGGCAAGTTGAGGAGAGCAGAGTGCCGGGTGGGCACGTGGAATGTAAGAGGTTGTGTGGAAGGTAAGTTGCACGAGCTGATATCCGTCATGGCGGACAAACAGCTAGACGTGCTCTGTGTAACAGAGACCAAGCGAAGGGGCAGCGATGTCTGCGATCTTCCTGATGGCGGGATGGCTCTGTGGTCTGGTGTACCACAGAGCGATAGAGCCATCATGGGGGTAGGAGTGCTGTTGTCCTCTCGCTTGGCCTCAGGTGTGAAGGATTACGGAATGTATGATCCCAGACTTCTTTGGGTCCGTATAAAACTAGGTGTCACCAAGGTATTCATGGTTGTAGCATATGCTTCCGTAGGATCCTCGGTGGCATCAGACCTAAAGAAGTTTTGGGATAATGTTAGAAAAGTTCTGGATATGGCAGAAACCAGTGAACGCGTGATTGTATACGGAGATTTGAACGGATGGGTGGGGACCAAGCGTCCCGACTATGAGGACGTACTTGGTCCATTTGGTGATAAGAGAGTGAACGACGCAGGTAGGCTCATAGCGGATGTATGCATGGAGAGAAACCATATTGTGTCAAACATATTTTGCCAACATAAGGACATCCATATGTATACGTGGAGAAGGAATGAACAGAAAAGTATAATAGATTTAATTTTGGTAGACAGTCGCCTCCGAAGCAAAATATTGGACGCAAGAGCCTACAGGGCCCTCACAGTCGATACGGACCGCTATCTCGTTATTGCGAGATTTAGTGGTCTGTTCAGAAAGTGGAGGCACTGGCGAGAGCGTGTCCACTTCGGAGGGCTTGAAAGAATAAAGGTTGAAAGGTTGCAAGAAGAGTGTGTAAGAGAAAAGTATGCAGAGAGTGTCCGAGAACGGCTGACGATGGCAAGACAGCTGCAATCGGACATTGAAGAATGCTGGAGAGTATTGAAAGAGAGTATGGTAGATACAGCGAAAGAAGTATGTGGAAGTTCAAAAAAGCATAGAAAAACAAATGGTGATGCATGGTGGGATGCGGAAGTGGCAGCTTCCGTAGAGCAAAAGAAGAAAGCGGGGCTGGACTATGTCTCTTCTTTGAATCTGAATGACAGTATGACTGAACAGGAGAAAGAAATATATCGGCAATGTAAGAATGACACCAAGGCCTTAGTGAAAGAGAAACGTGATAGAGCAAGTATGAGTGCAGAAGATAGGCTGACTAAAAACTTCGAGCGTTACACCAAACTCTTTTAGAGGGAGGTGAAGAAGTCTCGGGGTGATTGGTCAGCCTTCAGAATGAATAAAATAAGGTCTAAAGGTGGAGACATTCTTACACAAACACAAGACGTGTTAAGCCGATGGAGTGAATATTTTGGCGATATGTATGCGTATGCTACGGTTGGCGCCGCTGTCGCATGTGGTTTAGTAGATCAACATTCGACAACGGCGTCCTCCGATGATATCAGTATGGATGAAGTTGAATGGGCGATAAGAAGTTTGAAAAATGGTAAGGCAGCGGGCATTGATATGGTGTCTGCCGAGATGATCAAGCTTGGTGGCTCCTGTGTCTGGGAGGCGTTCCTGTTGCTCCTCAATTTATGTTGGAGCTCGGGAATGGTGCCTGGGTACTGGAATAGCGCAGTCATCGTGCCTATGTTTAAAAACAAGGTTTCACGTTATGACTGCGCAAATTACAGAGCCATAAGCTTGACCAGTTTGATAGCAAAAGTGTATGGTAAAATTATTGAAAGGAGAATGAGGATGGTGTCCGATGGTTTACTGTGTGAGACACAAGGAGGTTTCAGGAGTGGAAGGGGATGCATGGATCAAGTGTTCTCTCTGCGCAACATTATGGAGAAGCATCTGGCTCTAGGTCAGAGGATTTTCTGCAGTTTTGTGGATCTGAAGAGAGCATTTGACACGGTTGTACGAAAGGAACTTTGGGACATTTTACCGAAGTACGGTATTAACGGTAAACTGCTACAGGCTGTGCAGTCCAGTTACATGGGCTGTAGAGCCTATGTGCGGCTGGATGATAGAATGTCGCCTTGGTTTGACATCAATACCGGCGTTAAGCAGGGGTGCGTTCTGTCAGCCAGGCTGTTTATCATATATCTGGATAAATGTCTCCAAAGGTTGAACGATATGAAGGCGGGAGTCCAGATGGGCAACTCAGTGGTCACTGCTCTGATTTATGCAGATGATGGTCTACCTGCTGGCACAGTCAGCGACTGACCTGCAGACCCTAGTCGACACAATGACAGAAAATTGTAAGAAAAGGGGTCTACGCGTGAAAGTGAGCAAAACCAAAATAATGGTCTTGAAAGAGATGAAGCCAGAACAGATGTAAGAGTAACAATAGGTAATGATGTATTAGAGCAAGTGGATGAATTTGTATATCTTGGATGTGGATTTAGCCGAGATCCACTGATATAGAGCGAAGAGTGAATGCGGGAAACAGAGTGAACGGAGCGTTGGGGCAACTTCTCGGCAGCCACCACCTCAGCCAGAAGGCACGTGTAGCAATACATAACGCAGTGCTTGTCCCAACATTACTGTATGGAAGCGAGAGTTGGGTATGCAGAAAAGAATATGAAAGTAAAATTAATGCGGTCGAAATGCGATCTCTGCGAAAATTCTGTGGAGTTAGGCTGACTGACCGCATTCGTAACGACGACGTAATAGAGCGAGTAGGTATGAAAGAGAGTATTGGTGTATAGATACGAAAGGGAATGCTCCGATGGTTCGGACATGTGGAAAGAATGCCGAACGAACGTCTGGTTAAGAAGATATACAATGCGAAAGTGGAAGGATGTAGGTACCGGGGGAGACCGAGACTAACCTATCTAGACCAGATCAGTTATGTACTGAAGGAAGGTGGAGTCAAGAGTCTCCGAAACCGGCGAGCGTGTATGAAGAGAATTATGAATGTTGAGGAAGCGAGTGAAGTATGCAAAGATAGAGTTCTCTGGCACTCTGTTCTCTCTGCTTACCCTGCAAGGGATATGGCGTGATGATATGTATGTATGTGTATGAGAGAAGCCTATGTCCAGCAGTGGATGACAAAAAGCTGAATGATGATGATAATATTGTCATAATATGTACAATATTTATAATAAATTTAATGTTTAATAATAATTGATCAAAGTCTAAACAATTTTCAATAATATTGACAATGAGTGTCATGGCTTCGATTCCTATGTAGGACAACACTTTGCGTGAAACACAAATTGTTATTCTAAATGTGTAATTTGTGTCCGTTAAATTGAATGATTGTAAAGTTCCCCGCAATGGGGAACTGGACTATTTAAATAGTGCCGTGTGATGTCTTTAAAAAAATGTACTGGCAATAAATTTATATGAAAATGTGAATCTAAATTTAATAACTAATACTGTAGCAGGAAGATACAAACCTCTGTAATAACGATGACATTTTGTACGTGAGAAAAGGTCTCCGTGATATAGAATGCTATAAACTATGACAAAAAAATACACTTAAGAAATAATAAACCGAGATTTAAAAGTGAAGAAGGTTAACAATAAACTATAAAAGCGTTGACGAGTCGATGACGGATCCGCTTCGAAACAAATTGATACCGGATAAGTCGTTACCGCGATCAAACCAATCGGCAGTTAGGAAATGACGTATCCGCGTTCATTTGAGAACGGAAATCGTAAACGGTTATGCGGAAGTTTCATTCGTTCGCGCCAATTAACGCGGCGAAGCCTCGACAAGGCACCGCGATTGCTGATAAGGCAATATTGTGGTTTAAGGAATGTTCGTAAAAGCAATAAAATATATTGATGTGCCTTGTTATACCAGAAAGTTGTTCTGTTTGACTGTGTATTAATGTACTAATAATATATCAACTACCTATAAGTGCTGTGTGGTAGCGGCTACGAATACTATCAACTCTTACTTTGTTCATGGATGTCGTAAAAGATGACTAAAATTTTATATCGACCTAGGCCAACTGCACCTTTTTTTCCTTTTCTTGCTGTGGACTATGGAAGGGTGGGCCCTGCAAGCAACTCTCTTCGCCGTGCGAGCGGGTCACTGCTAAGGCCAATTACATTCCCATGGAGGGTTGACGTCAGCTAGGCGGCTGGTCGTAAAACTATTGTAAATAATAATAGCGTACGAAGGTTTCCGTACCATTATCTATGAAAACAGCAGGTTTTTGAACTCTTGTTATAAATATCGAGCAAAAACTAGCAAAAAAAATCACGTCTTCTATATGGGAGACCCCATTAAATATTTATTTTATTCTTCGAGTAAGCAGCACAGATCATGGTAAGTGTCACTGCCGCCCATGGACCTTTGCAATTCCAAGGGTATAGCTAGACCACTGCCTACCAATACTGACCCCAAACCAACCCAGTTGAGCTTTTTGGAGTTTACTCCTTAAGAATAGCGATTTTGATATAAGGCGCCCGGTATGAGAAAAATTTGAGGAGTAAAATCTAGTGATCGAATGACCTCATTACGTTTTTGGTGCGCAACCTATTCTGCGCACCTTTCACATTCTGACGTGAGATAATACTTCACTGAACAGTTTTAATAAATGTAAATAAATATATATATATTATTTTTAGTCAAATGAGCTTTTTTTGCGCCTGTTTTGATAATCGTACTTAAGGAGTAAACTCCAGTCGTGCGTCGGAGCTGACACACACACTTTTTTTATTCTAATTTTTTTAGTATTTTTTGTTATAGCGTCAACAGAAATACCTCATCTCTGAAAACTTTAACTGCCTAACTATCACGGTTCATGAGATACAGCCTCGTGAGGAACAGATGGATGGACAGCGGAGTTTTAGTAATAGGAACCGTTTTACCTTTTGGGTGTAGAACCCTAAAAAAACTATTCTTATAAGAAAGCAATAAAGCCTTAAACCAATTTATCTAGTTAGCATCCTATAAGGACTAATATTCTTTCCATGATCGATGTAGAGTGTTCTTAAACTTACATGGTGTCAGAATTCTTACTCTGTCTGGATTTTTAAAACTTATATTTATAATAAAATGTATTTATAACTTTATAATAGATCATATTATAATCCAATGCATTGTCATGGCTTTATATCCTCAAGTTATTGTGAAAGACAATAAAAAGATATAATCACTATCCTATTGGCATTATTCCAACAGTTAGCACACTGTCTTCTTCTTCTATAATATTTAAGAGTAGTGTAATATATACTGCACGAGATTTTAGTTATGTTGTACGGCTAGTGAATGCGGGAAATAAAGTGAACGGAGCGTTGGGGCAACTTCTCGGCAGCCACCACCTCAGCCAGAAGGCACGTGTAGCAATACATAACACAGTGCTTGTCCCAACATTACTGTATGGAAGCGAGAGTTGGGTATGCAGAAAAGAGTATGAAAGTAAAATTAATGCGGTCGAAATGCGATCTCTGCGGAAAATCTGTGGAGTTAGGCTGACCGACCGCATTCGTCGCGACGACTTAAGAGAGCGAGTAGGTATGAAATCTCTTTTGGAGGAAGGTGGAGTCAAGAGTCTCCGCAACCGGCGAGCGTGTATGAAGAGAATTATGAATGTTGAGGAAGCGAGTGAAGTATGCAAAGATAGAATTCTCTGGCACTCTGTTCTCTCTGCCTACCATGCAAGGGATATGGCGTGATGATATGTATGTATGTATTGTACGGCTAGTGAAGAAACATCCTGCATGACTTTAAGTATAATTATGAACGCAATTCATCACAGTGAATGTAAAAATCTTAATTATTTTTACGAAATATAAGAACAGCATTACAATTTGCAGTATTTGTGACTAATCCTTACTAATATTATAAATGCGAAAGTAACTCTGTTTGTCGCTCTTTAACGCCAAAACTACTGAACCGACCTAAATGAAATTTGGTACACATATAGTCTAAAGCCTGATAAAGGACATAGGCTACTTTTTAATGCAAAAAAAGGTTGTAAAAGGGGATGAAAAGTTGTAAGGAATTATCGTCATTTTTGAAGCCAGAAGCTTGAAACTTATTTTTAGGCTATTGATTAGATATAAATAAATATGACATTAAAATTTCGTAAAAAAATTTACCTTTAAGGGTTAAAATAAAAAGAGGGGATGAAAAACTTTAGGAAAGTAAACTTTTACGCGGGCGAAGCCGCGGGTAACAGCTAGTAATATATACTAAAGAGACATGGGATTAACAAAAGTAAGAAGATAATTTCGTCATATAAGAAAATTATTCAAACAACCATCTATTAATGACTTTGGATAGTGTGATAATAGAGTATGTGATAATAGAGTGTGTGATAATAGAGTATGTGATAATAGAGTATTGGATAGTATGATAATAGAGTATGTGTCCATCATGGAGGAAAATTTATCGAAATTGAGGAAAATCGTTAATAATATTTCCCAATAACTTAGCGATTGAGTTGATTTTCCATGTGGTGACGGAGTAAGAATATAATTCACCATCCCCTATCTTACCTGTGGGTGATCGTAAGAGACGACTAAAGGATATAAAACGCATAAAACATCTATGCGAGAGAAGGAAAACTCGAAACGAAACCCTATACCAAAATGTCTGACCAACGTGGTATAGTAGATCAATTGCCCACTCTCATTATGGAGGAGGCTCGAGCCCAACAGTGGGACATCTATGTGCTGAGATGATGATGATGATAAATTTGGCGACTGAGCATCGTTTAATTTTTTTCTTTATATGCCAGCGTTGAATAATAGTAATGCCAAGACCACAAAGGTTTAATGAAATGTCAACAAAATAAAAGTATATATCATACATGTTCTCCATCGTCTTAGCGATGTCCAATATACAAGAAAAAAACCTCCTTAAATTGAATCTGGTTGGCGATGGTAGTTGATATATGAGGCTGCTAAAACCAGAATGGCCTAACAGCATTTTTGCAACTTTTAACTTAATTTCAATTACGTAATCTAAAAATGTTAATCTACAAAACCACAGCGGCCTAAAATTGTTTACAAGCTTTTAACAATAGATGGCAGTACAATTACATTTTCGGCTTATGTTCAAATCGCTTAAATTTAATCTAATTTAATTTTAATTCCCTCTATATTGTAAAACATGCTTCTAGTAGTTAGACCGCTGTTGTTCTAGCAGCCTCATATAATATAAACTTTCCTGAGAGAGCGCTACCACATATTTTCCTATTGATTCATCAGACGACTATTACAACTTATAACACTCACGACAAAGTGTAATGACATCATCATCATGATCTCAGCTCATACGCAATACTAGCCTCGAGCCGCCTCCACAATAGGAGAGAAATTGACCTAGTATACCATGCTCTTCAGACAAGTTGGTATAATTTTATTTTGAGATGTCCTTCCTTTGCATAGATGTCATCTTCAAATTATATCTAAATTAATAAAAAGAGACATAACATACTGTATTCTTAAAAAAACATCATATTTTTTATTTTAACTCATACCTATATGATTTTACGTCTTATTGCCGGGCTTAAGTCTCGTCGAAAATAGAAAAAAAGTTTCGTCCTGCCGTGACCATCATCACTATAAAGTACTCGAAATGTCTAAAAATTAAAAATACAATACAAAAGCGATAAAATCCGTCAAAAATAATTCAAATAAAAGGAAGAATGACCGACTACCACACTAGTCGGACACACTAGACGGATTAGAATATTTTTTTTACATTTGTTTCTCTTTCATATATGTTATCTCCACGTTACATATCCCTTTGTTTTTTTTGGTTATGACACCTATATACTTAGAAACCAAAGATGGGGGTGAATTATATTTCGATTCCGTCACTACACGCAGAAGATGTCTTTGTTTAAAATTATAAATAAAACCGCATGCAAATGTAAGTCATGGTAGATAAATTTTATATACTTGTTATAATTATCAGCTAAATATCTCTACTAATATTTGCCATTTCATTTATTCGCGTATACAAAACGTGTTTTTGTTTCTTTCATTCAACGTACTCGTACTTCAGTAAAGCGAGGAATTAGTGAAAGCTACTCAATTAATTCTGAGTACACAACTTACAAAAGCCTTCTGAGTGAATGACTGTATAGATATAAAGGGAGAATGAAGTACCTTGGGATTTGAAGTCATCGAATTGGGGAAAATAATATAAGCGTAAGGTATAGGGCAATTGAAATGGTTCAGTTTTTTCATCTAGTACGCGCTTGATTTCAGTGCGCAGCCATGAGAAATTTAGTGGGAAATTATTTGAGGATTTTATTGAAAATATTTTTAGTAATTTGTTTGAATTACACATTAACTTTGAATTTCTTACTATTATTTAAATATATAAAATTTTCTATAATAACAATGAATATATTCAGGTTTTTGGCTTCAGTTTGTCCAATCGGATAGGCAAAGGAAACGCAACTCATACAGCCAAAAGACAATGTGTCTTTTGGCTTCTTCACATATTGTTGAAAAATATTTATATTACATAGCTTGTTCAAAATCACTACCAATATAAGTCAATAAGTGCAGTAAATATCAATAAGTGCAGTTATTGATTTTAATAGAGCGCTAGCTGTCTTATTAAATGTTGTCCTAATAAGTTTTACAGAACACAATAATAAAAGTAAAACACTTATATAATTATTTATATTTAATATAATACCATAAAACACGCCTAACGAACGAACCTCTGGTTAAGAAGATATACAATGCGAAAGTGGAAGGATGTAGGTACCGAGGGAGACCAAGACTAACCTACCTAGACCAGATCGGTCAGGTACTGAAGGAAGGTGGAGTCAAGAGTCTCCGAAACCGGCGAGCGTGTATGAAGAGAATTATGAATGTTGAGGAAGCGAGTGAAGTATGCAGAGATAGAGTTCTCTGGCACTCTGTTCTCTCTGCCTACCCTGCAAGGGATATGGCGTGATGATATGTATGTATGTATGTACCATAAAACACTTGAAACATGATTTAACATTAAACCTACCGAAATTTCATTTATACCTATTCCTACCATGAGCTCTTAAATTACCGCTTCAAAAAAAACGATATGTATCTGCTAGATTTTTTTGAGAATGTGACTTATCTGAAAGTATCTTTCTAGCAGGCAAACATTAAAACATGTTTATTTAAAAACCTTTTATTAAAATGTTGTAGTCTTTTCAATTCTATATATTTGTGTTTTTAAGAGTATTAATATTTTTATTTTTGACATGAAACATTATTGTTTCATTCTAGAATATACTAAAACACCTATTAAACATGAATTTATTCGATTTGAGTAATATTTTTGAGAAACGTGTCATACTATTATCTACCTGTCTCACTGATTTTGGTAGCTCTGTTTTATTTCAGCTAAGAGTTCCAACAAGCATAGTATTTATTTTTTTTGCTATAAGTTTACTTACTACCGAACAAATCTCATGATTTCTGCGAAGTCATTTCGTTTTATAGTTGTAAAAATTAAGTGTTCCATTTTGCGTTCCATAAATATGATCCATATTTTTAGCCTCACATGTGTCGCGTGCATATAAGTCCAATATATACATATAATATTGAAATAGATAAATTATATTTCTTTTTTAAACTTGAAAGGCCATTAATTTTGTATATTTTCTTACATGTTCAATTATGTTATGATCTATAATCAAGAAAAATGCTGATGCAACTCTGCCCTTTATAACATTTCTTTTATCGTATCCTGTCGGTCCTTACGTTTTTTGAAAAGAAATTTCTGGATATTGAAAAACGGATTATATATTATAGGAAAAATGAGCAAGCTTAATAGTGATATAGTAACGTTGTATACGAGAATTTCTAAACGAAATTTCAAATACGATCATTTGACCATGCATGGTAGGTTTACTGTTAAGACCACAATTTTCATGCGCCCACCAAAACTAACATTTTTATTCGACTTTTGTTAAGTATATTGCTGTAAAGTATCCCAAAGATTGTAAGAAAACGTTATAATTCACACGTATAAGAACTTTCAGGGACACTAGGAAACATCATTGTTTCACGTACCACCTTTTCGATTCATCTATTTTCAAATGACATTAAAACTAAAAAAGGTTTTGATTTAAAAAATAAGCTATTTCTACGCATCTTTTGCACGCATCTTTTACTGTCGATATATGAAAATCAAGCACTTTTCAAACCTAAAACTGATTGTATGTTTCGCACATTGCACTTATAGGATAATATTACCACACATATGTCAAGAAAAAACATTCGTTTAAACGTATTTGATATTTTTAAAAAGCAATTATTTAGTTTAAAGTAAGAATAGTTGATTAAAAAAAATATTCGAAGATGTCGGATAAAATATTTTGGATCTAGCAGGATCATGACAGTAAAAATTAATGTATCAAAATATTTTTTTTTTAAAGCTTCATAATCCCAATGCGCTATTTCCTTTAGAAAATGGCTTGGTAATTCTTTGTCGTTTAATTGCAATTAATAAAAAACTAAACTGCTTAATCATTAGTGTATGTTTACTTTATGAAAATTGGGTTCGTTTACAATTTTTTGTTCGTCCATTCGGACAGGCAAAGGATACAGATCCCATACAGCCTATTGTTAACGAACAGGTATGTTTAGCACTACGTCGAGAATGGCACCAAATTTCAAAAGTATTTTTTTTCTTTCATTTTTATTTATGGCATTGACTAATAGTAAATGATAAATAATACAAAAATTATGAGGCGTGCACTTTTGGATATTCCAAATTATTTTTTTCTTTACATTTTATACCAGTAGCGAATCTCCATTACAATGTTAAGTACGTCCTCTCATATTAACTTAGGAAGAAGTGATAGTATATACTAGCAAGAAAGAAAGTATCCTGTCGAAAGAAAAGAAATTCATAATAAGGGCATATGGCCTTATTATGAATTTCTTTTCTTTCGAGATACATGTGTCAGATCAACACCGTCACTGCGAAGACACAGTTTGGCTATTTACATGTTGTCGGTAAGAATTTTATTCTTAACTGTATGAAAAATCATACATTTGAAATAAAACTACTTTTACGAATTCTATCGCGTTTGTATTTGGTTTATAATTTCCCGACCCGGACTGTGACTGGACTGGACTGTCCCGGAGGACAGTCCTCCCGTGACCATGATCACTGTAAAGTGTTCGAAACGTCCATCCATCCATATCCATATCAGCCCGTAAACGTCCACTGTTGGACATAGGCGAAGGCGAAAGTATCCTACTTTCTTAAGTTACTTAGTCATCCCCTACTACTAGAGGTATAACTTATAAAATTATGTCAGTATGGAAGTATTATATTTTTAATTGGTCTCCACATGGATAATAAATTTGACTATGCATATGGTGTTAGCTTCTCTTTGTTCTTAAACTAGGTGTTGTTTGTGTCCATTAATGTTATCCTTGTAATATTTATTCTATAATACTGATTTCCGTATGGCGACAGAGAAATAATACAATTCATCACGCTATCTTACATGTGGGTAATCGTAAGAGACGACTAAGGGATATAAAACGCATACAAAATCTATGCAATAGAAAGAAAAGCTCGAAACAAAGTCTTATAGTAACACTTCTGACCACCACGATAAAATAGGTAAATTTCCCTTCCATTATGGAAGAGGTTCTAGCTAAATAGATCATATATGTATGTAAGAGCTGAGATGATGGTTTCTTTAATAAAAATAATTCACTACACGTAAAATAAATCTATTTCTACAGTCTAATACTTATGTTTAAATTATAAATTACATACATACATACATACAAATCATCACGCCATATCCCTTGCACCCTGCAAGGCAGAGAGAGCAGAGTGCCAGAGAACTATATCCTTGTATACTTCACTCGCTTCCTCAACATTCATAATTCTCTTCATACACGCTCGCCGGTTTCGGAGACTCTTGACTCCACCTTCCTTCAGTACTTGACTAATCTGGTCTAGGTAGGTTAGTCTCGGTCTCCCCTGGTACCTACATCCTTCCACTTTCGCATTGTATATATTCTTAAATTATAAATTATAGACTAATTTTAGTTCCTTTAATATAGACAATAAAAGCAACAAAAAATATTTTATTATACAAATAATATTTCATATAATATTCGCTTAAACATAAAAAACAACTAACTATCCTTACTAATATTATAAATGCGAAAGGAACTCTGTCTGTATGTCGCTCTTTCACGCCAAAACTACTGAACCGATCTAAATGAAATTTGGTACACAGATAGTCTAGAGCCTGATAAAGGACATGGGCTACTTTTAAATGCAAAAAAGGGTTGTAAAGGGGGATGAAAAGTTGTAAGCACTTATCCTTATTTTTAAAGCCAGAAAATTGAAAATAGGGGATGAAAATCTATAAGAAAGTAACCTAGCTAGTTTTCATTATAAAATTATATTTGATCAAATAAATTCATCAAAATACAGATAACAATGTTCTATTACCGAATGGATTGATATTTAATTATTAAGGGTGATAAATTGACAAGCTAGACATGTGTCAGTGATAATATCATTAGTTGGAATACCTGTTGTACTAAATCGAATTGTAACTGATACAGAATACGGTTTGGTTAAATGAATAGATCCTAAGTAGTTGATAGTTTGTGTATTATTATTAATATAACACGATATATTTCAATTTACAATAATTGGATTTAATATTTTGATATTCATATTTAATTAAAAGTTTAAGAACTTTAATTTATTTTTATTTATTTACTAGCTTCTGACTGCGGCTTCGCCCGCGTAAAAGGTTACTTTCCTAAAGTTGAACTATTATCACAAGGGAACACATTACCGTGAAAAAAGTATCCTATATGTTAATCTAGGAAGTTCTTGCAAAGGAAACATAAACATAAGTGGTTTTACTGGCATAAGAGAAAAGGAAAATATAGAAAATAACAAAACAAAATTTATAGCTAACTTATTTATATATAATTAAAATATAAGATGAGATATCATAAAAAAATATAACAAAAAGCTGATCGCAGGAGACAGCATTTTTGTATTTAGCCAACTATGCGTCTGAGCTGCAAGGCATGGTACCTCGCAGAGCTACTGACAGCAGCCAGTCAACCTTATGCCATTTTTATTGAGAATATGAAAATTTAAAAGTAAATAAAAAATTGCATTTATTCAATGGTGCAATAAGACAGTCGATCGATACGACTGCTTACTGAAATTTTTACAGACAACCTTTATGTGGATTCTTTATTTAGTCGACTCTTGCAGTGTACTAGTAGAATAATTTATGAGGAAATAATTAATAAATTTTCCGTGTGGTGATGGAGTAAGAATACAGTTCACCAACCCCTATCTTATACGTGCGTCATCGTAAGAGACGACTAAGGGATATAAAACGCATAATTATAACACCTATGCAAGAGAACGAAAATTTGAAAAAATAATCTAGCACGTCTAACCGGCGTGGTATACTAGGTCGATTTACCTTCCATTGTGGCGGAGGCTTAAGCCTGGTAGTGAGACCTGTATAAGCTGAGTTAATGAATTAAAATACATATATAAATCAGTAATAAGAGTATATTATTATCATACCTATAATACTTAGTTAGTATACATACATATACATTGTATAATTACCTATGGATTAATACCAATAAATACCTAACATGAAAATAACAAGATTAAAGTGATATATATTGCTATGTGTAAGGAGTCTGGTAATCCCTTAAACGGAATCAGTAACCTAGTGAAGTCCATTCTCTCACAAAGTAAAATCATATTTTTTTCGTAAAACTGAAGAAATAAATAGTTTGTGACACAATATCTATAAATTATTATTGTTATTAAACTTTCAAGGATTTTTATTTATTAATTGCTGAGATATCTATATAGTGACAGGAAAGGAATATCATGATCATCACACATTTCCTGCCGTGGATAAAATGAAAATCCATTATAGAATATATAGCGAGAGCAAGAAAACAAAAACTTTTGCTAAGTCTTCTTACCAGTGTCGTTATGTACATGTTAATTGCCCTCATAAAGAGTCCCGTGCTTATAGATGTGACGTATATAAACCGAAAATAAAAAGAATTACAAAGAACTTTAAACTTTAACGTGAAAAGACGTAATACAGTTTATTAGATACTACAAACTGTACTGATATACACTGCGTAGAACTGCTACGCTTGCTACGAATCTACTAGTATCGCAATAAAATGTTTTTTTATATATAACTAATACGTAGGGTGTCCATTTTTGGCGATGGGGAGGGAATACGGTGGGTTATGGGGCCACGCGCTGCCCTTCCGTCACCCCGGGCGGTACGGGCGACGTGTGACCGGGCCATAGCCTACCAAAAAAAAAAAAAAAAAAAAAAAAAAAAAAAAAAAAAAGGGTGTCCATTTTGAAAAAACATCGGTTTTTTTTTTCGATTCGATAAATAGAAACTGTACATCGATGTCTTTCGATGTATCGGATGAAAACATCGATGTTTTTAAACATCGACTACTTTTTCTAAAGTCATATCAAAAGTGTTACTTCTAAAAAAAAAAAGGTCTTTTTTGTGGCATTTATACCTATTCTACAGTCCCTTATCAAACAAATTTCTAAAAAAAAAAAAGGTCTTTTTTGTGGCATTTACTGGTTATCATCGTTTCGATGTTTTATGAAGAAACATCAATACATCGAGTATTTCGATAGCTCTTCAAAACATCGGCTCGATTCGATGTATCGCATTGTAAACATCGATGTTTTCGATGCATCGATGTATATCGAATATCCCTACTAATAAATACGTCATGTCATTTGTATTGACTAAGTGAGAATACAACAGAAAATAAATTAATATAATATTTCGACTAAATTAGGTAAAATAGGAATAAAATTCTGTATCAACCTTTAATTCTTGTCTTGAATTTTCCACAAAGTTTAGTCTCATGACTTTTGTCTTATAAAGTCAGAAATAATATATAAAATACTAAATGTACCTAAAATTTCGTACATCTTATTCTGAAAATTCCATCGATATTTTACTAATTTATAATTACAAATGTTATAATAACTCCTTCACTCTAATAAATTCTAGTCTTACATTTTATAATCTATTACCTTTCTGAATAATAGTTTATTCAAAATAAAAATAAGTTCATTGAATAAGTTTTATAAATTACTAATAACAACTAGTGGTGTATCTATTAGTTATACTATTTATATTGCATTTTTTAATACTTTTTAGTCTGAAGACACCCCCCTGTCCAAACTGTCGAGCGTAACAGAAGCTCGTGGAGTTTCGTAAGTTGCCATATTATCCTCTACCACTAAATAATCGAGCTGGAACTATTACTGGAATAGATTCTTTGATTTTAGTAGCATGTATTGGATGGCGTAATAGTTATTTCGAAAGTTCTACCATTATATATTATTATATTTTAACCTAGCAGTAAATATTAATGATTCTGTAGATGTGGTAACGGATACTATTAATCCTTACGTTACGTTAATCACAAGCCATGTAGGCTTGTGATTAACGTAACAGACGACGAAAAAAACTTTATTGACCTGAGCCAACTTCACCTGATGTTATCTGTTCAATAATTACATTCCTAGGAAGAAAAATATAAATTAGATTGAAGTCAGGCAGGTAGCTGGGCATAAAAATATTGCCAAAACTTTTACAATAAGATGGAATCGATATTGCGTCAACCCCAAGTAATTCGGATAAGAACAAGACGATGATGAGCAAATATTAATAGGTCTCTTAGATTTTAACGAATTTATAGCTGCCTTATCCGTGTGGTGACGGAATAAGAATACAATTCACCACCCCTTATCTGACCCGTGGGTGATCGTAAGAGACGACTACGGGATATAAAAAAAAAAAAAAAAAAAAAAATGCATATAACATCCATGCAAGAGAAGGAAAATTCGAAACAAAAACCTATACCAACACGTCTGACCAGCGTGGTGTAGTAGGACAATTTTCCTCACATTACGGAGGAGGCTCGAGCCCAACAGTGGTACATATATGAGCTGAGATGATGATGATGATGATGATAGCTGCCTGCCACGATAAAAGTAAATCACCTGTAGTGATTTTAGAAATAATGGGAACCTATTATCCATTCTTTCATCTATCAATCTATTGACGTCCGTCGTTGGACAGTCCTTCTCAAGATGGAATAATTTGTACAATCGCTACTCTTCGCAAGCAGATTAACAATCGCAATGGTGTTAGAAGATAACCAGAAAAGTGTTGTAGCCTATTATTCTGTTGAGTTCACTCAGTTTTTATTACACCTATAGGTAATCATCATTCTCCCACTCTTATCCCAATTACTTGGGGTCGATACAATATGTACTCTTCTTTCATAGTATATATTGTAAAATTTATTGGCAATAGTTCTATGACCGGCCGCCTGCCAGATGTCTAGCCTCCTTGGGAATGTAATTGTTGACCAAATGGCATCAGATGGAGTTGGTACAGGTCGTTATAAGGCTCCTAATCGTCTTTTACGACATCCACAAGCAAAGTAAGAGTTGATAGTATTCATAACCGCTACCACACAGCTGTACACCCATATCTAATACTGAGCAAAAAAAAATCTATATATCGAACAAAATAATTTTCTATATGAATATCAAACTCACAACATGACATCGCTTTCTCAAACAAATAAGTATCAGTGTGTTTGTCGATAAATAAACCTAATCTTCAGCTTGGTAAGCTATTCAATATTTATTACCTTACCCCTACGGATTAGTATATGTAGACAATGTCCTATTAAACGTAAACTATTGAAGCTGTGAGCACATAAAACTATAAAGTTTACGTATTCGATTGATTCTTAATAAATCAAACGTTTAAATAGTCATACCATTCGTAGCGTCGCTGTGTGGTAGCGGCTACGAATACTCCCACCCCTCACTTTGCTCATGGGTGTCGTAAAAGACATCTAAAAGCTTCATATCGACCTGGGTTAACACCATCTGATGCTGTTTGGTTAATAATTACATTCTGAAGGAGCGTTGACGTCTGGCAGGCGGCTGGTCATAACACTATTGCTAATGACTTTTACAACATGTACTATGAAAGAAGAGTACATATTATATCGACCCCAAGTAATTGGGATAAGAGTAGGAGAATGATGAAATGATGACTACTCGTAATAACTGGTTGAAAATTTCAATATATTTTGTTATATATAATATTTTCTTGTATTTTATTACTTATTATGCTATGTGGCAGCGGCTAAGAATACTACCAAACCTAACTGGTCGTGAATGTCGTAAAAGACGACTTAGAACTTTATATTAACCCGGGCCAACTTCACCTAATGCTATCTGGCTATCTGGTCAATAATTACAGTCATAAATAGAGTTGACGTCAGCAGACTGCTGATCATAAAAGTATTATAACTTTTGCAATTTGTACAAAGTAGAGATGGGCGTTTTCAGATTTTTACGCAAACCGATACAAATTCGATTTCTGATATTGAAATCGATTTAAAAAACCGATTTCAGAAATCGATTTCCAGAGCGATTGTCGGAGCGGATTTACCTTAGTCTCGATCGATATTTGATGGTTTTAGTTATTTTAGCGTAGCAAACGAAAAACGCAAACGAACAAACGCATTCAAAATATTTTTCTTTAGTTTCTTTGTTGATTGGATTTAGGTGTACGATTTTCCTTCATGCTTTATCTAGGCTTAACTAGAGTACTAGACTAGCAAAAATGTTTTGTTTTGAGTGTGATACAAAACTTTCTGGCGTATTTAAAAATCGTCATATTTACAATGATTTCATGATTATATTATATAATATACATTTTTAGTATGGTTTTTTTCTTACCATTTTACATTTAATAGTTATTTCTTATTTATCATCAAATCGTATGTACGATACTAACATACGTTAGTATAGTATTGAATCATAAAATACCTATATAATTATATAGTTCACGAGAACACAAAAATAACATTACGCGCACACTGCACGTATCACCAAGGTCAAGTGTGGATCAAAACTCTCCAATAATTCAAAAAATCTATTTAACAAACGCAAAACTTAAACGTATTGCGTAATATTATCATGGAAGTAGTTGCATTCTGATATAGATCTTATTCCCTGTCCCGTATAATTCTGTTTCGTATCAATCTGCCATTCTTAGTTTCTTAGAAACCACAATTCTCTCCATCTCTTTCACTGCACTAAACGATCGCTTAGTTAGAATGAAAGGAGGCGAATTTTAATGAAATTCGCTTTCTCTCATTCTGACTAAGCGATCGCTTAGCGGAGTGAAAGAGATAGTTAGTAAGTTTTCAAATATTGGTTTGGTTTGCAAAACTAGCAATAGAAAACGATTGCGCGATGATTAGATTTATTATTAGTTTGCGTTTTCGTCGTTTTGTTTTGATATGTGTTGATTTAGTTTCTGCCGAAATACGTTTTCTAAAATCAGTTTGTATAGTGTTGAATATTGATACGATACGATTTCTGACTGAAATCCGATTTCAGATTCGTTTTGATATATCGGACGCATACCTAGTACAAAGTGGAGTTCTTATTGCATCGAATCCAAATAATTGAGATAAGAGATTGGGAGATGATGATTTTCTAGTATTTTATAACTGATATATGTCTTACTAATGGATAGGAGCCTCTACGATTAAAGGGAAGTAGAAATTTTGAGTGTAGCGACGAGATAATTACACAATGCATTGTTATTCCTTATTTACCTTCGCCAGCTTAATAAATTATGAAACTAATATCTCAGTTGATTCTTATGAAAAAGTAGGCCAAATTCTTTCTTATTTTTAGAAAGACTTACGTATAACGTTATTCTAATGTCTGGCAATGTCCTACTGCCAAACCATGGGATGCATAGATGTAGTTTTTTTTGTGGCTTATGGTGTTAATCATTCTGACTAAAGGATTTTCTTTGCCATAGTCACATGGAGCGGGTTTCCTCCTTTCTTCTAAGGTGGTTGAGGGGATTGATACTGCTATAGTAATGAAATAGTGATTAAGTACTTATAGGAACGGATTGAGCCTTAATTTCTGCTTTATATTTTGCACATAAACGCATAACAGTAGAACTAATATTTATAAAACATGTTGTGCACCATTTTATATGCTCACCTCATCGATCATTTAAAAAGGCTAAGCCTGAATTTCTTGCATAATCTTTTTAGTGACGTTTGAGTTTGAAGTAGCAGCCATCCATGTCAAGTGTGTTCGACCCCACGCAAGATATTTTTTTGTGAACCACATTTTTTTTAATCTTAGTTCATTAATTATGTGAATTTTAACCTAATATCCTGATAGATATTATGATACTATACAGAAGATCAACCTTTGTTAATTTTATTAAAATGTACTAAGTAAAAAATTTACAAATAATTCGTCAACATGAATTTCATTAACATGCCAAAGTAAAACTATTACAAACTAGAACAAAGGCGTCTTTGTTTAAAACCGATACGGCGTTGTACTAAATAGCTAAATGAAAATTGACAAACAGCTGACGGCATATCTAAAATTGTAAGCATAGTATATACTAAACTTACTTCTATTAAAACAGATCGCTTTGCTTATATTTGAATATTTAAGATTTGAAGGGTGATATGTATCGGAAATAAGTGTAACTTGCCGTGTAATGGTGATTTGTTTATATATATTTAATGTGCTGTGTGGTAGCGACTACGAATACTACCAACCCTTAATTTGCTCGTGGATGTCGTAAAAGCCGACTAAGAGCCATATAACGACCTAGGTCAACTCCATCTGATGCCATTTGGTCAATAATTACATTCCCAAGGAGGGTTGACGTCTGGCAGGCGGCCGGTCATAAAATTATTGCCAATAACTTTTACAATATGTGCTATGAAAGAAGAGTACATATTGTATCGACCCCAAGCAATTGGGATAAGAGTAGGAGAATGATGATATTTAATGTATTTTATTTTTTTATTTTTTGTGGTGGCAAACAAGCAAGCAGTACACCTGGTGATAAGTCTATACTATCGCCCATGGATCTTTACAATACCAAGTATATAGGCAGACCGCTGCCTACTAATACCAAACCCAAACCAACCCAGTTGGGCTTCTGGTTCTCTCGCTCACCGAATAAAGTGTAATAACGTTTTGCTATTATTCAGACGTCGATTTTCCGTGAGTGTGGAACTACCCCGGCTGGACCGACCCACGGTTGTAGACGAAAAACTATCAACAGCGTGGTTCTACCACTAATAAAAAAATAAAGACAGCGATCTTATCTATAGTCATGACAAATTTACGAAAACAACTGGCGTTGGTAATCTGACTGCTAGTCGTGGTGATTGTTGATTTGCGTGATGTTGTCTTTGACAAGGCTTATACTCAACAGTGTAGGTTGATAGACCAAATGGTTGCTATTTTGGTCATCATCATCTCAGCTCATATATGTCCCATTGTTGGGCTCGGGTCTACTGCGTAACGGGAGGGAAATTAACCTACTACACCACGCTAGTCGGACGTGTTGGTATAGGGTTTTGTTTCAAGTCTTTCTTCTCTGGCATAGATGTTATATGCGTTTTATATCCCTTAGTCGTCTCGTACGATCACCCACGGGTAAGATATGGGGTGGTGAACTGTATCCTTATTCTATCACCACACGGATAATTAAATACAAATTCTTTAATTAAATAAGTAAATAGTATTACTATAACAAACTAATCAAGAATAATCTAGAATAAAAGTTATGTAATGTACTTTATTCAAATTTATAAAAAGCATTTGCGTCGACCCCAAATTATGGTGCAGAATGATAATGAAATGGTTTGGCAATTATAATAGCTTAGCTAGCAATACCATATACTTTAAATTTCTCATTGGATAAAGTTAAGGGTTGAGATTATAATGAATAGATAATCTGCACAAAACTCATTCATGTTAAGAGAGAAACTGATTGATAGGAGGGTTTGATAACAGTATATATAATAGGAATAACAGGAATTAATGTTATAATAATTAAGATATCCTAAATCCAGTAAATATTATGACATGAGACTAAAAGGCTATTTGTAGATTATTAGGACTAAAAGGAAAATGTTCAAAGTCGAAAAACAACATTCTGTCACAAACACACACACACTGGTGCGATAAGCCAAATGAAACGCGAAGAAAAACTCGTTGTCACAACACTAAGGGGGCGGATTTGGATCGTTTTGGGGTAAAGGGGGGGTGATTTAATAAATATTCAAATAAAGGAAGAGGTCCATTGCGCTCCAACAACGGACACAAGCCTTCCTAGTACCCGAGTAGACTATTACAGTCGATCTGTGGTATGCGTTGCGGCAAACGAAAACACATCGTAATTGAATTAAAATAAAGTCTTTTTTCGATGACCGTCGAAAGATCATGTAAGTAAAGTTGGGATTACATTATTTTTTACGTAGCTTCAGTTTGTCGAATTTTCATTTTTTGTAAACAATTTTTACAGTTAAGCTTTATTGAATATGCTATGAGATTAATTTAATAGATTTTTAATCTGTATATTCATTATATTTTTATTTTTAACCATATTTATAACTTACAGCATTTATTACAACAATAAAAAATTAAATAAAAAAGTGTAAAGTAAATAATTAAATAAGAATTTTATTATACATTGCTATAAAAATGAAGGAAATCAAAAATACATACCAATTTTTTTTTAAATCAATTATTTTACACTAAAATGCACAGATGGCTTTAGTGGTTTAGATACCGACCTTCCGTGCCAGTGTCATAGGTTCGAATCTCACGCAGCATAATACTTTGTGCGATCCAATAGATGTTGTTCTGAGTCTGGGTGTAATTTGTCTGCGTTAACTAAATGTTTGTAAAGTCCCACGCAATACAACGATTATTGCCTTAGTGCATGGTAGTGTCTTTGAAAAAAAAAATTTATTCCAAAAACAATTTGTATCATTGTATTCATGCAAATTAATGTACGAATACTATCAACCCTTACCTTGCTAGTGGATGTTGTAAAAGACTACTAAGAGCCAAATAACGACCTAAGCCAACACCATCTGATGCCGTTTGGTCAACAATTACATTCCCAAAGAGGGTTGACTTCTGACAGGCGGTCGGTCATAAAACTACTGCCAATAACTTTTACAATATGTACTATGATAGAATAGTACATATTGTATTGACCTCAAGTAATTGGGATAAGTATAAGTGAATGATGTTTTCATGCAAATTACTCGAAAATAATACTCCTTCTCAGCAAAACCTACAGTGTATGTGATTATGTCCTTGTAAGAATATTTAATTTACTTAAAATTGATTTTATATTTTAGAAAAATCCTTTAGAAGGGATCACTTATCATATTGTTGCCAAAAGATTATATCTTTTTTCAAGAATCTGAGTACTTATTACTTAAAATTGATTTTATATTTGAAATAAAACTACTTTTACGGATTCTATCGCGTTTGTATTTGATTTATAATTGCCCGACGTTTCGAACACTTTACAGTGATCATGGTCACGGGAGGACTGAGGTGTCTTACGTCCAATATGTCATTGTTATTACAGAAATTTATTATCTACCCTATAAGATATTAAATTTTGACCCACATTTTTATACAAAATTAATACAATTCATTGCCAGTACAAAAAGAGAATGATTCTATATATAAAATTTATGTTGTTTATGATTTGTTATTATTGAGGTATTTCATTTATGATAATTATTATTGTGGCAATGTTACAATTTTTACAAAACTAACAAAAACTATTCAGCTACTACCGGATCGGAACGCGGCCACTCTGAGAAAGATCCGGCGAGAAAACTCAGGAGGCATGATACTAATTTTTATTATTGAATTTTTGAGTGGCGGCCTACTTTATCCTGCTAAAATTAATTAAATTAAAATTTAACTATTATTGTGGATCAAATCTATACAATAAGTGCTCATAGTATCTTGCAGTCTTGTGGTGGTTTTCTTAGTTTTATTTTTAATTAAGTGAATAACAGGATCCCTGTTGATTGATTGATTTTATATTTTAGAAAAAATCCTTTAGAAGAGATCACTTATCATATTGTTGCCAAAAGATTATATCTTTTTTCAATAGACAGTAGCTTACCTATGATTAAAATATAAAGGTATTTAACATCCACCAGGCACAATATTTACTTATATAATTTTATTCTATCATCTATATACATAGAATTGATGCGGGAACATAGTAAATTAAAGGGGAAAATTTACAAAATACTAATAAGGCCTGTTGTATTGTATTTACAAAAAAGCGACAGATTAGAGACGACTACATACATGTAGCGGAGATGCGAATATTGAGATGTATGTACGCCATGACGATAATGGATAAGATAAGGAATGAGCGTAAAAGAGAAAGTTTGAAAGTAATGCCAGTGAAGAATAAGTTAAGGAGTGAACGTTTGACACGGTATGGACATGTGATAAGGCGGGATGAAAGTAATGTGAGAAAAGTTTTAAGTATGAATGGCCTTAGGGGTAAAGGAAGACCAAATCACCAAAGAAAAACAGAGCCACCATCATTCAAAATCGCATTTGGAATTAGAAGATATCGGACAATGAAAATATATATAACTCTGCTTTCAAACCAATCTTTTTCCAAAATTATGTTTCAAAATATTTTATATATTAGCAAATGCAAAAAATAAATCTGATTTATAGGTTCTATACATACATACATACTATCACGCCATGTCCCTTGCAGGGTAGCTTATATAATTTAGGTTATGCAAGTGTCAAACACTATATATGATATATAATATTTTTTTGGTTTTAAACGAAAATATCATCATATATGAACTTATATTTCATAATATGTACAAACATAACCAACATTTTAAAATACTGACAGCATGTACCTTTTACTCATGTTTTATAATAATGTATGTCAGTGATGATAATACTATCTAAAGTTTAAAAGATAAAATAAATACAGAAAATAAATTTCACTTTCAGACTTTCAGCTTATCACAAAATTCAGAAGTGATGTGAACACTTCTGAATTTTAACATTAATATTGAAAGTGATTCAAGTGATAAATATCGAAAACTTATTGCCATGGACATTCTGAATGATCTTAATTTCCCTAAGGTATGAACGTATCGGCTTTGACGTTACAGAGCGATACCTCATTCCGATGTCAAATATTAAAAACAAATAATATTTTTCATTTCGTAGGGTACTTTATTATTTGACATTTATATGGACAAGTTTGGTTAACCTTGAGCAGAATTTTGAAGAAACGTAAATAGGTAATTTCTTTGTAAATTTATTTCAAATACATTTAATATCACATTCAAATTCAGTTTTCAAACTTGATGGTAAGTTTTAATGTAACATTATCGCTATGCTTTGCCTCGATTCCTTAGAGTGGGTGTAATGAATTTGTCTTTTTTACACAGTTCTCTTAGACGTCATCTCTGAAATTATTAAATTTTTGAATCTATATCATCCTCTATATAAAACATACATCTTTTCCATTCTTTTATAGCCCTTTATAAACCTAACCTAAACTAATCCTCATCTGAGAATACTGTGGTAATTATTTTAGTTATAACTATATCGCTTCTACTTCTTCATCAACTGCACCACTTTCAGATTCTCTTAGATAAACTGATTTCTTTTGCCACTTCTTATAACTACTTCAACATTCTCAGCATTTTCATGTTTTGTTCAGTTGTATTCCTTCCATCGCATTTATGGTACAGCGCAACATCCTATAACATGATCAACGGATAGGTTATCATTAAATTGGTTAAAAATATCAAGTTTAAGATTTGAGTATGTAAAATCAATGAACTGTGTACCTATATCTGTATTCTACCCACCTTGCAACAATTTTGTCCGTTTAATAAATGATTTTCACTGCTTTTTTTGGCTAAGCAACTGAAAACTAACAACGAATCTGGAGCAGAGATATAAGCATTGGGATTTTATATTGGGAAACAACAGAAATTTGTCTTTAAAATTATTATTCAATATAAATATCACTTTCTATTCATTTTTCTTTCTTTTATTATCAACTACAGTTATAATTACAATTGTATACAGTACTAGAAATATAATAGTAGAAAGAAGTTGAAATATTTATTTTACCTTGTTTTAACATCTTCGTTGTATTCGTTTAATTCTAGTTTCAGATAATAATCTATTCCAATTAATTCTAAACTTTAATTGATTTCCTCGTACAAGTTTTTTTTATCGCAGTAGTACTTTCTGTTTATTTCTCTACGTTGTTGCCTCTCACATCACCTACTGAGATATATTACCCCAGTATATGATGTGAGACCTATTAAATAATTCTTTATCCATAATTTTAAAAAGATATTATGGAATTTTATACGCCAAACCAAGAATATTCTATTGCCAAACCTAAGCTTTAAACATTTTGCAAATATCGGCGGCAAAATATATACATATATCTCTTTGTTAAGAGAGTAGTTCTTATTATTATGTTATCAAGTGTCATATCTGTCTCTGATAATAAATTAAAAATATTGTTAACCTAACCATTTATAGAGAAGCAAGACATTACTTATAGAGAATACGTTGATTTTGTTTCATTACATTTCTCATATCGTTATTACTAAAATTAGCTTGAGTTAAAGCAATAAACGTACCTCAACCTTTGAAGTAATTTTCTTCAATTTTATAATTTTCATGTAAAGTTCTCTAGTTTTAAATGAATTAAGGAATAAAGGATTTTATTCTTTAACTTTTTTTTAACCCCTGACGCAAAAAAAAAGATAGTTATAAGTTTCATGTCTGTAGCATCGTAGCTTGTAAACGAATGTACTCATTGTGAGAAGGTTTGTTTTGTTTGAAAGCTAAGGTGATCGAAGTAGGTTTTAGCTAAAATTTATGAATTCAGACGTATCAAAGTAGGTAGTTTATACTCCTTTTAATAGCCTCTTCTGTAAGGACCTTAGACGAATTATACGTCTAAGATCCTTACTATGTAATTCGATTTCAAAGTTATATGTGATTCAATTAAATATTTTATTATTTATTTAAATAAATTAAATATTATTTATTTTATTTGGATTCGGTTACTTTCGAATTCGTTTACTTTTGGAATTCGGATTTATTAACTTTGGAGCTATTAGCATTTTTTTTTTGTAATTGGTTATAATCTTTTTTTGGCCTGTCATTTAAAAAGATTTTAGAACCAACTTTAAAACGAGTATTATTAACTCAGGTATCACTAACAGTATCAATAGTGTGCGTGCATGCGTGCTTGTGTGTAAGAGTGTATATTGAGGTCAAACCTATGCTGTATATTGCTGATTATTCAATGTAATTATTCATTTAGGCTTGCTTTAACTGTAAGAGAAAATAAGAGGTAACGAGCATCTCTATGAGACTTTTTCTTTGAACATCAATAAAAAAAAAATTTAACCTACTGCCTTATATTTGCATAGTGTGTTATTCTAAATTATATGTTATTCTAAAAAGCGAGTGGTTTATTTTTTTTTTATAATTGTGTATGTATTGAATTGTTAAAAGATTTACTTTGCAAGATATTTCGTACATGAAAAGCATTATATTTTTTTCCTATACAGGTTTTCTACTTGACTAAAAAATAGCAACATAAATAAATATATAATACTATAAGAAACCTGAAATATTTGTATATATGTATATATTAACGGCGGAATATTGTCCTGTTAGAAGTTTCTTTTTACTATAAAACATAAAACCGTTTACTGTGTGCATTGACCTAAAAACCAAGCTTACAGCAAGAATGAGCTAGTACCTAATGCAGCTTAGATTGCGGTAATTAGGTACTGATGTCTCGTGGCAATAAATAATAATATCATTATAGAAAAATTACAATGTAACAAATATAAAATTAAGTATATAAACGCTGTATAATGATAAAGTTTTAAAATATATGGCAAGTAAAGTATTAATAAATCTTTAAATATTTTTTATCTTCAACTCACAAATCTTCTTCGATCACTGTATCACACTTCTTATACAAAACAATTTTTATTTCTAATGTTTCTTCTCTTGTAGCCATTCTAATTCATCATTTTGCTACTCTTATCACAATTACTTGGGGTCGATACAATATGTAATTTTCTTTCATAGTACATATTGTAAAACTTATCGGCAATAGTTTTATGACCGACCGCCTGCCAGACGTCAATCCTCCTTAGGAATGTAATTGTTGACCAAAATGCATCAGATAGAGTTGACCCAGGTCATTATAAGACTTTTAGTCGTTTTTTACGACATCCACGAGCATAGTAAGGGTTGGTAGTATTTGTAGCCGCTATCACACAGCTACTTGTAGCCATTATAACTATTTAAGTTATTTACAATTTAAGATAGAACCCTTGAGATATCAGCAAGAAAATTGCCTTAAACATACGGACGTACAATTGATTAGATCTTATTATCATAATTTTAATTTTTCACATCTATCTATCTAATCTATCTATCTTTAAGCGAGCAATTCTATATATATACATATATATATATATATATATATATATATATATCGGCACCAACAATTTTCTTGAAATTTAGTATGCAGGGGTTCCGGGGACGACTAATCGATCTAGCTAAGTTTCATTTGTAGAAAATATTGTTTTGTCAATATTTTCAGGCAAAGAAAAATATCATTTTGCGTTGGCTGACAGCTATTAAAATATGAGGTCAAATTTAGACGCTATCATTAAGACACCTCAATTGGATAATCGAGAAGTCTAATCGTGGCCGGTTCGGATCCTGTTTCTCCTTTTTATTACATTTTGACTTTTTATTTTTTTTATTATTATTTAATTAATTATTTTTATTACATACACATACATACATATCATCACGCCATATCCGTTGCAGGGTAGGCAGAGAGAACAGAGTGCCAGAGAACTCTATCTTTGCATACTTCACTCGCTTCCTCAACATTCATAATTCTCTTCATACACGCTCGCCGGTTTCGGAGACTCTTGACTTCACCTTCCTTCAGTACATGACCGATCTGGTCTAGGTAGGTTAGTCTCGGTCTCTCCCGGTACCTACATCCTTCCACTTTCGCATTGTATATCTTCTTAACCAGACGTTCGTTCAGCATTCTTTCCACATGTCCGAACAATCTTCTGTCATTGTGTCGACTAGGGTCTGCAGGTCAGTCGCTGACTGTGTCAGCAGGCAGCCCATCATCTACATAAAGCAGAGCAGTGACCACTGAGTCGCCCATCTGGACTCCCACATTCATATCGTTCAACGTTTGGAGACATTTATCCAGATATATGATAAACAGCCTGGCTGACAGAACGCACCCCTGCTTAACGCCGATATTGACGTCAAACCAAGGCGTCATTCCATCATCCAGCCGCACACAGGATCTACAGCCCATGTAACTGGACTGCACAGCCTGCAGCAGTTTACCGTTAACACCATACTCCGGTAAAATGTCCCAAAGTTCCTTTCGTACAACCGTGTCAAATGCTCTCTCCAGCTCCACAAAACTGCAGAAAACCCTCTGACCTAGAGCCAGATGCTTCTCCACAATGTTGCGCAGAGAGAACACTTGATCCATGCATCCCCTTCCACTCCTGAAACCTCCTTGTGTCTCACACAGTAAACCATCGGACACCATCCTCATTCTCCTTTCAATAATTTTACCGTACACTTTTGCTGCCAAACTGGTGAAGCTTATGGCTCTGTAATTTGCGCAGTCATAACGCATGTTTTTAAACAAAGGCATGATGACTGCGCTACTCCAGTCCCTGGGCACCATTCCCGAGCTGCAACGTAGATTGAAGAGCAACAGGAACGCCTCCCAGACATAGGAGCCACCAAGCTTGATCATCTCGGCAGACACCATATCAATGCCCGCTGCCTTACCATTTTTCAAACTTCTTATCGCCCATTCAACTTCATCCATACTGATGCCATCGGAGGACGCCACTGTCGAATGTTGTTCTACTAAACCACATGCGGCACCGGCGTCAACAGTAGCATCCGCATACATATCGCCAAAATATTCACTCCATCGGCTTAACACGTCTTGTGTTTGTGTAAGAATGTCTCCACCTTTAGACCTTATTTTATTCATTCTGAAGGCTGACCAACCACACCGAGACTGCTTCACCTCCCTCCAAAAGAGTTTGGTGTTACCCTCGAAGTTTTTAGCCAGCCTATCTTCTGCACCCATACTTGCTCTATCACGTTTCTCTTTCACTAAGGCCTTGGTGTCATTCTTACATTGCCGATATATTTCTTTCTTCTGTTCAGTCATACTGTCATTCAGATTCAAAGAAGAGACATAGTCCAGCCATGCTTTCTTCTTTTGCTCTACGGAAGCTGCCACTGCCGCATCCCACCATGCATCACCATTTGTTTTTCTATGCTTCTTTGAACTTCCAAATACTTCTTTCGCTGTATCTACCATACTCTCTTTCAATACTCTCCAGCATTCTTCAATGTCCGATTGCGGCTGGCTTTCAACCTTTATTCTTTCAAGCCCTCCGAAGTGGACACGCTCTCGCCAGTGCCTCCACTTTCTGAACAGACCACTAAATCTCGTAATAACGAGATAGTGGTCCGTATCGACTGTGGGGCCCCTGTAGGCTCTTGCGTCCAATGTTTTGCTTCGGAGGCGACGATTATTTTTATTATATTTAAATATATCTTCAAAACACACTAATAAGAAAATACGTCATCCAGATATTATTGATAATACTGGTAAAAATATAATGCAGAAATATTTTTTGTATATAATTTAATTTAAAAAAAATTGTAAGTTGGTTAGTGGAAACCTTGATATCGTATACATTCTCGCGATTCCTTCATAAATTTGAGTACTAAAACTTGGTGTGTTAATAAGCTCTGATACCTTATCGCTCATATGGATATACGAGAGCGTAGCTGAGCCAAATGAGGGGGCTTATACTAATTATGAAGTTACAGAGATTCGTGTGTTAAGTTTATTCGTTGGTTATCTACCAAGCGACCTCGTTATTTCATTGGGATTGGCTTTCAGCCTAAATATTTGAATTTAAACATGGAGATTTTATTTTCTTGAATTTTGAGGTTTAAAGGAATAGCAATATTGTAAGGTACTTCGATTACTCTACAGGATATTAAAGGGTTCTGACTCCTGTCAAAAATATTTATGACAGATTGGGATCGAGGGTTCTACTCCGGAAAAACCCGGAAAAGTACTTTGTGTGTTCTATTCAAATGGATATAAATATTTATGTTATGTGATACTGTCATCCTATTTATTTATTCTTAAATAGTGAAGTCTTAGCATCTAGTCTTATTTTTAGTATGAATACGTTTAACATGAATACATACAACATAAATACAAAAATATTCTAATACATAAAAACACATTGAAAATATTTTTATAACGTTCATTTTATGAGGTATATTTTGAATATTTAACATATTTTAATTATGATTATAACTTTATGTCTTACGAGTTATTTTTTTCCAATAAATGTATTATAAAATAAAAATAAAATATGTGTAGAAAATAGATTGCAATAAAAATATTCTAAATTGAATTCCATAGTTATTTTGTTAAAAATATATATAAAAATTTTAATGAGTTTATACAGTATAGGCAATTTAACGAGCTGTCTTTAACTTTGTAGATTGTAATAAGTCGATGTGGGCATGGAGAGCGAATATTCATTTTACCGGAATCAATGGTGGATTTTACTTTAATAAAGTTCTTCAATTAATAATGTATAATGTATTTATGTGTATTTACCTATTTATTTTAGTTTTATGCATTAATTATGTATATAGGTGGATTTAATACCATCAAGTGTATTAATGTAGTATGTATTCATTTTAATGTTACTTTCATGTATGTATTTATGTCTGTTTTATTGAGAGCATAAATGTTTCATTTAAGATATAGAAATTACTTATAATTATAATATGCTATAAACTGTATATTATTCCTTAGAAACAATCCGTCAAAATTGGTCTAGCCGATTTAGAGATTATTCGAAATAAACAATTCTATTTTTTTTTCATATTACTGCCATATATGCATTTAGTAAAAACAGTTATTTCGACATTAGAAACACTTTAATTTTTTATTTATCTATTTGATTAACTGAATTTAATTACATTTTTCAACAAAACATGTTTTATAGTAATTATGTAAATAAAAATTGCAAAAAATGTATTTGATAATATGTAAGTGTAATAATTTTACTAAATAGATTGGTCTCTTAACCTCAATATACTCGGTTGTATACACAGCTGAAGCATCCCAGATCTTATTTCCATAATACAAACTGTATGTAAGACGAGTTTGTACGAAATGTGTAATTTTTGACTTAACCTACTTTCTCGTCCTCACGAAACGCAACGGGCTTACGCACAAAATTTATGTACGACTTCTGTAACAAGTTACGCCGGGAGATGTAACCGTAAATAAGTATAGGCCGATGGGCTATAAAGTTATGGGCTGATGTTTACGGCTGGTGGTGGGGTAATATTGAGGCGACGTGGTACTTACAATGTAGCGCAAAGGGGGCATAGCCGAGAGCGTACGAGTTGTCGCCCGCCGCCCGGCCGCGCCGCCTCGCTATCGTCGCATGGCGCCGCACCGCCAAAATGCACGACCACAAGTCCGCGCGAGCGCCCACGTGCCCCGAGCTCGCCCGCGCGACCAGTCCACGTATCCCCACGCCGAACAGTCCGACTGTTGACAATTCACAATATACACACTTTATTTTCAATAAATACCGCAACACATAACTCTATTATTAATATATGAAAACTTTCTCGTAACCCACATTGTCGCATTGCAGAATAACGTTACAGAAAACATTAACTGGCCTTTTGTCTTTTAGTTTTATATGTATGAGCGTTATGTTGAGTGGGATATGCGTGCTCGTTGCTGTTTGTTGCCATTTGTAATAGTATGTAAGTCGTTGTGTATACTCACATTAGCATGCCAGCGTCGGCCTCCCGGTTATCAACTATCGTTAACGTAAACAATTGAACACACGGTCATTTTGTGGAGTGGCGCGGCGCGATATCACATGCCGGTCGGTCGCGGATCGAAGGAGCCCGGGCGGAGGCGCCCGGCTCGTCAGAGCATCGGCCCCGGGGGCTCGGCGCCGCAGGGCTGCCACCGACACCACACCGTATGCGGCGTTTGCTTGCTAAATGAGCGGATTAGGTGCGCGGGGCGGAAGTGTCTGAGGCGACACGCGCGTCGTTGCCACTGCAGGCCGCCACTGAGGCGGGGCGGCCCGGGACAGCCTCCCCGCGCCCCGCGCCGCGCACCCCCCGCCTCGTGCCCTCTGCACCCCGCCCGCCATGTGCCCGGAGCGCGCTCAGCCTCTCGCCTCGCAAAGGGTTGCCGGCAAAGGGAAATTGCTACTGTCGTCTTTTTGCCGTGACGACAATTGGCCGTGCTTTAGGCGGCGTTTTCTCTTTGAACGAGTCTAAATGCTAGCTCGTTTTTAAGAAATGATATGTTATTTTTATTAAGTATTGCATCGTATATATATAATATTAGATTTATTTTAAGTCATGTATTGAGGTCGACGATTATGTAATTCTGTACGTGAACCATGGCCGTTCCGCAGACGCAGCGCGCCTGTCGGAATACCCGTAACGCAGCCCTTAAATTTCTAGTAAAACGTTACGATCGTGCGCGAAGTTTACCGAGTGTGGCCGAGCGGAGGCGCCGAGCTCGGCCGAGCGCACGATACCGGCGCCGCCCAGTCAATAAGGCCATCTCCACTTGCTGAACAAAGACACTAACCTATAATAATTACATTTAATTAAGGATTACTAGACTATTATGTATAATAAGCTTATCGCGCTGCAGCGTCAGCAGCCAGATTTTCCACTTTATTAAGGAAATTTATATATCCTCCTAGCCTAGTGAAGCGGTGCAGAACTAGTGGTGCCACCTAACTTAGCGCCGAGAAAACTTAGCGAGATAACTTAATCATTTCATTTTGACTTTGCATTGTAAAAACGCAAAGAAGAATATTAAAATATAGGTAGTTAAAATAAAATGCTCACTAGTTTTAGAAGAAAATGAGGCAATATTTTTCCGAAGTAAATATTTTTTTTTTAAATAATCCGCATTCGATATTAGTAAGCCGGACCACGTGCGCGCTTTTAAAATTGTTTGAGTTAGCTAATGTAGTGAGTTTTCGATACGCTTTGCGATATAATGTAAGAGAAATCATCTAGTATTATACTTGTATTTAATATTAAACATTTTATTAAATGATTTTCTTTTATGTTGCACAGAAAGTTGCTTGGTAATATTTTAGTTATAATTGAAACAGACTGAGTAATAGTAGGTACATTGAATTATAACACCTTCCTTTCCCGTCGCTGCCCGTAATATACAATTATATTGTATTTTTTTTAAGACAGTATTATGTACTACGACTACCCACCGTACATCGATGTGTGATGTGATGAGTACATCGATCAATTTATTGTTCTATGCAGGAATTGATTCTGCGACACTTTGCACAAAAGGTTGATTGATATCTTAACCACGAAGCTATCCGTGCGTTATATGCCATATAGAAAAAAAAAATACTAAAGATTTTTATATATAACATACAAACTAGCGTACTTTATTTTCCCTTTTTTTTAAATTTCAATTATTTTTCTTTTGGGTGAAAATTGGTCTATCAGACCACTATAGTTTTATGGGTAGGCAAAGAAAGGTAGGTAAGGAATAAAAGGTTTTAAATTTTCCTTTTAACATACATACATACATACCTACATTACATACCATCACGCCATGTCCCTTGTAGGGTACGCAGAGAGAACAGAGTGCCAGAGAACTATCTTTGCATACTTCGCTCGCTTCCTCAACATTCATAATTCTCTTCATACACGCTCGTCGGTTTCGTTTTCCTTTTAATTTGTGATATTATCCGCTAACATCATTTAGTTGTGTTGTACGACAGTCTGGAATGGATGGTGAACTGTTTTTTTATACTCCATCACCAGTCGAAACCAATACATAGATTCGACTGCACACATGGAGTAGTGATTAAGATACCGATTTACCGTGCCAGTATCGTAGGTTCGATTCCTACGTAGGACAATATTTTGTGTGATTCACGAATTGTTGTTCTAAGTCTGGATGCAATTTATGTCCATTAATTATATGTTTATAAAGTCACCGCAATATAAAGATTATTTTCTTAGTACTAGGTGTAATCTTTAAAAAAACACAGATAGAATTTAAATATACTTTTTTTTTTTTTTCGGTGGTCTATGGGTGCGTCTCGACCCGCCAAATCAGTCCGGGGTGATGGAAGAGACGGCGCGTGCCCCCATAGACCCACCATGTAAACTCCTCTCTTCGCCGTGCGAGCGGGCTACCGGTACCCGATCTTTATCTTCGGTGGCAATATAGATATACCTAATGGTTTCTCAAGTGCGAACCTGAATAGGGTAATAACAGATTGGTGCTATAATTAAGAAGTTGTTTATTCCTTCCATAGCAGTTAATTATATTGACTACACATAAAGCATGACTATGTTCTATGCAAAGTGTGTCACGTTCGATGCACGTCTTTATATGATCTACAAATCATTCTAAATGACGAGTCTTAGTACATTTTTATCGGATAATTTAATAAAATCCGATTACGAAATGAAAAATGATGTCGCAAGCGGGATTCGAACCCGCGCCTATTGGGATTCCGGCCCAATCGTGCTGCCACTGCACCACCGCGACTAATTGTAGGACATGCAAATTTCATTCCGTATTATATTTATTATTTTTCATTTCGTAATCGGATTTTATAAATAATTAAGCATATTAAATGCTATATTTCAGTAATTTAAAATAACAAGGTTGTGTCATCGTTTAATACAATTCTAACTGTAAAGTTTGAAGTATTAAGGCTATAACAATGTGTAAACATTGTCGGGTAGATAGCATACCGTCACCTTAAGACGTAAATATAATACGGAATGAAATTTGCATGTCCTACAATTAGTCGCGGTGGTGCAGTGGCAGCACGATTGGGCCGGAATCCCAATAGGCGCGGGTTCGAATCCCGCTTGCGACATCATTTTTCATTTCGTAATCGGATTTTATAAATAATTAAGCATATTAAATGCTATATTTCAGTAATTTAAAATAACAAGGTTGTGTCATCGTTTAATACAATTCTAACTGTAAAGTTTGAAGTATTAAGGCTATAACAATGTGTAAACATTGTCGGGTAGATAGCATACCGTCACCTTAAGACGTAAATATAATACGGAATGAAATTTGCATGTCCTACAATTAGTCGCGGTGGTGCAGTGGCAGCACGATTGGGCCGGAATCCCAATAGGCGCGGGTTCGAATCCCGCTTGCGACATCATTTTTCATTTCGTAATCGGATTTTATAAATAATTAAGCATATTAAATGCTATATTTCAGTAATTTAAAATAACAAGGTTGTGTCATCGTTTAATACAATTCTAACTGTAAAGTTTGAAGTATTAAGCCTATAACAATGTGTAAACATTGTCGGGTAGATAGCATACCGTCACCTTAAGACGTAAATATAATACGGAATGAAATTTGCATGTCCTACAATTAGTCGCGGTGGTGCAGTGGCAGCACGATTGGGCCGGAATCCCAATAGGCGTGGGTTCGAATCCCGCTTGCGACATCATTTTTCATTTCGTAATCGGATTTTATAAATAATTAAGCATATTAAATGCTATATTTCAGTAATTTAAAATAACAAGGTTGTGTCATCGTTTAATACAATTCTAACTGTAAAGTTTGAAGTATTAAGCCTATAACAATGTGTAAACATTGTCGGGTAGATAGCATACCGTCACCTTAAGACGTAAATATAATACGGAATGAAATTTGCATGTCCTACAATTAGTCGCGGTGGTGCAGTGGCAGCACGATTGGGCCGGAATCCCAATAGGTGCGGGTTCGAATCCCGCTTGCGACATCATTTTTCATTTCGTAATCGGATTTTATAAATAATTAAGCATATTAAATGCTATATTTCAGTAATTTAAAATAACAAGGTTGTGTCATCGTTTAATACAATTCTAACTGTAAAGTTTGAAGTATTAAGGCTATAACAATGTGTAAACATTGTCGGGTAGATAGCATACCGTCACCTTAAGACGTAAATATAATACGGAATGAAATTTGCATGTCCTACAATTAGTCGCGGTGGTGCAGTGGCAGCACGATTGGGCCGGAATCCCAATAGGCGCGGGTTCGAATCCCGCTTGCGACATCATTTTTCATTTCGTAATCGGATTTTATAAATAATTAAGCATATTAAATGCTATATTTCAGTAATTTAAAATAACAAGGTTGTGTCATCGTTTAATACAATTCTAACTGTAAAGTTTGAAGTATTAAGCCTATAACAATGTGTAAACATTGTCGGGTAGATAGCATACCGTCACCTTAAGACGTAAATATAATACGGAATGAAATTTGCATGTCCTACAATTAGTCGCGGTGGTGCAGTGGCAGCACGATTGGGCCGGAATCCCAATAGGCGCGGGTTCGAATCCCGCTTGCGACATCATTTTTCATTTCGTAATCGGATTTTATAAATAATTAAGCATATTAAATGCTATATTTCAGTAATTTAGGATAATTTAATGTTTTTAAAGAAAGTCTACCGTGATACAAAAAATTATTTCTGTGTATGATATCGTAATTTTCAAAATAAAACAACACTAACTTATAAATTATCTGTGCTTTCATTATTTGCAAGTGTATTGAAGTCGAGTTACCAGTGTAACCAGTTTTAACAAAATCTTTTTACGAGGCGATTGTTAATTGCTCTGATGGGTCATAAATCATATTCAAGTGTTCCCCATATAGATTGTCGTAGATAATCCTAACTGCTGTAACCGATGGCTTCGCGTAGCCACGTAGCATCTCTACGAAGTAAGATGCGACGTGCATCTCCAAGATTTTTGAAGTGAAAGCTTCTTTAGGCGCGTTGAGCGTTTTTGGAGGGGAAAAACTTATAGGTTCGCGTCACCGACATGCTAATGCTAATAGTATATCTATAGCTATGTGAAAACTTCTTTAGGCGCGTTAAGCGTTTTTGGAGGGGAAAAACTTATAGGTTCGCGTCACCGACATGCTAATGCTAATAGTATATCTATAGCTATGTGAAAACTTCTTTAGGCGCGTTAAGCGTTTTTGGAGGGGGAAAACTTATAGGTTCGCGTCACCGACATGCTAATGCTAATAGTATATCTATAGCTATGTGAAAACTTCTTTAGGCGCGTTAAGCGTTTTTGGAGGGGAAAAACTTATAGGTTCGCGTCACCGACATGCTAATGCTAATAGTATATCTGTAGCTATGTGAAAACTTCTTTAGGCGCGTTAAGCGTTTTTTGGAGGGGAAAAACTTATAGGTTCGCGTCACCGACATGCTAATGCTAATAGTATATCTATAGCTATATGAAAACTTCTTTAGGCGCGTTGAGCGTTTTTGGAGGGGAAAAACTTATAGGTTTTTATTTTTATATAAAAATCAGAAAATTATTATTATTTCTATTAGTCTTAAGTTAATAGTTTTCACTTCTATAGGCAGTCCCCATGACTGCCTGTTTTTTTTTTTTATTGCGATACTCGTAAATATACGGGTTTCCGTTGATGACAAGAACTAGATTACCGGTGTGGTCCGTCCACATAGCGATAGAGTTACATTTACCGTAGGTTTCACGTCTATTTCATATATATTATTGTCATCACAGCCCATAAATGGCCCACTGTTGGTTCGGGCCTCCTGCGTAATGGGAGGGAAATTAACCTCCTATACCACGCTGGTCAGACGTGTTGGTATAGGTATTGTTTCGAGTTTTCCTTCCCTCGTATAGATGTTATATGTGTTTTATATCCCTCAGTCGTCTCTTACGATCAACCACGGGTAAGATATGGAGTGGTGAATTGTATTCTTACTCCGTCACCACACAGATAACCAGACCATAGCTTGTCGCTAAAAAAAAATATACAGGTTTCCATATAATTTTTGCTTACACCTTTAGAGTAAAAAATAATTTATAATATAGTATTTAATTCATTTTAAAATCAAATAGTCATAGGTGTAACTTGAGAATTGAAGTCGAAACCTCTGCGTAGCAGTTTGAGACTGTTCAGTGCTTCATTAACTAATTATCATATAATATTAGAACTAACAAATATTCGTGTGGTGACGGAGTTAGAATATAATTCACCATCCCTTATCTTACCCATGAGTGTTGCAAAAAAATACTAAGCGATATAATACACATAACACATTTGTGTAAGAAAAAAAAACTAGAAATAAAATCCTATATCAACTCATCTTATAATTTTGCAATGGATTATTAGCACATTCGTACTAAAGAATTTTAAGACATCATGTTAAAAATTATTATTCAGCTGTGTGGTAGCGGCTACGAATACTACCAAACCTTGTTTTGCTCGTGGATGTCGTAAAAGACGACTAAGAACTTTATAACATATAAAATCAAATACAAACGCGGTAGAATGTATAAAAATTGTTTTATTTCAAATGTGTTATACTTGCATAAATATCAGAAATCATGACATATTTGAAATCATTGATAAGTACCGTAATTAGATAACAGAATATCAATATGTTGGAATGTTTTTTGGATTTATATAGTTGTAGAGTCATCATTATTCTCCTACTCATATCTCAATTACTTAGGTTCGATACAATATTTGCTCTTCTTTCATAGTACATATTATAAAAGTTATTGGCAACAGTTTTATAGCCTGCCAGACTCTAACCCTTCTTGGGAATGTAATTGTTGACCAAACGGCATCAAATAGAGTTGGCCCAGGTCGATATAAGGCTCTTAGTCGTCTTTTACGACATCCACGAGCAAAGTAAAGGTTGGTAGTATTCATAGCCGCCACCACACAGCTATAGCTTGAGATAATTGTAGAGTAAAAACAAAAAAAATCTAATTTTCATCGAGATCCCTAAGTTCTGTTAGAAGGTAAAATCACATCGTCCGAAACTTTTGACAATTTTCTGTCTACAGCCGCGGGTACGTCAGGCTGTGGTACCGGAGTACCACACTTTCACAGAACATCGACTTCTGAGCAATGTAATGCATTTCGTTCGGTGTCCGAGAGAGCCGGCAACCAAACTTTCTGGATGGATTTTGTTTGATAAGCAACTGTAAATGTATCAACTGTACACGTAGTACTGCAAAGGACCACGAGCGGCAGTAAAACTCACCATCACTCATCAGATATGTTGCTTACTCGTTTACCACCGTAATTAATAAAAAATATAAAGCCCACTACCTTTTTTTTTTTTTTTTTTTTTTTTTGGGGGGTGGGTTACGTTCGGCACACTCCTCGCACCACTCCGTCCGGGGTGACAGAGGGGCGTAAGCATGCACACCCGTAACCCACCCGTGACGTCGCCTTCGTCGTTGGGCCAACCACCGGAGCAGAGTGACTTGACGTCAGTGGTTGGCCCGACGGAATACCCCTGAGGAGTACCTTCTCCTCGACCGACGTCCCCCCCTCGGGTAGGATGTCGGTCTTTCCTCACGCGGTCGGCCTCTCGGCGGGTGACGGACTAAATCCCCGATCCAGTCACCCGCGGCCTCGGCTAGGGCGGCATTAGGCGCAGGTAGTCGCGCCTGCGCCGCCCCAGTCGCCGGCGGCGGCTCGCGTCGTCGAGGAGACGCTCCTCGCGCACGCGCTCCGCCGCCTCCTTCCGCGAGACTACTGCCTCGCAGAAGGATGCGACCGCGTCCCAGTTCCTGACGCTGTCGAGCATCGCCCTGGCGATGGTCGGCAGCGTCAGGTCAGCACCGATGATTGTGACGAGTTCACGACGCTGCTCTGCCCAAGCGGCACAAACCTCGAGCGTATGCTGCGCCGTGTCCTCGTCGCAATCGCAGTGGTGGCAGGACGATGTACTCTCCCTCCTTACGACCGTGTGCAGGTATTTGGCGAAGCATCCATGCCCCGTCAAAACCTGCACCAGTCGGAAGGAGAGCACCCCGTGCCGCCGATTTAGCCACTGCATCAGCACCGGCCGGAAGGCCTCCACGGTCCGCACACCGAACCGAGGCCTCTCCAGCCGGACTGCCCAACGGGCAATGATGTCGCGGCGGGCGTCGACGCGCCAGGCGGTGTGCTCCCTCAACGAGACCACACCGCCCTCCGCTCGCACCCCCAACATCCGCCGATACAAACCGGCGAGCATTTCCGCTTCCAGGTCCCATGGAGGGGTCCCGGCTAATAGACACGCTGCCTCCGTCGACACCGTGCGGTACCCGCGTATGGCCCTGACCGCCATGGCCCTCTGTGGTCGCCACAGAAGAGCCCTGAGTCGGACGGTCAGGGATCCCGCCCACACCGGTGCGCCGTACAGGGCCAAAAGCCCACTACCTACACTTTATCTAGAGTGATGTCTCTTTTTTACTCCTTTTTAGGGTTCCGTACCCAAAGAGTAAAAACGGGACCCTATTACTGAGACTTCGCTGTCCGTCCGTCTGTCACCAGGTTGTATCTCAAGAACGGTGATAGTTAGAGAGTTGAAATTTTCACAGGTGATGTATTTCTATTGCCGTTATAACGACAAATACTAAAAATAAAATAAAATACATATTTAAGGGGGGCTCCCATACAAGAAACTTGATTTTTTTTTTAGTTTAACGGAACCCTTCGTGCGCGAGTACAACTCGCACCTGGCCGATTTTCCTTTTCCTTCTTTCTTTTCATCCAAAAGTCATTTCTATAGTAAGAGTTTTCGTTTTCTTCTTTTTTTTTTCAACCACAAGCCCAAAAGAAAATAAAAAGTTGAAAAGTTGACCCAGCATATGAAGTTGCTTAAAAGGATTAGAGTTGGAGTATGGAGTATTTGTGTTTTAAGTTTTCCTTTCTTTATTGATTAAATCGCAATACACATAACACTGTTCTCGTGTGGTAAGAATATAATGTGTTACTACAACCACTGATCGCGTAGCGGTTACGATGCTGACATACGGTGTCTAATAACATGGGTTCGTAACCCAAGCTGGATAATACTTGGTGTAATTCACAATTATTGTTACAATTTGTACAAGTTGTAATTGCATTATAAATACAATATAAGGAATATTTTCTTAGTACAGGAGTTTATCCTTCACAATAAAGTTGAATTTTATTTTTATTTTTTTAGTTGGATGGATATAATAAAAATACGCTGTGTGGTAGCAGCTACGAATACTACCAACCCTTACTTTGCTCGTGGGTGTCGTAAAAGACGACTAAGAGCTTTATAACGACCTGGGCCAACTCTCTCGATGCCGTTTGGTCAACAATTACATTGCCAAGGAGGGTTAACGTCTGGCAGGCGGCCGGTCATAAAACTATTGCCAATAACTTTTGCAATATGTACTATGAAAGAAGAGTACATATTATATCAACACCAAATAATTAGGATAAGAGTAGGAGAATGACGAGTTGGATGGATATAATATTATTTAGCTGCAAGCACACTAACTTGACTGTTATTATCCTAGAGGGTTTGCTAGCATGGTATCTACATCCCGTCAAATAATAACTTACCCCATACAGCTTTACGTTTTTTGATTCTATTTCTTAATCATCACCAACTTAGCTAATATATACGTTCCACTGCTAGCCTCGAGACTCATCCACAATAAAAGAGCAAGTTACTAATTACCAAGCAAGTCAGATGGGTTGGAATAGTGTTTTATTTCGAGATTTCCTTGAGTTTAAGGATAAAAAGAAATGCATATACTGCAAATTGTTTTTGTTTAGGTTTCATGACCGCCTAATATAAAGTTTCCTTGACAAAGAAGCAACAGGTATCGCATAAATCAAAATGTAATTGCCAATTAATAATATGATATTTCTCAGTGTAGTCGCGTTCTGATACAGTGGTTATTTGTTTTAAATTAATACATTGTTCATAATATAATAATTACATACATACATACATATCATCACGCCATATCCCTTGCAGGGTAGGCAGAGAGAACAGAGTGCCAGAGAACTCTATCTCTGCATACTTCACTCGCTTCCTCAACATTCATAATTCTCTTCATACACGCTCGCCGGTTTCGGAGACTCTTGACTCCACCTTCCTTCAGTACATGACCGATCTGGTCTAGGTAGGTTAGTCTCGGTCTCCCTCGGTACCTACATCCTTCCACTTTCGCATTGTATATCTTCTTAACCAGGCGTTCGTTCGGCATTCTTTCCACATGTCCGAACCATCGGAGCATTCCCTTTCGCATCTTTGCACCAATACTCTCTTTCATACCTACTCGCTCTCTTACGTCGTCGTTACGAATGCGGTCGGTCAGCCTAACTCCACAGATTTTCCGCAGAGATCGCATTTCGACCGCATTAATTTTACTATCATACTCTTTTCTGCATACCCAACTCTCGCTTCCATACAGTAATGTTGGGACAAGCACTGCGTTATGTATTGCTACACGTGCCTTCTGGCTGAGGTGGTGGCTGCCGAGAAGTTGCCCCAACGCTCCGTTCACTCTATTTCCCGCATTCACTCTTCGCTCTATATCAGTGGTGTACCTTCCATCTCGGCTAAATCCACATCCAAGATATACAAATTCATCCACTTGCTCTAGTACATCATTACCTATTGTTACTCTTACATCTGTTCTGGTTTTATCTCTTTCAAAGACCATTATTTTGGTTTTGCTCACATTCACGCGTAGACCCCTTTTCTTACAATCTTCTGTCATTGTGTCGACTAGGGTCTGCAGGTCAATCGCTGACTGTGCCAGCAGGACTGCATCATCTGCATAAAGCAGAGCAGTGACCACTGAGTCGCCCATCTGGACTCCCACATTCATATCGTTCAACCTTTGGAGACATTTATCCAGATATATGATAAACAGCCTGGCTGACAGAACGCACCCCTGCTTAACGCCGATATTGACGTCAAACCAAGGCGACATTCCATCATCCAGCCGCACACAGGCTCTACAGCCCATGTAACTGGACTGCACAGCCTGTAGCAGTTTACCGTTAATACCATACTCCGGTAAAATGTCCCAAAGTTCCTTTCGTACAACCGTGTCAAATGCTCTCTCCAGATCCACAAAACTGCAGAAAACCCTCTGACCTAGAGCCAGATGCTTCTCCACAATGTTGCGCAGAGAGAACACTTGATCCATACATCCCCTTCCACTCCTGAAACCTCCTTGTGTCTCACACAGTAAACCATCGGACACCATCCTCATTCTCCTTTCAATAATTTTTCCATACACTTTTGCTGCCAAACTGGTCAAGCTTATGGCTCTGTAATTTGCGCAGTCATAACGTGAACCCTTGTTTTTAAACAAAGGCACGATGACTGCGCTATTCCAGTCCCTGGGAACCATTCCCGAGCTCCAACATAAATTGAGGAGCAACAGGAACGCCTCCCAGACACAAGAGCCACCGAGCTTGATCATCTCGGCAGACACCATATCAATGCCCGCTGCCTTACCATTTTTCAAACCTCTTATCGCCCATTCAACTTCATCCATACTGATGCCATCGGAGGACGCCGTTGTCGAATGTTGATCTACTAAACCACATCCAACACCGGCGCCAACCGTAGCATCCGCATACATATCGCCAAAATATTCACTCCATCGGCTTAACACGTCTTGTGTTTGTGTAAGAATGTCTCCACCTTTTGACCTTATTTTATTCATTCTGAAGGCTGACCAACCACCCCGAGACTTCTTCACCTCCCTCCAAAAGAGTTTGGTGTTACCCTCGAAGTTTTTAGTCAGCCTATCTTCTGCACTCATACTTGCTCTATCACGTTTCTCTTTCACTAAGGCCTTGGTGTCATTCTTACATTGCCGATATATTTCTTTCTTCTGTTCAGTCATACTGTCATTCAGATTCAAAGAAGAGACATAGTCCAGCCACGCTTTCTTCTTTTGCTCTACGGAAGCTGCCACTTCCGCATCCCACCATGCATCACCATTTGTTTTTCTATGCTTCTTTGAACTTCCACATACTTCTTTCGCTGTATCTACCATACTCTCTTTCAATACTCTCCAGCATTCTTCAATGTCCGATTGCGGCTGGCTTGCCATCGTCAGCCGTTCTCGGACACCCTCTGCATACTTTTCTCTTACACACTCTTCTTGCAACCTTTCAACCTTTATTCTTTCAAGCCCTCCGAAGTGGACACGCTCTCGCCAGTGCCTCCACTTTCTGAACAGACCACTAAATCTCGCAATAACGAGATAGTGGTCCGTGTCGACTGTGGGGCCCCTGTAGGCTCTTGCGTCCAATATTTTGCTTCGGAGGCGACTGTCTACCAAAATTAAATCTATTATGCTTTTCTGTTCATTCCTTCTCCATGTATACATATGGATGTCCTTATGTTGGAAAAATGTGTTTGACACAATAAGGTTTCTCTCCATGCATACATCCGCTATGAGCCTACCTGCGTCGTTCACTCTCTTATCACCAAATGGACCAAGTACGTCCTCATAGTCGGGACGCTTGGTCCCCACCCATCCGTTCAAATCTCCGTATACAATCACGCGTTCACTGGTTTCTGCCATATCCAGAACTTCCCTAACATTGTCCCAAAACTTCTCTAGGTCTGATGCCACCGAGGATCCTACGGGAGCATATGCTACAACCATGAATACCTTGGTGACACCTAGTTTTATACGGACCCAGAGAAGTCTGGGATCATACATTCCGTAATCCTTCACACCTGAGGCCAAGCGAGAGGACAACAGCACTCCTACCCCCATGCTGGCTCGATCGCTCTGTGGTACACCAGACCACAGAGCCATCCCGCCACCAGGAAGATCGCAGGCGTCGCTGCCCCTTCGCTTGGTCTCTGTTACACAGAGCACGTCTAGCTGTTTGTCCGCCATGACGGATATCAGCTCGTGCAACTTACCTTCCACACAACCTCTTACATTCCACGTGCCCACCCGGCACTCCGTTCTCCTCGACTCGCCTAACTGGGCAAGGCGTGATGGGTGGCGGCCCCCATCGCCGCAACTGCCGATGTTCGTACCGACGGGGGCGGGTCGTTACGCGTCGCCTCCGGGGGACGCCCTAACCCGCATTGCGGTACGCATTTCGAGCCGGATTAGCAGTCTAATTAGACTGGCAGGGGACGCGAACGAGCACGCTCCGGACTATGCCCCCTAATATAATAATTAACATAAATATTAAGGTTAATATAACAAAATAAAATACTTTTTTTATTGCTTATGGTGGCAAACAAGCAAGCAGCAGACCTGATGGTAAGTGTTACTAGTACCCGTGAACCTTTGCCACGAATGGCTAGCTAGGCCGCTGTCTACCAAACCAAACCCACCCAGTTAGGCTTCCGGCTTTCTCGCTCACCGAACAAAGCGCAATAGCACATTGCCATTACTCAGACGTCGATTTTCTGCGAGAGAGATGTAGACAGAAAACTGTCAACTGCGTGATCGTCATCATCATGATTCTCCTACTCTTATCCAAATCACTTGGGGTTGATACAATATGTACTCTATAAATACCCGATTACGAAACGAAAAATGATGTCACAAGCGGGGTTCGAACCCGCACCTATTGGGAATCCCGCCCAACCGTGCTGCCACTTACACCATCGTGAACTATTTTAGAACATGCAAATTTCGCTTCATATTATATCTTACGTCTTCAAGGTGACGTATGCCATCTATCGGACAATGTTTACACTTGTATAGGTTTAATATTTCAAACTTTACAGTTAGAATTGTATATTGTAGCGGATAGATATAAATCTCTGTAAGAACGATTATTTGGTGAAATATCTTAGTCCTTCTATGACCATGAGCGCGGTAGAGTTTTCGAAACATCAAGAAATTAAAGATCCAATACAAACGCGATAGATTTTGTGAATATAGTTTTATTTCAAATGTGTAATACTCGCGTGAACATCAAGATTCATAATGTAACATTTATCTTGAAGTATTCTCATCACTCTTTTAGAGATTCTGTGGCACACACTATGTTTTAATTTCTCATCATGATCTCAGTTTATATACGTCCCACTGTTAGGCTCGAGTCTCCTCCACAGTAACTCAAAGGTTTATCTAGTAGATTACCACGGTAGATACCATGGTGATCATACGGATTGGTATATTTCTTACATAGTTGTCACCTGCATGCCATATCCTTCAGTCGACTTTTACAACACCCTTTTTTTTTTCTTTTTTTGCGGCGGGCTATGGATGCGTCTCCCCCCACCAAATCGGTCCGGAGTGACAAAAGAGGTGGTGCGTGACCCCATAGACCCACCATGCAAACATCTCTTCGCCGCGCGAGTGGGCCACCGGTACCCGATCTCTGTCTTCGGTGGTCCGCCCGGCAGTTTATCCTTATTTTTTTTATATTTATTTCCCTTCGCAAGGTGGGACCATGGATGTGGTCGCGCCCCGGCAAATCGGCCTGGGGCAACGGAAGAGGCGGCACGCAACCCCATGGACCCACCCTGCAAACACCTCTCTTCGCCGTGCGAGCGGGCCACCAGTACCCGATCTTTGTCTTCGGTGGCCGGCCCGGCGGTATAACCTTGCGGGTTCTTCTCTTGTCGATGCCCTGACAGTTTTCACCGTCAGGGCGTCGCCCTCACGCGGTGGCCTCATGTCGGGTGATCGGACCGGACAATTCCCCGGTCCGATCACCCGAAGCCTTGATTAGGGCGGCATCAGGCGCAGATATTCGCGCCTGCGCCGCCCCGGCCGCTGGCGGCGGCCGGGGTCGCGGGAATACTCCTGGACTCGTTCCGCCGCCTCCTTCTGCGAGATGACAGCCTTGCAGAAGGCGGCGACCGGGTCCCAGTTCTTGACGCTGTCGACCATCGCTTTCGCGATAGCCGGCAGCGTCAGGTTGGCACCGGTGATAGCGACGAGGTCGCGGCACTGCCCGTCCCAGCTCGAGCATTCCTCGAGCGTATGTTGCGCCGTGTCCTCGTCACTACCGCAATGGTGGCAGGACGGGGTCCACTCCCTCCACACGACCGTGATAACGGGTGATGACGTCTCGGCGGGCGTCTTCGCGCCAGGTGGCTATCTCGCTCAACGATGGGGAGCCACCTTCGTCGCGCACTGAGGTAACCCGCCAGTAGAGGTCGGAGAGCATCTCCGCCTCTAGGTCCCACGGGGGTGTCCCGGCCAGTAGGCATGCCACCTCGGTCGATACCGTGCGATACCCGCAAATAGCTCTGACCGCCATGGCTCTCTGTGGTCTCCACAAAACAGGCCTGAGCTGGGCGTTCAGAGCCCTCGCCCACACGGGTGCGCCGTACATGGCCATCGAACGGATCCCCCCCGCATATAGCCCTTGGCCCTCACAACTGGGTCCGCCCACATTCGGCATGAGCCGCGATAGGGCGGACGCCGCGCTGACCAGCCGGGGAGCAATGCGGCGGAAATGCTCCCGGAAACACCATCGCCCCTCGAGCACCAGACCCAAGTACTTCATATGGGCCTGGATACTGATCTGGATGGAGTTGATGACTAACGAGGCGCCGATTGGCGGCCTTACGCGTGGCCCATGGAATAATAGGGCCTCCGTCTTATTTAAGGCCACCCTGAATCCCAGCGGCTCGATTCGCCTGACCGCCTCCTCGGTGCCAAGAGTGGCCAGGCTCGCCGCCTCTTCGAGTGTCCTGCCCCGGGCTGTAACGAGCGTATCGTCAGCATAGCATATCAAGCTCAGCCCAGGAGGGAGACTCCCTCTCAACGCCCAGTCGTACCCGATGTCCCACAGAGTCGGCATCCGACAGTTTACTCTCGCGGGTGACTTTTACAACACCTACGGGTGGTGAATTATATATTTACTTCGCAACCACATAGAAGAGTTTCATTCAGTTGAGAAATTTGGAGAATTACTTATTTTGAAATTAAATTACCTTATGAGGGTGAATAATGCCATGAAAAATGTAGAAACAGGCTAAATGTACATCAGGAGTATTCTTTTTTGGGGATCTCTCCAGACGTAGTACTCTTTTCTATAGTGGACTACATTCTTGACAATTTTCTGTCTACAGCCGTCTGGGATAGTATCACATTCTCGCAGAATATCGTCCTCTCAGAAATAGTAATATGCTATTGCGCTTCGTTCGGCTAGAGAAATGTAAAGGCAAATTCCTGGGTGGGGTGGTTTTGTTTGATATGCAACGATCTAGCTGTATCCTTGGTATTTAAAAGGTTCATAACACTTACCATCATATGTTCTGATTGCTCGTTTACCACCATGAGCAATAAAAATATTATAAAAATTACTGTGTTCGCCGATACACCTTTCAATCATGGCGATTTCGGCGTTATAATGCTTAACAACATTGGAGGATGGAATTCTTTTATTACAGGGTAATAATATTTTGTTGTATCTATTGTAAACTTATTAGAAAGAAAGAAAATCATTTATTTCACTTGCTAAAATAATACAAATTGATAATTACAAATTCATATACATAGGATACCGAAATGGTTTCGTCTCAGCATAAGCTGCATCACAAACGTAATACAGCTTTGATTTTCAGGTAAAACCTTTAAGAGAGTGAGTACGTTTCATTACAGCATAACAATATATACAATGCCTCATTTGTAACGTACTTACAATATACATACATACACATACATGCACGCACACGCATACACATAAACATATACGCACGCACTCACATACACATAAACATACACGCATACATATAATTTTTTTTTTTTTAAAGAGTAAACATAGCTTTTATTCGTGTGGTGACGGAGTAAGAATACAATATCTTACCCGTGAGTGATCGTAAGATACGACTAGGGGATATAAAACGCATATAACATCTATGCAAGAGAAGGAAAACTCGAAACAAAACTCTATACCAACACGTCTGACCAGCGTGGCATAGGTCAATTACTCTTCCATTATGGAGGAGGCCCGAGCCTTGGGCTCTTTTGACATATATGGGCCGAGATGATGAAGCATAGCTATGCTTAAGCTATGCTAGTATTAAAGCTTTAATACTTACATTTCACTATGTAAATTATGAATTAACAATCTTGGACGAGTCATATTATCGTCTATCGATAAATTTTCCAGACTCCGTACTTAGTGTTTTCTTACTAAAGAACCTAATAAAATTTTCCTAAAATGATACATTGAAATTATTTTTTTATTCGCAATTTATGTTTTTCATTAAGCATTTTATCGTCCATTGCTAAATGTAAGCCTTCCTCCTACAAATGAGGGGATAGTGTCGTAATAGCCACGCTTAGTAGACAGATTAGCGATCGTAGTCAGGTGTCCCGGGAAAGAGTTGTTGCCCATTTCTTTGGTAATTTATTACTTAGTGCGGGGTGTTATATATATAGGAAAGGAAATAGAAAACTACCATTACTATTGAAAACGAAAAGCTAGCAATAAACCTCGTTCATTTTGCTTCAATTTCTTATTGGATACTGATATAATAAAGTTTATTAATGCAACCATACTCAATTGTATTACCAACTACTGAGTGCTTTTTATAAATGCATCTTTGTATATTATTCATAATACATCATCATTCTCTTACTCTTATCCCAATTACTTGGGGTCTATACAATATGTACTCTTCTTTCATAGTACATATTGTAAAAGTTATTGGCAATAGTTTTATGATTGGCCGTCTGCCTGACGTGAACTCTCCTTGGCAATGTAATTGTTGATCAAACAGCATCAGATGGAGTTGGCCCAGGTCGTTATAAGCTCTTAGTTGTCTTTTACGACATTCACAAGAAAAGTAAGGGTTGCCTCAACCCTAATTCAAAAAAAATTATGCTGATAATTATTATGTGAAGTTTTAAATATGTCAAACAATTTTCATAAACTAATTATCTTATTTTCTATTGAATCTCAGCATTTGCTTTGATCATCTTTACAATCCATCACCAGATGGGTTATAATCACTATATATCACCAACCCTTATTATCATATAGTAGTCGTAAAAATTGGCCAAGAGATCGCTTAGATAATGAGCAAAAACTAATATCCCTAACTACGATCACCAATCTGATTACTAAGCGTTGAACTATAATATAATCCACCTCTTAAGGTCTAATAGTGCTCGTCAATGGGCTGATAGATGAATATAATTTTAAGCATAAATGCCATTGAAGAAAACATTATCATATAAATAGTACCATCGTACTACTTAGTAGATATTTATGAGAATGAAAGAAAGGTAATGAAGAGTAATAAAAAACTTCAATATAATTGATCTGCACCATTATGTACGAGAAGGAAACTGAAATAAAACAACTTAAGTCCTTGAACTTTGATGTCTTCGGAACTAATTGATAGCAATTGCAAAGTTTTATATTGTTTTAATTAGTTAAGAAAATAGTTAATTGTAATTGCAATCAAATTTTTATGCAATTAAGTTTTTTTTTTTTAAACAATGCCCTTTTTTGACAGGCTTTTTTTTTTTTTTTTTTTTTTTTTTTATTGCTTATGGTGGCAAACGAGCAGACAGCACACCTGACGGTAAGTGTCACTGCCGCCCATGGACCTTTGCCAATGGTATAGCTAGGCCGCTGCCAACCAATACAAACCCCGAACCCACCCCAGTTGGGCTGCCGGCTCTCTCGCTCACCAAACGAAGCGCAATAGCACATTGCCATTACTCAGACGTCGATCTTCTGCGAGAGTGTGGTACTACCCCGGACGGACCGGCCCGCGGCTGTAGACAGAAAACTGTCCACAGCGTGGTCCTACCACAATTGAAGGCTATGGTCTGAATACACGCTGTCCGTTCCATCCTGGGCGATGGATGAGCAGTGGCCCGTAACCCACCGTATTCCTTCTCCGTTACCATTGGGCTGGCCACTGTTACCGTTTTTTTTTAAATCCGTGGCCAGCCTAGTGGGTTACCCTTTCGGGTACAATACCTCGTCGACGCCTCAGACTGCTGCCGGAGCTTAAGACAATCGCTTAGATTAAGTAATCAATTTTAATGGAGTGAATAAATTTAGAAACGTAGAATTAACAGACACAAATTAATAACAACAGAGAGAAATGTTTACTGGCAATGAATTTATCTCAAACGTGTGGGTTAAATGTCCAAGTAGAGTTGACATCAAGCAGGCGGCTGGTTATAAAACTATTGCTTGCAAACCTTTGCAATACATATAATTATATAAACTATGGAAAAGAAGTACATATTGCATTAATGCATAGAAATTGGAATGATGATGATGTGGCTCAAAATTTAATAACTAATACTGTAATGGACAGATAAAAGTTTATACAATAACGATGACTTATTGGACGTGAATTACCTTTGCCTTCACGTGAACATGAAATACCTAGGTACATACATACATACATATCATCACGCTATATCCCTTGCAGGGTAGGCAGAGAGAATGCTCCGATGGTTTGGACATGTGTAAAGAATGCCAAACGAACGCCTGGTTAAGAAGATATACAATGCGAAAGTGAGACCATGTAGGTACCGGGGGAGACCGAGGCTCACCTACCTAGACCAGATTGGTCATATACTGAAGGAAGGTGGAGTCAAGAGTCTCCGAAACCAGCGAGCGTGTATGAAGAGAATTATGAATGTTGAGGAAGCGAGTGAAGTAGGCAAGTATAGAGTTCTCTGTTCGCTCTGCCTACCCATGAAATACATAATAGGTATGTGCAAAACTTCGCCGAGTAGTGACGGAGTAAGAATACAATTCACCACACCATACCCTGCCTATACGTATTGTACAAGACGACTAAGGGATATAATATTCATATAACATATGCATGCTTGAGAAGAAAAATCTTGAAATAAAATCCTATATCTACCCATCTGATAAGCGTGGTAACCAATCCAGATGGCTGATCAAGATGATCAGCGTGATATAGTAAATCAATGTTCCTTGCGAAGGAGACAAAGCCCAAGAGTGAGACGGATATGTACTGAGATGGTGTGTTATAATCGTACAAACATCATAAACAAAATTAATACACACAAAATCATTATTCTCTGGATCACGTAAAAAAAATACGTGGGAATCAAATCCAGGGACGCCTTCAGAATTTGTTATTTAATACACTCTAACATGATAAGCACTCATTCAATAAAAATATCCTTCTATTTTTATTTAAGTAAAACTATATACCTAAGCATCGATAAACAAGTAAGAGATGAACTGCGTAAAAGTCTACTTTGACGTCTACGACATACAACTTTAACTTATTAGAGTTATAATTGATTGAATTAGGCGATACAAGGAGGATATCCATTATTATTATAAAATGGAGGAGAGGAAGGAAGACCCACCACTTTCCCACGGTTAATCAATATACCGTACACCTCAAGAAAGAAAGGAAGACGGGATGGGATCAAGGTGGAATAGGATATAAGGAAATCTTACTCCTGTGATGAGCACCGCCTCCAGAACTTCTACTTGCAATTTTCCGCTGAACTTAGAATAAAGATTCGACAAGTGTTTCGCCTCTAAACAAGGCATCCTTATTTAGATGCCTTATTTCCTATTCCACCTTGATCCCATACCGTATTCCTTCAATTCTTGAGGTGTACGGTATATTGATTAACCGTGGGAAATTAGTGGGTCTTCCTTTCTCTACTCCATTTTATAATTATCGCAGTTATCCAAATTACTGAAGCATTTAACATGTTAGTTTAATTATAAAAAGTTGTTTACGAGTGAAAAGTGATTATGGCATCAAATTGTGGCTCGTATTATTTTGTTGTCTTTATGGGAGACGTGTGCCATCTACGGGATAACGATTACATATTATACAATCAAAATTCTTAATATTGTTGGCATGCAGCGGCCTAGCTGTACCTCTGAGATTGCAAAGGCCCATGGGCGGCAGTAACACTTACCATCAGGTGTGCTCATTTTCCAATGCAAGATATAAAAAGTGACTGCTTAAGAATTCAATATTACCATCACCACCACATCTTTCCCTTAGAAATCGTATTTTTTATTCAGTAGAGCACTCAGCACTAAGGAAATAATCTTTTTACTGCGGGAGACTGCAAATCATATAATTAATTACATGACTCAAAGCAAGAGTTTGTGGATCGCAGAGAGCATTGTCATGCATGGTAATCAAATCCATGGCACTTAATGAGGTAGATGAGTATTTTGAAATCTTAATTACTACACCATCTCTACAGTCTTGGCAGGGGGATCAAAAACATTGCGCGACGAGGGTGGTTCCCCATCGCACACCACAAAAAAAAAAGATCTAGTACCGGTGGCCCGCTCGCACGGCGAAAAGAGGTGCTTGCAGGGTGGGTCTATGGGGTTGCGTGTCGCCTCTTTCGTCGCCCCGGACCGATTTGGCGGGGCGCGACCATATCAATAGTCCACCGCAAGAAAAAAAAAAGTGGGAACAAAAGCAGAAAGTGCATAGACATTTTTTGAGATACTAAATGCGATGAATCAACTGTAATACTAAGTGCAATTATGAAAATATTCTCTACCTAGCGAGGCCTATATCAGACAGACGCTAGGCTGAGGTAAGGCTGGATGATGTATTTAGTCAACATTCCATATTCTTATCAAACATACTCCAATCCTGTATTACGAATTGTTCAATTGCAATGAATGTTACAGAGGTCCATTCGGGTGTTAAGGGATTAGGGCTGCAGCTATAGTAAAAGCACTTTGTATCTAACGGACCGTGAATAGCCTCGCATACGTACATATAGTCCTTCATTAAGTTTTATTCATACTACAATTGTTATCAGACATATTATTGTAATTAAGTTTCTTCTGTGAATATATTTTAGAAAACTATTATCACGGGATAGTAATGAGAGAAGAATATTTTAATATTGGTAGGACCACGCTGTTGAGAGTTCTCTGTCTACAGCCGTGGGCCGATCCGTCCGGGGTAGTACCACACTCTCGCAGTAGATCGACATCTAAGTAATGGCATTGTGCTATTATTCGTTCGGTGAGCGAGAGAGAGAGCCGGAAGCCTAACTGGGTGAGTTTGGGGATTGCAATGGTAGGCAATGGTAAGCCTCCTAGATATAGCCTTTATCATAGCAAAGGTCCATGGGCGGTAGTGACACTTACCATCAGGTGTGCTGCTAGCTCGTTTGCCACCACAAGCAATAAAAAAAAATACAAATATACTGTTTAGTATATTAAAATATCCTACAGTGCATTCATCGGCATGTAGATATCGACTATTGGACATATCTCCACATAAGAATGCGATTGTAAACGATCTTGTACCACCTGCATCCAACGGCTTCTTGGACTTTCAAAATATCGTCAGTCCACATATTGGAGAGGATATGAAAATATAATGTATATAAAAATACAGTTTATTTGTTTTTACAATTCGAGAAAATTGACATAATATAAATTAAAAAATAAATAAATCTAAGTAATAAAATATTATTGGGCTCAACTTGTGACTGGGAATTCAGGTGCCGTTGATTTTCAACCCAAGGCAAGTTTTAACACAATAAGCAATTAATGACACGTTTAATAATAATCTGAATTAAACAGCAAATAATAAATTAGTGATAAAAGTAAAATTAAAATTAAGTATATATAGCACCCAACATTTCTTTAATTTTATTATTTAAAGTTTAATTTATTTTTACTTTATTTATTTCTGATTATTATTATTAATGCGTATTTTGAGATTTTTATTATTTACTTTATTATTTTAATCTCATTGTTATTTAATCTATAGATAAAGTGGATTTTCATTTTATCCAGGTCAGGATCATGTGATAAACTTAGTAATTGTTTTAACATAATAACAATTAATAACTAACTGCACTGGTAGTGTAGTGATTAAGATACCAACCTACTGTGCCAGTGTCGCGGGTTCGATTCCCACTTAAAACACTACTTTTTGTTATTCATCAGTTGTTGTTCTAAGTTAGCGTGTAATTTGTCTGTCAAATTATATATTTATAAAATTCCCAGAAATACAAGAATTATTTCCTAATTGCCTGTTGTGGTCTTTAAAAGAAAATGAAGGAAATAAATAGACAGATGAAATTAAAATTAAATGTAAGCTCTAAAATGTTATTGGCGTTTGCCAATCCATAGAAACCTTATTTCATTAAAAACACTCAGAAAACCTATAGATATCCTGAATAACTCAAACATAGAGCAATTACTATAATATTGTTCCAAAATATATATACTCATTTAGTCACAAAAATATATTACTCGGTTTTGGAATCGAATTAATAATAAATCAATCTGGAAGTAGTAGCTATATGTATCACATTATTTTGGGCATTCAAGTAGTTCTTTTTTTTTTTTTTTTTTTTTTTTTTGTGTCTTAGTTGTTAGCCTCAGATGGCTATGACAACTTTACCCGGACTGTGGGTGAGCGCTGAGGGCTCTCAACCCGTGTTCAAGTAGTTATACCATGACAACCTTAAATCATAGACTTAAAAATATTTATACGTAGCTTTTAAGTTTAATCCGAGGATGCTTAAAAGTATCCGAAATATAACAGCACAAACAAAATTAAAACATTTGCCTACATAACTTTCAAGTCTCACTTAATATACGGGAATTCAAACGCAGTTCCAGTTTGAAGTTGTGGATGAAAAAAATCCAATAATACTTTTCGCCTGATCCACGAGTTAAAGTCATAATTTTATGTATGCTAGTGGATAAACGTAACGGTTAGAAGATAGAAAAGAGATTAGTCTTTAAAAAAAAATAACTTAAGTAAAATATTTTGTAATGACGGGTTAAGAATGAATGGTGTCACCATCCCACACTTTCCAGTGGGAGTTTTAAAGACCGAGGGCTCAGTAATACAGCATCATGTGAATAGCAGTATTTCAGTTTGATTAAGTTTTTCGCTGGCCGGGATGTGGCAGCTCCTTATATACCACCAACATATCCTTTAGCATAATTTCTTGTTCTTTATATAACCTGATTTGTAAGGAGTAATAAATAAAAAATAATATTATTAATCTTTAAATATTCCATTCTCTTGGTCTGAGTCGTCTAATAAAGGTTTTTTTTTAATTAACAAAGAATAAAAAGAGAATGAGAATCATAGCAAGCAAGATCATAATAATCCTATAAATTAATAATAAAGAATTATAAAAAATCAATGTACGTTTATGAAAGTGTATGTATAAAAAGGCTGTTGCTAAGTAGCAATTATATAACTAATAATTGCATTAATAACAGTCCGAAATATTTGCACAGATTTTCTAGTTAATATAAATTCAAATTTATTATATAAGGTATTGAAACGAGTGAAGCTAGTATCAATATTTATTATTTAACCTAACACAAATCTTAACGAATTATTAATTTGATTAAAGATTCTATTGTTCGATCAGTTTCAATTTAAATTAATTGTAGATCAGATTCTCATTGGCAAGTACCACTTCAATTGAATATTACGAGAAATGGCTTTTGTTGAGGCGCGTTGGTATTTCATAAACTTTTGTTCTTATAGCTTAGATAATTATTGCTTGCGGTTTCGTTTGTGAAAAGACCAATGAATACGTCGTTTTTTTGTTGCTTCGTAGAGTTTTTTAACCTTCGTCTTTTGACGCGTAGGAAATTAATTATAATTTTTAGGATTCCCTTAATAAAATAAACATTAATTATTTTAGTATTCGTAATCATAATCATTCAGCTTTTGGCTGCCCACTATTAGAGGTCGGCCTGCCTATAAATGAAACGATGAAGACGTAACCGCCGTATTCGGGTTGACAGCCCTTAAGGCTCACCCATAGACCAGTTAAGCTGTCAAAGCCACCTCGGCTAACAGCTCGCAGTTGGTGTTTATAGTGGGTATTCAGCCACCTTCTGGGGCTGCGAGTCCCACACTCCCCGCCCGGGCGGAAGTGCGGAAAAGCATTATTAGCCACTGCGTTACCAGAAAAAATAAAAGTATCCGCCGTATTTGACAGGTAGCGTCGAGTGAGGCGTAGTACGTTTCTCAGGAAAAAGCTATTGCCCACTCTCCTAGTTAGTCCCTTAGCTCTTAAGGGGTGGCGACAATTATATTCTTTTTGTGTCATCTTACGAGAAATTTTACTATGTAATATTATTACAAGTACAAAATACATTTTTATAAAAGTATATAAATAATGTGAAATTTGATTATGGTTTGTTACAATTAGTGATATGTATTGTTGACTGCACATGTGGCGTAGGGGTTAAGAAACCGACCTTACGTGAAAGTGCCGTGGGTTTAATTCCCACGTAGGATAATGCTTTGCACGATCCACAAAGTGTTGTTTTGAGTCTGGGTGTAGTTTATCTGCGTGAATTGCATCTTTGTAAAGTCCCCATTAGTGCAGGGCGGTGTTTATTAAAATATAAAAATGTAATTCTTTATGTTATTTTTTTTTTGTTATATTTATGTCATTATTATGTAATACGTTGGTGTTTTCGGGGATCTAGAGCCTACGATCAAGTCGCACTCCACCCAAATCAAACAGAGCCCTTCGGACAGCGTGCGCACAACTTGCCATTCTGTATCTGCCCATTGCTATGTGGGTGGACCAACGAAACTGAGTGTTTGTCTTCAGTACTCCAGACGGTGGTTACTACTTACAGTGTACTCCACTCCATTGCCGTGCTGAGTAAGCGTAGCAACTAAAAAAACTCTTGGTTTTATTAATAATATATTATTGAACAATCCAAGGAGGTGAACTCTGAACCTTCATATATATATTTTTTGAACTTTATGTCTTAATTACTAAGACTTTTAAGTTTTTATTATTTTGTTAATAAATTCATTTCATTTAATGTGATCGTGTGTCAGTAAGTCAAATCATCACCTTCAACAGTGCCATGGCCATACTGAAAAAATTGACGTCAAATGAAAACGTATGTAAGGCAGTGTTATATTATATTCACTACCCATCAGTACTTTGTATGCATTAATTTACATAAAATGTCATCAAAATTACCTAAGATAACACATTAAAATACTAAGATATTGAATATAATACAAGAGCACCATATGACACTTTTCGTTTCCCGCTACAATAATCCGAACCTTCATATATATACGTGTATACTACAGATTAAAAAACTGTGTGGTAGCATTTGAAATAAAACTACTTTTACGGATTCTATCGCGTTTGTATTTGATTTATAATTTCCCGACGTTTCGAACACTTTACAGTGATCATGGTCACGGGAGGACTGTCCTCCCGTGACCATGATCACTGTAGCCCGTGACCATGGTCACAACGCGATAGAATCCGTAAAAGTAGTTTTATTTCAAATGTGTAATACTCGCGTAAACATTAGAAGTCATTATGTGTGGTAGCAGCTACGAATACTACCAACCCTTACTTTGCTTATGGATGTCGTAAAAGACGACTAAGAGCCTTATAACGACCTGGGCCAACTCCATCTGATGTCATTTGGTCAACAATTACATTCCCAAGGAGGGTTGACGTCTGGCAGGCGGCCGGTTATAAAACTATTGCCAATAACTTTTACAATATGTACTATGAAAGAAGAGTACATACTATATCGACTCCAAGTAATTAGGATAAGAGTAGGAGAATGATTATGATGACTACAGACCAAAAAACAATTCTTTATTGTAATGAAGACAAGAATCCAATTATACTACGCATTTTTTTGGTTAACTGACATTTTTATACTGAGCTCCTAAAATTGGTAATGTTAACTAGATAAATCCAAGCAACCTCAAAGAAAGCATCAGTATCGTTCTTGTTTCGAGAGTTCGATTAAATTACGACGAAAATTTCTGGAAACTTCTACGAACTTGTTTACAAAGTATACCGTTTCAGTGTTTAGCTAAATGTTCGTCGAAGGTTTTGGTTGAATTACAATATTTTATACAGTGGTTTCTTCACGCCTCGCATGAGGAGATGAGATTTATTGCCGTGGATTTGCCAAGTTTTCTACGCTTCAATAATTGTAATCGATATCTCTTTCTATGAATATGTAGTTATATTTTTATTGAAAGAACAGAATACTACGTTCTTTAAGATCTCTGAAAACTAAACGTATAAACCAGCGTGAAGTTATATTACACATTTTGATTATATATCTTGAACTGTATACTTCACAGATCTTGTAACTATTCGAGAAAAAAATATGAATTCAAAAGTTTTTATTTACTTTATTTTTATACTTAAAGCATTAAAAATAAATCCACTAATCGCTCAATATAAAGAATTGATATTTTATTATTTATCTTGAGTGTTTATTAGATTTATTTTTATTTCTTTTTTCAATTACTTTTTTTATGGCAAATTTTAAATGCGAATTGTTTATAGTATTCTATGTCCCATTTTCGTTAGGAGAAGAATGGGATTTAAATTTTATGTTAGTCTAATTAGCGACTTCCTGTGTCTAGTTCTATGGGTTCGATTCTTACACAGAACAATTCTTTATGTTTCTTTTTATTTTTTTTATTGATTTGGTGACAAATGATCAAGCAGCGCACCTGATGATAAGTGTTACTGCCACCCATGGACCTTTGCATAACCAGGGGTATAGCTAGGCTGCTGCCTACCAATACATATCTGAAACCCACCCAGTTGGGCTTCCGGCTATCTCGCTCACCGAACGAAGCACAACAGCATATTGCCATTGCTCAGACGTCGATCTTCTGCGAGAGTGTGGTACTACTCCGGACGGACCGGCCCGCGGCTGTAGACAGAAAACTGTCAACAGCGTAGTCCTACTAAAAATTATGTGATAGATATTTATCCTCCGGATGGATGTAATTTTTATTTATGTCTTAAATCTTTGTATAGTGACAAAGATTTGCTTCATAAATTGGTTGTTGTTTTTCAAAAAAAAAAAACACTAATATTCTCTTCTCTTTTTCATTACTTTTATAATTTAATTTGTTCCGGACTCCAAACCAATTAAAATCGCGCTTTTCAGAACTTTTGAAACGAATACTCACTAAACTTGTAACTTCGCCAATGTATCTGGTTTTATTATCAAAAATGATCACTTACTTTCAGTTCGTACGTAATTATCCAAATACGGTTGGAGGAAAATTATTCTTGTTAAAAATATTTTTTTAATTAAAAGTTATTTTTTTTAAGAGGGGTGTTCATTTACGGTGTGTGTGTAAGTAACGTAATCGAAATATAACACAGTTAATATTTTCCACCTATTTCTTTCTTGAAATTTAATCTCCACGAGGGCTATGGCTTTTACGTGTGGTGACGGAGTAAGAATGCAATTCACCACCCCTTATCTTACCCGTGGGTGATCATAAGAGACGACTAAGGGATATAAAACGCGTCATATGCGTTTATCTATGCGAGAGAAGGAAAACTCGAAACAAAACCCTATACCAACACGTCTGACCAGCATGGTATAGTTGGTTAATTTCCATCCAATTACGGAGGAGGCCCGAGCCCAACAGTGGGACATATATGGACTGTGATGATGATAGTACTTAATATCCATCCTATCGACGTCTATTTTTAAACAGACTTTTCCAATATAAAATAATAGGTACGATTTATCGAAAAATTATAGTCACTGTTGTTGTCATACTCGTAAGATTCCCAGGAGAGGCACGCTTTATCGAAAAATTATAGTCACTGTTGTTGTCATACTCGTAAGATTCCCAGGAGAAGCACGCTTTATCGAAAAATTATAGTCACTGTTGTTGTCATACTCGTAAGATCGTCGCCCAACAGCGGGACATTTATGGGCTGTGATGATGATGATGATTCTTTAACAGAATTGAAGAAAGACTTATTTCATATATGTTTCTTCTTCAATAAGTCATCCCACCGAGCTCACGCGTTTTTGTAACTTCCACATAAACAGCTAAAATCCAAATAGTTTCTATGTTTCCAACGTGGTTCTTCGAACGAGATATAGACCAGTGACCTATGGATTTCAAACTGTCTTGGTCAGATCTTCTTCTTAATTTTAGTCTTTATAGACTCCACTATTGGCTTCCAACCTCCTCAACAATATAAGGGAATTTGACCTATTATACTAGCAAACCCAACCCGTTGGTTTGTTTGTAGATGTCGAAATATCGAAGCGCCGCCTGCTGTCGAGTTACATCAATGCATATAAACCTCTTCCGTAAAAAAATACATACACATAGAGTAATGAGGGGGAATGGCGTTCACTTAAGGCAAACATGGTGTATTTTTTAAATGATTTATTATAAATCAGAATTAAGAGTAGTAACAAAGTCTTTAACTATCGAGTAATCAACTATTTAACAACAAAAGCATATATATTTGTCCTACTAGTTGTAGGAAAACATAATAAAAAAAATTTGTTTGAGCGGCATTACCCCTGACTTTGGGTAATGACGCTCAGGGTCGAGCTAATGACGCTCTAACATAGTTTTTCTTGAAAAATAAAAAGTAAGTACATTTTAATAATAAATTTTAATGAGATCAACCTTATACAATAAAAGTAAAGTCTACATGCACATACATACATACCATCACGCCATGTACCTTGCAGGGGCAGAGAGAACAGAGTGCCAGAGAACTCTATCCTTGCATACTTCACTCGCTGCCTCAACATTCATAATTCTCTTCATACACGCTCGCCGGTATCGGAGACTCTTGACTCCACCTTCCTTCACTACATGACCGATCTGGTCTAGGTAGGTGAGTCTCGGTCTCCCCCGGTACCTACATCCTTCCACTATCGCATTGTATATCTTCTTAACCAGACGTTCGTTCGGCATTCTTTCCACATGTCCGAACCATCGGAGCATTCCCTTTCGCATCTTTACACCAATACTCTCTTTCATACCTACTCGCTCTCTTAGGTCGTCGTTACGAATGCGATCGGTCAGCCTAACTCCACAGATTTTTCGTAGAGATCGCATTTCGACCGCATTAATTTTACTTTTATACTCTTTTCTGCATACCCAACTCTCGCTTCCATACAGTAATGTTGGGACAAGCACTGCGTTATGTATTGCTACACGTGCCTTCTGGCTGAGGTGGTAGCTACCGAGAAGTTGTCCCAACGCTCCGTTCACTTTAATTCCCGCATTCACTCTTCGCTCTATATCAGTGGCTTTTCTTCCATCTCGGCTAAAACCACATTCAAGATGTACAAATTCATCCACTTGCTCTAGTACATCATTACCTATTTTTACTCTTACATCGGTTCTGACTTCATGTCTTTCAAAGACCATTATTTTGGTTTTGCTCACATTCACGCGTAGACCCCTTTTCTTACAATCTTCTATCATTGTGTCGACTAGGGTCTGCAGGTCAGTCGCTGACTGTGCCAGTAAGACTGTATCATCTTCATAGAGCAGAGCAGTGACCACTGAGTCGCCCATCTGGACTCCCACATTCATATCGTTCAACCTTTGGAGACATTTATGCAGATATATGATAAACAGCCTGGCTGACAGAACGCACCCCTGCTTAACGCCGATATTGACGTCAAACCAAGACGACATTCCATCATCCAGCCGCACACAGGCTCTACAACCCATGTAACTGGACTGCACAGCCTGTAGCAGTTTACCGTTAATACCGGAGTATTCCGGTAAAATGTTCCAAAGTTCCTTTCGTACAACCGTGTCAAATGCTCTCTCCAGATCCACAAAACTGCAGAAAACCCTCTGATCTAGAGCCAGATGCTTCTCCACAATGTTGCGCAGAGAGAACACTTGATCCATGCATCCCCTTCCACTCCTGAAACCTCCTTGTGTCTCACACAGTAAACCATCGGACACCATCCTCATTCTCCTTTCAATAATTTTACCGTACACTTTTGCTGCCAAACTAGTCAAGCTTATGGCTCTGTAATTTGCACAGTCATAACGTGAACCCTCGTTTTTAAACAAAGGCACGATGACTGCGCTATTCCAGTCCCCGGGAACCATTCCCGAGCTCCAACATAAATTGAGGAGCAACAGGAACGCCTCCCAGACACAGGAGCCACCAAGCTTGATCATCTCGGCAGACACCATATCAATGCCCGCTGCTTTACCATTTTTCAAACTTCTTATCGCCCATTCAACTTCATCCATACTGATGCCATCGGAGGACGCAGGTGCTGAATGTTGATCTACTAAACCACATGCGACACCGGCGTCAACCGTAGTATCCGCATACGTATCGCCAAAATATTCACTCCATCGGCTTAACACGTCTTGTGTTTGTGTAAGAATGTCTCCACGTAAAGTCTACAATCACAAATTAGCATCAATTATTTGTATGTATGATTAGTCTTTTTCAATTTAACCAATATAATAGAAGTCTTAGATGTTAAATTAATTTCAATTATTATTCTTAGCAAATATTTTTTTTTTATATTATATATATTTTAAATTGGTCCTTTGACGATTTCTTGGCATATCTACAACAATAAAAAAATTAGTCACTATAGGGTAATAGCATTCAGCTGAGCGGTATAACCCCAAATGGTCATTCTGTAATTAATTTGAAATTAAAAAAAAAATCATACACAATTATTGAAATTTGATTGCATTATCACAAAACTGAATAATTTTATTGTCAGAAAAGTAAAATTAAAAACTAAATAACCATTAAAGTTTTGGACTTATCGGCAAGAAACACATAACCAAAAATTAGATCAGCGCGACCGTAAACAAAGAAACGCAACTTGACTGTCACATCTGACTGTCCGTTTGCATCGCTGTCTATTAAAGGACCACTTACAGCGGGCTTCTCGTGGCGTGTTCCTAAGTTCCATTTTGACAGAGTTAGAGAGGTGAGTGCCATTACCCAGTGAGCGCCATTCCCCCGCTCTCCCCTACCAATTTTCATAATGATCGGTCAAGTAGTTTCTGAGTTTAGCAATGCCATATATACAAACATCCTCTTTTATAGATCTAAGAAGATTAGTCAGACGTATTGGTATAAGGTTTTATTTTGAGTTATTCTTCTCTTGCTATGTGCATATTACGTTCCTTCTTCGTATTTTCTGATACCCTTATTCAAGATATAGAGTGCAGTGAATTGTATTCTTACTCCAGATAGATATGGATAGTGACATATTCTAATCTCTCATTTTCTTTATTATTTTGGTAAGTTTTGTCTGGATATACGCCGTCCGTTCCGTCCGGGGCGACAAAATGGCGGTGCGTGGCCTCATAACCCACCGTATTCCCTCCTCATCACCATTGGGAAGGTCACTGGTATCCCTTGACAACCATAGGCACTAATCCCTCACTATACTGATAAATGAAATATATTTTTTTATGTATCAACCCCATGAGAGCTTTTACATATTATCCATTTCAACATTTTAAATTAATCCAATAAACTACCAGCGCATCGGAACGTGACCGCTATTGAGAAGATCCCGTATAAATCTAAACGTATTGCATGCCTCATAAGCGAAGCGTTGAGGTCTTGCTCTACTCGCGATATATGGAAATCAAGCACTTTTCAAACCTAAAAATGATTGTATTTTTCTCACATTGCACTTATATACTTATATTATCATACATATGTCAAGAAAATTAGAACTTAATATATACTATAATATATACTTAGAACGACCTGGGCCAACTCCATCTGGTGCCGTTTGGTCAACAATTACATTCCCAAGGAGGATTGACGTCTGGCAGGCGGCCGGTCATAAAACTATTGCCAATAACTTTTACAATATGTACTATGAAAGAAGAGTACATGTTGTATCGACCCCAAGTAATTGGGATAAGAGTAGGAGAATGATGACATATGTCAAGAAAAATAATCATAAGATCAGCTGTTGGAAACTCCGATGAGTTCAGTGTTGGGGTGGGCCTGCATCAAGGGTCGGCGTTAAGTCCTCTTCCTGTTGATAATGGATGCCTTAACATCGACTCAATGGAGAAAGTTGGCTTAAAAATCAGCAGAACAAAAACAAAGTGCAAGTTCTGCGATTTTGGCGGTCTCTCCAATTTTACACCCATATCTCTAGATGACGATTGACCACATATTATTTGATATTGATTGATTATTGATATTGATCATCAAGAGATATGGGTGTACCATATCTCTTGATGAACGATGAGAGATTCGACCTGTCAGTGTCATCGTGAAAAGTACTTCTCGTAATATTTAAATTATATTTTATATAAATCTTAATACTTACGATACAAAACTGCCACAATAGTGTTACACTCATGCTCAGAAAGAAGTGTCAATATTATCTCAGTGATTGTAAAACAACTTATTGTAAAAATATGATATTATTTTTACAACAGTTCAAAGAAGTGAATAGTGAAAATTAGTGAATATTATAATCTTCGAAGTAACAAAATAGCTCACAAATTGTTGCTGTAGTCATACGCATAACACAGTGCTTCAAATTAGTAAGAACTAAATATTATTTACGAAAATATTTTCTTGAATAACAGTTGATAAAATAATTTTAAATTGTTAAATCTTGTTTACCAAATTAATGTCAGATAAGGAAACGTACTGACCAATCACGAATGTTGTCGATTCTTTGACATGACATAATGCGTTCAGAAACAATTTATTTTGTAATTTGAGTACAAGTCTTTTGAGTTAACGTTCCATCATATCCAGAAACGTTTAGTGCCTGCAAGTTCACATGATATACTGTCCTTTTTATCATTCTAAATTAAATCTCAAGTATGAATTTTCTTGAAAATATTACATTTAGGCGTAAACGTACTCAATCGGATTCCATTATTCAAAATGATAGCATGGAATCACATCCGTCGTGCCTTGATGATACCTCTAATAGCTTACCTGGTATTTGTGATGATGGAAATATTGAAATTTTTCACTTGAGACAACAACTTGAGAAAGTTACAATCGAACTAAGTAGCGCGCATAGTGAAATAGAATCATTATCTCTAGAGAATAGTCATCTAAAAAGCACCGTTAATGAGTTACAAAAAAATTGTGAACTTCTTAGAAAGATTATAAGTAGTCCTACCAAACTGAACACTCCCAAAAGGCCCAAGAAGATATATCCTCCGAATAAAGCGCAATCTGATAAAAATACTACAGAAAAGCTAAAAAATAATGATGCACAACAAGCAGGGGACAAAAATAGTAATAAATATAAGTGTGAATATATTGATAGGAAAATAACTAATATAACCAGACGTTCACTTAATCGGAATAAAATATGTGTTCTGCGTACGGATAAAATAAACAGAGTACAAAAAATAGCTAGTGATATTTTAAATGAGTATGATATATTGCATTATCTCACCCCTAACTGTGGAATTGAACAGCAGCTATCGAGTATAAAAACTAAATTAACGGCATACACTATGAATGACTACTGCATTGTACTACTTGGTCCTGCGGATTTTGAAACTACCCACAATTATCACGAGAAGATAGCTTACATTAGGAATATTGTTCGAGATATTAAGAATACAAATCTTATTATATGCCTACCTACTTATAAATATAGTTATCAGACCAAATTGTATAACAGCAGAGTGGAAAAATTTAATAACTTACTTTATACCGATGAATCAACTAACAAATACGCATATCTAGTAGACTCAAATTTTAATTTGGAATGTAATTATAGTATGTTTCATAAAAGGTCAGGATTTATTAATAACAATGGTATATCTACTATATTCACAGATGTAAAGCAATTAATTAGCTATATAAAAAAGAGTAATGATAATTCAAATGTTAATTCTGTAACTTGCTTTGGAACAGCTTTGCCTAACAGATGCCATTCTAGTCCAGATTTAAGAAATATTAATGATAAAGATTTTTTTCGTCTATAATAGATTAGTTATAATGCATCAAAATATTAACGGGTTGATTAATAAGTCTGATATTCTCTATGTAAATCTTCAAGAACTTCAAAAATCTGGTAGTAATGTTGATATTATCTGTATTACAGAACATAATATGAATAAGTTAGACCACGTACATTTAGTGTTACCGAATTATACTTTGAGTGCATACTATTCTAGGAATAATAGAAGTGGTGGATCTTGTATAATTATTAAAAATACTCATAAATTTCGAATATTAAATGACATTGCCGATTTAAGTACTTGTAACATTACAGAATGTTCAGCAGTAGAATTAATAGACCATAATATTATTATTGTATGTATCTATAGGCCACCTAAATACACTCAAGACATGTTAAATACATTCTTTAAAATTTTTGATGCCATTTTAGTAAAGATTTATAAACGTAAATTTAAAAACTTAATTGTATGTGGGGATTTTAATATTGACCTTTCAAAAAGAAATCCCATCTCTCAAAAACTAGAACACTTAATCTCAAGTTTCGACATGAAAATAGGTACACGACAAGCCACTCGCCTTATTAGTAATACTTGTATTGACAATATCTTCTGTAATATTAAGGGTAGCAAATGTGAAATAATAAATCTAGGTATTTCAGATCACACAGCTCAAATACTAGTATGCCCAACCAAAAAACTTGTACTCTAAGCCATTGGTACACACAAAGACGAGATTTTAGTAAAGAAAACACAAATAAATTCCAAGAATGCTTACAGAGTTTAAGTTATCAAGAAATCTACTTGAGCAATGATGCAGAAACAGCTTTTAACACATTCTATAACTATTTTAAACTTTTTTACTGTCTTTGCTTTCCAGTTATAAGAATTAGAAATACCGTTATTCAGAAGCCGAAATGGTTATCTAGGGGAATTACAAAATGTTGTCGAAATAAAAGAAATCTCCTATGGAAATATAGAATCAATCCAACTAACGAACGTAAACAAATGCTTAAAAATTATAGCACCCGTCTTAAAAATATTATTAAACTCACACAGAGATCACAAAATAATTATTATATATCCACTGCATCTAATAAGTCCAAAGCTACATGGAGAGTTATTAACTCAAACAAAGCAAAAAAATTTCCGAAGGAAAATATTAAACAAATAAAAGGAGATAATGACAAAAATATAATATCTGACCCTAATACTATAGCCAATGCATTTAATAACTTTTATATTGACATGGTTAAACCAAACAAATTTTATAATGATATTCATAATCTACAATCCAATATTAATATAAATGAATTGACATATAATACGAAATTAATTAGTAATAATAACACTGCAAACTCTTTATTTATGAAACCAGTAACTCCATGCGACATTTTTAAATTGATTAATTCTCTAAAAAATACACAAAGTACAGGTTATGATGAAGTCACAACTTCATCCATAAAACACGTGGCACATATTATATCTCCAGTACTTAGCCACATTATTAACTTATGTATCGAAAATGGTGTATTGCCGAGTACTCTTAAAAAATCTGTTATAAAACCACTTTTTAAGAAAAATGATACAGAAGACAGAGCTTGCTATAGACCAATAGCTTTGCTACCTATATTTTCTAAAATAATAGAAAAGGTTATTTGTAATGCACTTAGTGAATATTTCGAAAAGCATAACTTGTTTTCAAATGAACAGAAAGGTTTTCGTAAAAATAAATCAATAAATATGGAAATTTATGACCTATTAAAACCTATATATGTAAATGCTGATAAACGTGTTCCTTTATGTGCACTATATATGGATATGACAAAGGCTTCTGATTATGTACATCATCAAACTCTTTTAAATAAATTGCTATTATATGGAATTCGAGGTAATGTTCATAAACTATTAGAATCATACCTAAATGATCGATATCAAATGGTAGAAATCCCAAGAATCTGTTCATTGACAAAAATGGAATATAAATATCAATCAAGTGTAAGACAGGTTCAATATGGAGTTCCACAAGGAAGTGTTTTGGGACCCCTTTTGTTCCTTATATACATAAATGATCTACCAAGAACTATACAATATCCAATGATTCTCTTTGCTGACGATAGTACTGCCATTTTTACAGCACATGATTCTAATAAATTTGAATCTGACATTAATAATAGCTTAAAATTAATAATAGAATGGATGACAATGAATAATTTAGCCATAAATTTAACAAAAACTAAAATAGTTACTTACTCGAAAGTAATTAAAAATACTTTAAATATTCACTATGATAATAAAAAAATAGAGGAGGTAAACTGCATAAAATTTTTAGGTATCTGGATAGACAATGATATGTCGTGGCAAACACATATACACACAATATGTAATAGGCTGAATCAATACTCATACGCGTTGTATAATCTAGCAAAAGTTGTTGATAGATCAATTCTGCTAACAGCGTATCATGCTTACGTCTCGTCAACACTAAGATACGGCATTATATTTTGGGGAAACGCAAAAAATCAATATATTGATATGGTGTTCAAAGCCCAAAAGAAATGCGTACGCGCTATAGCCAATATACATATTCCAGATTCTTGCAGACCATATTTCAAATATTATAACATAATGACATTTACATGTATTTATATATATGAGGTAGGAATCTTTGTTAGAACTGCTATTTGGCGAGCTTATTTCTAAGAGAAATGCACTCAAAATCCCTGCTATACCTCACAGAACAGCAATGCTAGACAAAAGCTTTTTCGGAATGGCATCAAGAATATTTAATAAAATACCTGCTGATATTTTGAAGACAACAAATTTGCTTAGTTTTAAAAATAAATTACAGACATTCTTAATTAATAAGACTTATTATAATATTGATGACTTTTTAAATGATCAGATAAATTAATTAATTAATGACATGTTTATAATAAATTGATAATATTGTATGCTCAGTGTAGCAGGACATAGAGAGCCTTACCAATTATGTACAACTTAATGTTAACCTATGCCCACAATAAATAAATTTGAATTTGAATTTGAATTTGGAGTACCTATACCAGTATGCTCCAACTTTCGATACCTCGGTTCGCTTATCCAAAGCAATGGCAACTTGGATCGTGCGGTGAAGCACAGAATTGATGCGGGATGGATGAAATGGCGGCAGGTCACAGGTACCATATGTGACTCTCAAGTACCCTTAAAATTGAAAAGTAAAATATACAAAACCTTAATAAGGCCTACCGTATTGTATGGGTCAGCATGTTGGGCTACAAAAGCGACGGATGAGAGACGGCTGCATGTAGCAGAGATGCGAATGTTAATATGGATGTGTGGCCTGACGAGAATGGATAAGGTAAGAAATGAGTATACAAGAGGAAGTTTGAAAATGGCGCCAGTGACGGAAAAGTTGAAAAGTGAACGCCTGACGTGGTATGGACATGTGATGAGACGGGATGAATGTAGTGTTGGTAGAAGAGTTTTAAGTATGAATGTTGTAGGCTTTACGGGTGAGGGAAGACCGAAGAAAAGATGGATGGATTGCGTGAAGCATGATATAAATAGAAAGGGAGTGAACGCAGAGATGCGCACAACGACTCCAAGTAATTGGGATAAGAGCAGGGTAATGATGATGATATGTCAAGAAAAAACATTCATTTAAACTTGTTTGATATTTTTAAAAAGCAATTATTTTTTTTAACGTAAGAAAATAGTTGATTAATAAATATTTGGAGACGTCGGATAAAATATTCTAGATCTGGCAAGAATACGAGTGTAAAAATTAATAAATCAAAATATTTATTTTGTTAAAAGCTTGTAATCGCAACGCGCGGCTTCCTTTCGAAAATGGCTTTGTAATTCTTTGTCGTTTAATTGCAATTAATAAAAAACTAAACTGTTAGTTATTAGCGTATGTATACCTTATGAAAATTGGGTTCGTTTACATTTTTTTGTTCGTCCATTCGGACAGGTAAAGGAAACAAATCCCATACAGCCTATATATCTATGTTTAGCACTACGCCGAGAATGGCACGAAATTCCAAAACAATTTTTTTCTTTGATTTTCATAATAAATGATAAATAATATAAAAATTATGTGGCGTGTACTTTTGGATTTTCCAAATTATTTATCTAATATTATTATTATTTCTTTTACTGACTTTTTAATAATATAATCAACGTCAGTATATCATCAATGTCATTCAAAAACATATATATTACATTTTATTTAACACATTTTTGTCGTAGCGTCGAAGATGACGAAGAAAAGGGGAAATAAAGTCTATATGCCTGTTTCATTTTTATGGGTATGAATATTTTAAAAGCTTAAAAATAAGTATTTTGGGAATACTTTATATATGCAAACGACAATATGCATTGACTATTCCACCTTCGAGTATATTATGAAAAAAATGGTTTTTTATCCCCGTTTCTGTGGGTTTAGAATATAATTTTTCGCTGCCTCTTACTTGTAGAAAGAGTACTAAGAGAATTTACTGCAGTGACAAAATAGAAATACAAATCACCACTCCCTTTTTTATCCATGGGTGATGTAAAAACGACTTAGTGATATAATATGCATATAACGTCATGTAAACGTCATGTAAAAAAAGGAAAACTAAACTAACTAATTTCATGAGAAAAATTTACCTAATATTACCACGCTGGTTGGTATGCTGTGTGTTAGCAGCTACGAATACTACCAACCCTTACTTTGTAGATGTCGTAAAAGATCAATAAGAGTCTTATAAAGACATCGGCCAACTTCATCTGATACCGTTTGGTCAACAATTACATTCCCAAGGAGGTTTGATATCTGGTAGGTGGCTGGTCATAAAACTATTGCCAATAACTTTTACAATATGTACTATGAAAGAAGAGTTCATATTGTATCGACCCCAAGTAATTGGAATAAGAGTAGGAGAATGATGATGACACCTTCACCATAAGGACTCATATTAGGACCTCTGTTTAAAACAAAAACCTAGTCATATATGAGTGAACTCAAGATCAATAGCTAAAGTATATTAATTTCACTTCATTCTATTATATTACGCTCTGACAAAATATCATTAGTCATGAAAATTGTATCATTGTTAACATCCATATGACGCAGCATGGAAATCCATTACCTACGCTGTTAATTTCATTATGCCGTATTACAATTTCATAAAGCTTAGATTCCATTACTTCACATACGGTATTCAGATCTCGTTAGCGTCATCGATACACTGTCAAACATTAGCGGGCTCCTGGGCTACTTTGTAGGGTGTATACACTTTACTTCAATAAATAGGGATGTATTTAATAAATATTAAATTCCTATAAATAGTAATAAGTTAATATTTTTTTTGTAACCTCATGCCCATAAGTACAAGTGAAATACATTAAATAAATCTTCGGTTTTCCTGTGCTACGCATATCCAGATAAATTTTAGAAGATAGACAGAAGAATATATAACTCTTTTATTTTAATTTATTTTAGAAATTCTTTGTTAAAGAAAATGTAAATTCCAATGTATACATAGAGAATAAAAATAATACATAAAATAAACTTAATAGAATAAAAAATAATAGAATAAAAAATAATTCAGTTGCAATATAAGCTTAATTAAAAGAAAATTGATAATTTCTACTGCTTTTCGAAATCTCTTACCCTTTTTTCCTATTCTTATTTCAGTCCGTCTCCTAATTCCTATCCATTCAATCTTGCACGTTCACAGTAGTTACCAACTTGGCTTTACCTTTTGTATAGTATGTACTTCTATTTTATCGTACATATGCAAAAGTTATTGGCAATAGTTTTATGACCGATCGCCTGCCTGACGTCAATCCTCCTTGGGAATATAATTGTTGACTAAACGGTGTATATAAAGCTTTAAGTTATCATTTACTACGTCTACGACCAAAGTAAAAGGTGGTAGTAATTGTAGATGCTACCACACAGCAGTATATAAAAGTGTAACAATTAAAATACATACTTTTAGAGTGCTTATTTACATAAAAAGTATAGGTAAATTACTCTATTCTAAACCAGCGTGGTAAATTCATGTCCCTCATGTTGAGCCCAACCAAGAGACTGAAAAGTGGTAAAAATAAGATGAAGATTTAATTCTATTATATATAATTATAACTTAATTTGCTTTTCTTGAAAATATCTCCCAATAATTTTTGATATGGTCACTTCACCCGTTACTGGCATACTCACAGATTGGATTCTGTCACCCATTGGGCTTTTAGCTGAGCTAAGAAACTTTAAAACTATAAAATGGTTCGTGACATGTTATTGGAAACTATTGACAGCATCAGAGGTTGACAAGTCAATTTAGTAATTGCGTTGTGAAATGGATAGAGTATATTAACATTATGGAGAATATCAGAAGTGTTTAAACTAAATATTTTTATTACTGTCAACGACTATGGTTTTCAAGTAGATATTAAGGAATTTTATATACTATTTCTTGATTAACAAGACTAAAGCTGATGAAAGGTCAATCAAGTTTTACACGCGTTTAATAGTGGTGGGACCACGCTATTGACAGTTCTCTGTCTACAGCCGCGGGCAGGTTCGTCCGGGGTAGTATCATAATCTCGCAGAAGATCGACGTCTGAGTAATGGCAACGTGCTATTGCGCTTCGTTCAGTGAGCGAGAGAGCCATAAGCCCAACTGGGTGGATTTGAGGTTTGTAATGGTAGGCAGCGGCGGTATACCCTTGATTGTAGCAAAGGTCCATGGGCAGCAGTGACACTTACCATTTTATTTTCCCGCAGGGTGGATGCCCGGATACAGCTTTCGCCGTCGGGGCATCGCCCTCACGCGGTGGCCTTACGACTTCTATCACAGATTAAAATCACGCGTGAAATATACGTATTTCGAAAGTAATGTAGAGTATTCCCTTATAAAGTATCACCTACAATTATTGATGGAACCACTACATTCACTCATTGTTATTTTTTTTTTTATAGAAATCACTCTGTACTATGAAAAGAATCCTTGCATTGCAGGGGATTTTACAAACATATAATTAACGTAGACAAATTACAACCAAACTCAGAAAAACAGTTAGCAGATCGCTCAAAATATTACCATTCATGAGAATCAAACCAATGACACTGGCACAGTAGATATGCCATATGTGCAGTCAAGTTTCTTGGTGTGTTTTTTTAATTTCTAATTAAAATTTCGTCATTATGATATTTTTCACCCTTTTATTATCTAAAGATCAAATAAGTATACATAGATCAAAACCTAAGTAAAGATGAAGCAATTGAATAATGGATTATAAATTTTGATACGGACAATTTACAATTAAATATCCTAAGTAAAGGAAAAAGCTTGTTAAAAAAATATCAACTTAGTTTTATTTATTATTATATGTATTTAGAAAGCGTGTAATTTTTAAAATTTACCATCCATCCCAACAGAAAACAATAAATCCTTAATAAAATTTTCTAGAGTAGTTTTGCTCTCACAACGAATACCTTAAAATATTTTCGCAAATATATATCTGCAAATAGCACGGCTTCAGTTTGTCAAAGTCATAGATGATGACCTCCCTAAGGACTCTACGTGATACTACGACGATATAAGATTAAAAACAAAAGTGAGTCGGTGAATTTCGTCTTAGTAACTTGAACTATCAACAAGAAGGTCGAGAAAAATAAATTTCAATGCGATCATATTTATAAAAAGTGATACGAGGCATTATGATTACGTAATTTGTTTCTAATGTTTCTGTAACATGGACTTTTGGCGGGAATATGAAAACGTTAATATCTTTGTGTTTTAATATGTTATATCAAATAATTTTGATAGCATACATACATACATACATATCGTCACGCCATATCCCTTGCAGGGTAGGCAGAGAGAACAGAGTGCCAGAGAACTCTATTTTTGCATACTTCACTCGCTTCCTCAACATTCATAATTCTCTTCATACACGCTCGCCGGTTTCGGAGACTCTTGACTCCAACTTCCTTCAGTACATGACCGATCTGGTCTAGGTAGGTTAGTCTCGGTCTTCCCCGGTACCTACATCCTTCTACTTTCGCATTGTATATCTTCTTAACCAGACGTGTTCCGCTACCCAGACGTGAATGCTTCGGCATTCTTTCCACATGTCCGAACCATCGGAGCATTCCCTTTCGCATCTTTACACCAATATTCTCTTTCATACCTACTCGCTCTCATTCTCTCTCTTCACTCCATTTTGATGGCATTTTATGTATTTTGATGCAACGGAACTGTGGAAATGTGGTCAGTATGATACAAAAATACTTTACAACGTTTTTGATTTCCCTTAAAATTCTCAAAAGATACTATTAACAGTGTGATCATAGTACTGTTGATGGCGACTATTTGACTTACAGATGGAGAATAACGAACCTTAAGAGACTAAAGACGTGAAAAAGTTATAATTCGACATTAGCTTTGTATGCCAGTATCTAATTCGTATAAGCAGCTGATTGCCAATACATAAAAAGAAGATGATGATGAAGATGATGATGATGATGATGAAGAAATGTCGGCCTCATAAAAAGGCTCAAAGTCGCTCAGCGTGCTATGGAGAGGGCTATGCTCGGTATTTCTCTACGTGATAAAATCCGAAATACGGAAATCCGTAGAAGAACGGGTGTAACCGACATAGCCCGAAGAATTAGCACGTTGAAGTGGCAATGGGCAGGCCACATCGCTCGACGAACCGACAACCGTTGGGGAAAAAAGGTTCTCGAGTGGCGACCACGAATCGGACGACGCAGCGTAGGACGACCCCCCACTCGATGGACTGATGACCTCATCAAGGTCGCAGGAAACCATTGGATGCAGGTGGCACAGGACCGTTATAGATGGCATTCTCGTGGGGAGGCCTATGTCCAACAGTGGACGTTTACGGGCTGATGGATGGATGGATGGATGAAAAAGAAGATGATTTTATAATATGAACAGGTAATGTGATAGAAAATTTATAGTGAAATTAATTATCTATACTCATGTAGTAAATGATAAAGGATACGAAGTATTACCATCCTTTAGGAGTTATAAAAACTGGCTAAGAATGGGTCAGTGCAATGGGCAGCAGGTCGTTTCTTTTTGTTTATGGGGAAAAACTCTGGTCCGGACACGCTCTACCCAAACCACCTGAGCTGACAGAGAGGGCAGTGTACAAGCTCATAATCTGCCGTATTTTAATCGCTCTTAGGATAGACCAATGGTACCAAGACTTTGGTCACGGATGTCAAGAAAGCGGTACCAGTGGCCGCCCAACGACGATAGGGAGGGAATGCGGTGGTTATGAGGCCACGCACCGCCCTTTCGTTCGTCTAAATAATTTCTTCCAAGCAACCTTTAGTTTTATATAAATTATCTTTATTTATAAATATGTCACAACAGATATGACTCAAATATTATCCTATAAAATGAATGGAGATATTAACGCGAAGCCAGAGATGTTTTTAAGTCAGAAATATTTTCTGGGTGAGTCGCAAACGGAAATTTCATAGCTACAGCGTCGATTTTAATCTAAAAGCTTAGACAGAAAATGGAACCAAGAAAAAAAAAAGAAAGAAATACAATGACAATGCTAATACAAAGGATGACTATCAAATATGGCGGTCAATTTTCTTGTATTGAAATGGTAGTTGAAATCCTTGTATACTTACTATAGAGATCTTAGCTTAATGATGGGATATTCTTTAATAAATAATAAGTACATGTTGCTTTACGGGTGATTGTAATAAAAAAAAAACAACAGACAGTCATGGGGACTGCTGATAGAAGTGAAATCTATTAACTTAAAACTAATTGAAATAATAATAATTTTCTAATTTTTATATAAAAATAAAAAATATTATCGAACATCTAGAAATCGGTTTATCACGCTAGTAAGATAAACTTTAAACCACAATGATACTCATTTCATGACATAAAGGTTAAATATTAAAAATACAATTAAAAATAAATAATGCCATACTTTTAAATGCAAATATTGATATGAATATTGAAAATATTTGAAAATAAATTCTTTATTTTCATTATTCATTTATAAAAATTTATAAAACATTAAAATGTTCAATACTCACTTTTATATTGAACAGTAATCCTTTAATTAAACTATTACAATAACATCCAAACTATAAAACCACTTAAATAAAAACGCTGAACTTTCCACGTTGCCAATTTAACCTTACTTGTACAACACGGTCCACTTACGAATATAAATGTACTGCTATAATAGCATGTTGGTGACGTGAACTTATGAAATTATACCCATCCAAACGTCCAACGCGCACATGATATAGTCAAAGATATTTAACGTATTAGTGTATACGTGTACACAGGCCACTGCGCGTGCGCCAGTCTGACTACTCATAGCTATAGATATACTATTAGCATTAGCATGTCGGTAACGCGAACCTATAAGTTTTCCCCTCTAAAAACGCTCAAAGCACCTAAAGAAGTTTTTATATAGCTATAGATATACTATTAGCATTAGCATGTCGGTGACGCGAACCTATAAGTTTTTCCCCTCCAAAAACGCTCAACGCGCCTAAAGAAGTTTTCACATAGCTATAGATATACTATTAGCATTAGCATGTCGGTGACGCGAACCTATAAGTTTTTCCCCTCCAAAAACGCTCAACGCGCCTAAAGAAGTTTTCAGTTCAAAAAATTAATGCCATCTCTATATATAGTGTAGAGTATAGAGTATCTCTAGTATAGAGCCGGAAGCCCAACTGGGTGGGTTTGGGATTTGTATTGGTAGGCAGCGGCCTAGCTATACTCTTGGTATTGCAAAGGTCCATGGGCGGCAGAAACACCAGGCATGCTGCTTGCTCGTTTGGCACCATAAGCAATAAAAAAATATATATACTTTGTATTTGAAAAAAAAAACTATATGTCTTGGCAATAAATTCTTGCATTTTGAGGTATTTTCTTCTCAGCTCATATATGTCCCGCTGCTGAGCTTGAGGGTCCGCCACACCAGAGGGGAAATAGATCTACTTCACCACGCAGATGTTGGTATGGGTTTTATTTCGTGTTTTATTTCTCTTGCATTGATGGTATATGCATATTTTATATCCCTTAGTTGTCTTTTACGATCACCCACGGTTAAAATAGGGGTTGGTAAATTGTACTCTTACTCCGTCACCACATGGTAAAAAAAATTCAGGAAATTTCAGGGTATTTTATAAACACGACGTATATACATAAATTATACGCAGATTTATAATAATCATTTAATTTAAGACTTGCAAAAACTATCCTGGATGACAATCGAGATAATGATACATGAGGCGGGAGCTCGCTACTTAGCCTATTTATACCACCTCTGCAGTTTAACTTTTGGACTTTTCATCATTCACTTGTTTTTATCCTAATTACTGCGGTACACACAATATTCCCTATTACATTTTACACGTTGAAAAAGTTATTGGCAATAGTTGTATGACCAGTCGTCTACCTGACGACAACCTACCTTGAAAATGTAATTAATATCTAATACGTATTTTTTTTTTAATTACATTCTTTTTTTTTTTTTGGTAAAGTCAAGTAAAAATTAAACTTATTTTAAAATGTCACATGAAATATTCAAATTGTAGTTCCTTTCGCCCGTCAGTCCTATATCGTTCAACGCTAAGACATGCATCAAATCCCTTTAAATTCGGCCCATCATCAATCCACATGGTAAGTCACCGTGGTCACCACACGAGAAACTTTTTTTCTCAAAGAATGTCTATTTATAGAGTGATATCATCAAACCACTACCATTTCAGCATAGTAACTATTTACGATATGGTCCCTTATTTTACCACATTTTTACACGCCTTATTTCACCACATTTTTACATCCTTTCATCATCATTGTCCTGCTCTTGTCCCAATTACTTGGGGTCGACGCAATAGGTATGTACCCCTCTTCTTACATATTGCAAAGGTTATTAGCAATATCAACCCTCCTTGGGAATGCAATTGCTGAACGAATGGCATCAGGTAGTGTTGGCCCAGGTCGATATTAGACTCTTAGTCGTCTTTTACGACATCCACGAGCAAAGTAGTATTTGTAAGGTGTGTAGTATTTGTAGCCCCTACCACAATGCGATTTTTACACAATTTTTACACAATATTTTACACCCCTTACTTCACCAAATTTTTACACTCTGTATTTCACCACATTTTTACATCCCTTATTTCACAACATTTTTGTATTTTCTTATATTTTATATCAATCATCATTCTCCTACTCTTATCCCAATTACTTGGGGTCGATACAATATGTACTCTTCTTTCATAGCACATATTGTAAAAGTTATTGGCAATAATTTTATGACCGGCCGCCTGCCAGACGTCAACCCTCCTTGGGAATGTAATTGTTGACCAAATGGCATCACATGGAGTTGACCCAGGTCGTTATATGGCTCTTAGTCGGCTTTTACGACATCCACGAGCAAAGTAAGGATTGGTAGTATTCGTAGCCGCTACCACACAGCTCTTATATTTTATATCAATATAGCTATATAATTTTTCTGTGCCTGTGGTATGTAACTCAATTCCTCTTAAGTCTTAATTGACGGTTTTGATGAATATTTTGTGTTCAGATGAATTCAAGAATTATTTAGATGGATTATGTAAGTGGCACTGTGATCGATTGCACGGAACTCGATTTTATTTTCTTAGAACTATAAAGAACAACTATGTTGAGGTCAGCTAAACGGCTTGAACAATATTTGCATTACATTTGGATCCAGTAAGAGGCGGTACGGTCGACTTCAAAGATTTTATTTTATCACACAGAACGGTGTCTGTTGGCTGTGCTGTGTGGTAACGGCTATGAATACTACCAACCCTTACATTGCTCGTGGATGTCGAAAAGACAACTAAAAGCCTTATAACGACCTGGGCCAATTCCATCTGATGCCGTTTGGTCAACAATTACATTCCCAAGGAAGGTTGACCTTAAGCTATTGCCAATATCTTTACTGACGGAAATTTGAAAACATCATGTTGAAAACGTCATGCTCTTGTATTATATTCGATATCTTAGTGTTTTAACGTGTTAGATAATTTTGACGGCATTTTATGTAATGTGATGTGACGAAACTGCACTACATTAGTGAACATCATATAAAAGTGCTTTACAACGTTTTTATTTTCTATCAAAATTCCCACAATATACCATTAATAGTGAGGCGATAGTGCTGTTGATGACGATGATTTGACTTAGACAATGACTAACCTGAAGAGACTTAAAACGTAAAGATAATTATAACTTGATACTGGCACCAATGGCTCGTATAAGTAGCTGATTGCCAATACATAAGAAAAAAGAAGAAATACCTTTTACAATATGTACTTTGAATTCTTTCAAGTACTCTTCTGAGTATATGTTGTATCCCAAGTAATTGGGGTAAGAGTAGGGGAATCACGATGCTGTCTGTTGGCTGAGCTAGTATTTAATCATTTTCTTGTTTAATATTTAATAGTTTTTCCAAGTACATAATTGAGATGACAGTAGGAAAATGATGATGGTGTCTGTTGGCTGGGCTAGTATTTAATACTTTTCTTGTGTGATGTATGGTACATAACATTTAATTAGTAATAATAACACATATATTCACAATCTGAAAATATCTACTGCTGTATGCTAATATATTATTGCTGAAAGCTATTTCATTTTAAATAGTCTGGGAGATATAAGGAAGAAAGAAAGATATGCAAAAATATCCGTTATCTTATGTCTAAAGAAGCTGTACTTTTCATCATGATATTTAAGAAAAAAGAAGTAAGCCTTGCACACAAAAACTCCGTAAAAATGGTAGAGACCGTATAAAGACAAACGATTGTAAAAATTGCGATGTGTAAAAACGGTACAATGTTTGGTGTTGGAATTGAAACCTTGACAAACTAGACGATATATTGCTATTTAGGTACCTACGCTATTAGAAGAATTCCGACCGACCTTCCGTGCCAGAGCCGTGGGTTCGATTCCCACGTGGGACAATACTTTGTGCGCTCCACAAAGTATTGTTCTGAGTCTGGGTACACCCAGACTCAGAACAATACTTACTAATTACATTTTGTCTGCGATAATTGCATGTTTGTAAAGTCCCCCGCGATACAAAGATTATTTCCTTAGTGCAGGGTGGTGTTTAAAAGCCACCGAAGTTAAAATCGAGTACCGGTGGTCCGCTCGCACGGCGAAGAGAGAAGGTTTTACGGTGGGTCTATGGGGTCACGCGCCGCCTTTCCGTCACCCCGGACCGATTCAGCGGGGCGAGACGCACCCATAGCCCACCAATAAAAAAAAAAAAAAATAAAAAAAAAAAAAAAAAAAAAAAAGGGTGGTGTTTAAAAAAAAAAAAAATTAACCTATTTAATATTTATAGCAAATTATAAAAAAATATAGAAAATTGGTCTACTATACCACACTGATTAGACGAGTATCTCTCCAATTTAATTTTCTGTAGCTTTTGTCAACATCGATTGATGATGTTGAAACTTTTATCACCAGTGGTGAGTGAATGCAAAACAAAGAAATCACAAAAAAAAATCCAATCTAATCTTGTATTGGATAAATCAAATCATGAAATAACTCCAATAATTACATAGTTACCCCTAAATTGCTGACAAATCCAACTTCGTGACCCCCAGCTTCAAAATAAATCGAACACTGCCAGAAAATTTAAGTCCAATACGAAATATTGGATGGAATAGGACTCACCCGATTACTTTTCATTTCGTCGGATATCCGATGCTATTATATTTATTGGTTTTTGTAAAAGTCAGCTCGAGGCCGTAATATCTGAAGAATTAAGAACTACTCACAGTTTCGTTTATTTTTTTTTATATTTATAAGATTTGTGAAGAAAACTAAAGTGAATGTATATATATATATATATATATATATATATATATATATATATATATATGTATATATATATATATATATATATATATATATATATATATATATATATATATATATATATATATATATATATATATATATATATATATATATATATATATTTATGACTAGCTTTCACCCGCGACTTCGTCCACGCAGAAGTCATCTCTGCCATTATATTGCCTTTAATATACTATTTACGGTATGACCATGGGATGAAAGTATAATTATCGCCACCCTTTATCTGACTATTTTGTTTCACCAGCAGAGTTGCAACCTCGCCAGATATGATTTATTATTTGAGTTATAGAGGGAACATTTTTGAAGCTAAACTTAACCTGTATCTTAAACCCTTAAGCAAGAACCTATTGTCGTCTACCATATGTATCGTGTGAGCTCTCACGCCTGCACTGGTCGCCACGACGGCACTGGTACAGGGTTGATGGAGAGGGAGAGAGTAACACTTGTTTATTTATTTTTACCGAAGAATATTTATGCGTAATTTGAAAAGAATCGATAAAGAAATTTTCTCCCCATACACACTTTGCCACTTTGTTACATCCCCTTAGGGGCGGAATTCGTAAACTCCTTTCATATTGAATCTCTATGTCATAAAAAGAAACGTGCATCAAAATTAATGTTACTAGCTTTAATAGTTTCAGTTTGGCGGTAATGAGCCGTTCAATCCGCTTCACAGGCCTACCCTATATATAGCCTATTTACACAACCAGAGGGTGAAACAAATGCCGGATATTACCATAGAATATTTGATTCGATTCGTAATTTGAAAAGAATCAATAAAGATTAGATCAAACTTTGCCACTCTGTTCCACCCCCTTAGAGGTGTAATTTCGTAAAATTTTTTGTTAGTAAATATCTACGTCATTAAATGAAACCACTGTCAAAATTTCAAGTTGCCAGCTTCAATAATATCGGCTTGGCGCTAATGACTTAATGAGTCGTCCAACCCGTTTGACAGGCCTAATTTACACCCCCAGAGGGTGAAAATTAACAAATGCTGAAACACGTGTTTATTTATTTTTACTGAAGATAATTTGTACGTAATTTGAATCGATAAAGATTTTTTTCGCCGAACACTTTTTAAATTGACATAACCTTTTTTTTATAAAACAATTGACATAATATAAAGCCTAAATGTTAAGTAAAGCTTACCACAATATATTAGCGAAAACCGTGTCTAAATCGGATATGCCGTTTCTGAGATTAGCGTGCACAAACGCACAGACAAACAGATAAACAGACAAAAATTTTAACAATCATTGTTTTGGTTCTATTACTGTTGATAAAGGTCCCAGTAATATTTTTTTCTCATATATTTTCCATGTACAGACAGCGATCCTTTACATTTTTATTATATGTATAAATTAGGAAATAAAAGGTAAATTTTTCGTAGTAATATTATTAACGTGAAAGTTTTTATAGTGGACCACACTGTTGATAGTTTTCTGTCTACATCCGCGGATCTATCTATCCGGCGTAGTACCATACTCTCGCAAAAAATTGACGTCTGAGAAGTGGTAATGTGCTGGTGCGCTTTGTTTGTGGAGCGAATGAGCTAGCCCTATTGTCCAGGTGAGTTTGGGGTTTTTATTGGTAGGCAGCGGCCTAGATGTACCCTTGGTAAGGTCCACGGGCGGCAGTAACTCTTAGCATCAGGGGTGCTGTTTGCTCGTCTGTCATAAGCAATATTTTTTTTCGTTTGTTTGTTTCATTCAGATCAAAACTAAAAAAAAAGATAAAACTGTTGCTTTCACAAATGGTAATGAGTTAAAAATAATTATATCATCATCTTCTTATTTTCTCGTAAATGTTTAGAAAGCTTTAAATTTCCTTGTGGTGACAGAATAAGAATATAATTTATCACTCCTTATCTTGCCCGTGGGTATCATGGCTAAGGAATATAATATACATATAACATTTATGCAAGACAAGGAAAACTTTCAGTAAACCCTATACACCAGACTGACTGGCATGGTGTAGTGGGTTAATTTCCCTCCCACTGATGAGGAAGATCAAGCTGAGCAGTGGAACCTCTATGAGATGAAATGCTGATGATTAGTAGAGGATAGTACAAGACAAGGAAAAGATGAAATAAAATGTATACCAATATATATGGCCAGCATGTTATTATATGCTAATATGACTGTAGAGACGGCGTAGTTAAGATACCGACCTAGCGTGCCAGTGGAATGAGTTCGACTCCCAGACAGGACGTTACTTTATGTGATCTACAAATTGTTGATATCAATCTAGCTATAATTTGTTTCCGTTAATTTTTATTTTAGTAAAATTCGTCTAAATACAAAGGATTAGGTATTTCAATTTCGTTGAAGAAGTGGAACAATTCTTTTTACAAAGAAGTAGATTAAAATATCTGCAGAAGTCCTTGATCTTAGCGAGTTATAGACGAATAAACATCGTTTAAGACTGCAATAATAAATGTAACTATATATTAGCAAGTTTGGCAGGTAGTGTCTCAAAAAACCTAACCTCAAATCCAGATATTAAATAATCACTAAGCTGACCCAGTTTATAAGCAACGTTGTTAAAGTAATAAGATTTATTTTTAATATGAAAATGTATAAAATTGTACCAGGCTAGCATACCAGACGAGGAGATTTCACTGGCTGTGAGCCAATAACATAGGGTGGTTCGCCAAGCCACTTCGACGGTACAGTAAATGCGGGCACCGAATTGACACGGGGATAAAATGCAGGGGTTTGTAAAGAACTAGCTGATTGGATTTCCATAATAAATTTTATTGTAACACCGTAATATCTTTTGATAATCAAAGATTAACAAATACGTATTCACGAAATATTCATTCATATAAATAAGAAAATTATGTGAAAAGGAATGGAAAATCTTATATCCTAGTGTAATGAAGAGACCTTTTAATCGAGTAATAGATAGGCTAATGGATAGATAGACATGAAAAGTGTAGAATAATGGAAAGTAGCTTCATGTTGGTAATAATTAATCTTATTTTTATTGCTTGTGGTGGCAAACGAGCAAGCAGCTGATGGTAATCGTTACTCCCGCCCATCCCGACTAGAAATTTTTTCGTCTTCCTTAGCAGGACCGGACCGGGCATGCCCGATCTGGACCAGATAAGGTATGTAACGCAGAAGATATATCTGGACCCGATCAGGAAAACCTTATCGGGTCCAGATCAGGCATTCCTGATCGGGTCCAGATCAGGCGTTCCTGATCGGGTCCGGATGAAATTTTACTGATCGGAACCAAAGCAATCATCTGCGTTATATATCTTGCCTGATCCAAAACGAGTATGCCCAGTCCGGTCCTTTTAAAAAACATGAATATCTTAAAGAACATGATTAATAGGTAAAAATATAAATTAATATATGACGTAGGCACCGAATGCAGTGATATATTCAGTATTCTTATCATAGAGAGTCCCAGTGAGCCGTTCCGATTATGGCGCAACCACCAGATGCTAACGACTGCAACTGTCGCCTCAATCTCTCATTCATGGCCTGATCGATCTGTTTTAATCTGATTCGATAACAACTAATTTAATATTAGGCCATGTCATTACGCTTCGAAGAATCTTAACACCGCGATTCAAATAATGACGTCATTTTACTATCGCCATCTATTTATTATGACCCAAAACATTAAATGTTAGAATGGTTGTTACAATATAATATTTCTATCTATCTATGTTTTCAAATGTTAGGTACATTTATATATACATATATATTATTTATTTTTGTTTTTTACTTTGAATATAAATTATTTTTATATTATTAATTAAAAATTATTATTATTATTAAATACATATGATTAATTAAAGATTTCAGATTAATCTCCTCTGATGCAAATACAATTTCGCCGTGGCATAAATTGTGAATGTAGTGATTGTCATAATCATGTCACTTTTTTGAATTTTTATTGATATTTTTTTTGTGTTACGAAAACTGGTTCTGGTTCTGATATACTACAAGCCTTACTATATACTTGATGATATTTCACATCAGGCTATCCTTATTTGGTCCTGATCTGGTCCTGATCCGGTATGCCTTAGCATACTAGATGTTATTTCACATCAGGCTATCCTGATCAGGACCAGACCTGGTCCTGATAGGGTTTGCCGGATCCGGCATGCCTCATTCTGTCCTGATCGGGTCCTGATCCGGTATGCCTTACCATATTTGATGATATTACACATCAGGCTATCCTTATTTGGTCCTAACCTGGTCCTGATCCGGTATGCTAAGGCATACCGGAGTATGGTAAGCCATACTTGATGTTAATTCACATCAGGCTATCCTGATCAGGACCAGACCTGGTCCTGATAGGGTTTGCCGGATCCGGCATGCCTCATTCTGTCCTGATCGGGTCCTGATCCGGTATGCCTTACCATACTTAATGATATTTCACATCAGGCTATCCTTATTTGGTCCTGATCTGGTCCTGATCCGGTATGCCTTACCATACTTGATGTTATTTCACATCAGGCTATCCTGATCAGGACCAGACCTGGTCCTGATCGGGTTTGCCGGATCCGGCATGCCTCATTCTATCCTGATCGGGTCCAGATACATGATCTGGTTAAACCATACTTTTTTTCTAGTCGGGATGGACCTTAGCAATACCAAAGGTAAAACCCGAACCTAACCAAGCTGGGCTTCCGGCTCTCTGAACGAAGCGCAATAGCAAATCGTCATTACTTGGACGTCGATCTTCTGCGAGAGTGTGGTACTACCCCGGACGGACTGGCCCGGGGGCTGTAGACAGAAAACTGTCAACAGCGCGGTCCTACCACTAAAATAATTGGGATAAATTAATTCTCATTTTTAACAATCTGTATGAAATTACAAACAAATGTCTACATTTTGTTACTAAATAATTAGTGCATCCATTTTTCTTCCGGTATGGTGACGGAGTAAGAATACAATTTATCACCCTTTATCTTACCCATGGGTGATCGTAAAAGGGATATAAAACGCATATAACACCTATGAAAGAGAAGAAAAACTCGAAACAAAACCCTAAACCAACACGTATGACCAGCGTGGTATAGTAGGTCCATTTCCCTCCCATTATGGAGGAGGCTTGGGCCCTACAGTGGGCCAAATATGAGCTGACATGATGATGATGATAATGATTTTCCTTATAGTGACGTATTATGAGTATATGACTGCACAGATGGTATAGTAATATGTAACGAGCTTTAATGCCGTTTCCATCCTCACAGGTTCGATATCTACGCAGTACAGTTTCTGTGCGATAAATGATAATTTGAATCAGATTGCTGTGTTCGTTAATTATATTTAAAATTAAACTATTTTAAGGATATTTTTTTCGAATACTATAGCGTTCTCCCATAACCGTCCAATTATTATTTCATATTTATATGTAATATTGATTGATTGATTGGTGATTATAATTTTTGGAAACTCTTCCTAAATTTAGGTATTTAGGAATTCGCTTTTTCCAGCGAGTGTCATAAGAGACGACTACAGAACTGTACACAGATGACATCACTCATCGGTAAGACAAGGAAAACTCAAAATAAAACTCTATATCCTCATGTCTGATTAGCATGTTTTTATATGTCAATATCTTATTTACTATTCAAGTCACATTTGGAAACTTCTAAAGAACAAATTTTTAAAACACCCTGTTTTAAAAAATATATTATTGCTACGGACATATATAAAACGAATATATATGTATATAAATATATATATATATATATATATATATGTCGGAGACACGCCGTCCTCTCTGTCACTCATTGTGGGCATCAATAGGGATCCGGACGAGAAATAAAGTCTTCGTAGATTATAATTCACTTTATTTACACTAATTATAAATCACTCACTATCACTAGTCACTTTTGAAGTACACAGTACAGTTCCTAGGCTAGTATTACTACTAGAGAGATCCGTACGATAATGGTCTCGAACATAGAGCGCTCGCCCCGTTTTATAATGTCAATCCCCTCTCTATCTAGGCTCTGTACACGTCACTATGACGTTTGTGTGTTGTTGACGAACCGTACTCATGACCACGATGCGACACGGCCATCCTGTGCTGCACACGTCCTCGTGTGTTAATCTAAAAAAAGAAAATATCCCGCAGTATCATACACGCTCGGTCATATCTGACCTATTCTACAGCACAAAAATCACTTTGTTCATACAAAATTCTATTTTAATCGAAACTACACAAACAACAGGTACGGACTATTACTACCAATTTCCTTGTTCACTTTTCACCTTAATCATCAATAGTAACTAAGTCATCCCTGTGACCGTGAGACACTGTACATATGCACTCACATACACAAAAGTCAACCCTGTGACTAAGAGTGCCCAATAAAGGTTAACCCTGTAACCTTAACAGACAGTCATCCCTGTGACTGGAGCGCAAAACATGTCAACCCTGTGACTTATATTCAGATACAGTCATCCCTGTGACTGAAACGCAATCCATACATTGTCATCCCTGTGACCATGAATGTACAGTGATAGTCATCCCTGTGACTATACTTAAACACAGATTGTCATCCCTGTGACAATAGCAAACACAGATTGTCATCCCTGTGACGATAAACACAAATTGTCATCCCTGTGACAATAAACACAAATTGCCATCCCTGTGGCAATAAACACAGATTGTCATCCCTGTGACAATAACAAACACAGATTGTCATCCCTGTGACAATAACAAACACCGACAGTCATCCCTGTGACCATCGCTCGTTACTTTTATTTGTCCGGGGTATCTGCAGCAATGTCAGGAAAAGATTCTGAAGAAACATCTTCACTATCGAAACTGAATATTTGGTTCAATGAGCACTTTAGCTTCCGGCATTTTTCTAATCCTATCATGGGCATACTTGTATGTTCTTTTCGAATTTAAAGCCTTCAATAGGTAGCGGTCACCATCCAGAACTTCTACTATCTTAAACGGGCCTTTGAATTTTGGATCTAATTTAGTTTGATTTCTTTCTTCGTTCTCAATTAATACGAACTCGCCTACTGTGCATTTATTTAACTTTGCCTTTGAACTGTTAAATCTTTTCCTATCGTATTCAGCCGATTTTTCTATGTTGTTAGCCGCGCTTTCTCTAATTACGTCTAGATCAATGGCTGTGTCATCTTCGGCCTCGCTAGTCATCAATGACAGTGGTCTGGCCACTTTACCTATCATAAGTTCGAGTGGTGAGCATTTAGTAATCCTATTGACAGTACAATTGAGAGCCAACTGTACCTCTCCTAGAGAATCCTGCCACGATTTCTCGGAGTTAATCTCTACGGCTGTAAGCATCGATTTAAGTACGCCCATGACCCTTTCAACTTGGCCATTTGCACGAGAGGAACCAGTTGCAATTAAATGAAGGTTTATATTTTTGCTATCGCAAAATTCGCGGAATTCTTTGCTCGCAAAACACCTTCCTTGGTCAGCTATGATACGAGAGGGTGTGCCGAAAAGAGCTACACTATTGGAAACTGCTTGTATGCTACTATTCGTATTAATATTATTAGTGTGATATAACAAAACGAATTTTGTGAAAGCATCAATTAAAACAAAAGCGTATTCTTTCACGTCATTTTTGCCACTAAGTTTGTCTGTGACATCGACGTGAATTGTATGCCATGGTGATGTAACCTTAGGTATGGGATGAAGCTCTGCTTGGACTTTACCTGATCGAGACTTGGCTACTTTACACGTTACACAGTTTTCTACAAACCTTTTTACGTAACGCGACATTCCCTCAAACCAATAATGATCGTACGCTTTCTCCAGAGTCTTCTCCCACCCGAGGTGAACAAGGGAATCGTGAATATTGTTTATAACGGACCATTTTAATGCATGTGGTACAATCGGAAGACACCGAGTCCTACCGTTACGTTGAACCTTTCTATGCAGTATACCGGATCTAAGGACATACGTATTGGCTAAACTATCCTCCAGCCTATGATTACTCCAGTCATCAACAATCTTGGTTATTTCACTATCTCGCTGCTGTTCAGCGGCTAACCAATTTTGAGAAAGCTCGACTATATTTACCTGCCTAGGCTCTATTTTACTGTTAGGACGACTATTTTCTGATGGAGATGGTAGAGGATTACGTGATAGAAAATCTGCATGTGCCATACGTCTTCCTGGCCTATACTCGACATCGAAGTCAAAGCACTGAAGATAGGACCACCATCTATGTACTCTAGGTGTTAAATCAATTTTACGTTGGGAAGACTTTAATGAATTACAGTCTGTAACTACTAAAAATTTATGGCCATGCAAATATTGTCTAAAATGTTTGATAGCATTTACAACAGCTAGCGTTTCCAATTCGTACGAGTGATATCGTGATTCCGCATGGGATGTACGTTTGCTAAAGTAAGCTGTGACGTGTTGTTTGTCATTATGGGTTTGAAATAAAATGGCGCCATACCCCTCAGAACTTGCATCTGTGTGCAATTCTATAGGGAGGCTAGGATTAAAAATTTTCAAAATGGGATCATTGGTCAGTATTGAAATTATTTTTTGCCTAATCTCTTCATGCACAGGTTTCCAATTTAAGCTACCTTTAAGGGATGTTAACCTATAAAGAGGAGCCATTAAACAAGCAAACTGAGCAACAAATTGTCGAAAATATGAAGCTAACCCTATGAATTGCCTTAGTTGTGTAACGGTTTCAGGAGGTGGTAACGCAGTGAGGGACTCTACTTTTCTTTTATTTGGCCTAATAGTACCGTTTTCAACTTCATAGCCTAAGAACTCTATTTTAGATTTAAGGAAAGAGCATTTTTTAGAATTTAAAGAAAAGCCGGATTTTGTTAGTACTTCTAGAACTGTCTCAAGCCGTTCTAGTCCCTGTTCTATTGATTCAGCCTGAATCATAACGTCGTCAACGTAAACGATGACGTAATCACGTGTCAAGGGTCCTAGTGCATTAACAATAGCTCTTTGAAATACAGTGATAGCATTCTTCAAACCGAAAGGCATAGTCAGATACTCGTACTGACCATCTGGAGTTATGAAGGCCGTACGCTCTATGGACTCTTCATGGCATGGAATTAAATGAAATCCACTAGCACAATCGAGTTTAGTAAAATATTTAGCTCCTTGTAAACGCGATATTAAATCTGTAATAATTGGGAGGGGGTATCTATCGGCAATAGTATTCTCATTAAGCTCTCTATAATCGATACACATCCTATCTGTCCCGTCCTGCTTCTTAACTAGTAAAGCTGGGCTAGCAAAAGGCGAACAGCTCGGTCTAATTATATTCGCTCGTAGTAGTTCATCCACTTTATTTCGCATAATATTACGTTCCTCAACGGATAACCTATAAGGGCGCCTTTGGACAGTTTTGCTAGGATCCTTTAAACGTATCTCTAACTCACCCGTCGTTACACGCGTGGTTGGCATACCGGTTACAAAATAATCAGAATATCGATTTAAGATCTCTAAAAGCCGTGATCTATGTTCAAAGGGTATATCTGTATCAATACAACTAAAATCAGGTAAAAAGTTCTGGATAGCGCAGCTATTAACAACCTTGCTCCTTAACAGCTGAAAGCTGGTACTCGTCATCACAATTGAAAACCCTAAACTCATAATCTCACGACCAATCATTATGTCACTGCGTAAATAGACATCAGGTAGCACATGTAACAATATCTCTAATGAGTGCTCATTAATTGTAACCTCAACTAAAATTTGTTCCGTTGATTTTACACTGCTTTGGCCGATGCCGGTTAACGAAACAATATTGCAACTACGTTTCCCATGAAATTTCGTCGCCAAACTTTCCTTTACTAATGAACACTCAGCACCAGAATCGTAGTGAAAAATATGAGACTCACCGCGATGCTGAAGGTGTCCCGTAGGCGGTTCTACTACGCACAGGTCGACTCGACGCTCGGCCTGTGTACTGCTACTAGTACTGCCGCCGTGAGTGCCTGTTCCCGTAGCACAGCGACTTGCAACATGTCCTAATACTCCACACTTGAAACATCTAATGCTCGATGGCTTATCTACTCGTTTGAAAGTGGAAGCCATCTCAGACTTCACAGGTGACCTTGGCTTATAGGTTTTGGACTTCGATCTGCATTCAGTCTGCCGATGACCCAGTTTTCCACAACCGAAACATTTTAATATTAACGGTTTGTAAAACTTTGCACGTTTTCCATCGGGTGTCGACAATGAATCCTCTATAGGGATTTTTCGCTTTCGATAAGAAAAGGCCTGTAATTCCTTTTGTAGTTGCTGTCGGGTAGTAATTTCAGTCGTAAAAGCTAGGCGTTGTAATCGTGAATCGTGTTGCGAGATATGTGCTAGAGCAGTTGCAACGGCAATCTGTTCTTTGGAACAGTCTTTCCAACGGCTCATCAAAGACGTAACAACTCTGCTTGCATAGGCCGCTAACGACTCGTTATCTTTTAACTTTTCACTATGCAAGTTAATGAGGGTACCTGCACACGTATCTGTAGATATGAACCTTGCAATAAACAGATCCTTAAATTCCGTCCATGTTATCCCAGGGTATGATATCTGAGACAGCCATGTCGAAGCGGTACCTTTCAAGGCCTTACTAATGATAACCACTAGCTGGCCGCCACGTGGTGGATTTTCTTCAAAACAAATATCCGCCGTTGCACACCACGATGTGGCATCACTTTCTTCCTTATCAGGGTTAAACTCTGGTAAGGTGAACCGACGACTTGATTCTTGTGGTTGTAACGTGAAAATCAATGTCATCATATTTTGGTTCTGCTGCTCGATAAGTCGACGCCATAACTCTTCACCATTAATTGATTTCTCAGCCCGTTGTGATCTCACTTCTGATGTCGGAGACACGCCGTCCTCTCTGTCACTCATTGTGGGCATCAATAGGGATCCGGACGAGAAATAAAGTCTTCGTAGATTATAATTCACTTTATTTACACTAATTATAAATCACTCACTATCACTAGTCACTTTTGAAGTACACAGTACAGTTCCTAGGCTAGTATTACTACTAGAGAGATCCGTACGATAATGGTCTCGAACATAGAGCGCTCGCCCCGTTTTATAATGTCAATCCCCTCTCTATCTAGGCTCTGTACACGTCACTATGACGTTTGTGTGTTGTTGACGAACCGTACTCATGACCACGATGCGACATATATATATATATATATATATATATATATATATATATATATATATATATATATATATATATATATATATATATATATATATATATATATATATATATATATATATATATATATTATATATTATATGTATGTACACTCATATGCGTATGGTAGCGGCTACAAATAGTACCAACCCTTACTTTGCTCGTAGATGTCGTAAGAGACGACCTGGGCCAACTCCATCTGATGCCGTTTGGTCAACAATTACCTTCCCAAGGAGGGTTGTGGTCTGTCAAGCGGCCGGTCATAAAACTATTACCAATAACTTTTACAATATGTACTATGAAAGAAGAGTACATATTGTATCGACCCCAAGCAATTGGGATAAGAGTAGAAGAATGATGATCTATCAAACTCAAAAAATAATTTACAGCAAGTATTTTTTTTTATTACAAAAGAGCTTGGTAATAATCCTATAAAGCTTTATATATTTTTAAACTATTCAGCACAGCCCTATGATCGCTCAGATGATTTTACAACTGCCGATCCACCGTAATAGATAGGGTTGACCTAACTTATATTTTAACTTCGTCCATATAAGTAGTTCGCCATAAATAAATAATGAGCTAAATCGACCGTTCACCATTACTGAAATTCGGAACGTCATTAAAGTTTTAAAGCCGTTCAGATATAAGAAATAGTGGCCTATTTATTACCTGTTTGAGTTACGACGCAGCGGTTAAAAATGAACAGAACAAACGTAAACAAACAAAGAAATAATGTACTGGCAATGAATTTGTATTAAAAATTTGAGTCAAAATTTAATAACTAATACTGTAGCGGGTAGATATAAATCTCTGTAATAACGATGACTAATTGGATGTGAGACACGAGAGACAGTCCTCCCATGACCATGTTCACTGTAAAGTGTTCGAAACGTCGGGAAATTAAAAATCAAATACAAACTTGACAGAATCCGTAAAAGTAATTTTACTTCAAATGTTTAATACTCGCGTAAACATCGAAAATCATTAAGAAAGAAATAACTTTGAAATAAAACTATTTTTACGGATTCTATCGCGTTTGTATTTATAAAACCCGATTACGAAATGAAAAATGATGTCACAAGCGGGATTCGAACCCGCGCCTATTGGGATTCCGGCCCAATCGTGCTGCCACTACACCACCGTGACTAATTGTAGGACATGCAAATTTCACTTCGTATCATATTTACGTCTTAAGGTGACGGTATGCTATCTACACGACAATGTTTACACATTGTTATAAGCTTAATACTTAAAACTTTACAGTTAGAATTGTATTAAACGATGACACAACCTTGTTATTTAAATTACTGAAATTTAGCATTTAATATGCTTAATTATTTATAAAACCCGATTACGAAATGAATTGCGTTTGTATTTATTTTTCAATTTCCAGGCGTTTTGAACAATTTACAGCGTTCATAATCGATGATGACGCGATAGAATCTGTAAAATTAGTTTTATTTCAGATGTGTAATATTCGCGTAAATATCAGAAATAATTAAAGATTTAAATTTTATTTGATAAAAACTCTGACATTAATTTAGAATACAGAAACCATAAATCAAAACATAAGTTAAAAATGCGTGAGGCCAAAATATGGTACCGCCGGGCGGGCCACCGAAGACAGAGATCGGGTACCGGTGGCTCGCTCGCAAGGCGAAGAAAGGAGTTGCACAGTGGGTCTATGGGGTCACGCGCCGCCTCTTCCGTCACCCACCCCGGACCGATTTGGCAAGGCGAGACGCATCCATAGTCCACGGCAAAAATAAAAAATTAAAAGCCAAAATATGGTGCCCGTCTCAGCTTATGATGCAATAACCACGATACCACTATACTACAATTCTGACGGTCTCGTACAATGAGTTCGCGTATTCAAGCAACAGTAAATATATGCATAAAATAAAGATAGAAGATTAATAAGTGCATGAAATTACATAAATACATCGTAAATTACAAAATATAGGTGATTAAATAATAATATACCAGATCACATATGTCCTCCGAGATTGGTATTTTTATTTCGAGTGTTGAGGGTTTTAGGTTTGCCTCCTAACATATTCAATTAAGAATTACATTTCAAAATTTGAGCGTATTCATACTATTTATATCTTATTTTGAAAATTAAGTTGCAAGACAAAAACTAGAGAGGACATATCGGTAAAAAACATATAGATATTTTTTCTAACTTTATTTAATCGTCAATCATAGTTGAATAGCAAGATTATGTATATTAAAGCAAAGCAAAGTATGTCTCATTTATAAAATCCGATTACGAAATGAAAAATGATGTCGCAAGCGGGATTCGAACCCGCGTCTATTGGGATTCCGGCCCAATCGTGCTGCCACTGCACCACCGCGACTGATTGTAGGACATGCAAATTTCACTCCGTATTATATTTACGTCTTAAGGTGACGGTATGCTATCTACCCGACAATGTTTACACATTGTTATAGGCTTAATACTTCAAACTTTACAGTTAGAATTGTATTAAACGATGACACAACCTTGTTATTTAAATTACTGAAATTTAGCACTTAATATGCTTAATTATTTATAAAATCCGATTACGAAATGAAAAATGATGTCGCAAGCGGGATTCGAACCCGCGTCTATTGGGATTCCGGCCCAATCGTGCTGCCACTGCACCACCGCGACTGATTGTAGGACATGCAAATTTCACTCCGTATTATATTTACGTCTTAAGGTGACGGTATGCTATCTACCCGACAATGTTTACACACATGTTTATGTCTCATTTTCACACTTTTCTCTTACACTCGAAGATAATCGACAAAATAATTCTGATTGTTTAAAACTATGTAACGAATATAATGGGTAAGGACGCGACCCTGCAGTCGCCTATGTTCTTTTTTCCGCTAACTTTCCATCATATAAAAAGTTTACTAATCAGAGTTTTACAACCAAAATAAACTTACATTTCAATAATATTAATAACTATTATAAATAACTTCGTTAAACGAATTAAAAATCATCCATCAGAAGCAAAACGACGAATGATAAGGTTCTAATAAACGAATTAAAACATGTTTTAATTGGAAGAAAAAAAACAATATAAAATTTTATACAAGAACGAATTCAGAACAATTAATTAATTAATTAAAAGGAGCGCACCTGTTTGTTTCATCTGCGATGTGCACAATGGATATTCTGACGCTTGAGACAGGTAGAAGTATGATTAAGGAGCAAAAAGGGGATTGAATAAATAGATTAAATTATGGTTCGAATTTTATAAATCTTGTTTGTGTTCACGATGACTGACTTTCAGTATAACTAATACATTAGACGCAGGCGACTCGGGAGCGTTCTACTTAGCAATTATGGGGTGGTCTATGTCAAACGATGGACACCGAAGGGTTGGTAGGAAAACTGTTGTATATATAGTCACATTATATTTGCATTAATGGTGATAAAAAAAAAGGAACTTGGAACCGATCGCAGTGCCACTAGAATCCTAAACATATAAAAAATCATCAAAATCATTTCTACTATTTAGGTGTGTAATCAATCACATGCACACAAATAGAAGAATTAAATTGAGATACTATCTTCTGTCCGCTCCTTCACCCGTGTAAAAAGTAATTTTCAAGGTATAAAATTTTATACCAAATTATTCCAAGGAAGCATATTACTGAGATAAAAGTATCCGATGTGTTAATCCAGAAAATGTTCTATCTATGTGCCAATTTTCATAGAAATCTCTTCTGCAATTTACGCGCGAGTGAATAACAAGCATTTAAATATTCAAATGTCTTCACAAACTTTCATATTTATAATAGTTGGATTTATCATATTATTCTTGCCTGTAAAATACGATGTAACTATGGCATGTAAAAATCACTAACTTCATGAAGGATTAAAAATATAATATATCATTACCTTACTTTTACATTTATTATCATGATTCTGTTTCGTTGTCCACTGCTGGGCGTAGGTCTTCTCTATAGATCCCTATATAAGGCGGTTATTCATTGAGTTATATGTCAAGGGTTTGGGTCTGTGGGGTAGCGCGTCATCTCTTCCGTCGCCCCGGACCGATTTGGCGGGGCGCGACCACATCTATAGTCCAACGCAAGATAAGAAAAAAAAAAGGTTGATAACATTAAGATTTTATATATTGCCCTGAAATGCACTACTGGCCAATCTCTCCGTGATTTCTCAGCCAATGTTTACAACTCATGCGGGCAAGTAAAGGGCAGCGACAACTGTATTTGTCATTACGTGAAGAATTATTTTTGTGGTAGTCATAAAATCATGTTGGGGGGATCTATAGAGAAATGGGCAATAGCGCTGTCTTAGAAAACTTACAACACTAGGAAGGCCAGTTATCAACATATGAATAAATTATGAAATCGAGATAAAATTCGATTTTGAATTTTCCGCAAGCGTAGTTGATCATCCAGATCAATCCAGGGTTGAGAAAAAAAATATTACGAAATCAAGATAAAATTGTAATAACGAGGTTTGCCTCTCAGCTGAGACTGCTATAACGCGTGTTAAGAGAAGCAGTTACAGCGCTGTTACAATTTAGAAGGCCTCCCACTAACACTAAAAATTGATAGGCTAATGAACAAAAGAGGCACAAATAGATGTTACTGTAAGGCAACAAATACTCTAGCCACCGTTGTATTTTTGGTCAATTACTCCTTCATATGTGAAATATACTCATGCCTAATGGTGGGGTGTATACTAGATTCAGAAGACGAATAAAGTTGACTCTTTTAGTAAAGCTCATCACCGTTAAAGAAGACTGTTGCTAGCAAAACAGATTTTTATTTCTTGTATAATAAAGGAAACGAAATCACTTGAACGGCTCACGGTTACCATAATCATCATCTCAGCTTATATATATTCCACTATTAGACTCGAACCTCTTCCACAATAGGAGGAAAATTGACATACTGTACAATTCTGATCGAACTGTATATTTCATATGTTTATTTCAAGTTTTCCTTCTCATGCATAGAGGTTATAGATATATCATATCCGTAAGTCGTCTATTACGATACTCCTTGTTTTTCCTTTTTTTTTGCGGTGGATTATGGATGTGGTCGCGCCCCGCCAAGTCGGTCCGGGGCGACGGAAGAGGCGGCGCACAAACCCATAGACCCACCCTGCAAACATCTCGCTTCGCCGTGCGAGCGGGCCACCAGTACCCGATCTTTGTCTTCGGTGGCCGGCCCGGCGGTATACCCTTGCGGGTTCTTCTCGTGTCGACGCCCCGACAGCTTTCGCTGTTGCGTCCCAGTTCCTGAGGCTGTCGACCATCGCTTTCGCGACAGCCGGCAGCGTCAGGTCGGCACCGATGACAGCGACGAGGTCAGAGCGTTGCCGGGCCCAGGTCACGCAGACCTCCAGCGTGTGTTGCGTCGTGTCCTCGTCACTGCCACACTGGTGGCAAGTCGACTCCCTCCATACGATCGTGTGTAGGTATTTGCCGAATCAGCCGTGCCCCGACAACACCTGCACCAACCGGAAAGAGAGGATTCTAAGAGAGCCTCAACGGTAAGAGCACCGTGCCTAGGCCTTTCCAGCCGCGTAGCTCAACGGGCGATGACGTCCCGGCGGGCGTCCTCGCGCCAGGTGGCTATCTCGCTAAGCGATGGGGAGCCACCCTCGTCGCGCACTGAGTTCACCCGCCGGTAGAGGTCGGAGAGCATCTCCGCCTATATGTCCCACGGGGGTGTCCCGGCCAACACGCATGCCGCCTCGGTCGACACTGTGCGATATCCGCGGATGGCTCTGACCATCATGGCTTTCTGTGGACGCATAAAAGCCCTGAGCCGGAGGGTCAGAGACCTCGCCCACACGGGTGCGCTGCACATGGCCATTGAGCGGATCACCCCCACATACAGTCATCGGCCCTCAAAGCTGGGTCCGCCCACGTTCGGCATGAGCCGTGATAGGGCGGACGCCGCGCCGACCAGCCGGGGAGCAATTCGGCGGCAATGCTCCCGGATTATGATACCCCTGGCAAGAATTGTATTCGTACTCCAATCACTATATGGACAATGAACTAAGAAAAAAAAAAGGTTTGTGATTTTTGAATGCAAAAGTAAGACAAGAATTTCTTCCAAATTTTTTATCATTCAAATAAGAAATTTTACGGTAAAAATTAACATAAATTTTTTCATTTCATTCGCTCCAAAATTTATCATAATATGTCCGTTATGAGACATAGTCTCTCTTAATGAAGGATAAAATTGCAATTAAAAACTTCCACAAGAAAATGCTTGTACTTATATGGAGATGACTCCTCAGTCAGTTTTTAAAATGATAACACCTTGTGTTTTCAGCCCTATAAGGATACAAGATTACCAATACAATCAGAGAAAACACCAACATTCTAAAACTATATAATTTAAAATTTTATAGAACAAAACAAGCTGTGACATGTAAGAGAAATAGCTCCCCAATTGCAGTCCCTTAGGACATAGCTTATTCAAAACACGACACTACAAAATGTTATGAAAACAAGTTGACTAAGTATTTATCAGGTTTGCGAACTGCAAAGTTTTAATGCTTTCTTGCGATACTATAGCAAAGTTTACGATAAACTGTTCAACGAAATTGCTGTAACGTCTGTGATAAATCATGTTAATAGAATACTTTGTATTAATGACTTTTATATGCCTATCAATTGATGCAATAGAACGAGCTAGTTTTATTTATTTATTTATTGGAGTTTACTCCTTAAGAATTGATTTTCAAATAAGGCGCCCGGTATGAGAAAAATTTGAGGAGTAAAATCTAGTGATCGAATGACTTCGTTACGTTTTTGGTGCGCAACCTATTCTGCGCAACTTTCACTTTCTGATGTGAGATAATACTTCACTGAACAGTTTTAATAAATGTAAATAAATATATATAAAATAATATATTTATATTATTTTTAGTCAAATGAGCTTTTTGGCGCCTGTTTTGATAATCGTATTTAAGGAGTAAAAACTGCAGTCGTGCGTCGGAGCTGACACACACACTTTTTTTTTAAGTTAACGAGCAGTAGCTGTATGGTAGCGGCTACGAATACTACCAACCCTGACTTTGCTCGTGGATGTCGCAAAAGCCGACTAAGAGCCTTATAACGACCTGAGCCAACTTCATCTAAAGCCATTTGGTCAACAATTACATTCCCAAGTAGAGTTGGCGTCTGGCAGGCGGTCGGTCATAAAACTATTGCCAATAACTTTTATAGTATGTAATATGAAAGAAGAGTACATATTGTATCGATCCCAAGTAATTGGGATAAGAGTAGGAGAATGATAATGATGATGATGATGATAAGTTAACCAGCAGTTGTATATACTCATAAAATACAAAATACGTTCATAGTGCCGCCGCGAACCGGTCCGTCCGGGGTAATACCACACTCTCGAATAAAGTTTAAGCTCAAGTAGTAGCAATAGCTGTACTTTATTCAGTGAGCGAGAGAGCCGGTAGCTCAATTTTCTGAGTAGGTTTGGAATTTTTATTGGTAGGCAGCGGCCTACTTGTACTCTTGGTATTGTAAAGGTCCATGGGCGGCAGTGACACTTACCATCAGGTGTGCTGTTTGCTCGTTTGCCACCATAAACAATAAAACATACATACATACATATCATCACGCCATATCCCTTGCAGGGTAGGCAGAGAGAACAGAGTGCCAGAGAACTCTATCTCTGCATACTTCACTCGCTTCCTCAACATTCATAATTCTCTTCATACACGCTCGCCGGTTTCGGAGACTCTTGACTCCACCTTCCTTCAGTACATGACCGATCTGGTCTAGGTAGGTTAGTCTCGGTCTCCCTCGGTACCTACATCCTTCCACTTTCGCATTGTATATCTTCAATAAAAAGAAACTAAAAAAAAGTTAAATACACTTCCTTAGAGATTAAGACATTGAATCTATATACAATAGTAATCTATTTATTACTCTTACAAACCTAAAGAGCTTGTTTGTTTCAAGAAAATAAACTCTTCAACCCTCTCAAGTACTACCTCAGCTAATCTCAAGTACGACCATTTAGATTCTAAAAATATTATTGTATAAAATAAACTGTTTCTCGTCAAAGGTTTTGCGTCTACAATGCATAATTAATAGGAGCGAAACAATGTGTATTAAATATTAAAAAATCGAGTGAAATTTGTTAACAATGATACATCGAGCGAGAATCCTTGATGATTCTGGGTAGTCGCTGCATAACAACTACTGACATAACAAATATGTTGATTAATGTATTGTCTATATTATTATTAATATTGGCATTATTATTTATTAATACGAGATGATGTATTCAAATAAAATAATAACTTTAAATAAGTACCCATTCAACGCAAGCAAACCTGTTGGTATAGATAATACCAATACAAACGTATCCCAGTTGGGCTACCGGCTCTCTCGATTATTATATTTTAATTGTTATAATAATTGTTTAGTTAAATCCAATATCGGGTGCCGCTTGTGGGATCCGGTCCAGCCATGGTCTTTCTTTATTGTATTTTAACTATTGCGTTCGAAGGGCATCGCACTGGAGCTAATTAAATAATAAACATGTACTATTTTTTTTTATATAAAAAATGAAAAAAATTCTAATAACATAGATAAAATATAAATAGACAAACCCACTGAGTTTCTTGCCGGATCTTCTCAGTAGCGGTCTCATTCCGATCCGGTGGTAGTTTATTAGATTAACTTTAAATGTAAAAAAAAATTACAATATGTAAGTGCCCTCGCAGGGTTTATGCATAATAAATTATTTGAATTTGAATTATGCTTTTAGTAGAGTTTTTGATTTAAGAAGCGGACAACACTGTACATTAAGCATAATCTTCGTATTGCTATAGAGTTTTGAAACGCAATTATAATTGCACAGATGACTTTGTGGTTAAGATAAACTCCCATGTTAGTATGATTCCTACGTACGACAATAATTTGTACGACCAACATATTTTTGTTCAAAATATGCGGGAGCATATGTCGGGTGACAATATAAACATCTTTTTCTTAGTGCTAAGTGTTGTTTAAAAAAAAATGGACATAAAATTCACATATAGGTGCAAAAAAAATATATAAATAATTTCAACTCGTTCATGTCCCATTTGTAGAGTCTCCTCTACAATACCACGCCGGTCAGATGGATTGTTATAAAATTTTATTTCGAGTTTTCCTTCTCCTGCAGTAATCTGTAATCCGGTAAGAGATTCATTACCGGCAATCTACGCAATTATAAATCTGGATACAGCCAGTATTATAATAAAAGTCTAAAGGATAATATTTTTTTATTGCGTATGGTGGCAAACGATCAGACAGCACACCTGATGGTAAGTGTCACTGTCGCCCATGGATCTTTGCTATAGATAGGCCGCTGCCTACCAATACAAACCCCAAACTCACACCAGAAGGGCTTCCGGCTCTCTCGCTCACCGAACGAAGCGTAATAGCAAACATCCATTACTCAGACGTCGATCTTCTGCGCGAGTGATAATACCCCGGACGGACCGGCAGCTTTGCATAGAGAACTGTTCACAGCGTTCCTACCACTATTAATATATTATAAAATGGAGGAGAGGAAGGAAGACCTTTTTTGAGGTGTACGGTATATTGATTAACCGTGGGACTTTTCCACGGTTAATCAATAGGTGGATCTTCCTTCCTCTCCTCTATGTTAAAATAATCATGGATTTCCCCATGTATCGCCTAATTCAATCCACTATTAATATAATACGAATCAGACTCTTATTATGATGATTCTCTTCTTATGACCCAGATATAAAGTTAATGGGTAAGTCGATTGCTCGTGTTGAATCAGCGGACAGCCTTGGGCTAATTTTAGATCCTGAATTACACTTTGAAGCATATATTAATAATATAGTAAAAATCTGTTTTTTTATAGATTAAAATTATTAAACAAACTTAGGCAATATCTTAGTGTCGAAATAAGAAAACGATTGGTTGAGAGCCTAATTTTGGTAAAATTTATTTATTGCGATATTTTATACGGTCCATGTATTTTTTCGCGAACTGTGAAGCTCATACAACGTGTACAAAATGATTGTGCAAGGTTCTGTTTTTACATTCCACGTCGTTACCACGTAACACCTTACCTTAATGATGCCAACGCTTTAAAAATGACAGCCAGACGCGAAGTTCATCTTGCAACTTTGCTGTTTGGTATTATTAGAAGTAAATGGCCTAGATATCTATATGATGTTGGCGTCATGACAACTCTAAGTGCATATTATGCACCTCAATGTAGTCTAGTGACTTAAATGAGTAATAGTTAATAATTATACCTTATAAGTACACATGTATATAACATACTTATAGAATAAATGCCGGAGCGCGCGCGCCATCCTACTCCGTCTTGATGAAGACACCTATATATTGCGAACTGCATGCTGTGTGCAACGCAGTCGACGACGTATTATTCACTTAGGCACGACCTTAATGCGCTCCGTTTAATTTAAACATGAGTGTTTATTTCTATCACCTTTAAGACCCATTGAAAATCAGCGTTGCAGTGTAGCATATGTTGCACTGTAACATTATTGCTGAATGGGAACCTCATTGACACTTATTATATTTTGTTTTTTCTTATTTGTGTTGTATTTACAGTTAAGTTTAGCTATTATTTTAATTTTCTTATAAAATCTTTATTATGTTTCTTTCAACTTACTGTAATATCTAAATTTAAGCTAACTGTCAATAAAATAGTTATGTTCTTCTTCTTCTTATGACAAATTGCTATACAACGATTGTCGTTAAAGTTTTAATGGAAGGATGGACTGATATGCTTACTTTTAAGTAGATTTCTATAATGAATCTCAATAAGCATTCATATCTTCAGCCTACAAATAAAAATACGATAGTAGATCTTTCCTCATACATTATTAAAATAGGTATGTCAATCTTGTCGCTCTCTTGTTGACGAAATACAACTCCGAATACAAATACAACCTTTAAAATATATTTAACAAAAACCTTATATATATTATAATAGAGATCAATATTAAATAATTCGATTGTATTTTAAAAATGGTGAAATTTTATTCGAATTACGCGAGCCAACGTTCAAGAGATCAATAATACGTTTCAAAAAGTTGATTTGATCCACGAGTACTGAGAATTCGTGCGGAATCACAAACTCTTCTAATATGTTGATACGAACTTGATATGTAGAATATACTGAATTTTAGGACGCTTAGAAATATGAGACATATATTTAATGACTGCCATATTATTATTATTAAAAATAAAAAATAACTGATTACGAAATAAAACCTTGTGTCACGGGGGTCTTCACAAATATATACCCACCAATCGTATATGGATTGCACAAATAATTATCCTGCTACCTTCTCTTCTGGTTACACCACGCTAAATCCGTCCAGAGCGACAAATGAAGTGCCGCGCAACCTCATAAACCTGGCCATCAATGTACCTTCCCGCGCCGTGTGAGTGGGCCAACGCAACCCGGTCTTTGTCGTCAGTGGTAAATAATTATCCTATATAATGGCGAAATAATGATACACGGCGCTAAAGGTCAATACTTAGCCCACTATTGTCACCCATACAGTCAAAATTATCAAAACATTAGTTAAAATTAATATGTATATCTAATTGAATTAATTAAAATTAAACTGATTTTACTAATTATGAAAGTATATCTTTCATATGAATAAGTGTGTGGTAGCGGCTACGAATACTACCAACCCTTACTTTGCTCGTGGATGTGGTAAAAGACGACTAAAGGCCTTATAACGACCTGGGCCAATTCCATCTGATGCCGTTTAGTCAACAATTACATTCCCAAGGAGGGTGGACGCCTGGAAGGCGGCCGGTCATAAAACTATTGCCAATAACTTTTACAATATGTACTATGAAAGAAGAGTACATATTGTATCAACCCCAAGTAATTGGGATAAAAGTAGGAGGATGATGATCTTTCATATGAATTTCAAATTAAAAAAAAAACAAATTTGTTTTATATTATCAGTATACAGTACTGATAATATAAAACAAATTTGTTTTTTACAGTACTCTTAATATAAACTAATTTTAAAATTTTGTATGTCTAATTGTTGCTGTGTACGTCCATTTGTCTGTTAATTTCATTTCGCTGGCGAATGAACGGGGTACAATAGAGTAGATATCAGGAAAGGATATAAGCGTTTAAATAAGCTACGTAACTTGTCAACCAAAGGGTTATTGAGTGGATGCTCAAAAGGCGACAAGTAGACCTCAAGCTACCTAGTTCATCATTCTCCTACTCTTATTCCAATTACTTGGGGTCAATACAGTATGTACTCTTCTTTTATAGTACATATTGTAAAAATTATTGACAATAGTTTTAGGGCCACCTGCCAGACGTCAACCCTCCTTGGGAATGTAATTGTTGATCAAACGGCATCAGGTGGAGTTGACCCAGGTCGTTATAAGACTCTTAGTCGTTTTTTACTACATTCACGAGCAAAGTAAGGATTGGTAGTATTCGTAGCCACTACAGAAAAGCAAAAGAAAAATCACGAAATACTGTTACAGAATTAAACAAGGAAGCAAAAAGCATTAATTACTTATAGCATTATGTGCAGCTGTGTGATATGGGAAAAGTTCTAATCAATATTTATCTTACGTAATATTTAAACTCGAGTTTACAAACACTGAGATTAAATTATATTGAATAGCTACTTAAATTCGAAGCACCACTTCAATTTTGTAAGCGGTAACTTTGTGTTACAATTATTATGCTAATAGTGATTTTTTTGGGTAATATTAATGTATTCGTAAACATTTTTTTCCGTGTGGTGACGGAATAAGAATACAATTCACCACTCCCTTTCTTAATTGTGGGTGATCGTACGATACGACTAAGGGATATGAAACGCATTAATATCTATGTGAGAGAAGGAAAACTCGAAACAAAACCCTATACCAGTTCTGACCAGCGTGGTGTAGTAGGTCAATTACCATCCCATTATGGAAAAGGCTCGAGCCCAACAATGGGACATATATGAGCTGAGATGATGAAATAATTTTTGTGAGTCTAGGTTAATTTGTTTTTTTTTTAATATTATTTATACATATTTCTAATTGGATACAATGGTGACAGATCAATAGCGTGGTCGTGATTGTAAGAAAAAATTACGAGAAGTTAACCATATCCATCCATCTAGCGATGGGTTGACAAAATAGTAACGACAGGTTTGGCTAAACAAAGCATAAAAGTAGGTGGATTTTCATTTATTCTATGCAAAAATGATATTTTGTCATACGAAAACATTTACTAACATATAAAAATATACTTAATTTAATTGATTATATATTCATAAATATAAAATAAATAAATAAGGAATTATTATTATATACATACCTACATACATATCATAACGCCATATCCCTTGCAGGGTTGGCAGAGAGAACAGAGTGCCAGAGAACTCTATCCTTGCATACTTCACTCGCTTCCTCAACATTCATAATTCTCTTCATACACGCTCGCCGGTTTTGGAGACTCTTGACTCCACCTTCCAGTACATGACGATCTGGTCTAGGTAGGTTAGTCTCGGTCTCCCCCGGTACCTACATCCTTCCACTTTCGCATTGTATATCTTCTTAACCAGACGTTCGTTCGGCATTCTTTCCACATGTCCGAACCATCGGAGCATTCCCTTTCGCATCTTTACACCGATACTCTCTTTCATAACTACTCGCTGTCTTATTATTATATGATTATGTTAAAAATAAGAGATAGTTTGAAAGTTGCACCAGTGACGGCAAAGTTTAAAAGTGAACGCCTGACATGATACAAGCGTGTAATGAGATGGTATGTAATAATTTTGTGAGAAAAGTTTTATTTATGAATGTCGAAGTCTTCAGGTTTAAGAGAAGACTGAAATAAAGACGAACTGATTGCGTAAATCATGACATAGTATAAAAAGGGTGTGAACGTAGAGAGATGACATCTCGTAAGATTGTGAAGTAGATGATATATTGCTTCATCCTCAAGCAATTAGTAAAAGAGCAGGATGATATTGATCTTGTGTGTATAACAGAAACATTAAACCAGTGAAATATAGATATTATACTACACGTAAACCTCCGTAATCACAGTTCCATAATTCAAATCAAATCAAATCATTTATTATGCATAAGACCTAAAAGGGCACTTACATATTGTCAATATTACATATTTTTTTTTAATTAATCTACCACCGGATCGGAAAGCCGCCACAAACTGAGAAGATCCGGCAAGAAACTCAGCGGGCTCGTCATTTTTTTTTAAATTACATGTTTTCTTAATATTATTGGATACATGTTTAGACCATTTAAGCTCCATTGCGATGCTCTTCCAGTAAAGATTTATTTTTTAAAAGTTAAATTCAACATTAACAAAAAAAAAACAAAAAAGAACAAAACAAAAAAGAACAGAAATGGTTGGACCAGATTCCACAAGCGGCACTCGATCACGAGTTAACTACTAAAGCAGCCATCACGCCCCTCAACCACATTCGAGGGAAGAGAGAGACCCGCTCACGTAGCTACCGCAGGCAGAGACCTTTTTAGTGAGCATGACCACATTGATATATAACTTACTTTTTTATTGCTTATGGTGGCAAACGAGCAAGCAGCACACCTGATGGTAAGTGTCACTGCCACACATAGACCTTTGCAATGCACTGGGCCGTTGCCTATCAATACAAACCGACCCAGTTAAGCTTCCGGCTCTCTCGCTCACGGAACGAACCTCACGTAACAGCATATTGCCACTACTCAGACGTAGATTTACTGCGCAAGTGTGGTACCACCCCAGACGAACCGACCGGCTGCTGTAGATATAAAATTATCAACAGTGTGCTGCACTATTATAAATATAGTAAGATAATTTCCCTCCCACCTAGTAGGGAACTTAAACCAAGCAGTGGAGATATATGAGCTAAGATAATGAGAACGGTGAAGGACATGTGACAGTGAACATCGTTAGCTTTAAAGAAGAAGCGTGAGGACGATGCCTTGACGGCGAAAGCTGCCGGGGCATCGAATCTAAACGTAAACAATCAAGCAGGCCACCTAAGACAAAGACTGAGTGTCGGTGGCCCGCTCTTTCAGCGAAAAGAGGTACATGTAAGGCGGGTCTATGAGGTCGCGCGCCGCTTCTTCTGTTGCCCCGGATGGATTTAGCGGGGTGTTACCATTCCATAGCCCGGCGCCAAAAAAAAGAAGCCTAAAAAAGAATCCTTCCTAATAGCGAAATGTATTTACAAATAAGAAAATAAACACTGCAAACTATCTGTAGGATTAATTCAATTCCCTTTAACGCAAGTATATTGACTCGTGGAGTAACAGCGAGCTATACTCAATATGCTCTAGAGGATTGCACTATGCATATTACAAGAAGGTGAAACACCTTTAAACAGTCTTATTTTGCTTGAATACAGACACGATAGCGGTGTAACTGCTAGATAGCTGTCATTGTTAAATATGGTATGTGTTTTATATTAGTTTGTTTGGAATATGTTTGTAGTTTTATTGCATCGTTCTCATTTTTTAAACTTTGGAAATATAACATTTCGAAAGTACTGCAGATTTTTCTTTAAAGTTGTGTTAACTTTAAGGAACAAAATACCACTAAGGAATAAAGTCATCATCTCAGCCCAGATACCTCCCACTGTTGGGCTCAGGCCTCCTTCAAAATGAGAGGAAAATTGACCTACTATACCACGCTGGTGAGACGCATTGGTATAGGTTTTTATTTCGAATTTTCCTTCTCTTGCACATATGACATATACATATTATATCCCTTAATCGTCTTTTACGATACCCACGGGTAAGATATGGGATGGTGAACTATATTCTTACACCGTCACCACACGGAAAGGAATAAAGTAATAATAAAAAAAAAGGAATAAAGTAATAATAGTTTATTGCCTTTTTTAATGTATTTTTTTAATAATTTTTATATAATAAATTATAATAAAAAATAAATTTAAATTTAAAGGCAAAATGAACTGTCAACAAGTACACCGCTGATTTTCAGCTATACCTGTGTTTTTGTGAATGTGTTCTCTGTTAGTGTATATGCATAAATATGTGTGAGACTAACCTACCTAGACCAAATCGGTCATGTACTGAAGGAAAGTGGAGTCTAGAGTCTCCGAAACCGGCGAGCGAATATGAAGAGAATTATGAATGTTGAGGAAGCGAGTGAAGTATGAAAGGATAGAACTCTCTGGCACTCTGTTCTTTCTGCCTACCCTGCAAAGGACATGACGTGATGGTATGTATGTATTATATTGTTTTACTACGTTATTATTAGTAATAATTAATATATAGTAATTCCGATATTAAGATAATGTATCAATTAGGGAATACATGAAACCTAATATGCTACCGGGAGGTCGGCATACGGCAAGGAAAATCTGGCTCTAAAAAGATGCTTTATTAAAAAAATTTGCAAAACAGATTACTATATCATTATAAAGATCTGTCACAGAGTACGTATCAGTACATCCTCTTATCTATTGGCCTATTAGCCAATTTTTGCTTCATGTCTCCCGCTTTGCATAGGAAGGAAGTGAATTTTTTTCAACTCCCTCCTGTTTTTCTTTTCTAATTAAATTTGTTGCGGGTTCCAAGACAGTTAAAAGCGTTTCCCGGGACTTCCCGAGGGTCAAACCTCGGTGTCTTATACGGAGACCGTTGTGGATCCTGTCTTACAGAAGTTACAGTGGTGGGAATGTGTGGTGGGATTAATCCCAAAGAAAAAAAAAACGATCTATCACAGAGTATTATATCATTTATGAATCAGTTCTTCGTATAATGTTGACGTATATTGATTAACGTTGAAATCGTTATACATTATTAGCTGTTGTTATATCAAATTGATTATCAAATGCCTATATGGCGGTTTTGCGTGTATAAAAAGAACTCCATTTCAAATAGCCGAATATAGACTGCGGCTTAAATAAAACAATCAACAGATTTGCCACAGCGAATGCACTTTTAAGCTCACTACTCACTAAACCGTAAGAAGTTTTTTTAAAGTACAATATCTGATATTAAGGAAATAATCCTTGTATTTTTGGGGATAAACATATAATTATCAGACAAAGAACAACAATTCTTAGATCGCACAAATTATTGTCCAGCGTAGGACTCGAATCCAAAGCACTAACATAGTAGCTTGGCATCTTAACGCAACCTGTCAGTCAAAGTCAAAAGAAAACTCATAAAAAATATATGAGTAACAATGAAATAATTATGAAAATAATATTTTCGTTCCAGTATCTAGATTTCTTTTAAATTAATTAATTAAGTTTTAATAGTATTGTTAAAGTATTAGGTTTTTAGTTATCAACATCCAAAAAACAAAGATCTTAAAAAGCATGAAGATTCTTAGGCGTTTTGTATTACTTGTAGTGATGTTTATTTTTATTCATTCGGTCAGCTATGGTCTAATTAGTTTTTTGTTTTTCTTTTTTAGCCAGCTAGGGTCTAGCCATAACCTATCCAACCGCTTGGGGCGACTTATTGGATTGGTAGAGCCTCTAAACATAAAAATGTTTTGTTGACAAAAAATATAACTAAATAATATCATCATCATCATCCTCATCTCCTACTCTTATCCCAATTACTTGGGGTCGATACAATATGTATTCTTCTTTCATAGTACATATTGTAAAAGATATTGGCAATAGTTTTATGACCGGCCGCCTGCCAGACGTCAACCCTCCTTGGGAATGTAATTGTTGACCAAACGCCATCAGTTGGAGTTGGCCCATGTCGTTATAAGGCTCTTAGTCGTCCTTTACGACATCCACGAGCAAAGTAATGGTTGGTAGTACTCGAAGCCGCTATCACACAGCATTTAAAAATATTTAACAATATAACTAAATAATATATTTTATGAATATTTTTAGAGGATATTGTATATATGTGACGTTGAAATTTATTTTAGAAAAACGTATGATTTATATTTACATTTATATTTTTAGTTTGAAATCTCTAGTTTGAAATCAAAAGTGCTATATATTCTAGAAAAAATATCGATAACAAGCTCTTTCTTTCTTTTCTTTTTTTGCTTGTAGCAATTAAAAAAAGGAATATTTTTTATTTTTTTTTATTTTTTTAAAGACACCCTTTTTTTTTTTCGCAAGGTGGGACCATGGATGTGGTCGCGCCCCGGCAAATCGGCCCGGAGTGACGGAAGAGGCGGCGCGCAATCCCATGGACCCACCCTGCAAACACCTCTCTTCGCCGTGCGAGCGGACCACCGGTACCCGATCTTTGTCTTCGGTGGCCAGGCTGAGCTTTACCTGCAATTCAAGAGTGTCTTAATAATGGGTGGTAAAGACACCCTGCACTAAGGAAATAATCCTTGTATTGCTGGGGACTTTACAAACATGCAATTAACGCAGACAAATTACACCCAGACTCAGAACAACACTTTGTGGTTCCCACAAAGTATTGTCCTGCGTGGGAATCGAACTCATGACACTGGCACGCCATCTGTGCAGTCAAATATGGGTAAATTATATTTCTACTATACTTCTCCCTGCCGAATATGAACTGCCTAAGTCATAAAATATGTACATCAATGCTAGAAAAGAAAATCTCGAAACGAAACCCTTTACCGGTCCATATGACCAACGTGGTATAAGTAAGTCGATTTCTCTCTCACTGTGAAGGAGGTTTGCGCTTAATTGATGATAATGTTATCTCCAATTACTTGATGAGAGATTATCGTCCTCCTGCTCTTCTTTCAATTGCTTCGGATCGACGCAATATCCTTCTTAAATTGGGCATATTACAAAACTTATTGGTTATAGTTTTATGATCGGCCGCCTTCCTGATGTCAACCCTTCCTTGGGAATATAATTCGACACGTTGGCCTCAGGTGGCGTTAGCCCAGATCGATATTATGCTCTTGATAGCTTTTAATGACATCACGAGCAAAATAAGGGTTCGTCGATGCTACCACACAGCAAATAGGGAACAGAGACGTGAAACTACAAAAAATAAAATCATGTTTTAAATTATTCCAAATGACAGCAGCTTGAATGCGGTAATTTCTACATAGTAAGTAACATCGTAAGAACATAGTCTAGAAAGATTTCTGAATGCATCGTGTGCACAACTGTACCAATTACTGGTGCGGTCGGACCCCGCGGAATATTTCCAAACTGACCGGACTCAGAGCGATTTTAAATTGAATTTTTGAGAATTACGACGACAATTTTCAGACTATCGCAAAACATACGGAACTAGATTTTGACCGGTAATACTAAAAATTGTAAGTTGATTTTAATGCGTATTTTACTTCAAATTACTGAAATTTTTAGCATTTAATATGCTTAATTATTTATAAATACCCGAATACGAAACGAAAAATTATGTCACAAGCGGGATTCGAACCCGTACCTATTGGGAATCCGGCCCAACCGTGCTGCCACTTAAACCATCGTGAACTATTTTAGAACATGCAGATTTCGCTTCATATTATATCTTACGTCTTCAAGTCGCGTATTTTGCTTGTTTTAAATAAAACTATAATATTATTGTATATGACTGCACAGATTGTGCAGTGATAATAGAATAAGCAAGCTACCGTGCCAAGTGTCTTGGATTCGATGCCCTCGCAGAGTAATACATTGTTCGATTCACAAGTTGTTGTCCTGAGTATGTGTGTAATTTTAACCTATAATTATGTAGTTGTAAAGTCTCCGGCAATACAATAATTATTATTTCCTTAGTGCAAACTCTTGCGTTTAAAAAAAAAGTTAAAGTAAAAAGAAAAGTAAAGTTATTTTTAAAATTTTATATATACAACTATACAACTTCGAGTTAGTCAGTTTTGTTTCTTTTATTTCTAGTTGCAAAGAGTGTAGTGGATTTTTATAACTCCTCTTATTTTTCGTATTGATGTAAAGATGCGAAAGGGAATGCTCCGATGGTTCGGACATGTGGAAAGAATGCTGAACGAACGTCTGGTTAAGAAGATATACAATGCGAAAGTGGAAGGATGTAGGTACCGGGGGAGACCGAGACTCACCTACCTAGACCAGATTGGTCACGTGCTGAAAGAAGGTGGAGTCAAGAGTCTCCAAAACCGGCGAGCGTGTATAAAGAGAATTATGAATGTTGAAGAAGCGAGTGAAGTATCCAAGGATAGAGTTCTCTGGCACTCTGTTCTCTCTGCCTACCCTGCAAGGGATATGGCGTGATGATATGTATGTATATGTATGTATGTATTTTTCTTTTCTAATAAAATTTGTGGCGGATCTCAAGACATTTAAAAACATTGCCAGAGTTAATCTTAAAACATAAACAATTTCAAAAACAGTATTAAAACTGCCTATATCTGCTGTATAGTGGCATACTATTTACGTCATAGTACTTTCAATTCCAGAGACTGATGATTGACGAATGATTCCTAAGTTCACTTCAAGATGGAAAATCCTTCAGGATGTTATGTTAAATGACAAGAAAAAACAAGGGTAAGAATTAATTTCCATGCAAGATGATTCTGTGATCCATACATGTTTATTATTAAAATGAGTATAATTTGTGCAACAAGCATTTCTTTTTAGTATGTATTATTACTTTAAAAAAATATGGCTTTTTTATACCTTTTTTAATTTACACTAAAATATTACACTGAAAAACATCTACTATAGACTAAAAATAATAATAAAAAAAATTGTTTCCAAAACGCATTAGCCCGTATGTTTTCATATATCCACCTCCAATTTTCGTAGTAAGAAGTGCCCGTACCTACATACATTTATCTACGTTCGAAATTACAGTTCTGCCAGTTCGATGTTTGGAAAAATGGTTTTAGAGATGCACCGCTGCTGTATTTACGTTTGGTACGGACTTCGAAATATCTGAAATGCCAATTTTGCCGACTGATATTAATTGAATTTTTCGTATGGATTTGATTGAGGCTCGATTTTAGTAATAAAATACACGTTAATTCCTATTCATGAATCTATGTTGATTATGCCTATGGCCTATGCTAGCTTTTATATAATTTTAAAGTAACAGCTGAATTATTTATTATTTAGAATAATATTTTTACATGAATGGTCATATCGAGGATGTAGCTACCATTGCCCATGGGAGGTTAACCATTTGTATCACATAAGCATTTTCACCATTCAAGCTCGACGGGCTCACGCATCAGTCTTACCTTCGATTCCACGAGGTAGGTTTTCTTCGTAGGTGGTGGGCTGGACACATGTCATACATTCCATTCTGGGCGACGAAAGGGCGGCGCGTGGCCCCATGATCCACCGTATTCCCTCCACATCGCCATTATTCAGGACTCCCTTACCTTCGCCATTAGGCGAACTATATATTAATATAGTATTAATTCACTAACATTAAATTGAATGATTCCTTTATAAAAATATTGCTACTAAATTTCCTTCCCTCATCTTCTGGAGAGAGGGCTTAAGTCCAAAAGTAAAACGTATGTAAACTAAGCTTGATACGAACCTTACCAAAACTGAACATTATAATTTTTTGCATATAAATAGTTAAGGATATAGAAAAGTACATAAGGTTACTTAGAGATAGAAAAATTAATTTAAATGCCTTCATAAAAACGATGCCATGGACAAAGCTAGCATAAGATATTCCCATATACCAATAAAGTATCTGAATTAAAAAGTCAAATAAAATGAAAACTTTGTTCCCCCCTTGTTTTTCGTTAGCAAATAGTTCAAGAACTTGAACTTGATTGTTACCACATAAAAATAAATTTCCAACATTATTTTGTTTGGAATTGTGTAAAACTTCGCTGAGGGTATTGAGTTAAATGGGTAAGGTCCTTGAACCCGTGTAACCGGACCCCTTTTACGGAGACCTAAAAGGGTTATAGCGATGAGGGTTTTAAGTGAATACCGCAGTGTTTATGAGATTGTGTGTTAGCCCTATAAGTCCCTATAGAACTTAGGAAAAATGTCTAAATTGAATTATAAATATTGAAGACACGAAAATACCAAAATCTATTTTGTCTACGAATCTCTATTTAAAAGAAACAAGGAATTGCGATCTAAAAATTGGGGATATTAATATAAAAAACCGGCCAAATGCGAGTCAAACTTGTGCACAAGAGTTCCGTACCATTATCTATAAAAATGGTCGAGTTTTTAAAATCTGTTATCAATATTGAGTAAAAATGAGAAAATCAAATTTTTTGTATAGGAGCCCTCTTAAGTATTTATTTTATTCTGTTTTTTAGTATTTGTTATAGCGGCAACAGAAATACATCATCTGTAAAAATTTCAATTGTCCAACTATCACGGCTCATCAGATTAAACACTGGTGAGATAGACAGGCGGACGAATAGACGTAAATCGGGGTCTTAGTAATAATCTCCCGTTTTACTTTTTGGGTACAAACCCTAAATATATAGATAATTCTAAACGGCTCATGCAAATATTTTGTACCATTAATAGAGGACTCAGTATGACTGCAATTTCGTAACGTTATGTTTGTACATTTTAGTAACAATATCTCTGTTCTCTCTGCCTACCCTGCAAGGGATATGGTGTGATGATATGTATGTTGATGCGTGATGGTTTGTATGTATATCTATAAATTTTAAAAATCTGAAGGTATCAATTGGCAATAGATAGTGTCATCCTCATCATCATATTCGTCACGAATATACGTTTCATTCCTAGGCTCGAACCTAGGTAGGGTTAGGTAGGGAGGTCCCTGTGGAGGATCATAGCAGAGAGAAAATAAACATACTATATCACGCTGGTCAAGCGGAGTAAAGTACCTACACAGAGTTTAATTTCGAATATATCTTCTTTTGATAGATGATATTTAAGTTTTACAACTCTTAGGGGCATGACAGCCAGTGATAAATTGTATTCTTACCCAGTGACCATACGGAAGATGCAGGCAATAATGGCGTGTTAGATATTTATCATACTAGGTTATTTATAAAAACTTGTTTACGAGAAAAATATAATCACACGTGGGATTTTATTAAACATTTAAAAAAAAAACTGGCTTGTTAAATATTAAATCTTAATAATTTACATAAATGAGTCATATAATAGTTTAAAACAATTTTAAAAATTGGAGTATTGGATCGGAAAAATATTGTAAACATTTCACCGATAGATGGCGTAGTAGTAGTAGTACATACTCCATAAGGCTGGCAAATATGGGCGACAAATTCAACCTTAAATATTACACATACATATCATCACGCGATATTCTTTGCAGGGTAGGCAGGGAGAACAGAGTGCCAGAGAACTCTATCCTTGCATACTTCACTCGCTTCCTCAACATTCATAATTCTCTTCATAGACGCTCGCTGGTTTCGGAGACTCTTGACTCCACCTTCTTTCAGTACATGACCGATCTGGTCTAGGTAGCTGAGTCTCGATCTCCCTCGGTACCTACATCCTTCCATTTTCGCATTGTATATCTCCTTAACCAGGCGTTCGTTCGGCATTCTTTCAACAAAGTTTCCTTTAAAATTTATATATTCCTCTTGGAAATATATAACACTATAAATCAATATTATGCATAACTTTGTTGCCAATAATCGAATCGAATATCAACATTAAAACTTCTTATTCACATTACACAATTCGAAGTAATAACAACCTTTGTCTAAGATCATTTCAATAATATCCTAAGTTTAATAGCAACATTTCACAGGCTCCAGGCAGTAATAAAATTTAACGTGTCGTTGCGAGTTCTCTGAGTTCACCCAAAATTTATTGCGAAAACTTTTTCGGGCAATCCATTTGTTAATCTCAAGTGCGTATTCTGTTGCTTTTGAAAAATAACGACGAATATGTTTTGCTTTTTCGTTGAAAGTTTATGATAACTTTTGGGTATAGTTTTTATCAACGGTACCAGTATATGGTACAATAAATTTTAATGAAAACTAACTGACCACATAGATATGGCTTTATATACGTTTAAAAATAACCTAAAACTGAAACGCAACGCATCGTATAGTGTTCAATTGTAAATCTGAACTACCCACTAAATATTTAATCAAAATGTGTATAGGAATTCATTCTCATGCATATAAAATACTTAAATAGAGATTTTGACAATTAATTTATATATACCTGACATAATTATCATCATCAAACTGATTTTCCCCAAAGCTGGCATCAAACCTCTTCTGAAATAGGAGAGAAATTAATCGTGCTATATCATACTGATCATATTTCCTTGCGGTGACGGAGTAAGAATACTATTCACCACCCCATATCTTATCCGTGGGTGATCGTACGAGACGACAAAGGGATATAAAACGCATATAACATCTATGCGATAGAAAGAAAATTCAAAACAAAACCCTATACCAACACGTCTGACCAGCGCGGTATAGTAGATTAATGTCCCTCCCATTACGGAGGAGGCCCGAGCCCAACAGTGGGATATTTATGGGCTGTGATGATGATGATGATGATATCATACTGACTATACAGGTTGGTGAGTTTATTTTGAGTTTACCATCTATTGCAAAGTTTATTTGCATTATTATATCCCATTGATGACTTTTGCAATACCTATGGGTAAAGGAAAGCATGATTTTTCTCCATCAACACGAGAAAAATATATTTGTAAATATAAATTTATAAATATTAACGAAATTACGCGATATTTTTTATATATAATATATAAATATACATACTTTCCTAATTACCATTAAAATTTTCAAAATGTGCTGTAACCGTTAGCAATATAATAACACAAATAAAATGGAGATATTTAATATATGTACGAACAAGCTTAACTCGGCATTTCATTTTTAGTGTTTTTTTTTTAGAATATATTTATATTTCTTTTTTCTTTTATTGCTTATGATGGTAAACGAGCTAACAGTACACCTAATGGTAAGTGCTACTGCCACCTATGAGCCTCTGCAATACCAAGGGTATAGCTAGGCCTCTGCCTACCAATACAAACCCCAAATCCACCACAGTCGGGCTTCCGACTCTCTCACTGATCGAACAAAATGCAATAGCACATTACCATTACCCAGTTACTCATTACGTTGATCTTCTGCGAGAGAGTAGTACTACCCCGGACGGACCGGCCCAAACTACTTGCAGTTTCGATTATTATTATAATATATATATATATATATATATATCTAAATATATATATATTATATATAACATCTAAATATATATATATTATATATAATATCTAAATATATATATTATATATATATATATTTAGATATTATATAAATAATCGGAACCGCTGCTGTTTGAATTAGAAATGTTCGATTGCCTAACTGAGCTATATCTATCCTCAATGACAACAGCCGAATTTGCCTTTATATTCTAATAGTTTTTAACCAACAATAGCTTTTCTCGTTGATGGAAGACACTTAAAAACTATATTTTCTATAATTGAAACCTAGCTAGACTGATTTATCAGCCCCTGAAACCGCCTGCATGTTAAATTTCATGGAAATCACTGGTGCGGTTTTGGAAATATATAAATATAAATAGCTACAAGAATTCCTTGTTTAAAGCCATTAGATTTGTCATTTCAATATCAGTCGTCATATTCTTAGAGATGGTTAATATTGGTGGACACCATCACACGGAAAATGCATCTTTATATAACTGTAAATAAATAAAAAATATTATACCCGACAGAAAAGGTTTTTAAAAAAATATAATTCTTCACTTATAGTGTATAGACTGTACAGATTTTCTTGACTCTCTACAAATATATCTTTCAAATTATAAAAAAAAACTATCTCAACAAAATAGTTTTAGACGTTTATGAGTTAGAATATTCCAGACCAAGACAAAGATACGATTACACAAGCCAAACATTTAATATCATTTTTGTTACGTCGATAGTTGTAAACTTGATAGAAAGCAAAACATAAAACTAACATTTCGTTGTCATTTCCCGTGACCTATATACACCAAACCAATTAGTAAAGATAGACTAGTGCATGTGTTGTTTTTCGAAATTTTTATTGATAAAAAGGAAAATATAACATTTTTAATTAAGCATTTACCTATATAGGATCATAATATATAATTTATAAGCTAATATATATCATAATATATAAATATATAATTATAAGAATACATCAGCTAACTAAGAGTAAGGACGGACTGGCGATTATTCCGCCACCCACAGAAAGGCCGATACTGAAAGTGTAACAAGAATTTGAAAGTGTGACAAGAAATTGGTACCGATCCTTAAGCAATGTGGAGGGAACACGACAGATTTTGGGGCGCACGCCCTTTCGAAGCTCTGGACGATAGAAACAGAGTAGTGTCCAGCCCATGAACGCGGTCGCCGCCTTCTACGTGACTATTATCTCGCAGAAGGAGGCGGCAGAACGAGTCCGAGAGGATATCCTGTACGGAAACTCGGACCGCCGCCAGCGCATTGGGCGGCGCAGGCCCAAGTACCCGCGCCTGATGCCGCCGTAGCCGAGGCAGCGGGTGTCCTGACTCGGGATTAGTCTGGTCGCCCGGAGTGAGGCCATATTGCGTGAGGACGATGCCCTGACGTCAAGACTTATTGGTCGAGATGGCAGGGCGTCGACTAGAGAGGATACCCGTGAGGGTAAACCGCCGGGTGGGCCACCCAACACAAGGACCGGGTTCCGGTGGCACACTCGCGCGGCGTTGATAGGTACGTTGAAGGGCGGGTCTATGGGATCGCACACCGTTATTTCTGTCGCCTCGGACGGAAATACCCACACTGTACCCCGCCGCCAGAAAAATAAAACAAAATCCCATAGCCTGTGAAAAACGGGCAAAAAAATACTTCTCATTTATTAATCGACATTAATAATCCTTTCATACAAGCAAAAATCGTAATGCATTATTACTACCACCAGACAAAATATATTTAAAATCTAACATTTTATGTATAATATTTACAACCGACAAATAACACTCCGCGGTCGAAATGCGATCTCTGCGGAAAATCTGTGGAGTTAGGCTGACCGACCGTATTCGTAACGACGACGTAAGAGAGCGAGTAGGTATGAAAGAGAGTATTGGTGTAAAGATGCGAAAGGGAACGCTCCGATGGTTCGGACATGTGGAAAGAATGCCGAACGAACGCCTGGTTAAGAAGATATACAATGCGAAAGTGGAAGGATGTAGGTACCGAGGGAGACCGAGACTAACCTACCTAGACCAGATCGGTCATGTACTGAAGGAAGGTGGAGTCAAGAGTCTCCGAAACCGGCGAGCGTGTATGAAGAGAACTATGAATGTTGAGGAAGCGAGTGAAGTATGCAAAGATAGAGTTCTCTGGCACTCTGTTCTCTCTGCTTACCCTGCAAGGGATATGGCGTGATAATATGTATGTATGTGTATGTAAATAACACTCCAGTTATGTATAATCGCCTGTATTTGTCCAAAAGGGGTAAGCACAAGGTTAACACATATTTCATTATCATCACCATCTCAGCTTATCTGTCCATCTGTCATCCCGCTGTTGGGCTCAAGTCTCCTTCGTAATAAGAAGGAGATTGATCTACTATACCACGCTGGTCAGACGTGTTGATCTAGGGTTTTATTTCAAGCATTCCTTCTGTTGCACAGATATTATATGCGTTTTATATCACTTAGTCATCTCTTACGTCTCCACGGGTAAGATAGGGGATGGTAAATTGTATTCTTACTTCACACTGTAAAAGAAAATACATATCAATGAGACAATATTATATACACAGAAATTACAACAATGACAATTTTATCATAATAAATCGTAATGATAATTTGCATACATAAAGTCCATCAAAATACATGAGCAAAATCAGAATTCAAAAGTAATTTGCAGCAAATTATAACTGGAATCAAGGCATGTATAACTCCTTGACTTCATAATGAATATGTATGTTGAGTTAATATGTGTTTACGTGATTAGCATAATACGCGACTGTTTTACGCATCGGCTGGTAACTTTGATTAGTTGAAAACTCATAAGCATGTAATTATGAGAAGGTATTAGAGTAGAAGTGCTTGATGAAGATAGGGCAGAATCATTATAAGTGTATCATCATTCTTCTACTCTTATCCTAATTACTTGTGGTCGATATAGTATATACTCTTCTTTCATAGTACATATTGTAAAAGTTATTGGCAATAGTTTTAAGACCGGCCGTCTGCCAGACGTCAACCCTTTTTGGGAATGTAATTGTTGACCAAACAGCATCAGATGGAGTTGGCCCAGGTCGTTATAAGACTCTTAGTCTTCTTTTACGACATCCACGAGCAAAGAAACGTGTGTGTGTGTCTATAATGTGTAAAAATTGTCGGGTAGATGGCACATGTCCTTGAGAATTGAATATCCTACAATAGTTCACGGTGGTGTAAGTAGCAGCACGATTGGGACGGATTTCCAATAGGTGTGAGTTCGAATCCCACTTGTGACAATTATTTTTTGCTCCTAATCGGATTTTTATTGGTCAGTATATGTTTTTTTTCTCTCTCGTAGAAGGTTTATATGCCATCCACATAGAAATAACTCACCACTAGGTAGCGCTGAGATATATCGACATCTACAAATAAACGAACGGGTTGGATTTTTCTAGTTTCCAATAAAAATGAAGATTAATTTCTGTGTATACTAAAAACAAGAGATAAGATAAATAAGATAAGATGAGATATAAGATAAGATAAATACTAAAAGTAGGTCTGAGAGAGAGTATTGGTTTAAAGATGGGAAAGGGACTCCGATGGTTCGGACATGTGGAAAGAATGCCGAACGAACGTCTGGTTAAGAAGATAAGTTAAGAAGATGCGAAAGTGGAAGGATGTAGGTATCGGGGGAGACCGAGACTAACCTACCTAGACCAGATCGGTCACGTACTGAAGGAAGGTGGAGTCAAGAGTCTCCGAAACCGGCGAGCGTGTATGAAGAGAATTATGAATGTTGAGGAAGCGAGTGAAGTATGTGAGGATAGAGTTCTCTGGCGCTCTGTTCTCTCTGCCTACCCTACAAGGGATATGACATGATGAAATGTATGTATGTATGTACTAAAAGCAAATTCATATTAAAATATAAAACTATCAAGACAAAGTTTACAAATTATTTCACACGTCAAGTCAGCTATATTTCACGGTTAAATATAACCGAAGTAAGTTTATTATAACAAGATATTTTCATATTTCCCGCGCGCTCTAACAACGCGAAATGATGCCACGGGTACAAAGTATGAAGTCTCGGACTTAGATAAATATAGATTGGTACAAGTGATAAGCTTTAAAAAATATTCCTTTCTATAGATATGAACATAAAGTGAACAAAAGTAATTATTTTGTACTATCCGCAAACATTTTACATACATATACATATCATCACGCCATATCTCTTGCAGGGTAGGCAGAGAGAACAGAGTGCCAGTGCCACATTTTGCTAATACAATATCATGTTATCAATTTTGTAATTTTAAATATGCTCATTTTAAACGATCACTGATTTTTTTTTAATATTCTTTAAAGTAATAGAAACAAAATTTCAATAATAAAATGAAATATTAATATTGCAATATTAATATAATTTTGTCTAAGAGATCCGTATCTGCGTATGTGAACTGAAGAAGTATTATATAACTCTAATTATTTTTTATTACCATATTGAAAACCTTAAAAAATAATATGCAGTATTTGATTTTTATTTTATATATACAACATATAAAAAAAGTCCACCCATGACCATGAATGCTGTAAAGTGTTCGAAACGTCAGGAAATTAAAAATAAAATACAAACTCGATAGAACTCGTAAAAACAGTTTTATTTCAAATATTTACATATTATTTTATATTAATTTATTAATTATTAATCGCATAAAAATCAGAGATTATTATAATATATAAAAATTTGAAATCATCAATTATATTTTTTTACATTTGCAAACAAAATTAAACAAAATACGTAACTGATATAAATAATTGAAGTTTCTAAATTACTATTGAAAATAAATCTTAAATAAATCAAAAAGGTTTTTATCTCAATAAAGTCGCTAATGCGTTTGAATTACGCCACATCGTTAAGAAAGTTATGCGGTGTATTCATACCAGTTTACTGGCAACTTTTAACTGGCCAGATGTGGCTCAGCCTTCGGGGGGTATGAATCTGATTTGCTTTCAGATTAATACGCCAAGGGAAACTTTTTTTTTATTTTACAGCAAATGAACGTTCAAGTTCGAAAGCGTTCGTTCGAAAAACGTTTTCGTAAACGAACACTCAACAAAAGTTTAACATTTACAAAATTATTTGTTAATTTTAAATTAATAATAAAGCTAATTTTAATTATTGTTTACTTTTCAAATTAGATTAACATTACAGTTTTGAAAATAAAACTTATCTATTTCTAATGTTTACGCGAGTATTACATATTTGATATAAAACAATTTTACTGATTCTATCTCGTTTATATTTTATTCTTAATTTCTCGACGTTTCGAACATTTTACACAGTTCATGGTCACGAGAGGACTAAGGTGTCTCACGCCCAACAAGTCATCGTTATTACAGAGATTTATATCTATCCGCTACAGTACCAATTATTAGATTAGTATCAGTTATTAGACTGTGGGTGAAAATTTATTTCAAATATTTTTACAGGTTTTATCTCGATTGTATATGATTTTTAAAATCGCAACTTTCGTTCAAGGTCAAGGTTTATAAGTGTTATAATCGCGTAAATGTCAGAAATTTTGAAAATTATTTAAAATATTTAAAGTTATTCCGTGTTGTGATAGAATTAGAATACAATTCACACACTTTTATCCATGGTTGTTTTAAAAGACGACTAAGCGATATAAGATGCATATAATTAAGAGTAGGAAAGTTTACCGTCCTAGTATAATATACATACATATCATCACACCATATCCCTAGCAGGGTAGGCAGAGAGAACAGAGTACCAGAGAACTCTATCCTTGCATACTTCACTCGCTTCTTCAACATTCATAATTCTCTTCATACACGCTCGCCGGTTTCGGAGACTCTTGACTCCAGTATAACGATATATATCCACTTCTAGTACAACGCTAGTCAGTTTTCCTAGTAGGTCAATTTCCTTTTAATTGTGGACCACGCTGTTGACGGTTCTCTATCTACAGCCGGGGTCCGGTCCGTCCGGGGTAGTACCACAATCTCGCAGAAGATGACGTCTGAGTAATGGCAATGTGCTTGTGCACTTTATTCGGTGAGCGTGAGAGCCGGAAGCCCAACTGGGTGGGTTCGGGGTTTGTATTGGTAGGCAGTGGCCTAGTTTTAAATTTGGTATAGCAAAGGTCCATAGGCGGCAGTGACATTTAACATCAGGTGTGCTGCTTGTTCGTCTGCCACCACAATCAATAAAAAAAAGAGGCAACTTGAGCCCAATAGTGGGTCGTAGAAGAGCTAAAATTATGATCATCATCATTACCTTGCTCTTATCCTCATCACTTGTATTCGATGCAATATGTCATCTTCTTCCATACAGTCCTATCAGACATCATCTCTGCAGTCACTCCCCGTCTATCCATGCCATACCTCACGCAGTCCATGAAAGAGCTGAAAATAAGATAATGATTTAAATTTATTTTCTTCTTCTTATATATTGGCAATCAGCTACATATACGAGCTATTGGTGCCAGTGTCAAGTTATAAATATTTTAACGTTTTTAGTCTTTCAAGTTAGTCATTGTCTAAGTCAAATTGTCACCATTAACAGTGCAATGGCCACACTGTTAATGGTATCTTGTGGGAATTTTGATGGAAAACGAAAACGTTGTAAAGCATATTCACTACATTCCCAGTAGTTCCGCCACTTTATATTACATAAAATGCCATTAAAATTATCTAATATAACACATTAAAACACTAAGATATCGAATATAATACAAGAGCACCACATGACGTTTTCAAATTCGCGTCAAAAGTTCAAATTTATTTTCTTTGAGATATTAATGCAGTATTGTACTTAATAAATGAAGTCTTCCAGTTCAGTTAATCTTAATAAGTAATAAGTATCTTTTTGTTTTCGAACGTTATTTGTATCAGGAAAACAACTTATCAAAAGAATATCTACACCACAATCCATCATTTGGTCGTATAAACATAATATTCCTCCAAAGTTTTTAGTTTTATCCTGATAAAACTATTCGTAGATCGTCAAGTTTATAGAGTAGCATCGATTCTTTTATAGAATTCGTAGCTGTGACGTGAAACATTGTGCAGTGACCAACTTTTCATATAAATTGTGTTTTTCTTTTTCTTTTTTTTTTTTTTATTGTTGATGGTGGCAAACGAGAAAGTAGCTTACTGCCCGTCCATGCATCTTTGATATAGCAGTAGTATTTTTCGATCACTATTACACTACCATTTGTTTCTATTAATTGAGATTTTAATGCTGAGAGATTAGAATAAAAAGGATATGTGCAAACAATATTATCTTAAAAATTAAACTAAACTGAAAATCAACCATGTAGTTTACTTCTATTTTCCATTTTTTTTTTCTTCTTATAATGCTAACTCGGACACTGTAATAGAAAAATATAATCGTTCGTGGTTATATACTTATGTATTTGGCCTTTTTTACACTTAAATATGTGTAAAATGTAGACTGTGGAGATGGTGTAGTGTTTAAGATACCAACCTATCGTGCCAAGTATCGTAGTTTCGATTCAAAGTTAGGAAAATATTTAATGCGATACAAAAATTGTTGCTCTGAGTTTGGGTGCAATTTGCGTCTGTTAATAATAAACGTTTTTAAAGAAGGACTATTTAAATTATTGAAATTTAGCATTTAATATGCTTAATTATTTATAAAACCCGATTACGAAATGGAAAATGATGTCACAAGCGGGATTCGAACCCGCGCCTATTGGGATTCCGGTCCAATCGTGCTGCCACTACACCACCGTGACTAATTGTAGGACATGCAAAGGACTATTTACTAACTGCAGGATGGTGTCGTTCAAAAATAAATAAAACTTTGCAAATCAGGGGTTTAGCTAGGCTGCTGCCTATCCAGAAAGTTGGGCTTCTGGCTCTCTCGCTCACCAAACGAAGCGCAAAAGCACATAGCCACTACTTAGACGTAGATTTTTTGCGAAAGTGTGGAGTATCGGAGTAGTAACCATAGACGGATTGGACCACGGCTGTGGGCAGAACACTGTCAGCAGTGCGGTCCTATCACTATTAAATTTCTCGTAGTAATTATAACCAGAGGAAGTTGTAATTGGCAGAATAGCGAACAACACTCTCTTATAAAACTTTTTAAAGTAATTATAATAAGAGCAAGCTGTAATTGACAAAATGGCAAACAGCACTCTCTTATAAACCTAACTACCTAACTAACGTCGATAGTAACCATCTGTCAAGCAAAATAAGTTTAGCATGATACCTATTTGGAGGTATGCTCTATTGATATTAAGCTGATATTAGATAGGTGATCATCTCTTATAATTCTTCCAATCATTTTAAATCTAATAAGATATATGTACTAAAAAAAATACTAGTTTCTTCATAATATTACATGACAATATTTAACAAAAGTTGAAACTAATTTAACAAACAAATAATAGTTTCTATAAGCTTTGTCTTAATTAAATATAAAAGAGAAGAACTTATTTCATAGCCAGCCTTTAACCAAAACCTTTGAGTAGAGAATTCAAGTTAATACCGTTTAAAATATTTAAAAAAAATGGTTGTTTATGACATAAAGACCATCACTATTAAAAAGAAAAATCCAAATCCTTTAGATAATTCTATTACTTTAACCAATCAAACCCTTTCATTTGATACGAAACTGAATCTTGTAATCAAAACTAAGTAAACCAAAAAGCAAACAACAGACAAAACGAATAAAGACAGATTAGAAATAGATTAGAAAAAATAAACAGCAAACCTGAAGATAAATTATAGTATAGTAGCTGATAATGTTCTTTTCTCTGTGAAGGAAATTTATGCTCAATACTTAAACGTATGTATACAATAAGGAAGATATAGCTGTGTGGTAGCGGCTACAAATACTACCAACCCTTACTTTGCTCGTGGATGTCGTAAAAGCCTTATAACGAACAACTCCATCTGATGCCATTTGGTCAACAATTACATTCCCAAGGAGGGTTGACGTCTGGCAGGCGGCTGGTCATAAAACTACTGCCAATAACTTTTACAATATGTACTATGAAAAGAAGAGTACATATTGTATCGACACCAAGTAATTGGGAAAAGTGTAGGAGAATGATGATGACAATAAGGAAGTTCATTTTAGGTCCTCCACGTATGTGAGAGGAACAATCGTGAAAACATACAGTAGAAGACTATAATGTTTTCAGGTGAAATGGATGCAACCTGTCACGGTGTCGAGTTATACGGTGGCAAAACGTTAAAGGGTACCACATTAACTTTTATCCACAGACCACCGTACATTGTTGGTACCACTTTAACTATTTAAATCAAATAGTTTCTCAGAGTACACACTCGCACACGCACACGTGCACAAACACGCACACGCACACGCACATGCCCATGCCCATGCACACGCACCCGCGCCCGCGCACGTGCACTCACGCACGCACGCTCGCACGCATACATGCACGCACGCACGCTCGCACGCACGCACGCACACACACACACACACACACACACACACACACAGTAATACATTTGATCAACTGATTGGAGATCACAGATGCTACAAGATTCCTAAAAAATGTTGCACTCCATCCCTACCTTTCATAAACGGTTTTTGTGAATTCCTGTTGATAAGTAATAAATACCGACTCATTTTATGTCTAACTCATCACCATGATAATACTACCGTACTGCTTACACACACGATATGTATAAATATAATTAAAATAATAAACTGTATTTTGTAAATTTGCGCCATAAGGTTAACCCTCAATTACGTAATCATATCGTCTCCAATTTCAAGAAAATATGATTAATCTGGATGCCCAATATTCGTCATACCCTTTTCAACTTAGGGGTTGGGTAATAGGATATTTCAAATTTGTATGCCTCTCAGGGTCAACTAGTATAGCTTTAGGTAGGTCATTATATGGTTTCAGTTCTAGGAAACATGTCTTGGATTTTCTTCAAATAATATGATACCTTTTCAAATAGGGAAACACCATAATCGCCACTATTAACAGATGGTTTGACAGTTGTATTTGGTATGATAAGCTGTCTGTGCTAATGATGATATCTCAGCCAGATTTATCATTACTATAAGAAGGTGGGATAATCCCACATTATATTTGAAAGTCCGATAATACGTAATGAAATGACTATGAGTATTATATACAGCTCAGGTAAGCGCTTATAATATGATACATGATTTTTCTTCACTAGATTCAGAAGGCAGGCAAAGAAATAAGCTATAAAAGATTGAATTTATCTTACCATATTTAATCTTACCATATGAGCTGTGTGGTAGCGGCTTCGAATACTATCAACCCTTTACTTTACTCGTGAATGTCGTGAGACTAAGAGTCTTATAACGACCTGGGCCAACACCATCTGAAGCCGTTTGGTCAACAATTACATTCCCAAGGTGGGTTGACGTCTGGCAGGCCGCCGATCATAAAACGATTGCCAGTAACTTCTACAATATGTTCTATGAAAGAAGAGTACATATTGTATTGACCCCGAGTAATTAGGATAAGAGGAGGAAAATGATGATGATCCAATCTTACCAATCAATCAATAGAAATCGGATCAATTCTAATCAGTTTTTTTTATGATAGTAGTTGTCGTTTGTTCTAAGAAATAAGGATCGTTGTATTCTTTCTCCATTACCACACGGAAGTAATATTTATGTAATTGAAATTTGATAAAAACAGCGTGTTTTGGCTCAGTTATACTCCATAAATTGAAAGCTTAGGAGATTGAATTTTTCCTTGCCACATTAAATTTTCTATCAGTATAATCACAATATATAAAAAATCGTTCTATTTAAATTTTACTTTAAAACTTACGCTTCTGATTGCCTTAGGCGAATTATACTAAAGAAACAAATTCCTGTTTTATTTTTCAAACTATATTCGTCGCTTGACATTTAAGGTAATGTCTCTATTTCATTTAGCTCATCAATTGAGAAGCGAATTTAGGTTAGAGTCGACAGCGATTGTTTAATGTTCTTTGTCTGATAAATGTGACACATTTAATCTTTTATATATATTTCTTTTATTTAGAGTAAATCCAAACTCTGCAGCTTATGCAATAATAATTAAGTTAGATATTAGAGTAAAATATATATAAGGTGCACCTGTCTTTTCATTTCACATTCCGCGTCGGAGACTCGTAGCGTACGGACGTGCGCTGCCCGCTCTCCCACTCGCGCTCTCACTCGCACCCGCGCCCTGCGGTCGTGCGTTCTCGTGTTTCGGCTCGCTCGTCGTGCCGTCTCGCTCTCTCGCGTTCGTGCTGTTGCAATTCGCGGAACTCCGAAGCGCTGCAGTGTACTCAAGTCTGGAAGCCGCAACTCAAGACAGGAAGCCGCAACCGGTACGAGTGTGTCGCGCTACGGCTGCCTGAACCGCGCTGCGGCTGCCAGACCGTCGAGTCGCCGCGGAGCCGCGGAGATTCCAGATTGCAACACCCATCCAACGGATTTCTTGTCTTTCTGAAGACATAGAAATCCGATTTCTATTAGCGACATAAGTCCATTTGGCCCCTTCAGGGAAAAACCAACTTTGGTCCTCGGTTGAAACCTTACGGTGCCAACGAAGCCGAGTGAGGCAAGGCCCCGATTTGCCTGCCGAGCCCTTTTGGCGAAGGCTAACAATCGGAAGGGGTTAGAGCATCCGGCCTTGGGGGATCTCCTAGTCGGACCTAACCTACGGCATATCATCATTTTTCTGCGCGGGCCTAACAGCCCAAGCAGCTAGGGCCCTGTTCGCACAATAAGATCGGCAACAGGCTACAAGCTTAGGGCTCATTAATTAAGCACACATCCTCCCGACCTATACCCGGTTGGGAGGGAATATAGGTACACATCCCCGGGTCCACCCCCCGGGGAGTTAGTCGTTCCCCACGAAAATTTAATTCTCCCCGCGAATACTTTCTTAGCAGCCATGGCAGCTAAGAAAAGTATCACCATAGAGGACATCCTCTCCATCCCGGAGATCCAGGAGTCCCTCTTCCGACACTTCGGCACCAGCGACCTAACGATCGCGCCGCCAACCCACCCTTCACGCGCCCGCTCGCTGTCTCCACCAGCCACATCGCACCAACCGCAATTGCCGGTTATCGAGGTGGCGATGGAAACAGAAGAGCCGTCACCATCCCTAGCCTCCTCGGAAGCAGATGACTCTGCAACCGATGACAGTGACTTCATCGAAGTCCACTCCCGTAAGAGGCTTAAAAAGTCCTCCAATGACGGCCCTTCCAAGGCCGCTAAAATCCAGCCGACTGAATCGGCATCGACCCCTACTGCTACGGCCGCCCCGGCCACCCCAGTAGCGTCCTCCGCTCCTAAGCCCAGCCCGGCCCCTCAGGCCCCCGTCAAAACACTTGTTCCGCCGCCCCTATACATTAGGGACAAGGATAAGTGGTTGGCCATCCAAACGTGGTGTACCACACACCACGTTAACTACAAAGCGGCCAAGTCGACCCCAAATGGCATCCGGGTCGACCTGCGGTCCTCCGACGACCACCGCAAACTATCGAAGATGTTAGGGGATCAACAGATCCCCTACCATACTTATACCCTCCCCGAGGCCAAACTGTTACGAGCAGTAGTTCGTAACATGCCTCACGAAATCAGCACAGCAGAGATTCTCCAATCTCTGAAAGCTGACAATCTCCCGGTAGTAGAGGTACACCGCATGGTACGCGGTAGGGGAAGACTCCCCCTCAACATGGTTCTAGTATGCCTTTTAAATACCCCAGAGGGCAAAGGCATATATAAAACCACGAAAATATGTGGGCTCTCCGGTGTAACCGTTGAGCCACCATATAAAAATGGCAACCTGGCACAATGCCATAAGTGCCAGCTATATGGCCATTCGTCAACGAATTGTTTTGCGCGCCCTAGGTGCGTGAAATGCTTGGACGACCACCACACCAGCCAGTGTGCGCGCCCTAAGGACCACACACTGTGCAAAGAACCGCCAGCATGCGTTCTGTGCGGAGAGTCCGGCCACCCGGCTAACTACCGCGGCTGCCCACGTGCACCGAGGCGGATAGTCCGGCAGCCACCCAAGCAGGCCTTATATTACAATAAGGTCTTTGTCCCAGCCCCAATCCCTACCCACAACGCGTGGGCCCGCCCCTTGCTATCCAACAAGGAGGCTTTCCCAACCCTGCCCATCAGGCAGCCCAACCACCCGCCACCACTGGTATCACAAACCCCCAAACCGCCTACCGCTAGGCCAAACCCTCCCCCCGTGGGCCATACAAAGCCTCAAGGGACAAAAGCCGCGAAGCCGGTAGCCCCAGGCAACGCGCCTACAAAACCACCCCAGGGACTAGACCCGGACCTAGCCCTGGTGCTAAATTTCGCGAGTCTCATCAACCTTACGGAAATCCGCGAGATCGCAGCTGAGCTGAGAAGGAATGAAGGCAACAGCCTCGCCCTCCTCAACACAGCCGTTAGGTTCGCTCCCACCCTGGAGCGTCTCGGTTCCTTCAATAGCCGTTAATGGATAGACACACTCCCGGTAGAGTCAAACCACGACACCTAAAAATAGGGACATTCAACGCGTATAGCCTCGCCCTCAAAAGGGACGAAGTAGGCACATTCCTTCGGGACCACCAGCTCGACATCTTGTTGGTACAAGAGACGTTCCTCAAACCATACAACAGGGACCCTAAAATTGCGAACTATAACATAGTTCGTAACGATAGGACAACCTCTACTATGGGTGGAACGCTCATCTACTACAAGAGATCGCTGCACTGCACACCTATGGATCCGCCCCCTTTGGCGTACATTGAAGCCTCCATCTGTCGGCTAGCCCTCACCGGCCATCAGCCGATAACCCTTATATCCGCATACCTGTCTCCTGACAAGGACACTCTTCTAGTCGAGAGCGATCTCAAGGCCTTGCTTGACTTGGGTGACGCCGTCATCATTGGCGGTGATCTTAACGCCAAGAGCACCTCATGGAACTGTCTCAGTTCCAACAAGAGGGGCAGGGCTTTAGAGACCTACGCCGACCGATTGGGATATGACGTCATAGCGCCATTAGAGCCGACGCACTTCCCACACAACATCCTACACAGACCGGATATACTCGATATTGTCCTTCTCAAGAATATAAGCCTACGCTTATGTTCAATCGAAGTACAACACGAGTTAGACTCAGATCACCGTCCGGTGACTCTAGAGCTCGCCTCCCGCTCCCCCGACCCTTCAGGTCAAAACAACACCATGACAAGGATGACCACCAACTGGGCTCGATTGCAGAAAGGACTGCAATCAACATCCTCGCCCCACCTTGATCAAATTCCAAAGGACATTAGGTCCAAGGAAGACACCTCTCAGGCAATCGATTCCTTAACGAGTCACGTGCAGTCAATTATCGACGACTGCTCACGGCGGGTACCAATTACGAGCGATCGTAGATGGCACCTGCCGGACGACGTCCGTGACCTGTTAAGACGCAAGAACGCCGCTACCCGCGCTTATGACCGATACCCTACGGAGGACAACCGCATTCGTCTGCGGTCCCTACAAAGGGAGGTCAAAAAAGCTATACAAGACATGAGACAGAGCAAATGGGACGCCATGGTTGAGGAGCTAAAGCCCTCTCACCAAGCCTTCTGGCAGCTTTCCCGCTCACTCAAAAAGGACATAGTGTCCACTCTCCCTCCTCTCAACCGACCAAACCAGCCACAGGCATTCATGGACGATGAAAAGTCCGAATGCCTGGCCGACTGTCTGGAACTTCAGTGCACGCCAAGCACACTATACCCCGACGACACAAATAATCACCGTACCATAAATAGTGAAGTGGAACGTCGTACCACTATCTCTCGCTCCTCAGAATACGACAACCCAGACGTACCTATCCCAGCAGTGACCAATGACGAGGTCAAATCTCTGGTCAAGGGTCTACACGCCAAGAAAGCCCCCGGTTCGGACGGTATCTCCAATAAAGTCATTAAGTTATTCCCTGCTCACCTCATTACCATTCTGTGCTGTATCTACAATGCAGCACTGAACAATAACATCTTTCCCTCGCAATGGAAAGAGGCCGTGGTAATCGGAATCCACAAACCCGGCAAGCGACGTACCGAACCCAGTAGCTACCGCCCGATAAGTCTACTAAAAGGATTAGGCAAGCTTTATGAGCGCATAGTCCTTAGCAGACTTAGATCATTCGCCGAGGATAACAACCTCATTCCAGACACGCAATTCGGCTTCCGTGCGAGGCACAGTTGCGTACAACAGGTCCACAGATTGGTGGAATACACAAGTGGTCAGTTCATGATGAACAGATACACCGGTGTATTATTCCTAGACGTAGCGAAAGCATTCGATAAAGTGTGGCACGAGGGCCTCATTCACAAGCTTTATCGTCTAAAGATCCCAGATTATTTAATTTTAATTATACACGACTACTTGAGTCACCGCAGCTTTCGCTACAGGGTGGAAGGTACGCTGTCTACCTCCCACCCCATCAAGGCCGGCGTCCCTCAGGGATCGGTCCTCTCCCCATTCTTATTTACGCTATATGCTAGCGATATGCCCCAGTTTAACAGAGTCCAAAAAGCGCTTTACGCTGATGACACCGCACTCTACTGTGCAGGCAGGACCCCGACAGCAGTAGTTAAAACTCTCCAAACAGCGGTTACCGCCCTAGCCAATTGGTTCAGGAAATGGAGAATCGAAATCAATCCAGAAAAGAGTCAGGCGGTCATGTTCACACGCAGAACTGCCCGTTCCTACTCTATAGACAACATCCCACCCCTCCAGCTATTTAGCAAACCTGTCTCCTGGAGCAGGCAAGCTAAATACTTGGGTGTGACCCTTGATGACCGACTTAGCTTCGCACCCCACATAAAGATTGTACGCGATCGTGCAGCCTTTGTGATGGGACGCCTCCACAGCCTACTCCATGCTAGGTCGAAACTACCCTTGAACAGCAAGGTCCGATTATACACCGCTTGCATACGGCCGATCATGACCTATGCAAGCGTAGTGTTCGCGCACACCAAGGCACACAGGATCCATAGGTTACAGACCTTACAGAATAGGTTCATGCGCCGAGCTACGGGAGCACCGTGGTTCATTCGTAACGTCGATCTTCACATCGACCTTGAACTGCCGACCATCAGGCAGTTTATGAAGCGGTGCTCCCAGAGCTACTTTGACTCTGCCACGACACACCCCAACCAACTAGTGGTCGGGGCGGCTTCCTACACCCCATCGCGCATCTCCAAAGTCCGACGTCCACGTCACGTCCTCAACGACGATGACGACGTTATTACGCTCGCCCAGACCAAAGCCTACGCCGCGCGCGAGGCCATCGCGCACAAACATCCGCGTTTCCGTCCTCGACGTCGAGGTACGAAAACACGGCGAGCAAAAATCACCGACCCCAAGATGGACACGTCCACGTCCACCTTACCCCCAGCGACGCCCCGAGCCGAGGCCCGTTCCCCACAGGGGGAGCCCTCGGGCGAAGTCGCCTAATTCACGTCTATCGGGTTGAGAGCCTTCGGGCTCGCCCGCAGTCCGGTTAAGCTGTAAAAGCCCCTTCGGCTAACAGCTCGCAGTTGGTATGTTTTAGTGGGTATTCAGTGTCCCCTTCAGGGCCTGTGAGTCCCACATACCCCGCCCGGGGCGGGTATGCGACAAATGCATTTTTAACCACTGCGTTACCAAAAAAAAAAAAAAAAAAAAAAAAAAAAAAAAAAAAAAAAAAAAAACTTTTCATTTCAGATAAGTTAGGAAGTGGAATGTACTCTTACCCCGTCACCACACGGATAATACCGTGTGGTGACGGGGTAAGAGTACATTTAACCACCCCCTATTTTACCCGTGGGTGATCGTAAGAGACGACTAAGAGATGAAGAATGCATATAGCATCTATGCAAGAGAAGGAAAACTCGAAATAAAACACTATACCAATACGTCTGACCAACGCGGTATAGTAGGTTAACTTCCCTCCCATTATGGAAGAGGCCCGAGCCCAACGGTGGGACGTATATGGGCTATGATGATGATGATGATGAAGGAAAAGGAATCTGTTTACATTTATATCTAATAGTAATGCGGAACAAACATTACTCTTTTTTAGCGGGTAAGTTGGCGTTTTTACTCCATTTATGTCCCAGCCTCATCCAAAATTGAAAAGAAATTAACCAATTATCCAGTATTTAGCAAATTAGTTGGTAAAAGGTTTATCACATTTCGTCACACAGCTTCGTCGTTCGACTTCGGAACGAATTGTCATATGTTCTATGAAATTGTCTTATTATATCAAATAGTAGTTATACTCAGCTCGGTAGAAACGTGTCAAGAGTAACAATTCTAGCACTGTCCCCTTTTAAGGAAGGCTATATAGGCTTATAGTAGTCGTTGATAGTCTATTGGAAAGCTGGATAAATAATTTTTTCAATTACTCATAGACATATTTCAGGACCTTTATACTTATTGTGCGTTCTTCGTCTTCTTCTCTGCTTATAAACATACAATTAACAAACATAATTTCTTTTTTTTATTGCTTATGATGGCAAACGAGCAAGAATCACACCTGAGATAAGTGTTACTTCTGCCCACGTAAGTTCGCAATACCAAGAGTATAGCTAGGCCGCTGCCTACCAAAATAAAGCCTAAACGCACCCAGTTGGGCTTGTGGCTCTCTCGCTCACTGAACGAAGCGCAACAACACATTGCCATTGCTCAGACGTCGATCTTCTGCGAGAGTGTGGTACTACCTCTGACGGATCATCCCGCAGCTGTAGACAGAAAACTGTCAACAGCGTGGTCCTACCTCTACTAAACAGATAAAAATACGATCCAGATTTAGAACAATCATTTGTTTATGAATAATATAATGAACTTTTATGCATATATATATTAATTCAAATTTAAATTAATTTATTATGCATAGACCCTGCGAGGGCACTTTACATATTGTCAGTTTTAACATTTTAAAATTAATACAATAAACTACCACCGGATCGGAAGTAGACCACTACTGAGAAGATCCGGCAAGAAACTCAGCGGGTTAATCTATTATTGTTATTTCTTTTCAATATTTTTTTTATAAAAAATAAATATATTTTTTTTTTTATTAATTTATTAAATACACTCCACTCAATATTGAAGGCTGCTGTCTAAATTGCAACGAATGCGGGTGACACAGGTCCGCACTTTGTGGCGAAATTTGAGGTGGGCCTACGTTCAGTAGTGGATGGCAAAATAATAAATAGTGCTACCACAAAGTTACTACGTCGTATTGAATTATTATCTTCCTGGTGGGATTTAGAATATTTAAAATATATATAAGTGACTTTCCATTATAATCACACTTCATAGTCACACCAAAAATACAATGGAGATTCAGAGAAGTGCGTTCCGAAACTTCATACATAATGCATGCGGCGCTATGAACCCAATAACATCGGGTATTGTTTGACAGAAGGCTGTATTGCCTGAAATTATGATAAACAGGGGCCTTGTGAACGGACTCACATACATTAGAGCTTTGAACGGGTAATAGGTCTTAGATTCTGTTTAGGGTATGGATATAAACGTTCAGATATATTCTTTTTTAATTTTTTGTTTTCTTAAACTTAGAGATATACAATAATCACGTCAATTCAAGATTTCACGCAAGCTTAAATTATTAAAATCCATCCATCCTCAGATTTTCTAAGATATTATGTTGTAATTGGTAGACTCGGTAGACTGGTTAGAAATTCCAGTATTTGTTGTTTCCTTGGAGAATGCTGCTGATATGATCTTCTGATTATACTGCGGTCAGTTTTTACGATTCTTTCTGAACCTGATTTCCATAAAAAATATAAGAGGTGGTAAATGACCCACACCTATTGGAAATCCGTTCCAATCGTGCTACACTTATACCACCGTGAACTATTGTAGGACATTTAATTCTCGCGTTGTATTATATTTTCATCTTTAAGGAGACGTGTGCTATTTACCCGAGATTGCTTACACATTCATCATCATTCTCCTACTCTTATCCCAATTACTTGGGGTCGATACAATATGTACTCTTCTTTCATAGTACATATTGTAGAATTTATTGGCAATAGTCTTATGACCGGCCGCCTGTCAGACGTCAACCCTCCTTGGGAATGTAATTATTGACCAAACGGCATCAGAAGAAGTTGGCCCAGGTCGTTATAAGGCTCTTAGTCGTCTTTTACAACATCCACGAGCAAAGTAAGGATTGGTAGTATTCGAAGCCGCTACCACACATCCATACAGTCATTGCCACTCAGCTATTGTTTACACATTGTACAGACTTAATACTCAAACTATGCAGTTAGAATTGTATTAAATGATGACACAGCCCTGTTATTAAAATTACTGAAATTTAGCATTTATATTTTATAACAAATGTGCTTAAATTGGTTCGAATCCCGTTGTGACAATCATTTTTCACTCGTAATCAGGTATTTATAAATGATCAAGCATATTAAATGCTAAATTTCAGTAATTTTAATAAGAGGTGGTGTCACATTGTATGCTGTCCCTAGCCACATGTGATTATTTAAATATAATACAAAATTTTACACTTTTTTTACTCTAAAATTCTATCATATTCATGAATGTTTAAAATATAGGTGCATAAAGGGTCAACACACCAAATTCTCAAAAGCCAAAAAGTAGAAACTATGGATTACGTCAACCTTTGCATTACATATTTCTCAGACATTTTGATGGAGAGCGAATAGAATATATATTGTACACCCACGCATATTCTGATTACATAGGTACACAATGTATAGGTTTCTGGAGAGTTTGATGAGTATTGCTATCAAATTTAAGGTGGGTATCCCAAATATTGTTTTTGTTTTGTCGTCACTGATTTTAGATTCGCTATGCAGTGTCGTTGTAAAAATATTAATTCTTTCTGGTGAGACCTTTATCCAGAGGACGTCGGTCGGCTGATGGATGAATAAATTTGGAGCCAAGGTTACGTAAATATTATTGAAGATCCCGATTTGCTTAACACTATCTTCAGATCACTAGCTCAGCTACTTTAAAGTTAGATGCCCTCTGATAATTGAGTGAGGATTTCACTGCACAGATGACTGAATGTTCTAAAAAATTACTACTCATCCTAACGTAGTAGACGTGTAGTGAGTTCGATTTACACTGAGGACATTTTTTTGTATGATCCACATATATTTTATTTGAGCCTGGGTGAAATTTGTGACTCAATGGATACGAATTTGAATGTCTTTTTAGCCTTTTATAATAAAAAAACATCACATTTAATATATCACTGACTTGTATTAATTTTGGAAGCATCATAAAAGCAGTTTAAAGACGTTAAGAACACAATTACAAAAATTCAATTTTATCCATACCCATATTTACTAGTAGTCATTAATTTTTTATTCCAATATAATAGTCTTTTATCCAACAGCGTAAGGTATACTTTGTAAAGAGAGAAACTCTTCAAAACTTCAAGAATAAGTAATATGTTATTCCACTGTATATAACTACACAGCACTCAAAGTAACTTACAATTTAATTTTATTTAATCGACTAGACTTTATTTGGTATAGTGATATACTAGTATCTAGTTTTAAAGCCGAAGACAAGTTATTAAAAAGCCAATTGAAAAATAAAAATATTTTTTCTTTTTTTGTGGTAGTAGTGTTGTTAACTTTATTTTCTGTACAGACAATATGGAACTCATATCATTATTTTTTTTGCTCGTATTTACGCCTTTCATATATATTGCAAAAGTTACAAGCAATAATTTTATGATCAGTCGCCTGCCTCATATCAACCTTCCTTGGGGATGTTGACCAAACGGCATCGGCTCTTTTACGGTAAGAAATTCATGAGCAAAATAAGGGCTAGTAGTATTGATAACTGCTACTACACAGTACATAATGGATTACCTATATTGTTTAATAAAAAGCCCTTAAATTTTGTATGCATATTTAAATGGGATCTAGAATGGTTTAAAAATACAAATGAATCCTGTTGACGGCGTCGTTATCGATACTTCACACAAAAAGAAATAGTTTTGCTGAAATTAAATATAAGTATTCAGTTTTTTTTTTACAGTTCAATATCTGTCAAGTTTGCTAGCTCGATTATAAAAGCATAGCGATTACAAGGTATTATCGACGAACCAAAAAAAAAAAGAACCATACCGTATACGTGTATTAATTAAACAAATCTTATTCGTCAAAGTTTACTCAATTATAACTATTCAATGTTGGCCCTTGTAAATTAAATAGATAGGCTTTATTCAAACAGATTGAAACTATAGAATATATAACGGAGTTAGTTAGATCTAATTGTTACTGCCGAATGAGTTTAATTGTATAATTTGAGATGTGATCGATTACAATGGAATTGAAATATAATTTAATTGTAGATATATTTATTATTATTATTATATTTGAGTGACGAAGATTATATTCTGATAGGAGCTATTTGTGTACTGTTAGAAGAATCATCAGAAGAAACGCGAGTTTTCATTCCTAATGCCCTCGAGTGGCGACATAATATTAATACAATTGTCGCTACTCTTTACTTGACCGTGGCAATTGTAGAAATTGGCTAAAGAATCATTGGAATTAATGGGCGAAAAGGTTTTTCTAAGAAACGTACAACAATTTACAGCGAACGCCCATGCTCTTACTAAAAATGGTGATTTTAACGGCAGAAAGCTGAAAGATGTCACAAGGAGTTTATCATAGCTGTACATCCCTTACTTATTGAAACTAATCAATATTGCTCCTGTCTTCCGTATTGCATAGGTGAAAAGTGGAATCACTCTGTTTCCTAAATCCTGCGGTGCAATTTTTCTAATTAAATTTATTGCGGGTCCCGAGACTTATCGTTTCTCGGGACTAATTCGAGAGTTAAAATTCGTTATCCTTAGATGATTAAGGAACCTATTGTAAATTCTAACTTAATAGTGCGCATATGTGGTAGTATTTTTTAGTTAAGTTTAGAAAAAAAACTACCAAAGTATAACCGCGATATATGGCAATTCTAAGGGAGAATATATATATATAATATTTTTATTAGTGTTAAGTCCATAGTGTTGACAGTTTTCTATCTACAGCCGTGGGCCGGTCCGTCCGGGGTAGCGCCACAGTCTCGCAGAAAATAAACATCTAAGCAATGGTAATCTGCTATTGTACTTCGTTTAATGAGCGAGAGAGTAGTAAGCTCTACTTTCTGGGGTGGGAGTTATTTGGTAAACAGTGGCCTAGCTATACCTTGGTATTGCAAAGGTCCATAAGCAGCAGCAATACCTACTTATCATCAGGTTTGCTAGCTCATTTGCCATCATAAGTAATACAAAAATAGCAATGACCAGTTAAAAGCTAGATAAAAAAAAATTCACATTACCAATAAAATGTTTGTTTAATAAAAAAAAGAAGAAAGAAAATAGTACTTTACTGCAGCGGCCAGCAAAAGAGGTATTGATGGACGAACGTATAAATGTGGGCCGAGGCGTCGCCGAGGCACACATACGTAAGTTCATCAATGCCTAGTTGTGGCCAAGGCTTGTATAGTGCGTTTCTCAAATAATGCGCGGCAATTAAAACTAATTAGTACTAAGTAAAACTGTATACATGACGAACAACGAACAACGTTTTTCACGTGCTAAAGGGTTCATTTGTTTTTTTTTTTTTCATCATCAAACAGGTTTCTTTTTCAAGCCAGTTCGAAATTTAAATAAAAATCTGATAAGTTGCCTATATGGTTACTAGAATATTAAGTATTAAATCATTCCATTTTTAAAATACACGATAGATATGAATTTACATACATATTTATTTGGCTGCTAAAACACAACAGATATGGATTTTCATACATTTTTGCCGGCCGCTGCTCGCTCAGTACAGCAATTTCGATTTATCTCAAAGAAGGTTGTCAAAATAATGCTCAAATTTCCAAGCATGTTTGAGAAAAATAATATAAACACTAAAAGAGCATAAAATATCAATTTATAAAACTTGAACATAAAAACTTTCTTAACAAATATCTGAGAGCCTCCATCTCCGGTGGAAAATAATTCAATTTGTTAAGGATAGGAGTCGGTGGGTCGCGTAATAGCGATTCGGAAGCAGACACGACTGCACCTGCAACCTGCATCTTTTAAATAGAGATATTCTTAAATTGAAGTAAAGTTTTTATATTTCTTTTCGTATCACTCATTGCAGATTAAATATCTGGAATCGTCATAATAACAATAATAGCTTTATTTAAATCCATACTTTATTTGTATAACATGTCAGTAATTTTTAATTAATTAATTAAAGGACTAATCATCAGCGTAATAATTTTTGCTCAGCATTATATTTAAATATATAGCTGTGTGGTAGCGGCTACGAATACTACCAACCCTTACTTTGCTCGTGGATGTCGTAAAAGACGACTAAGAGCCTTATAACGACGAGGAACGAGGATATAATTTGCAGATATCTATACCAGAGAAGGAAAACTCGTAATAAAATACTACACCAATCTGATCTGACTAGTGTGGCATAGAAGGTCAAATTTACTCCAATTGTGGAGAAGACTCGAGCCCACCAAGGTAACACATATATGCCATTACTGGGTTCGATGTTAGATAATGAAGCATAAAATTAAAATCCGAAGCTGCACATAAACTGCCGTATTTCGCCTTTCTATCGCCATTTTGGGTATACAAAGTTTTTGTCCTCTTCACGAAAGCACTCACGTCAAACACTGGTTTTATTATTTTTCATATATTGAAAAAATAACTATATTTTAGGGATTCTATCGCGTTTATTTTTAATTACTTTTTTTTGCGTTTATTTGAATATGCATCGGTTGAATGATAAATGACATCAGATGGAGATGGCCCAGGCCGTTATAAGTCTCTTAGTCGTCTTTTACGACATCCACGAGCAAAGTAAGTGTTGGTAGTATTCGTAGCCGCTACCACACTGATACTTTGTTGTTAGTACAAAAAGAAAATGATTATAAAATATTTTTTTTTGTTTAATAATTCATACGAATTTTATTTTATAATATTAATTATTAATATTAATTTAATCATTAAGTTAAGTTCTAGACCAGATCGGTCATGTACTGAAGGAAGGTGGAGTCAAGAGTCTCCGAAACCGGCGAGCGTGTATGTCAAGAATTATGAATGTTGAGGAAGCGAGTAAAGTATGCAAAGATAGAGTTCTCTGGCACTCTGTTCTCTCTGCCTACCCTGCAAGGGATATGGCGTGATGATATGTATGTATATGTGTAAGTGTAATTTAATCGTTGAGTGGCAGCGGTTTTGAATACTACCAGAACAGGCGAGGTGTGAACTTACCGCAGCCTAACACAAAAAGGGTAAAAATATAATTGAACATTAAATAATTTTTCACTTATTTATATTACTTTTTTTAAATTAACCATTATTATTATAAATGTTAGAATTTAGAATAAAGTAAAACGAGTCAGTAAGTGTCATCTCTAAAGGAAATCTATTGTTACAAAATTTTAACTTGTTGGATGAGAAGGAAATAAAAAAAAAACTTCATTGAAGTGAAGGTATAAAACCATAAATGTGACAATGTAAGTGTATTTTCTCGTGAAGTTTTTACAACCAATTGAATTAAAACGTTTCTTTTGTTCTACTTAGTGCACTAATAAAATTTTAACTTTAAATTTAAACTTTCTCTTAAACAACTAATTTGTTTAAAAAACTAATTAGAATACATTGTCCGAATTTACATGATGAAAATGTGGAGTCATCTCATCATTCTCCTACTCTTATCCCAATTACTTGGGGTGGATACAATATGTACTCTTCTTTTATAGTACATATTGTAAAAGTTATTGGCAATAGTTTAATGACCGGCCGCCTGCCAGACGTCAACCCTCCTTGGAAATATAATTATTGATCAAACGGCATCAGTTGGAGTTAGCCCAGGTCGTTATAAGGCTCTTAGTCGTCTTTTACGACATCCACGAGCAAAGTAAGGGTTGGTAGTATTCGTAGCCGCTACCACACAGCTGATTGTGACAGTGACAATGTGGAGTCACCTAAATACTACTGTCATGTCGAGTGTCATGGGTTCAATCCCCAAGTAGAAAGATTCATTATGAGTAGGTAGTAATTCATTATTAATGTTCCTTCAACAAATTATGATTTTTAATTACGCGCGTAGGTAATAGAAATATGAAAATTAACAATTTTTACTAATTTTCATCATCATAATATACACTGCTGAGCTGAGCCTCCTTCACAAAAGGAGAAATAATTGTGTCCGTTAATTCATCATCATCATCTCAGCTCATATATGTCCCATTTCTGGACTCGAGCGTCCTCCACACTAGAAGGGAAAATAACCTACTACACCACGCTGGTCAGACGTGTTGGTATAGGGTTTTGTTTCAAGTTTTCCTTCTCTTGCATAGATGTTATATGTATATTTTAGCCATTAGTCGTCTTTTACGTCCGTTAATTATGTGTGAAAAATTATCTATGATACATGGTATAGATCTTAAATACGATGCGTTTTCTATAAAAAGTATATATTAAAAGAAACTGATATTGTTTTTTTTTAATTTTTATTTTGAAAACACCACCCTGCACTAAGGAAATAATCCTTGTATTGCGGGGGACTTTACAAACATAATTAATATAGACAAATTACACCCAAACTCAGAACAATACTTTGTGGAGAGCATAAAGTATTGTCCCACGTGGGAATCGAACATACGGAACTAGCACGGAAGGTAGAAGGTATCTTAACCATTGTGCCATGTGTGCAGTCAATTGTCCTTAATGATAGCAAATATTTAAATGAAATGCATAAAATTGGCTAATGAATCACCTGAAGAATATACAACAAGGTTCGCTAAATTACCTGCCAAGCGTGGCGATTATAGCATATTTTCTATCTATTGAGAGGGCTAGGTCCAACAGGGCCGTCGATAGATTGATGATAATGATGATGACTTTAAGCTAATCGTCTGATTTCTGCTTAACCTTTCGTAGATCATCATCATTCATCATTACCCTGCTCTTATCCCAATTACTTGGGGTCGACGCAATATGTCCTTTTCTTCCACTCAATTCTATCCGATGTCATCTCTGCGTTCACTCCCTTTCTATTCATATCATGCTTCACGCAATCCATCCATCTTTTCTTCGGTCTTTTCTTACCCCTAAAGCCTTCAACATTCATACTTAAAACTTTCCTCCCGACATTACATGATGTTAGATATGACACTATAAAAAGTAGTTTTTTATATTGCTCTTTGTAGCAAACGAGCAAGCAGCAAACTTGATGGTAAGTGCTACTGCCGCCCATGAACCTTTGCAATACGAAGGGTACAGGTGCTAGACCGCTGCTTACGAATGAAAATTCAAAAACACCCAGAGAGTTGGTTCTCCCGCTCTCTTGCTCATCGAACGAAGCACAGCATTACACTGCTACTGCTCAGGCATCAATTTTATACGAGAGTGTGATACTACACCGGATAGACCGGCTTGTGGCTGTAGGCAGACAAGTGTGTGGTCATACAATTATTTAAGATCACTAGTTAATATAAAGAAGCAACTTGCTCTTCTCTTCGTTATCTCATCATCATCATTTTAGCTCATATATGTCCCACTGTTGGGCTCGAGCCTCCTCCATATTAAGAGGGAAATTGATTTACTATACCACGCTGATCAGACGTATTGGTATAGGGTTTTGTTTCGATCTTGGCTTAACCGCCTGGACCGCGAGGAAGACAACCTCTATAAAGAGTTCGAAGTAACATTCGGACTCGGAAATCACCCAGAATCTTAAGTTCTGGCGTGCGGCGAGAAGATGCATGGCAGATGGGTTGTTCTGTCGTTAGCACGCTCCAGCCAGGGCACCGGCTGCCCCCCTGGTTGGTAAATGTAGGCTTGCCCGGGTAAAGGGATCTCTGCCCGGGTTGACGTAGTGTATCTCCCCTACTCGTGGGAATCATATGGATACCAACTTAAAAAAAACCTTTTTCACCGACGATCTGTGTGATTCTCACACCACGGCCTTGTCAAGCCAAAGAAAAACTGACAACGACGCCTCGTCCTCAGGACTTGAGGCGTCCGCCAAGGGCCCGGCACAAATCGTGGAGGCCCAAAAAGTGAAGCGGAAGTCGCCCAGGAAGAGCCGGGGGCAGGCTTCCAGCTACAAGAGGAGGATGGAGGAGCGGCGTGCGCGGAGAGAGGCTGCCGCCGCTGAAAAGGAGAACAGTAGCAGAAATGCTGCAGAGCCGTCTACGGACGAGGGCGACAGTGACGTCGCAGAGCCGTCCGTGGATGAGGGCAGCAGATCTGCCGCTAAGATGGACGAGGGCGGTATATCCGCAGGGCCGTCCAGAGGAGATAGCGGGTCGGACGCTAAAGCCCCCGCTAAGTCGTCGCCGCGTCCTGTGGCGGCGGCTGAGAAGACCAGGGAGAAGACCCTCCCCTCGCAGGTGCGAAAGCGCCCCCTGAGCAAGGGAGGCAGCTCGGGCGCCGACTCCGAGGGGAGCGGGACCATCATGCCTCCACCGAAGGTGCCGGCTTCTCGCAGGGGACGAGGGGCCGCAGTAGCAGGAAGAAGGTCGGTGACTCCTCGGCGTGAGGCGGCGCCTGCTGCGAGCGACGGCCCCCTGGACCTGCAGGCTGAAAATGCCCGCCTTAGTGGCGAGGTCTCAGGCCTGCGGGACCTGAACCGCCAGTTGGGGTCCGAGCTGGAGTCGCTGCGTCAGGTAAACCGCATGTTGGCCAAAGACATGGCCGACCTGCGGGCCCAGATGGCGCAGTTCCTACCGCCTGCGCCAAAGCCGTCGGCCAAGGCGCGCAAAACAGCTGCCGCGGTGAAACCCGTCCCTGCGGCGAGGACGACGCCCCCCGCTGCGGAGGGCACGCCGCCGGCTGAAGCCGTCACGGCCACCGAGCCGACACCTATCCCGGTAGCGAGGAGGACGACTCGCGCCGCGGCGAAGAAGTCGCCAAGCGTCTCGGAGCGGGCCCCGGTGGAGGCTCAACCGGAGGCGCCGACCCCGCTGCCGACCCCAATGCCAACCCCGCTGCCAACCCCGCTGCCTGCGGTGGGGGGATTGCCGGATGAGTCCCTGCGTGCGATAATCGACGCAGTGGGCAAAATTGTCGATGCGCGCTTCGCCGTTCTGGAGGCAAGGCTGCCTCTAGAACCACGTGTCCGGCCGCCTCTTGCCGCAGATAAGCGGCCACATACGGCACCAGCCCCCGCCCCGCTGCCTTGTCAGGGTGGCCGCGTGGGGAGCTACGCTGCGTCCGCGGCCGGGCCTAAGCCCAAAGGCCCTGGCCCCGCTCCGAAGGGACCTGCCCTGAGGAGGAAGACGGCGCTGGCTCCTGCCGGACCGCTGAAGCCGCCCGCAACGAAACCGCCGGCGACGGCCAGCGAGGCTGCGACAAGGCCTTCCGCGTCTGGCACGACTGCCGTACCCGAAGAGGGTTGGCAGGTGGCCGAGCGCGATAGAAGGAGTCGCGGCCAAAGAAGGAGAGCGGAGGCCAAGCGCGCCGCTAAGGTCTCCGCTCCCAAGGCAGGAGCTGGCGACAAGAAGAAGAGGTCGCGCAAGGGGCTCAAGCCGCCAAAGACAGCCGCAGTGGTGATCACTGTGCTGCCTGAGGCGGCCGAGAAGGGCCTCAGCTACGAGGCCATCTTGAGGAAGGCCCGGCGGGAGCTAGACGTCTCCGATATTGGAGGCGTCGAAGCCAGGACCCGCAAGGCCCGGACGGGGGCTCGAATCCTCGAGTTCCCAGGGGCCGAGGGCGCCAAGACGGCTGACAGCGTAGCTGAGAAGCTGCGAGGTCTGTTCGCCGAGGAGGGTGGCATCAGGATCGCCAGGCCCGTCAAGTGCGCCGAAATGCGCATTTCGGGTCTGGACGACTCCGTGACGGTGGAAGACATCCGGGAGGCTATTGCCTCGAAAACCGGGTGTCCCATAGACACCGTCCGGGTCGGTGCCATTCGTCCCGGTCCGGGTGGCGTAGGTGCTGCCTGGGCGCAGTGCCCGGTGGAGTCGGTCAGGCAACTGGCCGGCTCAGGCAGGCTCCTCGTGGGCTGGAGCTCGGCGCGGGTAACCGTGCTTGAGCACCGGCCTGCGAGGTGCTATAAGTGCATGGCGGTCGGACACACTCGACCGACGTGCACCAATTGCTTCGACTGCGGCGGATTGTGTTTCCGCTGCGGTCAGACCGGGCACGTGGCGGCATCTTGCGCCGCCCCGCCCCACTGCCCCGCGTGTGCGGCGGGCAATAAGCCCGCCAAGCACCGCATGGGTTCTGGGGCGTGCAGACCTCCTGCTTCGGCCCCAAAGGGGCGGGGCGGCCTTTCGACCACGGCCGCTCCCGCTCCTAGCGCGGCCCGATCGCCCACTGGCGAGGCGGAGGTGATGGATACGGCCCACTAATGGCTGCAGAATCCATTCACCTCCTGCAGGCCAACACCAACCACTCCGCCGGAGCGCAGGATCTCCTCCTGCAATCCATGGCGGAGTGGTCGATTGGTGCAGCCGTAGTCGCGGAACCGTACGTCGTGCCTGATCGCCCCAATTGGGTGGTCAGCCGAAACGGAACTGCGGCAATCGTCGTCTCAACGCAGCGGCACTTCCCGTCCTTATCCCTTTTGGATAGGGGCGAAGAATTTGTCGCTGCGGAATGGGGAGGGGTCACACTCTACAGCGTTTACCTCTCCCCTAACAGGAGAATGGACGATTTCAGGGCCTCCCTCACCACCTTGGAGGCTTCGATACGGCGACTGGCACCGGGCCTCGTCCTGGTCCTGGGGGACTTCAACGCCAAATCCACGGCATGGGGGTCCCCTATGACGGACGACCGCGGACGGGCGGTCGTTGAGTGGGCGGCTTCACTGGGCCTCTGTATTATTAACAGGGGCTCAGTGAACACGTGTGTGCGGCAGCAGGGTGGGTCGATAGTGGACTTGTCGTTCGCTAGCCCCGCTGTCGCGCCACGGGTGAGGAACTGGAGTGTCCTGGAGGAGGCGGAGACCCTGTCGGACCACCGGTACATCCGGATGCAGGTCTCCCCCCGGGAACCCGGTAGGGGTCACAGGGCGGACGGAGCTCCCGCGTTTCCGCGGTGGGCTGTGGGTCGTCTTGATAGGGACCTACTGGCGGAGGCGGCCATCGTTCACACGTGGCTGTCCTCACCGCCCCCAGCGGACGGAGTAGACGCTGAGGCTGTCCGCATCCGCAGTGCGTTAACGCAGATCTGCGATGCGGCCATGCCCAGGGTGCGGCGTCTACCTCCGAGGCAGGGGGTCTACTGGTGGTCCCCAAGACTGGCGGACCTTCGCGCGGCGTGTATCAGTGCCCGAAGGTCCTACACCCGCAGCCGGCGGCGTCACCGCGACGCTGAGCGGGAGGGCCAGCTGTACGAGGCGTACCGCAGTGCGCGTACTGCCTTTCGGCTGGCCATCCGAGCCGCCAAGGATGCTAGTTGGCAGGAGATGTTGGACGGTCTCGACCGTGACCCCTGGGGTCGCCCGTATCGCGCGTCGCTGAACAAGCTTCGCGCGCAGGCCCCCCCCCTCACCGAGACCCTCCAGCCCGACTTCCTCTGTAGGGTGATCGAGGAGCTATAGGAGCGCCCCCGGTCATGGCTTCGCCAGATCAAGACCGGGAGGCCGACGACGAGAGTGTTCCACCCGTGACGGAGTCGGAAGTGGGGGCGGCAGTGGCGCGGATTCGCTCCGCCACCACGGCCCCCGGCCCGGACGGAATACCAGTCCGGGTGTTGACGTCGCTCCTCGAGCACTTCGAGCCTCGCCTCAGGCAACTGTTCAACGCCTGTCTGACGTCTGGACGGTTCCCTGAGTGCTGGAAGGAGGGGAGGTTGGTTCTCCTGCCAAAGCCGGGACGGCCCCCGGATTTGCCGTCGGCCTACAGGCCCATCGTGCTTCTCGACGATGTGGGTAAGTTGCTGGAGCGTGTCCTCGCTGCCCGCATCGTCCGACACTTGGAGGAGGTGGGGCCCGATCTGTCGGACGCTCAATATGGGTTTAGGAGGGGGCGTTCGACCATCGGGGCCTTGCTACGCCTGAGGCAGACGGCCGCGGAGGCTGTCGCCGGCAAGGGAGTGCTGTTGGCGGTGTCGCTGGACATCGCCAACGCATTCAATAGTCTGCCATTCAGCTGCATCAAGGAGGCGCTCCGGTTCCATGGAGTGCCCCTGTACCTCAGGCGGCTGGTGGCAGACTATTTGGAGGGGCGCAGTATCCTCTGCGCGGGTCCCGCAGGGGACATTGTGCGGACGCCCATGTCGTGCGGTGTTCCACAGGGGTCGGTTCTGGGGCCGACTCTGTGGGACATCGGGTACGACTGGGCGTTGAGAGGGAGTCTCCCCCCCGGGCTGAGCTTGGTGTGCTATGCTGACGACACGCTCGTCACAGCCCGGGGCAGGACACTCGAAGAGGCGGCGAGCCTGGCCACTCTCGGCACCGAGGAGATGGTCAGGCGAATCGAGGCGCTGGGGCTCAGGGTGGCCTTAAATAAGACGGAGGCTCTATTATTCCATGGGCCACGCGTAAGGCTGCCAATCGGCGCCTCGTTAGTCGTCAACTCCATCCAGATCAACATCCAGGCCCATATGAAGTACTTGGGTCTGGTGCTCGACGGGCGATGGTGGTTCCGGGAGCATTTCCGACAAATTGCTCCCCGGCTGGTCGGCGCGGCGTCCGCCCTTTCTCGGCTCATGCCGAATGTGGGCGGACCCAGTTTCGAGGGCCGACGGCTGTATGCGGGGGTCATCCGCTCGATGGCCATGTACGGCGCACCCGTGTGGGCGAGGGCTCTGAACGCCCAGCTCAGGGCGGTTCTGTGGAGGCCACAGCGAGCCATGGCGGTCAGAGCCATTCGCGGGTACCGCACGGTGTCGACAGAGGCGGCGTGCCTATTGGCCGGGACACCCCCGTGGGACCTAGAGGCGGAGATGCTCTCCGACCTCTACCGGCGGGTTACCTCAGTGCGCGAGGAGGGTGGCTCCCCATCGTTGAGCGAGATAGCCACCTGGCGCGAGGACGCCCGCCGAGACGTCATCGCCCGTTGGGTTACGCGGCTGGAGAGGCCTAGACACGGTATCGTGACCGTCGAAGCCTTCCGGCCCGTATTGATGAAATGGATGGAGCGGCGGCACGGGGTCCTCACCTTCCGACTGGTGCAGGTGTTGACGGGACACGGGTGCTTCGGGAAATACCTGCACACGGTCGTGTACAGGGAGTGGACTCCGGGCTGCCATCATTGCAGTAGTGATGAGGACACGGCGCAACATACGCTCGAGGAATGCTCGGGCTGGGACGGGCAGCGCCGCGACCTCGTCGCTATTATCGGTGCCGACCTGTCACTGCCGGCTGTCGCGAGGGCGATGGTCGACAGCGTCAGGAATTGGGACACGGTCGCCGCCTTCTGCGAGGCTGTCATCTCGCGGAAGGAGGCGGCGGAACGAGTCAGGGAGGACTCCCGCGACCCGGGCCGCCGCCAGCGGCCGGGGCGGCGCAGGCGCGAATACCTGCGCCTGATGCCGCCCTAACCCAGGCCTCGGGTGATCGGACCGGGGAATTGTCCGGTCACCCGACGCGAGGCCACCGCGTGAGGGCGACGCCCCGACGGCGAAATCTGTCGGGGCGTCGACGAGAGGAACCCGCGAGGGTAAACCGCTGAGCGGACCACCGAAGACAAAGATCGGGTACCGGTGGTTCGCTCGCACGGCGAAGAGAGAGGATTTTACGGTGGGTCTATGGGATCACGCGCCGCCTTCTCCGTCACCCCGGACCGATTTGGCGGGGCGAGACGCACCCATAGCCCACCAATAAAAAAAAATAAAAAAAAAAAAAAAGGGTTTTGTTTCGAGGTTTCTTTCTCTCGCATAGATGTTATATGCGTTTTATATCCCTTAGTCATCTCGTACGATTACCCACGGGTAAGATAGGGAGTGGTGCATTGTATTCTTACTCCGTCATCACACAGAAAATTCGTTCTCTATTCCATTAATATACAAACAGTTGTAAGAATTAAAATCCACGTAGTCGGTGTAAATCAACGCATAACATCTCTGGTTATTTCAAGGACCGGTACGTGCCCGCATTGCGGTCTATGTTTTGAATGCATACAAGTCTTGTCGGCACTAACATCGCATATATATTATCATCAAGAGAATGCAACTATTGTGGCATACAGTTGATAAGAATGGTTAACAAATTCTCTATATTACTATTATAAAACTAAAGAGTTTGTTTGTTAATTTGAAAGATAAGATGAATTTCTAAAAAAAAAAAAAAAAAAATTTATTGTATTAGATATTTATTATATGTAATAATATGAGGCTGTGGTGGATTTAAAGGCATTCATCACTATCACAGCACATATATGTACCACTGTTGGCCTCGGGCCTCATCCGTAATGAGAGGGAAATTAACCTACTATACCGCGCTTCTCAGACGTGTTGGTATAGGGTTTTGTTTCGACTTTTCCTTCTCTTGCACAGATGTATGCGTTTTATATTCCTTAGTCATCTCTTACGATCACCCACAGGTAAGATAGGGGGTGGTAAAATGTATTCTTACTCCGTCACCACACGGAAAGGAATTCAATTTTAGTAACAATATGAGATTACATATCAAAAGCTTCACAGAACCAGCGTTATCATAACCACTGATATAACAAAAATTGTGATTGACGTATTTTTTAATTATTGCTTGTGGTGTGGCTGATGAGCAATCAGGCCCAGGATGTTTGGATCTCCTGCTCTCATACTCGTGGCGCAAATAGCAGTGGCAAATTCTTACTATTTTAGTATCGTTTTTTCATGGCACTGTGATACTATACATGATAAAACTGCCTAGTTATGGCTGCAGACCAGCACTGTGGCTCTACATTAGGGTAAGTCTAACTAACTTTTAATTTTCTCTTTAGTTGACATCTTTAGTTACCATCACAATATGCTACCTTTTAATATTAGGAGCTCAAACTTTACCAGATTTTTTTATATTTTTCAGGGTATATCCAGTGAGTCTTTTGTTTTTTTTTTTTTTTGTTAATAGACGCCCACATGTCCCAGGTGTACTTTCAACTACCAACATTGGCAAATTTACGCAAAAGATGAAGGCGACGTTAATTATTTCTAGTAAGTCTTTCGTTAAGGTAGAAACGGCGGCAGTGACCACCAGGTACTAGCCCTTCCGAGGTCTGGCTATACCGCACTCTCTCACTTCACAGTAAATTATCGCGCAGTGCACGGCTATCCAAACGTACAACGATACGGCGTAAGCGCGTCTTACCTTTCCCCGATACATATAACTGAACGCCTGCTCTTTGGGCAAATCAATGTCATTAACCTGCAATGAAATTCTAAGCTCACTTGCAAAGGCTCACAGTGTTTATGAGATTTTCACCTCTACCCTCGGGAAAATTCGCTATTTCCAAATCAGAGCTAAGAGATTCTTGCTCATTATGATCAAGTTCTATGTTAAGCTTCTCTATCTTTTGCTTCAATATACCAACTTATCCAACCGAAGAAGTGGCCATTGGACGTTTTACTAAGATTTCGAATCTACTTTCTATGTTTTTGATATATATTCAAAGCAGTGTGAAGATCGATTACTTCACGCCTATATTCCTTTGTTCTTCACGTAATTCTTCACGTAATTCTCATAATTCCGACATAAATAATCTAATTTCAAAGGCAATGTTAACAGAACTAGAAAGGGAGCTATTGAGACTAACAGAATCCAAAAACTCATCAGGGTGACTCATTGATGCCGCCCTAGCCGAGGCATTGGGTGACTGGACTGGGGATTAGTACGATCGCCTGGAGTGAGACCACCGCATGAGAATGACGCCCTGACATCAAGACTTATCGGTCAAAATGACAGGGCGTCGACGTGACAGAACCGCGAGGGTAGACCACCGGGTGTGCCACCGAATACAAAGACCGGTTTTCGGTGGCCTATTCTCGGGGATTTATGGAGTCGCGTGCCGCTTCATCTGTCGCCTCCGGTGGATTTAGGAGGGGTGTGACCAAACTATATCCTGACGCAAAAAAAGAGTCACACTTATCCTGCAATGCTCTGGTATGTCAATGTACTACTAGCGATACTCGTATACTTTTCAATACATAGAATTTTAAATTTTACTTGACACGATCATAATATGAAACTGTGTTGTGTATAAACTTCTTTAAGCAGTTGTGTCAGCTACGTATATTAATAAATTATCCATTTACAAAAAGTTTTATAAAAGATACTTAACATGTCAAATCAACAAAAATATATAATTAAACTTGTTAATCTTAATTGTATTACAAATTTATTCATAAAAATAGGGCCATGTAATAAATAATTAATGTAACAAGCTCCCCATACGTCACCGCCGTACAACCCCCACAAACTTTTAAACAGCATTTTGAAATTATTCACCGCGGCCCTCAGCTTTTTAATTTCATTTCCTAGCGGCAAAATTCAACCTCAAATATATTAAAATTAACCAGCATTCATTCGGCTTGTGTGACGAATATAGAGGATTAATTCCGCTTTAAAAAACACATTCGTTTGACGCGAGTCTGTAATGAAATGGGATTAAATTATGGTTGAAATAAAAACTATGACTGTCACTGCATTCTTTTAAAAGAATTGTAAACTCACCACAAATATGACATTTTTTTTTACTTTAATGTTTTAGTCAGCCAGTGCTGTGTGGTAGGAGCTACGAATATTACCAACCCTTACTATGCTCGTGGATGCCGTTAAAGATGACTAAGAGATTTATATAGACCTGATCGACCTCCACCTAATGCTGTTTGATTAACAATTAATTACATTCCTAAAGAGGGTAAACGCCACATTGTTAAAAATTTCTGCAATTTTTTTACAAAAAAACGCTGGAAGTTTTTACGCACAACAAGAAAGTAATACTATAATTCTGTATTGTAAATTTACTATACAATATGTGTAGGGTTATAAAAAAATAATTCTAAAATTACAACTCACTTTAGTAGGTTTCTTTCATTCCTTCACATGTCTTATAATTTTACTCGAATTGTATTATGTTTTGTATTATAGTTCATCTAATCTAAGAAGTGCATTTTGACGTTTCACATTTTTTAATATACAATAACCTTGGTCAAACGTATACACATGATTGCAAACAATAAATCTGAAATTTTAAAGAACTATTAAATTATTTACATAATTAACGTTGCGGGTGTGTTTCTTCTACCATAATCTAATGTTGAAACTCGTAAAACTAATTTAAAATAAAAATAACATGGTAAATAGTAATTGTTATTCACGATCTTATAATGTCACGTCATCACGTTCTATACAGTAGTGCTTGACAACTTCCAAATCACGAATATCCAAATAATCAGTAAAAATATTAGAATAATATAATTAATCGAATAGAGATTTTGGCAGAGATGTACATTTCGACAACTTTATTGATAAAGAAATAATTATTAATGTTCGCGACGATGATAATTCAAGTAATACTAGTGATTCTGAATAAATAGCTATTTTCAAATCCAGTTTTTGTTTTTACTTAACCCAATCCTAGTAAATATGATGAATAAATTTTATGCTGAAATAATTAAATTTGTTTAGTATTAATTTAGCATGTCATTTATTCATCTCCTTTTTGAAAAAATAAAAATTAAACGATCATTAATTAAATAGAATCAATATCGATTTCTCACCAAAATCGGATATTGTCGATAGGGATTATTTGGTTCACATACCTAGACAACTTACTCTGACAGCTGCCAAAATGCACTTCTTAGATTAGATAGACTATAGTATACATTGATTTGGAATTCTGTTATTGTTTTGTAAAACAATTGTAATTTTACAAAAAACAATTAACAGTGCAGGCAGGTGGCTGGTTATAAAACTATTGTCAATAACTTTTGCAATATGTATTGCGTCGACCCCAATCAATTGGGATAAGATCAGAAGAATGATGATGTATTGAGCAGCTTCGAGTGTTAATACTACTCTCCACCGATAAAAAAAATTAAATTTAAACTGAAGACTTGGCTTACTGAAAAGTGCTTCTATACATTAAATGATTTTCTGTTATATAAAATTTAAATTAAGTTATATATTGTTATTATTGTTATGTACATATGATTTTAATATTCAAAACTTTGCATGCCTTTTAAAGGCGAATATGTCGGCTTCTACTTTGTAATTATATATCTTTGTACCATATTCTCAGCGAATAAATATCTTATCTATCTTATCTTATCTTATCACCCTCATATCATCCTCATCTTGACACCACATCCAGTATACCCTTTTTTTTATTGTGGACTATGGATTAGTCTCCCGCCAAATCGGTCCGGGGTGACGGAGAAGGCGGCGCGTGACCCCATAGACCCACCGTAAAAACTCCTCTCTCTTCGCCGTGCGAGCGGGTCACCGGGACCCGATTTTTAACTTCGGTGGCAAACATCCAGTATACCCTTATTAAACTGTAAAAAGTAATGTGTTTTTATTTCTATCGTCCAATTCAAAGTAAGTTGTGTGGTAGCGGCTTTGAATACTACCAACCCTTACTTTGTTCGTGGATGGCGTAAAAGACGAATAAGAGCCTTATAAAGACCTGGGCCAACTCCATCTGATGCCGTTTAGTCAACAATTACATTCCCAAGGAGGGTTGACATCTGGCAGGCAGCCGGTCATAAAACTATTGCCAATAACTTTTACAATATGTACTATGAAAGAAGAGTACATATTGTATCGACCCCAAGTAATTGGGAAGTCTATATAAAGCTCTTAGTCGTCTTTTACGACATCCACGAACAAAGTAAGGGCTAGGGTACCGCATTCGCAACGACGACGTAAGAGAGCGAGTAGGTATGAAAGAGAGTATTGGTGTAAAGATGCGAAAGGGAATGCTCCGATGGTTCGGACATGTGGAAAGAATGCCGAACGAACGTCTGGTTAAGCAGATATACAATGCGAAAGTGGAAGGATGTAGGTATCGAGGGAGACCTAGACTAACCTACCTAGACCAGATCGGTCATGTACTGAAGGAATGTGGAGTCAAGAGTCTACGAAACCGGCGAGCGTGTATGAAGAGAATTATGAATGTTGAGGAAGCGAGTGAAGTATGCAAAGATAGAGTTCTCTGGCACTTTGTTCTCTCTGCCTACCCTGCAAGGAATATTGCGTGATGATATGTATGTATGTATATATATATATGTATATATATATATATATATATATCAGTAAATTCCTCCTATATATAAGGCAAACTCAGCAATCCTCTTCATACTGATTAGCAGGAAAACTCTACAATCTGCAGACTTATTAGAAAAGTTAAAGATAGCAGTTTCTGCTGCGGATGTCTCTGTTAGTGATTTATAAGTTGACATTCACAGAAAGAAAGGAGTGAGTATTTATTGTCTTTATAAGAGATTTCAGTTTCTTCAGACTCCGTTAGTGATTCATAAGTTGGCTTTTATATGAAGCAAAGGGGTAGTACGTATTTATTGTATGGCCGCCGTAGACAAAGATGGGGTACCAGTGGCCCGCTTGCACGGCGAAGAGAGGAGCTTGCAGGGTAGGTCTATGGGTTTGTGCACCGCCTCTTCCGTCGCCCCGGACCGATTTGGGGCGCGATCATCTTCAAAGTCCATCGCAAAAAAAAAAAAAAAAAAAAAATGTATGTATTGCATTAATCGGCCACATACAAATTAATATGTCAAAACGTTAACAAGCATAGGATAAATAAATCATAATAATAATTGGGCTACACTGTTAACAGTTTTCCGTCTACTGCGGCGGGCCGGTCCATTTAGTAGTACCACACTCTCGCAGAAAATCAAGGACCGAGCAATGGCAATGTGCTTTTGTCCTTCGTTCGGTTAGCGAGAGAGCCAGCAGCCGAAGTTTCTGGGTAGGTTTGGGGTTTTACATAGTAGGTAGCGGTCTAACTGTGCCCCTGGTATTGCAAAATTTACATCAGGTATGTTGCTTGCTGGTTTGCCACCATCAACCAAAGAAAGAAGTCTTTTCAGACCATCATGAATGACATTATAATTCAATATAACAAATTCATTTGGTTGACATATAGTCTTGCAATCATAATGTAATAGTTAATTGAATTATTCGCAACTAATTCTGTCAATTATAATAATTATTCCATCGTTAGGGATTTGTATTGATAGGTTAGTTGGTGAATCAATTTATTACAAGGCATTTAAACTGCCTCAACTGTCGCTCATTCAAGTATCTACTCATTTTAGTAAAAATAAAGTCCTCTATTTCTGTAATATATATTTTAAAGTAAGTTCTATTACTATTTTACTTTAGTTTGTTTTTAATTTGTCCGTGTGGTGATGGAGTAAGAATACATTTCACCATCCCCTATCTTACCCGTGGGTGATCGTAAGAGACGACTAAGGGATATAAAATGCATATAATATCTATGTGAGATTTTTTTTTTTGGGTGGGTTATGGTCGGCGCTCTTCTCGCACCACTCCGTCCGGGGCGACAGAGGGGCGTACGCACGCATACCCGTAACCCACCCACGAACCTCACCTACGTCGTTGGACCGGCCACTGGAGCAGCGTGAACTTGTCGTCAGTGGCCGGCCCGACGGAATACCCCCTGAGAGGTACCCTCCCCTTGAGCGACGTAACGGGGCGGACGTCGGTCTCTCCTCGCGCGGTCAGCCTCTCGGCGGGTGACGGACTAATGCCCCGGTCCAGTCACCCGCGGCCTCGGCTAAGGCGGCATCAGGCGCAGGTAATCGCGCCTACGCCGCCCCAGTCGCCGGCGGCGGTTCGCGTCGTCGAGGAGACGCTCCTCGCGCACGCGCTCCGCCGCATCTATGTGAGATAAGGAAAACTCGAAACAAAACCCAACAAAACATATATATATCTCTCTATATATATCGCAATAGATCGCGCAATCAAAGATGTTATAAAACGGCATAAGCGTAACCAAAACCATCGGATATCCGAAATAGAAATATATCTGAAACGTAACCGAAACCGACGTAAAAGCTTCATAAAATTTTTAGTAAACTCTGAAAGAGACGCAATTTACTACCTAAAATTTCGTACTATATAATATTTGCTATTTTTTATTGCTCTTGGTGGCAAACGAGTAAGCAGCACACCTGATGGTAAGGGTTACTGCCGCCCATGGACATTTGCAATCTCAGAGGTATAGCTAGGCCGCTGCCTACCAATAATCCCAACCGAGTGGGTTGTGTGTGTGTAAGTTTTACTGCTGCCCTTGGACCTTTACAATGCGAGTCCCAAGGGTACAACCAGGCCTCTGCCTACAAATTCCAAATCCAGTCAGAAAGTTGGGCTTCCGGCTCTCTCGCTCACCGATCGAAGCACAACCGCATATTGCCATTACTCAGACGTCGATCTTCTGCGAAGGTGTGGTACTACCCCGGACGGACCGGCCCGCGGCTGTAGACAGAGAACTGTCAACAGCATGGTCCCTATACTAATACTTGTTAAACTAGAAATAAAGCAAAATCGTCACTTTCTATTTTCCAATTCCTCAAAAATTACCAATTCCTTAAAAAAATAATATCTATAACGAAAATTATTTGAAATCGCGCCCGAAACCGTTGTAATGTTTTTCTAATATTAGGGATATTATACAGTACGCAAATCCGAAACGTGATATTCGCAATATCCTTACAATACATACATACATATATATATACACTCATTTGCAAAAAAAACGGGCGGTTTTGATTTTCATTCATATTTAAAAAGATACAATACCAAAAAGGTTTCAATCGTTTGTACACGTTACTGGCCGGTTTTAAAAATGCTGTGGTATTTAAAAAAGTACGTTCTAAATTCAATTTTTCATTTGATGTTCATTTTTACAGAAAACCCCTTTTTATCCTACATTTTTGGCGCGAAGTTCCAGAAGTTAACATCGACTTTCATAACTTTTATTCAATTTTTATCGATTAATTTCATATCCTTGACTGTCAAAGCTTTATTTAATGCTGTTTGGCTGTATCAAAAATGGTAGATAAAGTGGTAAAAGCTACCAAAATTATCGCGCTGCTTGAAGAGGGTTGCAGCCAATGTTTCGTGGCTAGGAGGCTAAATGTTAGTCGCTCGACAGTCCAAAGAACCTGGCAGCGATATCAGGAGACTGGTTCCGTCGAGAGAAGGCCTGGTTCTGGAAGAAAACCATGTACCCAACCACGGGATGATCGTTTTCTTGTGAGTCGCGCATTGAGAAATCGCAAATCTTCGTATGTGGATCTTAAGAACAACCTCCAAGAAGTAAGAAATGTGCATATTAGTCTATGGACGGTCAGGAGGAGGCTTCTCGCTGCCAATATACGCAGTCACCGCCCGGCCCGCGGCCCCAAATTACTCCGTGAGCACAGAGTTCACAGGCTTAGGTTCGCTAGAAATTGTGAATCATGGACTCAAGACGATTGGAATAGGGTTTTGTTCTCTGATGAAGCCAGGATATCTCTGTTCGGTGAAGATCGACGTCGGCGAGTGCTAAGAAGACAAGGAGAACGCTTTGCAGAGGCATGTTTCGAAGAAATCACACCTTATGGTGGGGGCTCTGTTATGTTTTGGGCAGGAATAAATTCAATGGATCGTACAGAGTTAGTCTTCATTGAAAACGGCTCACTGACTGGGCATCGATACATAACGGAAGTTCTAATTTCTCATGCACAACCCGCATTGGCCGCTCTAGGTGAAGACTCGATTTTTATGGACGACAATGCTCGCGCCCACCGATCCCGCGATGTTAATGCGTATGTGCAAGAGGTCGGCATTCGTCGTTTGGATTGGCCAGCTCGAAGTCCCGACCTCAATCCCATAGAGCATGTCTGGGACGTTCTGAAACGGCGTGTGAGATCAGTACACCCGGCTCCGCAGACCATCAGAAAGCTGAAGAATGTGATTACTGCGGAGTGGGAACGTATTCCGCAAGCAAGTATCCGGGATATACTCGCTAGCATGCCCAGACGAATTCAAGCTGTGATTTTAGCTAGAGGGGGTCACACTCGATACTAAACATTTATCTGCTTTTACTTTATTAAAGAAAAACAAACAAAAAAACGTTTTTATTTTTACTTCATGAGCATATGCACTACTAGCGAATATACACTACTAGCGAGGTTTAGCATTATTTCCCATAAATTGTATCTAAATTTTATGAAATACTGATGAAAACGATTATTTTCTTATTAATTTACCAAATTGTGTGGATAAAACTACCTATAATTATCAAACAAAGAAATATTAACATTTGAAATGGTTCATTGCTTAGGTGCCCGTTTTTTTTGCAAATGAGTGTATATCATCACGCCATATCCCTTGCAGGGTAGGCAGAGAGAACAGAGTGCCAGAGAACTCTATCCTTGCATACTTCACTCGCTTCCTCAATATTCATAATTCTCTTCATACACGCTCGCCGGTTTCGGAGACTCTTGACTCCACCTTCCTTCAGTACAAGACCAATCTGGTCTAGGTAGATTAGTCTCGGTCTCCCCCGGTACCTACATCCTTCCACATTCGCATTGTATATCTTCTTAACCAGATGTTCGTTCGGCATTCTTTCCACATGTCCAAACCATTGGAGCATTCCCTTTCGCAACTTTACACCAATACTCTCTTTCATACCTACTCGCTCTCTTACGTTGTCGTCCTTACAATCATCATCATCATCATCATCACAGCCCATAAATGTCCCACTGTTGGGCTCGGGCCTCCTTCGTAATGGGAGGGAAATTTACCTACTATACCACACTGGTCAGACGTGTTGGTATAGGGTTTTGCTTCGAGTTTTCCTTCTCTCGTCCTTACAATAGATCCGTATTATATACAGGTCAACATTAATTTATATAATTAGTCTGTGATCAAAAAAAATTCCATCTTTACAATTATACGTGCTCCTTTCATTTTAAAAGCTTCGGTCAATTAATTGAATTTACAACAATAGCTATCCCTAATTTCACACATAATGAAATCTCATTAGCTCAGTAAATTTGAGTAGCTTCCTGTTTATATTTTTGTATATAAAGGCACAATTAAATCTCTAAAAATGTATATAAACTCTCGAGGATAAATCTCGAGTGTAGGATACCCTCCACTATGGACCGACGCGCGACGGCTTTGTGAAGGCTTCTGGGAGTCGTTAGATGTGGGTGGCATAGTGGTGCTTTGTGGTGATATATGAGGCAGGCTTACCTCTAACAGTGGACGGCAAAAAGTCGAACGATGATGGTTATAACTATACATATAATAATGATATACTAAACGAGACATTGCATACGTTACTTTCATGTCTGTAATTTAATAAAAAAAAACAAGGGAAACGTATATTTTTTTAGATTTAAGTAGTAGCCTGTAGTATTCCAGAATATATTCTATATATATGTCTAATTTCAACTAGATTCGTTCAAGAATTATGATAAGATTGATTTAACCATAGATTTAACCATAGATATACAATAGTAGTAACATTTTAAATTTTACATACACATACGCATACATACATATCATCACGCCATATCCCTTGCAGGGTAGGCAGAGAAAACAGAGTGCCAGAGAACTCTATCTCTGCATACTTCACTCGCTTCCTCAACATTCATAATTCTCTTCATACACGCTCGCCGGTTTCGGAGACTCTTGACTCCACCTTCCTTCAGTACATGACCGATCTGGTCTAGGTAGGTTAGTCTCGGTCTCCCTCGGTACCTACATCCTTCCACTTTCGCATTGTATATCTTCTTAACCAGGCGTTCGTTCGGCATTCTTTCCACATGTCCGAACCATCGGAGCATTCCCTTTCGCATCTTTACACCAATACTCTCTTTCATACCTACTCGCTCTCTTACGTCATCGTTACGAATGCGGTTGGTCAGCCTAACTCCACAGATTTTCCGCAGAGATCGCATTTCGACCGCATTAATTTTACTATCATACTCTTTTCTGCATACCCAACTCTCGCTTCCATACAGTAATGTTGGGACAAGCACTGCGTTATGTATTGCTACACGTGCCTTCTGGCTGAGGTGGTGGCTGCCGAGAAGTTGCCCCAACGCTCCGTTCACTCTATTTCCCGCATTCACTCTTCGCTCTATATCAGTGGTGTACCTTCCATCTCGGCTAAAGCCACATCCAAGATATACAAATTCATCCACTTGCTCTAGTACATCATTACCTATTGTTACTCTTACACCCGTTCTGGTTTTATCTCTTTCAAAGACCATTATTTTGGTTTTGCTCACATTCACGCGTAGACCCCTTTTCTTACAATCTTCTGTCATTGTGTCGACTAGGGTCTGCAGGTCAGTCGCTGACTGTGCCAGCAGGACTGCATCATCTGCATAAAGCAGCGCAGTGACCACTGAGTCGCCCATCTGGACTCCCACATTCATATCGTTCAACCTTTGGAGACATTTATCCAGATATATGATAAACAGCCTGGCTGACAGAACGCACCCCTGCTTAACGCCGATATTGACGTCAAACCAAGGCGACATTCCATCATCCAGCCGCACACAGGCTCTACAGCCCATGTAACTGGACTGCACAGCCTGCAGCAGTTTACCGTTAATACCATACTCCGGTAAAATGTCCCAAAGTTCCTTTCGTACAACCGTGTCAAATGCTCTCTCCAGATCCACAAAACTGCAGAAAACCCTCTGACCTAGAGCCAGATGCTTCTCCACAATGTTGCGCAGAGAGAACACTTGATCCATGCATCCCCTTCCACTCCTGAAACCTCCTTGTGTCTCACACAGTAAACCATCGGACACCATCCTCATTCTCCTTTCAATAATTTTTCCATACACTTTTGCTGCCAAACTGGTCAAGCTTATGGCTCTGTAATTTGCGCAGTCATAACGTGAACCCTTGTTTTTAAACAAAGGCACGATGACTGCGCTATTCCAGTCCCTGGGAACCATTCCCGAGCTCCAACATAAATTGAGGAGCAACAGGCACGCCTCCCAGACACAAGAGCCACCAAGCTTGATCATCTCGGCAGACACCATATCAATGCCCGCTGCCTTACCATTTTTCAAACTTCTTATCGCCCATTCAACTTCATCCATACTGATGCCATCGGAGGACGCCGTTGTCGAATGTTGATCTACTAAACCACATCCAACACCGGCGCCAACCGTAGCATCCGCATACATATCGCCAAAATATTCACTCCATCGGCTTAACACGTCTTGTGTTTGTGTAAGAATGTCTCCACCTTTAGACCTTATTTTATTCATTCTGAAGGCTGACCAACCACCCCGAGACTTCTTCACCTCCCTCCAAAAGAGTTTGGTGTTACCCTCGAAGTTTTTAGTCAGCCTATCTTCTGCACTCATACTTGCTCTATCACGTTTCTCTTTCACTAAGGCCTTGGTGTCATTCTTACATTGCCGATATATTTCTTTCTTCTGTTCAGTCATACTGTCATTCAGATTCAAAGAAGAGACATAGTCCAGCCACGCTTTCTTCTTTTGCTCTACGGAAGCTGCCACTTCCGCATCCCACCATGCATCACCATTTGTTTTTCTATGCTTCTTTGAACTTCCACATACTTCTTTCGCTGTATCTACCATACTCTCTTTCAATACTCTCCAGCATTCTTCAATGTCCGATTGCAGCTGGCTTGCCATCGTCAGCCGTTCTCGGACACCCTCTGCATACTTTTCTCTTACACACTCTTCTTGCAACCTTTCAACCTTTATTCTTTCAAGCCCTCCGAAGTGGACACGCTCTCGCCAGTGCCTCCACTTTCTGAACAGACCACTAAATCTCGCAATCACGAGATAGTGGTCCGTGTCGACTGTGGGGCCCCTGTAGGCTCTTGCGTCCAATATTTTGCTTCGGAGGCGACTGTCTACCAAAATTAAATCTATTATGCTTTTCTGTTCATTCCTTCTCCATGTATACATATGGATGTCCTTATGTTGGAAAAATGTGTTTGACACAATAAGGTTTCTCTCCATGCATACATCCGCTATGAGCCTACCTGCGTCGTTCACTCTCTTATCACCAAATGGACCAAGTACGTCCTCATAGTCGGGACGCTTGGTCCCCACCCATCCGTTCAAATCTCCGCATACAATCACGCGTTCACTGGTTTCTGCCATATCCAGAACTTCTCTAACATTGTCCCAAAACTTCTCTAGGTCTGATGCCACCGAGGATCCTGCGGGAGCATATGCTACAACCATGAATACCTTGGTGACACCTAGTTTTATACGGACCCAGAGAAGTCTGGGATCATACATTCCGTAATCCATCTATTTTAAATTTTACATTTGAAATAAAACAATTTTTACGGATACTATCACGTTTATTTTAGATTTTTAAAGCCCTGTCATTAAATATTAAATGTAGGCCTCATAACCAGGCTCAAAGTCGCTCAGTGTACTATGGAGCGGGCTATGCTCGAGATTTCTCTGCGAGATAGAATCCGAAATACGGCAATCCGCAGAAGAACGGGCGTAACCGACTTAGTATGAAGAATTGGCACGCTGAATTTGCAATGGGCAGGCCACGTCGTTCGAAGAACCGACAACCGCTGGGGAAGAAAGGTTCTAGAGTGACGACTACGTACTGAACGATGCAGTGTGCGACGCCCCCCACTAGGTGGATAGACGACCTTGTTAAAGTTGCTGGGCGTCGATGGATGTAGGCGGCACAGAACCGCACTCTGTGGCGTAACATGAGGGAGGCCTACGTCCATCAGTGGACGGGAATAGGCTGAGATGATGAAATATCAAATATAAACGCGCTCCGTAAAAATAATTTTATTTCAAATATGTAATACTCGCGTAAATATTAGAGAACATAAAGTTTATACATCATCATTCTGCTTTTATCATAATTACTTAATGCACTGCCGTCTGCTTGACATCAGTCGTTATTAGGAATGTAATTGTTGACAAGACACCATCAGATAGCGATGGCTTAGTTCGATGTGAAACTCTTAGTAGTTTTTCACAACACTGACGAGCAATGTTAGTATTATTAGTTTTAGTAGTCGCCGCCACAGTAAATATTGTAAATTTTACACTAGTTGACAAAATACTACATGTATGCTACATGAATAGCCATCCATCGATCCATCAGCCCATAAACGTCTACTGTTGGACATAGGCCTCCCCACGAGAATGCCATTCGCAACGGTCGTATGCCACCTGCATCCAACGGTTTCCTACGACCTTGATAATATCATCAGTACACCGAGTGAGGGGTCGTCCTACGCTGCATCGTTCGATTCGTGGTCGCCACTCGAGAACCTTCCTTCCCCAACGGTTGTCGGTTCGTCGAGTGATGTGGCCTGCCCATTGCCACTTCAACGTGCTAATTCTTCAGGCTATGTCGGTTACACTTGTTCTTCTACAAATTTCCGTATTCCGGATTTTATTATGTAGAGAAATACCGAGCATTGCCCTCTCAATAGCACGCTGAGCGACTTGGAGCCTCTTTATGAGGCCGACATTTAGATACCACGTTTCAGTGCCGTAAGTCATCGCTGGTAACACACACTGGTTATAAACCTTTGTTTTCAGACACTGCGGAATATTAGACGAGAAGATCCTCTTAAGTTTCCCGAACATGAATAATATAGTGGTCAAAATAACGGACACTCATTCTGAATGTCGTGGATTGAATTTTCATGTAGAGTATGTCTTTGTAATAATGGTTGTTTAGTCACGAGAGTTCTAAATCAACAAAACATTTAATTAATTAAACTTTTTAGTAAAATATTAACCTATCTCATAAATACTTTGGTAATAATATATTATGTTACTCGTAAGAATGCAAACGCTAATAAAACTTAACACACAAAGTGAGCAAAGGAAGTATCCTTAAATACACTTTCGTACAAAAGTTTCACCAATTACCGACTTGGAATTTTCCTAAACTCGATTCTGCAAGTCGAAGATCGAACCGCCCCTTAGCTGTAATTAGGCGAGGCTAAGGCTAGGTTCACACGGTGCTACTATTGTTATCTGATTTTTCTGCTTATTTAGAGTAGTTCATATTTACATACATAATTCTTTTGTACGGATGTCACTGAACTCCTAATAAACGGCTGGACGATTTTTGATGATTTTTATTATCATGTAGATGGTTTCAAGAATGGACTAGATTAACAATTGGACCCATTAGGTGACACTGTAATCTGTTTGAACAAATTCATATATTTATTTTTAGAGTTTATCGTTGGCAAAATTTCAAAGAAGAATAATAGATAATTGCCACTCTTGGCGCTTGCCCAAACTCAAAACCCCTAATCATCACTAACCAGCTTTGATTGGTGATGATTAGGTGGTTTTGAGTTTTTCAAAATAGTGCTCTTGATAACTCTGTTCTACGACTTCTGCAGTAAAATAAGGTTTATATATCGTATTCTTATATATCGTATTATATAATATCGTATTCTTAGCCAGGTATGGCAACCCGGGTTTACCCCTCTCAGATTTAGAGCAAGTGAGTATGCCAAAGCGTACCCCACTTGATCTGAATCAATGATGCTGATGATGACACCAAAAAAGCCATGCATCTCTTTCCGTTCTTTTTCACAAAAAGTAATAAGTGGAATATCTCATGCAAGATACGCGTTTATTTCGGTTTTAGATTTTCCTAACGTTTCAATAGCTTTGCGTAACGTTTCAATTGTTTTGTGTGTCTACCTTACTGCATCGACTAGATATAAAATGGTATATGATAATAAAGATGATGAATTTTTCTGCATGATAATTATTTTGCCATAATTGATTGATTGATTGGACAATACATGATAAAAATCTGTTATTATTTTGGAATGAGGAATACATAGATAAGAAATCCTATACCTCTCATGGTTTAATGGCAATTTGCACTATACCTCAAAATAGTAAGAAATATGGAATAGATTCACTGTAGAATAAGAAATAAGGAAAATAGGCGATAAGGAAAATTATTTCTATGCAATAAGCAGCTTCCAAAGTTTGCTCGTCTAATCTTCCATAGAACTTCGAATATTGACTCGACACGTGTTTCATCTACAGCGAAACATCTTTAGAGCAGTACAACTTTAAATGAGAAATCATGTATATCTTCTTTTTTATAAGAGAAAAGCTCTCATTTACCATTTTTAATTATGCTGTAAATATATTATAAATACGTGGGCAAGTGGTGATTTCCCTTCGTATTTTATATTTTCTTTACAATTAACAATAATAAATTGTACAACAGTCGTAAATGTAAATGAAGCCTTAGCTTTTAACAAACTCGTACGTTATTCATAAGCCAGGTGGCTTCTCGGCGCTACACTTTTTTGTGTGTATAATTTTGCTCGCAAGTGTTAAATTCACTGTATCTAAATGAAGGTAAAGTATATTATATATATATTTATACATAGGTATATGTTTGTATAATAAATTTTAATCATCATCAAAGAAATCTGTTTACGTAATATTTTTTTATTTATTCTGTATGATAACGAAGCAAATGTATCATAATTTCAACATACCTTACTTTTACATTGAAAAAATTACAAATTTAATCTTTAATCATCATTTATCACTCTCACGTACATATCCTAATTACTTAGTGTTGACGAAATATGTAGTATTGATACATATTGCTAAAATTATTAGCAATTTTTTTATCACCGTCTTCCTGACGTCAACCCTTCTTGTGAATATAATTGTTGACCAAACTGCATTAGGTGGAGTTGTTCCAAGTCGATATAAAGCTCTTAGTCGTCTTTTATGACATCCAAGAGCAAAGTAAGTGTTGGTAATATTCGTAGCTACCGCACCCACAAAGCACAAATAGTAAAATCTTCAATAATGCAAGCACCAGTACCACGCTCATAGCCTGTATTATTTTAAATACATTATCTTTCTTCAAATTTTCCGTGTGATGATGAAGAAAGAATACAATTCACCACTCCCTATTTTGCCAGTAATAATCGTAAAAGATGACCGAAAGATATAAGTATGTATACAACATAGGTGCAAAAAAACTTGAAATTAAACCCTATACTTAACCCGTTTGATGAGTGTATTATAGTCAATTTCCCTTTTATTGCGGAAGAAGCTGAAGACCAGCAGTGTCAAATCTTTAAGCTGAGATGATGATGGCTCGCCAACTATAATATATTCCAGTTTAGGTTAAACGCAACGGGCACTGTTGTGAAGGACTCGGTCCTACCCAAATGGCGAGAGAGTGTTAGTGTTCGTGTGTGAAGTTATATGATGACTCTCTGGACGCTCCGTTCGGTTGAGGTAGGGAGCAATTGAACCACCAACCTAGCTCCAAAAGAAAATATAACGATTACTCATGACTTTCTCCGTGTGGTGACGGAGTAAGAATGCTATTTACCACCCCATATCTTCCCGTGGATGATCGTACGAGACGACTAAGAAATATAAAACGCGTATAACATTTATGCGAGAGAAGGAAAACTCGAAACAAAACCCTATACCAACACGTCTGACCAGCGCGGTATAGTAGGTTAATTTCCCTCACCCAACAGTGGGACATTTATGGGCTGTGATGATGATGATGATGATGATGACTCATGACTTTCTTGTCGCATCTTCTCAGTGACGGTCGCGTTCTATACAGGTTACTGGATTAATTCAAGCTAGGATATTAAAATTGTCTATGAGTAAATACCCCCGCGGAGCTTATACATGCTAGGTTTTTTTTTTAACACACCATCCTGCTAACTACTAGGTGCTAACGAAATAATCCTTGTATTGCGGGGACCTTTACAAAACATATAATTAACGCAGACAAATTACACTCATACTCAGAACAATACTTTGTTGATCGCACCAAGGATGGTCCTGTGTAAGAATCGAACCCACTGCAATGGCACGGAAGGTCGGTATCTTAACCACTACGCCATCTGTGCAGTCAATTTTGAGTTTGAATTTCCAAAACTCGCATTCTTTTCTTGCATTCATTAGTATGCTGTGTGGTAGCGGCTACGAATACTACCAACTTTAACTTTACTCGTGGATATCTTAAAAACGACTAAGAGCCTTATAACCACCTGGGCTAACTCCATCTGTTGCCGTTTCGTCAACAATTACATTCTCTAGGAGGGTTGACATCGGGCACGCGGCCGATCATAAAACTATTACCAATAACTTTTACAATACAATACTTTTACTTTTATGTACTACTAGCTTCTGCCGGCGGTTTCGCCCGCGTAAAAGGTTACATTCGTAAAGTTTTTCATCCCCTATTTTTATTTTACCCCTTAATGGTAAATTTTTACAAAAATTTTTGTTTATATTTATTTATATCTAATCAATAGCCTAAAAATAAGTTTTAAGCTTCTGGCTTTAAAAATGACACAATAATTCCTTACAACTTTTCATCCCCCTTTACACCGTTTTTTGCATTAAAAAGTAGCCTATGTCCTTTGTCAGGCTCTAGACCATCTGTGTAGCAAATTTCATTTAGATCGGTTCAGTAGTTTTGGCGTGAAAGAGCGACAGACAGGCAGAGTTACTTTCGCGTTTATAATATTAGTAAGGATAAAAGAAAAGTACATATTATCGACCCCAAGTAATTGGGATAAGAGTAGGAGGATGATGGTTCATTAGTATTAGAAATATTAATATGTACAACCGAGTCAATTTATATAAATGACTAATATTTCGGTTATATACATTGACCAATCATACAAGAAATCACTACATCACTATATAAAGCGATATGGAACGCTTATTACACTCTTTCATGCATAAAACAGGGGGCCAAAAACTAATAAGAGCTTAGTCGGCACCTTGACAACGGTTGTGATATTATGATAAATAGCATACCCTTGTCAGGCGGAACTCTGAAACTAATGTATAGAGCATCGTACAATTGGATGTGGTATATATTAGTTCAGTTTTAATAATAGAACCGGGTTGTGAGAAAATAAAAATACAATTCGTTACCCCTTGTTTCTTGTCCGCAAACATCGTAACAGACTGGTAGTGCTATATGGTAGCAGCTATCTACACTAATAATAATAATAAATAAATAATATAACAACCTGGCAACACTAGCAACAAGAAGTCACATATATTCTTTACAAATTTATTTTTTCGTAATAATTGTTTATAAAACATGAAAAATATTGAAACCAATAATAAAAACATTCCGATAACGATGAAGCACATTATAATAAACTATTTTTATTCATATGAGTGCCATAAATTATAAATTCTATTATAACAGAGTAGTTTGACAGTAATGTTAATAATGTGAATATACAAAATGAAAAAAAAAAAAATTGACTTAGGCAATGACTAATTTGAAAGACTAAAAACGTGAAAATATTTATAACTTGACACTGGCACCAATAGTTCGTATATGTAGCTGATTGCCAATATATAAGAAGAAGAAGAATTAAAAAATTATGAAAATATGTTGACGAGATCAAAAGCCAGAGCTGAATTAGCACGTTTACCATCTCCGGGCTCGTTGCAGTGCTCCGCCTCGCAATCACAAGACACATCGGATACGATAGCCCTTTCTGCAGAAGCGTCAAGTTCCAGCGATGAGTTCTTTTCGACATCACCAATACCTGCATGTCGCCGTGAAGAAAACCGGCCACCAGTTAGCTTGGGACCCCGAGGCCTTCCGGTCTCAAATAGGGCCCACGCTGCCGGTGGTAATGTGCAACGCATGAAATGGACAGAAGAAACCAACAAAAATGTCATGCGAGCATATTTTGGGGCTACAGAGGGTGGAGCTAACCCCATTGCATACCGCAGTCGAATGCTTGTTCTATTTCAGGTACTTGAACCAACCATCAACGTCATGACTCAGAACGTCTATCTGATCAGGCACATGCCATTCAACGCTGTCAGTTATTGGATGTCACGGGGCTTGATATGCTACGCTCAGAATACCTGCAAAGTATGCCTGCTTGTCCGACCCCAGTTGTCGCTACACCGTTATCACCAATAATATCTGCATCGGCAAATACTGGTAACATATACTTGGACAACGGTATGTCTACTTCTGCGGGTATACAGTACAATGAGGAGGTAAGCCAAGTTTTAGAATGTGCCATCAGAGAATATCGATCCATGCCCCCGAATTTAAGACCACGTCTACCGCGTTTGCCTATCAACAGACGAAATTTAGCAGTGTTGAGTGATATTAATAGGTTAATAACAACTTACCTTAATAGCAGTGAAAATATCTCAGATACTCACTCAATTTTATACTGTGCTGCTATTGCGACATGTCGGCAGGAGCCCAACTCCTAGAAATTAACCCTGTCGTACAACAAAAACAAACGGTCCCAATGTGGCAACGTGGGATAGAAAAGCGTATCAATGAGTCTAGAAAACAAATAGGGAAACTAATTTGCTTTAGATGCGGGCAATACTTGCCCTAGGGTGATGCGCTTTATGCATCAGTCATTTTTGGGGGCTAACATAGATTCTCAAAATTATATGTCACAAATCACAGAGCGCATCGACTATCCAAAACAGAAAGTCTACGCATGGGCTAGTCGCATTCGTAGATTCAAAAAACGCATGGATCGCTACACTCTGAATCGGACATTCCAAAAAGATCAGAAATGAGTATATAAAAGTTGGGAACGATCAGAGCATAGTTTGCGTGCCAGCAAATTACCGGATATTGACGAAACAGTCGCATTTTGGCGAAATATTTGGTCAGTAGCCGTCACTCATACTGAGGCTGACTGGATACGGGATGTCAAATAGGTTTGTGAAAATATGTCACAAATGGATGCTGTAACTATAACACCGCAAGACGTAGCGGATGCATTACGTCCGTTATCAAATTGGAAATCTCCAGGGCTGGACGGACTGCACAATTTTTGGTTGAAACGGCTTTACAGTTCACATGTTTGCTTGTCATCTCAATTTCACTCGGCCACAAACTCTGCCTCGTTACCGGATTTTATGACAACTAGTATTACCCATCTAATCTTTAAAAACGGTAGTACTACGGCACCCTCTAACTACAGGCCCATAACTAGTTTACCATCTATCTATAAACTCCTGACATCGATTCTGAGAGTCAAAATCTCTAGACATATTGAACTAAATTCTATTATAAGTGACTTTCAGAATGGATGTGGTAGTGGTTGCCGTGGTACTAAGGAGCTCATCCTTATTGACATGACTGTTGGCCAACAAGTTCGTTGTAACCGAAAGGACCTGTCAACATGTTGGATAGATTATAAGAAGGCTTTCGATTCAGTGCCTCATACATGGCTCCTGAGGGTACTAGAGCTTTACAAAGTAAATAACACGCTACGTACTTTCTTGAAGTCCTGTATGAGGCCGTGGAAAACTGTTCTTAGCTATCCAACTTGTCAGCAGTGTCGAGGGACTGGCGAACCGATATCAATCAGGCGGGGCATTTTTCAAGGTGATAGTTTGAGTCCACTTTGGTTTTGTTTAGCACCGAACCCTCTAAGTACATTATTGGAGCATTCAGGGCTAGGCTACAAGTCACGCCGAGGTGGTCAGGTGATATCCCACTTACTTTACATGGATGACCTCAAATTATTTGCCCCGGGTACACAGCTGTTGGAATTACTAAAAGTTACTGTGACTTTTAGTAATTCCATCAAGATGGAATTTGGTGTAGATAAGTGTGCGGTCATGCATATCAAACGAGGGAGAATAGTACAGTCCCAGAGTGTACTCTCTGACACATTTCACCTTAGACCACTTCTCGTAACGGATACCTACATGTACTTGGGTATGTCACAGTCGTTAAACGTTACGGAAGCGGATATGAAACAGGCGTTGCAGAGCGTTTCTTTGGCCGCTTAAAAAAGGTTTTCAACAACCTTTTATCAGGTGGCAATAAGGTGCGTGCCTGCAACGCTTGGACTATGCCAATCCTAATGTACTCCTTTGGCATACTCAAGTGGACTCAAACTGAACTGGACACCATAGATAGAAGAGTCCGCACACTAATGACAATATACAGAATGCAACACCCGCGTTCGTCTGTGATGAGGTTGTACATCCCGCGAAAGTGTGGGGGACGAGGCTTTCTAAATGCTAAGTCCCTCCATAATTGCGAGGTGTGCAATCTTAGAAATTATTTTTTACAGATGACAAAGGTGGTGCATCGTGATGTGGTCGCAGTAGATAGTGGACTCACCCCGCTTCGGTTGGCTAAGAAGAATTGGTGCAGTCCTATAGTACTAAGTACCAACGACCGCAAGGATGTATGGCAGAGCAAGGAGCTGCATGGCAGATTCTACGGGGCCCTAAACGGTCCCGAAGTAGACAGTTTAGCCTCGGTAGCCTGGCTACGTTTCGGCAATCTTTTCGGAGAGACTGAGGGTTTTGTCTGTGTAATTGCGGACGAAGTTATAATGACCAAGAACTACCGGAAATATATCTTGAAGGATGGCACAGCCGACATCTGTCGTGCATGCCACCGACCAGGTGAGTCCCTCAGGCATATCGTTTGCGGCTGTTCTAGTCTTTCTAACGGCGAGTACTTACACAGACATAATCAAGTAGCCAGGATAATCCACCAGCAACTTGCTTTGCGGTACAAACTTGTCAATGTAGATGTGCCGTACTATAGGTATGTACCAGAAGTAGTTCTCGAAAATAGTCATGTCACATTGTACTGGGATCGATCTATCATCACTGATAGGACTATTATAGCCAACAAGCCTGATATCGTGGTGATAGATCGTCTAGAGCGTCGTGCAATGATAGTCGACGTTACCGTTCCACATGACGAAAATCTCGTGAAGGCTGAGAAAGATAAACAAGTTAAATATCTGGACTTGGCTCACGAGATTGTCGACATGTGGGATGTGGACTCGGCGATCATTGTACCGATAGTTGTTTCGGTCAATGGCTTAATGGCCAAGAGCCTCGACCAACATCTCCCGAGGCTCGCGTTAGGTGGATGGGTCAAGGGTCAGATGCAAAAGGCAGTTCTTCTCGACACGGCACGAACTGTGAGGAGGTTTCTCTCTCTGGATCCCTAACCACCGGTAATTTGGTCCCTAGACCCGATGCCGGTGCTACACTATTTTTACCTTTTTAAATAGATTGTGTGTATGTAGTTTTTTTGTTTTGTTTTTTACTGTATATGTATGTGTGCGTGTTTGTTTACCCCTTTAATCTATTTAAAAATGTATAAATAAGAAATGAATAAATAAATGATAAATAATAATAAAAACCTTTTATTCGCTGACCAAATTTCCATACATATTTAACTTATATACTAAATTATATACTATTTATATACTATACACTATTATATACTACTAGCAGAATTGGCCACGCGTTGCTGTGGCTAATGTAGCCTCAGTTACACGTGGTGGTTATGCTAATGAATTGTGGCTTATATGAAACGTTTGTACGTTTAACATAGCGCCATACTTACTCAATCCCGTCAACAGACACCGCCATCTGTTAGAATCGTTTGTAGACAACAGATAATTGTGACTGTCAATATATATATATATATATATATATATATATATATATATATATATATATATATATATATATAATAGACAAATAATTTGAAATAAAATAATATTGCTACTATATCTTAAAAGACGACTAAGAGCTTTATATCGATCTCGGCCAACTCTATCCGATGCCGTTTGACTAAATATTACATTACCAAACAGGTTTGACGTTACGCTGGTCAGAAAACTATTGCCAATAAATTTGGCAATATGTACGAGTACAGTACCCCAAGTGATTAGTATAACAACAGGAGAATGAGTGTTGTAAAGGACTCTAAATAAAACATTATACCTAGCCATATAACCAGTTATAGAAGGTCAATTTTTCTACAATGTAGAGAAAGCTCGATCTCAAACCAATGTATCAGCTGAGATAATGATGATTTATTAGTTTATTTTTTTTATAGAAGACAATTATTTGTGCATAAAGATCGACACCCACGACGCATAGAATATCGTTATGTATACCACTGGATAGTAAATTTTACTATACAGATGTGGTATATCTTTTCCAATCACGTCCATCCATCCATCAATAAGTTTTTATAAAAGAGCAAAACATATCAAATATCAGTCGAAATGAATTTAATAATTTATGGTTTTCATCATTTCAAATATTATAGTATTGAGGTACATAAGGTTAAAATTTTATTGTGGTGTGCTATTGAAACTAAAAGAAAATATTGGAACACGTTCGCTTTGGTATCTATTATGTCCAATTGTGAATTTAAATCCGTGCCTTAAACAATCGCTCAAATACAAAAATAAATCCTCAAAACCGCTCCACATATTTCAGATTTAATTAATATTCAGAAGAAATAAATCATTATTCTCCTGCTCTTATCCCAATTACTTGGGGTCGATGAAATATGTAGGTACTCTTCTTTCGGGGTACGATGCCAGAAACCTCCGCGTGGTGTACCCTGGGTGTGGGCGACAGTCCTCCAGATCCTTTTGTTGAATTGTCGTAAACGTAAACCTGATATCTTGCTTCAAGACATGTTGTCGTGAAGCGTAGTATCAGGAACGAGGGTCTTGGCTTAACCGCCCGGACCGCGAGGAAGACAACCTCTATAAAGAGTTCGAATCAACATTCGAATTCGGAAATTACCCAGAATCTTAAGTTCTGGCGTGCGGCGAGAAGATGCATGGCAGATGGGTTGTTCTGTCGTTAGCACGCTCCAGCCAGGGTACCGGCCGACCCCCTGGTTGGTAAATGTAGGCTTGCCCGGGTACAGGGATCTCTGCCCGGGTCAACCGTTAGTTCTCCCATACTCGTGGGAATCAAATGGATTTGCCTAATAATATTTTATCAGACGGGAATCCAGCGGATTCCCACATCACGGCCTCGTCAAGCCAATGCAAAACTAACCCAAACGACGCCTCGTCCTTAGGACTAGAGGCGTCTGCCGAGGGCCCGGCACCGACCAAAGAGAACTTGAAGACGAAGAAGCGTCGACAGGCGCGGTTCACAGGGGGAAAGCCGCGAAAGCGAACGCTCGCGACAAGAAGCGGAATGCTGAAAACCGCGAGCGTTATGCGCGCGAGCGGGATAAGGACGGCGGAAGATCCACTGCAGAGCCGTCAACGGACGAGGGCGACAATTCTGTCGCAGAGCCGTCCAGAGACGAGGGCAGTGGATCTGCCGATGTGATGGACGAGGGCGGTAGTTCCGCAGAGCCGTCCAAGGAGGTCAGTGGGTCGGCTAAGGAAGCCGCCACCGCCAGATCGTCACCGCGCCCTGCGGCGGCGGCCTTGACCGCGGCCCTGACGGTAAAGGAGGAGGCCCTCCCCTCGAAGGTGCGGAAGCGCCCCCTAAATAGGGAGGGCAACTCAGGCGCAGATTCCGAGAGGAGCGTGGTCATCATGCCTCCTCCCAAAGTTCCGGTCTCTCGCAGAGGGCGAGGGTCCACGGCGTCAGGAAGGACGACCCACTCCCCGGCCGGCGGAGTACGTGGAGGGGTGGAGGCTGGCAGGCGGGCCGATAATGAGGCAGCCGCCGCGAGGGTGCTGGGGGTGTTGTCCGGCATCCCTCCCACCGAAGAGGCGGCCGCTGGTGCCCGCGCGAGCGCCCTAGCCGCGAATATGGAGGCCCTGCAGGCCGAAAACGCCCGCCTTGGTGGCGAGGTGTCAGGCCTGCGGGCCCAGAACCGTCGACTGGAGTCGGAGCTGGCTGCGGTGCGGAGGGCCAACCGCCTCCTAACCAAGGACGTGGCTGACCTGAAGACCCAAATGGCGCGGCTCATGCAGCCTACGCCAACCGCGCCGCCGACCAGCGCTAGCCACGAAGGAGTCGAGGTCACCGCCCCCAAGAAGAAGACGCCGCCGACTGCAGGGCGTGCCCCGCCAGCCATCGCTAGCCAGGCTCGAGGGCCCAGATTCGAGGGCCGATGGCTGTATGCGGGGGTGATCCGCTCAATGGCCATGTACGGCGCACTTGTGTGGGCGAGGGCTCGGAACGCCCAGCTCAGGGCGGTGCTGTGGAGGCCACAGCGAGCCATGGCGGTCAAAGCCATTCGCGGGTACCGCACGGTGTCTACCGAGGCGGCATGCCTATTGGCCGGGACACTCCCGTGGGACCTAGAGGCGGAGATGCTCTCCGACCTCTACCGGCGGGTTACCTCAATGCGCGAAGAGGGTGGCTCCTCATCGTTCAACGAGATAGCCACCTGGCGCAAGGACGCCTGCCGAGAAGTCATCGCCCATTGGGCTACGCGGCTGGAGAGGCCTAGACACGGAGTTTTTACCGTTGAGCCCTACCCGTTGGCCCTCCGGCCCGTACTGATGGAGTGGATGGAGCGGCGGCACGGAGTTCTCTCTTTCCGGTTGGTGCAGGTCTTGTCGGGGCATGGTTGCTTCGGCAAGTACCTGCACACGGTCGTGCGGAGGGAGTGGACTCCGTCCTGCCACCATTGCAGTAGCGACGAGGACACGGCGCAACATACGCTCGAGGTATGTTCGGGCTGGGACGGGCAGCGCCGTGACCCCGTCGCTGTCATCGGTGCCGACCTGACGCTGCCGGCTGTTGCGCGAGCGATGGTCGACAGCGTCAGGAATTGGGACGCGGTCGCCGCCTTCTGCGAGACTGTCATCTCGCAGAAGGAGGCGGCGGAACGGGCCCGGGAAGATTCCCGTGACCCGGGCCGCCGCCCGCGGCTGGGGCGGCGCAGGCGCGAGTACCTGCGCCTGATGCCGCCCTAACCGAGGCTTCGGGTGATCGGACCGGGGAATTGTCCGGTTACCCGACGTGAGGCCACCGCGTGAGGACGACGCCTCGATGGCGGAAGCTGTCGGGGCGTCGACAGGAGAGGAGCCCGAGAGGGCATACCGCCGAGCGGGCCACCGAAGACAAAGATCGGGTACCGGTGGCCCGCTCACACGGCGAAGAAGAGGTGCTTGCAGGGTGGGTCAATGGGGTTGCGCGCTGCCTCTTCCGTCACCCCGGACCGATTTGGCGGGGTGCGACGTCCATAGCCCACCGCAAAAAAAAAAAAAAAAGGTACTCTTCTTTCATATTACATATTGTAAAAGTTATTTGCAATAGTTTTATTACCGGCATTGTAATTATTGACCAAACGGCATCAGATGGAGTTGGCCCAGGTCGTTATATGTAAGTCTCTTAGTCGTCTTTTACGACATCCACGAGCAAAGTAAGGGTTGGTAGTATTCATAGCTGCTACCACACAGCATCAGAAGAAACAAATATATAATTCAATCATATATCTATATATAGAATATGGAGCAAAAATATAAATAAAAATGATATTGCATTTAATTTAAAGTTTTTAAATTCTTTAACTTATTATAATATTCGTGACTCTAAGACTCCGGCCACGTCTGCAGTCAGCAACTATTGCTGGTAAAGATTAAAACTTGAATAATATATCACGCAGCGTTTCGCAGATGAATGTTAGGATATAAATAAGAATATTGAGATGTCGTCAGCTCATCATACGTGAAAAATTATTATGTACATACATTTATTACTATTGCGCATCTGTAAAATATACTTCCTCGTATGTTTTTAAATACAATACCCAAATACAAATGGCAATATCTATATGTCGGGAAAGAAGAATATAGAGAGTATATATTAATAAGAATATATAATAATAAGTATATATAATATATAAGAGAGCGAGTAGGTATGAAAGAGAGTAGTGGTGTAAAGATGCGAAAGGGCATGCTCCGATGGTTCGGACATGTGGAAAGAATGCCGAACGAACGTCTGGTTAAGAAGATATACAATGCAAAAGTGGAAGGATGTAGGTACCGAGGGAGACCGAGACTAACCTACCTAGACCAGATCGGTCATGTACTGAAGGAAGATAGAGTCAAGAGTCTCCGAAACCGGCGAGCGTGTATTAAAAGAATTATGAATGTTGAAGAAGCGAGTGAAGTATGCAGAGATAGAGTTCTCTGGCACTCTGTTCTCTCTGCCTACCCTGCAAGGGATATGGCGTGATGATATGTATGTATGTAAGAATATAGAGAGCGATTATTTTCTTTAAGTGAAAAAAAAGCAAATAGTATTCTAAGGATTTTAGCCAAACTTTACAACCGACCGCCACATTGATTTGTTTTTTTTTTCGGGTGTTATTATACTTGTGTATTAGTATTTTTCCGTGTGGTGACGGATTAAGAATACTATTCACCACCCCATATCTTACCCGTGGGTGATCGTAAGAGACGACTAAGGGATATAAAACGTATATAACATCTATGCGAGAAAAGGAAAACTCGTAACAAAACCCTATACCAACACGTCTGACCAGCGTGGTATAGTAAGTCAATTTCTCTCCCATTATGGAGGAGGCTCGAGCCCAACAGTGGGACATATATGAGCTGAGATGATGATTAACAAAACTTTACGACCGACCACCAACCACATTGATCTATCTTCGAGTATTATTACAATCGCGTATTAGTATATAAAAGTTATTTCTATATTATTATTATTTTATACGTTTACTCAGCTGAGCTCAAGGTTATTCAAAAATAGGAAGAAAATTGTCCTACTATACCGCGTTGATCAGAACGGATTGATAGAAGAGTTTATTTTTCTCTTGCAAAGATGTAGTTGGCATGGTTTTTACTCTACTTTTACAACACCCACAGTTAAGAAAAGCGGGTGAATGAAATGTATTCTCACAAAAAAAAAAACTTAATTAGGAGCGAAAAATGATTGTCACATATAGGATTCGAAGCCACACCCACCTATTGGATATCCGTTCCAATCATGCTACACCAATGTGAATTGTTCTATGACGTTTAATCTTCGCATTGTATTATATTGTTGTCTTTAAAAGAGACGTGTTTTCTTTTTTTTTTGGGGTGGGTTATGGTTGGTGCACTCCTCGTACCACTCCGTCCAGGGCGACAGAGGGGCGCACACACGCATACCCGTAACCCACTCGTGAACCTCGCCTTCGTCGTTGGACCGGCCACCGGAGCAGCGTGAACTTGTCGTCAGTGGCCGGCCCGACGGAATACCCCTGACCCTCCTCGCACGGTCAGCCTTTCCCCGGTCCAGTCACCCGCGGCCTCGGCTAGGGCGGTATCAGGCGCAGGTAATCGCGCCTACGCCGCCCTAGTCGCCGGTGGCGGCGCGCGTCATCGAGGAGACGCTTCTCGAGCACGCGCTCCGCCGCCTCCTTCCGCGAGACTACTGCCTCGCAGAAGGCTGCGACCGCGTTCCAGTTCCTGACGCTGTCGAGCATCGCCCTGGTGATGGTCGGCAGTTTCAGGTGATCAGGTCGGCACCGATGATTGCGAAGAGTTCAAGGAGACGTGTGCCATCTACCCGACATTTTTTACACATTGTACAGATTTACTACTCAAACTTTGCAGTTACCATTATATTAAACGATGACACATCCTTGTTATATAAATGACTGAAGTTTAGCATTTAACTTGATTGATTATTTATAAAAACTTGATTGCGCGCAAAAATGATTTTCACATATGGAATTCGAACCCACACCTATTGGAAATTCGTTCCAAACATGCTACCATTTACACCAGTGTAAACTGTTGTATAACATTCAATCTTCACCTCGTATTATACTTTGTCTTTAAAAGAGACGTGTGCCATCTACCCGACATTGTTTACATCTATTCTCGCTCCCAGATGATGCGAATAATTTTTGAACATTAAAATAGATTCGGTTTATTTTTTTTTTTGAAATAAAACTACTTTTACGGATTCTATCGCGTTTGTATTTGATTTATAATTTCCCGACGTTTCGAACACTTTACAGTGATCATGGTCACGGGAGGACTGAGGTGTCTTACGTCCAATATGTCATTGTTATTACAGAAATTTATTTATATCTACCCTATAAGATATTAAATTTTTATTTTTGTTTTAATATTTTTGTTTTTTAGATATAAAACTTCATTTCGTTTCTTTTCGTATGATGATGGTGAAGACGAAGTAGAAAAACAATGTGTTACCACCCATTTTTAAGACACTCTTGAATTGCAGGTGAAGCTCAGCCTGGCCACCGAAGACAAAGATCGGGTACCGGTGGCCCGTTCGCACGGCGAAGAGAGGTGTTTGCAGGGTGGGTCCATGGGGTTGCGTGCCACCTCTTCCGTCGCCCCGGGCCGATTTGCCGGGGCGCGACCACATACATGGTCCCACCTTGCGAAGAAAAAATATTAAAAAAAAGCTGAAACTCAGCCTTCGAATCGAATAATACGAAGCGCCAATGCTGAGCCATTCACCCCTTTGACTTTTATAATATTAGTAGTCTTCTCTTTACGAAATAATGTCATTTGAAACATAACAATTTTTAGGAATTTCATAACTTTTGTATTTGATTTTTAATTTCTCGACATTTCGAATATTTAACATCATTCACGTCCTCCCGTGACCATAATATATAACACATAAGTATAACCATCAAGTATATTTTCGATAAAATATTCGGTTTAATTTTAATTTTTTTTTTTCACAGTGGAAAGAATGCCGTACAAACGTCTGGTTAAGAAGATATACAATGCGAAAGTGGAAGGATGTAGGTACCGGGGGAGACTGAGACTAACCTAGCTAGACCAGATTGGTCACGTACTGAAGGAAGGTGGAGTCAAGAGTCTCCGAAACCGGCGAGCGTGTATGAAGAGAATTATGAATGTTGAGGAAGCAAGTGCAGTATGCAAGGATAGAGTTCTCTGGCACTCTGTTCTCTTTGCCTACCCTACAAGGGATATGGCGTGATGATATGTATGTGTATGTATGCATGAATTTTTTTCACCTCTTCCTTTCCCGTAGATGGCCATAAGCTTTCTGGTAAGCGTGATATGGTCAACTTTCCTGCTATGAAGAAGATTCGAACCCAATATAGGATGTATTAGCTGAGATAATATATGTGTAAATAGTCATAATAAATGATAATCATTAATAATACAATTCACCACCACCTTACCCGTGGGTGATAGTAAGAGACGACTAAGGGATATAAAACGCTAATAACATCTATGCAAGAGAAGGAAAACTCGAAACAAAACCCTATACCAATACGTCTGACCAGCGCGATATAGTAGGTTAATTTCCTTCCCATTACGGAGGAGCCGAGCCCGAGCCGAACAGTGGGACATATATGGGCTGTGATGTTGATGATGAAACTGAAGCGAATCATATTACGAAATCAAACTATTTACCAAGCCATAAGATCATCAGACCAACTCTATAGAAATCATTTTAATGCAATTCTTTCAGAATATAGTTCATCCAAAGAAAATATTACGAAAAACTGGTTTGTGTTGCCTGCATCTAATAGTTTCATTTAATGTAATGTACCGTAGTTATTACTTGAACCTTTGAGTAATATATAGAATAATTCATAGCGCAATTTGTTGAACAAAACCAGGAAATACCAGTTGATCCTTCTAGCATAGAAAGCTATATATAACGCACTTTTTATTAATCGTGTCTTCAGGGTGCTTGGGTGGGGTGATCGGACCGGGGACTAGTCCGGTCACCCGAAGTGAGGCCACTGCGTGAGGACGATGTCTGATGGACATCGACTCGATAGGAATCCGCGAAGGTAAACCACCGGGCGAGCTACCGAAGACAAAGATCGGGTATCGGTGGCCCACTCGCACGGCGAAGATAAGATTGATTGACAGATTGCAGGGCGTGTCTATGGGGTCGCGCGCCGTCTCTTCCATCGCCTCGGACTGATTTGGCGGGGTATGACCACCTCCATAGTCCACCGCAAAAAAGGGTGCTTAGATGCGTTTTACGCAGATGAATCACATACGCATCACATATAAATATTATTGTAACTATATTATAGCTGTGTGGTAGCGGCTACGAATATTACCAACCCTTATTTTGCTCGTGGATGTCGTAAAAGACGGCTAATAGCCTTATAACGACCTGGGCCAACTCTATCTGATGCCGTTTGGTCAACAATTACATTCCCAAGGAGGGTTGACGCTTGGCAGACGGCCGGTCATAAAACTATTGCCAATCACTTTTACAATATGTACTGTGAAAAAAAAAAAAATTGTATCGACTCCAAGTAATTGGGCTAAGAGTAGGAGAATGATGATGATTAATGACTACACAGATGACGTAGTGGTTATGATATCGATCTGTAGTCCTGTAGGTTCGATTCCCACGCAAGAGAATATAGTGTGGGATCCACAAAGTGTTGTTCTGAGTTTGGATGTAATTTATTTGCGTTAATTGGGTGTTTGTAAAGTCCTCCGCAATACAAGGATTATTCCTTAGTGCAGAATCTTTAAAAAAAAAAGAAATTAAAAATAAACGTGTTTGAAAGCACAGGTATATGACCAGTAGGTATTACTAGTGATGACTTATGGGAGGGTAACGTGGTCCCTAAATGTCAGCCTCATCAGTAAACTCAAACTCATTCAGCGTGATATGTTACGGACTATGTACGGGCTGTATGAACTTTCTACCTGTAGCCATAAATGAACCAACTCGTCCAAAATAGGACCACACTCTCACAGAATTTTTTTTTTTTTTTTTTTTTTTATACATCTCCCTGCACTAAGGAAAATAACCCTTGTATCGCGGGGACATTACAAACATGCAATTAACGCAGACAAATTACACCCAGACTCAGAACAATACTTCGTGGATCGCACAAAGTATTGTCCTGCGTGGGAATCGAACCCACGGCACTGGCACGAAAGGTCGGTATCTTAACCACTACGCCATCTGTGCAGTCAAAATTGACATCTAGGCAGTTAAAATTTGCTGCTGCACTTCATTCTATGAGTGAGAGAGGCGAAACCTGATTCAATTCGCTATCCGTTCCTTCCATTCCCATTCTTCCACACTTTATGTTAACTTATCTGTGCTTTACTTACTAATATTGCTGAGATCCACTTTCCAATAGGTTGGATTGGTTGCTTGTCTGACGTCAGCTGGACTTGCTTATTGTAATCAAAGAAAAAAATAAAAAGAAAAAGTTTTCCATTGAAGATTCCGAGATTTAATCTACAAAAAGTTCCGAGAGATAATTTTAATTGTCAAGGAACCCCCTAACAAAATTAATTAGAAAAAAAAAATAAACAGCAGTGGTACGGAAGATGGTTCTTCCCTCATAAATGTATATAATACGAGAGTCATGAAACAAAATTGGATATTTACTATATACGAGCTTCTGCCCGCGGCTGCGCCCGCGTAAATGGTACCTTTCCTTATGTTTTTCATCCCCTATTTTTATTTTACGCCTTAAGGGTAAACTTTTCACGAAATTTTAATGTCATACTTATCTTATCTGATTAATAGCCTAAAAATAAGTTTCAAGCTTCTGCTGCTATAAATGACGATAATTGCTTACAACTTTTTATCCCCCTTTACAACCCTTTTTTTTCATTAAAAAGTAGTCTATGTCCTTTATCAGGCTCTAGACTATCTGTGTACCAAATTTCATTTAGAACGGTTTAGTAGTTTTGGCGTGAAAGAGCGACAAACAAACAGACAGAGTTACTTTCGCATTTATAATATTAGTAAGGATATAGTAGCTGTAATGAAATTAGCAACCCCCAATAATAAAGTCATTTGGTTCCTATACAGAATATTTTTTGTGGAATCCGCATTTCATTGTTTTGACTCGAAACGTATTACATGCCTGTATTTATGTTTTTAAAGTCCCATGCTATGAATTATAGATACAAGGAGTCCGAACGTAATGTTGAATGAATAGTGAGACTATTTAAGGGACCGAATTTTTGCAAGTAAAGCGCGTCACTTTTCAAGAAGTACTAGTTTAAATTCTTACGTGGCTAGTTTTGTTGCTATTGACAACTCTAGAATTTTATATTTAAATTAATTAAATTCAACATTCGCGAGCCAACTCATGTTTAAGTGTAATGATAATAATACCATCGGTACATCCTAAACTCTAGCGCAGCCAGTGGCAGAAAAAAGAACTAAGATCTAGGTTCATTATTGTGTCCATGAATACTATGGAAAAGCTTATAACGTTCGGACTCCTTGTAACTATACTTCGTGTCGCACGCAATAGTCTCACGCAATAAGGAGATTTATTCAGTCCAACCATATATCCAACCTAACAATATCAACTGCTAAATATAGGCTTTCCCATTTACCACTTTTATCTCAATTACTTGGGCTCGACTATAGCAAGTATATTGAATAAGTTTTGGCAATAGTTTTCCGCTTGCTGACGAGCTGACATCAGTCAAACTTCCTTGGGAATGTGAATTGACTCGGATCGATTTAAATCTCTAAGTCATATTTTATGTAACTCATGAATAATATATAGGGTGGTAATATTCATTATCACCACCACATAGCAATCACATAGGCATTACCACTAAGAAAGAATAATGCCATAATTATCACGCTTTTCAAGTGGGTTGGCAGATATTTTTTTTAGAAAAGTACTGTAACTTATTGCCTTATTGTCTGATCAGCCAGTTTTTAATACCTCTCACGGGAACGTAAAGAGTGGGGGACACATTTTGTTCTTAGCCCGCCATCAAGGAGATAACTATTCTTGTGGTGACGGAGTAAGAATTCAACACCCTATTTCTATTGTAAAAAATGGCTACAATATAATATGTAGAAAACTTCTATGCAAGAGCGGAGAAATTCGAATTAAAAGCCTGTAGCCCAAACGATCTGACTAACATGGTATGATAGGTCAATTTCTCTCTGACTGTAGGATTTCTTTTTGAAGTGGAGGAGGCTTTCTTTATATGCAAATCGAGGTCTTTTATTATGCATAAACAATACGAGGGGCACTTAAATATTATCAGTTTTAACATTTTAAATAAATCCAATAAATTAACACAGGATCGGAACGAGACCGCTTCTGAGAGAATTCGGCAAGAAACTCAGCGGGTTTGTTTATTATTATTATTTCTTTACTGATTTTTTATAAAAAATAGTACAATATGCTTAGTAAGAATTAGTTCCAGGGTGCCCTCCGAACCCCAATATAATATGAAGTTCAAATACAATGTAAAAGATCACGGCTGGACTCCGGTCCAGCCATGGTCTCATGGTCCCACAAGCGGCGAACGATCGCGAGTTATGAGCTGATGATGATAATGATAAAGGAGGAGGAGATAACACGGATTACCATAGAATACTGTGACTTCATTAGTGTGGGATCCATAATATTTCTGCGTACAATCTGAACTTCAAGCTTGTAGCTAAAATTTTCCTACAATCGGAGGATATTTAAAAATTCCCAACAAAAAAAAATGTCTGACGCCAGAATTTGAATTACACGATTACTGTACCATTTTTAAGATACTCATACCTACCTCTTATGAACCTACATGACATTTTCTTTATAAAATTAGGCAAATAACTTTGTAACTTTTTCTTACGCGTTATCTCCGTGACCTACGGTTTTATATTACAGACTGATTTCTCTCCCAATGAGAGTATCAGTTATCGAGCATACACTTTAGATATTAACGGGATCCAATTCCAACGTCTCGACTACTCTATTTTTAAAACATAAGTAAAATTTATGGGTTTCATTTTCCTTTCTTGAGTTTAGAACACAATTTATTGTATTCATATCAATTTTGGATAATATTATATTTGCTAGAACAATTGTGTGAATATTTGCAATCGTTATTTTTCTTGTTTTTGTTTGGATTGAGAATCAGATACTAATATGAGCCCATCGTTGCCAGACTTGAATGTAACCTTGCCCGACAAACAGGCTATTTGACATAATAAGATTTTCTGGAAACAAGCGGGTAGTTTTTGAGATTTGCGAGTTAAATAAAACAAAGGAACTTTGTCGCTATATTAGTAGTATACTATCTGATCTAGTATATTGATCTGTAACCCAGCAACCGTATTTTTTATGGGCTTTAATAAAGATAAGTTCTTAAAATCTGAATCAATTCCCACTAGATGGATTTTTTTTTATTGCTTTTGGTGGCAAACGAGCAGCGGCAGAGACAGTACACCTTGATGGTAAGTGTTACTGCCGCCCATGGAGCTTTGCAATACCAAGGGTATAGCTGAGCCGTTTCTTACCAATACAAATTCCAAGCCCACCCCAGTTGGGCGTTGCTAAAATCGACTGCACAGATGGAGTAATAGTTAATATATACCTATCTTGGCAGTGTCATGAATTCAATTCTCACCCAGAGCAATACTTTTTTTTTTTTTTTGTGTGTCTTAGTTGTTAGCCTCAGATGGCTATGACAACTTTACCCGGACTGTGGGTGAGCGCTGAGGACTCTCAACCCGTCAGAGCAATACTATGTGCGATATTCATTGTATTGTTCCGAGTCGGGGTTAAACTCGCGTCCGTTAATTGTATGTTCTGTTAATTATTAATACCTTATTATGTTGCAGGAGAAGGAAAACTCGACTGAAAACCCTGTACCAACCCATCTGAGCAGCATCGTATAGTATAGTCAATTTCCCTCCTATTATAGAGTAGCCTCTAGCTCAATAATGGGACGTATATATATGTAAGCTATGTGATGATAATTATTATAATTTATGAAGTCACCAGCAAAAATTGTTTTCTTAATTGTTTAATGTTGTTTCTTAACCAAACTTTTGTCGTCTTTTTACTAAAAAAAGAATTAGTCTTTTCAATTCAGCTCATATATGTCCCACTGTTGGGCTCGGGCCTCCTCTGTAATGGGAGGGAAATTAACCTACTATACCGCGCTGGTCAGACGTGTTGGTATAGCGTTTTGTTTTGTGTTTTCCTTCTCTCGCATAGATGTTATATGCATTTTATATCCCTTAGTCGTCTCGTACGATCACCCACGGGCAAGATATGGGGTGGTGAATAGTATTCTTACTCCGTCACCACACGGAAAACACGACAAATATTGTTAGTAAAAACATCAATTTTCATATACCTATTTCTATCATTTTTCATCATTTTAGTACTTTTTTAATTATAATTTCTTTTATTATTTAATATAAAAGGAAATGTCACATAAAGTTTAGATAAGAATACGTTGCGAGCCATTCATATTAAAATATTTGGAATGTATTAGAAATGCCGAAGACTGAAAGTGTCAACAGTACGCTTCCTAAACGAAATATACTTGTTCTACATAATTCAAAATGTACACACGAACTTCCGCATTGCAGTAGGTACTAGTATACCTTCAGAAATTCATTTCGCGAAGGAATCACTGATTAATTCAGCAAATTTACTTTTTAAAGAAGACCAACAAACTTGTGTTAACTTTTTGTTAAAAGTTTTGTGATATTTGATTCTGGTATATTTAAAAATATCACGATGTTCCCGTCTTTGGTGCAGTGGTGTAGATATATTCTTGTTAAAAGTGTGCTGTCCAGTCCTTCTAATCTAATTAATAATTTATGTAATACTAGGAACACACTGTCGAAAGTGATGAAATGACTGCACAGATGGCGTAGTGGTTAAGATACCGACCTTCCGTGCCAGTGCCGTGGGTTCGATTCCCACGCAGGACATTACTTTGTGTCATCCACAAAGTGTTGTTCTGAGTCTGGGTGTAATTTGTCTGCGTTAATTGCATGTTTGTAAACTCCCCCGCAATACAAGGTTTATTTCCTTAGTGCAGGATGGTGTAACAAAAAAAAAAAAACAAAAAGAAAAAAAAAAAGTTTTCTGTCTATATTTGCAGATTGGTCCGTCCGGGTAATGTAGTAATAAGCAATGTGCTGTTGGGATTCGTTTTCTAAGCAAAAGAGCCGGCAACCCAACTCTTTGGGTTAGTTTTAATTGGCATCCACGAGAGGCAGTAATACTCACTACCAGTGTGTTGCTTGCTCTTTTGCCATCATAGCCAAAAAAAAAAAAAATCCGCTGTATCAAATTTTACGTTTACAGTAATTAAACGTTAAGTTTAATTAACTTTTCCTTGTGGTGACGGAGTAAGTATACAATTCATCACCCCCTATCTTACCCGTGGGTGATCGTACGAGACGACTAAGGGATATAAAACGCATATAACATCTATGCGAGAGAAGGAAAACTCGAAACAATACCCTATACCAACACGTCTGACCAGCGTGGTATAGTAGGTCAATTACCCTTCCATTATGGAGGAGGCTCGAGCCCAACAGTGGGGCATATATGAGCTGAGATGAGATGAAGCGTTAAATTGAAACAATATATTTTACGCTGTCTAATCATACGCTTCTATTAATAAAAAAAAATATTTATATATGTAGATTTTTGTTTTATAATTTTTATATAAAATAAAACTATACGCATCAAATTAATTTATTGAAACATTCCGTCAAAGTTTTAGCAAAAATTGTAACTGGAGCTAAGGTATTTAACGTTAGTTTTAACTCTATTTTTAGCATATATTATCATATATTATTATTTTATCAGGAAAAAGGTTTAAACTATGTATTGGAATACGTAAAAATTGTTTTATTTACCGAGTATAATGAACCCGAAGTCAACAATCATCATCAAGACCTATTGCGATCACCAACCTTTTTTTTTTTTTTTTATTGGTGGGCTATGGGTGCGTCTCGCCCCGCTGAATCGGTCCGGGGTGACGGAAAGGCGGCGCGTGACCCCATAGACCCACCGTAAAACCTTCTCTCTTCGCCGTGCGAGCGGACCACCGGTACTCGATTTTAACTTCGGTGGCCCGCCCGGCGGTTTACCCTCGCGGGTTCCTCTCGTCGACGCCCCGACAGATTTCGCCGTCGGGGCGACGCCCTCACGCGGTGGCCTCACGTCGGGTGACCGGACAATTCCCCGGTCCGATCACCCGAGGCCTCGGTTAGGGCGGCATCAGGCGCAGGTATTCGCGCCTGCGCCGCCCCAGCCGCTGACGGCGGCCCGGGTCGCGGGACTCCTCCCGGACTCGTTCCGCCGCCTCCTTCTGCGAGATGACAGCCTCGCAGAAGGCGGCGACCGCGTCCCAGTTCCTGACGCTGTCGACCATCGCTCTCGCGACAGCCGGCAGCGCCAGGTCGGCACCGATAACAGCGACGAGGTCACGGCGCTGCCGGTCAAAGCCCGGACACGCCTCCAGTGTGTGTTGCGCCGTGTCCTCGTCACTGCTGCAATGGTGGCAGAACGAAGTCCACTCCCTTTGCGCGACCGTGTGCAGGTAAAAGCCGAAGCATCCGTGCCCCGATAACACCTGCACCAGTCGAAAGGAGAGGACTCCGTGCCGCCGCTCCATCCACTCCATCAATACGGGCCGGAGAGCCTCGACGGTGACGACACCGTGTCTAGGCCTCTCCAGCCGCGTAGCCCAACGGGCGATGACGTCTTGGCGGGCGTCCTCGCGCCAGGTGGCTATCTCGCTCAGCGATGGGGAGCCACCTTCGTCGCGCAGTGAGATCACCCGCCGGTAGAGGTCGGAGAGCATCTCCGCCTCTAGGTCCCACGGGGGTGTCCCGGCCAGTAGGCATGCCGCCTCGGTCGATACCGTGCGGTACCCGCGAATGGCTCTGACCGCCATGACTCTCTGGGGTCTCCACAGAACAGCCCTGAGCTGGGCGTTCAGAGCCCTCGCCCACACGGGTGCGCCGTACATGGCCATAGAACGGATCACCCCCGCATACAGCCGTCGGCCCTCGAAGCTGGGTCCGCCCACGTTCGGCATGAGCCGCGAAAGGGCGGACGCCGCGCCGACCAGCCGGGGAGCAATTCGGCGAAAATGCTCCCGGAACCACCATCGCCCGTCGCGCACCAGACCCAAGTACTTCATATGGGCCTGGATGCTGATGTGGACGGAGTTGACGACTAGCGAGACGCCGATTGGCGGCCTTACGCGTGGCCCATGGAACAATAGGGCCTCCGTCTTATTTAGGGCCACCCTGAGCCCCAGCGCCTCGATTCGCCCGACCATCTCCTCGGTGCCGAGAGTGGCCAGGCTCGCCGCCTCTTCGAGTGTCCTGCCCCGGGCTGTGACGAGCGTATCGTCAGCGTAGCATATCACGCTCAGCCCGGGGGGGAGACTCCCTCTCAACGCCCAGTCGTACCCGATGTCCCACAGAGTCGGCCCCAGAACCGACCCCTGTGGAACGCCGCACGACATGGACGTCCGCACAATGTCCCCTGCGGGACTCGCGCAGAGGACACTGCGCCCTTCCAAATAGTCCGCCACCAGCCGCCTCAGGTACAAGGGCACCCCATGGAATCGGAGCGCCTCCCTGATGCAGCTGAATGGCAGACTATTGAATGCGTTGGCGATGTCCAGCGACACCGCCAACAGCACTCCCCCGCCGGTGACAGCCTCCGCGGCCGTCTGCCTCAGTCGTAGCAGGGCCCCGATGGTCGAACGCCCCCTTCTAAAACCGAATTGAGCGTCCGACAGATCGGGCCCCACCTCCTCCAGGTGTTGGACGATGCGGGCAGCGAGGATGCACTCCAGCAGCTTACCCACATCGTCGAGGAGCACGATGGGCCTGTAGGCCGACGGCGAATCCGGGGGCCGTCCCGGCTTTGGCAGGAGAACCAACCTCCCCTCCTTCCAGCACTCAGGGAACCGCCCAGACGCCAAACAGGCGTTGTACAGCTGCCTGAGGCGAGGCTCGAGGTGCTCGAGGAGCGACGTCAGCACCCGGACTGGTATTCCGTCCGGGCCGGGGGCCGTGGTCGCGGAACGAATCCGCGCCACAGCTGCTCCCACTTCCGTCTCCGTCACGGGCGGAATACTCTCGTCGTCAGCCTCCCGGTCTTGTTCTGGCGAGACCATGACCGGGGGCGTGTGTTCCGACTGCCGTGGAAACAGCTCCTCGACCACCCTACAGAGGAAGTCAGGCTGGAGGGTCTCGGTGAGGGGGGGGGGCCCTGCGCGCGAAGCTTGTTCAGCGACGCGCGATACGGGCGACCCCAGAGGTCACGGTCGAGACCGTCCAGCATCTCCTGCCAACTCGCGTCCTCGGCGGCTCGGATGGCCAGCCGAAAGGCCGTCCGCGCATCGTGGTACGCCTCGTACAGCTGGCCCTCCCGCTCAGCGTCGCGGTGACTCCGCCGGCTGCGGGTGTAGGACCTTCGGGCTCTGATACATGCCACACGAAGGTCCGCCAATCTTGGGGACCACCAGTAGACCCCCTGCCTCGGAGGTAGACGCCGCCGCACTCTGGGCATGGCCGCATCGCAGATCTGCGTTAACGCACTGCGGATGCGGACAGCCTCGGCGTCCACCCCGTCCGCTGGGGGCGGTGAGGACAGCCACGTGTGAACGATGGCCGCCTCCGCCAGTAGGTCCCTGTCAAGATGACCCACAGCCCACCGCGGAAACGCGGGAGCTCCGTCCGCCCTGTGACCCCTACCGGGGTCCCGGAGAGGGGAGACCTCCATCCGGATGTACCGGTGGTCCGATAGGGTCTCCGCCTCTTCCAGGACACTCCAGTTCCTCACCCGTGGTGCGACAGCGGGGCTAGCGAACGACAAGTCCACTATCGACCCGCCCTGCTGCCGCATACACGTGTTCACTGAGCCCCTGTTAAGAACACAGAGGCCCAGTGAAGCCGCCCACTCGATGACCGCCCGCCCGCGGTCGTCCGTCATAGGGGACCCCCACGCCGTGGATTTGGCGTTGAAGTCCCTCAGAACCAGGACGAGGCCCAGTGCTAGTCGCCGTATCGAGGCCTCCAGGTTGGTGAGGGAGGCCCCGAAATCGTCCATTCTCCTGGTAGGGGAGAGGTATACGCTGTAGAGCGTGACCCCTCCCCACTCCGCCGCGACAAATTCCTCGCCCCTATCCAAAAGAGACAAGGACGGGAAGTGCCGCTGCGTTGAGACGACGATTGCCGCAGTTCCGTTTCGGCTGACCACCCAATTGGGGCGATCAGGCACGCAGTACGGTTCCGCGACTACGGCTGCACCAATCGACCACTCCGCCATGGATTGCAGGAGTAAATCCTGCGCACCGGCGGAGTGGTTGGTGTTGGCTTGCAAGAGGTGGTGCATGGATGGTGTAGCCATTAACGGGCTGTATCCATGACCTCCCCCTCGCCGGCGGGCGATCGGACCGCGCTAGGAGCGGGAGCGGCCGTGGTCGGAGGGCCGCCCTGCCCCTTTGGGGCCGAAGCTGGAGGTTTGCACGCCCCAGAGCCCATGCGGTGCTTGGCGGGCTTATTGCCCGCCGCACACGCGGGGCAGTGGGGCGGGGCGGCGCAAGATGCCGCCACGTGCCCGGTTTGACCGCAGCGGAAACACAGTCCGCCGCAGTCGAAGCAATTAGTGCACGTCGGTCGAGTATGTCCGACCGCCATGCACTTATAGCACCTCGCAGGCCGGTGCTCAAGCACGGTCACCCGCGCCGAGCTCCAGCCCACGAGGAGCCTGCCTGAGCCGGCCAGTTGCCTGACCGACTCCACCGGGCACTGCGCCCAGGCGGCACCTACGCCGCCCGGACCGGGGCGGATGACACCAATCCGGACGGTGTCTATGGGACACCCGATCTTCCACCGTCACGGAGTCGTCCAGACCCGCGATGCGCATTTCGGTGCACTTGACGGGCCTGGCGATCCTGATGCCACCCTCCTCGGCAAACAAACCTCGCAGCTTGTCAGCTACACTGTCGGCCGTCTTGGAGCCCTCGGCCCCGGGGAACTCGAGGATTCGAGCCCCTGTCCGGCCCTTGCGGGTCCTGGCTTCGACGCCTCCAATATCGGAGACGTCTAGCTCCCGCCGGGCCTTCCTCAAGACGGCCTCGTAGCTGAGGCCCTTCTCAGCCGCCTCAGGCAGCACAGTGATCACCACTGCGGCTGTCTTCGGCGACTTGAGCCCCTTGCGCGGCCTCTTCTTTTTACCGGCTCCTGCCTGTGGAGCGGGAGCGGGGACCTCAGCGGCGCGCTTGGCCTCCGCTCTCCTTCTCTGACCGCGACTCTTCCGGTCGCGCTCGGCCACCTGCCAACCCTCGGGCGCAGCAGGCGCGACAGGCGCGGAAGGCGCAGTCGTTGACGCGCTGGTCGTCGCCGGCGGTGTTGTTGCCGACGATGACTGCGGTCCGGCAGGAGCCGGTACCGTCCTCTTCCTAGGTTTCGGCGCGGGCCCCTTGGGCTTGGGCGCACCCGCGGCCGCGGCGTAGCTGCCACCCACGCGGCCACCCTGACAAGGCAGCGGGGCGGGGGCTGATGCCACATGCGACCGCTTGTCCGCGGCGAGAGGCGGCCGAACACGTGGTTCTGGAGGCAACCTTGCCTCCAGAACGGCCACGCGCGCATCGACGAGTTTCCCGACTGCGTCGATGATTTGGCGCAGGGCCTCGTCCGGTAAGCCTCCCACCGCAAGTATCGGGGTCGGCTGGGCGTCTACGAGTCTACTACGTCTCGAGTCCCGAGGACGAGGCGTCGTTTTGGTCAGTTTTGCGTTGGCATGACCGGGCCTTGAGGTGGGAATCATTATGATCCCCGTCGTAAATATTATTAAAATTGAGAGTTTCCATAATGATCCCACGAGTGTGGGAGAAACTATGACGTCGACCCGGGCAGAGATCCCTGTACCCGGGCAAGCCTACATTTACCAACCAGGGGGGCAGCCGGTACCCTGGCTGGAGCGTGCTAAGAACAGAACAACCCATCTGCCATGCATCTTCTCGCCGCACGCCAAAACTTAAGATTATGGGTGATTTCCGAATTCGAATGTACATTCGAAATTCTTTATAGAGGTTGTCTTCCTCGCGGTCCGGGCGGTTAAGCCAAGACCCTCGTTCCTGAAACTAAGACAAGCAAAGAATCAGGTTTACGATTTGACGACGGTGGCGGTGGAACATGCCTGCCCAGCCCTCAAATGAATGAGTGACTGAGCCCGTCGCGGATTCGCGTCCGGTCACCTTCTACGGATAGAAGGCTAGGAGCGAAGCGCCAGATATTCGCTACGGACGACAGTACAACAGAAGAACTGGGGACCGCCGTCCGCACCCAGGGTACACCGCGTGTAGGTTTCTGACATCGTACCCCTTGCGATCACCAACCTGCCTGCTAAGCGTGATAATTATAGCACTATCCCTCCCTAAGGAAAACTACATTCAGCAATGAACGTTATAGGTCGATAAATGAACGAATGGATGAAAATAAATTGGTAGGAAAAAAAATCCAATTCAAAGATGAAATAATAAACAAGTATTATTGTATAACATCATTACACAAATGTCGTAAATTGTTGTTTTTTTACAATACATTCAGTCGCACTCCTGCCAAAGCCGGGACGGCCCCCGGATTCGCCGTCGGCCTACAGGCCCATCGTGCTCCTCGACGATGTGGGTAAGCTGCTGGAGCGCATCCTCGCTGCCCGCATCGTCCAACACCTGGAGGAGGTGGGGCCCGATCTGCCGGACACTCAATTCGGTTTTAGAAGGGGGCGTTCGACCATCGGGGCCCTGCTACGACTGAGGCATACGGCCGCGGAGGCTGTCACCGGCGGGGGAGTGCTGTTGGCGGTGTCGCTGGACATCGCCAACGCATTCAATAGTCTGCCATTCAGCTGCATCAGGGAGGCGCTCCGATTCCATGGGGTGCCCTTGTACCTGAGGCGGCTGGTGGCGGACTATTTGGAAGGGCGCAGTGTCCTCTGCGCGAGTCCCGCAGGGGACATTGTGCGGACGTCCATGTCGTGCGGCGTTCCACAGGGGTCGGTTCTGGGGCCGACTCTGTGGGACATCGGGTACGACTGGGCGTTGAGAGGGAGTCTCCCCCCCGGGCTGAGCGTGATATGCTACGCTGACGATACGCTCGTCACAGCCCGGGGCAGGACACTCGAAGAGGCGGCGAGCCTGGCCACTCTCGGCACCGAGGAGATGGTCGGGCGAATCGAGGCGCTGGGGCTCAGGGTGGCCCTAAATAAGATGGAGGCCCTATTGTTCCATGGGCCACGCGTAAGGCCGCCAATCGGCGTCTCGCTAGTCGTCAACTCCGTCCACATCAGCATCCAGGCCCATATGAAGTACTTGGGTCTGGTGCTCGACGGGCGATGGTGGTTCCGGGAGCATTTTCGCCGAATTGCTCCCCGGCTGGTCGGCGCGGCGTCCGCCCTTTCGCGGCTCATGCCGAACGTGGGCGGACCCAGCTTCGAGGGCCGACGGCTGTATGCGGGGGTGATCCGTTCTATGGCCATGTACGGCGCACCCGTGTGGGCGAGGGCTCTAAACGCCCAGCTCAGGGCTGTTCTGTGGAGACCCCAGAGAGTCATGGCGGTCAGAGCCATTCGCGGGTACCGCACGGTATCGACCGAGGCGGCATGCCTACTGGCCGGGACACCCCCGTGGGACCTAGAGGCGGAGATGCTCTCCGACCTCTACCGGCGGGTGACCTCACTGCGCGACGAAGGTGGCTCCCCATCGCTGAGCGAGATAGCCACCTGGCGCGAGGACGCCCACCGAGACGTCATCGCCCGTTGGGCTACGCGGCTGGAGAGGCCTAGACACGGTGTCGTCACCGTCGAGGCTCTCCGGCCCGTATTGATGGAGTGGATGGAGCGGCGGCACGGAGTCCTCTCCTTTCGACTGGTGCAGGTGTTGTCGGGGCACGGATGCTTCGGCTTTTACCTGCACACGGTCGCGCAAAGGGAGTGGACTTCGTTCTGCCACCATTGCAGCAGTGACGAGGACACGGCGCAACACACGCTGGAGGCGTGTCCGGGCTTTGACCGGCAGCGCCGTGACCTCGTCGCTGTTATCGGTGCCGACCTGGCGCTGCCGGCTGTCGCGAGAGCGATGGTCGACAGCGTCAGGAACTGGGACGCGGTCGCCGCCTTCTGCGAGGCTGTCATCTCGCAGAAGGAGGCGGCGGAACGAGTCCGGGAGGAGTCCCGCGACCCGGGCCGCCGTCAGCGGCCGGGGCGGCGCAGGCGCGAATACCTGCGCCTGATGCCGCCCTAACCGAGGCTCGGGTGATCGGACCGGGGAATTGTCCGGTCACCCGACGTGAGGCCACCGCGTGAGGGCGACGCCCCGACGGCGAAATCTGTCGGGGCGTCGACGAGAGGAACCCGCGAGGGTAAACCGCCGGGCGGGCCACCGAAGTTAAAATCGAGTACCGGTGGTCCGCTCGCACGGCGAAGAGAGAAGGTTTTACGGTGGGTCTGTGGGGTCACGCGCCGCCTTTTCCGTCACCCCGGACCGATTTGGCGGGGCGAGACTAATCCATAGTCCACCAAAAAAAAAAAAAAAAAAAAAAAGTCCACTCTATAAACTTATCATAAAATCAATTCGATAAGAATAATCTTTTTTCAAAAATATGCATTTGATGAATTAATAATTTTTTGATTAAAATGCTTAGCGTTTTGTTTGCTTTCGGATTTTCTTTCTTTTTAAGGGATTTTTATTATTTTTAATTACAATTATTATATCACGGTAGAAATTTAATTTTCAAAACAATTTATTACCCATTATAGGGGATTTGTTCGATGTAAGTTCTCCAATTATTTTAATCTATTTTTAGATTAATATTGTATTAATTGGTACAGAGTGTATCTTATATAAAGAAATAATACCTATAAAATTCGTAATTTATGCTTAACAACTTATGCTAACTATTATTATGCTTAAAATTCTTAATTTTTCGTAATAGCTTTTACATTTAAAGTGGCCTTTATAAGCTCTTGTTTAGCATGCTGGCATTATCCAACACTTGATATGAAATTGATAAAAACGCCATCTATTATTAGTAATAAGCCATAATACAAACAAAAGTCTAACAGAATTAGCTATTACGCATGCGTCGTAATATCTTATTTTATAATAATAATACAGAAAATACCTTATCTATTGCAATACAAAAAGTTATTTACTAATTTTTTTTCTGTCAGCTCAGGTCCATGCAACTATTCAGCCATCCGACCGCACGTAATACTGTAGGTACCCAACCATAAATACTATCGACGTACCTCATTGGACAGGACATATACATACATTCACCCTATGTGAAGGCAAAATGCCGTAATCACCAAGCTTGATAGATGGTATGGCGATCATAATTAATGTTATAATTTACACAGAAGAGTACTGCTACGCACTTCTCTGACGCTTTTTTAACCAAATAATACGATTCCGATGAGTAAACTTACTTTACCATGGGATTCGTGAAACATGGATAGCCTCAGAATATTCATAGAATAAATATTTTTAATCATCATTCACACATATTAGCTCATATAATTTTATGTGTATTACATAAAAGTTTTTGAATAATAAATTTCTCAAAAGGCTCGTAAATAAATTGAATATTATTATATTACAGAGAAAAACATATAAAACGAAGAAATTAAAAGTTTTAAGGGTAAGTTTTATTATGAAAAGTCGATGTAGCATCGTTTCGCCGTTATCAAATATTTCATTCCACCAATAAAATTTTATTCTGAGTCGGCGCACTGACGCCATAATAACGTATTTTCCCGCCAGTAGAGGCGCCACAATCGCTGCAGCCTCTCGGGCGGAGCTGTCAAATTAAATTCTAAGAAAAATAACTATTATTCGATATTATCCGATGCTCGATTATAATTAATCGTATTTAAAAACAATAATCTATAAATTTCACATTTAAAAACATTAACATTGTGCTTGCTTTACGTTTTAAAAGTAATTAACCTATTTTCAGCATCAATAGTGCAGTGACAATAATTTTGAGTGTTTGCAAAATGTCTCGAATGTCTTTCCTTATATTTTTGTTTATAGTTGGGTTTTGTTATTGTAACCCTGATGCGAAGAGACTTTACGACGACCTTTTGAGTAACTACAATAGACTAATACGGCCTGTTGATAAGAACAATAATACTGTGTTAGTAAAACTCGGCCTGAGGTTGTCACAACTGATTGATTTGGTAAGTTTGGCTTTTTTTTTATAACCAGAAGTAGATAAATATTTGCGGTGTCGAACTTGGAGAAAAGTGCAAGTGAATTTGTAACGATTTACCTTGATCGATGCTACTACTTGTCTGTGGAAAGTTGATATTTTTCTAATAATAAATATCAATCATATATTTATTAGACTTCAATACATATAATTTAGTTTTAAATAATTATAATTTCACACGTTGTATGAATAGGTTTTTCATTATTCATCTCAGTTCATATACGTACCAATTCTGGGCTCGTGTCTCCGTCACTATGGGAGGGCAATTGACCTACTATAATAGGGTGGTATATCGCGCTGGTATGACTGTGTTTTTTAGTTCTTTACCATATAAATGTTGAGTCCTTTTTCCATTCAATAAATTTAGTGCCTTAAATACAAATCATATATATTATAATACAAACGAAATATAGAGAAAGTAAATGATTTTATTAAGCTTTTACGACTTTTTTGCTTTTGACAATATGTCATAATTACAGAAGAAAATAAGACGAAAGACAGGAATTCATCTTTGGGTCTCACAGACGTCAACCGCCGATAAGTGGATCAATGTCAATTCTCTAATATTTAAATTGCTTATAAGCCAGATGAAATATACGGTTCTGGTGTTCGAGCGATTTGAAGGACGGAAAAGCCATCCAAATTCTAGGAGGCGACCACGGCAGAGAAATCGCAGCACAGACTAGTCATGTCGATGGTAGAGAAATGAATGCAATGAGCGTAGCTTTCTCCGTTAGTCAATGGATTGACGGAAGAAACACCGCCGAGATTAACAGGTAGCTGGCTCTATATCGTAACGGTGTAACCTTTTTACCATTCCGGCAAGAGTATCCATAATAAACCATAATAGAATTAAAAAAAATATTGCCTTAAATTGTAAGTAGCCAATGTTATCTATTACCACTGAAGGAGCTTAGCTACGAGCTAACATTTCCTAGGGAAGAAAAATTATTGGCTGTGTTACAAATCAGTCTAAAGCGTGATGGATAAAACCTTCGGATTATATTAAACTAGCTTCTGCCCGCGGCTTCACCCGCGTAGAAGGTTATTTTCCTAAAGGTTTTCATCCCCTATTTTTATTTTACCCTAATGTCATATTTATTTATATCTAATCAATAGCCTTAAAATAAGTTTCAAGCTTCTGGCTTTAAATATGACGATACTTCCTTACAACTTTTCATCCCCCTTTACGAACTTTTTTTCCATTAAAAAGTAGCCTATGTCCTTTATCAGACTCTAGACTATCTGTGTACCAAATTTCATTTAGATCGGTTCAGTAGTTTTGGCGTGAAAGAGCGACAGACAGACAGAGTTACTTTCGCATTTATAATATTATTAAGGAAGTAAGGATTAAGATCAAAAAGCAAGAAGACTATTACCTACTATTTAAAATGTTACTTAGTAGTAAATGACGTCATTGTAGTTGATACGAAACTAATAGATATGTCGATTAGCTGCTATTTGCAGATTTTAAAGATTTTTAGGATATGTTCTATTCAACTTACGTAATACTCACCAAAGTTTAGATAAGGCAAATACAAGCACAAAGATGGCAAGTGGAGTGTATACCCGCATTTCAGCTCTTAGTTTCTACTTCCACGTGATTGAGGCGTGTATTTTACTTTTTTCGGACATAGTTTCAAAGTTTGTGCTTTTTTAGTATCGCAGAAAATCATCGAAAATAGAAGAAATCTAAAGAGAACTCCCAAAAGACCTTTTCTCTCTAACCTAAATCGCAATATCCACAGTCACATACTTAGGATAGTGGACCAATTAGGTACTTATTTGATAGATTAGCTATCTACCAGAGACAATCGCAAAATGTTTTTTTTTTATTATAGGAGCATATTTAAACATTCGAAAATTGATTGAGCGTGCAACAAGTCATTTTAATTTCTATTTATTGGCATTACAATAAAGTTTAATAATGGTACCACCACGCTTGTCAGTTCTCTGTCTACAGCCGCGGGCCGGTCCGTCCGTGATAGTACCACAATCTCGCCAGAAGATAGACGTCGAGTAATGACAATGTGCTATTGCACTTCATTCGGTGAGTGAGAGAGTCAAAAGTCCAACTGGGGTGGGTTTTGGGGGTTTTTATTGGTGGGCAGCGGTCTAGCTATACCCTTGGTATTACAAAGGTCCATGGCCGGCAGTGATACTCAGGTGTGCTGTCCACCATCCATATCATCAGGTGTGCTGTCCACTCGTTTACCACCATAAGCAATAAAAAAAAGGAAGTGAATATGTGTGTGGCTATGTGTTGCCTCAAAAATCACATTTTATCTCTTATCCATATATGGGTAAAAATATAATCTGTGCCACCACCTCTTACTTTTCTGTAAGAGTTTTAAGAATCGGCTGTGGAATTACCAGACGAACGGTTAGCAATATTCATAACACCAAGTGCGATCGCCAACGACACTTGGTAGGTACTAGAAGTGTCGTGATTACGGCATTATCTCTCTTATGACAAGATCTAAGTCCAATAATGGATCCAGAATTGATAAAGCAGCACCCCTTCGTGACCGTCTCCCTCAGGCACAGTAGAGCCGCTATGGTCGAAGGACCCCTTCGAAAATCGAATTGAGCATCCGACAGATCGGGCCCCACCTCGTCTAGGTGTCGGAAGATGCAAGCAGCGAAGATACGCTCCAATAGCTTGCCCACATCATCCACAATAGGCCTGTAGGCTGACGGCGAAGAAAGATTCAATATATTTGTTCTTTTTTTTATATGGTCGCACTCTGTTTGCCCTTGGGTTTGCTGACAACCGCCACATTCTACAGGACGCTACGGAAGAACAGCGTTGTGGATTCTCATGTGATTTACCACAATATTATGCTGAGTAGTGGGCCTTTTTACTTGCTCGCGGGTGGAATTCCAGCTCTTAAGTGTTATGTTTACATATCTTTCTTCTGATTTGTTACAAATCTTAATTATATTATATGTTTGGCCCCTGTGAGGGAGAAATAAATTATTTTTCTTTCTTTCAGTAAGACACAATCATCATCATCATCATTTGCCTGCCCTCATCTCACGCTAAGTGGGGTCGGTACAACACGTTCTTGCCTTTCACAAACTTCTATCAGCCATCATATCTGCATTCACAACTTTCATACACACATATCCTCTTTTATATAATTCATCCATCTCTTTTTTGGATCTTCCACGATTCTTACACCTAGATTCAGTAAGAGACAAATCACTGTGAAAAGAATAAATTTTACTTACAAACAGACTATCGATCTCGGGCAGCATAGTATAGTGGTTTTGTGCCCATTCTATGTAAGTGTCTGAAATAAAACTATTTTTACGAATTCTATCACGTTTCTAATTAATTTTTAATTTCATTCACTACCAGTACAAAAATATGTGTATTAAAGATGTAGGTCAAAATTTGATAAATGCTACTGTAGCGGGTGGATATGAATCTCTGTAATAATGATGACTTGTTGGACGTGAAACACTTTAGTCCTCCCGTGACCATGAACGCTTTAAAGTGTTCGAAACGTACGGCAAGTAAAAATTAAATACAAACGCGATAGAATTTGTAAAAATAGTTAATTCAAATCCGTAAAAATAGTAATGTGTGATACTCGCGTAAACATCACAAATTAAGATTAATGTTCAATAGCGGTTCATCTACATGCATGTGTCCTATGTCCTAATGATAATGCATTGCGTGTTTTCCGTATGGTGACGGAGTATAAATACAATTTACCACTCCCTTTCTTGTCTTTAGGGCGTTGTAAATACGACTAAGAAATATAAATATACAAATAATATCTATACAAAAAAAAGCCAAGTCAAGTGCTGTAGCGGCTACAAATACTACCAACCCTTACTTTGCTCGTGGATGTCGTAAAAGACGACTAAGAGCCTTATAACGACCTGGGCCAACTCTATCTATTGCCGTTTGGTCAACAATTACATTTCCAAGGAGGGTTGACGTCTGGCAGGCGGCCGGTCATAAAACTATTGCCAATAACTTTTACAATATGTACTATGAAAGAAGAGTACATATTGTATCGACCCCAAGCAATTGGGATAAGAGTAAGAGAATGATGATGACAACGAAAGCCACGGCATAAAATCCTATATCAACAAAATTAAAATATTTCATTGGCTAGAAACTATTAGCTTTTCTCTTCTCTATTAGGTTTTCAATCACGGCAAAATGTGCCTTCGTATGAAGGGAAATTTGGCTGTTGGCAAAAAATATATAAACAGCTTAGTTGGGAATTCTACCAGTCCAACGCAGACAGCTCGTGTTCGATCCGGGGTTTCCCTTTTATCTTAATTTGCTTTTTTTAAAAGTTTTATATATTTTTTCTTACTTTACCAATTTTTTTTAATATCTTAATCATATTTTCAAAAAATACTAAAAAGAATATACCGGGTTAAACTCGAAGGTCGGTCATCTATATCATCATCCATTCATCACGTCATGTTCCATTGTTAGAATATATTTTATTTTCTGCAATAGTATTAATTCAATAATATATTATAGAATTCTAGACCACCGGATATCTAAGTGCTTGTTTTTTTTCTTTTCAGTTTTTTTTTATTGTGTACGTAATTTGGTTCACTTTTTACGCAGTTGGGTTTTTTGATTTTTTAATTATTTCTATTTATTTTATACTTTTTAGTTATGAGTATCTAGCTAGGCTATAGTTATTTTATTTATTAATGAGTAGGTACCTCCCTATATATAGTTTTTCGACTTAAGTTGAGTACTAAATCGTTTGAAGTTTGAGATGGGCGACCGTGTCAGACATTACATACTTTAGATAGTCCAATCCAAAATAGTAGGTATCTACTAGATAATTTAGTATATGTCCACAATATCTACATTCACATGCACAATCATACGAAATTTTCGTCTTTTCATCGTAAATTTCTACTGTCTAAAGACCTATATGTGAGAATGGTTGTTACCCAACTTTAAATCGATATAGATCCTAAACGGCCAGTTGAATCGAAAAATGTTATGAGAAAACTAATAATAATTTTTAAATACCTATTCAAAGATACCCCACTCGATATAGTTTGTTGACTTTCATTTTTATAATTTTCATAAAATGGCGTCCAGTGGTCGCCATATTGAATTTTCACTAACGTCATGTCTTTAGTGACACTTGCCAGATTAAGAGGAATCGATTGATGTGTGAATCATTAAAATCGGCCCAGGCGTTTGGTCTGTATAGTGCTTCAAAGGAACATATAAACATACATACATAGACAAAACACAATACCACTCCTTTGCGTCGCGCAGACGGGTAATAAATAAAATAGGTCACTTTCTCTTTCTTTGCAAGAGTTTCATTGCAATAATCTTAGCTCTGTACATCCTGCAACTAATGACCGTTTAAAAACGGCTTCAAAGAAAATCTTAATTAACATGAAAAATTGCACTGAACTCAATATTCTCTACTGTTAAAATTACAGTATCCTTTTAACATCTTGTATAAATGTATCCTGAATATAATGAGATGATAAATTAATACCCATTTTCACTAAGCTCTATAGGTTAGATAAGCCATTTTTCGCAGGCTATTTTTGTACACCCCGTACCTGATTCATCCGGGGCGACGGAAACATGGTGCGTAGCCCCAAAACCGTGTTCTCTCTCCATCACCTTTGGACTTACCATTTCTAACGATTGCTTGACCTTGGTGACCAGTACGGCGAATTACCCTTTCGTATACCGTCCCCGTCGACGTCCCGGCAACAAGCAAGAGTATTGCTAGGGCGTCGATCTCACGCGAAGTTCAAATAACACCTAAGGCAATCTATGTGACGTCATTATTCCATTAATATATACATACATACATATCATCACGCCATATCCCTTGCAGGTTAGGCAGAGAGAACAGAGTACCAGAGAACTCTATCCTTGCATACTTCACTCGCTTCCTCAACATTCATAATTATCTTCATACACACTCGCCGGTTTCGGAAACTCTTGACTCCACCTTCCTTCAGTACGTGACCAATCTGGTCTAGGTAAGTTAGTCTCGGTCTCCCCCAGTACCTACATCCTTCCACTTTCGCATTGTATATCTTTTTAACCAGACGTTCGTTCGACATTATTTTCACATATCCAAACCACCAAAGCATTCCCTTTCTCATCTTTACACTAATACTCTCATTCATACCCACTCGCTCTCTTACGTTGTCGTTACGAATACGATCGATCAGCCTAACTTCACAGATTTTCCGTAGAGATCGCATTTCGACCGCATAATTACCGCATTGATATATACGCTACGTTATATATTATAACTAGCAGCCCAACCACGCGTTGCTGTGCCTAAGGTAGCCTCAGTAACACATGGTAGTTAAAATACTAATAAATTGTAGCTTATATGAAACGTTTGTACGTCTAATATAGCGACATCTATTAAATACTTACTCAATCCAGTCAACAGATACCGCCATCTGTTAGGAACGTTTGGAGATAACAGATAATTGTGACTGTCAAATAATAGACAGATAATTTGCAATAAAATAATATTACGACTATAAATTGAGATTTCCATCCCATCTGCTATTCTATCTTTTAGGTTGGATCAAACTACACATGCTGTGCAAATTTGATTAAAATCGGTAAAGTACTTAAGGAGTCCATCGCGGACAAACAACGTGACGCGTAATTTATATATATTAAGATATGTAACATTACGTCACATGTTATTACGTAACGTAACCTAATAATATGTAATGTTAATATTTAAATCACTTGCTTATGTTACCTAAGATATTATTACCTTGCTTTTGTTACCTTATTTAAATATTGTAGAAGTTATACAGTAAAATATCGTGTGTACTATTAGAATCTTTTAGTGGCAGGGCCACATTGATGATAGTTTCTGTCTATAGTCGTTGACTGGTAAACGACTGTAGACCAGTGACGAGTGTAGTACTCTACACTCGACTCGAAAATCGACGCATGAGCAGTGGCAATGTTTTTCGTTAGGAGAGCGAGAAAATCGAAAGCCCAACTTTCTGAACGAGTTGGGGTTGGTAAGCAACGAGCTAGCTGTATCTCTAGTATAGCAAAGCTCCATGAGTGACAGTAAAACACTATAAGGTGTACTGCTTGATTCGCCGGGCTGGCGAATGTCAAGGAAGCGGTACTAATGACCAGCCTAATGGCGATAGAGAGGGAATACGGTGTGTTATGGGGTCATGCGCCGCTTTTCTGTCGCCCGGACGGAATAGACGGCGTGTGGCCACACCATAGCCTGCTCAAAAGACAAAAAAGGTGTATTGCTGCCCCGTTTGCCACCATAAGCAATAATCAAATTCCATCCCTCAGCCATAGACAATCCACTGTTGGATATAGGTCTCCTGAAATATCATAATTATTCCATATGATGACGGAATAAGAATACGATTAACCATTCCTGTCTTATCTGTAGCTGTCGTAAAAGACGGATATATATATATATGTATATATATATATATATATATCTTAAATAGAAGATTTCGATAGGTTGACGGATGTATGGATTTGATTTGCGAGAAAATTTTGACTCCACAAAGAAAACCATGAATCGGATGGACGAACATAAGACGACCTACCTTTTTTTTTGATAGCTTATGCTATGGACATACGTCGTCCTCCTCAACCGGGACGACGGAAAGGCGACCTGTGGCCGCATAACCTACCGTATTCCCTCTCAATCGCCATTGGGCCGGCCACTGGTACCGGTTCCTTGACATTCGTGGCCAGCCCGGCGGGAAGACGACCTACCTACCAAACAAACTAGTGATTCTTGTATGCAGTTATCACATTATCTTTGATTTCAAAGTGAATATAGTACCAGGCATTGAATAAATTATGATTCAGCTTTTTACCATCCACTGCTGGACGTAACACAGCCAATAGAACTCCACCTGGATTCACCTGCATTCCCTCTAAGAAAATACTTTGCCATAATCGTCACGCTTGGCAAGCAGATCAACAATTCTCCTAGTGAATCCTCAGCCAATTAATATTACTCCTATAGACAGGTATTGACAGCTGTATTTATAATCTGTCGCAACTCGAAAAGAAACACGGCGAGAACTATACAATTAATGGCCACAAATAAAACCTTGATTCTAGGTAGTCTAGCAATCATTTGTGAATTATCCAAATATTCATCGTGCTTAGAAATTTGCCGCCTTATAAAAAAAGTGACGACAAATTTTATTTCTAACTTGTTCCCACATAAGTAACCATAACAACATATTTCCATAATGACTTCTAATGTTTACGCGAGTATTACACGTTTGAAATAAAACTACTTTTACGGATTCTATCGCGTTTGTGTTTGATTTTTAATTTCCCGACGTTTCGAACACTTGGCAATGAATTTGTATTAATTTTGTATTAAAATGTGGGTCAAAATTTAATATCTTATAGGGTATTTAAATTACTGAAATTTAGCATTTAATATGCTTAATTATTTATAGGACCCGATTACGAAGTGAAAAATGATGTCACAAGCGGGATTCGAACCCGCGCCTATTGGGATTCCGGCCCAATCGTGCTGCCACTACACCACCGTGACTAATTGTAGGACATGCAAATTTCACTTCGTATCATATTTACGTCTTAAGGTGACGGTATGCTATCTACCTGGCAATGTTTACACATTGTTATAGGCTTAATACTTCAAACTTTATTTTTTCACTTCGTATAAATAATTAAGCATATTAAATGCATATTAAATTTCAGTAATTTAAATAACAAGCTTGTGTCATCGTTTAATACAATTCTAACTGTAAAGTTTGAAGTATTAAACCTATAACAATGTGTAAACATTGTCAGGTAGATAGCATACGATGGTAAGGTGATGACCTTAAGACGTAAATATGATACGAAGTGGAATTTGTATGTCCTACAATTAGTCACGGTGGTGTAGTGGAAGCACGATTGGGCCGGAATCCCGATAGGCGCGGGTTCGAATCCCGCTTGTGACATCATTTTTCACTTCGTAATCGGGTTCTATAAATAATTAAGCATATTAAATGCTAAATTTCAGTAATTTAAATAACAAGGTCGTGTCATCGTTTAATACAATTCTAACTGTAAAGTTTGAAGTATTAAGCCTATAACAATGTGTAAACATTGTCAGGTAGATAGCATACCGACACCTTCAGACGTAAATATGATACGAAGTGAAATTTGCATGTCCTACAATTAGTCACGGTGCTGTAGTGGCAGCACGATTGGACCGGAATCCCAATAGGTGCGGGTTCGAATCCCGCTTGTGACATCATTTTTCATTTCGTAATCGGGTTCTATAAATCTTATAGGGTAGATATAAAAAAAGCATCTGTAATAACAATGACATATTGGACGTAAAACACCTCAGTCCTCCCGTGACCATGATCACTGTAAAGTGTTCGAAACGTCGGGAAATTAAAAATCAAATACAAACGCGATAGAATCTGTAAAAGTAGTTTTATTTCAAACATATTTTCAAGTAGGTAATCTATTAGTCAATATATACATTAATATTTTTATGGTTACGTACAGTAGTAAATCGAAGCATAAATATTAGGTACGGTCATAAAATGCTAAATGTCTCTCATGAACAAATTATTTTTTATACTATTAAAAGAACATTACACTAAAGACTCGAGTATTACAGAATAATCATCCAAGTTAAGTCGAATATATAATAGTTATATATTTTGTTCCAAGTAAGTGTAATCTGTATATACCTTTATGTTCCTTTGCGTTACATATAGGGATGAGCTAAGGAATGTTAAGTATGGGGACAAAGAGCTGGCATCGCCGACGATGAATTGTTTTAGTGTGCGTCTGAAATGCGTTGGGAGTTCGTCTTTGTAAGATATTTCGTTCATCTCGTTCGGTATATATACATCAAGGTACAGTTAGATATATTCCTAAAAACGAATTATTATGGTCATGCTTAAATAGAACATGCTTTTTAGCAGTATATAATAATTATACTTGTCTTAGGCGCATATTTATGAATAAGTATGCTCAAAGTGAATATCTTAATCAATCATGCCATTTACAGGCAAATATTTACAAGTGTTGTGTGTCAAAAATAAAAACTAAAGCGAGCCTCACCACAAAATTTAATAAAATAATTATTTTGTTTGCAAAGTAGTGCGTCCAAAACTACTCATCATTCTCCTACTCTTATTTCAATTACTTGAAGTTGATACATGTACTCTTCTTTCATAGTACATATTGTAAAAGTTATTGACAATAGTTTTATAACCGGCCGCCTGCTAGACGTCAACCCTCCTCGGGAATGTAATTGTTGATCAAACGGCATCAGATGGAGTTGGCCCAGGTCGTTATAAGGCTCTTAGTCCTCTTTTACGACATCCACGAGCAAAGTAAGGGTTGGTAGTATTCGTAGCCGCTACCACACAGCAAAACTACTGTTATTAATAAATTAAAAAAGAAGGAATAGAGCGATTTATGTGTGTGATTAGATTCAAAAAGCATTCAATGATCCGATATATATAAAATTATAAATTATAATGTTTTATCATTTGGCCAGTGAGTAAGCCAGACATATATTGCAAATAATTGACGCATACCAGCATGCTCCTAAACAAATCTATACAGATGTACTCAGAACACGGTCCATTCAACTCGCACTGACAGAACACTTGGACTTTAGTCATCCTCGAAACGAGCAAGCTTGTTTCTAAGAAAGTACAAAGACATCCTGCTAAGTGGCAATTGCTCAAATGCATTACCGTAAATTTTTGTATTAATGACAAGCATTTCTATATATAAGTTTAATACATTACTTTTTGTATATAAAAGGCTCCGGTTGTTCTACAAGCACATTTACTAGCGTCCCCCAAGAAATAACATATTTGCTATACGGCATCATTCGCTAGAAAAGGAGAAAATTTGATATTACTTTTCAACAAAAAACTGTTGGCATTCTTCTTGATTTTCTCTTCAGCCTTTAACTATCCGATTATTCGATAGATATTTTCTAGTTGAAGAAAATTGCCTTACTACAAAACGCTGATCAAATGAATTGACATAAGATTGAGATTCAGTGTGAGTAGGTAAGAAGTTAACGTAATTAATAATTTTTCAACTTTTGTTACTCTTGAGATTGATTTTTTTATTATAGTTTCATGTTTTTATCGCCGATAATATACAAACATATCATCTCTTTTTAACAACATTTTATTCTGTAAGCTTTTAGTCCTAAGAATTAGAGGCGACCCCATTGCCTTCTATCGAATACAATGATATATTATGCGCGCAATTGACAATTTCTTTACTGAAAAGCTAACACATATCAACTTCCCTAGATGTTGACAAATTATTATCATCAATTATGCTCGGTATTTGAAGTAAAACCGTGCCAGGAATGTTTGTCAAGCAGCTTTTTAAGCCATCAAGCCTTCAATATCCTTTTTAGACAAAGCTCTTTGCTGGAAGGGTACAGAGAACATTTCTATGCCATCTGATTTCAAGCAACCAGCACTAAAAAGCTTTTCTAAAACCACAGACTATTCGGATTTAGTACACTGAAGATTTATCATGTGGACATAAACAGTAAATTTAATCCACAAGTTTAATGAATGTCAGCAATACAAACAAAAGTTGCGCATGGTATTTCTCTGAAGTATGAGAAGTATAGATATTTAAGTAATTTGAGTTATAAAGTCAGCACTTGGAATTAACGTACTGAGGCTGTAATGAGCAATCCGTATCTTTTTTCTTTTAAGCTATTCCATCCATCCATCAGCCCGTAAACGTCCACTGTTGGACATAGGCCTCCCCACGAGAATGCCATTCAATATGGTCACGCGCCACCTGCATCCAGCGGCTTCCTGCGACATTGAAAATGTCGTCAGTCCACCTAGTGGGGGTTCCTCCTACGCGGCGCGGAAGCTTTTAAGCTATTGCATAGCTTTTATCGCGGGCTTTGAGCACGGCGACTGAATCAAGAAATTCCGTAACGAAAATAAAACCTAAGCTTGTAAGGCTGAAAAGCAGCAGTTAATTTTGCACTAACTATACGCAGGCAGCGTGACCGAGTGGTCTAAGGCACTGGTTTTAGGCACCGTAGGTGTTGGGTTCGAATCTCACCGCCGTCAAACTCTTTTTGCAATTTATTTTTGCAAAATTTATTTATAATAATTTAATAATATTATAAATAAAACAGTTTAAAAACGTGTACTAACTAAATGTTTTAATAAATTAGTAGTTTTAATAAATAGGTGTAACTTGAATTAATATCAAAGAAAAAAAAACTTTGAAATAATAACAAAACAAAACTTCATAAATAAAAAATAAATAAATAAATTACTGAAATTTAGCATTTAATATGCTTAATTAAATCGTAATCTTAAGTAATCAGGTTTTATAAATAAATAAATAATCATAATTTCATAAGTTGATAAAAAATCCTATGCAATAGCTTTACCGCGGCAGTACCTGAGTGCCATTTATCATTTTTTTTATTGCTTGTGGTGGCAAACGAGCAAGCAGCACACCTGATGGTACGCAAGCCTGTTGAAATTACTGCCGCCCATGGACCTTCGCAATATCAAGAGTATAGCTACACATGGCACATTGCCATTACTCAGATGTTGGTCTTCTGTAAGAGTGTGGTACGGCCCCGGACGGGCGGGCCGCGGCTGTAGACACAAAACTGTCAACAGCGTGATCCTACCACTAACAGATCTACCAAAGAACAGCTAGTCGCTGGAGCAAGAAATATATAGTGAAGATCAAACGCAGATGCAGAGATATATGGATAGATTGTAACACATTTATTATTATTATTAGATTAATTAACGATTAGAAAATATTTGAATATCCATATTCCACCTCATATGTCATTGTTTTACAGCATTACAATATAGTTATGTAATTTCAATTCTCTCTTGTTAACCAAACCCCAATAGATATGATAAATACAAATTCAAATACAGAACAATAACACAAATCACTATATATTTTTTGCTAGCTACAAATATCCCGAGTAACACAGCCATTTTTATTTGCGTATAACCTAGTCGCTAACGACTTCAGTTGTAAAGGGTTCTTAATTGAAATAAAATTGACGTTTACAGGCAGCGCGGGGACTTTTAATTGCAATGCAGTTCGCCACGTAAGCCGCTCTAAATGGTTCTGGACACATCTCGGGTATTCTCGGCAATTCTCGGCAATTTTCGGCTCAAGACTAGTTCGAACCAGTTTTATGCCGTTTTTATGACTCGGTCATTCCGTGCGGAGTTTGCGTGTCCGAAATGTTTTGGAAATTGGTTTGATCCTCTCGTTCGCTATATTTTTTGGTTTTCGTGAAAGTTTAATACGTGCGAGAATGTTGTACAACAGATGGAATGGCGTACATGTTGTTAGTACTTTGTTTTATCAAAATTGTTACTGACAGAAAATAGTACTTGTTTCAGTAAAAGCAAGTTCTCTTTCCTTTTTTTTTATTTGGATCGTACCTACTAGATATTAAGAGAAGGGCGCTGCTATAAATTTTGTTGGTAACTACTTTAACTATCATAGGTTCTAATAGTTTTTATTTTATTTCTTTGCACGGTCGCTAACTATAAAAAAGATATATTACGTTTTTAAACCATATTTTTGCAGTACATGACTATGTGTATGTCTCTAAAGGTTTTTGTGTATATGTCTGATGATTTCGATATAGGAAGTTCCATTGTTCCCTTTGCATTCTTATATGTCTTTGCAGTTATTATCCGTCTTTGTAATTTTTACCCGTATGGTGACGAAGTAAGAATACATTTCACAACCTCCTAACTTAACCGTGGGTGATGGTAAGAGATTTCCATGTGGTGACGGAATAAGAATACAATTCACCAGGAGGTGGTGTATGCGTAACATTGGAATCTTACGCGTGGGTGATCGTAAGAGATGATTAAGGGATATAAAACGCCTATAACATCTATGCGAAAGAAAAAAAAAATCAAACCAATACCCTATGCCGACACGTCTGACCAGCATGGAATAGTAGGTCAATTACCCTTCCATTATGGAGGAGGCCCGAGCCCAACAGTGGGACATGTATATGCTGAGATGAGATGATGATGATGATAAGAGACGACTAAGGGATATAAAACGCATATAGCAAGAGATGGAAAACTCGAAACAAAACCCTATAGCATGGTATAGTAGGTCAATCTCTCTCCCATTGTGAAAGAGGCTCGAGATCAACAATGGGATATCTATGAGCTGAGATGACTGATATCTTTGTAATTAGAATATATTTCAGAAGATATTACAAAACATTTTTAAAACAATCCTGTTTTAAAAATGTTTTGTAATATCTTTACTCTATCACTTCATGAAAATTTCATAAGAATTTATTATGGATAGCTGTTAGTTTACCATGATGTTAATACAAAACGAATGCTACACAACCGGGTAATTAATGCTAATTAAATATTATTATGTGAATTTGCCAATTTACTCGGCAAATATCTTAGATGTTAGCTACTTTACTCAATATTGAATATTGTCTCACAAAGTGCGAAATTTACTTTTCTCAAACATGCTTAGAAATTTGAGCATTATTTTGACAACCTTCTTCGAGATAAATCGAAATTGCTGTACTGACCAAATATGTGCGAGCAGCGACCGGCAAAAAGTATGAAAATCCATATCTGTCGTATTTTAGCTTTCTAATTTATAGTATATTATCTATGGTTTTAGCGGCCAAATAAATATACATGTAAATTCATATCTATCATGTATTTTAAAAATGGAACGATTTGTTACTCCAAAACATGGTACCCAAATAGGCAACTTATCAGAGTTTTATTTAAATTTCGAACTGGCTTGAATAAGAAACCTGTTTGATAATGAAAAAAAATACAATTGAATCCTTTAGCACGTGAACGTCGTTCATCAATGCTTCTTTTACTGGCATCTGCAGTAATATTAGTACAATTACATATTTAACATGCTGACATTACGAAATTTTAAAAACAATGAATAGAAGCATACATTTGCTAAACATTCACAAAATTCTTAAAAACAAAAAAGTACCCGAAAAGGTTTTTTATAACGTTTTATTTTTAAACGCATATTCAAAATAAAATTATAACCATTCGTTTGCTTATAGATTAGTATATCATGATTTTGATGCTCATCATGGCTTCAAATATCTTTTGGTTCATTCTTAAGATGATCCTTATTTATTTTTTGTTATTAAACTCACAAACGCTTAAAAAGCATTCATTGAAATCGATAAATTTTCTCTACCTTTGATCCCATAGAATTTATCATCGTGATCGTTTTATCTCTTTTCTAATATATCATACAATACATCTTTTCTATCGATAACATCTATTATACTTAAGATATTTTTTTTTCAATTATGTGTTTATTGCGAACGTATTTTATTAAAAAATACACGCGTGTGTTACGTGCATCTTTTGATCTGTTCAAGTCTTTCAAATTATACACTGTATTTTATTCGAATGATTTCTGACGTTTACGCAAGTATTACACATTTTAAATAAAACTATTTCTGCGAATTCTGTATCTTTTTGCACGCCTCATAAGCGAAGCGTTGAGGTCTTGCTCTACTCTCGATATATGAAAATCGAGCACTTTTCAAACCTAAAAATGATTGTATTTTTCTTACACTGCACTTATAAGATAATGTTATCATACATGTCAAGAAAAAACATTCGTTTAAACGTATTTGATATTTTTAAAAAGCAATTATTTTGTTTAAAGTAAGAAAATAGTTGATCAAAAAAATTCGAAGGGGTCGGATAAAATATCCTGGATCTGGGCCGACCGTAAAAACCCGTAAAAATTAATGTATCGATTATTTTCTTTTATTAAAAGCTTCATAATTGCAACGCGCTGTTTCCTATCGAAAATGGCTTGGTAATTCTTTGTCGTTTAATTTCAATTAATAAAAAAACTAAACTGCTTAGTCTTTAGTGTATGTATACCTTATGAAAATTGGGTTCGTTTACATTTTTTTGTTCGTCCATTAGGACAGGCAAAGAAAAACAAATCCCATACAGCCTATACAGCTATGTTTAAAACTCGAGAATGACACGGAATTTCAAAAGTATTTTTTGTCTCTTTCATTTTTATTTATGGCATTGACTAATAGTAAATGATAAATAATATAAAAATTATGACTTGCACTTTTGGATTTTTCAAATTATTTTCCACTTTAAACGCTGTAAAGAGTTCGAATCGTTATAAACGTGATAGAATCCGTAAAAAATATTTTATTTCAAATGTACTACTCGCATAAGCATTAGAAATATATTTTATTCTATTACATACGCTATATTATCGCAAAGTTTCATTATAATTTATTGGGTAGGTTTGCCGTAAATCTATAAAAATAATAATATCCGGATATTCTCAGAAAATGTTTCATCCTAATATACATAATTCTTCTGTACGTATGTTAATCACTTAACTCCTACTAAACGCACTGTTTTGGATGATTTGTGTGTATATTTCAATGGATTCTTGAATGATTTCAAAACACAATTGGACTTGGTAGGTGGTGTTACTGTCGGTACGTCGCCATATCCTGTACACTTGACAAAATTGCAAAAGATTATTTATGTCATCTGTTATTGTCGCGCAAGTTCTCGTGTCCATTAAAATTAATTTGTCAGTCTGTGTCGTGGTGGTATATATATATATTATATTACTTGCTGTGAATTTTATCTAAAAAAAAATAAAAAAATACACATTGAATTTATACGAATGAAGTAAATAACTCAAATTTGCTATAGTATTTCTTCCAAAACTAGCAAAACGAAATTGTTGACAATACAAAGATCTCAGTAGAATTTTGTGTAAACGAGACACGTCTTACAGAAATGACTACAGTAAAACGTTAAACGTTGTCTGAATCTGGGTTGTAAAATATACATTTATAGATGTATTACCTTCACAAGTCTCTTAGGTCATACCTGGCACTTTAGCAGTGCAAGAATTTAGAGGTCCTATAAGAATGTTAAATAATATAAAATCATAAAAACTTTATTACATAAATGAAGGCATTTTTGAATACCAACTTCTCAAGCGAATGCCTTGGGTTCGATTTCCACGCAATTCTTTCACAAATTTTGTTGACGAGTCTGTATGCAATTTATATCAATTTTATGTCTGTAAAGTTGGTAATCCAAGGAACGTCGGTAAGTCATCTGTACCTATAAAAAATTGAACAAAGAGATTTAAATTTCTTTAATCATGTTTTACTTAGTCTATTATATTGACCAGTTCAGACTACAAGCTTGCCTCTCCCCTTCCTTTTCCCCTTTCTTACTATTTAATAACAGTGCAGAGCTTAGTTCTTTCACAGTGATGTGATACAAATCACCACCCCTTTTCCTGGCCAAGGATATTGTAAAAACGACTAAGGGATAAAATATGCGGAGAATATCAATACAAGAAATAGAAAACTTGAAAAAAAAAACCCTTTGTTGAAGCTAGATTTATACTATAATTAATATTTCAATAAATTAATTGGTTAGATTACTTTCACCAGTTGTATTAAATAATCGTCATCATCATCATCTCAGCTCATATATGTCCCACTATTGGTCTCGAGCGTCCTCTGTAATAGGAGGAATACGCTTACTATGCCGACGTGTTGGTATATGGGTTTTGTTTCGATTTTTTCTTCTCTCGCATAAACGTAATATGCATTTTATATCCCTTAGTCGTCTCTTATGATCACTCACAGTTAAGATACATACATAGATATTTAGATAACTAGCCACTCGCCCTCGCTTCGCTTCGGTTACGTCTGTTCAATTGTGTAGTTTACTTTCGCGACATAGAATTCCTTTCGGAGAAGGAATTTCTTAAAATCCTATTTCATCTGACCTTTACAGGGCAGAAAAAAAGTCCACACTAAATTCCAAATCTGTAGGAGCTATATTTAATATAATGTCATTTTTACACCCTAGCAACCCCCTTTGCGGGTGGAATTGCATAAAATCCGTTCTTAGCTGATTTCTACTCGGCGAAAGGAATATTACTACTAAATTTAAAGTTTGTAGACCTTATGGTTCCAGAGATATCGTGATGAGTCAATACATAGGTGGAAATTTCTTATATATATAATATATATATAAAGATAAAAAATAACAATGTTTCAAAACAAACGTCATTCATGTGAATAGAGGGTTTAATTAAAAAACAATAGAACTCTCTAAAGCCGGTGTTGCAGTTTAAGCCAAGTCGTAAAAGTCTGTCTATAAATTAGTAAGTGGAACAAAATAAAACTTGTTGTAGTAAAAAGGAAACAGCTGCTATTGCGCTATTACAGTTTCTTTGTTGAATGTTCCACTAAAGTGTGTGTATTTTATAAAATTATTACGTCTAACGTGATTTTAAGAATTTGTGCAATAAATCGGTATCGTTTCGTAACTGCTGCCCTATTTCTCGTGAGATTAGAAGTTGAAGCCCAGGTTTTACCGAAAGATGAAGCCGCGCTTTTAGCCGTTTGCTATACGAAAACATTTTGTTGTAACGATGTAAAAATGGTGCGATATATTTTATTCTGGCAAGATATTAGTTTCAACAATAATGTTTATACAGTTTAGTTGAAATATAGCAGGAAATTTGAGGTTTTACTATTTCATATAAAAGTAAGCACAAATGGTTTAGTGGTGAGTAACAACATGCTACTAGTATTCTGGATTCAATCTTCGCGCAGCACAAATGTTTGTGAAATCCGTCAAGGATTATCCAGAGTCTGAGTGTATTTTCTAAAAGACAACTCCCAAAAACTGCACATATGGCGTAGTGATTCAGATACCGACTTTCAATGTCAGTGCCATGGGTTCGATTCATACGCAGTTTTGTCTGCGTTAATTGCACGTTTGTCTTTACAAACAATACAAGGATTATTATTACCTTATTGCAAAAAAAAAACAATCTGTCTTTTAAAAAAAAATATGTATTGATTTTGGTGACTTCACAAATATAATTTAACGGATATAAATTACATCCAGAATCAGAAAAACAATTTGTGAATCACACAAGAATTTATTATGTTGTACCGGTCTTTAAAAGAAGAATAAGTTATTTACAAAGTGTGGTGATGATTTAAGAAAACAAAGTATCACTATCTATTCATTATTATCATCACAGCTCAAACACGTCTTGTATAATGGGAAGGCAGTTGATCCACTATACCCCGCTGTTAAGACGAGATGGGTTGGTAAAGGATTATTTCTACAGTTTTCCTTCTATTGCTCATTAATTGTATTCTTACTCCATCACCACATAAAATACCATATAAACTCTAAAACTTTAAATTACTGAAATTTAGCATTTAATATGCTTAATTATTTATAAAACCGATTACGAAATGAAAAATAAAGTCACAAGCGGGATTCGAACCCGCGCCTATTGGGATTCCGGCCCAATCGTGCTGCCACTACACCACCGTGACTAATTGTAGGACATGCAAATTTCACTTCGTATTATATTTACGTCTTAAGGTAAAGTTTTAAGTATTAAGCCTATAACAATATGTAAACATTGTCGGGTAGATAGCATACCGTCACCTTAAGACGTAAATATAATACGAAGTGAAATTTACATGTCCTACAATTAGTCACGGTGGTGTAGTGGCAGCACGATTGGGCCGGAATCCCAATAGGTGCGGGTTCGAATCCCGCTTGTGACATCATTTTTCATTTCGTAATCGGTTTTATAAAATCTAAAACCTTTTTTATATATCCAACAATAAATAGTCTTCAACACTGTGTGGTAGCGGTTACGAATACTACCAACCCTTACTTTGCTCGTGGATATCGTAAAAGACGACTAAGAGCCTTATAATGACCTGATCCAACTCTATCTGATGCCGTTTAGTAAACAATTACATTCGCAAGGAGGGTTGACGTCTGGCAGGTGGCTGGTCATAAAACTATTGCCAATAACTTTCACAATACGTACTATGAAACAAGACTACATATTGTATTGACCCCAAGTAATTGGGATAAGAGTAGGAGAATGATGATGATGAAATAGTCTTCAAAACCGCAATTAGGATTTGTATACTATAGTCACAATAAAACATCCACAGAAATATTCTATACAATTTTATTATCGGAGCACTCGACGCTGCAGTAGCAGTTCTTTCATGTCACTTGTAAACGATAATTATCATCTTTAACTACACATTTTCATCGTTCGTTTCATTCACGTATATACGTTATCCGTTTGGTGACGGAGTAAGAATACAATTCATCACCCCCCTGTCTTACACGTGGGTGATCGTAAGAGACGACTAAGGGATATAAAATGCATATAACATCTATGCAAGAGAAGGAAAACTCGAAACAAAACCCTATACCAACATGTCTGACCAGCGCAGTCATCATCATCATCACAGCCCATAAACGGCATACGGACAGCCCACACGGAGACCAGCGCAATATAGTAGGTTAATTTCCCTCCTATTACGAAGGAGGCCCGAGCCCAACAGTGGGACTTATATGAGCTGTGAATCATCACAATGATCATCATCAGATGATAACGATGATATATGTTCAGGCTATGATATGAACTACCGGTTATATTATTTCCGAAGGACTATCACATATTTTTCTTTAAAAAAGTTTTAAGTAGAGCAAGCAAGATAAGAAGCGATTTAGCTGTACTAGTATTTCTGAAAACGGTAAGCTTACGACAATAAAAATACATCAATTCATGTTTTTGTTATACCATCAGTTGTTATGATAACGGTAGATAAACAATGTCTCATTGTTAATAATAAAATAGTTAAATATGAAACAACTTTATACAAACACGAAGTTTACAAACTTGCATTCAGATTGGTTCATTCCACTTCATGAATGATTCTACACGTGATCTGAGCGTCATTTACTCTCAGTCGTTGGAATATTCATTGGCCAATTTGACTACATAATATGTAACAGCTATATACAGGGTGGAAGTGGACCGCTCCCTAAAACATAGACCGTTAACCCTAGTCCTACTTGTAATGATAGGTTAGAAAAAAATCGATTCGGATGAAAAAAAAATATTTTCTTCACCACGCGAGGTCGTTGAACTCTTGAACATTATGATCGTGAGTTTTGAATAGATTACGTCTTTTGTGACGTTGCGTCTTTTGTGACTTCTCATCTGAGTAAAGTTACGTATTTTTTATGGAATTATCGTTACATGGCACTGTCCAAATACGATGGAATGTGAAAAAGAACTTAAAATTAGTTAGGAAAAACAATTTCTTTTTTCTAGCCTATCATTACAAGTAGGACTAGTAGGGTCACCTATCTTTGTTTTCGGGAGCGGTCCACTTACACCCTGTATATCTACTACGTCTAACTACTGACTAGATACTATGGATAGCGTAGTATTTAAAATACCGGCGTACTATCTCAAGTGCCACGGGATATCAGTAAAATCTGCCACATTACATGGATGAATTTCCTAGAGTGTATATGTTTAAGTAGCTACTCTTTTATATGATTACGAAATATGTATACAATTCGTCACCCCCTATCTGGCCTTTGGGTATAAATAAAGGATAAAATATACAGATAGTATTAATAAAATAAAAAGAAAACTCTAAATATGATTTCTCTGATCAGAATGGTGACCAACAAGGTAGTCCTACTCACCTAATAGGTCAACAAGTTGTGCAACGGTTTCCGCGTGATTGATTAACAAACAAATTTTCATATTTATAATATTAGTAAGATTACATGAATTTTGTTGTATACGTAGCGTGATAGCAATTTTGTAATAAACATTAAAGCTTAAAAATCTGTTATATCCTCAGAAAGGTTAAGATAATAGAGTTTTTTTTTGTTTTTTTTTTTTGTTTGGCAGCAGGCTATGACGTGATCACACCTCGCTAAATCCGTTCAGGGCGACAGAAGAAGCGGCGCGCAATCCCACAGACCCACCCTACATATACCTCTCTTGGCCGAGCGAACAGGCCACCAGAACTCGGTCTTTGTCTTCGGTGGCCCGCCCAGCGGTTTACCCTCGCGGGTATCCTCTGCTGCCCGTCAAGATTTATCCAATTTTTTTTTTTACTTTCACAGGAAAAGTGAGAATAGTGACAGAATGCAATGTAATACATCGTCACATTTGACTTTTAACTGTCGTTTTGTGAAATTCTTTTTCATGTAGTTACTGATTTGACCAGCGAAGGAAAACTCGAAATAAAGCCATATATATTTCACCAGTATAATAGGAATTTTTCCCATATTCTGGGGGAGGCTTAAGTGTGAACAGTGGGGTTTTATGAGCTGAAATGAGATACCAATAATGGTATTATCCCTTTTTGTTCCTATCGATAGACGGAGGGATGAACGGATAGATGAATGGCGTAATAAAAACTTTAATATTAAAAAGTACCATAAATATCAGAATCGTAGAACCAAAATGAAAAATCTATAAAACCTGCTACTATGACATTCAATTTTCGCTTCGTATTATATTTTCGTCTTTAAAGGAGACGTGTGCCATCTACCCGCCAATGTTTACACATTATACAGATTTAATACTCGTCACTTTGCAGTTAGAATTGTATTAAACGATGACACAACCATGTTATTCAAATTACTGAAATTTAGCATTTAACATGTTTGATTATTTATAAATCATTTTTACAATCATTTTTCGCTCGTAATAAAGTTTTTCAAAATCAAGCATGTTGAATGTTAAATTTTAGTAATTTAAGTTATAAAACCATTAAAATTAGTTTTGTTATCTAATCGCAATGTAACTTAAGGTAAATTAAGTTAACTACAAGCAATGATTACAACGATTTAACCGTAATAACTTAACTCTGTAGGTAAATTGAACATCTCGTTTATAAAATGTCGTTGTATTACAGGTCCGTATTCTCACGTATAGGGGTACCATCTAGCGCCTTACTCCCATTCATATTAAACGTAATACCTTGTGACTCAGAAACCTTTAGTAGAATAACATTTATAACGATTACCTAAAGTAGGATATGTGAACATGGCTTTAGGAAGCGCCGCGAAGATTTGGATCTTGAAATATTAGCTAAATTTAGTCCAAAGGATTTGTTCATAGCGTGAATTTCCTTTCACTATTAAAGTATACATGGTACAACATAATCTTGAGTATTAAATTAAAATGGAATTTGCCGTAATAATTTCTAAATTGTATTATTTTATTAGATTATATTATTTATATAGATTACTAGCTTCTGCCCGCGGCTTCGCCCGCGTAAAAGGTTACTTTCCTAAAGTTTTTGATCCCCTATTTTTATTTTTGACCGTCGGTAATACAGTGCAACGGTATTACAATACTCAGGGTTGGAACTTTATTACTGGACTGCTAGATGGCGTTGAAGCAGCTAGATTTTGAGATTTTTTGACAAACAATTTTTTTATTTTTCATATAAAAATTTTGATTTTTTTTTAATAAAAAGTATCCTATGTTACTTTTAATACCTCCAAGAATATGTGTACAATGTTTCATGATGATCGGTTGAGTAGTTTTAGCGTGAAAGCGTAACAAACAAACTTACATTCACATTTATATATTAATAGGGATTGCCTATGATGACGGAACAAGAACATCATGCAGCAATACCCTTTACTTTCCCAAAACATAAGTTTTTACAAAGTAATAGCTTTTCCATGTGGTGACAGAGTAAGAATACAATTCACCGCCCCCTATCTTACCCGTGGGTGTTCATGAGAGGCGACTAAGGGATATGAAACGCATATGACATCTATGCAAGAGAAGGCAAACTCGAAACTACACTCTATACCAACACGCTGATCAGCGTGGTATTGTAGGTCAATTACCCTTCGGTTATGGGGGAGACTCAAGTCCAACAGTGGGACATATATGGGCTGTGATGATGATGATAACTATTTTATTATAGTATAAATTATTTGCCTATTTTGACGGAATAAGAACATCGTGCAGCACTATCCCTTGCTTTCCCGTGGAAATCGTAACTTGTATTAAGTGATAGTTCGTTATTTAAAATAGGATAAATGTCATAATTAATCTTTTCCCAGCTATTTCTTTTTTTTTTTTTAATACTAAAGTGCTACGCTAAGGAAATAATTATTGTATTGCGGAGGACTTTACAAACATGCAATTAATGCAGTAACAACACTTTGTGGATTGCACAAAGTGTTGTCCTGCATAGGAATCCAATATCCATCTATGTAGTCAATATTATCACACTAAGTAACTTGATTTTAAATATTTAATGCGTATAGTGACAGAATAAGTATACAATTCACTAACCCGTTTCTTGTCCGTAAATGATGCCTCAGAGATTTAATTTGTTGTTGTTGCAAAAGAAAAAAAACTTGAAACTAAATCCTGTACCAATCTGCCTGACCAGCGTGGTATAATAGGACAATTTACCACTTATTATGGAAGAATCCTATTATAATCATTTTCGACTTCTACGTCGACAAAGTAATGGGTAAAACCTTGCTTCATATAATTTTACTATTACTAGTTAATAACTACAGATATAGAAAATAATCAAAGATGTAGCCCCCTTGTTTGAATAAAATAATAATTCAAGTAAACAACAGGGCTATAAAACCCATATACGCCATAAAACCTATATAAAAACTAAACCACCGTACAAAATAGCGGATATCGTGCCGTCAGTGTCGTAAATCAACAGGCAAACGGTGTAAAGTTGGTATTCTGCACCACAGACCCATTCAGGACGATGGGGACGGCCGTTGGCATGCCTCCAACTTGCTACAATCGATTTACATAATTTGACTGAACCATCAAAAATCTATTTAAACTAAGTTTTTTGTCTAGTTGGTTGTTTAATCTGACTACATAGAAGATATAATGATTAAAATACAACCTACTGCTACTGATCTGTGTTCGGGGTTCGATTCCCAAGAAAATATTATTCTGTGTGATCCTTAAATTGTTTTTCTTAATCTGGTTGCAATTTCTGTCTATTAATTATATCAAATTACTGAAATATAGCATTCAATATGCTTGATTATTTATAAAAACCCGATTACGAGCGAAAAATTATGTAAACAATGTCGGGTAGATGGCACACGTCCCCTTAAAGACGAAAATATAATACGATGCGAGAATTGAATGTCCTACAATAGTTCACGGTGGTGTAAATGTCAACACGATTGGAACGGGTTTTCTAATAAGTGTGGGTTCGAATCCCACTTGTGACAATCATTTTTCGCTCGTAATCGGGTTTTTATTAATTTTATGTGTTCGTAAAGTCCCCGTAATACAAAGATTATTTCCTTAGTACAGGATGTCAGAAAAATCTTTTAAATATACTCACTTAATTATTTTTAATGTTTACCCGGGTATTACACATTTGAAATATAAGTACATTACTTCAGCGTCCAGCAAAAGAGGCATTGGTGGACGAACGTATAAATACATAAGTCCATCAAATTCCTAGTTGTGGCCAAGGTTTCTATAGTGCTTTTCTCAAATAATGCGCGGAAATTAAAACTTAGTAGTACTAAGTAGAACTGTATACATGACAAACAACGAACAAAATTTTTCGCGTGCTAAAGGGTTAATTTGTTTTTTTTTTTCCATTATCAAACAGGATTGTTTTTCAAGCCAGTTCGAAATTTAAATAAAACTCTGATAAGTTGCCTATATGGTTGCAATATTATGAAGTAACAAATCGTTCCATATTTAAAATACACGATAAATATGAATTTACATATATATATATATTTTTTAGCCGCTAAAAACGACAGATATGAATTTTCATACATTTTTTGCCGGCAGCTGCTCGCATGTATTTGGTCAGTACAGCAATATCGATTTATCTCGAAGAAGGTTGTCCAAATAATGCTCAAATTTCCAAGCATGTTTGAAAAAAATCAATTTTTACGGATTCTATCGCTTTTGTATTTTATTTTTAATCACCCGACGCGCGACGTTTCGAAGAATTTACAGCGTTGATGGTTAAATGTTTAATAATGATTGATCATAAACAATATTTTTTTTGTGTAGAATCATTTTCTTTTTACACTGGCAATGAATTTATATTTAAAATACGGGTTACAATTCAATAACTAATACTGTAGCGGGTAGATCCCTGTAATAACGATGACTTGTTGGAAGTGAGACAGCTTAGTCCTCCTGTGACCATGAACGCTGTATATTTTACTTAATGTCGGGATATTAAAAATTAAATACATACGCTATAGAATCCTTAAAAATAGTTTTATTTTATATATACTCTCTTTGATTAAGAAATCTCTGATAAGCAGCGATCCATCTATTATTTCAATACGTTTATCTGTTTAAGCTTATTCATCCAATTTTATCTAGTTCAAAATGCGTTTTTTTCTTGCTTCATCAGCCTATTGGAGTACTTCATTAAACATAGGCGTATCTATAAGAAGGTTTCCTTCATCAGCCTATTAAAGTACTCTATTGGACATATATATTCCTGTAGGAGAGATAATTTTATAATCGACACGCCTAACAACACAAAATTGCTAACTAAAGTGATATTATGAATTTGCTATGAAAATACTGAAATCCGTGAATTTGTCTTGTAATCCCTCAATCGATTTTAATGGCTGCCACTAAAAAATAATAAGTAAATTTTATGTTAACTTCTCGCAACAGATACTAGTACCGTCTACATTGGATTTACCATATCTGTAGCATTTTTATTCCTCTAGCTGTCGCTAAAGTTCAGACACAGTCCAATGCAGTATCTGTAAGACAAAAAGAACTTGTAACAAATTACTGAAATTTAGCATTTAATATGCTTAATTATTTATAAAATCCGATTACGAAATGAAAAATGATGTCGCAAGCGGGATTCGAACCCGCGCCTATTGGGATTCCGGCCCAATCGTGCTGCCACTGCACCACCGCGACTAATTGTAGGACATGCAAATTTCACTTCGTAATATATTTACGTCTTAAGGTGACGGTATGCTATCTACCCAAGTAGGCCCGATTGGGCCGGAATCCCAATAGGCGCGGGTTCGAATCCCGCTTGCGACATCATTTTTCATTTCGTAATCGGATTTTATAAATAATTAAGCATATTAAATGCTAAATTTCAGTAATTTAAATAACAAGGTTGTGTCATCGTTTAATACAATTCTAACTGTAAAGTTTGAAGTATTAAGCCTATAACAATGTGTAAACATTGTCGGGTAGATAGCATACCGTCACCTTAAGACGTAAATATATTACGAAGTGAAATTTGCATGTCCTACAATTAGTCGCGGTGGTGCAGTGGCAGCACGATTGGGCCGGAATCCCAATAGGCGCGGGTTCGAATCCCGCTTGCGACATAATTTTTCATTTCGTAATCGGATTTTATAAACTTGTAACAAAATCTGTATGTTGTTCCAAATTGATTTTCATGGACTCTCGTCCTCAGTAGAGAACGAAACAATACACACATTCAAATTACTGAAATTTTTAGCATTTAATATGCTTAATTATTTATAATTATTATTTATTTTAATTAAGCATATTAAATGCTAAAAATTTCAGTAATTTGAATAACAAGGTTGTGTCATCGTTTAATACAATTCTAACTGTAAAGTTTGAAGTATTAAGCCTATACAATGTGTAAACATTGTCCGGTATGTGGCATACGTCACCTTGAAGACGTAAGATATAATATGAAGCGAAATTTGCATGTCCTCAAATAGATCACGATGGTGTAAGTGGCAGCACGATTGGGCCGGATTCCCAATAGGTGCGGGTTCGAACCCCGCTTGTGACATCATTTTTCGTTTCGTAATCGGGTATTTATAAATAATACACACATTATTATAAATATTGTCTTAAAATTTCTTTTTCATTTGTTTCAGAATTTAAAAGATCAGATTTTAACCACCAACGTCTGGTTGGAACATGTAAGTAACTTTTGTTTTCATCCGGCTTTTGTCGCGCCTGTTATTGCAGAAACTTATGTGCGATAGTTACCACGTACCATCAGCATGATCTCAAGTAACATACGTCCCACTGGTGGGCTCGAGTTTCTTCTACAATACGAAGGACCTACTATACTGACCACCGAAGACAAAGATCGGGTGGTCCGCTCGCACGGCGAAGAGAGAGGAGTTTTACGGTGGGTCTATGGGGTCACGCGCCGCTGTTCCGTCACCCCGGACCGGTTTGGCGGGGCGAGACGCTTCCATAGTCCTCCAAAAAAAAAAGGACCTACTATACCACGCTGGTCAGATGGATTAGTATAGGTTATTATTTCGAGTTTTCCTTCTCATGCACCAATTTTATATGCACATTAAATCTTTTAGTCATCTTTTACGACACCTACGGGCAAGACAGAGAATGGGGTATTATATTCTTACTCAGTTACCATAAGCTACTACTACAAATAATAAAATAATTGTATCCTGTCCAGGAATGGGAAGATCACAAATTCAAATGGGACCCTTCGGAGTATGGTGGACAAAAGGAGCTTTATGTTCCTTCAGAACATATCTGGTTGCCTGACATCGTACTATATAACAAGTAAGTCTCAACTTTTTTCCATGCACACAGCAATTAGTATTTGATGTCCATTGTTGGATATGACTTATGGGTTAATGTCTTAATAGCGACGCTTGGCAGGCAACTTGGTGATCGATAATTCATGTTATCTTAGGAGAATTCAGCTACACATTATGCTAATAAACTTTCAACCAATTTTTATAACTTCTGCTTTGCCGTGATAGTCGTAAAATTATAGTGAATATATAATAAAATATAAGAAGAAGAAATATATCTGTTCTTAACCGGTAACCATAGAAAGAGCTTTGCTTGTTTACGATATCAACAAAAGAGGATGTCCGCAATTCGAATCTACATTTTTTTTATAGATTTACCTGTATACTCATTACTGTTTCTTGATTTATAGTTAATTCTGATTCATATATCTTTGTTTATAAACCGATTTTATAATTATGCAAATAAACAAAACTACTTTGCCATTTATTTGTTTTGTTTTGTAAAGACACGGCACTAAGGAAGAAATCTTTATCTCGCGGGGGACATTATAAACTGTATTAAAGAACACAAATAATATCCAAACTCGATGACATCATGGAAGTGTGCTATATAAGGTACAGCGCCATCTGTATAGTCAAATTCTATGTCTTGTAAATTACAATGTAGGTAGCTAAATGAAGGGTGATTATGATAGAGTGTTAAAGTTTTAACTAAACCTATAATAAGTTAAGAACAAGTGAACAGTAAAGTCGTACGTAATTATGGCACACAACTTGGCTAGCACAACAATGCAATTTGGTGCGAGCTAATGTCCAAATGCTGGCCGGCCAAGTTTACGAACTGCTTAGGTAGCGTACTGACTTCCCCAAGACTGGCGGACCTTCGTGCGGCGTGTATCAGTGCCCGAAGGTCCTACACCCGCAGCCGGCGGCGTCACCGCGACGTCGAGCGGGAGGGCCAGCTGTACGAGGCGTACCGCAGTGCGCGGACTGCCTTTCGGCTGGCCATCCGTGCCGCCAAGGGCGCGAGTTGGCAGGAGATGCTGGACGGTCTCGACCGTGACCCCTGGGGTCGCCCATATCGTGCGGCGCTGAACAAGCTTCGCGCGCGGGCCCCCCCCCTCACCGAGACCCTCCAGCCCGACTTCCTTCGTAGGGTGGTCGAGGAGCTGTTTCCACGGCAGTCGGAACACACGCCCCCGGTCATGGCTCCGCCAGATCAGGACCGGGAGGACGACGACGACGAGAGTGTTCCGCCCGTGACGGAGTCGGAAGTGGGGGCGGCCGTGGCGAAGATTCGTTCCGCCACCACGGCCCCCGGCCCGGACGGAATTCCAGTCCGGGTGCTGACGTCGCTCCTCGAGCACTTCGAGCCTCGCCTCAGGCAGCTGTTCAACGCCTGTCTGACGTCTGGACGGTTCCCTGAGTGCTGGAAGGAAGGGAGGTTGGTTCTCCTGCCAAAGCCGGGACGGTCCCCGGATTTGCCGTCGGCCTACAGGCCCATCGTGCTCCTCGACGATGTGGGTAAGCTGCTGGAGCGTGTGCTCGCTGCCCGCATCGTCCGACATCTGGAGGAGGTGGGGCCCGATCTGTCGGACGCTCAGTATGGGTTTCGGAGGGGGCGTTCGACCATCGGGGCCCTACTACGCCTGAGGCAGGCGGCCGCGGAGGCCGTCGCCGGGAAGGGAGTGCTGTTGGCGGTGTCGTTGGACATCGCCAACGCATTCAATAGTCTGCCATTCGGCTGCATCAGGGAGGCGCTCCGGTTCCATGGAGTGCCCCTGTACCTCAGGCGGCTGGTGGCAGACTATTTGGAGGGCCGCAGTATCCTCTGCGCGGGTCCCGCAGGGGACATTGTGCGGACGCCCATGTCGTGCGGCGTTCCACAGGGGTCGGTTCTGGGGCCGACCCTGTGGGACATCGGGTACGACTGGGCGTTGAGAGGGAGTCTCCCCCCCGGGCTGAGCTTGGTGTGCTACGCTGACGACACGCTCGTCACAGCCCGGGGCAGGACACTCGAAGAGGCGGCGAGCCTGGCCACTCTCGGCACCGAGGAGATGGTCAGGCGGATCGAGGCGCTGGGGCTCAGGGTGGCCCTAAACAAGACGGAGGCCCTACTTTTCCACGGGCCCCGTGTGAGGCTACCCATCGGCGCCTCGATAGTGGTAAACTCCATCCACATCAGCATCCAGGCCCATATGAGGTACTTGGGTCTGGTGCTCGACGGGCGATGGTGGTTCCGGGAGCATTTCCGACAGATTGCTCCCCGGCTTGTCGGCGCGGCGTCCGCCCTTTCTCGACTCATGCCGAACGTGGGCGGACCCAGTTTCGAGGGCCGACGGCTGTATGCGGGGGTCATCCGCTCGATGGCCATGTACGGCGCACCCGTGTGGGCGAGGGCTCTGAACGCCCAGCTCAGGGCGGTTCTGTGGAGGCCACAGAGAGCCATGGCGGTCAGAGCCATTCGCGGGTACCGCACGGTGTCGACAGAGGCGGCGTGCCTGTTGGCCGGGACACCCCCGTGGGACCTAGAGGCGGAGATGCTCTCCGACCTCTACCGGCGGGTTATCACAGCGCGCGAGGAAGGTGGCTCCCCATCGTTGAGCGAGATAGCCACCTGGCGCGTGGATGCCCGCCGAGACGTCATCGCCCGTTGGGCTACGCGGCTGGAGAGGCCTAGGCACGGTGTGGAGACCGTTGAGGCCCTCCGGCCCGTATTGATAGAGTGGATGGAGCGGCGGCACGGAGTCCTCACCTTTCGGCTGGTGCAGGTATTGACGGGGCACGGGTGTTTCGGGTTGTACCTGCACAGGGTCGTGTATAGGGAGTGGACTCCGGCCTGCCACCACTGCAGGAGTGACGAGGACACGGCGCAACACACGCTGGAGGTGTGTCCGGGATGGGAGCGGCAGCGCCGTGACCTCGTCGCTGTCATCGGTGCCGACCTGACGCTGCCGGCCGTCGCGAGGGCGATGGTCGACAGCATCAGGAACTGGGACGCGGTCGCCGCCTTCTGCGAGGCTGTCATCTCGCAGAAGGAAGCGGCGGAACGGGCAAGGGAGGATTCCCGCGCCCCGGGCCGCCGCCAGCGGCCGGGGCGGCGCAGGCGCGAATACCTGCGCCTGATGCCGCCCTAACCGAGGCTTCGGGTGATCGGACCGGGGAATTGTCCGGTCACCCGACGTGAGGCCACCGCGTGAGGGCGACGCCCCGACGGCGAAATCTGTCGGGGCGTCGACGAGAGGAACCCGCGAGGGTGAACCGCCGGGCGGGTCACCGAAGTTAAAAATCGGGTCCCGGTGACCCGCTCGCACGGCGAAGAGAGAGGAGTTTTTACGGTGGGTCTATGGGGTCACGCGCCGCCTTCTCCGTCACCCCGGACCGATTTGGCGGGGCGAGACTAATCCATAGTCCACCAAAAAAAAAAAAAAAAAAAAAAAAAAAAGGTAGCGTACTGACTTGGCAGATGCAATACTCTTGGTTCAATTATTAATGTGCTTGAAATAAAACAATTTGACGGATTACGCGACTGTTAGTTTTCTAACTGCAGCCATGAATGGACCGTCTAATTCGGAGTATTACAACTCTGTTTTAGATAATCGACGTCTGAGTAGGCGCAATTTTACACAACTAGTCGATCCATGAAGAATAGCAAAATGTACAGAATCTTATTTACGGGTTGATTCCATCATTTAAAAAAATTAACGAAATGACATTTGGTAGGAAACGCATAGACCTCTCCTCAGATGATTTTAAATGTCAAATTTTAGAGAATAGCTACATTTTTAGAATGTGGATTTATTTTTCGCCAATAAACAGCACGATATGCTTTAGATAGATAAAATTTGATCGATGAATAGAAAAAATCTTACAGACTGACAGAAAACCAGGCTAGTGAAATGATATATAGTCGTAGAATAGTGACGGAACTTCCATATTAATGTAGGGTAGATCTATCACTATTCTACGATCACGACCAATGAGACTATGCTCCGTTCGGTGAACGAGGTTGCGGCCCATTCTTACTTTTAACGTCCCCCAATATTTATTAATCTCACTGAAAAGTAAAGCAGTGCTGACATATTTAATCGGATTGAAAGCCCTTAACGCTCATCTAGAGTCCACGTAAAGCTGTCGAAGTCATACGCGGCAAACAGCTAAACAAAAAAAAAACCAAGATTGTCAAATTTTATTCTTTCATATGGAAAATATAAAGTATATATAACACAACACAAATAGTAATGGTTAAGATACCGACCTTGCATGGCAGTGCCGTGGTTTCGATTCCTACGCAGGATAATACTTTGTGCGATCAACAAAGTGTTGTTCTGAGTTTGGATGTGATTTGCCTCCGTTCCTCGCAACACAAGGATTATTTCCTTGGTACAGAGTAGTATCATTTAAAAAAAACAAAAACAAGAATATGAGTTGGTATAATGAGAATTCACCCTTATAATTCAAACGTTATCTAACTTTAGGTGCTGCAGAAATTAATTCGCTAAACGCCATATCGGATGTCGCTCGTAGCAACGTATTAGGAATTAGTTATCACAATAACATACACGTTTTGAATGTAGTTCAAACAGCAGAAGGATTTAGGTTTGCTATTATATTACAATATTTCTTGTTGTCCTTTAGGCTTGTGTCATAATGGTTGATAATAGGGTTGTATTACAAGGTTTCCCTCTCATATTACTGCAAGATAATCATCAATCATTAAGCTAGTGTAGCACTATGACTGGGGTTAACCATTTTGTGGTCCGATTTTCTAACTGGCCATTAACTTTAAAAGTAAATTATTTATAAAAACCCGATTACGAAGCGAAAAATTATGTCACAAGCGGGGTTCGAACCCGCACCTATTGGGAGTCCGGCCCAATCGTGCTGCCACGTGAACTATTGTAGGACATTCAAATCTCGCTTCGTATCGGCCCAATGGTGATTGGGAGGGAGACTGGTGGGTTATGGGGCCATGCGCCGCCCTTTCATTGCCCCTTTTTTTGCGATGGACTATGGTCGTGGTCTCGCCTCGCCAAATCGGTCCGGGGTGACAGAAGAGGCGGCGCGTGACCCCATAAAACCACCATGCAAAACTCCTCTCTTCGCCGTGCGAGTGGGCCGCGTTAGTCTCTCCCGTATCCATGGAGCCATACTGCTGCACCTATCGTGGATAAATACCTTTATTTATTGATTTAATAGTTTCGACTACGCTGACAAAGATGCGAGCAATTTTGCTTCCAGTCACTCTCATTGTCTAGGAGGGAAGTAGAATCACTATTATCCAACTCCTCTATAACTTTTCTAATTATGATTGCGGGTTTCAATACAATTAAAATCATTTCCCGGGACTGCCTTAGGGTCAAACCTCGGTGTCATTTATGAACACCATTGTTGATCCTGGTTTACAAGATTTACAAGAGTTACAATAGTGAGATAGTGTGGCAAGATAGCTACTTGCTTGCGTGAATTAGTCATTTTTTAAGTTTTCACTGGTAATAAAGAGGTTGGTGAATGAAAATTTTTATTCAGTAAGAATATATAAATGAAGGTAGAGTGTTATATATTTAATAAAATAGGTAGGTACAAATAACGCACAGCCAACGTAATGGAAGCTTTCAAAAGGAATAAATTTACCCCGTCTTTGCAATATTTTCACTAGCTGTCCCCCGCTTGCTTCCCTCTTTTCCGTATAAGTAATCACTAACATATTAGATACTAAAACCATTTCCAAAACACACTGCATCTTATGGTATAAGTATTATTTCGATCGGTTCAGCAGTTTTCACTGTATAACTGAACAAAAAATCAGCTCTCCAGATTTATTAGTATGGATAGAAGATTAAGTCACTCCTATATATCATAGGGTGATAACGTATAGCCTTCCTCTATAAAGGAGTTATCCAATCCTGGAAGATTTTTTTCAATTCAAACCAGTAGTTTCTGATATTAGCGCATTCAATCAAGCAAACTCTTCACGAACGAACGTCTGGTTAAGAAGATATACAATGCGAAAGTGGAAGGATGTAGGTACCGGGGGAGACCGAGACTCTCCTACCTAAACCAGATTGGTCATGTACTGAAGGAAGGTGGAGTCAAGAGTCTCCGAAACCGGTGAGCGTGTATGAAGAGAATTATGAATGTTGAGGAAGCGAGTGAAGTATGCAAGGATAGAGTTTAGTTCTCTGGCACTCTGTTCTCTCTGCCTACCCTGCAAGGGATATGGCGTGATGATATGTATGTATGTATTTATGACAAAACTCTTCAGCTTTAAAGCATTTAGTATAGATGTAAAATACATTTAAAATTATTTTTTCTTCAATAAACTATAGATTCCGTCAGAAATATATTCAGATATTTAACGTGGCAGTTATAGGCAGTATATTCCCGTCGGAGCTATGATGCATTATGTCACCCTCCCACTCCTCTATCTTCTTACACTCCCGTCCTCGCAAGACATAAATCATGTGCCCCACTTAGATGCAGAGATCTTGATATCTACTCGCCATAGTTCCTTCGTGGATGTGGGCCAAAAATGTAATCTTATTTGAAATTATTTGCAGTTTATCAAAACTTATTATATGATAACACATAATAACTTACTCGTAGATCCATTGACATAAGAATGCAACTTTTGATAGAACTTGAGTCCGAATTCTCATTAATATATAAAGGCAAATTTTACTCATAATCCAATTAGTAATATGTGATGGATATGTGGCTTGACGAGAATGGATAAGGTAAGAAAGGAATATATAAGAGGACGTTTGAAAGTGGCGCCAGTGACGGAAAAGTTGAAAAGTGAACGCCTAACTTGGTATGGACATGTGATGAGACGGGATGAAAGTAATGTTGGGAGAAGAGTTTTAAGTATGAATATTGAAGGCTTTAGGGGTAAGAGAAGACCGAAGAAAAGATGGATGGATTGCGTGAAGCATGATATAAATAGGGGAGTGAACGCAGAGATGACATTGGATAGGACTGAGTGGAAGAAAAGGACATATTGCGTCGACCCCAAGTAATTGGGATAAAAGCCGGGTAATGATGAGTCCAATTAGTAATATGCGTGTTGGAAGCTCTTCTTCCAAACATACATATTACGTAAACTCAAAAGGATAAGAGCAAGATAATAATAATAAAGGTGCGGATTTTATTCTCTCTTCGTTATCATATGGCAAATCCTTATCTTTCTCTTGCACTGACATTATTTAATTACGTTTGTCTTACGACTATAGAGGAAGAGAGAGGGTGGTGATATATAATTCCTATCTTTAATCTAACATAAAAGGATCAAAAATTAATAAATATTTTGTTTATAATCACTTCCCTTTGCCGTGACGCTTAAAGAATACAGTGTGCCATCATTGTTCAGTCTTGTAGAGTCGTCAAACTTGGGTAAGGGTCTATTCGAATGCAATGGGAAAAAAATATCTTTCGTGTTTTTTTACTCCTTTTTGCATACGAATAAATAGTCCACCTGGTGCTAAGTGATAACTGTTGCTGGTCATCTTCGCATCTCGGCACATAAATATACTTTGCCATAATAGGAGCGAAATTAACATGCTGTACCGGGTTGGTCAAGGATTTTTTTTGACAGACTATGGTCTGACACATGTAAGGACGGCGCGTGGCACCATGACCCACCGTATTCCCTCCCTATCGCCATTCAGCCGGCCATTAGTACTGAATCCGTCAAGGAATCCGTGGTAAGGTTGGCGAAGAATAGACTTGATTTCGAATTATTTCCTTCATTTGCATAGATATTTTTTTAAAAATTATATAGCTGTGGTAAAGGTTACGAATACTAAAAACCTTTACTGTGCTGGTGGACTTCATATTGACCTGGGCCAACTATACCTGATGCCTTTTAGTCAACAATCACATTCTCAAGGCAGGCAAGCGGCCGGTCATAAAACTATTGCCAATAACTTTTGCAATATATATGTATATGTATACACATTGCGTCGATCCCAAGTAATTGGGATAAAAGCAGGCGAATTATGATAATGATATATGATGATCTATCTTTTACGAAATCTACGGAGAAGAAAGGGGGTGTTAAATTGTATTCTCATTCCGCCATCAAATGTAAAACTACACTGTCGCTTAATACTACAAGCATAACCAGGTTACATTCCACGTGCCCACCCGGCACTCTACTCTCCTCGACTCGCCTGACTGGGCAAGGCGCCTAACCCCCACTGCGGTACGCATTTGAGCCGGATTACAGTCTAACTAGACTGGCAGGCTCCGGACTATGCCTCCCAAGTATGCAAAGATAGAGTTCTCTGGCACTCTGTTCTCTCTGACTACCCTGCAAGGGATATGGCGTGATGATATGTATGTATATATAACCAGGTTTCTAGCTACCGCAAGCTTGTTATTTAGGACCTATTCCTGAAAAATTTATTAAATTAACTGCGATTGGCAATACGTCTGTCAAAGATATTATAGCATTATCGCCTGTAGCAGACTGATTGATCTACGGATGGATAGTACAATATTACAACGACAGAAAATACACGTATCGCAAGTTAATTGATTACACTGAATATTGACAAGAAATCATACGGAAATGATACATCATTTTGCGTCAAAACAGACCGGCGAAAGATTAATCATCGATTGAGACGCACGTGCTACTAATCTTATGTTATGTCGACTCTGCGTATAAGACTTAAAGCCGTTTGTACAATAAATACGATGACGACGTAACATATGAACCAAGTATCGTAATTAACGAGATAATATTTCGTAAAGTTATAAAATTACTTTTATTTATTTAACTTGTAATTATTTGGTCTAAATTTATATTTATTCAATTACCCAAAATTTAGAATAAAATCTTTTATATTCGCAGTTTTATATGTCTGACTGATTGTTTTTTTTTCTTTATTTAGCAAAAGACTGGGTTTAATTACAAATCGATTATGTCGCCCTTGTTAAGAATTATAAATTAATAATTAGAATCTTTTCCGTGTGTGAGTTAGAATACAATTCACCACCCCCTTACTTGCCCGTGGGTGAACGTACGAACGACTAAGGGATATAAATCGCATACCTATAACATCTATGCAAGAGAAGGAAAACTCGAAATGAAACCCTATACCAACACGCCTGACCAACGTGGTATAGTAGGTCAATATCCCTCCCATTGTAGAGAAGGTCCAACGGTGATACATATATGGCCCGAGATGATGATGATGAATTAGAATCTAGTTATTTCTACGTTTTAATCCTATGTTGACCATATTATATAACAATATTGCTTCTTCAGATGAAGACGAAGATGAAATACTGTTACAGGCTCCAATCGCAAATATTTGTATGATGCTCAAATGATTCCATACACAGATACACACTCCACTAGGATGTAGTATACGTTTTCCGTAACTGTGCACATAGTATAGTCAGGTGAACAACCCCTTATTCATCATTTAGTCTGAGTAGTTAAATATATAAAAAGTTATCATACTTTATTTGCCCATAAGAATAACTAAAACCAGATAAGAATTAGGAGAATATATAAAGCAGCACTCTCATGGCATATTACAGCAACCTAATAGCAACTGCAATCGCCAACTTGCCTGCCAAACATGTCGATTATCGCATTATCTCTCCTTGTAGATATCTATTTTTTTTTTTTTTTTTTTTTTTGGCGGCGGGCTACGGTACGTCAAACCCCGCTATTCCGTCCGGGGCGACAGGAAAAGCGGCGCAAGACCCCGTAGACCCACCCTACAATATAACTCTCGACGCCATGCGGGTGGGTCACTGGTACGCGGTCTTTTTCTTCAGTGGCCCACCCGGCGGTCTACCCTCACGGGTATCCTCGCTGATGTCGACGCCCGGACAGTTTGCACCGTCGGGACGTTGTCCTCTCGCTCTCAGGGCGACCAGACTAATCCCCGCTCCGGTCACCCGCTGCCTCGGCTAGGGCGGCATGATATCTATAGGCTTTCTGCAGATATTAATGATGTGATGGATAGTGTGATGATGATGATGAGATGGCTTTTTATCTACCTAAAACTTAAGTCGTATTTAATATAATAACAACAGTCTTTTGAGATTTGAGTGACAACTTTTATGATGTCACATAGTGGTGCGGTACTACTAGCTTAAACGTAAAGAAATCTTCACCGCAGACGAGGTATCGGTAGCAATGGTCCGCCCTGTTGGCGATAGGGAGTATCAGTACTACGGGCCGTACTCTTCATGATGGAATCATAGCCCAAAAAAACTTAAATATAAAGGCCCTTTTTTCTTTTCTTTTTGTCCTGTGTTTTTTTTAGCTGTTAGCCGCAGATGACTATCACAAACCCAGACTATGTATGAGCGCTGGGAGCTCTCAAGCCTTTACATTTTTTATTATTATTATGCCTTTATTACCGAAAACTAAACAAATCAAAAAATTTAATAAAAACAATATTTAGAAACTTAATGACTTCTAATGTTTACGCGAGTATTAAACATTTGTAATAAAACTACTTTTACGGATTCTATCGCGTTTGTATTTGATTTTTAATTACCCGACGTTTCGAACACTTTACAGTGATCATGGTCACGGGAGGACTGAGGTGTCTTACGTCCAATATATCATTGTTATTACATAGAATCATTCTCTTTTTGTACTGGCAATGAATTTGTATTAATTTTGTATAAAAATGTAGGTCAAAATTTAATATCTTATAGGGTAGATATAAATAAATTTCTGTAACAACAATGACATATTGGACGTAAGACACCTCAGTCCTCCCGTGATCATGATCACTGTAAAGTGTTCGAAACGTCGGGCAATTATAACTCAAATACAAACGCGATAGAACCCGTAAAAGTAGTTTTATTTAGAAACTAACACATCTAGGTTCCCGGTGTGATCAGCGTGTCCTGTGACACAAAGGCCTCTTCCAGCTGCTTCCATTTTGACCTGTCTTTAGTCTTCCTTATCCAGGTAGTACTTCCAACTTTCCTTATGTCATCTGACCATCTTTTTTTCCGGTCAGCCTCTTTTTCTTTTACCATCGCGTGGTTGCCATTCTGTTATAAGTGCTGTCCATTTCATTCTACTGTCTCTTATCTTGTGTCCTCCATTTTAGCTGTCTCACTATCCTTATTACATCTTCAACATTGGTTATAGATCTTATATTAACAGCTCTTATACGGTCTCTTATCGTAACACCTATCATGCTTCTCTCCATACCTCACTGGCACGTCCTCAGTTTTTTTTTAAATGTTTTTGATTGAAAGCCCAGGTTTGGCATCCGTATGAGAGGCATTGTAAAACACACAAGTTAAACACCTTATTTTTAGCGAATATGCATTACATTAAAGGTCCAGTAATATAAAAAGAAGAATATCAATTTATTTCATAGTACAGATGATATTTTTGATGTTTTTAACCAGTGCCGACGGTGAATACGTGGTAACGACGATGACCAAAGCAGTGCTTCATCATAGCGGTAAGGTGCTATGGACACCGCCGGCGATCTTCAAGTCATCCTGCGAGATTGATGTCCGATACTTTCCATTTGATCAACAGACCTGCTTTTTGAAGTTCGGCTCCTGGAGTTATGATGGTGATCAGGTATTAATTTTTTTGTACCCTTTGTAGTATTCAAATTAATAATTAATACTCTAGTAAATAGTTTAGCTGTGTGGTAGCGGTTACGAATGCTACCAACCCTTATTTTGCTCGTGTATGTCGTAAAAGATGTCAAAGAAACTTATAATGACCTGGGCCAACTCCATCTGATGCCATTCGGTCAATAATTACATTCCCAAGGAAGGTTGACGGCAGGCAGCCGGTCATAAAACTATTGCCAAAAACTTTTACAATATGTGCTGTGAAAGTGGAATACATATTGTATCGACCCCAAATAATTGGGATAAGAGTAGGATAATGACTCTAGTAAATAGGTTTTCCCTGTGGTGAAGAAGTAAGAATACAATTCACCACCCCTCTTTATTGCTTATGAGTTTAGTAAAATATAATTGAGGGCTATATTATGCACATAACATTTCTACAAGAGAAGGAAATCTCGAAATGAAACGCTTTACCAACACGTCACCTCAAACCAGCGTGATATAGTAGGCCCGATTTCCTTCCCATTGTGAAGAAGGCTTGAGGCTAGCAATGGACGAAGCCGAGCTGATGATAGTAAGAAGATGGTAAACCTGTATAAAACGGTGGCTTATGGATGTCAAATATCTAAGCACTTGCATGACAATTAATACCAAAAAAATATTTCCAATTTCGGGGTAATATAATCAAAATTAAAACGCCATAAAACCCATAAAAATAGTTTTATCTCGTACTAGATAGGTGGAATAAGAGAAACGGGCAGGCGTTTCTCTTATTCCCGTATAAGTAGTCACCAACATATCACATACTAATAACCTTCTCTGTAACACTCTACATCTTATAGTATAAGTATTATTCCGATCGGTTTAGTAGAAAGAAAGAAAGAAAAATATTTATTTGGATTCTACAGCATGGCTATTAAACAATTAAAAAACACCAACAAGAATAATATTACGAAAAAAATAAATAAAAAAGATAACAGAAACATATAGTAGACCAAAAAGGTTCTACCTCAGCATAAGCTGCAGACCAATGCTGCTTCAGCGCTGGTTTTCAGGCACAACCAGTAGTTTTTTACAATATAATCGAACAAAAAAACCGACTTTCCGTTTATTAGTATAAAAAACATGTGTACTCGCGTAATATCAAAAATCATTATGAATATAATTTGTTATTATTTTGCTAAGAATCTTTATCTATCGTCATATTAACATCAGTTTTGATGTGTCTACGTTCAGGTGGATACAGGAATGTTTAGATTAACTATTGGTCCTGGTAGGTGACGTTATGATTGATCCATTTGTTTATTGCTTATGGTGGTAAACGAGTAAGAGCAGCAACACACCTGATGGTATGTGTTGCTCCCGCCCATGGACCTTTGCAATAGCACGGGTATTTTTTTTTTATTATTATTATTCTCCTACTCTTATCCCAATTACTTGGGGTCGATACAATATGTACTCTTCTTTCATAGTACATATTGTAAAAGTTATTGACTATAGTTTTATGACCGGCCGCCTGCCAGACGTCAACTCTCCTTAGGAGGCATCAGACAGAGTTGGCCCAGGTCGTTATAAGGGTATATATGTATATATATAACTTCCGCCCTGCCTACCGGTTTGAGAGCCCTCAACGCTCACCCATAGTCCAGGTTAAGCTGTGACAGCCATCTGCGGCTAACAGCTAAAAGACAAACACAAAAAAAAAATTGCCCTTGGCCTAAAATCGCTTTGAAGGTATTCTATTTTTTTTTTGTTTAGTTTTATACAGTATATTAAGTCAGTGTAATTTATTATTAATCAAACTACCTGCAAGATAAGTATATAAAACTTATAAAAATATATTTCACCCAATTAAAATTTAAACATTGTTTTAACATTGTATTATAAATAAAATCAAATAGAAACGAAAGTACATTCGGCTTGCTTTGAAAATGCTTAAACTGTAATTAAATTAAAATAAAGTTTTACGCTCACAGAACAAATGAAAAAGGAGCCAATTGAATTTCTTTAGTCCGTTATAAATTTTAAGTTATTTTAATTAACTAATGGCCGTTGAATGATTTGCGTTATGCTTTAATCTAATAACGTATTTTATTACTGTTTAACATTTTAATTATTTTGAAATAGAAATATATAAATTTGATTTAATCAATCCTGTAGTTTCTCCTATTTTCCGTGTGGTGACGGTGTAAGAATATAGTTTATCATCCCTTATCTTATCCGTGGATAATCATAAGAGACGACTAAGTGATATAAAACGCATATAATATGTATGCAAGAGAAGGAAAACTCGACACAAATTCCTATACCAACATGTCTGACCAGCAAGGTATAGTAGATCAATTTCCCTCCCATTATGGAGGAGGTTTGAGCCAACGGCTCAAATTAAATTTAGTAAAAATAAAAAAGTACCACTTATATGTATAGGAGAAAGAATTTTACAGGCATACAAGTGTATATATATAGCAGACGATAAAATATCGCTTTTGTCGTGCCTGCTTTTACCCCTGCAATTTAATTTACTGATTCGATGGGGACTTTGGTTCAACATCCTAATTCAATAACTTTCTGGAAATCAAGCTAAGTGTCACAAGCTCAGTGAAGTATATTTTCTTCCTACTTACAATGTTAGATTATGTGATTTCTTAAAATATACTTTTACTTTATTATGCAGACAAAATATGGTACAATTTGAGAATAAGAGAATATTTTTCTAAAGAAAATTAATATTATTTTATAACCATATAGAGAATATTTTTCTTAAGAAATTTAATAATAATAAATTAATAACACAGTTTCGTTTATAATATAATATATAAAATAGAAAGCGCGAAGTCAGGAGATATATTTAATGAATGATAATACACTCACCACTTATAGCTTTCAATTACGATGCCCGACAATATATATTGCACATCGATTGATAAGAAGCCTTCAGTTAATTTCGAATTTGTAAGGCGTTGTCTCTGTCACACAAAAACGCCATATGCATGTATGACATTTGTCTGTTGTTGAACAAATGTGAAGGATATTATAGTATAATATTATAGGGTGCCAACTTGATAATGAACCCACCCTTTAAGATATTTTTTTTATTGTGTATGGTGGAAAATCGATCAAGCAGCACACCTGATAGTAAGTGTCACTGCCGACCATGGACCTTTGCAATACTAAAGTTATAGCTTAGGCCACCGCCTACCAGTTAAATCCCCAAACCCACCCAGTTGGGCTTCCAGCTCTCTCGGTCACCGAATGAAGCGCAATAGCACATTGCCATTACTCAGACATCGATCTTCTGCGAGAGTATGGTACTACCCCGGACCGACCGACCCGCGGGTGTAGACAGAGATGGTCAACAGCGTGGTCTTACTACAAATACTAAGTAAGAATACAATGATTACCCTTTCTTTTGGGTGGATAGTCCTAAAAGACGTCTAAGAAAAAAAGGTGTAGTGGCAGCACGATTGGGCCGGAATCCCAATAGGCGCGGGTTCGAATGCCGCTTGTGACATCATTTTTCACTTCGTAATCGGTTTTTATAAATAATTAAACATATTAAATGCTAAATTTCAGTAATTTAAATAACAAGGTTGTGTCATCGTTTAATACAATTCTAACTGTAAAGTTTTAAGTATTAAGCCTATAACAATGTGTAAACATTGTCGGGTAGATAGCATACCGTCACCTTAAGACGTAAATATGATACGAAGTGAAATTTGCATGTCCTAAAATTAGTCACGGTGGTGTAGTGGCAGCACGATTGAGCCGGAATCCCAATAGGCGCGGGTTCGAATCCCGCTTGTGACATCATTTTTCACTTCGTAATCGGTTTTTATAAACGTCTAAGAAACTTAAGATGACGACAGATGACATGATTATAAGAGAAAAAAAACTATAAATAATACCCTTATTCCTATACAAACGTTTGAAATAAAACTATTATATTGCACGCCTCATAAGCGAAGCGTTGAGGTCTTGCTATACTCTCGACAAATGAAAATCAAGCAATTTTCAAACCTAAAAATGATTGTATTTTTCTCACATTGCACTTATAGGATAATATTATTATACATATGTCAAGAAAAAATATTCGTCTAAACGTATATGATATTTTTAAAAAGCAATTATTTTGTTTAAAGTAAGAAAAAAGTTGATTAAAAAAATATTCGAGGACGTCCGGATGTTACCGTAAAGTATCTGGCATTCTCACGACCGTAAAAATGAATGTATCGAAGTTTTTCTTTTATTAAAAGCTTCATAATCGCAACGCGCTGTTTCCTTTAGAAAATGGCTTGGTAATTCCTTGTCGTCTAATTGCAATTAATAAAAAACTAAACTGCTTAGTCATTAGTGTATGTTTAGTTTATGAAAATTGGATTCGTTTACATTTTTTGTTCGTCCATTCGGACAGGCAAAGGAAATAAATCCCGTTCAGCCTATACAGCTATGTTTAGCTCTACGTCGAGAATGGCATGAAATTTCAAAAGTATTTTTTTTCTTTCATTATGAGTATGTTTTGATTTGTCTCGACGAGTACTTTGATACTATATGGAAACCAGGGTCTGATCATGGACCTGGAAGCTGTCCATAGGAACTCCGTAATTAAGCGACGCAACCCCATCGAGTTTGGGCTCGTTTGATATTTTGATACTATATGGAAACCAGGGTCTGATCATGGACCTGGAAGCTGTCCATAGGACCTCCGTAATTAAACAACGCAACCCCATCGAGATTGGGCTCGCTTGATTCGTCTTGAGGAGTACTTTGATACTATATGGAAACCAGGGTCTGATCATGGACCTGGAAGCTGTCCATAGGAACTCCGTAATTAAGCGACGCAACCCCATCGAGTTTGGGCACGTTTGATTCGTCTTGACGAGTACTTTGAGACTATATGATAACCAGGGTCTGACGATGGACCTGGAGTCTGGCCATAAGAACTCCGTAATTAAACAACGCAACCCATCGAGTTTGGGCTCGCTTTATTCGTCTTGAAGAGTAATTTGATACTATATGGTAATTAGGTTCTAATGGTGGACCTGGAAGCAGGCCATAGGCACTCCGTAATTAAAAGATGCAACCCCACCGAGTTTGGGCTCGTTTGATTCGTCTTGACGAGTATCTTGGTTGGCGTGAATATGCAACTCCAACAAATTGGGGGAAAAAGTTCGTTCCGCTTATTATGAATATGGATTATGTCTGATTGATTAGATGGATGACCCAATGCGAAAGTAAGCACATGCCGAGGGCTGAATGGCATGAGGGTGTATAAACATTTCATATCGCTAACGTTGCGCCTCAGAGTACCAGGGCGAACCCTGTTATACTGAAGCTCTTATCCCTCCACAATGGACCTCTGGGGTGATGAACCGTTTTTGTCCTATATTTGTGGGAACAACACGTAATGTATATACTAAAAAGTAAAAATAAAATTAAGGAAAAATTTAAAAAAAAAAAGCTTTTATTATTTGCTAATATAATAATAATATATATAAATTGCCCATGTGGCAACGGGAATAGAATACAAAGGTCGTCACCCCTTACTTGCCCGTGGGAGTCGTAAAAATCGGCTGAGGGTCTCACCGGGAGATTGGGCAGCGGCTATCTCCCGGGAAACTTAATAACATCTACCGCGATCGCCAATCCGCTCGCCAAGCGTGGCGATTATGGCATTATTACCGCCCCAAAAATAAATATGGATGCACAAATAGTCACGGCCCCCAGTCACGGCAGTTCCGCTGTTCCACGGGCTCATTTTGGTAGCGGGCCTGTTGGTGGCGGGGCAGGGGGTGCTAGGAATCTCCGGCCGCGATCCGGCCTTAAAATCGACCCTTGGCCCTGGTAACACACAACGTTCGGACGCTTAGGACCGACGAGAGGGTCATCGAACTGGAAGAGGAATTGAGCAAAATCCGATGGGACATTGTAGGATTATCAGAAATGCGAAGAGAGGAGGAGGGCACGATAATCCTCCGGTCTGGCAATTTGCTCTTCTACCGGGAGGGAGATCACCCATCCCAAGGCGGTGTAGGGTTTATCGTTCGTAAGTCTCTCGTAGAGAACGTGGAGAGGATCGAAAGTGTGTCAACAAGGGTAGCGTACCTTATACTCAGAATTACCAAACGGTATTCGTTGAAGGTCATACAGGTTTACGCACCAACTTCGACATACTCCGACGACGTAGTGGAGGCCTTATACGAGAATATCTCGAAAGCCATCCACACGTCCAAAACCCACTTCGCGGTAGTTATGGGAGACTTCAACGCAAAACTAGGCAAAAGGACAGACGATGAGTTGAGAGTGGGGCAATATGGATTTGGACAGAGAAACCAAAGGGGCGAAAAACTGGCCGACTTTTTGGAGAAGGAAGGCCTCTTTATGATGAATTCCTTCTTCAAGAAACGGCCACAAAGGAAGTGGACCTGGATTAGCCCTGATGGATCCACTAAAAATGAGATAGACTTCATCTTGACGGACAAACGACAAATATTCACTGATGTCTCTGTGATCAGCAGGATTAAAACTGGGAGTGATCACCGGATGGTTCGAGGCACATTGAATCTTCGTACGAAAGTCGAGCGGTCCCGCTTGATGAAGTCTACACTCCGACCTACACCTGTCCAATACCAGAACCCCGATAGCTTTCAACTTAAATTACATAATCGCTTCCAATGCCTGGAAGAGTGCGAATCTTCGAACGATATGAACAACAGGTTCGTGGAAACTGTCCATGCGGTCGGGTCAAAATTTTTTAAGGCCCGTCGCGCTACTAGAACAAAAAAGCTTTCTGACCAGACTCTTCAACTCATGGAGAGGAGAAAGGAAATGACGGTACAGTCTTCAGCCGATTGGTCCGAACTCAGGCAGCTTAATAGACAAATCTCTAAATCTATGCGACGCGATATTCGCCGATTCAATACACTGCGTATTGAAGAGGCGATAGAGCGAAATCGAGGCTCCAAAGTGTTCGCACGAGATTTGTCTATCGGGCAGAGCCAATCATCCCAGAGTGAGATCTTGGGAGAGGTCGAAAGGTTCTATGGGCAGTTGTACAAATCATCCCTGAATCCTATTGTCAGCTTGGTCCAAGACCCCAGATCCAAGCTAACTCGGCACTATGCCGAAGAAATCCCGGACGTCAGCTTGTACGAGATCAGAATGGCTCTAAAACAATTAAAGAACGGAAAGGCACCGAGAGATGACGGAATTACCACAGAGCTCCTGAGGTCAGGCGGCAAGCCTGTTTTAAAAGCCCTACAGAAGCTATTTAATTCTGTCATTCTCGGGGGCGACGTTCCAGAGTCGTGGATCAGGAGTGTGGTGGTGCTGTTTTTCAAGAAGGGCGATAAAACGCTCTTAAAGAATTACAGACCCATCTCACTCCTGAGCCACGTGTACAAACTGTTTTCAAGAGTCATTACGAACCGACTCGCGCGCAAGCTAGACGACTTCCAGCCGCCCGAACAAGCCGGTTTCCGAAAAGGTTATAGTACCATAGACCACATCCACACGCTACGCCAGATTATACAGAAGACCGAGGAGTATAATCGGCCTCTGTGTCTAGCGTTTGTGGACTATGAGAAAGCCTTTGATTCTGTCGAAACTTGGGCAGTGCTGCAGTCCCTTCAGAGGTGCCAAATTGACTATCGATATATCGAAGTGCTGAAGTGTTTGTATAAAGACGCTACTATGTCAGTCCGCATCCAGGATAAGAGTACGAAACCGATCCAGCTGCAGAAAGGCGTGAGACAGGGAGACGTTATCTCTCCGAAACTGTTCACCACTGCGCTGGAAGATGTCTTCAAGCTCTTAGACTGGACCGGACTCGGCATCAACATCAATGGCGAATACATCACTCACCTTCGATTCGCAGATGATATCGTAGTCATGGCAGAATCCCTGGAGGACCTTGGCACCATGCTCAATGACCTCAGCAAGGTGTCCCAACTAGTAGGGCTGAAAATGAACATGGACAAGACGAAAATCATGTCTAATGCCCATGTCATTTCTGTACCGGTCCTGGTTGGGAATGCGATTCTCGAAGTTGTCGATCACTATGTTTACCTAGGACAAACAGTCCAATTAGGTAGATCCAATTTCGAGAAAGAGGTCAGCCGACGAATCCAACTCGGCTGGGCAGCGTTCGGGAAACTTAGGAGGATCTTCTCGTCTAATATTCCGCAGTGTCTGAAAACAAAGGTTTATAACCAGTGTGTGTTACCAGCGATGACTTACGGCACTGAAACGTGGTCTCTAAATGTCGGCCTCATAAAAAGGCTCAAAGTCGCTCAGCGTGCTATGGAGAGGGCTATGCTCGGTATTTCTCTACGTGATAAAATCCGAAATACGGAAATCCGTAGAAGGACGGGTGTAACCGACATAGCCCGAAGAATTAGCACGTTGAAGTGGCAATGGGCAGGCCACATCGCTCGACGAACCGACAACCGTTGGGGAAAAAAGGTTCTCGAGTGGCGACCACGAATCGGACGACGCAGCGTAGGACGACCCCCCACTCGGTGGACTGATGACCTCATCAAGGTCGCAGGAAACCGCTGGATGCAGGTGGCACAGGACCGTTATAGATGGCATTCTCGTGGGGAGGCCTATGTCCAACAGTGGACGTTTACGGGCTGATGGATGGATGGATGGAATATAATAAACTAAAAAGTTAAAAATAAATTAACTCTAATCAGACATATAACACTTTATAAGTTCATTGTAACCTTTAACGATATTTTGATTAAGCTTCAACAACAAAATAATTCCATATCGTACATAATTATATATTTTTAACACTAAATTTTACACCATAATTATTAAATCTTCCCGTTTTTATCACACTCCCAATTTTATAAATAAAAGTGTGTTGCATTTAATAAAAATAATAAACAGCTTGCTTTTAAAAAAGGATTTTTCTTTAATTTTATTTTCATTTCTGGCATTGACTAATAAATAATATAAAAAATATGAGACGTGCGCTTTTGGATTTTCCAAATTATTTTTACGAATTTTATCGCGTTTATATTTGATTTTTAATACAAACGCGATAGAATCCGTATAAATATATTTTTATTCCAAATGTGTAATACTCGCATAAGAGTGTAATACTCGAAAATTCGAAATAAAGCCCTATACCAACACGTCTGACCAGCGTGGTATAGTAAGTCAATTTCCCTGCCATTATGAAGGAGGCCCGAGCCCAACAGTGGGACGTATGTAGGCTGAGATGATGATGAATACTAGCGTTAAACATCAGAAATTATTATCTCAACACAGACGTGTCAGTAGTCACAGTGGCAGACATTGTGGTCTGACGACCAGCGTGGTATGATAAGTCAATGTCCCTTCTCCTAAGGAGTACGTTTGAGTCAAATATTACTGTTATTTCATCACTAGATTAGATTGTATTAACTATATATCTATCTACAGATCGACTTGAAACATATTAATCAAAAGAAAGGCGATATGGTGGATGTCGGTATTGATCTTCGAGAATACTATCCCTCAGTGGAATGGGATATACTTGGAGTACCAGCTGAGAGACATGAAAGATACTACCCATGTTGTCAAGAGCCTTATCCTGGTATGTATAATTTTAATTTATTAAAACTCTCCTAAATTATTTAAATTCTTCGTGTGGTGACAAAAGTAAGAATACAATTCGCCTTTACTTCGCTGGTGAGTGTGATAAAAGACGATATATGCTTATATTAACTAGGGGTATATGCTTATGTTAACTCGGGGTAGGTATATGCTTATATTAACTATGCAAGAGAGGGGAAATAAAACCCTATACCGGCACGTTTGACTACCGTGGTATAGTAGTTTTGATTTCCCTTCTCTTGTGGAGAAGGTTCAAGCCCAGGTTTTGAAATATTAGAGCTCTAAATATAAAAAATATATATAAAAAAAAAAAAAAAGGTTTGGAAATATTAGAGCTCTCAGCTCTCGCTAGTGAAATAATAAGATTTACAATCTCAGATTCACTATTTTTTCAGTTTTTAATAATATTTACAAGAAAAACGAGTATAAATATTTAACACCATTTCTAGAGGTTTTATTATGCGTATAACTGCAATCTAGCATCTTATTTTTTTATTATTTTGTATGAAAAAATTGATCTTTAAAATGGTACATACTTTTCGTTGTAATCGTCGAAATGGCGTACCAAATATTAAAATTTTATGCAGTATTAGATTAGAAGGTATTATTAATATGAAAAAAAAAAATTTTTGAGAAATAATGATGACTGATTATAAAAGCAATTTCACCATTCCTTACTTTGCCGTAGTCATGAAAATCAACTGAAGGATCACCAGGGTTATGGACAACGGCACGCTTCTAGAAAACTTATATTACCAACAATGATCTCTTGTCTCATCATCATCATTATTATCCTTCTCTTATCACATATAAATAAGAATAAATAGAGCATACTGCCCAAGATGATAAAAATAAATAGTAAAATAAATCCAACAATAATCTATCTATCTATCTATATAATATCTTTAAACGAGCAATTCTTGAATATATATATATATATATATATATATATATCTGAATCTCAGAAACGTCACTAACAATATTCTTGAACTTACTAAATTGATCTAGCTAAGTTTCATTTACTGATAACTAGCAGACCCGGCCACGGGTTGCTGTGGCTAAGGTAGTCTCAGTAACACGTGGTGGTTATGCTAATAAATTGTAGCTTACATGAAACGTTTCTACGTTTAACATAGCGCCATCTATTAAATATTTACTCAATCCAGTCAACCGATATCACCATCTGTTAGAATCGTTTGGAGATAACAGATAATTGTGACTGTGAAATAATAGACAAATAATTTGCAATAAAATAATATTGTGACTATAAATTGAGATGTAAGCTATCCTATCTTTTAAGTTGGATCAAACTACACATATTATGCAAATTTGATTGAAATCGGTTAAGTACTTTAAGAGTGCATGGATGATATATGGACTGTGATGATGATGCGGTGGAACTACTGGGATGTAGTGAATATCATATAAAAGTGCTTTACAACGTTTTCAAAGATTCCATTAACAGTGTAGCCATAGCACTGTTGATGGTGACATTTTGACTTAGACAATGACTAACCTGAAAGACTAAAAACGTAAAAATAATTATAAGTTGACACTGGCACCAATAGCTCGTATAAGTAGCTGATTGCCAATACACAAAGAGAAGAAGAAGAACGTTTATGTGACATCAACCTTTTTAGAGTTCCATACCCAAAAGATAAAACAGAACCCTATTACTAAGACTCTGCTGTTCATCCGTTGCTTAGCCTGTCTGTCACCAGGTTGCTCTCATGAACCGTGATAGTTGGACAGTTGAAATTTTCACAGATGATGAATTTCTTTTGCCGCTACAATGACAAATACTAAAAAACAATAAAATAAATATTTAAGGGGGCTCCCACACAACAAAGGTAAGGTTTTTGCTCGATATTAACAACAAAAATAGGTAGTCGTCTGAAATATTCACAGAATATTTAGTAATATATTCCCTTTAGAAATAAATAATTAAATTAAAATAAAACAAATAGAGAATTTAAGCCCCCATACAACAAACATAATTATTTTGCCATTTATAGATAATGTACGGAACCCTTCGGTCGCGACTCCGAGTCACTCTTAGCCGGTTTTTTGAATATAATCGAATTGAGTTTTCAAACATGTCTCAAAATAAAATGTCTTTTAAATCAAAATCACTAAGAAGTATTGATATTAACTTTAAAGCAAATCACCCCTAAAATAACTTTCCACCCCTTATAACCCAGTTAGGAGATAAGTCTCAATAAAATATGAATCACGTCTTTCATCAATTCTGTTAAAGAATGTTTATGCAAAATTTGAAATAGATTGGACCAAGGAATCATGTTGTCCCATACAAACTTTACCCTGCTTTTTCACCCCCTTAGGCATATAATTTCGTAAAATCCGTTCTTAGCTGACCTCTACTCGGCGAAAGAAATATTCCTACCAAATTTGAGGTTTGTAGGCCTTATGGTTCCAGAGATATCGTGATGAGTCAATACATAGGTGGAAATCTCTTATATATATACATATATATAGATATTGTTTTGTAAAAATTTTCAGGCAATGAAAAAGTATAATTATGCGTTGGCTGACAACTATTAAAATATGAAGGCAAATTTTGACGCTGTCCTTAAGACACCTCAATAGGATAATGGTGCAGTCTAATCGAGGCGGGTTCGGATCCTGTTTCCCTTTTTTTATTATTATTTAATTAATTATTTTTATTATATTTAAATATATCTTCAAAACACACTAATAAGAAAATACCGAGCAAAAGCTCAGTCATCCAGATCTTTTTTTTATCCGGAACGGGTTTTAAATCGTCACACATCATGATTAGCAACAGTATATTTATGTCATTCAACTAAGAGATTATCAGAACAATAAAAAGATATAGGGTTACAGTATAACAATTAGATATGGCGGCTGTTCTTCGTCAACATTGACATTATTTGATGGACGAGAAGAAATAATTAATTGGATCAAAATAGACTACGAGTATATAATATTAATTAAATAACTGAGAAATATTTTTTATCTGTTATAATAGTGTTACGTCCGTGTGGTGACGGAGTAATAATAAAATTCACCACCCCCTATCTCACCTGTGGGTGATCGTACGAGACGACTAAGGGATATAAAACGCATATAACATCTATGTGAGAGAAGGAAAACGCAAAACAAAACCCAATACTGACCAGCGTGTCTGACCAGCGTGGTATAGTAGGTCGATTGCCCTCCCATTATGGAGGAGGCTCGAGTCCAATAGTGGGACGTGTATGAGCTGAGATGATGATGATGATGATGATGAGATGATAATAGTGTTAATTATTGTGATGAAAAAGTGACTAGGAAGACTATATTATATATATATTACTAGACTAAAAAGGATGTAGGTACCGAGGGAGACCGAGACTAACCTACCTAGACCAGATCGGTCATGTACTGAAGGAAGGTGGAGTCAAGAGTCTCCGAAACCGGCGAGCGTGTATGAAGAGAATTATGAATGTTGAGGAAGCGAGTGAAGTATGCAGAGATAGAGTTCTCTGGCACTCTGTTCTCTCTGCCTACCCTGCAAGGGATATGGCGTGATGATATGTATGTAAAAAGTGACGGAAAAGTTGAAAAGTGTATGCCTGGCATGTCCATAACATGTGATGAGACGGGACGAAAGTAATGTCGTAAGAAAAGTTTTAAGTATGAATATAAGGCTTTAGGGGTAAGGCAAGACCTAAGAAAAGATGGATGGATAGCGGGAAGCATGATATGTATAGGAAGGAAGCGACCGTAAATATGACATCGAATAGGATTGTATGGAAGAAAAGAACATATTGCGTCGACCCCAAGTAATTGGGATAAGAGTAGGATAATGATGATGATGAAATGAGTGTTAATTATTATTATTTTATTTTCCTGTTTATTATTCAATGTGATGACGGAATACAATTCATCAAACGTTTTCGTGCTCTAAGGTGTTGTAAATAACGAAAGAATACATAATGTATGAGTTTTATACTCATGGTATTCAAGGAGAATAAATTGTTAATATAGTGAGACCATGCTGTTGAGAGTTTTCTGTCTACAGCCGCGGGCCGGTCCGTGCGGGGTAGTACCTCTCGCAGAAGATTGACGTCTGAGTAATGGCAATGTGCTATTGCACAACGGTCTAGCTATATCCTTGGTATTGCAAAGGTCTATGGGCGGCAGTGACATTTACCATGATGTCTGCTCGTTTGCCACCATAAGAAATTGAAAAAAAAAAATATCGAATCGGTAGTATTTTTATGATCAAGCAAAGATGTTTTTCGATGGAGGACAATTCGCAAAATCTTATTTATCATCACGAGATAATTTTTTTTTGGAATTTTTTGTATATCTATTCCAATAAGATGTCAAACAACAGATATTTTTATAAATTCAATATGGCGGTCATGATCTTCTTTTCTATATATTTTTCATCTCTACTCATATATATCCCACTGTTGGGATCGAGCCTCCTCCATAATGGGAAGGAAATTGACTGTACCACGCTCGTTAGACGTGTTAGTATAGGGTTTTGTTTCAAGTTTCCTTCTTTTGAATAGATTTTATATGATATTACATCCTTTAGTCGTCTCTTTTTATCCCATGGGTAAGACAGGTGGTAGTAATTTGTATTCTTACTCTGTCACCACACGGAAAATAATGATATCTATTCTTAGGTATTCATTATTTTTCGTATCCTCTGCAAAGTATCATAATTTAATATCCATATATGTCAAGAAAATGACTGGGTTCAGTTATGTATTGCCTATATCTATAATAAATATATATGCTAAATTTACGCTTACGTATTCGTTTAAAAATTGAAGTACATTTATTTTAAATTATAGTTGCAAGATTTGATCACATCTGCAGTGTATAAAAATAATGAAATAAATTATTTAAAAAAAGACTTAAGAAGAACAGATTCGTGGGATATGTACCAGAGTAATCGCATAAATCTTAAAAATAACTATACTCATTTCATCATCTCATCATCTCAGCTCATATATGTCCCACTGTTGGGCTCGAGCCTCCTCCTTAATGGGAGGAAATTTGACGTACTACACCACGCTGGTCAGACGTGTTGGTATAGCGTTGTGTTTCGAGTTTTCCTTCTCTTACATAGATGTTATATACGTTTTATATCCCTTAGTCGTCTCGTACGATCACCCTTACCTTACCTGTGTAAGAAATGGGGTAGTGAATTTTATTCTTACTCCATAATCACACGGAAAGTACTCTCGTATACTCATTTATTTTAATATAAAAGCTAAAAAATTTTGCCTAAATTTAATTATATATTAATTAAAATAAAGATGGAACATCTTGTAACTTAATCAAAGTTTACAAGTAAACAAATCACTTGTTGCTGATCGAACAATGTTCTTGAAAACTCTTAAGCTTGGATAACCATGTTACCAAGTGTTATTTCTCTTATGAATACAAGTTTTTAGAAGTAATACAAATCTTTGATTAAATTCTAACTTGGTTTTAATATCAAACTCTTGATTAATGAAATAGTAAAAGTTTTCATACTGAATAGAGAAGAAGGATATTCGTTGTATTACTATCTCTATCTAAATCTATATAGATTTTTTGCAACCTTTTCTTACTTCTAAAAGAAATAGAATACTTCTAAAAAAAGTAGAAAAGGGCCAAAATATAATTAAGAAATCCTAACAAATAATTAATTTTATTATCATAGTATACGTTTTTAACGTTACAGAATAGGATATATGGTTTCTTTAATCTAGAAAAATAGGCGGGGTATTCTTAGCGGGTGAATGGACTGGGAAATAGTCCACTATCATCGCAGAGAGGCCGACTGCGTGATGGCAACGCTCCGGCTGGGCCCGGTCTATGCCGCACCAAAAGTGCTGCATCGACGGGGCACAGTTATCAAGGAGTCGGCTGGAAAGTGGCCAGCCCAATCGTGATGGGTAGGGTACACTTAGAGTTACGGTGCCATATACCGCCCTACCGTGGGTGTATCGAGACCAAAGCGTGCCATAAAAAGGGAAGAACATATTATATAAAATATTTTTAAATGTTCGTCCACCAATACCTATGATCAAGCAAGGCATTGCAACGTTAAATTCCATAATACTAACTACTAATCAAAATTTATGATTATTTACCTTTTAAGATGCTTACTGCAAAATGCTTATATTATGCCTTTAAAAAAACAGTTTTATATACAGGCAACCTCAAATAAAAAAAAAACGGATAACGTTATTGGCGATCCCAATTGGTTTTATAATTTTTTCAGGAGAATACTGCTTGTCATTTACTTGGTTTTAACCTCAACGGGAAAGTGATACTTACTCTACCATTCAGTAGCATAACAACGTTCATTGTAGGATATATGCCCCTTGAATATAATGGCCACGTAAAGCGGCCGTGTGGACGGTCGACGCTGATGTCGATGAAATTTCCAGCATAACGCCGCTGTCTATTTTTCTGCCGCTACCTTAACTAATTTTAAGACTAATGGACAAACAAGGAACATCTCTAACTCACCGAATATGCTTCATTTGGTAATATCCTTTGTAAAATTGAATTATTTATTATCCTAAGGCGACACATTTCCGGGATAAAAAGCTCTATGTATTAATCCATTAAATGTTCTATCTATGTGCCAATTTTCATCCAAATCTGTTCAACGACTAATTAACAAACATTCAAAAATCTTCACAAACTTTCACATTTATAACATTAGCGGGATTGTATTCAAATATACGCTACTCGTGGTATTTGAAATACTATTTATTTTTTATATAGCAGTCATTTTGGTAACTTTAACTGGTGGTGCAGTACAATTTGATTTGTGAAACCAGATCTATATGATGACGGAGCAATAAAACAATTCACTACCTCTTCTCTTATCCGTAAGCATCTTAAAAGGCAATTAACGATTATGATATGGAGATAAAGATATGGAGATCGAGGCAATAGAAAGAAAGTTATAAATAAAACACTATTCTAAAACAATTGATCTGCGTAATATAGTCGGTATTCCCTGCTCATTGTGGAGGAGAAGTCCAATAGTAGAACTAGTAGAATGTTGCGTAGACTTTCATGATGAAGATGACAATATCTATGTATATCATCATCTATAACGCTTTCCTTGTTCAAAACTATAATGTTCTATCTTTATAGATCTAATTTCCCTTTCTAAACACTCTCAAATAAGTGTACTGTCATGATGCATGATAAATTATTTGCTTCAACCGCGATCAAAATTCAGTAGGCGTCTAGAATATTAACAAAACAACGCTTTAACCTGTTCGAGCTGCCAGTGGGAACTCACTAATTTTGCATAGATAAGAGTTCCCGTCGTTCTGTGCGTAATTTACAACCTTACCAGATTAGCTTTGTGTGTTTCGTTTGGAAATAAAAGGATTGTTTTATTCTTAAAGGATGGCGTAAAACCAGTGGTTTGTTCTTGTGTGACGGCTAAATCTTGATTGGCTTTTGTTGTGTAGTTAAATTAAAAAAATAGGTTGATTTTATCATTATTCTCTTTAAGATAAGTAGTAGGTTAATTAACATAAATAATTAAATGTCTTGACTATAATACTATTTCAAATCCTTTTATTTTTTTAAAATTAATTAATCCTTTTTTATGGCTCAACAATATAATTTATCACGATCCTTTACTTTCTCTTAGAAAACGTAAATACCACCGAAGATAGAAACCGGGCACTGATGTTCTGCTCGCACCGTGTTAAAAGGTACTTGAAGGACGGTTCTATGGGATCGCGCGCCGTATTTTAAGTCGTCCTAGATGGATTTCAAAGGGCGAGACCACTGCTTAGTCCGCTGTCGAAACAAAAATAGGCGTAAATTGATATTACGCCTACTATTTTGGTTGGTTTTTAGGTGATCAAGTATCAGTAGAAGAATCTGCAACATGACTTTTCATCTTCATCATCTTAGCTCATATATATCCCACTGCTGGGCGCAAGCCTCCTCCATAATAGGAGAATAGTTAAGCTATTTTATCATCATGGTCAGAGGTTTACCTTTTTTATCACACAGGTTAGACGGGTAGGTATAAGTTTTTATTTTGAGTTTTCTTTTTCTTCCACAAATGTTATATGTATATTATCTCTTAGTTGCCATTTGTGACGCCTAAAAGGAAGATAAGGCGGTGGATTCTATTCTTAATAAGTCACCACACGGAATGTTTTCTTACTCCGGTGGCCGGTCCAACGACGAAGGCGAGGTTCACGGTTGGGTTACGGGTATGCGTGCGTACGCCCCTTTGTCGCCCCGAACGGAGTGGTGCGAGGAGTGCGCCGACCATAACCTACGCAAAAAAAAAGTGGGTAACTTAAAACACCAATCGTGATTGGTGACACTTTTGTCAAGAACTTCACTTTTATTCAATATTAGGGTCCATCTTGTGACAGTAATGAAAGGTGTCTGAAGTAGGTGTTTATAGTGGTAGGACTACGCTGTCGACAGTTCTATCTACAGACATGGGTCGGTCCTTCCGGATAGTAGCACATTTTCGCAGAAAATCTACATCTGAGTAATGGCCATGTGCTATTACGCTTCGTTCGATGAGCAAGAGAGCCGGTAGCCCAACTAGGTGGGTTTAGGGATTGCGTTGGTAGGCAACGGCCTAGCTATACCCTTGGTATTGCAAAGGTCCATGGGCGTAATACTTACATCACTATCATCCAGGTGTGGTGCTTTACGCCCCGACAATCTTCGAGGCGTCGACGAGAGGAACCCGCGAGGGTAAACCGCCGTGCGGGCCACCGAAGTCAAAAATCGGGTAGCGGTGGTCCGCTCGCACGGCGAAGAGAGAGGGGTTTTACGGTGGGGTCTATGGGGTCACGCGCCGCCTTGCCGTAACCCCGGACCGATTTGGCGGGGCTAGACGCATCCATAGTCCAACAAACAAAAAAAAAAAAAGGTGTGCTGCTTTTTCGTTTGCCATCATAAGCAATAAATAAAAAAAGAGTATCACTCGGTGAATGGATAGCAGCAATTACCTACAACCTATAGCACATAACCATAACTCTGATCACTAGCGCATCACCACAAGGAAATATACACTGCCTAACATGCCAAAGTCTGCCGTGATATTTCTCAGAATGTATCCATAAGGATATTACGTCAGTTAAGCTAAAAGAGTGACTGACAGCACAAATAGCAAAGTATTCTAAATCTTCAAACTTTCATGCCGAATGTCGTATGCTCGATCCTCTTGCAATACAATTTTTGATACGTTCCATAAGAAATGATTGTTGTTAAGTTTGAGTATATATATATATTTTTTAAAATGTTAACACCCTGCACTAAGGAAATGAATCTTGTATTGCGGGGGACTTTAGAAACATGCAATTAGCGCTGACAAATTACACCCAGACTCAGAAGAACACTTTGTGGATTGCACAAAGTAATGTCCTACGTGGGAATCGAACCCACGGCACTGGCACGGAAGGGCGGTATCTTTACCACTGCGCCATCTGTGCAGTCAAGTCTCGCCATTTGTGCCCGTTAAACGTGTGTCTGTAAGGTCTTCCATCACAGAAGGATTTATTTCTTATCGCGTTGTTTTTAAAAAGAATTAAGCGGTGATACTAGTATTTATTTAAAGTGCCAAAATATCAGAGAGAATGCTGGTTTCAGGCACACCATAATCCCGCCAGTAAAAATAATAATAAGATATGTATATAAATACAAGCCATACAAACAATAAAAAATAGCAAAAATATAATCTAATGAAACGACACCGTTAAAAGGGCCAATATAATTTCATTAAAAAAAGAATTCGAGTGTAAGTTACATGTTATAAAGAGCTTGGCCGGACAAAGGCTTCTAAGTAGCCACTTACAGGCCATTGAAGCCACCGTCTTTATGCACTCCCAGCCAATTGTTATGGCGCGAATCACGGAGTTTGCCAAGCAATTTTAACAAACGTTCTTATAAGTAAAGTGATATTTTAGAATCAACTGTTGAGACTTGTTGTGAAAATAAACTCTTACTGCTTTTGCCGACAGCTATAAAGTATGTTTACTTTGAAATACTTTCGGAATTTTATGCACAATATTTTTCAACAAAATGCTCGCTCTTTAGAGTCCATATAAGTGCTACTATTGGATACTGGTAGAAATTGGTCTACTATACCAAGATGCTATAAAACGATTTTGAATAGAATTTTATTTGGAACCGAATACGGTGGTTTTGAGCGGTCCTTTAATGGTTTTATTTGGAGAATTCTCTTTTTGCAGTTGTATAGTTTACTTAAGTCTTTTTAATATTTTAGGTGTCAATTAATCTAAAAGAAAATATATATATATATATATATATATATATATATATATATATATATATATATATATATATATATATATATTATTTATCTGTCATGACACAAATTATTTTCTTATAACTTCAATAATAACTTTGAATGTGTAGACAGTTTTGATATGGCGACATATTAATTATTTTATTGCATATGGTTGCAAACGAGTAAGCAGAACACCTATGGTGGCATTTCCGCTGATGGGCCGTCGCATTACTAGGGGTAAAGCTAAGCCGCTTCCTATCAATCGGAACACACCCAAAAATTTCCGGCTCTTTCGCTCGTCAAACGAAGCAGATCAGCACCTTGCCAATGCTCAGACGTTGGTTTTTTTTGTGAAACATTTATATTTATTCTACCTACAACGAATCGGGCGGCTGTAGATATTTAAACTAAAAAAAGATCAACAATGTGTACCACTATTAAAATTAATCATCATCATCATCATCTCAGCTCACATATGTCCCACTGTTAGGCTCGAGCCTCCTCCACGATAGGAGAGAATTAATCTACTACACCATGCTGACGTATTCGTAATAGGATTTCGTTTCGAATTTTCCTTCTCTTGCATATATGTTATATGCGTTTTATAACCCTCAGTCGTTTCTTACGATCACCCACGGGTAAGATAAGGGGGTGATGAATTGTATTCTTAGTCCATCACCACACGAATGATTAAAATTAATATCTTTTAATAAATTTAAATATTTTGGATTCTTTAGACTGCGAGGCTAGCTATTGAGCATTTTATAACAGAAAAACTCGGTTATATTTTTGTTCAACATAGAAATTAAACTCTGGATGTCAGGTTAGTACTTTTAAATGGATATCCATTGTATCAATGAATGAATCAAAGAATAATAAAAGTTTTGGTATGAAAATCAAGAAAGAGGTTAGATGATATCGTTACTTCTCGATCAAACCTAGTTAATAATTTACGATTACAATAAATTTTTGAGATGTTTTAAAGTATGAATTAAAAAGCAATCTCAAATGGATATATAAACTTGCAGATACTTTGAAAATTTTATAGCGATAAGCTTAATAAAGCAAAACTAACACCTGATGCGTTAATTCAAGATTTTCACTATGAGGTTCGTAAAATATGGTCGTATATTTTTATGGAGGTTCGCCTCGTCCAGTTTATCAACTGTCAGTTACGTTTATGTGTTCCATCAGTTTAAACATAAAGGTTACATTGTAAGTTATCGAGTATATAAATAATAGTAAATTCTCTATTAGTCATTTTTATGCATATTAAAAAATCGTCATTATCATTCAGGTCTTTACCGTTTACTGTCCAACGCAGGCTCTTAAAATGCTATTTGCCGGAGTCATTTATCAGAAAGATTTATTGCTATAGTGGCCACACTTGGCAAGTGGTTTGGCGATTGTAATAAGATGTTATACCTTTCCCAGAAAACCTTTGCAGCCCATTCTCCTCCTAAGGGGAAATCTATGACTCCCGAGGGTAAATATTCCAGACTCTTCTCAAAATTTCCGCCACAAAAAAAAGCTTTCCATAAAATATTTTTCAGAAAGTGGTCAAGTGAAGAACTATAAAACAATTCAAATCAAAAATTCTGCATTGTCTAAATCACACTTCAGCTAACTATCTCATGGTATCACCATCATTTTTTTTTTAACACCATCCTGCACTAAGGAATTAACCCTTGTATTGCGGGGGACTTTACAAACATGCAATTAACGCAGACAAATTACACCCAGACTTAGAACAACATTTTATGGATCGCACAAAGTATTGGCCTACATAGGAATCGAACCCACGACACTGGCACGGAAGGTCGGTATCTTAACCACTACGCCATCTGTGCAGTCATCATTATCCTGCTGTTATCTCAGTCACTTGTGGTAATCTTCTTTTACCGTACATATCGCAAAGGTTTTCATCATCATCATCATCACGGCCCATAAATGTCCCACTGTTGGGCTCGGGCCTCCTCCGTAATTGGAGGGAAATTAACCTACTATACCGCGCTGGTCAGACGTGTTAGTATAGGATTTTGTTTCGAGTATTCCTTCTCTCGCATAGATGTTATATGCGCTTTATATCCCTTAGTCGTCTCGTACGATCACCCACGGATAAGATATGGGGTGGTGAATAGTATTCTTACTCCGTCACCACATGGAAACGTTTTGGTAATAGTTTTATGACCGCCTGCTTGACGTCTAACCTTGTCTGAAAGCATGAGATGGAATTGACCCAGCTCTATGTAAAGCTTTTAGTTGTCTTTTACGACATCCACGATTGGTAGCCACAACGCCTCACATATTGGTTTAAATGTACCACGCTCACAGAATCAATAAGAAGATTTAAATTTCTGTTCTCTATATGCATGATAATATCAAGTACTACTCTCGAATGTTAATACATATGTATTTATCGTCAGAGGTCGTTCTACCACATAATACGTAATTCCGCTTACATTGCATGCCATTTAACAACATTATATTTCACGATTAGATAAACATATTTAGAAGTATATAATGACACCTCTTTCATTTCAGCTTAACGACCCACCGGAGAATCTGTACCTTTTTTTTTTCTCTCGTGGATATATTTTCACTGGTTGCTTTTTGCCAAGCTTGTTTGATTAATTTTTTTATTATGAGGTCAAATGGTTTTAATTTGGGACGAGTTATGTTTATCAATTTTGTTTAACGGCAACGGTCGATGTAAATATTAATATGGGTTTAATTAAAGTGATTTATTTTCGTATAATAACGGCTATAATGTATTACAAACATTTCTTAACCAAAACTTAATAATAACCTATTCAACCGATTTTCCTCTCATTATAAAGTTTTGAATCAACACTGGAATATCTACGGGTTATGCTGAGAAAGAAAAAATAATATTATTTAATTTTATGCGAAAGGGCATGCTCCGATGGTTCGGACATGTGGAAAGAATACCGAACGAACGTCTGGTTAAGAAGATATACAATGCGAAAGTGGAAGGATGTAGGTACCGAGGGAGACCGAGACTAACCTACCTAGACCAGATCGGTCATGTACTGAAGGAAGGTGGAGTCAAGAGTCTCCGAAACCGGCGAGCGTGTATGAAGAGAATTATGAATGTTGAGGAAGCGAGTGAAGTATGCAGAGATAGAGTTCTCTGGCACTCTGTTCTCGCTGCCTACCCTGCAAGGGATATGGCGTGATGATATGTATGTATGTATGTATTTAAATTTAAAATTAAAAAAAAACAAACTGCAAAGTTTTAGTTACTATTAAGCAAGGTCCTCGTCGTTTCCGTATGGTGATGGAGTAAAAATACAATTCACCACACCCTATCTTACCCGTGCGTGGTCGCAAGAGATGACGAAAGGATATATAAAAAAAATTAAAAAAAGCATATAACATTTATGCAAGAGAAGGAAAACTCGAAATAACACCCTATACCAACACATCTGACCAGTGGCGGTATAGTAGGTTAATTTTTAAAGGCTTGAGTACAATAATGGGACGCATATGAGCTAAGATGAGGAACGTCCTTGTCTCATTCGTCTTTCTAAATAAACATTTAGTTTATTATCATCATTCATCATTACGTATTCCCACTGCCTGGCTCGGGCCTCCTCCGTAATGGGAAGGAAATTAACCTACTATACCGCGCTGGTCAGACGTGTTGGTATAGGGTTTTGTATAGAGTTTTTCTTCTTTCGCATAGATGTTATATGCATTTTACATCACTTAGTCGTCTCTTACGATCACCCACCGGTTAGATATGGGGTGGTGAATAGTATTCTTACTCCGTCCGTTTAGTTTATTATAAAATTGTTAATTTTGAAAATAACTTATCCATTTTTGTGTTCATTTAGTGACCTCTAGCAATATTATAGAACACAGCCTATCGATTCCCAAAGACCTAAGGATCAATCTAATCTAAAGTTGAGGCTCTTATAACAAAGTTTATATATAGCAATAGCTTGCTTAATAAAGTTGCTAAGTTGATGCGATACTTTCCTAACTACAATGATCAGTCTCTGGGTTTATAAGTATAGAACTTATAAAAATTCCGGTCACACAGCCCAACCTTTTCTTACTCGGGAATAAATCATAACTAACATGGAGCCAATTTTTTTTTTATTATTATCACAAACATACTGTATCATGTTTATCCTTTGTCCTTTGAAAGGTTTAGTTTGAAACTATGTTTTATAGTTTTCGGTTGGTACGATTCTCTATATGTAAGATTTTCATCAAAATATAAATGGAAAAGTTTAGAAACTGATTGTTAGATTAAAGACATCATCATTCTCTTGCTCTTATCTCAATTTCTTGGGGTCGACGCTATATGTACGAGTACATAACGAAAAAGTTTATTGGCAATAGTTTAATAGCGATAATTATAAAACCTTCTACCTGAGATCAACACTCCTTTTTTGTGGTGGGCTATTGAGGTCGTCACGCCCCGCCAAATCACTCCAGGGCGATGGAAGAGGCGGCGCGCAATCCCATAGACCCTGCAAAGCGCCCCTCTTCGCCTTGCGAGCGGGCCACCGGAACCCGATCTTTGTCTTCGGTGAGACATCAAACCTCATAGGGAATGCAATTCTAATAATAAAAAGTTCAATTATTTATTACGTATAAGTCACATAAGGATACTTGTGTATTGTCAATTTTTACCCCTTTTTTAAATTAATTTAAATTAATCTACAACCGGATCGGAAAACGGCCTCAAACTGAGAAGATCCGACAACAAACTCGGCGGGCTTGTGATTTTTTAAATTAGATATTTTAATCAAAATTATTGTTTGTTGATACATCTTTAATAATTATTAGCTCAGCTTTAATAATTATTACCGCAAGCAGAGACCTTTTCAGTGAGCAGGACCACACCAAACAGCATTAGGTTGAGTTTTGTTTACCAAACCAGACATAATGCTACAGTGGAACATACGAGCTAAAGAGAAGAAGAATTAGTCGGTCAAAATAAGGTTAATGTAATAAGCAAATATATATAATAGATTAATTTATTTGAAATTGGTAAAAATAATTTACAATGAAAATATTATTATAGACTGCGATCAAATTTTCAGCAAACAATATCTCGAATATTATTTATAGTAAATTAATTAACAAAATAATTGTATCATCTTCAATAACTATTTAAATCTAAAATTCACTGGAAGCCTTTCTGTAATTACTACCGGCTCTCAACACAAAATTCGACAGTATTAAATTAGAAATCCCTTTCTATTCTTTGATGATAATTGCTGGTGTTTGATGGTAATGGATTCGAATTTAGTTACCTTATCCGATTAAATATATTTTGTTTATTTACAGGGGTTGATTGAATCGATAAAATAACATTATTTGTTTTCTTAAGTACCGACTGTTAAGAGCAACAGATAAAAAAAACAGATCATAAATTATCAATCAAATAAAAATAAACCGAATACATATAAAATTAATATAGTCATATTATTTTATCTAAGAGTATTAGTGCCCACTCTCATGTATGGCAGTGAAAGTTGGATTTGGCAGGGAAGACATGAAAGTAGAATAAATGCTGTAGAGATGAGAGCTCTTCGTAGTATGTGTGGTGTAAGTATGAAAGATAAAATTAGGAATAGTGTTATAAGAGAGCGCTGTGGTGTGAATGAATTAGTAGTGACAAAGATAAAAAGGGGTATGCTGAGGTGGTTTGGACACGTGGAAAGAATGAGTGAAGAAAGGTTGACTAAACAAGTATACAAAGCGAGTGTGAGTGGGACGACTACAAGGGGAAGACCACGTCGTACTTTCCTGGATCAAATTGAAGATGTATTAGTGAAAGGTCAGATTAAGAGTACGCGTAATCGTAGAGCATGCATGAAGACTGTGATGAGCGTGAATGAAGCGATGGAGGTATGTCAGAATCTTGGTTTGTGGCAATCCGTAGTCTCTGCCTACCCCTCTGGGAAACAGGCGTGAGGCTATGTATGTATGTATTATCTCAGATAATGGTAAGACCAGGTTAAAAATGTTGTATGGTAGCGGCTGCAAATACTACTAGCCTTTACCATAAGCAATAAAAGAAAATTAAAAAATAGAGAAATAAAGTATTTTACATACGTACATACATATCATCACGCCATATCCCTTGCAGGGTAGGCAGAGAGAATAGAGTGCCAGAGAACTCTATCCTTGCATACTTCACTCGCTTCCTCAACATTCATAATTCTCTTCATACACGCTCGCCGGTTTCGGAGACTCTTGACTCCACCTTCCTTCAGTACCTACGTGACCAACCTGGTCTAGATAAGTTAGTCTCGGTCTCCCCCGGTACCTACATCCTTCCATTTTCGCATTGTATATATTCTTAAACAGACGTTCGTTCGGCATTCTTTCCACATTTCCGAACCATCGGAGCATTCCCTGCCGCATCTTTACACCAATTCTCTTTTTCATACCTACTCGCTCTCTTACGTCGTCGTTACGAATGCGATCGGTCAGTAATATAAATAAAGTATTTTAATGCAGTATAAACATTAAAGCTATGTGTTAGCGGCTACGAATACTACCAGCCCTGACTTTGCTCGTGGATGTCGTAAAAGACGACTAAGAGCCTTATAACGACCTGGGCCAACACCATCTGATGCCATTTGGTCAACAATTACATTCTTAAGGAGCGTTGGCGTCCGGCAGGCGGCCGGTCATAAAACTATTGCCAATAACTTTTACAATTACGTGCTATGTAAGAAAAGTACATATTTTATCGACCCCAAATAATTGGGATAAGAGTAGGAGAATGATGAATACAGCATTAACTTTAACATAGTTATTTTTGTATAAGCTATATACAATTTCTTAAGATATATTAACAATATCTTTACTTATTTTCCTGAGGATTATCCTTGGTAATTCATCTTCCTATGTATCCAAGCTCTTTCAAAAATAAAGTAGTCCATTATGTAGCTATATTCAAGATTGAAACATCAACAGAAAAAATACTCGATCCGAAATAAGAACAAATCGTTGTGAAGGAGTTTATCTTTCTGTAACATTCATTCTTAGAAAACCTCATTCAGTTCAGTAACTGACCGTAACTTGCCCTCGTCTAGACAATAAGATACTTCACAAAGGCTGAAATTAAATCCTTTGTCTGTTTATATGTCTTCTAGACACGATACAAATAGAAGTTTTTTAAAGACCTATAATGTTTTTTTTTTGTTAAATGACGTCATTAATATATGACTTAATAGTAATCTAAGATTTAGTCAAGGATGATGAGGAAAGATTAGTGGTAGGATCACGCTGTTGACAGTATTCTGTCTACAGCCGTAGGCCAGTTCGTCCGGAGTAGTACTACACTCTCGCAGAAGATTGACGTCTGAGTAATGGTAATGTGCAGTGAGCGAGAGCCGGGAGCCCAACTGGGTGGGTTTGGGGTTTGTTTTGGTAGGCAGTGGCCTATCTATACCCTTGATGTTGCAAAGTTCCATGGGCGGCAGTACCACTTACCATAGATAGGTGTGTTGTTTGCTCATTTGCCACCATAAGCAATAAATAAAAAAAGATATAACTGATGACTACGTATATTTTTGACATGTGCTCCTAAAAAATACATAAAACTGAGTCTTTTTAAGAAGATAGTCGTATATAGCAGAGCTATGAGGAAAAAACAAATATATAAAAGAAAATATTACTATCGTTTTTCCTTATGTTGAAAGACTCATTTAATTTGAATTGTGATAGAATAAGCACTATTTTCTTTTTATTTTAACGATTAAAGCAATGCTTATTAATTTCCTTTATATTTTATCTATTTTATATAAGGCAGATATTATTTTTATTGAAAAGAAATTAAAATTTGTACAAATTTTAGTTATTTAGTTGTATTTCTGACTCACTCGTGTGATGACGGAGTAAGAATATAATTCACCACTCTCTTTCTTGCCCATGGATGTATCGTACAAAATAACTAAGGAATATAATATGCAGACAATAGCGATTCAAGAGAAGAAAAACTTGATACAAAACCCTATACCAAAATATCTTAGATCGACGGACATATTGTGGTCAACAGCTTGAAGTCAACAATAGAACACATATGAATCGAGATAATGAGTTGCATTTCAACTTTGCCTGTAATATTATCAAAAGATTTTTGTTTCAGATATCTTCTTCAACATTACATTAAGAAGGAAAACTTTATTCTACACTGTAAATTTAATTGTACCATGCGTTGGCATATCATATCTCTCAGTATTAGTATTTTACTTACCAGCGGACTCGGGCGAAAAGATTGCTTTAAGCATTTCTATATTGCTATCACAAACTATGTTTTTCTTGCTGATTTCTGAAATTATACCCTCTACTTCTCTAGCATTACCATTATTAGGCAAATACCTATTATTTACTATGTTATTGGTAGGTCTATCGGTTGTGATTACTATAATAATACTAAATGTACATTACCGCAAACCTAGCACGCATAAAATGGCTCCTTGGGTTCGAACATTCTTTATAACAAAACTACCAAAGTTATTATTAATGAGGGTCCCAAAAGACTTGTTGAGAGATTTGGCGGCGCAGAAAATTGCAGGAAGAAGTATGAAGAAAAATAAATTCAAGAATGCTTTGGCAGCTGCTGAACAAACTAATTCTAATGCATCGAGCCCCGATTCTTTACGCCGTCATCTGCCTGGAGGATGCAATGGGCTACATTCAACTACTGCTACTAATAGGTATACCTTTCATGTTCTTTGCATATTTATATTTATGTACTTTTCTGAAATTTTACGTTCAGGATTATGATTAAGATAAAAATATTTATATACAGATTTAGCGGCCTAGTTGGAGCATTAGGCAGTTTAGGAGCTGGCTATAATGGTCTACCATCAGTCATGTCAGGCCTCGATGATTCTTTGAGTGATGTTGCGCCTCGGAAGAAATATCCATTCGAACTGGAAAAGGCGATCCACAACGTTATGTTTATTCAACATCATATGCAAAGACAGGATGAATTTAATGCCGTATGTATCTTTCTTTTATATGTTTCTTTTACTCCGCATAGTAATATAGTAGAAATCAATTACCTACTGCTTTTATTGCAAATCAGGTGTCGTAAAAGACGTCTAAAGGAATAAAAAACGCAAAAGACAGCTATAGGAATAATATGCAGATAGTGTGCATGCAAGAGAAGGAAAACTGGGAATTCAATTTTATCCCAACACGTCTAACCAGCGTGATATAGTAGCTTAATATCCCTCTAATTATAGATAAACCACGCGAGCATTAGTTGGACATACGAGTATGTGACCTGATGATGATGACTATTTTTTTGTAACAGGAAGATCAAGATTGGGGCTTTGTTGCCATGGTACTAGATCGTCTTTTCCTCTGGATCTTCACTATCGCATCTATCGTGGGAACGTTTGCCATTCTCTGTGAAGCACCATCATTGTACGACGACACCAAACCTATTGATATGATGTTATCTTCTGTAGCTCAGCAGCAATTCTTACCTGTTGACAGCGGTGATCCTTAAATTTTATTCTGACATACTTTTTTGCGACAATCAGGTTTTGAAGGGCATATAAAATCTATGAAGTTCTCGAACATCAATTCATATCAGTAAATATTGAGGATGTTATAAATTCTGGTAATGTTATAAATACCCGAATTTGCATGTCCTAAAATAGTTCACGATGGTGTAAGTGGCAGCACGGTTGGGCCGGATTCCCAATAGGTGCGGGTTCGAACCCCGCTTGTGACATCATTTTTCGTTTCGTAATCGGGTATTTATAAATAATTAAGCATATTAAATGCTAAAAATTTCAGTAATTCTGGTAATGTTGTTTGATCATATATTTTTGAAAAGATATTAACTGCAAAAAAAAATCACTTTTGGTATAGGTTAACTTGAAATCACATGAATAGTTAAAATATCTATCAAAGTGTAAGCATTGATCAATTTTAAGAAATAATGATTTCTGAAGGTATTGATTAAAAATTATATACAAGGAAACTTATTTATGAAAAATTACAGAAATTTAGCATTTAATATGCTTATTGTTATTTATAAAAAACCCGATTACGAGCGAAAAATGATTGTCATAAGTGGGATTCGAACTCACACCTATTGGCAAACCGTTCCAATCGTGCTGCTACTTACGCCACCGTGAGCTATTGTAGGACATTCAATTCTCGCATCGTATTATATTTTTGTCTTTAAGGTGATGTGTGCCATCTACCCGATATTGTTTACACATTGTTTGTTTATGACAAATAGTATTCCAAAGTAATATAGATTCTATAGTTCATGACTTAGTAGAAATTCAAAAGAATTATTATTTGCACAAGTGTTCATTAAAAGCGATTTCCAAGGAAACTTTACCTTTTATAACTAATATTTGAAGGTAGTGTTAAGATCTGTAAGTTAAATTGATAAGAATTTAATAATATAACGAATTCCACAGATGTTGATTACGAGGTAATTTATAAGGAAACTTTACAAGAAGTGAATGTAAGATCTATATTCAAAGTGAGAGTATTTGAAGTTGTAAAGAATTGTTCAGTTGTTGAATGTTGTGTAGTTCTTGTTTGATAAATTTCTTGAATTCAATTTGACTTTTATAGCTAACTTTGTACTATTGTAGTAACTGTAGCGTTAAATAAAATATCTTCTGTATTCATGTAATTTTAAACTACTAAAAAATACTAAAATTTATCTACAGTTAATGATTAAATAAACAAAACCCATATATGACTGGGCAATAGTGTATTTCATCATAAGATGGACTCCATTAATACGAATAGAAAAGAATTTACTGTTCTTATTACTTATAAATCTTATCTTATCTTTAATATATATATATATAAATTACGCGTCACGTTGTATGTCCGCGATGGACTCCTAAAGTACTTGACCGATTTTAATCAAATTTGCACCGCATGTATAGTTTGATCCAACTTAAAAAATAGGATAGCTTTCATCTCAATTTATAGTCGCAATATTATTTTATTGCAAATTATTTGTCTATTATTTGACAGTCACAATTATCTGTATCTGAATCGTTTGGAGATACCAAACGATTCTAACAGATGGCGGTATCTGTTGACTGGACTTTATTAGCAAAACCACCACGTGTTACTGAGGCTACCTTAGTCACAGCAACGCGTGGCCGCATCTGCTTATTAGCAGATGCGGCCACAATATCTTATAAAATTTAATGTTCGTTTTAAATCCTTTCAACTTCGTCATTATTATTAGGTGTAGTAAAAGCCAAGATAGACTGTGAAACGTATATTCGATTTAGGTTGTTTAATGTAATAAGGTAGTAAGTTTGTTGGAGTAGACAAGGTACCTACTGGAATAACATATTCCTCTTGGATTACTGAAATTTAGCATTTAACATGCTTGATTATTTATAAATACTTGATTACGAGCGAAAAAACATGGAATCCCCATGTGTGATAATCATTTTTCGTAACCAAGTTTTATAAATTCGTCTTGGAGTTTATGACAACATCGTTAAAGTCGCTAGAAAGCATTGAATATAAGCTACATACAGCATTAGCATTTAACATGCTTGATTGTTTATAAAAACTTGATTACGAGCGAAAAATTGAGCGACAAATCATGTGATCCCCAAGTGTGACAATAATTTTTCGCTCGTAATCAAGTTTTTATAAATTCCTCTTGGAGTTTATGACAACATCATCAAGGTCGCTGGCAATCATTGAATGTAAGCTACATACAGCTAAATCATACAACACTGCCCTCTTGAGGGGAGTTCGATGTCTGACACTAGATAACTAAGAATTGAAAATTGGACCGCTATATCATGTCAGAGTTTTTTTATATTACTAAATAAAAAAAATATATTAAATTACAGCTTATTTTCATAGGCCATTCAATATTCCTGTCGAAAAATCAAACATGTTTAGAAACTTTAGCATATGTTATATAAAAGTGACTATCTCATCTTAAGGGTTGTAGCAAAAAATAGCAAAGTAGTTTGTTTCAAGAACATCATAAGTAAGTTTTGTTTAGCTAAAGTAAGATAAGTCTACGCTAAGGCTGCTGAAAATGTGAAAGATCGAATAAGTAAGACTTTAGTTATGATTTAAAATAGTAAAAGAAAAGCAATAAAACTTCAAACTGAGCAAAGTAATCCTAAATATAATAAGATAAAAGCGATGGATAAAAAGTTGCCCAAAATTCATGAAATAAAGATGCTTTCACAGTACATTTGAATTGTTAAAAAGCAGAAACAAATAGTAAAAGTAATAAACTATTTTGAAATGAATGAAAATTTGATAGTATGAAGTCAAAATGTCGATGAAGAAAATGTCAAGCCAAATGAGATGAGCCATGTGTCAACTCGTTTAACACAAGTGAATAATTGATACTACAAAACGAGAACATAATGTTTTATGTTCATAAAAAAAAGTAATAGCCATTTAAAAAGTCTTTTGTTGTCGACACAATGTTTGATATATGTCATACTTATTTAGACACACAAAAATGGCTGTGTTAGCTATAAATTTATTATAATTATGTATGTCGGTAGAGTTAAATGATATTAATAATGTTTAATTATTGTCTTTTACGTAAATTACTACGACTTTATTTAAAAAGATATATGTTTTATCCGAAACAGTTTTAGTTTTATTAATATTGGCATTGTTAATAATTTGTAAGACCTCATTTCGTGAATGTTTTACTCATCTATTATATAGTTTTTATTATACTGGTAATCATATGTACTCGTTATAATATGGTCTTTACTTAATCAGTAGTCATGAATACGTGTTCTGCTTTATCTGTAGGATTAAAAATATTTGCGGACTTGCTTTGATAAAGCACAAAATAGTTCTTCTTCTTATGTATTGGCAATCAGCTATTTATACGATCTATTGGTGCCAGTGTCGAGTTATAAATATCTTACTATATAAAATTTATATCGACAAAAATACCGACTACATCGTAAGCGTGCGACACTAGTGACAACTATCACAGAGATCAAGCTATATTTTAAGGACTATAGATTTAAAACACTCATATTTTCCATTATAACATTTTATAATATTCGCAGATAAAAATTTAGAATTAATATTATTAAGCAGTCTCATGTTTTTTTTCGAAAACTTGTTCCAGTTATACATATGTACATTATATATTTTACTAAAATATTTTCAAATATATATTTTTCCTAAAACTAAATTATAAAATTTACTCCAAAACGCTCCGAATTGTAATGGTATGTATGATATTATCGCTCGTTACGAGAAGGTATTCAAAATATAAATCTGATGTACTGCGAGTTCTAACGCCATATTCTCTCTTTAGAATTTTAAACACGCGACTAAAAGAGTTTTATTACATATTTTTTTGTTAATTTTATACAAATGAATAACAAAGTAATTTAGTTTCGTGATTGCTTAATATTAAGCTGAGTGGTAGCGGCTACGAATACTGCCAACCCTTAGTTTGCTCGCGGATGTCGAGAAAGATGACTAAGAGCCTTATAACGACCTGGGCCAACGCCATCTGATGCCATTTGGTCAACAATTACATACACAATGAGGGTTGACGTTAGACAGACGCCCAGTCATAAAACTATTGCCAATAACTTTTACAATATGTACTATGAAAGAAGAGTACATACTGTATCGACCCCAAGTAATTGGGATAAGAGTAGAAGAATGATGATTGCTTAATATTAATCTCACAAACAAACTTATAATTTTATCACAGTTTCCTTGTACTTGTGCATTATCAAAGGACGTCACCATAAGTCATAGCTAAAATAAACAAAGTAACATAATTAGTCTTTAAGCTATGTATAAGTTAAGTTTAATTAAATTTGTAGCTGTTCTACGTTAACTAAATCCATGTTTATTATGTAAACTTTCAACTAATAAATTACCAAACTATGTTTTTATTTATTTTGAACCTCACACAACCGTTGTTTGTAAAGGCTTAATGAAAATTGTCATGATTCATACAGTAACTTGACTATGTGATAATAATCTAGGGTTGATTGTATAGGTAAACAAATATTTATATTACAAATTGGATAATACATTAAAATCGATTCGAGCATTTGATATTATTGATACTAACTGTATAGTAAGCGAGTAAGATTACCATCACTTCTTTTCTTCCTGTAGGTGATTCTATAACATGACTAAAGAAAGTAAACAAATATGTGGGAGATGGAACACTCAAAACATTATACTAATAGATCTGAACAGCGTGATATTGCAAATCAATTTCCTTTCCAATGTGGAGATTTTTTGTCCACATAAGGTTTAAGTCCTCAATTGAGATGTATTCAGATTGAAAGAGAGAATAGTTGATTCTAATGTATAAAAATTAGCCTAGTAGCGTATATGAATACCAATTGCCAGGATTTGCATTCAATCGTGAATTAAGCAAAGTTCAATGAGTTATCCTGATAGGGTATTATTGATAATTTAAGCGAAATTAACCAAATTACGGTAATTTAGCATTTAATGTGCTTAATTATTTTTAAAAACCCGATTACGAAGCGAAAAATGATGTCACAAGCGGGATTCTAACCGCGCCTATTGGGATTCCGGCCCAATCGTGCTGCCACTACACCACCGTGAACTATTGTAGGACATGCAAATCTCGCTTCGTATCATATTTACGTCTTAAGGTGACGTATGCCATCTACCCGACAATGTTTACACATTGTTATAGGCTTAATACTTCAAACTTTGCAGTTAGAATTGTATTAAACGATGACACATTATTTGGACTTATCCGTCTCTTGCAGTACTGTTACTAACTTATGCAAGTGATGAGGAATCGCTTTACTCTGTTACCACATGGGAATTTATAGTCTTTTGGAGGAAAGTAAGGGAGACCTTACTACTTTACCATGATTAACAGCACATCCCAAGAAAAGGAGGATTACGGAATACAATCAAAGTGAAATAATATTTAAGGAAATCTTATTTCTACGTGATAAGCAATCTCACGAAGATCAACTTGTATTTTGCTACAGATGCTGTGGCAAATTGCTGATAACGATTAAACACAGCAATATGATGGGTCTCTCTTCATTTCCTCTATTTTCAAATAGGAATGGATTTCCGCCATGTACCGCATGATTCAATATTTATTTTATTTTATTACCACATAAAGGTGATATTTAATACTGTGTAGTAGCGGCTACGAATACTACCAACCTTTACTTTGCTCGTGGATGTCATATAAGATGACTGAGAGCGTTATAACGACCTCGGCCAACTCCATCTGATGCCATTTGGTCAACAAAAACATACACAAGGAGGGTTGACGTCAAGCAGGCGGCCAGTCATAAAACTATTGCCAATAACTTTTACAATATGTACTATGAAATAAGAGAGTACATACTATATCGACCACAAGTAATCGGGATAAGAGTAGGAGAATGACGATAAAGGTGATATTTATTATGCAATCCATTATTATTTTGAATTGGACAAAAGCAAGAACAACCCATCCGAAGACCCCCTTCCTTATCTCCGTTTCCAAATAACCATTAAGAAGACCTTGACTTTTTAAATACGTAACTAGCAAATCATGGTACCAAAAGATGCTAGCCATATGCCTATACTTAAATACAACTCAGAGTTTTGAGTTGGTGAATATATTCATATTCACCCACTTCGAGTTTTGTACAAACACTAGTTTTTCTAAAGGATTTCTTTTTTGGTCCAGTGGCATAAGCTTGCGTCTCCCAACCATAAAGTTCATCAAATCATATGATAAGCAAAAAATTTAAATACTGTCGAGATTTTAGATGGTTATTTGGCCACTGTTAGACTGCACAAATGGCGTAGTGGTTAACATTCCGACCAACCATTCCAATGTAGTGGGTTCATTCTATCGCAGGACAATACCTTGTGCGATCTACAAATTATTTTTCTCAGACTGGGTGTAATTTATGTCCTTTATTTATATGTATGTAAAGTCTGCGCTGCTCTCTGTGTGGTGACGGAGTAAGAATACAATTCACCACCCCCTATCTTACCCATGGGTGATCGTAAGAGACTAAGGGATATAAAACGCAGATAACATTTATGCTAGAGAAGGAAATCTCGAAACAAAACCTTATACCAACACGTCTGACCAACGTGGTATAGTAGGTCAATTTCTCTCCCATTTTGGAGGAGGCTTCAGCCCAACAGTGGGACATATATGAGCTGAGGTGATGAAAGTCGGTGCAATACATGGATTATTTCCTTAGCACTGAGTGCTGTCTTTAAAAAAATTAGGCAATCCTCATCAACAGCCAGCAATATTGAACATCTAACTAATAAACTTTGAAAAGAAATTTATGAAACTATAAATATAAAAAAAATATCCATCATTAGCAACAAAAAGAATTCTGTATCTCAAACTGTATTAGGTAGACAGTAATGAACTAGCTGCCATTTATATTGAACTTAAAAATTTCTCATCACAGCTTCATTACAATACGAGGGAAATTGAGCTACTATCACACGCCAATCAAATGCGTTGTTATAGGATTTTATTTCGAGTTATCCTTCTCTTGCACAGACGTTATAGGTATACTATATCCTTTAGTTAACTTTTACGACACCCATGGGCAAGATAGGGGTTAGTTTAGGGGTCACTACACGGGAAAAAGTTACTTTGGCAGGATGTAAATTTTGTCATTGCCGTCTAACCGGAGATAAAGTTTAATTCTTGAAACTAAAATTAAAATACTATTAGCTATGCTGAGCAACTTTTCTATCATTGAAAATAGCAAACAAATTGACTTTAGAGCTGCCTTTTTATATACTGATGACTGTTTAGCTGGTTTCAAATGAAAGTAAGTGATGGTGACAGATCGTATTTTCTACCCATTATCACGAAACTTTGATCAAGATTGACAACTGCTCTCGCTTTAAATGCTACGAAAACATTGCGAAAGTACACCCAACCTATCTTGTTTAAAAAAAGTTTTATTATAGTGCTGGGGAATAATTTAACAGTTTATTAATACCAGAGTACATTCATGCGTAGGAAAAATGAAAATGGACAAAATGATTTTCCATATACGAATAAGCCTAATAAAGCTCTAAATAAAAAGATATCAACGGAGATCTAATTTCTATTTCTCTTTAGAATCATATGAATTTTTTCAAGCATTTATATTTTTATAATCATCATTCTCCAACTGTTATTTCAATTACTTGGGATTAATACAATGTACTCTTCTTTCATAGTAGGCACATATTGTAAAAGTTATTGGCAATAGTTTTATGACCGGCCGCCTGCCAGACGTCAACCCTACTGGGGAATGTAATTGTTGACCAAACGGCATCAGATGTAATTGACTCAGGTCGTTATAAGGCTCTTAGTCGTCCTTTACGACATCCACATGCAAAGTAAGGGTTGGTAGTATTAGTAGCCGCTACCACACAGAAGTCGAATACGTCATAATCTAACCACGTTTTCCATTAGCTAGATCGTTAAAATTTATTTCCTGATCATATAAAGAATTTACTAAAGTATATTTCAACTATATCTTACATAAAATGTATTTATAAGTACTTACTAAAACATAATGTTTGCCGAAACCATCACTGAACCGAAAGCTTTACAGTTTAGTAGCTATTTAAGTAGTTGTTTTATGAATTATTCATAGGCATACTGACCGATCGTTCGATTTCCAACAGCGAACTCATCAATAAATAAATTTTGCAATTCAATTAGTTGTGAGTTTTGTAAAACTCTTAAAATTACAACCTTTTGATGTAAGTTGTCTTTGTAGCATCGTACAATTTACATATAGGAAAAAGTTAAAATGAAATGACCCTATTTTTACTCTCAAGTATCTATAGTTTGTCTATACCTGGGGGGGCACACTTAAAACATTACTTATTTTTACTGACCGTCGCGCCGCCTACAGATTGGTTGTACAAACTTAACTGCTGCCATTTTGTCTTGCCTGTCAAACGTTTGACAACTGAGAATTGTTATTTTTTGTTCCTAGCGTAGGTACTTATTGTCATCGATCTATTTTCGGTTATTGATATTTTTCTGAAAATTATCTCAAGTTTCAATGTTAGATCTGATATTATTATTGTTTAATTATCAGCTGATATGTTTTTTTTTATATTTCAGGGTAGCTTTCATAGTAAAAGAAAATTCTATGTAATTACACATACACATGTAGATATGTATATATATATTACTTCAACTTTAGTTCACCGCCTAAACTCTGGGTGGCAGCACTTTCCATACATGCATATTTTATCATCGAGTTGCCACTCTTTTTCAATTTAATAACTTTACTCTTTGGTCTATACTAAGGTAATTAGAGCACAAGACACATGCCGTGCGATTTGTCCACCTTTTGAGACTATCACTAGCACTATGTTTTATTTCAATAAACAACCCGCTGCATTACTGTTTCAAGATTTCCTTCACTTCAGTGGCCCAAATCATTTTAGATATTTAGTTGTTGAGTGACGTTTCAGTATATTCTTCTTTCCTATGTTTTGGATAGCGTCCCCGTTAAAGGTAACAGAACTGGCAGTGTCCCTTTTTTTTTTCTTTTGACGCTGTGGAAACGTGTTTACGAGCTGGTGTCGAGACGGGGGGGGGGGGGGGGGGTGGGACTCGCCGGTTGGCTGTGCCACCGGAATACCTACTAAAACCACGGCGGCCCCCTTCCGTTCTTTTACGGGACGCCGGAGAGATCGTCTACTGATATTCGATCCTCGACGCCCCAACGCTTGGCCTTTTGGCCACGTCCAGTCGGTCCTCAAGGCGGTGGGAGGAGGTGCGCACAACGGCGCCTCCTCTTCCCCGTTCGCCGACGGCGGAGCGAGTCAGCGGACGCAAGTGCCTCGCGTTCCCGCTCCGCAACCTCCTTCCTCTCCATGACGCCTCACAAAAAGAGGCCTTCGACGTCCAGCACCTGTCGCTGTCAAGCATCCTGGAGATGATGCTCGACAGCGACAGGTCTCCTCCAACGACCTCCGACAGGACGTGGCGCTGGAGCCCCCAGGCGGGGCATACCTCCAGAGTGTGACGCGCATCGTCTACTCGCGCGCCACATTCGTGACATCCTGGGGCCTCTTCCCTTCCAATTCTATGCAGGTACTTGCCGAAGACCCCGTGTCCGGTAAGCACCTGCGCCATCCTAAAGGTTAGGCTGCCGTGCCTTCTACTGATCCAGCGGTGGAAGTGTGGTGCGACCGCCTCCACAGTCCCCCTCCCTGTTACGGGGGACTCCAGATCCTCTCTCCACCGCCGGATGACTCCCCTTCGGGCCACTTTAAGATCTCTGCCCAGACTCCTTGCGGAAACTTGCTCGCCGCCGGCCCGCGCCGCAGCGCGCAGCCAATAGGTCTCTGCCAAAGCCTTAGCCGCGAGCGGCCAAGGCGGATCACTCTCATACCTCATCAATCAACCTCTCTGCGAGTGTCAGACTATTTTCTGCCCGATCTGTCTACCCGTGACCTCAGACGAGATGTAACACCAAGCTAAGAGTAGAATCAGAAGAAATAAATACCGACATGAGATACTAAGCATTATTTTATTTTAGAAAAAATCTCGGTGGAGTATGAAATCCATATAGTTATGCCATTGTTTAGCATTTATTCCCGGTGTAAGGTCTCGCCCTCTATTACATACGAATTAAAAAAGTAAGGTATACTGGTTTTTTTTAAAGACGAATGACCTGCATCAATATATTAATTCTTGTACTGCAGATTCACAAACATACATCCCCATAATTAACGAACACAAAATTCACTCACACTCAGAAGAGCAATTCTTGGATCGCTAAAAAATAATGAATAATGACCTGCGTCAGAATCGAACCCTCGACACTAGCCAAGATGCCTACTGTAGGTATCTTGTGTAATTTTTTATGCAATAGTTACATCAGGTAACTAACATTCCTAGCCAAAATAAAAATGTAGACAGCAATCGGCTGAAATATTTTATCTGTGGTGGAGTTTAGTACATTGGTAGTATACGGATTTAATTTTGGTCCATAATTAGGTACCAAGTCAGATCAGTTTCGTCTACAATTACATTCCCAAGGAGGTTTGATGGCAGGCGGCTGATCTTAAAACTATTATTAGCCAATAACTTATACAATATTTGCGATGGAAGAAGAGTACATATTGCGTTGACCCCAAGTAGTAGGGATAAGCGCAAGAGGATGACGACTTGTTTGATATTTTTCTTACACAAGGTTTAAAAGTATAAATGAGAAATGGTACGAGTATAGCCTCCTTAAATATAAAGAAACGATGTGGAAAGCCAATATTGCAACCATTACATTACAAACTTATAAAATTGTATTATAATTCTGTGAAACTGAAAAATATGTCAAAGCAGTTGTGATTACGTTAATATATCAAAGTTGTTGAATAACTCTGATGTCTAATAGAGCTGACGGAGCTAAAACTAATGACACAATGTGGTACGAGATAGCTGAGAAACTATGACAACGCTCTAACATATAGAAATTATTTGGATATGGCAGAAGATTAACTCTATGGCAGAGAATATTACTTTTAACTCCTTTTATAGTAATGGTTTAAGAATATAATTTATCGCTAACTGAACCTTATCTTACTCGTAGGAGCCTTGTAAATCAGCTGAGGGATTTCTACACCAATGGGTAATAGCATGCCATATATATATTAGGACAATCTTTCATTTCGGAAGGTTTATTGCCAATAAATTATTTAATATTAACCTGGAATAAATTAATAGAAATATACTAATAAATGATATGTTTTAACACATAAAAACGTTCCAAGTAAGTTTTTAAGTTATAAATATATTTATGGCTAGATTAGTTATACATAGAGAATGATAAAAAAGTATGAAAACTTCTGAAGATATCAAAGAGGGATGATTTAATTGAAATATAAAAATATACATGAGATTTTCTTTTTTATTGCTTTTGGTGGCAAACGAGCAAGCAGCACACCTAATGGCAAGTGTTATTGCCGCCCATAGACCTTTGCAATACCAAGGGTATAGCTAGGTCGCTGTCTACCAATAAAAATCTCAAACCCAACCAAAAAATTTGGCTCTTACTCACCGAACAAAGCATAGTAGCACATTGCCACTGCTCAGGCGTGGATTTTCTGCGAGAGTGTGGTATTACCCGTGACGGACCGGCCCGCGGCTGTAGACAGAAAACTATCAACAGCGTGGACCTCCACTCTAGAACTACGACTGTATGTACCGTGTGAATAATATAAAATATACACTGCAATAATCATTAATTGAGATAATATAAAAGCAAGGAGATCGGCAGATCAGCAATGGCTGCCTATGTAATCTTACAATTTGCCATATATTAGAGTATATTTCTCTACCGTCACCCTGCTAGAACGGTGCACGTACAGATTATAGCCAGCAACAGAAAATTACCAACCTCTTCAACTATCTCTCAGACACAATACTCTGATATAATCCTTAAATTACAGTCGTTATATTAATATATTTATGTTATCCCGCCTGTTTTTTTTATTGCTTATTGTGGCAAACGAGCAAGCAGCGCACCTGATAGCAAGTGTCACTGCCGCCCATGGACCTCTGCAATACCAAGAATATAGCTTAGGCTGCTGCCTATCAATAAAAACCCCAAACCCATCAAGTTGGGCTTCCGGCTCTCACGCTCACCGAACGAAGCATTATAGCATATTGCCATTACTCAGACGTCGATCTCGTACGAGAGTTTGGCACTACCACGAACGGACCGGCCCGCGGTTGTAGACAGAAAACTGTCAACAGCGTGGTCCTACCACTATTGCTCTGAAGATTCAAAACGCTTCAACATAAAATTCAGTACATACATACATATCATCACGCCATGTCCCTTGCAGGGTAGGCAGAGAAAACAGAGCGCCAGAGAACTCTATCCTTGCATACTTCACTCGCTTCCTCAACATTCATAATTCTCTTCATAGACGCTCGCCGGTTTCGAAGACTCTTGACTCCATCTTCCTTCAGTACGTGACCAATCTGGTCTAGGTAGTTTAGTCTCGGTCTCCCCCGGTACCTACATCCATCCACTTTCGCATTGTATACTCTATTGTATATCTATTGTATTACTCTATTTATTATATTGTATATCTATTGTATTACTTTATTACTCTATTGTATATCTATTGTATATTCTTAACCAGACATTCGTTCGACATTCTTTCCACATGTCCGAACCTTCGGAGCATTCCCTTTCGCATCTTTACACCAATAAAATTTAGTCTTTCCTAAATCAAGGCAACCTAAACGGTTTGATTAATAGAACCTGGGAATATAATTCATTTGTATAGTTACCCCTTACTTCCTGCATCTGTGTTACCCGCACGTCAAGTTTCAAATATTATAAACGACCTAATTCGCGACAATGATTATACAGTCACCAAGTCTCGTATAGACCATATTGTTGGCTGTAACAATTCGTAAGCATTTCAATGATATGACGTCACATTTGTGATAAATTTATAGTCAAAGTTTCAAAATAACTACTTGTAGATAATTATTGTTATTCAGTGATAACCAGTGTCAAGTATTGTGGGTAGAATCCCTTTATATAACAATTGTTTAAACAGTCATATAATTCTATTGAATGATTTCATATTAGTAACATAATCGGAACACAGTATTCCAAGCTATAACCCGTCGGTTACGAAACCATTACTAAGGAATACACGGATAATCTTTGCCAAAGTAAAAAAACTCCAAACAAAACTCTGAACCTACTGAATAGGTCTATTTCCCTTAATAAAGAGGGTTCTAGCCCAGCAGTTCAAACCATAACTTACGCTAGGCAGCAACCTGACTATTCACCAAGTACTGCGGTTTTATGAGTTGTAGTCATCATTTAAAATCAGTTATGATGCTTGCTTATCTATCATCAAAGACAACGGTGAACTAAATTAAACCCGTGGCTGATCGTAAGAGACGACTAAGGGATATAAAAAGCATATAACCTTTATGCAAGAGAAGGAAAACTCGAATCAAATACCAACACGTCTGACCAGCGTGGTATATTAGGTCAAATTCCCTTCCATTATGAAGGAGGCTTGAGCCCAACAGTGGGATATATATGAGCTGAGATGAACGTGACTGCTTTCCTTACTAACAATCCCTAAACTTTAAGTAGAAATTAAATCTTATTTTTTCATGTTAATAGATATTAAATAAAATTTGCTGTGTGGTAGCGACTACGAATACTACCAACCTTTACTTTGCTCGTGGATGTCGTAAAAGACAACTAAGAGCTTTATATCGACCTTAGCCAATTCCACTTGATGGCGTTTAGACAACAATTACGTTCCCAAGGAGGGTTGACGTTAATCCGGTGTGCTGAGTGTGAGTTTTGTCGTTAATATGCGTTCTACAGCGAGCGCGTAAGCATGTCATTGAAAGAAAAGAAATGTAGTTTCAAAAACGCGCCGCTAGTGGCGCTGTACATTTCTTCATACAAATGACATGCTTACGCGCTCGCAGTAGAACGCGACATGTTAACGACAAAACTCACACTCAGCACACGGTAATAAAACTATTACCAATAAATTTGCCAATAAGTATGTTTACATATTGCGTCAACTCATTGGGATAAGAACAGGAGAATGATGAGATATTAAATAAAATTAAAATTTTATATAAAACATTAAGTGAGAATGAACATTAATATTTAAGTATCAAACCTGTATTAAACCAGTCGAAATGACCACTTCAAAAACATTTTGCAAACAGTTTAAAGTATGTATTATATGATTACAGAATACATTGCGTGTTACCAATGTTTGTTTCAACATTGTTACATTAGAATTCTGGCAACCGATGCACGGCCGGCTCGCTAAGCCATTGGCATTTAATGCTCGCCTGATTTCACTATTGTAGCGATAAATTCTATGCTTATGCTACCTTTTTTTTTTTTTTTTTTTTTTTTTTTTTTTTTTTTTTTTATTGGTAGGCCATGGATGCGCCTCGCCCCGCCGAATCGGTCCAGGGTGACGGAGAAGGCGGCGCGTGACCCCATAGACCCACCGTAAAATCCTCTCTCTTCGCCGTGCGAGCGGACCACCGGTACCCGATCTTTGTCTTCGGTGGTCCGCTCGGCGGTTTACCCTCGCGGGTTCCTCTCGTCGGCGCCCCGACAGATTTCGCCGTCGGGGCGTCGCCCTCACGCGGTGGCCTCGCGTCGGGTGACCGGACAATTCCCCGGTCCGATCACCCGAGGCCTGGGTTAGGGCGGCATCAGGCGCAGGTATTCGCGCCTGCGCCGCCCCGGCCGCTGGCGGCGGCCCGGGTCGCGGGAGTCCTCCCTGACTCGTTCCGCCGCCTCCTTCCGCAAGATGACAGCCTCGCAGAAGGCGGCGACCGCGTCCCAATTCCTGACGCTGTCGACCATCGCCCTCGCGACAGCCGGCAGCGCCAGGTCGGCACCGATAATAGCGACGAGGTCACGGCGCTGCCCGTCCCAGCCCGAGCATTCCTCGAGCGTATGTTGCGCCGTGTCCTCGCCACTACTGCAATGATGGCAGCCCGGAGTCCACTCTCTGTACACGACCGTGTGCAGGTATTTCCCGAAGCAGCCGTGCCCCGTCAACACCTGCACCAGTCGGAAGGTGAGGACCCCGTGCCGCCGCTCCATCCATTTCATCAATACGGGCCGAAAGGCCTCGACGGTCACGATACCGTGTCTAGGCCTCTCCAGCCGCGTAACCCAACGGGCGATGACGTCTCGGCGGGCGTCCTCGCGCCAGGTGGCTATCTCGCTCAACGATGGGGAGCCACCCTCCTCGCGCACTGAGGTAACCCGCCGGTAGAGGTCGGAGAGCATCTCCGCCTCTAGGTCCCACGGGGGTGTCCCGGCCAATAGGCACGCCGCCTCTGTCGACACCGTGCGGTACCCGCGAATGGCTCTGACCGCCATGGCTCTCTGTGGCCTCCACAGAACCGCCCTGAGCTGGGCGTTCAGAGCCTTCGCCCACACGGGTGCGCCGTACATGGCCATCGAGCGGATGACCCCCGCATACAGCCGTCGGCCCTCGAAACTGGGTCCGCCCACATTCGGCATGAGCCGAGAAAGGGCGGACGCCGCGCCGACCAGCCGGGGAGCAATCTGTCGGAAATGCTCCCGGAACCACCATCGCCCGTCGAGCACCAGACCCAAGTACTTCATATGGGCCTGGATGTTGATCTGGATGGAGTTGACGACTAACGAGGCGCCGGTTGGCAGCCTTACGCGTGGCCCATGGAATAATAGGGCCTCCGTCTTATTTAAGGCCACCCTGAGCCCCAGCGCCTCGATTCGCCTGACCATCTCCTCGGTATGCTTATGCTACCTACTGTTATTAGCGTTTGAAATCTGTTGTATGTGGGCAATTATGAATGGTAATTTTCGGTTTTAGGTGTGTGGATTGTGGTTGATACTAGGATGTAGTGAATTAAAGGTTTAAATAAATGATTTATGAAAATCAAAGTTACAATTTAGTGTTAACGAATATCCGTCATATAAACTTTTGTAGATTATCAACTAAATGATTGAAAGAAATCAAGAAAAGTGTAATAATACCTATTATTTAAATACTATTTAGTATTTAAATAAGTAAGGTTGTAAGGTTTCAAAATCGCGTATAGTGATGCTCTGATGAAAGATCTTGAGTATCCATTATTAAATCATCATCATCACAATTTACCCGCTATTTCTGTAACATATACTTTACTTCCATTCCAGAGACGACTGCATGTAGCGGCGATGCGAATGTTGAGATGGATGTGTGGTGTGACAAGAATGGATAAAGTAAGAAATGAACACAGTAGATGAAGTTTGAAAGTTGCGCCAGTGACGGAAAAGTTAAGGAGTGAAAGGTTGACATGGTATGGATATGTGAAGAGGCGGGATGAAAGCAATGCTGTGAGAAAAGTTTTAAGTATGAATGTTGAAGGTTTTAGGGGTAAAGGAAGACCAAAGAAAAGATGGATGGACTGTGTGAAGCATGACAAGGATAATCTAGGAGGGACTGCAGAGATGACGTCTGATGATGAGAATCGTATGGAAAAAGATGACATATTGCGTCGACCCCAAGTAATTGGAATAAGAGCAATATGATGATGATATACTTTAATTCCATCGTATATATTTCAAAAAAGAAACTGTCTTTTTTTGTTTTATGATCGGCTGCCTGCCTTATGTCAGCCCTCCTTGGAAAAGTAATTGTTGATCTGAGAGCATTAGGTGCAGTTGGCTCAATATTTATATCGTAGAGATAGAAATACTTATATAGAGATTTATTTCTTAGTCGTCTTTTACGACATTGACGAACCGAGTAAGGGTTGGTAGTATTCGCCACTACCACACAGCAACTATGCTCATTATTATGATCCTATAGTAAACCGAAAATTATATATAATCGCTTGTATTAAAGGGGTAAGAGACATCTCAAGGAAACTAATAATTATTATACCTATTCTCTAAATAATAAATGGTAATTCTTCATTATTCCGTGGGGTGACGAAGTAAGAATACAATTCACCACCCCAATATTACTCGTGGGTGATTGTAAAAGACGATTAAGGGATATAATATGCATACGGCATCTGTGCAAGACAAAAAAAAAACTCGAAATAAAATCCTATACCGACACGTTTGACCAACGCGTTTTAAAACAAAAAATCTATAACTGCTTATAGATATACTTAGCTATAGCTAGGCAACCTATACCTGCCCCGACAACCGTCGGGGCGTCGACGAGAGGAACCCGCGAGGGTAAACCGCCGGGCGGGCCACCGAAGACAAAAATCGGGTACCGGTGGCCCGGTCGCATGGCGAATAGAGGAGTTGCACAGTGGGTCTATGGGGTCACGCGCCGCCTCTTCCGTCACCCTGGACCGATTTGGCAGAACGAGACGCATCCATATTCCTCTCCAAAAAAAAAGGACAACCTATACCTACTTAAAATTAATAGATAATCGTAAATTATAATTGTTCTTTATCGCTTACTGTAATCTTGAGGAAATACTAGAGTTGAGAATTATATAGAAAAAAATATATTTAATTATATTATAAACATATATATTATGCTATACATTATGATCACAAAACAACAGGCATACCGACATGATATTCTACCGTTCAACTGCAAATAAGTCACATTTAGGATGTACTCGTAGATCCAAAAGTCGATTGAAAGCAGCAAGCGTGCAAAATACTGAAGTGCTAGTATACCACTCAGTTTTACAAGCTGACACAGCAAAGTAGTCTGTGCTTTTCGTTACATGTGTAGTTATTAGGAACGTAGAGTTAGTTCGCTTTGTTATGGAGTTTGATAACATCCTCATGAAGTATATGGAGTGGATAATATATATTTACAATTTATACATGGTAGAAGAACCTTTCGCTATGTTTTGGACGCTTTAAAAATACAATCCACTATTATATATATAAACAACGACTGCACAGATTGCGTAGTGGTTAAGATACCGACCTTCCATGCCAGTGTCTTGGGTTCGATTCCCACGCAGGACAATTCTTTGTGCGATCCACAAAGTGTTGTTCTGAGTCTGGGTGTAATTTGTCTGCATTAATTGCATGTTTGTAAAGTCCCCCGCGATTCCTTATAGTAGGGAGTCTTTAAAAAAAATGCCAACCTATTTGACCACAGTGTCATTGTAAATCAACTCTTCCCTTTATGGAGAGGAGACCCAAGCTCAAGAGTTGAAAAGTATAAGGGTTAAAAGAAGAAGAAGTAAATTTTAGGATCTTATGAAAACATAAATATGTATATATTTAAAACTTGCTATATGCGAAGAAGCTTGTAATTGTGTATTCTATTATTTTATTGTCGCCTTTTTGTTTCATTGAATTTCTTTTAATCACAACGGCATACAAATATTCTCGCACATACATACAGAAGTGTAAATTTCCACACATACATTTTCTAGTGGTAGGCCACAGACTGATGACAGATTTCTTTCAACAGCCGTGGCCTTGTCCTTTCAGGGATGCCAATGTGCGCTTCTTACGGCGAGCAAACGAGCTGGAAACCCAACATTCTGTTTGAGTTTTGGTTGGTAGGTAGCGTGTCGCCATACCCCTAGTTTTGGGAAGTAACACTTACCACTTACCGTCAAGTATGCTGCTTGCCATCATAAGCTAATAAAAACAACAAAATAATTGATTATATAAAATAATTGAATCCAGAAACCATTATCATCTTTAATAAAATTGAATATCGTCAATATTGTACATTATCAGCATAAAACATAAACTCCAATGTTATATAAAACACTTATTTTGTTATTCTCTACTTATCACGTTATTAGCAATAAACTTATATTCTAGAAAAAGGCCGGATAACGTACAATCGCGATGTCAACACGCGATCCTTAACGAAAAAAAGGCACGGCCAAAATTGATATCCCGAATAAAAAGAGAGGTAATCTCCAGAAATGGCATTGAGGGAGCTTGGTGTAAAGCAAAGAAAACGAATTTATAACGAACACAAAGGACAGAGATAAGCCGCAAGCGAAAACAATTCGAGATGCCCCAATGATAACGTTCGGTACGGGTTTCTTTCGAGATTTTACAAGTTTCGCGCAAAGTGGAAATCTCTATAATCGCCACGGATTTTGATGATGGGCGACGAACGTGAAATGTAACTACGTTGATGGATTTTTGCTTTTATTGTGATTATTTTAGCATTCTAACTTGATTGATGTTACGCGTTCCTTGGAATGAAAACGATTTGCAAATGTGAAACAATTACGTATACAAATATTTTTTGCAACGAAGTGCAGTTTTATTTATAAAAACCTGATTACGAAGCGAAAAATGTTGTCACAAGCAGGATTTGAACCCGCACCTATTGGGAGTCCGGCCCAATCGTGCTGCCACTTACACCACCGTGAACTATTGTAGCACATTCAAATCTCGCTTCGTATCATATTTACATATTTAAGGTGACGTGCGCCATCTACCCGACAATGTTTACACATTGTAGGCTTAATACTTCAAACTTTGCAGTTAGAATTGTATTAAACTATGACACAACCTTGTTATTCAAATTATTGAAATTTAGCATTTAATATGCTTAATTTTATTGTAATCTGGTTTTTATAAATAATTAAGCATATTAAATGCTAAATTTCAGTAATTTTAATGCAGTTTTATGTATGTATTATTGTTGTTAATTTATTTTATATGTGTTTGTATGATATTTTTTAATATTGTTGCAAAAATTTGAGTAATTAACAAGTCAAGAATTAATTTCTTTATTAGTTACATATCCATGCCACATAAGACAGTTTATTAATAAAATTTCTACTTCATAGTTTTTTTAGCCTAAATATTGTTGTGTACTATTTGGGTACCCGACCACATTCGACGAAAAATGTGGCGTAGAACACCATATCCTGTTATATTACCTCTTTGTGCCGATTAAGAAGGCCACCGAAACCAATTCGTTGGTGCCCCACCTGGCTAGTTACTTTTTCGGAAATCTAACCCCATCAACGACATTTGTGTCGCTTTATAAATATCGCAATGAATGAAGGCGAATAAAATTACCTATATCATGTTATTCGGTCCATACAAAAACCAAAAGGCATTTTTAAGTTTTCAGAAATTTGCAAATGTATCTGGCAAGATTCCTGATTTTCTTTCCTAATAAGCTTTTTAAAGTAATTAAGGTTAATATTTACTGAACTGGTTTAGTAATTTTCAAATGATGCATTTAATTTAGTTTTCTTTATATCAATTATATTATGCATACAAAACGATCCCAAGAAACGGTCAAAAAATGTAGTTAATGAATGAAATATAGAATAATTTACTAGTCTTAAATTCTTAATCCTTACAAATATTATAAATGCGAATGTAACTCTGTCTGTCTGTCGCTCTTTCACCCCAAAACTACTGAACCGATCTAAATGAAATTTGGTACACAGGTAGTCTAGAGCCTGATAAAAGACAGGCTACTTTTTAATGCCAAAAAAGTGCTGTAATGTGAAAATTTGTAAGGCATTATCGTTATTTTTAAAGCCAGAAGCTTGAAACTTATTTTTAGGCTATTGATTAGATATAAATAAATATGACATTATTTTTTTTTTAAATTACTCTCAAGGGGTAAAATAAACATTGGGGATGAAAAACTTTAGGGAAAGTAACCTTTTAAGCGGGCAAAGCCGCGGGCAGAAGCTAGTTATTAATAAAATAATTTGTGAATTAAAAATTCAAATTTTGTTTTTTCATAATAGTCATGACCATGGATACAAAGTCTTTCGTGGCGGCTACGAATACTACCTACCAACACTTACATAGGTCGTAGGTTTCATAAAAACGACTAAAGCCTTTACATTGACCTGGGCCAACTGTATTTGATGCTGTTTGGTCAACAATTACATTCCCAAGGGGGGTTAACGTCAAGCAGACAGTTGGTCATAAGACTATTGCCAATAACCTTTACAATATGTACGATGGAAGAAGAGTATATATTGCGTCGGCCTCTAATATTTGAGATGATGATGAGCAGTATGATGATAATGAAGAGTTGAACTCGATAGGGATGAGATTATTTTTATTTATCAGATACTTTTTATTCGGATTTAGAAAGTCTGTAAATAAAACTTTTCTAAGAAATCCCCACGCTTTTTGCAAATCTCAAAAATTAAACTTGGAATTTCATGATTGATAATTTCATATTATAATTATACATCTAAATCATCGAAGAGAATACATAAGTATATATAAAATTCTATTAATAGAAAATATAAAATTAACTTTGTTTTTTTTTTGCGTTAGTAAAGTTGTTCAAAGTTCAATCTAGTTCTGATCTCATTTAAGCCTTATAAAACCTCTATCATCAGTTTGCAGAGTTACCAGGCTATTATGATTGCAAGGAGGTCGTGTTAAAAGTGTAGTCTAGCTATTGGATTTTAACAAGAAAACTTCGGAGCTCAGTGGACTCTTGCAGATATAACGAACAAGGAAATATATTTTCTATCAAAATATTAATTCAAGGGTTTGCTTCGTAAATTCAAGATTAATTATAAATATATCTGTATCTGTATTTTGTACTTCCATATCAATAAAGTTTTTACTCGAAGTGTATGAAAAATCACATACTCGCTAAAGAAAGATTTCTTTATAGCAAATGGAAGAGAATACGACCCCGGAGTATAATTGCCCTCTGTGTCTAGTATTTTCGGACTATGAGAAAAGCTTTAATTCTGTTGAAACTGGCGCAGTACTGTGCATTCAGGGGTTCCAAATTGACTATCGATACATTGCAGTTTTTGTATAGAATTTCTATATTTTTATGTCGGTCCGCATCCAGAATAAAAATACGAAACCCATCCAATTGTAGAAAGATATGAGACAAGAAGATATCATTTCTCAGAAACTGTTAACCACTGTGCTGAAAGATTTCTTCAAGTTCTTAGACTGGACCAAGTTCACTGGATAAGTGAAAAGTTATATCTAATGCCCATGTCATTACTTGTTGTCACCGAAGACAAAGATCGGGTACCGGTGGCCCGCTCGCACGGCGAAGAGAGGAGCTGCATGGTGGGTCTATAGGGTCACACGCCGCCTCTTCCGTCACCCCGGACCGATTTGGCAGGGCAAACCACATCCATAGCCCACCATAAAAATAGGAAAAATGTCATTACTGTCTGGTTATTTAGGACAAACAGTCAAATTAGGTAGATCCAATTTCGAGAAGGAGATCAACCGACGAATCCAACTTGGCTGACTAGCGAAATCGGGAAACTTTCCTAAGTTTCCCGATCTTCTCATCCACGCAGTGGTGAAATAAAAGTTTATTTATTACCAGTGTGTGTTACCAGTGGTGATTTACGGCAATGAAACGTAGTCTCTAGATATGAGCCCCATAAAAAAGCTCAAAGTGGCTCAGTGTTCTATGGAGAACGATATAATCGGTATTTTTCTACATGATAAAAAATACGTAAATCCGTTAAAGAACGGGTATAAAAAACATAGCCTGAAAAATTAGCAAGTTAAAGTGGCAATAGGCAGCTCACTCGTTCGTCGAACCAACAACCATTGGGGAAGAATAGTTCTTTCTGGAAAGGACTGGCGAACATGAATGAACTAGACGACGCAGCATGGAACAACGCCCCTTGGATGGAGTGGCACAGAACCGTTCTGACTTCTATTCTTGTGGGGAAGTAATATGTCCAGCAGTGAACGTCTATGGGCTGACGGATATTCTATATCTATCTATACATTAGGAGAAGAAATCTGTTATTCAACAATGAATTCGACGTAAGGGTACCAGGAGAATATAAAGCATATAAAACTTTATTTTTTACATACTTATAGATTATCAACAGTCAAGGGGAGCTGTTTGATGGACGTGGCACAGAACCGTTCTAACTCCCAATCTCGTGGGGAGGCATACGTTCAGCAGTAAATCAAACCATCAAACTTGGGATGGATGGATAGGAGAAGAAATCTATTCTTCAACAACGAGTTTGACCTAAGAGTACTAGGAGAACATAAAGTATATATCTTTCTTATTTTATATAATAGATTAATATTATCATAATTTCTCTGAAAGATCATGAAAAAAAAAATAACAATATGATAAGAAAAGTCAAAACACAATCATGTTCTTAACCCATTTGGCTACCGTGGGATGCTAGTCCACTTTCTCTGCAATTTAGTTGGCCACTAATAGCCTAATAAAGCAATCATAATAAGAAAAAGTCCAGCCACATTTTCTTTTTTTTTTGACAATTATTTATCACCACAATACATTTCGTATTTCAAATTTTCCAAAAGGAACCTTCTTATATTCTTTGAACAAATTCTTCATAACGTCTCCGTAGAAACGCTGATAGTGGTCGTAAAATTGATAGTAGGATTTGTAAGGCAGTATTATATGAAACATAGCCGTCATTCTAGTGACATCATAAGTTATCGTAATCACACTTTTCGTTTAGGAAGCGGGTAAACATATCTGACTTGTAAGCTTTTAGGAATGTTTTGATAGTGTTCATATGTCTGTAGTGGAAGATTCGGGAAATCCACCGGGCTTAAGCATAATGCTTGAAGAATGGGAGGGTATTCAAGTTAGAATTCTTTTGTAAATACTTTTTTATTCTCAATGTGCAAACAGTACTAAGACTATGCATAGCCAAGCCGCTGTCTGTTAAAAGTCCAATCACTAATATAGATATTCATAATCACCAGCTTCTCGATTCCTACGTTTAGCTGCTAAACTTGAGCGTTCTCCACAGCTCAAGGGAATTTGACCTAATATCCCCAGACGTCATGACGGCAATGGTGTGACGGGTTGGTACAGCGTTTCATTTCGAGATTTCTATTATTGCATAGATGTTTTTTTTTTAACAAGACAGCACCTGGCACAAAGAATTCTTGTATTGCGTGGGGTCTTTACTTTACAAATGTATAACTAACGGACATAAATTACGCACAGATTTAGAACCACAATCGAACAAAATATTGTCCTAATAAAGAATCGATCTCAAGTCACTGGCACGGTAGATCGGTATCTTAATCACTACGCCATCAGTGCAATTATATTCGAATTACATTCTTACTCCGGCACCACACTATTGAGATAGGTATATTATAAACATTTACAATACATTTCTCGTTTATTTATTCGTAACATGAAACTCTAATTGATACTCCTTGAAATTCCTACTACCCTAGTACATACATGCGAATTTTGCCAATACAAAAGACTTGTTAAATCAAAGGTTAATTTATAAACTTCTGATTCGCTAATAGAATAGTCAATTAAGGCCCATTGAGACTATTACTTGAAGAGGTTTTAGTTGGGAACAAGCCTTAATGACTTACTAAGTTTACCATAAGGCCGGACGTTGGGCAGTAACTAAAGCATAAGATTAATGTTCTAAAGAAGGCCCATTTCACATTGACAGCTGGCGAAAAAGTTGAACGAGAGAAACAAACCAAATGACTAGTAAAATATATAAATTTCACCTTATTCTACGTTTTTAGAAAAAACGACACTAACAATAGAAAAAAGGTATGTTTTATTATAACGCATTACCTAGTTAAAAAACTAAAATGTTGACTATAGCTAACTTCAGGCTGTCGGTTTTTCGTGACGGTGTGCGCGCTCATCGTAAAAATTTACTCTCATAATTTTTCCTTCCCTAACGCGACAAAAGAAATATAACTTCCATAACGTATTTAACGCACAAGTTATTGAATTGCTTGCAATTACTATAATTTTCTTGTTTAGTTGTGAGACGACTTCAAAAGTGGGAGAACCACGCTGTTGACAGTTCTCTGTCTACAGCCGCGGGTGCGTCCGTCCGGGGTAGTACCACACTCTCGCAGAAGATCGACGTCTGAGTATGGCAATGTAGGTACTATTGCGTTTCGTACGGTGAGCGAGAGAGCCGGAAGCCGAACTGGGTGGGTTTGGGTAATTTATTGGTAGGCAGCGGCCTAAGCTATACCCTTGGTATTGCAAAGATCCATGAGCGACAGTGACACTTAAAATCAGGTGTGCTGCTTACTCGTTTGCCACCATAAGCAATAAAACAAAAACAACAGGCAGGCAGGGGATTGCCTATAGAAGTGAAAACTATTAACTTAAGACTAATGATAACTAACTACTTAAGACTAATAATGAAATAATAATAATTTTCTAATTTTTATATAAAACTAAAAACCTATAAGTTTTGCCCCTCCAAAAACGCTCAACGCGTCTAAAGAAGTTTTCATATAGCTATAGATATACTATTAGCCTTAGCATGTCGGTGACGCGGACCTATAAGTTTTTCCCCTCCAAAAACGCTCAACGCGCCTAAAGAAGTTTCCACATAGCTATAGATATACTATTATCATTAGCATATCGGTGACGCGAACCTATAAGTTTTTCCCCTCCAAAAACGCTCAACGCGCCTAAAGAAGTTTTCACTTCAAAAAATGCATATCTCTTTGTCTAGTCCAGTGTAGCTGAAAAAACACTGGACTGAATAAAGAGATATGTGTCTTACAGGTAATTTCTTAAAACGCACAGTTGACGAATAAAGATATTTATCAGAAACAACTAATGAACTGAATATCGTAAGAAAAATATAGTTTCGGCAAAAGTTAGTAGCGCCAAAATATATGTAACAGTTGATCCATGAATGAGAGAGAAAAGAAGTTATATTATGTAACTTCTACATGTACTTTGTTGAGAAAATTCTTATATCAACTGATTGTTTATTAAATTATATAAAAAAATGCTTTAATAAACACATAATAATTAATATATTATCCATGTGGTGACGAAGTAAGAATACAATTCACCACCCCATCACACTTCTTACCCGTGGGTGATCGTAAGAGACGACTAAGGTATATAAAACATATAACATCAATGCATGAGAAGGAAAACTCGAAACGAAACCCTATACCAACATGTCTGACCAGCAGGTCAGACATGTTGGTATAGGGTTTCGTATAGGGTACATGCTGGTATATCAGTTTACCTCCCATTGTGGAGGAGTCTCGAGCCCAACAGTAGGGCGTATGTGAGTTGAGATGATAAATTAATATATTTGGCCAATCTTACATAGAGTAGAATATTAAAAAAAAAATTTAAACAATTATGTGTGACTTACTCTTTTTACATTTATAAATATAAAAATAAGATTACAATACAATAAATATAAAAATAAGAATTAAAGATTCAATATTTACTGAACGTTAAATATCGCATGCCTTTTTCTTTTTTTTTTGTTGCGTTGGACTATGGACGTGGTCTCGCCCCGCCAATTCGGTCTGGTGTGACGGAAGAGGCGGCGCGTGACCCCATAGACCCACCATGCAACTCTCCTCTCTTCACCGTGCGAGCGGGCCACCGGTATCCAATCTTTGTCTTCGGTGGCCCGCCCGGCAAATATCGCATGCTTCGAAATCGGTTAGATAACTCAGATATAAAATTGAAAGTCCAATGGCATATGGCAAAAGATAGAGCTAGTTTTAGTTTGAGGTAATGCGCCATCTATCGATCATATAGATAATTTTATTAAATAAAACATCTGAGATAATATGCATTTAATAAACATGCAACTTTTAATTTTAAGTTTAGCGCTATCTATCGAACGTATAAGTAGTTTTTCTATATTCTAACATCTTATAAGTTAATCAAAGAAAAATACGATAACAATATATCTAACCTAAATTTTATGTAATCTTAATTATGGTTACATAGCGATGAAGAGGTCATCATAGACGAAGGAATAGATATGTTCAGTAGTGATATACAAATAAACTGTACGGATATATAAGCTAAGTGCGCGTGCGCGTGCAAGAGCTTCTCACCATTCATCATCAACATCTTGAGCCTCCTCCGCAACAAGAGGAAAATTAATCTTAACCCGTTGCGGGCCGTCCATTAATGACGTGATCTTTATTTTGGTATTTTAACCCCCTCTCCCTTGGTGATACGTGATGAGGTTTAAGACTATGCAACCAACATCACGTGAATTTTAGTACCTACAAATAATTAGCGCACATCTCATTATATTCTCGGTTTATTCCTTCTGCAAAGGCAAGTCAAAGTCACACTACACGCCGTTTTCGGTTTAGAAATTGCGCGTTTGACGAAAAAGGCAATACACGTGATATCTTACAACACTTTGTGATATTTCGTGAATTTGTCAAACCCATCCCACCCCCTTTCAAGCCTCACGTGTTTAATAGGTGGTCCCTCGGTCAGATCCATTGGTATAGAATTTTATTTCGAGTTTGCCTTGAGTTTTCCTTGTCATACACAGATGTGATATGAATATTATGTTAGTCGTATTTTGCAACAATCGCGGGCAAGATAAGAGTGTTTTTAATTGCATTAACTACAGACCATATCTAAGCATATTATCATATAATTCTTAGCTCAAAAGGCTTGAATACTTCAAGCTTAAAAATCATTCAGAATTGCTTGAGAAAATTTTAAAGGATTTGACAATCATCCCAATAAAACTTCTTATTCCCCAACAGAACATTCGAAACAACTACTCGATAAACTATAGCTGTGTATACAACTAAACTAATAAGACAGATACCAAAGCGTGCATGAAACAATTACCCCAAACATATGTTGTAAATGTTCTAATGCGATGTAATAAAAAAAGTAATCTTCAAAACAAATGCATGTTTTCCTCAATTAACTGCTCGGTAACTGTTTAAGGCTTTAGTAGTAGTCCAAGGGGCCATTACGCGCTTATTCCATTTCTGTGAACGTGTTCTGGAATTGCATTATCTGTTTTTTGTGTCCTGATCGGCTAGGAATAATATGCCACCACTCTTACTCACGAATTTTGTAAAGTATTAAATTAAAAAGAAGATAGAAAACAATTGACGTGTGGTGATAAATGAACAATACAATTCACCACATCCTTTCTTGCCCTTAATTGTCGTAAAAAAACAACTCATCATTCTTCTGCTCTTATCCCAATTACTTGGGTCGATACAATATATACCTACTCTTCTTTCATAGTACATATTGTAGAAGTTATTGGCAATAGTTTTATGACGAGCCGCCTGCTTGACGTCAATCTTTCTTGAGAATGTAATTGTTGACCAAACGGCATCAGATAGAGTTGGCCCAGGTCATTATGAGGCTCTTAGTGATCTTTTACGAAATCCACGAGCAAAGTAAAGGTTGGCAGTATTCATAGCCGCTACCACACAGCACTTCTCGCATAGCAGTCATAAAAACAATTAAAGGATATAATGCATATAAAGTCTATGCAAGAGTAGAGTAACTCGAAATAAACCCTTTACCAAACCGTCTGATCCGCACGGTGAGGCTATTTCTCTGGCATTGTAAACGGGGATTGAGTTCAGTGGTAGAACTTACATGAGACGAAATTATACTGATAATAAGCCATTACGGAGCAGGAGATAGTGGCACAAAAAATGCATATGTTTTTTAATTCTAAAAACCATTAAGTTTTATTACAATTTACTACAGAAATGCTGATATTCTCTTTTCTCTAGCAGATATTAATGTTGGTACGTAACAGGGACTTTATATATTCAAGAGGCGAGTCTAGTATGATCCATATAATTTGTCCTGTACATTTCAGTTTATCCCACTCATTTGACAGACTGGAAGCCGCACATTTGTCAACATAACTACCATAGTTGCAACTAAATGTCACTTTGTATTCTAGTTATTTATTTATAACTTTAATTTTCATGGTATATTAAAGTTAGAATTGTTTAGAATACAATTTGCAAAGCGCATACATGTCTCTTTGTATAGGATACATCTGCCATCCTTTTAAATCACACTAGCTTAGTTTATATAATTCTTCTTAAAGAAAATGAGACTTGTGAATGGAAGGGAAATTTCTCTACCATTTCACGCTGGTCAAAAGCATTTAGCATAAGTTTTCAAGCCAAATCTTTCTTCTATAGTAACGATTTCAACTTATTGTCTCTTAATGCTTCCCTTACGAAACCAAAGAAGATAATAAAGTTTAAAATATTTTATTTTTATTTAATTGCCGTGCAAGAATCATTGTTTTGTGTCATCATTTCTCCTACTCTTACCCTAACTAACTTGGGGTCAATACAATATGTACTCTTCTTTCATAATAGGTACATATTGTAAAAGTTATTGGCAATAGTTTTATGACCGGCCACCTGCCAAACGTCAACCCTCCTTGTCAATGTTATTGTTGACCAAACAGCATCAGATGGAGTTGGTCCAGGTCGTTATAAGGCGCTAAGTCATCTTTTACGACATCCACAAGCAAAGTAAGGGTTGATAGTATTCTTAGCCGCTACCACACAGCAGCAAATTGCACGAAGTAACAACCGGGATTCGATACGCACGTGGGACAATTATTTGTGCTATCTTCAAATGGTTGTTCGAATCTATGTAACTGTATGTCTTCGCAATCCTCTGCGACAAAAAAAAATATTCATAAAAGAAATAGATCTAAATTCTTACCCCATAATAAATATTAATACCAATCACGTGCAATTACAAAATGGAAATGTAGATCCAGATTTTGCATACATAAGTGTATCGTTTGTGCCCCTAAATAAAAAACCCTAAATAAAAGAAATACTGTTTATTATATGGACAAAATTGTATCGGACTTGGCTGCATGGGATTTGTTCCCATTGCCTGGCCGAATAACCGACCCGATGCAAAATCTTTTTGTTTTAATTTATCTTCTTTAAAATACTAGAAGTGGAATTATTTATGGCTAGATGAATTCGAAGATCTTTAGCGTGGAATCTATCGGTTTTTGATTACACAAATAACGTATTGGTCAACCTTTTTTTTTTTTGCTGTGGGCTACGGTTGGCGCACTCCTCGCACCACTCCATCCGGGGTGATAGAGGGGCGTAAGCACGCACACCCGTAACCCACCTGTGACGTCGCCTTCGTCGTTGAGTCGACCACCGGAGCAGAGTGACTTGACGTCAGTGGTCGGCCCGACGGAATACCCCTGAGGAGTACCCTCTCCTCGACCGACGTCACCCCCCTCGGGTAGGATGTCGGTCTTTCCTCACGCGGACTAATTCCCCGATCCAGTCACCCGCGGCCTCGGCTAGGGCGGCATCAGGCGCAGGTAATCGCGCCTGCGCCGCACAGTGGGCTGAAAATCGCGTTTCATAGACGTAGAAACTTAAGTTATTACATATGATTTTTTTTGTATGGAAATGGGTTCTCCTGATCATTACTACATTATAAAATATCATATGAGATAATTTGGTCAAAAATTGAACGAGTTATGATTTTTTTTAGAAAAAAATGTATGGAGAGAACATGAAAAATGAGTATATCTCTGAAATCGCAAGGTTGGCCGTTATATCCTCGCAGTCGTATATAGTAATAATTATTTATGATTTTTTTAACGTACTTCGTATTACGGCATCGCTTGCGATTTTTTTTTAAAAATCGTTAAAGTTTTAAATTTTTATTTTCGTTGATAACTACTTTTACTTGTACATTTATTTAATAATAACGTTTAAATTTTTCTAATACCCATATATCTAGCTTACATACAAAGAAGTGTAATAAATCATGTTAGTCCGTTGTTTTATTTATCGTTTATGTCCTTTGAACGTAAGTTAGTAATCTCTAATTCTTAGGCACTATACTATTACTTAATGACTTCGCAGTAGCTAATCATTTCAAATATCATTAAGAACCTTCGTATACTTACGGCATTTCTTAATAAAACATAAAAGCGTCTATTGTTGTAATTAGTTGGATTGTGTGATAAAAACAGTTATATTATTACCCATTTTATTAAAAAAGGGATAAAAATATAAATTATAATGTTTTCATAAAAATTGTTTTAAATATAGTATTTATTTTTATTTAATTAAAGAAACTAAAACTACATTACCAAAAACTTAATAAAAAGAAAAGAAAATGTACATTTTATAAATAAAAAAATACCTCAGATCACTAGACACAAGTAAATGTTACATAGAGTAAGTATACGATATCTAATATATTATATTTATTTAAATTAACATGATATTTAGATATAAATAAATCTTAACCTAAAGTAACAAAAATAAACTGCAATAATTAAGTTAACTTAATAAAAAAAAATCTAATATTCTTCATCACCATCCGAATCCACTTCAGAATCGGACTCTATGTTTTCTATTACAACTAAAAACTCTATCGAAGGTTCCTGGAGTTTAAGCAGGTCTAATGTTTCACTAAAATATGCTTGTTTCTTATAAGCGTCCAGCTTTGGTCTTATTACTGTAATAAGGGGATCAGATGAGAAGATAAGCATATTGAGAATATCCTCATTAGAGGTTTGCCTACTTGTTTTCTTAGAATGGTGTTCTCTAAACCTTCTGAAGTCTTTGTTGCACGCCTCTGAAGCTTCTTCTGAAAGACTACCAATTGGTACAATAGCATTTTCTGCGATTATGTCACCTCCATGGATTAACAACTTATGGACTGTCGACGACATGTAATACCAATTATGGTATATAGTTCTACATATTTCTCAGCTGTTATTTTGGCATATTCTTTAAATTTCGGTACATCTTTAATCTCACCAGAAGTGATTTCCTGCAGAATCACAGCAAACCTGCGAATTAGGTTTTCGTTTAGTCCAGTGATTGCAGCAGTTTTGTCAGGAAACTCAAAAAACCTTCTCGCGGTATTACCGTCATTAGTTATGCCAGATCCTTGCTTAACGATGTCGACTAAAAGATTTAGTTCATTGTTAAATTTATCTTGAATAAGTTTTTTTCTTGACATTAACATCTGTTTGTGAAATTCTTCTCTCGCAGACCACTTTTAAAATCGAAACGATAGGCTATATGTAGAAGACATTCCATCACATTAATGCGGGCATGTAATGATGATAATCCAAATTCATATACACCAGAAAACACTGTCTTTGACGTAACGCTATTTAGATTATTCATTTCTGTAGGTTTAGCTAAACACAGGTAGCAAGCAGCACTTGATTTGGCATCAGATAAATATGTAAAAATTTTACCGTCTATCATTGTCATCAATAATTGGTGACTGACCTCATTTGCTTTGTATTTTGTGGGGAGCAGTGCTTCGATTTCGTTATCCATCCTAGGTTTTTCATTCATGACAACGTCTTTACTCTCCTTTATGAAAGTAAACTGCACTGGACGACAATATGTAGATGAGGAGGGTTTTGGATTCGTCTATATTGTTTCATCTCCAGCTGTCAATTTTAGTGGAATCAAAGAGGTCATGAATATACTGCAATCATCTTGCTCACTGTCCATTTTCTGTTTATATCGGCTTTGAGTAAATGTACCCTGTTAAATCCAGTAATGCTTGAAGTGCAATTTTAGCTGAAGATTCCGTTACAGTTACGAAGTTTTTTGGAGGGTAACACTGTAGCTTAGCTTTTTGTACTTTATAATAAGATGGATATACATCTTTAGAACCTTCTCGAATTGTAGTTTCCCTCAAAGTGATGAATTGCCATTTTGAGAGTTTTAATGAAAGTAGCAATGCGAGTGCTTTTTCTGGCCAAAATAATGATAAAGAAGCTGGTTTCCTCATTATTTCCTTGAATTTTGCTGCTGCTTGTATGCATATACTCAATAACAGATGCAATATCTTCACGACCATCTTCTTTCAAGAGTGCTGCAGCTGAATATCCTAATTCAAAAGATTTTTCGCCGTTATGTTCGTTAGACCTTCTCTTCTTCTGCTTATTGGTTAGATCTTCAAAAGGCTTCCGAGATCTTTTTGTCATTGTTGAAATCGATATCATGGTTGACGTTGATGGTAAAGGTTTGTCACTCAAATTTTCTTTGAACGGATGTTGGATGAGTAAATCAGGTTGCACGCAACTCGGCCAGTCAATATTTATCTGAAGCCAATTAGAGTAGTCACGTCTAAATTTCTCAGAATTACGTTTGGATCTCAACCACCTCTTTTGAACAGCTCGTGTAAATCTTCGGCAAAATTCCTTGAATGTAACACTGTCTTCGTCAGAAAGGCTAGAACCCAATCGAACTACTAGTGAATTTAATAATACTTCGTGATCAAACGAAATAGCATCCTGACTACTCAAAATAACAAACAAGTCCAAGTTTGTAATTACACTTTCCATTATTCACAATCACAACTTACAAAAATATTAAAAGATGTTAGCGGTAGAAATACTCGAAATGAACTAAAATTTCGATTTCAATTTTGACTATTTATTGCTATCGAGTAATTGATGCTTTAGAAGGTAATTAGGAAAACACAATACTCTTCTTAAATACACGGTGCTCATGACATTACCTAATTGCACCATTAACCATATACTCCTTTATTTCTTTAGTGTGTGTGTTTTTATGTTTTATTAAGCAATGGCGTAAGTATAATGAAGGTTCTTAATGATATTTGAAATGATTAGCTACTGCGAAGTCATTAAGTAATAGTATAGTACCTAAGAATTAGAGATTACTGACTTACGTTCAAAGGACATAAACAATAAATAAAACAACGGACTAACGTGATTTAATACACTTCTTTGTATGTAAGCTAGATACACGGGTATTTGAAAAATTTAAACGTTATTATTAAATAAATGTACAAGTAAAAGTAGTTATCAACGAAAATAAAAATTTAAAACTTTGACGATTTTTAAAAAAAATATCGCAAGCGATGCCGTAATACGAAGTACGTTAAAAAATCATAAATAATTATTACTATATACGACTGCGAGGATATAACGGCCAACCTTGCGATTTCAGAGATATACTCATTTTTCATGTTCTCTCCATACATTTTTTTTCTAAAAAAAATCATAACTCCTTCAATTGTTGACCAAATTATCTTATATGATATTTTATAATGTAGTAATGATCAGGAGAACCCATTTCCATACAAAAAAATCAAGTGTAATAACTTAAGTTTCTATGTCTATGAAACGCGATTTTCAGCCCACTGTGCGCCACCCCAGTCGCCGGCGGCGGCTCGCGCCGTCGAGGTGACGCTCCTCGCGCACGCGCTCCGCCGCCTCCTTCCGCGAGACTACTGCCTCGCAGAAGGTTGCGACCGCGTCCCAGTTCCTGACGCTGTCGCGCATCGCCCTGGCGATGGTCGGCAGCGACAGGTCGGCACCGATGATTGCGACGAGTTCACGACGCTGCTCTGCCCAAGCGGCACAAACCTCGAGCGTATGCTGCGCCGTGTCTTCGTCGCAATCGCAGTGGTGGCAGGACGGTGTACTCTCCCTCCTGACGACCGTGTGCAGGTATTTGGCGAAGCATCCATGCCCCGTCAAAACCTGCACCAGTCGGAAGGAGAGCACCCCGTGCCGTCGTTCCAACCACTGCATCAGCACCGGCCGGAAGGCCTCCACGGTCCGCACACCGAACCGAGGCCTCTCCAGCCGGACTGCCCAACGGGCAATGACGTCAGGCGGTGAGTTCCCTCAATGAGACCACACCGCGCGCACCCCCGACACCCGCCAATACAAATCGGCGAGCATTTCCGCCTCCAGGTCCCACGGGGGACTCCCGGCCAACAGGCACGCTGCATCCGTCGCCACCGTGCGGTACCCGCGTACAGCCCTGACCGTCATGGCCCTCTGTGGTCGCCACAGAAGAGCCCTGAACGTATTGGTCCACCTGAACAGGGCGTCCACAATAAGATGGAAATTGAGCTTCTATTCCACACTGATCACACGTGTTGGTATTGGATTTTATTTCGAGTATTCCTTTTCTTGTGCAGTTGTATGCATATTACAACCCTTAGTCGTCTTTTACAACACCTACGAGCAAAATAGGAGCTGGTTAATTGTATTCTAACTGCGTCACCACAAGGAAAATTTACTGAATACGGTAAGTCACTAATTTATTAGATGTTAATTACTAAGGTGTCCTAGCTAATGGCGTGGTTTGTTGAAAACATTTCCATATACATGATAATCGTGGAAGATAAAAGGATAATTATGTTGCTACTTAGCATAAATGTCAAATATACGTTGGCTGGGAACAAAAGGACTTATTATATCGGTGTTTTAAAATCTATAATTATCCTGATATCAGAATCAATCTTTCAACCTTGTTCATATCATCATCATCGTCATCACCTTAGCTCATATAAATTCCAATAAGCTCGAGCCTCCCTCCACAATAGGAGGGTAATTGATACTACACCACGCTAGTCAGACGTGTTGGTGTAAAGTTTTATTTGCAGTTTTTCTTCTGTTACATAGATGTTATATGCATACCATATCCCTTAGTCGTCTTTCGCAACACCCACGGGCATGATAGGGTCTGTGTCTGTGCCGAATTGTATTTTTATTCCGTCATCACACAGAAAAAAGGCAGTATAAACATCATATAATGTCACATATAAAAAGTATAATCGAAAATTAATAGTCCATTTTGTTTGTAAATTAATTTACAGCTATTTTCATTATAAAATTACTCAAAATTTATATATGAGCACAAAAGACGTATGTAATAAATTTTTATTAAAGTCCAATTAAGAAAATGCTTGGGATATATTTAGACTTACTTATATTCCAATGTTAATCTTATTTCACAAGAATGATTTTCAAACTTTCTTATTATGAGATACAGATAAAAAAACTCACGTGTTCTTCAAATTATGACTTGTCTATATCTTGTCTAGGTATATTGCATAAAAGTTTATACAAAAAAATTAAAGAATACCAGCCATAATTTTGATTCTTCCCTGTCGAGAGCGCACTACCATCCGTTGGTAGATTATTTCGATAAATATTAGGTAAATGGTCGTCAAAGCAGGGCAAGGAGCTGTAGTTACCGCACCATTTTTTTTTTTTGCGGTGGGCTATGGACTTCGCACCCCGCCAGATCGGTCCGGGGCGACGGAAGAGGCGGCGCGCAACCTCATTAACACACCCTGCAAGCACCTCTTCTTCGCCGTGCGAGCGGGCCACCAGTACCCGATCTTTGTCTTCGGTGGCCCGCCTGGCGGTATACCCTCTCGGGTTCCTCTCTCGTCGACGCCCCGACAGCTTTCGCCGTCGAGGCGTCGCCCTCACGCGGTGGCCTCACGTCGGGTGACCGGACAATTCCCCGGTCCGATCACTCGAAGCCTCGGTTAGGGCGGCATCAAGCGCAGATACTCGCGCATGCGCCGCCCCAGCCGCTGACGGCGGCCCGGGTCACGGGAATCCTCCCGGACTCGTTCCACCGCCTCCTTCTGCGAGATGACAGCCTCGCAGAAGGCGGCGACCGCGTCCCAGTTCCTGACGCTGTCGACCATCGCTTTCACGATAGCCGGCAGCGTCAGGTCGGCACCGATGACAGCGACGAGGTAACGGCACTGCCGTCCCAGCCCGAACATACCTCAAGCGTATGTTGCGCCGTGTCCTCGTCGCTACTGCAATGGTGGCAGGACGGAGTCCACCTCCTCCGCACGACCCTGTGCAGGTACTTGCCGAAGCAACCGTGCCCCGACAAGACCTGCACCAACCGGAAGGAGAGGACTCCGTGCCGCCGCTCCATCCACTCTATCAGTACGGGCCGGAGGGCCTCAACGGTAACAGCACCGTGTCTAGGCCTCTCCAGCTGCGTAGCCCAACGGGCGATGACTTCTCGGCGGGCGTCCTCGCGCCAGGTGGCTATCTCGTTGAACGATGGGGAGCCACCCTCGTCGCGCATTGTGGTAACCCGCCGGTAGAGGTCGGGGAGCAGCTCCGCCTCTAGATCCCACGGGGGGTGTCCTGGCCAATAGGCATGCCGCCTCGGTAGACACCGTGCGGTACCCTCGAATGGCTCTGACCGCTATGGCTCGCTGTGGCCTCCACAGTACAGCCCTGAGCTGGATGTTCAGAGCCCTCGCCCACACGGGTGCACCGTACTTGGCCATTGAGCGGATCACCCCCGCATACAGCCGTCGGCCCTCGAAACTGGGTCCGCACACATTCGGCATGAGCCGAGAAATGGCGGACGCCGCGCCGACCAGTAGTTACCCCACCATAGAGATTCAAAAAATAAGAGAATGTAGTAATAAGAGAATGTTTGAAAGTAGCGCCAGTGACGGATAAATTAAGGAGTGAACGTTTGACCTGGTATGGACATGTGATGAGACGGGATGAAAATAATGTTGCGAGGAAGGTTTTGAGTATGAATGTTGAAGGCTCTAGGGGTAAAGGGAGACTAAAGAAAAGATGAATTAAATGCGTGAAGCATGATATGTATAAACAGTGAGTAACTACAGAGATGACGGCTGATAGGGCTGTATGGAAAAAGAAGACATATTTATTTATTTATTTACTGCATCAGATATATATATATATATATCATCAACATATTGCGTCGACCTCAAGTAGTTGGGATAAGAGCAAGAGAATGAATGATGAGAGTTTCAAAAAATATAGCCAATTGTAGATAATAAGCTCCTAAGTCTATTCCACTTGGTTTGCATAAACTATTAAGCAAGTCTCGGACGTCGAAACTTGAAGGAATTTACTTATTCTATTCCAAATATTCAGTCCATGCTGTTATAGTGTTATGCTAAAATCTTTGTCAACTATCGGTCCGGGGTGACGGAAGAGGCGGCGCGTGACCCCATAGACCCACCATGCAAAGCTTCTTTATTCGCCGTGCGAGCGGGCCACCGGTACCCAATCTTTGTCTTCGGTGGCCAAATTGCTCCCCCTAGGCCATCCGCTGGCGACGCTCTTATCAATAGCCGTCATCAAGTTCATCTAATTTACAATACTAGTGTTTATAAATAATAAGTCACTGAAGTTTGAGTTGACCACGATAAGCAGCGCCTTGGCTGTGCCTCTGGTATTGTAAAGGTCTACAAACGGCAGTTTCCACTTATCTATCAGATGGACTGCTTGTCTACTACTAAAGACAACAAAAATAAACAAACAATAATCTATATTAAAAAAATTCCCAAGGAGGGTTGACGTCTGGCAGGTGGCCGGTCATAAAACTATTGCCAATAACTTTTACAATATGTACTATGAAAGAAGAATACATATTGTATCGACCACAAGTAATTGAGATAAAGGAGAATGATGAATCTTTAATAAAAAAAATAGAAGCATGCATCGTAGCGCCTCAGAAAATTTCTTTCAAGATTAAACGCTTTTCACAATTAAACACTTGTCAAACTAAAACTCTTATCTATGTTTATCACGTTCCAAAGCTGAGTCAAGCTCATGTTGTTCCAAAAGGAACTATTTCAACATTATTCGCTCTAAAATTTTAGTAATTCTGAATATTCGCAGCGTGTTCACATCAAAGAAATAGTCTAAACGCGTCTCGTAACTCGCCTCGTTGGATATTGTTGAGAAATTGTATTTTCAAGTTATATATAATTTAGTTTAAATTGCTTATGATTTTACAATAATTACCACACAGTTATATCATCTATATTTAATTATTAAATTCACTGTAACCAAACTCCAAATGCTTAGTTTCCAAGTAATCAATTTCAAAGCATAAATGCTTGTCTCGGAATATAAAAACGAAATTACACTTTATATTTACTTATATTGATAATTACTACATTTATGTGTTTTTTTTTCTCTATATCTATGACAGTGGATTTGCGGGTTCTATAGCTTCAAGTTATAGCACAATGGAAAGAAAGCAACTTTTAAAAACATCTGACTTGCTAGATTGCACGCCCGGCCCGGAGTACCGCCAGCGTATGGGGCGGCGTGGAATCGAGCACCTGCGCCTGATACCACCCTAGTCGTAGGCGTGAGTGGCTGCACCGGGGATAAGTTCCGTTGATAGGTTAACCAAATGTAGGCGACATATTGGCAGCAGAAGTTGCCGTCAGTACAAGTTGGTACCCAAAAGAGTCGCCTGGCGGCCGGGATATCGAAAACAAGAACCGCATACCTGTGACCCGCCCGCATGGCAATGAAGACACCTACGGCAGGTTACGGGATGGTACACTGTCCCTTCCGTTAAATAAAAAGGGAATGTCCCTTCCGTTGCCCCAGACTAATCGGGAGGAATGTGAGTAGATCATAGCCTCTTCCTAAAACAAAAAAAGTAGTAGGCAAAATCACTTAATTTGGAGATAGGCAATGCATGCAATGGATTAGGATCGCAATTAGAGCAGATTCGAGTCCAAGTGTGAGGTATATCAGATTTGGTTTTTATTGCTTATGGTGGCAAACGAGCAAGCAGCATATCTAATGGTAAGTATCGCAGCCGCTCATGGACCTTTGCAATACCAAGTGTACAGCAAGGCAGGTCCCTATCAACTGAGACCTACTCAATTTAGGCTTTGACTGCCTGGCTCACCCAACGAAGCGTAATATCACATAGCCAATGCTGAAAGGTCGATGTTCTGCGGGAGTATGATACTGCCCCGGATGGATCGGGCTGCGGTTTTAGACAGAAAACTGTCTACAGTACACTAGCACGACAGAAAAGCCGTCGTGAAGAGGCGTATATGGATTTAAAGTACCCCAAGTAGCCATACAAGGATTAGTTCCTTAGCGTTAGGTCGTCAAAAAAAAAAAGAATAAGAAACATATTATATAACGTAAACATTATAATTATGACATTATTCTTATAATTATAATATTCAATTTAGCAAATTAAAATCGTTTTCCATCGTTATTCTAATGTGGAAAATTACAAAGGAAGAATATATTCCCATTAAAGTTGGAGCTTAAATAAGATTGTCTCCGCGCAGGACACATCCATGATAAATGTGCTTTAAATTTAAAAAAAAGAGTTGAATATCCGTGAAATTGTGTGCATAGGAGAGCTCAGTTGAATTAATGAACGTGTGGATTTGCGGTGTTCAGTGTTTTTGATCATGAATTATTGAAATAATCATATTATTTCATTATGCATGGATTTTATAAACTTGTTTACGACTGAATACCTCCCAAACGACTGGACTGATTGTGATGATTTTTTTTATATGTTCAAGTGGATTCAAGAATGCTTTATTAAGAATTGTACCCGGTAGGTGGCGTTGCGATCGATTTCAAGGAATTATATATATGTTTATTTCATTTCTCCGTCTGGTGACGGAGTAAGAATACAATTTATTACCCCCGTTCTTACCCGTGGGTGTCGTAAAAGACGGTTAAGAAATACAATATGCATACAATATCTATGCAAAAGAAGGAAAACTTGAAATAAAACATTATACCAACACGTTTGACCAACGTGGTATAGTAAGATAATTTCTCTTTCTCTGGATGAGGCCCGAACCCAGCAGTGGGACGTATATCAGCTGAAATGATAATCATATTTTTTTTATTTGTACAGAACAACCTTTATTGAGTCGGCTTGTATTTATATAATTTGACTGCACAGATGATACGTAGCGGATCCCATGTCAAGTATCGTAGTTTCGATTCCCATGCAGGACAATCCTGTACTATCTACAAACTGGTATTCTAAGCCTGGGTATAACTTGTGTCTAACTCTGTGATTTTATACCCGGTGTTGATTTTAAAAAAGAACATTATCCATTACCTTAACTTCAAAGGAAGGCAGAGATTAAAAGAGAAAGAACTTGATAATGTAGCCTATATAAACACGCCCGTCTGTAATATCTTATTAATTACTTATAGCTTCTTATAAAATAGATATAGAATCAAGCTATGTTTCATTAGTTTTTGTTTGTTGATTCGATAGTAGGTTCTAAGGTATACTACCTTAGTCTTAGTCACTTAATAAAGTTATCAACGTTTGAATACAGCATTGTTTCCATTTAACAGTATTTATATATTTTCATGACTTCAATTTTGAGGGAACAAGTAAAGATTATTCACGTACACAATCTGTTAATTAATTGCTTCAGCTATTTTACAAAGAATAAATAACCATAGGCACTGATAGATTGCGCTCCATTCGCTTTAATTAAGAATAACATACATCATTTGCATGGTTTTGTAATTGAAAAAAAATAGTAGCTGTTAAGCGATAATGCCATGGACATTTTGATAGTAATGTATGATTTAAGTGCTATGTACAGCGCCATCTATCGAGACACTAGATAAATAGAAGCCGATATTTTTTTTTAAGTTTAAAATCTTTAATAAGGTTTCACTTAAATATAACATTACAATGTCAGCCCAATAAACAACCATTTAATATTTTTTTATAATTTATTGTTTGTAGTATTCAACTTCTAAAGAAAATGAGACTTACAAAATTCATCAATTTATTTTTTCAGCAGGTACTATAGACAGTAACATAGCTACTGATTTTTTTAGTAGAAATTGTTATGTCATACACGCATAATTATGATAATAAAAATAGCCTAGTTTGCGATTGTGTTAAAATCATAATTAGGTAACGTGCGATTCACAGATATTAGACAGCGCCATCTATCGAGATATAAGACAGAATGGTGCGTATATGTTAAACAAAAATATTTAACTGTAGGACTATAGGTTGAATATATATGAGCTCATATTATCTACAAATATACCGGGTTGAGAGTCCTCAGCGCTCACCCATAGTCCGCGTTAAGCTGTGACAGCTGTCTGCGGCTAACAGCTAAAAGACACACAAAAAAAGGAAAATCTACAAATATTCAGTGTTAATTCATCCGGTATATTATTATATTATTAGGTAGGTCTACATAGGAGATATTTAGTTTCATGACTAACTTTATCTTACACCAATAAGCACAGATGTGCCTAAAACATCTTTTTTTTCGTATGTGACTTAGTTGTTGGCCGCAGATGTCTATGACCACTTTACCCGGACTGATGGTGAGCGCTGAGGGCTGTTAACCCGATGCACCTAAAACATAGATTTACAAACTTGTTTTAATTACAAAAAATAATCCTCTATAAACAACGTTGCCAGGGCAATAAGTAGGGAAAGTGCGATTCAGTGGTTTTGTACAGCGCCATCTATTGCATGCATTATAAAGAACGTCACACATTTAAAAGCTATTATTAACTAAAATATTGCAAAAATAATAAAATATAATTATATTATTATAACCATTAAACCATTCAATTTGTTCATTCATCAGATTATCACCTGTTTCTATCGGCCACAAGGGAGGTCAAAGATTAACGTAACCCATTATCTTTTTAGTCATAACGGGACGCTTGCTGGAATACATAGAGATAATAACTTATAATATATATATATCTATATATATATATATATATATATATATATATATATATATATATATATATATATATATATATATACCATTGGAAAGATCGCAAATAGGGATTTTTAATAGTCTTGGGTGATTTTAACGCAAAAGTGGGAGCAGATGCTCATCAGTTGAGTCACTGTGCAGGTAAATTTGGCTTAGGGCAGCGTAACGAACGAGGGGATCGGCTCATTCAATTTGCGGCTGATAACGGCTTGGTGATATCCAACACGCTCTTTGAACATCACCGACGCAGATTATATACTTGGCTATCGCCAGACGGCAAACACCGCAATCAGATTGACTATGTTTTGATTAGTTCGCGGTGGAAAACATCTATCAAAAATGCTCATACTCTACCGGGAGCAGACTGCGGGTCAGATCATCAATTGCTGGTATCGAAAGTGCAATTAAAGTTAAGAGCAGTTAGGAAACTCGAAACAAGATGAAAGATCGAGGTAACTGACAATGCAAAGTATTTAAATGCACTGGAGCAAGCGATGATACCGTGGACGTACGTGGAAACCAACACAGAGACTCCAGATCAGTTGTGGGATCGGGCTAAAAACATTATTTTGAGCTCGGTCGAAGAGGCTAGTGTAAACGTACGGAAACGGAAACGGCAGCATTGGATGAACGATGCAACTTTGCGTCTTGTGGAGGAAAGGCGAATCATGAAAGCATCCGGAGCTGATATAAGATCCCTCAACAAAAAGTCCACTAGAATTCAGGAAGCTTGTAGACGAGACAAAAACGATCAACTTCGGGGCATTTGTGCAGAAGTTGAAGTCCACGCAAACAAGAATGAAGCTAGGGACCTACATCAAAAGATTCGCACCATCACAAAAACCCTGAGTTGCAAGACCTGGGCCATTAAAAACTCTAATGGAGAAACGGTGACGAACATAGAGACAATTGCTGAAACGTGGAGACAATACTGCCAGACCCTATTTCAAGACTCGCAATCACAGTGTTACGCCCCTACAGAACCCGAAAACGAAGATCTTGAACCCGATATCCTGAAAGATGAAATACGTGCCGCTATTAAACATCTGAAGAACGGAAAAGCCACAGGAGTAGATGGCATACCGATCGAAACGATCAAGGCGGCGGGTGAACATGGTGTCCAAATTTTCCACACCCTGTGCAATAAGATTTGGCTCACGAGGCAATGGCCGCAAGAATGGGCTCATACTGTTCTAATCCCCTTGCACAAGAAGGGTTCCACCAAAACGTGCAGTAATTACCGACTTATTGCTCTTATCACTCACGCAAGCAAAATTTTACTGCACGTACTGAATGAGCGTCTAAAGCCCTACTTATGCAAAGAAATTGCTCCTGAACAGGCCGGTTTTGTCAAGGGGAAGGGAACCCGGGTGCAAATTTTGACAGTTCGACAGATTGTAGAGAAAGCCAGAGAATTCAACAAGCCCGCCTATATATGCTTCGTGGACTTCTCTAAGGCGTTCGATTCTGTCAAATGGCCCAAACTCTGGGAAACGTTGACAGCCATGGGTGTTCCAAAACACCTGGTACACCTCCTGCGAAGACTTTATGAGGATGGCACAGCCACAGTACGAACAGATGACATCCAATCTAATCACTTCCACCCCAGCGCCGGAGTCCGTCAGGGATGTATTATTTCTCCATTACTGTTCAATGTGTACACAGAGCTCATAATGAGGATTGTACTCGAAGACTGGACAGATGGCATTTCGATCGGTGGCTTGAAGATCTCCAACTTGCGATATGCAGACGACACCACTTTGTTCGCCACCAGTATCCATCACATGGAAGAACTTCTCGGCAAGTTGGAATGCGTTAGCCTTGAGTTCGGACTTAAGATAAACCGGAATAAAACAAAAATGATGATTGTTGACCGCGTGAATAGCAATTCTCCAGAAATTACACAAATTGCTAATTGCGTTGTGGTGCAATCATACATTTATCTGGGAGCCTTGATTACGAACAACGGTGGATGTATCGACGAAGTGAAGAGACGTATGGCAATTTCTAGGTCTGCAATGGACAAATTGAGGAAAATATGGAGGAACCGCAATATATATAGAGCCACAAAAATCCGGCTAGTTCGGGCACTTGTATTCCCCATATTTTTGTACGCTGCAGAAACGTGGACCCTGCGGGAAGTAGAGAAAAAGAGGATAGACGCTCTAGAGATGTGGTGCTGGAGAAGAATGCTTGGGGTATCGTGGACTGAATTCCGTACTAACGAATCTATTATTCGAGAACTCGGCATCAAACAGCGCTTATCGTCTTTGGTATCCTCACCTCACCACAGTCTTGTATCCTCACCTTTTTTGGTCACGTATGCCGCCGAGGTGAGGTGGCTATAGAGCGACTTGTGATCCAAGGAAAGGTTGAGGGTACCAGGGCCACGAGGAAGATCGCCTATGAGATGGACTGACCAGATAAAAGCGGCAGTACACGGTTCATCATCGCTACATGAATGCACAAGGAAGGCGGCCATCAGAGAGGAGTGGCGGCGTGTTGTGAATCGTAGCACTAATACCTGAAATGATGACCACGACCACTCTGTCAAGAGTGATACCGACAAAGAAGAAGAAGATATATATATATATATATATATATATATATATATATATATATATATATATATATATATATATATATATATATATATATATTATATATATATATATATATATATATATATATATTTTCTTCTTTTCTATATATATATATATATATTATATGTATATATATATATAGAAAAGGATGAGGATAATTTAAAAGGCATTAATAATAATAATATAATTTGAATTTATCAATACTTGATTGCAGTCCCATTTTTGTTTTATCCTACAAATATTACAAATATGAAATGTTATGAAAATGTTTGGATGATTTTGTTGAACAGGTTAGGATGAAAATTGGCACATAGACAGACCATTTCCTGAACTAACACATTTGAATGCTTATATTGGTCTCATTAATCAAAAAGTAACTTTTTTGTTTTGTTTGAGCACAACGGGACAGGCAGCCTGGAAAAGGGACTGACCCGTTAACAACGGGACCTATAGACACGTTAACAATGCTATAATTACTATGCTTGGTGGGCGTGTTGGTATCGCATTTGATGTTTTGAATTTCCCAGGAACGCTGCCCACTCCAATGGTGAACCCTCGAATGTGAAATCATTTTTACATCTACCACGGGAAAGTAAAGGACGATGACACGTTGTATACTTATTTCCTTTCAACATGTCGACATAATTTTAATCAAGTTTGAGCTAAAGTGTTAAAGATGTTTAAATATTAGCAATTATAAATGAAAAGTACTAGAAGAGCAGAAAATTAAGAAAGTGTGAATGAATACAGGATACGGTATTGTTGCCAATTGAAAATCAAATTCGTTCTCATCCGGACAAAATTAAACGCGAAACGCATAAATTAAGAGGAGTTAAGACAAACTTCCGTTCACAAGTTTCATTCAAAGAGGTGAGCTCTTTTGAGGAATTGTTCCTATTCAACCTCAGGAATAAACTCAACAAATTTAACATAAAACTAATTTAAAATTCACTATGCTTACTTAAATGTTGAATAAAGATCATTTTACGGAAGCAATTCAGTATTACACGGCAAAGAAAACGTTGCGCAAGCTATATGCTAATTCACAGCTCCCATCGGAAAGATTTTGTAGTCGGCCGAATTGGATGGCAAATCATTGGCATATTTATTAGTCTTGGGATTTGATTCTGGTTTGTGCCACCTCAGTTCGTTATTGTGATATCAAAAGATCTTGTAAACAGAGTTGCACATAACAACTCAATGACAATAAATATATATAAGTGACTATCAAAGTCAGAAGAGATTCATGAGCTTTTTAAGTTGAAATTCTATTTGACATAAAATATGTTTAGTTGTAAAGATTTTTATGTATTTAACTAGCGGATTCTCACGCACATATTTAGGAATACACTTTAATATTACAATTTTGGAAAATATTGTATTGGAAAGCCGAAAATCGACTTCTTGAATGTAGGTACATAATGCATTATTTTAATGATTTAAAGCCATCTTAACATTATTTGCTTTTGATTTGTTATAAAAACGGTCTGGGGCACCGGTTAGATGCTTTCAAAGTCTATGACGGTCATAGGCAGAAACTATTTTCGTGTTTATAGGTATATAGATAAACTAGTCATCGTCATCCACTTAACTCATATACGTCCCACTGCTGTGGTCGAGCCACCTCCACAATAGGAGGGAAATTGACCTACTGTAACACGCTGGCCAAAAGGGTTGGTATTGGCCTTTATTTCGAATTTTCTTCTCTTGTATGAATGTTATTTACAAATTATATCTCTTAATTATTTCTAAGGACATCCATGGACAAGAAAAGTCCGTCACCATACGAAAATTATAGTAATTCATGCATAAATTAAAACACGCGTATATAGAAGTAACCTATGTGAAACTAAGTTCCCAGGATGCAAGATTTTTTTTTAATATTTGTGATTTTTATCCCAGCAGGAGAAAGGGCGAAGATCCGTGATCACCTAACCGAAGACTTGCTACTGCTGACAATAGCCACTCTATTAATACTCCAAGCGCCGTAGCAAAAAAAGTAGGTTTGTAATGCAACGTACGGGACCTGCTATTTTTTTTTGGGAATATGTTCAAGGTCGTCCCCTGAATGTAAATCCAAGTTGGTGCGGCGGGGTAGGGTTCACTTCAGCCGCCATCTTGGAAAACACGTTTTATTGAATATCTCACGAACTGCGCATCGTACGACAAAAATTGCAGAGACCATTATTGTAGATAATAATATTTGCCATCTTTTTTATTTGAAACTTTTTTTGTATAATACATAGGTTTTTAATTATAGCGAATCAAACTTTTTACAATATGGTTTTTACTAAATATTTATTTAATGGTCAATGATAAATTAAAAATAATGGTAACTGAATTGTAGAACATGAAATTACCTATAAATTCTATAAAAAACTTTTTCTCGTAGCATTTATAGTTTAAGAGCTATAACGCTGTTAATGAGATTATAATGCTGTACATTCAATTATGTCCCTATAAGTTGTAGTATATATTTCGGGTCGTTCGGAATTTCTCCCTCTTAACATTCCAACAGTATTCAGGTATAAATCCCAACCGTTTTACAAAATCGGAAGTCTCTATTAACTCGCTTCGCTACAAATGCTTCGGGAAATTGGCGAGTAAGACAAGGTTGAATTTATCACTTCTATCTCCAACACAAGATACGGCACGCTACCATTCTTTCAGAGTGTACCACCAGGTTCAAACTTGGCTTGGATTTTATCACGACGCTGAAAAATGGGGTTGGAAGCGAACTGCACAAGGGCTTGAACCAATTCGAACTGCTATGGCTCCTGCACCGTCCGACCACCGAAGACCCAACCTTTGATTCGTCTCCTTCGGATATGGCGGAGGCAGAAGAGATAGATCCACAAGACGATGAGTGTCTTCCCTCGACATCGAAAAAAATAAGACTCGCCCCGTAAAATAATGCGCCACTTTTTGTTTGTGTAAACAAATGTTTTTTCCGTTTTTTTGAAGTAACATTCGTAAAATTCTTTTCATTTTTGTGATTTCGATAACAATTGGAGATACATAATAATAAAAATAATAACTATTACAATTCTTACGATGTAGCGGGATGTACTATTGTTTTTTGCTACATAGACAATCTTTTATGATGATACCGTTTTAAGTAACAATAAAGATCGACAAATTATTAGTTGTTCTCCACATTATTTATAATTTTAATTGTTTTGCTGCACAGCTGTATTGACATTTTTTTGAACACTTTATACCATTTTATGCGTTATGAAATGGTTTTCGTATACAGCGAGCAATATTGCCACTGATAATGTACGAGGTGCAAGTTTTACTAAGCTGCAGCTCTTAGACTATAAATGCTACGAGAAAAAGTTTTTATAAAATTTATAGGTAATTTCATGCTCTATAATTCAGTCACCATTATTTTTAATTTATCATTGACCATTAAATAAATATTTAGTAAAAACCATATTGTAAAAAGTTTGATTCGCTATAATTAAAAACCTATGCGTTGTACAAAAAAAGTTTAAAATATAAAGATGGCAAATATTATTATCTACAATAATGGTCTCTGCAATTTTTGTCGTACGATGCGCAGTTCGCGAGATATTCAATAAAACGTGTTTTCCAAGATGGCGGCTGAAGTGAACCCTCCCCCGCCGCGCCAACTTGGATTTACATTCAGGGGACGACCTTGAACATATTCCCAAAAAAAAATACCAGGTCCCGTACGTTGCAAAAAAAAAAGACCCGGCGCTTGGCCTATAACTACTGCCAATACTTACTACAAAGTATTACTTAAGATATATAGACATAACCTTTCTTTTTACCCGACTGCAAAGGAGTGGTATTGTGTTTAACAGTCTATGTATGTATGTTTGTATGTTCCTTTGAAGCACTATATATACCAAACGCCTGGACCGATTTTTATGATTCGCACGTCAATCGATTCTTCTTAATCCGGCAAGTGTCACTAAAGATATGACGTTATTGAAAATTCAATATGGCGACAACTGGACGCCATATTGTGAAAATTAAAAAAATTAAAGTCAACAAAGTATATCGAGTGGGGTATCGTTAAATAGGTTTAAAAATCATTTTTAGTTTTCTCTCAACATTTTTCGATTTGACTGGCCGTTTAGGATCTATATCGATTTAAAGTTGATTCGTAACAACCTTTCTCACATATAGGTTTTTTAGACAGTAGAAATTTACGATGAAAAGACGAAAAATTCATATAACTGGATGTGGATGGACATATACTGAAGTATCTAGTAGGTATATTGTCCAATATACCATAGGTAGTCCTACCTAAAGTATCTAATGTCTGACGCGGTCGCCCATCTCCAATTTCTAACGATATAGTACTCAACTTCAGTCGAAAAACTATATATAGTTAGGTACTTACCTACTTATTAATAAATAAAATAACTATAGCTACCTAGGTTCATAACTAAAAAGTATAAAATAAAAAAAAAATATTAAAAAAATCAAAAAACCCGACTGCGTAAAAAGTCACCAAAACTACATACATAATAAAAAAACTGAAAAGAAAAAAACAAGCACTTAGATGTCCGGTGGTCTAGAATTCCATAATATATTATTGAATAAATACTATTGCAGAAAATGAAATATATTTTAATAATAGAACATGACAACTGAACAGTCGGAATCCATTGAAAAATTAGATTTGCTGTCGAATAAAGGATTCTTTTCAGTTTTTTTATTATGTACGTAGTTTTGGTGACTTTTTACGCAGTCGGGTTTTTTGATTTTTTTAATTAAATAAAGCTCCTTGCACCCAAGTTATTTTTATCTTTGCATCATATGGACGATACAAATAGTACGACGGACATAAATTATATGCAGACAATGGACAAATAGTTGTCCATCGCACAAAAAAAAAATCGTATGAATCGAACATGACACTCCTTCGATCTCTAGTCAAACTTTTAAGCCAAAAAATTACATAACTGAAGCAGCATATATTGTCTATGAATATAGTGTTTCATCTCCCACGAAAATTTGAGAGTAGGTGATGGTATTTTCTTGGTCAATCATCACCTTATACAACGATTATCAAAATTGATCAGATAATAGTGGACCGTCCCAGCTTCGCTTCGGTTTTCAGTCGCTCTGACCCAGTACAAACCTTTCTTCGCTTCGGTCGCCCTGGCCCCACGTTTTAAACCTCTAATCATTTCTAAGATATTTATTTTAATGATACGCTGTAAATAGCTATTTGAATGTATATATAATAATAATAATAATAATCATTTATTTCTCAGAATATGGTACATTTAGATATTAATACTCTGTGCGTCTCACATATTCTACCATAAGCTGGTGTAGAAATATTAGTCAGTTTTGTAAATTAACATATAACTTTCACAATTAAACATTAATAGATTTTCATGAAATAGCATAATCAACTACAAAATAATGAATATCTAAATTAAATTATACAATATTACAATTATAGTTAGAAATAAATAACAAAATAATCAATGTCAAAATTAAAATTCCATACAGTTAATGTCAACATTTCCATACAATTAATGTCAACATTTCCATACAATTAATGTCAAAATTAAAATTCCATAAAATTAATGTCAAAATTAAAATTCCATAAACTTAATGTCAAAATTAAAATTCCATACAATTACATTAAAATTTGCGATTTAAGAATTCATTGACTTTATAAAAATTTTTGTCCAACAACCATTTAAATAAATATATCTTAAATTTATTAATAGTTAATAGTCTAACATCAGTTGGTAGTTTATTATAAACTGTAATGGCCATACAATATACATTTTTGGCAAATATTTGCAATCTTTGATGGGGTATTAACAATTTACTGGGATCTCTACTGTGTGTTTTTTTCATTACCTTGTCATGTAGTGGAAACATTTGAGGATTCTTTTTTACAAATAGACACAATTCATATATATATAGACATGGCAGTGTCAAAATTTTCATTTCATTGAAAATAGGTCTACAATGGTCTAAATATGCTGCACCGTAAAGAGCTCGTACACATTTTTTCTGTGCTATAAATACCCTATTCATTTCTACGGAGTTTCCCCAGATAATTATTCCATATCGTATCACCGATGATATATAGCCGTGATACGCCGCCAGAGCTGCTTCTCTAGAAACTGTGGACCTCAATTTCCTTAGAGCAAATACAAACTTGTCCAATTTACTGCAAATGTTTTCAATGTGTGTTTTCCAATTTAATTCCTTATCTATTGTTATGCCAAGAAATAAAGCTGTCTTTACTGCTTCTATCGCTGTTTGATTTATCTTTATCATCGGTAGTGGTATGTTATCTTTACTATTACACGTCTGAAAGTGAACAAATTTAGTCTTCTCAATATTTAGTTGTAGATTATTGTCTGTTAGCCAGTTCAATATATTTTGTAATTCGTTGTTGGTTTCTGCCTCTATTTGTAGTTTATTCTTACATTTAACTATGAGTGTAGTATCATCAGCGAATAATATACAGTTATGCTTAAGAGAACTAGTGATGTCGTTTATATACAACAAAAACAGCAACGGTCCCAATATACTACCCTGTGGTACTCCACAACTATTTATTTGTTTATCTGACGTATACGTTATTTCTGAATTGTTGACAATTTGTTATAATTGTACTTTGTTGACGGTCTACGAGATAACTTTTTAACCATTCATAAGCATTGCCTCGTATACCATAATTTTCTAATTTGCAGAGCAGCCGCTTATGATTAACAAAATCAAAAGCTTTGCTCATGTCTAAGAATACGCCTAAAACAGCATTTTTTTTATCTAATGCTTCAGTTACCTGTTTTATTAATGAAAAGCTGGCCAAAGATGTAGATTTATTCTTCCTAAAGCCAAATTGATTATCAATCAATATATTGTTTCTAGTAATGAAACTCTCTATCTTTTGTGCCATCGCCTTTTCAAATATCTTGGATATTACCGGTATCAGAGTCACTGGTCTATAATTACTCATGAGAGCACGGTCACCTTTTTTGAACAAAGGTTTCACTAATGAAATTTTCAATTTTGTCGGGAAAACACCTTCTTCAAATGACTTATTAATCAAATAACTTAGAGGCGACGCTATACTTACTGCATTTAATTTGATTAATTTAGTAGGGATCTCGTCATATCCCGTAGCGTTTGTGTCATTTAAGGTTTTGATAATTTGTTTCACATCCTCTTCACTAACTGGAGTAATAAATAGTGTTTGGGGTACCCTATCGCTATTAATATTTCTAATGTGTTGGTCATTAGGTAATTTATTTGCCAATTTTATATAATAGTCATTGAAGCAATTGCAAATGTCATCAGGTTTGACTATGAATTTACCATCAGCTTTTATTTCCTTTATAGGTTGATAATTATTGTTTAAGATTATGCTATTTTTTATTACAGTCCAAGTTGCTTTGCATTTATTTTTAGAATTTAGTATATATTTATTATTATTATTATTCTGAGACTTATATATACATTTTTTTAATATTTTAGAGTACGTTAAATATAATTTTTTATTATATATTTTATTATTTGCTTCATTTTGATATTTTAAGTATAATTGCCTTTTTTTCTTACAAGATATTTTGATACCTTTACTAATCCAGTTGTTTTTAACCTTTTTACAACCTTTTTTAATGCGAATTATCGGGAAACTTAGTTTGAAAAATAGAGTAAAAATGTCATGGAAGACATCAAAAGCCTTGTCGCAATCTTTCTGCTCGTATATTTCATTATATGAAAGTGACGACATATACTGTTTAAATTTATTAACATTTACTTCATTGAAATCTCGCTTACTTTGAAACCAATGTGTAACAACTTTTGGTTTAGTACCTGTAGGATTATGAAAAGTAAGAGATTGCCCTGTGTTATGATCTGACAATGCCAAATTATGTGTCCTGGATGTCACATAGGCGGGGGATATATTTGAAGCTATTTGGTCTAAACTAGCATTTATTCTTGTTGGAACCCTAATATGAATATTCATATTGAAATTGGCTAAAAGCGAGTTCAAGTATTTAGTCTGTATGTTTAGCTTTAATACGTCAATATTCCAATCACCACAGATTATGACACTTTTATTACCTTTGCGATTTACTTTGTATAGTAACTCTTCAAGTTTACTGAAAAATATATTAACATCTGAGTCAGGTACCCTATAGATACATATTACTAAGAGATTACATTCAGCAATTTCAATACCGCAACATTCAAAACTTCGCGTGATAGCCATATTATCTATGTTTAATGGCATATACTTTAAACCTTTCTTAATTAAAATACACGAACCTCCCCTTTTTTGTAATTTTCTAGAATAAGAAGACGCAATTCTGTAGTTAGTCAATATTAAATTACTTTCATGTCCTGATTTTATAAATGTTTCACTAAGGCAGATGAAATCTATATCCCCAATTTGATTTGTGAGTTCTGTAATTGTTAAATCAAATATGTCCAATTTATTCAGTATACCTGCAATGTTTTGGTGAAATAATGTAAAGGTTTTGTAATATAAAGAGATATCCTGTCTACGTTTATTCACGAAATAACCTATCTAATTTTAAGGGTATAATATCTTTAATATTGCATGTACTATCCGACGGTTTGTCATGTTTCCCTACTAACTTTTCCCCTTCGCTTTTGTTAATTAACGAAAAGTAAAATGGAATAGTGCCTCGTTTAGACCCTGTGTTAACTTGTTTAGGTTGTGGTTGAGAATTTTTTACTTTAACTAACTGTTTATTTGTGCAGACTAATCTGCCATTATAATAATGTCTATGCTTTATTCCATATTCAATTCTCAAGATTTCTCTAAGAATTAATCTAGATTTTATTAGTGTGCTACAATTATAGCCACTGTCAATGAATTCTACATGTTTCAAGTTATTGGCAATTAATCTCAGCATGTTATCAATTCTACTCATATTTAAATACCTATTGCTTTTTACATTTCCAAGTAAGACATTTGTATGAGAAATTTTGTACACACTGCTATACAATAAAGATTGCATTACGAGTGGATTTTTATCGAATGAACCGGTTACAATAATAACAAAATCATTTTCATTAAAATTTTTACATAATAATTCACAAGATCGCAATATCTCTTGCGTAGGAGCTTGCGGTTTAATTATGGATAATATGGTATAATTATCACCTAAGTATCTTCTTAATATGTTACCAATACCTTTCACTTCTTCACTGCCAAGAATTAGTATCTGTTTTTTTTTTAAATGATCGATATTTTTACTTATTTTATTTTTATTTATCATGCTATTATCTTTGAAATTTATTACATCCTCTTGCTGCAGTTGCTTTTCGTTGTTTAAAGATTCGTCGTTATTTTTATTTCTAGTCACACATACTTCTAAATCTGACCGTTGTATTAAATTATCTTCTGTTTGTGTTTCCCTAGTAATGGTCTTAGTCGTTCTTAAAGTTGTATTATAATGAGTTACAGGAATTGATTTATTATATATCTTCTTTTTTGGTGTTAACTTAGTGTCACTCACAATATCAGTAGATATTTTCTTCAGAATGGTTTTTTGTATCGTTAATTCATTAATGGTTTTTTTCAAACTTAAATTTTCAGTATTTAGTATTTCGATTTCCATGTGTGCCGATTCTAATTGACTTGTTATTTCTTTAATCTTATTGTTTAGATAATGAATTTCTTCCGAGTTGTATTCATCGTCCGATATATTAGGTAGGCTATTACTCGTTAAATTAATAACACTATTATCTGTTGTACTCAATTCCTCTTCACTTTTTGTGTCCGAGTGTTTCCTATTACGTCTATGTGTAATATTACCAAAGAAATTCATATTTATAAATATTTTATGATAATCACAAAAAGCGAACTCGCAGGACTGAGGTTTGTACCTGCGTCAGTAAGTGAATGTATGAGACTGTTTTATACCACAAGACCACTTTTACACTTATTATCGTTTGCAAATATAATAGGTAGTTGTTTTTTAAAAGTTATATCTTCAGCTCTAGTAGAATAGTTGATCATATATTTTTGTTTTGTAGGGTAAAATTGCCTATTTAACGTTTCACTAACCTTATGAATATTTCTATGAAATTTTGGTTGTTTTGTTCAACGTTTTAGTCCCAATTCACTGTTTACCAGAGTTCATTCTCTTTAGAATAACACAAAACAACAATTTATTAGTAGTTTATTAGTATTTTATCAAAACTTCTTAGGTATCATTAGTTCACTTTTTACACTTTTAAACCTAATATTTTTACTTGTCTACATTGTCACTTATTCTGTGTACTCTTATTAAGATCTTCATTATAATTTAAGTTAGATTGGTCAAACTTTATTATTTTTTAAACGTAAAAATAAAGACAGTCGATGTTAACTTGAAGACGAGTGGCGCCCTCTTCTGTACAATGAATGCTTCACGTATATAATATATTTATTTGGATAATCATTAATACTATATTGTTAAAAATAGGTTCGTAAATAACACATTATTTTTCATTGATCATTAGAACAATTCAGACGTTTTTTTCGCTTTATTCTGTTAGTACATTATACAGTATTTCTATTTTGCACGCCTCATAAGCGAAGCGTTGAGGTCTTGCTCTACTCTCGACTTATGAAAATCAAGCACTTTTCAAACCTAAAAATGATTGTATTTTTCTCACATTGCACTTATAGGATAATATTATTATACACACGTCAAGAAAAAACATTCGTCTAAACGTATTTGATATTTTTAAAAAGCAATTATTTTGTTTAAAGTAAGAAAAAAGTTGATTAATAAAAATATTCGAGGCCGTCCGGATGTTACCGTAAAGTATCTGGCATTCTGTCGACCGTAAAAATGAATGTATTGAAGTTTTTCTTTTATTAAAAGCTTCATAATCGCAACGCGCTGTTTCCTTTCGAAAATGGCTTGGTAATTCTTTGTCGTTTAATTGCAATTAATAAAAAACTAAACTGCTTAGTCTTCTGTGTATGTATACTTTATGAAAATTGGGTTCGTTATATTTTTTGTTCGTCCATTCGGACAAGCAAAGGAAATAAATCCTATTCAGCCTATACGGCTATGTTTAGCTCTACGTCGAGAATGGCACAAGATATCTAAAGTATTTTTTTTCTTTCATTACGAGTATGTACAAGCTTTTATTTAGTTTCACCTGTCCCGTTGTCTGTATCTATATATATCTTGCAAGTTAAATTTGATCCCCTTTCCGGTTTCCGATTGAGCTGAAATTTTGCATGCATGTATAAATTAGATGACAATGCAATATTGTTGTGACATAGAGCTGACCTGATGATGGACCTGGAAGCTGGCCATAGGAACTCCGTAATTAAACGACGCAACCCGATCGGAATTGGGCTTATTTGATTCGTCTTGACGAGCACTTTGTTACTATATGGAAACCAGGGTCTGATCATGGACCTGGAAGCTGTCCATAGGAACTCCGTAATTAAGCGACGCAACCTCATCGAGTTTGGGCTCGTTTGATTCGTCTTGACGAGTACTTTGAGACTATATGATAACCAGGGTCTGACGATGGACCTGAAACATGGCCATAAGAACTCTGTAGTTAAACAGCGCAACCCCATTGAGTTTGGGCTCGCTTGATTCGTCTTGCCGAGTACTTTGATACTATATGGTAACTAGGTTCTGATCATGGACCTGGAAGCTGTCCATAGGAACTCCGTAATTAAACAACGCAACCCCATCGAGTTTGGGCTCGCTTGATTCGTCTTGAGGAGTACTTTGATACTATATGAAAACCAGGGTCTGATGATGGACCTGGAAGCTGGCCATAGGAACTCCGTAATTAAAAGATGCAACCCCACCGAGTTTGGGCTCGTTTGATTCGTCTTGACGAGTATTTTGATACTATATGGAAACCAGAGTCTGATCATGGACCTGGAAGACAGCTTCCATGGACAGCCATAGGAACTCCATAATTAAGCGACGCAACTCCATCGAGTTTGGGCTCGTTTGATTCGTCTTGACGAGTACTTTGAGACTATATAGTAACCAGGGTCTGATGATGGACCTGGAACCTGGCCATAAGAACTTCGTAATTATATATCCATATCGCTAACGTTGCGCCTCAGAGTACCAGGGCGAACCCTGTTATACGGAAGCCCTTATCCCTCCACAATGGACCTCTGGGGTGATGAATCCTTTTTGTCCTATATTTGTGGGAACAACACGAATAATAAAAATACTAAAAAATTAAAAATAAAATTAAAGAAAAACATTTTTTTTAAAACAAGCTTTTATTATTTGCTAATATAATAAACTAAAAAGTTAAAAATAAATTAACTCTAATCAGACATATAACACTTTCTAAGTTCATTGTAACCTTTAACGATATTTTTATTAATCTTTAACAACAAAATAATTCCATATCGTACATAATTATATATTATTAACACTAAAACTTTACACCATAATTATTAAATCTGCCCGTTTTTATCACAGTCCCAATTTTATAAATAAAAGTGTGTTGCATTTTTTAGCAAATAATAAACAGCTTGCTTTTAAAAAAGGATTTTTTTCTTTAATTTTATTTTCATTTCTGGCATTGACTAATAGTAAATGATAAATAATATAAAAATTATGAGGCATGCACTTTTGGATTTTCCAAATTATTTTTTTCTTATGATGGCAAACCCTTGGATCTTTGTAATACCAGGGGTACAGCTAGACCGTGGCTTATCAATGAAAATTCCAAACCCACCCAGATAGTTGGGCCACCGGCTCTCTTACTCACCCAACGAGTCGCAACAGTACAAAGCCACTGTTCAGACATCGATTTTCTGCGAGATTGAAGTAGGTACTACTCCGGACCGACCAGTTTCCCTTAAAATAAATAAATAAGTAATATGTAAAAATAAACATGCTTACTATGTGTATATCCTTAGGTTGATTAGGATATAGGTAACGGACTTTTTTGTAGGTCTTTTAAAAGTAATACAATTATATAGATAGCTATTGCCCAACACACTATCATATTAACAAAATACACACCATCCAAACTCAAACGTCGAAATTTATGCATAAATAAATCTGTCATATAATATAGTTTATGGGCAGTTTATAACAGCTGGCAAATAATTCAATGACGCCACTACAGAGCTAGAAGCAATTTAACTCTAAATTGAATTGCAGATGCGGTACCGTGTTTGGTCCCTAGTTAATCCGTTATAATTTTTGCCCTTATTTTGAACATAGAACTCGTAAATTGGAACGAACTACTTGTGTTTTCTGATACCCTGGTACATAGATGTCTTGAAAATGGTATTATAACCATTCTGTTTATATGCTATCTTAATTATGTTCATAATAATAACTTTAAGATTATGCTTCGTCCTTACCACACAAAGGGAAGAACTAGAAAGAAGTTCATCTACACTGATCTACTTCGTCCCGCTACGTGAGTACCTGATAACGTCCTATCTCCAAGCCGCGGATAGTTAGACCGGGGATTCGACAGCCACCCGTAAAAAGGCTGATTGCGTGAGGACGACGCATTTTTTTATTTTGAGTGAGTACCTGATAACGTCCTATCTCCAAGCCGCGGATAGTTAGACCGGGAATTCGGCAGCCGCCCGTAAAAAGGCTGATTGCGTGAGGACGACGCCTTCACGTCAACAGGAAATGGTACCTGAAAGGGTAACCTATCGGGTGGGCCACCGAAGACACGGACTCGGTTCCAATGGCCCGCTCAAATGGCGATAGAAACGTACAATATAGTAGGTTATGGAGTTGTACGTTGATCTTGCGGGACTTTGATGTTGAGTTAAAATTATTACAAAAAAAATGGCGCTGTTATGCAAATAAATCCCCACGGTTGAATATTTTTTAGGTCTGGCCGGCTGTTCGGCTGTTTGAACCGTACGATTTATTTGGCTGAACAAATACATGTATGTTTAAAATTTGTCGTGGGCACCGGTACCAAAGCAGCATAAATATATAAAAAAATATTTAATATAAGTTTGAGAGACACCTGGGAAGAGAGGTATACTTTCTTGCCTGGTATCACTAAATCGGTCATCTAACCAGCTTTGTAAGTATACTGGCATTGAATGTTATAAGTAAACTTATAAGTACTACACAAAGCCAGACATTTTATCTTTCAGTAAATTAAGTGTATCTGCTACTTCTGGGCTCTTGGTATATAATAGTATATTTACTAGGCACTAAGCAATATAAGAATTTATTTCTTAGTGCTTGGAAATACTAGTCTATAATAGAATATTAACTATCTTTCCCCTCTTGGATATAGGGTTTTGCATAAATCCCTGCTGCCCATTTTTCTAGTAAATAAACCAAAAAAAAGTGTGTTGACACACACACTTTTTTTTTTCGCTCCGACGCACGACTGGAGTTTACTCCTTAAGTACGATTATCAAAACAGGCGCAAAAAAGCTCATTTGACTAAAAATGATATATATATATATATATTTACATTTATTAAAACTGTTCAGTGAAGTATTATGTCACGTCAGAAAGTGAAAGGTGCGCAGAATAGGTTGCGCACCAAAAACGTAACGAGGTCATTCATCGATTCTTAAGGAGTAAACTCCAATAAGTATTTATTATTTCTAAATTTCCGTCTGGTGACGAAGTAAGAATACATTTCAAGACCACCCTTGCTCTGTGTCTATGTCGTAAAAGGTCATTAAAAATATGCAGCTAACATTGATGCAAGTGAAGGAAAATTCGATTCGAACCCTATGTCAATTTAGACGAATCAATGAATCTATCATCAGATCAGACAATCAGCGTGTTATAGTAGATCGTTCTCTATCTTATTGTGAAGGAAGCTCGAATACAATAGTGGGATATAATATATGATAGGAGATTGAGGAGTAATTGAATGATGATTTTGGAGAAATAGTTTAAACAGTTTGGATTTTAAAGGTTTCCAAATCATAATTTGGGGCCCTATATTCTTACTCGTCACCAAACCATACGGAGAGATTCAGTACCATCATATGTTAGAATAATATTTATAAAGAATAAGCGTAGCAACAATATCGAGTAAGATTATAAGTCAAAATGTAAGTTATTTCTAAACTTTGTCGAATATATTTATCAAAAATCTCAGTAATATTTCATGTAATAGCAACAATTGTTGAGTTTTATCAGTTGCTTTCGACAATTTACGGCTTCTATACGTCAAGTCGTGTCTATGGTATGCGATGAACTAAAACTTAAAGAGATTATTCTCGGCCGTGTCTGTCACTGAGAAGTTTGTAGAGGCAGACGCTCGAGTTATTTGCACTTTATCGTCAAGTTCGCGATAGTGAGAGAACACTACCCACTGTCTTATACACTCCTAGTACATTTATATAACGATTACATATTTTGTGTTATCACTAAAGTTACTCTTTACTTAAATACTTTGCGTAACTTGTTATTAGTTTCTTAAAACAAATTACTCTATCACTCATTATTTTTTCTTTTGGCAAAAGAACGAAAATATTTTTTGCCATCTTCAAAAATTAGGAGAGTTAATAATTAATACTAACGTTAAAATGAGAGGATCGTGGCTTAGGGGGGCAGTAACTATACAAATTTACAAATCCTTACAAAAAAAAATATTAGATATATAGAATAAAAACTCATTAATTATTAGGTATTGTTGAAAACTAATAGTAATGTAACTTACTTTATTATTTCAGAATAAGAATTAGGGTGCCGCAAAAGCTATGAAGCCCAAGAAATTTTAAACAATACTTATTCAATTACGAAAACAAATCATATTCATATTATTACGTTTTTGAAGAAAGTTCAAGAGTATCTAATGTTTAGTTTAGTGGTATGCGAAAAAGAAATAGTTATAAATATGAACAGATAGTAGAAGTAGTGGAAGAAGGAACGAATAATGCATGGATGGAGAATAGTATACTTTCTCAAATTAAATTTATACTGAGCCTTCACTAGTTCTGCTACTCCACAGATAAAATTCAAAACGATCGTACTTCTGAAACAGTGTAAATTTACCACCAATTAACAAGAGCTCTCTCACTATCCTCAAATCCTTGAATTACTAAAACAAAAGCAAAGTAATTGGCAGGATTGAAAGCTCAAAGTAATTTGGTACATACTTGATGTTTATTAACGTCAAGTGGGCTGGCAACTAATTCGCGTTTGGAGTGACAAATTTAATAACAAGTAATGAAGTACAATTAATAGAGCTTCTAGCGTACTATAGTTTCCTGGTACTTTAAGCTCAATATCCACAGTACTAAGTATATTTCGCGGAAATTTCCTTTACTGAGTTTAAAAGCTGCCCGAATGAGATGGAGCGATCAAAGTACCGGCTTAGACTTATCGAAGGTACGTGACCGTGATTAGCTTCACCCTCAGCAATAAATAGGTATATATATATATATATATATATATATACTTTTATATACCATGCCCATACCTTTTTGGCGCCATGTGGTCGGAACACCGGTGACCGATCTTTGCCTTGGGTCGCCTGGCATGTTACCGCTTCGGCCATTATTTAGAGTCGACATATGGCAGCTTTCACTATCGGGATGTAGCTCTCACGTGGCAGACCTCTCCTCGGATGACGAACTCGTCCAAGGTTCAGTGCCCCGCTACCTCGACTAGCGAAAGGAAAGCCTAAAGAATTCTCCACATATTATAACAAAAAATATAGTAACTATTCTGTTTGTCGACCAATGTGGCCCCGCCTATCAGCAACCTATGTGCACTCACTTATCATCAATTTCAATACTTACCTGCTTAGCAAATTTGCACACAAAAATGTATAACATTTGAATTTACTGTTAATTTGTTTTATTATTTTAAACTAACTTTTACCCACAGCTTTGCTCATGTCGAAACCCATAAATAAATATCAAAAATCATACATTCCAATAGCACTGAATCAATGAGATTCAGTATTTAAAAAATACTACATACAGTGAAGTTACCCTCTGTAAAATTTTTTTTTTAATAATAAGTATCCTATGTCCTTTCTAATACCTTAAAGTCTATATGTACAAAGTTTCATTATAATCGGTTAAGTAGTTTTGGCGTGAAAGCGTAACAAACAAATTTACATTCACATTTATAATGTTAGTAGGAAAATATGCGCACCCTTAGAATAATCAGCTCCTGAGATTAATATGGTCAAATGGATAAGAGACTTCTTGAAATTTATATCAAAATACTCTTAAATCGGGCTCTTAAGTCGGGCTGAACAAACGTCACCGAAGGCAAAGGGTACCTCTCTCTCCCCTCGGGTACCAGTGGCCGGTGGTCTCTTCCGTCGCCCCGGACCGATTTGGCGGAGCGCGACCCCATCCATAGCCCACCGAAAGGAAAAAAAAATTGCTGAACAAACATTAAATTTATTAAATCAATCATCATATTTTTACAGACAATTTTTGATGTAGAAATTATTAATAATTAAAGCTTATATAGCAGATAACCTCACAAACATATAATATATTCGCGAAAGATATATACGCAGTCAACAGTTCATCATTATTTTCTTTAATTTTAACAAAAAAAAAAATGCAAATATTTAGTATGTCACGTATATTCTTTTAAATCATATCATTCATTTCAAAGATTTTTCATCATAAGTTTATTACTTACACAAACATACCAAGATGTCTGTTAAAACCCATAATAAATGCGTTACGTGATTTCTTTACATACAATGTCTTCAAACAATTGTACATTTAAAAATACTTAGATCCCAACTTGGGATTCCGCACACGTTCCGCTGAGATATTAATGGAGACTCCATTCTCCCATTCTGTTTGAACTAGACGCGGTGAACGCCATCTTGAAAAAAAAATCATGGTAAAATAGTGATGATGGTAACACCCGAGATAATAAGTATGTTTCGATTATAAAAACATCACTATAGTGGTCGATAAATGAGTAGAAACTTCTGAGTCTACAATGATTGAAGACTAACACTATAATTTATTGTGACATATTTCTTAATGATAAAAGCATTAATCATATTTCGCTAAAAATTAAAAAAATATTATATATTATAATAATATTTCGTTAAACTATTTTGTATTGGCAACATTTTAACAAAATACGACTTTCCTCACATAATATAATAGATGAAAATAGTAAACTACATACAATGTCTTTTTTTTTAAACAAAGGCACGATGACTGCGCTATTCCAGTCTCTGGGAACCATTCCCGAGCTCCAACATAAATTGAGGAGCAACAGAAACGCCTCCCAGACACAAGAGCCACCAAGCTTGATCATCTCGGCAGACACCAACCATATCAATGCCCGCTGCCTTACCATTTTCAGTCATTTTTATAAGGTCCTATAAAGCCGATTCCACGTAATATTTTCTTTCATCGTTAAAGAAACGTTATATTACATACATACACACAGCTTCACGTCTATTTTCCAAGGGGGGTAGGCAGAGACGATATATTAATTATTAACAATTTCATATCAACATTTCGACCGCATTCGTAACGACGACGTAAGAGAGCGAGTAGGTATGAAAGAGAGTATTGGTGTAAAGATGCGAAAGGGAATGCTCCGATGGTTCGGACATGTGGAAAGAATGCCGAACGAACGTCTGGTTAAGAAGATATACAATGCGAAAGTGGAAGGATGTAGATACCGAGGGAGACCGAGACTAACCTACCTAGACCAGATCGGTCATGTACTGAAGGAAGGTGGAGTCAAGAGTCTCCGAAACCGGCGAGCGTGTATGAAGAGAATTATGAATGTTGAGGAAGCGAGTGAAGTATGCAGAGATAGAGTTCTCTGGCACTCTGTTCTCTCTGCCTACCCTGCAAGGGATATGGCGTGATTATATGTATGTATGTATAAAAATGACTTTGCAGATTTGGAGGATTGTTCTTGAAAGCTTTGGATAAAAAGTCAAGTTATCAATGCCGACTATCATCACCATTTAAAACAGATGTATTAAATGCAGTACGCTTAAATATCCTGACCTTTAATTTAATCCCAGAATATCAAAGTTCGTTTAAGTTGCTCAGTTCAGACAGCAGTTGCTCCATGAAAAAATACATGCTTCCTATAAAATCTGGTTAGGTTACAAAGCCGAGACCTATATTATAGCGAATAATAACTAGTCGTTCTTTTAAATCCGATAAATTAATACACGAAGTCCTTTTTTTTTTGTACCGTGATCGTAAACCACCCCGGGTTACGGTCGGCGCACTCCTCGCACCACTCCGTCCGGGGCGACAGAGGGGCGTAAGCACGCCTACCCGTAACCCACCCGTGACGTCGCCTTCATCGTTGGGCCGACCACTGGCGCAGAGTGACGTGATGGCAGGATGGCAGGACGGTGTACTCTCCCTCCTGACGACTGTGTGCAGGTATTTGGCGAAGCATCCATGCCCCGTCAAAACCTGCACCAATCGGAAGAAGAGCACCCCGTGCCGCCGTTTTAGCCACTGCATCAGCACCGGCTGGAAGGCCTCCACGGTCCGCACACCGAACCGAGGCTTCTCCAGCCGGACTGCCCAACGGGCAATGACGTCTTGGCGGGCGTCGATGCGCCAGGCGGTGTGCTCACTCAACGAGATCGCACCGCCCTCCACTCGCACCCCTAACACTCGCCGATACAAACCGGTGAGCATTGCCGCTTCCAGGTCCCACCGGGGGTCCCGGCCAACAGACACGGTGCCTCAGTCGACAACGTGCGGTACCCGCGTATGGCCCTGATCGCCATGGCCCTCTGTGGTCAGGGACCCCGCCTACACCGGTGCGCCGAACAGGGCCATCGACCGGATTACACAAAATCCCTAATATACCATCAAAATACTAATAACTCTCAATATTATGACAATAAGGTTTTATACATAATATTTTTTCCAGTACACGATAAAATTGATTTGAATTCTTTTCTCGGGTTATTTGCTTCGTTTTATGCAACTATATAGATTATTTTTCCAGTGAAATCACGAGAAAAGAAATACATCTGGGGTTTCAATGATTAATCGGGCAAAATCGATTATAATTTTCATCCATTACAATTTTTTCGATAGTTTATTAATCTTGAACTTGCCCATCACTACAAGTATTGTTTGGATATTCAATGCGATTTTATTTTCTCAATTAAATGCGCAAGCGTATTATTGTCAACAAATGGATTCCCATATTTGCGTTCTGTTTTAAAGTACCAATTTTAGTAAAGTGCAATTTGGATTAAGCAATTCAATTCAACAAATGTTTACTTAATCTATACATGTAAAAGAGTATGTTTGTGTATATGACATCGCTAAACTCAGAAACTATTTGACCGATTATAACGAGAATTGGTATATATGTGTATTTTTTCACGGAGAAGGTTTATATTATGCTATCTGCACTGATCTAACTCGCCACCAGGCGGCTCTGCGATATATCGATTTCTACAAATAAATCAACAGGCTGGGTTTGCTAGTAAGAAATAAGTACATTACTGCAGCGGCCAGCAAAAGAGGCATTGATGGACGAACGTGTAAATGTGGGCCGAGGCGTAGCCGAGGCACATATACGTAAGTCCATCAATACCTAGTTGTGGCCAAGACTTCTATACTGCTTTTCTCAAAACATGCGTGGAAATTAAAACTAAGTAGTTCTAAGTAGAACTGTATACATGACGAACAACGAACATCTTTCACGCGCCAAATCGTCCATTTGTTTTTTTTTTTTTTCATTATCTAACAGGTTTCTTATTCAAGCCAGTTCGAAATTTAAATAAAAGTCTGATAAGTTGCCTATATGGTTACCATGTTTTGAAGTAACAAATCGTTCCATTTTTAAAATACACGATAGATATGAATTTATATACATATTTATTTGGCCGCTAAAACACGACAGATATGGATTTTCATAAATTTTTTGCCGGCCGCTGCCCGCATATATTTAGTCAGTACAGCAATATCGATTTATCTCGAAGAAGGTTGTAAAAATAATGTTCAAATTTCCAAGCATGTTTGAGAAATAAATATTTTTAGTATATATTCACTAGTAGTAAGTATGTATATACTTTCTCTCACTTTGCATATCATACGAATTTGGTCTATGACACATTGGCCAGATTTGGGGACTATCATCTTTTGCATATCATTCTGCCTTTGAAATAATACTTCATTTATTTTCTCGCCTTTGTGTTTAACTTTTTTAATTAAAAATCAGATAGAGAATTGATGAAATCTTCAATAACAGCTTTACGCCATTAGAAATAAAACAGTAACAGCCAGTAAACATTATAAAATCTTCATCAGTTTATACTGTTTGCTTAAAATCTCAAATATTACTCAGTTACGTGCCTAAGTGGGCTCGACAATATCTGTATGAATGGACATTATATTTAAAATTCAAGGTTAACAGAGGTTTAGTTAACATCAACTAAGGATATTAACTAACTTTATTATAAAAAGAAATGATCTAAAGATCTTTTTCTTACTCTCCAAATTTAGGAAATAGGAAATAATTTAATTTATTTAATTATTTATTTAATTATTACAACTGTTACCTTATTTCATATGTCATACATATCTAGTGACTGGTACCTTAGCTAAGCTGTTGTAGCAACTTGTATTAAAGGTACCAGTTCGTTTTTCTAAATAATGAGAAATTATATGGTAACATTTGGTGAAATAAAAAATAAAAATAATGAATTGAAAAGTATAAATTAAAAATAATGAATTGAAAAGTTTGTGTGTGAGTATGTTTATGTGGGTGTGTGTGTAATATGTGGGTCTGTGTGCGAGTGTGTGAATGGTTGTGTTAGTGTTTATATTTTATGGTAACTTATTTCTTGAGAGAACGTTAGATTGTGAGCATATTTTCTGTTTTGTCGTAATCCAATTTTAATAGATAATTTGTGATTGTCTTTTTGAAATCGTATTCTTTAAGTGTATATATGTTTAATGTCTTTGATATAATATTGTAAGGTTGTGGCCCTAAGTACCAGACAAACCGTTTACTAAATGACAGGTTGCATTTATGGGGGTGACAGATTGAAATATATACACCGCGGTCTTAGCTTACCGATATCCATGATTGGATATAAACCTTCCCGCTACTTTCCTATCCCTACAGAATTATATTCCGATCAGAAAGAGGGTGGCCCTTTCTGAACGGAAGATAATTCCTCTATAGCGGGCAGATAAACCTTCACAGTTAGTGTTATTAAGTTTACTAAAGCTGCTACTTCCTACTATTCCTAGTGTCTATCTTCTTTTTTTGGACCGCCCCCAGCATGCCTTCAATTTGCCTAACCATTCGTAGTGATGGAAAATAACATGCTCGGTTTAATCTACTGTATTATCCCTCATCGTCGATTGAGTCAGTCAGGCAATCAGACTCAGTCAGTAAAGGTTTTGCCTTTTTCTTCTTTACTTCTATCATAAGTTGCACTCTTAGCCAGTTTTTACGATTTCTACAGAAGAAAAGTAAGAGTTGAAAAAAGAAAGAATTTAAAAAAAATATATATATATATAAAACAATTCGTAAAAATAATAAAAAGACAGTTATACGAAGTAACTAGTAATATAAAAAACAAAAAGTTTAATAAGAGACAATTAAAGCTTCAATACACTTGTGAACGCACTGTGTTAAGAACATCTTTCACCACATGGTGAAATAGAAAAAGTAATTGCATAAATATAGTTACCAAATAGAGCTGCGAAAGCCTGCACCCACAAAAACATCGCGCACTTGGTGTCCGTTTGGAACAAAGCCAGTCACATGTAGCTCGTAGGCTGTTTTTAATCGGCATTGCTTTTGACACGAAACTGACTATGAAAAATTCTTTCGTTTAGATATATATATAAACCATAATTTAGATTTACTGTTCCTATTTGTAAATAGAAAATAAATTTGTATTTTACATTTTGAAAATGTGATTGATTGGTTTGAAGGTTGCAATTCAGCATATCTCATATAATTTGATGTCACATATAGCGTTATTATTTATTTATTTATTCATTTTTAGGATAGCTAGTAATTGATACATTGTAGATATTAAAATATAAATATAACATAAAATTAAACTAAATGCTCAATTCTTAAGCTATCACAGCAAGCACAGAAATGGCAACAAATTACGGAAACAAACTATAAAAAAAGAAAGAAACAAAATAAATCCTCATTCTTCATTATAAAAAAAGAAAAAAGAAGAAAGAAAAAAAGAAAGTTGAAATGATTAATATAATTGAAGTATTTGAAAGAGTTAAATGGAATTTAGTGATGACAACACTCTCTTTTTATATTTATGAAGTGAATCATTAAAGAGATCCACTTCACTTCCAATTGAATTGAACGTTGTTGATAATCTAGAAATTATTGCATATTGTTTTAAATTGGTTCTGCTATAGAGTTTGTGCAGCAAGTTCATGAAGCGAGATGCCCGAATTGGCAATCTGCGCGGAATACTAAAATTAATACACTGAAGTTTAATTTCGTAATCGGATTTTATAAATAATTAAGCATATTAAGTGCTAAATTTCAGTAATTTAAATAACAAGGTTGTGTCATCGTTTAATACAATTCTAACTGTAAAGTTTGAAGTATTAAGCCTATAGCAATGTGTAAACATTGTCGGGTAGATAGCATACCGTCACCTTAAGACGTAAATATAATACGGAGTGAAATTTGCATGTCCTACAATTAGTCGCGGTGGTGCAGTGGCAGCACGATTGGGCCGGAATCCCAATAGACGCGGGTTCGAATCCCGCTTGCGACATCATTTTTCATTTCGTAATCGGATTTTATAATTAATACACTGAGTTATTAATACGCAAGTTTAGGACAATCGATGTAGTTGCGACATAATTTAAAAAGAAAAACTAGGTCTGAAAATTTTCTACGGACTTCTAAGCTATATAAATTGAAATGAGCTAACTTGTTTAAGTATGTTGGTAATTAATTATAAAGTCAAGGTATTGAATTTGAATCGAAAATAAAGATAAAACAATACTCCATACATGACAGTTTCTTTTTCTTCTTATTTGTGTATTAACAATCAACCATTTATACGAAACATTGTTGCCAATGTAGATTTACAATTTTAGTCATTGTCTGTCAGTAAATAAAATTGTCGCTGTCAACAGTGTTATAGCTACACTGTTAATGGTATCTTCTAGGAATTTTAGTGACAAACGAAAACGTTTAAAGTACTGTTATATCATATTCATTACATTAAGGCAGATTCTTTGCATCACATTACATAAAATGCCATCACAATTATTTAATACAACACGTTAAAACACTATGAGATATTAAATATAAAATTACCAGATGACACTCAAATGCCCGCCAAAAGTCCACCGAACAGTTTTTTGTGAAATCAATAAACTATCGTTCTGAAACCGAATCTCCATTAGAATTAATTCCTCAGTAGCTTTATAAAAAATACGTCATGCAATTGTCGAATGTAATTCTTAGTATAATCTTAAATCATTTAATAGATTAAAATTTGTTTTTGCAATGATTATTGATTGATTGATTATTATCCGTGTGATGACGGAGTAAGAATACAATTCACCACCCCTTATCTTACCCGTGGGTGATCGTAAGAGACGACTATGGGATGAAATACGCATATAACATCTATGCAAGAGAAGGAAAACTCGAAACAAAACCCTATACCAACACGTCTGACCAGCGCCTTATAGTAGGTTAATTTCCTTCCCATTACGGAAGAGGCCCGAGCCCAACAGTGGGACATATATGGGCTGTGATGATGATGATGATGAATGATTATTGATGCTTACGCGAGTATTTCACAATGTGGTAGCGGCTGTGTGATAGCGGCTACGAATACTACCAACCCTTACTTTGCTCGTGAATGTCGTAAAAGACGAATAAGAGCCTTATAACGACCTGGGCCAACTCCATCTGATGCCGTTTGGTCAACTATTACATTCCCAAGGACGGTTGGCGTCTGGCAAGCGCTCGGTCATAAAACTATTGCCAATAACTTTTACAATATGTACTATGAAAGAAGATTACATATTGTATCGACCCCAAGTAATTGGGAAAAAAGAGTAGGAGAATGGTGACGCGAGTATTTCACAAATTGAAATGAAACTATTTTTATGAATGCTATTATTGCGTTTGTATTTGATTTTCAATTTCCTTTATTAAACATTTATAATTATATTGGGATAATTTACTAGTTTTAAACTAGTAAATTGCTATAATATAATAAGTATTGTAAATTTAATGAATGATATATGGAAAATAAAAATCGAATACCGATAGAATACGTAAAAATAGTTTTATTTCAAATTGGTTTTTGTAGAAATAATTAAAGATGAGTAGTAAAATATGACTAAGTTGTTATTTTGGATCTAGGCTGCTTTAGGAGAGGATAATTCTATAAATTGGCGATCTCAGTTAACAATCACGTTAACAGATCATTAAGAGACTGGTGTTAAGCATTTTCTAGGGAATTTTCAGCCCGTGTTTAATTGTTTATTGCGGGCAAGATCATCATCATCATTATTCACCTACTCTTATCCTAATTGCATGGACTCGATACAATATGTATCTACTCTTCTTTTATAGTACATATTGTAAAAGTTATTGGCAATAATTTTATGACTAGCCGCCTGACATACGTCAACCCTCCTAAGGAATGTAATCGTTGACCAAATGGCATCAGATGTAGTTGGCCTAGGTCGTTATAAAACTCTTAGTCGTCTGTTACGACATCCACGAGCAAAGTAAGGGCTGGTAGTATTCGTAGTCGCTAACACACAGCTATGATCATAGAATCTAAAATAAAACTACTTTTTCACGGATTCTACCGCGTATGTATTCGATTTTTAATTTCCCTTATCTTTAAATTTATAATAGTTTTTATATTGTGGCAATTTACCAGTTTTAAAACTAGTAAATTGTCCCAATGTACACGATGGAATTCGTAAAAATACTTTTATTTCAAATGTATAATACTCGTGTAAAGAACAAAAATCATTATAGAATCAACATATAAATTAGATTTTAAATACTTTAATCTGCCCAAACCAGACAACTACTCCCTGACATATCAATAAAATGTGATTTGAAACTACAGCTAAAACGATTGGATATATACTCGTAAAGTTTTCTCGTCCACTTACCAACGGGATTATCCCAGGGATTTCAAGTCCCGGCACTCGAATGCACCGACGATTTTCCAATAACTGATTGCCATATGTAATTGGCAACCACATATGTTTTGCTTTAAAATAAAATATTGTAGAATAACTTTTACTTATATCTTTGTATGGTTGTTAGACGTACCTTATAATTTAGTTTGCACAGTTGTTAACCGCACAGATGGTTTAGTGGTTAAGATACCGACCTGCCATGCCAAGTGTCGTAGATTTGACTCCCATGTAGGATAATTTTGAGGTAATAACGTCTTATAATTTGATGAACGCCGGCTGCACGCACGAAAAAGTTTCCGCCTGTGCACGATCGGCCTAAGCGTTCTTGCATTTTAAGAATTCGACGTGAACTCTTTTTTTTTATTAAATAGATAGTTATTTATGAGCAATTATATCGACCTGGGCCAACACTATCTGATGCCATTTGGTCAGCAATTGCATTCCCAAGGAGGGTTGATGTCAGGCAGTGAGGCCGGTCATAAAACTATTGCCAATAACCTTTACAATATGTAGGAAGAGGGGTACATATTGCGTCGACCCCAAGTAATTGGTACAAGAGCAGGCGAATGATGATGATGATGATGAGTTATTTATGAGCAAATAAAATTCTTATCTTTTTGATATGTATGTAACTCAAGTTTGGGAAAATTACTTGTTACGCGAACGAAGCCAAAGGTAGAAAGAAGTAGCTAGTCAGTAATAAATTCAGAATTTGAAAATATATCTAAACTATTATTATAAAAAGGAAAAATTTTATTGTCTCATAAAAATTTTTGTAATAGGGAAAATCAAAAACAACTATACCGATTTTAAATAATCTTTTACGTCAGGTTACATTACTTCGGCGTAATATGAACTGTATTCGTTTTTCCATCCATCCATTAGCCCGTGGACGTCCACTGTGAGATATAGGTATCCCCACGAGAAAGCCACACGGAATGGTCCTGTGCCACTTGTATCCGACGCCTGCGACTCTTAAGATGTCGTCAGTCCATCTAGTGGCATCGACCTACGCTGCCTCGTCCATTTCGTGGTTGGAAACTTTCGCATTTGTTTTTAAATTAACATGTTTACGAAAACAGCCATTATGTTAACAGAAAGTGTAGAAAATTCGCTTATAAATTTAAAATACGCATGCATTATAAACTATTGATCATATTATAAAATATTGTGGTACATTTTTTACATAATTATCAACAGAAAATGTTCAACTTTATATTTAAATATAATATTTGGGCAATAATATAATTCGTTTTGTTCAAATTAGTCCATTAAAATATAAAGAAGATTAAAAATGTTGACAATTAAATATTTTTATACTTTAAAATAAAACTATATACATTTAGGGATTCTATCGCGTTTGTATTTGATTTTTAATTGCCCGACGTTTTGAACACTTTACAGTGATCATGTTCACGGGAGGACTAAGGTGTCTTAAGTTCAATATGTCATTGTTATTACAGAAATTTATATCTATAAGATATAAAATTTTGACCCATATTTATTTTATTTCAAATGTGTAATACTCGCGTAAACATTAGAAATCATTATATTTTTATAATCATAATTGATTTATGTAGGTAACCAAACTACCAATACATTACCTATCAAAAAATTCTTCTTTAAATTATTCATATCGAACCTTTCATTTAAAAGTTATAAAAGTTTTAATGCAAAAAAATCCAACAAAATTGCGATGAGTGCAAACAGACCTACGTTTAATTTATTAATTACCTACAAATTAAGGCGAAATCAAATTCACGGGGACAGCTAATATTTTTATTACATTGATAACAATGTAACAACGATCAAATGGCAGGTACCAGAGCGCCAGTTTCTCAAAGAACTAACATGGCACATTGCTTGCATTATGAACGTTTTACAAGCCAAGTTCCACACTTAACTCAGTCCACTCAGTTTCATGGACGCGCAACAAGTGCTTTCCATAATTGAACACACCTGCTTCGCTGTTATGTATGCCTGGTATCTTTGATGTACAGCTCTAATGATTTTTCTATGAGCTCTTTCGAAATCTAGTTCAACTTTTCTAAGGTTTTACGATGGAAAAAATAAATAATTTAAACACGTTTTTTTGCACGTTTTTTTTTGCACGTATTTTTAATGATCTCTCCAACTATTTTTTACGACTTTACTAGAAAGTAAGGGGGTAATCCTTACTAATATTATAAATGAGAAAGTAAATCTGTCTGTCTGTCTGTCGCTCTTTCACGCCAAAACTACTGAAACGATCTAAATGAAATTTGGTACACAGATAGTCTACAGCCTGATAAAGGACATAGGCTACTTTTTAATGCAAAAAAGGGTTGTAAAGGTTGATGTAAAGTTGTAAGGAAGTACTGTCATTTTTAAAGCCATAAGCTTTTTGTCGGTGGCTATGGAGTGGTCACGCCCCGCTAAATCCGTCCGGGGCGACAGAAGAAGCGGTGCACGACCCCTTAGACCCGCCCTACATGTACCTCTCCACGCCTCGCGAGCGGGCCACCGGAACCCGGTCTTTGTCTTCGGTGGCCCGCCCGGCGGTATACCCTCGTGAAAAGCCATAAGCTTAAAACTTATTTTTAGGCTATTGATTAGATATAAATAAATATGACATTAACATGTTGTAAAAATTTACTCTTAAGGGGTAAAATAAAAATAGGGGATGAAAAACTTTAGGCAAGTAACCTTTTACGCGGGCGAAGCCGCGGCCAGAAGCTAGTAATATATATGTTTATCCTCATACTTAATTCGTTATCCCCACTTCGGGCCGCTCGGGTCTCCTCCACAATAGGAGTGAAATTGAACTCTGGTCAGACGACTTGGTAAAGGGTTTTATTTTAAGTTTCACTTCTCTTGCGTTACATGCATATTATATCCTTTTGTCGTCTTTTACGATACCCACGCGACAAGAAAGAGGATGCTGAATTGTATTGTTACTCCATCAATACACTGAAAATTTTATATTTATTATCATACTTTTATTAATTCGCTGTGTGGTAGCGGTTACAAATACTACCAAGCCTGACTTTGCTCGTGGATGTCGTAAAAGACGACTATGAGCTTTGTATCGACCTGGGCCAACACCACCGATGCCGAATATGGTCAACAATTACATACTCAAGGAGGGTTGACGTCAGGCGGGCGGCCGGTCATAAAATTATTGCCAATAACTTATGTCAAGAGTCTCCGAAACCGGCGAGCGTGTATGAAGAGAATTATGAATGTTGAGGAAGTGAGTGAAGTATGCAAGGATAGAGTTCTCTGGCACTCTGTTCTCTCTGCCTGCCCTGCAAGGGACATGGCGTGATGGTATGTATGTAGAATGTAGGAAGAGGAGTACATATTGCATCGACTGATGATCGACGAGAATGATGATGAAATGATGACTTTTAATCATTTATATGGACCTGAACCTGATGTCGTTTGATCAACGATTACATTCTCAAAGAGGGTTGACGTGAATCAGGCAGCCCGTTATAAAACTATTATCAATAACATTTGCAATATCTACAATGTGGGAGAAGTACATATTGTGTCGACCACAAATAATTGGGATTAGATTTTAATAATAGGTACATGTCCCACTGTTGGGCTCTACCATCCTCTATAATGGGAGAAAAATAGACCTACTATACCACGCTGGTCAGACATATTGGCATAGGGTTTAGTTTTTCTTCTCTTACATAGATCTTATATGCATTTTATATCCCTTAGTCGTCTCGTACGATCATCTACGGGCAAGATAGGAGTGGTGAATTGTATTCCTACTCCGTCACCACACGAAATAAAAAAAAAACGTGATTACGAGCAAAAAAATAATGTCACACGTGGGCCTCGAACCCACACCAATTGGAAAGCCGTTCCAATCGTCCTGCTGCTTTTGCACGCCTCATAAGCGAAGCGTTGAGGTCTTGCTCTACTCTCGACTTATGAAAATCAAGCACTTTTCAAACCTAAAAATGATTGTATTTTTCTCACATTGCACTTATAGGATAATATTATTATACACATGTCAAGAAAAAATATTCGTCTAAACGTATTTGATATTTTTAAAAAGCAATTATTTTGTTTCAAGTAAGAAAAAAGTTGATTAATAAAAATATTCGAGGCCGTCCGGATGTTACCGTAAAGTATCTGGCATTCTGTCGACCGTAAAAATGAATGTATCGAAGTTTTTCTTTTATTAAAAGCTTCATAATCGCAACGCGCTGTTTCCTTTTGAAAATAGCTTGGTAATTCTTTGTCGTTTAATTGCAATTAATAAAAAACTAAACTGCTTAGTCATTAGTGTATGTATACTTTATGAAAATTGGGTTCGTTATATTTTTTGTTCGTCCATTCGGACAAGCAAAGGAAATAAATCCCATTCAGCCTATACAGCTATGTTTAGCTCTACGTCGAGAATGGCACAAGATATCTAAAGTTTTTTTTTTTCTTTCATTACGAGTATGTACAAGCTTTTATTTAGTTTCACCGGTCCCGTTGTCTGTAATCAAATCTTGCAAGTTAAATTTGATCCCCTTCCCGATTTCCGATTGAGCTGAAATTTTGCATGCATGTATAAATTAGATGACAATGCAATATTATTGTGACATAGAGCTGACCTGATGATGGACCTGGAAGCTGGCCATAGGAACTCCGTAATTAAACGACGCAACCCGATCGAAATTGGGCATATTTGATTCGTCTTGACGAGTACTTTGTTGCTATATGGAAACCAGGGTCTGATCATGGACCTGGAAGCTGTCCATAGGAACTCCGTAATTAAGCGACGCAACCTCATCGAGTTTGGGCTCGTTTGATTCGTCTTGACGAGTACTTTGAGACTATATGATAATCAGGGTCTGACGATGGACCTGAAACCTGGCCATAAGAACTCTGTAATTAAACAGCGCAACCCCATCGAGTTTGGGCTCGCTTGATTCGTCTTGACGAGTACTTTGATACTATATGGTAACTAGGTTTTGATGATGGTCCTGCAAGCTGGCCATAGGAACTCCGTAATTAAGTGACGCAACCCCATCGAGTTTGGGCTCGTTTGATTCGTTTTGACGAGTACTTTGATACTACATGGAAGCCAGGGTCTGATCATGGACCTGGAAGCTATCCATAGGCACTCCGTAATTAAGCGACGCAACCCCATCGAGTTTGGGCTCGTTTGATTCGTCTTGACGAGTACTTTGAGACTATATGGTAACCAGGGTCTGACAATGGACCTGGAACCTGGCCATAAGAACTCCGTAATTAAACAATGCAACCCCATCGAGTTTGGGCTCGCTTGATTCGTCTTGAGGAGTACTTTGATACTATATGTTAACTAGGTTCTGATGATGGACCTGGAAGCTGGCCATAGGAACTCCGTAATTAAAAGATGCAACCCCACCGAGTTTGGGCTCGTTTGATTCGTCTTGACGAGTATTTTGATACTATATGGAAACCAGAGTCTGATCATGGACCTGGAAGCTGTCCATAGGAACTCCATAATTAAGCGACGCAACTCCATCGAGTTTGGGCTCGTTTGATTCGTCTTGACGAGTACTTTGAGACTATATGGTAACCAGGGTCTGATTATGGACCTGGAACCTGGAAATAGGAACTCCGTAATTATATATCCATATTGCTAACGATGCGCCTCAGAGTACCAGAGCGAACCCTGTTATACTGAAGCCCTTATCCCTCCACAATGGACCTCTGGGGTGATGAACCCTTTTTGTCCTATATTTGTGGGAACAACACGAATAATAAAAATACTAAAAAGTTAAAAATAAAATTAAAGAAAAATATTTTTTTAAAAACAAGCTTTTATTATTTGCTAATATAATAAACTAAAAAGTTAAAAATAAATTAACTCTAATCAGACAAATAACACTTTATAAGTTCATTGTAACCTTTAACGATATTTTTATTAATCTTCAACAACAAAATAATTCCATATCGTACATAATTATATATTTTTAACACTAAAACTTTACACCATAATTATTAAATCTGCCCGTTTTTATCACAGTCCCAATTTTATAAATAAAAGTGTGTTGCATTTTTTAGCAAATAATAAACAGATTGCTTTTAAAAAAGGATTTTTTTTCTTTAATTTTATTTTCATTTCTGGCATTGACTAATAGTAAATGATAAATAATATAAAAATTATGAGGCGTGCACTTTTGTATTTTCCAAATTATTTTTAAACTATTATTATTATTACTTTTTTATATATTATTATATTTCTGTATGGTGATAATGATATTGTTTCACAATTATATGATAAAATTCATGTGTTGCAGCTAAAAATCGGCTTTAGAACTCATTTACGTAATAAAATCTATCACAATGCTGATTTACTTCGCACTTTGGTATTTTTTTTTTAATTTACAAATGATACATACATATATACATATCATCACGCCATATCCCTTGCAGGGTAGGCAGAGACAACAGAGTGCCAGAGAACTCTATCCTTGCATACTTCACTCGCTTCAACATTCATAATTCTCTTCATACACGCTCGCCGGTTTCGGAGACTCCTGGCTCCACCTTCCTTCAGTACGTGACCAATCTGGTCTAGGTAGGTGAGTCTCGGTCACCCCCGGTACCTACATCCTTCCACTTTCGCATTGTATAACTAGAAAAGAATGCCGAACCCTTCGTTCGGCATTCTTTTTACATGTCCGAATCATCGGATCATTTCGCATCTTTACACCAATACTCTATTTCATACCTACTCGCTCTTTTACGTCGTCGTTACGAATGCGATCGATCAGCCTAACTCCACAGATTTTCTGTAAAGATCGCATTTCAACATGATTTACAAATGATAATATCAATAAAAGATTTATATTTCTTTCTTTTGTTTATATTTTTAAACCACCAACTATATTATTGAAACCCATTAAATAATGTAGCAGCTAACAAAATAATACGTTCAACTTGATAGATGTCACAGCAAAATGTCGCATAATAGATCCACTTCGTTCTCTGGTAAGCTTGGCAATTTGTCCGTATATCGAGTGAGCATTTGTTCGATATCCTATCAAGTTTGGTTATATACGAAAATAGCGGTAACAAAGAGAGATTACTTACAATTTCAAGTGAACTGCACGAATCAGTAACATTACTTGATTAAGTGTACACATTTATTTTTTTTATGTAGCGAAGGCTGCTTTTCCGTGTGAGGACGGAGTTAATATACAATTTACTACCCTCTATCTTGTCCGTGGATGTTGTAAAAGATGACTAAGGTATAATATACATACAACATCTATGCTGTATGGTAGCGGCTACGAATACTACCAACCCTTACTTCGCTCGTGGATGTCGTAAAAGACGACTAAGAGCTTTATATTGACCTGGGCCAACTCCATCTGATGCCGTTTGGTCAACAATTACATTTCCAAGGAGGGTTGACGTCTGGCCGGTCATAATGGTATTGCCAATAACTTTAACAATATGTACTATGAAAGAGTACATATTGTATCGACTCCAAGTAATTGGGATAAAAGTAGGAGAACATCTATGCAAGTGAAAAGTAACTCAAAAAAAACCCCCATACTAACACGTCTGACCAGCGTGGTTAGAGTACGTCAAATTTCCTTCCTGTAGAGGTCGTTTGAGCTCATCAATAGGATTTGAGCTAAAATGATGATAATGGCTGCTTTAGTAGATAAAATACGTGATATGGTGAATGTGAAAATAATAAACGTAAAAGCATAAATATATTCCACTATAAAAGAACCTACAAGCTGAAACAATAATGGTGGTGATTTTAAATACCCATTAATAAATCGGCCATCCATTTATCAGCGTATCGACGTCCACAATTGGATGTAGGCGTTCCCATAAAGGGGATAAAGCCATAATTGACATAGCAGATTGGTGATTGAAGTATGCATTAGGTATTTCCCAGAAGGGGTGATCTTGTAGATACAGTGTCACTATAAGTGTTTGATAAATATTGGTAGCCTCTTTATCTGTGTGGTGACGGAGTAAGAATACAATTCACCATTTTTTTTTGGTGGAGTATGGATGCGTCCCGCCCCGCCAAATCGGTCCGGGGTGACGGAAAGGCGGCGCGTGACCCCATAGACCCACCGTAAAAACTCCTTTCTCTTCGCCGTGCGAGCTGGCCATCGGTACCCGATTTTTGTCTTCAGTGGCCCGCCCGGCGGTTTACCCTCGCGGGTTCCTCTCGTCGACGCCCCGAAGATTGTCGGGGCGTCGCCCTCACGCGGTGGCCTCACGTCGGGTGACCGGACAATTCAGAATACAATTCACCATCCCCTATCTTACCCGTGGGTGATCGTAAGAGACGACTTAGAGATATAAAACGCATATAATATCTATGCAAGAGAAGGGAAACTCTAAACAAAACCCTATACCGTCACAAAACACGTCTAACCAGCGTGATATAGTAGGTCAATTTCCCTCCCATTACGATTACATGAGGAGGCTCGAGCCCAACAGTGGGACGTGTGTATGAGCTGAAATGATAGTACAAAAGATTGTACATGTTCTTTATCTACTTTTTAACCTTTATCTTCTTCCTTTTTATACTTAGAATATATTCAAAATTTTGTTTTTTCTTCTATCTGCCATATAATCTCTATTAAAGGGTTGTTCTGGAGTTTCGGAGTATATTAAAATACAAATAATGCAGTGAAAAAGTATGAATATTTTATATTCTATCTATGTAATAAAGATATGAACTGGATATAAAAAATTAGTGCGTCAGGGAATTGAATCAGGTCGGGGAATTAGTCCGTCACCCGCCGAGAGGCTGACCGCGAGGAATAGACCAACGTCCTCCCCGAGGGGGGGATGTCGCTCAAGAAGAGCGTACCCCTCAGGGGGTATTCCTTCCGTCAGGCTAGCCACTGACGACAAGTTCACGCTGCTCCGGTGGCCGGTCCAACGACGAAGGCGAGGTTCACGGGTAGGTTACGGGTGTGCGTGCTTACGCCCCTCTGTCGTCCCGGACGGAGTAGTGCGAGAAGCGGGCCGACCGTAGCCCACAACCAAAAAAAAAAAAAAAGAAAAAAAAGTGAGTTGAGCGTACAGCGTGCGTTGACTAGCTTCTGGCCGCAGCTTCGCCCGCATAAAGAGCAACATTGCCAAAGTGGAAATATCGTCACAAGGGAAACACATTACCTAGATAAAAATCTTATATATTAATCCAAGAAATGTTTTATCTATGTGTAAATTTTCAACTAAATCTATTCAATAGTTTAGGCGTGACTGCGTAATAAACATTCAAATATCCAAAAATCTTTACAAACTTTCACATTTATAACATTAGTAGGAAATACGATGGCAGTACCTAAATTTACTTTCGTATTCTAATTACATTTTTTTTTTTTTTTTTTTTTTTTTATTGCCTGAAATCACCGATAAAACGAAGTTTTTTTTTTTAAAAATAAAACCTAGTTAGATCAATTTATCACCCTGAAAATTTTCTAGATTACTAAATTTCATTGAAATCTTTGGAGAGTGCCGAGATATATTGCTCTTAAAATGTTTGTTTCTCTCTCGTAGTCGATTATTTTACTATTTTATATTCATCTTAAGATAAGAAAGAAAGAAAGAAGAAAGAAATATATTTATTGCAACGGACATACAAAAATGGATATAAATAAAATCGGCCAAGTGCGAGTTGTAATCGCGCACGAAGGGTTCCGTAAAACTAAAAAAAAAAATAAGTTTGTTGTATGGGAGCCTCCCTTAAATATTTATTTTATTTTATTTTTAGTATTTGTTGTTGTAGCGGCAATAGAAATACATTTGTGAAAATTTCAACTGCCTAACTATCACCGTTCTTGAGATACAGCCTGGTGACAGACGGACGGATGAACGGACGGACAGCGAAGTCTCGGTAATAGGGTCCCGTTTTTACCCTTTGCGACGGAACCCTAAAAAGTAACAATATAAATGAGATACTGCCCGTTACAAAACGCCTCCATCTCAGCATGTTGAAGGTTAAAAATACCGGCACTGATCTTCCATGGAAGCACATTTTTGACGTCACGGATAACAGATAACAGCATAGTACTTATATTTGCGCTGAGTAAGCTCCGCGCGCGGGGCCCTCCCCTCACCGAGACTCTCCAGCCCGGCCTCCTCACCAGGGTCGTCGAGGATCTGTTCCCGCGACGGGCGGAACACACGCCCCCGGTCATGGCTCCGCCAGACACCGACCGGGAGGCCGATGATGACAGTGTTCCGCCCATCACGGAACCCGAGATGGGGGCGGCGGTGGCGCGCATGCGCGGAAAATCCACCGCCCCTGGGCCCGACGGTGTTCCCAACCACGTGCTGGCCCTGGTCCTCGACCACCTGGGTCTACGCCTCAGGGGGCTGTTTGACGCGTGCTTAGCGTCGGGGCGGTTCCCTGGGTGTTGGAAGGAGGGGAGGCTGGTGCTCCTGCCGAAGCCGGGACGGTCACCAGAGTCGGCCTCGGCCTACAGGCCCATCGTGCTGCTCGACGATGCGGGCAAGCTATTGGAGAGGGTGCTGGCTGCCCGCATCGAGCGGCACCTCGTCGACACGGGGCCCGATCTGTCGGATGCCCAGTTTGGGTTTAGGAGGGGTCGTTCGACGATCGCGGCTCTGTTGCGCCTGAGGGCCGTGGCGACTGAGGCCGTCACCGGCGGGGGAGTGCTGTTGGTGGTGTCCCTGGACATCGCCAACGCATTCAATAGTCTGCCATTTAGCTGCGTCAGGGAGGCGCTCCGATATCACGGAGTGCCAGTTTACCTGAGGCGGCTAGTGGCGGACTATTTGGAGGGGCGCAGCGTCCTCTACACCAACCGAGTAGGGGACGTTGTGCGAACGCCCATGACGTGCGGTGTTCCGCAGGGGTCGGTCCTCGGACCCACCCTGTGGAACATCGGCTACGACTGGGCGTTGAGGGGGAGCCTCCCGCCCGGGCTGGGCGTGATATGTTACGCCGACGACACGCTCGTCACAGCCCGTGGTGGGACGCTGGAGGAGGCGGCAAGCCTGGCGACTCTCGGCACCGAGGAGATCGTCAGGCGGATCGGGGCGCTGGGGTTGAGGGTGGCCCTGGACAAGACGGAGGCTCTCTTGTTCCATGGGCCCCGCATAAGTCCTCCCATCGGCGTCTCGATCACCGTCAATTCGGTTGATATCAGCATCCGGGCCCATATGAGGTATTTGGGCCTGGTGCTCGACGGGCGATGGTGGTTCCGGGAGCATTTCCGCAGACTCGCTCCACGGCTCGTCGGCGCGGCGTCCGCCCTATCATGGCTTATGCCGAATGTGGGCGGACCGAGCGCTACCTGCCGACAGCTGTACGCAGGGGTCATCAGGTCGATGGCCCTGTACGGCGCACCGGTGTGGGCGGGATCCCTGACCGTCCGACTCAGGGCTCTTCTGTGGCGACCACAGAGGGCCATGGCGGTCAGGGCCATACGCGGGTACCGCACGGTGTCGACGGAGGCAGCGTGTCTATTAGCCGGGACCCCTCCATGGGACCTGGAAGCGGAAATGCTCGCCGGTTTGTATCGGCGGATGTTGGGGGTGCGAGCGGAGGGCGGTGTGGTCTCGTTGAGGGAGCACACCGCCTGGCGCGTCGACGCCCGCCGCGACATCATTGCCCGTTGGGCAGTCCGGCTGGAGAGGCCTCGGTTCGGTGTGCGGACCGTGGAGGCCTTCCGGCCGGTGCTGATGCAGTGGCTAAATCGGCGGCACGGGGTGCTCTCCTTCCGACTGGTGCAGGTTTTGACGGGGCATGGATGCTTCGCCAAATACCTGCACACGGTCGTAAGGAGGGAGAGTACACCGTCCTGCCACCACTGCGATTGCGACGAGGACACGGCGCAGCATACGCTCGAGGTTTGTGCCGCTTGGGCAGGGCAGCGTCGTGAACTCGTCACAATCATCGGTGCTGACCTGACGCTGCCGACCATCGCCAGGGCGATGCTCGACAGCGTCAGGAACTGGGACGCGGTCGCATCCTTCTGCGAGGCAGTAGTCTCGCGGAAGGAGGCGGCGGAGCGCGTGCGCGAGGAGCGTCTCCTCGACGAAGCGAGCCGCCGCCGGCGACTGGGGCGGCGCAGGCGCGATTACCTGCGCCTGATGCCGCCCTAGCCGAGGCCGCGGGTGACTGGATCGGGGATTTAATCCGTCACCCGCCGAGAGGCCGACCGCGTGAGGAAAGACCGACATCCTACCCGAGGGGGGGACGTCGGTCGAGGAGAAGGTACTCCTCAGGGGTATTCCGTCGGGCCAACCACTGACGTCAAGTCACTCTGCTCCGGTGGTTGGCCCAACGACGAAGGCGACGTCACGGGTGGGTTACGGGTGTGCATGCTTACGCCCCTCTGTCACCCCGGACGGAGTGGTGCGAGGAGTGTGCCGAACGTAACCCACCCCCAAAAAAAAAAAAAAAAAAAAAAAAAAATAGTACTTATATTTATAATCCTAAACATTCAAACATAATCCTTCAGTTCGTTTTATGACTCACATGGGCGAGTAAGATGTAACGACTTCCTTTATTCTTAATCTATCACCACACTGGATAATTTCATAATAAAGAACCACATTTTATTCAAATTCTAATTAACATAAAGTTATATTTTTTTTCTTATTCTCTCATTTAGAAGTAGTTTGAAAAGAAAAATATTTTAGATTTGAAGGCAAGTAGATCACAGCGCTTTAGTATTTCCATTTACTAGGATAGCAGCGGAGAGTAGGATTTGTGCTAAGCTGACTGCGATGGCACCATCTGTCTAGTCGCTACAATACTCGACGGATGTTTTGTCTTGAGTGGATTTCTTTTACTGTGTAATTTACTAATATAAATATTTTATTGTATTAACCTTTTTTAGACGAGACTAAAGGGTAATTGAATGCGTTTAGAACGGAAACGCATTACGGCATTTAGTTCATAAAATATCAACACCAAGTGCATACTTTCACGAGATGGTCATGTGAATTTATTTAAAACTTATATTTGTAATACGTTATCTAGTAAAAATCTGCACACTTCACCGCAAAAGTAACTTTCAGAAAAATAAACATCGATCTGTTGGTTAATCCTAATAAACATTATACTTTCCACAAAAAAATAGGTAGTGATTCCAAACTGAGTAAATAGATGAAAATAAACGATAAGAACACATTTTATTATGATTCAAATAAGTTGCACTGCTCTCCTAATGGTGGTCACTAAGTGGTCCCTAAATGCAGGCCTCATAAACAAGCTCAAAAACGCTCAGCGTGCTATGGAGCGGGCTATACTCGGGATTTTTCTGCGTGATAGAATCCGTAATACGGCAATCCGCAGAAGAACGGGTGTAACCGACATAGCACGAAGAATTAGCACGCTGAAGTGGCAATGGGCAGGCCACATCGCTCGAAGAACCGACAACCGCTGAAAAAAAAGGTTCTAGAGTGGCGACCACGTACTAGACGACGCAGTATAGGATGCCAACTAGAAGGACAGGCGACCTGGAGAAGGTTGCTGGGCATCGTTGGATGCAGGCGGCACAGGACCGCACTCTGTGGTGTAACATGGGGGAGGCCAACGTCCAGCAGTGGATGGCGATAGACTGAAATGAAAATGGATGGTCTCCTAATAAGATTTATTAAATAAAAACATCATTATAAGCCCAAACAATAGTTTAATTTATGTGTTACGGTAATTTATTGCTTGCAATGCATGCAATAGTAGAATAAGTAATAAGACTTTATGTGAACGATAAAGTTTAAATGCTACTAAGTCGTGATTTTATCTCGCTTAACGTGTTAAAGGATGGGAAACCGTAATGTTTTTTAGAGTAAAATAAAAACCAGCTGTTACACAAATACTGAAACACATTTTTAATTTAGATTTTGTACTGTTAGGAAGAGATAAACTATACTTCTAGAGAAAAAGAGACTTATGGCTCAAGTATTTGTTATTTTTATTTTTAAATATCTGCATTCTGTACTAAGTACCTAATCCTTTTTATAAATACCCGACTACGAAACGAAAAATTATGTCACAAGCGGGGTTCGAACCTGCACCTACTGGGAATCCGGCCCAACCGTGCTGCCACTTACACCATCGTGAACTATTTTAGGACATGCAGATTTCGCTTCATATTATATCTTACGTCTTCAAGGTGACGTATGCCATCTATCAAACAATGTTTACACATTGTATAGACTTAATACTTCAAACTTTACAGTTAGAATTGTATTAAACGATGACACAACCTTGTTATTCAAATAACTGAAATTTTTAGCATTTAATATGCTTAATTATTTATAAATATAATTTTTTTCGTTTCGTATATCTTCTTAACCAGACGTTCGTTCGGCATTTTTTCCACATGTCCGAACATCGGAGATTTATATTATTATTTATATTATTTATTTAGATTGATTTATTACCCCCTAAATCCCCTGCAAACCCAATTACATGAAAATTGCTGGTGCCGTTTCTGAGATTCTGAAAATGTAGTCATCATTCTCCTACTCTTATTCCAATTATTTGGGATGGGATCGATACAATATGTAGTCTACATATTGTAAAAGTTATTGGCAATAGTTTTATAACCGGCCGCTTGCCAGACGTCAACTCACCTTGGGAATGTAACTATTGACCACAGGGCATCAGGTGGATTTCGCCCGGGTCGTTATAAGACTCTTAGTCGTGTTTTACGACATCCACGAACAAAGTAAGGGTCGGTAGTATTATTAGCCGCTACCACACAGCTAATTCTGAAAATGTAGTAATATATTATATAAATAAACAAAAATTTCTCGTTTAAAGATATTAAATTTAACAAAGCGTTTTTCCGTGTGGTGACGGAGTAAAAATACAATTCATCTTACCCGTGTCATATAAAACGCATATAGCATCTATGCAAGAGAGGCAAATCTCGAAACAAAATCCTATACCAACACGTTTGACCAGGATGGTGTAGTAGGTCAATTTCCCTCCTATTATGGGGGAGGATTGAGCTCGACAGTCGGACATATATGAGCTAAGATGATGTTGATAAAGAAAGCACTCTTAACAAATATCGGTAGAGTTTTTGGTTTTAGACGTGTAAATCTCATTACACCTGTCTATTAGTGAAGGAGCCTACTAGTACCACTAGACTAGTCTACAACTTAAAATAATCAACTCGTCCAGGGCAGTATGTGGCATACTCTCGCAGAAAATTTACTTTAAAGAACTAATAATTTGTTTCCTTCGATGAGACAGATCTTGAGACCATAGCTTCATGCACGGTAGTAACTAATTACCATGAGGTCCAGCCACCACCGAAGACAACAAACAACAACACATTATCAAATTTATATAACTTTTAAATGACTTGGTAGATCTTAGTTCAAGCCAACACTAACTGACCACAATTGTGCCTGTTTTTTACCAAACTGCGCGCTTAGAAAGTTATATGTTTATTGGCCTATGTATGGCTGGGTATGGTGGTGTAACTCTAGGGATCAAACGCTTGCGCCGATTTTGATATTTTTTACATCTATCAATTTGTCTTAATCTTGCGAGTCTCGATGAAGACATGACGACGCGGAAAACTATTATTGGGCATTTTTAAGCTGGGTTATATACTCAATTAGTATATAACCCAACTCAAAGCGCAAATATATTGTAATCTCCATGTTCCGCATATAGAGATTTTAACAGTCGGGATTCATTATTGGGAAAATTTGATCTGGGTTATTTACTTAATAGGTACCTACCGAGTATTAAAATGTTCCATTGCATTAGAATCTATTTGGTCTACACTACTGGACTTATTTCTTTTTAGTTAAAATTTAATGTGAATATATTTTTAAACAGTCATTATTTTTATTTTATTAAATATTGTTTTTAGAGAAAATAGGATACATTAGAATAAAGTTTGTTTATTATGGCAAAAGAACACAATACATGCACAAATCATAGTTTTAGAAATAATTAATAAAATAATACAAATTAAACACATAAATAAATATATAAATATAACAATAAAACAAAACAAAAAATATAAGAAAAGATACAAATAAAATTACAAATAAAACTTTTATAATGTACTATCACTACATATTACACGACAGTGTGATGCCCGCCCATAATTACAGTAATCTTCCAGTTTAAAGCATTTGTCAATCAATCAATCAATCAGTTTATTTATTGCGAATAGGGGTACATAGGATGTTACAGAAAATAATGGTCTCACCAACGGCATGCAATTATAATATAACAATAAGAAAAAATAAAAATATAATAATTATTAACAATCAATGAAATATAATCAAATAAATATAATCAAATAAAATGTCAAAATTAAATAATTTAAATTATAGTCTGTCATTAAAAAAATCTGTTAATGAATAATATTGTTTTTTGATACATAATTTCTTAAGGCTACATTTATAGTCATGCATATTAGAACAATCTCGAATTTGCTTTGGCAGGTGGTTATATATTTTTGGTGTCATCGCGTAAACGCTTTTTTGAACAAGCGTAGTCTTTGCATTTAATGAATACAGCTTATCACAACGACGTCGGCTTTCTATAAATTGAAATAAATTAACATTGGACTTAACAAACATACTAACTTTGTATATATACAATGATGATAATGTCATTAAATTTAACTGCCGAAAATGTGTTTTATAAGTATCTGTGCGGTTCAATTTACAGATTAATCGTAAGCACTTTTTTGAGCCATAAAAACGTCGTGATTTTTTGTAGCGTTACCCCAAAATATTTAACCCATATCTTAGTGTAGATGAAAATGTCTCTTAGACAGATAGTAGCCAGTAGCTTACAGTCGAAAACTGCACTATGTACTACTAACTTAGTATCACTTTTTATTCTAGCTACTCTTCTAATGAGAACATTGTTTGTCTTATTACTTATATTTTTCATATTATTTCTGGCCTGTACACTCTTAACAATAAAATTCGCACATAAAATATTAAATATATTTTTCTCTAGAAACAACACTATCTAGTTAACACGTTGTCCAGATCACATAACACATACATACATACATATCATCACGCCATATCCCTTGCAGGGTAGGCAGAGAGAACAGAGTGCCAGAGAACTCTATCTCTGCATACTTCACTCGCTTCCTCAACATTCATAATTCTCTTCATACACGCTCGCCGGTTTCGGAGACTCTTGACTCCACCTTCCTTCAGTACATGACCGATCTGGTCTAGGTAGGTTAGTCTCGGTCTCCCTCGGTACCTACATCCTTCCACTTTCGCATTGTATATCTTCTTAACCAGGCGTTCGTTCGGCATTCTTTCCACATGTCCGAACCATCGGAGCATTCCCTTTCGCATCTTTACACCAATACTCTCTTTCATACCTACTCGCTCTCTTACGTCGTCGTTACGAATGCGGTCGGTCAGCCTAACTCCACAGATTTTCCGCAGAGATCGCATTTCGACCGCATTAATTTTACTATCATACTCTTTTCTGCATACCCAACTCTCGCTTCCATACAGTAATGTTGGGACAAGCACTGCGTTATGTATTGCTACACGTGCCTTCTGGCTGAGGTGGTGGCTACCGAGAAGTTGTCCCAACGCTCCATTCACTCTATTTCCCGCATTCACTCTTCGCTCTATATCAGTGGTGTACCTTCCATTTCGGCTAAATCCACATCCAAGATATACAAATTCATCCACTTGCTCTAGTACATCATTACCTATTGTTACTCTTACATCTGTTCTGGTTTTATCTCTTACATATTGTCAATTTTACATATTTTTTTAAATTAACCACCGGCTTGGGAAGCCGCCACAAACTGAGAAGATCCGGCAAGAAACTCAGCGGGCTTGTCATTTTTTTTAATTATATGTTTTTATCAAAATTATTGGATACATCTTTAGTCTATATCTCTGGAGCTAACTCCAGTGATATAGACTAAACAACCTTCAACAACCTTCCGTACCAGTGCCTGGGGTTCAATGCAGGACAATACTTTATGCGATCCAAAAAGTGTTGTTCTGAGTCTGGGTGCAATTTGGCTGCATTAATTATATGTTTGTAAGGTCCACCACAATACAGGAATTATTTCCTTAGTGATTTGTGGTAAATTTAAAAAAAAAATAAAAAAAAGCTGTAATCGATATGTATGATAGAAAAAACAACTCTTTTATTATAATCTGTAGAACAGCATAGCCTATGATATTCTTAAGTTTTAGCGGGTAATGAAAAGTTTAATGTAGTGCTCTTGGATTATATTTAATATTTTAATATTTTAACGTGTTATATTAAGTAATTTTGATGGCATTTTATGTAATTTGATGCGCAGGAAGTACTGTACTCTACCTTCTCCTTTTTTTTTATTTGCGGTGGGCTGTGGACGTGGCCGCGCCCCGCCAAATCGGTCCGGGGTGACGAAAGAGGCGGCGCGCAACCCCATAGACCCACCCTGCAAGCACCTCTCTTCGCTGTGCGAGCGGGCCACCGGTATCCGATCTTTGTCTTCGGTGGCCCGCCCGGCGGTTTACCCTCGCGGGTTCCTCTCATGTCGACGCCCTGACAGCTTTCGCCGTCGGGGCGTCGCCCTCACGCGGTGGCCTAACGTCGGGTGTCCGGGCAATTCCCCGCGTCCGATCACCCGAAGCCTCGGTTAGGGGGGTATCAGGTGCAGATATTCGCGCCTGCGCCGCCCCGGCCGGTGACGGCGGCCCGAGTCACGGGAATCTTCCCGGACTCGTTCCGCCGCCTTCTTCTGCGAGATCTCAGCCTCGCAGAAGGCGGCGACCGCGTCCCAGTTCCTGACGCTGTCGAACATCGCTTTCGCGACAGCCGACAGCGCCAGGTCGGTACTGATAACAGCGATGAGGTCACGGCGCTGCCCGTCCCAGCTCGAACATACCTCGAGCGTATGTTGCGCCGTGTCCCATACTTGTACTCTACCTAGGTGTAGTGAATATGATTTAACAATGCCTTACATACGTTTTTCACCAAAATGCCAAAAAGATAACTTTAACAGTGCCGCACTGGCATGGCACTGTTGAAGGCGACGATTTGACTTACTCATGGACGATGACTTTAAATAAAGTTGATTTGACTTAAAGTTCTTAGTAACAAAGCTATTATATCAAAAAAAAAACATGATATACCTGTCGAACGTGATTAATCTTCATAACTTAATAACTTGAATATTCGTCCAAGGGCTTACAAACATGCCACCGAAGACAAAGATCGGGTACCAGTGGTCCGCTCGCACGGCGATAAGAGGAGAGTTCCATGGTGGGTCTGTGGGGGTCATGCGCCGCCTCTTCCGTCACCCCAGACTGACTTGGCGGGGCGAGACCACGTTCATAGTCCACCGCAACAAAAAAAGGCTTATAAACATATCATAATTACGCACACAACTTTGAAAGTCTAAATTCGATTCAGAGAATTATAATTTGACAAAAAATAAACTATATTCTAATAGACGATAACTTTTAGTCGAGATGGAAGGTACACCACTGATATAGAGCGAAGAGTGAATGCGGGAAATAGAGTGAACGGAGCGTTGGGGCAACTTCTCGGCAGCCACCACCTCAGCCAGAAGGCACGTGTAGCAATACATAACGCAGTGCTTGTCCCAACATTACTGTATGGAAGCGAGAGTTGGGTATGCAGAAAAGAGTATGATAGTAAAATTAATGCGGTCGAAATGCGATCTCTGCGGAAAATCTGTGGAGTTGGGCTGACCGACCGCATTCGCAACGACGACGTAAGAGAGCGAGTAGGTATGAAAGAGAGTATTGGTGTAAAGATGCGAAAGGGAATGCTCCGATGGTTCGGACATGTGGAAAGAATGCCGAACGAACGCCTGGTTAAGAAGATATACAATGCGAAAGTGGAAGGATGTAGGTACCGAGGGAGACCGAGACTAACCTACCTAGACCAGATCGGTCATGTACTGAAGGAAGGTGGAGTCAAGAGTCTCCGAAACCGGCGAGCGTGTATGAAGAGAATTATGAATGTTGAGGAAGCGAGTGAAGTATGCAGAGATAGAGTTCTCTGGCACTCTGTTCTCTCTGCCTACCCTGCAAGGGATATGGCGTGATGATATGTATGTATGTATGTACGATAACTTCATAAAAACCATTCAAACGATTTTATTGTACTTCAACATACTCAAAAACGTATAAAACTTATGACATTAATAAAAATATTATAGAACTCACAAAATACAACCAAAACTGATGAGAACATAATAAAAAAAAAAATGTAGATCTAAGAGAGACAAGGTCCGATTACAGGGAATGAGGGAATTTATGCGTCGTAAAAAAAAGAATAATAAATGAGTACCCACTCTCGATATTACGTCACTTCTGGTACAGGGTTACATCAGCAATAGAAATTTTATTGAACCTATCGAATGTACATGAAGTGAAATAACTGTATCTGTGGAAAGACTAAATCTATAGACTAGATAGAGTTTTGGGCGGGAAAAGAAAAGTATTATATGGTGGTCTTATATTATATTCAATATCTTAGTGTTTTAACGCGTTACATAACTTTAATGGCATTTTATGTAATGTGATGCGTAGAAAGTACTAAGATGTAGTGAATGTGATATAACAGTGCTTTACATATGTTTTCGATTTCCACCATCAAAATTCCTAGAAGATACCATGAACAATTTGGCCATAGCACTGTTGAAGATAATGATTGGTCAAATCGTATTGACAGACAATGACTTTAGATGAAGTATTAATTTATAAATTTGACTTAAAATTTCAGCAACCATGCTATATATAAGCTCCAAAAAAAATGGACTAGATCTGGAGGCCAGAGAGACTTGCTTGCTTGATATCCTTAGAACAAAGATCAAAATCGCGATATACTATATCCTTAGAACGAAGATCAAACTGCGAGAGAGCCGGAAGCCAAACTGGGTGGGTTTGGGGTTTGTATTGGTCGGCAGCGGCCTGACTTTATTCTTGGTATTGCAAAGGTCCATAGGCGGCAGTGACACTTACTATTAGATGTGCTGCTTGTTCGTTTGCCACCATTAGCTATAAAAAAAACCAACAGCATCACTACAGTGCTCGAATCTCATCCACAATAGGAGAGAAATTGATCTACTGTACCACGTTTGTCAAGTTTTATTTCCAGTTTTCCTTCTCTAGCACATATTTTATGTGCATATTAAATATAATACGGCATAAAAGTATTTTATGTCGTAAAGTCAAACGGGAAAGAAAATTTGGTTGTGAAATATATTTTTACTCCGTCACCAAATCCACAAAATATTATGGATATTAGAAGTTTTTATAGGATCATCACCATCATCATCTCAGCTCATATACGTCTCACCACTGGCTCGTGCATCCTCCATAATAACAGGGCAATTTGACCTACTATACCACACTGGTGAAACGGATTCGTATCTATAAGGATTTATTTCTTTGCTTCCTTCTCTTGCATACGTCTCCTTAAGGAAGTAAAATATAATACGATGCGCGAATTGAATTACAATAGTTCACGGTGGTAGAAGTGGTAGCACGATTGGAACGGATTTTCAATAGGTTTGGGTTGGAATCCCACTTGTGACAATCATTTTTCGCTCGTAATCGGGTTTTTATAAATACTAATAATATTAGAACAAGTATGGGATGTGAGCAGATAACAGGACAATAAAGAACCTCGAAATGAAATTGTATACCCGTTACACTGTCGTGGATTGCAAATCAAATTTACAGACATTTTGGAGAAGACGTACTCATAAGGTTGTGTCATCGTTTAACACAATTCTAACTGCAAAGTTTGAAGTATTAAGCCCATACAATGTGTAAACATTGTCGGGTAAATGGCGCACGTCTCCTTAAAGACGTAAATATGATATGAAGCGAGATTTGAATGTCCTACAATAGTTCACAGTGGTGTAAGTGGCAGCAAGATTGGGCCGGACTCCCAATAGGTGTGGGTTCAAATCCCACTTGTGACATCATTTTTCGCTTCGTAATCGGGTTTTTATAAATAATTAAGCATATTAAATGCTAAATTTCAGTAATTTGAAGACATACCCTCTTTAGGCATGTCACAATTGTATAATGAGGAGAAATAATGTACAACTGAACCGAATTAATATTTTTCATCTTGGTTTAAAATTTGCAAGACAATCATCGCCATATATAAATAAATATTCCCACCATCAATTTTAAAAATCAATTAACATTCATTTCTATACACCGCACTGAAATTTAGAATTCATAAATATAAATGAAGAAAAAAATAACCAACATGTTAATATTATGTTAAAAAAAATATATATATATATATATACATCAAAAGTTTTCTAATATGCAAATAAAACTCATCAACACATATGTGCGTGTGTGATGCAAATCATGGTAAGGCGACCTAAAATTTATTTTTATGGAAACACGTAAATTACGGGACACGAGTAAAGTCAGGATACATAAACATTTCTATTACGTACGGTACTCTAAATATCAGGAGAGTATCATTTTTTAACCTAACCAGTACATGTGTATTCATATATACACAGGTTCAACAACAATTTACAAGTCTAATGCACGTTCTTAATAAAAATATATGATTATTTTTAATGTTTATACGAGTATTACAAATAATGTGTAAACATTGTCGGGTAGATGGCACACGTCTCCTTTAAAGACGAAAATGTAATACGAGCCGCAATTTGAATCATACGACAACTCACACATGTCTAACTGGTAGGACGATTGGAACGGATTTCTAATAGGTGTGGGTTGGAGTAATTTTTAATTTCCCGTTCGACCATCCCTCTAAATAAAGACATAGTGATATAATCACCACGCTTGGCAAATCAGTTGGTAATTGCAATGAAGTGTTATACGTTATACAGACGAGAACTGCTGCTCACCTTCTTCGCCAAACGCAATACAAATTAATGCATATTATACCTTATTCAGAGTCATAAATTCCATATAAACTGTTATCGGACTTAGATAAGAAAATTAAAATTACCTAATACATACGGCGTAATGAAAGGATACCTACTCGGTTGGATCACAGGTTAATGAACTAATATTTACAAACGGTGTTCTATTTGGTTTCAATATTTATGATAAAAAGTTTGTTAGAAAATATTTTTTTTTTTTAAATTTGCGTGTGATGAATTTTTAGATAGTTTCAAAATACTCCAATACACCCGTATTGTCGGTGTTTTCATTTATAGTCGTATTGTCATCTCCACCTTGATTATATTAATTTGTGATTTTACATTATATTGCACTGTTGTCATCAAATTTGAAACTCAGTAAGATAATCCATAAACAGGCGTTATATCAAGTGTCTGTCAGCTGATGCCAGATTGTAAATCTTGTCAATTGATCACTGAGCTTGCATTAACATCATTATACCCATTGGACAGTGATTTAACAAAACATTAAACGAGAAAATCGTACTGTTAACTAATTACAGTTGTACAGAAGTTGTTAATCTATTATTATATTAGCTTATATACATCCCACTGCTGGGCTCAAGCTTTCTCTGCCCATAGTGGGAGAGAAGTTGTTACTACACCACGTTGGTCAGACGGATTAGTAAAGGCTTTTATTTCGAGTTTATTTTCTTGAAAACTTTGGATTGCGACCAGCTGTTGAGCACAATCACCTTTATATAAGACCGAAATTACTCCATTGTAATACCCAGCTAAACTTTTTTTTTAAGGAAATAATCCTTGTATTGCGGGGACTTTACAAACACGCAATTAACACAGACAAATTACACTCGGACTCAGAACAACACTTTATGGATCGCACAAAGTATTGCCCTGCTTGGGAATCGAACCCATGGCATTGATACGGAAGTTCAGTATTTTAACCACTACGCCATCTGTGCAGTCAAAACTATACGTATTGGATTTATTACAGGTATTTTATTTCTTGCATCGATGTTATCTGATTGGTTAGTAGTTCTGATGATAAAAATAGTTACTTTTTAAATACTTACTTCATCATCATCATTCTCCTACTCTTATCCCATTTACTTGGGGTCGATACAATATATACTCTTCCTTCTTAGCACATATTGTAGAAGTTATTGGCAATAGTTTTATGACCAGCTGCCTGCCAGACGTCAACCCTTCATGGGAATGCAATTGTTGACCAAACGGCATCAGATGGAGTCGGCCCAGGTCGTTATAAAAGCTCTTAGTCGTCTTTTACGATATCCACGAGCGAAGTAAGGGCTGGTAGTATTCGTAGCCGCTACCACGCAACTAAATACTTACTTCATCATAGACACAAATTGAGTCCAGCTAAATTCACTGTTCTCAAATAACATCAGACAAATTAATTTTCATCAATTCCAAAACCATTAATGCGCGGTAATAAATCCTTCAAGTCACTGAGAAAATGTTTAAAACGATTTTACCAACACAAATTCTATTCCTCACATAAATCTAATGGACAAAGACAAATGTTTAACGGGAGACCTCATACCACGGTCTATCAAATACACGTTTTTTTCTCATTAAATCCAACCATAGAGAATGAATTTGAGCAAAGTTGGCAATTTAGATGAAGTTTTTGATAAGTTATTAGAGGACAATAATGAAGGTGGAACTTTATTCGTTTACTTGGCACTTAGCGAGCTAACGTAACTTGATAATTTGATAACATTATTTGACGCTCGTAAATGTTCTTCTGTTTCTTCTAATTCAGATAAGTTTGGATTTGAGTGCAAGGTATGTATTAGCGGCTACAAATACTACCAACCCTTACTTTGCTAATGGATGTCGAAAAGGCGACTGACAGCTTTATATAGATCTAGGCCAATTTCACCTGATACCGTTTGGTTAACAATTACATTCCCAAGGAGGGTTGACTTCGGGCAGGCTGCCGATCATAAAACTGTTGCCAATAACTTTAGCAACTTTTACAATAAATATGTAACTGTGTCGACCCCAAGTAATTGGGATAAGAGCAGGCGAATGATGATGATTTGATCGCAAAGACCTTTTACACAGAAATTTTACCTTATCTAGTATTCATGAGTTGATGATTGGTAAGGAGTTGTTTCAAATTTCACTTTTCTTGCGATGTTATAATTTTCTTACATCTTAGTCCTTATTATATATATATATATATATATATATATATATATATATATATATATATATATATATATATATATATATATATACATTTTTATTGATGATGTAGGTACCAGGGGAGACCGCGACTAACCTACCTAGACCAGGAAGGTGGAGTCAAGAGTCTCCGAAACCGGCGAGCTTGTATGAAGAGAATTATGAATGTTGAGGAAGCGAGTGAAGTATGCAAGGATAGAGTTCTCTGGCACTTTGTTCTCTCTGCCTTCCCTGCAAGGGTTATGGCGTGATGATATGTATGTATGTTTGCATTATTTATTGATTCATTTATTTATTGGATTTCCATTCATTCTTAAGACCATTATATTATTTCTTAATAAACTCACAACTATATATTAAATACAACAATATTTATCAAAATCGAAAAATATCTCGATTACGTGTTTAATGCGAGTACGTCATTTTTTTTTAAAGATTAAGCGCGTTTCAGTTGTGGACCTTTTAATTTTCAAAATGTATACGTCGTGTTTAATATTGTTTTCAGGCTTCATTGAATAAACATCTTTACCCTTTATATTCATATGCAAATGTCTATTCACATCCAACAGAGTAATTTTCATTTTCACATGTCTATTAATTAAATATCCAACAAAATAACAATCTGCTGATGATCTAATCAACAACGCCTACATAATAAACGTCGAATCGACTAACTTCTACACCTTGAAATTCATAAAAGTTACTTTGAACCTTACCTTTAAATATACAAGGTGGGAATTTTAATGATATTAAACAAGATCTTTTATGTGCTACCTACGGCTGTAAAGACTCAGTAACGAGGTTCGTAAAGAGTCCACTTCGATTAAAGTGAAAGTAATAAATGGCCTTCCTAAGTTCCGATTAAGGTTTTAAAACGTCATGTTACAATTGTAACGTTATTGGATAGAAACGCCTGCTTTTATGGGTAATATTTTTTAATTTGCCTCAGACTTTATGGTTATGGGTGCACGGGTAATGAGGGAAATGGTTTTCAATGAAGGTTGCTTAATCTTATATTATATGAATATTGCACGTTAAAGGGAGCAATTAAATCTATAATTTTAACTGACTTCAGAAAAGAGAATATTTTACAATGAAAAAGTCCCCTTTTTTTCATTATTTTAAATCTGTTGGATCTGGATTAATTTCCTATTCAATAAAAACCAGTTATGTTGATTCACATGTAGTAGAATACAAACCACTAATCTCATCACGTAGATATCCTTAGCGATGACAAATAAACTTAAATATCTGGATGACCGAGCTTTTGCTCAGTATTTTCTTTTTAAGTGTGTTTTGAAGATATATTTAATTATAATAAAAATAATTAATTGAATAAAAATTAAAAAGTCAAAAAAGTAATAAAAAAAGAAACAGGATCAAAACCGGCCTCGATTAGACTGCTTGATTAACGAATTGAGGTGTCTTAATGAGAGCGTCAAAATTTGCCCTCATATTTTAATAGTTGTCAGCCAATGCAAAATTATATTTTTTCATTGCCTGAAAATATTAACAAAACAATATTGTCTACAAATAAAACTTAGCTAGATCGATTAGTCGTCCCCGAAACCCCCTGAATGCTAAGTTTTCAAGAATTTTTTTGGTGCCGTTTCCGAGATTTATAAAATAATATATACATAAAATAATTGCTCGTTTAAAGATTAAAAACTTAATACGACTGACTGCCTGAGAATAATGAACGAAGAAAAGTCAAAATAAAACCTCTTAATGATTCATTTAGACAAAGTAGTAAAGAAAATCAAGGATAATAGTGGTAGCCGCGGGCCGGTCCGTCCGGGGTAGTACCACACTCTCGCAGAAGATCGACGTCTGAGTAATGGCAATGTGCTATTGCGCTTCGTTCGGTGAGCGAGAGAGACGAAAGTGCAACTGGGTAGGTTTGGGAATTTTATTGGAAGGCAGCGGCCTAAGCCACCAAGGGTATACTTGGTATTGCAAAGGTCTATGGGCGGCAGTAGCACTTATCATCAGGTGAGCTGCTTGCTTTTTTGCCACCATAAGCAATAAAAAATAAAAAAAATCCATTGTAGTGATGACTCTAGCTCAATATTACAACGTGCATGAATACAAATGTGTAGGATAAAACAGTATCTTCTTAATTTATAGATCTTCTAAAAATATATTATTGAGTTATTCATATAACTTCAGTTTTTTTATAGTATTTTGTAGCAATACGGAGAATAAAAGTAAGGTGAAATGATTAAAAAGCTGGACCTTGCTTCATGAAACAAACAAATATTTATAGGGACGCGCATGCACCTACATCTAAAGTCGTCTTAAGCAAAAGCATGGGTAGTCAAACCGACGATTAGTAGGCTCTCTACAGTGAGATGGAGACCGGGTGGTATCTATCTCCACGGTCACAATAAACGAAAGGATGAACCAACAAGCAGACCACTGAAATAAAGGCTTCAGCTTAATAAGTACAGAGAGGAACAACACTGATTTGTAGAGCCTTACTCCACCCTTGTTTGGGCATCATGAAGTTGGACCATTATCATCATCTCAGCTCATATATCTCCTACAGCTAGGTTCAAGCTTCCTCTACTATAGGAGGGTACTTACCCTCGTGGTATGGTAAGTCTATTGACCACGCTGGTCAGACGAATTGACAAGTTTTCCTTCTCTTGCATAGATAATAAATGCTTTTACGATATACCTTTTTAAACTGTGAACTATGGATGCGTCTCGCCCCCCCAAATTGGTCCGGGGTGACGGAAGAGGCGGCGCGTAACCCCATAGACCCACCGTGCAACTCCTCTCTTCGCCGAGCGAGCGGGCCACCGGTACCCGATCTTCGTCTTCGGTGGTACGATATACCATGGGTATGATAGAAGTCGGTGAATTGTATTCTTACTCCATACAGAATTCCCAGAATGAATGGACCCGTACCATAGCCAATTCAAAACCGGCAAAGGCTGTTTAGAAAAATGAATCCAAAAACTCTATACATAAAGTTGTTTTTTTATTTGCTTACAGTTAGCACAGCCGCGTATTCAAATACATCAGCTGTCAACAACAAAGGAGCAATAAAACAAAGTATTTTTTTTTATTATTCCCTTTACCTACTTTTTTCATCAAAGCCAAGCCATATTTCGTTGGAGCGGACCATTGATTGGCTGTCAACTCCAAAATACAATACATCGCGACCAACAACAAGTATTGAAAGTTCTTTATTGTATCGACACGTGAAAGAGCATACGTTGATATTATATAAGTGAACAATCTATGGAAAGGTAGAATGTAGTATAGACCGTGACATTTATATTGTCTTACAAAAAGAAGTGCCATAAAAGTATCCGACCAAAGAAACATATCTAACATATTTAATTGTTCAATAGTGGTAGTAATAAAAAAATAACAAAATAAAATAAATTAATAAAAAAATAACAAAATAAAATAAATTATTTTGTAACAATCTGTATATAATGTTTACATTTTAAACAAAAGAAATCATACGGCATTCCACATAATAATGATTGGCTAACGTAATTACGTTTGCCAATCACAGCTACGAAGTCAACGTGGACTGCTATTTCAAAACGTACCTACGCCTAGGTAGTACCTACACAGTACGTAGGTTATGTCGAGTAGGTAGCCTACCGCTCGCTACATACTGTTCTCTTACTATTTTAATTAGTACATACATACATATCATCACGCCATATTCCTTGCAGGGTAGGCAGAGAGAACAGAGTGCCAGAGAACTCTATCTCTGCATACTTCACTCGCTTCCTCAACATTCATAATTCTCTTCATACACGCTCGCCGGTTTCGGAGACTCTTGACTCCACCTTCCTTCAGTGCATGACCGATCTGGTCTAGGTAGATTAGTCTCGGTCTCCCCCGGTACCTATATCCTTCTACTTTCGCATTGTATATCTTCTTAACCAGACGTTCGTTCGGCATTCTTTCCACATGTCCGAACCATCGGAGCATTCCCTTTCGCATCTTTACACCAATACTCTCTTTCATACCTACTCGCTCTCTTACGTCATCGTTACGAATGCGGTCGGTCAGCCTATTTTAATTAGTAATTATTTATAATAATTTTTAGTGAAAAATATTCCAGTAAATATTTTTTTTAACCTTTTAATTGTACGAAGGAATAGTAGGATACGTTAACTGAACTGCTTTTGTAAGACGATATAAATGTCACCGTGTATAAGGAAATAATATAGTGATGGCTTAGTGGTATATTAATGTTACCATTTCCGTGTGGTGACGGAGTAACAATACAATTCACCACTCCCTATCTTACCCGTGGGTGATAGTAAGAGACGACTTAGTGATATAAAACGCATATCAACATCTATGCAAGAAAAGGAAAATTCGAAACAAAACCCTATACCAACACGTCTGATCAGCGTGGTATAATTTAATTTCCCTCTCATTATGGAGGAGGCTCGAGCCCAACAGTGAGACATATGTGAACTGAGATGATGGTGAGATAATGAGATGAATGTTATCGTTTGTGAAATTCAGAAATAAATTATTTTCAGTCTGTTATTGGCGGACATAATGTCAATTATTGTACTTTTTTAATTGCCTTTGGTGGTCGATGAGCCCGCTAGTCCATCAAAACTTGTAGCTAGCATGGACCTCTGCATACCAGGGCCATAGCCAGATTGCTGCTTACCATCATCATACTCTTCTTATCCTTTAAATGGAATACAAGAACAAAATCTGTCATCTCACCTTCCTTAATAAATACTAAGCGGAAGTGAGCTTAACATCAATGCTAGATGCCAATCTGGAGTGCGTTATTTTACGCCAATTTCTTCTGTGATTGTTGAGAAATAATGGTTTCTGATGTTTATGCGAGGTATTACGTATTATTATTATTATTTATCACATTTGAAATAAAACTACTTTTATGGATTCTCACGTTTGTACTATATTTGATTTTTAATTGCCCGACGTTTCGAATACTTTACAGTGATCATGGTCACGGGAGGACTAAGGTGTCTTACGTCCAAAAGCCGTTGAGAAAGTACACATCCAAGAGTGGGACGTATTCCACTTATTCATTGGCTTACCATCGTCCATTATAGGGGGTAGATCCATAAAGCAGTGATTATACCTTAATCGCCAGTTTTAGTAGGCGTTTTATGACTAATGCTATCATATCGCTAGTCCGCAAAAAAAGTGACAACTGTAAAAATTGCAATTTTCATAATGAAAATTGAAATTTTTATTCACATTTAAATTTTTGATAGTGATTTGATAGCGGGGTTTTTTATTGCAAGCTGTCCCTATCAACTCTTCGTCGTCATTCTTACGGAAATAATGCAGACGTTCATGCAATTGTATGTTCCGGAAGCAGAAAAAAAGGCAATCCTTATTTTGACCATTCTCAAAATTTTGACGCTTTTCTAGCGGGGCAACGTTATAAATGTACAAGAGCTGTAAATCTTCGATCGATTCATTAACTTATTTATATCTAATTCAAATGTAATCCTACCTCAATATCTCGAAGAATTTCTTTCGCAATGGGAGGAGCATTGACCTGATATACCACGCTGTTCAGATGATTTAATATAGGATTTTATTTCGAGGTTTCCTCCTCTTGCAGTGATTTTATCTGCATATTATTTATATCAAAAATATCTGCATATTATGTAAAAAACTAGTAAATTATATTCTTACTCCATCCATTTGGAGTTTAGGTAAGTTGTCCTTCTGTTGGTTAAATGTCACCTGCATATTATATCTCTTAGTCGTTTTTTTTAGACAGATAAGAAAAGATGAAATAAGTCACGTTTTCTTGTTAATCAGTAAAAATACGAATTATCACTGCATTACCATACGGAAAACTATCCAGTCTAAACTAGGAAATGGCAATAAATACTGTCGTAATTAATATATTTAGCAATGGTTTTGCACAAGTGTTTCCTGAAGAGCGTTGCTACCCATTCCCCTCGTGCTCTCTTAATCGGCTTTTAAACTTCCACTTTAAATTAAGGAACGGTGGTAAATTGAATTATTAAATTGTCAATCCATGAGATATTTATTGCACAGTAACGTAATAGTTAAGATACCGACCTTTTGCGCTTGTGCCGTGGGTTCGATTCTCACACAGGACAATATTTTGTGCGAGCCACAAAGTGTTATTCTGATTCTGGCTGTAAATTATTTGCGTTCATTATATGTTTGTAAGGTCCCCCACAATACAAGGATTATTTCTTTAGTGCATTAAAAAAAAAAAACAATTACATATATAATTTTAAAAAAAAGAACCTTTGCATGACATCACTTTTCCATAAAGCAAACATAACATTATAATAATTAAATAAGCACGTTTTGTTACCTGAACTATCCAACACAAAGATGAACGGTGTATCCCAATTTAGCGTTCCACTAATTAGTACCTAATTGTGTATTTTGTACCACGAAAACAAAGACTTTATAACCACCGAGCTCCGTATCCTTTTGCCCCTTTTGTCTATTCAACGTCTTTAGGGCAAAAGCAGGAAATTAAAAAGAAAACTCGTTGTTAAATATTTTGACGTATTTTTTGGCGGATAATATGAAAATATCATTCCTCGCCTATTAAAAACTACGAGTTAAGAATGCTATATGTCATCAACCACCATAAAAATCGCCATTGCACCTACTAAAGGGTAAGCGGCAAATGGCATAAGCTGCGCCATACCTTTTCATACATTAGCTATTGTAAAAAAAAACTATTGTCGCATGAGCCGCGCGCGACAGTCGTAAGCGTTTAAACGCGAGCGGCCACGTTTAAACGCGATGCACAGAAATGAACCTTAAGCCCGATATTTTTTTTTTGTACGGTATGTTGTGGACACAAAAAGAAAAAGTGTAACAATTATATCATTATCCCCCTTATTATGAGCCCTATACTAGTAGTAGTAGTATAGACTACAATAGTAGATATTTGTGGGCTGATAGTGATGATTAAGCTTAGAATAAGACCAATATCTACTAATATTTATTTATCAACTTCCTCTATGGTCTGAATTAAAATCAAAAGCACACCTCATTTTTTTAGCAATTATTCACATCATCATCGTCTCAGCTCATATATATGTTGCTGTTGGTCTCGAGTCTCATCCATAATGGAAGGGAAATTGACCTACTACATCGCCCTGGTCAGCGGTGTTTCTATAAGGTTTTATTTCCAGTTTATCTTCTCTTGCATAGAAGTTATATGCGTTTTATATCCATTAGCCGTCTCTTACCCACGAATAAGATAGCGGGTAGTGAATTGTATTCTTACTCCGACACCACACGAAAAGTATATTTATTCATTGATTTATAAAATATTTAATGCTATTATTACTCTCAAAATTAAATGTGACTGCAAGAAATAGTTTCTAAAGAATAGAGTAAGTGCAAACCTCGCTCCAGAAATAGATAGACGAATTTAACATTGCACATAAAACCTTGTGTCAGAATTATACATACATACATACATATCATCACGCCATATCCCTTGCAGGGTAGGCAGAGAGAACAGAGTGCCAGAGAACTCTATCCTTGCATACTTCACTCGCTTCCTCAACATTCATAATTCTCTTCATACACGCTCGCCGGTTTCGGAGACTCTTGACTCCACCTTCCTTCAGTACATGACCGATCTGGTCTAGGTAGGTGAGTCTCGGTCTCCCCCGGTACCTACATCCTTCCACTTTCGCATTGTATATCTTCTTAACCAGACTAAGGTGGAGATGGAAGATAGACTCTTCTTAACCAACTTATATCTTCTTAACCTTATCTTCTTAAACAAATAAATAAATAAATAAAATAAAATAAAAAGCCTTTTTATTTCCAGCAATTTTTTACATTTCTTAAAGTCTATGTATGTGTTAGTTTTAATTAGTTTATTTCTATGTTATTTATTGTTTCCTTATATAGGTTTATCTTATGTATTATAATCATAATATCTAATTTTATAGTTAGTTTTTACTTAATCTACCGGAACCCCAGAATGGGTGAAGGCCTCCTCCAGTGATGCCCATTTGGTTCTGTCTTTCGCTACTTGTTTCCAGTTTGGACCAGCTATTGCTTTAATGTCATCTTCCCATCTTGTAATAGGTCTACCTCTCATTCTTTTGCCTAGTGGCGCGTTCCAGAATGTTACTTTTTTGGTCCATCTATGATCTGTTAGCCGCGCAATATGCCCTGCCCACTTCCATCTTAAACAAATAGTGTTACATTAATTTTAATTTTTTATAAATATAAAATCAGCTGTATGTTTCACGGTTAAAAATTACATTAACACAACGACGCGAATTATCAAACAGTATCCATGTTGTTCGTTGGCTTATTAAAGTTAAGCGGGGGTTAATATTTAATCCGAGTTGCGCACAAATGCCGCTGGGGGCGTTAATGTATGCGGCGTCACGGCTTGCGTACTGTACGGATGGGATAAAAAGCATTATGTCACACTGAACTGTAATATGTTGATATTTTTAATATTTTAATACTAAAATATTATAATGTACTTTCCAACTGCTAGTTTCACTACACGGGTGGTGTAATGTTTGAGATATCGAAAATCAGGTTTCACAGGTTCAATTCTCACGCAAGACAATATTTTCTGCGATGCACAAAATGTTGTTCTAGGTTTGAGTAGGATTACCGGTGGCCCGCTCGCACGGCGAAGAAGAGGTGCTTGCAGGGTGGGTCAATGGGGTTGCGCGCCGCCTCTTCCGTCACCCCGGACTGATTTGGCGGGGTGCGACGTCCATAGCCCACTACAAAAAAAAAAGGTTTGAGTAGGATTTGTTTTTCTTTTATTTATAGGTTTTAAAATTCCTCCGCTATACAAGGATTAGATTCGTCTAGGTCTTTAAAAAACACTCACGTTCAATACGTATTTATTATATTTCAATCACGTTCAATCCTTTTATTTATGCCTATCAGTATTTGTATTAATGAATGGATAATAGTATTATAGATATGCATTGTAATTCATCCATACAATCATCCCCTTAACGACATTTCGTTATGATCATATTTCAGTCTTTCACTTAGGCTTGCCAAAATCCGGCCCAATGGCAATGAGGAATACGGTAGGTTTGGGGACACGCGCTGGATGACGCTCACCTCGAACGGAACGGGTGGCGTAGTCCAGACCATAGGCTATCCGAAAAAAAGGCTCGCCATAATAAATACCCTATAATCACATTTAACAGGCGGATTCGTGAACGGAATTAGTGAATTTGAAGATATTACAAGCTTTAAAATTATTAAATAAACCATATTCTATTCCTTCGAGCCAAATGCATTAGTATAAAGATTTCTTTTTTAAAATCACCGCTTCACACTCTAAAATAAATCATTCCGCCGCCGGAGACTTCACAAATGCAAGGACAAAACTGCAATTAACAAACTCAAATTACATTCAGTCTCAGTAAAAAAAAGAAATTGGATTGTTTAAAAAAAGTGTCGATACCGGTATCGAGCCAATAATATTCGCCACGAGAGGTTAGTATAATAATCTCTCCGCAGTTTGTGCAGTCAAATCGATGCTACCAACATTTTGGCTTTTCTCATAGCAAGATTTAAGGCCACACATTCTCCATATAAGTCATAAAGAAATGATAAATCGGTCATTGAGTAATGTTACGGTGTAAATAGAAGCCACGCGACCTACAAGCCAATGAGTTACTTACTACTTAACGCCTATCATGCGTTCAAAGTTAAGGTAAGTGCTCGTGGAAAGTTTTTGAATGTATTCAACCTTTATTATACAAACCAAAACTAAAATTTTACGAATTAACTTTTATCTTATCGAGCAAAATTTCTCTTATGATATAAATATGACCCAGCTTCACTCAGTATATTTTTTTGTGTGTTTTGAAAGATATATTTAAAGATAATAAAAATTATTAATTGAAGAATAAAAAGGCAAAAGTAATATAAAGAGAAAACAAGGATCTGAAACGAGCTCCGGTTTATCTTGATTAGATTGCTCGATTTTCCAATTGAGCTATGTCTAGATATTCTTAATGACAGCGTAAAAATTTGCCTTCATATTTTAGTAGTTTTAAGGCAACGATGAATTATATTTTTTCATTGTCTGTAAATATTGGCAAAACAATGTGTTCTACAAATGAAATCTAGTTATTGTCCCCGGAACGCCCTGCATGCTGTATTTCGTGAAAATCGTTGGCGCCATTCAGAAATATATATATATATATACCTATACACATATATATATATATACGAGAATTGCTCGTTTTAAGATATTAGATTAGATTAGATGATGTTGGGTTAGATTAGATACTGTTGGACATAGGCCTCACCTAGAGAATGCTACTAAAACGGTCCTGTGCCACCTGCAACCAAGTTTCCTGTGACCTTCATAATATCATCAGTCCACATAGTGGGGGTCGTCCTACGCTGCGTCATCGGATTCGTGGTCGCTACTCAAGAGACTTTCTTCTCCAACAATAGTCGGTTCGACGAGCGATGTGGCCTGCCTATAGTCACTTCAATGTGCTAATTTTTCCACTACTGAGCTTGAGTCTCCTCCACACTAGGAGGAAAAGTGATCTACTGCATCATGCTAGTCAGACAATGCCTATATATAGGTATGGTAGGGTTTTATTTCGAGTTTATCTTCTCGCAATAGAAGGTAAACTTGAAATAAAATAATTTACAATAATTGTTAGGATTCATATGACTACTGTCTTCTCGTGATCGTGAACTCATAAATAAACCCCGTAAAAATTGTTTAATTTCAAAAGATTAAAACAATTCCATAGATCATTTGAAATATCACTATGAAGCACATTTCCTTATACGGTAAGATGGCTGTTAACAGTTGATTTGCGTGAATATTTAAGATCTCATATTTATAAAAACATCGTACATTGTCAGATTACAGTCATATACGTAATAAATCCGCTACAACTAACGTTGCAAAGTATATGAACGAATTTTTATAAAAGGATCTCTGGAATAACATATTATTTTAATATACCAGTACCAGGAGAGCATAATACTAAAGTAGTAGAAATGGTCTATTGTTATTAATATTATTTTGCAGTTGTTACATTCTCAGAGGGCACTTGTTGACTGTTTCTTCACAAAAACTCGTTAAATAGTTAATGGCGTGGACTCGACCACTTGCAACTTACAACGAGCACCTTATTTATTTTAAACTTATATATTGAAAGGAACATTGTAAGTTTTAAAGTACGTGAAGAAAATTTTTAGTTATAAATGGAGTGGAGGTATTAAGTTTGTTTTTTGGAAGTTTAAGGCTTTATGATGATGGGATGAGTAATAGTGTAATGAATCATAAAGTATTCTTCTTCTGCTTTTTCTTTTCAGGTCTTCTAATTGCCACTGTTGTGTGTGACTTTTAACCACGATGGTAGAAAAATTGATTTCTTTTACTATGCTAATAAAACGGGTATGTTATAGTTTGGATGGGGGGTACAGAGTTTTATTTTAACTTCGCCTTCTCTTGCATCGATATTCTTACATCCCTTAGGGGTACTTTAATGTGAATGTCAAATAAAATTTTAAAATATTAAATTGCTTTAAATTGAACCTAAAGTAATATCTTGAAATTTGAAATTGCTTTAATTTGCACATATTGAGAAATGATCTTAAAATTCAACCTCAAAAGGGGTGAAACGTAGTGGCAAAATTTATAAAAACTGTATGCATTGTCTACAAAATAAGTTGAAATACGATTTAGTAAAAATAAATAAACACGTTTCAGCATTTGTCAATTTTCATCCTCCAAGATACACCTTTACAAAATGAGTGATTAAATTTGGCAGCGATACTTTTATCTAATTTTTTATTGAATTAAAAATTAGTAAAAAAATCAGTAACCAGATAACATCTTTAGTAATAGAGAGACACCCTAAAAATATCTCAAAATTGAACCTCTTCAAGGATATATTTCATCTTAGGGGTATAAAACAGGAGAATTAAGCATTAATATTTTTCATCTTACTGTTCACGACCTATATAAGAACCATTTCGGTAATGTCACTCGATAGATGGCGTAGTCGTCGAGTTAGATAACGGTATTGTTTCGTTACGGCAATCAATATTTGTAATATTTTTAGTAAAAATATTTGTAGTCATTCTGCGTTGAGACCTGGGGGGGCACACTTAAAACATTACTTATTTTTACTGACCGTCGCGCCGCCTACAGATTGGTTGTACAAACTTAACTGCTGCCATTTTGTCCTGCCTGTCAAACGTTTGACAACTGAGAATTGTTATTTTTTGTTTCTAGCGTAGGTACTTATTGTCATCGATCTATTTTCGGTTATTGATATTTTTCTGAAAATTATCTCAAGTTTCAATGTTAGGCTGATATTATTATTGTTTAATTATCAGCGGATATGTTTTTTTTTATATTTCAGGGTAGCATTCATAGTAAAAGAAAATTCTATATAACACATACACATGTTGATATGTATATATATATTACTTCAACTTTAGTTCACCGCCTAAACTCTGGGTGGCAGCACTTTCCATACATGCATATTTTATCATCGAGTTGCCACTCTTTTTCAATTTAATAACTTTACTCTTTGGTTGAGACTCATGGCGTACGGATGTGCGCTGCCCGCTCTCTCACTGGCGCTCTCTTGCTCGCACCCGCGCCCTCTCGCTAGCACCCGCGCCCTGCGGTCGTGCGTCGCCGTATTCCGGCTCGCTCGTCGTGCCGTCTCGCTCTCTCGCGTTGTTGCATCTCAAGGATCTCCGAAGCGCTGCAGCGAATCAAGTCAGGAAGCCACAACCGGTACGAGTGTGTCGCGCTGCGGCTGCCTGACCACCAAGTCACTGCTGCGCCGCGGATATCCAGATTGCAATACCCATCCAACGGATTTCTTGTCTTTCTGAAGACATAGGACCCGATTTGTCTGCCGAGCCCTTTTGGCGAAGGCTAAAAATCGGAAGGGGTTAGAGCATCCGGCCTTGGGGGATCTCCTAGTCGGACCTAATCTACGGCAACTCAACATTTTTCTGTGCGGGCCTAACGGCCCAAGCAGCTAGGGACCTGTACGCACAATAAGATTGGCGACAGGTTACAAGTTAAGGGCTCACTAGTTAAGCACACATCCTCCCGACCTATACCCGGTTGGGAGGGAATATAGGCACACATCCCCGGGTTTGCCCCCCCGGGGAGTTAGGCAACCTCTCCAATTACATGTTATTGCACTCCAACCATTCTCATAATGGCAATGGAGTGCAATAATAAAATCCAGTACTCCTTAGAGTACCTACTTAACATCCCGGCGATACGCGACATCCTAGTTGCGCTACACGGAGAGGAAAATGTTCCTCTTCCAGTAGAATCACCGGCATCGCCAGCCCCCAGGCAGACTATCGTTCCCTCACAGCCATTGCCGCCTGTAGCAATGAACACGGAGGATTCACGCTCAGACAACAGCTCAGCAGACTCATCCTCCGAAGACGGTGAATTCACCACCGTCCAATCGAGGAAGAGGAGCAAAAAGGCCCTTAAGGAAGCCCCCTTAAATGCCCAAAAAATTACGCCGACTGACATGGCTGTCACACCAATGTCAACGCCCACCGCCACGGCCGCACCGGCTACCCTAGTAGCGTTGACCTCTGCTCCCAAGCCCACTCCGGCCCCTCAGGCCCCCTTAAAACCACTCACTCCGCTGCCCCTATATATTAGGGACAAAGATAAGTGGTTGGCCATTTCAGCGTGGTGTAACACACACCACATTAATTACAAGGCGGCCAAATCGACCCCTAATGGCATTCGGGTCGACCTACGGTCCTCGGATGACCACCGCTTCCTGTCCAAGATGTTAGGCGATCAACAGATCCCCTATCACACATATACCCTCCCCGAGGCCAAACTGTTACGAGCAGTAGTCCGTAACATGCCTCGCGAAATTGGCACCGCAGAGATTCTGCAATCCCTGAAAGCCGACAATCTTCCGGTTATCGAAGTTCACCGCATGGTACGCGGTAGAGGAAGACTCCCCCTTAACATGTCGAAACGCCAATCTTCACATTGACCTCGAACTGCCGACCATCCGGCAGTTTATGAAGCGGTGCTCCCAGAGCTATTTTGACTCTGCCATGACACACCCCAACCCACTAGTGGTTGAGGCGGCTTCCTATACCCCATCGCGTATATCGAAAATTCGACGTCCGCTTCACGTCCTCAATGACGATGACGATCAAATAACACTCGCCCAAACAAGAGCCTACACCGCCCGCGAGGCCATCTCATTCAAATATTCGCGGTTTCGTCCTCGCCGTCGAGGTGCGAAAACACGGCGCGCAATAATAGCCAACCCAAACGTGGACACGTCCACTTTGCCTCCAGCGACGCCCCGAGCCGAGGACCGTTCCACTTCGGGGGAGCCCTCGAGCGAAGTCGCTTAGTTTACCTTGTTCGGGTTGAGAGCCCATAAGGCTCGCCCATAGTCCGGTTCAGCTGTAAAAGCCCCAACGGCTAACAGCTCGCAGTTGGTCTTTTTTAGTGGGTATTCAGTGACCCCTTCAGGGCCTGCAAGTCCCACATACCCCGCCCGGGCGGGCATGCGAAATATGCATTTTGTAGCCACTGCGTTACCAAAAAAAAAATATTTGTAGAACATCCTTGGATCATCAGACACTCAGATCAATGGATCAAGGTCATATAGATCAACAAAAAACAGGATACTATGCTTTTATTTAGTATATTCCTTAGTAGTCCCTGAACCAGCATTTTTTTTTTCTGTGGATAGTCCACCAGCATTTTTTTTTTCTGTGTACGTGGTCGCGCCCCGCCAAATCGGTCCGGGGCGACGGAAGAGGCGGCGCGTAACCCCATAGACCCACCCTGCAAACACCTCTCTTCGCCGTGCGAGCGGGCCACCGGTACCCGATCTTTGTCATCGGTGGCCAGTCCCTGAACCAGCCTAGACCAACAGAACTACTTATTAGTTCGGTACCTATCACTTACAACACAAATAATGAAAAGGATATTTATCACAGATAAAAGGTTAAGTAGTAGTAATAATAACAATATAAAAGCTAGATAAATACAATATAGACACAATATAACTCATTACAGTGGTTTCCATATTATATACAAAAGCTAGCTTTCTACAAACAGGAATACACGTCCTCCACGTTACGTTCAGTTTGTCATAGGTCACGTAAAGTCGCAATTTGCCGGCCAAATGGAAGAGTGCGGTCGCCATCCGACGTGTCAACCCCCTTTTATGGCGACTTTATTCTACTGACGAATAAATGTATTGTATTCTGTAGGGATTTTCCTTGTTGATATATTACTTTAATAAAAGTATAATACGTATATTGAAGGTTTTTTTTTGACGGTCATATAATTAGGTGGTGGAAGGGACGGCGTGCAGCACTTATGAGCCTACCTTATATGTCTCTATCGTTATTCGAACTGACCAGAAGTATCGAGTCTTCGAATTCAGTAATAAATTTGTGGGATTTGATTGTAACTATGTCATAGTAATTAAATGAGTTAGGTTGTTATAGTCTGTCTAATCTAAGAAGTGCACTTTGACAGCTGTCTGAGTAAGTTGTCTAGGTATGTGAACCAAATAATCGCTATCGAATATATCCGATTTTACTGAGAAATCGATATTGATTCTTTATAATTAATAATCGGTTCATTTTTTATTTTTCAAAAAGGTGATGAATAAATTAAGTGCTAAATTAGTACTAAACAAATTTAATTATTTCAGCATAGAATCTTTTCATCAAATTTAGTAGGATTAGGTTAATTAAAAACAAAAACTGGATTTGAAAATGGCTATTTATTAAGAATTACTACTATTACTTGAATCATCAGCGTCGCGAACATTAATAATTATTTCCTCATCAATCAAAGTGTCGAAATGTACATCTCTGTCAAAATCTCTATTCGATTAATTGTATTATTCTAATATTTTTACCGATTATTTGGATAATCGTGAATTGGAAGTTGTCCAGCACTACTGTATAGAACGTGATGACGTGACATTGTTAGGTTGTCACTAACAATTACTATTTACCATGTTATTTCTATTTTAAATTAGTTTTACAAGTTTCAACATTAGATTATTGTACAAGAAAGTCACCCGCAATGTTAATTATGTAAATAACTTAATAGTTGTTTAAAATTTCAGATTTAGTGTTTACAATCATGTGTATACGTTTGACCGAAGTTATTGTGTATTAAAAAATGCAAAACGTCAAAATGCACTTCTTAGATTAGATGAACTATAAGTACCAACTCACGAGCTTGCCTTGTAGTGACGGAGTAAGAATGCACCACCCCTAGTCGTACCCATGTGTGATTTTAAGAGACAACTAAGGGACGCAAGGATCTAACATCATTGCAAGAAAAGGAAAGCTTGGAATAAAACTATATACCAACTCTCCTGACCAGTGTGGTATGGTAGGTCAATTGCCCTCCTATTGTGAAGGAGGCTTGAGCACAGCAATGGAACATATATAAGCTGACATAATGAAAATGTTTAGTGAGAGACATATTAACCGCATAAACCTATTCTTGCCCCGTATAATAATATGTTTAAAATGCAATGTTCAATAAACGCAAACTTCTCTTAGTTTCTTATCATATTAAGTCCTTATCATTTATTATCTATAATCCCTACAAGGTCACTTAGATATTGTAATTTTACATTTTATTTGAAATTAATATTTTTTTTTCTTTTTGGGGGTGGGCTACGGTCGGCGCACTCCTCGCACCACTCCATCCGGGGTGACAGAGGGACGTAAGCGCGCACACCCGTGACGTCGCCTTCGTCGTTGGGCCGACCACCGGAGCAGAGTGACTTGACGTCAGTGGTCGGCCCGACGGAATACCCCTGAGGAGTACCCTCTCCTCGACCAACATCCCCCCCTCGGGTAGGATGTCGGTCTTTCATCACGCGGTCGGCCTCTCGGCGTGTGACGGACTAATTCTCCGATCCAGTCACCCGCGGCCTTGGCTAGGGCGGCATCAGGCGCAGGTAATCGCGCCTGCGCCGCCCCAGTCGCCGGCGGCGTCTCACGCCGTCGAGGAGACGCTCCTCGCGCACGCGCTCCACCGCCTCCTTCCGCGAGACTACTGCCTCGCAGAAGGTTGCGACCGCGTCCCAGTTCCTGAAATTAATAGTCTATCATTAGATCGGGCCGTGACTGCAATTGAGAAGATCTGGAAAGAAACTCAGCGGTTTTGCTTTAAGCTACTTTCTTTATTTTATTTTTTTGTTAATTGTGGCAAACGAACTCATATCATCATCATCATTCAGCCTTTCGTCATCCACTGCTGGATGTAGTCCTACCTCATACTTCATCACAAAGTGCGGTCTTGGGCATGGTAGCAGCACACCTGATCGTTATTATTACTGCCGTCCATGGACCTTTGCAATACCAGGAGCAAAGCTGGGCCGATGCCTATCAATAAAAACTCGAAACCCACCCAGAAATTTAGGCTGCCGGCTCTCTTGCTCACCGTACGAAGCGCGACAACATATTGCCACTGCTCGAATGTCGATTTTCTGCGAGAGTATGGTATGGTAGTACCCCGGACGCACCGGCCTGCCGTTGTAGACAGAAAACTTTCAATAGTGGTAGCTATTAATATAAATAAAGTTGTATATAAGTTGTTGTTGTATTTTTTTCAGATAGTTATAGCATATAGTTTAGTAGATAATTAGTTTCAGTGTGATGCACGTCCAATCAAAATATATTTTTTGTTTTCAAAATACAAACCTATAATACAATAATGGTTGGATCAGATCTCAAAAACGGTAACTAATCACGAGTTCACAACTATATCCGCCATCACTCTCCATGGAAGAATAAGTAACTAAGGAACCATCAAGAATATGTTATGTATTTCTCTTAACAAATTTGAATATAATATAGATTACAATAAACTTACAATTACTAGCTAAACAAAGTTACAAATAAATACGTATTTCGTACGCGTTAACGTCAACTTTAGCCTGACAAACACTCGTAAATCACTTAATAACGCAATAACGTCAGACAGTGACGTTACTGACTCACGGTTATTGCTTTTAGCATTTGATACGCATTCATTGTGGTATTTATATAATCAACTAAGTAAGCTAACTAACATTTTTACTGTCTATAATAGTAGATTAGTAAGTAAACCACCTAATATTAAGTGGTAACTGCCACAGCATTGAAGGGAATGGAATATGGACAGGAAAAGAGGGAAGGATATTTTGATATTCAGGTTGGGTTTTGCAATTAGTGATATAAATATTAATATCCCATACTTATATGTGATTGGTTTATAGCTGTGAAACTTATTGTGATTACTTGCAGTACGGGCATTTGCAACTTTATATCCGCATTATTTTATTCCTCGTGCCTGACCCATTCTTCCCATTCATTTCTTTCCATACTATTCGGTGCCTACAAATATAGATTTTTTTATTATCACCAGTTCTGCTCTTGATCTTAATTATTGGGCTCGAAACTATCATAAAACAAGAAAGAAATTGACCTACTATACCACGCTGGTCAGACGGTGATGACTGTTGGGGTGATGAATTGTCCCGGACGGGCCACCGAAGACAAAGACCGGGTACCGGTGGCCCGCTCACACGGCGAAGAGAGGTGTTTGCAGTGTGGGTCTATGGGGTTGCTCGCCGCCGCCCGGACCGATTTGGCGGGGTGAGACCACGTCCATAGTCCACCGCAAAAAAAAAGGGTGATGAATTGTTATCACTCCATCACCTCACGGAAATTTATCTGTTTTACCAAGCTAATTAGAGAAGTTGGTATAGAATTTTATTTAATTTTTTTCTCTTGCATAGAATGCTAGACAAGAGAAAAGCTATAAACTATTACTCGTAAGTGCAGCAAGAAACGGGATGCTGAAGTTATATCCCAATCCTTTACTATAGAGCTTTAAAAGTTTAATTACTTATTTAAGAGTCAGAGTCATAAATAAGGTGGTCCAAGGCCCTCAAGCTCAAAGTGCAGATTCTAGAGGACTCTGCTCCATAGCTGACCTAAAGAAATGGTAGCAAAAGATGTTCGCACTGAGTACATTGTGGAGGAAACTCTAAACCATTAATATAACGTATATGACCTAAATTGAGAATGCTGATGAGGTAATAATTGTAGTGCAGGGGCTGTAACCCTATAGAACAAAACACTAAGCCGTTGCTTACCAATAAAAACCCAAAATCCATCCAGAAAGTTGAAATGCTGGCTCCCTCATTCACCGAATGAAGCGCAATAGCATATTGCCACTGCTCAAATGTCGATTTTCTTCGAGAGTATGGTACTACTCCAGACGGACGTGCCCGCGGCTACAGACATAAAACTATCAAATGTATGGGCCTACCACTATGGTTGGTTTTCATATTTTAGTAAGTCAATTTCCCTACCAGTGTAGAAGGGGTTAAAACCCAGTAGTAGAACATACGGGCTGAGACGATGATAAAAATTATGATCATTATCAACAACATTTTGATATAACATTAATTTTATATAGAATTTTGAGACAATATTTACTAAAAATACACGACTTGAATTGTATCTAAATCCAATGCAGTTTAAAAGTTTATAAACTCGAGAAAATCTTAATAAGCCATCTGGATTGATGGAGAACGGAACGAGAAGGCTTTCATGTGCAAATCCTATGGAGATTAGAGCTCGCTCCGTATTTTAACTCTTAGGTTTTATACATAAATATAGGAAACGAATTTTCTTTGAGAGATTTTTTTTGTGAAGTTTTTTACACATTATTTTTTTTAACATACATACATATATACATACATATCATCACGCCATATCCCTTGCAGGGTAGGCAGAGAGAACAGAGTGCCAGAAAACTCTATCTCTGCATACTTCACTCGCTTCCTCAACATTCATAATTCTCTTCATACACGCTCGTCGGTTTCGGAGACTCTTGACTCCACCTTCCTTCAGTACATGACCGATCTGGTCTAGGTAGGTTAGTCTCGGTCTCCCTCGGTACCTACATCCTTCCACTTTCGCATTGTATATCTTCTTAACCAGACGTTCGTTCGGCATTCTTTCCACATGTCCGAACCATCGGAGCATTCCCTTTCGCATCTTTGCACCAATACTCTCTTTCATACCTACTCGCTCTCTTACGTCGTCGTTACGATTACGTTATTTTTTTTAAATCTAAACTAAAAAGAAAAATCATCTATTTTACCACGCTTAAATAACATAGGAGATAAGGAAAATTAAGGGAATAAATATCCACGCTACTCTAGCTGGTTATATATATGTGGTATAGTAGATCGATTTCCCTTCTTTAGTAAAGAAGGTTCTTTGGCAATAGTGATAAAATAAATTGAAAGAATAGAGGTATACAACTATACATATACAATCACTGCAATAGAAGATAAACTGAAAATAAAACTTTTTAATATCTATAGGACAGCTTTCTGCCGGTAGCAATAAATAGGCTGGCTTGGCTTCAATAACAAACACCGGGTTCGGGTGTTAGCATGGCATAAAGAGATACGTGTACGCAGGTTATAGGGTCACTCGGGCTACCGAAGAAAAAGATCAGGTTGCGGTGACCCACCCGAGGGCGTGCGACCCCCTAGACGCGCACCGCAATGTACCCAATGTACCTGCATTGTAGGGTAAGTCTACGGGGTCATACGCCGTTTCTCCTGTCGCCCTGGATGGATTAGCGGGATATAACCGCACCGTAGCCCGCCGCCAAACAAAAAAAGGTGGGGTTGCTTGCGATACCTTTAGTCGTCTTAGACGCATTGAACGGGATGTAACTATAGTTTCATCCCGTTCATTTTGAGGAGAAAAAAAGGTGCAAAATGGAATCATTCTTTTAAAACTCTTTAAATTTGTTGTGAATCCCAAGACAATCCTTTTGAAGATGCTTTTAATCTTCCGCGACTACCTCAGGTTAATCTCGGTGTCATTTACAGAGATCATTGTGCATTCTATCTTACAAGACAATAATAATAATTTATTTATTACCATATGAACATTACAAAAATATATGGGAATCTCTGGCTCTCCTACACTAGTTACAAACTGTGTTGCAGGAGCCAGGAGAGTTACAATAGTGGGAATCTCTGGTAAGATTAATTCCATTTAACAAACCAATTTCTCGCCTACAGGCAGAGTATCAGTGACCTTGATTTACAACTCAAGGTCACTGATACTCTGCAATGAGAATAAAGAGGAATTTCTTAATTTGGTGACTGAAACCCTTTAAAATAATCTATGTAAGTTTATTACTGAATCTATTACATAGCTTAAAAAGATAATTACTTTTAGGTCGCAAATGAACTGAGAATCATTTATTTCGTACCAAAGCTTAGTCACCTGCCTATGAATCACGGTTGAAGATAAAAAATAAAATGGTTTTATGGTTTGGCAATTAGCAATTAAAATTTTAATTGTCTTTGGTAATTGCTTTTTTATATTCGATGAAGAAAAAGCGACAGTTTACGTCCTAACAATCTTTTCGCGTATTTTTAGAGGTTATATTTTTAAGTATATTTCTTTCATGTGGTGACACAGTAAGGATATCACCAGGCCTCTTCTTACTCAGCGTTCTCTTAAAAACTAAGGGATATATGCGAGAGAAGAAAAACTTGAGATAAAACCTTTAGCCAAACAGTCTGACCAGCGTGGTATAATAGATAACTTTTCCTCCTATTCTAGTGGAAGCTTAAGGCCAGCAAAGGACTTATGTGAGATGATGATGATTTCTTCTGTAAAGTGACTGCATAGTTGGAATGGTTAAGGCATGACCTATTGTGCAAGTGGTCGTGACTTCTATACCCACGTAAGATAATACTTTCTGCGATCCGCAACTTGTTGCCCTGATTTGTGTTAACTATATACTTATAAAGCCCTATGCAGTACAACAAGAATTATTGAGTACAAGATTTTGTCTCATCATCATCATCATCTCAGCTCATATATATCCCACTGTTGGGCTCGAGCCTCCTCCATAATACGAGGGAAATTGACCTATTATACCACGCTGGTCAGACGTATTGGTATAGGGTTGTTGGTAGGGGTTATTCGAGCTTTCCTTCTCTGACATAAATTATATGCATTTTTTACCCCTTATTCGTCTTTACGATCACCCACGGGTAAGATGGTGAATTGTATTCTTACTCCATCATCACACGGAAGATGTTGTCTAATATAAACAAAAATGGAGGAGGAAATCAAGGTTAATTTTCTTTAATGAAATCAGTGTAGTATAGTACGTACTATAACCACACTGATTTAAATCACTTTTTTATATTTAAACAATTATTTTTATATTATTACTCTAGATACATTTATACCCTTACCCTTTCCGTGTGGTGACGGAGTAAGAATACAATTCACCACCCCATATCTTATCCGTGGGTGATCGTACGAGACGACTGAGTTATATAAAACGCATCTATGCGAGAGATGGAATACTCGAAACAAAGCCCTATACCAACACGTCTGATCAGCGCGGTATAGTAGGTTATATTGCCCTCCCACTGTGGAGGAGGCCTGAACCCAACAGTGGGACATCTATGGGCTGTGATGATCGTGATGACTCTAGATACCATAACAAATTTACACCATAGCTCATATTTAACTATTTGGTTCATAATGACTTCTAATGTTTACGCGAGTATTACACATTTGAAATAAAACTACTTTTACGGATTCTATCGCGTTTGTATTTGAAATTTTAATTTAATTAATTTTAGTAAGATAAAGTAGGCCGCCACTCAAAAATTCAATAATAAAATTAGTATCATGCCTCCTGAGTTTTCTCGCCGGATCTTTCTCAGAGTGGCCGCGTTCCGATCCGGTAGTAGCTGAATAGTTTTTGTTAGTTTTGTAAAAATTGTAAAATTGCCACAATAATAATTATCATAAATTAAATACCTTAATAATAAAAAATCATAAACAACATAAAATTTTATATATAGAATCATTCTCTTTTTGAACTGGCAATGAATTGTATTAATTTTGTATAAAAATGTGGGTCAAAATTTAAAATTTAATATCTTATAGGGTAGATATAAATAAATTTCTGTAATAACAATGACATATTGGACGTAAGACACCTCAGTCCTCCCGTGACCATGATCACTGTAAAGTGTTCGAAACGTCGGGAAATTATAAATCAAATACAAACGCGATAGAATCCGTAAAAGTAGTTTTATTTCAAATATTTGGTTCATTTTTTTTTAAATAACAACCTCATTATCCTAATTGAGTATTTCTAATGTTATTTCATTTAAAGATATAAAAAAAAATCTTCATCTTTCATGAGGGGTCTTGGTATAGAGGAAATCATTAGTAAAACACATTTTTTTGCTCATTTTCCTTTGAGCCGCGGCCGTGGCTAAAATACCGTAAACCATCAATTATAAGCTAAATATAATTTTGATATTCAACCGAATAATATTATTATGAATGTGAATTGACGGAGAATATATATATAATTATATATATGTCAGAATATATGTATATGCCCAAAACGTATATGTCTACTCATTAGCTGATGATTGTACAATTTGGATGGATAAACACAATCATGCCAGGATGACTAACTTTTATAATGGATGGAGGATATTATTTTTTGACAAGTCTGCTCTAAAGAAATAATTCTTGTGTTGTAGGTTGCTTTAGAATATATAAATCATTCATCATCATCATTTCAGCTCATATATGTCCCACTGTTGAGCTCGAGCCTCCTCCATAACAACGGCCCGTTCACGATCTTGCCGCTGTGAACGGCGGCTAAGCGCGGAGCGGCGCGGCGAACGGTAAGATCAAAAGTATAAAAATGTTTGAAGCACGCCCCGAGACGCCGCTCATAGCGAAAACGCGCACGATTTTTTTCAAGCGAATCGCTACAGCGGCGCGCGATGTGGTGAGTGGCAGAAACAAAAGTACAAGTGAATGAGTGCAATGCCACGAAACAGAGCGGCGCAGACAGCGGTATAGGAGGGACGTACTCAGCGGCCAAGATAAAACAAAAAATTTTAGACGATTTTGTAGCGGTAATGGATATCGAGGCATTATATACTCATATGTGCTGCAGAATATAATCTAAAGTTTGCACACTCATCCTTTTCTACTCATAAAACTTATCTGGAATTTTCTATAATATAGGTCACGAAATTCGTAATTTAAATGCCAATATTTATTTAGTTCGTGCACTCATTCTCTCATATTAAGAATATCTTGTTTTAAAAATGTACTGCTTTCTAATCAGAGAAGGGATAATTTTGATAACACGATGATTTTGAACACGTTTTGACTACCTAAATACCTCCACCTAGACTGCTGTGATTAACCGCTACTAAACTCACCGCTTGCCGACGCCGCCCGGCACGCCGCGCCGCGCTTAGCTAAGACCAATGTCGTGACCAGGCCTAAGCTTGGTGGTGATTGTATGGGCTAAGACAATAAAAATATCTTAAATAAAAATATGTCCTAGTTCGAAGGGCATTACACTGAAGCTAATGTCTAAACAAGTTTCATATACTTTTATTAAAGAGAACTAATTTAAAAAATAACGACTTTGTTAACTTTCTTAACGGATCTTTTCAGATTGTGACCGCATTCCGGTCCGGTAGCTTTTATTAGATCAATTTCTCACAAGTTGTAAAATTTACAATATATATAAGTAAAGCAGTAAGTATACAAACGATTTAATTTGATATAAAATTGGAAATGCGACAGTGTATTTTCAGATTATAACTTGAAAAAAAAATAAAAACTTGATTACGAGCGAATAATGATTGTCACATATGAGATCCCATTTTTTGCTCGTAATCAAGTTTTTATAAATAATCAAGCATGTTAAATGCTAAAAAAAAAATATGATTACGTTTCAATACATTTTATGAGGTATCTACTATATGATGGTGTACTGAAAATATAGTTTTTTAATAATCCTTACATCTCTGTGCCGCTAGTCTCGTAAGAAACAATTAAGTGATAAAATTCGATGATGATGATGATAAGATAAGATAAGATAATTTTTATTTGTGAAAACATGTGTAGGTAAGTTCTTAAACAATCTATGATTAATTGGATTCAACATGTTCTGCCACTATAGGCGTAGAAATTGTCATAACATTATAGATTTCCATTTATTATTACATTCGTATTATTTATTATTACATTCGTATTATATAATATTACAATATCATTTAAATAGAATGTCTATGTCATGTCACAATTAAAATTAAAAAAAAAAAAAATAACAATAATAGTAAAGTGAAATGTCATATGTTAAAATAAATAAAAAAGGTACATTTATATAACCTTGTCATTTAAAAATTCTTGAACACTGTAATATGTTCTATTGATAAGAAGGTCCTTGACTTTTTGTTTAAATGAATTTATATTTAAGGTTTTATATATATTTGGTATTTTATTAAAAAGAATAGGTGCCATACAAAATACACTCTTGCCCATATGAGCAGTTTTGGCGCTGCGCATACGAAGTCTATTATTATCGCGTCGACTACGCTCACTGTGATCTGACAGACGGGGAAACAGTTGAGGGTTACTTTTCACAAATACTACTGTTTCCATGATAAACAAACAGGGTAGTGTCAGGATCCTATGCTTATTGAAAAATGGCCTGCAGCTATCCGTAAGTTTTAAATTGAACATAGAGCGGATACAGCGCTTTTGTATTTTAAATATTATTTCCCTGTTTGTAGAGTTGCCCCAGAACATTATTCCATACCTAAGAACAGATGCTACTAACCCATGGTATGCAGTGAGTAACGTATCAATATTTATCGTAGGTGCTAGCTTGTATAATGCATAGGATGTTTTACTTACTTTTTTACATAGAGTCTCTATATGTACTTTCCAGTTCAATTTATTATCTATTTCGAGACCAAGAAATGTTGTATTAGTTACTTCTCGTATTATGTCAGTTTCGTGATGTATTATAATTTTTGAGGATGTCATATATTTATTAAAATGCATTATATTTGTCTTCTTTAAATTAATAATTAAGTTATTATTTCTTAACCATCTAACAGTAGAATTTATAGCATCATTAATATCACTTTCATAAATATCAGTGTTCTTACAAGCTACAGTTAATGTGCTATCGTCGGCAAAAAGAGTCATAGGATAATTGACAGAATTTGGAAGGTCATTAATATATATTATGAATAACAGAGGCCCCAGTACACTTCCCTGTGGCACTCCAAATGATATATGACGCTCATTTGAAAAGTATATCCTTTCTTCTCTAGTCTGATTATCTAACCTAGAGACAACCGTTAATTGTTTCCTATTTGATAGATAGGATTTAATTAGCTGTAAGATATTGCCTCTGATCCCATAACATTCTAGCTTCTCCGTCAATATAGCATGATGGACATAATCAAACGCCTGGGTCATATCACAGAACAATGCACATATAGGTGTTCCTTTATCCATATTAGTCATGATAGTAAAGATAAAGTCATAAATAGCCAAATTAATAGTTATATATAAATACCCGATACGAAACGAAAAATGATGTCACAAACGGGGTTTGATGATGGGGATGTCACAAACCCCGTTTGTGACATCATTTTTCGTTTCGTATCGGGTATTTATAAATAATTAAGCATATTAAATGCTAAAAATTTCAGTAATTTGAATAATAGTTATATTTTGTCTGAATCCTTTTTGTGACCCACTAAGTATACTATTATTTTCTAAATATTGATATACTTGATTATAGATATATTTGTCAAAAATCTTAGATACTATAGATAACAAGGCAATTGGTCTATAGTTTTGCATGTACTCTTTATTTTCTTTTTTGTGCATCGGTTTTACTATGGCTATCTTCAAACTTTCTGGAAATACACCCTTACTTATACACAAATTTAATATATAGCTTAGATGGTGACATATTAAAGGCCCTACGATCTTAATTATTTTTGTAGATATTTCATCATGTCCAAAGCTGTTTGTGTTTTTCAGACCTGTTATTATATTAAGTATATCAGTTGGACTACATGGGTTCATAAACATTGAATCTCTTCTGGAAGTGATATAAGAAGTGGTTTTATTACCACAACCAGGTATAGGTCCAACTTTATCAATAAAATAATCGTTAAAATTATTTGCTATTGTCAATGGATCGTTAATATAAGTAGTGTTCATTTTAATTCTCTGTATGTGTTCTTTTGGTATATTTAATCGTGCATTATTTATAATTTGCCATGCAGTCCTAGATTTACATAGTGATGTTTTAATTTTGTAACAATTCTGAGCCCGTTTAGTACGTTTTATAATTTTCTTTAATAATTTACTATATTTTATATAATTCATGTAATTAGTACGGGTAGATTGCAGTCTGTATGTCCATAAGAGTTGTCTTTTTCTTTTACTACAGATTTTTATACCTTTAGATATCCAACCAGGCTTTTTATTTACATTAATAATAACGACTCTAAATGGAAAACAAAGGTCATATAAAAGTTTAAATTCATTAATAAACAAGGTATAAGCTGTATCTGGGTCACATGGTTTGTATATATCTGAGAACGTAATGGTCCAAGAGCCAGGTGAAAATTTGGTTAATTATTTCTTCTCGAGAGATAATTGGTGATACGCATCAGACAATAGTATCATGAAGCCTTATGACCGTCAGCTGCGGCACGGTGGGGGGGATGAGCAGTTGTAACGTCCCACGCTCGAAGAAAAAAAAAATACATTCACTCATTTCCTCTCGGCTAAAAATTTATCAAATTATAGCTAACCCAATATCTCAACAAAAAAATAAAAGCAGCTGGCTATAACATAGTGTATTGTACGTCAGCTGATGTCTCGATCATGGGAAAAAAAACTTCACTTTCAGTGATATCCTCTCAAATAAAAATTTACCTGATGATAGGTTATATGTAACTATTGATAAATATATACGTCAGCTGGCTGTATCTCGGTGGAAAAATCGTCAGCTGATAATTTGAAGGTCGTTACGTAGAAGTTAGCCAGAAGCATTTACTGACTATTTGAATGCATCAGCTGACTAAGTTTCCCTCGACTTACTGCTAGCTGATTTTTTTTATTTATCACAGAAATATATTTAAAATCAGCTCACACATTTTCATGTGAGAGGAAATGGCGTCTTTTTAATTATTCTTGTTATTTGTAAAGATTCAAACAATACACGCTAGCATAGCATAGACAGTATTAAGGTACGCTTGGAGGGGGTTAGTTGTACGCATGCTCGGGGTACCCTTTTGTTGAGGGCACTGGCAAACATTTTTAGAAGTAGAAAAGAAGGGTACTAATCATAGAGTAATATAATACATTGGAAATAGAGAGGCCAGTCTCGATTTTTTTTGTCGCCACTAATGTCAATGAAAGCGCCATCTATTACGCGACTCAATAATTATTTCCTACCCACCCAAAAAAATAATAATTTATATACATACTGTAATCTCGCAGCAGATGCATCTTCTGGTATTATTTTGCGATACTTTGGGGGCAAAGCCGTAAAGCGTCTATAACACTCACTGTTGTACAGCTGAAAATTATTTTTTTCTGTCGGAAGTACAGCCTCGTGTCCACTTAGTTTATTATTTTTTCTTACACTCAATATAGCACTGCACTTAATGAGATTTTCTTCACTGAACGATTTTAAATTAGAAATAGATTTTGTTTTTTTTTTTGCAAAAAATGCAAAAAGGCGTTACATTAGACATTTTTATAGATTTTTCACAGATACTACAACAATATTTCTAGAATATTCTTTTCGTCTGACTACGTTTGCTCGTCTATTCTAAACGTACATTAGTACCATACACAGTCGTTTTTTAATATAGCGCTATCTAGATCACGTTTCTGAGTGTTTTGTTTGCTTTGACACTAATAATGTTAATAACTAAAACTAGATGGCAGAAATTACCTTATTTAAAACAATAAATTAAGTGTGTGTGTGAGAGAGATATATCTGTGTGTGAGAAGTATCTATGCGTGTGTGAGAAGTATGTGTGTGTGTATTATTTCCTACCCACGCATGCGCAAAGGAAATAATTATTGAGTCGCGTAATAGATGGCGCTTTCATTGACATTAGTGGCGACAAAAAAAATCGAGAGTGGCCTCTCTATTTCCAATGTATTATATTACTCTATGATTAGTACCCTTCTTTTCTACTTCTAAAAATGTTTTCCAGTGCCCTCAACAAAAGGGTACCCCGAGCATGCGTACAACTAACCCCCTCCAAGCGTACCTTAATACTGTCTATGCTATGCTAGCGTGTATTGTTTGAATCTTTAAAAATAACAAGAATAATTAAAAAGACGTTATTTCCTCTCACATGAAAATTTGTGAGGTGATTTTAAATATATTTCTGTGATAAATAAAAAAAATCAGCTAGCAGTAAGTGGAGGGAAACTTAGTCAGCTGATGCATTTAAATAGTCAGTAAATGCTTCTGGCTAACTTCTACGTAACGACCTTCAAATTATCAGCTGACGATTTTTCCACCGAGATACAGCCAGCTGACGTATATATTTATCAATAGCTACATATAAGCTATCATCAGGTAAATTTTTATTTGAGAGGATATCACTGAAAGTGAAGTTTTTTTTCCCATGATCGAGACATCAGCTGACGTACAATACACTATGTTATAGCCAGCTGATTTTATTTTTTTGTTGAGATATTGGGTTAGCTATAATTTGATAAATTTTTAGCCGAGAGGAAATGAGTGAATGTATTTTTTTTTTCTTCGAGCGTGGGAGGTTACAACTGCTCATCCCACCCACCGAGCCGCAGCTGACGTTCACGAGACTTTATGGTTCGATTTTCTGATGCATTTTACTAATTATCACTTGAGAGGAACTTGGTCATATATATCTGTTACTGGCTCTCGTACTATAAGCTTACCTAAATATTCATAAAATTTAGAGATATTCTCTTTAGAATAATCTCGTTGCTTTTTACGCCAAAATTTAAATACGCATTTATTTCCTACTGGGCATTCCAATAATTGGGCGGTGTGATCCGATAGAGCAAACTCGATGATGTCAGTCCTACAAGTCTTACGAAAGTTATGTGCTAGGTTGTCTATACATGTTTGACTCTTTATACGTGTTGGTTCTTGCAAAGCTAATTTTAAATAAAATTTAGTAGTAAGCATTTAAAATCTAAGGTAATATTATTATTTTTCATTATGTCAATGTTAAAATCACCTGCAAGTATTATATTTTTATATTTTTTTTTATTTATCTCTATTAGAACTTGTTCTAACGTTTGAAAAAAAATTGAAATCATACTGGGTTTTGGAGTTCTATAAATACATATAACCGCTATATTAAAGCTAACAAGCTCTATTGCACAACACTCAAAAATACCCATACGGGACAGACCAGCAATTTTTGGCAATTCTTTATAACAATGTCCGACTTGAACCAATATACATGCTCCACCTCGTTTTTTATTTTTTCTACTGTAAGAAGCAGCCAAAGTGTAATTTGGCATATGTAGATGTGATTCATAGTTGGGCATCATAAAATGTTCAGTGATACAAATCACATCCACATTTTGCTTTTTTTCTAATAGTTCATTAAGACATACAGAAAGATTGTCAGATTTAGACAGCAATCCAGCAATATTTTGGTGAAGAATATATAAGAATGTATTATCGAAAAGAACTATTTCTTTTTTGATAAAAATTCTTCGTTCCTTCGTTCATTTCCATCACATTACAAATGGGGTCATAACTAAAAGTATTATTCATAGGTGAGAGTACACTCAAGTTATCTATAAATAATTTTAAGTTATCAAATATATTTTTCATGCCATAGTTATTTAGTTTACCATTATAATAAGAGAACATAGAGTAATCATATAATAAATCCAAATTTGAGTCAAACAATAAACAGTAATTATGAGTATATACATCAAGATATAATAAACTACAAAAATTTTCTATACGCCAGTTAAACATAGAACCATAGTTAAAGCATTTATATGTGGGTAGACAAATAATAATGTTTGTATGTGTCAAAGATAATAACTTTTGTCTGATAGTAATAATAATGTCAAGATAATTATTCGTATTAAGAAAATCTTGTGGGCCAATAAAAATTATGCAGTGATCGTTCTTTGTGAAATACTTTAACTTGGTATCAAGACTATCCATAAGTTGATGAACGCCGCAGTTTGGATAAAGGTAATGGCATATACGTGATTTTGAAAAAGTATCTTTTGCCATTGACAGTACTTTATTTTCTGTATTACTGCTTATAATACATATATTGTGGATGTCAGTCTTTAATTTTTTAGGAAGAGAATTTTCGTGGGTAATTGCCGATGTTATTATTTCATTTTGACATACAGTTTGAGTGGCAGCGTTTTGTGTATCGTGAGAGTGAGCATGTTTAAAAGACGTTTCCGTTTGCTGTTGACTCTTCAATAGGTGTTTATTACGAGGGCCGGGGGACACATTTTTACTATTAGGAGTCCCAATGTCACTAGCTATTTTTTTGGCTGCATTTTTTATTAATTCATACTTAGTGGTCATATGATGATAAAATTGACAGAAGGTAATCTCGAAATAAAAACTCACACCAACTCATTTCGCCAATATCCTATTCTAAACCGATTTTCTCTCCCCTTTGTAGTGGAAGAAAAGCGAAAAATTTACTTAGCTTATGCAATTATATCTGTATCATTCCAATTCTTAAACTTTTCACTACTAATACCGAGCCTTTCTTAAAATAGGAGAGAAATTGACTATGTTACGCTGGTCAAACGGGTAAGGGTTTTATTTCGAGCTTTAATTTTCTTACTTTGAAATTAACTGTATTTTAATACCCACAAGAAAAAAAAAGAAATAGGTGCGTGTACTTATGTACGTGCGTGAAAATTTATACTTCTTTGGCATTTAATAATGGTAGGATCTCACTGTTGACAGTTTTCTGTTTACAGCCGCGGACCGGTCCGTCCGTTGCAGTACCACACTCTCGTAGAAAATCGACGTCTGAGCAGTGGCAATATGCTGCTGCGCTTCGTTCGGTGAGCGAGAGAGCCAGCAGCCCAACTGGATGGGTTTGGGGTTTTCACTGGTAGGCAGCGGTATTAGCTGTTCCTCTGGTATAGCAAAAGTCCATGGGCGGCAGTAACACTTACCATCAGGTGTGCTGCTTGCTCTTTTGCCACCATAAGCAATAAAAAAAAATATTTTAATTGTTTAATTGCATGCAAATAATTAATGACAGTAAAATAATAAAAGGACAGGACAAGGATAGGATAATTTTTGTCATTAATATTGACGAATAGTAAATAATAATAATCAAAATATTCAATTATTTTTTTTTCCATTCCATTTTGTTGCTAGCTTTTTTTTCGATACTTAATGAGCGGTTTTGCGGCCAACTTCAACCAGTTTTACTTTTGTGTTACAATGATGCGCGCGCATCTTATTTGCGGCCAACTTCAACCTGTTACTTTTGTATTGTAGTGATGCGCGCGCATCATAAAATTTCACTCTCATATTTTTTTCATAACGCGCCTAAAGAAGTGTAACTTCAAAATGTATTCTTACACAGAAATTGTGTATATTTTTAATAGAATAAAATTATTAGATTGTAATTTCTATTTTGTTATTAATTAAATCATCTCGTTCTAGAACGAAGACGACTCAAAGTTAAAATATCAATTAATATTAAACTTTGAAGTATTTGCATCTCTTTGATTTTGAAAGGTAAGCGACTGCTCCAGCCAATCTGTATAAGCAATTTTACTTTAATTAGTTCAGAAGAAGTTAGCAACTATTAAAAATTAATTAAAATGTTGCTGTATGTGTATTAAATAAAAAAAAATAAAAGCTTATTTATTATTATCTATGTACCATACCACATATTATCTAAATATCATACCATATATTATCTATATGGTGATGAAATTAAAATTCAATTGCCGCATCCCTTTTTCTCTCCCGTGGGTATAACAATAACCGATTAAGGAATATAATGCGGAGACACCGACTGCGTAGTGGTTACGAGTTAGTTACTTTATTTTTTACGACCTTCCATGCCACGACAGTCCAGACAGTTCGATTCCAACGCAGGACAATACTTTGTGTGATCCACAAAGAGTTGTTCTGATTCTAGGTGTAATTTTTGTCCAATAATTATATGTTTTGTAAAGTCCCCTGGAATTCAAGGATTATTACCTTAGTGCAGTGTGATGTCTTTAAAAAAAAAGGGGAAAAAAGAAAGCTGTCTGCTCATCGTGCTGTATTAAGGCTAATTTCTATAATCCGAGAGGAAATAGCACTGAGATGTATTTATTTATCGTCAGGAAATTCGTATGTCAAATAGTTGTTTATAAAAAAAGTTGAAAAAATTAAATACCCGACTGCGTAAAAAGCGAACTAAACTACGTACATAACAAAAAACTGAAAAGAAAAAAAGATGCACTTAAATGTCGCGATCGGTGGTTAGAGCAAATAGATACAGAGAATTATAATACGTAAATTTTTATAATTAAATCAGTGTCATTTAGAATCATAGCAGCACCATCTATCGACGAGTATTGTATTAAAATAAAAAAAAGGACTTATTAAAACCTATCTGACACAATTTGAACTAAACACGTTTAATTATCCCCAGAAAGAATTGCTTAGGGATAATGATTATTGTTCCAAATGACGCAGTGACAACGCCTCTGTTCGTGGAGCTTTGTGAGGGATATCCCATGGGAGGCATCTAAATGTGACCCCGCAATGTATTCTACTTAGTGTCCTTTAATTTTATGTGCGTAAAATCCCCTGTGATATGCGGATTTATTTCCTAGTTTTTTTTTCAAGTTTAAAATAACGTATGTTGGTACTAAAATATCGGTACTTTTTTATATTTATATTATTATAAAGGCTAATTTATATGCTCACATATGTCCCACTGTTGGGCTCGAACCTTCTCCGTAACGAGAGCGAAATTGACCTACTACAGCACGGTGGTCAAACGTATTGGTATAGGATTTAGTTTCGCAGATTCGTTCTCTTGTATAGATGTTATATGCGTTTTACATCATTTGGTCGTCTCTTAAGATCACTCACGGGTAAGATAAGAGGTGGTGAATTGTATTCTTACTCCGTTACCATACGAACTCATATATGCTTTAGTTAAGTAATAAGTTTACTTGCAAATAGTTTGATTTCGTCTATTGTTCGCAGTAAATATCTTAATTAACTATTTACTAATTATATTATTGTGAGGTACGAGAGATAATCTGATATTAAAAGGTCTGTATAAATTGCTTTGTGATAATATATCTAGTAACATATCGGCCCCACTGCGCTGGCTACTAGTCAGACATTTTAAAAGCGAAGTTTAAGAATACCCAAATGGCAGCATTTAACAAACAGTGTGAGTGTACCACACGATTTGCTTTGCTAGATATGCAAAAATTGTATTCCCAATAATGAATGATTAGAAAGATAAAATTTATTATTCCCATAATGACTTCTAATGTTTACGCGAGTATTACACATTTGAAATAAAACTACTTTTACGGATTCTATCGCGTTTGTATTTGATTTTTAATTTCCCGACGTTTCGAACATATTACAGTGATCATGGTCACGGGAGGACTAAGGTGTCTTATGTCCAATATGTCATTGTTATTACAGAAATTTATACCCTATAAGATATTAAATTTTGGCCCACATTTTTATACAAAATTAATACAAATTCATTGCCAATACAAAAAGAGAATGATTCTATATATAAAATTTATATTGTTTATGATTTGTTATTATTAAAGTATTTAATTTATGATAATTATGATTGTGGCAATTTTACAATTTTACAAAACTAACAAAGCTATTCAGCTACCACCGGATCGCAACGCGGCCACACTGAGAAAGATCCGGCGAGAAAACTCAGGAGGCATGATACTAATTTTATTATTGAATTTTTGATAATATATAGGTATATATATTATTCCCATATTTAAAAAAAATATGAAAAAGAGTATTGGTATAAAGATGCGAAAGGGAATGCTCCGATTGTTCGGATATGTGCAAATAATGCCGAACGAACGTCTGGTTAAGAAGATATACAATGCGAAAGTGGAAGGATGTAGGTACCGGGGGAGACCGAGACTCACCTATCTAGACCAGATTGGTCACGTACTGAAGAAAGGTGGGAGTGGAGTTGAGGAAGCGAGTGAAGTATGCAAGGATAGAGTTCTCTGGCACTCTGTTCTCTCTACCTACCCTGCAAGGGACATGGCGTTATGGTATCTATGTATGTACTAATTATATTATTGTGAGGTACGAGAAAAGTCTGTTTTGAAAGGTCTGTATAAATTTCTTTGTGATAATATGTATAGTAACATATTAGCCCCGCTGGCTACTAGTCAGATATTTTAAAAGCGAAGTTTAAGAATACCCATTTGGGTATTCTTAAACTTCGCATATAACAAACAGAGCACACCCAGACGCTTTGCGTTGCCCGGTATGCAAAAATTGTATTACCAATAATAAATAATTAGAAAAATTAAATTTATTATTCCCATATCAAAAAAATATGAAAAATAGTATTAGTGTAAAGCGCATCTTTACACTAATACTATTTTTTTTAATGCGGTCGAAATGCGATCTCTGCGGAAAATCTGTGGAGTTAGGCTGACCGATCGCATTCGTAACGACGACGTAAGAGAGCGAGTAGGTATGAAAGAGAGTATTGGTGTAAAGATGCGAAAGGGAATGCTCCGATGGTTCGGACATGTGGAAAGAATGCCGAACGAACGTCTGGTTAAGAAGATATACAATGCGAAAGTGGAAGGATGTAGGTGCCGGGGGAGACCGCGACTCACCTACCTAGACCAGATTGGTCACGTACTGAAGAAAGGTGGAGTCAAGAGTCTCCGAAACTGGCGGGCGTGTATGAAGAGAATTATGAATGTTGAGGAAGCGAGTGAAGTATGCAAGGATAGAGTTCTCTGGCACTCTGTTCTCTCTACCTACCCTGCGAGGGATATGGCGTGATGATATGTATGTATTTAAAAAATCATGGATTATCAGAATACCAATACGAATTGTTGACAGAAATACTTAAAACTTAATTCGCATAATTAACAATTACATCTGGCCGCGTGGATATAGGATATAAATACAATAGTCGCTATCTCTTATTAACCTGTGGGAGTCTTCAAATCAGTTCAAACTCTCATCTAGAGAATAAGTAACACCGCTCTCTGGGTAATTAATGTTTTAATACCTTACTGCAATCGCCAACCCTATTGCCAAACGAAAAAACCTGGTGCCTTTAGAAATATCCTCACCATAAAATTACCTCACCTTGGAAGGGGATGATGGAAGCCTACATCCAGTAGTGAGAAATGACAAAAGACTGAATGATGAAGACGACATTACTTACTACTAATATACAAATAAATTAAGTATTAAACTAACTTTTTTATGTATTAATAACTAATACAAACAAACTAAATAGGATATCATAAAACACGAAAGATATTTATTCTATTATTCGTTAAATATAAACACATCTCCTTATTTTTATTCTCTCCTGGTGTTTGAACAATTTGACATCACAGCCGACAAGACACAATCACTGTTTGTCCAGCTAATGCCATGTACACATATACAATATACATACAAATATATATACATAAATACACACATACATAAGCAAGCACGCCCGTCCTTATTTATTTACCTGTAAATATTGACTTAGGAAGCTTGATTATAGCCGTTTACTACAGAATGTCTCGATGGAAATGATAGACACAAATATTGCTGTGAAGTTGAAGGGAAAACGTTTTGTTTTGAATATACTGTTCTCATTCGAACCTTCTCTATACGAAGAAGATTACATACATACATACATATCATCACGCCATATCCCTTGCAGGGTAGGCAGAGAGAACTGAGTGCCAGTGAACTCTATCTCTGCATACTTCACTCGTTTCCTCAACATTCATAATTCTCTTCATACACGCTCGCCCGTTTCGGAGACTCTTGACTCCACCTTCCTTCAGTACATGACCGATCTGGTCTATATAGATTAGTCTCGATCTCCCTCGGTACCTACATCCTTCCACTTTCGCATTGTATATCTTCTTAACCAGACGTTCGTTCGGCATTCTTTCCACATGTCCGAACCATCGGAGTATTCCCTTTCGCATCTTTACACCAATACTGTCTTTCATACCTACTCGCTCTCTTACGTCGTGGTTACGAATGCGGTCGGTCAGCCTAACTCCACAGATTTTCCGCAGAGATCGCATTTCGACCGCATTAATTTTACTTTCATACTCTTTTCTGCATACCCAACTCTCGCTTCCATACAGTAATGTTGGGACAAGCACTGCGTTATGTATTGCTACACATGCCTTCTGGCTGAGGTGGTGGCTGCCGAGAAGTTGCCCCAACGCTCCGTTCACTCTATTTCCCGCATTCACTCTTCGCTCTATATCAGTGGTGTACCGTCCATCTCGGCTAAATCCACATCCAAGATATACAAATTCATCCACTTGCTCTAGTACATCATTACCTATTGTTACTCTTACATCTGTTCTGGCTTCATCTCTTTCAAAGACTATTATTTTGGTTTTGCTCACATTCACGCGTAGACCCCTTTTCTTACAATCTTCTGTCATTGTGTCGACTAAGGTCTACGAGTCAGTCGCTGACTGTGTCAGCAGGACTGCATCATCTGCATAAAGCAGAGCAGTGACCACTGAGTCGCCTATCTGGACTCCCACATTCATATCGTTCAACCTTTGGAGACATTTATCCAGATATATGATAAACAGCCTGGCTGACAGAACGCACCCCTGCTTAACGCCGATATTGACGTCAAACCAAGGTGACATTCCATCATCCAGCCGCACACAGGCTCTACAGCCCATGTAACTGGACTGCACAGCCTGTAGCAGTTTACCGTTAATACCATACTCCGGTAAAATGTCCCAAAGTTCCTTTCGTACAACAGTGTCAAATGCTCTCTCCAGATCCACAAAACTGCAGAAAACCTTCTGACCTAGAGCCAGATGCTTCTCCACAATGTTGCGCAGAGAGAACACTTGATCCATGCATCCCCTTCCACTCCTGAAACCTCCTTGTGTCTCACACAGTAAACCATCGGACACCATCCTCACGAAGAAGATTACTTATTATAGATAGTGGTAGGACCATACCGTTGATAGTTTTCTGTCTACAACCGCGGGTCGGACTGACCGCGGTAGTACCACACTCTTTCAGAAAATCGACGTCTCAATAATATCAATGTGCTTCTATGCTTCTTTCGGTGAGCGAGAGATTCGGAAGCCCAAATTACTAGGTGGGTTTGGGGTTTTCACTGATATAAAAAAATATTCCCTAGAGTTAAAATTGAAATACACACACTAATTTGTTGGAACATTAATTAGCTTTAATAATAATCATTACAAAAATAATATAACTATATTTTCTTGACAAAAAACAACCATAAATCAAAAATGTTGTAAAATGACAACCGACCCAAGGTGCAGACAATATGGAATATAGTATTCCATATTATCTGCACCAAAATCGTACACACTTTTAACAGTTATTTTATTAACTCAAACAAAATCCTTTTTATAATAGTAATTTTATTAATCACAGTATTTTGTATGGCAATCTTAGAATTAATAAAATATTCAAAAATCCACATAACTTATATGAATAAGTAAAAATCAAACTAATTATAAGTCATATTAGTGGAACGATATAAAAAAAGATCAGAATTTAAAAATATAAATTACTTGCAATAATCACAAACGTAGTTACCAAATTCATAGCCCGCGCAGTCACGATGCACCCACTATTGCCAAATAAGGCACTGAACCCATTCTTCTCCTTTATCATCTTGACTATATTTTCTATTGCAAAAAAATCATTCTGAACCATTTTGAGGCGGTACCTCGCTTATATTCTCGTCATATGAGAAGAGGTCATCGTCATCTTCGTCATGAATATTAAAGTTTTCATTTAAACTATTATCTGCAGTTAGCGAACTAAGTAAACTTCCTTTGATCTCTTTTTTGACGATTTACCCTTGCCTTTCCGTTTGCTCTATTTCTGCACTTTTTCTTTCCCTTTCACTTGACTTATAGCTATTGTGCTTTTTAAATATCTTTTAAAATCTGCAGATTTTTTGAATTGCGACAATTCAAGGCTTATATGAACCTTATATGTCATGGCTCATATAATTCATATAATATGGAATACTATACCATATTATATGCACTAACAGTATTACATATTAGCAACACGGCAGCATAATCAAAAAAAAAATTAGATTTAGGGGTTTCAATATACGATGAAAATCAATACACATCCTTAAACTTTAGTACCCTAAGCATTGTTTGAATACCAGTTATAAAAAATAAAGTAATTATACGTTATGATAACAAAAAATTTAAAACGTCCCAAAAAAGTTTTGTTGTACAGCCTTCTAGTTGATCGTGTTTAAAAAAGAAAAGAAAAATATGGCGGATTACTGTCACTTGCACAGATTAATAGATTCATTTGACGCTTCAATTCACAACATTGCGGAATAGATGGCACTTTTTTTTTTTCTTTTTGGGGTGGGTTACGGTCGGCACACTCCTCGCACCACTCCGTCCGGGGTGACAGAGGGGCGTAAGCACGCGCACCCGTAACCCACCCGTGACGTCGCCTTCGTCGTTGGGCCAACCACCGGAGCAGAGTGACTTGACGTCAGTGGTTGGCCCGACGGAATACCCCTGAGGAGTACCCTCACCTCGACCGACGTCCCACCCTCGGGTAGGATGACGGTCTTTCCTCACGCGGTCGGCCTCTCGGCGGGTGACGGACTAATTCCCCGATCCAGTCACCCGCGGCCTCGGCTGGGGCGAATAGATGGCACTACTAGTTTTTATAAAATCTCAGTATCCCATATTAACTGCGTATTCCATATTACCTTCCTTTCCTCTATATATATATATATATATATATATATATATTTATATATAAATTGATTGGGATTGGCCATTGAAGTTTTCACTTCTGCCGTGCGGTCTTAAGCGCACACTCTTTTTTTTTTATTCTGGTATAGCAGGTTGATATCTTAAACGCTACGTATACATATATACTATACGCTAATAAATGAATTAAAAGCAATCATCATATATTAAATAAACATGTATTCTCGTATAAACACCGCCCGCAACCGCTTTGAGTTAAAAACATGTCATTATGTACTTCACAGGCAATCTATTCTATCGTGCAAACGGTGTCTAGTAAACGTTCATAATCAAAAGCTATGCTCACTGTCACCGAGCTTTGTAGTCAGCGCAAAGTGCTCACTCGCCAGTTTATACAATCGAGATCTTTATATCTCAATGCTTATATACAGGAATTGATTCGTTCTACATAGGACACACGAAGTAATAATAGTGAATAGTTCTTAGTGATTATGTACTCCTGGTAATTGTAGTAATAATAGTCCCAAGTACTCAAAGTAAATTATCTATTATTTTTATTTTTTAGTCTTTTTGTAGATGCTGTGTGGCTATGAATATTGCCAACCCTTTCATTACATGAACTTCAAATTTGTGAATGTTTTTTTCAAAAACCCCACCCTGCGCTAAAGAAATAATCCTTGTATTGCGGGCGACTTTACAAAAATATAATTATAGTCTGTTTAATTTAAGAAGTGCACTTTGACAGCTGTCTGAGTGAGTTGTCTAGGTATGTGAACCAAATAATCGCTATCGAAAATGTCCGACTTTACTGAGAAATCGATATTGATTCTTTATAATTAATAATCGGTTTATTTTTTATTTTTCAAAAAGGTGATGAATAAATTAAGTGCTAAATTAGTACTAAACAAATTTAATTATTTCAGCATAGAATGTACTCATCATATTTAGTAGGATTAGGTTAATTAAAAACAAAAACTGGATTTAAAAATAGCTATTTATTAAGAATTACTACTATTACTTGAATTATCAGCGTCGCGAACATTCATAATTATTTCCTCATCAATCAAAGTGTCGAAATGTACATCTCTGTCAAAATCTCTATTCGATTAATTGTATTTTTCTAATATTTTTACCGATTATTTGAATATTCATAAATTGGAAGTTGTCAAGCACTACTGTATAGAACGTGATGACGTGACGTTGTTAGCTCGTCACTAATAATTACTATTTACCATGTTATTTCTATTTTAAATTAGTTTTACGAGTTTCAACATTAGATTATTGTACAAGAAAGTCACCCGCAATGTTAATTATGTAAATAACCTAATAGTTGTTTAAAATTTCAGATTTAGCGTATGCGTTTGACCGAGGTTATTGTGTATTAAAAAATGCAAAACTTCAAAATGCACTTCTTAAATTAGATGAACTATAACGCAGACAAATTACACTCAGACTCAGAACATCAGTTTGTGAATCACACAAAGTATTGTCCCGCGTAGGAATCGGACCCGCGACACTAGCACAAAAGGTCGGTATCTTAACCACTACGTCATTTGTGCAATCAATTGTTTCATAATAATACATGTTGCCCTGACATCCATAATATATATTTTTACCCACCTACTATATGAAGGCAATCTTATTATAGTTAGTACAGTTTCAAACATTAGACTCCCATTAAAATCGTACATAATAATCACACATAGGGCGACATGAAACTCATTTATAAATCACCCACCCCAAACTGAATACATTCTTAAAGAAGATAGAAAGCATAAAAGTAATAACCCCTAATATAAAATTTGAAAAAAAAAATTAAAAAAAATACCTAAATAACTATTAATTACTTAAAAAAAAATTGACCGCATTGATCTTTCGGACTATTGCTTTATCATTGTCAGCCTACCAGACGTCTGCTATTCGACACAGAGTTATGGAGAGAGATCATGCCACAATCACTAGACTTTGCATTTGATGTTCTAAGTTTCTCCGAAAACTGAGAAACTTATAGCTCATTAAGCTGTGTGGTAGCGATGACGAATACTACCCAACCCTTACTTTGCTCGTGGATGTCGTAAAAGGCGACTATTACGCCTTATAACGACCTGAGCCAACTCCATCTGATGCTGTTTGGTCAACAATTACATTCCCAAATAGGGTTGACGTCTGGTAGACGGCTGGTCATAAAACTATTGTCAATAACTTTTACAATATGTACTATGAAAGAAGAGTACATATTGTATCGACCCCAAGTAATAAGAGATGAGAGCAGGTGAATGATGTTATAAGTTTCTCAGAAGAACACTGTTGCTTATTCGCCTGGTGCTCACTAGGATGGCTTTAATTACTTCATACGATTTACGGGCAATATATTTATTGCTTGATCGTGTTCTTTGATTAATATAAAGATTTCTGTGTTCCAGATCTTATCACCTTTTTTATTGGGTAGGCTATGGTCCTCACACACGCCGGGCGACGGAAGGGCAGCGCGTGGCCCTATAACCCACCGTATTCCTTCCCTATCGCCATTAAGCCGGCCACTGGTACCGCTTCCTTGCCATCTGTGGCCAGTCCGGCAGATTTTATCACCTAAAAATATACATACATACATATCATCACGCCATATTCCTTGCAGGGTATGCAGAGAGAACAGAGTGCGAGAGAACTCTATCCTTGCATACTTCACTCGCTTCCTTAACATTCTTAATTAACAACATTAGTAGATAATGTCTAAGTAAATAATAACTTGCCGACATATTTTTTGTTAAAATCTGTAGTAGAAATACAACATTGTAAAGATTCGTGTCAAATTGATGGCCGTTCACAAGAGAGTAAGTAGTATAATCCTACTATAAACCAGGAGAACAGAGAATATAAGTTGGTTTATGAAAACTCATTAAAAGATGCCACCATGTAACTCAAACTTTGCTCTCTGTACTTATAAACCTATGTTGACCTAGTATGTGGACACACTGCATTCACGCTAAACTCTTCAAAATATATAAGAGAAATAATTTTTACCATTACCCACAATGAATAAATAATAAATATTAAAAAAAATGTTTAATATACAATTTTTTTTTTCAGGGATAAATATTTGAATGTAAAGTATAATTTTAATTGTATTAAAATTATTTAATGTTCTAATAATGCCTGGAAGAACTAGCTTCTCTAAAGATTTTCAGTGTTTCATATACAAAGGGTGGAACAGAATAAGCGTCCGTTAGCCGTCTAGCCATTCGTATGTCTATTTGCCTGTCAATCAGACTTTATCTCACGAGCCGTGAAAAAATCATCACTATTGACAAATAAGTTACAGGGGTTTACATATAAGAAATATTTTTTGTCGTTTTTTTTTTGCAGAGAAAATGTTTATCAAGTCTACAGTATTATGAAACCCTATGTAGTTTTATACGCACTTCTGATTATTATTATTGAAATGCTTTATAAAAATTTTGTTTCAACATTCTAAATCGGCGCGCTTGTTGCCTTAAAGTATGTACATATTTATGAAGCATGTTGTAGCAATAGATTTCTTTTGCTTTACGTTTCAAATTTAAAGCAACAAATATACATATTAATATTGTTTTTTTTTTTCTTCTTATGTATTGGCAATGAGCTACATATACGCGCTATTGGTGCCAGTGTCAAGTTATAAATATTTTCACGTTTTTAGTCTTTCAAGTCAGTTGTTGTCTAAGTCAAATTGTCACCATTAACAGTGGTAGTGGTATCTTGTGGGAATTTTGATGGAAAACGAAAACGTTGTAAAGCACTTTTATATGATATTCACTACATCGCAGTATTTCCGCACATCACATTACATAAAATGCCATCAAAATTATCTAATATATATTAACGTTAAAACTCTAAGATATCGAATATAATACAAGAGCACCACATGACGTTTTCAGATTCCCGTCAAAAGTCCAAATAAAATTTTAGGAAGTAATAAATCGTAATCGTCACAATATTTACTTTGCTTCGTATATATTGCAAAAGTTATTGGCTATAGTTTTATAACCGGTCACTTGCGATGTCAACCCTCCTTGAGAATATAATTGTTGACCAGAGATAGCATTAGGTGTAGTTAGACTCGGTCGACAAAAAGCTCTTAATTGTCTTTTACGACATCCACGAGCAGATTAATGGTAGGTATTATTCGCAGCCACCCTCACAGCAACATAGGAACTAATAATAACACATGTATGGATTAATGTTATTTCATTTTGATATTTTGATACATTGCGAAAGGGAATGCTCCGATGGTTCGGACATGTGGAAAGAATGCCGAACGAACGTTTGGTTAAGAAGATATACAATGCGAAAGTGGAAGGATGTAGGTACCGAGGGAGACCGAGACTAACCTACCTAGACCAGATCGGTCATGTACTGAAGGAAGGTGGAGTCAAGAGTCTCCGAAACCGGCGAGCGTGTATGAAGAGAATTATGAATGTTGAGGAAGCGAGTGAAGTATGCAGAGATAGAGTTCTCTGGCACTCTGTTCTCTCTGCCTACCCTGCAAGGGATATGGCGTGATGATATGTATGTATGTGTATTGAAATAAACTAATACAAGAATATAGCAGGTTATTTTTATTTACAACGCAACCTGTTGCTAGAACCGCTTGTGAAAAACTCACTCCGCCCTGCATATTATGAGTCTGATATTAAACTCGTTAATTAAATACATAAAAGTATATATACTTATAGAAATTAAATAAAAAACAGTACAAAAAGAACTAGTTATTTATTTTGTTTTACCTTTCATACGTCCGTATGTATAGTACTAATAAATGATACTCATATTTCATAGATATTATACAGTATACGCTAAAAGCCTTTGCATACGAAAGTTCGCCGACACGGCTGGTACATGCTATGAGATTCATAGCATCACGACATTGTTTAGCTGACTAAAGCACAATTATGGCTCTTTGTTGTTCATTAGCTCCTGGTGTGGTTGGCTTATATACTTTATACAACATTGTATTATAAAATCTAAAGTAGACGAGATATTGAATTTTTTATTATAGTAATCGGGTAAATAATTAAGCATATTAAATGCTAAAAATTTCAGTAATTTGAATAACAAGGTTGTGTCATCGTTTAATACAATTCTAACTCTGTAAAGTTTGAAGTATTAAGGCCATACAATGTGTAAACATTGTCCGATAGATGGCATACGTGACCTTGAAGACATAAGTTATAATATGAATCGAAATTTGCATGTCCTAAAATAGTTCACGATGGTGTAAGTGGTAGCACGGTTGGGCCGGATTCCCAATAGGTGCGGGTTCGAACCCCGCTTGTGACATCATTTTTCCATTCGTAATCGGATATTTATAATTATTTTCATTTACTATAAGAAACAAATTCTTTTCGAAATCGTTAAAACAAATGCTATCTGGCATTCCTTTTTTTTTTTTTTTTTTTGGTAACGCAGTGGTTAAAAATGCATTTGTCGCATACCCGCCCCGGGCGGGGTATGTGGGACTCACAGGCCCTGAAGGGGACACTGAATACCCACTAAAACATACCAACTGGGAGCTGTTAGCCGAAGGGGCTTTTACAGCTGAACCGGACTGCGGGCGAGCCCGAAGGCTCTCAACCCGATAGACATGAGTTAAGCGACTTCGCCCGAGGGCTCCCCCTGTGGGGAACGGAACTCGGCTCGGGGCGTCGCTGGGGGCAAGGTGGACGTGTCCATCTTTGGGTCGGTGATTTTTGCTCGCCGTGTTTTCGTACCTCGACGTCGAAGACAGAAACGCGGATATTTGTGCGCGATGGCCTCGCGGCGTAGGCTTTGGTCTGGGCGAGCGTAATAACGTCGTCATCGTCGTTGAGGACGTGACGTGGACGTCGGACTTTGGAGATACGTGATGGGGTGTAGGAAGCCGCCCCAACCACTAGTTGGTTGGGGTGTGTCATGGCAGAGTCAAAGTAGCTCTGGCAGCACCGCTTCATAAACTGCCTGATGGTCGGCAGTTCGAGGTCGATGTGAAGATCGGCGTTACGAATGAACCACGGTGCTCCCGTAGCTCGGCGCATGAACCTATTCTGTAAGGTCTGTAACCTATGGATCCTGTGTGCCTTGGTGTGCGTGGACACTACGCTTGCATAGGTCATGATCGGCCGTATGCAAGCGGTGTATAATCGGACCTTGCTGTTCAAGGATAGTTTCGACCTAGCATGGAGTAGGCTGTGGAGGCGTCCCATCACAAAGGCTGCACGATCGCGTACAATCTTTATGTGGGGGGCGAAGCTAAGTCGGTCATCAAGGGTCACACCCAAGTATTTAGCTTGCCTGCTCCAGGAGACAGGTTTGCTAAATAGCTGGAGGGGTGGGATGTTGTCTATAGAGTAGGAACGGGCAGTTCTGCGAGTGAACATGACCGCCTGACTCTTTTCTGGATTGATTTCGATTCTCCATTTCCTGAACCAATTGGCTAGGGCGGTAACCGCTGTTTGGAGAGTTTTAACTACTGCTGTCGGGGTCCTGCCTGCACAGTAGAGTGCGGTGTCATCAGCGTAAAGCGCTTTATGGACTCTGTTAAACTGGGGCATATCGCTAGCATATAGCGTAAATAAGAATGGGGAGAGGACCGATCCCTGAGGGACGCCGGCCTTGATGGGGTGGGAGGTAGACAGCGTACCCTCCACCCTGTAGCGAAAGCTGCGATGACTCAAGTAGTCGTGTATAATTAAAATTAAATAATCTGGGATCTTTAGACGATAAAGCTTGTGAATGAGGCCCTCGTGCCACACTTTATCGAATGCTTTCGCTACGTCTAGGAATAATACACCGGTGAATCTGTTCATCATGAACTGACCACTTGTGTATTCCACCAATCTGTGGACCTGTTGTACGCAACTATGCCTCGCACGGAAGCTGAATTGCGTGTCTGGAATGAGGTTGTTATCCTCGGCGAATGTTCTAAGTCTGCTAAGGACTATGCGCTCATAAAGCTTGCCTAATCCTTTTAGTAGACTTATCGGGCGGTAACTACTGGGTTCGGTACGTCGCTTGCCGGGTTTGTGGATTCCGATTACCACGGCCTCTTTCCATTGCGAGGGAAAGATGTTATTGTTCAGTGCTGCATTGAAGATACAGCACAGAATGGTAATGAGGTGAGCAGGGAATAACTTAATGACTTTATTGGAGATACCGTCCGAACCGGGGGCTTTCTTGGCGTGTAGACCCTTGACCAGAGATTTGACCTCGTCGTTGGTCACTGTTGGAATAGGTACGTCTGGGTTGTCGTATTCAGAGGATCGAGAGATAGTGGTACGACGTTCCACTTCACTATTTATGCTACGGTGAAGATTTGTGTCGTCGGGGTATAGTGTACTTGGCGTGCACTGAAGCTCCAGACAGTCGGCCAGGCATTCGGACTTTTCATCGTCCAGGAATGCCTGTGGCTGGTTTGGTCGGTTGAGAGGAGGGAGAGTGGACACGATGTCCTTTTTGAGTGAGCGGGAAAGCTGCCAGAAGGCTTGGTGAGAGGGCTTTAGCTCCTCAACCATGGCGTCCCATTTGCTCTGTCTCATGGCTTGTATGGCTTTTTTGACCTCCCTCTGTAGGGACCGCAGTCGAATACGGTTGTCCTCCGTAGGGTATCGGTCGTAAGCGCGGGTAGCGGCGTTCTTGCGTCTTAACAGGTCACGGACGTCGTCCGGCAGGTGCCATCTACGATCACTCGTAATTGGTACCCGCCGTGAGCAGTCGTCGATAATTGACTGCACGTGACTCGTAAAGGAATCGATTGCCTGAGAGGTGTCTTCCTTGGACCTAATGTTCTTTGGAATTTGATCAAGGATCTGGCATTCCGTTAAAGTTATTTTACAAATAATTTGAAATTATTTTAAAAATAACTTTAACACAAAAGTAACTTTATTTTCCATCTTTTCTTTAATAAATCATAAAAATAATTATTTCTAATATCTTATAGCCAAGACATACATGTCGAAAAAAAAAAATTCTATCCAAGAACTGTCTCGAACTTTAATCTTTCCTTCCACACCATTAGGAGCTAATCGAGAAAACTGCGGCACAGTCGACCATTTAACTCAGAGCTCTTTAATTATCCTATCATAGCCAGTGTGGCCGAAAATTGTTGAGATTAAGAACCCAATGAAGGTTCTTGTGGTTTGGTCATATAGATCATATATAAGCTTGGTATTCAACTAGTTATATATATATATACATATTATATAAATTTGATAATTTTAGGTTACAATAATTTATCAAAAACACTAGTGTCTAATACAAATTTTCATTTACTTAGAGAGAGAGAAAGAAAGAGAGAGAGAGAAAGAAAGAGAGAGAGAGAAAGAAAGAGAGAGAGAGAGGGAAGATACGACATCAAATAAACATACTTCAAAAGAAATTAACTAGCTAGTAGAAAAAATCTATCTAGCTAGTAGTACTTAGCCATTCTTTTTGCCATATAAAGGCGATTTAGCATTCAGCTTTTCACGGTCCTTTACTGGACACAAGCCTCAGCCATAGCCCATGCCGTTGTTTTTTTACTATTATTATTGCTATAATCGCAACGTTTAGAAAATGACATTTTTATTGCAGTACAGGGTTATACCTTACTTAAAAGAGTATTCTTACCCATTTTAGTGATCCCCTAGCTCATATTTACGACTTTTACAGGCAAGTAAGGGTTGACAACTGTATTCTTATCCCGTCACCACAAAGTGAACTTCACTGACTATTCATCTTCTTCACCATTTCATCATTTACCAGTTATTCGATAATAAACGTACATCAAAAATTTATTAAACAAAGTACCACTTAATAATTACTATGTAAGATATCATATAACGCTAATATTATGTAATACTCTCCTTGCACTATAAATTCAACATACGTTCCGATAAACAGAGAGAAACGTTAAGCATTGTTAAAAAAAAACACAAAAAGAAGGGAATGTTAGCATAAAACCCTTCCTCCTCGTTTTATTTTTTCCTTTTTTCTACTAACATGAAACTGTTTACAGAAACTATATACAGTTTGATATCGTAAATATGCGGAGGTATAAATAAATAGGTAGGTGCAATATCGTTTGGATTGCGCTACCCGTGACGTGGGTCGACACCCTTGTCCGGCTTTTGTTAATTTCGCTTGTCGACGGTACTTTCAAGGGAGAGGTTTAAGCGATAAGCGCTGATTATGAGGTCCAGTAGAAGAATGGACGTTATTTAGGGTCTGTTTTTTTTTCGTTTTTGATCATCAACATCCTGGCTTTTATTTTATCCTAGTACATTAATTTTCAAATTGACTTCACAGATGGCGTAACGATTAAGATACTGACTTACCATGTATGTCATGCGTTCGAAACCCACGCCCAAAATAATACTTTGTGCGATATAGTAAGATAATTTTCACTTCGTTGTAGAGAAAGTTCTTATCTAAAATTAAGACTTATAAGCTAGAAAAGAAAAATATTGGAGCAGATATTATTAGTTAAAGATAATAACTACTTAAGTGGCTATCAGTGTTGGATGCTGCTTTACCATACCAGTATTTATAAATGAAATTCGTCTAAATAAATTAAAATTAATTAACTAAACAATCTGTTGCTAATATGTAAGACTATGTAGTTATTATATATAATTTTTACATGTATTAAACCCAATTCAATGCAATTTCTCCGTGTGGCGTTGAGATAAGAATACAATAGTCGCAAGCTTTTACCTCCTCGTAGGAGTCATAACAATGGGCCACCGAAGACAAAGATCGGGTACCGGTGACCCGCTTTCACGGCGAAGAGAGGCGCTTTGCAGGGTGGATCTACGGGGTCGCGAGCCGCCACTTCCGTCACCCCGGACCCATTTGGCGGAGCGTGACCACAGCATAGTTCACCGCAAAAAAAGAAAAGGAAAACTAGAAATGAAAGCCTACTGACAACCTATCTGACCATCGTGGTATAGTAGATCAATTTCCCTCCCACCGTAGGGGAACCTTGAGCCCAGTAGTGGGACAACTCATATAGAGTTGGGATATGATGTAGAAGAGATGCTTACTTATTAATAGTACTAGGATATTATGAACTAAAGAAGTATAATCAAATAAATTTATCCAAAGAAACTATCTTATACTTTGCTTCTTGTGATCTAAGGCTATTGATGTTTTATCAAATTGTTAATCCACCTATTTTCATCCTCATTAACAGAGATTAATACTGTTATACTAACCTCACCGTCTATCATATAATGCGGATAACATAATTACAAAGCCCAACGTCGGCACATTGGGCGCGAACAAAACCGCTATTATTACAAGCTCTGTTATGGACATTATCAATATCTATAATGGGACCAACTTTTTCCCTTTATTGCCACTGCGAACGTGAACTGGCCCAGGTGTTGTATAAAGAAAAAGTAACTCATGAAATATATAATTTGTCCCATTATATATTTTTATGAGATTCGTTCGTAATAAAACTTAAGATCATTAAAACTAGAAAACTCTGGATCTAATTTTAAAAGATAAATCACATTGAGAGACCTCATTTAAACTTATAATTTTTATTGTGTATTTTTAAGACAAAATATTTGACTAAATCTACAATACATTCTACAAGAGACCCGCCTCTAGCATAGCTGAATAATAGCTTTTCATCTTTCTTTACAATATATGTTCTAAAATGAAGAAGTGCAAAGTTCATTCCAAACGATTGTCTATCTGCGTCCTCTATTGGACAGAACTTCCCAAGTAAAGATAACATCACAGTTGTCAAGCTGGATAAAGGGTTTAACGATGGCAATGAATCTTATAAGTTTCCTAGGAGGCTACTTATTTTCCTGATGATCTCATAATCAGCTTTTACATACCCACGGGTACCTAAGTAACAGTAACTTATTAAATTTTAGTTTTCACTACACAACTCGTGTTACACACACACAATTAGAAAATACCTATATTTTACTACAGCGCACAACTTAAACTTCTTTCTATTCAGAAATTGCCAGCTGAAAACCAAATAACTTTAAAACTGTGAATTAATTGCCATTAACATTTTATGTTATCATCATTCTTCTACTCTTATCCCAATTGCTTGGGGTCGATACAATATGTACTCCTCTTTCATAGTACATATTGTAAAAGTAATTGGCAATAAATTTATGACCGGCCACCTGCCAGACGTTAACCCTACTTGGGAACGTAACTGTTGACCAAACGGCATCAGTTGGAGTTGGCTCAGGTCGTTATAAGACTCTTAGTCGTCTTTTACGACATTCACGAGTCCAAAGTAAGGGTTGGTAGTATTCGTAGCCGCTACCACACAGCATTTTATGTTATATGTGTATATAAATCATTAAACCCCAAAAAATGCTTTTTAATATACTTCTATCAATAAATAATTATGTTTACTATTATAATAAATGCAAGAATAACTAATTAACACGAGCAACATGTTCCCACAGAACACCATAAACAAAACAATATTGTTAAACTTCCCTCCTCGAGTTTAATTTCAATATAATTATCTCAGACCGTTTTGAAGCATACCAAAACAATTTAGAAAGACTGCAACACGATTTACAAAGTACCTACCAAAAATATAAGGAGGAACTTTTGAAAATTATCGCTCCAGTTCTTACATAAAGTTTCACGAACGAATTAAGTAGAAATGGGCGGGTTTTTGAAAAATATACGTTCCACTTGAGTTTTGTTACCTCGAAGGAATGGTTCAGTTATCTCAGTTATTATTATATATGACTTTAAAGCCGGTAAAGTTTATTAAACTAAAATATGGGATGGTTGGAATAATGTCTCCTTTGGAAGGTTCGGTCATATTTTACTTAATGTTATATCTCGTATCTTCATGGTGTAGAAAGGGTGTAACTTGAGTTTTGATTGCTTTTGGTTCAACCTTAGTCATAAAATAACAATGTAAACTGCTGTATAAAATATATTTATTCAATACAAATAATTTTCTAATCAAACGGAGATAAAGAGAAAAAAGAGGAGAGTGATTGAGGCCTAGAAGAAGATGAAGAAGATCGAGGCCTAGAAGAAGAAGCTAATTTTTTTTAATCGCTTAAATTTAAGAACTAAGAAACGTTAATTATATTTTCGACCCATCATTCTCCTACTCTTTCTTATCCCTTTGCTAATTGCTTGGGGTCGATACAATATGTACTCTTCTTTCATAGCACATACTGTAAAAGTTATTGGCAATAGTTTTATGACCGGCCGCCTACCAGACGTCAACCCTCCTTGGGAATGTAATTGCTGACCAAACGGCATCAGATAGTTGTCCCAGGTCGTTATAAGGCTCTTAGTCGTCTTTTACGACATCCACGAGCAAAGTAAGGGTTGGTAGTATTCGTGGCTACGAATACTACCAACCCTTACTTTGCTCGTTGCGTTGCGGTTGCGGCTGCAACCACACAGCTAAATTATATTAAATTATATTTTCGACTAAGAATAGAATTTGTCACCCCTCTTTTCTCTCTGGCAGTTCATATAGAAATCTCTACCGATGTCAAGGAAGCGATAATAATGATCAGCCCAAATGCTGCTGAGGAAGATATGTCCAGATCATAGGCTGTATAAAAAAATCAATTATGAGATATGATTATGAGAAGATACATTGTCAGCAGATTTAAATTATTATTTCATGTTTTATCATTTAATACATACATACATATCATCACGCCATATACCTTGCAGGATATACAGAGAGAACAGAGTGCCAGAGAACTCTATCCTTGCATAGTTCACTCACTTCCTCAACATTCATAATTCTCTTCATACACGCTCGCCGGTTTCGGAGACTCTTGACTACACCTTCCTTCAGTACGTAACCAATCTGGTCTAGGTAGGTTAGTCTCGGTCTCCCCCGGTACCTACATCCTTACACTTTCGCATTGTATATCTTTTTAACCAGACATTAATTTGGCATTCTTTCCACATGTCCGGACCATCGAAGGGAATGCCCTTTCGCATCTTTACACCAATACTCTCTTTCATATCTACTCGCTCTCTTATTCTTCTTCTCTTATTTACAAATCTTGTTTACTAATGAAAAATAATAACCACACTTAGTATTTGAACCTGGATCAATAGAATATTCGTTTCAACCGTTTTATCTATTAATCATCTCAACTCATATATGTCCCACTGTTGGGCTCAAGCCTCCTCCATAATGAGAGGAAAATTGAGCTACTATACCACGTTGGTTAGACGTATTTGACCACGAGGTTTATTTTGTTGTCGTTAATTGTATGTTTTTAAACAATTGATAATTACGATAATTACCTATATAAAGGTTTTTATCTACCTACCTATAGCAGAGACAAAATGAAACAAAATTTTTATGGCAAGCCTTATAATATTATTTCTGTTTGTATATAGTATTTAATATCCATCCTATCGACGTCTATTTTTAAACATAGATTTTTCCAAGGTAAAATAACCCGAGGGAGGGTACTCCTCAGGGATATTCCGTCGGGCCGACCATTGACATCAAGTCACTCTGCTCCGGTGGTATGCCCAACGACGAAGGCGACGTCACGGGTGGGGTACGGGTGTGCGCGCTTACGCCCCTCTGTCACCCCGGATGGAGTGGTGCGAGGAGTGCGCCGACCGTAGCCCACCCCCAAAAAAAAAAAAAAAAAAAAGGTAAAATAATAGGCACGCTTTATCGAAAAAATTATAATCACTGTTGTTGTCATAAGTTTTGGAGGAGAGTGCTGCTGATGAACCTTCAACTAATTTTTAAAATTCACACAGAAAATTTTTGATTGACGATAATCCTGTTTTATCTCCTCACTACACGAGAATTGTGTAAAATACTCATTTGAAAGAAAGAGAATTTTAATGAGAGCTGGACCCAGCAACTGGATGGGTTTGGGTTGGTTTGCAGCAGACTATCTGTAACTCTGATATTGCAAAGATCCATTAGTGGCAGTAACACTTACGATCAAATGCGCTGCTTGCTCGTTCTCCACCATAAGATATAAAAAAATCAGTACGCTTGATTTATTCATGAAATAATTAATACCATCGGATATGCTCATGTAAAATTCACTGGTGGATTTGTGTCTTCACCACAACATTATCACCATCTTACTTTTAACACAATTCTTTGGGGTCGATGCAATATGTACTTCTTTCAAAGTTCATAATGCAAAAATTTTGGCACTAGTTTTATGATCGGCCGTCTGCCTGATGTTTAATCTCTTAGGGAATGTAATTGTTGACTAGACAGCATCAGATGGAGTTGGCCTAGATTCATGTTTGGTTCTTAGCCGTCTTTATACGATACCCATTTGCCCTTTAGTTTTGTTACTATTAAATTACTTCAATCAGTCAGTTTGAGATTTTCTTACTTTTTGTTAATTTATTGATGTTTATAACGACCATTCAAAGACGACTAAGAGCCTTATAAGGACCTGAGCCAACTCCATCTGATGCCGTTTGGTCAACAATTACATTCCCAAACAAATAATGTTGACGTCTAGCAGGCGGCCAGTCATAAAACAATTGCCAATAACTTTTACAATATGTACTATGAAAGAAGAGAACATATTGTATCGACCCCAAGCAATAGGGATAAGAGTAGGAGAATGATGATATTACGACCATTCATTTCTTCATTGTTGGGTCGCTTTCAAGAGAATTTTCCAGATTTAATTTATTCATATATTGAATTAAAAAGATACAAAATGACCAAATCCGTAATATTTCTACTATAATCAATTTTACGATAGCGGCCACGCCGAAATTTTAATATTGTACAAAGTTAACACCACGTAATTAGCCTTGCGCAATTTACGACGCTTTCAAATTGCATTAATCTAATGAAAAGGCTGACCTTAAAAATATTATTTAACTTAGGTGAAATATTTTAAGCAAAAAGAAAAATGTAATAACCAAAACAATATCTGTGGTATTCTTCAAACTGGGCAATAAAGTACAGAGCTGATTATCGTCGGGCGTCAAGTGACGTAATAATTCATTTTTTTTTCGGTCGCAGCTCTCGTTAATTCGCTCTCGCAACAAAATGAGGCTATTTGAGTCTCTCCAAGAGGAACATAACAACGCAATTCTATAGAAGTGACTGACTTGCAAGAAACGTTGAGGGGTTTTATTTACAAACGACTTAATAAATAAATGGCAACGTGTTCTATCTTGTAATCAAGATATTTATTCATCAACATCAACATCTCAGCTCATATATGTTGGGACAACAGTGGGACTGTTGGGCCCGACCCTTCTCCATAATAGGAGGAAAATTGACCTACTATACCACGCTGATCAGACGTGTTGATTTAGGATTTTGTTACGAGTTTTCCTTCTTCTGCATAGATGTTATATGCATTTAATATCCCTTAGTCGTATCTTACGATCACATAACCGGGTTGAGAGCCCTCAGCGCTCACCCATAGTCTGGTTTAAACTGTCAAAGCCATCTCGGCTAACAGCAATCGCAGTGGATGTTTTAGTGGATATTCTAGCCCCGAGGCTAGCGAATCCCACACTCCCCATTCCGGGGGACGGTGCGTAAATGCATTTCGGATCACAGCGTTATCAAAAAAAAAATCTTTCGATCACCCACGGGTAAGATAGGGGGTGGTGAATTGTATTCTTACTCCATCACCACACGGAAAACAACTATATATATATATATATATATATATCAAGACATTTATTAGTTCACTATTATAAAATATATAAAATTATAATGATCATCATCAGCTTATCATTGCACTATTTGATATAAGCCTAATGTTTTAAGATAATACTAGAATCGCCGCGCTTGCTAAGCGAATTGGTTATTGCAGTTGGTGTTATGATTTTTTTTTTTTTTTTTTTTTTTTTATTGCTTATGGCGGCAAACGAGCAGACAGCACACCTGATGGTAAGTGTCACTGCCGCTGCCTACCAATACAACCCTGAACCCACCCCAGTTAGGCTTCCGGCTCTCTCGCTCACCGAACGAAGCGCAATAGCACATTGCTATTACTCAGACGTCGATCTTCTGCGAGAGTATGGTACTACCCCGGACGGACCGGCCCGCGGCTGTAGACAGAGAACTGTCCACAGCGTGGTCCTACCACAATAAAATGATTCTTGAATTCCCCTGGTAATTCTACAGCTAGTTATTATAAATGCGACAGGACAATAAAAGGATAGTTGCGTTATTATTGGAATCAATATTACTCACTATATGCACAGTTCAGCTTTCTTGTATCCGTACTGCAGTTCAATTGCACTTATTCTAGCTGAACATCCTCTTATTTCTTCACTGAAAATTCAACTTTGCTTGGAATAGGAACCGAGTGAATTTTTCCATCCTCTTCTCTCTGTCTCTTCTACAAAAAATTCTTGCATGTTTCCAAGGTTGTCAAGAGCTTTTCTCGGGACTTCTAGACGAAATAAAAAAACAAATGGGGAGCATCTATGGACATCGTTGTGGATCATTTACAGGAGTTAGAATGACAGGAATTAGTGATATTGATGGGATAGTAGGTACCAAAAACAACAAACATATAAATGACTCTACACAAAAACTAGAAAATGGTATTTATATAATATTATGAACAAAATCTTGTTGACTAACGCCCAGAACATAGATAATTCATGACTGTCACAACAAAAGATAATTAAGCGCGTAAGACGAAACACGATCTTCTAGGGAACCCTTAATAATTATTAATATGATCGGCTGGTTTTGTTCGCGTGATATAAAAAAATAAGGCATAATCTTTTATGCTATATTTAAAGAAAATACAACTAAGAGCCTTATTACGACCTGGGCCAACTCCATCTGATGCCGTTTGGTCAACAATTACATTCCTAAAGAGAGTTGACGTCTGGCAGGCGGCTGGTCATAAAACTATTGATAATAACTTTTACAATATGTACTATGAAAGAAGAGTACATAATGTATCGACCCCAAATAATTGGGATAAGAGTAGGAGAATGATGAATGATGATGATCGTGGCGGCCATTACTCATCAAATAAAATTTGGAAAAACAGTTGTGGTAGGGCAACACTGTGCGGCCGGCCGAATGGCGATGGGGGGGGGGGGGGGGGACGGTGGGTTATAGGACCATGCGCCGCCCTTGCGTCGCCCCGGGCGGAACGGATGGCATATGTAGAGACTATAGCCTACTATAAAAAAAAAAGGTAGCAACACTATGGACAGAATTCTGTCTATAGGCGCGGGATGTTCCGTCCGGGATAGTACCTCACTCTCGTATATCAATTTGTAGATTAAATTCAAAATAATATCAATCGCAATTTTACTACGTAAATAATTACATTTTTATCGTCTTCATTTATCCAGAATGCTACGGGGTATGGTCGGTAGTCATTTTTCACAGCTATCTCTGATTGGACAGGCATGTCAGGTGACGTCACAATGTTGGCAGAACTCGTTAAATTAGATGAATCTGTCGCCGTTTGAACTTCGACTTTTTGATTATTTGATGATAAGTGTGAGATTGAAGAATTATACACGTAATTTTCAATGTACTAGACTACTTTACTTTATATAAATGTAAGTTGTACAACAAGATATTTTACTTGTTGGACTATTCAACTTAAATTAAGTGGGTTTTAAATTAATTTGAATTTAGCATGCTATGTTAAAAATAATACATACATACATATCATCACGCCATATCCCTTGCAGGGTAGGCAGAGAGAACAGAGTGCCAGAGAACCCTATCTCTGCATACTTCACTCGCTTCCTCAACATTCATAATTCTCTTCATACACGCTCGCCGGTTTCGGAGACTCTTGACTCCACCTTCCTTCAGTACATGACCGATCTGATCTAGGTAGGTTAGTCTCGGTCTCCCTCGGTACCTACATCCTTCCACTTTCGCATTGTATATCTTCTTAACCAGGCGTTCGTTCGGCATTCTTTCCACATGTCCGAACCATCGGAGCATTCCCTTTCGCATCTTTACACCAATACTCTCTTTCATACCTACTCGCTCTCTTACGTCGTCGTTACGAATGCGGTCGGTCAGCCTAACTCCACAGATTTTCCGCAGAGATCGCATTTCGACCGCATTAATTTTACTATCATACTCTTTTCTGCATACCCAACTCTCGCTTCCATACAGTAATGTTGGGACAAGCACTGCGTTATGTATTGCTACACGTGCCTTCTGGCTGAGGTGGTGGCTGCCGAGAAGTTGCCCCAACGCTCCGTTCACTCTATTTCCCGCATTCACTCTTCGCTCTATATCAGTGGTGTACCTTCCATCTCGGCTAAATCCACATCCAAGATATACAAATTCATCCACTTGCTCTAGTACATCATTACCTATTGTTACTCTTACATCTGTTCTGGTTTTATCTCTTTCAAAGACCATTATTTTGGTTTTGCTCACATTCACACGTAGACCCCTTTTCTTACAATCTTCTGTCATTGTGTCGACTAGGGTCTGCAGGTCAGTCGCTGACTGTGCCAGCAGGACTGCATCATCTGCATAAAGCAGAGCAGTGACCACTGAGTCGCCCATCTGGACTCCCACATTCATATCGTTCAACCTTTGGAGACATTTATCCAGATATATGATAAACAGCCTGGCTGACAGAACGCACCCATGCTTAACGCCGATATTGACGTCAAACCAAGGCGACATTCCATCATCCAGCCGCACACAGGCTCTACAGCCCATGTAACTGGACTGCACAGCCTGTAGCAGTTTACCGCTAATACCATACTCCGGTAAAATGTCCCAAAGTTCCTTTCGTACAACCGTGTCAAATGCTCTCTCCAGATCCACAAAACTGCAGAAAACCCTCTGACCTAGAGCCAGATGCTTCTCCAAAATGTTGCGCAGAGAGAACACTTGATCCATGCATCCCCTTCCACTCCTGAAACCTCCTTGTGTCTCACACAGTAAACCATCGGACACCATTCTCATTCTCCTTTCAATAATTTTTCCATACACTTTTGCTGCCAAACTGGTCAAGCTTATGGCTCTGTAATTTGCGCAGTCATAACGTGAACCCTTGTTTTTAAACAAAGGCACGATGACTGCGCTATTCCAGTCCCTGGGAACCATTCCCGAGCTCCAACATAAATTGAGGAGCAACAGGAACGCCTCCCAGACACAAGAGCCACCAAGCTTGATCTATATATATATATATATACTAGTCTAAGGGATCTATAAAAAATATTTTTGGTAAAAAATATTATTACTATATGCTCATCTCACTAACACACTGTTTGGTAGTGGCAACGAATACTACCAACACTTGCTTTGCTCGTGGATGTCGTAAAAGACGACTAAGAGCCTTATAACGACCTGGGCCAACTCCATCTGATATACGGGTTGAGAGCCCTCAGCGCTCACACACAGTCCGGGTAAAGTTTTCATAGCCATCTGAGGCTAACAACTAAGTCACACATTAAAAAAAAAATCCATCTGATGCCGTTTGGTCAACAATTACATTCTCAAGGAGAGTTGACGTCTGGTAGGCGGCCGGTCATAAAATTATTGCCAATAACTTCTACAATATGTTCTATGAAAGAAGAATACATATTGTATCGACCCCAAGTAATTGGGATAAGAGTAGGAGAATGATGATGCTCATCTCACCAAATGAATGAATGATAAACACAATCTATGCTCTTCTCAAATAATCGATAAATAATTAAAATACTACCCTGTAACTTTACTTCTATCTTGTTCAAATTACTGAAACTTAGCATTTAATGTGCTTGATTATTTATAAAAACCCGAGTACGAGCGAAAAAATTATTCTCACAAGTGGGATTCGAACCCACACCTATTGGAAATCCGTCCAATCGTGCTGCCAATTACACCACCGTGAACTATTGTTGAACATTCAATTCTCGCATCTTATTATATTTTCATCTTTAAGGAGACGTGTGCTATCTACCAGACATTGTTTACTTATATCGTGTGTCTTTACCAACACATTTGATCTTAATGACGTTACTATGAAAAATATAAAGCGGCTTTTCATGAAAGCTCTTATTACTTATCAAGCCCTTTTATTTGATATCCATAAGAGATTACTCTTAAAAATTATAAGTCGTCATTTTGTGACGTATGCATATTGAATAAAAAATGACGGTATTTAAATAATCATGCCATCATAAGTGATCAAAGAAAAAAGCATCGTCCCGCGTAAGAGTCTAACCCGTGATACTCGGTGTCTGTCGGTATTTAAACCACTAAATCATCTTTGCAATATATTGGACAATGTCTTGTAAATGTCACGTACATCGCAGTTATTGGATACCAACCAATTTTTCTTATTTTATATTACTTCAACGTATCTTATCTATTCTCATATTATTGTATCTTTCACACTGTTTTGCCTTAAGGGTATATGACACGCTTGCACGCTTGGATTATTCGCACAATATTCCTATACCGAAAACAGGCAGTTTGAGTATCGAAATACATACAAGTAAATATAAAAATTGCGAAAGTAAATTAGATAGTAGATCTATCTAATTTACTTTCGCAATTTTTATATTTTACTTCTAATGAGATTAGGTTTTATTGGAATAAAAATATTATATAGTACGGTATTCATAAGAATACAATTCACCATCCCTCTATCTTACCGTGGGTGATCATAAGAGCCGACTAAGGGATATAAAACGTAGATAACATCTATGTAAGAGAAGGATAACTCGAAGCAAAACCCTATAGCAACACGTCTGACTAGCGTAGTATAGCAGATCAATCTCTCTCCCATTGTGGAGGAGGCTTGAGCCCAACAGTGGAACATATATGGGCTTAGATGATGATGATTCAGAAATGTCTGATTCACGAATGGTGACCATTCGTAGTATCATAAAAGGTCTGATTTTGTTAATGACGTCTGAAACTGATAAAAGGTCTGACACAAGGGTTGAGGGTTAAAAAATTGCAAAAAAGATGGATTACGTAAAATGGGTGTGTTTTCTTAGTTTTTACAAATACAAAAAGTAAGGAATGACACTTCATATTCTTATCCTATCACTACTTGGGGATAAAGATATGATACCAAGAGACTAAAATATATGACGCGCATTATCGTCTTTAAGTTCCACACGCCATCTATTAGAAAATAATTACAACATTGTTTTATTATACTCTGATATTGCAGCTTTTTTTAATTTTTATTAAGGCGCAATTCTCCAGCCCTTATCTAGTGTGTGGATGTCGTAAAAAAACGACTTAGGGATATAATATGTACATAAAATATAGATTTTCGAATTTTACGAAAGAAAACCCTATATGAACCCGTATGACAATATTTTCCTATTGTGGAGAAGGCTCAAGCCCAACTCTGGGACGTACATCAGCTGAAATAAAATTACGTATTAATTTATAACACCAGTCAATAATTTATATCACTAAAGCTTTAGTTGTCCGTGTGGTGACGGAGTAAGAATACAACTCACCACCCCCTATCTTACCCGTGGGTGATTGTAAGAGACGACTAAAGGATTTAAAACGCATCTATGCAAGAGAAGGAAAACTCGAAACAAAACCCTATACTATACCAACACGTCTGACCAGCGTGGTATAGTAGGTTAATCTCCCTCCCATTACGGAGGAGGCCCGAACCCAACAATGGGACATATAAGAGCTGTGATGATGAAAGCTTTAGCAGTTGATCGTGAGACAGAATCAGACTATACTTTACCGATATATATTAAGCTGCTAAATCGATATTGGAAGTCAAAATTAAGATGCCGAACGAACGTCTGGTTAAGAAGATATACAATGTGAAAGTGGAAGGATGTAGGTACCGAAGGAGACCGAGACTAACCTACCTAGACCAGATCGGTCATGTACTGAAGGAAGGTGGAGTCAAGAGTCTCCGAAACCGGCGAGCGTGTATGAAGAGAATTATGAATGTTGAGGAAGCGAGTGAAGTATGCAGAGAAAGAGTTCTGTGGCACTCTGTTCTCTCTGCCTATACCTTTCGTCTTAGCAATGTATTCCCTTCGGATAATTTATAGATAAAATTTTATATTGTGAAAGTACATTTTTATGCAGGCGAAACCACGTTAGTTATAAAGATTTTTCTATTAACTTCATAAACGTTCTTCTATAAACATCAGTTAACAAGACATCACGAGTCATGAACTTACACTAAACATGTCAAGTTGTGTCTAGAATACAAAGTTGTAAATCTTAACGTCGGATGCAGCTTGGAACTCTTAGCTTTGTCGTGCGAATCTCATCGCAGGCGGGATGAGGAACTTTCAAAACTTGTAAAACTTTATATATATATATATATATATATATATATATCTATTTTTACGTTAGAATCTTTCGTTGATATAGTTAAGTATACTATTAAGCATTTTGACAGTACAATGTCTAACGTAACGAGCACGAGAATTTCTGTTAGATAGTTTGCAAGTCACGTTTGCAGTAATACCTTTGGTATTGCAAAGGTCCATGAGCGGCAGTAACACTTACCATCAGATGTGCTGCTTACCCTTTGCCACCCTTTGCTTATTTTTTTTTTTTTGCAGTGGGCTATGGACGACGCACCTCGCCAAATCGGTCCGGGGTGACGGAAGAGGCGGCGCGCAACCCCATTAACCCACCCTGCAAGCATCTCTTCTTCGCCGTGCGTGCGGATCTTTGTCTTCGGTGGTCCGCCCGGCGGTATGCCCTCTCGGGTGCCCTTTGCCACCCTAAGCAATAAAAAAAAAAAAAAAACCACCTAAACCTGCCACCCTAAGCAATAAAAAAAATCTATAGGCTGATGAATAAAGAATAAGTCACCAACTGTCCTTTCCCTTAAGCTTTAATTTAAGGTTACCAGATAACGTCTTTGCAAGCAAAATATATCCTGGTTCTAAGTACAAATTTACATAATAGCTAATACTTACCACACTTGTTGTAGACAATTTCATTAAAAAAAAAAAGACTTGGAAAATGTCGAGCCCGCTGCATTTTTGCCTGATCTTATCGACCTGTAATCGCGTTCCGATCTGATGGTATATTATTGAATTAATTTTCAAACAAAATGCAATGCTAACAATATGTAAAAACGTTTTCTTTCGCAAATAAGTTGTTATATATAGCCTACTCTCCTCATCTATTTTATTCTCTTCATGTACACTAAAATTTCTTTATACATAAATATATTCACTAAAATATTTTATCCATATCCGCCCACTTTTGATATTACCATAAAATAACTAAATAATATTTTACTCGTCATAAAATCGGTAAGTTTACTTTCCAAGCGGGACTTAAATCATGACGTTGATGCCGCATAGTGTTGAAAGAAGCGTTGATATGAAGGAAAAGTTCAACTATTTAATTTTCATGTATATAATACTTATAGAACTCCTCATAAACGGCTGGACCGATTTTGATATATTTTTTTATGTGTGTGTGTGTGGATTTAAGAATAGTTAAGAGAGAATTAACTATTGGATCCGATAGGTGGCGCGTTATTTGTACAGAACAGTCTCTGTTAACTCATCTAGTGCAATGATAAATGTGGTGCTTTATTATAAATGACAATATAGATGTCAACGTTGTCACCTACTGACCTGTTCTCTCTGCGCAACATTGTGGAGAAGCATCTGGCTCTAGGTCAGAGGGTTTTCTGCAGTTTTGTGGATCTGGAGAGAGCATTTGACACGGTTGTACGAAAGGAACTTTGGGACATTTTACCGGAGTATGGTATTAACGGTAAACTGCTACAAGCTGTGCAGTCCAGTTACATGGGCTGTAGAGCCTGTGTGCGGCTGGATGATGGAATGTCGCCTTGGTTTGACGTCAATATCGGCGTTAAGCAGGGGTGCGTTCTGTCAGCCAGGCTGTTTATCATATATCTGGATAAATGTCTCCAAAGGTTGAACGATATGAATGTGGGAGTCCAGATGGGCGACTCAGTGGTCACTGCTCTGCTTTATGCAGATGATGCAGTCCTGCTAGCACAGTCAGCGACTGACCTGCAGACCCTAGTCGACACAATGACAGAAGATTGTAAGAAAAGGGGTCTACGCGTGAATGTGAGCAAAACCAAAATAATGGTCTTTGAAAGAGATGAAGCCAGAACAGATGTAAGAGTAACAATAGGTAATGATATACTAGAGCAAGTGGATGAATTTGTATATCTTGGATGTGGATTTAGCCGAGATGGAAGGTACACCACTGATATAGAGCGAAGAGTGAATGCGGGAAATAGAGTGAACGGAGCGTTGGGGCAACTTCTCGGCAGCCACCACCTCAGCCAGAAGGCACGTGTAGCAATACATAACACAGTGCTTGTCCCAACATTACTGTATGGAAGCGAGAATTGGGTATGCAGAAAAGAGTATGAAAGTAAAATTAATGCGGTCGAAATGCGATCTCTGCGGAAAATCTGTGGAGTTAGGCTGACCGACCGCATTCGTAACGACGACGTTAGAGAGCGAGTAGGTATGAAAGAGAGTATTGGTGTAAAGATGCGAAAGGGCATGCTCCGATGGTTCGGACATGTGGAAAGAATGCCGAACGAACGTCTGGTTAAGAAGATATACAATGCGAAAGTGGAAGGATGTAGGTACCGAGGGAGACCGAGACTAACCTACCTAGATCAGATCGGTCATGTACTGAAGGAAGGTGGAGTCAAGAGTCTCCGAAACCGGCGAGCGTGTATGAAGAGAATTATGAATGTTGAGGAAGCGAGTGAAGTATGCAGAGATAGAGTTCTCTGGCACTCTGTTCTCTCTGCCTACCCTGCCCTATATATATATATGCCCTATATATATCCCTTGATATGGCGTGATGATATGTATATATGTAAGAAAATAATTCTTATTTTACAAACATTTAGCGGACATAAATTAAATCCTAATGTATTATTCTGCGTGGGAATCGAACCCACGATACTGGCGCGGTAGGTTGATGTCTTAACTACTACTCCGTTTGTACAATCAATTATTTTTGCGAGCCATAAAATTTGTTCTAAATCTGGGTGTAACTTGTTTATGTTAGTATATTTCAAAAGACCACCACATCGCAAGGAGTTCATATCAGCTCATACATCCTACTGCTGGGCTCCAACCTCCTCTACAATAGGAGGGATATTTTTCGTACTATACCATGGTGGTCTGACGTGTTGATATAGGCTTCTATTTCAAGTTTGCCTTCTCTCGCACTGATGTTATGTGCATATCTCTTAGTCGTCTTTTATGATACTCCCATGCAAGATAGAAGAGGTGTTGAATTGTCTCCGTACTCCGTTACCACATGGATAGAATACAAGGATTTATAACTTATATGAAATAAAACTATTTTTACGGATTCTATTGTGTTTGTATTTGGGTTTTAATTTCTCGGCAATTCAAACACTTTACAGCGTTTATAGCCACCGGACGACTAAGGTGTCTGACGTCCAATAAGTCATTGTTATTACAGATATTCCTATTTATTAGCTACAGTAGATAATAGTTATTAATTTTTGACCCACATTTTTGATGCAAATTCACGCTAGTACAAAAATAAAATGATTCTATATAAAATTATATTGTTTTTGGTCAATTATTATTAAAAAAATATGTTAATTATTATATTGTGACAATTTTAAAACTATCAGTTCTAATAAGTTACCACCAGATCGGAACGCGGTCATACTGAGAAAGATCGGGCAAGATATCTCAAAGAACATAATACTAATTATTGAGTTTTAAAAGGTGCCTTACTTTGTCGTTTCAATATTGAATAAAATTATATTTAACTATTATTTTGCGCCAAATCACAGAAATATTAATAACTAATTAATATTTCTGTGTGCCAAATCTATATACTAAGTGCCTACATTGTCCTGCAGTATTTTAATTAGTGTTAGGACCACGCTGTTGACAGTTCTCTGTTTACAGCCGCAGGCCGGTCCGTCGGGAGAAGTTCCACACTCTCGCAGAAGGTCGTCGTTCGAGTAATAGCAACGTGCTATTGCGCTTCGTTCGGTGAGCTAGAGGGTTTGTAAAATTGGTAGGCAGCGGTCGAGCTATATTCTGGGTACTGCAAAGGTCTGTGGGCGGCAGTGACACTGTTACGTGTGCTGCTTGCTCATTTGCCACTATAAGCAATAAAAAAAAAGTGTGTGTGCCAGCTCCGACGCACGACTGGAGTTTACTCCTTAAGTATGATTATCAAAACAGGCGCAAAAAAGCTCATTTGACTAAAAATAATATATATATTTTTATTTACATTTATTAAAACTGCTCAGTGAAGTATTATCTCACGTCAGAAAGTGGAAGGTGCGCAGAATAGGTTGCGCACCAAAAACGTAACGAGGTCATTCGATCACTAGATTTTACTCCTCAAATTTTCTCATACCGGGCGCCTTATATGAAAATCGATTCTTAAGGAGTAAACTCCAAAAAAAGTCTTGTAGTTTTCTTTGTTTTATTTTTAATTAGATGAATAACGGCATCCATTGAAAACCATTCTAGGCATCGGTGTTCTTTTGCGAGGATTTATGGTTTATCAAACCTGATGTAATGGCGGGCGCAGTCTTGACTGTGCTCAGAGACTATAGACTTATAAGAGACATATAAGAGAAAACATAGTCACGATCCTGTTTATAACCAGATGTATCCTAGAGAGAGCTCTGACATTATTCCTTAGCTAAATACAAGTCTTTTTTAAATACAATAAAAGCAATAACCATGAAACAAAAAGTATTCTCACTACGTCACCATACACATAACAAGATGTCTATCTACACTCTCTTATTAGAATTGTTTTTGTAATCGTATAACTGATGGAATAACTCAGTTGAAACCTTCTTATAATGCACCTATAGCCAATCATAGACTTTCATTAAGAGCTGTCTTTCTACTTAGAGACACAGTAGTAATATTAAAAAGAGGTATTTACCACAAACCGATATTTTATTAAAATTAATTAATTTCCAGGCAATACATAAGACGTCTTCCTATATTTTCTTTCATAGAATTTGATTTGTAAAAACTTATGTATTGAAGTTAGATTAAACCGCATCAGAGCAAAGCACTCGACGTAAACGAACGCCTTAAGTGGTCCGGCCCCCGACTCAGAAACTTTGAGTACGCGAATAATGGGGACGAATAATTGAATTTTAACCATTTCTCGCGGACGACTGTGTACTGAATATCATCCAACTTACATAGAACCGCTACCCGTATTTACACATATAGAAAATATAACGACTAACGCATTTAGGTACGTCTCCCGAGGGTCAATCAATTTGGCCGGCCGTTCCAGCTATCCCAAGATTTCGTCGAAGGGTCTTGCGAAATAAAATATAGTCACTGTGTTGTCAAAGGGCCCTTATACGATGAAACAAGATTATTTTAGTTCATATACGTGAGATGGGTTTTATGGTAACTATTTTTTTACGAAAATATATCGCGTTTATATTTTTTTTAAGTATTTTTTAAATTCTTTTAATATATATTTTATTCCGTGTGGTAACAAAGTAAGAATACAATTCACCACCCTCTATCTTACCTGTGGGTGATCGTAAGAAACGACTAAGGGATATAAAACGCATATAACATGTATGCCAGAGAATGAAAACTCAAAATTAAACCCTTTACCAACATGTCTGACTAGCGTGATATAGTAAGTCAGTTTCCCTCCCATTATGGAGGAGGCTCGAGCCCAACAGTGGGACATATATGAGCTGAAATGATGATGATGAAATGAAATATTATCTTACGCCATTATTATTAGTTATATTTTTTTTAGTTTTTAACTATAGTAATACATACAAAAGCATCTTCTCAACCTATTTATGTTATACTCGCGTCTCTACGAACAGAATTTCTCCGTATAATCATCATCATTCTCCTGCTCTTATCCTAATTACTTGGGATCGATGTAATATATACTCCTCTTTCACCGTACATATTGCTTTACGGGTAGAGAGCCTTCAGCGCTCACCCACAGTCCGGGTAAAGTTGTCATAGCCATCTGAGGCTAACAACTAGGTCAAACAAAAAAAAAACAAAACGTACATATTGCAAACGTTATTGGCAATAGTTTTATAACCGACCGTCTGCCTGATATCAACCTTTTATGAGAATGTAATTGTTGACCTGACACCAGTAGATCGAATTAGCCCAGTCTTATGTTAAGCGGGCCACTGAAGACAAAGATCGGGTACCGGTGGCCCGCTCGCGCGGCGAACGGAGGGGTTTGCATGGTGGGTCTATGGGGTCACGCGCCATCTCTTCCTTCACCCCGGACGGATTTGGCGGGGCGAGACGCATCCATAGTACACCGCAAAATAAAATAAAATAATTAAAAAACCCGACTGCATAAAAAGCGAACTAAACTACGTACCTACATAATAAAAAACTGAAAAGAAAAAAACACGCACTTAGATGTCCGGTGGTCTAGAATTCTATATATACAGGGTGTCCCAAAATTCAACGATAAGCCGGCACCAGCAGATGGACCTACATATGACTACTCGAGAACAAAAAAGAAAAAAATTCTACCTTGATTTTTTTTTTCATTACGACAAAAAAACCGATTTCTTTAAAAATCGTCATCTTTTATTATATTATTAAGTGCCATTGCTACAATTTTACAAGTAATTCTGTGATTTTTTTTGTATTGGCAAGGTAAGTAGTACTACTATCGATCACAACCATTAAAAATTCCAGAATATCTATAGTTTTTACACAAAAATCAACCAAAACTATGTTTTTTTCATAAATTATGTAAGATTTTGACTTTCAGCTCACTTTCACTCATCACAGTGAAAAAAAAAAGTATGGACACTACTGTGGCAAATAGTATTAAAAATTGGCGCAACTAACTACAATTCTAAAATGGTATAACATTCTAGGCAAACTAGCCACAAAAATATACTTAGGTGTACTATTTCAAAATAACAACCATACTTCGAAAATTGTTAGTGTTGATAGTAATCACTTCTACTATGTAGCCAAAATGTTTTTGTTGCAAGTTCTCAGAATTTGAATGAGACATGTGCGTAGTCCATAAGATAACATAAGTTAGAAAGAGATAGATATAGAGAGATTAGAATTTACTATATTATTAAAATTACAATAAATGTTCCAATTGTTTGCCATTGGCAGTAATGCAGGCACGACATCGCCTTAAAAATGAACGTTTTATTTTTCTTGCATATCTGATTCTGTTCATGTGATCCACAGCCTGAATTATTTTTTGGCGAAGCTCGTCCAAGGTTGCAATGGGTTTTGAGTAGACTCTGTCCTTTAGACAACCCCAATAGAAAAAATCCAGGGGATTTAGATCGGGTGAACGGGGTGGCCATAAGATAGGACCAAGTCGCCCGATCCAACGCCCTGGGTACTCTTGGTCTAAGTACTCTCGCACAGGGCGGGCATAGTGAGCTGGGCAACCATCGTTTTGAAACCACATGTTTTGCAAATCACTTAAGGGCACGTCTTCTAATAATCCTGGTAACTCATTTTGTAAGAAGTTCAAATAGCTATTGCCATCTATGTTTCCTTGTAACTCAAAGGGCCCTATCACTTTTCCATTTATTATGCCCGTCCATAGGTTAACCTTAAATTGATATTGGGATTTGTCTTCTCTCACCAGGTGCGGATTTTCATTGTTCCAGCTATGAAGATTGTGAAGATTTAAATAGCCATCTTTCTTGCAGGTTGTTTCATCCGACCATAAAACTTTGTCTAAGAATTGGGGATCTTCCCTGTGTTTTTGCAGCATTACACGGCAAAATGCGACCCGCAGTGGATAGTCCCGCGGTAATAACGCCTGCACGCGCCTGTAATGATATGGATGAAACTGGTGACGTTTTAAAATTCTATGTGCAGTACTTTTTGGAATTCCCGTTGCTACTTGTATGCCACGTACAGAGGTAGTTGTATCGCTTTCTATTTCTTTGAGAACTTCTTCATCGTGTTCCGATCTAGGTCTTCCAGCGTTTCTCCTGTCAGATGGTATACGACCCTCCGAAAATGCTTGATGCACGTTAATAAATACGCGATAATCCGGATACCTTTGAAGAGTAGGGTACCTTGCTCGATATAATCTGCTAGCAGCGTTGGCATTGCATCGGCATTCTCCATAAATTAGGTGCATATTAGCGTATTCTAACGCTGTATATGGTAGCGGCATAATGAATGCTAAACACTTGAAAATAAGGCAAAACTTCTTTAAAAAAACACAAAATCACAGTCTAAAATAATGCCAAGTCAGGTCAATTTCCAGGTCACTTAATTCAATCCAAAGTCGTTAGTATCAGAGCCACTTTAATTAAAACAGAACGGTGTGCAGTAAACAAAGAAGTAGAGCGTACTGACTTGCTGTGCTGCTGAGGACATTAATTACTTCTCTACCTGCATTAATGTTACTAAACAATTAGCATCTATCTATCTCCCTCTAACGTATAATCTCTCTATCTCTGTCTAACTTATGTTATCTTATGGACTACGCACATGTCTCATTCAAATTCTGAGAACTTGCAACAAAAACATTTGGGCTACATAGTAAAAGTGATTACTATCAACACTAACAATTTTCGAAGTATGGTTGTTATTTTGAAATAGTACACCTAAGTATATTTTTGTGGCTAGTTTGCCTAGAATGTTATACCATTTTAGAATTGTAGTTAGTTGCGCCAATTTTTAATACTATTTGCCACAGTAGTGTCCATACTTTTTTTTTTCACTGTGATGAGTGAAAGTGAGCTGAAAGTCAAAATCTTACATAATTTATGAAAAAAACATAGTTTTGGTTGATTTTTGTGTAAAAACTATAGATATTCTGGAATTTTTAATGGTTGTGATCGATAGTAGTGCTACTTACCTTACCAATACAAAAAAAAACACAGAATTACTTGTAAAATTGTAGCAATGGCACTTAATAATATAATAAAAGATGTCGATTTTTAAAGAAATCGGTTTTTTTGTCGTAATGAAAAAAAAAATCAAGGTAGAATTTTTTTCTTTTTTGTTCTCGAGTAGTCATATGTAGGTCCACCTGCTGGTGCCGGCTTATCGTTGAATTTTGGGACACCCTGTATATACTAATATTATAAACCCGAAAGTAACTCTGTCTGTCTGTCTGTCGCTCTTTCACGCCAAAACTGCTGAACCGATCTAAATGAAATTTGGTACACAGATACTCTAGAGCCTGATAAAGGACATAGGCTACTTTTTAATGCAAAAAGAGGTTGTAAAGGGGGATGAAACGTTGTAAGGAATTATTGTTATTTTTAAAACCAGAAGCTTGAAACTTATTATAGGCTATTGATTAGATATAAATAAATATGACATTAAAATTTCGTAAAAACATTAACCTTTAGGGGTAAAATAAAAATAGGGGATGAAAAACTTTAGGATGGTAACCTTTTACGCGGGCAAAGCCGCGGGCAGAAGCTAATCCAAAATAATTTAGATAAGATCGGCATAATAATGATGATCCAAGAATGATTGTTCCAAGTTCCGTTCCGAACGTTATCTGTCTCTATTAATTGTAGTTTAATAAAGTCTTCGGGACACAAATATTTTTGCCTTTGTGGAAATACTTCTTTAAAAAAAAACTATGTTACACGATCAATCAATACAAGTAATCGGGTTTTTATAAATAATTAAGCATATTAAATGCTAAATTTCAGTAATTTGAATAACAAGGTTGTGTCATCGTTTAATACAATTCTAACTGCAAAGTTTGAAGTATTAAGCCCATATAATGTGTAAACATTGTCGGGTAGATGGCACACGTCTCCTTATAGACGTAAATACGATACGAAGCGAGATTTGAATGTCTTACAATAGTTAACGGTGATGTAAGTAGCAGCACGATTGGGCCGGACTCCCAATAGGTGTGGATTTGAATCCCACTTGTGACATCATTTTTCGCTTCGTAATCGGGTTTTTATAAATATGTTACATGATGTTTAAAACAATTTATGTTTAATTCATCACCATATCACCATCACTATCATTTCAGCTCATATACGTCCCACTGCTGATTGCCAGCCTTTTCCACAATAGGAGAAAAATTAACCTATTATATAATATGGTGGTCAAAGGAATAGCTGCTGAGTGCCAGCCTACTTCACAATAAACCAGAAAATTAACTGCATGGTGGTCAAACAGGTATGTATTTTTCTTGGCAAGCTATGGTATGGACACACCCCGCCCGGGCGACCTAAGGACGCTCCCATAACCCACATTGTTCCATCCCCATCGCCACTAAGCCACCCACTGATACAGATTCCTTCATACCCGTAGTCGGCCCGGCGGATTATCCATTCGGGTATCATCACCATAGAAGCCCCGGATATAAACAATACTGTTGCACGACGCTGCCTTCATGCAATCTGCCTCTCTGGGCACCAATCCCCGGTCCGTCTACCCGCAATCGGTTTGGTATAAGGTTTTATTTATTTCGAGATTTCTATTTTTTTCGAATAAATATTATCTGCATATTATACAATAGCATTTATGCTGTGTGATAGCAGCTACGAATACTACTAACCCTTACTTTGCTCGTGAATGTCGTAAAAGATAACTAAGAGAATTATAACGACCTGGGCCAATTCCATTTGTTGCCGTTTGGTCAACAATTACATTCCCAAGGAGGATTGATGTCTGGCAGGCGGCCGGTCATAAAACTATTGCCAATAACTTCTACAATATGTACTATGAAACAACAGTAAATATTGTATCGACCCCAAGTAATTGGGATAAGAGTAGGAGAATGATGATTATACAATAGTATTTTACTAGACCCACAGGCAAAAAAAAGGTTGATGAATCATATTTATACTTTGCTATATATTCTTTCGTTCATTCGTTCTTTTGTTCGTTATGTATTCTTAGTTAAAAATCAATTTAATACTCAATATGAAATCGTTAGGCAATCATGTTCAGGTTTATATATCTATCTGAGGAACAACCGCACGGTCTTTTGACGCTGTATTCGTGAATGTTTCAATAAACTTTGTGGTGAATGGTTTTGATACTACTTCGCTTATGTGGTTACAGTAAATTGAAGCGGGACTTGAATGTGTTGCAATATAGTTTAAAGCGACTTGTTTCTTTGCGATAACACACATTGCTTCTAGGTAGCAACACTTTATTTGCCATATGTTGATGACCAGCACTCATTTCGCTTCGATTTCCACCGTTCTATTGCCGCATTTTAGAACTCTAATAAACTCTAAGCTATTTATGTTAAAGATATACATTAAAGAACCTTCTCCTTTTTGAAGTCGATTAAAAGATATGCTTAAAAAAAATAAACAATCACCCGATTTGTTAGATTTTAATTGTCATTCTCAAATAGAGAAAAAAGTTAGATTAAATTTACTTGATTTTTAAAGATACTTTACACGCATAAATAAATAAACCAATATTTTTAAGTCAGCCGCTCAAAGAATGTATTCTTCCCAAAGAATGTAAAGTAAGCGGTGAATTATATTGTGATATTTTTCACTCTAACAAAGCAAATATTGACAATCATTTGAAATAAAACTACTTTTACGGATTCCATCGCGTTTGTATTTGATTTTTAATTTCCCGTCGTTTCGAACACTTTACATGGTCATGAAAATTTATTGCCATGAATTTGTATTAAAAATATAGGTCAAAATTTAACAATTAATACTGTAGTGGGTACTTGGGTAGATACCCCGATAAGAGTCAGGCGGTCATGTTCACACGTCGAAATGCCCGTACCTACTCTATCGATAGCATTCCGCCCCTTAAAATGTTTAACAAGCCTGTTACTTGGAGCAGGCAAGCCAAATATCTAGGTGTAACCCTTGACGACCGACTCAGCTTCCCCCTCACATAACGAAAGTCCACGCGCGTGCGGCTTTCGTGATGGGACGCCTCCATAGTTTAATAAATGCTAGGTCTAAATTAACCTTGAGCAGCAAGGTCCGATTATACACCGCTTGCATACGGCCAATCATGACCTATGCTAGCGTAGTGTTCGCGCATGTTAAGGCACACAGGATCCACAGACTACAGACACTTCAAAATAGGTTCATGCGCCGAGCTACGGGAGCACCGTGGTTCATACGAAACGTCGATCTTCATGTCGACCTCGAACTACCGACCATCAGGCAATTTATGAAACTGTGCTCCCAGAACTACTTTGACTCTGCCATGACACACCTCAATCCACTAGTGGTTGGGGCGGCTTCCTATACGCCCTCTTGTAATTCAAAAATCCGACGTCCGCGGCACGTCATCGACGATGACGACGACGATATCACACTCACTCAAATAAGAGCTTACACGGCCCGCGAGGCCATTACACATAAATATCCGCGGTTTCGTCCTCGCCGTCGAGGTGCGAAATCGCGACGCGCAAAAATCATAAATCCAAACGTGGGCACGCCCACTTTGCCACCAGCGACGCCCCAAGCCGATGTCCGTTCCCCACAGGGGGTGCCCTTGGGCGACGTCGCTTAGCTTACCACAATCGGGTTGAGAGCCCTCAGCGCTCACCCATGGTCCGCGTAAAGCTGTCAAAGCCATCTGCGGCTAACAGCTAAAAACACACAAAAAAAAAAAGAAAAAAAAACTTGGGTAGATATAAATTTCTGTAATAACAATGACATATTGGACGTAAGACACCTCAGTCCTCCCGTGACCATGATCACTGTAAAGTGTTCGAAACGTCGGGCAATTAAAAATCAAATACAAACGCGATAGAATCCATAAAAGTAGTTTTATTTCAAATGTGTAATACTCGCTACTTAAATATTAGAAATCATAATGACAATCATATTTAATAGGAACATCACCCAATATCAAATAAAATAAAATAAAAAGGAAAGAATGCCGAACGAACGTCTGGTTAAGAAGATATACAATGCGAAAGTGGAAAGATGTAGGTACCGGGGGAGACAAAGACTAACCTACCTAGATCAGATCGGTCATGTACTGAAGGAAGGTGAAGTCAAGAGTCTCCGAAACCGGCGAGTGTGTATGTAGAGAATTATGAATGTTGAGGAAGCGAGTGAAGTATGGAAGGATAGAGTTCTCTGGCACTCTGTTCTCTCTGCCTACCCTGCAAGGGACATGGCGTGATGGTATGTATGTATCACTCAATATCTACGCGGACTAAGTCGCGTGTGAATAATATAATATGACGTCAATAAAAAGTGAAATGGCGCTGTTATTGGATATTTATCTGCGAAACAACCTGCAGGGAATATTAATACATTGTGACGCATACGGTTCCATCGTTACGTAATACATATATTTTTAGGTTTTCTCTACCTAAAGGCTTTGACTGCACAGATGACGTAATTCGAATATCGACCTACCGTGCCAAGTATCATGGGTTCGAATTCCAAGCAAGACAACACTTTGTGCAATACACAACTTGTTCTGAGTTTGAGTGTAATTAATTTAACCACTACGACATCTGTGCAATTGAAGTCGTTATGATAACAAAAGGTCGAGCAAGAAAAATATCTAAAACTATAATCATCTCCAGTTCAGCATAATAGGAATGACCTTAACTATGCCGCAAATAAATTCACCTAAACGAACAATAACTAAATCTCATCAAACTCCTAACTGAAATAAGAAAACAAGCACAACTTCTATTGAATTTGAATTGAAAATAAAATCACTAATTACTATGGCTTGCTAGTGTAGGTTCACCAAGATTTTTTTAAATACAGGATAAGGTACGTTAAATCATCATCATGATTGAGAGTGGGCGGCAGCTTTCGTCTAGGAAACTTATGATATCTCGCTGAGTGCACCACTCCGTCAGTCAAGCGCTGTGTTTATGGCCCTATCGCCTGATTTATGACGTCACGTTAGCAGTTCATCTGTGTGACGACGGAGTAAAAATACAATTCACCACCCCTCTATCTTACCCGTCGGTGATCGTAAGAGACGACTAAAAGATATAAAACGCATATAACATCTATGCAAGAGAAGGAAAACTCGAAACATAACCCTATACCAACACGTTTGACCAGCGTGGTATAGTAGGTCAATTTCCCTCCCATATATGGGCTGTGATGATGATGATGTTAGCAGTAGACAGCGAATGGCTCAATAATAATAATATAGTAAAAATAAAGACCCCATTTAATTGAAAACTTTTTTCATTTTGTCAGAGCCTATAATTTGGACACACACTGTCCGCTTCGTCCAGGGCAATATACAGTTGCTGAGATATCACCCTCACGCAGTGGGCCTCTTTGTGAGCCTACCATAATCCGATCCTATCATTCACATATATTAATACCTTTTAGTACTTCTCTATCAGTTTAATAACACAATCCTATCTACTTAAAATATATGTTTTGACTAAATAAATTATTATTATTATTGTATCTCCTTTTAATTCACGGGATCATTATTATTATTATTATAATAATAAATAAATCATTCTATGAATATTCCCACTTAAATACTATTAAAAAGCTATATAAATTGACTTATCTGTTTTAGTAAAATAAATTTACCTTATTTTATCCGGTATCGATACAATCCATCCGATTACGGATATTTTGGTGACCCTAAGCCCCGAATAGATCCGAAGGGAATAGAAAAGGGCCAATTCATCGGATTCTAATTAGAAAAAACTTATTCTGATCCCGCTGCGGAAGTTTCAGCTTCATTGTTTTAGTCCCGTTGTAAAGTAGATTACACATGGGAATGTGCTAACGTTTAGTGGAATTGGTATAATTTTCTTCTCAGCCCTTATACATTATACTGTTAGGCACGCGTTTAGTTTAGTTGAGAAAATTAGCCCACCATACCTCGCTGGATAGGCGGGTTGGAAAATCCTTACGCATTTTCATCTCTTATAGAAATATTATCTGCTAAAGCCCCGTAATCAATGTTTAAGATATTCATACATACATAGTTTCACGCCTGTTTCGCAGAGGGCTAGGGAGAGACTACGGATTGCCACAAACCACGATCCTGACATACTTCCATCGCATTATTCACACTCATAACAGTTTTCATGCATGTTCTACGATTACGTATAACTACTCTTAATATGACCTCATGTCAACATATCTCCAATTTGGGCCAGAAAAGTATGACATGGTTTTCGCCTTATATTCCTCCATCCATCTAGGATCTACCATTGTATTTTTGGAGCTTACTCCTTAAGAATCGATTTTCATATAAGGCGCCCGGTATGACAAAAATTTGAGGAGTAAAATCTAGTGATCGAATGACCTCGTTACGTTTTTGGTGCACAATCTATTCTGCGCACCTTTCACTTTCTGACGTGAGATAATACTTCACTGAACAGTTTTAATAAATGTAAATAAAAATATATATATTATTTTTAGTCAAATGAGCTTTTTTTGCGCCTGTTTTGATAATCGTACTTAAGGAGTAAACTCCAGTCGTGCGTAGGAGCTGACACATACACACTTTTTTTTTTACTTCATCGCCACAAGAATAGATTGGTATACGATGTAACCTACATCAGTTTTGAATAATCTAACTGATATTAAAGGATATAGACAAATAAAATCATTGCATAAGGAAAGGAACTTACAATAAAATCCTACAACTAAATCTCTGCCCAGAGGGTTTTTATTCATTAAAAACCCTCTCCTTTAATTTTCCTAAAAATCCTATGTTGCGTTTGACACTCTAGACGACCGGTTGTATTGAAGTCTGTTCATAACCCACTGGTGAAAACAACTGACTGACTAAAAGTAACTTTTTAACCCAATGAATAATTATTCTTTGGATTATTTCGATTGCATTCATTTTCATCAGTATTTAAGCTAATTTGTTGCTATTCACTGCGTCAATAAACGAGGTTTTTAAAGAGATAACTTGTTATTGGGGTAAACCACTTCGTTACCTACGTAACGGCGCCAGTCTATCTGGCCGCTTTATAGGATTAAATAATAATACTAATAATATACATACACAAAATTTTAATGCACATATTCAAGAATTGTAACTAATAATAAAATATATTTAATAACCAATAAAAGATTTTATTAACAAATAACCTTTTCTTGCATTATCATATTAACATTTATAAAATTTAAGTAAAATACCTAAGCTTTTCTCAAGTTAAAAAAAATTTCAATATTAAAAAGGTAATTCAACTTAGATTTTTTTAAGTTATCACTACTATCAGGCGTCCCGCACACGCACGCACACGTTCGTTACTTTTTAATGCCTTTGTCATAGGATTTTTTTCAAATAATTAACAGAATACAAATTTTGCTGTATGATAGCGGCTACAAATACTACCAACCCTTACTTTGCTCGTGGATGTCGTAAAAGCCGACTAAGAGCCTTATAACGACCTGGGTCAACTACATCTGATGCCGTTTCGTCAACGATTATATTACCAAGGAGGGTTGACGTCTGGTAGGCGGGTCATAAACATATTGCCGATAACTTTTACAATATGTATCTACTATGAAAAAAGAGTACGTATTGTATCGACCCCAAGTAATTGGGATAAGAGTAGGAGAATGATGAATTAACAAAATACAAAGTTTAAGTATACTTAGAACTATCATTTCTGGGTTTCCTAAAGTTGTCGACCGCAGTCATCAAATCTAGGACACTTTTTTTTTTTTTTTTTTATTGGTGGGCTATGGATGCGTGTCGCCCCGCCGAATCGGTCCGGGGTGACAGAAAGGCGGCGCGTGACCCCATAGACCCACCGTAAAACCTTCTCTCTTCGCCGTGCAAGCGGACCACCGGTACTCGATTTTAAGTTCGGTATCAAATCTAGGACCCTTAGCAGGGGAGATCTATAGTTAAACTATAATATTTATACACTCTAAATTACTCCTACTGAGCAATTCGTCCGTGTGACGGACTAAGAATACATCCCTACTACGACTATCATTTTTCCGCCTTTTAAACTATTTTTACACGGAAAAAAAAATCTGCCGAGGATGCAGTACAAATTACCTTCACACAATTTGTGGAGTCCAGGACCCCAGACTTCTATTGCAAAGGTTTAAATGATCTTCCAATTAGATGGCACAAATGTATAAATAATAAGGGTAAATAAACACTTTGATTAAAGAAATCTGTTTTCTGAACAAAAAATGGTTTTAATTTATCAGTACAAAACGGCAATTTCATACTTTAACCCCTAATATTATTTCCTCTTATACATATATAGATCAGTTTAGCTTTATAACTAAAACAAAAATTATTTGGTATCATAATCAGCTGTAACTTTGTTCTTTGTATAGGTCGAAAAATATAGATATTTTAATAGATATTTTTATCGTTAGAAGGAAGGTGGAGTCAAGAGTCTCCGAAACCGGCGAGCGTGTATGAAGAGAATTATGAATGTTGAAGAAGCGAGTGAAGTATGCAGAGATAGAGTTCTCTGGCACTCTGTTCTCTCTGCCTACCCTGCAAGGGATATGGCGTGATGATATGTATGTATGTATTTTTATCGTAGACGCCAATATAGCTTTAGATTATGACAGCAAAAATAATGTAAGCGCCATAAATAGCATAAATAACAATTATTTTTGTTTATTTTTTAAAAAATAGGTCGGAAAATATAGATATTGTAATAGATATTTTTATCGTAGACGCCAAAATAGCTATAGATTATGACAGCAAAAATAATGTAAGCGCCATAAATAGCATAAATAATAATTATTTTTGTTTATTTTTTAATCATATATGTAAATGTCTAAAAATCACTAATGTATATGAAAATTTAACTTAGAACATTTCTGTTTACAATATTTAAAAAAACCTTCTGTAAAATTTGATTTTTGTCGGTTACGCTAAAATGGCGGCAAAGGCTTGATATATGAGCTGAGATGAGCAATTAAAAATCATTTTATAAAAATTTTGTTGCGTCAAACTGTAACTAAAACAAATTCAGTGTGAAATCACCTCAAGCTTTAGTTACTAAGAGTGTTTTATTTGTTGCGCAATTATCGTCCTTACCTTATTGGCAATAAGAAACTTCCTAATAGATTTGATTGGCTCATCGCATTTTAAGCGGAACTAGATAGTAATTAAAGTTTATATAAAACATTGATGTATCTGTGTAGTGATTTTGAAACTTTATTTGAAATTGTTTAGGTGTTTAATGGCATTTAAAGTTTCGTAATGGTTTTCCAGATGAAATTATTGTTTTAATCGTGAAATAACAAATATATATTTGGCCGTAATGCTTTTGTGTAGTGACAGTTAAAGAATAAAATCTGTCGCTATTTGCCTATGAGAATCCTATAAACTTATTGAAGGAGGATCAGGAGAGAGCGCAGCGATGCTCGTTCAAGATTTTTTTTTGTGTACAGCCGCGGGCCGGTCCGTCCGAGCTAGTACCACAATCTCGCAAAAGATCGACGTCTGAGTAATGGCAATGTGCTATTGCGCTTTGTTCGGTGAGCGAGAGAGCCGGCAGCCCGACTGGGTGGGTTTGGGGATTGCAATGGTAGGCAGCGGCCTAGCTATACCCTTGGAATAGCAAAGGTACATGGACAGCAGTGACACTTACCATCATGTGTGCTGCTTGTTCATCTGCCACCATAAGCAATAAAAAAAAAATAACTTTGCAATATGTGCTATGGAAGAAAAGTACATATTGATAATAAGAAGAGTACATACATTCATATTTAAAACTTTCCTCACAACATTACTTTCATCCCGTCTCAACATATATCCAAACCATGTCAACCTTTCACTCCTTAATTTTTCTGTCATTGGTGCAACTTTCAAACTTAGACATAGAGACACGACAAACTTATAACATTCCACTTTTTGCATCAGAGGTTAAAAAACACCGACTAGATTGTATTCCGTGTGGTGACGGAGTAAGAATACAATTCACCACCCCCTATCTTACCCGTGGGTGATCGTACGAGACGACTAAGAGATATAAAACACATTAATATCCTATGTGAGAGAAGGAAATCTCGAAACAAAACCCTATATCAACACGTCTGACTAGCGTGGTATAGTAGGTCAATTACCCTCCCATTATGGAGGAGGCTCGAGCACAATAGTGGAACATATATGAGCTGAGATGATGATGATGATGAGTAGATTCTCGGTCATCCATATAATTTGTGACAAAACAATGATTACCACACGTGGGACTTGAACCATATCTATTTGAGATCTGTTCCAACCACCATAGCAATTAATCCAATGTGGGTGGACCAATTTATTGAAACAAATTGCTAATATATTTGGATTCAAATCCGACGTAAGATAATGAATTTAAACTTAGATTTTATTTAAGTTTATTTTTTCATATTTGAACTACTGTAATCACACTTTCCTTCTTCTGTAACTCTTGTAAGCCAGGACCAATAATGGTCTTCATAAATGATACCGAGGTTTGATTCTCAGGCAGTTCGCTTTTAATTGTCCGTTACGCTTTTAATAATCTTGGAACCAGCTATACATTTAATTAGTTGAAATAAAAATTAAAACTTAGAAAGATTACAATCATAATAATAATAGGTACAAAATTGATAAAATCTATTTTAGAAAACTATCCGCTGCTATACTTCATCATCTTCATCTCAGCTCATACACGTCCCACTGTTGGGCTTGGACCGCTTCCATAATGGGTGGGCAATTGCCCTATTATACCACGATGGTCAGACGTATTTGTATAGGGTTTTGTTTCGAGTTTTCCTTCTCTCGCATAGATGTTATATGCGTTTTATATCCCTTAGTTGTCTCGTACGTTCACCCATGGGTGAGATAGGGGGTGGAATTGTATTCTTACTCCGTCATCACACGGACATTAGTCCGTCACCACACGGACAGTGTAGAGTATAGAGTACAGAGCTGCTATACTTGCGTTATTTAAATATTTATATTTATGTGGTCTTATTATTATTTTTTAATCTAGATAACACCATATTTTAAGTTACGCTTATAGCAATCCCGCCGACCGGCCACGAACGTCAAAGAATCGGTACCAGTGATAGGCCCAATCGCTATGAGAAGGGAACACAGTGGCTTATGGGTCGACGCACAATCCTTTCGTCACTACAAAACAAACTGCCCGCAAAAAATTACTATACCAATACATCAGTGAAAACAGCATTTAATTATATGCAAAGAGTTTTTAAAATGAAAATTAAAAGTTCTAAAAATTGTTGTTTTAGCTTCAATTCCTATATTAGAAACCTTTATATTTTTTTTTCGATATAATGTACAGACTTCAGTCTATTACGATCTTATTATACATACATACATATCATCACGCCATATCCCTTGCAGGGTAGGCAAAGAGAACAGAGTGCCAGAGAACTCTATCTATGCATACTTCACTCGCTTCCTCGACATTCATAATTCTCTTCATACACGCTCGCCGGTTTCGGAGACTCTTGACTCCACCTTCCTTCAGTACATGACCGATCTGGTCTAGGTAGGTTAGTCTCGGTCTCCCTCGGTACCTACATCCTTCCACTTTCGCATTGTATATCTTCTTAACCAGACGTTCCTTCGGCATTCTTTCTACATGTCCGAACCATCGGAGCATTCCCTTTCGCATCTTTACACCAATACTCTCTTTCATACCTACTCGCTCTCTTACGTCGTCGTTACGAATGCGGTCGGTCAGCCTAACTCCACAGATTTAACGCAGAGATCGCATTTCGACCGCATTAATTTTACTTTCATACTCTTTTCTGCATACCCAACTCTCGCTTCCATACAGTAATATTGGGACAAGCACTGCGTTATGTATTGCTACATGTGCCTTCTGGCTGAGGTGGTGGCTGCCGAGAAGTTGCCCCAACGCAACGCTCCGTTCACTCTATTGCCCGCATTCACTCTTCGCTCTATATCAGTAGTGTACCTTCCATCTCGGCTAAATACACATCCAAGATATACAAATTCATCCACTTGCTCTAGTACATCATTACCTATTGTTACTCTTACATCTGTTCTGGCTTCATCTCTTTCACTCTACTCTTACATCTGTTCTGGCTTCACCTTATTATATGTATAGATAAATTATCGAGATAAAAACGGGTCGAAATAAAGAGCATGTATGATTACAATATATCTTTTTGGGAGGACTCGTTGGTCCTACTGAATACAAAATGAGGCCGAGTTATAAAATAGCTTATTACACATGCTATGGTCTAAACTATCCAGCTTTGCGTGAGATCAACTATACTAGCTTACTTGGACAAATACAGGATGTAAAAAAGTAGAAGATAGGGCAACAATAATATTACTTGATGCGGTATCAGGTAATGTAGGAACAACGGAATTATAGCTGTTCTAGTAGTTTTTTTTTTATTGCTTATGATGGCAAACGAGCAAGCAATACACCTGACGGCCACCGAAGACAAAGATCGGGTACTGGTGGTCCGCTCGCACGGCGAAGAGAGGTGCTTGCTATAGGGTCGCGCGCCGCATCTCACATCGCTCCGGACCGATTTGGCGGAGCGTGGTCATTCTATAGCCCACGGCAAAAAAGAGGCTATAGCTAGGTCGCTGCCTACCATTACAATCCCCAAACTCACCCAGTTGGCCTTCCGGCTCTCTCGCTCACCGAATGAAGTGCAATAGCATATTGCCATTACTCAGACGTCGATCTTCTGCGAGAGTGTGGTACTACTCCGAACGGACCGGCCCGCGGCTGTAGACAGAGAACTATCAACAGCATGGTAGTACCACTAATATAATTTAGGGTAAAATATTATAATTGACGATAAAGAAGTGGATTAATGCATAACGAATGATTTTCAAATTGTATTTCAGATTTGGTGATAATATTTCTTCCAAATGGCTGCTATATGGTAGCAGCTACGAACACCAACTTTGCTCAAGGTTGTCGTCTTAACAACGTCTAAGAGCTTTTTATCAACCTGGACAATCCCCATCTAATGCTGTTTGGTCATCATTTACATTCAAAGAAGGTTGAAGTTAACAATTCCAATCCATCTCCATTTCAGCTCATGTATGTCCCACTATTGAGCTTGATCTTCCTCCATAATGGGAGGGAAATTGACCTACTATACCACTCTGGTCAGTCGTGTTGGTATAGGGTTTTATTTCAAGTTTTTCTTCTCTTGCATAGATGTTATATGCATTTTATATCCCTTAGTCGTCTCTTACGATCATCCACGGGTAAGATAGGGAGTGGTGAATTGTATTCTTATTCCGTCACCACACGAATACAAAAATAATTCCAATAACTTTTACAATATGTACGAGTATATATTCCGGCGACTTCAAGTAATTGGGATAAGAGTAGGATCATAAAGATGATGATGATTTCTTCGATGAGATAAGACAATGAGAATACAATAATCACCACCCTTTCCCTTCTCTTGGCATATTATGCAAATCAATTGAATGATAAAAACAGATTGTATCTGCTTTTTTTATTGATTATGGTGGCAAACGAGCAAGCAGTTCACCTGATGGAAAGTGTCACTGCCGCCCATAGATCTTTGCGATACCAAGGGTATAGTTTAGACCGCTGCCTACCAATGAAATCCCCAAACCCACCCAGCTGGGCTTCCGGCTGTCTTGCTTATCATAAAAGGTAGCCAATATGATAAGTAGGCTAATCTATTGTAGTGAGTAATCAACTAATCGAAGTCCACCATTGATCACGAGCCACCCTTTTTTTTTTTTTTTTTTTTTTTTTCGCAAGGTGGGACCATGGATGTGGTCGCGCCCCGGCAAATCGGCCCGGGGCGACGGAAAAGGTGGCGCGCAACCCCATGGACCCACCCTGCAAACACCTCTCTTCGCCGTGCGAGCGGACCACCGGTACCCGATCTTTGTCATCGGTGGCCCGCCCAGCGATGTACCCTCTCGGGTTCCTCTCTCATCGACGCCCCGACAGCTTTCGCCGTCGAGGCGTCGCCCTCACGCGGTGGCCTCACGTCGGGTGACCGGACAATTCCACGGTCCGATCACCCGAAGCCTCGGTTAGGGCGGCATCAGGCGCAGATACTCGCGCATGCGCCACCCTGGCCGCGGGCGGCGGCCCGGGTCACGGGAATCCTCCCGGACTCGTTCCGCCGCCTCCTTCTGCGAGATGAAAGCCTCGCAGAAGGCGGCGACCGCGTCCCAATTCCTGACGCTGTCGACCATCGCTTTCACGACAGCCGGCAGCGTCAGGTCGGCACCGATGACAACGACGAGGTCACGGCGCTGCCCGTCCCAGCCCGAACATACCTCTAGCGTATGTTGCGCCGTGTCCTCGTCGCTACTGCAATGGTGGCAGGACGGAGTCCACTCCCTCCGCACGACCATGTGCAGGTACTTGCCGAAGCAACCGTGCCCCGACAAGACCTGCACCAACCGGAAGGAGAGCACTCCGTGCCGCCGCTCCATCCACTCCATCAGTACGGGCCGGAGGGCCTCGACGGTAACAATACCGTGTCTAGGCCTCTCCAGCCGCGTAGCCCAATGGGCGATGACTTCTCGGCGGGCGTCCTCGCGCCAGGTGGCTATCTCGTTGAACGATGGGGAGCCACCCTCGTCACGCATTATGGTAACCCGCCGGTAGAGGTCGGAGAGCATCTCCGCCTCTAGGTCCCACGGGGGTGTCCCGGCCAATAGGCATGCCGCCTCGGTAGACACCGTGCGGTACCCTCGAATGGCTCTGACCGCCATGGCTCGCTGTGGCCTCCACAGTATAGCCCTGAGCTGGGCGTCGTGCGCCGTACATGGCCATTGAGCGGATCACCCCCGCATACAGCCGTCGGCCCTTGAAACTGGGTCCGCCCACGTTCGGCATGAGCCGAGAAAGGGCGGACGCCGCGCCGACCAGCCATCACGAGCCACCCTACGAGGGAGAATAATACCATGATCGCCAAACCACCAATGTTAGTTAGAGTTATAAGTTTCACAAGAGTATGCTGCCCATTCAAATGATGGTCAGCCAATCAGTTGTTTCGATCCAGCACTAAACAGTACAAAAAAAACCTTGTAATATAACCTAAAAGCTAATGTAAAATACCGCATTCAACTATTTATAATCTGGAATCACAAACGAAACACGTATTTGTCGTTTGTTTTCATACCCGCGGTACAGCACTTTTGACTGCTTCCAAATTGTCGGATATACCCTGCACGCGATATGTCCACATACATAAACCTTTGGAGACAATGTATTGTGATGAATGTTATTGGAAAACAAAGAACATATATATTAGTAATGGTAGAACTCTTGACCGACCAACCGACCGGATTCGTAATGACGACGTTAGAGAGCGAGTAGGTATGAAAGAGTGTATCGATGTAAAGATGCGAAAGGGAATGCTCCGATGGTTCAGACATGTGGAAAGAATGCCGAACGAACGTCTGGTTAAGAAGATATACAATGCGAAAGTGGAAGGATGTAGGTACCGGGGGAGACCGAGACTCACCTACCTAGACCAGATCGGTCATGTACTGAAGGAAGGTGGAGTCAAGAGTCTCCGAAACTGGCGAGCGTGTATAAAGAGAATTATGAATGTTGAAGAAGCGAGTGAAGTATGCAAGGATAAAGTTCGCTGGCACTCTGTTGTTTCTGCCTACCCTGCAAGAGATATGGCGTGATGATATGTATGTATGTAGAACTCTTGACAGTTTTCTGTCTGCAGCCACGTGCTGGTCCATCCGGGGTTATTATTTCTTTTTTTTTTTATTGCTTATGGTGGCAAACGAGCAAGCAGCACACCTGATGGTAAGTGTCACTGCTACCCATGGACCTTTGCTATACTAAGGGTATAGCTAGGCCGCTGCCTACAACAGGCAGCGTAATCGAGTGGTCTAAGGCGCTGGTTTAAGACACCGTAGGCATGAGTTCGAATCTCACCGCCGACGAGCTCTTTTGGTGCTTACCAGACACGGGGTCTTCGGTAAGTACCTGCATAAAATTGGAAGAGAAGGGGCCCCAGGATGTCACGAGTGTGGCGCGCCAGTAGATGATGCGCGTCACACTCTGGAGGTATGCCCCGCCTGGGGGCCCCAGCGCCACATCCTGACGTCGGTCGTTGGAGGAGACCTGTCGCTGTCGACCATCATCTCAAAGATGCTCGACAGCGACAGGTGCTGGGAGTCGATGGCCTCCTTCTGTGAGGCCGTTATGGAGAGAAAGGAGGCTGCGGAGCGGGAACGCGAGAGGCTTGCGCCCGCTGAATCGCTCCGCTGCCGGCGGCTGGGTAGGGGGAGGCGCCGTTATGCGCATCTCCTCCCACCGCCTTGAGGACCGACTGGGCGTGACCAGAAGGCCAAGCGTTGGGGCGTCGGGGATCAAATGTCAGTAGACGATCTCTCCGGCGTCCCGTAAAAGCGCGGAAGGAGGCCGCTGTGGTTTTAGTGGGTATTCCGGTTGGACTAACCGGCCGGCGAGTCCCACACTCCCTCCCATCACGACATTGGCGGGAAGGGGTTAGCGCGTAAATGCGTTTCCACAGCGTAAAAAAAAAAAAAAAACAAAAAAAAAGGCCGCTGCCTACAGTTACAATCCCCAAACCCACCCAGTAGGGCTGCCGGCTCTCTCGCTCACCGAACGAAGCGCAATTGCACATTGCCATTACTCAGACGTCGATCTTCTGCGAGAGAGTGGTACTACCCCGAACGGACCGGCCCGCGGCTGTAGACAGAAAATTGTCAACAGCATAGTCCACTCATAAATTATACCACACTCTCGCACAAAATCTACGTCAGTGCAAGTGGCTATATGGCCTTGATTTAGTGAACGAGACAGTTGGAAGTCCAGTTTTCAGGTGGGTTTGGGTTGGTAGGTAACGTCCTAGCTATTAGTATTGAAAAGGTTCATGAGCGATAGTAACATAAAGTTAAATCGGTACAATGTTGTAACACTGCTCCGATAGATGACACTTGGAACGTTTCCATAAAGACGTATACCGAATAGTGGTAGGATCATACTGTTGATAGTTCTCTGTCTACAGCCGCGGCCCGGTCCGTACGGGGTAGTACCACACTGAGCAGAAGATCGACGTCTGAGTAATGTCAATGTGCTATTGCGCTTAGTTCGGTGAGCGAGAGAGCCGGCAGCTCAACTGGGTGGGTTTGGGGTTTGTATTGGTCGGCAGCGGTACAAACAATAAGTACAAAAGCAATAAATATATATATATATAGAGGAAAAAAATTTGGTTGTTCCAAGCGAGACCATGCTCGTCTAAGTTGGTTAGATGATTGGAACAAATTACCATTAAATTTCGGTTCAAATGCCACTTGTGGCAATAATTTTTCAATTAGAAAGAAAGAAAGAAAGAAAGTATTTATTTAGTGCCACATAGGAGAGACGTTAGGAACACAGAGAAAAACAACAATAAACCTTACAATAAATGAAAACACATAAAATCTATAAACTAAATAAGGAGAACATAATAATAATTACATCGAGTGAACGTCTCGGCTGCGGCAGAAAAAAGGATAATTGCTCAGCATTTGTTGTGATGTCAATGTAACACCACAACGCTGATTTTCAGCAATGTCCTTTTTATTTTATTTTTTTTTATTCAATTGTAAAATAAGTTTTCATAAATAAACCAGAATTTTAAAATGCTAAATCTCAGTAACTTAGACCATAATTACTATCCTTGGTAAGTAATTTAACGATTGCAGTTGGTCTTAAAATATTCCTAAAAGAATTGAGACACGCCTTTTTTTTGATCCCTCACTATTTTTACAATTCCTAGAGACAAACAACCGGTGCTGACTTATCCCGTCAGCATATCGGGCAAAGAAACACACGTTAACTACTTTTTTTTTTATCTACAAAAGTATTACTTATTATTGATTAAACAATGGCAAGGAAGACAAACCAATGGCTATTAAAGCTACTTTTTCGTGTGATGAAGGAGTAACAATACAATTCATCTTACCCGTGGGTGATCGTAAGAGACAACTAAGGGATATAAAACGCATATAACATCTACGCGAGAGAAGGAAAACTCAAAACAAAACCCTATACCAACACGTCTGACCAGCGTGGTATAGTAGGTCAATTACCCTTCCATTATGGAGGAGGCTCGAGCCCAATAGTGGGACATATATAGGCTGAGATGATAATGATTAAAACTACTTCAAGAAACCTTGAATTATAAAACATCAATATAATAATTAAAACACAAAACATAAAAAAGGCACGGACAAAAGTCTGTGGACAAAACTTTTTATAAAAAAAAAAACCAATGGCGAGAAGGTGACTCTTGCAGTGACATCATCTGCTATATGCTAATATCTTTTAATCAAAATGATTTCTGATGTTTACGCGAGTTACACATTTGAAATAAAACTACTTTTACGAATTCTATCGTGTTTGTATTTTATTTATAATATCCCGACGTTTCGAACACTTTATACTCTTTATAGTGATCATGGTCACGAAGAGGATTAAGGTGTCTCACACCCAATAAGTCATCGTTATTACAGAAAATCATCACAGCCTATATATGTCCCACTGTTAGGCTCAGGCCTCCTTCGTCATGGAAGGGAAATTAATCTACTATACCACGCTGTTCAGACGTGTTGGTATAGGGTTTTGTTTCGTGTTTTCCTACTCTTGCATAGATGTTATATGTTTTATATATCCCTTAGTCATCTCATACGATCACCCACAGATAAGACAGGGTCACCCCCTGTCTTACCTGATATGTATTCTCACACCCTGTCTTATCTGAATTGTATTCTTACTCCCTCACCACACGGATAAGTTTGACCTAGATTTTAAATACAAATTGCCAGTACAAAAAGAGAATGATTCTATAATTTAAAAATATTCTTTATGATCAGTTATTATTAAACATTGAATTTATTATAATTATTATATTTTAGCAATGTAGTAGCTTAAAAACTATCAAAACTATTATGCTCCCACTGGATCGGAAGGCGGTGCCACTGAGGAAGTTTCGTCAAGAAACTCAAAGTAAAAAAGAAAGAAAAGCTGTCGTATAATTGTAAATTGTTTTAAAGACTCTCCATCGCAAAAGAAAGTTAAAATAAAAATAAAGTAATAGCTAGCATACGTTACACCAGTAACCAAGGGTAACACTTAATAAAAACCCAGCAAAATACAGTAAAACTCAGTAACCATCCCTTAGGAATTATTTCCCAATCGTGACCCTATCGTGAATAACTTATAGGACTTAGCTTATCAAATATAGATCCGTGTTTTTCGCCGTTCGGATATCGACGACATTTTAACTGCTCGGCTCTTTTACGAATATCCTCTTATTGATTGGCTGTACGTTTATTTGAAGCTTTTGAATGGTGATTATCATTTAAGATGGGTTTTTAAATGAGTGACACTCACGCCGCGTATGTAGTAACTGACACCTTGATAATAAAAATTATATAACGTATGTCAAATTGATTTCTAATGTTTACACGAGTATTACATATCCTTACTAATCTATACATATAATAAATCAGTAGAAATCCCGTGTCTGTACATTTGATAAATTTATTAAAAAATGAATCTAGGCAGTAAGAAAACACTAACAGAAAACAAAAATCATTTTTTGGAATTTATTGTCTGTCTGTATGTCTGTAATCGCTAATCTCCGAAGTTACTGAACGGATTGTTTCGCAGTTTTGATAAAAAGATTAAGCCCAATTCAGAGCAACATTTAGTCTTTGTTTCATTGAAATCTGATGTCTGTAAAAAAAGTTATGGTCATTTAAGTTTTTAAAATCACCGCTCGCCTTTTATGTCACTAGAAGGTTCAATTCAAAATAATTATTTAATTTATCTATAGTGTAAGGAAAATATTTATATTACTTAATATATAGTAGTTTCATCAATTCAGCTCATATAAATCCCACTGCTGGGCTCAAACCTCCTCCAAAGTTGAAGGGAAGTTGACGTAATACATAACATTAGTCAGGTAGTCAAAATAACTATTAAAACTATTTGTGATAGAAAATAATGTTTTAATTAGTTAATAATATATAATTTAGCTATAAATTAATAAAATGCAAAATTTATTTAGTTTGTTAAATGAGCAATAGATGGCGCTATAATTTAGTTTATAACTTTAAATAATTTTTTCGTTATATTTTCAAAAGCTACTACATTAACTTCTTGAACTTAGTAAAGGTACGTTTCAAGCAGCTTGCAGAGCACTTGAAGGTGATCAGCGCTGAGATGACACCCTTGAGTAGGCCTGTAATAACTATAGCCCCATTCGTTTGAGTCTTTTGCTTTTAATAATGCTATTGTTTTACAGTCTTTCAAATCTTTTGACATTATTATAAAATAGAAAAGATATCCATCTGAAGATATTCTACGCTACTAAAATGCGACACGAACCAAGAAATTCATTTTTATTAATTCTTTCGTAATGAAAGCCATTTATTATAAATTTATCCGTGCGATTGCGCAGTTAGAATACAATTCACCAAACGCTTTCTTACCCGTGGGTCGATCACCCACGAGACGACTAAAGGACATCATACCGAACATACATCTATGGAAGAAAAGGAAAACCCGAAACAAAATCTTATACCAACACGTCTGACCAGCATGATATAGTAGGTCAATTTCCCTCCCAATAGTAGGCCTGTAATAGTATTAGCCCCATTCGTTTGAGTCTTTTGCTTTTAATGATGCTATTGTTTTACAGTCTTTCAAATCCTTTGACATTATTATAAAATAGAAAAAGATATCCATCTGAAGATATTCTACACTACTAAAACGCGACATGAACCAAGAAATTCATTTTTATTAATTCTTTCGTAATGAAAGCCATTTATTATATATTTATCCGTGCGGTTGCGCAGTTAGAATACAATTCACCAACTGCTTTCTTACCCATGGGTCGATCACCCACGAGACGACTAAAGGACATCATACCTAACATACATCTATGGAAGAAAAGGAAAACTCGAAACAAAATCCTATACTAACACGTCTAACCAGCGTGATATAGTAGGTCAATTTCCCTCCCAATACGGACGAAGCTTGAGCCCATTAGTGGGATGTATATAAGCTGAGATGATAGATGTTCATGTCCCCGGGTAGCCCTGAAAAGATTTCTCTGACCAGAGCAATCTTACCAAAATGAGGAGACAGCGTAATATAACTTTGGAATTAACTACGTCAGAAACTGCAGCTGCATTACTTCTTGGTGGTAAAACAGCTTTGTTTAAAAACCCGATAGATTTATGTACATTATTTATAAACCCGATAGATTTATAAAGCAATGAAACATCTCGGATGTTCAATAACACGAAACTGCGACACATTCAAAGTGTTGTTTGTTTTATTGTGTACGGTGGTAAACGAGCAAGCAGCATGCACTTATTTTTTTGGCCGGCCATGGTCTGGACACACGTCTTGCATTCTGTCCGTGGCCCCATAACCCACCGTTTTCCCTCCCCATCACCATTGGGCCTTTCGAGTATCATCTCCGATGACACCCCGGGCCATCGGGCTTTACCCTCGCGAGGTCAGCCTCTCCGCGGACTATTCCCCGTTTCAGTTACCCGCGGCTTCGGCTAAGGCAAGTAGACGCAGGTAATCGCGCATGCACCGTCCCGCCGCCTCTTACAAATGAAGCGGCAATAACACATTGGCACTGTTCAGACGTTGCTTTTCTGCAAGAGTGGGGTACTAGGTCCGACTGGGGGTCGGACCGGCCCGTGGCTGTAGAAAGAATACTATCAACTGTGGCTTTACCACTATTAGTGTTTTCATTAAGGATTTCTGTCTAATCGTTTGCGTTGATTGGACAATGGTAAATAAAAAAAAAATGTAGAGGCCGTAGATCGAGCACTACGAGATCGTAATGAAAAGTCAATGGTGCTTTTCTTTGGAGATTTTCTTCCTGTTAAAACTCGAGGAAATAGAACTGATGAGATGAATTCTTCACTGAAGTATTCTTATCTGTGGCCCCAAGTAGGAAAGCTGACCCTAACAAGCAACATGCAAGCAAAGCCAAGGTCACCATTCACATTAGTGTTGCCCAAATGCAAGACCTAGATTTGCTTTACGATTTTCTTAGCAAAGAAAGGATTGTCAACATTTCGTATTCTTACGAGTAATACCAGTACACGGAAGAATAATAGCCCCACTTCCGTTTAGTGGTATGTACCTAATTATTGATAGTTGTACAGTTACTGCCACTAATAGATGAATAGAATTTTATTAATTTAGTTGGATTTTTAATGTCTATGGGGATTTTATATTTCTATCAAAACAAGTGACTTCGTGTTATTCTAAAAGCAAAGGTTCCAAGATTTGCGAGCCTCGCAAGAGTCTTGCATTTGTGCAACACTAATTCACATCCTTAAGAATTTACCGATGTTTTAAAGAAAATTGGAGAAAGCGTCCTTGATGAAAATGGTCAAGTGGCTGCCGGACATACTTGGTCGAGTTTGATTTTTAAGTTTCAAATAGGGGTGCATAATAAAAGTGAATATCACGCGGACGAAGTCGCGGGCATCAGCTAGTATTATTATAAATGTGAAAGTAACTCTGTCTGTCGCTCTTTCACGCCTAAACTACTCAACCGATCTAAATGAAATTTGGTACACAGATGGTCTAGAGCCTGACAAAGGACATAGGCTTACTTTTTAATGCAAAAAGGGGTTGTAAAGGGGGATGAAAAGTTGTAAGGAAGTATTGTCATTTTTAAAGTCAGAAGCTTGAAACTTATTTTTAGGCTATTGATTAAATATATATAAATATGACTTTAAATTTTGTAATAAATTTACCCCTAAAGGGGTAAAATAAAAATAGGGGATAAAAATCTTTAGGTAAGTAACCTTTTACGCGGGCGAAGCCACGAGCAGAAGCTAGTTTGAAATAAAACTACTTTTATGGATTCTTAATTGTTTTTTATTTTAAATTACTGACGTTTCCCCGCGTTTCCTGATGATTGACCGCGAACGCTGTAAAGTGTTCGAAACAGCGGGCAATTAAAATACTAATACAAACGCGATGAAAGAGAGAAGCCTAACTTTCTGGGTGGGTTTCAAGTTTCTAATGATAGGCCGCAGCTTACCGGTAGGACCGGTAGGTTAGGTAGGTAGGTTAGGTACCCTTGGTATTGCAAAGTTACATAGGCGGCTGTAACTTTTACTATTGGATGTGCTCGTTTGTCACCATAAGCAATCAAAGAAAAATCCGTCAAGTGCGAGTTGTACTCGCGCGCGAAGGTTTCCGAAACATTATATATAAACGAGCAAGAAACGGAAAAAAATCAAGTTTGTTGTATGGGGGGGTGGACTTAAATTTTTATTTTATTTTTAGTATTTGTTGTTATAGCGGCAATAGAAATACATCATCTGTGAAAATTTCAATTGTCTAGCTATCACCGGACGGACGGACAGCGAAGTCTCAATAATATGGTCCCGTTTTTACCGTTTGGGTACGGAACCCTAAAAAGAAAGAGTCGTCAGGCGTAAAATTACATAATATGCTTAATGTGGTGTTGCTTTTCCTGGCAGGATGAAGTCTGTCTACAGCGCAAACTAGTAAAATAATATTTTTAGTTAAAATAATAATCACCGCCCACTTTTTGCCCATGAATATCATAAAAAACAACTAGGGGATGTGATATATAGATAATATGTATGCAAGAGACACGAAAGTTAAAATAAAACCAATTCGTTAATCCGTGTGGTGATGAAGTAAGAATACAATTCACCACCATCTTACCCGTGGGTGGTCGTAAGAGACGACTAAGGGATATAAAACGCATATAACATCTATACAAGAGAAGGAAGTAGTTGGTTAATTTCCCTCGTATTATGGAGGAGGCCCGAGCCCAACAGTGGGACATATATGGGCTGTAATGATGATATTAGTCATGATGACGTTTGATCAGCGTGGTTGTAATAGATCAATTTCCTTTATATTGTGAAGGAGGTTCGAACCCAGTTATGGAACGTATATGATTTTAGATGATAATGATGAAAGGCAAGACATTTGAAAGATACAACTCACATTCACCAGTTAGATAAAAACAAAAGTAAAGAAGAAAATAAATTTAATATTTAAGAGTATAAGGTAATAAAAAAGTTAAAGTTCAAACGATGAGACGATTCATCTAACGAGTTACAGGGTTGTGACGTCACCTGGCATACCTGTCCAATAACAGATAGCTGTGATAAATGACTAAGGACCCCATAATAACCTTAGTATACTTCATAAATATAGATATTGTAAATATAATGGTTTCGAATCTTTACGCCGAGCGTTACACAATTGAAATAAAACTTACGGACTTTTTAATTTCCTGACGTGTCTAATATTTTTCAACTTTCATTATCATCATCATAGTCATCTTTTCAGCTCATATATGTCCCACTGTTGAGCTCGAGCTTCCTCCATAATGAGAGGGAAATTGATCTACTATACCGCACTGGTCAGACGTGTTGATATAGGGTTCTGCATACCTGTTATATGCGTTTCATATCCCTTAGTCGTCTCTTACGATCACCCACCAATAAGATAGGTGTGATTTTTATTCTTACTTCGTCACCACACAGAAAGTTAGTTAGTTAATAATAAAAAGAAAACCATAAAAATTATAAAATTTCACACATATATCAACAAAAATAACATAAAAAATTATGAGAGAATTATAATTTTGTAGTAGCAGGCATGTTACTGATATTCTACCTGCACTCATAAATATACACATAGAAAATCCAGATCGACTAGTAGCAATTTACTTTTGCACTTCATTCCTTGAGCGAGACAGTCGGGGGCTCAATTCATTCTCTTCCTGTCCTCATTCCTTTCTTTCCAGTTCTGCACGTTTCCCTGTTAGAACAGACAGGGATTTGGCTGTTCCTCTGGTTTTGAATAACACTTGGTGGGGTCCAAAGTCATCATCATCATCATCCTGCACTTATGTTCCCTCCTTCCGTAAAACTCTATCAGACATCATCTACGTCATCACTCCTTGTCTATCAATGTTGTGCTCCACACAGTCCATCGACCTTTTCTTATGGCTTCCCTTACCCCTAAAGCCTTAAACATTGATATTTAAAACTTTCCTCACAAAATGGTGGGATCTTTACTCATCTGCCACTAAAAACAATAAAAAATAAAATTATGATATACAGACAATATGAATCGAGCAGACTACATCGTTTTAAAAACCGATAACTGCTAAGGAAAAAAGATTCTCGCATAGTGACGCATCAAACAATGCCTTGTAGAACACCACTATACCAAGAGGACTGACGCCTTGGTAAAAGTCGTTGGATGCCAGCGACATAGTATCACGCTTTGTGGCGTTCTATAAGGCTTACATCCAACAGTTGAGGGCGAAAGGCTGAATAATGATGATACTGAAAGTCCCCCGTAATACAAGGACTGGTTATTTATTACAAGTTCTTTAACAAAAACTTTAATCTTGGGTAATTCTTTCCGTTTAGTGACGGAGTAAGTATTCAATTCACCACCTCATATCTTACCCGTGGGTGATCATACGAGACGACGAAGGGATATAAAACGCATATAACATCTATGCAAGAGAAGGAAAACTCGAAACAAAACCCTATACCAACACGTCTGATCAGCGTGGTATAGTAGGTCAATTTCCCTTCCATTATGGACGAGGCTTGAGCCCAACAATGGGACATATATGAACTGAGATGATGATGAATGCTATTATGTTCGAATTTGATAGCCGGGTTATTAATCGCAGTTAGTATAATAATAATGAATGCTGATGAATATGAACTACGTGATTAATATCATAGTTCTAACAAGGTTCTATTACAGCTTTACTGAACATTAATAGTGTAAAGGGACATTGTGAATGTGCAATGTTAGTTATACCGCCGGTCGCTGCTGCAAACCTCATTACGAGCAGAGTGATTCAAACAGTCACTACGCCAGGTGACAAATATGTGAGCTGGTCTAAATATTAGACGATAGCGATTTCAATATTTATCAGCGTCGAATTTTCAGTATTCTTAATAATAGATTTTTAATTGCTTCTTTTGAATAATCAGCTCATAGACTACAGAAGGCAATAAGATGATTTATTTCAGAAGAAATTTTAGCGCATTGTACTCAATTGAGTGAAACGATGCCGTGAAATACTCTGCAAAATATTGGACAACTAACTCATGTAGTGACGCAGTAAGAATATAATTCACCACCCCCTATCTTACTCGTGAGTGATCGTAAGAGACTAAGGGATATAAAACGCATGTAACATATATATGCAAGAGAAGGAAAACTCGAAACTATTATGGAGAAGGCTCAACAGTGGGACGTGATGTGAGCTGAGATGATGAACAGAAAACAATATTGTCAATATTGTTACTCACAACATTAATATTCACCGCATCTTCTTTTCTTCTTATTTATTTCAACCAATTCTTCACCTGTCACTATATGTAAAATTTTAAATAGTATAAATACGAAAATTATCTCAGCGTTCTGTCCATTACATTCATATTTGTTCATACCCAGATTCACAACAATAATGTGTGGATCGCACAAAGTGTTGTCTTATATGAGAATTGAATCCACGACACTTGACATATCAGTAGGGATGAAACGATACTATTCTTTTTCGATACTAGTACTCGATAGTAGTATCGAATCAAAGTATCGATAGCTAGGGATGAAACGATACTATTCTCTCTTCGATAGTAGTACTCGATAGTAGTATCGGATCAAAGTATCGATACTTTTGAGTACTCATGAATTTGCAATACACAAAGTAAACGAGAGAGTATTGCCATACTTTAGACAATGGGGGCGTATTTACAATGAGGAAATATTACAGTGGTCGTGCCGTGTACCTCGTTTTTTTTTTGAGGTCTGCGTTTGTCTCAACATACGCCTTTCAACGCCGTGCGTGTGAGTCGCTGCCTATACGATAGCAAGTATCGATACCATATGAGTACTCAGTAGTATCGATTTATCCCTATCGATACCAGTACTCAGTATCGAATGTTAGTGTTATGTACTACAAGTAGTAGTATCGATACCATATGAGTACTCGGTAGTATCGATTCATCCCTACATGTCAGGCCTTTATCTTAATCACTACGCCATTTATGCAGTCATTGCACATGCTATGCTATATCATAATTTGTTCTAGTCTATGCGAACATAAATCCAGCACTTAACAATGGGCTCCTAATATCGTCTTAGGTAGATGCAATCATCCTATCAGAAGAACGACAGAACCTGTTCCAATAATGTATCATAATATATCCCATCCACTCACCATCTAAACGCAGATAAATCCATTTTAGTCTTTAGGTTTTAGTTGTACTTTTGTTTTAAGTTTCAGTAGTATTTTTTTCGTGTGATTATGCCATAATAAATAATATAATTTTCTAATCTACCTCCTCTTAAAGATATCGTGAAAGTAGATAACATCAAAACTCCACATAAAATCATATGCCAACACGTATAACTGGTGTGGTATAGTAAATTGGGAAATTTACTGTGGTAGGGATACCACAATCGCAGATCACTGAGCAAAATAATAGAACGAATACTTGTTGAATAAAATATAAACAAATTTTAGATTCCGCTCTATCCTATCAATTACACCAAAATTTGCTTTACGGTCACAAGTTTAGCTCAAACTGCGAATACCTTAGTAATACAACGCCACAGAACTGTATTTTGAATGCAACAAATCCACTGAAACAGGTTAAGGAAACCACAAATGTTAAAAGCAAACATACCTGAAAACAAAATACGAGGTTTTAGTGCGGGTTCCATTAAAGAAAATTACTAAATTATATTAAATAGTATATATATTATATAATGTGATGTGACAAGAATAAATAAAATAAGAAATGAACATATAAGAGGAAGTTTGAAAGTTGCGCCAGTGACGGAAAAGTTAAGGAGTGAAAGGTTGACATGGTATGGACATGTGGTGAGACGGGATGAAAGTAATGTTGTAAGGAAAGTTTTAAATATGAATGTTGAAGGTTTTAGGGGTAAAGGAAGACCAAAGAAAAGATGGATGGACTGCGTGAGGCATGACATAGATAGACAGGGAGTGACTACAGAGATGACGTCTGATAGGACTGTATGGAGGAACATGACATATTGCGTCGACCCCAAGTAATTGGGATAAGAGCAAGATGATGATGATGATGATGATTAAATTACATTAAATAATTAAGTACTATTGGAAAGCGTGTGGTGACGGTATTGACGCAATTTGTCTCAATAATATATTCGAATGGGGCACACGAAATCGGCTTACATTTGCCTCACAAACGTATCACCTTTTAATAAAAGGAAATTTACAATCGTTGCCGCGTATAAAATTCAATAATATGACAGTCAAAAAGAAAGATTCAGTCTCGTCGAATCTTAAGGCTCACGGCCCCGTTAAGTTATCCCGTATCCGTGGTGCCGTACTGCTGCGCTTATCGTAGCTGTACAACCCTTTACTTATTGGCTGACTAGTCAATATTGCTTTCTGTCTCCCGCTTTACCTGGGAGGGAAGTGGAATCACTCTTTTCCAACTCCTCCTCTTTAACTTTTCTAATTAAATTTGTTGCGGGTTCCAAGACAATTAAAATCATTTCCCGGGACTGCCTGAGGGTCAAAACTCGGTGTCATTTATAGTGACCATTGTGGATCCTGGCTTACAGGAGTTACAATGGTGGGAATGTGTGGTGGGATTAGTCCCAATAAAAAAAAATCCCAGAGGTACAGCTCAGCCGCTGCCTACTAATAATTCCAAACCTATTCGGAAAGTTGGGCTTCTGGCTCTATCGCTTACCGAACGAAGCGCAACAGAACATTGCCATTGCTCAGGAGTCGATTTTCTACAAGAGTGTGGTACCCCAGACGGACCGGCCCGTAGCTGTAGACAAATAACTGTCAACGGTATGGTCCTACCACTATTAACCATATGGCTTCACGTGGTAATGGTCCAGGTCAATATAACTACAATATATATGATTATCGTGATATGTCTGAACAGCGTAGCATTGTAAGTAAATGTTTCTTTTATTAACTGTTTTCAGGAAGAAGTAGTAACTCATATTCTTATTCCATTACCTAACAGATAGAATGAAAATATTTGAAATAATGTAATAATGACTTCTAATGTTTACGCGTGTATTACACATTTGAAATAAAACTACTTTTACGGATTCTATTGCGTTTATATTTGATTATTGATTACCCGACGTTTCGAACACTTTTCAGTGATCATGGTCACGGGAGGACTGAGGTCTCTCACGTCCAATATGTCATTGTTATTAGAAATTTATATCTACGCTATAATATATTAAATTTTAACCCACATTTTTAATACAAAATTAATACAAATTCATTGCCAGTACAAAAAGAGAATGATTCTATAAATTTTATATATCGTCGTATATGTCAGAAAATTAAAAATCAAATATAAACGCGATAGAATCCGCAAAAGTAGTTTTATTTCAAATAATGAAATAATCATTCTACCACGCTATCACCATAACCTCAAGATTTGCATTAAAGCCGCTCAAGTCTGCAAAGTTTCCAGTAATTCAACAAATTCGTGGAAACAGTAGGAACGCACATTTGTTCTGTTCTGTTCTATTCACAAGATCACTTGCAATTAAAATGATGAATAGCACCGTTTTAATAGTACGCTCTTTTAAAGGAATGTATTCAAGACTTTTTGTAAACAAATTATATTTTATTTACATATATTTTTCCTTTAAAAAATCTAAGAAACTTTACTTTGTAAACTATTTTGCTTTTTTTGCCTTGACAGATTGCTATTCTTAACTAATCAATATTTATATTACTGAAACTTTTAGCATTTAATATGCTTAATTATTTTATAAATACCCGATTACGAAACGAAAAATGATGTCACAAGCGGGGTTCGAACCCCCGTCACTACGTCACCTTGAAGACGTAAGATATAATATGAAGCGAAATTTGCATGTCCTAAAAATAGTTCACGATGGCGTAAGTGGCAGCACGGTTGGGCCGGATTCCCAATAGATGCGGGTTCGAACCCCGCTTGTGACATCATTTTTCGTTTCGTAATCGGGTATTTATAATCAATATTTCTAAAAGATTATAACAATAATAAATATTTTTGATATTTACACGAGTATTTTTTTTTTGGTTGGGTTTTGGAGTGGTCACGCCCCGCTAAATACGTCCGGGGTGACAGAAAAAGCGGTGCACGACCCCATAGACCCGCCCTTCATGTACCTCTCCACGCCGTGCAAGCGGGCTACCGGAACCCGGTCTTTGTGTTCGGTGGCCCGCCCGGCAGTTTACCCTCGCGGGTATCCTCTCGAGGCGTCGCCCCAGCAGCTTTCGCCGTCGGGGCGTCGTCCTCACGCGGTGGCCTCGCTTCGGGGCGACCAGACTAATCCCCGGTCCGGTTTTACACGAGTATTACACATTTGAATTAAAAAAATATATTTTAAGGAATTTACTGCGATTGGATTTGATTCTTAATTTGCCTGCATATCGAACAGTTTTCAGCGTTCACGGTCACGAGACAACTCAGATATCTTAACATTCAACATATGATCAGAGTCTTTCTTTTTGTACTGTTGCTTCTTTCCTGACAGACGTCGTAGGACACTGCAGAATAACAGCGTTGTGGTATATCACTTTTATAAACTCATTTGCAAAAAAAACGGGCGGTTTTGATTTTCATTCATATTTAAAAAGATACAATACCAAAAAGGTTTCAATCGTTTGTACACGTTACTGGCCGGTTTTAAAAATGCTGTGGTATTTAAAAAAGTACGTTCTAAATTCAATTTTTCATTTGATGTTCATTTTTACAGAAAACCCCTTTTTATCCTACATTTTTGGCGCGAAGTTCCAGAAGTTAACATCGACTTTCATAACTTTTATTCAATTTTTATCGATTAATTTCATATCCTTGACTGTCAAAGCTTTATTTAATGCTGTTTGGCTGTATCAAAAATGGTAGATAAAGTGGTAAAAGCTACCAAAATTATCGCGCTGCTTGAAGAGGGTTGCAGCCAATGTTTCGTGGCTAGGAGGCTAAATGTTAGTCGCTCGTCAGTCCAAAGGACCTGGCAGCGATATCAGGAGACTGGTTCCGTCGAGAGAAGGCCTGGTTCTGGAAGAAAACCATGTACCCAACCACGGGATGATCGTTTTCTTGTGAGTCGCGCATTGAGAAATCGCAAATCTTCGTATGTGGATCTTAAGAACAACCTCCAAGAAGTAAGAAATGTGCATATTAGTCTATGGACGGTCAGGAGGAGGCTTCTCGCTGCCAATATACGCAGTCACCGCCCGGCCCGCGGCCCCAAATTACTCCGTGAGCACAGAGTTCACGGGCTTAGGTTCGCTAGAAATTGTGAATCATGGACTCAAGACGATTGGAATAGGGTTTTGTTCTCTGATGAAGCCAGGATATCTCTGTTCGGTGAAGATCGACGTCGGCGAGTGCTAAGAAGACAAGGAGAACGCTTTGCAGAGGCATGTTTCGAAGAAATCACACCTTATGGTGGGGGCTCTGTTATGTTTTGGGCAGGAATAAATTCAATGGATCGTACAGAGTTAGTCTTCATTGAAAACGGCTCACTGACTGGGCATCGATACATAACGGAAGTTCTAATTTCTCATGCACAACCCGCATTGGCCGCTCTAGGTGAAGACTCGATTTTTATGGACGACAATGCTCGCGCCCACCGATCCCGCGATGTTAATGCGTATGTGCAAGAGGTCGGCATTCGTCGTTTGGATTGGCCAGCTCGAAGTCCCGACCTCAATCCCATAGAGCATGTCTGGGACGTTCTGAAACGGCGTGTGAGATCAGTACACCCGGCTCCGCAGACCATCAGAGAGCTGAAGAATGTGATTACTGCGGAGTGGGAACGTATTCCGCAAGCAAGTATCCGGGATATACTCGCTAGCATGCCCAGACGAATTCAAGCTGTGATTTTAGCTAGAGGGGGTCACACTCGATACTAAACATTTATCTGCTTTTACTTTATTAAAGAAAAACAAACAAAAAAACTTTTTTATTTTTACTTCATGAGCATATGCACTACTAGCGAATATACACTACTAGCGAGGTTTAGCATTATTTCCCCTAAATTGTATCTAAATTTTATGAAATACTGATGAAAACGATTATTTTCTTATTAATTTACCAAATTGTGTGGATAAAACTACCTATAATTATCAAACAAAGAAATATTAACATTTGAAATGGTTCATTGCATAGGTGCCCGTTTTTTTTGCAAATGAGTGTAGTTGATACCACAACATTAAGCTGAGCAGCCATCCTTTTCCTAATTTGCGGAGGGGACGCCTTTGTTATTATATAAATACTATTTTTGTTTTTTCTTTTTTTTTTGTAATTGTATTTTTTTTTTAACAATTGAATGCCCAAGGAGGGTTGACGTCTGGGAGGCGGCCGGTCTTAAAACTATTGCCAATAACTTTTACAATATGTACTATGAAAGAAGAGTACATATTGTATCGACCCCGAGTAATTGGGATTAAGAATAGGAGAATGTTGATGATTTTTCTTCTTTTTTGTTTTTTTAGTGCTTTTATTTTTATATACATTTACTTATAGATTTTGTTAAACAGTTGCTCATATTAACCACTCTATGTCATTTTTTTTTTCTTTCTTTCTGATAATTAATTTATACCAAAGATCTGAATTAAAATTTAATAATAAATATTTTCGAAGAAGAAAACACGGGTATTAAAGCTATCTTTTATTGTGAAAGAAATCCTCCTAAACGGCTGGATAGAATTGATAACGTTTATTGCATACGTTTAAGCAGTTTCTTAAATAATTTAGACGTATAATTTTATTAATAAAAGGACACAACGATGATTTATAAAAACTATATGATCATTTATATATTATTCCATTGATTATTCAGCCTTTAGCCTGCTACTACTAAAAATAAGTTTCCCCATCAAATATCATATAGTGCAATCAAATTGCTACGCGTGGCAAGTGGGTTGGTGATGGCAGATGTTACTTTTTCCACGTATCGGTGCTACCCACTCTACTAGTGATTTCTCAGCTGATTATTGTGGCTCCTACAACCACAATTATATTCTTATCCTGACACCAGACACGCTTTTATCCATTCCACAAGCAAACTATTATTTTTTAACGTTTTACCATATATAATTTTGTCACGAAATTCAAAATTAAATACAATAAAATACGCAAAAGATAGTTTTATTTCGAATAACAAATATAATAGCCAAAAAGTTAGCAATAGCTATTTAAGAACCTTTAACACAACCGCTCTTTACATTCAAAGAACAAATCTTAAAACTATTCGCTCCAAGCCGACAGGTCTTATTCAAATACGTTAAAAGCCTCCCAGTATATATTTACCGTACGTATATCTATATTTATCTTATATTTACCCTACACTCAGATGCCATTAGAACGTAACGGGATAGACTTGGAACGAATAAGAAGCAATTTACGCCTATTGCGAACCTCTTCTGTGTACCAAAGAATTGCAATTTACATTTTTTTGCACTTAAGTATTTGTATGGGCAGGAAAAGGAATTGTTGCCTAGTAAGGCACGACATATGATTTACTCATACGTTCAAAGCTAGTAAAACTTATGCTTTAAAGTACGTAGGAATCCTAACTAGGATATTATGAATAATGATTTCTAATGTTTACGCAAGTATTCATCATCATCATCATCACAGCCCATATACGTCCTACTATTGGGCTAGGGCCTCCTCCGTAATAGGAGGGAAATTAACCTACTACACCGCGCTCGTCAAACGTGTTGGTATAGGGTTTTGTTTCGAGTTTTCCATCTCTTGCATAGATGGTATATGCGTTTTATATCACTTAGTCGTCTCTTACGATCACCCACGGGTAAGATAGGGGTTGGTGAATTGTATTCTTACTCCATCACCACACGAATAGATAGGATACGCGAGTGTTACACATTTGAAATAAAACTACTTTTACGGATTTTATCGCGTTTGGTCACGGCAGGATTGACCATGATTACTGTAAAGTGTTCGAAACGTCGGGAAATTAAAAATCAAATAAAAACGTGATAGAATCCGTAAAAATTGTTTTATTTCAAATAGGATATTATGAATTTTTTAATTGCAAGTTTATTCGCTTTTTTATAACGAACAAGCAATTCTTTCACATCTTAACTAATTAAGCGATCTTTTTTTTTATTATAAAAAAGACAAAAAGAAAATAATATCTGTATTGCGTGGGACTTTACAAATATTTAATTAACGCAGACCAATTACACCCAGACTCAGGACATAAATTTGTGGATCGTGCAAAGTATTGTCCTGCGTAGGAATAGAACCCACGACACTAGTATAAAAGGTCGGTATCTTAACCACTCCGCAATCTGTGCAGTTTTGATTTTTTGTATAAATGTTGTCAAAGACACAAAAAAGATCCTAAGGTACCAGTTGTACAGAGCACTATTGCTGGGCAATTAATCTATAAAAATTTACACTAACGCAATCGAAGCCAGGAACTTAGCTAGTATAAAATAAAACTATTTCTTTTAGGAATTTTATAGAAATTATTTTTAATGTGCCCAAACTATAGCCACAATGTTAATGGTATCTTCTGGAAATTTAGTGGAACACGAAAATTTAAGTAATGCACTTTTATATCACTTTACCACTTCCTCTGTATTATATTTTATAAAATGCCCATTGGTGGTTTATAACCACTTTTCACTCTTTATCATCCTCGAAACCGAAATTTAGATATATATATATATATATATAGAGCTAAATAACCCTTTTTTTTTTTTTTTTTTTTTTTATTGGTGGGCTATGGGTGCGTCTCGCCCCGCCAAATCGGTCCGGGGTGACGGAGAAGGCGGCGCGTGATCCCATAGACCCACCGTAAAATCCTCTCTCTTCGCCGTGCGAGTGGACCACCGTTACCCGATCTTTGTCTTCGGTGGTCGAGCTAAATAACCCTAATATATAATATAAATCTAAATAAATCGCAATCGCATCTAAATAAATTTGACTATTTTAGTTATTTTCCACAAATAACTCGTTGTTTAATTTTTTCAACTGGGGAAAAAAAAGAGATTCGATTTTGAAGAATTTTATCTCGAAAGAAAATATTTTTTTATCTCCCAAAATATTATTTTACGATTATAAAGTCTATTCAATATATTGAATAATTATTTCGTTAGCGATAATAATAAGATATATTACGACCATAGGACCCTGATGTTTTGAGAGTGATTTATTTTCCTAATCTGTATTGACAATCAAAGTGTTTAAACAACAAATAATTCTAGTATCCCGAATACATCAGCAGTTCATTTAAAATTCGTTTACGAGTAAATATTTATCTGGAGAATTTACCCTCACAAAATCCGTCGCGACTTAAACGCAAGTCACTTAATCAGTCCGCTGATATTCGAGCTAAACTAAGTTATGGCGAGTCACTGAGGACTATCGCTTTCATTTCCCTCCCTTCCACATGTTAACCAATGTTGGACCAAAGTTTGTTTCAATAAACATAAGATTTAACTTTTCAAATGTTTCTGTATTAAAGATAGCAATAAAACCTTAGAGTGTAGGTATATAGCCACCGAAGTCAAAGATCGGGTACCGGTGGCCCGCTCGCACGGCGAAGAGAGGTGTTTGCAAGGTGGGTCCATGGGTTTGCGTGCCGCCTCTTCTGTCGCCCCGAGCGTTTAGTCGGGGTGCGACCACATCCATGGTCCACCTTGCGGAAAAAAAAAAAACCAAAAAAAAAGAGTGTAGGTATATAATCTTATCCTACTTCTTGCTAATATTATAAATGTGAAAGTTTATGAAGATGGTGGATGTTTGAATATTTTTTACTCAATAACGCGTAAATCGTTGAACAGATTTCGATTAAAATAATGATACAAATAGACCATTTCCTGGATTACACATAGGATACTTTTTATACCGATAATGTGTTTATTGGAATGATGTTTATATTCCGAAACTCACGTTTTACGCGGGCGAAGCCGCAAACCGAAAATAATATCTACTTAATATAATATTAAACGAAGGAAATCTCGAAATAAAACCCTCAATCAACCCATGTGACCAGCATGGTATATATGGTCAATTTACCTCCTATTGTGGGGGAGTCTCGACTCCAACAGTGGGAACTATATGAGCTGTTTTATCATTTGCCTTCATAGTTTCAATAAAAAAATCTATATATATTGAGTTTTTTCTCCGTGTGGTGACGGAGTAAGAATACTATTCAGAACCCATATCTTACCCGTAGGTGATCGTACGAGACGACTAAGGGATATAAAACGTATATGACATCTATGCGAGAGAAGGAAAACTCGAAACAAAACCCTATACCAACACGTCTGACCAGCGCGGTATAGTAGGTTAATTTCTCTCCCACTGCGGAGGAGGCCTGAGCCCAACAGTGGGACATTTATGGGCTGTGATGATGATGATATTGAATCTTTCTTATTGTTCCCAGTCTATTAGGATCCGCTGTTAACCACAATGGGAGAATAATTAACCTCATACCAGATGTATAGTATGACACAATTTGGCGTAGTTTTTTCCCTTTTGCAATCCTGTTATGTACTTCCAAACCTTAGTTATCTTTTAAAATAACTATAGGAAAGGAAGAGATGATGGATTTTACGCATACATGTTACTTCATCATCATCTCATTATCACGGCTTCATATATGTCTCATTTCTAGGCGCGAGCCACCTCTACAATAGGAAAGCAATTGACCAACTGTACCACGCTCACTAGACCACTTGGTATAGAGATTTACTTCGAGTTTTTTTGTGTATTTTCTTGCATAGATGTTTTAGGCATATCATATCTATTTCTCATTTTTAGGACATCCACAAGCAAGATAGGTAGTAGTGAATTCTGTGTAAGAATAAATACATACATACATACTATCACGCCATGTCCTTTGCAGGGTAGGCAGAGAGAACAGAGTGCCAGAGAACTCTATCCTTGCATACTTCACTCGATTCCTCAACATTCATAATTCTCTTCATACACGCTCGCCGGTTTCGGAGACTCTTGACTCCACCTTCCAAGAAGAAAAGAAGTGTAAGAATAAAACACACGATATTCATCACAGATATGAATTAGAAGGCTGCAGCAACTAAACATTGAACTGAAAGTATACACGCCAAATTAATTTTATGTAAATGAGCCAATAATATTACCGTATACTAAAGCAAATATTATGCAAGATTATAATATATCCAATATTGGATCAAATCTTTACTATAGTCAACGTAGGACATTACATGCGTACCCGTGTGGTAATTTCATCGCTCTGCCATTTTGTGGTTTGCCTAATTACAAAACTGTCATGGCGGCGACGCAAGCTCGCATTCCCGTGCGCTTACAAGATTTATACTGAATACCTGAGTTCCTGTGTCTTTGCTTAAATCTAGCTACCTTTAAACACTACCGTATGGAATCTCGCCGAGATAATTTAATGATGGACATTTTACTAACGTAAATTTCGTTTTTAGTGTAAACTGCATGACCTAGCTTCATTATTTCTTTAAAAATTATATTTTAAAATTAGATATTTAATATAGGAAGACTTCCTTTATCATCATTACAAATCGTCGTGGGTCCACTTAACTAAGGGCGTCGGTGCGTAGTATTGGACGAAGAAAATAAACTTGTGTACTCAATTTTCCGTGTGGTGTCGAAGTAAGAATACAATTCACCACCCCCTATCTTACCCGTGGTTGATCGTAAAAGACGACTAAGAGATATAAAATGCATATAACATATATGCAAGACAAGGAAAACTTGAAACAAAACCCTATAGCAACACGTCTGACCAGCGTGGTATAGTAGGTCAATTTCCCTCCCATTGTGGAGGAGGCTCGAGCCCAACAATGGGACATATATGAGCTTAGATGATGATGATGATGACGGATCAGGTAATAATTGTAATCCAATCAACAATGTATAATAGGATTACCAACCCGACTGCCAAGCATGGCACTTGGCATTCTTCCCTCAAGAAAAAGTTTAAGTACAGCAATTAATGTACAACTTAATGAATGGATGGAAGAATTAAAAATTTACGTCTAGAAATCTCTTAAATCTACAAAGAGTTTTTTTTTTATTGCTCTTGGTGGCAAACGATCAAACAGCATACCTGATGGTAAGTGTTAATGCCGCCCATGGACCTTTGCAATCTCAGAGGTATAGCTAGGCCGCTGCGTACCAATAATCCCAAACCCACCCTAGAAAGGTGGGCTTCCGGCTCTCTGAAATGAACAAAGCACAGCAGCATATTGCCACTGCTCAGGCGTTGATCTTCTACGAGAATGTGGTAGTACCCCGGACGGACCGACTCGCGGCTGTCAACAGAGAACTGTCAAAAGTGTGATCTTACCACTAATAAAAGGTGCATATCATATTAAGCTTATTTATTCACGTTCATGCAAAGCAAAAGTATTATAGATTCACATAAATACAATTGAGGTATACATATCATCACGCCATATCCCTTGCAGGGTAGGCAGAGAGAATAGAATGCCAGAGAACTCTATCCTTGCATACTTCACTCGCTTCCTCAACATTCATAATTCTCTTCATAAACGCTCGCCGGTTTCGGAAACTCTTGATTCCACCTTCCTTCAGTACGTGACCAATCTGGTCTAGGTAGATTAGTATCGGTCTCCCCCGGTACCTACATACTTCAATTGAGGTATAAAGGCTAATATAACTGCCAATTACGGATAGATTAAAAGAGAACATTTGAAAATAATACTAATAATTAATTATCATCATTCATAATTCTTCTGCTCTTATCTCAATTACTTGTGGGGGACGCAATATGTACTCGTACATATAGCAAAATTTATTAGCAATAGTTTTTATGATTGGCCACCTACCTGACGTCAACTCTCTTTGGTTGTAATTTTTGACCAAACAGCATTAAGTGGAGTTGGCCCAGGTCGGCTCTTAGTCGTATTTAAGACATCCATGAACAATGTAGGGGTTGGTAATATTTTTAACCGCTACCACACAGCATTGTAGTAATAAAAAAAAGAATGATGAATATAATTTGAGATTTGATTAAAAAACATGTTTCGCTGTTTATTTTTTAAACTTACAAAGTTTTAAAGGATTTTTAAATTCTATTCTTCTCAGTTAAGGAGTGAACTTTTGAGCTGGTATGGACTCTAAGTTAAGGAGTGAACGTTTGAGCTGATATGGACATGTGATGAGACGGGATGAAAGTAATGTTGTGAGGAAGGTTTTGGGTATGAATGTTGAAGGCTCTAGGTAAAGGGAGACCAAAGAAAATATGGATGGACTGTGTGAACGATGATATGTATAAACATGAAGTGACTACAGAGATGACGTCTGATAGGGCTGTATGGAAAAAAAGGACATATTGCGTCGACTCCAAGTAGTTGGGATAAGAGCAAGAGAATGATGATGATGAAATTCTATTTTTCAGTTTACTATTTTTATGTCTTAGACTCGAGTCCGAGTTTTATAAGTCTTTTGCTTTCTTGTCAATACTATAGATGTTTTTTTTCATATTATATAAATTTCATAAAATTGAAAAATGGAATGACTATTCAATGGTATCGCTGCATAAATGGAATGACTATTTGTCAGTCATTCCATATAGCTAGGTAGTCGGTATGCACTCAACGAAATTCGAATGGTAAAAAATGCGAATATAGCGTATATATTACGGTATTGTCTGACATATTTCGAATCGTTTTCAATACGAATTCAATCCGAGTAATGCGTGACGCTCAGATTGTATTGAAATATAGCTGTGTCTGATACTATACTTGCTTTGATTAATTAAATGTTTATTATTTTTAGATTTATTGTTATTTTATATCCTAAATAATACAATATTTTAAACTAGACATTTAGTAAAACATTTGCGAAAACTGCATTCATTTCTGTGCAATAGTTTTTGCATGATTCATGAGCAAACATACAGTCAGACAAAAAATTGTAAAAGTTCGTTGTTTTGACTTTTATTGCTCTAATAAAAGCCAACTTATTTTTTTATTAATATCTATAAGCCACCGCCATCGACATATTTTTTTTATTTAATTTAATTCTAACGAATATTAATGTGAATGTAAGCTTGCTTGTCTGTTACGCTTTTTATTTTCATCAATTGACCCCTTAATACCCATATTATATATCTTATCCCCTAATCCTAGGGGAACGGGCACTATACGGGTGAAGCCTTTGCTACTGTAAAGATATTTTTTTCAACAAGTTGTTTCGTTCCATCGCCGATTATATTTTACCTAAAATATTATTTGATTGCTTGCAGATTTGATTATTGCACGCCTCATAAACGAAGCGTTGAGATGATGCTCTACTCTCGATATTTCATATATCAAGGACTTTTCAAAACTAAAAATGATTATATTTTTCTCACACTACACTTATAGGATAATATAATCATACATATATGAACAAAAAACTTTCGTTTAAACATATTTGATATTTTAAACAGCAATTATTTTGATTAAAGTAAGAAACAAGGCGATTAAAAAAAATATTCGAGGACGTCCGGATGTCTGTGCGTATGGATTTTGGTACTCTCACGACCGTAAAAATGAATGTTTTTCTTTTTTTAAAAGCTTCATAATTGCAACACACTGTTTCCTTTCGAAAATGGCTTGGTAATTCTTTGTCAGTTAATTGCAATTAATAAAAAAAACTAAACTGCTTAGTCTTATAAAAATTGGGTTTGTTTACATTTTTTTGGTTTTATTCGTCCATTCGGACAGGCAAAGGCATCAAATCCCATACAGCCATGGGTTCGTATACAATGCTTGCAAGCTATATTTTGCGCGATGCTTAAATGTATGGTGCGAAATTTCAAAGTATTTTTTTTCTTTTATTCATGGCATTGACTAATATATATTATATGAAGCGTGCACTTTTGGATTTTCCCAATTATGCTTTTTTTAATTTTCGCCCATATTGATCGGTGCAAATTTTTTATCCACTCAGTGTAACCGAACGGCTTGGCTGAGCTGGAAAATGAAGAATAATAATTATTCAGATATATCTGGAGGTAATTTTAGCCAATCCCCATTCCAGTAAAATAACCAAAAGTGAGTCCAAACTGAGTGAAAGAACCTAACATTTTAAATGCATTTCTAAATATTGTTCAAAAAATTAAAACGACACGTATCTTGTCAGTTCTAAAAACACACCACTGCACAGATGCCATAAAGGTTAAGATACTGACCTACCGAAGATCCCTACACAAGGTAGCACTTTGTGCGATCCACAAATTGCTATTCTAAGTCTGGGTGTAATTTGTGTCTGTTGAATTGAAGTAATTTTTTTGTAAATGCCCCCGCAATACAAGGATTATTTCCTTAGCGCCGTGTATTGTCTAATAAAAATATATTATAAAAGCAATGCACTAAGATAAACCATTCACCAAGCAAGGAGTTCACCTAATCTAAATTTTTATGAATTTGTATTCAGTTTTACAATTACTTCTTTGTATTAGCTATTCATCACAAAATTGTTTACCAATCGGTATAGATTTTATATCTAAATGTACTTTCGTTTAAGAAACAATCCTTACTACTATTATAAATGCGAAATTAACTCTGTCTGTCTGTCGCTCTTTCACGCCAAAACTACTGAACAGATCTAAATGACATTTGGTAAATAGATAGTCTAGAGCCTGATAAAGGACATAGGCTACTTTTTAATGCAAAAAGGGTAGTAAAGAGGGATGAAAAGTTGAAAGGAAGTATCATCGTTTTAGAGCCAGAAGCTTGAAACTTATTTTTAGGCTATTGATTAGATATAAATAAATATGACATTAACATTTTGCAAAAAAATACCCTTAAGGGGTAAAATAAAAATAGAGGATAAAAAGCTTTAGGAAAGTAACCTTTTACGCGGGCGACGCCGCGGGCAGAAACTAGTTTAAAATAAGTAGTTCCAGTATTCTTATAGGTAATTGACGTTAGATGAACTTGCAGCTCGCTTGCAAAGGATTTTAAGGATTAATAATCTGTAACCGCTATATTATCAACATTTTTTTCGTTTGATAACAGACAAAAAAATATAACCACATTGTGAAAGGTAACTAAAGGAAACGAATAACAGCACGACGGCAATAGAAGAATAACACTATACCAAGAGTTCTGACCAGCGTTTTATAGGAGATCAATTGCCCTTTCATTTCATGTTTTCCTTCTTCTGCTCTTGTTACAACACTCACGGGCAAAAAAGAGGATGGTGAATTGTATTCTTACCCTATCATCACAAGGAAAAACAATTTTCGTCATCTGAAGGCAATCATAGCCACCAGTGGAAGGTAAATGTACAGATAAAAATGTTTGAATATTTACAAAAAATCTGCCTACCAAACATAAATATACGTATTTAAAAAGAAAATATATTTTGCAAATAAACAGCAAACTATGTCAAATAAAATAATTAAAAATAAATACATTATCTATATCAACCTCTATATCGACCGGTCGATCAAGGCTCTTAGCCGCGTCGATCACGTCAAGGCAAAATATATAAAGAGCCGACTACGCAAGTTAAAATCACTTAATGCTAGGCGTATCATCATTCTCTTACTCTTATTCCAATTACTTAGGGGTGATACAATATGTACTCTTCTTTCATAGTACGTATTGTACACGTTATTGGCAATAGTTTTATGTCCAGCCAACTGGCAAGCGTCAACCCCCCTTGGGAACGTATTTGTTGACCAAACGGCATCAGATTGACTTGGCCCAGGTCGTTATATGGTCTTAGTCGTCTTTTACAACATCCACGAGCAAAGTAAGGGTTGGTGGTATTCGTAGCCGAAGAAAATGTTAGGCGTATCATCTCGTGAAATATCACAATCACCATTTTGATTCATTGATAGTAACTTAATCCCTTTTCCACATAGTATCCATCTATTTTTTTTTTATTTATTTTAGTAGATAGTTGGTAGATCGCACAGGGTTTCATAAATCAGGTAGATCTTAGATCTTATTAAGTTGGCCACCCGTGATCTATATCTTCTACAATACCAGGGAAAATATTGATATACATATATGTATATAGCCAATATGAAAGCTGCATAATATTATAACAAAAGTACTAGGCGCACATAAACTCTTAGTGTGTAATACAGTTATACACCATATATATGTACCTATTGTTCATTACTACAAAATAATTCAAAGTTAATAGAACCCTGGCGGAAGGAACTAGCAAACGAATGACGTCACTTCCGATGTTCTTTCAGCAATTGCAACTAAACTATTGTGTCAAACGTAATTGCTCTATTGCCTTCCTGATGTCCTCATACCCATTTAGAACCGTGTAGATTTTATAGTTGCGTTTTGGGAAGAAAGAATCTTTTCATTTAAACTGTAGAATTTTACACGATAAATGATAACAATGCCAGCCATTGCAATTAGCACATTTTGTGGTTTGTAATTTGTTTTTTTTTTCCTTTCCCGTGCACAATTATAAAATTGTAATTGTTTTTCCTTGCCATCCTTTCAGTTTTCTTAAAAAGGAAAAAAGCAAAAAGAAAAGAATAGCTCAGTTTACAATCATTGCCTGAGTGTTTGTGAAAATCACAATGTATATTAGAATTTACCGATAGATGGCGACGTTTATTTTTATAAATTACATATTTATCTTTAGTTTCCATGTGGTGAGTAAGTAAACTCATTCATTCATTTCATTTCACCACCCACTATCTTAACCGTGGATCATGAGAGACGAAAGCACGCATGTAATAAAACGCATACCAACCGCAGCAAGCAGCACAGTAGCGAACCAGCAAGCAGCACACCTGATGGTAAGTGATACTGCTGCACATGGATCTTAGCAACACTAGGAGTACAGCCAAGCCGTTGCCGATATTGAAGAAAGTGCTCTTCTTAAACCTCGTTAAGAAGGACATTTCACAGCGCTCGGGCAACAGGGCAGCGGGTAGTTCATTGCAGATCTTGCTCGTACGTGTGAGAGATAATCGCTGACACTAAACCCTATACCAACACGTCTAACCAGCGTGGTATAGTAGGTGAGTTTTCAACCTATTATGAAGGAGGCATGAGCCCCACATTGGAACATATATAAGCTAAGATGATATTTAACTTAATATTACCGACCATAGTTAAATTATAGACAATATGTCGAGAATGCCTGTTGAAATGTAAGTGTGAAGCTGTATTTTAAATAGAAAAACTTCAATTTAATATATTTGCTTATCTTTCTTCATTAAAAAGGAAAATAACATACAGCATTTTGTGTATAAACCTAACTTCTGCCCGCGACTTCGTCCGCGTGGAATAGTCGTAAGTTAGCGTTAATCCAAAGTGCCTATTCCTCGTGCAATCTTTCATCTCCCTATTCAAACCTTTACAATACTTTTTCCAATTAAAAAGTAGCCTATGTCCTTTCTCAGGCTTTAGACTGTCTGTGTACCAAATTTCATTTAAATCGGTTCAGAAGTTTTACCGTGAAAGCGGGACAGAGACAGACAGACAGAGTTATTTTCGCATCTATAATATTAGTAAGGATTACATAAATGAATACCTTTCAAAAATAAGATATACATGTTTTATCCCTAAATATTATAATAAGTAAGCTTCATTTTAAAGAATGTTCTCGAATATTCTTGGCCGGAGTCCAATGCTGAGGTTCAATAGTAAAATGTAATAGTTTTAGTTTACGAAAAAAAAACGCATTATAGAAGAGGATATATTCCAAGTTTAAGCGCTGCAAGAAAACTTTTATACTTTCGTGGAAAAATGGAAATTTTCCAAAGTTCATATTTGTATTACTGTAATGGAGTACACCAGATGCATACGATTCGGAATTCTTTTACTTTACAACCGGTTATATTTGTATTATGCACAAATGGTGTAGTGATTTCAGTAGCGAACTGTACTAAATATCAGTGTGTTCGATTAAACAAATATTTGCAACACGTATTTTTACGAGCCACATAAGAATATACGACTGGTCGTTACTTGAGGCTTAATTAAAACTACCAAACAATAATAGCTTAGTCCAACAACAAACAACAATAGCTTAGTAGTGACAATAACTTTTAACAAACCAGGCATATTTTAATAACGATGTTAATGTCTAGTTTTAAACCGCTACTGCCACCATAACTGTTGTAACAACCAATTCGTATGAAATTGTAATTATTCATATTTATTATATTAATTTTGGGGGATGACGTAGATAGAATACTCTAAAATATCTAAGTAATTCATCCAATCAAAGCTACGAGTACTATTAGTGAAGATATAGATACAGTAGCATGCTGATCAAACTTAAACAAGGGCAGGCTTAGGAAATGCTTAAAACTATTTTTAGTTAACACTTAATTAATAACAACAAAGTTAGGGGACCCCATTGTTCGTAAAATTCGTTCTATGGAATGTGTACTTACTAGGGGAACATAAGTCACTAGAATTCACGAAAATAAATAAACATGAAATCGTCTAAAAGTCCATTATAATGTTGGCAATTTTAAAAATGAATGAAGGTTTCATTATTATATAATTTTGTAGCGAAATACCATTAAGTACCTTTTTTTTTTTTTATAAGTTAAAAGTCCATACTAAGGCAATACATAGTCCTTCTTAAGAAGGATAATGACATAATCATAATAATACAAAAATTTAAACACAAAACCGCAAAGTAATGTGATCGAAGCAAACCAAGTACGCATTTTAGAGGTTAACTCAAAAAGTTCTGGTCAGAACTTGATCAAATTGAAATAAATATAGGAAGTATCAGATGTCAAAAAAAATAATCATTATAATCGGGTTAACTAAAAATAGTTCTGAAATACGAGTAACACACATAAAAAAAACACTTTTTTTTTATTGCTTATAGTGGTAAACGAACAAGCAGCACACCTGATGGTAAGTGTCACTGCTGCCCATGGACTTTTGCTATACCAAGGGTATAGATACGCTGCTACCTACTATTACAATCCCCAAACCCACCCAGTTGAGCTACCGGCTTTCTCGCTCACCGAACGAAGTGCAATAGCACATTGCCATTACTCAGACGTCGATCTTCTACGAGAGTGTGGTACTACTCCGGACGGACCGGCCCGCGGCTGTAGACAGAGAACTGTCAACAACGTGCCTACCACTATTAAGACACATACAATCATTTTATTGATCCATTTTTGATCTTTAACTAGTTTGGAAATCTATTTGGTGTTGTACGTCTCGTAGGAAAGTGAGGCAGCCCAGTTAATTTGACTGCGCAGATGGCGTAGTGGTTAAGATACCAAACTTCCAGTGCCGTGGGTTCGATTCCCGCGCAGGACAATAAAATTTGTGCGATCCACCATGTTGTTCTTAGTCTGGATGTAATTTGTCTGCGTTAAATTGCATGTTTATAAAGTCCCACGCAATACAATATTATTTTCATACAATATTATCAGTGTAAGGTGGTGTCTTTAAAAAAAAAAAGAAAGTTAATTCTTGCTGCCTTAGCCCATTTTTTAAGACTCCCATGGAATAGTAAAGAGTATTGACACATTATAACCTATGATGACGATACCAGACCAAAATCCACCAAAAAAAAAAAAAAAACGTGTGCGTCGCGGGACGCCTGATCGAAGTGATAACTTGAACTAATCTAAGTTGAACTATTAAATATTGTAATTGTTTAACTTGAGAAAAGCTTAGTTTATTATGAAAATTTTTTGTATATTAATATGATAATTTAAAAAAAGATTTATTTATTAATAAAATCTTTTAGTGATTATAAATATATATAATATGTGCATTAGAATTTTGTGTATGTACATTATTAGTATCATTATTTAATCCTATAAAGGGGCAGACAGACTGGCGCCGCTACGTGTTACGTAACGAAACGGTTTACCTTTTTTTTTACGGTGTTCCATGGATGCGTCTCGCCCCGCTAAATCGGTCCGGGGTGACGGAAGAGGCGGCGCATGACCCCATAGACCCACCGTGCAACTCCTCTCTTGGGCCACCGGTACCCGATCTTTGTCTTCGGTGGCCGAAACGGTTTACCCTCCCATAAGAAATTATCAGGTCAATAACAAATTATATTTTGTATTCAATAAGTACTACACACGTTGAGGATTGTAAAAAAAAAAAAAAAAAAAAATAGCGCTGTACTTTCAACAGAGTAAAAATTACGCCAATTCATTTTGTCATTAAATTTTAATTTTCTTTTTTTTTTGTAATATTTTATCTGTATGTTTAGATTCTAATAGATATCGAACTTTTATTTTTATTTTAGATACTTTAAACTTTTGTTCCAATATTATTACCGTTCTACAGTATAAACAACAAATCATCTAAAAATTGGAACTATGCCCTGTATAATAATACCATAAGGAATGTAATAGATATGAGTTTTTATTACACTGTGACCTGAAACATTATTTACAAACAATATTAAACTTTATTACATATATATAAGTTATACTATAATATGCTTTCTCTATTTATAATGTATTTTTTTTATTTTTATTTTAAGGAACACCCTGCAATAAGGAAGTTATCTTTTTTTATTGTGCAGGACTTTAGAAACTTAAAATTAACCAACACAAATTACATTCAGATTCAGAACAACGATTTATAGATCACACAAAATATTGTACAACATGGGGATCGAACCTCGATACCTGGCTCGGTAGGTCGGTATCCTCACCCACTACTCCATTTATGTGCAGTTAATGCGTTTACGTTCGCTTACACTAATGTATTACTCATCAAAAATCAACATAGAAACTTATGTCATGTTTTTCTACTCTTTCTATGATGTCAATTACTTGATGTTGATGATATTTCCTCGGTCATCATCATCATTCTCCTACTCTTATCCCAATTACTTGGGGTCGATACAATATGTACTCTTCTTTCATAGTACATATTGTAAAAGTTATTAGCAATAGTTTTATGACCGGCCGCCTGCTAGACGTCAATATAATTGTTGACCAAACGGCATCAGATGTAGTTGGCCCAGGTCGTTATAAGACTCTCAGTCGTCATTTACGACATCCACGAGCAAAGTAAGGGTTGGTAGTATTCGTAGCCGCTACCACACAGCATGATATTTAGTCTTATTTTTATATAATTAAAATGAATGCTGGCAGCCGCTGTGAATGCTAGTAACCCTTGCCTTTCTTGTGGATGTCGTAAAAGACGACTAGCAGCTTTATATAAATCAACTAGCTTTTGCCCGCGACTTCGTCCACGCAGAAGTCATCTCTGACAGAGTTAAATAGAAAAAGCAATGCAAGGTGTTGAAGGTTTGTCGCTAGGACGATAATCAACAGCGTCAGAAACTGGGATGCGGTCGCAGCCTTCTGCGAGTTAGTTGTCTAACGGAATTAGGCAATAGGGTCAGTCCGAGAGAAAATACTCTACGTTGATATGCTCCACCGTCGGTGCTTTGGGACCGGCCAAGCGTGAGTGCCTGTATTGAGGTTCACTGCATGAGGGCTTCGACTCGAGACGATACCCGGTTGCGGTGGCCCACCCGTATAACGTAGATGTACGTGTACGGCGCGCGTGTGTCTATATACCATAGCCGGTCACTAAAGAAAAAGATGGTTCAAAGTTCTATTCATTGTACAAATTATATTGCCATTAATATACTATTTACGGTATGACCATGGGATAAAAATATTATTATCGCCACCCTTTATTTGACTGTTTTGTTTCACCAGCAGAGTTGCGACCTTGTTAGATATGATTTATTATTTGAGTTATAGAGTGAACATTTTTTAACCTGTATCTTAAACCATTAGGCAAGAACCTATTGCCGCCTACTATGTGTATCGTGTGAGCTCTCACGCCGGCACTGGTCGCCACAACGGCAATGGTGCGGGGTTGATGGAGAGGGAGAGAGAAACACGTATTTATTTATTTTTACCGAAGAATATTTGTACTTAATTTGAAAAGAATTAATAAAGAAATTTTCTCCCCATACACACTTTGCCGCTTTGTTACAACCCCTTAGGGGCGGAATTCATAAAATCCTTTCATATTGAATCTCTATGTCATAAATAAAAACGTGCTTCAAAATTTAATGTTTCTAGCTTTAATAGTTTCGGCTTGGCGGTAATGAGTCGTTCAACCCGTTTCACAGGCCTAATTTACACAACCAGAGGGTGAAAATTGATAAAAATATTACCCTAGAATATTTGATTCGAAACCGCGTCTAAATCGGATAAGCCGTTTCTGAGATTAGCATGCACAAACGCACAGACAAACAGATAAACAGACAAAAAATTTAAAAATCATTGTTTTGGGTTCTATTAGTGTTGATAAAGTTCCCAGCAATATTTTTTCTCATATATCTTCCATGTACAGATAGCGATCCGCTACATTTTTATTATATGTATAGATTTAGTCAACAACCAAGGAGGATTAATGTCAGCCAGACAGCCAGTCATAAAACTATTGCCAATAATGTGGCCGCGTTCCGATCCGGTGGTAGCTGAATAGTTTTGTTAGTTTTGTAAAATTGTAAATTTACATAATAATAATTATCATAAATTAAATGCTTCAATAATAACAAATCATAAACAACATAAATTGTATATATAAAATCATTCTCTTTTTGCACTGGCAATGAATTTGCATTAATTTTGTATTAAAAATGTGGGTCAAAATTTAATATCTTATAGGGTAGAGATAAATTTCTGTAATAACAATGATATATTGGACGTAAGACACCTCAGTCCTCCCGTGACCATGATCACTGTAAAGTGTTCGAAACGTTGGGAAATTAAAAATCAAATACAAACGCGATAGAATCCGTAAAAGTAGTTTTATTTCAAATGTGTAATACTCGCGTAAACATTAGAAGTCAATATTTACGAGGATTGATATTGCGTCGACCCGAACTAGTTGAGATAAGAGCAGGAAGAATGATTATGAAATGGAATGAGTGCTTAATTAATTTTTTACACTCACACGTAATATTGAGATAAAATATAATATAGAAAAATAATTATATTATATATAAGGTATTAGGAACCGTAGTAGGGGTTAGGCTGCGATTGTGTTTAAATAATAAATGTTTGGCGACTCCACAACTCTAAGTTTAGGTCGTTAAAGCCGGCCCGGTCATCCGAGCCTGACTACGTGACGTTTGAAGGGTTAATAAATTATGTGGCGTAAATATCAGCGGCTGTTCTATTCTCCTGCGCTAGAAACAACTTGACCGTTATAATGGCTGATACATTTGGACATGTAGCTTTTTTTTTAATTTCGATATTCAGTTAACTGAGAATTTGTTTTTATTTTTAATGGCCTAAGTGACCTGTCATGCTAAATCTAAAGGGTTAGATCCTTACGCTGAACAATATTTTGTGTGATTTCCAAATGAATATCTTTAGTTTTAGCCGTGTCCGTCAATTGCATGTGTGGAAAGTTACCTGTGAATAAATACTTTTTTTTATTGCTTGTGTTGGCAAACGAGCAACAAGCACTCCTGATGGTAAGTGTTACTGCTGCTCATGGGCCTATTTAATACCAGGAATACCTCAAGGTCACTGCCTACCAACCAAAATTTACCCAAGTTTGGCGTTCGCCTCTCTCGCTCACCGAAGGAAGTTCAACATAATATTTCCACTGCTCAGCCGTCGATCTTCTGCAAGAGCGTGGTACTACCCCGGACGGACCGGCCCGCAGCTGTAGACAGAGAACTATCAACAGTGTGGTCACTACTCAAAATTGAGTAAGTTTAAAAAATTAAAAAAGAAATAAAATTTGCATTCATAATATTAGTTTGAATTTTAATATTTTATTGAATCGTGTAGATCTGTTATCATTGATATAAAAATAGGTTTTATGGGTATTTTTTTAATAATCAATCTAATTGATAATATGATGAGGGCTACGAATACTATCAGCACTTGTGTTTTTGTTTCTCTCAGTCAGTCAGCCAATCAGTCGTCCCGTGACCATGAACACTGTAAGGTATTCGAAACGTCTGCAAATTAAAAATCAAAAACAAACGTGATAGAATCCGTAATAATAGTTTTATTTCAAATGTGTAATACTCGTGTAAATATACGAATTCATTATGTAAATACTTGCATTTCTCGTGGGTGTTATACAGGTGTTAGAGCTTTATTACATCGTCCTGGGCCAACTACATCTGATGCCGTCTGGCCAACAATTACACTCCCAATTAACGTTGACGTCAGGCCGGTGGATGATCATTAAACTATTTCCAAAACTTTTGCAATGCGTATCTATTACGGAATAGAAGTACATATTGCGTTCACCTCAAGCAGTTATAAGAGCAGGACAATGACGCTGAATTCATCTTTGCTTTTGATCTGGCAGCCAGGCTGGCCACGGATATCAAGGATGCGGTACTAGTGGCCGGCAAAGGCTGGCCGGTGTGTCCAAGACATAGCGTTATTTTTTATGGCAGGCTATGTTCTGGACAAATGCCGTTCATTGCGTCCGAGGCGATGGAAGTGCGGTGCGTGCCCATAATCTACCGTGTTCTCTCTCCATCGCATACGGGCCAGCCACTGGTACCGCTTCCTTGACATCTGTGGCCGGCCCAGCAACGCTGAATCCATCTACTTGAAAATAAAATATCAATCCCAATAAGAATACTTTCCATTATTGGGCTTCGTACACAAAAGGAAAAGGTTAATTTCTACTGTGGATAGTAGCCAGTTGGTTTGTTTTAGTTTTATTTCGAGTTTTCCTCCTCTTCTGTATAAGAGTTAATATGTTTTACATTAATATTATTATGGCTGTGTGGTAGCTAGCGGCTACGAATACTACAAACCCTTACTTTGGTCGTGGGGTTGATACAATATGTATTATCGACTCCAAGTGATTGGGATGAGAATAGGAGAATGATGATGATAAATATTATATCCCATAGTTACCTTTTATAATAATCGCAGACTCCTTGTCTGGTGTTGAGAAATGCATTTTCATGCAATCTTAATGCATTATCTGGGTTGGCCACGGATGTCAAGGAAGCGCTGCCACTGTCGCCAATAGCGACATGGAGGGTATACACTGGTTACGGGGCCACGCGCCTCCCTTCACACCGGACGGAGTAGACGGCGTGTGTTCAAACCATAGCCTGCCAAAAAGAAGAAAAAAAGTCTAAACGCATTAATTACGTCTTTGTGAATAAAGACGTTAAACTAAAATATAAGAAAGTATATCACAACTCTATTCAACCCCCCCCCCATATTGTCCATTGCGTCACGCGCTCTAACGCAAAAAACGCCGCATTCACCCCTCCGGTCATCCCAATATCTTGATACACACGGATAAATCGTCGGCCGTGACAAGAATCATAAGCGGCGAGATAAGTTGTATGAGCGTAGCCCCTCAGTGTCCGTAAGCTATTGTATCATGAACGGGTACGTGCGTGAAACACGTTAGAACCATTATACAATGAAAGATGGTTTATATATATAGGGTTTTTATTATCAATGGGATAAGCAAAATTGTATATTAAAACATATCTACGTTTAGTTTCTATTTTTTTATAAGTGAAACTCCTTTAGAATTGTTGTGATTTCAACATTGTGGAGAAGCATCTGGCTCTAGGCCAGAGGGTTTTCTGCAGTTTTGTGGATCTGGAGAGAGCATTTGACACGGTTGTACGAAAGGAACTTTGGGACATTTTACCGGAGTATGGTATTAACGGTAAACTGCTACAGGCTGTGCAGTCCAGTTACATGGGCTGTAGAGCCTGTGTGCGGATGGATGATGGAATGTCGCCTTGGTTTGACGTCAATATCGGTGTTAAGCAGGGGTGCGTTCTGTCAACCAGGCTGTTTATCATATATCTGGATAAATGTCTCCAAAGATTGAACGATATGAATGTGGGAGTCCAGATGGGCGACTCAGTGGTCACTGCTCTGCTTTATGCAGATGATGCAGTCCTGCTGGCACATTCAGCGACTGACTTGCAGACCCTAGTCGACACAATGACAGAAGATTGTAAGAAAAGGGGTCTACGCGTGAATGTGAGCAAAACCAAAATAATGGTCTTTGAAAGAGATGAAGCCAGAACAGATGTAAGAGTAACAATAGGTAATGATGTACTAGAGCAAGTGGATGAATTTGTATATCTTGGATGTGGATTAAGCAGAGATGGAAGGTACACCACTGATATAGTGCGAAGAGTGAATGCGGGAAATAAAGTGAACGGAGCGTTGGGGCAACTTCTCGGCAGCCACCACCTCAGCCAGAAGGCACGTGTAGCAATACATAACGCAGTGCTTGTCCCAACATTACTGTACGGAAGCGAGATTTGGGTATGCAGAAAAGAGTATGAAAGTAAAATTAATGCGATCTCTGCGGAAAATCTGTGGAGTTAGGCTGACCGACCGCATTCGTAACGACGACGTAAGAGAGCGAGTAGGTATGAAAGAGAGTATTGGTGTAAAGATGCGAAAGGGAATGCTCCGATGGTTCAGACATGTGGAAAGAATGCCGAACGAACGTCTGGTTAAGAAGATATACAATGCGAAAGTGGAAGGATGTAGGTACCGGGGGAGACCGAGACTAACCTACCTAGACCAGATCGGTCATGTACTGAAGGAAGATGGAGTCAAGAGTCTCCGAAACCGGCGAGCGTGTATGAAGAGAATTATGAATGTTGAGGAAGCGAGTGAAGTATGCAAAGATAGAGTTCTCTGGCACTCTGTTCTCTCTGCCTACCCTGCAAGGGATATGGCGTGATGATATGTATGTATGTGATTTCAAACTCGATGAAACGAAAAAATAAGTCCATAGAGACACAAACAAGGATTCAGCCGGCAAGAGAATGGGATAGAACACATTAGACGTTCTCGGTCTCCTCTTTGTGCAACTCTTCGTAGCATCCCCACTATCTCACCCTCCACTAGAGAGATAGAGATAGAGAGAGAGAGAGAGAGAGTACACGCTATTGGTTGATGTATGTAAAATAGATTTAAAAAATAGTTTGTTAAAGTTTCACTTCTGATATTGTGTACTTTGCACACGCATAATTTATTTTTTTCAGTTTATGCAATATTCCTATAATACTATCATCATTTCAGCTCATATATGTTCCATTGCTGGGCTCGAATGTCCTCCATATTGGGAGGAAAAATGACCCACTATAATACGTTGGTCTGACCAACGTTTGGTATAAGGTTTTGTTTTGATTTTTCCTTCTCTTGCATAGATGTTATATGCGTTTTGTACTCCTTAGTCGTCTCTTACGATCACCCACGGGTAAAATTATTTTTTATAAACTTTATGGTTCACACAAGACATACGTAGGAATCGAACCCACGGCACTGGCTCGGTATCTTAACCACTATGACATCTATGACGTCTGCGTAGTAATTGTTAACTGAGCAATGGGAAAACTAACTTTTCACAGTGCAAAGTATTGGCATAGATCTTCTAGTATATAGTGACATTATCTTAAATGTGTTTTTTATAAATATAAAATATAGTCCCAAATAATATATTATTGGCTGTAAAAATAATTGAAACTTTTTTTTTCAATTAAAAACATATAATTCGATAAAAAAGACATGTTTGAAATAATACTCGATATCTTAACCACTGTACTATCTAGGCAGACGAGATCTATATTTTTTTTAAATTTTAATATGACAGCATTAAATAACAAAGTACATTTTTTAAGAATACACAATAGTGCGATTACGACTCATATCTTCTAAAGAAATTCTATACAACAAAAATATCGATGGTGTGAGATACAAGTCCCCTATGAAACATTACATTATTCCCACCAATTCCACCCTCGGGAGCTCTTAATTTAGGAAAATATGGGTGGTAAAATAACATTTAAATATTTCACGGTGATTTTAAAATGTTAAATTTCACTCAAAAGAGCCAGCAAGAAGAGAGAAGTATTATATTATATACTTATTATCATACAAATTTTAATGTAATTTGTGTCTGTTAGTTGTGTAAAGTCACTCGCCCATAAATATCTACCTTATAACTAAGCTCGAAGTCAGTTAGCGTCCTATAGAACGAGCTTTGCTCGCGATTTCTCTGTGAGATATGATCCGAAATTTTAGAAGAACGAGTGTAACTGAGATATTACGAAGAATTAGCATGCTGAAGTGAGAATGAGCAGGCCCCATTGCCCAAAGAACCGATAACCAATGGGGCAGAAAGGCCCTCGAGTAGCAAACACGTATCGAACGACCGGACGGATTTCTAAAAGTGCAGAGATTCGTTGGATACAAAGTGGTTCACCGTCGTAGTTTGTGCAAAAGTGGACGATAAAAGGCTGATTGATGATGGTAATGAAAGTCCCCCACAATACAAAAATCAATCAATCTTTAACAAAAACATTAACAATATCCATCCATTTCCTTTCGATTTAATCCTATGACTCCCTTCAAAGAGAGGTACAGTGCAGAGCGCGTCTATGGGGTCCCGCGCCGCTTCTTCTGTCGCCTCGGATGGATTTAGCGATTTATCCATAGCCAACCGCCCACCGCCAAAAAAATTTGCCTCCCTTAGGTCTCACATATAGGTCCCGTTAAGCTTTTCCATATCCGTGGTGCCGTATTGCTGCAATTATCGTAGCTGTACAGCGTACACCCCTTTACTTATTAGCTGACTAGTTGTATCCTATCTGCCACTTGGCTAACAAGGAAGTGAAATCATTATTTTCAAGTCCCCTTTTAACTTTTTTCGAATTAAATTTGTTGCGGGTTAAATACAATAAAAATCATCTTCCAAAACTGCCCGAGGGTAATGAACCTCAATGTCATTTATGTAGACCATTGCGGATCCTGTACCTTACAGTAGTTACTATGGTGAGAATGTGTACTGGGATTAGTCCCAAAAAGAATAATACGTCTCCCCTAATGTGGATGATATCCCTACTAATATATAAATGTGAATGTAAGTTTGTTTGTTACGCTTTCACGCTAAAACTACTCAACCGATCATCATGAAACATTGTACACATATTCTTGGAGGTATTAAAAGTAACATAGGATACTTTTTATTAAAAATAAATCAAAATTTTTATATGAAAAATAAAAAAATTGTCAAAAAATCTCAAAATATAGCTTCTTCAACGCCATCTAGCAGTCCAGTAATGAAGTTCCAACCCTGAGTATTGTAATACCGTTGCACTGTATTACAGACGGTCAAAAATAAAAATAGGGGATCAACAACTTTAGCAAAGTAACCTTTTACGCGGGCGAAGCCGCGGGCAGAAGCTAGTGATCTATAATTTTCGAATTTGATAGTTGGGTTGATGCCGTTAGTTTTAAAGTTATCCAGCACTTATGACCGTTCTCTTAGTAATGATTTGGATTTTCTCGATGATAATATAAAATAATTACCCACTATATTAGATACCCACTACTCAAACATATTGGAATACATGTTTCTTTCGATTTCTACTATTTTTACGATGATATTGCCTATCAAATCTGTGTGGTAGAGGCTACGAATACTACTAACCTTTATTTTGCTCGTGGATGTCGTAAAAGACGACTAAGAGCCTTAACCTGGGCCGACTCCATCTGATGCCATTTGGTCAACAATTACTTTCACAAGGAGGGTTGACGTCTACCAGGCGGCCGGTCATAAAACTATTGCCAATAACTTTTACAATATGTACTATGAAAGAAAAGTGCATATTGTATCAACCTCATGGTGGCACCACACTTCGCTATGCGTTATTCGTTATGCGGCTACTATTTATTTGCCCAAATATTTGACAAATACTTTATGACGAACATGCTACTCCACACTTCGTGCCATCATGCCAAATATTTGGCACGCCGACACATAAATAGAAAATGGACGTGTTGACTGTGGCGGCAGCTTATTTTTACTTCAATGCATCTGATCAATACCTGTTGTTAAGTACCAAGTTACAAAAAGACCGTGTAGACATGACCGCGCCGTAGCGAGTGAACATAACGAATGAATGAACGAAGTGTGGGCAGTCGACACACATATTCGGCTTATTTGTGTCCTTTGAAGTGTGCAAAAACCGACAAGTGGATGAATACGCGTATTTGCTATTCGTGCTTATGCGTTATGTGTGCGCCTAAAGCAAATACAGACGAATGAGACCTCCACACTTCGTCGCATGCGGCCAATAAGGCGCATAACGAATAACACATAGCGAAGTGTGGTGCCACCATCAAGTAATTGGAATAAGAGTAGGAGAATGATGAAAATGATTATTGCTTATCGAATCTATCCCCTATTCATCGTTTACAATGTCCTCAGAAAAGAAACTAACATGGTGTGCAGCTTGCGTGTCTGTCACCATAAGCAATAAAAAAAAGTTATCTTGCTTTCCTTAACTAATTCGCAATATTTCATAGCAATAGACACGTTCGAAGGCTGTCATAACTCGGTTTGTATCAATCAGTTTAATTGCTAACTATATTGACAGACGTCAATCAATCTTTAATTTGGTCACCTCTATTACCGCTCGAGGAGTTTTACTTTATAAATATAGCTTCAAATATAATATCTCAACTAGGTCTTAGATCTTTTTTTTTATTTACGTGTTATATGCGTTTTTAAAGGTATGAAGGTATACTTCTTTTGGCGCGTTAGGGGAAAATGATGAGAGTAAATTTTTACGATGCGCGCGCACACCGTTCCGAAAAACTATAGTTGAAGTTAGCTATAGTCAACATTTTAGTATTTTTATGATATCTAAATAAACTTTATTTAAATAGATAAATGCGTTATAATAAAACTTTAAATATATTAAATACCTTTTTTTTTCTATTGTTAGTGTCGTTTTTTCTACAAACGTAGAATAAGGCGAAACGTGAAATTTTTGTAAAAAAATTTATATCTTGTTACGCCAAAGAAGTATAATTTCTAGCGCATGTACATAAGTTTTGACACACACACACTTTTTTTGTTTTTATTTTAATGGCAATAGGTAAACATGTGTACAATAAGTTTCCTGACAATAAGATCTGGAATGACATACATACATACATATCATCACGCCATATCCCTTGCAGGGTAGGCAGATAGAACAGAGTGGTAGAGAACTCTATCCTTGCATACTTCACTCGCTTCCTCAACATTCATAATTCTCTTCATACACGCTCGCCGGTTTCGGAGACTCTTGACTCCACCTTCCTTCAGTACATGACCGATCTGGTCTAGGTAGGTTAGTCTCGGTCTCCCTCGGTACCTACATCCTTCCACTTTCGCATTGTATATCTTCTTAATCAGACGTTCGTTCGGCATTCTTTCCACATGTCCGAACCATCAGAGCATTAAGATCTGGAATGAGATTAAATATATTTTTTTTATTGTGTACAAGCCCTATAAGAGCGTATAAAATCAATAATACTTATTGCCAACTTTAAACTTTGTTTGAAATTAATCTAATAATCTACCATTGGATCGTAAACACGGCTTCAAAGTGAGAAGATCTGACAAAAAATTCAATGAGATCATTATTTTATAAATTACTTCTTTTAAATAAAACTATATTTAACATATATTAGCTTTAGTGTGATGCTCTTTGAACCAGGATTTAAGTTTCTCTTTAAAATATAACCATAAAAAAATTATGGCTGAACCAGACCCCTACGAGACCTAACGGAGAACAAGGATTTCTCGATCACGAGTTAACTATTAAAGAAGCCATTACTTATACAAACCAAAAAAAAACCCTATTATATTTTGGAATAATATTAGTTTTACGGATTCTATCAGGTTTGTATTAGATTTTTAATTTCCCGATATTTCGAACACTTTACAGTGATCATGGTCACGGGAAGACTATGGTGTCTTACGTCTAATAAATAATTGTTATTACAGAAATTTACATCTACCCACTATAGTATCAATTGTTAAATTTTGACATTTTTAATACAAATTCATATCCAGTACAAAAATAAAATGATTATATATATAAAATTTTATATTGTTAATGATCTGTTTTAATAATAACATTTTATTGGACGTAAGACATCTTAGTTCTCCCGTGACCATGATCACTGTAAAGTGTTCGAAACGTTGGGCAATTAAAAATCTAATATAAACGCAATACATTCCGTAAAAGTAGTTTTATTTCAAATGTGTAATACTCGCGTAAACATTATAATTCATTCATTCATTCTCCTACTCTTATCCCAATTACTTGGGGTCGATACAATATGTACTCTTCTTTCATAACACATATTGTAATAGTTATTGACAATAGTTTTATGACCTGCCGCCTGCCAGACGTCAATCCTCCTTGAGAATGTAATTGTTGACCAAACGGCATCAAATGGAGTTGGCCCAGGTCGTTATAAGGCTCTTAGCAAAGCAAGGATTGGTAGTATTCGTAGTCCCTACCAAAAAATTCAAACTTGGTAGTCGAATAGTTTTCGTGTAGTGACGGAGTAAGAATACAATTCACCACCCCCTATCTTACCCGTGATCGTACGAGACGACCAAGGGATATAAAACGCATATAACATTTATGCGAGAGAAGGAAACCTCGAAACAAAACCCTATACCGACACGTCTAACCAGAGTGGTATAGTAGGTCAATTACCCTCCCATTATGGAGGAGGCTCGAGCCCAACAGTGGGACATATATGAGCTGAAATGAGAGCAGATGATAGTCGAATAGTATATTATAAACTATATCGACGACACAGACTGCACAAATATCAACTCTTATTATAACTTATCGTTATTACCTTTCTCAATTATCGTTAATTTTTAAATTAACCTAAAATATATATATAACAAGGATAGACATTGTCAGCGATGGTCCGACAGTCTCGGTATTCTTAACGATCGTTATATAATAACGATTCTAATTAACACTTCACAGAGTCGCTAAATTAGGTACTAACTTATAATAAGGAAGAAATGTTAACCTATTTCTAATTTGACTGCACAGATGCCGTAGTGCTTACAACACCGAACGTCTGTACCACTTCCGTGGGTTCGATTCCTACGTAGGACAATACTTTGTGCGCTCCATAAAGTTTTGTTCTGAGTTTGGGTGTAATTTGTCTGCGTTAATTCCTTGTTTGTTAAGTCGCCCGGAATACAAGGATGATTTTCATAGTGCAGGGTGGTGTGTTTAAAACAAAGCAGTCATAAGGACTGCTGACAGAAGTAGTAAAAATTTAAACCTATGAGAAAAAACAAATACAAAAAAATACAAAAAAACGTGCCCCGGAGAGTATCTACGAGTGTGACCATGCCATAGCCAGCCGTCAATAAATAACTATTAAAAGCTATTAAATAAAAACTGTTGAATAATATATATATATATATATATATATATATATATATATATATATATATATATATATACATATATAAGAAGGTTGTGTTAGTTACAACACTTATAACTCGAGAAAGGCTGGACCATTTTTTATGTTTTTGAGTTTGTTTTCGTCGGGAATAGGATATAGGATATTAAAAAATGATATTAATGAATAAAAAAAAATCAATAAAAAAACCTCAGTCAAACATCAGTTTAAACGCTCATTTTACTAAGCTATCAGATAATTCAGCATTATCACCGTCATCCATCAGCTCTTATTATTATTTGTGGTCGATGCAATATGTACTATTCTCTTATCATACATATTGTAAATGTTTTCGCAATAGTTTCATGACCCGTTGCCTGCCTGTTACGTTAACACTCTTTGGAAATATAATTGTTGATCAGACAGCATCAGATAGAGTTTGCTCAAGTCAAAATAAGATAAATTAGCATGGATTTCTATTCCGGGTATTCCTTGTAATGCATTAATATTATCTATAGTCCGTTTTTTAATCTCAGAGATTAATATAAACAATTATCGTTTTTTTTAGAAGTTATCTTGAAAAATGTATAGATATTTATTTAGGTTTTATACATTCTCGGAAAAATATTAAAACGGCGGTTCTTTGCCACTGCGATTACTACAAGTTGGCCTTTTAATGTAGCTATTTATTATCAAATAACAAAAGTCTACATTAAAAATATATCACCTATTGGGCAATCATGTTTTGCTGATGGTCCAACTTTTAATTACAAGTAGTAACCACCATTTTAGATTCGTTTTTTTATACGCACGGGTTATAAAGAAAATGGCATTTAGTGTGGGTCCTATGAAATTTAGGGACTACAACATATATAATTTGTTTTAAAATTGTTAATCTTGTCAAATTCTAATAAATGTCTTAATTTTTAAAAGTTCCACTGCTTTCTAAGAGAAACGGGCTTAGATTGCCATTTTAGCATTTACAGAAAGAACACTGATGGCGACTATTTGTTCTTTTCTGTTTTATTTAAAGACATTGAAACATTTGAGTATGTAAGGTCCTACGTCGCGTTATGCTAGTGTATAGCGCCTCATGTGGATGGGCATTGTATACATGGGTATACTTATGTGATTTTTAATGATAAGCTCTGGAATAGAAAACTTTAAGGTGAATCGTCTAATAAATACTAATTCTTACGTTTCGATATACTACTGGTATATCTTCAAAAAAAAGCTGGCAGCATTATTTATAAATTTGACATTTGCATGTGTCAATTTAGTCTCTGAGATTAAAAAACAGGGGACTTTTGACGGGAATTTGAAAACGTCATGTGGTGCTCTTGTATTATATTCGATATCTTAGTGTTTTAACGTGTTATATTAGATAATTTTGATGGCATTTTATGTAATGTGATGTGCGGAAATACTGGGATGTAGTGAATATCATATAAAAGTGCTTTACAACGTTTTCGTTTTCCATCAAAATTCCCACAAGATACCATTAACAGTGTGGCCATTGCACTGTTAATGGTGACAATTTGACTTAGACAACGACTGACTTGAAAGACTAAAAACGTGAAAATATTTATAACTTGACACTGGCACCAATAGCTCGTATATGTAGCTGATTGCCAATACATAAAAAGAAGAAGAAGTTAAAAAACAGGCTATGGTTTATATCTTTTTTATTATTAGTTATTTATTACCACACCTATTTATGATCTCAAAAAGTCTGTCTCCACAATAATATCAGCTTCTACACTTTCATAACTTATCTACTTGAGAGACACTTATGTAAAATTTCGTAAATACCAAAGTATAAGAGCTCCTCTCTTTTCTTTATTAACTTTTCTCTTGAAAGCTTCCCCATTATATATATATATTTGCATTTATTTCTTGAGTATTTCTTCCTTTTTGTGAAGTTATCTTGACATTTTTGCCGTCAGCCACGCATCCTAATCTGATTTCATGTTCGCCGCATCTTAATTGTAATGTCTGTTCTTGCTACGCTTTGTGAAAGGATTTAATGCTATTATGATTGTCAACTATTTTTATGTATTCAACTTTATTTCTAAAGAGATAAACAGATATCGAAAATAGTCACATAATGTTACTTTTTGAATACAAGTCTATTGCCAATTCCGTCTTACCGTGTGGTGAACGCAGTAAGAATATAATTCACCATCCCTTTTTTATTCGTGAGTTTCGTAAAACACGACTAAGTGGCTGATATGTATATAACATCTATACAAGGTAAGAAAAACTCGAAATAAAACCCTATACTATCCCGCCTGGCCAGCGTGGTATAATAGGTCAATTTTACTCTAGTTTTGGAAGAGGCTCGAGTCTAACACTGAGACATATATGAGCTGATCTGATGATGAGAATTGCCAATTCTCGATGTAATGATTGTTTAAAATATAATAGAAGTTACATACATACATACATATCATCACGCCATATCCCTTGCAGGGTAGGCAGAGAGAACAGAGTGCCAGAGAACTCTATCTCTGCATACTTCACTCGCTTCCTCAACATTCATAATTCTCTTCATACACGCTCGCCGGTTTCGGAGACTCTTGACTCCACCTTCCTTCAGTACATGACCGATCTGGTCTAGGTAGGTTAGTCTCGGTCTCCCTCGGTACCTACATCCTTCCACTTTCGAATTGTATATCTTCTTAACCAGGCGTTCGTTCGGCATTCTTTCCACATGTCCGAACCATCGGAGCATTCCCTTTCGCATCTTTACACCAATACTCTCTTTCATACCTACTCGCTCTCTTACGTCGTCGTTACGAATGCGGTCGGTCAGAATGTTTATAATAGAAGTTAAACATACAAATTGAGGTGAATGATGACTGCCATAGTAGCTATCTCTCTCCCAGTTGTGAGATTTCGACTGCACAGATGGCGTAGTGGTTAAGATACCGACCTTCCGTGCCAGTGCCGTGGGTTCGATTCCCACGCAGGATATCTTTGTGTGATCCACAAAGTGTTGTTCTGAGTCTGGGTGTAATTTGTCTGCGTTAATTGCATGTTTGTATGTTTGTAAAGTCCCCCGCAATACAAGGTTTATTTCCTTAGTGCAGGGTGGTAGGTAGGGTGTAGAAAAAAAAAAAAAAAAAAAGATTTGAGCTAATCATAATGTTTTATATTATATCATGAAAATTACATCACAGTGCGATATGCAATAGAGTTTAATACTTACTGAATATATTATCATCATCATCTCAGCTCATATATGTCCCACTGTTGGGCTCGAGCCTCCTTACATAATGGAAGGGAAATTGACCTACTATACCACGCTGGTCAGACATGTTGGTATAGGGTTTTGTTACGAGTTTTCCTTCTCTTGCATTGATGTTATATGCGTATTTTATCCCTTAGTCGTCCCTTACCCACGGGTAAGATAGAAGGTGATGAATTGTATTCATACTCCGTCACCACACGGAAAAATAATGAATATAAAATAATGAATATATTATATACTAGCTTCTGCCTGCGGCTTCACCCGCGTAAAACGTTACTAAAGTTTTTCATCCCCTATTTTTATTTTACTCCTCAAGGGTAAATTTTTACAACATGCTAATGTCATATTTATCTATATCTAATCAATAGCCTAAAAATAACTTTCAAGCTTCTGGCTTTAAAAATGACGATACTTCCTTACAACTTTTATCCCCCTTTACAACGCTTTTTTTGCATTCAAAAGTAGCCTATGTCCTTTATCAGGCTCTAGACTATCTGTGTACCAAATTTCATTTAGATCAGTTTAGTAGTTTTGGTGTGAAAGAGCGACAGACAGATAGACATACAGAGTTACTTTCGCATTTGTAATATTAGTAAAGATGAAACAAAAATAAAAAAGTAAAAGAAAGACAAGCATAGTCCTCTTTCTTTTTTGTTCTGGCACTCAGCTATTATACGAGCCATTGATCGCCAGTGTTGAGTTACAATTTTCTTCACATCTTTAGTCTCTTTATGTTAGTCATTGTCCATCAATAACTCAAGTCGTCGCCATTGGTACATACCATCCGTACCAACGAGTCCAAGGAATCGGTACCGATGACCAAGTCCAATGGCCATGAGGAGAGAGTTATGAGACACTCCGGTCTTTCGTCATCCTAGACGGATTAGGTGAAGTACATCGAGAACAGGTACTACCCAAAAAAAACGGTTTATACACAAAAAATGCTTTGAGTTTGTTTCTAATGACATCACCCCTTTTTCCGTGAAAATTGTATAAGCCATCTGAGATTTAATAGTGGTAGGACTACGCTGTTGACAGTTCTCTGTCTACAGCCGCGGGCCGGTCCGTCCGGGGTAGTACCACACTCTCGCAGAAGATCGACGTCTGAGCAATGGCAATATGCTGTTGCGCTTCGTTCGGTGAATGGGAGAGCCGGAAGCGCAATTGGGTGGGTTTGGGGTTTATATTGGTAGGTAACGGCCTAGCTATAGCAAAGGTCTATGGGCGGCAGTAACACGTACCACCAGGTGTGCTGCTTGCTCGTTTGCCACCAAAAGCAATAAAAAAAAAATATTTCACCAGAATGCCCAGCAATACTTGCCTGAGAAACTGGTGACAGCAATCGCCAACCCGCTTGGCAAGCGCGGTGATTTTATTACTATTCTTTTTTAAAGAAGCCTATAACTATAACAGTAGATATCAATAAACTAATGAATTAATGATAGTTTATAATTATTATTTTGTTTTATTTTTTGTGTTAAAATGCAAATTTAGTGACCAATATTGCCCGCCATTTTAAAATGTCTTTAGTAAAGTCCTGAACAGACTCAAAACTGTTTATTTTAAATTCAGTGCTTGTGCACTACACAAGATAATTTAGCTGATAAGTAGACCTGGGAGTGCTCACTTGGGCCTACTTTCCTTTTTAAGTGTCCCTAGCGTAAAATATTCTCGTAAAAGGAGCTATGTAATTACTAACGGAAGAGGTTTCGCGCAAATCAAGATTTATTTATTTTTTATTTTAAAGTAAAGAATGATGGCAGTTGTAAAGATTTCTTGATATGGTAAGTTATTTGTGAGTAATGGTCTTTTTATTTTAAGATAATTTGTATTATTTTTTTTATTATACTTTGTACTAAAATAAAGTAAATCGTGAATTGAAGTATGTGCACCCATCAACAGTTTAATGATATTGTAATGAAGAAGGATGGATGAAAAAAATGCGTGCGTACAAAGTACACGTCATGTCAGAAATGAACCTTTGGAAAATTAATTTTTAAATCTCGTCTAAATACATCAACCAAGCCTGTAACAGGTATACTACACGCATGCGTTCGAGTGCCACGCATTCACTCTCGCTCTGTCTCTTTCTATTCCACCTCCCCGGGAGCGTTGAACGTTTAACGCAACAGTGCTTTCATACCCCCTCCTACATGGTAGCGTTAAACGTTTAACGCAACCATGTTGGAAGTCGCATTAGAAGTTTCACTTCAATAAAAATACAATTCAGTCCAGCCATGGACTTCCATTCCTAAAAAAATAATTTAGGACAGTTGTATTTTCATTGATTTTTATCATTTATTTGACTACACAGATGGCGAGGAGGTTTAAGTCTCAACCTCTCGTATGCTAACATATCATTTAACACTATGCGTCATAGGTTCGATTGCTATACAAAACAATTCATTGTACTATTGTATTAGATATTTTGAGTCTGGGTGTAATTTTGTATCCCGTAATTGTATATTTACGCAGTTACCCACTACACAAAGACACATATATATATATATATATATATATATATATATATATATATATATATATATATATATATATGTATATGTATATATATATATATATATATATATATATATATATATATATATATATACTTAGTACAGATTGTTTAGAAAAGAAAAACGAATAAACTAAGTTTAAGTTTTCCTGTAGGATACGACAGAATCCTTGTCTGTGTAGGCACTATATGAACATAACCTATAAACTTATTTATTTATTGATAAATCATATATTTATTATGTATAACGAGAAATATAATGTACAATAATCTTTACAATACTTACCTATTTAACGTATCGTGTTTTTTTGAAATAAGTTCCTAAAAGATTAAATCAGATATAATATTCAAACATCTACGAGACAGTTTGCAAAGTCAACAAAATACCGACGAAAAAAGTTTGATATAAAAATTATTATTTCGCATCATTAATACCTCATAATACTCTCCTCATCTCAAAAATAAAAATAACAAACCATTTACAGTTCTATTGGAAGTGAAAAATAGCTCTCGTTCTATTAAAAAGTTTTATTTATTTTTTAAAAGTAAGGCTGCTCTTTATACAGTTTTAAGACTAACTTGAATTGCGCCTTTTAAAAACTTTTACTTAGTTTTTAGTTCGAGAATATCAGGTTTATATTCGAGTAGAAACAAATCCTTAGACTTTCTTGAAGCTGATTTCGTAATATATATTACTAGAAAAAAAAACAAACGACAAAACGAAAAAAAAAAAGGAAAAAAAAATAATAATAATAATAAATCCGAAACCGGCGAGTGTGTATGAAGAGAATTACGAAGGTTGAGGAAGCGAGTGAAGTATGCAAAGATAGAGTTCTCTGGCACTCTGTTCTCTCTGCCTACCCTGCAAGAGATATGGCGTGATAATATGTATGTATGTATGTATTACTAGCAATTTGTCGCGGATTTTAACGCGTAGAAAAAATATTTAACGTGTTTTTAAAATATCATTTTCATTATTAGTTAGAAATTGAAAAATATCAAAGCGAATTTACCTTTAATCTTAAATACATTGAAAGAGGATATCTCTGAGGTGCTGATTTTCATAACATTCCTATTTCATCTCATCATCTTAGCTCATATATGTCCCACTGTTGGACTCGAGCCTCCTCTATAATGAGAGGGAAATTGACCTACCACGCTGGTCAAAAATGTTGGTATAGGGTTTTGTTTTGAATTTTGCTCCTCTTGCAAAGAAGTTATATGCATTTTATATCCCTTAGTCGTCTCTTACGATCACCCACGGGTAAGATAGGGGGGTGATGAATTGTATTCTTTCTCCGACACGGATATTCCTATTCAGAGACTCTCTATGTCATAAAATTAATACGATATTACTTATCGGTGCTAATTTTTAATTCAATGAGAAATCAGTTAAAAATCCTTACTAATATTATAAATGTGAAAGTAACTCTGTCTGTCTGTCGCTCTTTCACGCCAAAACTACTGAACTGATCTAAATTAAATTTGGTACACAGATAGTCTAGAGACTGATAAAGGACATAGGTTACTTTTTAATGGAAAAAAAACGGTTGTAAAGGGGGATGAAAAGTTATAAGGAATTATCGCCAAAACTATTTTTAGTCTATTGATTAGATATAAATAAATATGACATGAAAATTTCGTACAAAAATTACTCTTAAGGGTTAAAATAAAAATAGGGGATGAAAAACTTTATGAAAGCAACCTTTTGCGCGGGCGAAGCCGGGGGCAGAAGCTAGTATTTTTATATAATAAAAAAATTGACAAATGCTGAATGTTTTTATTGACTTAAGATTATTTGTGCTTAATTGAAAGACGATGGATAGTTATTATTTCTTACCATACAAACTTTATAACTGAGTTTTCACACAACACAGCTAATGGTAAGTGTTACTTTCGATCATTAACCTCTGCATTAGGTACTAAAGATACTGCTTGACCACTGCTATCAATCAAAACCCACCCAGAAAGTTGGGTTTCCGATTTGTTCACCAAACGAATCGCAACAGCACACTGCCAATGCTCAAGCGTCAATTTCCAGCTAGTGTGGTACTACCCCAGACGGACTGGTACGTGGTTCATCATCATCATATCAGCCCATATATGTATGTCCCTCTCTTGAGCTCGGGCCTCCTCCACAGTAGGAGAGAAATTGACTTACTATACCACGCTGGATTTTCCTTTTCTTGCATAGATGTTATAAGCATTTTTTTATCCCTTAGTCGTCTCTTACGATCACCCATGAGTAAGATAGGGGGTGGTGAATTGTATTCTTACTCCGTCACTACACGGAAATTGGTACGTGGTTGTTGACAGAAAACTATTAAGTGTTGCCCTAACTCATTAATTTGACAATAATTGATATTTAGAGTTTCCTAAAACCTTATATGTATATTATATTCCTTAGTCGTTCTTTACAACACCATAGGGGCAAGATAAGGGATGGTGAATTGTATTCTTACTCAGTCACCACACGGATAAAGTAAATAAAATTAAACGCAATATATTTTCTTATAAATGATTGAAATGTCTGTTTTCTTGTAATATAATATAATTTTACGTAGATACCTGCTACAGATTATAATTACGCCTTTATCAAATAACCGGGCGAGTAATATTCATCTGGTTCATTAACTAATTTAATCTTGAGAAAGTCCCAGTTACCCGGAGCGGTTTGTAAGAAACAAAACTAATAGCTTTCGCAACACGAGAGCAGAGAGATGAGGGTATGTGCCATGATATATACATATAGCGGGGTTTGATTTCACCACTGGCTCTAATCATAACGATGTGTAGATATCAATTGTAATTTATTGATTAGCTAATGATTAATAATGTTTACGTAAGTATTGCACGTACGAAATAAAATATATTTTTACGGATTTTGTCGCGTTTATATTTGTTCTTCACTTTCTCGAGGTTTTTAATAGTTTTGAGCGTTCATAAACATGAGAAATGCGAAAGAGTTTTATTTCAAATATTGATTACTCTTTGTTGATTTATGACATATAATGATGGCAGAATACAATGGTTGTCGGCCTTTTTTCCAATGATTATCGTAAAAGAGGACTAAGGACTTTTGACGGGAATTTGAAAACGTCATGTGGTGCTCTTGTATTATATTCGATATCTTTGTGTTTTAACGTGTTATATGAGATAATTTTGATGGCATTTTATGTAATGTGATGTGCGTAAATACTGGGATGTAGTGAATATCATATAAAAGTACTTTACAACGTTTCGTTTTCCATCAAAATTCCCACAAGATACCATTAACAGTGTGGCCATTGCACTGTTAATGGCGACAATTTGACTTAGACAACGACTAACTTGAAAGACTAAAAACGTGAAAATATTTATAACTTGACACTGGCACCAATAGCTCGTATATGTAGCAGATTGCCAATACATAAGAAGAAGAAGAAAAGGACTAAGGGAAGGAAGGAGATGATTCCAAAAGAAAAAAACACAAGATAAATTACTATATCGACTTTTCTGACTAGCATGGTGTAGTAGAGGAATATTCCTGCTGGTATAGAGGACACCTCTTCTATATAAGGAATATATAAGCCCAGCATTGGAAAGTATATGAGCCAAGATATCGAAATTAAATATTAACTCATTTATTGGAAATATTTAAAATATAATTATTTAAATAGTGGTAGGACCACGCTGTGGATAGTTCTGTCTACAGCCGTGGGCCGGTCCGTCCGGGGTAGTACCACACTCTTGCAGAAGACTGACGTCTGAGTTATGGCAATATGCTATAGCACTTCGTTCGGTGAGCGAGAGAGCCGGAAGCCCAATTGGGGTGGGTTTGGGGTTTGTATTGGTAGGCAGTGGCTTAGCTATGTCCTTGGTATTGCAAGGGTCCATGGGTGGCAGTGACACTTACCACCAGGTGTGCTGTCTGGTCATTTGCTACCATAAGCAATAAAAAAGAATTATAAAAGAATATTATATCACGTATGGTAAGGAATTAAGAATATTATGTGACTACATTTTACTCTTCTCGAGGGGGTAATATATACGGCAAAGGATAACACAGGAATAACTACTCTGTATGATATGTCACTAAGAAGTTTTCTATCTATATATAAATAAGATTTTTTTTTAATAATATCTAAATAAAATAAATGACCAAGTTTAGCTCGATATTTTCTCTAGAGTTTCATGAATGATATATTAAAAAATAATTGATGAAATAATAAGAAAATTAATAAAAAAATAAAAAAGGGCAATGCAATTATAGAACTGGGCCTGTCTCGATCAGACAGCTCGATTCCCCCAACTGAGATATTTCTATTCTTAATGACAATGGCCAAATTTATCTATATATTCTATTTATATTTTTTATTGACTGAACACACTGACAAAACTATAATTTCTATAGATGAACCTATCGGTTTCTCGCCTCTAAAACCGCCTCATCATCATTCTCCTACTACTCTTCCAATTACTTGGATACTCCGCTTCAATCATACATATTGCAAAACTTATTGGCAATAGTTTTATAACTCACCCTATTTGGGAATGTAATTATTGCCAAACGGCATCTGGTGGAATTGGCCCAGATCGATATAAAACTCTTAGTTATATTTTATGACATCCACAAGTAAAATAATCGTTGGTATTATTCGTAGCTGATATACCACACAACACCTGAATCCGGCTGTATACGAAATTTCATGGCAATCCCTGGAGCCGATTGTGAGATTCTGAAAATATAGATATATAGAAAACTTGCTCCTTTAATAAGGTATAAAATAAGATATAAGATTTCTTTATAGCCATTTAATAATATTAATTTTAAATTTTAAATAGTTATCATTCAATCTGCCTATATCAATATCATTTTTTTTTTATGTCAATCATTTGTTATTATTACTACAATAGTCAATATTTTTGTGCTGATTATTTAATTTTAATATTATAAAGCTGCTTTAATATATAATTGCTTTAATGTATAATAGTTTGAATATATAATAGCTGTGTGGTAGCGGCTTAGAATACTACCAACCCTTAGTTTGCTTGTAGATGTCGTAAAAGACGACTAAGAGCCTTATAACGACCTGGGCCATCTCCATCTTAAGCCGTTTGGTCAACTATTACATTCCCAAGGACGGTTGACGTCTGGTAGGCGGCCGGCCATAAAACTATTGCCAATAAGAAGTTATTTATGTGTATATTGGGATAAGAGTAGGAGAATGAGGAAATATAATTAATAAAACAATCAAACTATAAATTTTATGTATTCTGCAACCATACGACCATAATTCCATTATCCAAACAGTTGATATCAATAAACTGATGGGAAAATATATTTAGACTAAAATAGAAAGCGTGGATTAGTTAAAACGTAAACCGAAACTCAAACACAGCTGTAACTGAACGTATATTTTAATGAACACTAAATAAACTAACATTCGCTAACTTTCAGCACTTGAGTCGCGTAATAATTTATGGAGGGAAGCTGGGGCTGGGACGGCAATTAGCCAGCGCGTAACGAACCCGTGAAATAAATATCATTTTGTGATTAATGCTAGCGGTCTGATAAATAACTTGATATTATTCATTGGACATAACGTTTACCGATAAACGAGCTGAAAAAAAATTACATTATATAATACTTGCAAAACGTTTTCTATCTAAAAATTACTACAGAAGTCAATAATTGAGACCCGGTTTTAAAATTTTTGAAACGACGCAGAAACTATCGCGCCATATTCTTTTGCATTGAATTTAATTTAATATTATGTCGTGATTCGCTCCAGACTCCAGCTAATTCTTAATTATACTTGTTATAAACAATTTTATACAGAAAAAAAAACAGTAAAAAACAATTTAATAACAGACAAATGCGATGAATTTGTTACCGGATCTTCTCTGCAGCAGTCACGTTGCGAACCAATTTTATTGCATTAATTTAAAATATTGAAATTAACAATGGCCAAGTAAGCGAAGTAGTATATTTATATATATATATATATATATATATATATATATATATATATATATATATATATATATATATAAATTCATACTATAGCTATCAATACATATAGCTGTGTGGTAGCGGCTACGAATACTACCAACCCTTACTTTGCTCGTGGATGTCGTAAAAGACGACTAAGAGCCTTATAACGACCTGGGCCAATTCCATCTGATGCCGTTTGTCGTCAATTACATTCCCAAGGAGGGTTGACGTCTGGCAGGCGGCCGGTCATAAAACAATTGCCAATAACTTTTACAATATGTACTATGAAAGAAGAGTACATATTGTATCGACCCCAAGTAATTGGGATAAGAGTAGAAGAATGATGATCTATATATATATAAGAGATTTCCACCTATGTATTGACTCATCACGATATCTCTGGAACCATAAGGCCTACAAACCTCAAATTTGGTAGGAATATTTCTTTTGCCGAGTAGAGGTCAGCTAAGAACGGATTTTCCGAAATTATATCCCTAAGGGGGTGAAAAAGCAGGGTAAAGTTTGTATGGGACAACGTGATTCATTGGTCCAATCTATTTCAAATTTTGCATAAACATTCTTTAATTGAATTGATGAAAGATGTGATTCATATTTTATTGAGACTTATCTCCTAACTGGGTTAAAAAAGGGTGGAAAGTTATTTTAGGGGTGATTTGCTTTAAAGTTGATATCAATACTTCTTAGTGATTTTGATTTAAAAGACATTTTATTTTGACACATGTTTGAAAACTCAATTCGATTATATTCAAAAAATCGGCTAAGAGTGACTCGGAGTCGCGCACGAAGGGTTCCGTACCATTATCTATAAATGGCAAAATAATCATGTTTGTTGTATGGGGGCTTAAATTCTCTATTAGTTTTATTTTAATTTAATTATTTATTTCTAAAGGGAATATATTACTAAATATTCTGTGAATATTTCAAACGACTACCTATTTTTGTTGTCAATATCGAGCAAAAACCTTACCTTTGTTGTGTGGGAGCCCCCTTAAATATTTATTTTATTGTTTTTTAGTATTTGTCGTTGTAGCGGCAAAAGAAATTCATCATCTGTGAAAATTTCAACTGTCCAACTATCACGGTTCATGAGAGCAACCTGGTGACAGACAGACTAAGCAACGGATGGACAGCAGAGTCTTAGCAATAGGGTCCTATTTTATCTTTTGGGTATGGAACTCTAAAAAGGTTGATGTCACATAAACGTTCTTCTTCTTCTCTTTGTGTATTGGCAATCAGCTACTTATACGAGCTATTGGTGCCAGTGTCAAGTTATAATTATTTTTACGTTTTTAGTCTTTCAGGTTAGTCATTGTCTAAGTCAAAATGTCACCATCAACAGTGCTATGGCTACACTGTTAATGGTATCTTTGAAAACGTTGTAAAGCACTTTTATATGATATTCACTACATCCCAGTAGTTCCGCCGCATCATCATCACAGCCCATATATCATCCATGCACTCTTAAAGTACTTAACCGATTTTAATCAAATTTGCATAATACATATGTGTAGTTTGATCCAACTTAAAAGATAGGATAGCTTCCATCTCAATTTATAGTCACAATATTATTTTATTGCAAATTATTTGTCTATTATTTGACAGTCACAATTATCTGTTATCTCCAAATGATTCTAACAGATGGTGATATCGGTTGACTGGATTGAGTAAGTATTTAATAGATGGCGCTATGTTAAACGTAAAAACTTTTCATATAAGCTACAATTTATTAGCATAACCACCACGTGTTACTGAGACTACCTTAGCCACAGCAACGCGTGGCCGGGTCTGATAGCCTATAATAAATTAATTTAAACCTTTTTTTGCGGTGGGCTATGGACGTGGTCGCGCCCCGCCAAACCAGTCCGGGGCGATGGAAGAGGCGGCGCGCAACCCCATAGACCCACCCTGCAAACACCTCTCTTCGCCGTGCGGGCGGGCCACTGGTACCCGATCTTTGTCTTCGGTGGCAAATGAATGAATTTAAACCTGCAGGATGTTGTCTTAAAAAAAAAGGAAATAAAAAATAGATACATACATACATATCATCACGCCATATCCCTTGCAGGGTAGGCAAAACTCTATCCTTGCATACTTCACTCGCTTCCTCAACATTCATAATTCTCTTCATACACGCTCGCCGGTTTCGGTGACTCTTGACTCCACCTTCCTTCAGTACATGACCGATCTGGTCTAGGTAGGTGAGTCTCGGTCTCCCCCGGTACCTACATCCTTCCACATTCGCATTGTATATCTTAACCAGACGTTCGTTCGGCATTCTTTCCTCATGTCCGAACCATCGGAGCATTTCCTTTCGCATCATAAAAAATAGATTCTGGATGTAATTTGTGTTAAAATTATTTTATTATATATACCTATTTTTAAAGTCCTATACTAGGATTAGTAACTTGATGCAGAATGTTGCCTTTTATATAAAAATATACTAAACACCAAATTTTCCGTGTTGTGACGGAGTTAGAATACAATTCACTACCCTATATCTTACCCGTGAGTGATTGTACGAGGCGACTAAGGGATATAAATCGCATATAACATCTATGCAAGAAAAAGAAAACTCGAAACGAAACCCTGGTATAGTCAATTACCCTCCCATTGCGGAGGAGGCTTCTGCCCAACAGAATATCCATTTATGAGCTGAGATGATGATGAGATGATGAAACACCAAATGTAACGGCTAATCCGCTTCTCAAGCATGATTATTACATTATTTCTCTATTATATGGTCTACGCGTGAATGTGAGCAAAACCAAAATAATGGTCTTTGAAAGAGATAAAACCAGAACAGATGTAAGAGTAACAATAGGTAATGATGTACTAGAGCAAGTGGATGAATTTGTATATCTTGGATGTGGATTTAGCCGAGATGGAAGGTACACCACTGATATAGAGCGAAGAGTGAATGCGGGAAATAGAGTGAACGGAGCGTTGGGGCAACTTTTCGGCAGCCACCACCTCAGCCAGAAGGCACGTGTAGCAATACATAACGCAGTGCTTGTCCCAACATTACTGTATGGATGCGAGAGTTGGGTATGCAGAAAAGAGTATGATAGTAAAATTAATGCGGTCGAAATGCGATCTCTGCGGAAAATCTGTGGAGTTAGGCTGACCGACCGCATTCGTAACGACGACGTAAGAGAGCGAGTAGGTATGAAAGAGAGTATTGGTGTAAAGATGCGAAAGGGAATGCTCCGATGGTTCGGACATGTGGAAAGAATGCCGAACGAACGCCTGGTTAAGAAGATATACAATGCGAAAGTGGAAGGATGTAGGTATCGAGGGAGACCGAGACTAACCTACCTAGACCAGATCGGTCATGTACTGAAGGAAGGTGAAGTCAAGAGTCTCCAAAACCGGCGAGCGTGTATGAAGAGAATTATGAATGTTGAGGAAGCGAGTGAAGTATGCAGAGATAGAGTTCTCTGGTACTCTGTTCTCTCTGCCTACCCTGCAAGGGATATGGCGTGATGATATGTATGTGTATGTATGTATGTATATGCAACACTAAACGTCAATTAGTTGTTGGATGGATGGAATATTTAATTACTTTAATGCTTCTAATAAACCTAACAGCGTGATAGTTAATAAACAAAGCCTTATGGTATCGCCCCGTGTTTAATGGTCAATAATTCAATTTGTTCAGAAATTAACGGGCGTTTTGTAATTGCGTTGAACTGATTGTATATACATTACAAGTACTTAACTATCAGGTTCAATAATATATAGCTTTTAACTGTGACCATTAACAATTCAATTACTAATTTAAAATATAATTATACAATATGTAGGTAATTATGAGTGCTGTGTGGTAGAGGCTACAAACACTACCGACCCTTTTTTTTATGCTGATGTAAAATGCATTTACGCATGCTCCCCATTGATGATATTGGTGGGTATGTGGGGCTCGCCGGTGGCTTAGTAGCCAACCGGAATACCCACTAAAATCATCAGCGGCTCCACTTCCCCGTTATTTGTGGAGTGTCAGAGGGTGGCCTTTCGGCATTCAACTCGGACGCTCCAACGGTAGGCCTACTAGCCTCGCCCTGGTATCATTCTACTGTGAGAGAAAGCGCGCGTAGTGTCGGCGCCGGCTTCCTGGTCGTGGCCTGCGCAGCATGTCGACGGCGGCATCTGCCTCACGTTGTCGTTCCGCAGCCTCCTTGCTCGACATCACAGTTTCGCAAAAAGAGGCCACGGCCGACCAGCATGGGCCACTGTCGAGCATTTTGCCAATGACAGCTTGCAGTAACAGGTCTCCTCCGATCTCATTCACCAGGGCGTGCCGATTTAACCCCCAGGCGGAGCATATCTCGAGAGTGTGGCGCTTATTGTCAATTGATGCGCCACACTCATGGCAGCCGGGGATTGCCTCTCGCCTGGCAATCTGATGCAGGTACTTACCGAAACATCCATGTCCAGTAAGCACCTGCGTCAGCCTAAAACTCAGTCTACCGTGTCTCCTCTTCAACCATCTGTGGAGATAAGGACCAACCGCAGTCACCGTATCTCGACCAGCTGCAGGAGAGTTGAGGTCTTCACGCCATCGATGGATTAAGGCGCGCTGCACCACCGCTTTTATACTGTCCAACCCCCCGTGGGCGACCCGCTCGCTCCGAGACTGCATGGAAGTGCGGAAGCGGTAGACATCTGCCTGAAGCTCCGCCTGCAACTCCCAGGGCGGATCGCCCACTAGCAGTGTTGCTGCCGTCCACGACACCCTCCGGTAACCCCTGATAGCTCTTACCGCTATTGCCCTTTGCGGTTTCCGTAACAGAGCCTTACTGCGACTTGTGAACTTATCCGCCCAGATAGGGGCGGATAAGTTAATAAGATCACCATACAGTGCCATGGACCGCAGGATTCCAGCATATAGCTGTCGGCAAGATGATCCCGGTCCTCCCAGATTAGGAAGAAGTCCTCCTAAAGCCCCAGCCGTCTTTAGAAGCCTTGGAGCTAGTTGTGCGAAATATGGGCCAAAGGCCCACCCTCCTATCTAGGAGCAAGCCCGGATACTTCATATGGGCCCGTATTGGCACATCAATTCCCTGCACAGTAATGAGTGCTGCACGAGGGAGAACTCGGCGAGGGCCATGGAAGAGAAGAGCCTCTGTTTTGTGTACGGAGACCCTTAGGCCCAGCATACCAATTCTGTCAACGATGAGCGCAGTTCCGACTTCCGTCAAGCGAACCGACTCCTCAAAGTTACCGCCCCTTGTCGTGATGAGAGTGTCATCTGCATAACAAATTACCCCCATCCCGGGAAGAAGAGCACCTCGAAGGAGCCAGTCGAATCCGATGTTCCACAAGGTTGGACCCAGCACAGAGCTCTGTGGAACACCGCACTCCATGCGACGCTGGCACAAACGCCCATCGCACCCCTCCTAGAGTACATATCTAGTTTCAAGGTACGCCCCCAACAACCTCCGGAGGTACGAGGGCACTCGATGGTAACGGAGCGCTTACTTCAAGGTCTCATAAGGGAGACTATTGAAGGCGTTACTGATGTCAAGTGAGACTGCCAGTTCCACCTATCCTGCAGCCACCGCTTCCGTGGCCAGGGATTTTAAAGCTGCTAGGGCATGAATTGTAGACCGGCCTGCTCCGAACCCGAATTGCGCATCTGATAGCTTAGGACCGACTTCCTCAAGGTGCTGAACGAGACGCCCCACGAGAATTTTTTCAAACAGTTTGGCCGTCTCATTCAGCAACATTAATGGCCTGTAAGCGGAGGGAAACACTACCGACCCTTACTTGGCTAGTGGATGTCGCAAAAGACGACTAAGAGGTTTATATCGATCTGGGCCAACTCCAATGGGATTTTTGGTCAACAATTACATTCTCAAGGAGATTTGACATCAGACAGATGGCGAGTCATATAACTATCGCCAATAACCCATGTAATTGTGATAAGGGTAGGTGAATGAAAACTATAATATAATTATAATGCTATCATCACAGCTCATTTGTACCACTGCTGGGCTCGAGGCAATGGTAAGAAGGTCCAATACCTACTACGCTGATCTAACGAGCTGGTATAAATGTTTATATCAGGTTTTCTTTATTATATTACCTGCATATTATATCCCTTAATATTTTTTTACAATACACGGGTATAAATGGAGGTAGTGAATTGTATTCTTACTAAGCCACTACACCACATAAACCTATTTCCTTTTATATACATATCGCGAATATACTCGCTCATATCTGATAGAAGGGTTATCGGCTATACTATGACTGCTAACAGATTAACTTTTGAAGTTATACTTCTTTTGGCGCGTTAGGAAAAAATGATGAGAGCAAATTTTTACGATACGCGCGCACACCGTCACGAAAAACTGACACCCTAAAGTTAGCAATAATCAACATTTTAGTTTTTTAACTAGATAATGCATACACATACATACATATCATCACGCCATATCCATTGCAGGGTAGGCAGAGAGAACAGAGTGTCAGAGAACTCTATCTCTGCATACTTCACTCGCTTCCTCAATATTCATAATTGTCTTCATACACGCTCGCCGGTTTCGGAGACTCTTGACTCCACCTTCCTTCAGTACATGACCGATCTGGTCTAGGTAGGTTAGTCTCGGTCTCCCTCGGTACCTACATCCTTCCACTTTCGCATTGTATATCTTCTTAACCAGACGTTCGTTCGGCATTCTTTCCACATGTCCGAACCATCGGAGCATGCCCTTTCGCATCTTTACACCAATACTCTCTTTCATACCTACCTACTACCTACTCGCTACTACCTACTCGCTCTCTTACGTCGTCGTTACGAATGCGGTCGGTCAGCCTAACTCCACAGATTTTCCGCAGAGATCGCATTTCGACCGCATTAATTTTACTTTCATACTCTTTTCTACATACCCAACTCTCGCTTCCATACAGTAATGTTGGGACAAGCACTGCGTTATGTATTGCTACACGTGCCTTCTGGCTAAGGTGGTGGCTGCCGAGAAGTTGCCCCAACGCTCCGTTCACTTTATTTCCCGCATTCACTCTTCGCTCTATATCAGTGGTGTACCTTCCATCTCGGCTAAATCCACATCCAAGATATACAAATTCGTCCACTTGCTATAGTATATCATTACCTATTGTTACTCTTACATCTGTTCTGGCTTCGTCTCTTTCAAAGACCATTATTTTGGTTTTGCTCACATTCACGCGTAGACCCTATCGCCACGCGTAGACTAGATAATGCGTTATAATAAAACTTTCAATGTATTAAATACCTTTTTTCTATTGTTAGTGTCCTTTTTCTACAAACGTCGAATAAGGCGAAGGATAAAATATTTGAAAAGATTTTTATCATGTTACGCCAAAGAAGAATAACTTCCAACGCGTGTACATAAGTACACACATACTTTTTTTAACTACTTTTGTTTACCTTAACCGTAGTAGTAACGTCACAGATTACTAAATAAGTAACGTGTAGAACGTTAGGCACATACTCCTTACTTAACAATACAGATATTTAAACTTTTTTTAAAATTTAATTTATTTTAGTAACAAAAGAATGTTGCTCTTTTATTATTAAAATAAATTAAATTTTGTGGAATGCTGAAAATAAAAATAATAGTACCTATTGGTTATATTATATTTATAATATCTTTTTTTTTTTTTTTTGGTGGACTATGGATGCATCTCGCCCCGCCGAATCGGTCCGGAGTGACGGAAAGGCGGCGCGTGACCCCATAGACCCACCGTAAAACTCCTCTCTCTTCGCCGTGCGAGCGGACCACCGGTACTCGATTTTTGACTTCGGTGGCCAAGTTATAGTATAATCTAAGAACTACGAAAACAAATTCTTTTTAAACTTATGAAATTTAATCAAACAACAAAATCAATTTATATGAGCAACCTTACTTCCACAAGTTAGTGGAATTTTGGCGGTTTGCCAACAGCTACGTCTAGGTTCTACCTCAAAAATGCATTTCCATTAGGGTGCCCTCGACAAATCCTCTCATATCTCTAACCATATAAACTATGCTAGAATTCTTCGTTATACATTTTTACAAGTTCCAGACAGAACTCAAAGAAAATATATTCAGTATAGTATCTTTTATAGTTTTATGTAATAAATATCTACGCGTCTCTCTTTCTTTATAGTGTTAATCATAATACAGTATTTTCCATACCCTTATCTTTCGGCGAAAATCGACGTCTGAGCAGTATCAATGTATTGTTGCGTTTCGTTTCGGGTAGTCTGGCTGTCTAGCCAGACGCCCAAATGGGCGAATTTTGATTTGTTAGGCAGGGGACCTAGCTGTATCCCTGGTATTGCAAAGTCCATAAGCGACAGTCATACATGAAGGCTGCTGCTTACCGAAGACAAAGTTTGAGTTCCGGTGGCCCGCTCGCACGGCGAAGAGAGGCGCTTTGCAGGGTGGTTCTTTGGGGTCGCGCGCCGTCTTTTCCGTCGCCTCGGACCGATTTAGCGGGACGTGAATACCTCCATAGTCAACCGCAAAAATAAAAAGATGCTGCTTGCTCATTTGCCACCATAAGCAATAAATAAAATTATGAGAATAATTATTTTTCAGCACATGATTACAACGCGAACCAGACTTTGAAAAGTATCAATCTAATTTTTGGCAAGTATTACATACAGTCATTAGTAGGATACGGTTTGACAACTTGATCCGGATTATATGTGAGCGCCAAGATTTCTCAACCCGGTTAAAGTAAGCTAAAGTATTCAGCAATGTCGGGATATTAAAAGCATAGACGCTAGAAATTCAGTAAAATAATTCATTACGTAGATATGTTAAAGTCAAGAGATATGTTAAATATATTAAAATCTAGCTGTGTGGTAGCGGCTACGAATACTACCAACCCTTACTTTGCTCGTGGATGTCGTAAATGACGACTGAGAGTCTTATAACGAGCTGAGCCAACTCCATCTGATGCCGTTTGGTCAACAGTTACATTCCCAAGGAGGGTTGACGTCTGGCAGGCGGCCGGTTATATAACTATTGCCAGTAACTTTTACAATATGTACTATGAAAGAAGAGTACATATTGTATCGACCCCAAGTAATTGGGATAAGAGTAGGAGAATGATGATGATGATATTGATGATGAGATATGTTAAAGTCGTATAAACAACAGGAGCGATTAAATGTTAATACAATTTGAATTCAGACCAAATACCTACCACAAATAATTTGCTGACCGTCTGTATTGGCATTTAACAATTTGGTTAATTCGAACTGATTGGAAGTTCATCTAAACATTGATTGATGAATTTCAGCAATTCAATTCTTTCTGTGTGTACAAATTAAATAAAATACTTAAAGCATTATAATACTCATTAATATAATCAAAATTTAATAGCGTTAGAATCACACAGTCGACAGTTGTCTGTCTACAGCAGCGGGGCGGTCCGTCCGGCCACCGAAGACAAAGATCGGGTTCCGGTGGCCCGCTCGCACGGCGAAGAGAGGAGTTTGCATGGTGGGTCTATGGGGTCACGCGTCGTCTCTTCCGTCACCCCGAACCGATTTGGCGGGGCGTGACGCATCCATAGTCCACCGCAAAAAAAAATAGGAAAGAGGTGTCAAGGGACACCCGGATGGAACGAAGTTCTAAGTTATATATATACCTATATATATTAGGGTGTGCCAAAAAAAATGGATATTTTTTTTTTCACTCTCCGCTCAAAATATCGTAGAAGATGTCGAAACAAAAGGCCTGTCCAAAGGAGAGTTCGTAATTTTAATTTTAAGAGGTCCTCCATCAAATCTGAAGTTTTCCCATTTAAATAACACGGCAAAATTTTATTTTTTCATTATGCACTGCCGCAACATCTGAAGATTCCATTTTTCATGAAATAAACTACTAGACCTTATTTGGCATTAAATGTTGAACAAAAAATTTCATTGTGTCATATTGCTACCATCGATGCCTGACTTTTTATAAAGCTTTAGAGTTTCAATTTGCCCGAAATTTCGTGTTTTTTGCAATTTTCGAACCAAATTTTTAATATTTTTATCGATGGTTCACTAGAAAAAGATAAAAATTAGAAAAATAGGATTTTGTTGGTCTGTAACTTTGTAAATATTAATGATAAAAAAAAAATATTAAAAGATTTTTTATAGTGCGTCAAATGGACTACAAAATTGTCATTTAACTTTTTGTTCTATCTTGGATGGTTTAGCTGAAAATTGCAAAAAACACGAAATTTCGGGCAAATTGAAACTCTAAAGCTTTATAAAAAGTCAGGCATCGATGGTAGCAATATGACACAATGAAATTTTTTGTTCAACATTTAATGCCAAATAAGGTCTAGTAGTTTCTTTCATGAAAAAATGGAATCTTCAGATGTTGCGGAGGTGCATAATGAAAAAAAAAAATTCCCGTTTTATTTAAATGGGAAAACTTCAGATTTGATGGAGGACCTCTTAAAATTAAAATTACGAACTCTCCTTTGGACAGGCCTTTTGTTTCGACATCTTCTACGATATTTTGAGCGGAGAGTGAAAAAAAAAATATCCATTTTTTTTGGCACACCCTAATATATATAGGTATATATATAACTTAGAACTTCGTTCAAGAGAAGATCCTCCCGGATTATCCCCGCCGCTTCCTTCTGCAAGATGACGCTCTCGCAGAAGGCGGCGACCGCGTCCCAATTCGTCTCACTGTCGACCATCGCTTTCACGACGGCCGGCAGTGAGAGGTCGGCACCGATGGCGGTGACGAGGGCAGAGCGCTGCGAAGCCCAGGTCACGCAGACCTCGAGCGTATGCTGCGCTGTGTCCTCGTCGTCGCCGTACTGTTGGCAGGACGGAGTCATCTCTCTCCTTGCGACCGTGTACAGGTACTTGCCGAAGCAACCATGCCCCGACAAGACCTGCACCAGCCGGAAAGATAGGACTCCGTGCCGCCTCTCCAGCCACTCCATCAGTACGGGCCGGACGGCCTCGATGACACGAAGTCCGAATCGAGGCCTCTCCAGCTGTGTCGCCCAACAGGCAAGGACTTCCCGGCGGGCGTCTTCGCGCCAGGTGGCCAATTCGCTAAGCGAAACCTCGCCACCTTCCTCGCGAGTGGAAGACACCCGCCGATATATTCCGGCGAGTATTTCCGCCTCCAAGTCCCAAGGGGGCGTTCCGGCTAATACGCATGCTGACTCGGTCGCCACCGTGCGGTATCCGCGGATAGCCCCGACCGCCATGGCTCTCTGCGGTCGCCGCAGAATAGCCCTAAGGCGGACAGTCAGAGCCCTCGCCCACACGGGTGCGCCGTACAATGCCATTGACCGGAACACCCCCGCGTATAGCCGTCGACTTTCAAAGCTGGGTCCGCCCAGATTCGGCATAAGCCGTGAAAGGGCGGACGCCACGCCGACCAGCTGGAGAGCAAGTCTTCGGAAATGCTCCCGGAAGAACCACCGCCCGTCGAGCACCAGGCCCAAATACTTCATATGGGCCTGGATACTGATGGGTACGGAGTTGACAACTATCGAGGCGCCGACGGGTGGCCCCGTGCGGGGCCCGTGAAACAAGATGGCCTCCGTTTTATCTAGAGCCACCCTGAGTCCCAGCGCCTCGATTCGCCTGACCATCTCCTCGGATGGCTTGCTAAATACATACGCATTGATATTGTAATATTAAAATATAATTTGCTTTTAAATTTAATAAAGTTATGACGCGTACACTTGCTAAACACACAATAATGGAGAGATTATAACGCGTATGACTTGGTTAGCACAATAGTAAAGAGAGGTTATTATGCGTACTTGCTAAAAATTCATAAGCATTTATTATTGTCTGTATAAAATCTCTACTTACCTAACTCCATCAACAATATCCGGAACTTGTGCAGAAACACTGTCAGGATTCATTATTGTTATTATTTTTTATTATTTATTATGTACAAAAAACCTGTATACACTCAACAAAAATAATCGTCACGACACCACACTGTTAAATGCTAAATAAAAAGACGACACGAAAATAACTGGCTTGCTTTCTATAAGAGAGAGAGAGAGAGAGACAGACAGCAAAAAGTGTCGTTACATCTTTTGGTCTTATTTTTTTCTGTCTAGCCCCCTTTCGCAACGCGCGATAAGGAACTTCGTTCCAAAAAGGGGCGGTCCGTCCGAGATAGCACACCACATCTGGCAGAAAATTTGAGCAGTGCCAATTTGTTCTTGCACTTCATTCAGAGCGAAAGAGCTGGAAGCCCAAATTGGGTGGGGTTTGATTGGTAGGCCAATCTATATTCCTAGTACTGCAAAGATCCATGGGCGGCAGTAACACTTACCATCAAGGTGTGCTGCTTGCTACTCTTGCTAGTTTACCACCATAGGCAATAAAAAAACTCATTGAAACATGTAGTCTTTAAAGTAAAATTTCATAAGGACGTCATGAAAGGGAAAAGGGATTAATGTTACGGCTTATGTAACTAAAATCAAGTTACCCCAGATCATAGTGTTATAGTAATAATATTCCGTAACATAAGGGGAGCGATGGCTGCTCTAGTAGTTAACTCGTGATCAGGTGCCGCTCGGTCCGTCCGGGGTACAGCACTCGACTCGACGTCTGAGCAATGGCAATGTGCTGCTGTGCTTCGTTCGGTGAGCGAGAGAGCCGGAAGCCCAACTGGGTGGGTTTGGGTTTCATATTGGTAGACAGCGGCCTAGCTATACCCTTAGTATTGCAAAGGTTCATGGGCGGCAGTGACACTTACCATCAGGTGTGCTGCTAGATCGTTTGCCACCAAAAGCAATAAAAAAAAAATTCCGTGGTTTGATGGACATCACACTACAGCTAATATTTATAATTTAGTTATAAATATTACTACAATTTAGCTTATAAGCTTAACTTGAGCTGAAATTGAACAGCTGGAGTGCATCTGTATTTCTGGCCACAAGTCGAGCCCAATACCATTTTATTTTTACGTTGTTTTCACTTTAATTTTTTTATTTTCTGTTAAGTTATTTTTCGTGAATTAGTAAAACAAAAATTGTCTGTTTCTTCTTTCTAATACCTACTTACTAAGCATGTTTGTAAGCAATTTTATATAAAAGTCAGTAAAAAAAAAAAGATCGAAAAGCTGCTGAGTTTTTTGTGGGATATTCTCAGTGCTGTCACATTCCAATCCGGTGGTAGGTAGTTATGGATTAAGGTAAAATGTAATAAAAAATAACAACATGTATTTATATACCAATGGTATGGCACGACTAATGATTTGAATTAGACAAAGAAATAAAACTATTTTACGGGTTCTATCGCGTTTGTATATGATTTTTAATTTGGCGACGTTTCGAACACTTTACAGCGTTCATGGTCACGGGAGGACTAAGTTGACTCACATCCAACAAGACATCGTTATTACAGAGATTTATATCTATCCATTACAGTATTAGCTATTAAATTTTGACCCACGTTTTTGATATAAATTTATTGTCAGAACAGAAAGATGAAAAATGATTCTATATAAAAAAAAATATGATCAATTATTATTAAACATTAATTTTATAATTATGGCAATTAACTAGTTTAAAAACTAACAAATCTATTAAGCTACCACCAGATCGGCACGCAGCCACACTGAGTAAGAGCCGGCAAGAGAACTCAGAGTGCATCATACTAACCTTTAAGAGACGGCTCACCACTTTCTTTTTTAATGCTTATAGTGGCAAACGCGTAAACAGCACACCTGATGGTAAGTGTTACAGCCGCTCATGGACCTTTACAATACCAAGGGTATAGTCCGTTGCCTACCAATACAAACCCGAAAACCAACAAGTTGGGCTTCCGGCTCTCTCTTACTATATCTTATTAAAGTTAAGTAAATTAATATTTAACTATCACATCTATACAGTAAGTGCTCAGTGTCTTGCAGTCTAGTGGCAGTCTTGCGTGGTGCAACAAATACGATAGAATCCGTAAAAATAATTTTATTTAAAATAGTTTTTGGGACTGTAAAATAAAACGCAATCTCTCATTGTAAAACAGATTATTTTATTTGTAATTTGCATAAGATCTAACAATATTCATTGCTTTCATAGTCTTACTTACCTAACCATGGTTAGTTTAGCCTTATTCTACAAGTGATTTATTTATTTTATTTATTTATTTATTGAGAAGTAGCAATTACAATACCTTTACAGGATTTAAACCTAATGCGATATTGTAAGTAAGCAATATTAATTTTAAAATTAATAATAAAATATGTTTAAACAAATAATTATAACAATAAACTAAATAATAAAACATAATATCAAAATATTAATATAGCTTAATATTATATTTTATCATATTCAATACTACTAACTAAATATATTTACTAATTATACGCAACGCACTTGTATGCAACGTCTGTGAATTCACGCAGGCTGCAGTGGTAAATATCTACTGTATAATTTATTGTATTTATTAATTTAATAGCACGTGTCAGGGGGGCGTAAGTGAGCATATTAGTTCTGGCGGCTGGCACGCTTAGTGCGGGCCGCTGGCCCCTTATAACCATATGGCCTGCTGGTGTACACAGGTTTAGCATAGCCAGTATGGCGGGGTGGTGTAGCTGGCCACATAGTACACGCCAAACATAGCACGCTAATGACATATCGCGGCGTACGCTCAATCGATCGTAACCAACCATACTCAGCACAAAGAGACTTGGATACATAAGCGGATAAAATGGATATACTCCGTACTGTTTCATGTATAAAAAACGGGTGAATTTATTTTGAATTTTTTCCAGCATAAGGATGTATTTAGACTCATGGGGATTCCAAACGATTGCGGATGTCTCAAGGTAACTGCGTACGAGAGTATTATATAAAATTTTGATAGCCGAAATATTATTAAAATCTTTACAAATTCTCAAAATAAAACCTAATTTCCGGAAAGCTTTGCTACAAATTTTGGAAATATGTTTACGAAACATTAATTCAGGCACCATTTCAACACCCAGGTCTCGTGTATGACTTAAGCGCAGAATAGATTCGTTATTAATTTTGTAAGTGTATTGTTGTGGATTTTTTGCCCGGCTATAACTCATTATGCCACATTTGGAAATATTAAAAGTCAATTTATTTGTAACACCCCATTGCACTATTCGGTTAATATCTTTTTGCAAGCGCTCCGCATCCGAGGCATCCTTAATTGTTAAATATACTTTAAGATCATCCGCAAAGAGAAGACAATCAGCATCTTGGACGATTTCCGGCAGGTCATTCACCATAAGAATGAATTCCAAGGGCCCCAAATTTGATCCCTGGCTTATTCCTGAAAAGGTATAATATGGCCTAGATTTGTAACCGGCGTATTCTACGTATTGTCGGCGCTCAGCAAGGTAACTGGCAAAGAATTTGAGCAAATGCGGCGTGTAACCCAATAATGATAGTTTCAATAATAGTATGTCGTTATCCACCGTATCGAATGCCTTCTGAAAATCGAAGTAAGCGCAGTCTACCTGGCCACCCGCATCAATGACTGGTGTTAGGTACGTCATAAATGATAACAGATTGCTACTCGTACTTCTTCCTTGTCGGAAACCATGCTGATTATCAGTCAATCGAGAGCTGATTTGTTTATAAATATCTGAATAAAGAGCTGATTCAAAAACTTTAGCAAACGTTGATAATACTGCTACGGGTCTGTAACCAGTAATATTATCATTTGCGCAACCTTTTGGGACTGGTGTTACCTTAGTGGTTTTCCATATATCCGGGTAATGACTTATTTTTAGGCATAAATTAAAGATGTGTAATAATGGTTTCCACAATACCTCGCGGCAATCCCTTACAATATAAGGTGGTATACCATCAGGCCCTACCGAGTGCTTAGGCTTGAGGCGGTTGAGCGCTGAGCGTACATCGCGTTCATTGAATTCAGTCACGTGTACCCTGATGAATAATTTGGAATTTTTATCCAATATTAGGAATGTCTGTGCGCTTTGTGTATTTTTGGACATTTTAACAATAAATTTTAATTAAAGCAAACAATGCTAAAAAACATTATTAGTATGTAATCCAAATCTCTCACAACTGCATTTATAGATGTCTAATTAGGTATTTAAGTATAATCTTTGAAAACTCGAAACAAAACCCTATACCAACACGTCTGACCAGCGTAGTATAGTAGGTAAATTTCCCTCTTATTACGGAGGAGGTCCGAGGCCAAGAGTGGGACATATAGGGGCTGTGATGATGATGATGAGGATATTAGCAATAGGTACAATGCGGTGTTTATTATTCGAGGTTAGAAAGAAAGCCTATTCTGAATTATAGACTGATGTTTTATTTACTTTATGACACCTGACTCGTAAACCTATCGTTTAACTGCGGATAAACTATATTGACCACGATCAATAATTCAATAAATACTCAATTTGTCAAACTTTTCAACCGTTACCAACGTTTATCGATCGTTTCCAATAACTTATCTGTATTTGCAGATAGAGGCTATCTATGGTTGATAATGAAGTAGCACATATCTGAAGCCGAGTTTCAAAATCATTGGTGGCAACTAATAGTGCTTGATCAACAATTTTAAATATTAAAATTAGTACATAAGATTTTCTCATTTATTTTACTACATTAAGAGATTATAGATGAAGTCAAAGCGTGCAGAATAGAAAAACTCTCTTAGCTTTTGTATATTATCGATATTAATATATGTATTTAAGATACCAGGAACACAGACTTACACAGAAGTTTAAAGCTAAAGCATTAATAATACACGTCACAGATAGATCTATCACCATATTTATTCAACTTTAAACTCCTTTGATATTATAAGTTAAACTAGTCAGTTGCAGACGTTGTTGCCATGTAACAACAAAACCCATTATATAAAAAAAAAATTAAGAAGTAATATAATAAACATTCGTTAGCATATGACATATGTTATATAGTTCACGCAACGTGTTTTTATAATGGCCTTTAATAAGAAATACTTTAAAACAACTGATTTGATAGATACATTTTTAATTTTGCATAATATTAGGAATGTTATGGAGCTAAGCGTAACCGAAACTTATTCGAAATGGAAATGTATTCGAAACCGTATGTAACGGAATCCAATTCGAATAGTTTTGGATAGGATTGGTTTTTTTTGTGTGAATTAGTTGTTAGCCTCAGATGGCTATGACAAATTTACCCGGACTGTGGGCGCTTGCCCACAGTCCGGGTGAGGGCTCTCAACCCGATGATAGGATCGGTGTCTGTACGAGACACATAATGACAAAATTGCCGAACTGACAGAAAACATAACGCAAAGGACAAAGCGATTATCAACACAGCTTTTCTTTTTAAAATTCCCTAAAAATTTAATATCTATAATTGAAACTATCCGAAAATGATTCGACTAAACTAATATAAATTTTACTAAAATTGTGAAAAAAAAAAAATTAATAGCCTAGGTTTATCTTAAAAAAAAATGATAATATGATCGACGTGTTAGCTTTGTAAGATAAGATAAGATATCCTCAGCTTGGCAAGTTACTGGTTTTTCTTGATTAGGTAGGTAATTTTATTGACGTCAAATAGTCAATGTAATACAGTAGAACCTCGATAAGTTAAAGTCCAAGGGAAACACAAAATATTTTAAGTTATAGAGGTTTTAAGTTATCAAGGGTCTATGTTAGTTATTTATCAGCGTATGTGAGTGTTGTTAGTTTTCTTATTGAACTCATTTTAAGCCAGTTTTATCACACAGTAGGTAAAGTGATATTTCCAGGACAATGATCAAAAACTTATGATCCAAGTAGGCTAACCGCCGTAAAGCTTTGAATAATTACGAAGAAGCAAACTTATACGAATAGGTGACATATGAATTGTTTATGTTAACAATTTAACTAGTGAACACGTGCAAGCAATAAATACCGAAACCTTGTTTCGCACACTCTTTAAAAATTACTTATTGACAAACAATTTTATGTTATAGAGGTTGTGGAAACATTTCTTTATGTTACTGACAATACAGAGATTAATTATTTAAGTTATAGAGGTTGCTTATTTTAAGTTATAGAGATTATGGGCTCTGATGGGAAGGGCACATATTATTTTTTGAAGTTATAGAGGTTTTTAAGTTACCGAGGTTTGAGTTATCGAGGTACTACTGTACCTATATTTTTGAGCTATAAAGGTTAATACTACTTACCATATCGACAGCGCAATAAATGCGTGTGCAATCAACACACTGCCAGAATTGGATATTTAAAAAAAAAAAATTAAGAAAATATTTTCTTAACATTTAAAATTTAAACCGCGCGCCGAGCCAACCGCGCGTCGCCGCGCGGTCATCTGAACTTAGCCTTAATTTAATAAATTTACAAATAATCCTCTGGCACAATTTTGAAGTTAAAATTTTAATACCTCCGAAATTTTGTTGGATTTACGCGCAATTTCTATTATCAATAAAATATTGGTTATAAATCTTAGAAGTAGGTAATAGTTAGAAAAAAAAAAAAATCTGTAGAATTCCAATACAGATTTGAATGACTTTTGGCGGGAATCTAAAACGTCATGTTGTGCTCTTGTATTATATTCGATATCTTAGTGTTTTAACGTGTTATATTAGATAATTTTTATGGTATTTTATGTAATATGATGTGACAGAACAGCTGGGATGTAGTGAATATCATATAAAAGTGCTTTACAACGTTTTCGTTTTCCATCAAAATTCCTACAACATACCATTAACAGTGTCACCATAGCACTGTTGATAGCGACAATTCGACTGACTGACAGACAATGACTAACCTGAAGAGATTAAGAACGTGAAGATAATTATAACTCGACACTGGCAAAAATGGCTCGTATAAGTAGCTGATTGCCAATACATAAAAAGAAGAAGAAGAAGATTTGAATTTGAATAAAACCAATCTGAATTAATTCCGTAACGATATTCCAAACAGGTATAATGTTATTCTAATATCCGGATATCTTGATCAGAAACCTCATATCCATAATATTCCTAATTATATAAATTTTATTGCATTCGTATTACCTATATATACATCTAATATAGATTCAGACTATTCCAAAAGTCAAATACAATGAGTATATATCCATTGTTGGACATGAGCTTTCCCAAAGTGGGGATAATACCATATTGACCACGTTTATTCATTAACTTCAGTTTTTTAGTTTAGTCGTATTGGCGCTGATTTTTTTTATTGCTTATGGTGCCAAACGAGCCAGAAGCACAGCTGATGGTAAATGTTACTGCCGCCCATGGACCTTTGCAATACCAGGGGTATAGCTGGGCCGCTGCCTACCAATACAAACCCCAAACACACCCAGTTAGGGCTTCCGGCTCTCTCGTTCACCGAACGAAGCGCAATAATATTATGCTATTGCTCAAACTCTACTCTTTATAATTTACGGAAGATAGTAAATACTCCTGCTTCTCTTTGTGATCCCTCAGTCGGTTTTTACGACTGCCACGAGAAGGTGGTTCCAAAACGTATAATATAATTAATCGATATGATATGAAGTCGGTTAAAAATATAATACACACATATATTTTAAATATAATTTGTACTACAAGGCGTTAATAGAGAGTTTGACTTTTACTTCAATTAAAAAACTTTGCTGCTAAGAGTTTGTCACTATTAATTGCAAAATTCAATGGCGCATACAATGATGAAACTATATAAAAAAGTTGCTGCTTTCTTTTCTATACAAATAACTAAGTAGAAAATACCAAAACCAATTTAGAAAAATTGATGTGGCAATTTTAAAAAATTGGATAGACTATGTAAGTTGATCACGAAAATAAGAATTCTAAACGAAACCCTGAGCCAACACGCCTGGTTAGCATAATATAGGCCATTGCCTCCCATATGTGGAGTTACCTAATATTGGGAAATAACTGTACAAGAAAGAAGAGTAAAACAATATGAATCGCATTTTTTTTAAATTTAATATCTCGAATTTAATGATAGCAAAATTATCAAAAACACGTTACGTATATTATATCTGCTTCTAATGCAATGCAATGAAACCTCAGCACAGTTAAAAAGCTTAGTTTAATAAAGCTATAAAAATATGCATCAGTTATATTTTAGTCATATTTATATTCTAATATTTATATAATACAATCATACACAATGGAATCATTAACGTACATTATAAACTACAATTTATACAAACTCATTTTTGTTAAGGTAAGGTTACACTGTAGTTGTATTATTTTGTTTGTATTTTTGCTAGCAAATTAGCTTGGAAGATATCTTCAAGAAAAATCTCAAAAATAATTTCTTTGCTCTTATTAGTGGCGGTAAACCGGTCATCTTTTGACAGCAAATGGTAAATGTCACTATTGCCATTCGCAATAATAGAAAGAAAAGACCATACCGCACTATTTCTGAAGAAAGTAATTTTACATAAAGACATTCTTAGAGATAATGCGGATCACATGAATGCACAATAGTATATTTAGTGTTTATGCCCATGTTTGCTGTGTGGTTTCAGCTATGAATACTACCCTTACATTACTCGTGGGTGTCATAAAAGACAACTAAGACCCTATACTAACCTGGGTCTACTTCATCTGAGACCGTCTGGTTAAAAATTACATTCCCAGGGAATGTTAGGTCATAAAGCTATTACCAAATCTTTTGTAATATGTACGACGGAAACAACAGAGTACACATTAGCGACGACCTGAAGTAATTGGGATAAGAGCTATGATGCTATGAGCTATGATAAGAGATAATGGTAACGATGAGTATCTTACAAAGTCGCTAGCGTAATAGTGAAGTAGACTAATAAATTCTCACTGATTAGAAAGTGGATTCGTATCGCATTACAATACAAAATACCTAACCAGGGACCACCAAACCAAGACAAGACACAAGACCAAAATAACTGTCATTATTAAACTAATGTAACACAGTTGGAGACGGTAGATATATAACTTTTAGTATAATTGATTGATTTGAACAAATGTATCATTGTTGGAAAAATTGTCTCCAATAAATTCAAACATTATTTCAAATAAAAATACAACTACTTTCGATTATTTCATTTGTATTTCACTTGTATAATTCTTAGTGTATTTTATTTTCACCAATGTAACCCTACCTTTATGACTGAAATTAATAAAATTACATATCACCCATATTTAAATTTACGTAACTAGAATTACATTTTCGAACTATTTTTAAAAATCAAAGACACATTTCTTATTTAAAAGCCACGGCCATAGCAACATTTTTTTATAATCATTATATTTAATTAATATATTCACGAGCTATATGAATTTGTTAATCAAGCGAAATCGATATCCGAAATTAAAAGAAAAAAATAAAGCAAGACATCTGGCAATAGGATCTTTATAACAATATTTTTTTTATAATAAATCACACTCGTATACACACACGTCCTTAAGCTTAACTAAACATTAGGACTGTAATTTAGTATTAAAATTTCGTACGATTCCTTAACCTAATTCTTAACTCTTGTAACATTTCAATTTTAAAAATATTAGAAGGCCAATATGAATACCAAAATTTACAAGTAAAATAAATATTTAATAACATATAAGATAAATGGGCTATTATTTTATATATACTAAAATATTTTTGAAAATTGTAGGAGAAAATGAAATTCTATTAATTCATCAGTAAGTTCCACAATATTGGATTATATTAACGCTTGGTGGTTTTATAAGCTAATCTATAACCAATACAAAAGCTATTATTAATTATCATCTTTATTAACATGAAAACAAAATGAAATAAAACTATTTTTACGGATTTTGTTTGAAATGTGGACACGGGAAACTCTCGTGATCGTGAACGCTAAAGTGTTCGAAGAGTAAAGAAATTATAAATCAAATAAAAACGCGATGAAAACTATGAAAATTGTTTTATTTCAAATGTGTAATACTCGTGTATACGCGTAAATATCAGAAATAATTGTGAGAACTTTCTAATGAGAAAATTCACAAAATAATCATCTCACATTTTATAGATATCAATCCTAATACAGATACCTAATCGAAACTTTCTATAAACTGTGACCAATGACTAAGTATCTTGGCTGTATAAAATACCAGTACAAGAGTATCACCAGTTGACCGTTTTATGACAATTAACAGACTAACCGCAGTACTTTGCCTAATCTAATTCAAATTCAAATGGAAGACTACAAAAAATTCTTTTGAATAATATGATTAAAAGAACATATTAATTTACAATGGTGACGGAGTAAGAATACAAATCACAAACCCGTCCTTACGCGGGGGGGTATCGTAATAATTATTGAACGATACAAGCAGATGACGTCACTGCAAGAGATAGAAGAAAATATTGGCTTATAAGAAACCGACTGACTATGGTGGTATTTTTGCTCAATTCCTCTCATAGTATTCATGGGACACGTATGGGCTGAGAAAAAAAAAACTTATAGCTATAGTCAGGTAGTTTTATTTTTTAAAGCATATATATTCTAGAGACTAATTGTAAGTTATATTTATAACATTCGCGGCTACAGGCACATGAATTTATACTTACCATTAGATTTATATTTATTGATATAAAGTAGCATATAACACTTAAGATATAATATAGCTTATTCTTAATGAATTATTTTAAACTGCGACGCATTTTACGCCTTTATATTATTTGGTAATGAATTAGTGATTAGTTCTAATGGATATAGAATAAAATATGAAATATATGATAAAATATATATGTATTTAATTTTTACAATTTCGAATGCGTTTATATTTGATTTTAACTTTCCCTTTTGTTATTTGATATAAAGAAAAATATTGCTTATAATAATTTATTGAGCTGAGTAAGATTACGCTTGTGGTTTAGGGCAATGATATCGGTAAACATTTAACGTTAGAGAAACTATTGATTGTTTGAAACTATAAAAAAAATATTAAACACTGAAATTACTAAAATCGCTTGTGACGCTGTAGCGCATACTTTTCTTAGTATCATTTGCTAATTTAAAAAAAAAATATTCGTGAAGGATTCTTCTCATTTCTCAACCCATACACGTCCCTCAAGACAACAGTCTAAGTGAAACTCTTTAAACGCCAATATAATTTCATTTCAGTATTAAAACGACGATTAAACTTGACAATTTTAATATTTTATTTAATACATTGATAGATATAGCATTTAAAATTCTAGAAATAAAATTGTTATAAATCAATTAAGGGTCCAATAGTAATTATTTTGTTTGTACTACAATTATTTATTTTTTTAATTTCTTTAATAAAATCATTAATTAACGTTACTATTATATTATATTAGCTTCTGCCCGCGGCTTCGCCCGCGTAAAAGGTTACTTTCCTAAAGTTTTTGATCCCCTATTTTTATTTTTGACCGTCGGTAATACAGTGCAACGGTATTACAATACTCAGGGTTGGAACTTCATTACTGGACTGCTAGATGGCGTTGAAGAAGCTAGATTTTGAGATTTTTTGACAAACAATTTTTTCATTTTTCATGTAAAAATTTTGTTTTTTTTTAATAAAAAGTATCTTATGTTACTTTTAATACCTCCAAGAATATGTGTACAATGTTTCATGATGATCGGTTAAGTAGTTTTAGCGTGAGAGCGTAACAAACAAACTTACATTCACATTTATATATTAGTAGGGATTATATCATCCAAAAAAAAATTAAGCAAATTCATAATCATCAAATACTTGTACCATTAACACACTTTTTCACTAAAGACCTCTATAGTTAAACCTAAGGCAATGCTGTTATTTATAAAACATAGCATTAATATTATGTTGTATCATCTTAAGTATTACAAAAAAATATATATATTTAAGATCAATAATTTTAATTAAACTCATAATTATGTATGAATTATATTACTTTAGGAGTCACCTAAAATTTAGGAATCTTTAGTGAAAATTCACCTTCAATAATAAAATATTCGTGATAATCTTTAAGTGAAATTATAACGCTTTTATTATGCGTCAAAAATACTAGTGCTTTTATTCAATTTCTCATGCAATTTCGCTAAGTATTCAAGTTGTACGTTTCAGTATATCCAAATAAGGTTTAGAAGGAATAATAAATATTTCTCGACGCGTACAGGGGCACAGACTCCAAATATTTAAAGCTATATTATAGGAAAAATGTTTATATCACATTATTTATATAAGTATATAAGATAGTATTTTATTATTAAACGAGATATATCACCGACATAGGTAAAAACAATGTTATTCGTTTGATAATAAAGTTTATTACGGCATAAACTATTATAGGAACATATACTATTTTTTATACATAATATTATTGTAATATAAACAGTTATTTTTATATCGATGTAAACGCATATAAAACATTTCGTAGAAATTTTCAAGGTTTCTCAGTAGCTTTCATGTCAACTGCGAAACAGCTCTTTTATTGTGTAATCATACATACATACATATCATAACGCCATATCCCTTGCAGGGTAGGCAGAGAGAACAGAGTGCCAGAGAACTCTATCCTTGCATACTTCACTCGCTTCTTCAACATTCATGATTCTCTTCATACACGCTCGCCGGTTTCGAAGACTCTTGACTCCTCCACCTTCTTTCAGTACGTGACCAATCTGGTCTAGGTAGGCGAGTCTCGATCTCCCCCGGTACCTACATCCTTTCACTTTCGCATTGTATATCTTCTTAACCAGACGTTCGTTCGGCATTCTTTCCACATGTCCGAACCATCGGAGCATTCCCTTTCGCATCTTTACACCAATACTACTACTACTCGCTCTCTTGCGTCGTCGTTGTTGTGTAATGAAATAGACCATATATTATTAAATAAACTAAATTAACATGTATAATAAGCATCGTCATCATCATAATACTGCTCTCATCCAAATTACTAAAGATCGACACAATCTGTTATCTTCTTCCCTCGTACATATTGCAAAATTATTGGCAATAGCTTTATGACGGGCAGCTACCTAACGTCAACCCTCCTTGGGAATGTAATTGTTGATTCAGATTTATATATTAAGTTCTTAGTTGTCTTTTACGCCACCCACGAGCAATGTATTCGTAGCAGCGTATTAGCATAGTATTATATATACCATTGTCTACAAAACTATACCTAACGGTTAGATTAAAATACAATAAATCGCCACCTTTTACTCTCTTGTGAGAGTCATTGAAATTAAAAAAGCAACGATTATGGTATTATCCCCACTGTGAGAAGGCTGAAAGCTATGGGAATACCGAACGTGTGGTGACGGAGTTAGAATAAAATTCACCACTATTCAAACTTGCCCGTGGATGCTGAAAACTAAGGGATATAACATCCGTACAAAAAAAGAAAATCTCGAAATAAAACTCTATACCAACACGTCTGACCAGGGTGATATAGTAGATCAATTTCCTTTCTATTGTGAAGGAGGCCAGACCTCAACAGTGGGACTTATATGAATAGAAATAATGATAATGCGAAGGCATTCTAGCAGTAGACATCAATAGGCTGATGAAACCAAACCATTTATGGCAGCAGGTAGAAAACTGGCAACACCATTTTTTTTTTTTTTTTTTGGTGGGCTATGGATGCGTCTCGCCCCGCCGAATCGGTCCGGGGTGACGGAAAGGCGGCGCGTGACCCCATAGACCTACCGTAAAATTCCTCTCACTTCGCCGTGCGAGCGGACCACCGGTACTCGATTTTTAACTTCGGTGAAACTGGCAACACCATGGATCTACACATACATACATACATATCATCACGCCAAATCCCTTGCAGGGTAGGCAGAGAGAACAGAGTGCCAGAGAACTCTATCTCTGCATACTTCACTCGCTTCCTCAACATTCATAGTTCTCTTCATACACGCTCGCCGGTTTCGGAGATTCTTGACTCCACCTTCCTTCAGTACATGACCGATCTGGTCTAGGTAGGTTAGTCTCGGTCTCCCTCGGTACCTACATCCTTCCACTTTCGCATTGTATATCTTCTTAACCAGGCGTTCGTTCGGCATTCTTTCCACATGTCCGAACATGGATCTAGTACTCGTATAATATTTAACATATCTTTTACTTCTACATTCTAAACAGAAGACACAATATTACAATTCTAGAAGAAGGTCGAAGCCCAAATCTAAGTCGCAATATCATTAAACGATTATTAGTGTTTAGAGTAACTATAGTATAATTACATCGATATAAAAATAATAATAAAACTATACATAGCAATATTTTATTTTGAATACAGCACTTTTAAATAATTTTAAAATAATAAGTGTTACAAAATGTACAAATATTAACAAACTCTTAACGAGTTTTAACGCGTTGGGATATAAGCTTATAGTTGCATTGTCACATAGATCTTGTTGGACGGAGAATGTTATGTGGAAATGGTATAACTATTATCTGTAGGTTAGTTTTTAAATGCTATGATAACAGACAGACATCCACAGATAAATTAAAAGCTATTAAAAAGTATGACCACATCCATCTTTAAATTTTTTCCTATCAAAAGTTTTGAAGTATTTTCCCCAAAATCTCAACTTTAATTAATATAAATATATTTTTTTATATATATAATGTAATTTACAAGGTAATTAGCCGACCTAACTGTCGCTGTGTTGTACAAAACAAAACAAATATTACTAAAAAAACTTCATTACAACGCCACCTATTGGGTACAATTGTTTAACTATCCCATTTAAAGAGTCCAACATAAAAATGTGCATCAAAATCAGTCAAGCCATTTAGCAATTTCGTCATTAACACATTCATTATATTTATACAAAGATTTATCAAAAAAAGTTTTACAATCCAACCCATGCATAACATGCCATTCAATAGAAACAATTTTAAAATTGATATTATTTCATTGAAAGTGGCATATAAACCTACCCCTACTAACCAAATATAAGAATATATTTAATTTCTCCCACAGCTCTGTAAGTAAATTTCCACTTAATGGTAAAGTTAATAAAGTTCTGAGAATTCTGTTTAAAAATTGAAAGAATTAGAGACCATCACAAATCGATAGCTACAAACATGGGCCCTAATTTGTATAGTTAAGTTGAATTTAAATCACATCTACTCAATTAATCTTAAGTATTGAGTGGTAGTACATAGTAACCAACGTTTGATAAAAAATTAAATTCATTAATACCAATTTTTTTTAATGCCTGCGTAGGCAGAAGAATATGCCACTCACCAGTCGCTCATATATCTCTAGAATAATAGCGGTACAACTAAATCACTGTCTAATGTAAGATTGAATTCGAGCCTGAGACTCTTATTCACCAAACAAAGTGCAGTAATAAATTGCTATTACCAAGATGTTGATTTTCGAAGATTGTTGCACTAACACAAACGACCCATTTAGAAAAAAAGAAAATTATCAGCAATGTGGCTCTACCACTAAGTATCTAAGCATGTACTAGTCTTTTCTCTATGATATTATGAATCAATATAGATTTTCAATTCATTGTCCAATCGGATTTTATACAATATTTTGCCTGGGAGCGATTGAATTATGATTGCCTTCTCAATGCGAAGTGATAATATTATTTATATTAATTACTGTTTGTTTGTATGCGCTAATTGCAAAAACTAAAAGATGGATGTGCTAAAACTTTTTTCTAGTGAATAAACTGTTTATCTAGGAAGGTTAATATGCTACGAAATATACAACAATTACTTTGCCTAGCATCAGGCAGGTGTCTGGTGATAAAACTTTTGCAATGTATGCGAGGGAGGAAGTGTATATATTACATTGACTACTTATAACTGGGATACAGGACGATGGTCATAATAAAATGGACATTAATTTACAAATAACGAGTATGGTTGTCCAAAATATCAATAAATGATTAGATAATATTTTCGTTTCGTATCGGGTATTTATAAATAATTAAGCATATTAAATGCTAAAAATTTCAGTAATTTGAATAACAAGGTTGTGTCATCGTTTAATACAATTCTAACTGTAAAGTTTGAAGTATTAAGTCTATACAATGTGTAAACATTGTCCGATAGATGGCATACGTCACCTTGAAGACATAAGATATAATATGATTCGAAATTTGCATGTCCCAAAATAGTTCACGATGGTGTAAGTGGCAGCACGGTTGGGCCGGATTCCCAATAGGTGCGGGTTCGAACCCCGCTTGTGACATCATTTTTCGTTTCGTATCGGGTATTTATAAATAATTAAGCATATTAAATGCTAAAAATTTCAGTAATTTAGATAATATAGGCTAGCGAAGCTGCACGGTCAGCTAACTGTGGTGTAAATGATCTATTAAACCTCAAAATTTGCAAATTCAATAACTTGTTATAAAGCAATAATTTTTAGAATTTCAAATGACGCAGTCACACCATTTCACAACATTCTCCATACTCTTAGATCATATAAAAATAAAGTAACATATAAATATTATTAAATTTACAGCGGTATGTATTCTCTGATCTGTTGCAAAGTCTCTTGATCCGTTGACTGTACCAGGCGATCGAATGTCTCGGCACCAACTTGATTCTTTAGCGTCTCCAACTGTAATGAATAAAATTAACGTTATTCATGTTTGAATACGTTATTTTTTTTTTACTCCTCAACACACTTATTACAAATACAATAGACGATAGTGTGGTGACGGAGTAAGAATACAATTCACCACTCCCTATCTTACCCGTGAGTAATCGTAAGAAACGACTGACGGGTATAAAACGCATATAACATCTATGCAAGAGAAGGAAAACTCGAAACAAAACCCTATACCAACACGTCTGACCAGCGTGGTATAGTAGGTTAATTTTGCTCAAACAAATAAGGGCTGTGATGATGATGATGATGATGATGATGATGATGATGATGATGATGATGATAATGATGATAATTAATACATGTCCCACAGCCAGCAGTCCAGACTTGAGCTTACATACATACGCATGCATATCATCACGCCATATCCCTTGCAGGGTAGGCAGAGAGAACAGAGTGCCAGAGAACTCTATCCTTGTATACTTCACTCGCTTCCTCAACATTCATAATTCTCATCATACACGCTCGCCGCCGGTTTCAGAGACTCTTGACTTTACCTTCCTTCAGTACGTGACTAATCTACTTACCTAGACCAGGTAGGTTAGTCTCGGTCTCCCCCGGTACCTACATTCTTCTTGACTTGAACTTTCTCTACAATAGGAAGTATATTGACCTACTATACCACCCTGGTCAGACTGGGTGGTGGTCTTTTATTTCGTGTCTTCACTCTCTTATCGTATATCGAATGCGATTCATTCGTTTCAAAAAATCGTCGTGAATTGTATTCCTATTTCCTATTCCGTCACTACATAATTTTTGTTTTTTTATTTTTATAGTTTAAATATTTAATAGTTTTTATTTGTTTTTATTAATTAGCACGCGCACTCTGTGGCATACCATGAGGGAGGCCTATGTCCAGCAGTGGACGGCGATGGGCTGAAATGATGATTAATTAGCAATATGTACCTGATGATGAATAGCAGCGCGCAGATCAATAGCGTGTGCGGGGTGTGACGCAACGAGCCGTCGGCGTCTTTGTTCGTGGGGCAGGTCTCTAGCTTCGGATCCACCCGCACCCGCCTCTCCCCATCGCGCAGCGCCACCGTGCCCCTCCAGTGGTGATGGCGGTCTAGAGCCCGGAGGAGCTAACAACCCACTGGTAAAGAAATACTGTTTTAAAACGTATAACTTTAAAATACTTCAAATTGCGGCGACGGAAGAGACGGCGCGCGACCCCATATACCCACCCTGCAATGCGCCTCTCTTCGCCGTGCGAGCGGGCCACCGGAACCCGATCTTTATCTTCGGTGAAATAGTGAGCCTGCCCACAAGGCATTACAGAGGTAGGTATAAGTCACATTGTAGGGTTTTCCGCCATTCCTTCTGCCGCCCCGAGTAGGCAATGGCCAGAGGAGTCTGATTGCAGATGATCTTTAGTTATTACAAATGCTCTTATTTTAAATTACTGAAATTTAGCATTTAATATGCTAAAAACTATCATTTTTCGCTCCTAACCAAGTTTTTATAAATAATCAAGAATATTAAATGCTAAATTTCAGTAATTTGAATAACAAGGTCGTGTCATCGTTTAATATAATTATAACTGCAAAGTTAGAGTATTAAATCTGTATAATGTGTAAACAATGTCGGGTAGATGGCATACGTCTCCTTTAAAAGACGAAAATATAATACGAAGCAAAAATGGGTTGAGAGCCCTCAACGCTCACCCGCAGTCCGGTTGAAGTTGTCATAACAACTAAGTAACTAACAAAAAAAGAAAAAAGAAGCGAAAATTGAATGTTGTGAACAGTATGTAAACAGTTCACGTTGTTCTTTTTTTTTTAAATATAAGGTAAAATATTAGATTTGTATAATAAAATCATGTAGAACGAAACTCACTCGACATATGTTCCGTTATCCGCCTTCATGACATCATTCAACACTTCAGTCAAGTTAAGGAGTATAGCGGAGAATCGCTGAAGCACCGTCGCATTCTGGGTGGTTAATAACGCTGCTAAGCCTAGTCCTGCGAAATAATTTTATAATTTGATTCTCAATACTATATTTTTAGATGCTATGTGGTAGCGGCTACGAATACTACCAACACTTACTTTGCTCGTGGATGTCGTAAAAGACGACTAAGAGCCTTATAATGACCTGGGCCAATTCCATCTGATGCCGTTTGGTCAACAATTACATTACCAAGTAGGGTTGACGTCTGGCAGGCGGCCGGTCATAAAACTATTGCCAATAACTTTTACAATATGTATTATGAAAGAAGAGTACATATTGTATCGACCCCAAGTAATTGGGATAAGATTAGGAGAATTATGATTGCTATATTTTTAAAAAGTTTCATATAGATCATATTTAAAATATAATTATAACCTGGGTGTTAACACTTAGAAGCCGTCCATTAATTACGATAGGCATTTTTGAGAATATTTTGACCCCTCCCCCTAGCCGCTTGGTGAGATGTCATAAGATTTCTCAATCCCCTCCCCGTGCACCAATCTCACGTGAGTTTTTTTCAAGCTTGTACTTGCGTATCAATGTTTTTTACTTTTATTTAACTTTCACTACATCGTTTACAAGCACTCCAGAATAGGTTCATATGCCGTGCGACGGGAGCACCGTGGTACATGCGCAACGTGGATCTTCACATAGATCTAGGCCTGCCGACCATCAGGCAGTACATGAAGCAGTGCTCCCGCCGCTACTTCGACTCTGCCGCCACTCACCCTAACCCCATAGTGGTTAGGGCGCCTAGCTATACCCCATCAAAAATATCCGCGATCCGACAACCGCGACTAATCCTCGACGAACCCGACGACGCTATCTCGCTCGCCCAGACGGAGGCATACACAGCCCGCGCGGCCCTGACAAATAAATATCCACGATTCCGTCCCCGCCGTCGAAGTCGGAAATCGTGTCGCGTTCAAATCATAAACGTGGGAGAACCCAATTTGCCAGCGACCCCCCGGGCCGAGGTCCGTACCCCATAGGGGGTGCCCTAGGGATCGGTCGCTTAACTTTTACGGGTTGAGAGTCCTCAGCGCTCACCCACAGTCCGGGTAAAGTTGTCATAGCCATCTGAGGCTAACAACTAAGACACACAAAAAAAAAATTACTTTCACAGTGGTGTAAAACCATTTTCTGCCCCCTCTCCCCCAAGTGAGATTTACTAATATTCGGCTCGACTAAGTATACTTTACGCAATTAATGAACGCCCCTTAGGAAATGTACCTTGTATTATGTGGGACTTGACAAATCAATGATTGAGCGCAAAACGTGTTGTCTTACGTAGAAATCAAACCTAAAACACTGGCTCATCAATCAGACCCATGCCATTTATGCAATCTGTGGGTGTTTTAAAAGACGACAACGAAATCGTTCCACCAATCCATCCATCCATCAGCCCGTAAACGTTTACTGTTGGATACAGGCCTCCCTACTAGAATGCCATTCAAAACAGTCCTGTGCCACGTGCATCCAACAGATTTTGTGTGATAAAGTAAATCAATTGCCTTCCCATTTCGGAAGAAGTCCGACTCAAACACTGCGATGTACATTGGCTGAGAAAAGGAGTGCATGACACAGGCTTGCAATCCATAACATGTAAAGTGCGAGGCCTGTCGATCTACCTTCTCTTCTAATAATGGTTTTTACTTAGATCACTTAATCGACCTTTACAATACCCATGAGAAAAAGTAACTGCACAGATGGCGTAGTGGTTAAGATACTTTGTGCCAGTGCCGTGGGTTAGAATACCACGCAGGACATTACTTTGTGCGATCCACAAAATGTTGTTCCGAGTGTAGGTGTAATTTGTCTGCGTTCATTACATGTTTGTAAAGTCCCCCTCAATACAAAGATTGTTTCCTTGGTGCAGGTGGTGAAAATAAGAAACAAAAAAAAAAGTAAACGAAAAGGAAACAAAAAAAAATACAAAAAAAAAACAAAAAATAATGGCGACTATTGTATTCCTGACTAAGTTGCCAAAAAAAAAAAAATAAATAAAAAGTAAACGAAAAAGAAACAAAAAAAAAATACAAAAAACAAAAAATAATGGCGACCATTATATTCCTGACTGAGTTGCCATCCAAAATGGTGTAACCACTATGTTCATGAACAAAGATAAGCAGAAAAATGCAGCTAGAACTTACCTACTACTTTCCACCTTTCCACTTGAGTGATAAAGTTCATCTTCTCGGTCCAAACATGTAACAACCGGTTCAATACTTTGGCCGGGTCGCAGTCATACTCCGTTAAACCGCTGGAGGCTTCTTGTACAGCCTTGTAGAATAAATCAGTTGATAATAAGATGACTCTAGACACAAGGGACAGCTGAACTGAGAGGACCATTGGTAGATCGTCGCCTTCTAAAAGACAACTGTAAACAAACAAATACATGCTTTAGAGCTGAAATATTATATTCTTGAAATCATGTGTGGATAAACAAACACAGTTTTGTGTCTATAGACGTGGGCGTGTCCATCCAAGGTATACCACACTCTCGCAGAAAATGAATGCCTCAACAATGGCTTCAGTGAGCGAGAGAGAGCTGGCAGCCCGACTTTCTGAGTGCGTTTAGGGTTCTTATTGATAGGCAGCTGCTAGCTGTAGAAGTCGATAAATAGCAGCATCACCTGGTGATGAGTTATATCAATAGGGATAGCATATAAACCTTCTCTGTGAAAAAATACATATAAATATATACATACCAATTTTTATAATGATTGATCAAATAGTTTCTGAGTTTAGCAATGTTATATATACAAACATCCTCTTTTATAGATATAGATAATTTATATAGAAACAATTTAGATCATAATGTTAGTTGTTTTTTTCTTCACTCTCTTCTCTGCTCTCATACGTTCCTGTTGAACGTGGGCTTCAGCCAGATGAGGGAAAGAGACAGAGTTGATGATGAAGAGTGAAAAAAAATATTATGTGAGCATCCAACCATGACAGTTCAATATTTATACTAGTGATGCAACGGAAGTGTCTTAGCGGCACCAGAAACGGAAACAGATGTCAAAAGTAAATTTTAGCAGAAACGGAAACGGATGCAGAAACGGAAGTGTAAATAATATGTAAAAAAAACAAATTTGCAAATATATTTCTTTATTAAGTATTAAATACACCAAATCTAGATTAGAAATAGATATATTAGAAATCTACTATAGAAAACAATATTGCAACTCCACTTTTCTTTTTTGTACTCCTGAAAATGTGACGTCCAACGACTCGAACGCACCTCGCGCCGCGCATGTGTAACTCTCAGCCGTCGTAAACTTCCGATTAAATCTCCGTTATAAAAGTTGCGGAAACAGAAGCAGAAAGGAATGTTGAAAGCGCGCGGAATTTCCACACTTGCGGAAACAGAAACAGAGATCCGTTGCATCACTAATTTATACCACTTAGAGAGCCGGAAGCCCAACTGGGTGGGTTTGGGAATTGTAATGGTAGGCATCGGCCTAGCTACAGCCTTGGTTATAGCAAAGGTCCATGGGCGGCAGTGACACTTACCATCAGGTGTGCTGCTTGCTTGTTTGCCACCATAAGCAATAAAAAAAACTTACATCAACCAAATAACTTTCATATTTTAGATCAGCATTAACAAACTACTTACTGTATAGCCCGGATCAATATTGGCCAAATAACTTTGATGCCAAGAAAAGCATTTCTCTCCGGAAATGTAACGCTAATGCATATCTCGGCCATCTTCAATACGGTGATGACGCCCTCGTTACGCATATCACTCAACATATCCTCTAAGAGAGCCATGCATTTCCCACCGGCGTTCGAAAGGAACTCCTCAGGGCATAAGAGAGTGTAAGCCTGCATTATGTAGACGACGATTCTTAAATGTTCTGATGATTGTTCTGTAGAAAAAAAAAAAAAAGTTATTTAATACAATGTTTTGCTATCCATTTGAAAAAAAAAAATTCGTCTTGAAAAAAAATTGCTGTGTGTATTACAAATACCACCAAGCCTTAGATTTCTTGTGAATGACGTAAAAGCTTTATATCGACCTGCACCCGTTGCATTTGATGCTGTCTGATAAACAATTACAGTCCAAAAGAAGATTAATGTCAGACCAGTCATTAAATTGTAGCTACAAGACAAACAAACAGACACAAAACAGAATATGTACATATTACATTAGCCCTATGTAATTAAGGTAAGGGCAGGTTGATGATGATTTTCATGTTGAATAAACCGACTGAATGATATCCAGGATGGTGGAAAGCCCATGTAAATACTAAAAATAGTGAACCTAAGAGCGATAGATCACTGAAGTAATTTTTTTTTTTTTTACACACCACCCTGCACTAAGAAAATAATCCTTGTATTGCGGGGGACTTTACAAACATGCAATTAACGCAGACAAATTACACCCAGACTCAGAACAACACTTTGTGGATCACACAAAGTAATGTCCTGCGTGGGAATCGAACCCACGGCACTGGCACGGAAGGTCGGTATCTTAACCACTACGCCATCTGTGCAGTCGATTATATATAATTCTAATTAAAAAAACTTAATAATTCTTAGAACTTCGGGTCCTCAGTGCTGCCTTCAATTGTGAATATAAACTATCAATTTTAATTGAAATTTGACTATCCAAATAACTGAAATTTAGCATTTAACATCATCATTTTCCTACTCTTATCCCAATTACTTGGGTTTGATACAATATGTACTCTTCTTTCATAGTACATATTGTAGAAGTTATTGGCAATAGTTTTATGACCGGCCGCCTGCCAGACGTCAACCCTCCTTGGGAATGTAATTATTGACCAAACGGCACCAGATGGAGTTGACCCAAGTCGTTATAAGGCTCTTAGTCGTCTTTTACGACACCCACGAGCAAAGCAAGGGTTGGTAGTATTCGAAGCCGCTACCACACGGCTATTTAATACTTAACATGCTTGATTATTTATAAAAACTTGATTACGAGCGAAAAATTATTGTCACACATGGGATTCGAACACACGCCTATTGGAAATCCATTCCTATCGTGCTACCACTTACACCAGCGTGACCTGTAGTATGACAATCAATTTTTGCTTCGTATTATATTTTCGTATTTAAAGGAGACATGTGCCATCTACCCGCCAATGTTTACACATTATCCATTTAGTTCAATCACTTATATCATCTCATCACCATCTTACATCATATCACATAGCTGGACTAGAGTCCTCTAGACTAGAATAGAATTTGATCAACAATACCACGCTATTTAAAAGGATTGGTATACAGTTTTATTATGAGTCTACTTTTTCTTGCATAGGTGTTATATTCAAATTCAATTCAAATTCATTTATTATGTATAAACCCTGTGAGGGCACTTACATATTGTCAGTATTAACAATTTAATTTTAATCTAATAAACTACCACCGGATCGGAACTAGACCACTACTGAGAAGATCCGGCAAGAAACTCAGCGGGTTTGTCTTTTATTATTTCTTTTCATTTTTTTTATATATAAAAAGAATGGTACATGAAAGAAATAGCTCCAGTGTGATGCCCTTCGAACCTAATAGTTTAAATACAATGTAAAATAGCCAATGGCTGGACCAGATCCCACAAGCGGCACCCGATCACGAGTTAACTACTAGAGCAGCCATCACTCCCCTCAACCACCTTGAAGGGAAGGGAGGGACCCGCTCGACGCAGCTACCGCAAGTAGACCTTTCAGTGAGCATGACCAGTACCATGTATTACTAACGCTAACCAAAGTTAAAATTCGTTAGGCAAGACACGCTACGCTTCACAGGTATGTAAGATCATTATAAAAAAAACATAAAACAAACAGTTTACAAAGACAAGGTAATTTCTGAATGAGGAGCTGCTCATAGCCAGTCTGTACTATCGCTTAGATAATCCGAGATTTTATAATAACCTTTCTTACAGAGTCTGTTCTTGACGGCCCTTTTAAATTTATTCACAGGCATGTCTCGGATATCTTTTGGCAGTTTATTATAGAAGCGTATACATTGCCCCATAAATGACCTATTAATTTTTTCGAGACGAGTCGTGTGTACAACTAATTTGTCCTTATTCCGAGTATTAACACAATGAATGTCACAATACCTTTCAAAATTATTGATATTTCTTTTTACATACAATAATTTTTCGTAAATATATTGCGATACAACAGTCAGAATATTTACTTCTTTAAATTTTTCTCGAAGTGAAACTCTTGGGCCTAGTTTATAAATTGCGCAGACAGCCCTTTTTTGGAGAACAAAGACACTACTCAGATCCGCGGAGCATCCCCACAGTAATATGCCGTATGACATAAGACTATGAAAATAAGCGAAATAAACTATTCTAGCCGTTTCAATATCGGTCAAAACTCGAATTTTTTTGACCGCATAAGCCGCTGAGCTAAGCCTGCTCGACAATTTTTCAATATGAAGGCTCCATTGCAGTCTAGCATCTATAGTAATACCTAAAAAAACGGTTGATTCGACAAGGTCCAGAGCCATATGCATGTTATAGTCATTAATTGTCTCTTATAAGGTCCACAGGCAAGATAGAGGGCGGTCAATTTTATTCTCACCCCCATCGATATACGGCAAGTCGCTTACAAAATTATAGACAAAAGGATAGATACCTAATATAGGATATAAGTTATCAGCCAACTGCAACATAGGCGCATCGGCTTCGTTAGACGTTTCCAACATAGCGAGCCACAGTTCTAGAGCATCTTCTAGCAGGTACACGTGAGCTGGCTCCGATAGCTTAGTTGACTCGTTCACCACATTGAGGATCCAAGGTCTCACGTTCGGTGGGCATTCGCCAACAGCCTGACAAGCAAATATTCTCATATACAAAAATTAATGCATGCATGATGGTAAAACATTGTGAAGTTTTTTTTTATTTTGTTTATGATGGCGACATATATGGTAAGTGTTACTACCACCGCTCATACACCTTTTCCATGCCAAAAGTTCAGCTAGGCCACTGACTACCAACCTTAACCCACCCAGAAAGTTGAGCTTCCGGCTCTAAAGCTCATCAAATGAAGCGTAACAATACATTATCACTTCTTAGACATCAATTTCCCACGAGAATCTGGTACTACCCAAGACAGACCGGCCCACAGCTGTAGACAGATAAATGTCTGAAATAAAACTACTTTTACGGATTCTATCGCGTGTCATGGTCACGGGAGGACTCTGATCTGATGATCACTGTAAAGTGTTCGAAACGTCGGGAAATTATAAATCAAATACAAACGCGATAGAATCCGTAAAAGTAGTTTTATTTCAAATGTGTAATACTCGCGTAAACATTAGAAGTCATCAGATAAATGTCATTAGTGTGAACCTACTTGTGTAATGAAATGATTAAAAAATATACAGAATTAAAATCTTTTCGAGTTATGAGAGTTTTGTAAATGACGCATATTCTATCTGCTTCCAACAAAACGACAATTGGCTTGAGACATAGATTAAGACTGCAATTATGACGTCATCTTTCAGTATAGCTTTTTCTATAAATTACTAAAATATTTTTAAATACCTCAATGTAAAATTAAATGGCATATTTGCTTCAAAATTTATAATATATTTAAAAATATATCAACATTCCCATTAAAAATCACAAATAAAAAATAAGTTACCTTGAGTAGGTGTACCAGCGCTGATAGCGCGGCTGCACGAAGCATGTTGTGGGCAGCGGCTGCGGCGTGCGCCCACAGCTGGGGCAGATATGCGAAAAGCGCACCCGCACCGCCAGCGGTCCCTCCAGCACCACGCGCCGCACCACCCCCGCACCGCTCCATCACGTACGACACCACATGTAATACGTGCATCTTTGTATCGCACTCCTCAGACTCCACCTGAACAACACAAAGGTACATTCAGCATAATCTCTATAATGATAATAAACATCTGATATATGTCCCACTGTCGGGCTAGTGCAGTGGTTCTTAACCTTTTTAAGTCCGTTATACCCTTTATGGCATAACTAGAGTCAAATCAAATACATAGACTTTATAGACTACATAGACTAAACACAAAAACAATTTCGCATGAAAATTCGAGATATTTTTACTCTAAATTACATTTATAAGCTAAGTGTGACTCAATGAGTATATGTGTGACTCAATGAATATAATTCAAATAAAATATTTTTACCCCCACGAAATACAAGTTTTACCCCCGCGGGGATAATTACCCCCAGGTGAGGAACCCAGAGACTAGAGTTTCCTCAACAATGAAAGGAAATTTTAAAATGAGCCAATATGTAACATTGTCTATGGATATCTATAGGTACCTATAGTTACTATAATCATCATTATCACCTCCAACTGAGTAACCTCTCGCTGTTGGCGTCCAGCCTACTCCACAGCAGGTATGAAATACTTTACAACCCTGGTCTGATAGGGTTGGTATAAAGTTTAATTTTGAGTTTGTCTAATCTTGCCATTATGTTATCTGCTTATATCTCTTAGCCGTCTTATAATAACCATATACCAACCAGAGTACTACTTAGCATTACCCTGGTGATCCCCAGTCAAATTTAACGACATCCAAGAAAAAGTAAGATGGTGGAACATTATATTCTTAATCGCCACATTGTCAAACTCAAATTACCAGAAGTTCATAGAGCGCTGCAATTGCGTGATGCGCGTACGGTGCGAACTGTTCGACGTCGAAGTTGAAATCGTCAATTGTACTTTTGAGTGCCTCGGCGGCCGCGAGCTTGACAGCCGCGTCTTCGTCCTTACGTGTCAGTGGTTCTAGCAAGGCTTCATACATCGCTGGTCGGAGTGACTGTGAAGCTCGTACACCGGCCCATTGTCCTGATGATAGACAAGTTTAAAGCAAATCATTGATATCTCCTTGTGTGTTTACAAATTAAGAAAAAGATATGTCACTAACCCTTAGATTTGCGAAGAAGTCTTAAAAAGCTGCCGAGGCGTCATAAGGATTTGCTTTGAACAAATCGCAAATTATTGTTCCGAGTCTGGATGTTAATTAAATGTTTGTAAAGTCCTCCATTGTTCAAGAATTAGTTCCTTAGTTTAGAGAGTGGTCTTTAAAAAAAAAGAATATTAGCGCTCCTCTGGAACACTATTGTGGTAGGACCACGCTGTGGACAATTCTCTGTCTACAGCCGCGGGCCGGTCCGTCCGGGGTAGTACCACACTCTCGCAGAAGATCGACGTCTGAGTAATAGCAATGTGCTATTGCGCTTCGTTCGGTGAGCGAGAGAGCCGGAAGCCTAACTGGGGTGGGTTCAGGGTTGTATTGGTAGGCAGCGGCCTAGCTATACCATTGGCAAAGGTCCATGGGCGGCAGTGACACTTACCATCAGGTGTGCTGTCTGCTCGTTTGCCGCCATAAGCAATAAAAAAAAAAAAAAAAAAAAAAAAAAAAAAAAAAAAACACGTATCAACACTAAAAGCGAAGGACAATCTGTCTATCAAAACCTTGACAACACAGCTTGTTGCCTATTCTCAAAGCGATCCCTCAGGCGTTTCTACGGATTCTCGTCAGAAAGTTCTTATTGGAACGAAGTTCCTTATCGCGCGTTGTGAAAGGGAACGAGGGAAAGACGGAAAAAATTCTTACGAAAAGTTGTCACGACACTTTTTGCTATAGTAAGCTATTGTAGGCTGTGCGGCGTCGCATGTTTCTCTGTCTGTCTCTCTCTCTCTCTTATAGAAAGCAAGCCAGATATTTTCATTTCTATTTCGCATTGAACAGTGTGGTGTCGCGACGATTTTTTTTATAGATAGAGTGATTCAAGAGGAAGGTTTATATGTATAATATATGCATAATGTACTAGAGAAACACTGATAATTTTAGAGGTTTCTAATGTGATGTCGTAAATAAACACATTATTTTGCGCTTACATTGCAAACGCTGGCTGAACCCTACGAAATAGATCAAAGTAAAGTACTACAGTATTATACAGCTTAAAAAGGCCTACAAAAAAGTCCGCGATGGTATATATCTATCTCTTAAGGATAACATACTATATCCATTTTAATACTTTAAAAAATGTTCTATTATAAAACGGTAATTGAAAAGCTATTTACACAAATACTGTATTAATCCTTATCATTTTAAATACATTAGTTGGCTTGAGCATTTCATGAAGATATTTTTTTTCCTTCAGACCATGCAAATTAAATCAATACCTTAAGAGATATAGCAAAATCAAAATAATGCGCAACGAAATTATTTTCGCCCGTGACCGGGCCGCGTGGCCGGCTCGCGTTCGAGCTCGGGGCCGAAAAGTTTTGGTAGTCTAGTGGAATTGTATATCCTATTATTAATATTATAAACGTGAAAGTTTGTAATAATGTATGGATGTGAACATGTTTGTTGCTCTTTCACGTAAAAACTACTGAATGGATTTTGATGAAATTTATAGTAATATAGCTTGCACATCAGAATAACACATAGGCTATAATTTATAAAGATATTTTGCAAATTGGCTAAAATATAACGATAAAAATCGCTTAAGGCAGAAAAAAATTATATAATTAAAATAGAACTTCGTTCCATCCGGGTGTCCCTTGACACCTCCGGTTTTTTTTTCAACAACAACAAGAAGTAATACATTGAATTCTCATTGTAACATAATGCAGAGAAAATTCTAAAGTGTAGTAAATAAGATATAATAGTGCATTACGGATGTTATCGTCGTCCGCCAAAATTCCCAGAAGAAAGCATTAATGAGCATCACATTATTTAATACGACCATTTGTATTGCTGACAAACAATTAAATTAAATGAATTGAACAATGAAGAAACAAAAAATAAACAAATGTGAAAACCAACGAACAAAGCCTTGACGTAAAGGGCATAATCATGCCATAAAAATCATTAAAAGAAAAATTAATTTTAAAGATATTATTGAAATATAATAATCATCATTTCTCAGCTCATATATTTTCCACTATAGGGCTGGAGCCTCATCCGTAATGTAAGCGAAATTGACCTACTATACCACGCTGGTCAGACGTGTTGGTATAGAGTTTTGTTTCGAGTTTTACTTCTCTTGCATATATGTTATATGCATTTTATATCCGATAGTCGTCTCTTAAGATCACCCACGGATTAAATAGGAGGTGGTGAATTGTATTGTTACTCTGTCAACACACGGAAACAAAGACACAAACACAAAATTAAATAATAATTTATAATAACTTATTTACCTATAAGTTGACACACTCGTCTCCTTATAATCCTATAATTGTTATCTTTGATTTTCAGTTCCTGGCTTAAAACATTTGTGAACCATTCGTCGAAGTCAACCTGAACACAATTATTAAAAATATATTAGTACACAAGTCATCTTTCATTATCATCATATCAGCTCATTACGTCCTACTGGGCTGGGCTCGAGACCACATACATATCATCACGCCATATCCCTTGCAGGGTAGGCAGAGAGAACAGAGTGCCAGAGAACTCTATCCTTGCATACTTCACTCGCTTCCTCAACATTCATAATTCTCTTCTTACACGCTCGCCGGTTTCGGCGACTCTTGACTCCACCTGACTTGACTTGACTGAAGGAATCAATACATGACCGATCTGGTCTAGGTAGGTTAGTCTCGGTCTCCCCCGGTACCTACATCCTTCCACTTTCGCATTATATATCTTCTTAAGTATCGTTATTACAGAGTGAATATCAAAAAATAGAACATACATACATACATACATATCATCACGCCATATCCCTTGCAGGGTAGGCAGAGAGAACAGAGTGCCAGAGAACTCTATCTCTGCATACTTCACTCGCTTCCTCAACATTCATAATTCTCTTCATACACGCTCGCCGGTTTCGGAGACTCTTGACTTCACCTTCCTTCAGTACATGACCGATCTGGTCTAGGTAGGTTAGTCTCGGTCTCCCCCGGTACCTACATCCTTCCACTTTCGCATTATATATCTTCTTAACCAGACGTTCGTTCGGCATTCTTTCCACATGTCCGAACCATCGGAGCATTCCCTTTCACATCTTTACACCGATACTCTCTTTCATACCTACTCGCTCTCTTACGTCGTCGTTACGAATGCGATCGATCATCCTAACTCCACAGATTTTCCGTAGAGATCGCATTTCGTATGTTTGTAATGGCTCGAGCCTCCTTTACAATAAGAAGGAAAATAACGTACTATACCAGCCTGGTCAGATGGGTTAGTTGTCATCCTCATCTCAGCTCATATGTCCCACTGCTGGGCTCGGTCCTCCTTCACACTAGATGGGAAACTGACATACCACACTATGCTGGTCAGGTGTGTTGCTGTAGTTTTATTTCGAAATTGCCTTCTCTTGCATAGATGTTATATGCGTGTTTTATCCTTTAGTCGTCTTTTACGATCACCTACGGGTAAGGTAGAGCTCTGGTGGTGAATTGTTTTCTTAATACATCACCACACGGAAAAGTTGGGTTAGTATAGGGTTTTATTTCCTTCTGTCCTTTAGATATTATGTGCATACAATTTAGGTTTTCAAATGAAATCGATCCCACAGCTCCAGATTTCAAATCCTTCCATCCTACTCTTCCTTTACATCCAATGTTGGACTTAGGCTTCCTCAAGAAGTGATAATATACCATAACTGTTATGCTTGGCAAGCGTTATCGTCATGGCTGCTTTTATAATGACCTTTCAGTCAAGCGCGCCTGCAGGGGGGAAGTAAACGGAGTGGTAATACGTTATTGTTTTTACCAGTCAACACACGGAACGTCCTATAGTAAGTCTGTTCCCATTCTATGTAAATGAGTATGTGATATGATTCATATAGGACCAAAACCGGCACTCTGAACTTAAAATTAATTAAATAAATTCATACAAAACAAATTATTGCCAAGTGTGGACTCTAAATTACTATTTTAACTGTATTTTTGGCACCATAGTACGGACTGGCACACCTAAGAGGAAATGCAATACAGTTATTTTAAATTTCTTAAGTAACCCTAATAATAATAATCTCATTTTAGTAGATTGCCGGTTTTGATTTTATACGACTCATATCGGTTAAAGTAAATTAATCCTGTCGCCACTTCGATAACTTCTAAAAGATTTCATATTTGTATACAGTATCTATAGTTCATCTAATCTATAGTCTATAAAATATAGCATGATCTCTGTGACAGTTCTCACTAGTGCTGCACGCTTACGATGCAATTCGAATTTTTGTCGATATAATTCCTTATTTTTTAAAGTTATTTGCTACTGCAATTGAAAAACAATGTATGAAAATCTTATTGAATTTCAATCAAATGAATCGATTATAAATTTAAAATAAACTATGAAAATCTTATTGAATTTAAATTAATGGATTTTATTTATTTAAACTAAAGCTGTTAATTAATTCTTTTTATTATTCAAACTGAGTACATCCAAGTTCATCGTCAATATTATCATCATCGCTGGCGGATTCCTGTAGGTTGATGATGAGTTCTTGGTCACAGTGATATTAAATGAACACAATTTACTTATTTTATAGAGTAATTGTGGTTTATATAGGTAATGTAATGGTTTTACATGTTTTATAAATAATTAATAAGAATGTTATCGATTTACGTTTATCGACTGTCCCATCTCTATCTTATTCTCAGTCCAGTAAGACCTTGAACTTGCGTAACCATCATATTTTTATAAAATTGTTACTAAGTTTTTTAAAACATATGAGGTACAAATTTTTGTATAAATAGTCATATTTTTATATTCATAATTCAGTTGTATCTCAACTGAATTAAGTGGCATGTAAAGAATGAAAATATATGCGATACAAAATAAAATTGAGAACATGACGCGTATTCATAATTACTTCATCGGTTTCGTCGCTATCTGTCACAGAGATCAAGCTATATTTTAAGGACTATAAGAAGTGCATTTTGACGTTTTGTATTTTTTAATACACAATAACCTCGGTCAAACGTATGTTGTATGGTCAAACGTGTGTGTATACACATGATTGTAAATACTAAATCTGAAATTTTTAACAACTATTAAGTTATTTACATAATTAACATTGCGGGTGACTTTCTTGTACAATAATCTAATGTTGAAACTCGTAAAACTAATTTATAATAAAAATAACATGGTAAATAGTAATTGTTATTGACGATCTAACAATGTCACATCATCACGTTCTATACAGTAGTGCTTGACAACTTCTAATTCACGTAATCGGTAAAAGTATTCAAATAATCGGTAAAAATATTAGAATAATACAATTAATCGAATAGAGATTTTGACAGAGATGTACATTGACACTTTGATTGATGAGGAAATAATTATTAATGTTCGCGACGCTGATAATTCAAGTAATAGTAGTAATTCTTAATAAATAGCTATTTTCAAATCCAGTTTTTGTTATTAATTAACCTAATCCTACTAAATATGATGAATAAATTCTATGCTGAAATAAATAAATTTATTTAGTACTAATTTAGCACTTAATGTATTCATCACCTTTTTGAAAAATAAAAAATAAACCGATTATTCATTATAAAGAATCAATATCGATTTCTCAGTAAAATCGGATATTTTCGATAGCGATTATTTGGTTCACATACCTAGACCACTTACTCCGACAGCTGTCAAAGTGCACTTCTTAGATTAGATAGACTATAGTGACCATGATCACTGTAAAGTGTTCGAAACGTCGGGAAATTATAAATCAAATACAAACGCGATAGAATCCGTAAATGTAGTTTTATTTCAAATGTGTAATACTCGCGTAAACATTAGAAGTCTTTATATTTCTAGTTAATAAAGAATTAATCCTAATAAGTGTTTATTTTTTCAGTGGGTAATAAGCGATGTAAAATTATACTCACATCATCGTACAACTCAAAAGCGGCTATCCTGACAGCATTATAGATTGCATCCTTCTTTAGTATACCGTTCAGATCGTCCGGCAATACAGGTTGTTGCTGGAGAGCCGCCAACAGACGCACCAACTCCGGCGTCAGCACTTCGCGTTGGAATGTGAACAACTCCGAGAACAAAGCTTCTGTACACGGCTGTACGGATAAAAAAATATACAGTTATAAATATATGTACATAATTTCACCCGTGTGGTGACGGATTCAATATACAATTATCACCAAATTTATTGCCCATGTGTATCGTAAAAGGCGATTAAGGGATTACTATATGCACACAACATCTACGTAAGAGAAGGTACGCTCGAAAGAAATCAAAGAAGAATAGTGGTAGGACCACGCTATGTACAGTTCTCTGTCTACAGCCGCGGGCCGGTCGATCCGGGGTAGTACCACACTCTCGCAGAAGATCGACGTGATATAATGGGTCAATTTCTCTCCTATAGTGGAGAAAGTAGATCAGCAGAGCAGCTTAAATTTCCGTGTGGTGACGGGGTAAGAATACAATTCACCACCAGCTATCTTACCCGTGGGTCATCGACGACGACTAACGGATATAAAAAAGCATATAACATGTATGCAAAAAAAGTAAAACTCTTAAGATAATCCTATATAACACACGTCTTTTTTTTGTGGTGCACTATGGATGTGGTCTCGCCCCGCCAAATCGGTCCGGGGTGACGGAAGAGGCGGCGCTTGACCCCATAGATGCACCATGCAAAGCTCCTCTCTTCGCCGTGCGAGCGGGCCACCGGTACCCGATCTTTGTCTTCGGTGGCCCGCCCGGCGGTAAACCGTCGAGGTTAAACCCTCGCGGGTTCCTCTCGAGTCGACGCCCCGACAGCTTTTACCGTATTTAACACACGTCTGACCAGGGTAATATAGTAGATCAATTTCCCTCTCATTATAAAGGAGGCTCGAGCCGAACAATGGCACTTATATGAGCTGAAATGCTACCAGCAGAGCTACGTATGGGTTAAAAAGATGATACATAGTTTAAATCCTCCGTCTGGTTATGGGTATACAATATATCGCTATTTCCTTTTTAATTTCTGGTAGCGGTTCTAAAAACTAACTAAAGTACCACTTTGTGAATATAAACACTATCTTATGAAACTCAAGACACTAAGTGCACTGATGATGTGGTGGTGTTATTAGCGAGCTCGACTCTGGACTATACCAAGTTCAGGGCTTCTTCCATAATGACACAAGATAACATCACCGAAAAACCAGAAAATCTCAAAATGAAAACTCATGTCAACCAATTTTAACAGTATGATCAGTATAATAAGGGGCCATTCATAAATTATGTAAGACGTGTGATAGGGGGGGTGTTGATTGAATATTATAACGTCTTACTATAGGCAGGGGGGTTAGTGAACCTGACATTACGTAAGATATTAAATTGAAAATTAGAAATTTTAGTTTTAGTCAAATCTGTGATAGATTAATAAGATGTTATTGCAGTGAGTTAATGATACTTGTAGTAAGAATATTGTAATAAAAGATATTTTTTAGAATAAACGGAGTTATATTTCATCAATAGGTCTTTTTCTTACAAAAATTCTTATTAAGGTGCAGGGGGGAGTAGTTGCAATTTTATGATGTATTACGGTAGGGGGGAGGGTGCCAAATCATTCTTCAAAATCCCTTACGTAATTTATGAACGGCCCCTGAGCTAATTTCGCCCGTCTAGGTAGGCCCATGTTCGGTATTTTTTTAGAAGACACCACCCAGCGCTTAGGAAATAATCCTTGCATGGCGGGGGGTTTTAAAAACATGCAATTAACTCTGATAAGTTACACCCCAGACTCAGAACAACACTTTGTGGATCGCACAAAGTATTGCCCTGCTTAGGAATCGAACCCACGGCACTGGCACGGTAGACCGGTATCTTAACCACTACGCCATCTGTGCAGGCAGTGATGGAAAATATATGGCGCAAACACATACCCTCAAACTATACTTCCAAGATTCTCCAGCTTCGTCGGTGGCAAAGCTTTCAGGCTCTGCATCCCACAGTGCTAGGTCATCAGCGCTGAGTAGGAAGTAGTGTGTGACTAGGTGCCGGCACATATGACACAATGTATTCTCGTTCAACACTTCCATCTTCATTTGATGTGCTTGCAGTGTTACTGTAATAAATATTCTCAAATACAACACGTGGGTTTTGCGGAGTAAGAAAACAATTAATCACCCCCTATCTTACCCGTGTGGGTGATCGTAAGAGACGACTAAGGGATATAAAAGGCATATAACAACTATGCAAGAAATTTACCGGGTTGAGAGCCCTTAGCGCTCACCCATAGTCCGGTTAAGCTGTCAAAGCCCTCTCGGCTAACAGCGATCGCAGTGGAAAGAGTTTAGTGGGTATTCTAGCCCCGTGGCTAGCGAGTCCCACACTCCTCGTCTGTTTTTCCGACAGGCGGGGGTAAGTGCGGAAATGCATTCTTCAACCACTGCATTACCAAAAAAAAAAAAAATTCAAGAAAAGGAAAACTCAAAACAAAACCCTATACCAACACATCTGATGAAGCAGTATTTGGTTACAGTATGTCAATTTCCCTTACATTATGAAGGAAACTCAAATCCAACAGTGGGACATATATGAGCCAGTGATGGGCAAAAAGTAATTAGATTAATAATTACAAATTACAGTTACATTGTAATTTGTAATTAAAATACTTTGTAACAGATTACTTAAGTAACTAATTGCAATGATTAATAAATTTAATTAAATACATAGTAACTGAATTACAATTTAATCTAATTACATTATAACAGGTTACATATGTAATCTGATAAAATGTAACTACACATTTATATAGGATGGGACACCTGCATCTTAAATACGAAAATAAAACAAATAATTATTTAAAAAAAATGTAATCATCTCAGTCATTGTTTACTTTTAAATCGTTTATTAGTTACAATTTTCTCAATTAGTTGACAAAAAAGAATGTAATCATGTCTCAATCATTGTTAAGTTTTAAATCTTTTAATAGTTACAATTTTCACCATTAGTTGACAAAAAAAATTACGTTTCTGATTTATAATTTAAATTAACCTTTAAAATTACTCGTTTTTCAAACATTTCGTCTGATAGTCGGTTTGCTTTCGGACAATTGATCATTGTCGCGTACGAAAACATACGTTCCACAGGCGCAGAAGAAGGTAGAGGGGTATTAAATTTTAAAAATATTTTTTTAATTTCCTTATGATTATTTAATATTTCAAGTTCTCTGCTGTCTTCTGCTAAAAAATGAGTGACTACAAGTTCAGCTTTAGATCTTGGTTCACTGCTTTGGTTATCTGAACCCGAACTTGAATCTATTTCAAAGTAATCATCCTCCCTCGACCTCATTGATGGATTTTCTCGAGATAATTGATTTGGTATAATCTTCACGACTTCTTTTACGAGTAAATTTTTCATTATACTATATTCTGACTGGCCAATTAATGATGTCCATTTTAATTTTTTATATTTAGGATGAGAAAGGGCAGCTAAAGCGGCATTTTCAGCTTGAAATCCCGATATTTTCAAAAAATCTTTAAACCTTGTTTGCACACTTTTTAGGTAAGTTTCAGTCAGAGTACTGCAGTATTCATACTCTCTTGTTCCAGTTAAATTTGTCAACTTTTTCTTCAACGAAAGTATAGTCGGTAAAAATATTCCGTAATAGGTTGCGTTTTCACCTTGAAGAATGTCAAGCGCATCAGCGATAGGTTGAGTACATGACAGATATTCTTTTATATAGGTAAAGTCAGATTCACGAAGTGGATTTTTTATGTTTAAAGCTCTGTGAAGTGTTGCAGATTTATCTTCTATGGTTGCGATTTTTTTCAAGGCATCATAAAGGCTATTCCACCTTGTCTCTACTGGCCTACTAAGAGTATGGCCAAGAATATTTTGTAAAATTTCAGCTGATTTTGGCCGATTTGCAGCTTTCCACAATGTGTTACATTTTTTTATTGTTTGGTCATGCATTTTCGACAGCTCCGTTTCCTGATTTTCTAGTATTTTATTAGCGTCTGTGGCACAAAGACTCAAAGTATGTGAAGCGCATCTTAGATGTAACGGCAGACGAGTCTCTAAATGGCTTATCGTTGGAGAAAGGTCGTTAAGATACGTTAATTCGTCGTCTGTACTATCAGTATCAGAGTCTTCATCACAAGAATCAATAGTGTTTTGCTCGTTTAAAACATTGATGCGATGCACACCGAAACTTTTAAAAGCTTTTACAAAATTGCTGCCGTTGTCTGTAACACAAGCCACAACATTTGTGCTAGTTAACCCATACTTTTTATGAATGTCTTGCAACAATTCGTATATTTTGTCATAACTATGTGTGCCTTTAAAGCGTTGGCATGCTAAAGCTCTTGAGACACGCTTTAAATTATGGGAATCAATCCAGTGTACTGTTACACCTAAAAAGCTTCTTCGACGTCCAGACCAAATATCAACTGTCGTACAAACGTGTTTCACTTGATTTAGTTCTTGTTTCACTAAAGTAGTTTCTTCATCAAAGAATTCCGTAATCATTCTGCCAAGTGTCCGCCGGCTCATGATTCTTAGATTATTCGCACCTGTATTTAAGCGACGTAAAATTTGTCGGAAGTAAGAGTCTTCGGTACACTTTAGAGATATCATTGAGTTGACGAAATATTTAACAATATCTCGATCGAATTCAGCTTGAGAATATGAGGGTACATTTGACGACCTTCGTCGTGGTGATAGTTCGTTTGACGAACTGGAAGTACGAACATTTTTTGATCTCTTACTCTTTATATATTCTTGGTATTCTTGTATAGTTTCTTGACCATGTTTACGTTTCAAATGTGTTTTGAAATTGGAAGTACACGATCTCGAGCCTTTTATTTGTACTTTATTAGGCAGACATTTCTTGCAAATGGCGACTATTTTATCAGTTCCTGATGTATCAGGAAGTAACTCAAAGAATTTACCGTCAAGTATAGTAGGTTGCAATGCAGACATATTGCTTGTCGATGGTAATGTAGATTGACCTGCAGACACAGATTCGTCATCTTCTAAAAGTAGTCTTGCACTTTCATACATAGTACGTAAAACAAAAGTTTTTGCACTAATCACCAAAGCACAAAAAATGTTACGTGTTTACAATGCAAAAGATAAGGAATAACTGAAGAGGGCGGAGCGCGGGGCGGGACGCGGGGTAACTAGGAGCAGCGGCGGCGCACGAGCACAATGCATAGAACCCACCGCTACCCGCACATTATCCTTAGTAGGATAGGTGTGCCATAAAAAAAATAGCTTGACAAAAAAATTTAAATAATTCAAAAAACACACACACCAATTTTCGTGCAGATCGGAGTAAAATTGCGTAGGCAGGAACAAACAAACAGACAGACAAAAGCAAAATCGTTCAGTCCTGAAATGGAGATTCTTGTTCGCTTCGCTCACTCGGTCAATTATAATATAATTAAATACTATGTAATTAGGTTACCTTGTAATCAAATTATTTTGTAATTAAATATATTGTAATTAATTTCATAGCATATCTAAAGTAATCTAATTACAATGTAATTAAATAATATGTAATTGAATTACATTTTAATTGAATTATTATGCAATTCAATTATTAATTGGATTACATAAGTAACTAGTTACGCCCATCACTGATATGAGCTATGTTGATGATGGTGATGATAACACTTTCAAAATTCACCATATTCATTTACTCTAATTTTATAATTTTTTTAAGCTAAGACCAAACCAAATTTATGTAAAAGCAAAAAAAAAAAAACATTGATTATAAAATATATAAAACCTTATGTACTATTTGATGGAAGAAGAGTACATATTGCTTCCAACACAAGTAATTAAAATAAGAGTAGGAGAATGATGATTTATTGTATCCTCCAAATAGTGACAGAGTAATCATGATCATCATTCAGTCTTATCTTAATTACTTGGAATTGACTCTATATGTAATCATACATATTGCAAAAGTTATTGCCAATAGTTTTATGACTGGCCGTCTGCCTGACATCAAATCTCCTTGTGTATGTAATTGTTGACCAAACGCCGTCAGGTGGAGTTGGCCCTGGTCGATTTAAAGCTCTTAGTCGTCATTTTTGACATTCGCGAGCAAAGTAAGGCTTGATAGTATTCGTAACCGCTACCACACAGCAAATATAGTAACAGAGTAAGAATGCAATTCTCCCTTTCTTGTTCCTGGCTGTCGTAAAAGACGATTAGGGAGGATATGATATGTAGATAACATTGATATAATCTTCATAATACAATCTAAATAATAGTGGTAGGACCACGATGTTGACAGTTCTCTGTCTACAGCCGCGGGCCGGTCCGTCCGGGGTAGTACCACACTCTCGTAGAAGATCGACGTCTGAGTAATGGCAATGTGCTATTGCGGTGAGCGAGAGAGCCGGAAGCCCAACTGGGGTGGGTTTGAGGTTTATATTGGTAGGCAGCAGCCTTGATATTGCAAATGTCCATGGGCGGCAGTGACACTTACCATCAGGTATGCTGTCGGCTCGTTTGCTACAATAAGCTATAAAAGAAGACATATAGATGATGACTGGGTTAAGAATACAATGTTACCACACTCGCCACTCCTTCGGCTAAGAGATCAACCAAGAGAATGGCCAGTGGCACAATCCTACACTGTTAAAAATTTCTGCAATATTAAAAATTTCTGCATTATTTTACAAAAAACGGAAGTTTTTACGCACAACAAGAAAGTAATACTATAATTCCGTTTTGTAAATTTACTATACAATACGTGTGGGGTTATAACAAAAAGATTTTAAAATTACAACTCACTATAGTAAGTTTCTTTCATTCCTTCACATGTCTTGTAATTTTACTCGAATTGTATTATGTTTTGTATTAGTATACATTGATTTGGAATTCTGCTCTAATTTGTTTTGTAAAACAATTGTAATTTTACAAAAAAAAATTAATAGTGTAGAAAACATAGAACACTAATTGCGATCACCATTATTAGTGAGAGGTAAGTCCTCCTTTCAGCGTGGATAGGCAATGTAGATTACAAAGAATAAAAGAAAATTACTCACAAGGCTCCTTAACAGAATCAAGGTCTCCCTTAGGCGGTTTATACTCCACACATTGCAGTATACCTTTCACAATATTGAGGCACTGTATCGTGAACCTTTCATATACTAACGCCATGCCCTGCTCCGTGAAGCAGTAGAACAAGGCGAATTCTAACGAAGGTCTTATTAAGGGCACATAGGAAAATGGTTGGCAGCTCAACACCCCTAAAGCCACTTTAGTTAGGTGTATGATGAATTTTTCACACAACTCCAGTGGATATATTCCTCTACCCTTTAATAGTTTTCCTGCAATAAATATCAAAAAAAGAAATGAGTTTTCTGCCAGTTCTTTGTCGCCCATAACTGAACATAGACCACCACTAGAAAACGAGCCTTTTCGGTCTGGTATTTACATCATCTGGGGCTTGTGAAAAAACTATTTTTTTTTATAAGACAGACGAGTCCGAGCTCACTCCACACAGCCATCCCGGATCTTTATGGACAGAGTTTCCCATGCACGGAACCCCATAGCATTTTGCTGATTGTGATGTGCTGTTGGAACAACTTTCTGCAGCTTAATGTAAATCATATGTACAACCATGGGAGAGTTCATGGGGATCAGTGAATCGGGAGCTTTATTTCTCCAATGGTCCGGTTCTCTTATCCAAAGCGATGGCGACCTGAATCGTACGGTGAAGCACAGAATTGATGCTGGATGGATGAAATGGCGGCAGGTCACGGATACAACACGCGACCCCAAAGTACCTCTTAAATTAAAGTGCAAAATATATTAAAGCCTAATAAGACCTGCTGTATTGTATGGATCAGCATGTTGGGCGACAGTGACGGATGAGAGACGACTGCATGTAGCGGAGATGCGAATGTTCAGATGGATGTGTGGTGTGACGAGATTGAATAAAATAAGAAATGAACATATAAGAGGAAGTTTGAAAGTTGCGCCAGTGACGGAAAAGTTAAGGAGTGAAAGGTTGACATGGTATGGACATGTGATGAGACGGGATGAAAGTAATGTTGTGAGGAAAGTCTTAAATATGAATGTTGAAGGCTTTAGGGGTAAAGGAAAACCAAAGAAAAGATGGATAGACTGCGTGAGGCATGACATGGAAGGACAGGGAATGACTGCAGAGATGACGTCTGATAGGACTGTATGGAGGAGGATGACATATTGCGTCGACCCCAAGTAATTGGGATAAGAGCAAGAGGATGATGGTTGCCAGTTTGACGAGCAACGCCATTAACCAGTTTTGTTACGGATTATTACAATTTTTTTTTTACTGGCAATGAAATTGTACCACAACTCAGGATGATCATAAAAGTTATGGAAGTTTTCTAAAAAAAAATCATTGACACTAGTAAATTCCATCCATCAGCCCATAGACGTCTACTGTTGGACATAAGGCTTTCCACGAGAATACCACTCAGAACGGTCCTGCGCCACTTGTATCCAAGAGCTTCCTGCGACTCTTAAGATGTCGTCACCCCACACTAGGAAATTAGTGTAAGTAAAATATAAGAATACTCACTACATTCTAAACTGGTTTTAGCCCGATCGAATACAATATTCAAGAAGGCCATAGCATCTTCGCTCTCATGAGCCTTTTTGAGTCCAAATACTGTGAGCTTCCTTAACATTCTGAGGCATAGGAGAGCCTTCTCCAAGTTTTCGGTTATTAGTTCGGTAGAGGCGCCCTGTTGGATGTAGCGTAGAAACCTCTCTGTATTCTCGTGCCAGAGATTCAGGATCATGTTGTATATATGATTTGTTACATCCTGTGGAAAATATGTAATCGTCATCAAAAAAAAAAAAATTGATTGTATATAAATAAAATGTATTCTAGAATAAATCTTAACTAGCTGTCATCATCATCATCTTAGCTCATATATTGCCCACTGTTGGCCTCGAGCCTCCTTCATAATGGGAAGGAAATTGAGGTCAATTTTTATTTTACCTACTATACCGTGTTGGTATTGGATTTTGTTTCGAGTTTTCCTTCTCTTGCATAATGTTATATGCGTTTTTTATCCCATAGTCGTCTCGTACGATCACCCATGAGTAAGATGGTGAATTGTATTCTTACTCCGTCACCACACGGAAAACTAAACTAAACTAGCTTTTAATAAAGATATTTGTAAAATTATAAACAGTTCATATTATTGGGATGAAGACTAGTCTTTTGTAACAGTCTTTAACTAACACAAAGACAGTATTCTAATTGATATTTTGTACTTATTTGACAAGAAATACATTTTATTTTTATCATAATATAACAATCGTATAATAAAGTTTCCCTATGTGGAAAGAGATCAAGAATACAATTGTCGCCATACCTCACTTGCCTATGGGAGACATAAAAATTGGCTATAGGTCTCACCAGGAGAGTAGGCAACTCTCTCTTACAAAATAATAAAAACCTCACTGCAAGCACCAACTCGCCTGTCAACCGTGAGGATTTCGGCATTTTCTCATCATTTTTGCGGGAGGCCTATGTCCAACAGCGACCTAATGCACTTAGTATGAGTGTACAGATGATATATTGGTTATCATACCGACCTTCCGTGCCAGCTATAGCTTTGATTACTTTGTGGGATCCCCAAATTTTTGTTCTGAGTCTGGGTGTAATTCGGATTTATTAATTATACAGGGTGTAAGTGGACCGCTCCCGAAAACAAAGACAGGTGACCCTACTAGTCCTACTTGTAATGATAGGCTAGAAAAAAAAATTGTTTTTTCTAACGAATTTTAAGTTCTTTTTCACATTCCATCGTATTAGGACGGCGAAAGGCCAAACGATGACAGTATAAGTCCGCTTAAATCAGTACACTGATATTTAGATATAAAATGAAAATGGATGAAAATGCCATACGTGCCATGCTTGATAGGAGAATTTCTCTCTCTTTTTGGTGTTATAAATTTCCCAGGAATTTCTCAAAAGATTAACGACTTCTATGAAAAATTAAGGGATAATAACATTATAGTTTTAATTAGTCACCAGAAGCTTGATTTGGATATTAGCTATAAATAAGGACCCAAAACGACTTCCTGTGTGTGATGCCCTTAATAAACCACAAGATTTTTAGTCTATTTCTTTTTTTAAACTACTACCTTCACTGAGGCACTATTCCTTGTTATCATCATATCAGCTCATATACATCCAACCGCTGGGCACAAAAATTGAAGCGAAATTGACCTACTATGCCTTGCTGGTTAGACAGCTTGGTATAGGATTTTATTTCCAATTTATCTTCTCTAACACAGATGTTATATGAATATTATATTCCGTAGTCGTTTTTTCGGTGATGAAAAGTATTCTCACTCGACCATCATATGGGAAATCAAATCCTTGTATTGTGAGGGTATAAATTAACATGTAATCAATTTATACAAATTAGGGGCCGTTCAAGTATTACGTAACGCAATTTGGGGGAGGGGGGTCTTGTCAAATGTTACAATGCGTTACATAGCCGGGAGGGGGGACTCAAAAAACGCGTTACGTAGCATTGTTTTTTTATTAAATAAAAAACTAGGGAATTAAAATTTCCAAACACGTTTAAAAACGGTCACTTGGGTGTTACGTAACGTTCAGGGAGGGGGAAGGGGTGTACAGACATAAGTTACGGCGCGTTACATGTGGGGGAGGGAGGATCAAAAATCTTCAAAAATTGCGTTACGTAATACTTGAACGCGCCCTTATACTCAGATTTAGAATAACAATATGTGGATAGCATAAATTATTCTACAGTGTGGTAATTGAACTCGCGACAGTACGGTATATCGATATCTTAACCACAACGCTATCAACGCAATCAAATGCCAGCTAGCCGAACGGGCTAAGGAATTCGCGTCAGAGATCGAGCACGACTCACGCCACCTGTCTGTCCCTTTCGACGTTTTACTCAGCTTCATAGCAATATTAAGTAGTATTCGTAACTACTATAACGACATAATGCATATCTTTTTATTTATTTTTTTATAGGCAAGACTCCGATTTCCGTGTGATGACGGAGTAACAATACTACTATTCACCACCCCATATCTTACCCGTCGGTGATCGTACGAGACGACTAAGTGATATAAAACGCATATAAAGTCTATGCGAGAGAAGTAAAACTCGAAACAAAACCCTATACCAACACGTCTGACCAGCACGGTATAGTAGGTTAATTTCCCTCCCATTACGGAGGTGGCCCGAGCCCAACAGTGGGACATTTACGGGCTGTGATGATGATGATGATGATGAAGACCCCGCGTAAATAATTGGTTCTTATTTCATAGTGGACATGCAATTAACGGATACAAATCGTGTCAATACTCAATACAATCCTTTGTAGATAGCTCAAAGAAGGGTCCTATGTAGAACCGGCACTAAGCACAAGCAGTTAGTTACATACATACATAGCTTCACGCCTGTTTCCCAGAGGGGTAGGCAGAGACTACGGATTGCCACAAACCACGATCCTGGCATACTTCCATCGCTTCATTCACACTCATAATAGTCTTCATACATACTCTACGATTACGCATACTCTTAATATGACCTCTAGTCAATACATCGCTAATAGTTATTCACTTAAACGACTCCACCACCTCAGCTATTTAAGTCTCATTGTCGGGCTCAGGCCTCCTTTGACCTTCCCCTGTGAGATGAAAATTGACCTAATATACCACGCTGGTTAGACAGATTGGTATAGAGATCCATTCCACTCCAACATATGTGCAGTCGAAATGCAAAATCATATTACCTGGAATGTCCGGCGATTCCCAACGAGCCTTTTGGACGCCAGTGCTTTGACGACATGATGGAAGATCAGCAAAGCTCTATGCTGTACCACTGGTTGTGGATCATTTACAGCACTAATCAGATATGGTATTAGATTTGACCAGTACACCGGAGCATCAAACCTGATAACATAAAGAAATATTTGTATACCTACTGCTGAACCTATTATACTATTCTGTCATCATTCTCTTATTCTTATCCCAATTACTTGGGGTCGATACAATATGTACTCTTCTTTCATAGTACATATTGTAAAAGTTACTGGCAATTGTTTTATGACCGGCCGCCTGCCAGACGTCAACCCTCCTTGGGAATGTAATTGTTGAGCAAACAGCATCAGATGGAGTTGGCTCAGATCGTTATAAGGCCCTTAGTCGTCTTTTACGACATCCATGAGCAAAGTAAGAGTTGGTAGTATTCGTAGCCGCTACCACACAGCAATACACTATTCTGTATAAATCAAAAAATAAATAAATATGGAATGCCTTGAAATCTATCGCAGCGCCGCCTACCGAATCTAATTGTTGAACACACACGAAAAAATCAACTTAATCGGGACCGATTTACTTTATTTTTTTTAACAGCTGGACAGCTGTTTGGGATAGTTCAGTCACAGGCACACATACAGAAGAAAGATCACTTATGATAGATAAACTACCTGCAAAGCGGAGGCGATAGTATATCCCTCCTGGAGATGTCAACGAAAAGTGAACGAAACATTGATTACACGCGTGAGTAGTAATTGTAATACTTCTTAGCGCTTTAATGCCATACGGCATTGTGATAAATCATTGTATGTATTTTAAATTTCAAACCAGCTCACCTAGCAATCTTAGAGATCAAAACAGCAACTTGCGTAGCAATCTGTGAAACAGGTTCGGTGAGAATATTCCTGGTGATGAGGCCTTCTTTTAATTTCAATCTCTCCTCGTCGCTGATCGCGTGAGGAGCGTTACGCCTCCAGTAGCGGTCCACACCGTTTTTGAAACACATAACTGCCAGCCATCGCACGTTCACATCAATTGAATGATTTGAAAGTATATCCTAAAACAAATAGAATATTATTGACATGACGGACAGGTCTTTGACAGCAATGGTGACCTGGATCGTGCTGTGATGCACAGGATTGATGTGGGATACGTGTAATAGCGGCAGATCACGGGTACAATATGCGACTCCTACTCTCCTCCTACCCTACCCCTAAAATTTAAAAGTACAATCTATGAAAATTTAATAAGTCCTTCTATATTGTATGGATAAGCATGTTGGGCTACAAAAGTGATGGATGAAAGACGACTGCATGTAGCACAGATGCGAATGTTGAGATGGATGTGAGGCATGACGAGGATGGATGCACGGATTGATGAGAACGGATAAAATAAGTTATGTAGATACGTATAAGAGAAAGTTTGAAAGTTGCGCCAGTAACGAAAAACTGAAAAAGGTGAACGGCCAGCGTGGTATGGAGATGTGATGAGGCTGGAGGAACGTAATATTGCGAGGAAAGTTTTATGTTTGAATGTTGGACGCCCCTAAGGGAATACCAAAGAAAAAGCGGATGGATTGCGTAAATCATGATATAGATAGAAAAGGGGTGAATGTAGAGATGACATCTGATAAGGTTGCATGAAATAAAAGGACATTATTGCGTCGACCTCTAGTAATGAGGATCAGAGCAGGGTGATGATGACCGATCAGACAGATCATTGAAATGACAGACAGATCATGACAGTATCACTAAAACAGCTATGATGATATGTGTTTAAAGTAGAGATGAAACGGATATCTGGTAATTATCCGGTATCCGGCTTATCCGGCCATGTTTTCTATATCCTGCCGGATACCGGATAGTAATTCAGTATCCGGCCGGATTTCGGATGGTAAAATTTTAAAAAATCTCATGGTTATACAAAAAGCAAATAATACCACACCCCGAGAAATTTGAACCTGACACAATAAACATACCGCGTACTTATTATCGTCACTGTTTAAATCAAATAAAGTCAAATTGGCGATCGTTTTTTAATGATGACATTTCTTTTCAATTCAAACATAAAACCACAACGACACGCATAAACAAAAACAAACTGACACGCTCGAACACTCGAACGCCCCCGAGTCGTCGCGATCTCCGCTCACGTGCGACAACACCCAAACGCGTACGAATATTTCCGAAACGGCCGAATATCCGGTGGCTGAATATCCAACGTTCCGGCCTCGCAGCTTGCCGAATATTCGGTATCCGGTATCCAGCCAAACCACTATCCGTTTCATCTCTAGTTTAAAGGCATTAAAGTTTTAGTTTCATTCCTCATGGTAGGGATTATTTCGGAGTACCATGCTCAGTTCTAAACTTTGTGATAACTAATGAAGATGCCATCCATTCCTTAATGAGCAACGTCCACTGTCGGACACAGGGCATACCCACGAGAATGCCGCTCAGAATGTTTCTGTACCACCTGTATCTAACAGACCCCTGCAACTTTAAAGATGGCGCACGTCCTGGTGGTGTTTGTCCTATACTACGTCTGATACGTAATCGCCCCGCGAGAAGTAAAGTTTTTGATTACACCAGTTCTTCTTTAGATTTCTATATTCTGGCTTTTTTTTAAATCCAGACCATAATCTTTTCTATAGCATGTTAAAGGATTTTGAGACTTGTTATGGTCTAAACGGCCGGTATTTATAAAGTTTTAAAGTTTTTAAAGAACCACAATTATTTTTTGTCAACGATAATTTGTGCCTAATCCTCATTAATCAATTCAGAACCATTTTTATGTTTTCTTTATAAAATATTTTTTGCGTATAGAACTAAAGAGCCGCAACTTCACATCCAAAGAGCCGCATGAGGCTCGCGAACCGCAGCTGGTCTAGACATTTTGAGATCATGTTTCAACACCATAAGTCATAGCTATAAACACAAAATGATCATAAACCTTATATTTCAGATAAAATAAGAGTTGGATCAGAGAATTCGCATCATAATCACAGCCCATAAATGTCCCACTCTTGAGCTCGGGCCTTCTCCGTTATGGGAGAGAAATTAACCTACTATACCGCGCTGGTCAGACGTGTTGGTATAGGGTTTTGTTTAGAGTTTTCCTTCTCTCGCATAGATATTATATGCGTTTTATATCCCTTAGTCGTCACGTACGATCACCCATGGGTTAAGATATGGGGTGGTGAATAGTATTCTTACTCCATCACCACACGGATACGAGAATTTGCATAAGTCACTTGAATTGTTAAGAATATCCTAGCAGAAACATAAAATAAAGATGGAGTGCGATTATTTACAGAAGAGTCAGGGAATCTAATATCTGTAAAAATCATTAGTTCAGCTAATTAACATGATATAACTGATGGTTTACTGAAACTATTAATCATAGAAAGTACTGCCTCTACATTGGTTACTTCAAAAAAAAAGCTACATACCAAGAGAACAGAATAGAAACCAGGTTCTATTTCCCATTCTTGAAGTTTCTTTTCTGCTGGCTTTAACACTTCCGTATCCTGGCTGGTGGCACGATTCAAAGTGTCCAACACCAAGGCGTAGATGTTTGGATCCATGGTTGGCGATTATCTGAAAGGAAAAAGCTTTTATAATGGATTCTTTTATTACAGTTGTAATACATCTATGTTGTTTCTCTTTCCAATATATTTACATCCTCTTATTAGGTATATATCTTCCATGTGGTGACGGAGTAAGAATACAATTCACCACCCCCTATCTTACCTGTGGGTGATCGTACGAAACGACTAAGGGATATAAAACGCATATAACAACTATGCAAGAGATGGAAAAGTCGAAACCAAATTCTATACCAACACGTCTGACCAACATGGGATAGTAAGTCAATTGCCTTCCCATTATGAAGGAGGCTCGAGCCCAACAGTGGGATGTGTATGAGCTGAAATGAATGAATTAGGAAAATTAAAATAGGTATAAGGCCCTCCTTTACTAGAGGATGAATGTCCTATTATAATATGCTAGCACAATAATATATAGCTAATATTACAAAAGATGCTAATGATATTCCTAGGAAAACAAAACTTGATGGCATAATTTGTTAGTCGTGACATATATCATGGCATGAAATATCTATATAATATTCTGTATATTGATAATACAGTGTAAACTCTTTATAACGAATTTCAAGGGACCGAGCATTTTATTTCGTAATAAAGAGATTTCGTTATAAAGAGGGACGAGAAAAATTACAATAATTTCTGATTTTATTACTATCAATAGTTTTATTCTCTATTGGAATGGCTGTTGCGTTACAAAGAGTGAATTAATATATGACTTTTGTGGTAAACCAATGAAATTGAACTGATTTATAACTTATAGAAAGTTTTTCTTTATAACGAACGACGTTATAGAGTTTACACTGATTTAATTGCACAATAGGCATGTATGGTATATATAATATATTAAGGTGCACACCAAATTCAGAGCATATCAGTCTCAATTCATTGTCCATTTGGTGTTTATAGGGTAGGTTGATAGGATATAAGGATATGCACCGGTACATAGCAATAAAAACATGATAATCTGGCATAACTATGTATATACTTGACTTTGTATCCACAGATGGCATAGTGGTTAAGATACCAGCCTTCGGTGCAAGCACTGTGGGTTCAATTCCTATGCAGGACAATATTTTGTGCAATTCACAAACTGTTTTTCTGAGAGTAATTTGTCTGTGTTAATTATGTTTGTAAAGTCCCCATACAAGGATTATTTCCCTAGTGAAGGGTGGTGTTTTAAAGAATAAAATCATACTGTCCCTAAAGAAAACCACTGTTTCTCTCAAACTGAAAACGACTATTCAAATTTGATTGAAATTGTTTAAACAGTCTCAAGATTAAAATGTACAAATATTTGTGACATGGTTTTTATAAAATATGATAACATTTCAGGTTATATTGGTGTTAAATTCTTATGACACTACCATAATAAAAAGTACTAAAAAAAAATTTCTTTTGGAAAAAAAATAAACTAAAATTAAAACTTGTACATTTATGCTGCAAAATCTTTTTGGAGTTCTTATTGGAAAACGTAACTACAGCGATGACGTCTTATAAAACTGTATTGAAGAAGAGGATATATTGTGTTGACACCAAGTAATTGATGGAGAAGAGGGAGATGATTATAATCATGATTATTTGAAAAGGTTGCCAACTTTAATAACATGTTTTTAAGACAGACCATCTTAAAAATTGCATATTCATAAAAATGCATCTTCCATAAAGCAAAGCCGCTTGATATGGCTAACCTTATTTTTATAAACAATAATGTTTGTGTTAATTTCTTATATATTTGCCCATGGTCAACTGTTTGTCTAGTTATAATTAACAAAACTATAAAGGTTTTTATGAAAAAGTGGGTTTTCTTTAGAGATTTAGGAATTTATAAATACCCGATTACGAAACGAAAAATGATGTCACAAGCAGGGTTCGAACCCCCACCTATTGGGAATCCGGCCCAATCGTGTAATCGGATATTTATAAATAATTAAGGATATTAAATGCTAAAAATTTCAGTAATTTGAATAACAAGGTTGTGTCATCGTTTAATACAATTCTAACTGTAAAGTTTGAAGTATTAAGCCTATACAATGTGTAAACATTGTCCGGTAGATGGCATACGTCACCTTGAAGACGTAAGATATAATATGAAGCGAAATTTGCATGTCCCATACCCGTGAAAGTGTGAATGTCATCTTTTCTATTTTGCAGCATAGGTAATACTGAAAATAATACTGCAAAATGGCAAAAGGCACACTTGTATGTATGGTCAGTCATAAAAAAAATCTATACTTATATAATTACTTTATACTTAAATTTCTTATAATCAGCATGACTTTTGAGAGGAACCTGGCACCCATAATACAAGTATAATCTTAGTTTGGGAGCCAGAAATTTAAATACAAGAAGACCTTAGAATTTAAATGAAAACTCAATTTGTGTAAAATATTATACATTATTTTTTGGGATATAAATTTATTATTATTATTATTATAAAACATTGATCCAAGACATATATAAACCATATTTAATGCTTGAGTCATTTATTATTTTTATTTAGTTTATCTTATAAGAAGATATTAAAAGTAGAGATAATATCAGATATATCTTTATACTTTGAAATACTTTAGATGTTAACATGTTAATTTTAATCACTAAAATCTGAAGTTATATAGCAAAGTTAACCATTGATTAACCCAGAAGCATGTTTCAGAATAGTTATGTTATAAAGCATGTAATTAACATCAGTTAACGCTACAGCACATTTAACTTACTAATGAAGGATTCTTCTTGAATATAACAGCGTGTATCAGTAAATCTAGTATGCTTAAATCAAATAACTACGATCATTGATTGCTAATAACTGAATACCTTCAAAAGTTTCATTTTTAATTCATTTTAAAACTTAGCATTATGTTACTGCGTTACATTGACGTTATTGCCATATATAACATGCATATAAAAAGGAAACATAAAAAAATAAATCAAACAGGCTTACTTATCACCCTGAAACGGCAAAGGGCAAAACATAACCTAAGCCATTTTACTTACAACACCTATTTTATAAGGAATTATAATAATTTGCACTTCATATAACTTTAAATTAAGAAGATTGAAAATTTAACAACTAAACAGAACGATCCAACAGTTTTAATATGCAAATCATGCCGAATACCGATTGCAAAAATGACCACGAACAAAATTCCGATTTTCAATAACGCGAATTGTCATTTCGCTGTCACTGTCATCAAACCGTTCGTTAAATTTCGTTCTAAAATGCGCATTGAAATATTTACGAAAAAAAATCTTTATGTGTCCCACTTATATTGTGAAATCATATTAAATTATTTAGTACATTATGTACAGGGAATATAGTAGAAGCTTCTTATTAAGATAAATATTAAATATAAAGTATAATCATTTTCTTAATAGACTACTAGGACAAGTTATCTCGCTAGACTTATGTTTATTTTTATCAATTATAAGCAGAGAATGCAAAAATATTTGTTATATAACGTCAACTCAACAAAATACTAATGATAATCACTTTGGGAAAGACTATCTTCTGTCATCATTGTTATCTTCAACATATCGAGGTTATCAGGTTGCCGATAATGTTTATGATATAATTTTAATTTACTTCATGTATCAAATTAAATTATAAGAATATAACGTAGATATCTACAGTCCATCTGTTTTGAAAAATATTTTTACAATGCCATGGGTAAACTGCACAATTAACTTAAACAGTGATTCCACTGGAAGCTTTTATACTGGTGATATTGTAACAGGCTTCGTTGTATTAGAATTGGAAAAGGACCAAAGGATTAAACGTAGGTAACATTTTCTTTTTAAGTTTGCTATGGAATAATTTTTATTTAACCTGTTTTATTTTATTTGTTTAGTTTTAGGGACTCATAATCCTTTACCTCCGGAGGAATAGAGAAACACCTGCATTTCTCCCTCTTTAGAACCAATATACACCCCACTGTTGAAAGCGAATCTGTTCCGCAGTAGGTGGTAATAATTGTAGTATAATATACAAGATCAATTTTATAGATTAGCCCTGTGATGACGCTGTAAGAATACAATTTACCATCCTCTTTCTCGATCGGAGGTTTTGTGAAAGGTTTTTAAAAAATCTACTCAGATATACTTAATATTTAAATAACACCCGTGCAAGAGAAGGAAAATCCGAACTAAAACCGAATATCAACCCATCTGATCAGCGTGGTATAATAGATCACTTTTCCTCCTATCGTGGCGGAGGATTAAGCTCGGGAGTGGAATGTAGGTATATGAGCTGATATGATTATTGCGCTGACATACATATGGCTTACAGAGTCAGCTGACGGGTTGGAAGAGTTTTGTTTCGAGTTTATCTTGTTATTTCTTCTTCTCAGTGATCTTACATATTTACCTTAGTCTTCTGTGATAAAATCAGGAGCTAGTAAATAGTTACGTATTGTATTGATAAGTAGGTATTCCCATAAAAATGTAAAAAAAAAACGTTCCCAGATCCATCCATCCTGTTTCATCCGTCTCCATACTAAGGATATAAACCCAATATTGTGAAGGGCTTTACAAACATAATTAACAGATACAAATTCCACCCAAGCTCAGAACAACAATCTGCGGATCGCACAAGGTATTGTCTTGCTTAGGAAACGAACCCACGACACTAGTATGGTAGGTGCGTATCTTAACTATTACGCTATTTGTGCGATTGAATTATATAAGAATCCCAGGTTGAAGATAAGGGAAGCTTAAGTTGATGAAGCCCGAAGAGGCATCCCGCTCAGAAAAGCGTTTATGTGATAAAGAAAATAACCATAGCCTTCCAAAACCACTACACTCTAAATGACGGCTCTTGAAAATTTTTACTTATCATGCAAAAAGCATTTTTTTGTGACAGGCTATAGACCGGTCACACTCCGGCCAAACCGTCTGGGGCATCTAAAGAAGCAGTATGTAATCCCACAACTTACCTTATTACGCCTCTTTATAGCCATTTGGGTCATTACTGTTACTCAAAATTTGTCTTCAGTGGCCAACTCGACCCTAAAAAATAACCCGCACGGTTATTTTTTCGAGCAACAAGGATTCCTCGAGCCAAACTATTAAACTCCGTCTTTTATTTTTTGTAACATTTATGCTTATTAAAAAACAACGAGCCCTAAATGCGAGTTAAGATATAAAACAATTTAAATCGCAATGATCATCAATTTTATATTCTACATATATCGCGGTAAGGGTACACTTAATTTTTTTAAATTTTATTTGGCATCAATTAATGTCGAATAAATTAAGTAACATCCATATTTATGTGTTATTTATGTTAACTATGATGAATGGGGCATTGTACGCTTTTATGAAGAGTAGGAATGTGTCTAAAAAGGCACGCCTAGCTGTACATAGGGGAGTATTAGTGCCCACTCTCATGTATGGTAGTGAAAGTTGGATTTGGCAGGGAAGACATGAAAGTAGAATAAATGCTGTAGAGATGAGAGCTCTTCGTAGTATGTGTGGTGTAAGTCTGAAAGATAGAATTAGGAATAGTGTTATAAGACAGCGCTGTGGTGTGAATGAAGAAGTAGCGGCAAAGATAAAAAAGGGAATGCTGAGGTGGTTTGGCCACGTGGAAAGAATGAGAGAAGAAAGGTTGACTAAGCAAGTATACAAAGCGAGTATGAGTGGGACGTTTACAAGGGGAAGACCACGTCGTACCTTTCTGGATCAAATTGAAGATGTATTGGCAAAAGGTCAGGTTAAGAGTACGCGTAACCGTAGAGCATGCATGAAGACTGTGATGAGTGTGAATGAAGCGATGGAGGTATGTCAGGATCGTGGTTTGTGGCAATCCGTAGTCTCTGCCTACCCCTCTGGGAAACAGGCGTGAGGCTATGTATGTATTTATGTTAACTTAAGTGTTACTTTGTATTAGGGAGTCGTTATTTAAAACAAGCATTACTTTATTTAAAGCTATTAATACCTTTTTTTCACATCATCATCATCTTTCTCCTACTCTTATACCAATTACTTGGGGTCGATACAATATGTACTCTTCTTTCATAGTACCTATATATTGTAACAGTTATTGACAATCGTTTTATGACCGGCCGGCCAGACGTTAACTCTCCTTGGGAATGTAATTGTTGACCGAACGGCATCAGATGTAATTGGCTCAGGTCGTTATAAGGCTCTTAGTCGTCTTTTACGACATCTACAAGCAAAGTAAGGTTTGGTAGTATTCGTAGCTGCTACCACACAGCACACTTTTTTTTACAATTATAAAGTTATGTTTTTAACTATAGAAAACCGTTATTGTTCCAGGAATAGATTTCAGTGTTGTGGGAATATGTAAGGCCTCGTGGACGAGATCAGCGCCAACATTACCTTATATTAAAATTTACTCGGAGAAAAAACAAATTTTAAGTGTTAAAATAAATGACATATTTAAGGAAGTTTCACGGGGTAACGTAAATCTAAATATAATTTAAAATACATGAATTGTTATAATTTATTGAATATTTGGTATTTAACTAAATTACAGTAAAATGATATTTGTTGTTCTCAATTATTGTGGTTATTTTGTGGTAAAATGACGCAACTAAATAACGAAACTGTTGATAATCTATACCTATAGATATTTTGTAATTTTCAGATAAAATAATACCGGCCGGCGTGCATCGGTATCCATTCCATTTCGCTTTACCGAACGACTTACCATCTACTTTTGAAAGTTCATTAGCTAAAACCCAATATTATATCAAAATAAAAAGTAAACCGGCATATAAACTTCGAAAAATAGAATATTTTCGGGTTTTAGGCAACATCAATGTAAATCACGTAGAAGACATGCTAGTATGTTGTCTTTAGCACAAATATTGAATTATTTAATTTCGCGCCAAATATTAATAAAATAATTTTATCCACAGATGCCTTGCTTTCAAGAAGTTTACAAAAAAACTAGTGACGTCAGAAATTTTAGTGTTTCTGTGAAAACGTACAGAGCGTTCGCTCCTAAACAAACAGTACCTTTTGAAATAACTATTAATAACGAAAAGAAACTAAAAATTTACAAAATAAATATAAGTTTAATACAGGTAAATAATATTTTTTTAATCTTTAATGATAATTTTTTTGTTTTGCAACTCATAGGTGTAATTTTTACACGTCTTTGTCCCCGTAAATGTAAGCAGACACAAAAGTTCATCATCATTTCGTGATATAGTTTTTAATTCTTCTTAAATGGGGTAATAATTTATTGAGAATTTGTTCTAAATAATCTATAAGAAACCCTTTAACATATTCTGCTTTATCCAGGAACTTAGGATTTAACTACTAGTAGTAGCATTTTTATGCCACTTTCCTAAAAGGCAGTAAATACGTACTTATGATTATCTATGAAATATGGTATAATTAAAAAATAACTTCCAGATGCTATGGTGGCTTTATGGGAGTTATTCTTGATCCATATCATATATTGTACATAGATATTAATATCATGTGTCACCGTATGGTTTTTTTATTTGTATTTAAGATGTAAATGACAATTAACTCATATATGTATTAGAATCCATTACGTTAAACTGGATTTCCAGTATTGACTGACTCTGAGAGTGGATAGGTATGTCGAAGGGCAACACGCCGGGTGGGCTTATTGTCAAATTGGCGGTAGGTACTGTGGTACAACAGGGAGACACACGGCAGGTATAGCACTTCCTTAAAATCACGACTTTTTGATTCTTCGAGATTTCAAAATATGTTTTTTTTAACCTTATACAAGGTGGAGACGACCATACGACAATAATTTTAATCTAGTGTATCTGATGACTTGCCCAGCCTGTATACAAACTTTGAATACAATATGTCGTATAGTTTAGCCGCAGCACATTACTTTGTATTATTAACAATTTCCACACTCTGTATAAAAATTAAAATTATTCGCCTATCAATGAGCTCCCGCGCCGCATCGGTATAAACTAATATGAAACTAGTACCTACATATGAACTTAAAAAAAGGAATTGTACGATCTTTCGACAAGTTAAAATATATCGCCGTCAATGGCGACCTGTTAACAAGAGTTCGAAATAATATTTTCAGACGATATAATTTGTGCGTTCGGGTCCATGGCGCACATATCGAAAATTTCAAAGTTTAACGACTAAGTGAATTATTAAAGTTATCGTGATTATTTTAATAAAATAATCGAGTGAGAATGAATAGCGCCCAAACATTAAGTGTATGTATTTACCTACGTTTCGAAGTTGTAACATATGATACCACAAGGTCACTCGCCACTTGCCGACCACAGGTTAGTGAACTAATATTTACAAACGGTGTTCTATTTTGTTTCAATATTTATGATAAAAAGTTTGTTTGAAAAAATTGTTTTTTAAATATGCATGCGAGGACTTTTTAATAGTTTCAAAATACTCCTATACACTAGTATTGACGGTGTTTTCATTTATTGTCGTATTGACGTCTCCACTCTGTATATAGTCTATATTTTCCGTGTGGTGATAGATTAAGAATACACTTTAGCACCCCCTAACTTACCCGCGGGTATTCGTAAAAGGCCACTAAGGGATATAGAACGCATATAACATTTATACAAGAGATGGAAAACTGGATTTTTTTCTACTTAATATTACAACAGAACAGTTAGAGCAGTGCTGTAGATTCGAACATGTGGCCTTTTTTTCGCAGACTATGGTATAGTCATATCCCGCCCACCCTGTTACATAAACCTAACCATGCAAGCGCGCCACCGATCCTTGTCGTCGATGCTCCGCTCGGCGGATTACCCTTTCAAGGGCAACTAGTAGCTTCTTGGCAGATATAGATAATATATTTAAATGGTAGGTATACAAGGTTTTAATTCTTTTTTCAGAAATTACGTTATAATGTATCATCAGGATATGCAGATAAAGAAAAAAAGATATGCCACGTGGAACATAAGAATTTCTCATATAACATTGCCGAACTATGTTTTGTTCATATGGAAATACCGCATATAGTACCTTCTAGTTTACAAGTAACGGATCCAATGATAGAAATTTCATATATCTTTCGAGTAAGTATCTTGTGGATACACTTATCTTTTTGAAGTAAAACTTCTAATACGACTTCCAACAAGGTTGCGTTAAACGTTTAACTCATTGGCACTCGAACGCATGGGCGGAGTATACCTGTCACATGTCAGCACGAGCGTTAGCAACTAGTAGCGTCCAATATTCCAACGCAAGAAGGAGAGAGAAAAAAAGATACACAAAGGTAGAAAGTAGGAGAAAGAAAGAGAGTGAGTCGGTAGATCCCAAGCACATGCGTGTGGTATTCTTGCTATGCAGCGAAGTAAACAGTGTGAGCGTCGTGAAATTAGCTGAAATACGTACTTGTTGTTCTATTTTAATTTATAATATTCATTATTTTCATAGGTTTAGGTTTTCACTTCTGTCGGCAGTCCTCATGACTGCTTTGTGTTTTTTTTAAGACGGCACTGAGGAGTAAATCTTTCTGTTGTGGGCAACTTCATAAATATATAAGTACTATAGGACTCTTTTTACACCCAGATTTAGAACAATTATTTGTAAATAGCACGAAGAATTGTCTTACCACGGTATCGAGCCCATGACTCTCTACGAAAGAGGTCAATATTTAGACCAGTCAACCATATTTTGTTCTTTTTTTGACTGCATAGATTTTTTTTTATTAAAATCACCACCCTGCACTAAGGAAATAATCCTTGTATTGCGGGGGACTTTTAAACATACAATTATAGGACACAAATTACACCTAGACTTTGGGCAACAGTTTGTGGATCACTCAAAGTATTGTCCTACGTGGGAATCAAACCCACGACACTAACAATGAAGCTCTGTATCTTAATCACTACGCCATCTGTGCAATCAAATTCATTTCATTCATTCGTTCATCTTGGTGAATCCAATTCTTTGTATTGTTTTCCCTAAAAGAAGATATGCAGGCCACGCAGGGAAAGAAATCCCTCAGCCTTTTATCCAATAATGGACGTAAGCCTCCCCCACAAATGAAGAAATAGTGTGGTGATCTCCATGCTTGTCAGATGGATTAGCGATCGCAGTGAGATATCATATATTTCCCAGAAGGGAGCTATTGCCCACTCTCCTGGTGAGACACTTAGTCTATTTTTACTACTCCCACTGGCAAGTAAGTGGTAATAATTATCTTCTTATCCCGTCGATATAAGTTATAAGGAATTAATGATGTTGGTTTATTGATCAATGAATTAATTAGCTCGTATGAATCTCATACCTTCATTAATGCAGTCTCAATTAGGAATATGATGGTACTTGAACAACGATTTAATCAGCGTAAAGGTACCGACGACTGATGATGAGTGGAGAAAAGTGATTTATTGCCACTTTAAATATCTGTCTCTATCTTTCCGGGTGGTGACGGAATAAGAATACAATTCATCATCCCCTATCTCACCCGTGGGTGATCGTAAGAGACGATTAAGGGATATAAAACGCATATAACATCCATGCGAGAGCAGGTAAACTCGAAACAAAATCCTATACTAACACGTCTGACAAGCGTGGTATCAGTGCCGGATTAGCCACGTAGCAAGAGTAGCAAATGCTACGGGCCCCGAGATGTGGGGGGCCCTGCACTCCAACTGCGGCTCTCTGACCGTTAAAAAAAACTTCCAATTTAAAAGTGTACAAATATTTGCATCGCGTAGTGCTTAGGCTATTATGATTCCCTTTCAACTAAAAACTGAATTTCGATTTCACTGTACTCAGCAATATAATTTATTTTTTTATCTGAAATTAATCCTGTGGTTCATCATACATTAATATGGTATAAAAATATTTATATCTATTAGATAGGAGATGAATTAATTAACAGATTTGATAAATTTGTAAGTCTATCATATCAATTAACTAAATGTATGAAAGCATATCGTAAAATATTATTACCTATTGTTTTTGGAGAACCTATTACGACAGCTAAAAACTCTTACAACTGAAGAGATTTTGGAAAAAGCCTTAAGTATGGTCACTGACCCCTGAAGTCGCCCTTATCGCGCGTCGCTGAACAAGCTTCGCACGTAGGGCCTCTCCCTCACCGAAACACTTCAGCCTGACCTACTCCGTAGAGTGATTGAGGAGCTTTCTTCGCGGTAGCCAGAAACACGTCCCCGGTCATGGCTTCGCCAGATCAGAAGACAGTGTTCCGCCCGTGACGGAGCCGGAAGTGGGGGCGGCTGTGGTGAGGATTCGTTCCGCCACCATAGCTCGGAATACCCGTCCGGGTGTTGACGTTTCTCCTCGAGCACCTGAAATCACGCCTCAGGCTACTGTACAACGCCTGTTTGGCGACTGTACAACGCCCGTTTGGCGGCTGGACAGTTCCCTGAGTGCTGGAAGGAGGAGAGGTTGGGTCTCCTGCGAATGCCAGGACAGCCTCCGGATTCGCCGTCAGTCTACAGGCTCATAATGCTGCTGGACGATGTGGGAAGCTGCTGGAGCGTATCCTCGCTACTCGCATCGTCCGGCACCTGGGCGAGATGGAGCCCGATCTGTCGGACGCTCAATTTGGCTTTCGAAGGGGGCGTTCGACCATCGGGGCTCTGATGCACCGCGGAGGCTGTCGCCCGCGGAGGCTGTCATCCGCGGAGGAATGCTGTTGACGGTGTCTTTGGACATCGCCAACGCATTCAATAGTCTGCCATTCAGCTGCATCAGGTAGGCACTTCGCTATCACGGGGTGCCCTTGCACCTAAGGCGGCTGATGGCAGACTATTTGGAAGGGCGCAGTGCCCTCTGCGCGAGTCCCGCAGGGAACATTGTGCGGACGCCCATGATTTGCAGTGTTCCACAGGGGTCGGTTCTGGGGCCGACTCCGTGGGACATTGGTTACGACTGGGCGTTAAGAGGGAGTATAAGAGCTGGGTTTGATATGCTATGCTGACGACCAGATATGTGACTTAATATCTAAGATACAAGTATCGGAAATACAGATACAAGATACAAAATACGTATTTCCATGTTGTAGGTATTTAAGAAACTTTAAAAATTCATTTTGTATCTTGTGTCCTATCTATATACCTATACCTTTTGTTTGGTATTTAGTATTTTATAAATACTTTTTCTGACAAAATACTTTTAGTAATATGTTAGCAGACATATATAAAATTATTAGTCCAACATCTCATTTATATCACATTTTTTAACAAACTGTACTAGGTCTTTCATAGTTTTTAATGTCTTTCTTTTAAAATCCGCGAGCAACTCAAAACAAATAGTATCACCATACAGTTTTACGAGTCACGTGTTTCAAATGCAGTGTTGTTATTGGTCAATTTCATTTTAAAGAACTTTGAAAATAATTATAGTTATTTTAGCGTTATTTAACTAATATTGTTTTTTAGATTGCATTTATGGTTACATTAATAAGCATTGACGTATAGCAAATAAAATTTTAAAATCTTTCCTTTGGTACAAAAATGTAAAAATTAATCAAAAATCACTTTAGAGGTTTTGAAACTATATCTTTCATTTCAGCTATTAACACGATTTATTCGTAAATAATATTAATGTCAATTATCAAAAATGAACTTAAATTCATTAAAATAAAATCTTGTTTTCTTACAAAAGTATTTTCATCTTAAGAAGTATTTAGAAGATACCTATCTTGTATCTAGTATTTCAGATACTATTTTCAACAGTATTTTGTATCTGGTATTTCAAATACTTAATTTAAAAGAATCTTGCATTTTGTATTTCAGATACTTTGTACAGGGTATTTTGTACATCTCTGCTGACGACACGCTCGTCACCGCCCGGAGCAGGACACTCGAAGAGGCGAAGAGCCTGGCTGCTCTTGGCACCGAGGAGATAGTCAGGTGAATCGAGGCATTAGGACTCAGGGTGGCCCTAAATAAGACGGAAGCCCTTTAGTTCCATGGGCCCCGCATAGGGCCGTTTCTCGGCGCCTCGATAGTCGTCAACTCCATCCCTATCAGTATCCAGGCCCTTATGAAGTATTTGGGCCAGGGCTCCAGGTGGTGATATGCGGGGGTGATCCATTCGATGGCCATGTACGACGCACCTGTGTGGGCGAGGTCTCTGACCGTCCAACTCAGGGATTTTCTGTGGTGCCTACAGAGAGTCATGGCGGTCAGAGCCATCCGCGGATACCGCACGGTGGCGACCGAGGCGGCGATGTGCACTGGCCGGAATAACCCCGTGGCACCTCGAGGCGGAGATGCTCTCCGATCTCTACCGGCGGGTTTCTTTTGTACGCGTGAGGACGATGCTCCGACGGCGAAAGCTGTCGGGGCATCGACTCAAGAGGAAACCGCGAGGATAAACCGCCGGGCGGGCTACCGAAGACAAAGATCGGCATCCGGTGGCCCGCTCGCAGGGTGAAGATGGGCGCTTTGCGGGGTCACGCGCAGTCTCTTCCGTTGCCCCGGACCGATTTGGCAATGCGCGACCTCCCCCATAGTTCACCGCAAGAAAAAAGTATGGTCAATGCTTACGAAGATGATTTGGAGAATAGCCTAGGCGACGAATTAGTACAGTTCGCTGAGCCGCTGAAAACAGATGTGGCTACTATTAATGACAGCAAGAAACAAGAGCCTCTGGAACTGCAATTTTATAAACTTTTATTAAATAATTCTTTAGAATCGTGTTTTCCAAACGTAGAAATTACCTTGCGCATTACTTGTCTCTCATGATCACTAACTATTAAAAATGAGTTAAGGAACACCATGGGCCGTCTTAATCTCACTTTGTTGAATATATAGGTAAGTAGAGCATGTGCATATCATGCTAAAGAAATCAATATTGAAAGTTATTTCAAAATTTGACCATATTAAATCAAGAAAAGTTAATTTGTAGGTAACAGTTTTGTTGTAACGTATTTAATAACCTTAAATTGAGAACCTAAACCAAATCAAGGGCCCCTTGACAGAATTTACTACAGGCCCCGCGCTGGGTTAATCCGGCACTGCGTGGTATAGTAGGTCAATTTCCCTCACGGTTGGCTCGAGCCCAACAGCGGGACATATTCGTATATGAGCTGAGGTGATTAAATATCTATAGTCTTTAAAATATAGATTGATCTCTGTGACAGATAGCTACAAAACCGATGAAGTAATTTTGAATACGCGTCATATTTACAATTATTTTTTATCGCCTTTATTTTCATTCTTTACGTGCCAGTTACATCTCAACTGAATTATGAATGTAAAAATATGAATATTTATACCAAAACTTGTACCTCATATGTTTTAAAATACTTAGAAACCATTTTATAAAAATATGATGCTTACGCAAGTACAAGATCATACGGGATTGAGAATAAGATAGAGATGGGACAATCGACAAACATAAATCGATAACATTCCTATTAATTATATATAAAACCAGTCAAACTGCAATACATTACCTATATAAACCACATGGTTACGTTATAAATTAAGTAAATTGTATTAATTTAGTATTCAGACATTGTTTATAATATTAATAAGATCATTTCTTTTATGTTAAAAAGATAATTTCTTTTATAAAATAAACATGATTATTCATGAAATAATCTGTGACCAGGACCTCATAATCAACTTACAGGAATACTCCAGCAATGATAATAATAGGGACGATGAACTTGGATGTACTCTTTTTGAATATATATTATTATATTATATATAATATATATTATTTCGCTTATTTTCATAGTCTTATGTCATACGGCATATAACTGTGGGGATGCTCCGCGGATCTGAGTAGTGTCTTTGTTCTCCAAAAAAGGGCTGTCCGCGCAATTTATAAACTAGGCCCAAGAGTTTCACTTCGAGAAAAATTTAAAGAAGTAAATATTCTGACTGTTGTATCGCAATATATTTACGAAAACGTATTGTATGTAAAAAAAATATCAAGCAATGACAGAAGATTGTATGAAAAGGGGTCTACGCGTGAACGTGAGCAAAACCAAAATAATGGTCTTTGAAAGAGATGAAGCCAGAACAGATGTAAGAGTAACAATAGGTAATGATGTACTAGAGCAAGTGGATGAATTTGTATATCTTGGATGTGGATTTAGCCGAGATGGACGGTACACCACTGATATAGAGCGAAGAGTGAATGCGGGAAATAGAGTGAACGGAGCGTTGGGGCAACTTCTCGGCAGCCACCACCTCAGCCAGAAGGTACGTGTAGCAATACATAACGCAGTGCTTGTCCCAACATTACTGTATGGAAGCGAGAGTTGGGTATGCAGAAAAGAGTATGAAAGTAAAATTAATGCGGTCGAAATGCGATCTCTTCGGAAAATCTGTGGAGTTAGGCTGACCGACCGCATTCGTAACGACGACGTAAGAGAGCGAGTAGGTATGAAAGAGAGTATTGGTGTAAAGATGCGAAAGGGAATGCTCCGATGGTTCGGACATGTGGAAAGAATGCCGAACGAACGTCTGGTTAAGAAGATATACAATGCGAAAGTGGAAGGATGTAGGTATCGAGGGAGACCGAGACTAACCTACCTAGACCAGATCGGTCAGGTACTGAAGGAAGGTGGAGTCAAGAGTCTCCGAAACCGGCGAGCGTGTATGAAGAGAATTATGAATGTTGAGGAAGCGAGTGAAGTATGCGGAGATAGAGTTCTCTGGCACTCTGTTCTCTCTGCCTACCCTGCAAGGGATATGGCGTGATGATATGTATGTATGTATGTAATTTTGAAAGGTATTGTGACATTCATTGTGTTAATACTCGGAATAAGGACAAATTAGTTGTACACACGACTCGTCTCGAAAAAATTAATAGGTCATTTATGGGGCAATGTATACGCTTCTATAATAAACTGCCAAAAGATATCCGAGACATGCCTGTGAATAAATTTAAAAGGGCTGTCAAGAACAGACTCTGTAAGAAAGGTTATTATAAAATCTCGGATTATCTAAGCGATAGTACAGACTGGCTATGAGCAGCTCCTCATTCAGAAATTACCTTGTCTTTGTAAACTGTTTGTTTTATGTTTTTTTTATAATGATCTTACATACCTGTGAAGCGTAGCGTGTCTTGCCTAACGAATTTTGACTTTGGTTAGCGTTAGTAATACATGGTATTGGTCATGCTCACTGAAAGGTCTACTTGCGGTAGCTGCGTCGAGCGGGTCCCTCCCTTCCCTTCAAGGTGGTTGAGGGGAGTGATGGCTGCTCTAGTAGTTAACTCGTGATCGGTGCCGCTTGTGGGATCTGGTCCAGCCATTGGCTATTTTACATTGTATTTAAACAATTAGGTTCGAAGGGCATCACACTGGAGCTATTTCTTTCATGTACCATTCTTTTTATATATATAAAAAAAATGAAAAGAAATAATAAAAGACAAACCCGCTGAGTTTCTTGCCGGATCTTCTCAGTAGTGGTCTAGTTCCGATCCGGTGGTAGTTTATTAGATTAAAATTAAATTGTTAATACTGACAATATGTAAGTGCCCTCACAGGGTTTATACATAATAAATGAATTTGAATTTGAATAATAAAAGAATTAATTAACAACTTTAATTTAAATTAAATAAAACTTTAGTTTAAATTAAAAAAAAAGATTTAAATTTAATAAGATGATGAGATTTAAATTTGATGATGTGATCATATATTATTTTACATTTATAATCAATTCACCCATCCATTTGATTGAAATTTAATAAGATTTTCATACATTGCTTTTCAATTGCAGTAGCAAATAACTTTAAAAAATAAGGAATTATATCGACAAAAATACGGACTACATCGTAGCGTGCAGCACTAGTGACAACTGTCACAGAGATCAAGCTATATTTTATAGACTATAAACATTTGAATTTTGTTTCAGATAGGTGTTATATTTCTCTTTCATTCAACTTTACATGAAGAAATACCTGTCACTATTACATCAGTACCAGTCATTCATTCCAATTTTTAATTATTAAAAATAATGTGCATGTTGAAGTGTCTTTTATCCTGTTTTTTTACAACCTGTATTAATACAACTGTTAATTCCTTAGGAATTAATAGTTGTATTGTGTTGGCCTTTACATATACATAATTAGTGGACACACCTTAGACCTAGACTGAAAACAATTTGGATTGCATAAAATCTTGTTCTAAGGGGAACCGAGCTCACAACACTTAGATAGATTGCTATATTAACCACTACACTATCTATACCGTCATTTTTAAATGAAAGCATACTAAATATCTTCTTGGTAAAAGCTTTTATTAAAGCTAAGTAAACCTCTGACTCAGTCTATGCTGAGTAAAGCTGTCACTCTATCCTTAGAACAATAGACGGCAAATTGCAAATTAACTGTACAAGAAATATCGAAGTGCGCACAAAAACATACATTTATGGTGACCGATACCAATAATATTAAAGTTATCAGTGCTATACATAAACTATCCAGTATTTATATAGGTACTTAAGATTAACAGCGAGATACAGAACGAATCTCACATTAAATGAGTCAAGAGTTCTATGAGTTCAGTGTGACGATGGGAGGATACGTGGGATGATATAACGGGCAAAATTATCAATAAGTAAGTATATTATGTATGTAAGTATATTAACGAGTGATTGACAAAAATCTGATGACAGTCTGTTAAATAAAAAAAAAATATTTATCCTTTAAAACTACTGTACGAGACAGATAATGTTAGCCATTGGTAGAGTAGGTACTTCTACATTTGAATATCAGAATGATACGGTAATATGCTATAGATGGTGCGGATCGTCTTACTCCAAGCGCCGTAGCAAAAAAAGTAGGTTTGTAATGCAACGTACGGGACCTGCTATTTTTTTTTGGGAATATGTTCAAGGTCGTCCCCTGAATGTAAATCCAAGTTGGCGCGGCGGGGGAGGGTTCACTTCAGCCGCCATCTTGGAAAACACGTTTTATTGAATATCTCGCGAACTGCGCATCGTACGACAAAAATTGCAGAGACCATTATTGTAGATAATAATATTTGCCATCTTTTTTATTTGAAACTTTTTTTTGTATAACACATAGGTTTTTATTTATAGCGAATCAAACTTTTTACAATATGGTTTTTACTAAATCTTTATTTAATGGTCAATGATAAATTAAAAATAATGGTAACTGAATTGTAGAACATGAAATTACCTATAAATTCTATCAGAAACTTTTTCTCGTAGCATTTATAGTTTAAGAGCTATAACGCTGTAAATGAGATTATAATGCTGCATATTCAATTATGTCCCTATAAGTTGTAGTATATATTTCGGGTCGTTCGGAATTTCTCCCTCTTAACATTCCAACAGTATTCAGGTATAAATCCCAACCGTTTTACAAAATCGGAAGTCTCTATTAACTCGCTTCGCTACAAATGCTTCGGGAAATTGGCGAGTAAGACAAGGTTGAATTTATCACTTCTATCTCCAACACAAGATACGGCACGCTACCATTCTTTCAGAGTGTACCACCAGGTTCAAACTTGGCTTGGATTTTATCACGACGCTGAAAAATGGGGTTGGAAGCGAACTGCACAAGGGCTTGAACCAATTCGAACTGCTATGGCTCCTGCACCGTCGAGTTTGTTGCAAATAATATCGTGCAAATGCACCAAAAATTGCGGAGCTGCCTGCGGATGCCGAAAAGCTGTTCTCAAATGTTCGATTATTTGCTCCAATTGCAGCGGCCAAACATGCGACAACGTGCCAGATATATTAGATGCCATCCCAACCGAAGACCTAAGCTTTGATTCGTGTCCTTCGGATATGGCGGAGGCAGAAGAGATAGATCCACAAGACGATGAGTGTCTTCCCTCGACATCGAAAAAAATAAGACTCGCACCGTAAAATAATGCACCACTTTTTGTTTGTGTAAACAAATGTTTTTTCCGTTTTTTTGAAGTAACATTCGTAAAATTCTTTTCATTTTTGTGATTTCGATAACAATTGGAGATACATAATAATAAAAATAATAACTATTACAATTCTTACGATGTAGCGGGATGTACTATTGTTTTTTGCTACATAGACAATCTTTTATGATGATACCGTTTTAAGTAACAATAAAGATCGACAAATTATTAGTTGTTCTCCACATTATTTATAATTTTAATTGATTTGCCGCACAGCTGTATTGACATTTTTTTGAAAACTTTATGCCATTTTATGCGTTATGAAATGGTTTTCGTATACAGCGAGCAATATTGCCACTGATAATGTACGAGGTGCAAGTTTTACTAAGCTGCAGCTCTTAGACTATAAATGCTACGAGAAAAAGTTTTTATAAAATTTATAGGTAATTTCATGCTCTACAATTCAGTCACCATTATTTTTAATTTATCATTGACCATTAAATAAATATTTAGTAAAAACCATATTCTAAAAAGTTTGATTCGCTATAATTAAAAACCTATGCGTTATACAAAAAAAAGTTTCAAATAAAAAAGATGGCAAATATTATTATCTACAATAATGGTCTCTGCAATTTTTGTCGTACGATGCGCAGTTCGCGAGATATTCAATAAAACGTGTTTTCCAAGATGGCGGCTGAAGTGAACCCTCCCCCGCCGCGCCAACTTGGATTTACATTCAGGGGACGACCTTGAACATATTCCCAAAAAAAAAAACCAGGTCCCGTACGTTGCAAAAAAAAAGACCCGGCGCTTGGCCTACTCGCGTAAACGATTATGATGAAATAGATATTGATTGCCATTGGTGGTATTAAATGATGCAGCAGTTAAATTCACTAAAACATTCGGTACTGCCTTTTAAAATACTTTATAAAATTATTTCTGATTAACCAATACTAGCAAAATTTAAATTTTGCTAGAGTTAGAGTAAATCGATACTTAGAATTACACATTAATAGATACTTGCAGCTTCGTTCCTGCAGGGTTTTAATTTATTAAGTTTCTATCGCAGACGAGACAGTAACAACAATATAAAATTTAATTCGAAGACTTCGAAAATATACCTATTTACAATAAAATACTTAGATTAAATATAGATGGCGCTAATAGACTCCATCTGTAAGACATAAAAATGATGATTATGATAAATATCATACTACCATTGCAATATTTTTTAATATATACTTCATACGATTGTTTTATTTTAGTTAAATATTATAAACAAATGTTGAAAGTAAGCCATTCTACGATTTAAGAAATTGGCAACATTATATTACGTCCTGCCATCTTGTATCGACAAAATTATCTACAGTCACTTTTAAACATATCATTACTCTTTCAATTTAAAATCTTATTCTTAAAAGGATCAAATATATTTTAAATCAAAATAATGTTATATTCACTAATAATAATTATTTATTAAAATTTTATTCTACATTAAGAATTATCATATGGAATAACATTTAATAAGTGACTAAGTTGATAACTTCCTTTTTCCATGACTTTTGGAGAAAGCGGAAATGGTTGGTCCGCCATAATCATTCGTGTGGGTCTGTGCTTGTGTGGTTTGGTTGTCTTTACCGGTGCCAACCATTATTTTTAATTAGTAGTAAGTTATGCGTATGAATCCAGACATGGACGATGATGAGAAGGGGTGAGTGTAATTTTAACTATATTTACTCAGCATTACAAACATCTCGGACGTGCCAACTATAATAGGTCAAACTGGCATGTTCGCTTGGTGTGTCGCATTTCACGAATAGCCAGCGAGGCTATTGAGGTAGCGTTACGTACATAGTTATGTTTGTAATAAACATGATATTCAATGTAATTGCCTCAAAACTTTAGAATTGATGTAAAAATATATAGAACTGCAAATTTTTCAATAAGCCTTTTACACCGGCTAGCGGGCACCGACCCCAAGCCTCGCCGTGCGACTTGCGTGGTGCGATCATGGCAGCTAATTCTTTCCCATGCAATTTTTTATCCTGTTATGGTGTTTATTTATCTAAAATTGCCTAAGAGATTGATAGTTTACATAACTGGACTTTACTTGAATAGCTTTCGCTAAAAAATGTCGCAATATGTAAAATTAACCTTTCTGTGACTAATCGTTGCTTTCTCTTATCGGTAAATTCGCGCAAGGGTATTTTATGAGTGACATATTTTGTAGGAAATATGACAATTTTAAGCCACGAATCGTGATTGAGGTTATTAGATCAATGATCGAAGTGCCGCGTAGCGCGATCTCATTTACCTACGAACCGCGAAACGTGCTGATTCATTTGCATATGGTTACTTACGTCGCCAAATGTACATAGCATATTTCTTACACAAATGTTCCATATTGTCTTATTTTTTTGAAGTAAACACGCCTAAATTATGATCAGTAGTACATTCTATATATGTACACAACTTATGTCAATACAAGTTCAGTGTATAAGCAGATATGCGTCTCTACAACACCTAAGCAAAAATACGCACGTGTTAAATTTGGTCTCTTTAATAATCAATTGTAGTAATTGTTCTTATAAACTTACTAAATTAAGTTGGAAACATTGTAAATTTTTGATACGATTTAGAATATCTTATCTAATGGTATTTCTAAAACAAATTATCTAGAAGTAAGTCAAATGCTACAGAAATAATGTGAGTTCATTAATTAAAACCATAGTTTTTGGTTGCATGAAACAACCATTCACTTCTTTTAGGTCACATTATGAGAAAAGTGAATGGATGCTTTCACCTATCTTAGTAAGTGCTTGGTAAGCACTAGATGGTCATTATGGTTAGTTTTTAAATGTTACAGTAGAGGCATAAATAACTATTATCTAATTATATTTCATAATTACTTATATGTTACTACTAGGTTTACAAATTTGGCTGTACATTTAAGTCTAAATAACCAATTCCTGACTAATTCATAGACAATACATTTTTACTATTTATCTATATTATCATTAATCATTGCCAACAACTGTTAAAAACTTGAATGCACAAAATGTTGTTTTTAAGGTTAAATTCTTTAAGAATGATACATCTTTCTATATACATATGCAATGTATTATCAATGTAAGCCATAGTAATTGAAGAATTTTGTCAATGTAATTGACACTTGAATAGAACTATACTTAAATAATTTAATAACAAAAAAAAATACCAGTTGGTAGTATAATATAATTTTAAATAGCAACATTTTTAGTTTTATTTAATACGCAGAAATTGGTATTATTGTTGATGAACAATAAGATGAAAAATGTAATATATACAGTAGTTAGTTTTTAAGTTTCTCAAGAGTTAAATCTATATTAATAAAGTTTAACATATTTTGCAATTATGTATATATTTTTACTTTGCAACTATTAACACGGAATTCTAGGAATGTTTTAACTTGTCTAGTTAATTAATTGTAGGTTTATATAAATAACTCTCATTAAATTAGCAAAACATGTATTAAATAAATATTTTAGTAACTCAACTATTGCATTGAATGAATAGTTATGGCAACATCTGCTGTTTTAAAGTTCAGTAACGGGATGGAATATAAAATTGTGTAGGGGGCGGGGGTGAGACCTCTATTACAAGAAGGGCTGCTATTTCATAGGATGTAATTGTAATGCTGTTAAATATTACATGTCTGCATGAATTTCAGGTACAGGAATAGTAGGTTTGAACTAAATAAATTGCAATATACCTACCATTTGCTGATATAGATAGCACTTGTCACTAGGACTACTCATCAATAGGAGAGGAATTTGAGGAACTAGGAGGATTCGAGAGAGCCGGAAGCTCAACTGGGTGGGTTTGGGGTTTGTATTGGTAGGCTGCGGCCTAGCTATACCCATGGTATTGTAAAGGTCTATGGGCGGCCGTGACACTTGCCATCAGGTGTGCTGCTTGCTCATTTGCCACAATTAGCGATAAAGAAAAACTATCTAAACACATAGAAGTTTACTTTTCTTTTGATATTATCTCCTTCTATCCCTAATTCTTCCATGATACCCAGGTCAAAATAAGTACTATTTTAAAAGATGGTAGCAATATTAATAGCTATTAGATGTTCAAAATTTTTGTTTATGTACTAATTTAAAAGTTAAAATTATGTGTCAATAAATATAGTACAACCAGTCCTCTTAATGTAATAAGTAAATGGGCTTCATAACAATACTTTAAATGACATACTAAATTAAGAAATGTTACCATTAATTATATAAACAAGAGTATATATTCAAATTACTGAAATTTTTAGCATTTAATATGCTTAATTATTTATAAATACCCGATACGAAACGAAAAATGATGTCACAAACCGTTTGTGACATCATTTTTCGTTTCGTATCGGGTATTTATAAATAATTAAGCATATTAAATGCTAAAAATTTCAGTAATTTGAATAACAAGGTTGTGTCATCGTTTAATACAATTCTAACTGTAAAGTTTGAAGTGTTAAGTCTATACAATGTGTAAACATTGTACGATAGATGGCATACGTCACCTTGAAGACGTAAGATATAATATGATTCGAAATTTGCATGTCCTAAAATAGTTCACAATGGTGTAAGTGGCAGCACGGTTGGGCCGGATTCCCAATAGGTGCGGGTTCGAACCCCGTTTGTGACATCGTTTTTCGTTTCGTATCGGGTATTTATAAAGAGTATATATATTTATAATTTACTTATCAACCATTTATAGCAGATCACAGTAGCTTGACAATCCATTCTAAAATTCATTGATTACATGTCAAGCCCCCATAACAAATATTTCATTTGTTATATGTAATTATACAGTATTATTTTTGGATGGTATGAGCTTAATGGTCTCTTAATTTTTTTTTATGATGATAGATAATCCAGTGGTTTCAGTTTAGATGTATCCCATTTTTGAATATGAACCTTAATTGCAATAGGAGGGTATATGACGGAATATGTTGCTAACTATGATGGTTGTACCTAATAGCAAACTACAAGTGTTTTATTATGAACTCTCTCTTATCTATTTATTAATCAAATTTTACCTGAAACTGTTTAGTATTTACTACTTATTTTCTATATATACACCTCATGTCAGCATTGGGAGAGAAGTTACTCTACTATGCTATTCTGGAATTGGCCTAGAGTTGATATTTGCTCAAAAACTGTCGATAGAAACCTTTGGGCCTATTTTTACTAATTACCTGTTTGTACTTCAATTAAAAAAATGTAAGAATAGCCAATAAAATGTATACCAAGAAATTATTTATATTAATTATTATTTTAATGAACTAAGTACTTGGAATTATATAGTAATGAGTCACAATATCATAACATGATAATATTTTTATCAATAGGTGTGTCTATAGTAAGTAAACATTTTTTTTACAGACATCTTTTTAGAAAGCAATTGGCTTGACTCTTGTCTTTGCTACTGTTAAATTCGACCTCACAGTACTTAGTGTCTACTATTAATACTTAATTCACTTAAAAAAATCACATACACAATTAACTTTCGCAAAATACTCATTTGGTGACAGCTTAAAAATTTAATATTGTCACCATTACCCACTCTTCGTATGGGAGTCATAAAAACCCGAGACAGCACAGTAGCATTAAATACTACAATTCTAAACACACTAGAAGAGTGAATGACTATTGCATTAGCACCTTTGCAGAGGACTATGTCCAATAGTAAAAATTGATATCACTTGAAAAGTAACTATTGGAGATGGAAATTTCTCTTGCAGTGACCATGTATGAGATAAGATAGTCTAAGAGGGGATGGTAGATAGATCTGCCTATATAAAACTGTGGATGATGACTGATATTAAGTTTCTTAGTCCACTATAATATACTAGGATTGCATAAATAAAGCTAACTAGTTTATTTTGCTAGCATAGAGATTACTTCATCTAAAAACTTGTGTCATAAAATTTTAGTATGTAAGTTAGTAAGTTCCTTGTTCATTAATTTAAATTCTCATTTCGTCCGACATAACTATTTTAACTCAAGAGATGTGAATTACCAAGTTCATCTCCGTACTTATTAAAATGTACTATTGAAATGCCTACAAATCCGATGTATTCTCTTTATTGTTTTTGTTCAGCTGATACGATTTTTTATAACATCCTGTCCTATCATTAAATTGTTGATTAGTATTTTGTGCGCTCAATAAATCGAACAGACCTTCCTCAAGATTGAACCGGGGTAAGACATACCATTGCTCGTTCATAAGATTATATTGCCAAAGTAAGTTTTTATAAAGGCACATATGGCATAATGTTATATAATGTTTAAGTATGGATGTTTCCAAATAGCCATGCTGGATAGGTGAGCCGCAATTGCAGTTGGCGTTATGAGTTTCTTAGAGGAGCACTGTCGCATTCTCAGCGATTTCAATAAATCGTATTCTTAGTGCAGCACTGTATGGAGTTCAATAATAAAAAAATTAGTTCTTTTTTTGGCGGCGGTCTATGTTAATGTAAAGACTCTCTATTCTCTATTTTGGTTATGCCTCTATTAAAACTGAACTTGTTGTTTTGATACAGAAAACTGTTCGTCGGAGGTTTGTCATGGGAGACATCTCAAGAGAATTTGCAGCGATACTTTTCGCGATACGGCGACGTCATTGATTGCGTTGTGATGAAGAACAGCGAGTCTGGTCGGTCCAGGGGCTTTGGCTTCGTGACCTTCGCCGAGCCAGCATTAGTCAACGTAGTGCTGCAGAATGGGCCCCATCAACTAGATGGCAGGTGAGAAATTTCATTTTATCACTATAAAATACTTTAAATTCTTGTTATAAATGAAACATAATAATTTGTGAGATCATCATCACTATCAGTAATAGACTTTTATTAGTGGAAACGAATACTTTAACCATTAGTGAGAATCCTCTAGTTGTCAACTAAAAGCTCTAACCGGATCTAGACCATTTAGTACTACGTAGTTAAGGAATCCATTAAAAAAGAAGGACGTTGACCACACAGTCGATCGTTGTCTAAAAGCCCTATACAGTATGTTTGCTCTGCCACCTTTGTTAGAGGAAAATACTAGAAAAAGATTTTAATAGCATTACAGAAGGCCACTATTTCAATTAATTTGGATAGTTCCAAATTCTGAGTATATTATTGAGACTTTCCTGATAATTTTTCAGAGATGCGATACTTTGAGAAATTTCTATTGATTTTTTTTTATTTTTCTGCTCGACCCACAATTGTACCTCAAAATTCATCTAGAACAAGACTTAATGCTTATGTCTATCACAGAAAACGTATTTAAAATATCTTGTAATTTAACTATAGTTGCCTCCAAAATTTTGGCAACAACATATTCTAAAACTTGTTCTAAGCAGTTTGAAGATGCGGCCTATTGGTATTACTTAGACATTTTAGAAAGATACCGTTATCCGTGTGAATACTGAGAATTAGTTACGGTACCTACGTTATTGTTGCGTTGTTTCTGACTCTTAAAGCATAATTACTGTGTTAAAAACTGTCATACATATAAAGATAATATGCAGGTATTGTCTTCAAAACGGTGGCATATTCAAATAGGTTTTCATTCCCATATTTCATCTGCGGTGGTCTATCTAAACTGTACATGACTAGTTAGGATATATATCCAGATGCAATTAGTTATAATCTTCCACATATTTTCCCGTCTAATATTATGAGGATGGATTCTGATATTATTTGAGGAAGCAGATGTGTAATAAGATGGATTTGCATACACACTTGAGGCCTGTGCATCAATGCAGAACAAAACTGTAATTTATGCGTATATGCGCACATAATTTGAAAAGTTCTTTGAATTAAGTCTTGTTTTATTTCCTTTTATGAAAGTATTTATAAAGTAGATACAGTATTACGTTTGGTACGATTAAGCCGATGGGAGTCCGATACTCCAATTTATAACTCTTCCGTCTGGCGACGTTTGCTGTTAGACATACGCGTTGCTGAACTAGGATGCCGTAACTCCACGCTTGTCAAGCCGTTGGGCGATTGAAGTTAATATTATGTTTCTCAGAAGGGTACTCCTGCCTATAACTGTCCCGGCTTTTCAGACTCCCTCGGGAAAGTAAGTGGTTAATGACATTGTATTAAGTCGCATGCACTTGGCCGATTTTTATTTGAACCTTGACAACGGAATAGGCGTTTGAATATAATACTTTTCTTAGTGTCATGGTCTCTATACCTGACAGTTTCACGATTAATTGCATCGGTTTACAAAAAAATATATATATTATATATTTCAAAGAAATATTTCTAATGTACATACCGTTGCCGCTGCAAATTGTGACCCAATTTATGTTTTAAAAATAAATCGTATATGTTTGGCCTTACTCAAAAACAGACGTTGTTTCAACTGTCACTTTAGATATCTTCCATTTATTACTTTTTAAATTTAGTTTGCGTGGTTTTTAAGTGGTTCATTGATATATGGGTGTACATTTTTTTTAATTCATTGTTTGACTTTGAGGCGGTCATCAATTTTGTAATTGAGTTTATTAACTAAAATTTATTATATACACTGTTGGGCTCGAGCCTTCTCCATAATGGGAGCGAAATTGATCTACTATAACCACGCTGGTCAGACGTGTTGGTATAGGGTTTTGTTTCACGTGTCCCTTTTTTTGCATAGATGTTATATGCGTTTTATATCCCTTAGTTGTCTCTTACGATCACCCACGGGTAAGATAGGGGGAGATGAATTGTATTCTTAATCCGTCACCACACAGATATTTTATTAAATTGTTCCAAATCAGTCGTATTTATAAGATTCATATCGGCGCTAAAACTCAATGAAACGTTGTTTCTTCATTGTAATTGACCATTGTCAAATTGATAAGAATACATGTATCACTTATCAATTTTGTTGTCGTAATGTTTGTATGCGACTAATATGATTATGATATTGAATTATTAGACTACCGAATAGATAATTGTGCTAATTCTGTTCTACTATATAATTGGTTATTGTTATCTTCTTTTTTTTTGTAAGTTTTACCCCTTTATTCTTCGAATGGGTATTTTTTGTAAACATTTGAAGGGATATGCAAAGATGTAACATGCATTATTACAAATACTTTTTTTTTTAAAAGACAACTGCACTAAGGATATTATCCTTGTATTGCGTGGCACTTTACAAAGTTAACGGACATACATTTCAAGTACATATTGTGCTGCGTGAGAACCGAACCCATGTCATTCACATGGTAGGTCGCTTTCTTAACCACTGCACTATCTGTGCAGTAATTTTTCACTTACATTTATACAAATAGTATTTTTTAGTCACCTGCAAACCTATTGCGTTTTTGCCACAAAGGTTCCTCAGAAAACTTTTAATCTTAGTACCAACTGCTCGAACCTGCATTTGAAATGGAGGCCTCACGAACAACGATCGCATGCCTATTATCCATAGATCGGTAATAGTTTGTTTTTTTTTGTATAAACAATTCAATGTCTGTCAAGTCTAATTTAATAAATTATACGCTATTCTTACATATGTCACATAGATACGTGTTGAATATAATTATCAGTATATATAAGTTCGTATATAAAATATAAAATCAATAAATATTTACTATGAAAGTTTATTGCCTTTTGTTGAACTTATTTCTAATAGTGATATTGCATTTTTTTTTGTGTTTTAGTTATCGGGTAATAGAATTAGTACCAATGTTTTTAATTGTCTTGTATGCTTACATGTCGCACTGGTGGCCTCGTGAGTGTCACTATAAATTAACATACGTCTACTTCGCCACGTTGGCCAAAGTGATAAATTTTACGATATGCAGGTTGCTTTTTTGTTTGTAAAATTCGTTTAGCATTACCTTTATAATATCCACGCGAAGAGTCTTAACCCGTCAGGCGGATCACCGAAGTAAAGACAACGGTAACGGGGGCACACTCATCAGGCAGAAATGTGTTTGTGGGGTGAAACTATAGTGAGATCAAAAAAAAAAACATGGGCCTTCGTCATATTATTGCCTAGATATGTCCACGGCACCGTTCGCATGAGATACAGATATATTGTTTGGATTTTTAAAGTGTTTTCACTTTATGAAAAGCTAGAAATAAAAAGAAAGTGTTTAATTACTTCCTCACGCATATTTAGCAACTAAAATTGTGTGCAAAATTACTTGACGGACGTTTTGATGTGACGGCATATGCTTCCTCCGTGAGCTAGTGAAGGCTTGAGTTACACATTTAGCAAAGACGTGCAAGTATAACTCAGTGGACATACCTATAAACTGATATGCAAAGGTCTCGAGTTTGAGAACACGGCTTTTGCATATTTAAATCGTACATTGTAATTAACTTTTATTCTAACAATGAACAAAGACGTCCAAGAATCTTAAAGCTTAATCTAAAAGCCAAGTTGTGTGATTGGAAAAGCGGTTACGACGATGGTCCTGATTACTAAGGACAAAAAAAGAAAGAAACCCATGATGACAGTTAAAATAGCATTTACAATAGCTTCACATATCTAACGAATAATTCTATTTACCAATAAATAGGCTTAATTTCCAGTTTTCCATGTGTAGTAATATGCGTATTTATCTTTTAAGTTCGGGAAAATGAGACTGATGACATTTGAATTCTAATTTCATTACAACGTATTTGTAATACATGTAGGTATAAATTGACACATTTCGTGCAGAAAATCTTAAAATAATATAGATATATGACATATTAGCATATTTGTATAATATACAAAGTAATAAAATATTGTTTTAATGCGATGACGTCAATGCGGAGGCCATTTCGAGCTTCAGACGAAATCATTTATCAATAAAAATAAAACTTACAATTAAACATCTCAAGGATAAATAAATAAACGCCTCTTAGGAGTATTATTTTATTTTATTTCTGTACTAGAAGATCCTTATAATATATAAAAAAAAACAAAGCAATCACGAGGAGGGCCGACAGAAGTGAAAACTTAAACTTATGAAGAAGAAAAAAGCAAATAGAAAAAATAAAACACGTGCCCCAGGCAGTATCTATGAGTGTGACCATACAATAAATACACATTAAATATATTATATTATACACATATTACATTATTACTTACTCTCCTACGGTCTACTCTCCCTCCTTCTTACGAATTTTTGATCAGGTCACGTGTCCTGACGCGTGTTTAACATTTCTTACCCATCACAAAAAGTGCACAACGCTGCTAAAAAGTTATCACTTCAAAAATGCTTGACGACGTGATAATAATACACCGGCACGGATTTTGTGATTCCAATTGAGGCTTTTCAAGTCTTACGATTTTTTCGAAAGAAACTTTCTCACAATACCCACAAGCATAGGCATAGGAGTAGAAATTGGCTTATCATTATGGCACGCTAACCAAAGCGAGAGGCACAGGATTTTGTTTCAAGACTTCTATCTTATTAGTATGTTACATCCTTTGTTTGACCAATTAGTTCGTTGCCACACGAGTTTTTTCTCAGATATATATTTATTTTGATGTATATGATAGTTGAACTTACTCTACAATCCACATCCAGGCAGTGCCCTCAGCTGAATCTGCTGTTGGTACGTTCAGATGTTTGTGGTACATTAACGCAAATTAGCATATACTCACTGTCCTAATGGACAATACTGAGTCTACAAGGTTTGCAACATATCGAATAACTTACACTACTTATCCATCAATCAGTCGTCCACTAATGAATATATGTAGATGGAAATCTACATATATTCATTCCCAAAGGAGGGATAAGACTGCTATCTTTACATTTGATAAACTGACGAATGCAGTTGGGTGTTTTATGCTCCCCTAGAGTTCTTCCGCTCATACTCCTAGTGACCCGAACTGTTTTTTTTTCAATTCCCAGTGGAAAGTTAACAGTTCTGATGCTGTGACCGTGTATTTACTAAACACACAACTTAACTTTAAAAGACAAAATCCAGCGCTAAGGTTACAATTTTTATATTACGGGGGACTTTACAAACATTCAAATAACGGACACAAATTACAACTAGACTTACTATTTATATAGTAAAATAAACTTGAAATCATGATCAAAATGGCGTCCCGCGGTGTTTTCTTACATAATAATTAAATCAGTTAAAGGTAAGTTTCTATATATAAACATACTTAAGCAATTTGCTTAAGGAAAATTTGAATACTGTATACGAATAAGCGATTCCCTAATTAATGAATATTGATTTTAGTTAATAATTATATTGGTAGAGACACATTGCTGACAGTTTGTTGTCTGCTGAAATTAATAGGTTGGACCGTCCGGGGTATAGCACCACACTCTCGCAGTATATTGCTTCACGCAAAGCTCAGTCATCATCACTCTCCTACTCTTGTCCCAATTACTTGGGGACCCCAAGTTGGGGTCGATATAATATGTACTCTTCTTTCATAGTACATATTGTAGAAGTTATTGGCAAAAGTTTTATGACCGGCCGCCTGCTAGACGTCAATCCTCCTTGGGAATGTAATTATTGACCAAAGGGCATCAGGTGGAATTGGCCCACGTCGTTGTAAGACTCTTAGTCGTCACGAGCAAAGTAAGGGTTGATAGTATTCTTAGCCGCTACCACACAACAAAACTCAGTTACCATACTGATAAATCGAATTAATACAGTCGAAATATCCAAAGTATATATTTTTATTCAACAGTAAATTAAGTGAAATATGAAAAGAGTATAATAGGTTATCTTGTGATCATATAAGAAACATGTTTTATTATATGAGGTTGAATTTAAGGCAAGGCAATAAATATAATTTTCGTAGGGTGATGGAGGCGTAGTGAGGCTACAATTCATCACCTTCTTTTCTTGCCCTTGAGTGTCTTAAAAGACTATAAGGCATGTAATATGTATATAACAGCGAAGTAATGGAAGGAAAACAACGTAAAACTAGTAACACATGGCCAGCGTGATATAGTAGGCCAATTTCCCAATTGTGGAAGAGGCTCAAGCCCAACAGTGGGACGCGGATCGTGGATCGCGGGATCTTAATCGAATGATAAATTCTAAATCTAATATAAAGTTTTTTTAAATTATCAATGGGAAAGCACTTGCATGGCATATCAAATTTACAATCTTCTATACGTTTTAGTATATCATTACCAATATTAACAATATTTATTTCTAGATATTTACACTCTTTACCATATTTACACTCTTTCTAATTAATTCAAATTTAAACACGCACGACGCGATGCACAGCGAGCGGTGAGTGAGCCCTTTGTTTGAGCACTGGCCGAACCAGCCTAAACAGGATTCGTTCCGTACGTGACGAGCCGCCAGTGCTCACACACACACGCGCATCATACTTGTAGTGACGTACTTACCGTGGCGCGGTTGTTTGAATGTTTGTCTCTGTACGTTTATTTACTCATGTGGTATTAGGGTTTCGTTGACAACTTTTTATGTACCGAACTTTAAACAAAATGTGATCACCATCTACCTCGTAATAAAACAAGTCTTTTTAAACACGTCACATACATCCCACTATTCTATTTTAAATTGCAAATGAAGCCACTTCTTCAATAACAAGACACGGTACATCTTACTTAGCATTTAGATCAAAATGATATATCGATACCGCCATTAGGTATACACAAAAATTACAATGAATTTGAAATTTAAATTCTCCAAAAGTGTTTTGAGCACTAATTTTAGCACTTTCTTACTTATTGGTGTAGTAAAGAACGACTAAGGGATGTAATATGCATGTAACATTTATTCAAGAGCATGAAAACTCGAAACATAAAACTGTAACTCCCAACATTACTGTATGGAAGCGAGAGTTGGGTATGCAGAAAAGAGTATGAAAGTAAAATTAATGCGGTCGAAATGCGATCTCTACGGAAAATCTGTGGAGTTAGGCTGACCGACCGCATTCGTAACGACGACGTAAGAGAGCGAGTAGGTATGAAAGAGAGTATTGGTGTAAAGATGCGAAAGGGAATGCTCCGATGGTTCGGACATGTGGAAAGAATGCCGAACGAACGTCTGGTGAAGAAGATATACAATGCGAAAGTGGAAGGATGTAGGTACCGGGGGAGACCGAGACTCACCTACCTAGACCACAGATCGGTCATGTACTGAAGGAAGGTGGAGTCAAGAGTCTCCGAAACCGGCGGGCGTGTATGAAGAGAATTATGAATGTTGAGGAAGCGAGTGAAGTATGCAAGGATAGAGTTCTCTGGCACTCTGTTCTCTCTGCCAACCCTGCAAGGGATATGGCGTGATAATATGTATGTATGAAAACTCGAAATAAAGCTGTGTATTCTTGTTTTGGAGTAGGCTCGAGCCCAGCAGTGGGATGTATATAAATCATCTCGGATGGTGATAATGATGAAGACAAGGAAAATTTTAAATGAAACCGCGACCCGAGTGTGGTATGATAAGGCCGATTTCCTCGCCCATTATGAATTTGACAATTTTAATCCCTGATCCATTAAGGTTCTGTTGTTGGAATATAGAGTATATTCTTATTTTTACGATGATCAGTGTCTTGACTGCAACTTCATTAATATCAGATATTCGTCGGTACGGCTACATATTTTAATAACGAAAAAGAAAACCATAAATAAAGCCTGGCAACATAGAGCACCAATCTATTTCAATGATTTACTTAATTAAATCTTTGTCTATGGAAATATTTTTCCTGAAGGAAGCCTTGCTAAATAATTTATAGGCCGTTGAGCATTTTACTAAAGATATTACAGCAAAGGTATTTTGTTTTATGAAATACTAGCGGACCCGACACATTTCGTTCCGCCTAACAGTTAATGAATGAGATGAGCAGATTTCGATTAATTCAAAATATCAAGTATTAAGTAACTTGCCAGCAAGACGAAGAAGTACCGTGTGTTATACGACATTTTTCTTCATGCGCGTTGAAAATTATCTAATTATTGATCTCTGAGATTTGCTCGACGATTTCGCATTGTCAACCGAGCCGTTTCAGGGGCTACCTCGAAAATGTGCAATAACTTGTTCTTCTGCCGTGGTTACATACGTGATGTTTCGAATTCTAATCTCGTTACGGCTTTCCCAGGAAAGCTTTGATCTTATTGGTCGCGGCATTGTTAATGACAATATAGTCACAATATGATTTATTTTAACAATATTCGTACAACTGACCGGTCTAATTTAATTTAAACTTTGCGCGGTATTTTCGACACACTATTACCTACGTGAACTGTCAGTAGCGTTTAATTACACCATCAACAAATGAACGTTTAGAACATTGATGTTTTTTTAATGATTTTGTTTTGTTTATTAATATTACATTACATTTTAATATCCTATATCCTATTCCCGAAGACAACAAACTCAGAAACATAAAAATCATAAAAATTGTTCCAGCCGTTTTCCAGTTATAAAGCGTTGTAACTAACACAACTTTCTTTTATATATTGTATATAGATATATTCATATATCATCATCTCAGCTCAAATATATCCCACTGTTGGGCCCGAGCTTCCACCATAATGAGAAGGAACATAATCTACTATACCACGCTGGTCAGACGTGTTGCTATAGTTTTGTTTCGAGGTTTACTTCTCTTACATATAAGATAGGGGGTAGTGAATTGTATTCTTACTCCGTCGCTACACGGTAAATGTTATATATGTATTCGCAATATTATAAGAGAAAATATTATTTTCTCTTCGTATAAAAAGAAAACAATGAAGAATTATTTTCTTCCAAGACCACAAGAACTAAGTCTAAGTTTCGTACTGAAACTTTTTCACATTGAATTGTGAAATGTTTTTATTAAACTTCACGTTTCTGTAAGACCTTAACCCACTTTATAATTGTTTTATTTACCAGATACGTGCATGTACGATGTTGATTAAGAATATTGTGATAATTTTTTTTGTGACATTTTATATACGTGAACGCTTAATATTCGTAGACGAGTTGTGTATTATATTATGCTGACTTTGTGTAGTTAAGTTATTACAGACACCACGTTAGAATACCAAGTGACTTGAAATAAAAACTCTTTTAGGTGTGAATTACCACTTAAGTAATTGATTGCTTTGGACGACAAATGCAACGGAAACGCGTAACAGTGATGCCGTTTATATAGCATTCCCTTTTTTATTGAAGTAACATTTCAGTTCTATATGATGAGGTTTAAGCTTTTACGGACGAAATTAAGAATTTAAAACGGAAGTGACGTTAAAAATATATATATATATTGTTTACGGCAGTAATTAAACTATAGTGAGAATGAATGGATGGATGGATGTGTCATCGGAATGGTGTGGGATGAATATTTCTGGCTATTTCCAATAAGTACGATAGTATTTCATATTCCATTGACCCCAAGTAATTGGGATAAGAGTAGCATGATGATGATGATGATCAAAAAAATATCTTCGAACTTAATTATTAACCTAAAAAGCGCCAAACAGAACTATGAGCTAATAATTTGTTAATTTTATCAGGACAATTGACCCGAAACCGTGCAATCCTCGCACGCTGCAGAAGCCGAAACGCGGCGGTGGCTACCCAAAGGTATTCCTCGGTGGTCTTCCATCCAATGTCACCGAGACAGACCTGCGGGTGTTCTTCGGCCGCTACGGCAAGGTTATGGAAGTGGTCATCATGTACGACCAGGAGAAGAAGAAGTCTAGAGGTAAGTGTTAATTATTTTCATTCATTTTGTTTGGGTATGATTGTGATAGGACTAGGAAATAAGAGGATATTACTCAATAATCCACTATGCTGATCGTATAATATACTATAGAAAGATGACTAATTCTATATCATAGAAAAATGACTAATAGTTATTTATCTTCGAAAGTGCCGAAGTGCCAGATAAGAAAATTTGGCACTTAGCAATTCAGAATGAGGAAAGGAATGAATGCGGTGAAAGCAGGCCGCTCCTTCTCAGTAGGCTATCACAAGGTATATCGCAGTTTTGATCAGGTGTACATCAAAGTACGCCTGCTAAAAGTTATGGATATGACAGAATCCAGGATGGCATCAATCTTTCAATCTAAGAGTGGGCTAACTTAAACTATCAAGGGTATAAAAAAGATTCGTACCCCATCACGTTGGTCCGACGTGGGCGGTTGTTTAATACTTATATCACAATTTCTATTTGCGTCTTTTATTATTGCTAAATAAAAAGAGAAAAATTTGGGATGGTTCCTAATTGTGAAGCACTTGCATTCATCGTTGTAGGTAGAAAATTAATGCTATTATGAGACACTTTTATATTAATATTTTTTAACTGACCAAAATCCTTATTTTCTTTTTACATTACAAAATATAACTTTCGCTCGCCACTGATGCAGTAGATACTATTAAAATAAATACATTTTTTCGGCTCATGCCAAAGTTATTACAGTGAGTTCCAGCAGACGAGTTTTATGTTGTATATTTGTAAAGCATTACGCATTTATTTACAAGTAAACGAATTAAAAATTTTAGCTATAATATCCGAAATGTGTGGGGGACTTCTATTGACAATCGGTAATTCGTTCTAACAGTTTTTCCAATTAAGATTTAGTGGTTACCTATTTGTAGTAATTAATTTCTCTGTCACATCTCGTACTTTGTGAGATAATTAACTACGCCACCTACGGATATTGGGATATCGGTCTATCGAATTTGTACATTGTTTAGAACAGTGCCTTTAACTTTTAGAATCATATTAAACAATGACGCGAAAGAATAGTGTAAATTTTATTATTGTATGCTTAAACATTTTACACTCAAGTTTTCTAAAAAATATTTGTTCACTTGTGGATGCGATTTTTTACGTGAGGACAGAGTGAGAATACAATTTGAGTGCAAACTAATATCATCAATGCTTGAGAAGGAAAATTCTAAATAAAAACATTCTCATCTGAACAATGTGGCCAATTTTTTGAAAGAGTGCAATGGGACAGGTATGAGTTGAAACGAAAACGAAGAATGTTGATTTGAATGTTAATAGTTTAATAATCAAACTTCAAAAAAAATAAAAATTTCACGATAATTGTACTTTAGCAAATACAGTTACGGTACAGTTTGTGAGACAGAATAAAATGTTAGCAATATAATTTACTTTGTTACCACATCCAGGCAGCGCCGTTAGTGCTAACTACTGTCGGTGCGTTCAAGTGTTAGTGGTATATTGACATACAAATTAGCATATACACTGTGTTCCCATGAACAACGGTGTCTACAAGATTTGTGACATGTATATGTAATAGTCATATGACTAAATCTGCATGCCTGAGAGGTTTTTGGATAAGTATTTTTGGTCCACCAACTATCGTGCATTTGTTTGCCATATATGTATTTTAATCTTTATATACATATATATTATTCTATTGTACGTGTGTATGTCACTGAACTCCTAAACGGCTGGACCGATTGGGATGAAATTCTCTATATATTATAGATTCCAATGGGTCCCCGGATGATTTCAAAACACAATAGGATCCGATAGGTGCCGCTGCTGTCGGCATATCGCTTAAAGCTTTTCTGGGCAGGACGACGTCTGCCGGGACAGCTAGTATAAATACACGAGTATAGTTAGGTTTGTGCTGACTCCTAGAATACTCGATCTGATTTTAAAAGTTATTCTACTGGAAGGATGCTAAGCTATCCTTGACTAATATTTTTATTGGTAGTCCATATTTTACTAGAAAAACATGTCTTAGTAAGAAAAAAAGCACACCTGCTGAGTTGCCAACAAAAGCTAATCGTAAATATTCTCATTTATTCTATTTGTCGAAACGCAGGGCAAGGTCAGTTCAGCAACTTCAGTACTGACCTATCAGTAGGACTAGCACATACATTGACTGGGAAGATTGACAATCACTCGCCATGTAGTTCTAACACCTATATAACTTCCCCTCCTTTTAGTTCCTCCTAGTTACAGATTTCAAGTTAGCTGTCATATACTTTATGCCAAATGATTTTATCTCTTAATTACTAAGCAAAAAGTTCAATGTAGCAATTGTGAAAGAATGTCGATTCATTCTTTTTTAAACTCGTCCCAAATAACAAACGGAACAGGCATGTATGTGATGTGGTGCATTACATTTCTTTGCAAATAAAGGGGGCAAAAGGTCGTCGTTTTATTTGTTAGACAGTTTTCCTTATTTTTCGCATGTTAATATTACCAAGCAATTATGATGATAAAATAAGATTTCGTCTACATATTATGAATTGGATATTAATTTATAAAATATACTTATAATGTCATCATCATTTCGGCTCATAAAAATTGTAAAAAATGGGTTATATAATATACGTACGTTCCCCAATTGTTACTTGATGACTTTATTTTTTCATAAAATCATAAAAAGAAATATAAAAAAAAAGATTTTATCCGCGGATATGAAATAAGACTTAGATTCGGTGTATGCCATTTACACAGTACTGAGCTTCCATACCGCATGCCTTAATGACGTGTCGTATTCCGGTTTGATATTCAAGTGGATACCAACATTCTCAACTAGTTTGCTTTAGTTACTATAATCGCATTGCTTAATTACATATATTGTAAAACTTTCTTTCGTCATATCAGTACAATTCTTTTTAACAATTCTGAAATTCTTCAAAGCATTCAACCGACCTTGTCGAGTGAAAGTTGTCACCTATCGGCTACATCAACCGATTTACGATCCGTTTAATCTGTCTTGATTCGTAGGCGTGTTTTATCTAAACACGCTTACGGATCAAGACTACAACATACTTGTGAAGAATTAAGAAAAAAGGTTAAGAGAAATTTGAAAAGGTCCTATGCTTGATTATGGGACCAGACCGTTGAAAAAGAAATTTCTTATTACATTTTTAGTTAATAGCTGACCATAGACGTTTTTGCAATACGAGTCTAAAAAAGTTAAACTAAACCATTTTTGAATATGACTAAGCACGATATAAATTTCATCAAAGTCGATCCAGCTATTAAGAAGTGCAATCACATACAGAATAATACATCATCACGCCATATCCCTTGCAGGGTAGGCAGAGAGAACAGAGAACTTAACTTAATTCTCTTCATACACGCTCGCCGGTTTCGGAGACTCTTGACTCCACCTTCCTTCAGTACATGACCGATCTGGTCTAGGTAGGTTAGTCTCGGTCTCCCCCGAGACCGAGACTAACCTTTAGGAAAGCGTCGCTACCACTCATTTATACGCGTCCTATCCATCAGTCGAGGAATGAAGAAAATATTCTATCTACGAATAGGGTTACCATAATTCTGTAGAAGAAAAATAATATTTTATTGCTTATGTTGGCAAACGAGCAAGCAGCACATCTGATGGTTAGTGTCATTGCCGCTCATGGACCTTTGTAATACCAAGGATACAGAATAATTATATATATAAAACTAAGTAATCATCATTATCCATTGCTAGACGTAGACCTCCACTATAAAGGTTGGTGGTTGTTGGTTGGTTGGCGATAGTAGTAAGATATTATTATAACATCTTTTTGTTGCATTGCCCAAGACAAAGATGCTCTCCATTCTTCTACTTTTTACCATTGCTACTACTTGCACGGGCAATTAAGAAGCGACTACATTTGTATTTTTATCCAATCGATACATTGTGTAAAGATTAATAATACTGATAAATAAAAAAAATAATTCATTCCAAAATTACATACGTTCAAATGTTAGAAATATTCATCATCATCTCAGCTCGTATATGGCCCACTGCTGGGCTCGAGCCTCCTCCGCATTAGGAGGGAAATTGATCTACTACACCACGCTGGTCAGGCGTATTGGTATAAGGTTTTATTTCGAGTTTTCGTTCTCTTGCATAGACGTTTATTCATATTTTATATTTTATATAGGTTGGGGGGGTGAATTGTATTCTTTCTCCGTCACCACACGGAAATGATTGAAATATATGATTATATTATTTATTATAATATTGCAATAATATTGTTATCATTTACCTAATTTTACTTAATTATAGTGCTAAAATGTGGTATTAAAATGCATGTTCGTTAATATAATAAATACTCATTAATTTGATAAAGCCAAATTCCTTACTATTGCAATATAAGGAAATTAATTATTAAATCTATTTTATAAGTCTTGCAACACTCGGTTGCTATATTACCATAGCAACAAAACATTGCTTTATATTGAATTTGATAATTAGTTAATAAGTGGTTTTTTTTTAATGGTAAGTGGTAACAGTGAGGTACTGTTGTTGGTTTTTAAAAAATAGAAACCAGAGGCACACTCAAGTCCGCTGCCTACACTAACAGAGAAAGGATTGGACTTAATAAGTAGGAGGGGGACAAGGTTAGGCCTCCGGCTCTCTTGCTTCTTCGTCTATTTCAAATGTTATTGATTCCTACTCCACTCCACGTTGGTCAAATGGTTTTGTATAGTTTTAAATTTGAGTTTTCCTTCTTTTGCTAACTGCTTGTTAACGCTTGCACGTTTTTTACAACACTTATGGGAAATAGTGAATTATAATCATTCTCCTTCAAAGTCCGGGCAAACACTATAATTTGTACTATGGAGTTTCCATCACTAATTGATGGGAAATTGACTTATACCACATAAATATACGGCGCTGGTTGGCAAATATTTTTTATGAATATTGCTTCCTCGCATTAAATCTCGAATTGGAGTGGACACAACCATATATGGTCTCAAATTAATAAATATCTCGTTTGATTTTTTTAATTAATTAACAAAAACATTTTCTTATATAAAATTCTTAATTTATAGGCTTCGGTTTCCTGTCGTTCGAGGACGAGATTTCCGTTGAGAGGGTCACCCAGGAGCATTTCATCAATCTAAACGGAAAACAGGTAAGTAGATGTAATCCGAGAATTGAACGACGCATTTATTTATAGATTCTGTCCCCAAGATATGAAAATTTAAATAAAAACCATTTTGGTGTGTTTGTTGTCCAATGAAAAACAAATCTTTGAGGACGACAACTGTTGATTTCATTCCACTATGTATACTTTTTAGCATTCTATGCCTGACTTATTTACATGTTAATGTACATGGTTTTTTATTGCTTATGGTGGCAAACGGGCAAGTAGCACAGCTGTATTACTGCCGCTCATGGACCTTTGCAATACCAGAGGTACAGCTAGGCTGTTTCCTACCAACCAAAACAAGTGGGACTTCCGGTTCTCGCTCACCGAACGAAACGCAACAGGACTTTGCCACTGCTTAGACGTAGACATACATACATACATATCATCACGCCATATCCCTTGCAGGGTAGGCAGAGAGAACAGAGTGCCAGAGAACTCTATCTCTGCATACTTCACTCGCTTCCTCAACATTCATAATTCTCTTCATACACGCTCGCCGGTTTCGGAGACTCTTGACACCACCTTCCTTCAGTACATGACCGATCTGGTCTAGGTAGGTTAGTCTCGGTCTCCCTCGGTACCTACATCCTTCCACTTTCGCATTGTATATCTTCTTAACCAGACGTTCGTTCGGCATTCTTTCCACATGTCCGAACCATCGGAGCATTCCCTTTCGCATCTTTACACCAATACTCTCTTTCATACCTACTCGCTCTCTTACGTCGTCGTTACGAATGCGGTCGGTCAGCCTAACTCCACAGATTTTCCGCAGAGATCGCATTTCGACCGCATTAAACTTAGACTTAACTTAGACGTAGAGTTTCTGCGATAGTGTGTTACTACTCCAGTCAGACCGGCCTACGGGAGTAGACATAAAACTGTTAACGCTGTGGCCCTACCACTACAAGTGTATATTTTATTATTGGCTCAATACGTTTACGTAACAATATTAGGTACTTTCGGCCCCGTCCACGATAGGAGAGAAAATTACATACTATAACTACGTTTCTTCTTCTTCTTATTTTTATGTATTGGCAATCAGCTACTTAAATGAGCCATTGTTGCCAGTGTCGAGTTATAATTATCTTCAAGTTTTTAGTGTCTTCAGATTAGTCATTGTCCGTCAGTAAGTCAAATTGTCGCCATAAACAGTGCTATGGCCACACTGTAGATGGTATCTTGTGAGAATTTTGATGAAAAACGAAAACGTTGTAAAGCACTTTTATATGATATTCACTACATCTCAGCAGTTCCGTCACATTACATTACATAAAATGCCATTAAAATTATCTAATATAACACGTTAAAACACTAAGATAGCGAATATAATACAAGAGCACCACATGACGTTTTAGATTCCCGCCAAAACCTATAACTACGTTTTTAACGTGTGTTGCTAAAGTGTTGTACTTCAAATTTTCCCTCATTTGCATAAGTGTTACATGCAGTTTATGACAGTGTCAGTCGTCTTATACAACTACCCACGGGGAAGATGGAGTGTAGTGAATTGCATTCTTACTCCGTCACGACACACCAAAATATATCTTAGTCGGAGATAAAATTATTTAAAATTCTACTGCTACTATCCGTGTCGCATTATTGTAGTATACAAGTATCAAACATTCGCATTTACTTTTTTTTTCATTAAAGAATACTTCCAATTAACTGAAAATCAAAATATACTCTTAACTTAAAATATACTCATAAATGATTGTCCTCGTTGTAATCGAACATTATACTCAGCCCGGGAAGGTGGGCAATTTGTCCACTGCGCCACCATTCCGTAATGGGTCTAAAAATTTCGTAATGTTAAATTACAACTAGTGTAATAAGATTGTGCCAAATATTTGCTGTAAACTTTCACAAATTAAAATATGTTGTAAAAGTTTTTACAATGGAACTCAAATTATGAATGGATATCTTTAAGTATACCGACACTGGAATTTCAATTATGTACGATTATGATTATGTAACAATAATAAAATTAAACAATTTTGAATTTTTTAAATTTTTTAGCTATATTAAATTGTGTGTTATGTCAGGTAATAAATCATTTAAGAGTTAATTCATTGAATATAAATGTCACATAAGATTTTGTAAGCTGTACATCATTCAGCTTTTCATCGTGCATTACTGGACGAAGCCTTGCCTAATACATTATACCACATGGTCCGGTTATTTATTGTCGCGGTTATTCATAATCGTAACGCCTAGTGAGCTGTTTGGTGATAGCATTAGTTTTACGTTTGCCTGTTGAACATTCCAGCCCGTTCTCCTAGTGAACCTTCAACCAATTTTTAGGCACGTAAGTGGTGTTGAAAACTATTCCTATTCCATCGCCACATGGTAGAAAGCTATATATTTATTATAAAAAAAAAAATATAGAGAGATATGTATATAACCTGTATAGAAAATGCTCTACGGAATTAAACGAACGCGTCTTAACGCGTTTTTTTTTGTGTGAAGGTTAAATTAAATAAATAACAAGCGGCCTATAAGCTTTCTGGCCAATAATAAAGTAATTTGGAATACTATTTTAATTATAACTTGATATAATTTATATTAAATTATTATTCGCTGACTTGTTAACGCTAAAGTAATTTGACAATAATTTATTATGTATAGAATTATAACTATTATTTCCGAATGATTATTTTATATTGCGAGATCATGCTTAATGATTAATTTACTAGGAAATTTGAACGAAAATCGGATTCCATCCTGAAGCAGTCCTTAGTATCAGAATTCTTCGGAATCTACTATCTATTCGTCGCTTGCGAATTGACACATTAGTGGAGCATCCATTTGAATGACTGACTATGCAAAACGTGACGCTTATGTTAAATTACTTTTCAATTATGTAAGGAATGACCTTCATAACATTATTATCATAGTTATATTATTAATACGTTATATATAGTACTTTTAAGTGTTATCTAAAATTTAGGTGAAACGATAAGAATTATATGGCAAAATGTGTGTACAGTTTTAGATGCCCCATTGTTCCTGGCCTTCAGCTATAGGATAATATTTTACACAAATATTTACTTCAAGGTGGAGATCAAGCGTGCAGAACCCCGTGATGGCTCCGGTAAATTGGGCTCTGGAGGTAGCGGTATGGGTGGCGGTGCGCTCAGCGCGCCTGGCGATGCGCCTCAGGCTGGACAGTGGGGACCCCCTGCCGCTGCACCCATCAATATGATCCAGGGTCATAACGGCCAAATGGGTGGTCCACCAATCAACATGCCTATGGCTGGTCCCAATATCATGCAGGGGTGAGTAACTATACATACTATGTGTATTATAAGTCTTATCATAAACACTGCTCGCTCAGATCGAGGAATAAACAGCCAGCAAGGTCCTGACAAGAAAATATCCACAATTCTGGTCGTTGAGGTCGACAATTGTGTCGCATTAAAATTATAAACAGCAACAGCCAGCTACTCCGCTAGCCGTGGTCCGTACGGACACAGGAGTGTCCTCGGGGCAAGTTTCTTGAATTTATCGCGTTGAAGGTTTTTAGCACTCTCCTAATAGTTCGGGTAAAGTCCTCATAGCTAACTGCGGCTACGTTTTTAGACTATACTTATAGTCATGCGAAAAAGAATCTCAAACTCCTTATATGTAGACATACCACCCAAACATAATCTGACTGATCCACGCTAGTTAACCGTAAACCGCATAATAAGAAGAAATAAGTTCTGAGTAATTTAGGACATTTTGAAATCTACAATCCACATCCAGGCAGTGCCCTCAGCTGAATCTGCTGTTGGTACGTTCAGATGTTTGTGGTACATTAACGCAAATTAGCATATACTCACTGTCCTAATGGACAATACCGAGTCTACAAGGTTTGCAACATATATCTCGGAATCTGTATTAGTTTAGACGATTGTCCACTTCGCCCAACGTAGGAGCATACTTTGTGCGATTCAGAAGATCAGCGGTTCATGTATTAAAGTGTATATATGTTGACAACAGATACCAAGGCTGGGGTACATCTCCCGGGCAAACGTCGTACGCGGGGTACGGCGCGGCCGGTGCGGGCGCGGGGCCGGGTAATTATCAGGGCTGGGGTGCTCCTCCGGCACCTCAGGCGCCCCCGCACGCGCCTGCATGGCCCGCCACCAACAACTATACTCAACATACGCAACCACCGGCCCAGGGCTACGGCAGCTACGGTACGTACCTACTACATCCCATCCTCCATTAGCTTTGATCACACACATCGCTTCTCAGATAAATAATATAAAAAATAGTTTTGGAAATATAAGGATATATAACATGTATCTAATTATGGAAATAAATGAGGGTGCTAGAACCAGAGCGGCCGAACTACAAGAACCATGTTTTACGATATGGAGGGAATTAAAATTAAATTCAATTTAATCGATTTGAACATAAGACGAAAATGTACTTATACTGCCATCTATTGTTAAGAGCTTGCAAACAATTTTAGGCTGCTGTAATTTTGTAATTAACATTTTTAGATTACGAAAATGCCATTAGGTTGAAAGTTACAAAAATGCAGTTGGGCCACTCTAGCTCTATAGCTAGACTCAAATAGACATGCGATTGCAGCTATATCGGTATCGTTACTTTCATTTAGTTATTGAAGTCTTATAATGCTGAATATGGCTATTAAAATAACAATTCGAGAACTTCTTATGTGAATCTATAAAAAATAACAAGTCACAAAATGCTTGATTTATTTAACTTTATACATCTCACTGAGACGTTGACCACCTGTAGTATATGGTCAAGACCCAATCCTTTCTAGCGTGGTATTTTTTTGAAGATCCTATCGCCCCCCTCTGGCCAAGTAGTGTGAGTACGTTCCCTTATCTGCATTTTGTATCACTATTTACAACATCCATAGTCAAAGAAAGGGGGAATAGTGATTTGTATTATTACTCGTATTATTGCACGGACTTGGTTCACCGGCGGCTGGAAATCTGGTCTCCGGAAGAAGAAAGGAATGCCATACCACCGAAGAAAAAATATACCATCAACTGTTTATAGTTGCTGTAAAACTCAACTAAGAAATAGTTCCAGGAGTCTATTCCAATTAGTTACTGTTACATTTCGAGAAGAATTAATATGACTGAAAACTAATACAACGGAAGGTGATACAATTGATTAAATGTATTTTTTATGATAGAGTCGTCAGATTTAACAGGACACAGCTTGGCTACTCGCACGTCGTCAGAAGAAAGTGATATTAGATACAATACTTATCTAAAACAGTTTTGTTTTTGTAATAACTTATAGCTGCCTACTCGCAGACTTTGCCTAACTGTTGCCATGGTATTTGTGTCATCAACGGCTTAGATTGTATTGCTAAGATGAAGAACTTGTGACAAGCTTGACACTGAAGTTTTTTATAGAAGAATCATTACTGCTCATATCCCTTTTACTTGGAATCGACGTGACATATTTTCTTTTTCTGCAAATATACGATCATTCAATCTGTCCTTATAATTACGTAGTCAATCCATCATTTTATTGGACATTTCTGTACTTCCTATATTTACTGATTTTATCTTTTTTTTTGTCCGTACTATGAGAAATGAGTGAAAATTAAAATTTTGTACACTTCAATAAATAATTTATAACATTTGCGATTGTGATACAAATGATAAAATTATAACACTTTAAAATGTATCCAAATCTGTAAAAGAGTTTGATGTTTCTATTAAAAATATTATAGTAGGCAATCTTAAATATTTGTTAGAACTCCTTCATTCTTTATAGAACTATATGATGTGAATATTTTTAAGGTATTATGTACTTTGAACGTGACGGCAACTTCTCACAGCTGCGTAAATTAATATTTGTAGTAAATGGACAAGGTTTGTTATAAATTTTTAAACATTTAATAAATTAAAACATATTTCTGTAGACTAAGGATATTGTAGCCCAGACTTATCAACAACTTTTACCAGCCGGCACTGGTAAAATAATTTATACATATTATGTATTAAATTTCTAATACATAGTTAATATCACCAACGATTTGTTTCCTTAAATTTGTAGATTTACTGGTAAAACCTATGATTAACCAATATGCGGGTTTAACAACAAATAAATTGATTTAAAAAGACGATACGATTTATTTTCAAGTATCTCTTTGTATGATGAAATAAGTATATCACAAAGTGGTATCTATAATACAATATGTAACTGCGTAATATTGTAATAGTTCAAATTATTGATCGTGTGTAAATGAGAAGACCACTGGAAGAGATGGGGTTCTGTTATCAATGAGAAATACATCCAATATATAAATATATTGGTATGTAAAAAGATTCATGTAGTGCTGTTGTTTCTCACACATGGACTAATAGTAGTGTTTGTGTACAGCTAACTACAGCTCGGCGCCAGCGGGCGCGTCGGCTGGCGGTAGCTGGACCAACTGGAATATGCCTCAGAACTCCAACTCTGCCGGCTCCGGTGAGTTATTACAAGTGTTCGATTCTCGCAATACATTCACTCGCATACGGGATATTTCATAACTGGGTTCACTTGCATATAGTCATATCATATACGTTATACGACATACAACATAATAAAAATTAATATTACATCATACAAAAAAATATCTCCTACGTTCATTTTTAGGTTAATATTATCATATTTTCCTGTAATCGCTATAATTTTATATTATAGATTATGTGTCATCTATATTACTATTATTAAGCTGAAGAGTTTATTTAAACAACACTCTAGTCTTAGGAACTACTTACCATATTTCATTCTAATAAAATAGAATTATCGAGACGGCGTAACATAATGGAAATAAAAGGAATGTAAAAAATAGAAGAGGAAAAGTCTTCGCAAATGTTAACAAATCGACCGTCAAGTTATATACGCAGTCGATGTTTTCATAGCAACCGCTGAGATAATAAAAATTGTGATTGAAGCAGTTTTGATTTTCTTAATGTTAATATTATTACTAATTTCGTGTGGCATTGTTGGTGTTCAAATAAAACAACAGCATTCAATAAGTAAACGAAGCTGCTTGCAAAGTTATTATGAAATATAATTAAAATTACGAGTTTCATCGTGTGTGTGTTTAATTTTTCTATATCAATATTTCGAATGATTCACATGATGAGATTACGTAAAATTATTTTTATTTTTATATAGAATAATCTTCTAAATATCAAAATATACGTGCTACTTTTGTAATTTATAATATTATACATATACAAATAGAATTCAAGGTTTTGCAATTAAATGATACTAGATATAGGTAAATTCGTTTATTCATGCACGCATACGCTTTGTATGGCTTCCTTAAAATATTAATTTAATCATTATTTAACTTTAATGAACTTACTTTGTGAGTTTCTACATATGTATGTGGAGATTCATTATTATTTTGAAATGGAGGCGTTCTGAAAATATCTCGTCTAAAGGAGGGATGTGTCGAATACTCGAAGCTCTACGAAAAATTTCAACATCAAGGTTAGGTCACACAAGAATAATAATTTTCTTTTGCCCTTATCCTACCATGGTAGACCATGGTCTAGCCCATATTCTTTTCTATTTTCATGTGTGCGGTATATTGATAAACTGCAAGAAATCTTATCCTCCATTTCAAAATAATGGTAATGAGCATTATTTTTGTATTTTATTTACTTAAGGTTACTCCAGTATAATTAATCGTAGAAAATGTACAATAATTTATACGCATGCCAATCGATATACACACGTCGTCACGTATTGTAAAATATTATTGTCATAATGTTGCATTTCTATCAAAGAAATATGTGACTTTGAAATTTAATTAATGTAAACATCTTACAACAGTATTCATTTAATGATATTCTGTGCAATGTATTTACAGATTTTATTGTGTTTTAATATGATTTTGTAAGTTCATAATTTTATTAAAATATTTAATTGTTAGCAGAATTTTAGTATAGTGATATAGATATTTATAATATAGGTACTATTATTCTAGAAAAAAAAAAGCAAGAAAATCTTTAGGTATGTAAAAGATAATTCTTAACACCTTCGGCGCTAAGGAATATTTCCAGAATCATACATATTTATGTTTTTTTTTATTTATTAATGTTATGGCACCCCAACCCCAAATAGACCAAAAGATTCGCCCAGACCAAAGCTTTTTATCTTTAAAGAAATGTATGAAAATTGTGAGCATTTGTGATACATAACGACTTAAACACAATGGTCACGGTGTATCATTTTTGATACACTGGCGCCGAAGGTGTTAAATATTTCAAGGGAACCATGTGTTAATAAATAAATAATTTGTACCAACAAAATCCATTGAAATGTAATATTTGTGTAAATATTGAAAATCATTTATTGTTGCTATATAAAACCATATGAAATGAAAATATGTCAACCTTTACAATGAAAATTTATTGCTGATGTTAATTAGATAATGAGTTTAGTATTTGGCTGACACTACAAAACTATCTGTAACACGTCAATATTACTCACGTTTTTATAACGCACTCAATATTTTTATCATCATCATCATCATCACTCTCTTGCTCTTATCACAATTACTTTTGGTCGACGCAATATATACTTTGCTTGCATTGTACATATTGCAAAAATTACTGGCAATAGTTTTATGACCGGCCGCCTGCCTGACGTCAACCCTCCTTGGGAATGTAATTGTTGACCTGATGTCATCAGCTGGAGTTGACCCAGGTCCATGAAGCTCTTAGTCGTCTTTTACGACATCCACGAGCGAAGTATGGGTTGGTAGTATTCGTCGCCGCTACCACACAGCAAGCATTCTATATTTTTATATTCATTGCATAATGTAATTATTAAGAATCATTTTTTGTTTCGTTTTATGTTGTGTGGATTATATATATATTGTATGTATTTGTTTAGGATCGTACGTGCCGCTGTCTGAGGGTGGTGAGATGTATGGGCGTGGAGGCGCTGGCGGCGGTGGAGCGGGTGCGCCAGCACTCACTGGGGCACTGTCCTCCGCTGCACTGTCGAAGTCATCTTCGACTGACTACTCGTCTTACCAGCAGTACCCGCCCGCGTATCAGCAGGACCAGGTACGCGACGCTCACAATACATACAGTGAACATACGCCCTTCTGACGTGGATAAATCAAAATAATAACTATAGAAGTGAAATTTCTGTGTTGCTATAAAATTAGCACTTTGTTATAGGAAAGTAGCTCTGTTTTATTTCAATTATTTTCTACATTAAGGCATAAATCCTTGTATTGTAAGGGTCTTTACAAACATACAATCAGTGGAAACAAATAACAGTCATTTATGAAGCGAACGAAGAACTATCTTGTTGAGATCAAACACATCTCGCTCGCCACTCAGACCTCTATAGCATCTATTTAGTCAATTATATGCATGAAGCCATCTCATGCCACGGAGATTAGAGACAAAGGCATTTTATTTTTAAAGTTCATTTCACAAAGCAGCAGTAATTTTTCCATGTATAGACTGAAATTAAGAAGCTTTTATTACTAAAGATTATATCTCTTTGTGCGATCCACAAATGATGTCTTTCTTTATTTTATGTTTGTAAAGTACCCTTCTATACCAGGATTTATTCCTTATTGCAGAGCTATGCCTAAAGAAATTACACTTCAATAAACGTTCAAATCAATATTTTGTATAATACTTTATTAATTTTATGACCACATCATATTGGCTCATACACATTCATTATGACAAGACTCAGATTTATAGAGACTATAAACAATGAACAGCTGTTAATATAAAATTAAAATATATTAAATGCAACAAAACTTTATTAATTCATTGTGTTAACAACTGTTCATATATTTTGTGTCTTGTCATATCCATCAAATGACGTGAGTGTGGTCAAATGTATATTTAATATTTTGTTTATTATTTATACTAAATTTATACATTGACCACACTAATAAAACACTATTTAAAAAAAAATATATCACATAATTATAAATATTTGTATGCAATACTGACCTTCAATGTAATTTTATAATTAAGTAATCACTTTTTCTATATTATAAAATATAATGTCATATAAATTACATTTTTTTTTCATTTTGTGTTAAATTTATTTTATTTTTCGACATCAGTATTGCATTTGATTAAATTTCAAGTTTGTTTCACGTTATAAATCTAAACCAAAGCGGAATATACCTGGAATATTTCTACATATATATAATTATATTGTTTTTGCCTTATATTTCTTTGGATTTTTCCCTTTGCCACTGTGTGTCATAGAGGAAATTCTTTAAGTATATTGGTTTTGGTTTGGAATTATCATTAAAATAATGATATGTTTATATTGGTAATAAAATTGTTTGACTCTGTCGATACAATGCTTAAATGATTAATTTTGAATAAATCAAGGGTTGTAAATTTTTATTCTTATACAAACATATCGTATAACAGCTTGCAGGCGCTTCAAGCATGAATCATTAGGTTAAAAGCTTTGGTTTTGGTGACGCTTTTACAATATCCATATGATATTGAATGGATGAGGTGATAGAAACCCTTATTTTTTTTTTAATACTAGCTTGCAATTCCTTCAAGTTATGTGTGTAGAATTTGTGATTTTGAATTCGATGATTCCCTTTTATTCCTACATAGAAATTATTTGTTATATAGAGGTACTTTCTGTATCTATTTCTATTTTTACAATTTTAGACTTTGAATATATGAAACCGTTGATAGAATACTTAGATAAAAATATACGGTTTCATTATATTGTAATAAAATCTATATTTGCAGTCCTTTTGCTTCTTTAAGTTTATGTTTATCGCTTTTGAAATATATGCCATCTTCGCATCGAGATAGCGTCGTGTTGCTAAATTTTTTGTTATATTAGTACTGAGTTTATGCTTTTATAATGATTTTTGAACTACATTAGAATATATATATTTTTTTATTTGCTGTAGATATATATTGAGTTGAATATAGATTTTGATTCTCAAGCATTCCCATTAGTTTTGCAACCGTGCGCTAAGCTATAATACTGCTAGTATTATAAAGATTATTCTAAATTGATTTTATGATAATCCTGGATAGTTGTTTATTAAGATTTATAATCGGAACAATGAACTTATATTTACTATAAACTATTTCAAAAGAAAAGAAATAACAATTTGAATATTATAGTCTATGTAATACGGGACTAATCAGACCAAGCCAGATGTTAATGTCTTTAAATAGTCCTTTGTGTAACGGATTTTTCAGTAAATTTATGAAAAAAAATATAGTTAACAAAGAATTAAGTCGCACGAACTATGTGGGTGGCATGATACTTTTAAAGCGATACAGACCAGAGTTAGGCCAATATTAATAAACCTGCCTCAACTTTGAGTATGATCTCAAGTAAAAAAGATAACAAATATATGCTTTAGCGTCTCATTTGTTCACCCAAGACCGTATTCCAAGTAGAACAGACAAAACGCTAAAGTATGTACGCGTATAAACAATTTACCCAACTTTTACAAATTTGTCTTTCGCATGCATCATCCAATACTTTTAACATCGCAGAACAATATTAAACATTGTCTTGTATGTCATTGATAATATTTTTAAAAATTTTAACATTCCATGTAAAGGGCTTTTGAGTTCATTTCCAAGTCACGAAAGTACAGCCAAGTTGACTTATTTTTTTTTATTTTGCTCATCATCTCGGGGCTTGCATCCTTACTCCTTATATCCTCATCCTTAAGCTTTTACTTTAATTTGTATTCTGCATAAACCTTCGTATTTTGTATGTCATTATGGTGTGCCCGACAGCATGAACGATTTAATCCCCCATTTGAAATTGAACGCCACTGATTGACAAAAGAATGTGAAAGGATATTTGCACTTACTCTATTACAATATCAATTTGGTTGTACTTGAGTTTAGAAGTTGTTTGCGATGTGTGTGGAGTATGTGAATGTAAGTCAATGAACGGTGAAGTAGTGGTGAGCGAGTGATATTCAGCGAAAACATTGCTATCCGCGCGTAAAAAGCAAGATTCGCGTTTTAAGTGCAGCATGAGTTTATAGAATAGAACCATTAGTTTGCCACCCTTGCATCCGTGTGCTGTGTACGAAATGCTTGTATATAATCTCGTTAAGTTCAGAACGCGTCGACCGCCATGTCCACTCGTGTGCATGTCTTCAGTGGCGAGGTTTAATGTGCGATGTCTTTTTGATTTTCCGAGCTATGCTGGCGGTTCATAATGTGAAAGTTAGACGCGGTGCCAGTATGCGGCCGCGGCCCCCGTGCCTATACTAGACTCGCACCGCTATCCATAGTGAAAAATCAAGAAGATTAGTGTTATCGAGTTTCGCTGAAGGTCTCTCTCATCACCGCCCCACCTACATGACAAACCCAATTCCCGTCCACCTTTCCGCCTTAACCCTATCATTTCGCCCTTGGGGACAGTGACACGCTTTCTTTCGCCCGGTCCATCTTCACGCGCTGCGCTACTTACATAAAACCTGCTAAACGATCCAGTTACATTGTGGCGAGTGGGACTTTATTGTCTTGTTCTTCTTTTCCAGTTGGTCGATCAGGGTCCACAAGAGTGGCTCCTCCAGAAAGACAATTAGAGATAAGGGCGGGTATCGGATGAGGGTATGTCGCGAAACACTGGGTATTTCTCACTATGGACGGTCGGTCGTGCGACAATGAGCGCTCATCATAAAGGCATCGCACTGCAATAGATATTAAGCTTTCTACCCTTAGCTCCGTTCGATGTCATGTTATATATAATATATATATTTATTGCATTTTGTAGCCGTGCGAGATGATTCAAACGCATTGTATCATCTCAACCTTGTAAATTGGCATTTAAAGTACAAATTAGTAAAATTTGGATTTTCTCATATTGTTACAGGTTCATTAATAGTTAACTTTATAAGATAAAAATAATATTAAGAGCTGTACTTTAAGTGTTCAGAGATGAGAGTACGTCTTTATGTTAAATGTAACCAACGAGACCATATTTTTACAATATTGTTTACAACGTCATGGAGCATCCGCGAACGTGGCGCACTAATATTAATGGTTTTTTTTTTTAATAAGGACGGTTACACGCGTCGCCTTTACGCAGTAATACAAATAAAATAACAGTGTGATTGATGGAACAATTTATTAACAACATGTAAACAAAAACTAAAGTTTTTGTTGGTATACAAACTTTAATTATGTCTATATTATGGACATTAGCTTCAGGCATAGTCTAAATTAAACTATAAGATAAAATTAACTTTAATATACTTAATTTGCGATAGGTTTTTATTTTATATTGATGACATGAAAAAATATATCAACAATTGCACTAACTAAGTAATTTGCGTAAGTTGAGAAATATCAAATTAAAATTCATCTTTAGAAGTTACTTTAAATATTTTGGTGACAATTGCTATTAAAAAATATAGTCATGCAAACACTTTACAATATTTTTTTTCCGCTATAAGCACTCTACTGCTAATCCTAGGTTTCCGGGTTCGAATCCTGGATTGAAGATTAACTATTTATGACTATTGTCGTTAAGAAATTCTCTGGAAGTTAAATGTCTCGAACTCTGGAACGGTTAGTATTGCTATAGACGCGTCCGTGTGTAACCAAAATTTAAAAATTAGAATATGTAGTTTCGATTATTAACGAAGATGGAAATATGTTGCGCAATCTCACATTAACGATCATAAAAGTTATGGTAATATAAGTACGATAGCGAGCGGCCGAGACTGTCTATTCACTAATTGTAAAATCTTTTTATGAACTGAATATGCAATTGTATATTTATATTTTTTATGTGATAGTCCCGGCACTTGTAAGTCGTATACATATTAATATATCGTTACGAATTCTTCATACAATTGCGTTGTGTATTATTCTGTCTGTCGTCTGTCATTGTGTTGTGTGTGTGTGCGTCGCGGTATGTATACGTATGCTCCATGTCGGTGTGTGTGTGTGCGCGCCGGCCGGCGTGGCGTGGCGCGCGGCGCGGCTGTGTGTAGAGCGCAGTGTTGTGGGCCCAGGGCTCTTCGTACGGCGGTGGCGCGTCGCGCGCATACCAGCCCGCCGCCGACTACCACGCGTCGGCGCCAGCCGCACAGCCGCCAGGTGTGCACGCGCATCCGCACCACGCGCCAAAACACTTCAACGCGAACGAGTTTAACAAGGAGTGGCCCGCCGCATAGACAAAACATATACCTACACACATACCTACATACACGTACACATCTATACACACACATTCACACATCTACATATACACATACACACACGCTCAGTGCAAATTTAAACGCTCGCACGCATTATACGCCTGCAATAATACGGTTGAATAAATATATGAACTGCTCACCACAACTGTGGCACCCAAAGAAATTGGAGACACTTCTTTCTTTATATACGCCGGCTAAGTTTCGGTTTTGATATATATCCTTTTGATTAATTCTTCTCCATGTTTGAGGATTTTATACTCCAATATAATGTGTCATCATTTCTATCTACTTTAAAATTTTAATAATAAAAATTAACTTATAAACATGACCTTTACACAAAAATACTTCTTTCATTAATTTATTGAAATTTGAATGACTTTTACTTCTCGCATTTCTCAAGCGTTATTGCGCAAACGACATTCGTGGCATTCGTTATAAATGTATTCGAGTCCGTGAATGACTACCACTACCTCTCTACCTGGTCAATGGTTCCTTTACCATACACCAATAATAAATCACGCGGCCGTGAATTTTGTCTACATTTAATATTGTGCTATATCCATCGCGAGGGTTAAAAGTGATTAAATTTGCACTGTGGCATACAAATACTTAAAAAGGTACGTAGAGGTAGGTAGAGTGGAAACAGTAGAATTTTATTACTCTGCGTTAACGCACGACTCCCCACGTCTGTATACCGTCTATTGCGCACTTGTTTGTAGCATTTAGTTATCTCCCCCCTTTCTTCCCCTGACGCTTGTGTGGACATACATTGATGTAGTTTGTAGTATTTGCTTGACATAATTATGTAATACAAGTGCGAGCTCGACGGGACAGACGTCCGTTATATACGGTTGCATACGATCAACTCCATTTATCGATTCTATCTTAGTCGATAATAAACAACGATAAAAAATAATACAATATACGGATAATTAAATTAGTATATAAACTATGTGTTAACATATGTATAACTAAATACTCTCTCCATAATAACGTAAAAAAAAATTGGTAACTTACCATTGTAAAATTATTCCTCCCCTCCCAATGTTAGTATAGTTTTGTATGTTTTTACATTACACATGATGAGGATATATAGAAAAAATAAAATACCTTCGTGTTTAGAATTTTTGATATAATAACAAACAATGCAACAAGAAATATTTTATAATAATTAATAACAAATTAACTTTAAAATTTTTTAAATAAGCATACAATTGTCTAAAATTAAGTCGATTTACATATGTAATAATTTAGTCACCGGGCGACTACACTAACACAAACCCACACGCGTTAATTAAGCGTTAATTATAATAATTAAAAAAATATATAGTCTTAACAATATTATAACATTATAAACAAAAATATTAGATTTTAAATGTTTGTCTATTAAAATTGACTAAGGTAATGTCGCATTTTGTCGAAAGTTTTAGACACTCGGCCGTCTCTGAATGCTATTTTGTAAGCAAAATGATATTATATTCGCACATTTAGGCACGGTTTCACACTTGGTGTATTTTCTCGTTGTTGCTTGCACAACACTCGGTATTCGCGACCCCCCCTTATAAAGCTACACGATGCTGTAATTCGCGTGTACACGAATTTGTACGCGGTTTTTTTTTGTAACTTGCTTTTTAAATCTATTTGGATGTGGGTTTTTTTTTTGTGAAATATTAATTTTTACTTGACACATTTCGAATGGTTTTTATTTTCTGTTTTCGGATATTATTTTTAGTAGTGATTTCTTTTAATGTCGTGTATGGAATATGAATCCCACTGAGGTTTTATAGTTCGGCCGGTAGAGGCGGGGAGTGACCGCCCGCGCTCCGCTTGACCGGCGCGCACCAGCCCTTGTGAACAACATTTGACGGACACTGTTAAACAAAGCCAATTTAGGGAAGTCACCTAAAAGAACTTAACTTAAGCTAATAACTTGTATAAATATTTGGTATATATATCGGTATGTATGTTTAATATTAGAATTTTGGTTATTTACCACACACTTAGAGTTAGGAAAACGGTAGGCATATAATGATGATAATTATGTGTTAATATTAAACAAAAACATAGTGACTGAACGTGATTTTAAAATATTTTTTAATAATTCCCATTTTTTTTTTGAAAAAAAAAAAGGGGAACAATTTCTGTATAAATATTCGTAATTTTAATTTGTTTCTCTTATACGCATTTTAGTTTATCGCAATCTTTTTTTTAAGTTGATACTATTATTATATTGAATTTATACTTTAATGAATTAAATTTACCTGCCAAATTGTTAACGAGCAAACGATATTGTCGTATGTTAAGTGATTTACGCTCAAGCATTAGGATATAGAAGTTCGGTAATGGGCCGATGCAGTCGCGGCCGCGGCGAACCACCCCTCGCACTCAGCTAACACATTTGTACATATAAAATACTTACTTGTGTGTAAAGCATAATTTTAATCGATTCTCTCGTCACATAGTTTTAAAGTTTTAATTTATGTGATTGCCAAATATTTTTAAAAAATAATCTGTATAGAGCTTTCGATGGCCGCTGCGGCCCTGTATGTTAGTCGTATAACATAAAATATTTAAACAAGACGCGCGGTACGGCCGCGCGTCCGCCACGCCGCCGTTACAAAGTGATTTATAATTTAAAATAACATTGTTAGATTAAATTTAATGTTAGTCCTTTACTGTACTATATCGCTCAATCGTTTGACCGATCGACTGATTAAAATTTTAGTGATAAGCTAAGTAATGATATGCGGCGCGGTGGGCGGTCGCGCGGCGTACCGCCATGCGTGCGCGAGTATGATTCGCGCGCGGCGTCCGACCATTATTTGTTGTAATTTATCTTAGAGTTTACGGACATACTTGATAGACTGCCCGGCACCTCTGTAGTGGGGTGGCGTTCCTTTAATTTTAAATCATAGTACCGGGCGACGGCGATTCGCCCAATAAGATTTGTTAATAAATATTTTAAATAGACGAATTGTTAATGATTACATTGAATGCATAATTTGATCGTTTAGAATAGGGTTATTTAAGATCGCTCCATAAGTAAAGTATAATTTATCTATTGAAGAATATTGAGGTATATAAGCAAATTTTATAAGCGAATAGCGGTCTGGGGCGAGGGGTGTGATGTCCCAAATTAAAGATTTAAAAATACATAGTAAAGAAAATAAAGCCTTTTACATTGTGATGATCATAGTTAAATCGCATAACATTTCTTATAGCTCTAATAATAAAATAAACAGAAATCGACTGAGAACTCCCAAAACTGTATGTTAGTAGGAAAAAAAAAACTATCCTTACATTTAAACATAATGAAATAATTAATTAAAATAACATACGTCGGTGCCTGAGACTGCCCAATTAGGTTACGTATAGATTGTGCCGCTTTGTACTGCTTGCGTTAAATTTTTCGTTCCTTTTACATGTTAGTTAGGTTAATTTGTCTCGATTCATTCCTGGTTAATTTTATCGACATAGTTAGTCGTTCGTACGTTCGTTCGTTCGTTCATTTCGGTATCACTTCGCTTTAAGTTCGTTGCATTAGATCGTATTATTAACACTGTAGGCACGCTGTCACACTTTGCTCATTGTTTGAGCTCTCCTCCTCCCTCCCCTTTTTATTTTTTCGTTTACGTCCCTGCGATATATTTATTTCGCGTTTACTTACACGATCTTCCATTTTCAGTTATTTTATAATACTGTAGGTTTAATGTACAACCACCGAAGATACGAACGAAATTGTTCACACGCTGTTTTAATATTAGGAAACGATGCCTTACAAAAAAAGTTAAGTGGATATAGAGATGATTTATATTATGTTATTTTTGAATGATAACGATTAGCACTAAGGCTTTTTACAGCGTGCGCGGGGCCGTGGTACCGCACGCGCCCGCCTCGCAACTAAAAACATTTGTGGAACTATTTAAGAACTTAGTTTGTAATGAAACCAACGTGGCAATCTTAACATAAACATATAATTTATTTAAATAAAGTATAATATGTATTAGAAATTTTAGATTTACTCAACAATTTAAACTTAGTGCAAATTATTGTGAAAAAAAATCAATTGATACTATTTATATGGGTTTTTAATTATTATTATATAGGAGATGAGCATTAAAATATTGGATGAATTTATTAATTAAAAATAGTTAGCAAAATACAAATACGATAAGACTCGTTAGAGGCTCGTCCGTCAAATGTGTTCACCACGTGCGCCAAAACTCCGCGAGACGTCATCAATTCGCATTATTATTATTATTATATATAAATATTACGAATATGTAATAATCGATGTTAGGATATGCAGCTGTATCTTAAATGTAATGTTTTATCGATATATAATATTTTTAATCATGGCTTAACTTGTAGTAATGTTTCGTAGTTTAACCTTAACGACTATTGTTTTGTATTTACTTTATATAAAATAGTGTACGCGGTTTTTATATGTGTATGTTTATTCAGTAGTAATATAAAAATGAAACAAATGTTTTTGTGTAAAAGTGTATTTTGGTATAATGATTAAAATAATTAACTTAACGTTAGCCGTTGATGGGGCGCGGCGCGGTCCGCGTACGCGGGCGGGCGCGTACGCGTGCCACGCCCCTTATAACTAATATATATATATATATACAATAAATATATTTATCATCGTAATTGACTAATTATACAAGACCCCTAGTGTTAAACTTTATATTAGCTGTCGTATCTTGGTTAAGTTCTTGTCACTTATAACTCGTTTTAATAAATTAATTCAATTGCATTTAAATGTATATCAGAGGGCAGGCCCTCTCGAGTCCTCCTCCAATTAAACCCTAACTTGTAGTCTTTTCGAAACTTATTTAAAAAATAAAATAATTAAATAAAAAGCAATGCAGGTATTATTAAATATAAAACCCTCATATTTATATTAGAAATTAAATATACTTAAATGTAATTATTGATCCCGAGTTAAATAACATTTCACGGGCTTTACAATTAATTATAATATTAATTATTATAAAACCTAGGGCAAGTTGTTATTTATTTCTGTTTTAATTAAAAAAAAAATTGATGTTGATTATTTTTTAATATATTTTTTTTTCTTTATAGTAATTATAAAAAGTACATAATTCTCGTTCGACTAGAGACAAAATTTGTTAGGTGAACAATCGACTGATGTACAATATATAAAATAATGTTTACTTACAAACAGTACGTATAAGTTTAATTTACAACGGCCCAGTTACGGGTCGGATATATTTATACACACTTGTATTAGTTTCCTAAAATGTAATTAATTGGAAGCGGCGACCGCGACCGTACCACAAACTAAGCATGTTACAAATTGTAAGACTATTATCTAGATTTGTTGTAATTGTAATATGTAAACTACTTATAGTTAGCCGTAACGTGCTGATATTGGTCGAGCCTAGCGGGTGGGGTGTGCGCCGCGTGACGTCACACGGGCACGCGCCCGGCGCGACCCCGTGACGTCACGCGGCGGACACGCCCTACCCATATAAGTTTACTTTATGTTCGTATAAAAAGGAAAATTATGATAGACTTACGTGCGTCCTCGATGTTTCTTATTTACATAATATTACCTAATGATAATTAGTTAATTACGGTTTTAATTATTAATTTTAACCGAAACACTAAAAGTAAGACGAGAAGCTTGTAACGCGATGATATAATTGATGTAATAAGTGCTATCACATTAACACTGAGGTCTTTCGGAGTAGAAATTATGCATTATTCATATTAGGTATTTTGGGTATATATATCTATATATATATATTTAGTGTTAGTTTATAACTGGTAACCATAAGTATGTAGTTTATAATGTAATGAAAAGAAAATAAAAACACTTTTGTCGTAGTTTCCTATTATTAAGCTTCTTCTATTTTAATGGATTAAGTAATTACTACTGGTTGATTAATAAAAAAAATATTAATATTACCACTGCAAATATTTGAGATATCTTATGATGAAATATATATCTACTTTAAGGACATTATAAAACGTAGATAATTAAAAGAAATCAAAAAATTTCAAAATATGACTGGCATTTTTAATGTTTGCAACACAACCCTTTATCCCCAATTTAGGGAAATATTCCCCACTCCAAACTAGAGTAGACTCAGTTATCATAATTTTTGTTTTTATATCACGTTACAGTAAACGAGAGCATGTAGATAGTTATCATAATAGTCTTACACTAATCGAAGTGCAAATAACGTTCAGTAATGGAACGATAAACAGCCGTTTCCATTAATTATATTCTCCATTATACCATTATTTTCTTATACACACGTGCACGTCTTAATACTTATCATTGTATTGGTTATAGTATGTTGTTCCTATATGTCAATTCTTTATTCCTATCTGCTTAATATTTTGGGTTTATTAGTTTTTACCAATTGTTGTTTCTCCATTTTGCAAGTGTAAGTTTTATCTATAGAAATCGTGGCCCTAACGCAGTTCTTTTTATTTTAAAAAAATCAGTCTGAAAGAGCCTTATATTATATAAGGTTTTTCGAGGAGAAATTTTCAAGTTTTTTTTTCCAGTAAATATTTAGTGCGCGGATCAGCTCGGTCAATAGAATGTTATTAATAATTGGACTTATTTCCCAAAACATCCGTGTTCAAATTCTGACTGCGGTAGTCTTTCGGTTCACAAACGAGTATAAGACGCATATCAAATCATAAATCGAAAGGAGCCGATAATTTACATGTAGTTTTCTTAGCTATAAAATATAGTTGGGAATGTCTACACGGTTTCTGCCATAGTGTAACGTTATCACAGCAATCAAAGGCCCACGGTCCAGTGCTAGTAAAAAAATGCATTTAGAATCAATGGGATATTAACAAGCACTTGTATGGAGTAACAACATTACTATATAAAGTTTTGATTAGTTTTTTAACTGTGCGACAGAGGGCGACGGTGTTGGCAGTAATGCTGGCAGTCCCAAGTATATGAACGTGCCACAGATGTCCGATGCTTTAGGGACTTCGCCTCAGGTCCATACCATATGTATATACTTACTGGTGTCTTATAACTTCAGGCGTGGTTAATCTATAACATTCAAAAAGTAGAAATACTGGTCTTACTAGCATTACGCATGCGACTGTGGATTGTGTTTGTATACGTAAAACAAAACAAGGTTTTCCTGAGGATTATCAAACGCAGTTTGCAATTGAGGTTAGTGGAAGACTAGACACCCATATCCGCTAGGCTGGCACAGCCATCTTGCGCAAAATGTCACATCTGGCAGCAGTATGACGACAGGCGGGAGCACTACGGGTCAATTGGTATTAAAATGCTTTTATCTAAAAAAATTGCTATCGAAACTTCTTTTTTACAGATATAATTTTTAATTTTACTGTTTGTTGATTAATCTGATATCATTATTTCGTGAAAATAAATCATTTTAAGTACTATAAATCTGGTTTAAAGTTAGGGTAAATACATTTTTACCGGTTTTTGGGTTCAATAACGTATAAAAAAAAAGATGAACCAATATTTTAATGTATTTATTCCTATTTACATGACATAATAGTGCAACATTACAAAAATAATACAAAAACAAATATCTCCAAATACATTTTTTATACCCAAGCCATCACAAAAACGCCCCAGATCTTAGGATTGACTGTGTTAGGCAAAAAACAGGGTCATGTGTATTATCGATTTCTGAAAACATGTTGGGCCAAATGACTTGAAACGATAGCTATTCTTAAAGTTTGGTTCTTGAACATTATATAGTAAAAAGTACAGAGTTCTGTGAAATGTCTTGGTTTATATTTCTAGCCTAGAAACAAACCACGTAAAAATAACGGTTAAAACTAGTCCTCTTTGAAATAGCATTATTGAGCGACTTTTTTGTTTTTTATTGACATGCGTTATTTATATTACACAACACAATAAAGTTTACGAGTAAAATTATAATAAAAGGGCACAGTGCTATACAAAAACTTTAATAAAATTAACAATAAAATCTAACAATTTCAGCGCAAAAAGTGCGGTTACGAGTAAGGTTAGTATGGATAAGACTTCAGAGTATAATATCACACCTGAATTTTAAAGTGTATTGTAACATCAATTTATTGTGGTTATAAATAGTATTTAAAATGTTAATATGTTATTCAAATTCAAAAATATGTTTTATTTAATCATCATCATCATCATCATCGCAGCCCAAATACGTCCCACTGTTGGGCTCGGGCCTCCTCCACAACAGGAGGGAATTTGACCTACTATACCATGCTGGTCAGACATGTTGGTATAGGGTTTCATTTCAAGTTTTCCTTCTCTTGCACAGATGTTATGTGCTTATTATATCCCTTAGTCGCCTTTTACGACATCCACGGGCAAGATAGGGAGTGGTGAATTGTATTCTTACTCCGTCACCACACGGATAACGTTTTATTTAATAGTTGTAATTTTTTTTATTAATGACAGTCAAACGTTTGACTACTATCTCACCTGATGTTAAGCGATGATGATTATTTAACATTTTAGTTAAGTTAAAGGTAAAAAAAAAACTACCGCTACTTATGCACAGATACAAAGCAAGAACTCAAACAAAAAGCCTTGTTGCATCCTACGCAAAATGTTTGCACCCGCTTTGAGCACACGGCACAATTGCGTCGTAACCGGCCACTTCTTCCTGGCAGAAACGGGTATTCAGCTATATGATGTTTCTGAACTGTGTAAATTTGGTCATCTACAACCAGAGGTGCAACAGAAGAAGGAGAGTGTTTTTCTAAAATGGACTTAATAAGGGCTATACGAAAAGAACGGTGAGTAAAAGAAGAAGTGAAATGTTTTACAAGTATATAACAATTTAGAACAGACACATTTAAAAGCCTGCGGAAAAACTTCTTGTACCAAATTCTGGTTCTCTTTCTTTCAATCGGATACATAGACAGCATTTGGTCCTTCTTATCTACCCCACCCATCATAATATTATAGTCTAATATTAAGATGGGTTTTGTAGACCCATGAATAGTGTTAACTGCATTGCCATGGTACGTCGAGATCATCGCAATGCGGTTAGAATCTCGCCATACCATGAGATCGATGTCACCCGATGTAAAACCAGTAATCTGGCCAGGCCGCATATTCGCCTTGGTTAAATTGCTTAGAGCTTCCGGCACAAACTGACGGTTGGTTCGAAGTGTGCCAACGCAGTCAAACCCTATAGATTTTAATTTACGCGCAAGCGCTGGTGAATTATAAAAATTGTCCATCCATAGAGTATGACCCCTATTTTCAAGACCATTTATAAGTTTCAGTACTATTGCGGGTGTAAATGCGTCTAGAGGGCTTTTGTCAGTCTGTGTAGACGGTGGTTTTTTATGAGCATGCACTTCGAATCTCCATAAATAACCTGTCCTAGACTCGCAAATTTCATATGTTTTAATCCCTACTGCAGCGGCCTTGTTTGGAATAAATTGATTTATATCCAACCAACCCTTCCACTGCAGGAGAGACTCATCTAAAGCAAGATTTTGATGCAAATTATACATATTTTGGAATTTACTATTCAGGTGTGATATTACAGGCTGAATTTTATATAATTTTGCTGCAGAAGCATCCAGTTCTAGTGTACTCATGACTCCATTATTATTGAAATGTAGACATTTTGATAACAACTGGAATCGTCTTAAAGACATGTGTGCACTAAAACCAGGTGTATAAAATATGTCAGGAGTAGCGCTCCAGTACTCTTCTATTTTGGTTTTAATGACAACCCCCATTGCCAACACGACAGCAAAATAAACATAAAGTTCATCGGGATTTGTGTCCCGCCAATCACAGATGCGACTTTGAGGTTGGAGGTTGTTATTTAACATCATGTGTTGCGCTAACTCCTGTGCATATCTATTTGTCTCTGCAGCAATGTACTCCATAAATTCTAGATCCCATATAACAGCAAAAGTGTCTAGGGGATTGTCAAACAGAGATGTTGGACCACAGTTAATGTTGGAAAACGTTTCCCTTCTCAATTCAGGCGGAATTTGAGCTTGCGGAAACGCTGTCCAGTGAAAATCAAAAATGCTATGAGGCTGATATGTAGCTGACATATCAGTAGTTTCGTCAGGGCCTAAATTGTTATCATTTAGCTCGTGGTCATCAGGATCTGTGGGTGTTTCCATGCTGCTTACGTAGGTTCTCGGGATTACAGGAGCCATTACCTCTTCTTCGTCACTTTCCTCTGATTCACTTCCTGATCAAAAAAAAAAACAAAAAGTAGATATATTCCTTGGCAGAGACAAAATTTATTGTAGACAAATATGTATAGCAGATCTTTACCAAGACTATAAAGAAACGTGTAAATTTCTTTATCCCAAAGACCCCGGTGGTGCACGGTACGGCGTGGACTCCTGTTTTGCGACGTACTGGCAAAACTTACGTCTGGACCACGTTCAACGAACCTAGAAATAGTTATATAACTATATTATTGCACGTGTGTACTAATATGGTAATAGAAAGTAAGCAACTTACACTTCAGGAGAGGGTGGTATAACTAATGATGTTTCGAGTTCAATTTCTTGAACATCATCCTCTATGGCATCCTGTACATCGTGTACGTCATGTACAGGATGTGGCTCCTGAAGGCCTAAATCCTTAGCCACTGCCACATCGGATAGTCGGGAAGGCGTACTTGATGAACCAGCGTACCTAAAATCAAATATTTAGAAACAATTTAAATTTGTTGAAGTTTGATGAATAACAAGAGAAACTGTTCGTTTATAAGTGACAGCTTGTGCAAAGTTATTCCTACATGGCTGTGTCATATATGTTATCATTTAAATAATTACTAGCTGCACTCTGTTACCTATGAGATGTGTTGATTATGACGTAATGTAGCCTATGTGTTAATCCAGGACCTAAAGAATATACATACTAAACATACAAGTTCGTTCAGACGTTAGAGCGTGAAGGAGTAACAAACAAAGATACATACTTATACACACCTACTCACACATATACATACAAATTTTCACATTTATAATATTTGTGTGATTGTTATAAAATTCACCTTGAATTATTATAATACTCTAAAATAAGTTACTTACGGGCTCCAAGCACGCTTTCTTCTTATGTGAAGAGGCTCTTCCAGTTGGTGGCCAGTCGGTAACTCATCAATATGAACCAAGTTTAATCTAAAAATGAAGACGTCAAATGTGGGTATATTTATATTTTTAAACGCAACCAATAAGCATTGAAAAGAAACATAAATACTAACTCGTCTATTGCAACTGGCCTGGTTTGGCCACGGCCACGACCACGACCACTACCTTCCAACTGTTGCCCACTGCTCCCACCACGCGTACGCACACGTCCACCACGTGAACGCACGCCTCTACCAAGTATACGCACACCTCCACCATGTACGCTTCCCTGCACCTGATGCTCACTGCTCCCACCACGCGTACGCACACCTCTACCACGCGTACGGACACCTCCACCACGCGTACGCACACCTCCACTACGCCTTTGAGATATTGGACTGATCCAATACAAAAGCACGAATACGAAATAAAAAAAATAAAAAGCAAAAATTAAAAGAATACTCGTATGTTAAAAATAAATAAAAATTGCAAAACATAAACAAGTCCATGAACCAAAAAAAGTTATGAGTTAACCAAAACCACACATCTACCTTAGCCTTATCCATACTAAACAACCGACCAACATATATGCCACTTCGCTGACCTTGAACACGGCAAATGTGTATTTAATTTTAATATTACGTTAATTATATCTTATATTGTACAAATTTAACACTAGTTAACACATTTTTATTAATGTTAGTAATGATACGTGTAGTATTACAGTAATAGTTAATATAATTTTATTAAATTATAAATGAAAATAGATAGCCGCTGTTGTGGCGGACGGTCAACGATGTTTGATAAAATTAGTATTTAGTGTAAAAAAGCTAACAATGATACAATCACTAATTGAAAAATTGTTTATTACTTACCCATCCATGTTGTAAGCTGCAGTTTTTCCCAAATACTTAATTATAACAACAAAAAACACACTTTGATGACGACAGTTCACCACGGAGAAGTGACCCGACTAACCGCCAAACTGTCGACTCGATTGCATAAGAATTTTTTATGAAATGGTGTCTGTATTATGGTTGACAAACCTACACTTGACTATCCTCTATTTGATTCTTATAAGTTAGAAAAGGATGAATACAGTTTTTTATTTAATTTTAAGAGCTATTTAAATCATGTGGTTAGGCACCAGATACAGGCGGGTTGCCAGTTGCGCATTAATATGACAAACCAGAATCTGGTGGCACGCCAGCCTAGCGGATATGGGAATTTAATAGGACTTGCATATTGTGCCTCTGCTTACATCTCAGCAGAAAGGTGTAAGTATAAAAAAAATATAAAGAAACATACTACGAATGTAGCTTATTTTCGGGTGATAACTGATAAGATAAATCATGTCATCATCATTTCTGTTAAATGGGTGTCGTACAAGGCCAATAACCATTTTCAATGCATGTTTATAGAAATAACATGGAAAATATTTGGAGGCCTTTGATCCTAGTATTTTTTTATATTTTGGTTCTGTAGCATGTATAAGGTCATAATAAAAAGCGGTTAAGGAACTTGAACTAGAACTTCTATTAAGTGGGTTATCACAATCCTGGTACAGATAGGCATATTATTCATCGTCTGGACATGGACAAAGAGCTGAATGCCCGCCAGGGGTAATGGCTATGCTTTATTATCGTGCTTATTGCCTTATTCAAATATGATTGTAATCATGCAGATTATGTTAGAATGGATATAGGACCGCGTAGAAGTGGTTTCTAACAGCATTAGAGTTAGATTGTGTTACCAATTAGTTAAACTTTTATCGTATCAGTGCTGTGAAATATTGCTATAAATCGGCGTTATTCGTGTGAATATCACCCAAAATTAGAACTGGTATTGTCGATATGCAATTAAAGACTGCAATCTTATGAAAATTAAAACTGTTTACTATGTTGAAATATTAAAAAAAAAAATAGTCAAGGTGTCACTGTTGATTCATTAGTAACTTCTGGTGGTTTCTATTTAACCGATTAGTCTATGGTTATATGCCAAATATTTCAACCATTTCATTTCACCCGTGCGTGTCGTATAAACCGTTGATGTAACTGCAAGAGAAAGCAATATCGTAACCAATCTAACCGGCTCGACATAGTACACTAATTTGATTGTGACGGAGGTTTATGGTCAAAAGATGATAAGTTCATAGATTAAAGAAAAGAAGGATAATTGAATCTTAGATTACATACAAAATAGAATTATTTAACAGGTGCCAATGATGTATTGTGGAGGTATGGTTTCACCGCAACCGTCTTTCTGTAATGTCTCGGACATGTCCGCCTCTATATCAGGTTTATACATTTATCAAACTTTATTCACTTCGAAGTTAAAAACGCTAGGTATTCCCTTCCACGTGCTTGTGCTTTGCATTACATGTATTTATCAAATTAATGAAAAAAGAAAACACTGATCAATAGATTTTGGGGTAGTTTCGAAATGGGTATGATGATTTTAATGTCATTATCATCATCATGGCTCACCTATGTATTATAGTTGGGCTCAAATCTCTTTCAAAACAAGAAGGATATTGACTTATCTTATACCACACTGGTTAGACGGATTGGTATAAGGTTTTATTTCGAGTATTCCTTCTCTTGATAATAATATAAACATTGTCTATTAATTCAGTCTCAAAATCATTGGTTTAAAACGGCTGTCAAAAACAACCGTTTCAGGCTGCCGATAATATATATATTTGCAGAGAGAGCTCAAAGTTTTATACACGAGTATAAAATTTTAAGTCGTAAACCGTTGTTCTCTTAGCAACGGCTTACAGTAAGGGAATATCTTGCGGACTAGTAGAGCATCAATAAAATGCCAGACTTACCTAGTATTCAGTAATCCATTAACCACAGACATTGATAGACAGAAATTCTAATCAATCTTAAATTATTGTTGACAAGTCATATTAACTCCATAATCCATATGTAGTAATAAATCGATGAAGGTACTATTTGGTAGACGAAATTAGAATTGATATTTGGAGGCATCTTTAATTAGAATATACTGGTCACATTTAGGGTGATTTTATTTATTCATGATAATTCTAGAATGTTATTAAAGCCAATATCACATTAAATCACAGTATATTCTAAATAGTTAATATTTTGTACTCAAAATTTCTGGTTCGTGGAAAGAGGTGCGTGGTGCGGTAAGTTCCATTTTATTATTAATTGCACATCAGTATAATTTTGCACCTTAGATGTATAGATACCTAATTGTAAATAGATGAGCAGATTTCAAAATGTACTTGGTTTTTTAATTAAACAGCATTATATATTAGAAAACAATGAATTTAACAATGCGATTGCAATAATATCGATGGTAGGGTATTGAAGAGTAATATCCGTTACCAAACATATAATCTTCAATAATTTTAATCGAAACTCATACAACACTTACAACAATTAGTTTATTCGTTTACATATAATCAATGAATATACCAATAAATGAAGTAAAACGTAAAAATCCTTTTTGAAGTCTGCTAAATTTTTGGTGAAGTAGATATTTGTTGCTTTTAAATATTGCTGGGGGTATGTGGCCAGTTGATTATCATAATAACGATGGGTATATGGTTAGCAGGTGATGACTATGAATATACCGGTGGATCAGGTGATGGTTACCAGCGATCATCAAAGCGGAGCTACCATGGTTCATCGTCAGGCGCCACTGGGTCTGCCTCTTCTTACCACCCATATCGACGTTAACGAGTGATACCAATAGGATATTGTGAGCGGATTCCTTCAGACTCCTGCCAGCCTGGTAACAACTGTTACATTACGTCTCAATGTTTGTTAGTCTACGTGGGTTTTAATTGCATTCCGGTTCATACTTAGTATTATATATACTATTTAAGGTAGATTCGCATAGAATCATATCTCGTAAGCGCAATGTTCAACCCCGTTTATCATGACTTATAAGGGGTGGATTGTTTTAATTTTAATTTGCTTTTAAATTTTTGGATGTTAATAATAATAAGTCACCAGCAGCTTTATATAAAGTTAGTTTAATTATAACAATTAGGTTAATGAAATGTGAAATAACGTATAATAACAAACATTGGACGGATATTTACTTGTAAAATATTTTTTTTTTCTATGAACGTAATCATCGAGTTTGTAAATTGATTTTAAAACGGAAACGGTTTATAAGATATGCGTTTCCTTTGATGATTTTTTATGTTTTTAAATTAAATAACTTGATTTTATTGCTAGTGTTGTCAATATTTTAATCGCCTTAGATAAATGAATTTAGAATTCAAAATGCCCAGCTGATGATAATTAAATATTTGCCAAAAATGACGTATCTTATAAACCATTCTAAAAATTATTAAGTTAGTAGATAGTTTTTCTTTTTAATATTTTTGTGTAGCGTGGGTCGACTGGATGTTATAATCCAGTGCTATTTTATTTTTTATTTGAAACTGAAAATTTTCAGTTGTAATCTATTGTGCTCAGAGCATTTCCTCTTACGAGAAAGAACAATAATAGATGCTAAGTTTTGTATCCTATATTATTATTAGAATTTAAACATTGCAGTATGTTCATATTAAATTTTTTGGCTCAACTGTGACAGATTTTGGGAAATAACTTTTAACTTTAATAAAAATGATATATATATTCTGACTTATTTACAAAAAAATAACACTAAATATTTTTATTCCAAAATATATCATTATTGCGGTATGTATTTGACGGTGAACATAATTTGTGTATAATTGTATGATTCTATACGAACGTCACGAGTGACGTATTTTTCTAATATTTACTTATAGAATACATAAGATAACTAACCATGTCAAATGGTTTAAATTTAAATTATCAAATGACTTGAAGCAATCATGTTTGTAGTATTAAATAATACGTTGTTCATTTGATTAAAATACCGTTAATTTGCTTTGAGTGTGTGACAAATTGAATTTGTGTAACTACACGATCATAAAATGTGAGAGATGTTCACGGGAATATTTGATACAGTAACGTATGACGTATCTCTGATAAATTTTCGTGGAAATTGTTCAGTGTTCTATCTCTTATCACGTGTAATCCTTTGTTTATATAAATAAAAGTACTAATTAATTAGTTTTATTTAAATTTACTAACGTAGACTGTCTCGATCCTCCTCAAAATGTTATTAATTTAGCTTTAGTTGCTATAAAACACTTATACAGGTATATAAATTAATAGACGTATGAATTTTTATAGTAATCTTGTTATTTTTATTTTTGAATCATTTTAAATTACATTTTATAATGCGAATAGATAGGCCTTGTTAATATTACGATTAAAATTTAATGACATTGCGGTAAGTACAATAGATAATAGATCAGAACTTTAAAAAAAATGTATGTAATTAAAATTAATATTTATAATTTTTAACGATGTAATATAAAATAGAATCTAATGTACAATATTTTAATTATAAATCGTTTTGATTGTACACCGGTGGGACAGGTATACATTTAGTTCAGATGAATTAGTATATAAATTACATATAATTAGATATATATCTAGTTAATAATTAGATTTTAAAATTAAGAGGTCATGATAATTTAGCACATATCATCCAATATAAATAATTATATTTAGCATTTCAATACATCTGGACCATAGCGATAATAATTAGCCACCTACACATTACACCTAAGTTAATTATAAATAATTTTGGCTTATTTTTTTTTTATATAAACGTGTCCTTTATAATAGATTAGTGTTACAGAAAAGAAAATCTTATGTAGAATCGTCGAAATAAATTGTGTAAAATGTAAACATCAATATTTTATTCGAAGCTTAACACTACAGATATTTTTACTCTTAGTAACAATGGACAGACAATTTTTTTTTAATAATATAATTATCATTTTGATTTAATGCTTGTGATTTGCTTCATTAATTACAAGAGCGAAATTGGATGTGCATGTTTTTAATAATAAGTTAACAATCGTGGAATATAACCTATATTGGATTTTATCTTGCTCATTGGATGGGTCTAAGCGGGTCGGGTAAGGCACTAGGATAGAGAATTTAAAATTGAATGGAATTGACAAAATTGTTCCTTCGAAAAGGCCACGAATACAGGTAAAACTTGAGGCCTTAATTTTAATTGAATATCAAAATTGATAAATATATCTAACGATAAGTACCTATATGTTATGCATGAATTTTGAAGAATATAAATAACGCAACTGAGACAAAATTGATTCTAATTGATTCGAAATGTGGATTCGGATAGGTTACAATTTTCAAGGTGGTGGATTTAGGATTTAGGACATATTCTCCCGTTATCGATATATTCCCTTGGTCGTGGAAACAAGTAGGTATTATAAGCAGTAACAGGCAAAATTTGTTACCTTAAGTGTAAACGCCAACCCAGGTGTGGCGATTGTAACATGCCCACAATTATGGGGACGCCTTTACCCAATGGCGAGCTTTTAATAGATTGGTGGAATGTAAGCACCAATAATGGTCACGTAATCTTCGTTCAGATGGAGAGATGCAGCAGCGTTTTTCACACCGTCATAATGTGTTCCGTTAATGATTGTAATTCTCTGAACTATATAGATTTCCTAGTGAGATTTTCTTTATCATATTATTCAAGATACAAATATATAGTTAAATTATTATAAAACAGTATTATTAAGCACGAAAATACATAATAGGTAGGTACATTGAGATTTATTATGTCTATTCACCACAGGCTTAAATATGTAATATCTTTGGTTATTTTTTTCTAAAGTCCAGTAAGGTTGGTACTGGTCTTTTAAGTGCGGTGGTGAGACGCACGGTGGGCATGTTTCATGGTGCATTAGCGGAGTGACGGCGCGCAGTGCAGTTGGAGCAGTCACAGGTGCGTGGCGGAGCCTCCTCCGGGAGATGAGCATGCGCAGCGCGGTAACATAATTCCCGGTAGCGGGCGCATCCTGGAATTTTCAATTAAAAATAGTAAATAAAAAAAAGTATAAAGTAAGGTGCATGTAGGCTGAAGAACGTATGTGCTGTGCAACAGCTACGGATACTACCTACCAATACTGTTCGGGGGTGTAGTAAAAGAGGAGCTTTACACGGACCTGAGCCAATTACTCAAGATGCCGTCTGGTCAAAAATATTTTCCAAAGGAGTGTTGACATCAGGCAGCGGTCATAAAACTATTGCCAATAATTACTTTCAATATGTTGTGTATATAGTAGGTACATATGCATCGACCCCAAGTAATTGAGATAAGTACATTGATGATATAGGTGAAAGGAGAATTTAAATAATTAAAAATAGGTGATAGATCACTAACCATTTGCAAATGCAATTCTCTTATAGGGAGATTTTATATTAGTTGAATATAGCTATCTCTAGGTTGCATAATGCAGTCTTTACGCTTAACAGGCGAGTTGAAAATTGCAGTTTGTATTATAAGTTTCTAAGAAGAATGCTGCTATTATAATCACGAGCGGGTTTTCACCAATTCCAATGTAAACCTGTTCACCTTTTTTTCTATGCTAGTATATTACACCAGTTTCAATGTCAATTTCAAGCTAGCATATTACAGCAGTGGGTAAAGTCTACGAAAAACCGAATTATTAAAAAAAAAAAGTAACTCCCACATTAGTAAAATCCGTATTCATCTCGGCTCATATACGTTCCGCTGTTGGGCTCGAACCTCTTCCAAAACGGGAGGAAAATTATTGACCTATACTGTGCTTGTCAATGTTGTATAGGGTTTTATTTCGAATTTTGCTTCTCTTGTGTTGATGTTAATTATATTATATAGGGAGTATTCCCTAGGGATCTTTTACAACGCCCATGGGTGAGATAGGGGACGAAATGTAATCTTACTCCGTCACTACGCGGGTAAAGCCGTATTAACTATATAATTGAAATTTTTAAAAATTGCGTCAATACGTTGAGATTGATTGATCTGTACTCATTGAACCAAACTATATAAATTGACCTGTGGGCGGTAGAGCAAGTCGAGTGTCTGCTGCGAAGCCTCGCTGCGCAAGTCGGTCGAGGAGCGTACTGGCTGACCATCACCGTTCACTATCGTGTTCAACACCTGGAAAATTAGGCAGTAAGTATAACGAGCAACCAGGTAGAATGTCAATCTAGCAGAAACCGACGAGTACCCAACTGACGTAAACTAAAAGCGTGTTACCAGTAAAATGTCGAGACTCAATAACGTAATTTGGGAACTATGCCATATTAAGGATCCAATGTGTTACCTACTCAAAAAATGTTTATAGAGACGAAGAAACAAGCAAGTATATCTACAAAAAAAGGAATTTTGAAATAAAACCACTAAACGGTAAGCCAGTGCGGTGGTTAGTCATTTGCTTTTCTATTATGGTAGCATCTGTCTACTTAGTTAATGACTAATTCTTTACAACTAACCTACATCATCTTAGTTCATATATAGTGCCACAAACTTATCTGACCCGGTGACATCTAGTGTTGCCAGTAAGTTCTATTTGCAATAAAATCGGTAAATACTTCCCAATGTGGTAATGGGTTTAGAAAACAACACTCCTTTACACAATTTCCTGTGGAAGTCATACAAAATGGAATTATTGCATTTTCTCCCGTGGGCTAACGGATGGGAAGGAGGTAAGTGTGATACAAGCATTAATGCTTATGAATACATTTTATTATTCTTAATAGAGAATAAACAAAAATGTAGTTTTTTATAAATACTTATATTTTAACACAATAATTATGATCTACAGGTGTAGGGCATTTTTTTTATAATGGATGTATTCAAGGTATTGGGCTCGTCAGTCACTTCATCAGAGTACCTACATATTGTATCGACCCCAAGTAATTGGGATAGGAGAATGATGATGTGGGAATTTCTTTTCGCACACTCTAAAATTGATGTAGGTATTTATCGTCTAATGACACCGAGATTAAAATCATCGACTTTAAATTTTACGTTTCATCCTCTTCCGTATTTTTCCTGGTGTACAAATGTTTACTCCACTCTCATCGGCCTGCTCTTTATCGTTTACAAGTTTTATTATAAATCCTTCTCCAACCCCTTTAAAAATATTTTTTTTTACATTAAATACAATATTTATTTTCTGATCATCAACAAATAGATAGAGATATATATATACTCACTATGTACTAACAAGAAAAGTATGTTGCGGTTAATAACAATTAAGCACATTCATTAGAATTAAATTTATATAAATGGAATATTATTGTATTATTTGTATAAATATATATCGGCGCATACACATACATGCGTATCATCGCGCCATATCCCTTGCGGGGTGGGCAGAGAGAACAGAGTGCCAGAGAGCTCTATCCTTGCATACTTCACTCGCTTCCTCGGCATTCATGGTTCTCTTCATGCACGCTCGCCGGTTTCGGAGACTTTTGACTCCGCCTTCCTTCGGTGCGTGACCGATCTGGTCTAAGTAGGCGTATGCGTATCGGCGCAAATACAACAATACACCTACTATAAACAATTAGACTAATTAATTGAATAGTTTAATTACTTCATAAATCATCAATTGATTACTTAAAGATTATTTTGATGTTAAATTAACGTTAACAAACATGTGATTAGTTCTCTCATTGAAATTTCTATACCTACTTAAATTGTAAACACGTGCGCGTGCACGTGCGCCGAGCTCTATAAATACGGACACACTGTCGTAATACATTCATTCGTGTTCGAGTCTTTGTACCGTGCGGAGCTCTCTGGGGCGACGTTACGCTACTCGTTGAGAATACAACATTTAAACAGTTACTTGTGGAGTTTTTATTTCGAAGATTAAAACCGTACCATGAGTAATCCACGTAACTAACAACAGTGATGTCGGCAATGGTAACGTCACACCTTTTAAAAATACAATGGTGGTGCCTCCTGCGTCATGATTGGTTCCTCCTTCGTCATATATAATAATTATATTCAAAATATAATTACGCTCTAAGAACAAATCAATTAATTATATTTAACAATAACAAACTATTTAATGTTTATTATAGTCTATCTAATCTAAGAAGTGCACTTTGACAGCTGTCGGAGTAAGTTGTCTAGGTATGTGGACCAAATAATCGCTATCGAAAATATCCGATTTTACTGAGAAATCGATATTGATTATTTATAATTAATAATCGGTTTATTTTTCAAAAAGTTGAGAATAAATTAAGTGATAAATTAGTACTAAACAAATTTAATTATTTCAGCATTGAATCTATTCATCATATTTAGTAGGATTAGGTTAATTAAAAACAAAAACTGGATTTGAAAATAGCTATTTATTAAGAATGACTACTATGTATTACTTGAATTATCAGCGTCGCGAACATTAATAATTATTTCCTCATCAATCAAAGTGTCGAAATGTACATCTCTGTCAAAATCTCTATTCGATTAATTGTATTATTCTAATATTTTTACCGATTATTTGGATATTCGTGAATTGGAAGTTGTCAAGCACTATTGTATAGAACGTGATGACGTGACATTGGAGTTTTTTGCGGGAATCTAAAACGTCATGTGGTGCTCTTTTATTATATTCGATATCTTAGTGTTTTAACGTGTTATATTAGATAATTTTAATGGCATTTTATGTAATGTGATGTGACGGAACTGCTGAGATGTAGTGAATATCATATAAAAGTGCTTTACAACGTTTTCGTTTTTCATCAAAATTCTCACAAGATACCATCTACAGTGTGGCCATAGCACTGTTTATGGCGACAATTTGACATACTGACGGACAATGACTAATCTGAAGACACTAAAAACTTGAAGATAATTATAACTCGACACTGGCAACAATGGCTCATTTAAGTAGCTGATTGCCAATACATAAAAATAAGAAGAAGAAGAAGACGTGACATTGTTAAGTCGTCAATGACAATTACTATTTACCATGTCATTTTTATTGGAACGAAGTTCCTTATCGCGCGTTGCGAAAGGGGGCTAGACGGAAAAAATTACTACCGACACACAACAAAGTTGTAACGACACAACATAAAACAAAGTCTCTTTCTCTGTCCCTATATCCCTATTTATGCTTAAATCTTTAAAACTACGCAACGGATATTGATGCGGTTTTTTGGAACGAAGTTCCTTATCGCGCGTTGCGAAAGGGGGCTAGACGGAAAAAATTACTACCGACACAACAAAGTTGTAACGACACAACATAAAACAAAGTCGCTTTTTCTGTCCCTATATCCCTATTTATGCTTAAATCTTTAAAACTACGCAACGGATATTGATGCGGTTTTTTTTATAGATAGATTGATTCAAGAGGAAAGTTTATATGTATAATATATGCATAATGTAGTAGAGAAACACTGATAATTTTAGAGGTTTCTAATGTGATGTCGTAAATAAACACATTATTTTGCGCTTACATTGCAAACGCTGGCTGAACCCTACGAAATAGATCAAAATAAAGTAGTACAGTATTATACAGCTTAAAAAGGCCTACAATAAAGTCCGCGATGGTATATATCTATCTCTTAAGGATAACATACTATATCCATTTTAATACTTTAAAAAATGTTCTATTATAAAACGATAATTGAAAAGCTATTTACACAAATACTGTATTAATCCTTATCATTTTAAATACATTAGTTGGCTTGAGCACTTCATGAAGATATTTTTTTTCCTTCAGACCATGCAAATTAAATCAATACCTTAAGAGATATAGCAAAATCAAAATAATGCGCAACGAAATTATTTTCGCCTGTGACCGGGGCGCGTGGCCGGCTCGCGTTCGAGCTCGGGGCCCAAAAGTTTTGGTAGTCTAGTGGAATTGTATATCCTATTATTAATTATTAATTATAATATTATAAACGTGAAAGTTTGTAATAATGTATGGATGTGAACATGTTTGTTGCTCTTTCACGTAAAAACTACTGAATGGATTTTGATAAAACTTTATAGTAATATAGCTTGCACATCAGAATAACACATAGGCTATAATTTATAAAGATATTTTGCAAATTGGCTAAAATATAATGATAAAAATCGCTTAAGGCAGAAAAAAATTATATAATTAAAATAGAACTTCGTTCCATCCGGGTGTCCCTTGACACCTCTCGTTTTATTAAATGATTTTTATGAGTTTCAACATTAGATTATTGTACAAGAAAGTCACCCGCAATGTTAATTATGTAAATAACTTAATAGTTGTTTAAAATTTCAGATTTAGTGTTTACAATCATGTGTATACGTTTGACCGAGGTTATTGTGTATTAAAAAATGCAAAACGTCAAAATGCACTTCTTAGATTAGATGAACTATAATAGTGTTCTTTTTCTTTCAAAAACTAACAACACTAACCTGTGGGTGCTGATCTGGGGGGGGGGGCACAGTTAAAACATTACTTATTTTTACTGATCGTCGCGCCGCCTACAGATTGTTTGTACAAACATAGCTGCCATTTTGTTGTAATTGTCAAAAGTTTGACAACTGAGAATTGTTATTTTTTTGTTCCTAGCGTATGTACTTATTGTCAACAATCTATTTTCGGTTATTAATTTTCGTTCTGGAAATTATCTCAATTTTCATTATTAAGTTTATACTATTGCCGTTTCGTTAACGGCTGATATGTTATTTTTATATTTCAGGGTAGGTTTCATAGTAAAGAAAAATCCTATATAATTACATACACACAATATGTAGATACGTAGGTATATATGTATATTACTTCAACTTTAGTTCACCGCCTTAGCTCTAGGTAGCAGCACTTTCCATACATGCATATTTTACCATCGAGTTGCCACTCTTTTTCAGTTAATATAATTTTACTCTTTGGTGCTGATACAATTTTTCAAAAGGTATTAATCATGCCTGAAGATATTTTTCTTCCTTCATATAACTTAAAACTTGTAATATAATATATATTGCATCGCTTTTCGCATTTGAAACCCACAAAAAATAAATAAACACGGAGTAAACAACCAAAAACTGAAATATCAGCATATTGGGAGGACGATTGACGTTTGATGACATTCCAAAATGGCGTCATTAGTTCATCAATTTGCCACCGGGTCAGATAAGTTTGTGGCACTATACGTCCTACTGCTGTGCCTCTCATGGAGCCTCCACTACTTCTTCTTCTTCTTCTTTTTTTTAGTATTGGCAATCAGCCACTAATGCGGGCTTATTGTTGCCAGTGTCGAGTTTATTGTAGGATTTATAGGTAGGATTGATCGGTTAAAAGGAAAGTGGGCAATAAATACTTATATGTAATGCTTTAAAAGTTAACTTTTGTGATATAAAATAAAAATAAGTATGCATTAAATGGAAATATTATAATACATAATAAACTTAATTAGAGCTTTAGTATATAATTTATTAGATAAGGATAGGATAGATGTTAAATTATAAGGTAAGGGAGCTTTACAGTCTATAAGGATATCATGGAAGGAAGGAGAGCAAAAATGCGGACAATAAAATAAAAGGTGGGTGGAGTCTCCAATTTCTTGGCCACACCACTGGCATAACGGCGTATCTTTAATTTTTAATTTAAAAAGATGATGAGCACTGCACCAATGATTAAGTCTAAGACGGGATATTATAGAAGATATTTTTTTAGGATATATATATTTTGAGAACCACGGTTTCATTTGGACATTAGGTTGGAGAGATCTATAAAATTTGGCCTTATGCAAATTGATTGTTACCCACTCTTGATTCCATTTTTGGTATAATTGTGAACGAGGTTGTAACAAAATATCACTACAGTAAACAGTGTTAACAAAGCGACCTTGGCGACTAGCTAATTTTGCCAAGCTATCTACACTTTCATTGCCCAAAATACCCGTGTGACCAGGTATCCAGGCCAAGGAAATCTCTAAATTAATATCATGGCATTCTTTCAGTTTACATTTTATTTCAAATATTATGGGGTTTACGTGTTTGTTGAATGGGTCAGTAAGTAAAGACTGCAAGCAACTGAGGGAATCGGTGAACACTATTGATTTTTTAATACTGTGTAGCGAAATATAATTTATACATTCTAAAATTGCCAAGCATTCACCTGTATAATTCGAAACTATGGAAGGGGACTTAAATAGTTTAAAAAACCCTGTTGAATGTCGTAAGAAGGCCATGCCGACGTTATTACTTTTGGAATTTTCCGTAACTATTAGTTTGGACGCATCCGTAAAAAATATTTCTGTATCGGAGGTTTTATTTTTAATGAATTCAAGGAATTTATCGTTGGCATTCGAGGTGTTTTTCTGAATGCCAACAGATAATAAAATATTGGGCTCATAAATAATGTATTCATAGTCAAATGAGTAAACTGGAAAGCTGGGGTATGTTTTAATAGTAATATTGTTGAAACTTAATAAATTTCTGTAACTATGGATAAGTTGTGGAATTTCTTTGTTACTCCAAAACTGAACATCGCGGATAATCAAATTATTGAGGGCTTCAATTTTGGGCAGAAGTGGATGAGATTGTACTTGACTAATCCTGAAAAGATAACGGTCCGACAAGTACTGTCGCCTAAGGTGTAGTGGTGGTTCAGAGCACTCGACTTGCAAGGCATTCACTGGCGAACTCTTCATTGCACCTAATACTATACGAAGACATTTCGATTGTATAATATCATATTTACACAGATCAGCTTTTCGTGTTGGTAGAAGAGAGATAGAAGCATAATCGAGATGGCTTCTTATTAGGGCATTATAAACCAGTCTCATTGTTGCTGGATGAGCACCCCACTTAATGCCAGCGATCGCTCTCATGATATTAATATTTTTTTCACATTTTGAAATAATGTGATTAATATGTGAGGATCCATTAAATTTTGTATTAAATTTCCTGCCAAGAAAAGTAACTTCATATCCTATGGGTAGCTCTGAATCTCCAACTTTAATCGGTAGAGGGGAAATTTTTTTTTTCTTAGTAAATGCAACTATTAAACTTTTATTGATAGATAAACACAAATTGTGATTATCTAACCAAACTGTTAAACTATTTATTGATTTTTGCACATCACCAGATGCTATTGCAAGAGAAGGATTACTCGAATATACTACTAGATCATCGGCGTATTGCAGTATAGAGCATGGAGCGATTACAGAATCAAGTTGGATGGTGTAAATATTATATAGTAAAGGACTCAGGACTGATCCCTGAGGAACTCCTTTCCATAACCTTCTGGGTGAGCAATCTATCCCAGGAAGTCTCAGTGTTATAGATCGCCCTGAATATAAATTGAACAAAAAATTTGAATATGAATGTGGTACGTTTAACAAGTCCAATTTTGATTTAAGGGTTGGTAAATGTACGTTATCATAGGCGGATGAAATATCCAAAAAAGCTGCTATGGTAGATTCATCCTTACCCAAAGACAACAAAATATCAGTACAGAAAATGTTAAGATTGTCAGATACCCCTTTGCCTTTTCTAAACCCAAACTGTGTATTAGACAAAATATTTTTGTGTTCCACAAACCATTCTAACCTTACTTTAATTAAATGTTCGGCCAGCTTAGCGAGAACAGACGATAGGGAAACTGGTCTATAAGATGAAGCATCAGATGGATCTTTATGAGGTTTTAATATTGGAATTATTAAATGATGCTTCCATGAGGAAGGGATATGTCCTGATTGAATTATCATATTTACTAAATTTAATAAATAAGATAATGCATTTTTTTGCAGCTTAGAAATGAAGGAATATGGTATACCGTCAATACCAGGAGCGGAGTCAGTTACACGATTTAAGATTAGTTTGAATTCTTTTAAAGAGAAAGGTGAATCCATTATATGGTGCGAGTTATGGTTTTGTTTGGAATATAGAAAAGGAATTTGATTTAAGTTAGGAACTGTATCGGGAGCTAAATTATTTAAGAAGGTGGAAACCCACTCAAGGGTCAGAGAAGGCTGGGATATAATATTACGAGATGATCTAAAGCGCCTGATGTTATTCCAAATTGAAGAGGTTGGGGTATCTGGGGAAAGAGAGGCGCAGAATTGCCGCCATCCATCTCTTTTTTTCTTTCGCAATAACCTCTTTGTTGCTGCCGCAGTATTCTTAAATTCTAAGTATGTTTTTAAATTTAAATTTTTACTACATTCTGCTTCCAATTGTTTCCTTTTCTTTACTGCTTCTGTGCAATCTTTATCCCACCACGGAGGTGATGGAATATTCTTACAAGGAGGACTTTTAATGGGAAATATTTCACTAGCTGCTGACAACATTGCGTTTACAAAACTGTCATAACATATCTGAATATTTTCTAGGTTAATTATAGGAAGAGATTTTATCTTATTTTCTAGTATTGAGCAGTAGGAGCCCCAATCACAATTATTTAATTTATATTTCAGAAGTGGTGGCAAGAGTGGAATATGAGTTGAAGGATTACTGGGAAAAGAAATTATTATGGGGTAATGGTCACTACCACAGGATGTTAATAAACGTTTCCATATGAGCATACTCGATAACTGTGACGAGCATATAGAGACATCCACAAAACTTTTCGCTTGGCCGGGGATGGTTTGTCGCGTTGGAGATCCATCATTGATAACACATAAATTAAAGTCGTCCATAATATCTGCGAGTTTCGAACCCATGCTATCATCATTAGGAGCTCCCCAAAGGCTGTGATGAGAGTTAAAATCTCCAAGAATTATTATAGGTGTAGGAACTGTCTCAATTATTTTTCTTAATATAGGAAATACAGAGGTATCTTTACGTGCAACATATAAGGAAATATATGATATATCACCTATACGAGCAGCAACTACATTCAAATTGTCGTTACTAAATTGGGGTAAAGATATAGAATGGAAAATACAATTTTTCTTAATTAAAAGAGCAGCACCACCCCAACCATCTGCTCTGTCATGCCGAAGAATGTTAAATCCTGTCATGTGAAAATTAAAATCTGACTTTAACCATGTTTCGGAAATTGCAATGATCTTTAGGTTAAATTTGTTAATCATGTGAATTAATTCATGTTTTTTTGAGACTAAGCTCCTACAGTTCCACTGAAGAATTTGATCCATTTTTGTAATAATCAAATATAGCAATAGAAATACTGCTGATAATTTTAATAGCAACGGAGTCCGGTAAAGATGAATTTATAATAGTATTTGTCAAGATGGAAATAAGTTTATTTATCTCCTGTAAGCTATCCTTATCAGGAGAACCTTCACTACTACCCAAAGCACATCCATTTGTTGGGGATGGCAGTTTGAAATCCGAAATAATTTTACTGTGCGCGACTTTATCATATCCTTTTTGTAACTCCCTATGAGGTTTTTGTTTTAAAGTCTTAGATTGGGATGAAGATGATGTTTTATTAATTAAGTTATTGAAATGCTCATTAGAAGTGGATGGGTTACTTAAGTTAGTAGATGGATTAGTTACGTTAATAGGATGTGCTGATACAACCTCAGAGTATAGTTTTTTTACAATTGGAAATAATTTTGAAGCCTCTTGATAAGAAACAGAATTATTGGACATATGCCTCTTTATATTAGTTTGTCTTATAAATTCAGAACTATTTTTATATGTAGCCATATGATTACCCTTACAATTAATACAACTATATTCTTCAGATGAACATGATGTTCCATCATGTTCATCTCCACACTTGTAACAGCGGGGTTTACTTCTACACATTGTACGGGTGTGGCCAAAACGACAGCAATGGAAACATTGGACTGTGGGGAAAAAATACTGTTCTACTGGTAAGGATGTAAAAAAACAATACACATGTGAGGGGAGTGATTGACCATCGAAAGTCAAAACAACGGTCTGAGTAGGAATCCATGTTGTCCCTTCTGGGGTAATGGTTTTCCGACTCAGACGCCTGGTTTTAATCACTATTCCAATACCATTTGGAACCTGCAAATTATTAATAATATCTTCATGTGACCATTCTATTGGCAAACCTCTCACTATACCCATTCGACAAATATTGAAAGTGGGAATGTAAACTTTATAATTATTTTGACTTAATAATGGATGTAAAAGGAAAGCATTTGCACTATTTGCTGTTTTAAACTGTATTGATAATCTATTACGACCAATACGTTTAATACCATTTTCAAAAATATCCTTTAAGTTGTTTTTAAATAAAAAATGCCCAAATTTAAGTGGATGCAAAGTAACACTATTTTGAGGGCTATTATTCATTAATTCTACATGTACCAAATATGGACCTGAATCGCTATTTAAATATGTAGATCTATACGGTTTCTCAACATCTGTTGTAATCATTGGCGCTTCAGTAGTAGCAGTAGTAATAGGCTTATTCTGATAAATAAATGCAGCTTCTGGCAAATTTATATTTGGTTTAGCTATATTAACTTTGGACTTAAACATTGGAGCTCTTAAAATCTTTTTTGGTTTCTTTCCTTGAAGAGAGGAAAGCTTCCCTGTATCAACCAAATCCATGATATTATTATTTAAAAAGGTATCCGCTTCTAGTAAAGTAAATAAAGGATTTTTATCCGGCGGCTCTGGTTCCACTTCCATACTTACAAAGTAATATGCAAAGACTTACCTAAATAGCAGCTAAAACTAATTTATATATACACTTAACTACAAAAATTATCACTATTTAACTAAAAATTTAGACAGAATGTATAAGAAAACTATAAATATTATATTTTTATAACTAAGATAATACCGCCCTTTTTGAAATCCCGCCAAAAAGTCCTAGCTTGATCTCTGTGACCAGCCTCCACTACAATTGGTGGTAAATTGTAGGGATGTTAAAAAATAATCGATTTTTATTTAAATCGATTATTATTTTCTAATAATCAATTTTTTATAATCGATTTTTATAGTAATATTAATCGATTTTTAATAAATCGACTATATAAATTACGCGTTAAAATCGATTTTTATAAACAGCGTCATCTATGCGACGGATGAATAAAACTCGAAGTAAATTCATTATTATTTACAAGTTAAGAGTGAGATAATATAGTTGTTGATAAAATAAAAATGTCTTCTAACCGTAAAACAGCTAAAAGCAGCTGGCGAACATATTTTATAACGAAGAAGGATAATTCCATAGCAATATGCATGTACTGTCAGAAAGAATTAAAAGTTTGTAGTAATACTACAAATTTAAAACAGCATATAGAACGAAAATATCCCACTGTCTTACAGGTGACATGAATTACTATATTTTATAATGATTACTAGCGGACCCGGCACACTTCGTTCCGCCTAACAGAATATAATGAAGGAGATAAGCAGATTGCGATTAAGAGAGATTGCGATTAATTTAAAATTATTAATTTATTTGTAGCTGTGTGGTAGCAGCTACAAATACTACCAACCCTTACTTTGGCCGTGGGTGTCGTATAAGACGACTAAGAGCCTTATAACGACCTCGGCCAACTCCATCTGATGCCCTTTGGTCAACAATTACATTCCCAAGGAAGGTTGACGTCTGGTAGGCGGCCAGTCATAAAACTATCGCTAATAACTTTTGCAATATGTACTATGAAAGAAGAGTACATATTGTATCGACCCCAAGTAATTGGAATAAGAGTAGGAGAATCAAGAATAAATACTTATGAATAACATATAAATTCAAATAATCAAGTATTTTAATAACGTGCTAGCAAGGCGAAGAATTACCTTGTGTTATACGACATTTTCCTTTATATGCGTTGAAAATAAACTAATTGTTGATCTCTGAGATTTGTTCGACGATTTCGCATTGTCAACAGCACGGCCTGCCTCGCTTTACTCTTGTGATTAAGAAGCACGGAGTTGGGCCATATTAACGCGGCGGTCTTCCCGTGCAATAAATTGTTCTTCTGCCGTGGTTACGTTCGTTATGTTTCGAATTCTAACTGCGTTACGGTTTTGTTAGGAAAGATTTGATTTTATCGGTCACGGCATTGTTGATGACAATATAGACATTATATGTTTTATAATTGTAAAAAAAAATCGTAACATTCGCACGAAACGAACTCTGACCGGTCAAATTTTGCACGCTTGCTCTACTCTCGATATATGAAAATCAAGCACTTTTCAAACCTAAAAATGATTGTATTTTTCTCACATGTGCAATGTTATAGGATAACATAATCATACATATGTCAAGAAAAAACAGTCATTTAAACGTATTTGATATCTTTATAAAAAAAAGCAATTATTTTGTTTAAAGTAAGAAAATAGTTGATTAAAAAAAGACTATATATATATATATATATATATATATATATATATATATATATATATATATATATATATATATATATATATATATATATTCGAGGACGTCGGATAAAATATTCCGTATCTGGCAAGAATACCTTAAAAACCTTAAAAATTAATGTATCAAAATAATTCTTTTTTTAAAAGCTTCATAGTCGCAACGCGCGGTGTCCTTTCGAAAATGGTTTGGTAATTCTTTGTCGTTTAATTGCAATTAATAAAAAAAAAACTAAACTGCTTAGTCATTAGTGTATGTATATTTTATGAAAATTGGGTTCGTTTACACTTTTTTGTTGTCCATTCGGACAGGCAAAGAAAATAGATCCCATACAGCCTATTGTAAACGAACAGCTATGTTTAGTACTGCGTCGAGAATGGCACAAATTATTTTTTCATTTATGGCATTGACTAAGTAAATGATAAATAAAATAATGAATAATTGTCACATGTCTGTTAAATAACTGCAGTATCGAAAAAAAAATTAAAAAAATTGAATCTTTTTTTTTTGTTTCTCTAACTTTTTGAAGTGAAACTTTTTTATCGACATATGGGAGAAATTTTATATTGCAACATTTTTCTGTTACGCGCCATATTTGTTTTGAAGTGTAAAGCGCATGGGAGGGTTATCCGTGTGGTGACGGAGTAAGAATACAATTCGCCACCCCTATCTTAACGTGGGTGATCTTAAGAGACGACTAAGATAAGGGATATAAAACGCATATAACAGCTTTGTAAGAGAAGGAAAACTTGAAACAAAACCCTATACCAACATGTCTGACCAGCGTGGTATATTAGGTCAATTTCCCTCCCATTATGGTGGAGGCGCGAGCCCAATAGTGGGACATATATGAGCTGAGATTATAAGCGCACGAAGGTAGAGAGAAGAGGGAGAGAGAGAAGGAGAGAGACAGAGAGAGGGGAGAGAGAGGGAGAGGATTTTTAATAGTGGCAGGACCATGCTGTTGAAAGTTCTCTGTCTACAGCCGCGGTACGGTCCGTTCGGGGTAGTACCACATTCTCGCAGAAGATCGACGTCTGATTAATGGCAATGTGGTATTGCGCTTCGTTCGATGAGCGAGAGAGCCGGTAGCCCAAGTGGGTGGGTTTGGGGATTGTAATGGTAGCCAGCGGTCTAGTTATACCCTTGGTATAGCAAATGTCCATGGGCAGCTGTGATACTTACCATCAGGTGTGCTGCTTGCTTGTTTGCCACCATAAGCAATAAAAAAAAGGCAGAGAGAGAGAGGGAGAGAGAGAAAGAGAGGGAAAGAGAGAGGGAGAGGGAGAAAAGGGAAGAGAGAGAAAGGAAGAGAGGAGGAGAGAGAGGGAGAGAAGGGAAGAGAAAGAAAGAAAGAGGAAGAGAGAGGAGGAGAGAGAGGGAGAGGGAGAGGGAGGGAGGTAGAGAGAGTAGTTAGCCAAAGTGTCACTTCTGATATGTGTAAGTACTTTATACGTACTGTTAGAATTGGAAATAGAAATCCCTTTTTAAAAAATAAACTTTTATTCGACCCTTTAAATACAATGGGTTTCAATAGTGAAAATAAGGAAAATTCGATAAACGTCCTACTGTTACGGCTGTCTGACCCGAACTGAGGCACTCCCCGCGATCGTCCCCGGCGACTGATGGGAAGAGTGCTGACACGGCAACAGATAAGCTTTTATATGAACAGGCTAGGGATGTAACAACCCCCCCAACAAGATGAAACTTATAATATATTGTTTATAAGTTTCAGGATATTATTCGAAGTCTGGGGACTGGAATTTCTTCCAGCTCTTGACCTTCATTTGATGTATTATTAGGCTCAAATGTGTTACTATAAGTAGGACATTTACCGAATTTTTTACAAAATACACTTACTATTCTATAAGATACAAAAATTAATATTAATATGATTAAACAATAGGTAAGAATAGGATAGTGCGACTCATATTTAATTAATGGATTAGGTTCATTAATAATTTTATCAATGTTAGACAAGACCTGATCATTTGATGTGGTGATGAGCTTTTCTAAATGCATATCATATAATTTTAGAGGTTTTAATTTCGATTTAATTGAAACAAATTTGTTTTTATCGCAACAAGGATCATAAATAAGATTAAAGTCAGAGATAACAGGTGCTGTCGTTATATTGTAGCTAGGCCTAGAAGAAAACTCTCTATCTCTGCAATAAGCTTTACAACCTGGTTTTACATAAATAGTGCCAGTACCTAATAGCTTATATTCCGATATGTGGGAATCACACTCAAGAGTAAGTTTGGTTGGTTCTGATTTCACAAATAACCATTTGTTACCTCTTAATTCTTGCCAAGTATCAATGTTGCCATGAATTAACCTGGTTTCACATTGTTGAGGTAATTTATTAATAATTCTACATAACATTTCTGTTTCGCAGATAGGCATGTCCTGGACTGAGAGTGGTTCAAGATCATTACAAATATAAAGTTGGTTAATCATTTTGGAACATTTACTTATTTCTTTAAGGCATACATACATTAGCTTATCTCTACTTATAGCTATATGATTACAATGTGGTATGATCATAGCGTAAGAATTAGGCTGTTCTTTATCATGTGGAACAGGTACAGGTATAGACTTATATACTATATATTCTGACTTATGTACTAGTGGAATTTTAATAACAAAAACTACTTTACTGTCACTAAAATAACATGATAGTTGAGCTATATCGCTCAGAGCATGGATATTATCTAAATTTAAACTAATAGGTAATTCGCTATTTTTTGATAAATCTTTGATATTACGCATTAGTTCGTCGTAAAGTTCCTTAGGAGTTAATACAGATGGATGTATAGAGTGACTCTTTGTGAACAAGATGGCGTTTATAATGTCCTCAAGATTAAATGATAATGTCATTAAACTAGAGGACAGTTCATTATATATTTCATTCATCTTAGATTCTATATATAGTTCCCTAGGGAGGTTAGACATATTATTTATTATATTTGAAAGTCTTTCTATAGCAATGCCCATTCGAGCTTCGTTAACTTGAATTACGTATAATGTTTTGTTATACCTTTCTAATGCAGTATTAGTCATTAAAATATTATCTTTAAGAGAAGATGATAATTTTTTGTCATTATTTTCTAGATGTTGGATAGCAGCATTATACTTAACCACGTCATCCTCATCCATTGTGCCAATTAACTGTTTAAAGATAGAACCAATACCAGCGAACCACGCAGATCTCTTCTCTCTATCACGAATCAAATGTGACATGGCACTGTAAGCTCTTAAAACGTTATTTAGACGGGATGTTAAGGGTTGTAAGAAATTATGACACTTGGAGATACTTAGTTCATTTTGTTGACAAATAAATCTAGCGGTTCCTAAAGCCGTTTTTATATTGTCTAAGTGAGGTTGTATGTATCCTATATCGACGGGTACCAGAATATGAAGATAGCTATTGGAAATTTTCAAAGTTCCCGCTGGATCAAAATAAATTCCTGTATTCTCCTTAATAGGTTCTATAACATTGGTTGTGACAACGGAGATGCACGTTGCGGTGATTCTGGAATAGTATGACATAATATCCTAAGTATGTTTTTAAACTAAATCTACTAAAATTATATAATTGTATAATATGTACATCTTGTAGGTAACTTAAGCTAATTTGACTTCATCATAGTGGTATTTTATGTGACGTCGATTTATTAGCAAGGTAAGAGTATGATTGCCGTTTATTCGGACAACTTTATAGGGTCCCTTCCAGATAGGTGATAATGCCTTCCGAAGTCGCAAATGATTTTTGACGTATACCATGTCGCCGGCTTTATATTTTATTGATCTAGTATGTCGGTCATAATATGTTTTGGATATTGCTTTTGATTTTAATATATTTTCTATAGCTCTCTCTCTGGAAAATCGTAAACGTTGTTGTAGTACTTTAACGTAACTATTGTACGTTGATTCTAAAGAGGTATCGTAGATAGAAGAAGGTATTATGGCTTTGTGACCGAAAACTAACTCATAAGGAGTGAAATTTGTTGTGGAGTGGACTGTTGTGTTATATGTTAACATGGCTGTATAGACATATCGGTGCCAATTGTTTTGGTTGTCGTTTATGAATGATTTCAGATACTCTTTTAATGTTGAGTGACTGCGTTCAAGCGCTCCTTGAGTTTGCGGATGATATGGAGTACTCCAAAGTTGTTTTATTTTCAGAAAACTACAGGTTTGTTTGAATAGTTCAGCTGTAAAATTTGTACCTTGGTCAGTTATTATTGTCTTTGGAATACCGAATTGAGCAATAAAGTGTATTAGGCATTCAGAGGTTTCTTCTGCTGTAGCATTTGATATAGGATAAGCAGCAGAGTATTTCGTAAGGTCATCTTGTAATGTTAAAATAAATCTCAACTTTATATTGCCAGCTTCAGGGAGAGGGCCCACGATGTCTAGAGCAACACGTTCAAATGGTTGTGTTGAAGTTGAAGTGATTTGCATTGGTGCTCGGTTAGTTTGACGTAATGCTTTATTTGCTTGACAGGAAGTGCAGTTACGGACGTAGTTTTCAATGTCTTTTCGCATGCTTCGCCAGTAGTATTTTTCTTGAATTCTGCTTAACATTCTATTAGAACCTAGATGCCCTGAAATAGGGATGTCGTGGTTCTCTCTCAATATTTTGGTGATTCCACTCATGGTCGGATACATTATTATATTTTTATAAATGTGTATATTTATGTTAGTGTTGTGAAATAAATACATTATTATATTATATATTTTAGTAAAGGAGTGACTGTCAAATGGGTTGCTAAAATCAGTTATGCTAAACTCTGTTACCTCTTCTGATATAAGGTGTCTTTTCAGATTCCTCAATCCTTTAAAAATATCATCGTAATTGGCTTTGTCATAATGGTAGACTTTAATAAATAGGAAGTAGTATTTGGTGTTATCTTTTTCAATTGTCAAGAATGAGTGCAAAGTTCTTTCTAATGCTGTAAATTCTCTAGAGTTAGAAATATTATCCGTTATTTCAGGTACATAACGATTCGATTCGTCAAGATCGATAGAGGTAGGTATTATTATGTGTTTTACCTTTGATTTTAATAGGTTTTCGTTATGCTCAAAGATCTTAGTGTCGAAGGTACTTGATTTATCGTTTATTGCTTTTAAACACTTCGAATACGTTTCATTTTCATTAGCTACTTCAATGGGTGGTGGAGTAGGTATATCAAAGTCGTCAGGTAGGTCGAGATCTTCAGGAAGAACAAAGTCGTCTGGTAGATGTAGGTTTTCTGGGTTTAGTTGCTGAGTGTCTTCTCTCTCAGATTCTCTTTGTAAGGGGTTTATCGGGTATCGTGAAAGAGCATCTGCATTAGTATTGGTTTTCCCTTTTCTGTATTGAATATCATAATTGTACTCTTCAAGTTTAAGACGCCAACGTACTAGTCGGGATCCGGAATCTTTACAATTAAATAACCAGTTCAGCGGTTTATGATCTGTTATTATGGTAAATTGACGGCCAAAAAGATATGGACGAAATGTCTTGGTTCCGTAAACAATGGCTAGACACTCTTTCTCCGTAATACTATAGTTACACTCCGCTGTATTAAGAGTTCTAGATGCGAAAGCTATCGGTCGGTCTTTGCCAATAACACCTTGTGATAAAATGGCAGAAATAGCGTAATTCGAGGCATCGCAGGTTAAAATAAAAGGTTTCGTGAAATCCGGATAAATAAGAACAGGTGCGGTTACTAGCTGATTTTTTAGATGTTCAAATGATAGCTGCTGAGTATTAGTCCAATCAAAAGGGACGTCCTTTTTTAATAGAGCTGTAAGAGATTTTGCGTATCTAGAGAATTCTGGTATAAATCTTCTATAATACGATGCAAGACCCAAGAACGATTTTATATCTTTTGCACATTTGGGTACAGGGAATTGTGTAACTGCTTTTACCTTTTCAGGATTAGGTTTAACACCATCACCGCTAATGACATGACCTAAATAGGCGACTTCCTTTCTTAGAAATTCGCATTTATCTGGTTGAAGTTTGAGTTTAAATTTTCTGAGCTTGTCAAATACGAGATTAAGTTTTTCCATGTGTGATAATAGATCAAATGAGTAGACCACAATGTCATCTAGGTAGACGAAGCAGTGAACTCCCTGTAAACCAGATAACACTGTGTTCATGGTTCTCTGAAAAGTGGCTGGTGCATTTTTCAGGCCAAATGGCATTCGATTAAATTGAAAATGTCCCTGAGGAACACTAAAAGCTGTTTTAGGTGCGTCGGCCGGTGCCATTTGGATTTGATGGAAACCGGAAGCTAAATCTAAGGTGGTGAAATATTTGCTTTGACCTAATTGGTCCAGAATTTCGTTAATTTGTGGTATGGGGTAATTTTCGCCAATAGTGATGTCGTTTAGTTTTCTGTAATCTATAACTATTCGCCACTTTTTCTTGCCGGAAGCATCTTCTTTTTTCGGCACGATCCAAATAGGTGAAGACCATGGGGATTTCGATGGTGTGATTATTTCTTGTTCAAGCATTTTATCTATTTGGGATTTGACTTCTTCTTTATGTATTTCAGGAAATCGGTATGATTTCACATTGATTGGTGAAAGTGAGTTAGTCTTTATTTCATGCTGAGTTACATCTGTGGATGTTAATTGGTCTCCTGGTAGGTGGAAAATGTCAGAATATTGATGACAGATTTCGTTAAGGTAGCTTAGTTCTTCGTCATTTAGGTGTGAGGTTCGTAAGAGACCGGATAGTGTTTCAGCTCTTTCGAGGCTATTAAAAGATTTATTATGTTGTATCAGAGCATTCTCAGTGGCATCAATTGGACTTAAAGTGAGCATTAAATTAGAGTTTAGGTGGACTTGTTCGTCAGATACATTGAGAACTGTTAGATTTACTCTACTATTATTTTTTACTCTAACTAAGCAGTTGGATACCAGAATGGATTCCGAGATGTGTTGGTCTAGTATAATTCCCTCTTTTAATTCTGGATTTTCAACTGAACATTCTATTATGGTTTCAGTACGAGGTTCAAGAACATATGATGGTTCATCAAAACATAATTTAATACTTTGTTTATTTATTTCTAGGCATTCTGATTGATAATTAATTCGACACTCGTTCTGTAAAAATAGATCATTGCCTATTATACCATCATAAGGTAAATCTATGTCTTCGAATATGTGAAAGGTATGTGTCATCTTTAATTCTTTATTAAATTTCAGCTGTAGCTTCAAATATCCAACGCTTTTCAAGGTTCCATTTTTTGTGTCTATACCTTTAACCTTAATGATGCTCTCCTGTAATTGTATGGGGTTCTTGATGGTTTCTTTTTTCATGACACAGATAGATGCTCCAGAATCTATTAAGAATATTAGTGGGTTTGGGTTCACAGATGTGTATATTTTGATGTGAGGTAAATATTTTTTTTGGATAACTATTTGGTATACTTCAACATTCTTTGAACAATTCATTATTTCATTGTTCAGACCTTCCTTATGGGGCTGGTTACCCTGCGGCTTGGTCCTACTGTTAATGAGGTTCAGACCTTCCTTATGGGGCTGGTTACCCTGCGGCTTGGTCTTGATATTAATAACTTTGGTATCGTCTTGGGCGAAAGGGACCTGCCCCGTGCGATACCCATACGGGACATTTAATAGTTTAAATTAGGGTTATCATTAGAATTCTCTGTGTTATTTCCATCTTCAACTTCACAGTCGTTGGTGATATTTACGCGAGCACCAGGCTTGGAATTTGCGTCTCTAAAATTGGATGATGGTATACGAGAAGGGGTAAATGGTTCGGCCCCGTTTGAGAATCTTTTATTATTATATTCGCGGATTCTGCAATTTTCGAGAACATGTCCTGACTTTTTACAGTATCTACAAAACGAAGGATTTCTGTAGGAAGGACTTGGCTGACTATAATTATTAATATATGGTCTTGGTTGAAACCTGTTACCTAATTCAGTTCTTCTAGGAAAAGTTTCGATAGGTTTTGGTTTTACGAAACCGTTACGAAAGGAAAACTGTTGAATCTTCTCTTCTGATATCGCAGCGTTAATAGCGTCATTTAGAGTTTTATGATCTCTGCTTCTGACAATGTTGGCAATTCTGGGATGTAATCCTAACATAAATGTGTGAAGAGCGAGGTCTTCCATGGCTGCTAGTCGGCCGGCAAGCTCGCTCTTCTTTGAGTTGGAAACAGTGACTTCAGTAAGGAGTTTCTGCAAGCAAGTCTCAACTCTAAGCGAAAACTGGGTGATAGTTTCTTGGTTTCCTTGTCTACAATCTTGCAAGTCTGTGAGTAGGTGTGCATAATGTTTACGTTCACCGAATTGATTTTTCAGAAATTCTTTTAGTGATGGCCACGATTCGAAATCTTTTATAGAGCACGCGGTCTCGGCTTTGCCTTCTAGTTGGCTCAAAATGTATCTAAAAACGATGTCTTCTTGTTGAGGAGACGCTAAGCCTATGGCACTGTCGCAGTTCCTTAAAAAAGCGGTCAATTTGTCCCTATCACCATTAAAGGATTTAATAAATTTTAAAACTATATTTAATGAGATTTCCTCTTCACCTTTCAACTCCTTAGCATCCTTTTTACTCTCGGATTTAGCCATTTTGTAATTAATTTATGAAATAATTAATTAATAAAGAAACTCGCGTGATATCGCTTGTATAGTTTAGTATTGAATTACTTGGTACTGATAAATGCGTGGGCGCCCCCAGTAGTGACGATGTTTAGTCTCGACGCTACTGATAAGGATGACTAAGATTGAAGTTTATGCTCTTTACAATGTTGCTATGAACTATGCTTAGTAGTTACAATAATAATATTGTTGAAATTGAATTTTAAAATTAAGTTATAAAATATTAAATTATGATATCATATTAATAAAATAATAATATGGAATTAAAGTCAATATGCACTAGATAAAACACGACACTAAACTAGATTCACTGAATAGAATAATTTGCACTTACAGCATCAGCTTACACGAACACTTCATCATGAATTCGGGATCGGCTAGATGTCTATCTTAGGCTTAGTTGATGATGATCACCACGAGGTCGGCGCTGGATACTGGGTAGGTCGGGCACAATTGCTATTGCTCGACTCTGGTAACTCTTACTGCGCAGTGGACTCGAGGTGGTGGACCCACCAGGTAATTTATATGGCTTGTACTACGGCGAATACACTCAGCTTTAGATGGATGGAGTTCGGATCGGGACGATTATCACTCACTGAATGTTCACGGATGTATTCACTATGTCCTTGAACTTTTAACTGTTATTTCAATGTCTTGCACTGGGATATATTCTCATCCCACCGCTGCCACCAAAGGTTAGAATTGGAAATAGAAATCCCTTTTTAAAAAATAAACTTTTATTCGACCCTTTAAATACAATGGGTTTCAATAGTGAAAATAAGGAAAATTCGATAAACGTCCTACTGTTACGGCTGTCTGACCCGAACTGAGGCACTCCCCGCGATCGTCCCCGGCGACTGATGGGAAGAGTGCTGACTCGGCAACAGATAAGCTTTTATATGAACAGGCTAGGGATGTAACAGTACGCATAACTTTTTGTTTCTTTTTAAAGTGCAATTTCATTTAATATTACTACCAGATCTTGCTCAATAAATTAATTAAGGCGCATTATTTATCGTGCATATTATAGCATTGACTAGTAGTAAATGCTAAATAATATAAAAATTATGAGGCGTGCACTATTGGATTTTCCAATTATAATTTTAACTTTTTGCGGTATTTTCCAAATAAACAATTAGACCACGTAATGAAGTGTGCTGTCAGTTGCCATGGTTACATCATCAACAAAGGAACGTTTAGAATTGATGATTTTTTAATTTTCCTTTTTTTGTTTATTAATATCATATTTTGATATCCTATATCCTATTCCCGACGACAACAAACTCAAAAACATAAAAATCATAAAAATTGGTGCAGCCGTTCTCGAGTTATAAGTGTTGTAACTAACACAACTTTCTTTATATATATATAGATTGTGTTCCTTATCAGCAAAATACTGGTCTCTGTAATTTTCGTTCAAAAAACTAAAAACGTCTGTTATGCGAGTCATACATTTTATAACCTCAGCATTTTCATTAAAAATGTGTTATGTTAAACTTGTCATCAATAAGTTTTTACAAACTAATATTTTATTTTAAAACTAGTCAAATATAAAATCATCATCATGCAACACAAATGGCGTAGTGGTTAAGATACCGACCTTCCGTGTCAAAGTACCATGGGTTCGATTCCCACGTAGGACAATACATTGTGCGACCCACAAAGTGTTATTCTGTGTCTGGGTGTAATATGTCTGCGTTAATTGCAAATTTGTAAAGTTCCCCGCAATACAAAAAATATTATTTCTTTAGTGCTAGACATTTTAATAATAAATATCAACCTATTGCCGTCCACAGCTGAACGTAGGTGTAATTGTAAAATAGTACTTGATATTTATGGCAATTCTCTTTTGTTCTGATTTATATTTTAATTTTTGAGACAATATGGTTATCCTGTTAGGATGCTCATCATTTCAGGATGTCACGAGTGTGGTGCACCAGTAGACGATGCGCGTCATACTCTGGAAGTATGATCCACCTGGGGACCCCAGCGCTACGACCTATCGGCGGTCGTTGGGAGAGACCTGTCGTTGTCGACCATCATCTCAAAGATGCTTGACAGCGACAGGTGCTGGTCGTCGATGGCCTTCTTTTGTGAGGCCATCATGAAAAGGAAGCAAGTCGCGGAGCGAGAACGCGAGGCGCTTGCGTCCGCTGACTCACTCCGCCACTGGCGACCGAGAAGGAGGAGGCGCCGTTATGTGCACCACCTCCCATCGCCTTGAGGGACGATAGGACGTGGCCAGAAAGCCAAGCGTAGGGGTGCCGGAGATCGAATGTCAGTCGAACTCGCCGGCGCCCCTTAAAAGCGCGGAAGGGGCTGCTGTAGTTAGTGGGTATTCGGGTCAGGCTTCAGCTGGCCGGTGAGTCCCACACTCCCCCGCGTCTGTCACTGACGGGGGATAGCACGTAAATGTCTTTCCACAGCGATAACAAAAAAAAGGATGCTCATCATTTAATTTTTTTTTATAATAAAATAGTACTGAAAATTTGTACCGATAATGACATTTGGTTTCCTTATGCCATACTTTGAGAATTTAAAGGAACCTTCGGTTTGATTTTCAGTTATGAATTGGTTACTTTTTCATTTATATCATTTATTTGATTTTTAATCTAATAAATTGTTAATATGAATCTCTTAGGTTTATTACTGGAATACAAAAAGCATATAGATTTTTAAATAATAGTAAAATCGATTTTTATTTAATCGTTTTTTTTCTGTTAACCTCACATCCCTAAATTGACTTAGTATGCTATTCTGGTAGACGGGTTGGCATCTGGTTTTATTTTGAGTTTGCCTTCTCTTGCACTGACATATGGGTATCATATCGCTTAGTCGTCTTTTACATCCCCGGGCAAGGTGAATTGTATTTTTACTCTGTCCTTGTTACACGTCTACACTACATTGCAAACGTGTTGATAAAATTCGCAAGATATCTAAATTATTCATTTCTATTTAGTTTCACAAATTGTATCTTACGTAAGTATATATAAGAAATATGACAGTGAAACAACTATTGGTGATTATGAAGCGTTTTGTTCATCGTACAAAAGCTGTCTGAATACAATACCTTCATTAGCAGCTGGCGAGTGCCCGCCGGACTTGTCGTCAACGCGCGGCGAAGCTGAGCCCGACAGAGCTTGCTCCTGCAATTTAATTAAACAGCTATGTTTTTATAAACGAAAAAATGTGAACTTTATAGTAGGTATTTTATCATACTTACATATCATCACGCTATATCCCTTGCAGGGTATGCAGAGAGAACAGAGTGCCAGAGAACTCTATCCTTGCATACTTCACTCGCTTCCTCAACATTCATAATTCTCTTCATACACGCTCGCCGGTTTTGGAGACCGGTATTGACTCCACCTTCCTTCAGTACATGACCGATCTGGTCTAGGAAGGTTAGTCTCGGTCTCCTCCGGTACCTACCTACATCCTTCCACTTTCGCATTGTATATCTTCTTAACCAAACGTTCGTTCGGTATTTTATCAATTAGGTAATTAACATTTCAAAAGTGTAATTTTGTAGTGTTGATATATCAATCTACAATAGGTGTAGTACATAATACAATAAATTGCTGTGTGGTAGCGGCTACGAATACTACCAACCCTTACTTTGCTCGTGGATGTCGTAAAAGACGACTAAGAGCCTTATAACGACCTGAGTCAACTCCATCTGTTGCCGTTTCAGCAATTACACTCCCAATGAGGATTGATTGTCTGGCAGGCGGCCGGTTTTAAAACTATTGCCAATAACTTTACGATATGTAGGTACTATGAAACAAGAGTACATATTGTATCGATCCCAAGTAATTGGGATAAGAGTAGAAGAATGATGATGAATAGGTACAAGATGAATAGGTAACAAAACTTACCTCCTCCATAATATGAAGGAAATTGATCTACTATATCACGTTGATCAGACGTGTTGGTATAGGGTTTTATTTCGAATTTTCCATCTCTTGCATAGATGTTACCTATATGCCTTTTATATCCCTTAGTCCCTTACTCGTCTCTTACAATCACCTACGGGTAAGATAGGAGGTGGTGAATTGTATTCATACGGTGTCACCACACAGATAAATTGAAAATAGAAAAAAGTATTCAGTCATTTATTTTCATGAAAACAAATTTCATAATTCTAGGGGAAAGAGCGAACAAAATGGCAAAGCGAACATTTTCGAGAGGTGAATTTGGACGAGATGTTAATTAAACACAGCCTCGCTCGACGTTTGTAATTTTCATGGTATGATTGTTTGAATAGGCAAATTGAACTCCACCGTTTATACGATAGTTTGAATACATAAATTATTTGTTCTGCTCATATACCTACAACTGTATTGAAACGACAGAAATTATACATTTTCACAGATATTTAACTGTTCTCATATATTTACAAATACCCGATTACGAAACGAAAAATGATGTCACAAGCGGGGTTCGAACTCGCACCTATTGGGAATCTGGCCCAATCCTGCTGCCACTTACACCATCGTGAACTATTTTAGGACATGCAAATTTCGCTTCATATTATATCTTACGTCTTCAAGGTGACGTATGCCATCTACCGGACAATGTTTACACATTGTATAGGCTTAATACTTCAAACTTTACAGTTAGAATTGTATTAAACGATGACACAACCTTGTTATTCAAATTACTGAAATTTTTAGCATTTAATATGCTTAATTATTTATAAATACCCGATTACGAAACGAAAAATGATGTCACAAGCGGGGTTCGAACCCGCATGTGTATGTTCTCATATAATTTGAGTTGTGCTAATTACAAGCAGTGTGTTGAGAAATTAAAACGTAATATGTTAACAGCCATATATTTTTGTGGTAATGTTGGAAACCGGCTGTGGAATCACTAGAAAAATATGCAATAGAACCATTCTAGGTTACTCACTTAAGTTGACGAACCATTTCAACTGCAGAAGCTAATTATATTGATTGGCTTATGAACATAGTTACATAAGTACTTCATTATTATAGTCGTGATGGCGATCATGCTTTTTAGACATAGGTACCTACTGTTCTTAGATATATTCGAGAATATTTTTTTTGTTGAATATTTAGATATCTACTTATTCACTTCTTCAGACAATGCTTTCACAGTTAAAGTATTATAATTAAAATAATATTATTAACAAAAACGTACTGGACTGGATCTGATCTGAAATAGAGAACTGTGTTAGTTTCACACAATTAGTCTTACCACTGAATAAATACTGCTTACCTACAGGGTGGAAGTGGACCGCTCCCGAAAACAAAGACAGGGGACCCTACTAGTCCTACTTGTAATGATAGGCTAGAAAAAAAATCGATTCGGATGAAAAAAAAGTTTTTTTCACCACGCGAGGTCGTTGAACTCTTGATAGTGAGTTTTGAATAGATTGTGTCTTTTCTCATCCGAGTAAAGTGACGTATTTTTTATGGAATTGTCGTTACATGGCACTGTTCTAATACGATGGAATGTGAAAAAAAAAATTAAAATTCGTTACGAAAAGAAATTTTTTTTTCTTCCGAATCGATTTTTTTCTAGTCTATCATTATAAGTAGGACTAGTAGGGTCACCTGTCTCTTTTTTCGGGAGCGGTCCACTTCCACCCTGTATATTTAACTAAAATGATATATTTTTAATAGGCCTATTCATACCCCGATTAAATCGTACAGGACGACGAAGCGACGCAATATCTACGGCTCCATAACCTGCCGTATTATATAACCTTCATCAGCAATTGTGCGAACCAATGGGAACGATAGGTACCTTCCCTTCGATGACTTGTTTCGGTAGATTACTCTCTCGAATATCCTCTCCAAGATGATCTATTCTAGTCGATTATCCCCTTCAAAATTCAATTCGAGCCAAAAATCAAAATACTAACTATTTTTCCTAACATAGACTTGATTGCAAAACATTCAATAAAAACGAACGGCATTATACTTAGTACAAAACACAAACGAAAATGGTTCGGCTTTCTATATTTTTATTGTATCACAATTTAATATCGTATGTGGGGAGAGGTTTGATAACAAATAAGGTACTAAAACAATTCCGCCATTGTGGTCGACACCGAGATGCCTCGAGCTTCATTTTTTTAAAACCAAGACATGTTTGTTGAGGACCAGAATTGCCTGAAGGCATATCTTGTTTGAAGCGAAATATTTTACTGAAAAAATACTTCAAGCTCTTGCAGGATGTGTAGGGAATTAAAAAAGCACCGAACTTTCTCTCTCAGTACGGCTACACTTGCTTATAGTATTGTGCAGTCATAAATAACTCGTCCGGTCCATTACATTCTTGTAGAAAACCGACATTGAGTAATAGCAGATTGCTTCTGCACTTTTTTCGGTGATAGATAGATTTAGAGTAGGTCAAGCCGAGTCAATCCATTTATGGCTGTGGGCAGTAAATTATCAGTAGAGAGCAGCGTAACCTACCGTAAAAATATTGAATGGACGTTAGAGTTAGTAATGAAGAAATCTCGTCAGTGCATAGTCCACCCATTCAACAACTTAAAGACGTATACTATGACGTACCTTCTTCTGGATAATGTCTTAATCATCAAGCTTGGCTTTAATGTGATTGGTGAGCACAGTTATAAGATTGCAGCTAAGTATCTACTGCTGCCTATTAGGTCATTTTTCACAACTATTTTGGTCAATTTTTTCAATCAGATTTTACGATTTCCACGAAGCTTTAATCCGTCTCTGTATGTGGAATGCACAATAAGCTATAAAAAAGCGTAGGGGAACCTGTCCAAAGTGGATACCATGGTCAAAGTTAATATTAGCTACTACTCCCCAATTATTCGTTGGCAGGGGCTGTAGCCGCTCAGTGTGCGGCAAGTACTTTAGAGTGAAATCTTGTCACGCGGAGTCAGTGAATTAATAAATTGTATTTTTGAGTGATGAATATTACATTTCAGAGGTAAGTGTTTTGTTTAGAACTACAATATTTTTGAGAATTTTTTTGTTATGAGCTGGATTTTATGTATGTTTATATACTTTTCAACTAACTAAAGAAGTTGAGTTTAGATTCAGAAGTTTTTGAATAACTTGGCATAACCTGAAAAATATGCACATCGAGTAAAGTGACTCGGTCAAGGTGGATACAGTATTCACTTTATCCAGTTTTTTACCTTGCACTAAGGAAATAATCCGTGTATTGCGGGCGACTTTATAAACATATAAATAACGCAGATAAATCAGACACCCAGACTCAGAACAACACTTTGTGCATCGCAGAAAGTATTGTCCTGTGTAGGAATCAAACCCACGTAACTGGCACCAAAGGTCGGTATTTTAACAACTACGCCATCTGTGCAATCATTATTATTGTAAATAATTTTACATTACGTAAATATAATTTATTGTATTATATCTTTTTATGATATAGATGGTACATAAATACAAAAAAAAACAACGCAAGACGAAGTTCATGATGTGCCAAATTGTTCTCAATCTCAAAATAATGTTGCTATTATAGACCAGACCATTTGCAATCCTACAGAATCTGAATCTCTAAAGGAAACCTAAATTAATAATGTACCCACAGCCTCATCAGAACCTGGATGTTTAAAAACTTACAGTTTTAAGACACACAACACGTACCTAAATGAAAGTTACAAAAGTCTTCAATAATAACAAGTAAAGGAAAAAAGGAAAAGGGAAGTACAAAGAAAAGTAGTAAAGGAAGAACAGAAACAGAAGTTTGAAAGAACAAAGAAGACTATAAAACCAAATATCTCTGCTAAAAAACTTAAGAAGTTTGCTAAAGAAAATAAAAAGCAGAATAAAAACCCGATAACGAAACGAAAAATGATGTCACAAGCGGGGTTCGAACCCGCACCTATTGGGAATCTGGCCCAATTAAATACTGCTAACTTCAAAAGTAATATCAAAATGGCTTACGTGACCGTTATAACAATTGACACTGATTCTCACAAAACATCTGTACACTACGAGCGTTGCCGGGCGAATGTCCCGTTATTTCACAGTTCGTCGACGATGTGTGGTGACTCCTTACTGATTGGGCCGGATTCCCAATAGGTGCGGGTTCGAACCCCGCTTGTGACATCATTTTTCGTTTCGTAATCGGGTATTTATAAATAATTAAGCATATTAAATGCTAAAAATTTCAGTAATTTGAATAACAAGGTTGTGTCATCGTTTAATACAATTCTAACTGTAAAGTTTGAAGTATTAAGCCTATACAATGTGTAAACATTGTCCGCTAGGTGGCATACGTCACCTTGAAGACGTAAGATATAATATGAAGCGAAATTTGCATGTCCTAAAATAGTTCACGATGGTGTAAGTGGCAGCACGATTGGGCCGGATTCCCAATAGGTGCGGGTTCGAACCCCGCTTGTGACATCATTTTTCGTTTCGTAATCGGGTATTTATTAATAATTAAGCATATTAAATGCTAAAAATTTCAGTAATTTGAGCAGAATAAAATTAAGAAATATGACGATATTAATTGCATTTTTTGTGGTGAAATAAATGGAAGGTAATGGACAACCAACAGAAAACTGGATACAATGTAATATTTATACTCAGTGTTGTCACGAAGATAGTTCAGCTTTCGAAGGCAATAGTAATTGTGACTGTGATAACTGCAATAATTAGATTTTAATCAGAAAAGACTTGATTTAATATGTTCTTTTAATTTTTAATGTTTACTTTCTTTGTTTATTTCGTTTTATGCTATCTTTTAAAATTAATCGCTTTGCTTAATCTTTAATTGCTTCGCTTGCAACAAAACTTGACAATTCTATAGCAACGCGACTAAATACGCGCAGCATATTGTATCAATTACCCTACTACTATGAAATAAGCTTGAGTCCAAAAGTTCAACGTATAAGAGCTAAAATGATTATCCTTTTAGCTGTTGTCAATATATCAGGCGATTTACCAAACAGTTAATTTAATATAGCAGGACTACATGTGTTGTAAGAAGCTTTTATGTACGTGTGGCCTCTTTTTTACGTCTATTTTGACCTCATTCACGTCTTGATACATTATTACTTGAAAACACTTCCATGTACACTTCACCTCACTTTTGCTGTAGTATATAAATCTTTAATAATAATACCTAAGGCGTAAGGTAATGCCAACTTGGTAACTATATACAGGCATATTCCATGCATATACTTGGTTGTTTGTTGTTCTTTTGTGCATATTTTATGCTTTGGTTTTGTTAATGCTACACAATACGGTTCCTGCTGATACAAGTTTAATCAGTTATCATTTAAAACTTAGCTTTAATTGTACATATTAATTAAAATATTGTTAAAGTTAAAAAAAAAATAAGTTTAATCAGTTTCAATAAACTAAAACGCTGATTAGTATACTAATGTCAATATCTAGTATAATAGTGTAAATCCTGGTCCTAAATAGTATTGTAATGCTGATTGGTATAAACTGGTATTAACAGTTTGGTATAGGACTCCATTTTGTGTGTTCCCTCTCTTGAATAGATATTTTATGCATATTACATCCCTTAGGCGACTTTTACGACACCTATGGGTAAGAAAGACGGGTTGAATTGCATTCTTACTTCATTATTACACGGAACAGATGGTGAATAACATATATTAACAAGCGAGTGGAAATTTGATGCTGTGAGTGTTTGAATAAAACATCAATAGGGAACTAACAGTGAAATGTATAAAATTTTTACATGCTATGAATTTAAGTAAATATAATTTTAATTTCATTTCACATTAAAGAAAATTCATCATTTCGGCTCATATATCTGTATCCCACTGCTGGCCTCGAGCCTCCTCCACTATAGGAGTAACATTAACCTAATATCACTTGGTTTACCTACTTATCTTCTCATATTTAATAGTGGTAGGACCACTCTGTTGACAGTTCTCTGTCTACAGCCGCGGGCCGGTCCATCCGGGGTAGTACCACACTCTCGCAGAAGATCTACGTCTGAGTAATGGCAATTTGCTATTGCGCTTCGTTCGGTGAGTAAGACAGCCGGAAGCCCAACTAGGGTAGGTTTGGAGTTTGTATTATATACATGGGCGGCAGTGACACTTACCATCAGCTGTGCTGCATGCTCGTTTGCTACCATAAGCAATAAAAAAAAATATTTTATCCTTTAGTCGTCTTTTGCGGCTCTCACTGGCAAGATATTGGTGATGAATTGTATTCTTATTCCATAACCATACGGATATATTAAAAAGCCTTTGACAATATGAATAACAATTCATATTATCTTAAAAATTACCTAAAATTTAAATATCGGTAAAAATGGACATTGTTATTATAAAAGAGATGAAGCCAGACCAGATGTAAGAGCAACAATAGGTAATGATGTACTAGAGCAAGTGGATGAATTTGTATATCTTGGATGTGGATTTAGCCGAGATGGAAGGTACACCACTGATATAGAGCGAAGAGTGAATGCGGGAAATAGAGTGAACGGAGCGTTGGGGCAACTTCTCGGTAGCCACCACCTCAGCCAGAAGGCACGTGTAGCAATACATAACGCAGTGCTTGTCCCAACATTACTGTATGGAAGCGAGAGTTGCGTATGCAGAAAAGAGTATGAAAGTAAAATTAATGCGGTCGAAATGCGATCTCTGCGGAAAATCTGTGGAGTAAGGCTGACCGACCGCATTCGTAACAACGACGTAAGAGAGCGAGTAGGTATGAAAGAGAGTATTGGTGTAAAGATGCGAAAGGGAATGCTCCGATGGTTCGGACATGTGGAAAGAATGCCGGACGAACGTCTGGTTAAGAAGATATACAATGCGAAAGTGGAAGGATGTAGGTACCGGGGGAGACTGAGACTAACCTACCTAGACCAGATCGGTCATGTACTGAAGGAAGGTGGAGTCAAGAGTCTCCGAAACCGGCGAGCGTGTATGAAGAGAATTATGAATGTTGAGGAAGTGAGTGAAGTATGCAAAGATAGAGTTCTCTGGCACTCTGTTCTCTCTGCCTACCCTGCAAGGGATATGGCGTGATGATATGTATGTGTGTTATTATAAAAATCGTCGTGCTAAATTCAAATTCAAATTCAAAACATTTATTATGCATAAACCCTGCGAGGGCACTTACATATTGTCATTTTTTTTTACATTTAAAGTTAATCTAATAAACTACCACCGGATCGGAATGAGACCGCTACTGAGAAGATCCGGCAAGAAACTCAGTGGGTTTGTCTATTTATATTTTGTCTATGTTATTATAATTTTTTTTCATTTTTCATATATAAAAAAAAAAATAGTACATGTTTATTATTTAATTAGCTTCAGTGCGATGCCCTTCGAACGCAATAGTTAAAATACAATAAAGAAAGACCATGGCTGGACCGGATCCCACAAGCGGCACCCGATCACGAGTTAACTACTAGAGCAGCCATCACTCCCCTCAACCACCTTGGAGGGAAGGGAGAGACCCGCTCCACGCAGCTACCGCAAGCGGACCTTTCAGTGTGCATGAGCAATACCATGACGTACTATAAATGCAAAAAAGTCAAAATTCGTCAGGCATATAAATCAGGCATATAAATATCGACTAGGTCACATAAACTGTTATCGAATTATTCGTACGACTTCGTAACGTTGATGTAGTTTGATTCTCCAGTGGATATTTGCTCGCAGATAGGATGTAGAGCTTCCGCAGTATATAATCACGTTACTTGTTAACTATTCACGTAAGGGACATGCGGGAATATACATTAACGATTCAATGCATTGCAGATATGACGAAGTGAATATGATACAGACCTACTGTGTCAGGTTATGTCCTGCGAATGACACCCAGGTCGGATAGTACTTTATGCTATCTAGAAATTCTCTAAATTATCTAAATATTCTTTTAAGTTGCCCCACCATTAGTTATGTGTCTGTAATCCCTCTTAATATAAAGTCCTTAGTGTAGAACGTTGTTTTAAAAAACAGACTGTCTAGGGGATGTCCAATAATCACGTGATCTTTTTTAGCATTTTTAACCTCCCTCTCCCCCTTGGTGATACGAGGTGAGGTGAGGTTTAACACTATGAAAACCCCCTTCCCCACCAACATCACGTAAATTTTTATTACTTACAAAGTCACGTGTAGCTCATTAGGTATATTCTCGGTTTTTTGCTTTTTTCAACAGCAAGTCAGAGTCACACTACATGCCGCTTTTTAACCGACTTCAAAAAGGAGGAGGTTTTATGTTTCATTGTATGTATTTTTTTTTTTATGTATGTTCAGCGATATTTTTGTCAATTGTGGGCCGATTTTCAAAATTCTTGTTTATTTCTAAAGGGTACACTCCAGAGGTGGTCCCATTGTCACCAAGTCATGATCTGATGATGGGAAGTCATGGAAATCGAGGGCAACCCTCAAATTTTATAGGCACATATTACGTGTCTCATATATTTTCAATAGCTCTTCAAATATTTGCATCTGGCAGTGATAAACTCATTTAGGTAAGCTGATGATGGAAGTACCTTCCATCTCCTTAACGGTTAGGAGTGGAAGGATAACTCCATAAAGATTAGGAGTTAGATAATTCTTAATGTTGCCGATCATATATGATCTTTGTTACGTAGGTAGAAAATAACATACCAAGCTGGAAAGATGGACCTTTTTCAATTCGCCTTTCTCAAAGTCGAACTGTTGTAAATATGTATCATCATCTGGACTTAAGCTTCTCTCATATTTCGCTACATATTGCCAAACTTTTATTCTCCAGTAATTATCAGTTCGTTAAGCGATGTGGCCTGCTATTGTCTCTTAGTGTGCTAATTCTTCGTGATATGTCGATTACACCCGTTATTCTATGGATTAACGTATTTTGAATCCTATCTCACACAGCAACGAGCGAGCATACCCCATTCCATAGTACGCTGAGCGGCTTTGAGTTTTGTTACGAGACCCACATTTAGGGATCACATTTTTATGTCATAAATCATCACTGTTCATAGACTTGTGCTTTCAGACCTATTAGGTGAGATGATCCTCTTAAGTTTCCTAAACGCTGTCCAGCCGTATTGGATAATTGTATTAAAATTTTCTAATTTAAATACGTTAACTCTCTTATTCTTTGGCTTACTCTTTCTCGTGGTATAGTCTTTTGATTTGAGTAGTTTATTAGACCCTAAGTCGCAAAAAGCTGTCCCCCTAGAGTCTTTACACAACTCAGTGCAATATAAAACTGATCATTGGCAATTTTATTTTTGCCTAAATCAATGACAGCTTTGTTTAAGGTTTTGTAAAGTACCCTGGAGTTTATATACCGTAACCGCCCAACAGAGGATTAGCGGCAGCATTTCCCGTTCATTATCCCGTAACCTATCGTTCCCTGATATATGGTTGACACAGGCGCTATGGCAACTAACCCGTCACAGTCTTTCAATTTTGTGCCCATAGTGTCGTCATTAAATTTTATAAACACCAAATCAGGTAACTAGCCTGTTTCAATTTGGTCACAACGAAGGGGAAGCCTACAAGTTTGGATAATATCTCTATTGCCCGCTTACCAAGCCCTTAATGACAGAGATATTGCATCGTACCATGACTCTGGAGCCTATGTCTAGTTTTAACAATTGCATCAAACCGTCACAATTATTTACATCACTTGGATGTTGGTAGTATCTCATACCTAAGTTACTGCCTCACGTGACGCATCGATAGCACATATGGTGTATACGCGAATTGTGTGAAACAGTGAAATTTAAACCATTGGCAACGAGATACAGCATTTCGTTTCCATTATTTCAAAATACGTTCTTTATTTTTTATTTTGATTTCCTACTTCTATTCTTCCTCGTGCCATGTGCATTTTTAGTCGATCTAACTCATAGTGCTATATTTAATGAATAATTTAATTTATATGAACTAGTTAAAATTATTACTTAACTATGAGTATTTACACTAAAAATTAAAATTGAATTAAACTTTAAAAAAAAAATGTAAACCGACTTCAAAATAAGATCAGCCAAAAACCATACTTATTTAAAAAGCTAAAAACCGAACAATAAGATGAACTATTTAATTTTTGTCTAATTCTAATTATGTATTCATTTTTATAAAATATAATTACAATGTATGCTAGAAATCCACTAACAAGATTTGAAGTCGGTGCCAAGCTTAAATTAACAAAAAACAATAAGCTTAATGATATACACACAGGGTGAAAAATTAATAAAATCAAATTATTAAAGGAAATAAGAATTAAAAGATGTATTCAGAATACTATAACGCCACAAATTTAATACCATTTGACACAACCGTGAACGATGTCTGTCCGTATGGATTAAATCGCTTAACCGCTTGCGCTTTCAGATCACTTCAGTCACAAACGCGGCGTAGTTTGAATGCGATATAGTATACCTATTTGGCTTGGCACCGACTTCAAATCGTGTTAATGGATTTCTAGCATACGTTGTAATTATATTTTATAAAAATTAATACATAATTAGAATTAGACAAAAACTAAATAGTTCATCTTATTGTTCGGTTTTTAGTGTTTTAAATAAGTATGGTTTTTGGCTGATCTTATTTTGAAGTCAGTTTACATTTTTTTTAAAAAGTTTAATCAGTTTAGAAACCGCAGCATTTGACGAAAAATTAAATACCCGTGATATCTTACTACTATTTTTACGGATTCTATCGCGTTTGTATTTGATTTTTAATTTTCGAACACTTTACAGTGATCATGATCACGGGAGGACTGTCTTACGTCCAATACGTCATTGTTATTACAGAAATTTATATATGTATACCCTATAAGTTATTTAAAGAAAGAAAAGCTAAAAGAAGGAAAAAGAATGTAGGTATAAAATCCTTATACTCTTCTGATCAGCGTGCTATAGAAGTTGAACAATATGCCATAGTCGAGTAGGATCATGTCCAACCGTAGGACGTCTACAAGCTGAGATGTTGTCCAATCGTGGGCGTCGGTGATGGACAAATTTCTACGCATAGTGATGATAACTAAAGCAATATTTATATCAGAAATCACGAATTTAATTACTTAGCCATCAAGTTAGTAATGGTCTTCGCGGATTATGTGTATATGCAAATGAAATATAACATAATCGGCTTATTATATGTCACGTTTCACCATTTAATTAAATGGACATAAAACTAATCTAATCAGTAGCTTGTATATGCTTAAATGTTTGTGGAGCATCATTTCAGCTCCTATATGTATGTCCTGTTGGGCTCGAGCCTCCTCCATAATGTGAGGGGAATTGACCTACCATACCACGCTGGTTACTAACACGTCTGACCAGATGGTTTTTGCGAGTGACTTTACAAGCTTATTATTACCAAATTACCCAGACTCTGAACAAGTTTTAGATTACTGAAATTTAGCATTTAATATGCTTAATTATTTATAAGTAGTAGTATTTATAAAGTAGTAAGTTTTAAGTATTAAGCCTATAACAATGTGTAAACATTGTCGGGTAGATAGCATACCGTCACCTTAAGACGTAAATATGATACAAAGTGAAATTTGCATGTCCTACAACTAGTCACGGTGGTGTAGTGGCAGCACGATTGGGCCGGAATCCCAATAGGCGCGGATTCGAATCCCGCTTGTGACATCATTTTTCACTTCGTAATCGGGTTTTATAAACAAGTTTTAGATCTCATAAATACACTGTGGGTTGGTATCTTAATCACTAAGGTCCAGTTGTCGATTCGTGGAACGAAATAGCCTGCCTGTTGCCACTTTAACGTGTTACAACGCCTTTGAATATAAATAAATAAAAAAATACAATAATATGAATCGTCTATATTGAGTTCTTATTTAAAGCCTGTCCCATTGCATAGCAATTTCTGTGAGTGCCATCTAACTTCGCTCAATTGCAAAGATCCTAAGCGTAGATAGATGTGGGCATTTGTAGTAACGACTTATCCATTTTTTTATCTCTCTTTTTATTTTTTATTTAAGGAAACAAAAACATTTAGCTATTACTGGTTTATATAAATCCATGGTTGTCACGATTCGGCTTCGGAGTTGAGAGCCCTCAGCGCTCAACCATAGTCCGGGAAAGCCGTTAAAGCCATCTGCGGCTAAACAGCTAAAGATAAAAAAAAACACATTTCGCCATAAACTTTATTACTGACACGGATGTTACAATCTGTAGCAATAAGTTAAAAGATGAACTATAAATGTCAGCAAATCGAAAACAATAATAAATATAGAATAGTAGTCATAACAACTGTTAAGGCTATAAATTCTTATAAAATTATCAAGTGTATAATTTATGAATTTTATTATTTATATATATATATATATATATATATATATATATATATATATATATATATATATATATATATATATATATATATATATATATATATATATATATATATATATATATATATCACAGCCCATAAATGTCCCATGTTGGTATAGGGTTTTGTTTCGAGTTTTCCTTCTCTCGTATAGATGTTGTATGCGTTTTATATCCCTTAGTCGTCTCGTACGATCACCCACGGGTATGATACGGCGCGGTGAATAGTATTCTTACTCCGTCACCACACGGAAAATATATATATATTTTCCGTGTCACCACACGGAAAATATATATATATTTTCCGTGTGGTGGTGGGGTAATATATATATATATATATACATATATATATATATATATATATTCACAACTTCTCGGTAGCCACTACCTCAGCCAGAAGGCACGTGTAGCAGTACATAACGCAGTGCTTGTCCCAACATTACTATATGGAAGCGAGAGTTGGATATGCAGAAAAGAGCATGAAAGCAAAATTAATGCGGTCGAAATGCGATCTCTACGGAAAATTTGTGGAGTTAGGCTGACCGACCGCATTCGCAACGACGACGTAAGAAAAGTATACAATGCGAGAGTGGAAGGATGTAGGTACCGGGGGAGACCGAAACTCACCTACCTAGACCAGATTGGTCACGTACTGAAGGAAAGTGAAGTCAATAGTCTCCGAAACCAGCGAGCGTGTATGAAGAGAATTAGAGGAATGATGATGAGAATGTTGAGGAAGCGAGTGAGGAATGCAAGGATCTATCCTGATGAGAGTGAGTGGGGAGAATGCCAGAGAACTCTGAGTTCTCTGGCACTCTCCCCACTCACTGTCCTCCTTCACTCCCTGCAAGGGATATGGCGTGATGATATATATATATATATTATATATAGTATTTAATAAAGCCATGTGTATACATAACAAAATGTATGCTCGATGAAAAATCTGCAAAGCATCTTTCTACTATGCCGCTATCAAACGATACTGTTTTCCGGCGAATCCATGATCTGGCAAGCTACCTCAAATAAGAACTAGTTACACGTCTACAAAAAACACGATTCGCCTTGCAAAAGGACGAGTCGACTGATGTCACTAGATTGGCTATCTTGCTGGTTATCGTGAGATATCCATATGAAAATTCTTTTGAAGAAGACATGCTTATGTGTTCACCGCTGCTCACAAACAATACCGGGGAAGAAATTATTAATAAAATAAATATATTTTTTGAAGAAAATAATCTCAGTTGGAACAATTGCATTGTTATTTGTACAGATGGGGCCAAGGCGATGACAGGTAAAACAGTAGGAGTAGTGTCACGAATAAAAAATAAAGCGCCTAATTGTAGTTCCAGCCATTGTATTCTGCATAGACAAGCACTTGCGATGAAGCAAATGCCGTCAAATCTAAAATTAGTTATGGATGAAGTGGTGTAAAGGTGTATTGGTGTAAAGTTGGTGTAAAGATGCGAAAGGGAATGCTCCGATGGTTCGGACATGTGGAAAGAATGCCGAACGAACGTCTGGTTAAGAAGATATACAATGCGAAAGTGGAAGGATGTAGGTACCGAGGGAGACCGAAACTAACCTACCTAGACCAGATCGGTCATATACTGAAGGAAGGTGGAGTCAAGAGTCTCCGAAACCGGCGAGCGTGTATGAAGAGAATTATGAATGTTGAGGAAGCGAGTGAAGCATGCAGAGATAGAGTTCTCTGGCACTCTGTTCTCTCTGCCTACCCTGCAAGGGATATGGCGTGATGATATGTATGTATGTATGAAGCGGTAAAAATAATTAATTTTATCAAATCACGACCACTACAATCCCGATTGTTCTCATTATTGTGTGAAGATTATGGCAGCAAACATAAAACACTGCTGCTCCATACAGAAGTGCGATGGCTGTCTCGGGGTAAAACTTTAACAAGTCTATTTGAACTTAGAGCCGAGGTACAAATGTTTCTTTCAGCAGATACTTCTTTTAATTTGAAGGACCGTTTGTATGATAAAACTTAGTTGTTCCGATTGTCTTTTATGGGGGATATCTTTCAAAAACTGAACGAATTGAATTTGTCATTGCAAGATAAACAGACAACAGTGTTTCAGGCCTATAACAAAATAACTGCCTTCAGAAGAAAATTAGATTTTTGGATTATTTGCGTTGGTAAGAAAGAAATAGAAAACTTTACGTCACTCAGTGAGTTTGTTAGCGATAACGACTCAGAAATGTTTCAAGATGATGTATTTGAAGCATTGGTCCAATATCTCAGTTCGATGCGTGCATCTTTTGAAAAGTATTTTCCCAAAGAACAGAATACAAAAATGAAACTGAATTCATGGATTTATAATCCTTTTTTACCCAACTTGCAAAAGCCCGAAAGTATGTCAAACGAAATATATGAATCTCTTTTAGAAATGTCATCAGACACAAATATGGAGTCACTGTTCAAAACGACGCCTCTCAACGATTTTTGATGCAGAATCCGTGATGAATATCCAATGCTTGGCAAAATGGCTCTGAATATTCTTCTCCCGTTCCCAACAATGTATTTGTGCGAAACAGGATTCTCAACCTATTCAGCCATGAAAACAAAATATTGCAATAGACTGGACGCCGAACCTGATATGAGACTTCAACTGTCTTCTATCAAACCTGATATCAACCAATTGATGAAAAATAAAAAACAGTTTCATACCTCCCATTAGTTAGATTTTTTCATTTTTAATAACTTCTATTATTGTACTTGCCATGTGGTAAAGTAAGTAATAATTAGTAACTGCTACATTGTACTTTTATTATGCTTATTAATAAAGAATACACTTTAAAAACTATTGTTTTATTGTAGGGTTCCATCAAGTATTTTGCTTCCCAAAAGAGTTCCGTCACCAAAAAAAGTTTGAGAACCACTGGATTAGAGTATCAAAATATTTTTAATGGCTTCAAAGGTAAATAACATAATATTATGGATTAAATCGTATCTACTTTTTAATGAAAATTGTTATAAACTTTTTTCTAGGGTGGTGAGTGTTATAGTGGTTAATATGCTGTGCCTATGTCATGGGGTTCGATTCATACGTAGGACAATATTTTGTGGCCTGGTGCTCGACGGGCATTGGTGGTTTCGGGAGCATTTCCGCAGGCTCGCTCCGCGGCTCGTTGGCGCGGCGTCCGCCCTTTCATGGCTTATGCCGAATGTGGGCGGACCGAGCGCTACGTGCCGACAGCTGTACACGGGGTTTGTCCGGTCGATGGCCTTGTACGGCGCACCGGTGTGGGCGGGGTCCCTGACCGTCCGACTCAGGGCTCTTCTGTGGCGACCACAGAGGGCCATGGCGGTCAGGGCTGTACCCCGCGTACAGCCCTGACCGCACGGTGGCGACGGAGGCAGCGTGCCTGTTTGCCGGGAGTCCCCCGTGGGACCTGGAGGCGGAAATGCTCGCTGATTTGTATCGGCGGGTGTCGGGGTGCGCGCGGAGGGCGGTGTGGTCTCATTGAGGGAACTCACCGCCTGGCGCGTAGAGGCCCGCCTAGACGTCATTGCTCGTTGGGCAGTCCGGCTGGAGAGGCCTCGGTTCGGTGTGCGGACCGTGGAGGCCTTTCGGCCGGTGCTGATGCAGTGGTTGGAACGACGGCACGGGGTGCTCTCCTTCCGACTGGTACAGGTTTTGACGGGGCATGGATGCTTCGCCAAATACCTACCTGCACACGGTCGTCAGGAGGGAGAGTACACCGTCCTGCCACCACTGCGATTGCGACGAAGACACTGCGCAGCATGTGCTCGAGGTTTGTGCCGCTTGGGCAGAGCAGCGTCGTGAACTCGTCGCAATCATCGGTGCCGACCTGTCGCCAGGGCGATGCTCGACAGCGTCAGAAACAGGAACGCGGTCGCAACCTTCTGCGAGCCAGTAGTCTCGCAGAAGGAGGCGGCGGAGCGTGTGTGCGAGGAGCGTCTCCTCGACGGCGCGAGCCGCCGCCGGCAACTGGGGCGGCGCAGGCGCGATTACCTGCGCTTGATGCCGCCCTAGCCGAGGCCGCGGGTGACTGGATCGGGGAATTAGTTCATCACCCGCCGAGAGGCCGACCGCGTGAGGAAAGACTGACATCCTACCCGAGGTGGGGGGGGGGGACGTCGGTCGAGGAGAGGGTACTCCTCAGGGGTATTCCGTCGGGCCGACCACTGACGTCAAGTCACTCTGCTCCGGTGGTCGGCCTAACGACGAAGGCGACGTCACAGGTGGGTTACGGGTGTGCGTGCTTACGCCCCTCTGTCACCCCGGATGGAGTGGTGCGAGGAGTGCGGCGACCGTAGCCCATCCCCAAAAAAAAAAAAAGAAGGACAATATTTTGTACGATCCATAAACTGTTGTTCTGAAGTCTGGGTGTAATTTGTGTCCTTTAATTATACGTTTGTAAAGTCCCCCGCAATACAAAGATTATTTAGTGCAGTGGTGTTTATAAAAAAAATGCCTGTTTATTCGCTTAATATTTGTTACAATATCCATGGTTATGAGATAAACTTACCTAAACGTTGTCCTCTTAATAATTAATACTCGTACTATGATATTTTGCTTTATATTAGGGGTTAAAGTATGAAATGGCTGTTTCGTACTGATAAATTAAAACCATGTTTGTTTTGTTCATAAAACAGATTTCTTTAAAGTATTTACCCTCGTTATCATACATATCTGCCATCTAATTGGAAGATCATTTAAACCTTTGTGATAGAACTCTGGGATCCTCGACTGCTGCTCTGCTTTCTCGGAAGAAAATTTTCTTTCGTGCAAAAAATTGCCCAAATAGTGATGAAATTGGTAGTTCGTTAGGACGAGGTCTGGCGAATACGGAGGATGACGTATGGCTTCTAACTGCTGGTCTTGTAGTGTTAAAACAGTTTCTCGAGTAGTATGTGGTCTTCCGTTATCATGGAGTAATAATGGTGAAGATCGATTGACAAGTCGGGGCTGTTTTACTGCGAGTTTCGCCATCATTGTTTGGAGTTCTGCACAGTAGACATCTGCGTTTATTGCTTGAACAGATCTGAGGAAGTTGTAGTGAATTACACCATGAAGTGACCACCAAACAGTTACCATCACCTTTGTATGGGTAAGCTTCGCTTTAGGGTATTGATGTGGCGTTTGACCTGGGGTCAACAATTGCGTTGTTCGCTTGCGATTATCATAAAGAATCCACTTTTCATCACACGTCACAATTCATCCATAATCCCTTCATTTCTGTACCGGTTTGACAGGATAAGGCAAGCTTCAACGCGCGCTGTTCTCTGCAGATCAGTCAAATCATGAGGCGAGGCACCCATTTTTCAAGTTTTTTTATTTTACCGATTTGGTGCAACTGGGTCAATATTGTGGGAATGCTAACGTCAAACCATGCCGCTAATTCTTTGGTAGTTTGACCCGGATCGGCTTCCACTATACATACATACATATCATCACGCCATATCCCTTGCAGGGTAGGCAGAGAGAACAGAGTGCCAGAGAACTCTATCTCTACATACTTCACTCGCTTCCTCAACATTCATAATTCTCTTCATACACGCTCGCCGGTTTCGGAGACTCTACCCTCAATTTATTGTTATTTACCTTATGTCTGGTCTTCCTCGTGGTTCATTCTTCAACTTTCGATTTTCACTACGAAAGCGGTTAATCCAAAAACGCATAGGGCGTTCGTTAGCCGTATCCTCTCCAAACACAGCATTGGCATTACGAGCGGTTTCTGCCGCGTTAGTCCCACGTCTGAACCATAGATAATATACTATAAATATCTGAACTCGTATTTGAAAATTACTCTGATTTTCGCCGTATCTATGTTCACTTCAAAAGCTGAATGGAAAAACAATTGAACGTCGAACGATCAAAAGTCATACATTTTTTTTAAATTCAGAATGTTATAGTTTTCGTTTGAAAACAGTTTCACTTTGATATATGACATCATGCAGGTTTAATTTTAATTCAAAGTGGCGACGTACGTTAAAACGGCAATTTCATATTTAAACCCCTATTAATTAGTTAAAAGTCCCGAAATCGTGTGGATATTAAATAAATTAATCAGAGACGAATTTCTTTTAAATTTAATCAAAAATCTACTGTACACGATTGGGCCGGAATCCCAATAGGCGCGGGTTCGAATCCCGCTTGCGACATCAATTTTTCATTTCGTAATCGGATTTTATAAAAAATCTACTGTAATCTAATTTATCATTGTATACTCGTGATTTTCCGTGTGGTGACGGAGTTAGAATACAATTCACCACCCCCTATCTTACTCGTGGGTCATCGTAAAAGACGACTAAGGAATATAATATACATGTAACACATATGCAAGAGAAGCAAAACTCAAAATAAGACCCTATACCAAGACGTCTGATCAGCATGGTGTAGTAGGTCAATTTCTCTCCTAGTATAGAAGAGGCTCGAGCTCAGCTGCGGGACATATATGAGCTGAGACGATGATGATACTGGTAATAATCTTTCCATTGTAGTAGTGGTGGCTACGAATACTGCCAACCATTGTTGTGTCCTAAACGAGCTTTACATCGATCTGGGTTAACTTCTTAAACAAGTATATTCTTTAATAGAGTTGACATCACCGTCAGAGTCGTACGCCCAAACGGCGAACCTTTGGCGTTCTACAACCGGCGTGGACGCGGTGCCAATGTGGTTTTTAGTAGGTATTCTGATGCAGTAAAACCATATTGTGTCAGTGAGTCCTACCTACCCCTTTGCCGTAACAAGTAAAGGGGATGCGAAAACGCATTTTCCACAGCGCAAAAAAAAAAAGAAATAAAAAGAGTTGACATCAGACGGTTGGACAGAAAAATAGTATCAAAGTTTTCTGAAATATGTATAATGGAAGAACATATTTCGTTGACCACACGTAATTCAGATAAGAGCACGATAATGATGGACTAAAAAAAATCAAGATTATATAATTTCATTCTTCTACTCTTCTCCCAATTACTTGGAGTCGAGGCAATGTATACTCGTTCATATTGCATAAGTTATTTTCGGGTTGAGAGCCCTCAGCGCTCACCCACAGTCCGGGTAAAGTTGTCATAGCCATCTGAGGATAATAACTAAGACACACAAATTGCAATCGTTTTATGACCAGCCGTCTGCTTGACAACAAGCTTCCTTGATAATGTAATTGCTGACCAGACGGCATCAACTGTAGTGGGCCTCGGTCGATATAAAGCTCTTTTAGGACATCTATGAGCAAAGTAAGGTTTGGTAGTATTCTTAACCGCTACCTCGAAGCTTAATATAAAAAAAAATACAATGCAGTCTCGAGGACTGCCGACAGAAGTGCAAAACTTAAACTTATGAAAATAAATACAAAAAAGTAAAAACCGCGTCCCAGGGAGTATGTATGGTGTGACCATACAATAAATACAGATATTTAATATATTATATTATTATTTCCTCTCCTACGGTCAACTCTCCTTTCGTCTTACGAATTTTCGATCAGGTCACGTGTCCTTGCGCGCGTTTAACATTTTTTACCCATCTCAAAAAACGAAGTTATTAGAAGAAGTTAGTTAATTATTGAATATCACTTCAATAATTATTTTTTTCTAAATTCTATGAGCGTATAGTTATTGTGCCATAAAAATAATTATCGAAATATTCTCATATGATACTTATTTTCTTTTATATTAAAGCAAGAATTCGTGCGAGTATCATGTTCATATTAAATGTCAAGAATCTTTCACATATGTTGGTACGATATTCCCCGTTGTATTGTAGACAAGATTTTATTTGCTGTATTTCACCATCTTAATACAATATATGTAGATGTACGCCAACATTGGATATTTGCGAATTATGTTTAAATATTTATAGTTTTATTGTGTTTGGTTTATTTTAGGTCCGAAGTTTTAGTTGTGTGGTCCATGTATATTCATCATTGGGATTAAAATTGCGATAAAATCAATAAAAATAGTTTTATTTCAATAATGTAATACACTCCTACACGTATCTATGTGGTGAGACGGGTTAAGAATACATTTCACCACTTACATATCTTACCCGTGGGTGATCGTAAGAGAATAAGATAAATAATAACTAAGGAATATAAAACGCATATAACATCTAAGCGAGAGAAGGTAAACTCGAAACAAAACCCTATACTAACACGTCTGACCAGCGTAATATAGGAGGTCAATTACCCTCTCATTATGGAGGAGGTTCGAGCCGAACAGTGGGACATATATGAGCTGAGATGATGATGATGAAAATGCTCTTTTTTATGTGTATATTTTCGGAATCTCGGCAACGCCAACCAATGATTTTCATGAAATTTACTAAGCGGGAAGTTTCGATTTAACTAGATTTAATTTATAGAAGATTTAATTATCACTACGCCACTATTTTCAACCATAGAAAAGTATAATTAGAATATGAAAGTAAATTTGGCCTCGGTCAACAAGAATAGAAAAAGCTCGATTGGGAAATCGAGCAGCCTAATCGAGACAGCCACGGTTCGATTCCTAGTTTTCCCCTGTTTATAATTTTACCTTTTTTAATAAATTTTAATAATAATTTTAATTTAATTTTATTTTTTGTATTTATAATTTTGTCTATTTATTTATTTATTTATTTTATTCAACTGCTCACTACACTTACAGTTTCCCAATACGTGTAGTGAGCCATTACAATTCTATAATTTAAGTGTATAATTATAAGATAAAAAGTATAAACAATATTTTAAAAATAAATCAAATTTAGTGAAGAATATATCAACTTCTGGATAGTGAGCGATCAGTGAGTTAAGCAGTGCAACGGCCTGGCTGGTAGGTGCGTATTGTGCGGTATCTGTACGCACCTGTGGTTCAGCGAGCAGATGGCGCGAGCGAAGTCGTGTGTATAGGTACGGTGCTGATAGGGAACAGTGCGATAATACATTCGGATTATCGATTTTATTGTTAAATAATGAATAATAATGTATCAATAGGGCACACTTGCGTCGTAACGCAAGAGTATCAAGACCTATCATTCCGGATACAAAAAGAGACGGATATAAGTAAGGGTAATAACCATAAAGCTTTTTGTACAAAAATCTACAAAATTTACGTTGTACACGTTCTATCATCACGCTATACTTGACCTCGTGTGGGTCCCAGATTGTGGAGTTATACTCCAAAGTACTGCGAACAAAGGAAAAGTATAGCGCAATAATAGTACTCCGATTCTGAAACTGAGTAGACTGTCTCATCACAAAGCCAAGTGATTTAAAACTTTGTGTGCAAATGGTTGTGATGTGCGTATTAAATGTTAGACACGTGTCAAGTGTAACGCCTAGGTCACGGATTTGTGTGACGTGATTTGTGTGTTATTATTTTATAATATTTAAAAATATTCTCCAAACAAGCACTAAGAAGAAGGTACCGAGATAAGCTTGATCATACAGAAATTGATTGTATGTGATGTGCGTATGTTACGCATTAATAAGTTATAAGTGGATGAATTTGTATATCTTGGATGTGGATTTAGCCGAGATGGAAGGTATACCACTAATATAGAGCGAAGAGTAAATGTGGGAAATAGAGTGAACGGAGCGTTGGGACAACTTCTCGGTAGCCACCACCTCAGCCGGAAGGCACGTGTAGCAATACGTAACGCAGTGCTTGTCCCAACATTACTATATGGAAGCGAGAGTTGGGTATGATGAAAAGAGCATGAAAGCAAAATTAATGCGGTTGAAATGCGATCTATACGGAAAATCTGTGGAGTTAGGCTGACCGACCGCATTCGTAACGACGACGTAAGTGAGCGAGTAGGTATGAAAGAGAGTATTGGTGTAAAGATGCGAAAGGGAATGCTCCGATGGTTCGGATATGTGGAATGAATGCCGAACGAACGTCTGATTAAGAAGATATACAATGCGAAAGTGGAGGGATGTAGGTACTGGGGGAGACCGAGACTCACCTACTTAGACCAGATTGGTCACGTACTGAAGGAAGGTGGAGTCAAGAGTCTCCGAAACCGGCGAGCGTGTATGAAGAGAATTATGAATGTTGAGCAAGCGAGTGAAGTATGCAAGGATAGAGTTCTCTGACACTCTGTTCTCTCTGCCTACCCTGCAACGGATATGGCGTAATGATATCATGTATGTATGTAATAAGCTATAAAGCGGTCGCATAAGCTCTTTTTCTCACGAAGTTTTCGTCACTCAAAAAAGTTCATAATTACAAAACCGTTTGCAAAGTAGTTTCACTTTAAAAAAACATTTAAAGTACTTTAAGCATTTACAATTTTTACATTGAAATTACAAACAAAATTCCATATATATTTATAAGTAAAAATTGCCATCTAATCAAATATGTTTGCTCTTATATCTTTGATATAGCTTTGAAACTTTTGTCATTTCGCTGTATATAAGGTTGAAGATTCTTTGCATTACCGTTACGTTTATTGCGTTGTTGTTTACCGTTTTATCCGCGAAATCCAAAACCTCTGATGGATTTATGCGCGCCTAGTACTTACGTAGTATTGATGAATAGAAAAAAAATTGTAGTGAAAGTGGCTTTAGAAGAACGGTGATTCATTCTATTCTATGTATCTATTCCAAAGTTTATTTATAGGCCCTAGTTACCATCAGAATGTTATGTGGCTGACTTTAAATCGCTTGGATCCAGTAGTTACTTACGACTTTTAATCTGTTGTCTGTTAACTTATGTAGAAGCGTACGGGGCAACATACCCCATAGCTTACCGTGTTATCCTATCACAGCCAATTGAGCGGGCCACCGGAATCTAATATTAATGAATGAAGCCATATATTTAAATTTTAACTAGCCTTTTACTATTTATATATCAATTTCGTATTAACTGCTATCTCGTCATATAAGCGCTTTAGTCCTGTTTGTCTAATCTTGTCATTAAAGTTTGAAATTGATTGAATTGATAAGTAAAGTAAAGATGCGAAAGGGAATGCTCCGATGGTTCGGACATGTGGAAAGAATGCCGAACGAACGGCTAGTTAAGAAGATATACAATGCGAAAGTGGAAGGATGTAGGTACCGAGGGAGACCGAGACTAACCTACCTAGACCAGATCGGTCATGTACTGAAGGAAGGTGGAGTCAAGAGTCTCCGAAACCGGCGAGCGTGTATGAAGAGAATTATGAATGTTGAGGAAGCGAGTGAAGTATGCAGAGATAGAGTTCTCTGGCACTCTGTTCTCTCTGCCTACCCTGCAAGGGATATGGCGTGATGATATGTATGTATGTATGTATATGTATGTATGTATGTGTATGATAAGTAAAGTTGCAGTGTGGCGTATTTTGTGCCAATGCTTGTATAGATTTTTAATGCTGAATGGCCATTTAATTGTCATTTATTAATCTTATTTTCTTATGTTGTAATTACAGTTAAGTTTATGTATTATTTTAATCCATTCCACCTTACGGTAAGCAAACCTCGATATTGCTGTACACAGGTATCTTCATGCGGAAATAAAGCCGTAATTAATGCAGCCATTTTCGGCAGATTTTGGAAGTGGCTAATTTTTAAAATAGTCATCATTGCTTCTTTAAAGTGTCTATAATTTTCGCGTAAAACAACATTGGTTTATACTGGGTGGAAGTGGACCGCTCTCGAAAACAAAGACAGGTAACCCTACTAGTCCTACTTGTAATGATAGGCTAGAAAAAAATCGATATGGATGAAAAAAAATTTTTTTTTCACAACGAATTTTAAGGTTTTTTTCACATTCCATCGTATTAGGACAGTTCCATGTAACGATAATTCCATAAAAAATACGTCACTTTACTCAGATGAGAAACGACGCAATCTATTCAAAACTCACGATCATATGTTCAAGAGTTCAACGACCTCGCGTTATGAAAAAAATTTTTTTTTCACCCAAATCGATTTTTTTTCTAGCCTATCATTACAAGGAGGACTACTAGGGTCCCCTGTCTTTGTTTTCGGGAGCGGTCCACTTCCATCCTGTATAAATGATATAATAGAGATTGAGTTTTAGGATGAAAATTGTAATTACTACTATTTTAATCTTTTTTAGATAACCTTTATTGCATATAAAAACTTGATTACGAGCGAAATAATACAAGCGTTAAATGTACATACGTGTTGGAAGTCCAAGTTAGCAGTGGCTGTGAGCAAATCTAGTATCGCTGAGAATGATCCTCTTGCAGCTCGCCTGAAGCCTTCTGGAGGGCCGTCTGCAGCACCTCCGGCTACGCTGACCGGGGATTGAGACCACTGTAATTAAGAACTATATTTACTATTTTTCTCCAACGAACATATGTATATCCGAATACTGGAAAGCCAGACAAATTAGGTTAAAATTTATAAATTGTTATAATATAATAATTTATTGATTTAACCTCATTTCTCTTTCTCTACTCTAATCTTTATGTTTAATAATAACTAAGTCAACTAACCGCATAAAATCCAATTTATAAAAAAAAAAATTTTTTTTTGTATTGACAATAAATAATTAAAAAATGTGGGTTAAAATTTAATTACTGAACATGTAGTTGGGTAAAAATCTCTGTAATAACGGTAACGTGTTGGACGTGAAATACCTTAGCCCATCGCGACATTGAACGCTGAAAACTGATCGAAACGTAGCAAAACTTTAATACGTAAACGCAACAAAATCCGTAAAATAGTTTTCTTTCAAATGTGTATCTAAATATTCGCGTAATCATCAAAAGTCATTATTATATTTCAGTAAACAGTAAAATTAATAAAGAAATCAACACGTTATTCCCACACTTCAGTAAAGATAATACAAGTATATTATTATTTGTTTTATGAATAAAGAAATGCTAATGAAATTCAATAGGTATTGCAGACGTGACAATGCCTAAATACCGTCATCTTTTAACTAGGGGTTCTATTATACCATGGGGTGGTTGACGTAAATATTTGAGAGTAACGACTGCTTTGTTGATGAGCATAAACATGAAAGAATTTTATATTTTTTTTTTTTTACGCATACATTCATTCATCCATTATATTCGATGTACGTGTTACCAACGCTCACTATTGGAGAGAGGCCTCGTTAAGAGTTAATCATAATTGCCACGTTTGGCAAGCGAAATTACGATTTCAAATAATGCTATATATTTCTTAAGAAATTATTGCTGCTCACACTCAAATTTTTACTCAGGTGGTTTCTAAGATTCCACGAAACTGTAAGTGATAACGACACATCTTGTTCTTGACTATCACGTGAGAAAAAAGGGTAGGAAAATTTGTATCACCCGTGCTAGTCACCAAGGTCAGGGAATCCTAACCAATGGTCAGTCCAATGGTAAGATGGGTAAAGGAATACGATTGGTTATGGGGCCGTACGACACCTTTGTCGGATTGGGCGGGGTGTGTTCAAATCATAGCCTGCCAAAAAAATGTATGTTATGATTAAAAATTAATCTATTAATTGATTGTACAAAAATATTGAAGACGAAAATGGCGTTATGATCTAAATATCGAGATCTCGTGCCAATGTCATGGATTCGATTCCCACATAGTATTCAATTCTTTGTTCATTTAATCAATGGCCCATCTCATGCTTAGTGAGGTTAGCACTACACGTACTTACCTTTCATAGACTACTGTCACTTGTCAGCGTTCGTAACTGTAATTACACATATCTTACCCATATCTTCCCCATATTTTTATATCGACCTGGGCCAATACCTTCTGATTTCTCTGCCAACATCATCTCTTCTCTTCTCTCTCTCCATCTGGTTTGGTCAACAATTACAATACCAAAGAGTAGAGAGAGAGAGGATTCCGCCATCTTTTAAAATCTTTTTGATATAACATATGATTTTGACTGTCAAATATTAGACATATAATTTGCATTAAAATAATATTACTATAAAACCGGATTACGAAATGAAAAATGATGTCACAAGCGGGTTTCGAATCCGCGCCTATTGGGATGCCGGCCCAATCGTGCTGTCACTACACCACCGTGACTAATTGTAGGACATGCAAATTTCACTTCGTATCATATTTACGTCTTAAGGTGACGGTATGCTATCTACCCGACAATGTTTACACATTGTTATAGGCTTAATACTTAAAACTTTACAGTTAGAATTGTATTAAACGATGACACAACCTTGTTATTTAAATTACTGAAATTTAGCATTTAATATGCTTAATTATTTATAAAACCGGATTACGAAATGAAAAATGATGTCACAAGCGGGATTTGAACCCGCGCCTATTGGGATTCCGGCCCGGCATTTGTAAACATTGTCGGGTAGATAGCATACCGTCACCTTAAGACGTAAATATGATACGAAGTGAAATTTGCATGTCCTACAATTAGTCACGGTGGTGTAGTGGCAGCACGATTGGGCCGGAATCCCAATAGGCGCGGGTTCGAATCCCGCTTGTGACATCATTTTTCATTTCGTAATCCGGTTTTATAAATAATTAAGCATATTAAATGCTAAATTTCAGTAATATAAATATTACTATAAATTGAGATTTAAGCTATCCTATCTTTTAAGTTGGATCAAACTACACTTGCTGTGCAAATTTGGTTAAAATCGGTTAAGTACTTTATGAGCCCATCGCGGACAAACAACGTGACACGTAATTTATATATATTAAGATAGAATCATTTTCTTTGTATCAATAACGTGGGTCATATTTCATAACTAATATTGTAGCGTGTAGATATAAATCTCTGTAATAACGAGGACTTCTTGGACGTGAGACAACTTAGTTCACCCGTTACCATGCACGTTGTAAAATGTTCAAAACGTCATCATCATCACATCACAGCGCATATATGTCCCACTGTTGGGCTTGGGCCTCCTCCGTAATAGGAGGGAAGTTAACCTACCATACCGCGCTGGTCAGACGTGTTGGTATAGGGTTTTGTTTCGAGTTTTCCTTCTCTTGAAGAGATGTTATATGCGTTTTATATTTGCTAGTCGTCTCTTACGATCACCCAAGGGTAAGATAGGGGGTGGTGAATTGTATTCTTAGTCCGTCACCATATGTAAAAACAAATACAAACGCGATAAAATCCGTAAAAATAGTTATTTCAAATGCGTAATACTCGCGTAAACAAAAATCAAAATAGTAAGTATCAAAGTGTTAAAGGTAGCAATGAAATATATATTTCTGTTTGAATATGTTCACAAATGTTTTGTTGTTCTGAGATTTCTTAGCTCGTTAACTGTAGGTATTATGTTTACTTTCTCTCGCGAACTTATACCGCTTGACAAAGTTTCACATTATGAATGAGTAATGAAATCCTAAACTAACATTTCTGTTGTTTACGCCGCATGTAAGTCAAGCTCTTTATTATTATACAAACTTGTTTAACTATTCTTAATTATTAATGCGCCAGGGCATTTTTTTATAATATAATGTAGGCTGGTATAAGCATCAGCGTTAGAGAAACTAAAATGAAGTATATGCTCAGGCTACAATCATCATTCTCCTAAACTTATCCCAATTACCTGGGGTCTATGAAATATGTACTCTTCTTTCATAGTAGGTACATATTGTATAAATTATTGGCAATAGTTTTATGACCGGCTGACTGCCAGACGTCAACCCTCCTTGGGAATGTAATTGTTGACCAAACCGCATCAGATGGAGTTGGCCTAAGTCGTTATAAGGTTCTTAGTCTTCTTTTACGACATCCAAGAGCAAAGTAAGGGTTGGTAGTATTCGTAGTTGCTACCACACAACAGATACTATACTCAGGCTACAAATAATGTTTAAAATAAACTGTATATTCTTTAAATGTCAATTGGAGTTAATAATTAAATTTATTTATATTAAAAGCTTATAAACGACATTTCCTTTTAAACGACATCTAAATTATAAGTGATATCTAGTTAATGTAGATAAAATATAACATTATATAATTAATTCTTTTGATGTTAATTGAAATTATGTAAAGATTAAATTTTAAGTAGCACTTTATTTCAGCCCACGCACGTCCCACTGTTGGGGCTCGAGCCTATTCCATAATGAGAGGGAAATTGACCTACTATACCACGTTGGTCAGACGTGTAGGTATAGGATTTTTGTTTCGAGTTTTTCTTCTCTCGCACATATGTTATAATCGTTTTATATCCCTTAGTCGTCTCTCACGATCACCCACAGGTAAGATAGGGGGTGGTGAATTGTATTCTTACTCCGTCACCACACGGAAAAGAAAGTAGCACTTAGGACGATATATTTAACACGTAATAGTGGTTTCATTTATATGTCCTTATGACTTAAGTACTACTTAAGAACATCACATCCTGCTTTTATTCTAATTATCTACTTGGGGGCGACGAAATATGAAATTTTACTTCCTTCATACATATTATAAAAGTTATTAGCTTTATCTCTACGGAAAATCTGTGGAGTTAGGCTGATCGATCGCATTCGTAACGACGACGTAAGAGAGCGAGTAGGTATGAAAGAGAGTATTGGTGTAAAGATGTGAAAGGGAATGCTCCGATGGTTCGGACATGTGGAAAGAATGCCGAACGAACGCCTGGTTAAGAAGATATACAATGCGAAAGTGAAAGGATGTAGGTACCGGGGGAGACCGAGACAAACCTACTTAGACCGGATCGATCATGTACTGAAGGAAGGTGGAGTTAAGAGTCTCCGAAACCGGCGAGCGTGTATGAAGAGAATTATGAATGTTGAGGAAGCGAGTGAAGTATGCAAGGATAGAGTTCTCTGGCACTCTGTTCTCTCTGCCTACGCTGGAAGGGACATGGCGTGTTGTTATGTATGAATGTATTAGCTTTAGTTTTATGATTAATCGCTTACACGACATCAATCCTACTTGAGAATATTACTCTTAACCAGATTGCATCAGATGCAGTTCGTCCAAGTCGATTTAAAGCTCTCAATCTTCTTTTCTATCCGTGTGGTGACGGAGTAAGAATACAAATCACCACCCCCTATCTTATCCGTGGATGATCGTAAGAGACGACTAAGGGATACAAAAGGCATATATTTAATTTCCTTCCCATTACGAAGGAGGCTCTAGCCCAACAGTGGGACATATTATGAGCTGAAATAATAATCGTCTTTTACGACACCCATGAACGATGTAAGTGTTGGTAATATTTGTAGCGATTACCACACAGCAATTTATATTGCGTTAGGTACTACTTAAAATTTAGGAGTCCTTTCTGACGGCCTTTAGGATCATATCTATTATATAAGATTAATAGCTACATGGATTGTAAAATTGTAAATACATTATTTAAAATTTAATAATACAGGTGTGAGAGTATAAAAATCTATTTACGAAAAGAAACTTGAATCATATCGTTACTTGACTGCACAGATGATGTAGTGGTTAAGATACCGGCTTACCGTTTTAAGTAGGTACCGTCGTCGGTTAGTTTCCCATGCAGGATAATACTTTGCTAATAGGGTAATACGCTGTAAAATGTTTGAAACGTCGAGGAATTAAAAATCAAATACAAACGTGATATAATCCGTAAAAATAGTTTCATTTCAAATGTGTAATACTCGCGTAAACATCAGAGATAATAATAATTATTATTATATCGGAATGCTGTGTGGTAGCGGATACGAATACTACCAACCCTTACTTTGCTCGTGGATGTCGTAAAAGACGACTAAGAGCTTTATAAAGACCTGAGCCAACTCCATCTGATGCCGTTTGGTCGACAATTACATTCCCAAGGAGGGTTGACGTCTGGCAAGCGGCCAGTTATAAAACTATTACCAATAACTTCTACAATATGTACTATGAAAGAAGAGTACATATTGTATCGACCCCAAGTAATTGGGATAAGAGTAGGAGAATAATGTTTATTATATCGGAATGCATGATAATTTAATTGATATATCAATTGAATAATTGAAACTGGGTATTTGTTTGAGAAATTTCTCTAGAGACATTGGCTTTGACATGTCCTAAATAGTTTAAGACAATCAGATTTTGACAAGTCCTAAATAGTTTCGACAATCAAATAACAATGACATTTTGGTCTCTGTCGAGAATTCATAATTGAAAACCCTTGTCCCTATCGACACCAATTATCGTAGGCATTCAATTTAAACTCTGTATTAATAAATGTCAGAAATATAATTTATCTTGGAGTTTTTTGTAACTCTTCTCAAATCTAAATTATTTTAAATATAAAGTCTTTTCTACCTTCTTAGTAGTAAAGTCGTTTTATTTACACAAAAGACGGATCGTTGTACGAGAAACGAGCTGCTTGTCAAAGTGTCGCCCGAGGCAAAATTAAATACATTATACCTAAAGACATTTTATTGAAGGCTCTCCTCTCCTACTGTCTTGTAATTGGTTTATTTGACTTGTTTTACGAAGACTTTGTTAAGTAATTTTGAGTTTGACCCCGAAATATCATTTGAATTGTGATCCTTTAGTTAAAATTTAATCAGAAGGTATTTTATAACTTGAAAGTATTAAAAATATTTAATAAATGATCAACCATTATCCGTTTAATGATTAATTAAGAAACAATGTATTATCCTGCCTTATTTTCTCGTAGAAGTCGTAAAAACTGACTAAGTTATTGCTAAGAGAATGGAAAACATCACTCTTTTAGGAAAATAACATGAATTATATTTTAAAATAAACTATTTTTACGGGTTTCATCGTGTTTGTATTACATTTTTTATTTTCTGACGTTTTGAACACCTTATAGCGTTCATGGTCACGGGAGGACTGTTTGTGTATGAACGCTGTAAAGTGTTCGAAACGTCGGACAAATAGACAAATAAAAATCAAATACAAACACGATGAAACCCGTAAAAATGTTTTGTTTCAAATGTGTAATACTTGCATAAACATCAGATATCATCATTTATATTTGCCATAAATAATTGAATATAGTAATAGAATCATTTCATTTTTATCATTATTAAATGGAAGTAATAAGAAAATTCTGTTAGCTTTAGTAATTTATTCATTACATTATAACTAATTAATATAAAACTTTTGATGCCTTTATATAATTATCATCATCATCTGAGCGTATATATGACCCAGGCATCGAGAACTCCCGCCCCCCCTAAAATAAATGATAAATTGACCTACTATTCCACGCTAGTCGGACAGGTTGATATACAGTTTCATGTCGGGTTATTTTTCTTGCACAGATGGTATCCCTTAGTCGTCTTTTACGATACCCACGAGTGAGAAAGTGGATAGTGAGTTATATTCTTACACCATCAATACATTCAATACACAGAAACCTTAGTTCATAATTAATTAATACTAAGCAGACGAGCCCAACTGTATTTATGAATATTTACGCAATGAAAATGTATGGATGGTCATGGTCTTAATGATTATAGTAATTAATTAATGGTTTAATTAATAATGTTCGGATTTTTAAAATAATGTCACCACTTTTAAACTTTAACGTAGGAGTCGTAATATCTGATCACGGGATCAATAATAGAATGCACAACTTTCTGCTGAGAAACTTATGTAAGCTTATGTAGCAAACCTGACCGATAAAAGTGCTGAGAAAGGCAATTTTCTCCTATGGGGAAGCCCAAGTCCAGAAGTATTTATAGTATAATAAACCTTTGGATTCATAAATATTTTAAGACTCCCCAAACAACTGCATTTCAGTAAACCGGAATTATGCAATAACTGTGTTTGTACTAGGAGTACAGCGCCGCAGTGGGGGTCGTGCTATTCACTAATTCATGTGATATACCGAATGGCTTGATTCTGTAACTGGGAGAACAGAATACAGAACTGTTTTTAGTTAAAGATTAGTTCACAGATATTGTTCTTTTCAAATGTGTTTATATAAAAATACTACCTGACCCGCACAACTTCGTCTGCGATTTTTTTAATACATAATTTAAATTGCATTTCATAATTAAAATAAATTTCATAATGGAATTAATTTCAATCTATCCATACTGTCAATATTTCTGAAGTTACCAACTACTAGGTCAGTAATTGAACATCAATCTGTCAATGTTTTGTCATATAATGAAGATCTCTCATAGCCTTCCTTCTGTCTCATTCACTCACTTCTAATATGATGAGATCTAAACAAAATCTGTTAGATTTTATGAAATTTTCTTTTATACAAGCCTCATCCTGACAACTTAACTTACACAAGAAAAAAGAAATTATCCAATTTAGTGCAGGCATTCGGAAGTTATGTGCATACATACATTTCCGCGATTATTTTTACGGAGTTTACTTCTTAAGAATCGATTTTCATATAAGGCGCCCGGTATGAGAAAAATTTGAGGAGTAAAATCTAGTGATCGAATGACCTCGTTACGTTTTTGGTGCGCAACCTATTCTGCGCACCTTTCACTTTCTGACGTGAGATAATACTTCACTGAACAGTTTTAATAAATGTAAATAAATATATATATATATTATTTTTAGTCAAATGAGCTTTTTTTGCACCTGTTTTGATAATCGTACTTAAGGAGTAAACTCCAGTCGTGCGTCGGAGCTGACACACACACTTTTTTTTTATTTATATACACATACATACATACATACATATCATCACGCCATATCCCTTGCAGGGTAGGCAGAGAGAACATAGTGCCAGAGAGCTCTATCTTTGCATACTTCACTCGCTTCCTCAACATTCATAATTCTCTTCATACACGCTCGCCGGTTTCGGAGACTCTTGACTCCACCTTCCTTCAGTACCTGACCGATCTGGTCTAAGTAGGTTAGTCTCGGTCTCCCTCGGTACCTACATCCTTCCACTTTCGCATTGTATATCTTCTTAACCAGACGTTTGTTCGGCATTCTTTCCACATGTCCGAACCATCGGAGCATTCCCTTTCGCATCTTTACAGCAATACTCTCTTTCATACCTACTCGCTCTCTTACGTCGTCGTTACGAATGCGGTCGGTCAGCCTAACTCCACAGATTTTCCGAAGAGATCGCATTTCGACCGCATTAATTTTACTTTCATACTCTTTTCTGCATACCCAACTCTCGCTTCCATACAGTAATGTTGGGACAAGCACTGCGTTATGTATTGCTACACGTGCCTTCTGGCTGAGGTGATGGCTGCCGAGAAGTTGCCCCAACGCTCCGTTCACTCTATTTCCCGCATTCACTCTTCGCTCTATATCAGTGGTGTACCGTCCATCTCGGCTAAATCCACATCCAAGATATACAAATTCATCCACTTGCTCTAGTACATCATTACCTATTGTTACTCTTACATCTGTTCTGGCTTCATCTCTTTCAAAGACCATTATTTTGGTTTTGCTCACATTCACGCGTAGACCCCTTTTCTTACATTTATATAGATAGGTAAATAATAATTTATAATTGATATTCAAATTTTTTTTGAAAACATACGCAAGTGGGTCAAATTTCGGCAAAATGTCCTAACAGTACATACTTTAAACGTACAACGTAGCGCTAGGTCAACCGGAAGTAGGTTAAATTTAGAAAAGGTTTTCTAGGCAAAAATATAAATAAACTATGGTGAGTAATGTTACCACTTAGGCAAGCAATAAAATGCTGCAAATCGTGACCTGGGGGAATTTTAGTATGTTTATTCAAATATATATTTGTACATTGCTCCATCAACTACCAGGCGCGTATAAAATTGAAGAATCAATATTCAATTGCGAACGATCATATAACGACGGAATTTGCATCGGATGCGTAGTATTATTTCAATCGGGCATTTTATAAATTATTAAAAGCACTCGTTTGGAATAACAAAGTTGAATTTAATTTTGTTGTTTTAGTTTAAATTTGAAATATGTTTGGTATAAATTTGAATAATAAAATTAAGGATAGTGATATAAGATATCGTTGTAGATTGAATGAATAAGTAACTAGTGAAAAGATTGAGAGGTAGTTTGGACACGTAAAAAAATGAGTGAATAAAGATTTTTTTTTGGATAGATTAGGGATATTAACCTCAGACGCCTGTGTGATAGCGGCTACGAATACTACCAACCCTCACTTTGCTCACGGGTGTCGTAAAAGACGACTAAGAGTTTCATATCGACCTGATGCCGTTTGGTTAACAATTGCATTCCCAAGGAGGGTTGACGTCAGGCGCGCGACCGGTTATAAAACTATTGCCAATAACTTTTGCAATATGTAGGAAGAGGAATAAATATTGCGTCGACCCCATGTAATTGGGATAAGAGTAGGAGAATGATGATGATGATGAGTCTCAGATGGCTGTTACATTCTTACGCGGACTGGTGGTGAGCGCATGGGAGCTCTCAATCCAAAATATTTAAGCAATAGGACCCAAGGGCACCCTTTATAGGTTAGGAACTTCAGCTTGAAGTGTTGCTGAGGGCAATGTTGGCTAAATAAATATAGAGCAAGTGTGGACGACTATAAGAAGTAGACCACGTCTTAAGTATTTGGATTAGATAAGTGACATGCTGGAGAAAGATCAGCTTAAGAGTATCTCTAACCTTAGAGCATGCATGAAGACTGATGAGTCTGAATAAAACTGAAGAGGTATACCAGTATCGCAGAAATTTTAAATTCATAATTCCTATAGACACTCCTATTATATATCCATTACCTCTAACCAACATGGTATATGGGAGAGCTGTGTGTTACCCGATGTTAAGTAGGTTTGAACCCAGCAGTGGGACATACAGTCGTGGTCAACTAATTAGGGACATTCAAGATAGTGAAGAGCTATAACCGGTTATGTACATATAAATATAAAACCCTATTGATTTCTCAGCACCTATTATTTGCATTATTTGGTCCGATTATTATGCTATAAATGGCTGTAAATAAAAGATTAAATAAATAGATAAAAGTATTTAATATCAAAGATCAAACATGTATTAAATTTTAAGGTACAATTCTGTAGCTGGACATTTAATTAAGGACAGTAAAATATAATGAAAAATAGAGTTAAACAAAACTAATAATCTGTAGTATTATAATATCTTTAACAGTTCCATTTTATTACGTGTAAATTCAATACCCAGTAGCAAAACCTTTGTTAGTAATTACCGCTTGATTGAATTGACCGATGTGGCATAGACATTATCAGTTTCTGACATGTTTCGACAGGAATGTTTGCCCATGCCTCACAAAAAGCTTCATTAAGTTCATCTAAAGTTGTAGTACGATAAATGGCAACTTTTTTCTTGATTTCGTGCCAAAGGTGCTCAATTGGGTTGAGATCCGGGCTATTTGCTGGCCAATCTAGCACCAATACTGACTGACTGGTAAGAAACGACTTGACTGAACGGGTGGTACGTTTCGGGTTATCTTGCTGAAACGTCCATATAATAGGGAGATGCTCCTCAGCATAGGGAAGCATAGTTTCTTTCAATATTGCCTTGTATTGATGTTGGTCTAAGTTACCTTGAACTTTCCTCACAGGTCCCACTTCACGTCCAGAAAATGAACCCCACATTTTAATGTTTCCACTGTCATGTTTCACCTATTTTTTTGTGAATCTTGGATTCATTTCCGCTTTTACAGGACGCCATACATATTGCCTTCCATCTGAAGAAATCAAATTAACCTTGGTCTCGTCAGAGAATAATATATGTTGCCATTGGGCGTAGGTCCAATGTCCATATTTACGTGCAAACGCCAAACGAGCATTTCTATGTTCTTTCTTCAACAACGATACTTTGAGAGCCACTCCTCCGAACAACCCTGCTTCTACCAGATGTCGTCGAACGGTCCTCGCTGATACACTGGCTCTTTCGTCTGTCCCAAACACTTCGTGTTTTATTAAAATAGAGCCTAGAAACGGATCTTTTTTAGCTAACCTGGTTATCATTCTATCTTCTTGCGGAGTTGTTTTTCTCGATCTTTTTGTTCTGTACACATTTAAAGCTGTGTTATAGCGCCTGAAATGTTGCACTGCATTGCATACCATAGTTTTTGAACAATTTAAATGTTATGCTATCCTTCGGTATGACCAATCACGCTCGACAAACTAAAAATCTGGATTGCCACCAAAACTACCACAAAACAATAAGAGAAGAATTAAAAAAGTATTAAGATTCAATTTTGAAATTAGAACGCAATACCTCAGTGTCCCTAATTAAATGGTCAACCAGCATTCTTTGAACAAATAGCACTATGATTATCTATCAGCTATACTGTAAAGAGGTTTAATGTTTAAGAAGTTGTTATTGTTTGCATAATCGGGCACATCAATGACTAATTATACTTACATGTAAAAGATATGGAATATTGTTAAGACTCGGTGGAAAATAAAAAAGTAATTCACAATTTGGCTCAACTAGAGATTGTCCCTAATTAGTTGACCACGACTGTATATGAGCTGATCTTAACTCATTCACGTCCTCCTTCTAGGCTCGAGTCTCCTCCATAATGAGCGGACAAATTGTCCTACTATACCACAGTGGTCAGACGGATTGATATAGGGTTTTATATCGAGTTTTCCTTCTAAAACTATATTTATTAATAAAGATATTGACATTTTCTTGCTGAAGGTTGCTTTTACAAGGTCATGAGATTATATTTTAGTCATTTCTGCTGTAATTAACGCCTAAATTATTTATAAGGTTTGCGCAGCGGATGGCATTATTAAATTTAAATGACTTTATGGGGCAATATTTGCTTTACGAGCTACAAATATACTCTCCATATATTTGTTCAGTACTTTGTCATTCTCATGTAGAGAATGGATGATGTATATTATGGCTTGGATGGATGATGTATATTAAAGAATATACTAGACCTGCCTTAAGAATTAAAAAAAAATCGATTAGTGTAATAGGTCTATTATGTTTTCACACAGTTACAGTTTACGTCAACGTCACGTGCCCACTGCCACTCAGCTAGGATGTGCAACTATCGATCCGCGTACAAGATGTTGCACACACGTATATATATATATATACGCACGTATATATATATATATATATATATATATATATATATATATATATATATAGTATGTTAGTTTAATATATAAATATAAAACAATTTAAAACATAAAAAGCTTATTCAAAGTGGTCTCCATTGGCTTGCAGTACAGCCCTTTAAACATTAAGGCCACTTGTCAATAGAAGCACGCACTCTTTCCATGGGAAAATTCTTCACTGCTAATCGTATGGATTGTTTTAGGGACTCCAAATTATCATGGCGTTTAGTGCAAGCCGTACTCTCTAAAACTGACCATAAATCATAATCCAGCGGATTAAGAATGGGACTAGACGACAGCCAGTCTTCAGCTCTGATGAAGTCCGAAACGTTCGTTTCCAACCAAGATTGCGTAGACCGAGCTTTATGACCCAGCGCCGAGTCTTGCTGGAAGGACCATTGTTGGTTATTGAACATGGTGTTTTTAAGGGGATCCACTACCTTCTCAAGAATGGTATCTTGATACACTTGTGCATCCATGTTTTGATACCTTTTTCACAAAAGTATGGCTCAGTCACTCCTTCGTAAGCTAATACACCCCCAAACCATCACTGAAGTGGAATAATGCCCACGTTGCACTCTGTCGACTAATTGAGCAGCTTCCTTAGAGCTTTGGGCATAAATACGGTCACTTTGTTTGTTAAAATGTTGCTCAATTATAAAAATGTTCTTATCCGTAAACAATTTTTTTTCTGTGACCTCCCTTTGCGTACCGCTTCAGTAGTTGTTTCGATTTTACCACTTTATTCTTTTTAAAATTATCAGTTAAGAAATGACCAGTACGTCTCTTATAGGCTGCAAGTCCTAAATCATCTTTTAAAATACGCGACATGGTTCTAGGTGCTATCTTCATCTCCCGAGATAAAATCTTTTGCTTTCGGACAGGATTTCTTCGAATTCTTTCCCTTACCGCTTTGACCACCTTTTTCGTACGAACACCACGTGGACGGCCAGATCTTTTTCTGTCACAAACAGAGGAGATCACATTGCACCTATTAATAGCCGGGCTACATAAATATTTTACTAATACCAAGCGTATAGAGAGTTTTAAATATTGCATTTGGCTCCATACATACTTGGTATAATGCAATCACAGCGATTCGGTTCTCTTTATCACCCCACCCCATTTTAATATCGCAAAATATTTTACAATGTATTGGCGCCAAAATGAGAAAACGCAATGAACAATCATATAAAAATGACAGATTCCAAATTTAAATGTAATATTTTGTTTATTTTTAATTGTAACAGTATTTTAGGCTAGACTAAGTATATAAAGTTATAAAATAGAAAAATAGAGGATGAATATATTATCTTACTATTAACTCTACTATTAACTATTACTATTAACACAAATAATGAAAGTCATATTTAAAAGACACATCATGCATGATTTTTACGCAAATGAAATCACGAAAAAAGGTTAGTCAAATATATAATATAGAGTCGGAAGCCCAACTGGGTGGGTTTGGGGATTGTAATGGTAGGTAGTGGCCTAGCTATAGCCTTGGTTATAGCAAAGGTCCATGGCCGGCAGTGACACTTACCATCTTGTGTGCTGCTTGCTCGTTTGTTACCATAAGCAATAAAAAAAAAAATGAAAAGCATTCGTTACTATAATGGCCCATTCAGACAACAATCTAATATTTTTCTTTCACGCTACAGATTTTAATATTTTTTTTTTTATTTTTTTTTTTTATGATATCAGTGGCACTTACCGTAACTGTATTCAAACGTTCATGAATCGTGAAAAATCATGTTATTTAATTACGAGTTACCATAAGGATGAATCGATACGATAAATGTTTTTGCCATTTAAGACTTATTGTCTTTCATTTACTATGAACTGAAGTCGAAGAGAAACTTGTATTCGTATTCAAAAGGGATATGACCCTCTTTTAAGATTTCTGACTACACTGATTGGTGACGGAGTAAGATTACTATTCACCACCCCATATCTTACCCGTGGGTGATCGTACGACGCGACTAAGGGATATAAAACGCGTATAACATAGATGTTAGGCAAGAGAAGTGAAACTCGAAACAAAACCCTATACCAAAACGCCTGACCAGCGCGGTTTAGTAGGTTAATTTCTCTCCCATTACAGAAGAGGCCCGAGCCCAACAGTGGGACATTTATAGGTTGTGATGATGTTGATGATGACACCAATTTTGATACAAATAAAAATACAGAGTATTCAAATCCGTTATTACCGACACCTAAAAATGAGAAACATCTCAATTTTCATGTAGGTATAGATTTTCTGTACGTGTACATATATGACTGAATTCCACTGATATATACTTATTAGGTAGATACGGTAGTATCAAGTAAATGAAAATATAGATCTATATCGCGCTACCATAGCATATAAAGCGCAAAAGACTATCAAAATACTGTGCATTAAAATGACAGCGATTCGCGCAATCTCGTTATATAGATTGTTATTCCATTTACTCAATCTTTCAGCGGGTGATTTGTTGCACTTTTAAAATGTGTCAAATCATCATCATCATCATCATTGGTAAGAGCAAGACTCTTACCCCAACTACTTGGGGTCGACGCAATATGTCCCCTTTTTCTATACAGCCCTATCAGACGTCATCTCTGTAGTCACTTCATATTTATACATATCATGCTTCACGCAGTCCATCCATCTTTTCTTTAGTCTCCCTTTACCCCTAGAGCCTTCAACATTCATACCCAAAACTTTCCTCGCAACATTACTTTCATCACGTCTCATCACAAGTCCATACCAGCTCAAACGCTTCTTAACTTATCCGTCACTGGGGCTACTTTCAAACATTCTCTTATACGCTATATCATATCAAATCACGTAAATGTATTAAATTTAATTTTAAAATTCATCTTCAACTCATATAAATATCACTTTTGGATCTATGCGGACGTTCACCAAAATAATAATCAAAAATAACTAATAATGGGTTTTATTTTATTACAGCCGGCAGTTGTTTTTACGAAACCCATACATTTCTATTCCATCTTACATGAAAATATCGTTATATGACCACAATTACTAATTTATAATTATCATAATGTATTTACAAAGCGATAACAGAGACATAAATCAAATTTGATGACACGAAATATCCATATTAGTCTATGTTGAGTCATCGTTGTGAGAGCGATAAAATTACTGGTATCAGCCAGTGGGTGGACAAAGTAATATGGTCGTATCAACTTATTAGAATATTTCAATGACGTCATTATTGTGTGGGATGATATTTATAAATTGATTCGTTATTTCGACGACGTTATTACGTGGGGATATAGCTCAGTGGTAGAGCATTCGACTGCAGATCGAGAGGTCCCCGGTTCAAACCCGGGTGTCCCCTATCATAGTAATCTTTTTAGTAATTTTTGTATGTTTTTTTGGTTATTTCTCACCTGATCGGTCAAAGCTGGATCAGCTCCATGTGCTAATAACAGTTCCACGATGTCGTTGGCGTCTGCAGCACAAGCTGCATGCAGGGCAGATGACCCGACCTATAAAATATTATTATAGAATTAGATTATTAATATAGAATTAGATTTGTGAGAGAAATTTTTGGGGATGGCACAATAACATTTGACAGTAAGTGGTAACCGCCACTATGGACTTCGATAATACCAAGGTTACTGCCAAGTCGAGGTCTACCGTATGCACTGGATTTGAGAAAAAGGAATGACGACAGGAAGAATGAGGAGAGAGTTAGGACCTACGGACTCTTTCGTTTACCGAACGAGCTTGGCAACAAATTCATTGTAGTCACTTTCTGAGAATATGTGGTGCTACCCGGGACAATTTGGTCCATTTATGACCGCAGATAGAAAACTGAGCCACCGATGATGAGGAGCGGGTACCGGTGGCTCTCCCACATAGAGTAAAAGAGGTACGTGTATGATAGGTTACGACGTTGCAGGCAATAACTTTCGTCGACTCGGATGGATTAGGCGAGGTGAACCATACTCATATCCCCGAAAAAAAAGACAGAAAGCTGTCAAGATTGTGGCCTGCCATTACCAAAAACAATTAACTCAGAACGTCGACACTAATACGACTCCGAAAAATAAAGAATTAAGTTATTACACTGAAACTGGTTAAACTAGAAAACTGAATAATAAAGGCTTGAAGAAAAATATGACTCGCGCTTACATCACTTTATTTTCCTTTTATTATTTGTGATAGAAGTCTAATCTAGACTTCCCCAAGTATGCGACCTCATAACTGACTGTTAATTCGGTTAATGTCCGTTTGGTGACGGAGTAAGAATACAATTCACCGCTCCCTATCTTACCCGTGGGTGATCGTAAGAGATGACTAGACTAAGGGATACAAAACGCATATAAGAAGAGCAAGAGAAGGAAAACTCGAAACAAAACCCTATAGCCACACGTCTGACCAGCGCAGTATAGTAGGTTAACTTCCCTCTTATTATGGAGGAGGCCCGATCCCAACAGTTAGACATACACTACCGTCCAAAAGTTTGGAAGCACACCTGTTTTCAAACAAAACAAATAAATGCCGACTAATAGCGGTAAAAATTAGCAATAATCTTAAGTTTTACAACCTTTTACGACTGTCTACACAAACACAAAAGGATTATTATCCTACATTCATCAAGTTTTATGGAATTCCTTAATATTGACGAAACACGTGTTTTATGACTTAATCCGTCGGCTACTTTATCCTATGCAATGGTGTAGTTTTATTGATAATGTTTGCTGGTTTTAACTTTTTTAGACCTTATTCAGTCGCACTTGAGCATTGGCACGTGAAAGTTGTGATATTAACATTGTCTGTATTCGAAAGATATCGGCTACTACTTTGACCGTATTTTTTCTTCTGAAAATGGCAAAACGCAAGCAAATCACGCTTGAACAGCGAAGCGCTATTTGCACTCTACGCGAGGAAGGATACAGTGAACGTCAAATCGCAGAAAGGCTCGGAATTTCTTGTAAAGGTGTCCACTATACCCTTGCTAGAAAACAAGAAACGGGGAAAAATGAAGATAGAAAGAGATCTGGTAGGCCCAAATCCACAACAAATCAAGAGGACAACTTCATTAGAGTTCTTTCTAAACGGAATCGACGCTTAACTGCACCAGAGATCACTGCAGCTCTGAATGATACGCGAGAAACACCCATTTCAACAACTACTGTTAAAAGACGCTTACTGTCTGCGGGATTAAGAGGATTTGTTGCTGCTAAAAAACCCAAACTAACAAATCGACATAAGAAAAATAGACTAGAATGGGCAAAAGCGCATAAAAACTGGACTATAGAACAATGGGAAAATGTCCTTTGGAGTGACGAATCAAAATTTCAGATTTTCGGATCCAATAGACGTGTCTTTGTACGCCGGTCAAAAGAAGAGAGGGCTTCAGAGGCATGTACAGTGCCTACCATCAAACATGGTGGTGGTAATGTCATGGTTTGGGGGTGTTTTGGCAACAGTAAACCCGGCAATCTTGTGAGGATAACCGGAAAATTAAACAAGGAAGGCTATTTAAAAATTCTCCAAGATTCTGCCATACCCAGTGGACTAAGTCTCATTGGTTCTGGATTCATTTTTCAACAGGATAATGATCCTAAGCATTCGTCTAAATTGTGCCAGAACTTTTTAAACAAGCAAAAAGCTGAAAACATTTTAAACATCATGCAATGGCCATCTCAATCCCCTGATCTTTCTCCCATTGAACTTGTTTGGGATGAACTTGACAGGAGGGTGAAAAGTCGTTGTCCTACGAGCTCAGAACATTTGTGGCAGCTATTAGAGAACGAATGGAACAAATTAGATAAAGATTATTTTAAAAAATTGATTAATAGAATCCCCAGAATATGTGAGAAGATTATAAAGGAGAAAGGTGGACACTTTGATGAAGCTAAAATTTAATCTAATTTACCATTGTATATTATTTTTTTATTTTGTTTAAGTTAGTTTCTGTTTGTTCTTTATTTTTTTATCAATACATTTAAATTTAAATGACTTAGTTTGGTTTTATTCGATTTTACCTTGCTGCTTCCAAACTTTTGGACGGTAGTGTATATGGGCTGTAATGAATACGGGCTTTGCCTCCCTTTCGTTATTAGATTTACCGGTACGGATTTCATGACTTTGGTGGTCTACTGAACGGGTTATGCTTCGAGTACCATCCTTCGTCGACGTCCCGAAAAACAACAATGTTATCGGGACATTACGCAGTTGGCCACTCTCAGAAGAATGCCTGGTTCATTCGCCCACAGCCTCAGATAATATATTCTTAAAGGCAATGGGAATTATAATTTTACTATCTAATCAGCAAGATTTTAATATGCGCACGATGCAGTTAAAAAACATTCAATTATATTAGATATCATTATGTCTATGCCATTGACGCATTATTTCTTGAAATGACTATGTTAGCATTTTTATGTTTGTTTTGTTATAATGATCGATGTTTACCAGAGTGTTACACATCTTTATATGTTTTATACTTCTAAATTTGTGACGAAGCACCGAAGCGTTTGATGTCAGCAGCCTGGTCGTACTTCGAGAGGATACCTGCGAGGGTAAACCGCCGGGCGGGCCACCAAAGACAAAGACCGGGTTCCGGTGGCCCGCTCACGCGTGGAGAGGTACTTGTAGGGCGGGTCTATAGGGTCGTGCGCCGCTTCTTCTGTAGCCCCGGACAGATTTAGCGGGGTGTAAGTACACCACAGCCCGCCACCAAAAAAAAAAAGTCTGGTCGTACTAAAGGGTAGTAGATAGAGGATAGACGTAGCATGAAAATGGTTGTTTATGGCCTTCTTAAGCACGACGTCTTTACATTTTTTAATAGCTTTGGTTTAATTGCACCAGCTTCAGGATTATATTTGGGCTGCATTGGATACCGAACGGACTGAGCGACCACTTTCAAAACTTTCTGCAGACCAATGGTATCGTGCAGGAAGATTTTAACAGTCAAGCATACTGCTATTTAGATCTATAAAATGATTATGAAGAATGCCTCTTACCTATTCTTTCAGTGATAATAGTCGGAGACTGTAAATTTATAGAAAATTGGTTTAAAACGTAGCAATAACCAACGAGTGATTTTAAAACAAAAGTGATTTTTTACAAGGTCAGCGCGCTTCTTCGCTTAGTCGTGAGTCAAAAAGAGACTTCAAGGATTACAAAGCCACTCACGATTAGGGTACTCCGAGCTATATTTAGTTTTTTTAAAGACACTATATTGAAAATTAAATTCTCGTATCCGAGGGCAAGAAATATAATTTTGCCGTAAGTTTTAACTTTGTAATCCTGGTGTATTCTTAACCATCGTTAGAGATCTCAGATAGTGTTTATCAATAAACAGGTGTAATTTTTTATTTTTCGCCTAAACTTTGTTGAAATTAGGCCAGCCATTAATACGTATAGAGTCAACTAAGTATATGATATGTAATGATGTAACATATGACATTATTGTTTAAAGTTGTCGTTGTCATAATCATTACATGATGTGAGACGTGACTACAGACACTAACTTGAACGTAACCATTCGTGTGGGGATATAGCTCAGTGGTAGAGCATTCGACTGCAGATCGAGAGGTCCCCGGTTCAAACCCGGGTGTCCCCTAATAATGTGATCTTTTTATTCCCTGCAATTTTATTTATTTTATCTTCCTAACGGAACTTGAAGAAATATAAAAACTGTTTAAGGCGCTTCACACACGGCTCCGCACTCCGTCGACTGGCGCAGAGTGACAGATTTTAATATTGTATGCAAGTACATCGATTAGTATAGAAAACACGCCAGGTTCAACACACCGAAAATGCGCCACGGCTCGGGAGCACGTCCCGTATTAATTGCGCCAGGCAACGGAGCGCGGAACAGTGTGTAAATCGCCTTACTTATCAAAATAAATTAAAATAAAGAAGTTTTATTTTACAAAAATTAAAAGCAAGAAAACGAGAAACGCTCTCTTCTGTTCCATACATTGAATACAGATTAATAAGAGAAAGAAGTTCTCGTTGTAGATATCAGAATCACCGGTCGAGACAGGTTAAACATTTCGAACATGTTAATTGAATAAATATTGATAAATAGTCTCCAAATTCGAAGCTTATATTTTGTTGAATACTTTCAAAGTAAATTCTCAAAAATTAAAGAAAACTTCAAAAAACCACAATACTTTTATGGCTAGTTTCAAAATTCTATCTGCCAGCTCAAACAGGCTGTGGCACCATTATTTTTTATATTCAATCTTTCTTTTTTTGCGTTTTTCATTTAATAAGTGATCTCCTTCCTTTCCCGTTACGAATGAAGCTAAAAGACATGAGCAATAATATTACTGTAAAATAAACATTATTATCAGTGTGGTGACGAAGTAAGAATACTATTCACCACCCCATATCTTACCTGTGGGTGATCGTACGAGGCGACTAAGGGTTATTAAACGCATATAACATCTATGCGAGAGAAGGAAAACTCAAACACACAAAACCCTATACCAACACGTCTGACCAGCGTGATATAGTAGGTTAATTTCCCTTCCATTACGGAGGAGGCCTGAGCCCAACAGTGGGACATTTATGGGCTGTTATGATGATGATGGAAATAAACAAAACCCTATGACAAACGATATGGCCAGCATACAATAGTAGTCTTTCAGAACTGTATGATAGCGGCTATAAATACTATCAACTCTTAAATTGCTCGTGTATGTCGTAAAAGACGACTAAGAACTTTATGTCGATATTTATTATCATTCTCCTACTCTTATCCCAATTACTTGAGGTCGATACAATATATACTCTTCTTTCATAGCACATATTGTAAAAGTTATTGGCAGTAGTTTTATGACCGGCAGCCTGCAGACGTCAACCCTCCTTGGGAATGTAATTGTTGACCAAACGGTGTCAAATGGAGATGGTCCAGGTCGTTGTAAGGCGGGCCACCAAAGAAAAGATCGGGTACCGGTGGCCCGCTCGCACGGCAAAGAGAAGTGTTTGCAGGGTGGGTCCATGGGGTTGCGCGCCGCCTCTTCTGTCGCCCCGGACCGATTTGTCGGGGCGCGACCACATCCATGGTCAACTTGGAGAGAAAAAAAAAGGTCGTTATAAGGCTCTTAGTCATCTTTTACGTCTTCCACAACCAGAGTAAGGGTTGGTAGTATTCTTAGCCGCTACCACACAGCATCAATATTTATATTGGGTACAAATCTCAACTATTATAGGAGAGAAAGACTACTATTATCATAATCTTCATCATCATTCTCCTACTCTTGTCCCAATGATTTGGGGTCTACTCAATATGTACGGCTCCTCGTACATATTGCAAAAATTATTGACAATATTTTTATTGCCAGCCGCCTGACGTCAACCCTCCTTAGGAATGTCAAAGTAAGGTTTCCTAATATTCATAGTCGCTACTACATTATCATTATCATCATCATCATTTCAAGTCATATATGTCCCACTGTTGGGCTCGAGCCTCCTCCATAATGAGAGGGAAATTGACCTACTATACCATGCTGGTCAGACGTACAGGATATTTTTTCGAATTTTCCTTCTCTTGCATAGACGTTATATACGTATTATATCCCTTATTCGTCTCTTACGATCACCCACTAGTAAGATAGGTGGTGGTGAATTGTATTGTTACTCAGTCACCACACGGAGAGCACAGCAAGTTTTATGTATGATGAAAAAAAGGAAAAATATAAAGACGTAAGGATTACATTCTTTAGTGTCTAAAGTTTTATGATTTTACAAAATCATTGCTATTTGTGGAATTCGATGCATAAGAACAGTTTAAGATAAGTGGATCGTAGGACCATATAAAGAACAGAAAAACATATTTTACCCGCTGATTTCGAGATTCTCGTGTTGCGCCCTATTGTGGGTTCTATTGGTCATTAATTGACTTGATGCGTTATGTTTAACATATGACGTATTATTGTTTAAAGTTGTGTAATAATAATAATATGAGACGTGACTACAAACGCTAACTTGAACGTGACTATTAATGTGGGGATATAGCTCAGTGGTAGAGCATTCGACTGCAGATCGAGAGGTCCCCGGTTCAAACCCGGGTGTCCCCTAGAAGCGCACTCTTTTTATTCCCTGCTATTTTTTTATTTTACCTAGCTCAATAAGGTTCTCGCATATATTTGCTTTGATACCTTGTTTATATTTGCATTTTATAAGAGAGTAAGAAAGCAATTCATCATCATCATCATCATTCATCTGCTCCTAACCCTCTCTTTCTCTTTTGGTATATCTTACTTGGGGTCGACACAATACTAGGACTACTCTGCCTATATATTGCAAAAGTTATTGGCAATAGTTTTATTACCAGCCACCTGCCTGATGTCAATGCTCCTTGAGAATTTAATTGTTGATCAAGCGGTATCAGGTGGAGTTGGCTCAGGTCTTTATAAAGCCTTTTACGACATCCACTAACAAAGTATGAGTTGGTAATATTTGTAGACGCTACCACACAGCTTTAAGGAAGCATTTCATCATCCCTTTCTTTTTCCGTCACGAGCGAAGTTAAGAGATATGAATGTATAGTATTATTTATAATATAAGAGAAAGAAAACTAGAGGTCTACGTGTGAATGTGAGCAAAACCAAAATAATGGTCTTTGAAAGAGATAAAACCAGAACAGATGCAAGAGTAACAATAGGTAATGATGTACTAGAGCAAGTGGATGAATTTGTATATCTTGGATGTGGATTTAGCCGAGATGGAAGGTACACCACTGATATAGAGCGAAGAGTGAATGCGGGAAATAGAGTGAACGGAGCGTTGGGGCAACTTCTCGGCAGCCACCACCTCAGCCAGAAGGTACGTGTAGCAATACATAACGCAGTGTTTGTCCCAACATTACTGTATGGAAGCGAGAGTTGGGTATGCAGAAAAGAGTATGATAGTAAAATGAATGCGGTCGAAATGCGATCTCTGCGGAAAATCTGTGGAGTTAGGCTGACCGACCGCATTCGTAACGACGACGTAAGCGAGTGAGTAGGTATGAAAGAGAGTATTGGTGTAAAGATGCGAAAGGGAATGCTCCGATGGTTCGGACATGTGGAAAGAATGCCGAACGAACGCCTGGTTAAGAAGATATACAATGCGAAAGTGGAAGGATGTAGGTACCGAGGGAGACCGAGACTAACCTACCTAGACCAGATCGGTCATGTACTGAAGGAAGGTGGAGTCAAGAGTCGCTGAAACCGGCGAGCGTGTATGAAGAGAATTATGAATGTTGAGGAAGCGAGTGAAGTATGCAGAGATAGAGTTCTCTGGCACTCTGTTCTCTCTGCCTACCCTGCAAGGGATATGGCGTGATGATATGTATGTATGTGTGTAGAAAGAAAACGAGTTAGAGATATTAGGCATGTCAAGAGTATGAAAGATGAAACAGGCAAGTTTCTGATGAAAGATGAGGAAATAAAAGAGCGTTGAATATATTGCGTATTGGAGCGTATATTTTGAAAGACTAATGAAGGAAGGGAATGTATGGAGCAGATATTTAAAAGATGTATTATCATGATGAATACCGGCTTAGTGAAAGAAATTACATTATACTACTCAGCAGTATAAAGTACAGAATTAGACGAAGTAGGTAATGACAAGTACGAAAACTGGGCTCGGATGGTATACTAGTTGAAGTATGGAAGATTTTGGGAAATTATGAATCTGAGTGACTGACTTTGTTCTTCAATAAGTTGCTGCAAGATGAAGAAATCCCCAATGAATGATGCAATAGTGCGCTAGTGTCATCTATAATAAAATGGGGAATTTCAAGACTGCGGCAATAATTGAAGAATAAAGCTTAAGTCGCATAGTATGAAAGTGTGGGCAAAAGTAATTGAGAAGCGCTTGCGAGAGGAAAGTGAGGTCAGCCAAAACTAGTTCGGATTTATTCCTGGTTGGGATAGCGGACACCATATTTGCACTGCGTCAACTATGCGAAAAATTTCATGGTGCACATAAAAACTTGCATATGATATTCGTTGACCTTGAGAAGGTATACAACAGAATACCGAGAACAGTTTTGTGGTGGACACATATTTGGGAGCTAAAGCTATGCTAAAATTTAGGGGCTAAGGCAATGGCTTTAAGGAAGACCGAAGAAAACGTGAATGGATTGCGTGAAGCAAAATATGAGAATAGAAAGGGAGTGAACTCAGAGGTGACATTGGATAGAATCGTGTAGAAGAAAAGGACATATTGCATCAATCCCAAGTAATTGGGATAACAGCAGGGTCATGATGATGACATAAGAGAAACAAAACTTAAAATAAAACCCTATGCCAAACCATTTAGACAGCATGCAATACTATTCTCTCTTTCACATAATTATGATATACTAGCTTCTGCCCGCGGCTTCGCCCGCGTAAAAGGTTATTTCCCTAAAGTTTTTCAACCCCTATTTTTATTTTACTCCTTAAGGGTATATATTTTTACAACATGTTAATGTCATATCTATTTGTATCTAATCAATAGTCTAAAAATAAGTTTCAAGCTTCTGGCTTTAAAAATGACGATATAACTACAACGCGATTCTAATGATTGTTTTTTTATTTGAAAGCTGGTGCTTCCCGAATGGTCTCATTTTAATTTGGTCCAGTTCTGATAATGGCATCTATGAGAAAACCATATAAGTCTAAAATTAGCATTAAGTATGAGTGCGACAAATGAACGAGTAGCTCAAGCCCCGCTACTAATAGAGCAACCTATGTGTGTCTGTAACACTAAAAAGTAAAAAATAAAAACTACGTTTAAAAAACCCGACTTCAAAAACGGAAAAGTACAAAATAACTTAAAATACTATCATTTGTATGTGCTATCTATTGATAGGCTTGAAGTCGGTGCCGGTATCAGTATCTTTAGTGTAGGAATTTCATTAAAGTAAGTACCTAACCAGTTTATAATTTTGTTTAGGGCTTGGCATCGATTTCAAACCTGTCAATAGATAGCACATACAAATGATAGTATTTTAAGTTATTTTGTACTTTTCCGTTTTTGAAGTCGGCTTTTTTAAACGTAGTTTTTATTTTTAAAGTTGTGTAATGATGTGAGACTTGACTACAGACGCATACTTGAACGTGACTATCTGTGTGGGGATATAGCTCAGTGGTAGAGCATTCGACTGCAGATCGAGAGGTCCCCGGTACCCCGGTGTCCCCTAATAATGTAATCTTTTGACTCCCTGCTTTTTTTTATTTTTTATTCCTAACGCATAATACAACCCTATACCTATTGTATAGGAGGCTCAAGCCCAGTAGTGGCACCGGAAGTCTTGTCATGGATCACTCTTGTGGACTTCCTCCTGCGCTTTTTTGAGGTCTCCTGTTTCGCTGGGCGTTAGTTGACCCTCTTCTATATGATAAAGAGCTAAACGAGTCAGTATCTGAACAACATTCGCGCTCACATACCCTTTCGACAATGGATTCTGCGATATGACCGGGATTTTCGAGAGTACTTATGACTCGTTTAACTTGAGCCATCGTTTTGGAGTTTAAAGTCTTGTCTTGACTTTACACACTCTAACGGCTGAAATACTCCCAGCAATCATGGATCCCCTTGCCGAGTGGTCAAACTTAGATTTCGGGACTTTTTCCCATTAGAGTTTCTATCTCGTGGTCCGGAGACCTTCGGTTCCGAGCTCAAGTTTTCCTAAACTGAGAGTTGCGGATCGAGTCGGCGGATCTGCCTCTTACAAGGTCAACAGTCCCCCAACCCTGGGGTTGCATGCAACCACCATGAGATCTCACCGCCCTGTTGACCATTGAGTCTTCGTTGTGTACTTTGAGAGCAGAGCGACTTGCGAGACCTTCCTTGCCGAAAGCTTTGCTGTTCTGCAGACGTTGCCCAGGCCGCACCACGGAGAGGCGTTTTGGTTTCACACCCCATAATACCGCCCTAGCCGAATTCGCAGGTGGATGATCTGGAGATTAGACCGCCATCCGCAGAGAGGTCGACTGCGTGAGGGCGATGCTCCGGCAACACCACTGTTTGTTGGGTCGTCGATACCGACGATATCCGAAAGGATAACTCTCTGGGCCGGCCACGGTTGTCAAGGATGCGGTATTAATATGGGACCACACGTCACCCTTCCATCGCCCCTGATGGAATGGGCGTGGTGTGTCCAGACCATAGTCTACTATAAAAAATATGTATGTATACCATCATAAATATGTAATTTAACGGATACAGATTACGCTTAGACTCTGTACAGCACAATGTGTATCGTACAAACTATTGTCCTACCTGAAAATCGAACCTGTGGCACTGGCATCATAGGTTGGTATCACATCTACTAACACCATTTGCGCAGTCATTATGATGATAATAATTAATTAACTATTCTCGTTTCATTTTTCTTTACAAGCCATAAAGATAGTGGATGTTATACCATAGCGGGTCAAAAAAAAAAACCCGATAGAGGTAGTACCGTAACTATATTTTACCCGCTGGTTTACGGTATCTAGTGCTGCGCCCTCTTTTGGATTTTATTAGTCATCAATTGACTTGATGCAATTGACAAAATACGTGGTATAGCATATGACGTATTATTGTTTAAAGTTGTGTAATGACATTAGACGTGACTACAGACGTTAACTTGAACGCAAGTATTCGAGTGGGGATATAGCTCAGTGGTAGAGCATTCGACTGCAGATCGAGAGGTCCCCGGTTCAAACCCGGGTGTCCCCTAATAACGTAATCTTTTTATTACCCGATATTTTTCTATTTTATATTCCTAATGGAACGTGGAGAAATATTAATACGTTACAACTGATCAAAATAAATAAATATAAAGAAGTTTTATTTGTTAAAAAAAATAAAAGCAGGATAAACGAGAAATACTGATCATCTTTACTGACCATCAGTATTTCTAACAACACACCACTCAGAGATTGTGAGAAAAAAAATGAGTTCTCATTGTAAATATCAGAAGCGCCGGTCAGGACGGACTGCTCCCCAATATCAAGCTTATTGTTGAATATTGTCAAAGGCAATCTTTGAAAATCAAAGAAATCTCTGGTAATTCACAACACTTTTTAGGCTGGACCCAAAATGCTAACCCCTAGCCCAACCTGAGTAACCGCCGGTTGGGCCACCGAAGACAAAGACCGGGTTCCGGTGGCCCGTTCGCTCGGCGTAGAGAGGTACATGTAGGACGGGTCTATGGGGTCGCGCGCCGCTTCTTCTGTCGCCCCAGACGGATTAACGGAGCGTGACCACTCCATAGCCCGCCGCCAAAAAAAAGCCCAAACTGACTGTCGGAGTATTATTTGTGTTCATTCCTTGTTTTTCATTTATTTTCCTATTACTAGTTTTTTTTTTTTTTTTTTTAAAGACATTTCCCTGTACTAAGGAAATAATCCTTGTACTGCGGGTGACTTTACAAACCTGTAATTAACGCAGACAAATTACACCCAGACTCAGAACAACACTTTGTGGAACAAAGTATTGTCCCGCGTGGGAATCGAACCCACTGCACTGGCACGGAAGGTCGCTATCTTAACCACTACGCCATCTGTGCAGTCAACTTTTTTAAATACTTATATTGAATTCTCCTATAATGAATGTGACTCGTGCCTAATATTGCCAGGAGTTCTTTTTGAAATAAAACATTGATTTAAAACTAAATATGTAACCGTGACTAAATGTAATAGATGTTAGACGTGGAGAATTTCATCATCATCTCAGCTCATATATGTCCCACTGTTGGGCTCGCGCCTCCTCCATAATTGGAGCGAAACTGAGCTATTATACCATGTGTTAGTAAAGGTTTTTGTTTCTAGTTTTTCTTGTCTTGCATAAATGTTATACGCGTTTTTATCCATTAGTTGTCTCTTACGATCACCCATAGGTAAGATAGGGGTGGTGAACCGTAGTCTTACTATGTCAACACAAGAGAAAGGAAGAATGGAGTTCGTGGAGAATTTAATATAAAGTAATTGTTAATATTATATTAACTTTTGTAGATATTTTACTTAGTACATGCATATATATATTTCCGTGTGGTGACTAAATGAGAATACAAAACCGTTAGACTTAAGCATTCTCTACAATAGGAAGGCAATTGACCTACTATACTAGGCTATTCAATAATTTGTTTTTCTTTTTGAGCTATTGAGTGGTCGCACCCTGCTAAATTTGTCCGTGGCGACAGAAAAAGCGGCGCATGACCTCATAGACCCGCCCTGCAATTTACCTCTCGACGCCGTGCGAGTGGGTCGACTGGAACCTGGTCTTTATCGTCGGTGGTATATGGTTATATAGAATTAACCTTCTCTTGCATAAATGTTGTATGCATATTATGCCTTTTAGTTGTCTTTTACTACACCCACGTGCAAAATAAAGAGTGCTGAATTGTATTCTTACTCCGTCATTATAAGGAAAATAACGATATTATTATTACTCAAAAAATAATAGAAAAATCATACTGATTGATCATACGATCAAACATTCTTGTTTGGCTTGATAGCATGTCTGGGGATATAGCTCAGTGGTAGAGCATTCGACTGCAGATCGAGAGGTCCCCGGTTCAAACCCGGGTGTCCCCTAATCGTTCTTTTATTTTTACTACAATACTTTTTTATATAATATTTTGTAAGACAAAATCAATGTTTTAGTATCGAATTTACGATATTACTTAATGATTTATTTCAAGTCTTATTTTTCTTTCTAATTAAATTGGTTGCGGTTCTCAAAATAGTTACTGAAATACATTTCCCCGGAACTCTCTAAGGGTCAAACTATATATCATTATAAAAGCTATTGTAGAATTTTGGCATGGTTTACAAGAGTTATAGTTGTGGAATGGGTGATAGGAATAATCTTAAACAAAAGCAATGCTTGTTCGTCATTATTATAGAACATTATTTGCTGAATCGCTGCGCAGGCGACAGCTGGGGAGACAGGAGGGTTGTTACATCAGAGTCGTATGCCCAAAAGGCGATTTTTTTCCATAACGTTACTTAACGTTTATCCATAACGTTTTAGTAGATATTCTGACGCAGTAACACCATACTGTGTTAGGAAGTTCCACATATCACTTTGCCGTTACAAGTAAAGAGAATGCGTAAATGCATTTTCCACAGTACAAAAAAGAAACATTATATTATCATCAGCACTCATCATTTTTGTTTATATAAGTACCTACCACTGTTGCACTGAAACCTCTTTCACAATAGGAAAGAAATTGACCCATCATACCATGTTTCGCTGGTCGGACGGGTTGGTAATGCTTTCATTATAAGTTTTCCTGCTTTACTTTAGATGTGTCTAAATATGTTTTTTGTAATCCTTACTTGCCCTTTACAATACACACGGTTTGTAGAAAGGGGTAGTAAATTGTATTCTTATTTCCTCATCCCACAGTATAACATAATACTAATTAATTAATTAATGTAAACTCACACTGTTTTGTAAATGTACATTTGCGCCAAATGCAAGCAAATGTTCCACGATCCCGCGGCAACCCTGAGCACACGCCATTTGTAATGCTGTCACGCCATTCTGTCAATGAAAAATATACCTTAATAATAATAAAATAAAGCGTAACTTACTATTTCATGTTGTAACATATCAGTGGCTCTCAAACTTTTATTGACGAGAGACCACTTTGTGCTGTTTTTTGTTAGTAGGGAACTTGAAGTTTGAAGAAAAAAGTTAATCGATCTGAAAATAAACATTAATTAAAAGTTCAGTAATATCATACATTAACAATATTATTTTATTTGAAATATATGATATTTAGTCATCATCATCATGTCAGCTCATATGCGTTTCGCAATTGGACTTGAGCTTACAGCATAACAGGAGGAAAAATACCACAGTGTCAAAATGGGTTAGTATATGGTTTTAATTCAAGTTCTCCTTATCTTACGTAGATGTTATAAACACCTAATATTCCTTTGTCATCTTCAACAACACCTAGACGTAGATAATTGTGATGAATTGTATAACTACTTCACCAACACGTAAAACATTTTAGTCGATTAGGTTTATTTCGAATACATGTGCTTTTAGTGTTAATATCTTTTTTACAAGATGCCGTTTGGTACTCCAGATGCTGTTTGGTACTCCAGATGCCGTTTGGTACTCCAGATGCCGTTTGGTCAACAATTTCATTCCCAACGACGGTTGACGTCTAGCAGGTGGCCGGTCATAAAACTATTGCCAATAACTTTTACAATATGTACTATGAAAGAAGAGTACATATTGTATCGCCCCCAAATAACTAGGGATAAGAGTAGGTGAATGATAATGATCTTTTCTACAAGATAGTTGATCTATAGTTGATCTATCAAGATAGTTAGATGTCCATGTCTTTGCGCTACTCGCGTCGGTCTATCATCTGCGGAATTGTGAATTGTGAAATCAATCGTGGACCATATTTTGATTTCCGAGTACCATTGGTGGTCTACAGATCACTATTTGGAAACCACTGCTTTAGATATACCTACAGTTTTATCACAATAATTGTGCTCTTCGTGATAATGACAAATTAACGTGATGTCGGCTGAGAATGCGGGCATTGTCTTTAACGTTTAATTTCCATTAAGTTAATTATAATAAACCGGATTAAGAATATAATGAGTAGTCACATTATATCCTACTATATTATTTGTAAAAACTGAAAGACTACAATTTACCGTACCTTATCTTGACCGTGAGAAACAATATGCATACAACATCTATATATGTAAGAGAAATTTGAAAATTAAACTCTTTATCAATTCGTCTGAACTAGTTCTGTTCGTAGGTGAATTTTTCTTTCTATTGTTGGAGTAGGTTCGAATTGCTGTGTGGTAGCGGCTACGAATACTACCAACCCTTATTTTTCTCATGGGTATCGAAAAACACGGCTAAGAGCTTTTTATTGACCTGGGCCAATAAATCTAAAATTTAATTAGTACTATCTTTTCATTTGCGTTGGGTGTTTGAGAGACAATTATGGCACGTAATTTCAATATTGCAATAGCCTGCCAAAAAAGTCTGGTATATTTTTTAGGGAGATTTTCATTTTCTTGAAGCATGCTGGTATTTAATAATGGTACGTTCTCCTTCAACTAGAGTACTGACATCAACTGTTAGATAAAACATCTCATAGGGGCGGGAAAATATTGTAATGATCACGCTTATTAGGTATTTTCTAAGACTTAAGAGTGCTGCAGACCACTTTCATGATAAATACCAGAGGCCTTTTATATCTATGGATCTATCATCTTTCATGGAAAAGTAGCAGGTAGTGAAATATTTTATTGCTAAACACTTATCACAATATTTTGGAATAGTCACACACCGTCGAAACCGGCAGGTTTGATGGAAGAAACGAAGTACCAACCCATATACTGCCGTACACGAATCCACTATTAAAACTTGGCCACCAATCAGTATGCGGTACCGAGACCTTGTCTTCCGTGGACCTATCCCTACACTAGAAATGGTATGGATATATACCGTGAAGCCTTATCTCATTAATAATGCTAGATTTTGTCACCAATTAGTAGTAGTTCTGCCAACAGGACGATGATCTGTTTGTTTGCATGTAATACAAATATGTTTGTAACTAGATAAACTAGTGTTACTAGGATAACATAAACTTAAAGCTTCATTAATATTGCTTCAGATATTTGTCACCAGTTAGGTAGATCTAATAAAACGATGATTATATTTGTGTGTGTTTAAGCATGCATGTAATAGTAAAGTGATACTAGGATAACATAAACTTACATTATCTACAGCATCAACATGACATTCGGCGTCAAGTAGTACACGAACAAGCTCGGTGTGTCGATGTACTGCGGCGAGGTGAAGTGGTGTGCGTCCAGAATTATCTTGTGCTTCTTTAGATGCTCCTTTAGTTATTAGGAACGCAGCAGTCGAAGAGTGTCCGCCCTCACAAGACACATGTAGAGCTGTACGTCCCACCTGTATTTACGAGATAATTATAGCCATTACCATCTAAGAAAGATAGAAAAAACAGGAATATGAGTTATTTCAAAATACTATGATTATTCTTCGTACGAAGTAAGAATACATTTCACCACCCCCTTACTCACCTTTATGTGTCGTAATAGAGGATTAAGGAATATAGACATCTAAGCGAGACAAGGAAGATTCTAAATGCAACCTTACACCATCCCATCTGACCTCTATGACGAAGTAGATCAATTTTTCTTTCATTTCGGATGAGTTTTAAACCTAGTACTGGAATGTCTAAGGGCTAAAATGATGTTAATTTTGATGAAACGAAAAAGCGACAGTAAAAAAATGTCAAACTTAGCACAAATTTAGCCCACGAGAAAACATAAGTACAACTCTTATCTACTCTGTAGTACTCTTATCTCTCCTAATTATGTTTCCTTGTGAGTCTGAAAGTTCCACTCTACCGAAAGTGAACTGCACCGAACAATACCGAATATTTTTATTTTATAAACATTTTAACAACGACTTATAATTAATATTTTATTTACAATTTATTATTATTACATTAATGTAATTATTTTTGACATTTATCTAAATTGTACACTAAACTAAAGAAACCCTTTTTTTTTTAATTAAAAATATATTACATTCATATTTGTGAATCTAGATTTATAAAAACGACAACTTTAGATTCAATTTTTTAAATTTTGTTTTTATCTTTTCTTTTTGTATTTTGTCGATTATTACGTTTATGCTTTCTAGCGTCAATATATAAAGTATTATGTATAGATTTGTTTTACAGTTCATATCGCGGGTAGAATCGAAATATAATCTAATAAAAATACAATAAAAACTGTGTAACGTTGTCTTCATTTTTATTTGCGTATAAAACAGCGTTAACGATGCTATTTGTATTACATATTGTTATGTTAAAGTGTGACTTTGCGTATAAACAGGACAAAGAAATAATACGCAGTAGGTACTAAGTTTTGCTCTTTGTGTAGTGACAGTGTAAGAATATTTACCACACATTATATTGCCCGGGGGTCTCGTAAAAGACGACTAGAATAACTACACGTAATATGCGTATAACTAGAGAGACAGAGAAAGTAACAAAAGGAAAAATAAATAAAACCCTATACCAACACGTCTTACCAGCGTAGTATAGTAGGCCAATTTTCTTCCTATGTTGAAGGGTCAAGTCCAACAGTAAGATGTATCGGAGTTCAGATGATGATGATGTTTAAGGGTAACTTTGCGTATAAACAGGACAAAAAATAATACGCAATAGGTACTAACTTTTGCTTATGATTTTTACTGCACAAATGGCCAAATCGTCTAACTACCGCGTATGATCCTAGTGTTACTGTCTTTGTTCGCCGCGTAGGATAATACTTTGTACTATCTATAAGAAGATTTGAGATTAATTTGTATCAGTTGATTTTTTGGTGGATTTGGTCGTTCGTGTGCGATATAGAGATAGTGCGTATGGCGTTTGGCTTAAATAATTGCCGGCGATTAGCATTAGAAATAACATGATTGTGATTAGAAATAACATAATTCAGGTTTCAAATATGATATCTTTTCTAAATATCAATAAAATCTATTGAAACGTGAAAATATTATTTTTTTGGTCGTTCGTGCCGATAAAAGAAAGAAAGACCACACAGCCTGATATTTGTATAATTTTCATCACAAAACATCTTGATGAAATTAATCCCTATTTATAAATTATCATTTCATTTAAAGTCATTGTCCACCAGTAAGCCAAACCGTTACCTTCTATTTACGATGGCCACTGTTAGTGGTGTCTTCTAGGAATTTTGATTTAAATCATCAACATCATTCTCCTACTCTTATCCCAATTAGCAACCCAATTTACAATATGTACTCTTCTTTCATAGTAGGTACATATATATTGTAAAAGTTATTGGCAATAGTTTTATGACCGGCCGCCTGCCAGACGTCAAACCTCCTTGGGAATGTAATTTTTGACCAAACAGCATCGGATGGAGTTGGACAAGGTCGTTATAAGGCACTTAGTCGTCTTTTACGACACCCACGAACAAAGTAAGGGTTAGTAGTATTCGTAACCGCTACCACACAACACTTTAAATCATATAACACCGTTATATTATATTTACTATACCGCAACACTTCCTCTGCATCACATTATTGTGAAATGCATTGAAAAATAATTTAATATATAACGTTAAAACACTAACATATTAAATTGAATATAAGAGCACTACACGACGCTTCCATGTTCCCACCAAAACGCGCGCGTGAATAAACAAATATAATTCTGACTTTGAAAAATGCTGAAATTTTTTAATTATTTTTTATATTTTGTCGTATCGGTTTTTCATCAATTCAATATGTGTCGCGTAGCTAAAAAACCGATGTGTCAATCATATCTCTTTGAATAGCTATCTTTTCTCTTTCATCGTGCAATCGTTTATTGAAAGTTCATAAAAGTATAGCGCTGTATGGATATCAGAGTGGTCAAATTGAATAGGTACGCCGAATAATTGGTTAGCCATGCGTGATAACAGATATTGACTTTATAATAGAAAATATGATGTATGAATATTAAATAACGATACTCATGCTATTTTACACGTATTGTCCTGTTAATTTTTTAATAATTATTTATGAACATAGACACAAAGCTAAGTCGAATAAATTGCTCGCTTAAGAATCTGAATATAAAACCAATTCTTGTAAAATTCTTCGTAATTTATAGTACATTGAATAGTTAGTCATAATAACAGTTCATCAATAAGTTCGATCTTTAACATTAATTGGGCACTGACAAATAAATTACAATTCCTCTAACAATTTTGATGGAACATCTAAATACACATAAACCAATAGCAAATCTAAATAAACAGTAGTGTATCAAGCCAACTACAATTAAAGAGAACTAGTGAGTCTCGCACTAACACATTTCGAGTCACTTTTGACTCCATCATAACTCAAAAATTATTCTCCCAGATGTCAACGCTCCTTGGGAATGTAATTGTTGATTAATCGGCATCAGATGGAGTTGGCCCAGGTCTTAGTCATTTGTTATGACATCCACGAGCAAAGTAAGGGTTGTTCGTATCATACAGCTGTTTGTAATTTATGACCAGCAAATGACATTTTCGTGTCTGTGTCTGGGAGGCGTTCCTGTTGCTCCTCAATTTATGTTGGAGCTCGGGAATGGTTCCCAGGGACTGAAATAGCGCAGTCATCGTGCCTTTGTTTAAAAACAAGGATTCACGTTATGGCTTGCGCAAATTACAGAGCCATAGGCTTGACCAGTTTGGCAGCAAAAGTGTACGGTAAAATTATTGAAAGGAGAATGAGGATGGTGTCCGATGGTTTGATGTATGAGACACAAGGAGGTTTCAGGAGTGGAAGGGGATGCATGGATCAAGTGTTCTCTCTGCGCAACATTGTGGAGAAGCATCTGGCTCTAGGTCAGAGGGTTTTCTGCAGTTTTGTGGATCTGGAGAGAGCATTTGACACGGTTGTACGAAAGGAACTTTGGGACATTTTACCGGAGTATGATATTAACGGTAAACTGCTACAGGCTGTGCAGTCCAGTTACATGGGCTGTAGAACCTGTGTGCGGCTGGATGATGGAATGTCGCCTTGGTTTGACGTCAATATCGGCGTTAAGCAGGGGTGAGTTCTGTCAGCCAGGCTGTTTATCATATATCTGGATAAATGTCTCTAAAGGTTGAACGATATGAATGTGGGAGTCCAGATGGGCGACTCAGTGGTCAATGCTCTGCTTTATGCAGATGATGCAGTCCTGCTGGCACAGTCAGCGACTGACCTGCAGACCCTAGTCGACACAATGACAGAAGATTGTAAGAAAAGGGGTCTACGCGTGAATGTGAGCAAAAACAAAATAATGGTCTTTGAAAGAGATGAAGCCAGAACAGATGTAAGAATAAAAATAGGTAATGATGTACTAGAGCAAGTGGATGAATTTGTATATCTTGGATGTGGTTTTGGCCGAGATGGGAGGTACACCACTGATATAGAGCGAAGAGTGAATGCGGGAAATAGAGTGAACGGAGCGTTGGGACAACTTCTCGGTAGCCACCACCTCAGCCAGAAGGCACGTGTAGTAATACATAACGCTGTACTTGTCCCAACATTACTATATGGAAGCGAGAGTTGGGTATGCAGAAAAGAGCATGAAAGCAAAATTAATGCGGTCGAAATGCGATCTCTACGGAAAATCTGTGGAGTTAGGCTGACCGACCGCATTCGCAACGACGACGTAAGAGAGCGAGTAGGTATGAAAGAGAGTATTGGTGTAAAGATGCGAAAGGGAATGCTCCGATGGTTCGGACATGTGGAAAGAATGCCGAACGAACGTCTGGTTAAGAAGATATACAATGCAAAAGTGGAAGGATGTAGGTACCGGGGGAGACCGAGACTCACCTACCTAGATCAGATTGGTCACGTGCTGAAAGAAGGTGGAGTCAAGAGTCTCCGAAACCGGCGAGCGTGTATGAAGAGAATTATGAATGTTGAAGAAGCTAGTGAAGTATGCAAGGATAGAGTTCTCTGGCACTCTGTTCTCTCTGCCTACCCTGCAAGGGATATGGCGTGATGATATGTATGTATGTATGTAAATGACATTTTCAGGATCTCCCTTAAATCGTCGAGATAATAATACTATGTGGTAACCTCTGTAAGGGTCATAAAATCAGGTAAAGAAGCACCAAGAGAGTGGTTGGCAGCTTTCAGCTAAAAATCCCATAAAAAATTGAAATCTCCAAACCACTTGGCAACTGTTTTGTCAATTGTCACTTGTCAATCCGTCAATATCCCTTATTTGTGTGGCAGCCCATGTCCAACTGTGCAAGTCCTTAGGGTGATGAATGGGTGGATGGACGATAGATTTAATTCCGCCTTCAACATACATTCTATTCTATTCTATAGCTTATCTTTTTTTTTTCATTTTGCATTTCATTCTACTCTATAGTTAAAAAGCCCCAAAAAATACCCTTTTTCTAAATAGTTCTAGCAATCTTCAGACGAAGTGCTTCAGCTTTCGCTAGCCTTTGTCTTTAACTTCATCTACATAGAAATAATGTATGACGAAGGTTAGCTGGTTAGCAGAGTAAGCTGTGCAGGGTGTACAATTCATTCTAGAAACTATATATTAGAAATCGTATCGTGGTTCAATATTTGATTTTTTATTCGTCTTTATTTATTTTTAAAAGAGTGTTTGTATTTTGAAAACAATAGATAATAATCTATGGTCAGGTTATCCATAATACTTGTGTAAACATCAAATATCGTTAAATAAAGTTATCAATACATTTCCATATCCTATATCCGACTGAAAATAATATTTTATGATTCATTGAAGGCACCTAAGGTAAACCAATCTTTAGAATATGATATATCGAATTATATGGGTTCGGTAACTGATCGTTCCGCCGTGACAAATAGATTTATCCGGATTTATGCGAGAACGATATATTATATAGGAAAATAACATTAGAATATTCTGGTGGATTTAAACGAGGATTGATAGAATTTGAGTATAAAAATGTTACTATCATCACTCTTTAGATTATCGATGACCATTTCTGGATATCGGCCTTTCCAAGGGGAGAATAATGGGGATTACCCCATGTTTGGTAGATGACTTACTAATTGCAATTAGTATTATAAGTTTATCTGAACAGTGCTGCCGCCTATTCTCCGGGTGTGGTGCCTTACTTAGTAAATTTTTAAGATTTCCTCCCGAAAGTAATGGGTGATGACCTATTGTATTGTATGTATATATTTAAATCCTAATGAGTATTTATATCCATAACTGTGTATTCAAAATTCTACCATAAATATGTATTGTATTTCTTTTTATTCAAACTAAAGAACTATACTTTCGTGGGAGACGTAAAAATCAGCTGAGTAATCACCAAGAAAATGAACAACTGTACTTCGTGGTGATCAAAGTATAATTCCCCTCTTAGAGAGTCCTGTATCCAATGGATGATAAATGAATGAATGAATGAAAATAACTACTAGGCATTCGATTACTAAGGCAACATAAAATGTCAAGAGTCATTGAAATGGGATGTTGTGTCATTAGAATACGTTTGTGTTGTCGAATATGATTAATGATTATTATGAAGCTTTATTTATGTCTTCATAAACTCCTACTCTGTGACCACAGTGGGGCATTAAATATCAAGTGGGTGGTGGATCGTATTGCAAGTACTAGAGTAACATAACTATGTACGAGTCCTCTCTATCGGCGACGCCAATTTCATGTTGATTTTCGCAGCCGTTGTTTACTTTGTCCAAGTAAGTGGTTTGTTCTGACGTATTCAGTTTCATTCTAATACTTCTCCATTATGTTTGCCTGGTACTTCTAATGTTACAATATTTTCTAATAAGTCGTTATGTTAGAAATACTTAGTAAAAATTAGCGAGAATATATTATTATATTATTTTTACAAGGGCTAAATAACAAAAACATTACATGATTGATGACGAATTTGTTTATTTGAATCCTTTTCCTTTCTTTGGTTGAAATATTATTTACTAGCTTTTGCCCGCGCCTTCGTCCACGCAGAATTTATCTTTGACAGAGTTAAATAGAAAAAGCAATGCAAGGTGTTGAAGGTTTGTCGCTAGGACGATGATCAACAAACAGCGTGAGAAACTGTGATGCGGTCGCCGCCTTCTGCGAGTTAGTTGTCTAACGGAATTAGGCAATAGGGTGGTTCCGAGAGAAAGTATTCCACGTTGACACGCTCTACCGTTGGTGCTTTGGGCGGTGCAAGCGTGAGTACCTGCATTGAGGTTCACTGCATGAGGTCTTCGTCTCGAGATGATACCCGGTTGCGGTGGCCCGCCCGCACGGCGTAGATGTACGTGTACGGCGCGCTATGGGGTCATGCGTCACCTCGGACGGATTATGCCGACATAGCCGGTCACTAAAGAATAAGGGTGTTTAAAAGTTCTATTCATTCTAAAAATTATATTGCCTTTAATCCTATTTACGGTATGGCCATGGTATAAGAATATAATTATCGCCACCCTTTATTTAACTGTTGTGTTTCACCAGCAGAGTTGCGACCTCGTTAGATATGATTTATTATTTAAGTTATAGAGTGAACATTTTTGAACCTAACTTAACCTGTATCTTAAACCCTTAAGCAAGAACCTATTGCCATCTACTATGTGTATCGTGTGAGCTCTCACGCCGGCACTGGTCGCCATGACGGCACTGGTGCAGGGTTGATGGAGAAGGAGAGAGAAACACGTGTTTATTTATTTTTACCGAAGAATATTTGTACGTAATTTGAAAAGAATCGATAAAGAATTTTTCTCCCCATACACACTTTGCCCCTCTGTTCCATCTTCTTGGGGGTGTAATTTCGTAAAAGCCTTTCTTACTAAATCTCTACGTCATAGAAAGAAACTACTGTCAAAATTTCAAGTTGCCAGCTTCAATACTATCGGCTTGACGCTAATGAGTCATCCAACCCGCTTCGCAGGCCTAATTTACACCCCCAGAGGGTGAAAATTGACAAATGTTGAAACACGTGTTTATTTATTTTTACTGAAGAATATTTGTACTTAATTTGAAAAGAATCGATTTCGAATAAAGATTTTTTTCGCCCAGTATTCTTTAATTTGGCATAACTTTTTTATTTATGAACCGATTGACATGAAATAAAGACCACGTCTAAATCGGATAAGCAGTTTCTGAGAATAGCGTGCACAAATGCACAGACAAACAGACAAACAGATAAAAAGACAATTTTTTTAAAAATTATTGCTTTTGGTTCTATTTGTGTTGATAAAGGTCCCAGTAATATTTTTTCTCATATATCTTCCAAGTACAGACAGCGATGCGTTACATTTTTATTATATGTATAGATATAGATAGATAGATTAGTTAAGGCATCATTAAGAGAGCAACTTGGTTTGGACAACGATATGCAACGGAAACACGTTACAATGATGACGCATTTATTTTCATATCATTTGTTTATTTATTGAAATAAAACACTTTTAGGGATGAAATGAATAAGTAACTCAGATCATTTTCGTACAAAGCTAAAATTTTCAAATGGAAGTGAATGTTCAATAAAAAGATAATGAATTTAATTTCAGCAGTAGAAATTTCAGAAGTAGCAGTAGCTGCATCAGTAATGTAAGTGGACAAATAGATGGATAGACAGATAAATGGATGCATGGAAATATTAGAATGTAATGTAAATATTAGCAGAAGAATGTAGAGTAATAAATTTTTGCATATGTATACGAGTATAGTATATTGTAATTTTAACTCGTCCCATAACTAAATATTGTAGGACCTAGTTAAAACGTCTGTCTGGATGATTACTGTAATAAGTACCGCAAAAGTCAAGAGGACTTCTATTTTCAATCACGCATAAAGGCCTCAATATTAAGCCTTAATATTTTTTGAAATTTAATTTCATCGCACGTAAAGGCACACTCTAATTTTTTAATTCTTTTTTTTAAATACATGCTTGTCTCCTTGCTCTTGCTCCATGCTTGCACTAAGGAAATAACCATTGTGTTGTGCGGGACTTTACAAACATGCAATTAACGTAGACAAATTACACCCAGATTGAGAACAAGACTTTGTAGATCGCACAAAATATTGTATTGCGTGAGAATCGAACGCACGCCACTGGTTGGGATCTTAACCAGGACGTCATCTGTGTACTTCAATCAGGCATGCAAAAAAAAACATTTTTTGGTTGCCCTTTTCTCGCGCTAAGTGTGGTCAGCACAACCTGTTCTAGCCTTCCATACGCTTCTATCAGGCGTCATATCTGCACTTACAACTTTCATACACATATCCTCTATCACACAATCCATCCATTTATTTTTGGGTCCGCCACGATTCTTTCGTCCATCTACAAACATATTGATAACCATTCTTGTCACAAGACTTTCAGCCCTTCTCATCACATGTCCATACCAATACAATGTCGCGCTCCTAATCTTCTCTATCACTAGGTGCCACTTTCAGACTTCCCCTAATATATTCATTTCGTATCTTATCCAATCTTGTCACCCCACACATCCACACATGCAAAAAAATTCACGCCTTTATTACGCATTCAATTATTTTGGTTTACTCCAATTTCAATCGCAAATATAGGTATGCAATGAAATTATTCACGTTTTTGTTCTTAATGAAATATTTCTTTGTTAATTAATAGCGATTAAACATTATACTTAAACTAAGGAAGGTTGATTGTTTTCGGAGACTATTATTTTAAAGTTTTCATTAAAAACTTGAAATGTCTTTGCATTAATAATGATGCGAAAGTGGAAGGATGTAGGTACCGGGGGAGACCGAGACTAACCTACCTAGACCAGATTGGTCACGTACTGAAGGAAGGTGGAGTCAAGAGTCTCCGAAACCGTCGAGCGTGTAAGAAGAAAATTATGAATGTTGAAGCTAGTGAAGTATGCAAGGATAGAGTTCTCTGGCACTCTGTTCTCTCTGCCTACCCTGCAAGGGATATGGCGTGATGATATGTATGTATGTATGTATTAATAATGATTTAAATTTTAAGATGAAAAGTTCATTGAGTTTTAATATAATACTGCTTTAGTATTTATAACATCGGCCAATTAATATTTACGCTATGAAATATTAAGATGAGATCCCAACAATTTTCTTTTCATTCAACACAATGAAAGCTACCTGATTAAAGAGTGAACTTGCTGAACGAGAATAGATTCTTCTATTATGTTTAGATTGAAATAATTTACGTTCCGTTATTAATAAATGCGTTCATATTGAAGATTAAAATTATTCATTCATTTTAACAATTACTTGATTTTTTATATTGTTTATAGAGGCAAACGAGCAAGCAGCACACTTGATGATAAGCGTTACTGCCGCACATGGACCTTTACAATGCCAGAGGTACAGCTAAACCACTGCATATCATTGAAAACTCCAAACCCATCCAGAATATTGTGTTGCCGGTTATCTCGCTCACCGAATGAATCTGTCACTGTCACTATTCAGACGTCGATTTTCGACGAGATTGTGGTACTAAACCGGACGAACCGGCCTGCGGCTGTAAAGAGAAGACTGAGAAGAGTGTTCCGGGCCTTGCCACTATTAAATTTTTCAATACTCTTTACTAATTCTAGGAATTTATTCATCTGTTAGAGTTTAAATATTGTTAGTGGCGCTGAAAGCTATGTTGTTTCTGTCAAATAATATTATGTTAAAAAAGAAGGCGTAATCCCTTTCTTTTTAAATAGGTCTTAATATACATAATATGTATTTTTAACCCGGAAACCTATTTCAATCTTAAGGGAACGGAGATTCAACAAATAAAAAATTAAGTAATATAGAATAATAACACATAGGTATATGTATCATCATCTCTGCTCATATATATCCCACTGTTGGGCTCGAGCCTCCTCCACAATGAGAGGTAAATTGACCAACTATACCACGCTGGTCAGACGTGTTGGTATAGGGTTTTGTTTCGAGTTGCCTTCTCTTGCATAGATGTTATATGCATTTTATATCCCTTAGTCGTCTCTTACGATCACCCACGGGTAAGGTAGGTGTTAAATTGTCTTCTTACTCCGTCACCACACTTTTTCACACGAAAAATATTCACACGGAAAATATTTCATATACTTTTTGTGTGTACTATAACAATATATTATCATCATCATCACAGCATATATGTCGCACTCTTGGACTCGAGCCTCCTCCATAATAGGAGGGAATTTTACCTACTATACCACGCTGGTCAGACGTGTTGGTATAGGGTTTTGTTTTGAGTTTTCCATCTCTTGCTGTTATAAGCGTTTTTTTATCCTTTAGTCGTCTCGTACAATCACCCACGGGTAAGATTGGGGGTGGTGAAATGTATTCTTACTTCATCACCACACGGAAAAATATATAATTAAATAAAAACTGCTGATACTTATTTGTTTTTTAAATTCATTAACCTACGCAATATCAAGAACTTTTGTAACTGAAATTTTTGAAATTGAAAGCTATCATAATATTTTTAAATTCCAAGGTCAGTTCCAATGATATGAAATGAGATTATCCTTGAGTATCTATCTTTTTCCATTATTGATAATAAAAGAAATTATACCCGAACATTCATAGATAATAAACAATCCAATCCAAAAAAGGGAGAAGGTTCAATCCAAAAAAGGGAGATGGTTCACAACCATCTCCCTTTTTGAAACAGGAAAAAAAATATAAAAATACATTTTTCCAATTGATATACGAGTATACATAACTAAAAAGCCAACCTCTAAAACTTATTTCCTGCTTAGTTTTCACATCATTCCCACATCCATCAATACGAAAGTTGTGAACTTCACTAATCCTATAAGCCACTTAACGAAACAGTATCAAAACCTTCACCCTTAACTTGTGAATCTTCGATTGGCTGAAAGTGGAGCGTGAATTAATCCCTCGTTCATCAAATAACTGTGTAGAAACAAAACGTCAAACTTGTTGATTGATAGATTAATTCCCTGGCTAATTGAAAAGAAAAAAGAAGTTTATTGGAAACACAACTAATATATGGTAGAATAAATGGCGCAATGATTAAGATGCCAAGCTACCTTACCAAGTATCGCAAGTTCCATTCAATAAACGACTGTTCTTAATGATTTCTAATGTTTACGCGAGTATTACACATTTGAAATAAAACTAGTTTTACGCATTCTAACGCGTTTGTATTTGATTTTTAATTTCCCGACGTTTTTAACACTTTACAGTGATCATGGTCACGGGAGGACTAGACACTTTAGTCTGATAAGTTATAGAAATTTATCTCTATCTACCCAATCAGTACAGTATTAGTTATTAAATTTTCACCCACATTTTTAATACAAATTCATTGCCCGTACAAAAAAGAATTATGAATGTTGAGGAAGCGACTGAAGTATGCAAGGATAGAGTTCTCTAGCACTCTGTTCTCTCTGGCTACCCTGCTATGTACGTATGTATGCCTTCTTAATGACTTTGCAAATGTCGCAACTTCGATTCCACCGCAGCGTAATACTTTGTAAGATCAAGAAGTTTTAGTCTAGATAATTAATGTACGTTAATTATGTTTGCAAAATCCCTCGCACGAAGATTATTTTATTAGTGCAGGGTCTTTAAAAAAAACAGATGATTGTCTGTACAGGCGGTTTACGAACAATAATTTTTCGTGATAACGTCATAAGAAAACATTGATGAAAAATTGCATACTTCTATGAATTGAACAAAGATAAACAATGGAAACCATATTAACTTTTTACTTCACTTAATAAACAGTTGTCTCTCTTTTACTTGAACGCATGCAACGAGTGGAAAAGAGATAAATGTCATAAGATGTCACAAGCCGAACTCAATCGCTTCTTTCGCACTCTCGGATGTACGCTCGGCTCAGGCGGAACGTGACACTTTTTCGTACGTGCAGCCTTCATTCATCGATTTATCACGATCACGTTCAAAACGATATATGACTGATTCAATATTTAATTTTGACTATAAGAGCCGGTGTTACTACAATGTTAAACAATAGTATTGTGGATAATGGATATGGGCAATATATGTATAATTATAAAGATATACGTCCCCAGTATATAAACGCTGATGGTGATAGCGACGTTTCACCGCTATTATATCGCAACGTGCTTTTTGAATTTATTTCAAATTTATCAATATGTGATTTTTTAATTAATTTTGTATTTTCTCAATATTTATACTGTTAACTTTGTAATGGCGATAAGTTCTTCCTATCAACTCTTCGTCGTTATTCTTAAAGAAATTATGCTGACGTTAGTGCATTGGCAATCGCTGCTGCACCAAGCTGAAGGAAAGGAAATACTTATTTTGTCCCTCCCGAAAAATTTCACTTTTTTGCATTGCATCACTATTCTTCCGGACGAGCGATACCTTTTTATCTTGAGAGAATATTTCATTATCAAAAAAAAAAAAAGGAATATTAAAAAAGTATTGTGCGTTATTCATTTTTATTCTCGGAAAGTTCTAAAAATCTTTAATCCAACAATCCTTTGTAGGAACAAAGACTCAACAAACAGTTTTTGTTTATTATTTAGTATTTTTATCCGATTTAGATTTGATCGCGAATTGTGACCGGCCGTTGCATCCCTAAAAAATTATCGTATCATTTCAACGTCTCATTGTTTCGGCTTGAGATTTATCCGCTGTGACAAGGAAATTGACCTAATTTATCATGTTGATCAGAGAGATTAGCATTTATTTCTGAGTTTACCATTTCTTACAGTGATTCATAACGCAACTATAAGTAAAATTGGAGCAGTGTTTAAGCAGTAAACAGTGCACGCTGGTCAGATGGAACGGTTTTATTTCGAATTTTCCTTCCCTTGCATAAATTTCATTTGCATATCATATTAATTAGTCATCTTTTACAATAGCTACGAGTAAGAAAGGCAATTGTCAGTTGTATTCTGACTGTATTTTATCCACAAGTATATTAACCACTACTTTTTTTTTTCTCCTTGCGGTGGAGTATGGAGGTGGTCGCGCCCCGCCAAATCGGTCCGGGGCGACGGATGAGGTGGCGCGCAACCCCATAGACCCACCCTGCATCTCTCTTCGCCGTTCGAGCGGGCCACCGATATGCGATCTTTACCTTAGGTGGCCATCTTAACCACTACGCCATCTGTAGCGTATTGGTTAAGATTAGAGATTAGAGAGAGAGAGACCTTCTGTGCCGTGCCTTGGGTTCGATTCCTACGCAGGACAATATTTTGTACGATCCAAAAAAAATTGTTTTGAGTGTGGGTGTTATTTGTGTCTATTAATTATATGTTTGTAAAGTCCCTCGCAATACAAGGATTATTTTCTTAAGGAAAAGTAGAGTTTCATCATCATCACAGCCCACACATGTCCTACTGTTGGGCTCGGGCCTCCTACGTAATGGGAGGGAGATTAACCTACTATACCACGCTGGTCAGACGTGTTAGTATAGGGTTTTGTTCCGAGTTTTCCTTCTCTTGCAAAGATGTTATATGCGTTTTGTATCCCTTCGGTCATCTCTTACGATCATCCACGGGTAAGATAGGGGGTAGTGAATTGTATTCTTACTACGTCACCAAACGGATAATATACACTTAGTATTTTTAAAAAAATATAAGATACACCAAGTATAATACTTAGTTTATGCAAGCGAAGCTGCTAGCATTGATTAGTATTACAATAAACACGTTTTGTCAACAACTAATAGACGAGTTGAACTAATATTGTCTGACGTAATTATGGGTTAGAATAAATTCACCCGGCAATATCGATATGATTGATTCCTTATCGAATAATTGATTTATGTATGTTTACTAAAGGGCTTGTTTATCTAATGATGATGAATTTAATAATTATGATCTATATGATGTAGCGACTAGGTTTGAATGTGGTGGTGATTAACACTTCGTATTTCAGCGCAGTGACAAATTATCCTTACTAATATTATAAATGCGAAAGTAACTCTGTTTGTCTGTCTGTCGCTCTTTCACGCAAAGCTACTGAACCGATCTAAATGAAATTTGATACACAGATAGTCTAGAGCCTGACAAATAACATAGGCTACTTTTAATGCAAAAAAAAATGTTGTAAAGGGGGATGAAAAGTTGTAAGGAAGTATCGTCATTTTTAAAGCCAGAAGCTTGAAACTTATTTGATTAGATATAAATAAATATGACATTAGTGTTTTGTAAAAATTTACCCTTAAGGGGTAAAATAAAAATAGGGAATGAAAAGTTTTAGGAAAGTAACCTTTTACGCGAGCGAAGCCGCGGACAGAAGCTAGTTACCTATAATTTAGGTGAACTGTAATAGTTCGTTCACGAATTGAAATACATATGTATAATCAAATTATGAATTTTATTTTGGAGTGAATATAAAGTTGGCTTGTCAATAGTTTAGACTACACAGGTGGCTAATCAGATAAGTTAAATCACCGATCTACTGTGTCAATTTGGGTTCGATTCCCACTTAGAACAATACTTTGTGCGATCTACAAATTTCTTTTCTGATGTCTGGGTGTAATTTGTCTGCGTTAATTATATGTTTGTAAAGTTCCTCGCAATACAGCTATTATATTTTTAGTCTATAAAGAAAAATAATTATTCCTTAATGGCGCTGGGCCCAGTCCTGTCAATAAATTTCTGCCGATTGGCCTTCAACGTGGTCATAATTTGTACGACAAATACTAGGATTACATAAATACCCCGATGACGGACGATCGCGGGCGGGCGATCGTGGAGTGGGCGGCGTCACTGGGCCTCTGTGTCCTAAACAGAGGCTCAGTGAACACGTGTGTGCGACAGCAGGGTGGGTCGATAGTGGACTTGTCGTTCGCTAGCCCCGCTGTTGCACCACGAGTGAGGAACTGGCGTGTCCTGGAGGAGGCGGAGACCCTGTCGGATCACCGATACATCCGGATGGAGGTCTCCCCTCTCCGGGACCCCAGCAGGGGTCACAGGGCGGACCGGGCTCCCGCATTTCCGCGGTGGGCTGTGGGGCGGCTGGATAGGGACCTACTGGCGGAGGCGGCCATCGTGAACACGTGGCTGTCCTCACCACCCCCAGCGGACGGAGTGGACGCTGAGGCTGTCCGCATCCGCAGTGCGCTAACGCAGGTCTGCGATGCGGCCATGCCCAGGGTGCGGCGTCTACCTCCGAGGCAGGGGGTCTACTGGTGGTCCCCAAGACTGGCGGACCTTCGTGCGGCGTGCATTAGTGCCCGAAGGTCCTACACCCGCAGTCGGCGGCGTCGCCGCGATGTTGAGCGGGAGGGCCAGCTTTACGAGGCGTACCGCAGTGCGCGTACCGCGTTTCGGCTGGCCATCCGGTCCGCTAAGGACGCAAGTTGGCAGGAGATGCTGGACGGTCTCGACCGTGACCCCTGGGGTCGCCCGTATCGCGCGTCGCTGAATAAGCTTCGCGCGCAGGGCCCCCCCCTCACCGAGACCCTCCAGCCCGACCTCCTTCGTAGAGTGGTCGAGGAGCTGTTCCCGCGGCAGTCGGAGCACACGCCCCCGGTCATGGCTTCGCCAGATCACGACCGGGAGGCCGTCGAGAGTGTTCCGCCCGTGACGGAGTCGGAAGTGGGGGCAGCCGTGGCGAAGATTCGTTCCGCCACCACGGCCCCCGGCCCGGACGGAGTCCCAGTCCGGGTGTTGACGTTGCTCCTCGAGCATCTCGAACCTCGCCTCAGGCGACTGTTCAACGCTTGTCTGACGTCTGGACAGTTCCCTGAGTGCTGGAAGGAAGGGAGGTTGGTTCTCCTGCCAAAGCCGGGACGGCCCCCGGATTCGCCGTCGGCCTACAGGCCCATTGTGCTTCTGGACGATGTGGGTAAGCTGCTGGAGCGTGTCCTCGCTGCCCGCATCGTCCGGCACCTGGAGGAGGTGGGGCCCGATCTGTCGGACGCTCAATTTGGGTTTCGGAGGGGGCGTTCGACCATCGGGGCCCTGCTACGCCTGAGGCAGACGGCCGCGGAGGTTGTCGCCGGCAAAGGAGTGCTGTTGGCGGTGTCGTTGGACATCGCCAACGCCTTCAATAGTCTGCCATTCAGCTGCATTAGGGAGGCGCTCCGGTTCCATGGAGTGCCCCTGTACCTCAGGCGGCTGGTGGCAGACTATTTGGAGGGGCGCAGTGTTCTCTACGCGAGCCCAGCAGGGGACATTGTGCGGACGCCCATGTCGTGCGGTGTTCCGCAGGGGTCGGTTCTGGGGCCGACTCTGTGGGACATCGGGTACGACTGGGCGTTGAGAGGGAGTCTCCCCCCCGGGCTGAGCGTTATTTGCTATGCTGACGACACGCTCGTCACAGCCCGGGACAGGACATTCGAAGAGGCGGCGAGCCTGGCCACTCTCGGCACCGAGGAGATGGTCAGGCGAATCGAGGCGCTGGGGCTCAGGGTGGCCCTAAACAAGACGGAGGCCCTGCTATTCCATGGGCCCCGTGTGAGGCTGCCCATCGGCGCCTTGTTAGTCGTCAACTCCATCCACATCAGTATCCAGGCCCATATGAGGTACTTGGGTCTGGTGCTCGACGGGCGATGGTGGTTCCGGGAGCATTTTCGCCAAATTGCTCCCCGGCTGGTCGGCGCGGCGTCCGCCCTTTCTCGGCTCATGCCGAATGTGGGCGGACCCAGTTTCGAGGGCCGACGGCTGTATGCGGGGGTGATCCGCTCAATGGCCATGTACGGCGCACCCGTGTGGGCGAGGGCTCTGAACGCCCAGCTCAGGGCGGTGCTGTGGAGGCCACAGCGAGCCATGGCGGTCAGAGCCATTTGCGGGTACCGCACGGTGTCGACAGAGGCGGCGTGCCTATTGGCTGGGACACCCCCGTGGGACCTAGAGGCGGAGATGCTCTCCGACCTCTACCGGCGGGTTGCCTCAATGCGCGAAGAGGGTGGCTCCCCATCGTTTAACGAGATAGCCACCTGGCGCGAGGACGCCCGCCGAGAAGTCATCGCCCGTTGGGCTACGCGGCTGGAGAGGCCTAGACACGGTGTCACTACCGTCGAGGCCCTCCGGCCCGTACTGATGGAATGGATGGAGCGGCGGCACGGGGTCCTCACCTTCCGACTGGTGCAGGTGTTAACGGGGCATGGGTGTTTCGGGAAATACCTGCACACGGTCGTGTACAGGGAATGGACTCCGGGCTGCCATCATTGCAGTAGTGACGAGGACACGGCGCAACATACGCTCGAGGAATGCTCGGGCTGGGACGGGCAGCGCCGCGACCTCGTCGCTATTATCGGTGCCGACCTGACGCTGCCGGCTGTCGCAAGGGCGATGGTCGACAGCGTCAGGAATTGGGACGCGGTCGCCGCCTTCTGCGAGGCTGTCATCTCGCAGAAGGAGGCGGCGGAACGGGCCCGGGAGGATTCCCGTGACCCGGGCCGCCGCCCGCGGCCGGGGCGGCGCAGGCGCGAATACCTGCGCCTGATGCCGCCCTAACCGAGGCTTCGGGTGATCGGACCGGGGAATTGTCCGGTCACCCGACGCGAGGCCACCGCGTGAGGACGACGCCTCGACGGCGAAATCTATCGGGGCGTCGACAGGAGAAGGAGAGGAGCCCGAGAGGGCATACCGCCGAGCGGGCCACCGAAGACAAAGATCGGGTACCGGTGGCCCGCTCGCACGGCGAAGTAGAGGTGCTTGCAGGGTGGGTCAATGGGGTTGCGCGCCGCCTCTTCTGTCACCCCGGACCAATTTGGCGGGGTGCGACGTCCATGGCCCACCACAAAAAAAAAAAAAAAAAAAAAAAGGATTACATAAATACAAAATAATTGCATTACATTATAGAGAGATAGGGGGGTACATTTATTTGTTATATGTAACTCAAGTTGTCATAATAATCTTTATAACCGACCACACATAACTTTTTACAGAATAGACCAATTTTAATAATTCTTCTTTAATGGATGGGATATAATACTCCGAAGTTGGTCCCGTAAAAATTTAAAAAAGTAATCTAAAATTTATGGTAGAAAAATAGAAGAGGAATGTGTATTTACTCATTGATTTGACTGATTTATGTATAAACCTCTCATACCTTGCTCTTCATGCCGCCCAAGCCAAGGCAGCAGGTGATCGAACCGGGGATTAGTCTGGTCGTCCCGAAGCGAGGCTACTGCGTGAGGACGACACCTTGACATCGAGACCCATTCGGGTCGAGATGACGGGGCATGGACTCGGGGCCACCGAAGAAAAAGAACGCGTTCCAGTGACCCACCCGAACGGCGTAGAGTGTAGGGCGGGTCTACGGGATCGTGCACCGCTTCTCTGTCCCCCCAGACAGATTAGCAAGGCGTGCCGTACTGTAGTGCACCGCCAAAAAAAAAGCACCTCTCATACCTTGTAGTTGGTTTCATATTAATAAATTTGTAATGAAACATAGAACCTCCTCCTTTTTGAAGTCGGTAAAAAAAACAATCCTAAGTCCGTCGAAATATAGGCGATAATATTCACTTATTGATTTTAATACTGAGTTGTGTGTGTAGCTTACCGTCACTTGATTTTTTTTTTGTCAAATATGACCATGCCTTAATAATAAAATTCACTAAAACTCTTTAAAATATGTTTGTTTATATGTGATAACTATTTAAAATTGTACTAGGACTACATAATCATCAAAGAGTTTGAAATGAATATACAACGAAGATAGTTTGGTATATGAATAGAAACAATAATTTATTAACTTAAATATTCATTATATTTTGTTATACTAAAATGAAACTGCGACTACCGTAAGCGCTGAAAATTATAAAGTGTTCCGCCCCATTAATAAAACATAAAAAGGTTAACATTAAATTTTATTGTGTTACGGTAAATGTGAAGGAGTGAAGCTGCCTTGATTCAATTTACTTTATAATTTGCCTCTCGGAAATCCTTCGGGTAATAAATAATTTTATTTTTGACTTGTGCGTATTATTCAAATTTCTATTTTTTAAATTATTTTATCGGCCCGACCCGGCTTCGCACGGGTGAAAATTTATTTATTAAACATTTTGGCATAAACGTACAGTAAATGCAGGATATACCTAAATAATAATGTATTTAGCAATAGTGTATCGCTGGCTTCCCTTGGGTTGATGTTTGAAAACAAAATGAGTAAACAGAATAAATGACATCAACTGGTAATTTTTAAAAACATTTCACTGAGGTTTAGAGTATAGGTATACTAATAATAATTAGATACATTATATACCTACTATTACTGTATAAGTACTGATTATCACATATTTCATAGAATAAAAAATATAGCACCCCGACTTATGTGCTAAGTTTTTTTTTACATTTATTTTTCCTTTTTGATTTATATTTTTTATTTATTTTAATGTAGTTTTTTTTATTTGTGTATCATTTCTTTATTCAAGTACATCTTTTATTTTAAAGACTTTTAAATTTTATTAGATTTTTACCTTAATGCTTTACACTATGTTAGCAGTGATATTTGTAGATGGCAATAAAACATATTGATTTTCAGGCGACCCTACTCGAGAAAGTGCAACATATAGTTGGCCATGAGAAAAGCATTCTTTTCTTAGATCGATGCCAACCATAGAAAAAGTTTGTCCCTGGGATTTATTTATTGTAAGGGCAAACGATATCTTTACAGGAAACTGTAATCTTTTAAAAGATACAGGACAATCCATCGGTATCATCGGGATCCGCGGAAAGTGAGCAAGCTGTCCGGCCGCGGGGCCGGTGATGATAGTAGCTACAATCACATTGTCTCGCAATTACATAACCGAAAGTCTTGTTCCATTACACATATTGGGAAGGCTTAAATTTCTCAGAGCGAGCCGCGCGGCTACCTATTTCATAGATGTGCCCCTCTCCTGCACTCCGCCGCCGCCGCACCGGCGCGTCACGGCGGTGAATTAATTTTATTTCAATTTTATTAAACTCGTAATATCTTTCGAATGGAGTGTCCGATTTTAATAAAATAAAAAGTTATTTACAGGTATTTAAACAGCCTTGCTTGAGAAATCATTTATTTAGATAAGGGTTAAGGCAAAGGTATAAATAACTTGGTCTGATTATGGTCGAAATTTCTATTAAATTTTAAAATGTTAAAAAGTAGTTAGAGTGACATAACTACAATAGTTAGACACATGCTGTCGCGACATTTTTTGTAGATATTGATATGTTCTTTAATATTGTGGAACATTTTTGGTTTTATTATCAATAGTTTTCGCAGCACATGCGATGAAAGATATTTTATGGGCGTTTTTTTACACCTTGGGTAACATTATTGTAATTTTAGTAGGGATCCTTATATTTTTCTTACAATTAAAATAGCCTATAATAATCAGTGATAATGTTGCATTCAAATGGTGAAAGAATTATTGAAATCGGTCCAGTACTTTTTGAGCCAATTCATTACAAACATACATACAAACCTTTTCTCTTTATAATATTAGTATAGATAATCATTTCAGATAATTTACATCCTACTGCTGAGCTAAAGCCTCTACAATAGGCAAGAAATTCACCTAGTACACCATATTGCTTAGACGGTTTGGTATACTCACCACAAAATACATACATACATATCATCGCGCCATTTAGTAGGCAGAGAGAACAGAGTGCCAGAGAACTCTATCCTTGCATACTTCACTCGCTTCCTCAACATTCATACTTCTCTTCATACACGCTCGCCGATTTCGGAGACTCTTGACTCCACCTTCCTTCAGTACGTGACCAATCTGGTCTAGGTAGGTGAGTGAGTGAGAAAGAGGTTTCACAAAATAAATGAAATAAATAAAAAAATAAAAATATAGGATTTTATTTCGAGTTTTCCTTTCCTTTTATGTGCATATTGTAAACCCTTAATCAAATCATATATTATGAATAAGCTCCATAAGGGCACTTACATATTGTCGATTATACTTTTCGTTTTACATCTCTTTAGTGCTAATTAGTCAATTTGTTTTCCTATCTCCCGCTTTGCCTAGGAGTGAAGTGGAATCGTTCTTTCTAACTAACATTAAAACAACAAAGAGGAGGACCTCTTTAACCTTTTCTAATTAAATTTGTTGCGGGTCCCAAGACATTAATCATATACCTGACGACTGCCTGAGGGTAAAACCTCGGTGTCATTTATGGAATCCATTGATGGATTTTGGCTTAGAGGAGTTACAATGGAGGGAATGTGTGGTGGGATTAGTCCTATAAAAATATTTTTTGTTAGATATTGTCCACGCGGAGTTTTTTTTTATTGCTGATAGTGGCAAACGAGCAAGCAGCACACCTGACGGTAATTGATACTGCTGCCATGTAATAATAATAATAATAATAAATAATATAAAACCTCCGGGCCAGTCGTTACCTCACCATGAGGCTAACGCAAAACTCGGAGGAACATTATATGGCTCCTTAAGTTCTTTTGATATATAAAAAAAAAAAAAATGTATCACAAGATTTACAGGAAAGCCAATAAACCGCAGGGCAGCTTGTGGCGAGCTGAATGTGAGTGGCGACACTGCGGTCCTGAATACTCCAGAGAGTCGATCAGGGACTTGTGTCCAGCTGGCCTTCATTGGCTGGCTAGAGTGGAAACCGAAGAGTGCCCGAAGGACTCTCAGATCTGGCTTGCCTTAAACAGCTGGTCAGAGAGGGGTCGCCAGAGCTATATGCTCGGGGGTGGAAGTGTCATTTTCAAGGGCATAATTACGGGGAAACCAAGGGTCTGTTTATCGCAGACTCAATGGTGAAACCGGCGCCGCACCGCTCGACACCCCTAGCCACTTACACCAATGTTGCCCTCTGTTGCCCGTATGACTAGTGTGTCTGTGGCGACTATTTAGGGGGCCCATTCAGTGAGTTAGCGAGTCACCGTATGCCACCGTTCATCTCTTAACATGGGTTTGAAGGCAGACGACAGTTTATAATTTCATAGATATAAGATGAACCAGTCCACTAAGCACCCACTCCCATATTCATATATTAGATACCATCATCACACAATAGTTTTACACTTAGTGCTGGCATTCCACGTATGTTATGTGCAGACGTGGAATGTCATCGGTAGGTGTCCCATCCCAATATTTAGATTAAATTTCTCTAAAGGCCTCTGCGTGTTGGATCCATATCCCCATGTAAGCCTACCAAAGGACCGGGTATCTTCCCTACGGAAGATCCCGTGAATAAATGGAGATACAATAATAATAATAATAATAAAAACCTCCGGGCCAGTCGTTACTTCACCATGAGGCTAACGCAAAACTCGGAGGAACATTATTTGGCTCCCTAAGTTCTTTTGATATAAAAAAAAATGTATCACAAGATTTACAGGAAAGCCAATAAACCGCAGTGCAGCTTGTGGCGAGCTGAATGTGAGTGGCGACACTGCGGTCCTGAATACTCCAGAGAGTCGATCAGGGACTCGTCTCCAGCTGGCCTTCATTGGCTGGCTAGAGTGGAAACCGAAGAGTGCCCGAAGGACTCTCAGATCTGGCTTGCCTTAAACAGCTGGTCAGAGAGGGGTCGCCAGAGCTATATGCTCGGGGGTGGAAGTGTCATTTTCAAGGGCATAACTACGGGGAAACCATGGCTCTGTTTATCACAGACTCAATGGTGAAACCGGCGCCGCACCGCTCGACACCCCTAGCCACTTGCACCAATGTTGCCCCCTGTTGCCCGTATGGCTTATGTGCCTGTGGCGACTGTTTAGGGGGCCCATTCAGTGAGTTGGCGAGTCACCGTCTGCCACCGTTCATCTCTCAATATGGGTTTGAAGGCAGACGACAGTTAAAAATTCATAGATTTAAGATGAACCAGTCCACTAAGCACCCACTTCCATAATCAGATATTAGCTACCATAATCACACAATAGTTTTACACTTACCGCTGGCAGTCCACGTATGTTATGTGCAGACGTGGAATTTCATCGGTAGATGTCCCATCCCAATATTTAGATTAAATTTCTCCAAAGGCCTCTGCGTGTTGGATCCATATCCCCATGTAAGCCTCCCAAAGGACCGGGCATCTTCCCTATGGAAGATCCCGTGAAAAAAGGAGATACATAATAATAATAATAATAATTTGAGATACAATAATAATTTTATTCGCTGGAATGCAGGTATTTACAATTAGGTGACAAACATTAAGGTAAGAGCCTTATACATTCTACCGTTTAGGCATGCAAATATTTTGTTATGATAACATAGTACCACTCATAGCTTACATGATAGACAAATAGTTAGCTCAAACTCTGAGTAGGTATGTAAGTTAAATAATTAACAATAAAATAAAAATAAGGCGGCCTCCGTAGAACATTTAAAATAATATAAGAGGATTACTAATTATAAATTAACTTCATTTAGAAATTCTGAGACTGAATAATAAATAGCATTTAGTTATAAGTAAATCAGTTAACTGTACTTTAAAATTTCTTACAGTTTGATCTTTCATAGCTTTAGAAATTTTATTAAAGATAGTAGGAGCCATGATAATAACATTTTTCTTGAATAATGCAGTTTTAGAACCACCAGTATGAAGCAAATTTTGGTATTTAGATCTCATAGTTACATTTCTGAAACGTGTCTCATGTAGTGTTGGAAACAGCTGAGGATTTGTTTTTACAAATAATGCAATTTCTAAAATATACAGACAAGGAAGCGTTAACAATTTATGTTTTTTGAAGATTGGTATACAGCTTTCTGTGACTTTCAGATTAAAAATTGCTCTTATGCATCGCTTTTGGGCCCTGAAAATGCTCTCTTTTTCGCTACAGTTGCCCCAAAATACAATACCAAATCTTAAAACAGAAGCGACAAGACCATGATAAGCAACTAGTACCGTTTTAGTGTTGACTTTTTTAGACAAGTTAAAGAGGGCATATGCCGATGCACTTAGTTTTTTGCAAATATCATCAGCTTGGGCTTTCCATGTTAATTGAGAGTCAATTAGTATACCTAAAAATTTAGAAACACATACTCTACCTATTTTCTGGTTGTCAATACAAATATTTAGATCCTGAGCAGTAAGTCTTTGATAAAAGTGCATTATTTTAGTTTTCTCTATATTTATAAGAAGATTATTATTATTCATCCAATTTATTATCGTTTTAATTGAGGTACTAATGTCATTTCGATAGTTAATTTTGTCACTACATTTGATAACAGCTGTAGAATCATCAGCAAATAATATCATTGGGTGTTGCATTTGGAGAGGGAGGTCATTAATATAAAGTAAGAATAGCAGTGGCCCTAGCACACTACCTTGAGGAACGCCGTAATTAATTTTCCTAAGGGTGGATACGTATTTGACTTCACAATTGGACATAGCACATATACGAGAAATTTCTGTAAGTTGGTTCCGATTAGTAAGATATGATTGGACTAGGTTTAAAACGTTACCTCGAATACCATAAGTACTTAATTTCTTTAGAAGTGTCTCGTGATCAACATAGTCGAACGCCCTCGACATATCTGTAAATACAGCGCATATAGGTATTTTGTTATCCATATTTGGCATTATAAGTTTTAATAAGTTAAAAATTGCCATGTTAATATTTTTATTTTTCCGGAATCCAAATTGTTCATCGCAAAGTATGTTAAATTTCGTTATAAAAGTATAAATAGAATCGTAAATGACTTTTTCTAGTATTTTTGAAAAGACGGAAATTAAAGAAATTGGTCTATAATTTACCATTTCTTCTTTATTATTTTTTTTATGTATTGGTTTCACTATCACGGTTTTAAAACTTTCAGGAAATATTCCTGTTGATATGCTAATATTTATGATGTGACATATGGGTCCGGCTATATTTGTAGAAACGAATTTTATAACTACAGTTGACACGCCATCATATCCAAAGCTCTTTTTATTTTTTAAGGATCTAATTATCCGATTCACGTCTTGGGGTACAACAGGAGCCATAAATATTGAATAAGGATTATAATCTATTGATTTTATGTAAAGCGATGATAAGTTCTTTTGTATTTTTCTAGATTGTTCAATGAAGAAAGTATTGAATAATTCTGCGATTTCTTTAGGATTACTTATTGATAAACCGTTTTTTGTTATGTGAGAAATTGGTTCTAGTGATTTTTTGCATTTGTTTATTATTTGCCAGGATGTTTTGGATTTATTTTTAGAATTTTTAATTAAATGGTCATTTTGAATTTTTTGGGTGAGATTAATAATTTTTTTAAATTTACGAGAATAGTTTAAAAATACGCGTTTATTTTCATCTGTTGGTTTGAAACGTTTTTGCCATAGTAAATAACGTTGTCTTTTACTGCAAGTACGGATGCCCCGCGAAACCCATTTAATTGGTTTATCAGAGCGCACTGTAATTGTCTTAAACGTAAAGCATAAATTAAAAATTAGAAGAAATAGCTCAATAAAGTTATGGTATGCGCAATTTGGATCTACAGCGCTGTAAACGTCTGCAAATGTTAAATTTTGAAGATGATTTCTAAACTTAATCAGATTTTCTATACATAAATCTCTTACTTTCTTACGCCAAGATTTTACTAAACAAGATTGTTTTACCTTAATCTTTAGTATTTGTGCACTATGGTCAGAGAGAGCTAAGTCAATCACCTCATATTTACAATTTTGACCAAGATTGTGGGCAAAGTTATCCAAACAACTGTTACTAATCAACCTTGTCGGTTGGTCAATAACCAGTTTTAGGTTGTAGTTTAAAAGAAGGCATTCAAAATCCATAACAATGTTATTTCTTTTTAAAATGTCTATATTAAAGTCACCGCATAATACTACTTTAGTCCTATTGTTAGCACATACCTTTCTTAATATTGTATCTAAATTATTATAAAATATATTTAAATCACATATTTTTGGTGGTCTATACAAACACAAGACTATAATGTTTAATGTAGTTAATTTTATAGCGCAACACTCAATTACGCTCGTTTGGGAAAACTTCATGATATCTGTTAATTCTTTGTAATCTATACCTCGTCTAACTAAGATACAAGCTCCGCCACGTTTAATATTTTTTCTTGAATAATATGCTGCTTGCCTATAGTTAGGTATTTGTAATAATTTTTCATGTCCAGACATCATAAAATGTTCCGTAATGCACAGTATGTCAACATGAGCGTGTCTACCAATCAATTCCTGTATATGCACTGTTAATATATCAGACTTATTTAAAAGACCTACTATGTTTTGATGAAGTAAAATTAAATAATGATCAGGAAAGAAAAAAACTCTTCTTAGAAGAGCTTACGCCAACTTTATGAGATTCCTCTGCAGGGAACGCGTTTTGCTCTAATGTATAGTTAGTGTGTAATAAGACATTCAAAAAAATATTCTTCATTCCGTAGTTATTGAGTCGCCCACTATATTTCATGAACATATCAACATCATAGGACAAATCTAAATTAGAATCTAATAATACTGCATAGCTATGTGTTAGTAAATCACGATACAACAAATTATTAAATGTTTCCACTCTCGAATTAAACATATCAGAACAGTTGTTGAACTTGAAAGTAGGTAGACAGAGAATAATATTCGTATGTTGGATCTTAAGCAGAGATTTCCTTATTTCTGTAATTATATCAAAATAATTCCTAGTTTCCTTAAAATCTTCCTCTCCAATCAATATTACACAGTTATCAGCTTTAGTAAAATTTTCGAGTTTTTTGTTAAGGTTAAAAATTAGTTTTAGTATACCACAGTTTGGAGTAATATAATGACATAACTCACTATTCTTAAATATATCTTCAGCTATGTTTAAAATTTTATTAGTTTTATTGCTACTAATAATGCATAATGTACCTTGGCAATACCAAAGGCTCACCAAAGCCGCTGCCTAACATGAAGAATGTTTAAAAAAGACATGTCATAACGCTCGAGCAATACAGCAGCCGTCATCCGTGTGGTAACTGAGTAAGAATACAATTCACCAACCCCTATCTTACCCGTGGGTGATTGTAAGAGACGGCTAAGAGATATAAAACGCATATAACATCTATGCGAGAGAAGGAAAAATCGAAACAAACCTTATACGAACACGTCTGACCAGCGTGGTATAGTAGGTCAATTTCCCTCCCATTATAGAAGAGGCTCTAGCCCAACAGTGGGACATATGTGAGCTGTGATGATGATGATGATGATGATGATGACGATGAATACAGCAGCTGGTAATTCATTCTACCCTTCACTAAGGTAATAATCCTTGTTTTGGGGGGAACTTTACAAACATGTAATTAACGCAGACAAATTACACCCAGACTTCAGAACAACAGCTTGTGGAACGCGCATAGTATTGTCCCGTTTAAGAATCGAACCCATGGCACTGGCACGGAAGGTCGGTTTCTCAACCACTACGCCACCTGTGCAGTCAGTTTATTATTATTATTGTTTCCAATAGGTCAAAGTATAACAATAATATTGTTATATAAAATTGATTCTGTCGTCTAGCTGTTTACGTAAAACCAATTAATTGATACGGCCGCCGCCATTTTGGATTTAATTGAATAATATAACGTTATTTATGATGGTAATAAAATGTTAATAGAAATGTTATCACGATTTAAATGTCTTGTCTTTTTTTTTTTTAATATCCTTTCGTTTGTTAATATGTTTTTAAACGAAATTTATTTACGCGATACTTGGTTTAGTTTTAGGTATTGTATTCCATTCATACATACTGACACAAATATCCATGGAGACTTATGAAGATGGAAGATTTATGGATTCCTGGCGTGGTATCGCCATAAAAATGCTTATTTTAGTCTTTTGTTTGGGTACCTTTTTTTGTTGAAGATTTTGGTCTAGAGATATACTCCAGGTATGCAACTATGAGTATTTATCGAGGTAAGGAAGGTGGTTAAAAAATGTAAAAAAATGATGTTGTGGTTTAGGTACTATCGTTAAGGTACCTGAGGGAAGTGGTACTTTGAGGTTAACGCATGATCAATCAGTATGTATCAACCAGTATGTATGTACCAACAGTGAGATATATATGGGCTGTGATGATGATGAGAGGAAAACCATTTAATTCATTAATCACTTTTGAATAGCATAGATTGTGTTTATTATATATCTATTTATATAAAATGATGAAAGAAAAAAAAGAGCGTCATCGTTGATATGTCTGTCTTTCTCAATTTCGCGAGAAAAAAGCTTAAGTGAATGATTTATCCACCTACCTATGCACATTCGAGAAATCAAATATATTTAACTACACGAGATAGTGTCTTAAGCACATTTTCTGAACTTTTCAGCATACAAATGGATTGCGAAATTCCAAAGACTCACCTAAGAAGCGTTTCCTTATGTTTACGGGAGTTTTTTTATTGCTAATGGTGACAAACGAGCAAGCAACACACCCGATGGTAAGTATTAGTGCCGCCCGTTGACCTTTGCAATGCTAGGCCTCTGCCAACCAATACAAACCCTAAACCTATCCAATTGGGCTTCCGAATGCCTTGCTCACCAAACGAAGCGCAATAGTAAGAGGTATTGCGAAGCAGCGAGTATTGCATATTTGAAATATAAGTACTTTTATAATTTCAACAAGCCATCGTTATTGTTGGACGTGATACACCTTAGTTCTTCCATGATCATGAACGCTGTAAACTGTTCTAAATGTCAGCAAATTAAAAATCAAATACAAACGCGATATAATCCGTAAAAATAGTTTTATTTCGCCTAAGAAGGTTCCTTTCAAATACTATTATTACAATAATGTTTATTAATACATGAAAAAGCTCACTATTTACACGACCTAAATAGGCAACGGATAGCCTACAATTCTCTATTAGGGCTACGGAACTCCCATTATGTGAATTTATGGTCCAAACGTGAATCCGTAATGGTATAATAATTTAATCCTCACTGGCGCACTAATATTAAACAACTTGAATTTGTATCGTACATACTACATGACTACTTGTGTGGCAACGAGATAAGAAGTGGAGTGTGTCCGCTTTCAGCATGAGAGGAAAGCACTCGAACTGAGGTATAATTTTAATCGGCTGGATGTCAGTTGGCATAGCGATATACTGGCTGAGCCTAGCTCTGACGCTGCAAAACAACTTTTTAAGTAGATGAGTCAACTATAGATAACAGACCCAATTTTCTCTTTTATAGTAGCTTCGACCTGTAAATATTGTATTTTTATGTTACCTTTGTATATACAATTTTTTAAATAAAAGTCCCCAAATAAATGAGATTAAAATAAAAAAAAAACGAGTTAAGAATATAATAGGCACCAACCCTTATTGGAGGGAGTCGCAAAAAAACGATTAAGGATTCGCCAGCAGAGTGCGCAGCAGTTTTCTTTTGATAAATGTACATCATTCTTATTGCCAAACCTGTCTGCCAATCGTGGCGATTACCGCACTATCACCTTAATTGTGGGAGAGGCCAATTAATAGTGGATGGCCCAATGGCTATAGGATACTTAATATATTGGAAAAGCCTGAGAATACTTATTTTCCTTATAGTTTTCTTCAATCCTTACGATTACTTATTATTTGGGCATTTTGTTGGAAACGAAAACGTATATAAGACACTGTTATATCATATTCACTACACATCAGTACTTTCTATGCATCAAATTACATAAAATGCCATCAAAATTACTTAATATAACACGTTAAAACACTAAGATATTGAATATAATACAAGAGCCCCATACACACTTCTTCTTTCCTACATGACACTTACTTGCCCGCTAAAACTCCCACATATATCTACAATTATCGAGGAAAGCAATAGACTATGTTAACATTACACTAAGACCAATAGGAGCGGAGTATTAATGAAAAATGTTGCAAAAATAGGGTAAATTTATTCATTTTGAACGCTTTTGTTGCGTGCCCTACGCATTATAGGTGCTTACTCAGTCTCTTTAACCCCTTTCTCTTTTATATGACGCAGATTAATTTGCGCGGGTCACCTAGTAACCAATATAAAGAATATCCAGGCTTCATTTTTTCATGATATTCCGTTTAGCAAGATTGTTATTTAGGATAAATGAATCACAAAAATAATATTACAGCAATACTAGCAATTGTTCTCGTTTGCTATTATTTGATATGAAGTATAATAATGAAGAACTGGTATTGGTCTTACATATCCTAAATAGAATTTTATTATTAGGCATTTCGTCTTCTAATAAATAAATAAATTACTTTAAACAAAATAATCGCTTTTTAAAAATATCAAATACGTTTAAACGAATGTTTTTTCTTGACATATGTATAATAATATTATTCTATAAGTGCAATGTGAGAAAAATACAATCATTTTTAGGTTTGAAAAGTGCTTGATTTTCATATGTCGAGAGTAGAGCAAGACCTCAACGCTTCGCTTATGAGGCGTGCAATAGCGAGAATTTGTGGATAACTCTTATTTTCAGGATTAAATCAATTAATGTAAAGAATATCTTTCATAGTTGTAGGGCCACTATATCGACAGTTTTCTTCACGTTCTTTTCAGCTGCGGGCCAGTCTGTCCGGGGTAGCACCACTCTCTCATGAAAACGATGTCTAGGCAGTGGTAATATGCTGTTGCACTTCGTTTGATAAGCGATAGAGCCGGCAGCCTAATTGTCTGCGTGGGTTTAGAGTTTTCGTTGTTAGGCAGCGGCAGAGCTGTACGCTTAGTATTGGAAAATTAGTTGTGCTGCTTGCTCGTTTGCCACCCACCATAAGCAATAATAGTTTTTTTTTTACATAACTGCTCCAGTTATTTTTTCTCTACTTTTATATTTTATTAGCTTCGTGGTGAATTGTATTCTTACTACTTCTTCAGACATGACAGTTATTCAATTAGGGGCAAATAAATAATAACGTTTCTAACCCCTATCAGTTTTAGATGACCTCACGTTTGCAGTGTACAGGTAAATGTACTAGGAGTGCATAAGATGTAAGGCATTATTTAAAAAATGTACTTACTTTATTTACAGCATCAATGTAGGCGCCTTTTTGTAGTAGTAGCTCCACTAACACCGTGTGTCCTGCTCTAGATGCTAAAGCGAGTGGTGCATCACCTGCTGCATCAGTATTCTGTATTTTAGCTCCAAGTGTCACAGCGTACTCAGCGACATCTAATGAGCCGCGAGCACACGCGCATTGAAGGATGTCGTTGTGTTTCTATTAACAAACATTTCATGTACTATAGTTTATGTAATCCTAGTCATTTGATCTTGTCAGGTTTATATTTTTTTATAATAAATCAGTCCAAATGGAAATTTTAAGGTCTCCGTGGCAGTGATTTAACTTGCTTTTCAATTATTGGTTCATCATAATATACCCGACGTCAACCAAAAATATCATTAAAAGGTTATCGCAAGTTAAATTGTGTCGTGAGGGAGATGCCTCGGCAATAGGCCGGGGCGTCGACGGCGACTGGTATCCGAAAGAGTGCGCCACGGAGGTCAAGGGGCCGGTACCAGTGGCCGGCCCAATGGCGGTATGGCGATGGGGAGGGAATACGGTGGGTTATGGGGCCACGCCCGCTCTTCCGTTGCCCCGGACGGAATGGACAACGCGTGTCCAGACCATGGCCTGCCAAAATAAAAAAATATATTGTGTTTTTAAATATAATTCTAACATTATACAGATCCTACATAATTATCTTAATAATTAACCTCTAAAAGCAAATTTATATGTTCTCACAATATTATGTAAATATTACACGTGTATATTACGACGTTAGATTAATTTGATAATTATAATGTTGTTGTAAAGCAATTAGAAACTTAGTTTGTTCTTAATTACGACGCTTTTTAATACGATTAATTGAATTTATTTCTAATTAACTCTTTATTGTTTCTTATTTTTATTAGTCGACTCCGCAGATTCGCTTACCAGGTTTTGTTATTAATGAAAAATAATATCCGTACATAATATTTCAATAACATACATACATATATACATATCATCGCGCCATATCCCTTGCAGTGTAGGCAGAAAGAACAGAGTGCCAGAGAACTCTATCCTTGCATACTTCACTCGCTTCCTCAATATTCATAATTCTCTTCATACACGCTCGCCGGATTCGGAGACTCTTGACTCCACCTTCCTTCAGTAAGTGACCAATCTGGTCTATGTAGGTGAGTCTCGGTCTCCCCCGGTACCTACATCCTTCCAGTTTCGCATTGTATATCTTCTTAACCAGACCGTTTTTTTATGGATTTCAATAACAATTTGATATAAACATGTTATTATGACAGTTGTTGTGACAACAATGCTTAATTGGAAATGTATTAACTCTCTCATTGGTACAATCTCATTTGATTATATTTATGGTCACATTTTCGCTCCTATTTTTTTGTGCTGCGTTTCATTTTATAGCACCTTCCTTTTAATTAAAATATTGAGGCTAGAAAGAATAAACGTAGTAACCCATAAAATTAAAAATGTATACTAGACTAGGTAAACTCTTTTGTTTTTTTAATTAAAAAATTATCACTTTCGTATTTTTGAAACAATTTCTTTTTGAAGTGAAACTTCTAATGCGACTTTCAACAAGGTTGCGTTAAACGTTTAACACAATGTCACTCGAACGCATGCGTGAAGTATCGTAGTAGCCAGCGCGAGCGTTAACAACGAGTAGCGTCCAATATTCCAACGCAAAAAGGGAGAGAGAACGAAAGATACCGAAAGGTAGAAAAGTAGGAGAGAGAAAGAGAGTGAGTCGGTAGATCCCAAAGCACATGCGCGTGGTATTCTTGCTATGCAGCGAAGTAAACAATGTGAGCGAAATACGTACTTGTTCTATTTTAATTGATAATATTCATTATTTTCATATGTTTAAGTTTTCACTTCTGTCGGCAGTCCTCATGACTGCTTTGGGTTTTTTTTTTTTTTTTTTTTTTCACATATTTTTTTATTTAGTGAGTTCCGTTTATGCTTTTTAGCAGTATATACATATATAATTAATTTGGAGTTCTAGAATGGTAAGAGCATAACATATTTATTCCATTTAATAAATAGTGTTTGACACATCTACAATATTCTTCAAAAGCAACGTCATAGGTCGCAGTTTACACAACGATATGGGGGTTAACACAAAGGTCTCGGCACGTTACCTCTAATATCTTTAAACAAATATTAAACGATCCATTCCTGATCCATCTATCCATAATTCTACATATTTTAAATCTCGGCGAAGGCACTAGCAATTCCCATGCAGTATAAACGTGCATTAGGTTTCGGGAGCGATAAATCGATCTCGCTAGTTCAACTTTGTGAAATAATTAGTATATATTTTTCTTGATGAATAAGATTATTTTGTTAAAGATTTTATAATTAAATTAAAGATCACGTAAGGTGGGCATAATCATACAAATGTCACGGGCTTTCCGACTCTACGGGGGCTCCGGTGCGAGAGGCTGTCAGCTCAAAGAATTTTTTCAAAAAGATCCGATCTGTAATCTTTTGAAAAAATATTTAATTAATAAATAGCTTGCTATTGGTATTAAACTAGTATTTTATTTTGTTGTCATATACTATGGTTTTAAAAATAAAATTTACTCGATATCTAACTAAAATTAACAGAATATTCCATACATACATACATAGCCTCACGCCTGTTTCCCAGAGGGTTAAGCAGAGACTACGGATTGCCACAAACCACGATCCTGACATACCTCCATCGCTTCATTCACGCTCATCATCATCATTCATAACAGAATATTAATAAGAAAAATACTGTGTGATGATTTTTTCTGTTAGGTCTTCGTATAATGAATTTAATCCGTGTGGTAACGGAGTAAGAATACTATTCACCACCCCATATCTTATCCGTGGGTGATCGTACGAGACGACTAAGGGATATAAAACGCATATAACATCTATGCAAGAGAAGGAAAACTCGAAACAAAACCCTATACCAACACGTCTGACCAGCGCGGTATAGTAGGTTAATTTTCCTCCCATTACGGAGGAGGCCCGAGCCCAACAGTAGGACATTTATGGGCTATGATGATGATGATGATAATGAATTTTCCACGGGCTTTAGATAGTAAATGTGATTATGCCGTTAAATGCACAGTATGAATAATTTGTTAATAATACCTTGTTAGTAGCAGCGAGACAAGCACCAGCTTGTACTAATGTTTTAACAGCTTCAAGATGACCGTGCCATGCTGCCATCAATAACGGCCGCATTCCAAACTAGAAAATATAAACTTGAATTACTCCTAACTTCTTATTATCTCCTAGTAACTAAAATTATAAAAGAAGTTGACTGAAAAGACTTTAGAAGTAAATTAACTTGATGGTATCTACGTTCGGGAAACTTAGGAGGATCTTCTCGTCTAATATTCCGCAGTGTCTGAAAACAAAGGTTTATAACCAGTGTGTGTTACCAGCGATGACTTACGGCACTGAAACGTGGTCTCTAAATGTCGGCCTCATAACAAGGCTCAAAGTCGCTCAGCGTGCTATGGAGAGGGCTATGCTCGGTATTTCTCTACGTGATAAAATCCGAAATACGGAAATCCGTAGAAGAACGGGTGTAACCGACATAGCCCTAAGGATTAGCACGTTGAAGTGGCAATGGGCAGGCCACATCGCTCGACGAACCGACAACCGTTGGGGAAAAAAGGTTCTCGAGTGGCGACCACGAATCGGACGACGCAGCGTAGGACGACCCCCCACTCGGTGGACTGATGACCTCATCAAGGTCGCAGGAAACCGCTGGATGCAGGTGGCACAGGACCGTTATAGATGGCATTCTCGTGGGGAGGCCTATGTCCAACAGTGGACGTTTACAGGCTGATGGATGGATGGATCTACTGACTGCTGTGTTTCAGCAATATTCACTACTAGCTTCTGCCCGCAGCTTCGCCCGCGTAAATAGTTACTTTCCTGAAGTTTTTCATCTCTTATTTTTATTTACCGCTTAAGGGTAATTTTTTTACGAAATTTTAATGTCATATTTATTTATATCTAATCAATAGCCTAAAAATAAGTTTCAAGCTTCTGGCTTTAAAAATGAATATAATTCCTTACAACTTTTCATCACCATTTACAGCCCTTTTTGCATTAAAAAGTAGCCTATGTCTTTTATCAGGCTCTAGACTATCTGTGCACCAAATTTCATTTCGATCGGTTCAGTAGTTTTGGCGTAAAAGAGCGACAGACAGAGTAACTTTCGCATTTATAATATTAGTAAGGATTACTCATTTATTAACGCAACTACTAATAAATACAAAGATAATTTATAAATAGTTCTTCGGCTTCAAAAGTCCTTATCTTTAATGAATGAATGAATGATAAAACCACTTTCCTCCTTTGAGATTATATCAAGCATAAAATCACAAAGAGAGCTTAGAATCAGCTAAAGAGTCAGCAGTCAGCCCGGTAAAATCAGCTATTATCAAATAAATTATTTTAATTTACCTTATCGGCCGCTTCGATGTCGCATTTAGCTTCAATGAGTAAATTGATTATCTCGACATTTCCTCTGCTTGCGGCCCAATGAATCGGTGCTCTGCCATACTGTGTAAAGGAAGCAAATTTATTGAATAAAAAAGACTGATGTCAATTTTCGTCAATGTTGGAAATGATTCGATCTAGATTGTATTATTTTTATTGCTTCTGGCGGCAAACGAGCAAACAGCACACTTGATGGTAAGTGTCACTGCCGCCCATGGACATTTACATTTTTACATTACCATTGGTATTGCAAAGGTCCATGGGCGGCAGTAAAACTTACAGTCAGGTGTGTTGCTTGCTCGTTTGCCACCATAAGAAATAAAAAAAAACTACGGTCACCAATTAGCCTGTCAATCATGACTATTGTCGCATTATTACCCTCAGTATTTATCTATATCTAATATTGCCTAATGTATACATACAAGCCATATTCTGACAACTGCGTGATAAAAAATACTGTTACACATAACATATCAAAAGTTAGGCATATAAATATATGTGATGCGAGTTTCAACTAATTTATAATCTATAAAATAGGATGTTTGTATATATGACATCGCTAAACTGAGAAACTATTTGACTGATAATTATGAAAACTGGTATATATATGTATTTTTTCATGGACAAGGTTTATATTATATCCACATTGATGTAACTCACCACCAGGCGACGCTGTGATATATTGACTTGTACAAACAAACTAACGGGCTGGTTTTTCTAATACTATATACTTATGTTTCGATAGCGAATTAATATTATAAATGTAAATAGTTTGTTTCTTTGTTGCGATTTCACGCCTAAACCACTAAGATTCGATCCGAAAAGATCCAATCTTAAAAGTTATTTCACTAATGGAAAGCTACATTATACATTGCATCGTAGGACGACCTCCCCCTAAGTGGACTGATGACATTACCAAGATTGCAGGAAACCGTTGGATGCAGGTGGTACAGGACCGTTGCTAATGGCATTCTATCCTATATCCAACAGTAGACGTTTACGGGCTGATGGATGGATGGATGGATGGAAGCTACATTATCAATGAGTAACATACGCTATTTTTTTATATCCGTGTTCCTACGGAAACGGACATAGGTGAGTGAAACCGTGGCAAATTGCTAGTATGTATATATTTATCGTTATGCTGATTAGGTATGTATATAATCTCTAAAACTTGGCTCATTAATTAGTTTTATATGAGGGCCGTTTAATTACTAAGACAATTATGGTCTGTTTTTTATTTTTTGTTGCTAAAGAGGAAAAACGGTACCTTTTTTTGCTAAGCCACCAGAAACTTAATCAAAAGAGATAAATTTCCTGTTATATAATATGTATTTATTTTAAAATTGCGTACGAAATAGCATGGCGGTCCGCTATTTAATGAGTTCTGCTCTAAAATAATATATCCATTAAACTAATTACCACAGACAGAAGGCTCGTATCAATTTTTCGTTAACAATACGTATTTAAATGTACTTGTAGCAACACGTAACTACCAAATTAGTCTAAATTTTTGAAACAGTCGAAATACAGTTAGATAAAAATGCTGGAATGAATTTCTTATAGATGTAGGTATGAGTATCCCATTTGCAACTTCTTTTTTGAATTTATACTTTTTTAGGCACGTTATGAAAAAAAGATGATAGTGTAATTTGAAGATGCGCGAGCATCACTGTTATTTTTTGAATTTTTTTTTTTTTTTTTAAAAGACACCACCCTGCACTAAGGAAAATAATCCTTGTATCGCGGGGGACTTTATAAACATGCAATTAACGCAGACAAATTACACCCAGACTCGGAACAATACTTTGTGCATCGCACAAGGTAATGTCCTGCGTGGGAATCGAACCCACGGTACTGGCACGGAAGGTCGGTATCTTAACCACTACGCCATCTGTGCAATCAAGTTATTTGCATGCAATTAAAAACTGTTTTTTAATAATGCCAAAGAAGTATACCTTCTCACGCGTGTACATAAGTAGGTACACGCACCCATATCTCTTTTATTCACAAATTAATTAAAAAAGCAAACGAAACTTAGATTCTAAGAATTAAAACAGTAATTAAGATTTCATAGACCCATCATCATTCTCCTACTCTTATCCCAACCACTTGGGGTCGATACAATTTCTAATAGTTATTGGCAATAGTTTTATGACCGGCCGCGTGCCAGACATCAACCCTTCTTGGGAATGTAAATGTTGACCAAAGGGCATCAAATTGAGTCGGCCCAGGACGTTATAAGGCTCTTAGTCGTCTTTTACGACATCCACGAGCTAAGTAAGGGTTGGCTCATAAGATTTTTAAGATAAGATTTTATACCTTTGAAGGTAATATCTCTAAATTTTCTCTGTATAAACGACAGATTATGAGTATTTTTGTATTTTACCCATTCCTGCTCGTGGGTTTCGAAAAAAAACCAATTAAGGGTTACAATACACATACATACATACCATCACGCCATGTCCCTTGGAGGGTAGGCAGAGAGAACAGAGTGCCAGAGAACTCTATCCTTGCGTACTTCACTCGCTTCCTCAACATTCATAATTCTCTTCATACACGCTCGCCGGTTTCGGAGACTCTTGTCTCCACCTTCTTTCAGTACATGGCCGATCTGGTCTAGGTTAGGTCTCGGTCTCCCCCGGTACCTACTTTCTTTCACTTTCGCATTGTATATCTTCTTAACCGGACGTTCGTTCGGCATTCTTTCCATATGTCCGAACCATCGCAGCATTCCCTTTCGCGTCTTTACACCAATACTCTCTTTCATACCTACTCGCTCTCTTACGTCGTCGTTACGAATGCGATCGGTCAGCCTAACTCCACAGATTTTCCGTAGAGATCGCATTTCGACGGCATTAATTTTACTTTCATATTCTTTCCTGAATACCCAACTCTCACTTCCATACAGTAATGTTGGGACAAGCACTGCGTTATGTATTGCTACACGTGCCTTCTGGCTGAGGTGGTGGCTACCGAGAAGTTGCCCCAACGCTCCGTTCACTCTATTTCCCGCATTCACTCTTCGTTCTATATCAGTGGTGTACCTTCCATCTCGGCTCTCAAGATATACAAATTCATCCACGTGCTCCAGTACATCATTACCTATTGTTACTCTTACATCTGTTCTGGCTTCATCTCTTTCAAAGACCATTATTTTGGTTTTGCTCACATTCACACGTAGACCCCTTTTCTTAAAATCTTCTGTCATTGTGTCGACTAGGGTCTGCAGGTCAGTCGCTGACTGTGCCAGCAGTACTGCATCATCTGCATAGAGCAGAGCAGTGAACACTGAGTCCCCCATCTGGACTCCCACATTCATATCGTTCAACCTTTGGAGACATTTATCCAGATATATGATAAACAGTCTGGCTGACAGAACGTCAAACCAAGGCGACATGCCATCATCCAGCCGCACACAGGCTCTATAGCCCATGTAACTGGACTGCACAGCCTGTAGCAGTTTACCGTTAATACCATACTCCGGTACACTAGATCCATGCATCCCATTCCACTCCTGAAACCTCCTTGTGTCTCACACAGCAAACCATCGGACACCATACTCATTCTCCTTTCAATAATTTTACCGTACACTTTTGCTGCCAAAGTGGTCAAGCTTATGGCTCTGTAATTAAGGGTTACAAAATACAAATAAAATCCTTTTTAAGAGGCTTGGTTGGTATATACAAAGATTAAGAAGGATGGATGAAGTGTAGTATAACAGGTCCACTTCTCTCCTACTGTGAAAGACTCTCGAGCACTGTAGTGGACCATATATGAGCTAAGCTGATGATGAGTATGTAATCTAACAGTCATATTCCATTCTCCAGCCGACATAAAAATTATTGCAAAGTAAAAAAATAATATGCAATTTTATTATGGGAGAGAAAAATCTACTACAGTTGACTGGTCTTTTTAATATAAAAACCACGAATTTTCCGTGTGGTGACGGAGTAAAAATACTAATCCCACCACACATCCCCACCATTGTAACTCCTGTAAGCCAGGATCCACAATGGTCACTATAAATGACACCGAGGTTTGACCCTCAGGCAGTCCCGGGAAATGATTTTAATTGTCTTGGAACCCACAACAAATTTAATTAGAAAAGTTAAAGAGGAGGAGTTGGAAAAGATTGACACCACTTCCCTCCCAGGCAAAGCGGGAGACAGAAAGCAATATTGACTAGTCAGTCAATAAGTAAAGGGTTGTACAGCTACGATAAGCGCAGCAGTACGGCACCACGGATACGGGATAACTTAACGGGGCCTATATGTGAGCCTTAAGATTGGTTGCAGTAGTAGGTATGGCAGAAACGCCTAAACGCACGGAAATTTTCTCGAGTTGCTACAAGATCCGTATAGTATACTACTCCAGATGTTACTTGCAAACTGTCTAACATAAGGTCGCGCTCGTTACGCCAGAGATCGCACTCCCAGAGAATGTGATGTGCTGATTGTTCATACTCGCGGTTATTTGTAGAACATTGACATAGTGGTGAAGGTACGAGTTTAAAAGAAAATAATTTACTTTTAAAGTTGCCATGGCCAGTTAGAAATTGGGCTACAAAATGGTCAACCTCCAGCCACACTCTTTCTAGGCGCTCGCGGACGCATGGGAAAAATAGATAGAGGTGACGGCCCTTCGATGATGAATCCCATCTTTCTTGCCATTAAATTAAAAGTTTTTCATAGACAACGGACTGCGGTGCAAACAATCGAGCGATTTTATTACGGTTGCGCGGTAGAAGGAAATCTGTGTTCATATTTTCCCTTGTCGTGTAATACATTGATGCCCGTCTCTGAATCTCCAAGTCAACCGGAAGTACACCCGCGAGTACTGGCTAAAAAAGGCTGGCGAGTAAAAATACTATTCACCATCCCCTATCTTACGCGTGGGTGATCGTAAGAGACGACTATGGGATATGAAAAGCATAGACATCTATGCGAAAGAACCCTATACCCAAAACCCTATACTATCACGTCTGTCTAGCGTGGTATAGAAGGTTAATTTTCCTGCCATTATGGAGGAGGCTCAAACCCAACGGTGATGATGATGATGATAATGATAAAATTAATAATAAACACATATTCATACAAAAGTGATTGAGAAATAATTAAAATATTTCAATTTAATACAAAAAAAATATTTCTATCTGTTTTTAATAGGCAGACTGCCTATTTTTCGTCACCCTGTCTATTTCTTTTAATATTGCCAGCTTTCACATGATCAAAGGATTTAAAAAGGTATACGGGCGTTCAAAATTCGTATAACCTTTTTTAGCTCTTGAATTATTAAAATAACTTAAAAGAAATATAATAAAGGCACAATTTTCTTTATAATTATTTAATTTTGTACCTAGTTTTATATTTAAACTGTTTTGTTTATTTTAGAGCACTGTTTTTTTTAAACGAAAGGCGCGAACAGGGTAATCTTGCTAAATTATATTCATAGAGTAAAGTAAACGATCGTCATAAATTTAATACCATTCACTAGAAAAATTTACTTCATTCAGTTAGGAAGATGCTGTCAAATTGTTCACTGATTTCACTAACACGGTTTGCGATTGGAATTAAAAAACGTCACTACACAAATAAATTCCAAGTTACTATTTCGTTTGGTTTGATATAATCCATTCCTCTTTGAAATATGGTTTTGAGATGGCAGGGAAACCCATTATTTATGTGTGTAAATATTTATTGTGATTTTGTCATGAAAAATAAAACTGATTCGCGTTATGAAGCAAGTAAGAATTGGCAATCTTAAAAAATATGCAAGCGCGGTCTTTACTAAGTAAAATGTAGGATTGGGTTGAATAAATATTTGTTAAATAAACTGTTTCTTGTACCTTTATGTTTTATTGAAATATTATTATGGTAGATTTCGGGTACACCTATAGCTACTCTTCTGTCTATTCCTCTAGTCCACTAAAAGACAAATGCCTATCAAAATATAATTCTTTTTTAACTCACATTATTTCTGCAATTGACATCAGTAGGTCGTTCTAACGCTTCGCGAACAGCAGCTGGTTCATTCTTGATCACTGCTTCGTGGAGAAGTAAGTCGTTTTGTTGAATACGACTTCGATTGTCTGCCATCTGAGAATAAAGAAAATACAACTGATTATCAGAATAAAATTTACTACCTGCTTAAGAGAAATCACTGATTTCTGACTGGCCCAATCATGGGTATCCAAGTCCACTGGCAGACATAATTTTTCACGAGGAGGAAATGTCATCATCAGTATATTATTATTATAAGTTACTATAAGAAGAGTTCATTGTTTTATGATCCCAAAGGCAAAGTTAGGGGTTCTATATATTAAGTAAGTAAAGTAGCCACTCATCTTCTAAGGCTTATTACATGTCCACATATTCGAGAATTTATTATACAAAAATTGTTTTACCAGGCAAGCATGAAAATGTTGAATGTAACCGATTATAAAAATGTTTGTCAGTTATGGGAATATCGACACAAAACTCACTGTTGTTAAGTCTATTTCGTTAGGTCCTATGTGGAGAGATGATGATGAGATCTATCAGCGATTGACTGCTTTTTATAAGAAATGATAATATTTTTTTTCCATTTTAAATAATTAAAACAAAAATATACATAAAAATTTAAAGGTTGGATAACCCACTTACCAGGCGCTCAGGAGGGGTAAGGAGAACAATAGGTATTTGAGAGTCGGTCCTCATATTAGTTGTCAAGGTGTTTCTGACAGTTAGATCGACGGCGAACACGTGAGTTTTAATAAAAGCCCGCTGTTAATGAGTTTGCCTGCGATTAACGTTTTAAATTACGTGAGTTTATTCCGCACAATGTTTGTAGATCAAATACACATGTTTCCAAGCGAAATATGTTTGGAATTAATACGTAAAAAATAAGTATGAAAGGTTTTATAAGCTAAGTTTCTTTTATAGAACGTAATCGTGAAAATATTTCGAAAGTAATGTATACTTGAAAACTTTTAATGAGTCTTGAAATAGTCAGCCGTGGATATTAAGAAATGTTAATATTAAAAAATGTGCTTGTTATATTTTTATTGTTGCTCAAGATATTTTTCTTCCATACCATAAATATTTTTTTAAATATTTGTTACATTTAATAATGGTGTTTTACTTATGAAAACGTTATACGTTTCTACTTACGTTATACGTTAATTCCAGTTTCAAATATGTCCATTAAAATTTCTAGATTAATTCAAAACTATCCCCATCGTTTTCCTCTTACAAAGAGATAAAGGATTTTGAATGTGAGGAACCAAGTAGTCCAAAGTAATACAAATAAACATTGAAAACTATCTTTTAGTAGACACCTTTAACACCAGGACAACATAAATGGCATGTACATGTTAAAAACACAACGAAGCTCCTAAATGCCAATATTCTACTTGCGCCTTCGATTCAGTAATAAATAATGTGTTTCTGAACCGACTTTAATAATGTATTAGTATTTTATCCTCTAAATTGTATCCTCATTCCCCGCCAAACATAAACAAATGAGTATATGTAGAATCGTTTTTTTTATTTACATGAATATTTATAGAATAGAAACCTTATCGTTATGGAAGTTTTTAGAATGGCAGCATTTTAAGACGAGCACGTCTACACGCTGCGTATTGTAAGGCATGCAAAATAAGTAAAAGGAGTCTGGGGAAATGTAGATATATAGGCATCATTAGGTACAAAAGAAGGTCTGAATAGCGTAAAATGCTCTGGAAATTATGACTGAACGTGCACTCATAACTCAAGCACTGTTATATCTTATTCGCTATTCTTTAGTACTTCGTCTGCATTAGGTATATTAAAAATACTTAATTTAAACTTAAAATAATGAATATAATTTGGGAGCAGTACGTAACATTTTAATTATTTGTTGACTTTAAGTGGCAAATGCGCAAGCAAGTCTACCTAATGGTGAGTGATATCTATCACTTAGGGTCCTCTGCATTACTAATACCAAAGCCAGTTCACTGCTTACTCTAAAGTGGAGTTAGGATTTCCAAAGCTCTCGCTCACCGAACGAGATGCAGTTGCTAATACACAAACTAGAAAGTTTCCATTATAAAATGGAGGATAGGAAGGAAGACCTACCACTTTCCCACGGTTAATCAATATACCATACACCCCAAGAAAGGAAGTAATACGGGATGGGATCAAGGTGGAATAGGATACAAAGAAATCTTATTCCTGTGATAAGCACCACCCCCCAGAACTTCATATATCCTATTCCACTTTGATCCCATTCCGTATTCCTTCCTTTCTTGAGGTGTATGGTATATTGATTAACTGTGGGAAAGTGGGGGGTCTTCCTTCCTCTCCTCCATTTTATAATAATAATGGATATCCGCCATGTATCGCCTAATTCAATCAATTATAGAAAGTTTCCGTTAATACAATCATAATGTTATACAATTAAAAAAATAAAATTTCAAACGTCGCTTTTTTTTGTGAATAAAATATGACCCTTGTGCAAAATGGAACGCGCCTTATCTCTAGTGCAGTGAAAAACCATTGTCAAAGTTGAAACGTTGTAAACAAAGCGAGTACGTAATACATAGGGTTGACAAGAATATTTTTTAAAATGGTTTAATTATTTAGTAGTTGTAGAACTACACTATTGACAGTTTTACTGTCTACAACTCAAATTCAAATTCAAATTCATGTATTATGTATGAACCCTGCGAAGGCACTTACATATTGTCAGTATTAACATTTTAATTTAATCTGATACACTATCAACGGATCGGAACTAGACCACTACTGAGAAGATCCGGCAAGAAACTCAGCGGGTTTGTCTATTATTATTATTTCTTTTCATTTTTTTTTATATACATATAAAGAATGGTACATGAAAGAAATAGCTCCAGTGTGATGCCCTTCGAACCTAATAGTTCAAATACAATGTAAAATAGCCAATGGCTGGACCAGATCCCACAAGCGGCACCCGATCACGAGTTAACTACTAGAGCAGCCGTCGCTCCCCTCAACCACCTTGGAGGGAAGGGAGAGACCCGCTCCCCGCAGCTACCATAAGTAGACCTTTTAGTGAGCATGACCAATACCATGTACTACTAACGCTAACCAAAGTCAAAATTCGTTAGGCAAAACCCGTTACGCTTCACAGGTATGTAAAATCATTATAAAAAAAAAACAAACAGTTTACAAAGACAATGTAATTGCTGAAGGAGGAGCTGCTCATAGCCAGTCTGTACTATCGCACCACACAACTACCATTCAGATTACTTAGTACCTATAAGGCATAATTCGAGTTCTCCTTATCTTGAGGTTAGTCGTATTTTAAAATATCAACAGGCAAGATAAGGGATGCTGATTTATATTCCTACTTAGTACGATAATGGTAATTGGTGTAGTAGGTAGTATAATGGAATTTTTTTTTTATTGCTGATGATGACGAACTTTCAAACAGCACACCTGATGGTAAGAGTTTGTGCCACCCATTGACCTTTGCAACATTAGAGGTACAGCTAGGCCGCTGCCTGCCAATAATAAAACTCGAACCCACCCAGAAAGTTGGACCGGCTGTCTCGCTCACCGAACGAAGCACAGTAGCATATTGCAGCTGCTCAAACGTCGATTTTCTGCGACAGTGTGGTACTACCACGGGCGGACCAGCCCTTTTTTTTTTTTTTTTTCTCGCAGGGTGGACCATGTATGTGGTCGCGCCCCGACAAATCCATCCGGGGCAACAAAAAAGGCGGCGCGCAATCCCATGGACCCACCCTGCAAACACCTCTTTTCGCCATGCGAGCGGGCCACCAGTACCCGATCTTTGTCTTCAGTGGCCCGCCCGGCGGTTTACCCTTACGGGTTCCTCCCGTGTCGACGCCCTGACAGCTTTCGCCTTCGGGGCGTCGTCCTCACGTGGTGGCCTCACGTTGGATGACCGGACTATTCCCCGGTCCGATCACCCGAAGCCTCGGTTAGGGCGGCATCAGGTGCAGATATTCGCGCCTGTGCCGCCCGAGGCGCCGACGGTGGATCCAGTCCGTATGGAGGGAATCCTCCCGGACTTATTCCACCGCCTCCTTCTGCGAGATGACAGCCTCGCAGAAGGCGGCGACCGCGTCCCAGTTCCTGACGCTGTCGACCATCGCTTTCACGACAGCAGGCAGCGTCAGGTCGGCACCGATGACAACGACGAGGTCACGGCGCTGCTCGTCCCAGCTCGTACATACCTTGAGCGTATATTGTGCCGTGTCCTCGTCACTATCGCACTGGCAGGACGGAGTCGACTCCTTTCCACACGACCGTGTGCAGGTACTTGCCGAAGCAACCGTGCCTCAACAAGACTTGCACCAGCCGGAAGGAGAGGACTCCGTGCCGCCACTCCATCCATTCCATCAGTACGGGCCGGAGGGCCTCAACGGTAACAACATCGTGTCTAAGCCTCTTCAGCCGCGTAACTTAACGGGCGATTACGTCCCGGTGGGCGTCCTCGCGCCAGATCCCGACTAGAAATTTTTTCATCTTCCTTAGCAGGACCGGACCGGGCATGCCCGATCTGGACCAGATAAGGTATGTAACGCAGATGATATATCTGGACCTGATCAGGAAAACCTTATCGGGTCCAGATCAGGCATTCCTGATCGGGTCCAGATCAGGCATTCCTGATCGGGTCCAGATCAGGCATTCCTGATCGGGTCCGAATGAAATTTTACTGATCGGAACCAAATCAATCATCTGCGTTATATATCTTGCCTGATCCAAAACGAGTATGCCCAGTCCGGTCCTTTTAAAAAACATGAATATCTTAAAGAACATATTTAATAGGTAAAAAATTAAAAATATAAATTAATATATGACGTAGGCACTGAATGCAGTGCTATATTCTTATCATAGAGAGTCCCAGTGAGCCGTTCCGATTATGGCGCAACCACCAGATGCTAACGACTGCAACTGTCGCCTGAATTTCTCATTCATGACCTGATGTATCTGTTTTAATCTGTTTCGATAACAACTAATTTAATATTAGGCCATGTCATTACGCTTCGGAGAATCTTAACACCGCGATTCAAATAATGACGTCATTTTACTAACGCGATCTATTTATTATGACCCAAAACATTAAATGTTAGAATGGTTGTTACAATATAATATTTCTATCTATCTATGTTTTCAAATGTTAGGTACGTATATATATTATTTATTTTTGTTTTTTACTTTAAATATAAATTATGTTTATATTATTAATTAAACATTATTATTATTATTAAATACATATGATTAATTAAAGATTTCAGATTAATCTCCTCTGATGCAAATACAATTTCGCCGTGGCATAAATATGACAATCATGTCACTTTTTTGAATTTTGATTGATATTTTTTTTGTGTTACGAAAACTGTTTCTGGTTCTGATATACTACAAGCCTTACTATATACTTGATGATATTTCACATCAGGCTATCCTTATTTGGTCCTGATCTGGTCCTGATCCGGTATGCCTTACCATACTTGACGTTATTTCACATCAGGCTATCCTGATCAGGACCAGACCTGGTCCTAATAGGGTTTGCCGGATCCGGCATGCCTCATTCTGTCCTGATCGGGTCCTGATCCGGTATGCCTTACCATACTTGATGATATTACACATCAGGCTATCCTTATTTGGTCCTGACCTGGTCCTGATCCGGTATGCCTTACCATACTTAATGATATTTCACATCATGCTATCCTTATTTGGTCCTGATCTGGTCCTGATCCGGTATGCCTTACCATACTTAATGATATTTCACATCAGGCTATCCTTATTTGGTCCTGATCTGGTCCTGATCCGGTATGCCTTACCATACTTAATGGTATTTCACATCAGGCTATCCTTATTTGGTCCTGATCTGGTCCTGATCCGGTATGCCTTACCATACTTAATGATATTTCACATCAGGCTATCCTTATTTGGTCCTGATCTGGTCCTGATCCGGTATGCCTTACCATACTTGATGTTATTTCACATCAGGCTATCCTGATCAGGACCAGACCTGGTCCTGATCGGGTTTGCCGGTTCCGGCATGCCTCATTCTATCCTGATCGGGTCCAGATACATGATCTGGTTGAACCATACTTTTTTTCTAGTCGGGATGGCTATCTCGCTAAGCGATAGGGGGCCACCTTCGTCGCGTGCTAAATTAACCCGCCGGTAGAGGTCGGAAAGTATTGCCGCCTCTAGGTCCCATGGTGGTGTTCTGGCCAATGCATATGCTGCCTCGGTCGACACCGTGCGGTATCCTCGGATGGCTCTGACCGCCATGGCTTTCTGTGGGTGCCACAGAATAGTCCTGAGCTGGACGGTCAGAGACCTCGCCCACATGGGTGCGCCGTACATGGACATTGAGCGGATTACCCCCGCATACAGCCGTCGGCCCTCGAAGCTGGGTCCACCCACGTTCGGCATGAGCCGCGATAGGGCGGACACCGCGCCGACCAGCCGGGGAGCAATCCTGCGGAAATGCTACCGGAACCACCAACGCCCGTCGACTACCAGGCCCAAATACTTCCTGTCTGGGCCTGGATACTGATGTGAATGGAATTGACGACTAACGAGGCGCCGATAGGCAGCCTTACGCGGGGCCCATGGAATAGAAGGGCCTCCGTCTTATTTAGGGCCACCCTGAGTCCCAGCGCATTCGATTCGCCTGACCATCTCCTCGGTACCGAGAGTGGCCAGGCTCGCCGCCTCTTCGAGTATCCTGCCCCGGGCTGTGACGACCGTGTCGTCAGCGTAGCAAATCATCCTCAGCCCGGGGGGATTTATAGTATCGCCTTGTTCTCATGTTGAGCTGCTATCAGTTACCCGCTAGCGAAAACTACAAAGAACTTTTTGCTGATTTTATCAACGACTCCTAAGTTTTAGGTGACACCTAAGGCAATATAAATGATACATTTACATTGAGATTAATTATTTTTTTTGATATTTTATCGTTGGTGAAAACGGGCATAAGTTTTATAGGCTTATACTTTGCTTGTTGATTTTTTCAATTTTCGATTGTAATTTCTTGCAGCCTCCTGGTTGCCGAAGTTGAACTTAGCATCAGATTTGTAACAAGTTGTCATAAATTAATGAGGAAGAAAAACCTAGTTCGTAATTATTATATTTCTTTTAAAGTGAACACCCCAAATTAGGAACTACTCCTTGTATTAGCAAAGTACTTCACATACATACAATTAACGAAAACAAATGAAACCCAGATTTAGAACATAATCTGTGGACCATAGTAGTCTTGCATGGGATCGAATCTGGGACACTTGGAACGGTAAATAGATATTTTGTAACTACTTTATTATCTGTGCAATTCTGTCTTAAATTATCAAAAAAAAATATTTAAATTATAATAAAATATTTACTATAGTAAGTAGCCGTTAAAGAATTTTTATTCGTAAAAGAAAACCCTTGCAAATATTTCAGTCAACCATCAAGGTATAACATCACTGCTTTGTCCTTAACATCTCGCTGTGTGCGTTGAATTATAAACAGAGATGCGAAGGTTGAATATAACATGGACTCCTCGAATTCATAACATCCTTGTCACTTATACCTACCGAGATCCTTGGCAAAATAATGACCTCTCTCACAAATAAATAATAATGTGTACGTTTGCTCACATAAATCGAGGCGTTCACTAGTTTTTAGTTATGCTATCCTAGTACTCTAGCACAAATATTGTGATACAATTTTTATTTAAAGCAAATAAAACAAAATACCTATAGGGAGAAGAATCCAGTTAAGCTGCCATGGTATCCACGAGTAGTTCAATCATCAATTATTACTACACTTTTTCAAACTTTACATACCCGTGGGAGACGTAAATCACAAAAGAGAGGGTTATATGTCCAATTTCACCATACTTACTCTTTATGGTATAATTTACAAACCGTTAATTTTTTGGGTATGCAGAAAAGAGCATGAAAGTAAAATTAATGCGGTCAATGTGAATGCAAGTGGATGAATTTGTATATCTTGGATGTGGTTTTAGCCGATATGGAAGGTATACCACTGATATAGAGCGGAGAGTCAATGCGGGATATAGAGTGAACGGAGCGTTGGGGCAACTTCTCGGCAGCCACCACCTCAGCCAGAAGGCACGTGTAGCAATACATAACGCAGTGCTTGTCCCAACATTACCGTATGGAAGCGAGAGTTGGGTATACAGAAAAGAGTATGAAAGTAAAATTAATGCGGTCGAAATGCGATCTCTACGGAAAATCTGTGGAGTAAGGCTGATCGCATTCGTAACGACGACGTAAGAGAGCAAGTAGGTATGAAAGAGAGTATTGGTGTAAAGATGCGAAAGGGAATGCTGCGATGGTTCGGACATGTGGAAAGAATGCCGAACGAACGTCTGGTTAAGAAGATATACAATGCGAAAGTGAAAGGATGCAGGTACCGGGGGAGACCGAGACTAACCTACCTAGACCAGATCGGTCATGTACTGAAGGAAAGTGGAGTCAAGAGTCTCCGAAACCGGCGAGCGTGTATGAAGAGAATTTTGAATGTTGAAGAAGCGAGTAAAGTATGCAAGGATAGAGTTCTCTGGCACTCTGTTCTCGCTGCCTACCCTGCAAGGGACATGGCGTGATGATATGTATGTATGTATGTGTAATGCGGTCGAAATACGATCTCGACGGAAAATCTGTGGAGTTAGGCTGACCGACCGCATTCGCAACGACGACGTAAGAGAGCGAGTAGGTATGAAAGAGAGTATTAGTGTAAAGATGCGAAAGGGAATGCTTCGATGGTTCGGACATGTGGAAAGAATGCCGAACGAACGTCTGGTTAAGAAGATATACAATGCGAAAGTGGAAGAATGTAGGTAACGGGAAAGACCGTGACTCACCTACCTAGACCAGATTGGTCACGTACTGAAGGAAGGTGGAGTCAAGAGTCTCTGAAACCGGCGAGCGTGTATGAAGAGAATTATGAATGTTGAGGAAGCGAGTGAAGTATGCAAGGATAGAGTTCTCTGGCACTCTGTTCTCTCTGCCTACCCTGCAAGGAATATAGCGCGATGATATGTATGTATGTTAATTTTTTTTTGCAGGTTTCCTTTTTAATTAAGTTTCATTTGCTTAACTTCGTTCATCAAAGTGCAAATTGATAAGTAAGAAATATAATATATGGTGAGTCTCCCTTATACTGTGAACGAGGCCCGTTTGATATATAAATAGAAAATAATGAGGGGACATGGATAGCGGATGGTAATTAAATGATTTTATTGAATTTTATTGAATGATTTAATACGTGACTATGTTTCATATTCTCCCTGTAGTGATGGTTAGATTAGAAAACAATGTGTCATCAGTTTAAAAACTGCTTTTTTTTTTTTTTTGGGGGGTAGGCTACGGTCGGCACACTCCTCGCACCACTCCATCCGGGGTGACAGAGGGGCGTAAGCACGCACACCCGTAACCCACCCGTGACGTCGCCTTCGTCGTTGGGCAGACCACCGGAGCAGAGTGACTTGATGTCAATGGTCGGCCCGACGGAATATCCCTGAGGAGTACCCTCTCCTCGACCGACGTCCCCCCTTCGGGTAGGATGTCGGTCGGAATCGTCCAGACCCGTGAGGCGCATCTCTGCGCTCTTGACGGGCCTAGCGATTCGGACTCCATCCTCCGGCCCAAACAGCTCCCTCAGCTTCGAGGCCACACTATCAGCCGCCTTTGCGCCCTCGGCCCCAGGGAACTCCAAAATTCGAGTCCCTGTCCAGGCCTTGCGGGCCCTCGCCTGGACACCCCCGATGTCGGAGACGTCCAGCTCCCGCCGGGCGCGTCTTAGGACGGCCTCATAGTTGAGGCCCCTCTTGGCCGCCTCAGGCAGCACGGTGATGATGACCGCAGCTGTCTTCGGCGACTTGAGGCCCCTGCGCGACCTCTTTACCCCTTTGCCGGCTCCCGCCTGGGGAGCAGCGGCCACAGCGGCACTCTTGGCTGCCACTCTCCGTTTCTGACCGCTTTCCTTCCTGCGCCGCCCAGCCACCTGCCAGCCCTGTTCGAGCCTGGCAGCAGCGCTGGGTACAGCAGGCGCAGTCGCGGGTGCGCTGGCTGGAGCCTAAGGTGCAGCCGCTGGTGCCGGCCGCTGCCCGGCCTTGGCGGAAGCCGCCACCGTGCCGGCCTTCTTCTTGGCTCCCTTGGGCCCACCTACGGCCGCAGCATAGCTCACTACGCGCCCACCCTGACAGGGCAGCGGGGTGGAGGCTGACGCTTGCGGCCGTTTCGTCCTGTGCGTGGCGGGCGGCAGCTGGAGGGGTGGCTCGGGCGGAAGCCGATCCGCCACGGCCTGGATGCGCGCATCCATCATCAACTCCAGCCTGGCGAAGATGACGCGCATTGCCTTCTCCGGCACACCATGCACCGCAGGGAGCGGCTCCTCCCCTTTCTTGGGCCTACCACGCTTCCTGGCGGCGTTCACGGCCAGCGCCGTGGGCACAAGCGGCGCAGCAGGCACCACGGGCGCAGGCGGTGCCACAGGCGCAGGCGGAGCCCGTGTTGCCTGCTGCGCAGAGGACGAGCCCGACCTCTCCAGCGCAGCCCGCTTTTGCGGCGAGGCCAGTGTCGGCGGCGTGGCTGGCACTAAAAGTGCGAATTGAGACCACAGGTCGGCCACGTCCTTGGTCAACCCGCGGTTCTCCTTCCGCACCGCCGAGTTTAAAAGCTGCCTGAGAGATAACCAGTAGAGTGAGCAGTAGCACTCACCTAGGATACTTACAACCACAATGCGATTGCTAACCCGTCTGCCTTATTTGCCACAAGGCAATACATCCTCAAGAGACACATTTAAAAGCGCACTAATTGTCACACAGATGACAGCTCTTAACGAAATTATAATATTGGGAAAAGACTCGTGTGGTGACCACGTATCGCATGAACACAGAATTGGGTGGCTTTCTGAAAGAAGAAAGCTGTCTCATAAAGGTCAAGTACGAGTATAAGTTGTTCTTTGATAAAGGCGTCACGATTTATCTTCTGTTCTTGTTATCAATACATCGAAATAAAATAAAATATATTGTTATTAGGTTTGTAAACATAGAAATTATTAATAAATATTTCATTCAGCATTTTTACGTGTTATTAAAAGACAAATAAGATTTTTTTGCTTTGTTAGCCTTTTATTAACTGCCCACAGCTCGTCCGCGGCGAATTTTGCATGTTTTGACATCCTATATTTCATCATATGAAAATACTATGTGACTGCAGATTATAAACTATTATTGCCCCAAATTTAATAAAGATTACGTTTTTATGGGTTTTTATTCTACTGTTTTATTATTTATGTAATTAATACCCAGGCATAGAAAATAAAAAGTAACATCAAGTTTAATAAGTACTAGGGTAGCAGAACAGAACAGGCGAACGGTCATGTACATAGTTATCCTGAAGCAATATTCTTGTCTGCCATGCCGCAAAATGTTATAGACTAAATCGCTGTAGGCCTAGTAATTACTGTTTGTACTCGTAGGTGAACTTCAAATTTATTCTAACAATGAGGCTTAAATAATTCTCTTCTATAAATATTTTTGTTACATAATATATTAAAATGATTTAATCTAACATATAATATAATTCTAGATTATACTTTTACGTTTTATTGTCTGTTGATTATTTTTTTAATGTTGATCTTTCTATGTCTGTAAAAGATGATGTTTGTATATATGACATCGCTAAACTCAGAAACGATTTGACCGATTATTATAAAATTTGCATGTATGTATATGTATTTTTTAACGGAAAAGTTTTATATGCCATTGATGTAATAGGACACCAGGTGGCACTGCGATATATTTACTTTTACAAACAAATCAACGGACTGTGTATGCTAGTATTTTATAAACTTTTATTTCGTTTCGCTTGTCTTGTGTTCTGTCTGTCTGTTTCATCATTTTCGACATCGACGCAATATGTACTCCTCTTTCACCATAAATTTTGTATCGTCGATATGAAACTCTTAGTCGTCTTGTACGACAGCTAAGAGCAAAGTAAGGATTGGTAGTATTCGTAGCCGCTATCACACAGCACGTATGTCGTACGCACACATGTCAGTCTATAATCAAAATTTGCAGGTGAAAATTATGACTTATTTCACCGATTTATTTTTGTCTGATAGAATGGTGATCTTGCACAAATCATCCTAAGGTCAGGTTACAATTTAACATGCAATACTTAATATTGTAATAGTTTCAATATGGCCACCGTTTCAGGATAGTGGATTACATGTTTGTTTCTCAAATTCCTATTGGCATATTAAATAAAAAAATCTTAATAATATAAAACGATAAAGAATGTGATATCACACTAAAATCACATATTGATTTCACCGGTCTAAGATAACAACATCTTGGAAACGCTCCTCATGTCAGTATCAAAGGAAAGGGCTTGAAAAGTAGAAAATTATATAGTTAATGGCATCATGTTACAGTCAATAGTCAGCCGATCTAAAATTACGAGGTTACATTTACTTTATCAAATCCCTTATGATACGAGTGTCAGCAGAAACATTTTGAGGTGCAGGAAAGAATAAAGTCAGAAACATTAAATATAACTTTCGCTCGAACTATACGGTTTATATTTATTTCAAGACCCTTAATAGTTGAATCAAGTGCAAGGGCTTGTTAAGTAGAAAATATTTATTTTTATATAATTAGAAATGAAAATATGAAAATCGCTTTCAGATATCACGGTGGTAACGCAAAATCAATTTGGAATGTATAGGTCCATTGAAAAAGTTTTACAAAAAAGCGTCATCATCATCATCTCAGATCATAATATATCCCACTGTTGGGTTCGAGCCTCTTCCGTAATGGGACTGAAATTGACCACGCTGGTGAGACGTGTTGGTATAGGGTTTTGTTTCGAGTATTCCTTCTCTTGCATAGATGTTATATGCGTTTTGTATCCCTTAGATGTTTCTTACGATCACACACGGGTAAGATAGGGGGTGGTGATTTGTATTCTTACTCCGTCACCACACGAACTAAAAAGCGTCAAATGAATAAAAATTGCTAATGGTAATTTAAGGTGTTGGGTTAGTTATAAAAATATGTTTAAATTATTGTTACACGTGGGACTTAAACCCAAACCTATTGGAAATCCGTTTAATCGTCCTACCATTCGCAACAGGTTTTAAGATTCAAAGCAAATTTAAACTAAACTGCTTAAACTAACCTAACAAGCTTTTATTTTATTGAAAAATTAAGTTAAAAATAATTTATTGTCTAAATAAAAGCGTAAGCAAGCATTTAGCAAAAGCAGAAATTAAATATTTGTAACTTATATTTTATTCCTTGTAAGGTGTCGAACGCACACTCACGTGTATAAGCACATATATACAAGCATACGCACACAATCATAAAAACTGATACAGCTGTAGACCTCATGACTATTTAATATTAGTTATTACTAAACAAAGACTCTTTGTTACACCTGCTCTCCTGGTAATAAATGCTGGTATTACTCCCGTAATGGTTATTTTTATTGCGCCGCAAACAATTGTTGTGATTGCATTTAGTCTATATGTTAACATTTATTTTATTTATATATATTCTCAATGTAAATATACCTAATCAATTCTATCCAGAGTTTTCTATTGAAGTAGATGGAATTAATTAATTCAGGCTTTACTAAAACTACATTTTATTCGAGTAGACGTATTGTTAATTAATACAACAACAGTAAATAAAGCTTTATTTAACGTTAATACTAAACAAATACCAGGAGTGTAGACTTTGATTATCAAAATTCATTTTAACCGTGTCTTATCTACATAAAACTATTCTCTTCGCGTATTATGTTATTAGCTCTTTTCAATCATATTTTCCTGGTTAAGTTGTACTTATTAAATAACTCTGGTATAAATAATATTTTATATTTTATTTATATATAAGTCTACTCATATTCCACATGTTTTTCTTAGTCTATTTATTCTTTCTTCTTATATTATTTTTGATATACTTTCTTCGGCTATTTATATTCTAATATTTCATCCGTATGGTGACTGAAAAAGAACACAATTTTCTTTCTTGCCCATGGCTGATGTAAAAGACGATTAAGGGGTATGTATAATATGTATCTAAATAACATCTATGGCAGATGGTAAACCCAGAATGAAACTCTTATACACAACCCGTCTGACCAGCATCAATTTTATTCATAGTATTGAGAAAAGTCGGCATCCAGCAGACTAGTGTATATGATTAGAAATAATCATGATATTTTCATGTCATCATGGCATATATATAATCTAAAGGCTGTCATCTTTATCTATTTTCCCATGCATCCGCAAGGGCACAAAGTGTGGCTGGTGGTTGACACTGGACATGGCAGCATTAAAAGTAAATTACTTTCTGTTAAACTCGTACCCTCACCTTTAAGTCAATGTTTCACACCTGACCATGAGTATGAACAATCAGCATATCACATGCTCTGGGAGTGCAATCACTGCCGAAACGAGCGTGACCTTATGTTAGACAGTTCTCAAGTAACATCTGGAGTAATATACTATACGGACCTTGTAGCAGCTTGTACTCGAGAAAAATTCCGTGCATATAGGCGTTTCTGTCATACCTACTGTAGCAATCAATCTTTAGGCCCCGTTAAGCTTTTCCATATCCGTGGTGCCATACTGCTGCGCTTATCGTAGCTGTACACTCCTTTACTTATTGGTAGTAGTAATTTTGTTTCCTGTCTCCCTCTTTGCCTAGGAGGGAAGTGGAATCATTCTTTTCCAGTTCTTCCTCTTTAACCTTTTCTAATTAAAATTTTCCATGGCAATTAAAATCATCTCGCAAGACTGCATTTTTTTTCTTCGCAAGGTGGACCATGGATGTGGTCGTGCCCCGACAAATCGTTCCGGAGCGACAGAAGAGGCGGCGCACAAACCCATGGACCCACCCTGCAAACACCTCTCTTCGCCGTGCGAACGGGCCACCGGTACCCGATCTTTGTCTTCAGTGGTTTCTCTCAAGACTGCCTGAGGGTCAAACCTTAGTGTTATTTATGAATGCCATTGTGGATTCTGGCTTACAGGAGTTACAATGATGGGAATGTGTGGTGGGATCAGTCCCAATATAAAAGCGGGCCCGTAATTTTTTAAATTATATATTTTAATCAAAATCATTGGATATATGTTTAATATTAGCTCCAGTGAGATGCCCTTCGAGTAAGTATTCACTTTTTAGAGGTTAAACACAAAGTTAAAACAAAAAAAGTATACAAAAACAAAAAATGTATACAAAAACAAAAAAAAAAAAACAAAATATGACCGGAGCAAATCTCACAAGCGTTAAATCACTAAGATATTGAATATAATACAAGACCACCACATGACTCTTTAACGTTCCCGCCATATGGCGATGGTTCAAGACTACAATGTTTCTATTCCCTTACCTCTATTCGATTACTATATTCTGTGTGCCTTATATTATATATTTATGAGTGAAGTAATAAATCACAATGGAAACGTTAATAGGAACCAACCAGTATCTAAAAAAATAAAAGGATATAAATATTTTTAATGAGTTAGTCGATCGTAAAACTAGAATCATTAACACAAAAAACTTTTCAATTATATTTATATATACGCATTGTATGTTTGTATGTAGTCATTCTGTCACAATTTTGTATAGAAAATATACAGGATGGAAGGGGACATTAGCTCCAGTAATATTAGCTCCAGTGAGATGCCCTTCGAGTAAGTATTCACTTTTTAGAGGTTAAACACAAAGTTAAAACAAAAAAAGTATACAAAAACAAAAAATGTATACAAAAACAAAAAAAAAAAAACAAAATATGACCGGAGCAAATCTCACAAGCGTTAAATCACTAAGATATTGAATATAATACAAGACCACCACATGACTCTTTAACGTTCCCGCCATATGGCGATGGTTCAAGACTACAATGTTTCTATTCCCTTACCTCTATTCGATTACTATATTCTGTGTGCCTTATATTATATATTTATGAGTGAAGTAATAAATCACAATGGAAACGTTAATAGGAACCAACCAGTATCTAAAAAAATAAAAGGATATAAATATTTTTAATGAGTTAGTCGATCGTAAAACTAGAATCATTAACACAAAAAACTTTTCAATTATATTTATATATACGCATTGTATGTTTGTATGTAGTCATTCTGTCACAATTTTGTATAGAAAATATACAGGATGGAAGGGGACCGCTCCCGAAAACAAAGACAGGTAATCGGGTATTTATAAAGACAGGTAACCCTACTAGTCCTACATGTAATGATAGGCTAGAAAAAAAAAATCGATTCGGATGAAAAAATATTTTTTTTTCACCACATACAGACACACAGTTTTGAATAGATTGCGTCTTTTCTCATCTGAGTATAGTTACGTATTTTTTATGGAATTATCGTTACATGGCACTGCCCTAATACGATGGAATGTGAAAAAAACTTAAAATTCGTTGTGAAAAATTTTTTTTTTCCATACGAATCGATTTTTTTTTCTAGCCTATCATTACAAGTAGGTTTAGTAGAGTCGCCTGTCTTTGATTTCGGGAGCGTTCCACTTCGACTCTGTGTATAAGCGAATATTTTTCCGTGTGGTGACGGAGCCGTATTATGGGGCCGATTGCCGCCCTTTCATTGCCCCGAATGAATTCGACGGGGTGTGTCCAAACTGTCAAAATACAAAAGGTATAAGGAAACAAAAAGGGGTAATGTTACCGAGGGATGAAATAAAGGTTGAAAATCTATATTAATACGAACAAAACCGCGAGCATAGCTAATACATAATAGATGAAACAACAAAATGACAGGCTCATTTATAATATATTACATGTCTGAGGTACTAGGAGAGCATAAAATGTATGTTGATATTTCAAAGTACCTTTGAAGTACGCCTGTATGTGCCTTAAGCTTAACATGAACATATCACATATTTTGAAATTCTATTATTTATTTAATCTCAATATGCGTTACTGATTTTAACAAAGGTACGTTAACTAAGATCATTCCAATGTCTATACAATCCTTAATTAATTAATGATTAATTAATGATCTTCGACTTCTTTAGCAGTTTATTTTAAGTAACAAGATATCTTAACTGTAAGTAGGTTTAATTTTGTTAGTGATCCAATTTTAGGTAAGTGGCTTTCAGACCGGAGGGTAAGAACAATATCGTTGGATTATATTACACGAACAGTTTACTTTATATTTAATTGAGATATTATCTCAGCTCACATAGGTCACAATGGTGGAGTCCTGCCTCCTTCACAGTAATAAGGAAATAATAATATCTCGATCAATTCCTGCAAAATACTATATTTATATATTTTTAGAAGCTAAGCCATGGTATTAGCGATTTCAATGAAATTTATTAGTACGGTTTATTTATAAAAACATATTGTTTTGACAATGTTTTCAGTTAACGAAAAATTATATTTTTCTAAGAAAACTATTGGAATGTGAAAGCAAATTTGGTTGCTATAATCGAGAATAGGTTCAGTTGAAAAATCGAGCAATCTAATCCAGACAGGATTCCGGTCCGCTTCTTTGTTTCCCCTTTTTATTATTTGCCCTATTAAATTTTCTATTTTTTTTTTATTTTATATTTATTTATATCTAAATATATATAAAAAAAACTATAAAAAGAAAATACAGAGGCCATTCGGATATTTCTTATAATATCCCGCACTCAGGCTGCTATAAAGATTTTATTTCGAGTTTTTCTTTTCTTGCATAGATCATTATGGTATATTTCTTAGTCGTCTTTTACGACACCTTCGGATAAGACGTGGGCAAATGTAATCTTACTACACGTAAAGTAATAAGATTTACTTTATCTGTAAACGCTTTATTTTGAGTTGGTTGATTTAACTACCTTCATTGTTGAATATGACCTTTTCCAAGGGATAATACTGGCACCTTTGGCTAGAAACGCGCCAAATATCTTCCGCGCCGTAGGTCAAAGTACTGATAAGCCCCTTTATTCAGGTAAAAGTATATTTACGATAAATTTTAACGTCGAAACGGTTAAACTATTAATGTACCTGTACCGACCACGAGCGTGCAAATAAACTTTCCATATTTCAAGCTTAAACCTGAAAACTAGGTAGAGGAGTAGTACAATTTTGCCATGCCAAATTGTTTTAGCTGTTCAATATTTGTAAATGGCAGATATAAATGACAGAATAAATATTAATACACACATACATACATATCATCACGCCATATCCCTTGCAGGGTAGGCAGAGAGAACAGAGTGCCAGAGAACTCTATCTTTGCATACTTCACTCGCTTCCTCAACATTCATAATTCTCTTCATACACGCTCGCCGGTTTCGGAGACTATTGACTCCACCTTCCTTCAGTACATGACCAATCTGGTCTAGGTAGGTTAGTCTCGATCTCCCCCGGTACCTACATCCTTCCACTTTCGCATTGTATATCTTCTTAACCAGACGTTCGTTCGGCATTCTTTCCACATGTCCGAACCATCGGAGCATTCTCTTTCGCATCTTTACACCAATACTCTCTTTCATAATATAATAATAAATATTAATCACTGATATTATATAAGATAATGATGATCAAGTGATCGTAAAAGATGACTAAGGGATATAAAACGCATATGACATTTATGCGAGAGAAGGAAAACTCAAAACAAAACCCTATAATAATATAATAAAATAAGTTATCGCGATAAAACTGTGGTCAAATTAGCGACTACAGTATTTTACATGAAGTATCGTGCAATAATTAAATATGGCCGAAATATTACTAAAATTAATTAAATTGATTTCACAAATCCTTTTGTTTACCTTTTTCTAATTGAATCTGTTGTTTGTTACGTAAATAATTGTATTGCCTGAGCTTTCAATTTCAGCGCCATCTGGCTTATATGCTTAGTAATAAAGAGTATTTGGTGATTCCAAGATTATCTTTCTGTTTTAAATAATATCTATAAAAACCTTAACCTTCATTATTTCAAAAATATCATAGATGAAAAATGAATATTTATATTACAACCTTTTTTGTTATTGCTTATGGAGGCAAAAAAGCATACAGCACACCTGGTGATAAGTGTCATTGTCGCCCATGGACCTTTACAATACCAAGGGTATAGTTAGGCCGCTGCCTACCAATACAAACCATAAACCTACCCGTAATTTTCTGCTAGAATGTGGTACTACCGCGGACGGACCGGCCCGCGGCTGTAGAGAGAGAACTGCCAACTAGACCCGATCAGGATAGAATGAGGCATGCCGGATCCGGCAAACCCTATCAGGACCAGGTCTGGTCCTAATCAGGATAGCCTGATGTGAAATAACATCAAGTATGGTGAGGCACACCGGATCAGGACCAGATCAGGACCAAATAAGGATAGCTGATGTGAAATATCATTAAGTATGGTAAGGCATACCGGATCAGGACCAGATCAGGACCAAATAAGGATAGCCTGATGTGAAATATCATCAAGTATGGTAAGGCATACCGGATCAGGACCCGATCAGGATAGAATGAGGCATGCCGGATTCGGCAAACCCTATCAGGACCAGGTCTGGTCCTGATCAGGATAGCCTGATGTGAAATAACATCAAGTATGGTAAGGCATACCGGATCAGGACCAGGTCTATACCAAATAAGGACAGCCTGATGTAAAATATAATCAAGTATATGGTAAGGCATGTAGTATATCAGGACCAGAAACAGTTTTCGTAACACAAAAAAAATATCAATCAAAATTCAAAAAAAAGTATCATATCATGATTGTCATATTTATGCCACGGTGTAAATTGTATTTGCATCAGAGGAGATTAATCTGAAATCTTTAATTAATCATATGTATTTAATAATAATAATAATAATGTTTAATTAATAATATAAAAATAATTTATATTTAAAGTAAAATCAAAAATAAATAAGAGGTACATTTGAAAACATAGATAGAAATAAATATAATAATATTGTAACAACCATTATAACATTTAATGTTTTGGGTCATAATAAATTGATGGCGTTAGTAAAATGACGTCATTATCTGAATCACGGTGTTAAGATTCGCCGAAGCGTAATGACATCGCCTAATATTAGATTAGTTGTTATCGAATCAGATCAAAACAGATCGATCAGGTCATGAGTGAGAAATTCAGGCGACAGTTAAGTCGTTAGCATCTGGTGGTTGCGCCCTAATTGGAACGGCTCACTGGGACTCTCTATGATAAGAATATATCACTGCATTCGCTGCCTACGTCATATATTAATTTATATTTTTATCCATTAAACATGTTCTTTAAGATATTCATGTTTTTTAAAAGGACCGGACTGGGGCATACTTGTTTTGGATCAGGCAAGATATATAACGCAGATGATTGATTTGGTTCCGATCAGTAAAATTTCATCCGGACCCGATCAGGATTACCTGATCTGGACCCGATAAGGTTTTCCTGATCGGGTCCAGATATATCTTCTGCGTTACATACCTTATCTTTTGTCCAACCCACTGTTGAAAGTTCAGACATATATTAGTATGGAGATAGCAACGACAACTTCACATTGTTTGTGTGGCTCTATCTCTCTCTCTCTCTCTCTCTCTCTCTCTCTCTCTCTCTCTCTCTCTCTCTCTGTGTGTGTGTGTGTATGTGTGTGTGTGTTAATAAAATTAAAATGAAATATTTCTCAGTTCCGAAAGAAGTTCCAAGATTTTGATTTTCTTCCTCACCAATGTTCTGATTGTGGTAGCTTAATAGTTTTGTTAGTTTTTTAAACTATTTAGTAAACTGCCATAATATAATAATTACCTATCATAAATTTAATATTTTCTTCTTCTTCTTCGTTTTATGTATTGACAATCAGCTACTTATATGAGCAATTGTTGCCAGTGTCGAGTTATAATATTCTTTACGTCTTTAGTCTCTTCATGTACTGACAGACATTGACTATGTCTGTCAGTAAGTCAAATTGTCGCCATCAACAGTGCTATGACCACACTGTTAATGGCATCTTGTGGGAATTTTGGTGGAAAACGAAAACGTTGTAAAGCACTTTTATATCGTATTTTCTACATTGCAGCAGTTCCGTTGCATTATATAAACTGCCATCAAAATTATTCAATAAACACACTTTATAATACTAAGATATCAAATTTAATACAAGACCACTACATGACGTTTTCAGATTACCGCCAAAAGTACAATTAAATATTTAATAATAACTGATTGTAAACAATATTATTTTTATGTAGAATCATTTTATTTTTGTACTGGCAATGAAGTTGTATAAAAAATATGGGTAAAATTTAATAATTGATACTGTAGCGGGTAGATATAAATCTCTGTAATAATGATGACTTGCCTGTTGGACGGCAGATACTTTAGTTCTCCTGTGACCATGAACCTTGTGAAGTGTTCGAAATGTCGAGATATAAAAAAAATCAAATACAAACGCGATGAAATACGTAATAGTTTTATTTCAGAACTAATATGTTTCAAACTAGTTTATTATGGATAGTACTATAATTTTATTTTCAAAAGTCAATATCGAATTTAGTCTATTTATTTTTTCTTTTTTTTTTTTATTGCTTATGGTGGCAAAAGGGCAGACAGCACACCTGATGGTAAGTATCACTGCCGCCCATGGACCTTTGTAATACCAAGGGTATAGCTAGGCTGCTGCATACCAATACAAACCCCAAACCCACCCCAGTTGGGCTTCCGGCTCTCTCGCTCACCGAACAACGCACAACAACACATTGCCATAACTCATACGTCGATCTTCTGCGAGAGTGTGGTACTACACCGAACGGACCGGCCCGCGGCTGTAGACAGAGAACTGTCAAAAGCATGGTCCTACCACTATTCAATAATTTATTACATATGTCATAAAAAAGTAGTCACTGTTATTTGTATGTATCCAATTATATTCCTAATTCCAATTATAATGTAGACACATTATCAACCAGAAAAGTTTTAACATAGTATAAATAATGTTTCTGATTGCATGTCAACGTTAAGTTTATTCAGTAGAAAAAAATACCTTACAGTAAAATTAAAATTATAGATTGTTAGATTATAATTGAGTTCAAAGTCGTTTACCATAAACCACGAAAGCCACACCTCCAAAATATCACAGTAAAAATGGTAGTAGTGATGCGAAAGGGCATGCTCCGATGGTTCGGACATGTGGAAAGAATGCCGAACGAACGTCTGGTTAAGAAGATATACAATGCGAAAGTGGAAGGATGTAGGTACCGAGGTAGACCGAGACTAACCTACCTAGACCAGATCGGTCATGTACTGAAGGAAGGTGGAGTCAAGAGTCTCCGAAACCGGCGAGCGTGTATGAAGAGAATTATGAATGTTGAGGAAGCGAGTGAAGTATGCAGAGATAGAGTTCTCTGGCACTCTGTTCTCTCTGCCTACCCTGCAAGGGATATGGCGTGATGATATGTATGTATGTATGTAAAAATGGTAGGATCGTACTGTTAAGAGTTTTCTGTCTACAGCCTCAGGCCGGTCCGTCCGTGGTAGTATCACACACTCGTAGAAAATCGATGTTTAAGTGGTAACAATGTGCTACTGTGTTTAGTTTGGTGAGCTAGAGAGCCGGATACCCTGCTTTCTGGGTGGGTTAAGAGATTTTAATTGGTGGGCAGCGGCCTAACCATGCTCTTGGTATTACAGAGAACCTGGGGCGGTAGTGACATTTACCATGTCTGGTGTTCTGCTGGCTCGTTTGCCACCAAGAGCAATAAAAACAATGATTATCAATAACCCTATAATTGCTGTGTTAGTTGATAAAAATATTACTAACGTTTACTTTGCTAGTATATATGGTAAAAGACGACTGAAACCTATATATCGACCTGAGCTGACTCTATCTGATGCCATTTGGTCAACAATTACATTCTCAAGGATGATTGATGTCACGCAGGCGGCCGGTCATAAAACTATTGCCAATAACTTTTGCAATATGTACGATGGAAGAGGAGTACTATTGCTTCGATCTCAAGTAAATGGTAAATAGGAGGATAATGATGATATTAATATCCCTATAAAATTAAAATCTTGACTGGTTGTGTCTTAAAGACATACGATAGAAGTAACACTTCTATATTACAGAAAAATATGACTACGAGCGAAAAATGATGGTCACACGTGGGTTTCGTAATCACACCTATTTGGAAATCCATTCTAATCGTGCTACCACTTACACTAGCGTGACCTGTTTGTATGACAATCAATTTTCGCTGCGTTATATATTTTCGTCTTTAAAAGAGAGGTATTTTTTTCGCTCGTAATCAGGTTTTTGTGCATTTTAACTGCAAAGTTAGAGTATTAAATCTGTACAATGTGTAAACAATGACGGGTAAATTAAACACGTGTCCTTTAAAGACGACAATATATAACCAATGGAAAATTGATTGTCATACAACAGGTCACGCGGGTGTAAGTAGTAGCACAATTGGAACGGATTTCCAATAGGCGTGGGTTCGAATCCCACGTGAGAGAATCATTTTTTGCTCGTAATCAAGTTTTTATAAATAATCAAGCATATTAAATGCTAAATTTCAGTAAATTAAACAGAAAAATATTTTTATTATTCATTAATCACTATGAAATATAATGAAATATAGTTGACATATTTACATAAAATGTAAATATATAACAGTAAAATTAATGCGGACGAAATGCGATCTCTACGGAAAATCTGTGGAGTTAAGCTGACCGATCGCATTCGCAACGATGACGTAAGTGAGCGAGTAAGTATGAAAGGGAGTATTTGTGTAAAGATGCGAAAGGGAATGCTCCGATGGTTCGGACATGTGGAAAGAATGCCGAACGAACGTCTGGTTAAGAAGATATACAATGCGAAAGTGGAAGGATGTAGGTACCGGGGGAGACCGAGACTAAACTACCTTGACCAGATTGGTCACGTTCTGAAGCGAGTGAAGTATGCAAGGATAGAGTTCTCTGGCACTCTGTTCTCTCTGCCTATCCTGCAATGGATATGGCGTGATGATATGTATGTATGTATTTACATAAAATTATGAAAGCGAGAAGTCTATGTTGCACACTTATTAAGTAGGCGAGAAAAAGATTTTCTTGTCGTGCGTTTTATCTGTTAACCGCAGATAGTACAAGGGCGCCCTCTGTGGGGAACGAACCACAACTTGGGGCATCGCTGATGGCAAGGTGGGCATGCTCACGCTTGGATCATTTACTATTGGGCGTCGCGGTCGCCGTTCTCACCGACGACGGTGGTATCGTGGATATTTAAGTGTTATGACGGCCCTTGTAATGCTCTCTGTTGAGCGAGCTTAATCCTCTATCTCGTTAAGAAAAAGTCGGGAACTGTCACATTAAGAAACTTACAACGCAATGCGATCGCCAATCCACCCGCTGAGCGTGGCGATTATAGCATTATCATTCTTGGAAAGGGGTGATGCGTAAATCCCATAATAATCATCATCATCTTAGCTCATATAGGTCAAACTACAGAGCTTGAGCCTCCGTCATTATAAGAGGAAAATTGACCTATAATGTCAGTCTAATCAGACGGATTGATATAGGGTTTTCTTTCCAGATTTCCATCTTTTGCGCTTGTGTTATATTTGTATAATAACTTTAAGTCGTCTTCTACTACACATACAGACAATATATACCTAAAAAAATAATATTAGATATATATACTAGATATAATATCATCAAATACTCTACAAAGGAAATGGATAATCTAACATTAACTCTTTGGGTTGTCTCATATTTAGATTGTTAACATTTCTCTACTAAACCTTTGATCTCCTGGTATTTGGAAAATTTTGTCATGTTTTAAGGTTTACTTAGTTCGTAAATAGTGTGGGTACGATAAACACGATGCGAGTGATGCATATACGGTATAGTGGTTAAGAGATTGACCTAAAGCGCCAGTGTTGTGTGTTCGATTCACAAGCGGGACAATACTTTGTGCTATCCACAAATTGTTGGTCTCGAGACTAAGTATAATCTGTATTCATTAATAATATGTTTGTAAATATTATTTACTTAGTGCTTTAAAAAAAAAGCCTTCATCATGGTTCAATTATAATCTGCTTTATGAAAAGACCATTATTCTGCTCTTAACCCAATTATTTGTAGTCGATGTAATATGTACTTTTCTTCCATCGTACATCATCATCATTCTCCTACTCTTATTTCAAATAATTGGGGTCGATACAATATGTACTCTTCTTTCATAGTACATATTGTAAAAGTTATTGGCAATAGTTTTATAACCGGCCGCCTGCCAGACGTCAACCCTCCTTGGGAACGTAATTGTTAACCAAAACGGCATCAGATGGAGTTGGCCTAGGTCGTTATAAGGCTCTGAATCATCTTTTACGACATCTACGTGCAAAGTAAGGGTTGGTAGTATTCGTAGCCGCTACCACACAGCTTTTCTTCCATTGTACATATTGTAAAAAAAATTGGTAATAGTTTTATGATCGGCTGTGTGCCTTTTTTTTTTTTTTTTTTTTTTTTTTTTTTTTTTTTTTTTGCGGTGGGCTATGGACGTCGCACCCCGCCAAATCGGTCCGGGGTGACGGAAGAGGCGGCGCGCAACCCCATTGACCCACCCTGCAAGCACCTCTTCTTCGCCGTACGAGCGGGCCACCGGTACCCGATCTTTGTCTTCGGTGGCCCGCTCGGCGGTATGCCCTCTTGGGCTCCTCTCCTGTCGACGCCCCGACAGCTTTCGCCGTCGAGGCGTCGTCCTCACGCAGTGGCCTCACGTCGGGTAACCGGACAATTCCCCGGTCCGATCACCCGAAGCCTCGGTTAGGGCGGCATCAGGCGCAGGTGCTCGCGCCTGCGCCGTCCCGGCCGCGGGCGGCGGTCCGGGTCACGGGAATCCTCCCGGGCCCGTTCCGCCGCCTCCTTCTGCGAGATGACAGCCTCGCAGAAGGCGGCGACCGCGTCCCAATTCCTGACGCTGTCGACCATCGCTCGCGCAACAGCCGGCAGCGTCAGGTCGGCACCGATGACAGCGACGAGGTCACGGCGCTGCCCGTCCCAGCCCGAACATACCTCGAGCGTATGTTGCGCCGTGTCCTCGTCGCTACTGCAATGGTGGCAGGACGGAGTCCACTCCCTCCGCACGACCGTGTGCAGGTACTTGCCGAAGCAACCATGCCCCGACAAGACCTGCACCAACCGGAAAGAGAGGACTCCGTGCTGCCGCTCCATCCACTCCATCAGTACGGGCCGGAGGGCCTCAACGGTAATAACACCGTATCTAGGCCTCTCCAGCCGCGTAGCCCAACGGGCGATGACTTCTCGGCGGGCGTCCTCGCGCCAGGTGGCTATCTCGTTGAACGATGGGGAGCCACCCTCTTCGCGCATTGAGGTAACCCGCCGGTAGAGGTCGGAGAGCATCTCCGCCTCTAGGTCCCACGGGGGTGTCCCGGCCAGTAGGCACGCCGCCTCTGTCGACACCGTGCGGTACCCGCGAATGGCTCTGACCGCCATGACTCTCTGTGGCCTCCACAGAACCGCCCTGAGTTGGGCGTTCAGAGCCCTCGCCCACACGGGTGCGCCGTACATGGCCATTGAGCGGATCACCCCCGCATACAGCCGTCGGCCCTGAAAACTGGGTCCGCCCACGTTCGGCATGAGCCGAGAAAGGGCGGACGCCGCGCCGACCAGCCGGGGAGCAATTTGACGAAAATGCTCCCGGAACCACCATCGCCCGTCGAGCACCAGACCCAAGTACCTCATATGGGCCTGGATACTGATGTGGATGGAGTTGACGACTAACGAGGCGCCGATGGGCAGCCTCACATCGGCTGTGTGCCTAAGACCAACCTTCGTTAGGAATGTAATTATTAACCAAGCGGCATCATATGGAATTGAACAGAACTATGTAAAGCTCTTAATCGTCTTTTACGACACCCAAAAGTAATGTAGGGGTTAGTACTGGTACTCACCACCACAGAGCAAGAAAAACTGTACGAAAAGATAGTACGAGTAACTATCTCCAACTGCAAAGTTTGAATGTATTGAGCCCATACAATGTGTAAACATTGTCGGGTAGATGGCACATGTCTCCTTAAAGACGTAAATATGATAAGATGCGAGAATTGAATGTCCTATAATACGGTGGTGTAAGTGGCAACACGATTGGGACGGATTTCCAATAGGTGTGGGTTCGAATCCCACTTGTGACATCATTTTTCACTCGTAATCGGGTTTTTATAAAAGATAATTTTAAATTATTTATATTACTCTCGTATTTTTTATCACTAAACACGTGTTAAAACATCAACAATTTATTAATCCTTACATTATAGAAAAGACTTGCTATTTTGTACTTAACACGCTATTGAAAATTTCTTGTGAATTTACTGAAGAAACTTTAGAATACTTTCTTTTTAAAGAGTGTCAACCTGAACTAAGGATAATTGTATTATAGAGGAATTCACAAACTTATAATTAACGGACATAATAACATCCAGGTTATGGTCCAACAATTTTTGTTTCTTAGGTATTATGAGGTATTATTCTGCGCGAGAATCAAACATGTGACAACTGATATGATAGGTCGGTATCTTAACTACGCCACTACGCGATCTATACATTTAAATTTAAAAATCAAAGATATTTTTTTTGCCTAAAGCCACTTTTTTTTGTTCAACACAGAACACAAGACTTATCAAAGTACAAGTTACTTTCTATATTGCCTGTGACTATGACTTTAAAAAAGTAGGTTAATTTGTCATTTGTCAGACAAAGTTTTCTTCTACAGTGATGTTTTTTTTTTTTTTTTTTTTTTTTTTTTAACTTATTTTAAGCTATTTGACAGAATTCACACACGGACAAACCGTGCTCCTTTTATGTTTAATTTAATTGTTGTGGTGGTTTGTTTACTAAATTAATTTTCTTGAAGTGGCTTTACTACAGTTGGTTAAGAGTGCAATCCATGTGTCATAGATGTTAAGTGACTACGTGCCTTTTTGGGGGATTTTTTTTTTTTTTTTTTTTTTTTTTTTTTTATTGTTCTAAGTCATCATGAACTTAGTCTAAATTACCCCTGACTTGATCAGGGACCTAAATTAGTTGTGATAATTTATTAGCAGTTACAATAAAAGGTAGAAAAAATTAAAAGAATACATAGTAACATTATAAGAATTAAAATAAATTTAACAAAGAAATATGAAAAATAATTACACACACGCACATATACACATACATCTCCCCAATAATAATAACTAAACTAAGGTAACAATTATAATCCAATAAGAATTATAAAATTATAAACAGCATCATCTGTTGAGAATATATTATGTTAGATAGAAATGAAATAAGAAAAAGGTAATTTATACAATATGGTCTATCCTAATTAATCAGAGTGGGCGGCGTCACTGGGCCTCTGTTTGCTGAACAGGGGTTCAGTGCATACGTGTGTGCGGCAGCGGGGTGGGTCGATAGTGGACTTGTCGTTCGCTAGCCCCGATGTCGCACCACGTGTGAGGAGCTGGTATGTCCAGGAGGAGGTTGAGACCCTATCCGACCATAGATACATTCGGATAGAGGTCTCCCGGACCCTCCGCCAGCCCAGCAGGGGTCACACGGCAGACGGAGCTCCCGCTTTTCCGCGGTGGGCTGTGGGTCGACTTGATCGGGACCTACTGGTGGAGGCAGCCATTGTGCATTCGTGGCTGCCGTCACCGCCCTCGGTGGACGGGGTGGACGCCGAGGCTGGCCGCATTCGCTGTGCGTTAACGCAGATTTGCGATGCGGCTATGCCCCGTGTACGGTGTCTTCCCCCGAAGAGGGCGGTTCCCTGGTGGTCCCGGGAGTTGGCAGAGCTCCGAGCTGCGTGCATACGTGCTCGGAGATCTTATACCCGCAGTCGGCGGCGTCACCGCGACGCTGAGCGGGAGGGCCAGCTGTACGAGGCTTACCGCAGTGCGCGGTCTGCCTTCAGGCTGGCCATCCGTCAAGCCAAGGACGTTAGTCGGCAGGAGATGCTGGACAGTCTCGAGCGTGACCCCTGGGGTCGCCCCTATCGTGCGGCGCTGAGTAAGCTCCGCGCGCGGGGCCCCCCCCTCACCGAGACTCTCCAGCCCAGCCTCCTCACCAGAGTTGTCGAGGAACTATTCCCACGTCGGACGGAACACACGCCCCCGGTCATGGCACTGCCGAATAGTGACCGGGAGGCCGACTACGAAAGTGTTCCGCCCGTTACGGAGACGGAAATGGGGGCGGCGGTGGTGCGAATGCGTGCCAAGACCACCGCTCCTGGGCCAGACGGGGTACCCGACCGGGTGCTGGCCCTGGTCCTCGAACATCTGGGTCCACGCCTCGGGGGACTGTACAACGCGTGTTTATCGTCTGGGCAGTTCCCTGGGTGTTGGAAGGAGGGGAGGCTGGTACTCCTGCCGAAGCCGGGACGGTCTCCGGACTCGGCCTCGGCCTATAGGCCGATCGTGCTGCTGGACGATACGGGTAAGCTGTTGGAGAGGATCCTGGCTGCCCGTATCGGCCAGCACCTTAGCGAGGTTGGCCCCGATCTGTCGGACGCCCAATTTGGTTTCCGAAAGGGGCGTTCGACGATCGCAGCCTTGCTGCGCCTGAGGGCCGTAGTCGCGGAGGCTGTCACTGGCGGTGGGGTGCTGTTGGCGGTGTCTCTAGACATCGCCACGGAAGGCAAGGAAGCGGTACCAGTGGCCGGCCCAATGGCGATGGGGAGGGAATACGGTGGGTTATGGGGCCACGCGCTGCCCTTCCGTCGCCCCGGGCGGTACGGGCGACGTGTGACCGGGCCATAGCCTACCAAAAAAAAAAAAAAAAAAAAAAAATCCTAATTAATCTAATCTAAGAAGTATAAAATTTAGGAAAAGTAAAGAAAGAAAGAAAGAAAGAGAGAATTGGAAATTTATAATTATTGTAGTAAGTGTATATTTATGTAGTAAGTACATTCAGTTTAGGGAAATAAGAAAGTGAGATTGAGGATTTTAGAAATAGAAGTACTAATATTAAATTGTAAATAAATGTAAGATTTTATATCTTAATTGTTTTTAGGAAAGGTAAGTGAGTGAGTAAAAAGATTAGTAATTAATTTTTATTTCTATTGATGACTATTTTCGCAATTTTTGTACATTAGTCTAAAAAGGGGTCCCGTGTATCATTATCGGCAATGATTGTAGGTATAGTGTCTATTGTAATCTGTGTATCTGTTGCATTTTCTATGTTGTGTCTGTCAATAGTGTGGATCGGGCATTCGGCAATGATGTGAATTATGGATTCATCTGATGATGTGTCACAGGGGCACAGTGGGCTCTCCTTGCATTTGAATCTGGCGAGATATGCAGAAAACCCACCATGTCCTGTGAACACTTGTGTTAGAATGTGATTGATCTTTATTTGTTTAATGATTTGGTGTGAAGTGATTGTATCGAGCAGAAAATTTTGGTGACTTGAGCAGTTGTTTGGGATGTGTAACGTTTGTTCCATTCTATAGCTGATTTCTTGCGGATGATTTGTTTGGCGTATGATAGTAGTGGCAATTTGTCATATGCCGGCTTAACTTTATTGCATAGGGCTGCAGATTTGGCTAGTTGGTCAGCCCTTTCATTGTCCTCGATGCCAATATGGGCTTTAATCCATGATATAGAGACTGATTTGTTTTGGGTGGCTATAGTTACGAGATGATTACGGATGGCAGTGGCGAGTGGGTGGGAGGAGTGATGATCAATTATTGTGTCCAGGGCGCCTTTTGAGTCAGACAAAATAATGGATTTGGGATAGTTGTTGTTCATTATTATGTATGTGGCGTGGTATATGGCTAATAGTTCGGCTTGAAATACTGTACAATAGGGTGCTAAGTGTAATTTGCGTGTTTTAATTTCGGCGGCGTTTTTCCAGACAGATACGGCGGCGCCAACGCCATGATCAATTTTGCTGCCGTCTGTATACAGCACGACAGCATTATTTGTTAAGGCGGTTATATCGGTGTTGTCAGGGAGAAGTTTTAAGTGGGGTTCTTTAGCAGGGTGTGGTTTGCTGGTGAATGGTGTAGGTGCTTCAAATTGCCTTTTTGGGGTTTCTTCTTGGCGCTGGTGGTCTTGTTATTAGTGAAACCTTTCTTCTACTTGTAGATGTTGTTGTCCTCTGTGATGTAGTTATGATGATAATTAATAAATAATATCTATAGTGATGTTATCAGCTTCAAAAGTTTATTAATTTTTAAGAGGTAAGAGAACGTACCGACATGACCTCTTCAGGGAGAGAGAGGGTCTTCAAAATATTAAGCTTAAAATCTTTTTTATCTCTTTCGTATACTACGAATAGTCACTGAGCTGGTCCAAAATTTGTAATACATATGTCATGTATTTTACGTGTGGTTACGGAATAAGAATACAATTGACCACTCTATCTTACCCGTGAGTGATCGTAAGAGAAGACTACGGGATATAAAACGGATATAACTTCTATGCCAGAAAAATAAAACTCGAAACTAAACCCTAGGTTAATTCCCCTGGCGTTAAAGAAGAGGCTCGAGCCGAGGAGGAAGTATATGAGCTGAGAATCATCTCATCATCATCAGATGATGTCATGTTTTCTAAATTATATCACAATATATTTAAATTCCTTTATCTATTATTTCAATGGTTTATTAATATTATTAACATTAATATATGAGAAGTTTATTCAATGTTCAACTTAGGGCTCTATAGAATAACTTGAAACTAAAGATGTTGGCCCGTTAGCAAAAGAGGGGATAATATAGCAGTTACTAACTAAATAATAACATTAAATAATAGTTTCATCAAAACAATAGAATTGTATTGGTACAATGAAAATGGATATTGAGGTAATTTTAACCGCATTTAGAGCAACGGTTCTATTTATAGTTGACTGATTTTATTGAATGAGGAAATAAGTTAACTAGAATAATAAGGAAATACGTTATAGGAGATGCAATATTATTAAAACTTTTAATGGTTTGTATACTCTTAAACTCTTGACTCCACAGATAACCACTACGGTTAATATATCGAACTTCCGTGCCAGTGCCGTGGGTTCGATACCTACATAGGACAATATTTTGTGCGATCCTAAAAGTTATGTTCTGAGTCTAGCTGATGATTTGTCAGCGTTAATTATATGTTTGTTAAGTCACCTGTAATACAAGAATTATTTCCTCAGTGCAGAGTGGTGTTTAAACATTAAAATAAAAAAGAAATCTCCACGGGTACTATAGTGGTCTAGATTAGTTTCTATGTCGATTTCTTGCCATCCATAAATGATTGTTCTGTTCGATAATTGTATGTTTGTAAAGTCCCCCGCAATATAAAGATTTATATCCTAGACCAGGATGTTGCTTTAAAAAAATACTGCATCTTATATGCGAGCTACATATTATATGCGTTAAACTTCACTCAACTCTATTACATACATACGTTAATCTATTCACGTCTACTGTAGGAATTAACCCCCACTAAAGGGCACCATACCATAATTGCCACTTTTAGTAGGCGTGTTGAAAATCGTTGACGATATTTTAAGTTTCCTACAAAAGTCTTGCTACCCATATTTCTGATGATCACTGAGCCTTTTTTTACGACATTATTAATAGTAATGACATATAAGAGACGCATTAGTATTTATTATCTTTGGAGACAGAGGACAAAAAACATTCCAAAGGAGGATTGACGTCTGGCAGGCGGCCAGTCATAAAACTATTCCCAATAACTTCTGCAATATACAGGGTGGAAGGGGACCGCTCCCGAAAACAAAGACAGGTAACCCTACTAGTCCTACTTGTAATAATAGACTAGAAAAAATTCGATTCGGAAGAAAAACAAAAAATTTTTTTACAACATTTTTTGGAAGTTTTTCACACACCATTATATTGGTGACTTGTAACGATAATTTAAATGTAATGTAATTTAAATGATGAGAAAATACGCAATGTATTCAAAACTCAAATCAGCTGTTCCAGAGGTGACTACATGCTCGCGTTGAATGACCGCGGTATTCGGCCGGTACCTATACGTATAGGTATCGGCCGAACAGATGTTTTGATTATTGAATACATTGCGTTTTTTCTCATCTGAGTAAAGTTACGTATTTTTTATGAAATTATCATTACACGGCACTGTCCTAATATAATAAATGTAGAAAAACGCAAAAAAATGCTGTAAAATTTTTTTTTCTTTCATCCGAATCGATTTTTTTCTAGCCTATCATTACAAGTAGGTCTAGTAGAGTCCCCTGTCTTTGTTTTCAGGAGCGGTCCACTTCCACCCTGTATACTGTGAAAGAAGAGTACATATTGTATCGACCCCAAGTAATTAGGATAAGAGTAGGTATAGATAAGAGTACTATCCTCCTAGTCCTTTGTTAGCTGTGTGGTAGTGGCTACGAATACTAATGACCATTACTTGTGGATGTCGTAAAAGACGACTAAAATATAAGCGCTAACTCCATCTCATGCTGTTTGGTCAATAATTACATTCCCAAGGAAGATTGACGACAGACAGGTGGCTAGTCATAAAACTATTGCCAATAACTTTTCAAATATGTACGATAGAAGAGAAGTACATATTATCTACGTCGACCCCAATTAATTGGGTTAAGAGCAGGAGAATGATAATGATTATATTTTTTTTATCCAGCATCACAACCACTCCCATAAGATTCGCCATGGTAGGCACTTCATATATTTAATCGTAATAATTTATTGAATTATAATCTCGTAACATAAATCCATACGCTTTGTAAGCTTACGAATACATAAATCCATCAGATAACATGAACATAAGCTTATAAGCTTGTTAATAACGAAGTTGTAATACCTTTAACAATACAGGTATTGTATTACCCATTCGGTTATTCTGTATTTATGTATTTTATCCTATAGTAAATTGTTATTTAGTAGATTTGATATAATGGCTTCGCATAACTGAGGACTATTTTATATATCGGGCCACCGAAGACAAAGATCGGGTACCGGTGGCCCCCTCGTACGGCGAAGAGAGGCGCTTTGCAGGGTAGGTCCATGTGGTCGGGCGAAAAAAAAAAACGCTCTTTTATATTATACCCTATTATAGACATATATTTTGTTCATACCTCGCCCAAACGACTCTTGGGCAAGAGAAGCGACAGCGTGTTAGCCTTATAACTTATTGTTTAATTATCTGGGCTCACTTCATTTGAGTTCACTACTGGTATAAACTCTTCCTTCTAACAAAGTTAAATAAATCACCACATGCTTGCAAATTACATTTTTGTTTTCATCTCAGCTCATATATGTCCCACTGCTGGGCCTTCCCTCATGATGGGAGGGAAATTGACCTACTACACCACGCTGGTCAGACGTGTTAGTATAGGGTTTTTATTTCAAATATTCCTTCTCTTTGCATAGATGTTGTATGCGTGATATATTCCTTGGTCGTCTGTTCCGATCACCCACAGGTTAGATAGGGAGTGGTGATTTGTATTCTTACTCCGTCACCACACGGAAACAGGAATTACATTATAACACGGCAACAATGGCGTTTTAAGAGTGGCTGGTAATCGTCGTGGTCTCTTATTCTATAGCAAAGATACATTTTTTTTTATATTTTCATAGTTTATTACAGTTTCTTTTTTTTAAAAAACAAATTTTTCGTTTGATGTCGGAGTAAGAATACAATTCACCACCCTATATCTTACTCGTGAGTGATCGTAAGAGACAACTAAGGGATATAATATATAATATAGTAATATATAGTATACATATAATGCATAAAATCTGTTCAAGAGAAAGAAAGCTGGAAATAAAACCCTATACCAACACGTCTGACCAGCGTGGTATAGTTGGTCAATTTCCCTACCGTTATGGAGGAGGCTCGAGGCCAGCAGTGGGATGTATATGGGTTGAGTTGATAAAATTGAAATAAAACCCTATATTAATCTTTATTAAGCATAATATGTCAATTTTCTTTCTTTTGCTGAGGAGGATCCAGCAAGGGGCATGACAAAGCGTGAATGGAAGCTAAGATGATGATAATAATGATGAATGAAAGAAGGAGAGAAGAGAATTTTATTTGTTGTTAGATTTATTGTATTCAATTTCTTGCAGTAAAGTTACTTACTACGGTTCTTCGTCATCGTTTGCTATACCTACGAAAAGAAGGCATCATCCATTTTATTCTTATTACATAAATAATGCATTTTATACTGTCTGTTCGACAAATATTGGTAGGACTACGCTGTTGACAGTTTTCTGTCTACAGCCACGGGCCAGTCCGTCCGGGGTACCACACTCTCGCAGAAGATCGACTTCTAAGTAATGGCAATGTGCTATTGCGCTTCGTTCGGTGAGCGAGAGAGCCGGAAGCCCAACTGGGTGGATTTAGGGATTTTATTGGTAGGCAGCGGCCTAAGCTATACCCCTGGTATTGCAAAGGTCCATGGGCGGCAGTGAAACTTACCATCAGATGTGTTGCTTGCTCTTTTGCCAACATAAGTAAAAAAAAAATTACATTCCTAAGGACGATGTCATTCAGGTGGCCGCCTGAATGACATTTATAGAGATTTTCCCAAAACCTTTGCAATTTGTACAATCATTACGGTGAGAGAAGAGTACATATTGTGTCAACCCCAAGTAATGATTATAAATTAAAAAATATATATATATATATATATATTTATAAAATAATATAGGTATATATATATATATATATATATATATATATATATATATATATATATATATATATATATACCTATATTATTTTAATTTATAATTTATATCCAAATAACAAATCTAAAACTAATTTAAAATCATAACATTTTCTAAGAACTAATTCTGTATATTTTCAAATATCTAGTAACCTTTCCCTTTATAAAGTTTTTGCAAGTAATTTTGACATACACGAAATGTAATTTCCTGTTACGATAAGTTTAAAGAAAATCCAGTTCTATTTTACAAGTTACAAGATTGGATTTTATTTGTAATTGGTGCGGAATGTTTCCAGTAACAATTTTTACTGGCGCCGGTATTTTAATCAAGAGAAGAAGATAGGGATTTTAAGTAAATGTAGAACGATCTCATAATTTTATACTTAAATTGATACTAAGTTATATATAACAACAAGGTCTCCCCACCAGCGTCACGTACCATATTGAATAGCATATGTTATTCGAATGTAGAGACATGAAAATAACTTAAATATTTATCGAAATTAATTACGCACTATCTATTTAAATGAATTTAGTAACGATATTTTTTTATTGCTTATGGTGGCAAACGAGCAAGCAGCTCACCTGATGGTAAGTGTCACTGCCGCCGATGTACCTTTGCAATACCAAGGGTATAGCTAGGCCGCTGCCTACCAATAAAATCCCTAAACCCACCCAGTTAGGCTTCCGGCTCTCTCGCTCACCGAACGAAGCGCAATAGCACATTGTCGTTACTCAGACGTCGATCTTCTGCGAGAGTGTGGTACTACCCCGGACGGACCGGCCCGCGGCTGTAGACAGAGAACTGTCAGCGTGACCCTACCACTATTGTCTTGATCTTAATTCATTTTTTCAAACTTAATTGAGGGATGATAATAATTAAATGTTTCCTGTGTGGCGACGGGATAAGATATAATTATCGTCACCCCTCATTTGCCTGTGACATCTTAAAAATCACATAAGGGTCCATCAGGGGAGTGGGCACCAGCTTTCGCTTGGGAATCTTCAATGCGATCGCTAATCCGCCTGCCAAGCATCGCGATTACGGCCTTAACCCATAGGGGCCTCAAAATAGTATGAGCAGCACAAATAAAGAAACGACACCCAGTCACGGTATCTCCGGCTCCTGGGAGTCGTTAGGTGCGAGCGGTACAAGACAGCACTTTGTAGTGAAATATGAGTGTGGAGGAGCGTCTATATTCACAATCGGTATTGATCGTAGTGGTTAAGATACCATCCTACCGTGGCAAGTATCGCGGGTTCGATGCCCATTCAGAACATTACTTTTATCCCTGCAATATAAAAAATAATGACATATTGTTGTGTTGTGATGATAATGAGAATACCGGGAGTTAGTTGTGTTTAAAAAAAATGTAGTTCGGAGTATGATTATAACAGCTCATGTATGTGCCACTGCTGAGCTCGAGCTTCCTCCATGGGAGGGAAATTGATATCCAATACCACGCTGATCAGAAAGGTTGATATAGATTTTTATATGGAATGTTCCCCTCTGGAATAGATGTTATATGCACATTATATCTCTTAATCTTCTTTTACATCCAGTGATGATCCGCACGGCGTCGAGAGGTATGTGGTAGGGCGGGTCTACGGCGTCGTTTCTCCCGTCACCCCGGATGGATTAGCCGGGCGTGACCACACCGTAGCCCGCCGCCAACCAAAAAAAAAATTCTTTTTACATCTCTTCTTGGCAAGATATGTGTTGGTAAACTGTATTCTTACTCCGTTATCTCACAGAAAAGCTCAGGGTATATCCCGTCAAAATCGTAGAGGCCGACGGAAGAGGCCGTGCAGACTTATAACCTTCTGTTTTGTACATCTCTGTCACCATTTGCTGATGGCGATAATGACGACAAATTACGCCTACATTATTTGTGGATCATCAGACAAAACATTATTTTGCGTAGACCAATTATTTGTGTATGAGACAAAACATCCTCTTGCATGGGATCTCAAATCCGCGGTATTACGTTATCATTCATAATCTATTAATTCATTCATCCATCAGCCTACTGATGTCCCTCTACGCCCCCTCGGCTCGATAGATCTCATCCTCGAAGTAGAATAACACCGGAATAGCTACGCGGGCAGACGTATTGGTTATATCAGTTGATATTATGAGTTTCTTAATATAGCAGTTAAACTAACTTTCCTATTGCCCATTGAACTGGTTTTACCTCTACAGGTAAAGTCAGGCGGTGATATATTACAGTCTTAACCCGTTATCTCTAGGTATTTTTATCAATACACAATATAAAAAGAAAAAAAAAAGAAATAGTTAAATCATCTTATTCGAATAGTATATCAGGTCATTTTATCTCCTATTGTGGAGGAAGGTCGAGCCTGGCAGTCAGTCGTAATTCAGCCGAGATGATGATTAAATAACAAAATTATCAAATAAAAGAAAAATATAGCAGAAATAAAGAAGACTATCAAATAAAAACGAGCCATAACAACAGATTAATTTGCAAACTCTCCGCCTTATGAATATTTCAATACAATACAATTATCCCTGGCGAAACGAGTAGAAATTTCTTGTTAACCTTATTTTACGAGGTTAAAGCTAATTGTCACACACGTCTCCTAATTTTTAGGTAACATCTAAGGCTATACAAACTACAGATAATATCAAGTTAATTTTTTTTTAATATTTTTTGATCATCCTTTCATCATTCTCCTACTCTTATCCTAATTGCTTGGGGTCGATACTATATGTACTCTTCTTTCATAGTACATATTGTAAAAGTTATTGGCAATAGTTTTATGTCCAGCCGCCTGCCAGACGTCAACCCTCCTTGGGAATGGTAATTGTTGACCAAACGGTATCAGATGTAGTTGGCCCAGGTCGTTATAAGGCTCTTAGTCGTCTTTTACGACATCCACGAAAGTAAGGGTTGGTAGTATTCGTAGCCACACAGCAAATTATATATATTATATAATTAATTATATATATATATATATATAAAATATTATTTGATGTTAAATATAATTGATATTTTATATTAAACTTAATATGTTATATCAGATTAAATATGTTCCACTGCTGGGATCGAGTTTCATGCAAAAGGAGATGGAAAATCGACCTAGTACATGCTGGTCAGATGGGTAATATTATATCAAAAGAATTTAAAAATAATTACTACATATGTTCCTTCAGGTTTTGCGTAAGTATCATGGCGAGACAACATGTAGCCCAGAGGATTTTATTAAGATTAGAGAATGTTCCCAGATTACGTGACCTGTTATCGGTGGGAATGGTGTTAGGTTTTCGTCACGTAGTCAAGCTCAATTCATTCAAATTCAAACTTTTTATCTTCCCATATAGCAAAAGATATATAAAACTAAATGATTTACTATGTAAAAATTAGAAGGGCTTTATTTTTTTTTTCTGGGGGGTGGACTACGTTCGGCGCACTCCTCGCACCACTCCATCCGGGGTGACAGAGGGGCGTAAGCACGCACACCCGTAACCCACCCGTGACGTCGCCTTCGTCGTTGGGCCGATCACCGGAGCAGAGTGACTTGACGTCAGTGGTCGGCCCAACGGAATACCCCTGAGGAGTACCCTCATCTCGACCGACGTCCCCCCTTCGGGTAGGATGTCGGTCTTTCCTCACGCGGTCGGCCTCTCGGCGGGTGACGGACTAAATCCCCGATCCAGTCACCCGCGGCCTCGGCTAGGGCGCCATCAGGCGCAGGTAATCGCGCCTGCGCCGCCCCAGTCGCTGGCGGCGGCTCGCGTCGTCGAGGAGACGCTCCTCGCGCACGCGCTCCGCCGCCTCCTTCCACAAGACTACTGCCTTGCAGAAGATTGCGACCGCGTCCCAGTTCCTGACGCTGTCGAGCATCGCCCTGGCGATGGTCGGCAGCGTCAGGTCGGCACCGATGATTGCGACGAGTTCACGACGCTGCTCTGCCCAAGCGGCACAAACCTCGAGCGTATGCTGCGCCGTGTCTTCATCGCAATCGCAGTGGTGGCAGGACGGTGTACTCTGCTCCTGACGACCGTGTGCAGGTATTTGGCGAAGCATCCATGCCCCGTCAAAACCTGCACCAGTCGGAAGGAGAGCACCCCGTGCCGCCGTTCCAACCACTGCATCAGCACCGGCCGGAAGGCCTCCACGGTCCGCACACTGAACCGAGGCCTCTCTAGCCGGACTGCCCAACGGGCAATGACGTCTAAAAAAAAATTAGAAGGGCTAGGGAATTTTGGTGTATACTACGAGGGAGGGAAGGGGGTAAAAATTCTAATACATCGGTCATTTCGGTGGGTTCCCTTATAAGTGGAGAGAAAAATGTTCTTTTGATATTTTATCAATCCTCATCGTCTTAGCGCATATACTCCCCACTGCTGGGCTTAAGTCCCACCCACAATAGGAAATTTTCACCTATGTCAAACTAGTTGGTATAGAGTATTTTGAGTTATTCTATTGTATAGTTCTTATAGGCATATTATATCCTTTACTCGTCTTTCACGACAACATTGGACAAGGTAAGCAGTGAATTATATTACTATTTTGTCCCCCCACAGAAATCTTAACAATATGCTTCTAAAATATTCCTAAAGCTCAATAAACAGCCATACTCCTTCTTTTTTGCTAATTTAAACCATCTGCTGCGTTGTGGAGGGATAGTACGTGGCTTCACAATCTACCGTAGCAACATCAATTAAGCGAACCACCGGCAGTAATTTTTTGACTACAGTAAAACACAGCCTTCAATTAATTCATTACAAAATTTCTATAACCAAGTCATAAGGAAGACTTTGTTAGAATATAACGCGCAATTTTCTGACATTATAAAATGACTTGCTTAAACGAAGCATTTAATTAAGAAGCTATTAAGTCATTTATCTTAAACGAATCTTAAAGGAAACTTATATTAGCGACATGGCCTCGATTTGATTTTCGTTAGGAAGATATGCAAATGTAAGTACTTTTTAAATCAAAGTCATCATTCTCCTACTCTTATCCCAATTACTTGGGGTCGATAAAATATGTACTCTTCTTTCAAACTACATATTGTGAAAATTATTCAATAGTTTTATGACCGGCCGCCTGCCAGACGTCAACCCTCCTTGGGAATGTAATTGTTGAACAAAGAGCATCAGATGGAGTTGGCCCAGGTCATTATAAGGCTCTTAGTCGTCTTTTACGACACCCACGAGCAAAGTAAGGGTTGGTAGTATTCGTAGCCGCTATCACACAGCTTTTTAAATCAAAGTAAAATATATATCATACAGCTTTTTAAATCAAAGTAAAATATAGAAAGAAAGAAAGAAGAAAGAGAATTTATATTTTTCTTATACATTTTCGTTATCGCTTCTGCAATTCATACATTGCTATATATAGATTCGCAGCTTAGGACAGAGTGTTGTGGCGGATTTTTTTTAATAAATATAAATATCTGATACTTTTTAACATATTTACTAACGGAATATGCTGTTAAGGATTAATTTAGTCCATATTTACTTCCATTTACGGAACGACTGAGTTGACCGTAGAGAAGGTGTAGCCATTTGTCTTTAGTGACTTCTCTTATCTCTCTTATCTCATTGCTTTTCCCCCAGCTCATTATTCTAACTCTAACGAATTATCTTTTCCTTCAGGACTGCATCCAAAGGCCTAAAGTGATTGTGAGTGTAGTTTTCGGCTCCTTCCTTAAAGATTATTTCATTGAATTGGAATTGGTTTTAGAATCTTTATGGTGAATCTAACATCGACTTACTATTCTCCTGTTCCTTCTGTATCTGTAAACTTCAATACATTATGCAATCCACTATTCGTCATGTATTACCTCTCCAAGCTACGAACCATAACCAACATGCAAACTATATGTGGCTTAATGTAACCCTCACATTTTCTCTTTTCGAGTCTCCTCTCATGGTCAATATACTGCTCCTTATCCTCTCACCATGATCTCTTTTTTCCTGTCCTGCATTCTTAGCTAACAAACCTAAAGCTAAGGTCTGTTTCATTTCCCAGAATTAGATGGCGAGAACTGGGTGCCCAAACTTCGGTCACTAACTGATATCCTATACTGAATTCTGACACGGCTGAAGACAAAGTTGGGATTTTTAATTGTTTTATTGCGTATGGTGGCAATTGAGCAAGCAGCACACCTGATGGTAAGTGTCACTGCCGCCCATGGATCTTTGCTATAACTCAGGCTATAGCTATGCCGTTACCTACCATTACAATCTCCAAACCCACCTAATTAGGTTTCCGGCTCTCTCGTTCACCGAACAAAGTGCAATAGCAAATTGTCATTACTCAGACGTCGAGCTTCTACGAGAGTGTGGTACTACCCCGGACGGACCGGCCCGCGGCTGTAGACAGAAAACTGGCGACAGCGTGGTCCTACCACTGTTAAAAATTACAGCATTAAACTCTATTATATCCAACGAGATATGAAAGACTACCAACCGTCTTGATGTAGCTATTCAGATGGTACAAATTGTATATATTTCCATGTGGTGACGGAGTAAGAATACAATTACACCACCCTCTATCTTACCCGTGGGTGATCGTACGGGACGACTAAGGGATATAAAACGCATATAACATCTATTCGAGAGAAGGAAACCTCGAACCAAAACCCTATACCAACACGTCTGACCAGCGTGGTATAATAAGTCAATTACCCTCCAATTACGGAGGAGGCTCGAGCCCAACAGTGGGACATATATGATGATGATGAATTGTTTTAAAGTCACTTTACTAATGATTAGTCAACATTCCACTGTCAGGCAGGTACCTACTCCAGATGAGGAAAACCTAGTCTGCTACAGCACCATAACCAACGGGAAAAATTACGTTTCTGAAGTGCCGATGTTCATAAAGTGCCTAGTCTTGTAGATTTAATGTCTGTACTATATATTATAGATTCGTTTTCCTTCTATCGCACTAAAAAAATATTTATAGCTGTAGCGCTGTATTTTACCTTTCGCTTACATTCATCTTGTAAAAACAGTCCCAAGGTGAACGCTGTTTTTTCTAGAATTTAGAACCTTTCTACGTATTTGAGAAATATAGATAGAAAGATATGTATATAAAAATCTTGTGTCACGATTTTTGTTCATGCTAATTACCAAAATTGCCTAATCAATGTTAACAAGATTTTGTGAATATCTCGTATTCTGATAAGGCTCTCTTAGTTCAGCTTGAGTATTATTATGATAATTTTAAACTTAATAAATTATACACTTCAAAAGAGGAATATGAACCTAGTACTTGAACGCATTTCTATTGGAAATTCGTTCCAAGGGCCTTACCAATTGGGCCAGTGTGGGTAGGTACGTATAATAAACAAATTTTAACTCGTAGTACTTAGTAGAGATATTATAGACGCCATCTATCATATATATATATATATATATATATATATATATATATATATATAGAGGAATGGAAGGTAATATGGAATAACTATATTTTCTTGACAAAAAACAACCATAAATCAAAAATGTTGTAAAAGGTGCAGATAATATGAAATATGGTATTCCATATTATCTGCACCAAAATCGTACACACTTTTAACAGTTATTTTATTAACTCAAGCAAAATCCTTTTTATAATAGTAATTTTATTAATCACAGTATTTTGTATGGCAATCTTAGAATTAATTAAATATTCAAAAATCAACATAACTTATATGAATAAGTAAAAATCAAATTTATTATAAATCATATTAGTCGAACGATATAAAAAAAGGATCAGAATTTAAAAATGTAAATTATTTGCAATAATCACAAAAGTAGTTACCAAATTCATAGACTACGCAGTCACAATGCACTCACAATTGGCAAATAAGGCACTGAACCCATTCTTCTCCTTTATCATCTTATTCTCTTCATCACTTTCTATTGCAAAAAAAGCATTCTGGACCATTTTGAGGCGGTACCTCGCTTATATTCTCGTCATATGAGAAGAGGTCATCGTCATCTTCGTCATGAATATTAAAATTTTCATTTAAAATATTATCTGAAGAGTCGCTAACTGAGTAAACTTCCTTTGATTTCTTTTTTGACGATTTACCCTTGCCTTTGCCTTTGCTCTGTTTCTGCACTTTTTTCTTTCCCTTGTACTTGACTTATAGCTATTGTGCTTTTTAAATCTCTTTTAAAATCTGCAGATTTTTTGAACTGCGACAATTCAAGGCTTATATGAGCCTTATATGTCATGGCTCATATAATTCATATAATGTGGAATACTATACCATATTATATGCACTAACAGTATTCCATATTAGTAACAAGGCAGCATAAGCAAAAAAAATAGTTTAGATTTAAGAGTTTCAATATACGATGAAAATCAATACACATCCTTAAACTGTAGCACCCTAAGCATTGTTTGAATACCAGTTATAGAAAATAAAGTAATTATACGTTATGATAACAAAAATTGAAAACCTGCCAAAAAAATTTTGTTGTACGACCTTCTAGTTGATCTAAAAGAAAAGAACAATATGGAGGATTACTGTCACTTGCACAGATTAATAGGTTCATTTGACGCTTCAATTCACAACATCGCAGCATAGATGGCACTACTAGGTTTTATAAAATCTCAGTATCCCATATTAACTGCATATTCCATATTACCTTCCTTTCCTCTATATATATATATATATATATATATATATATATATATATATATATATATATATATATATATATATATATATATATATACATTATATGGATAGTTTGAAAACAAAATTAAATCCGGTAGATGGCACTGCTGTTAGCATAGCACCCAATTATATTTGCTTCACAATTAAAATTATCCCTTGCTTCATTTTTATATTTTGATAAATCATCGCTCTTCGTGACCTACAGATGTTTCCATACTTTTCTCTCATCCAGTACATAACTATATTTTTTCCTTCCAAACACGTCTATCAGATATAATTACGTATATCATTTTTCGCCATAATCAAATGATAGGTCATTAGAAATAGGTATCTACTATACTCTTTGTTTTGTTTCCCACCAGTCTAAAATTTATTATACTAGGTATACGTACCTAGTTTTTGTCAATTTTTACTCTACCAGTCTAACTCCAATACGATTTAAGAATGTTATTTTTGATCAGGCGACATACCGTCCCGTACTGTACTCAAAAACATTGGGTTTGTAATATTCATTCTTGTTTACAGCACGTGCATGGATGGATTATTCACTTAAGGGAATGAAATTCGAAAAATAAAAATACGGTCCCCGGGTGTATTTCCGTTTACTGGTCTTTGGGGATGCCCGGTGGAAGTAATATTATTACGTATATATTATATAAATTATAGATTTTACTTCTTATTTTGGAATTATGTGAAAATATTTCCGATAAAAGGTGCAATAAAATCATCATCATTATCATCAATTTTAATACTCTTTTTTTTTTCTTTGTGGTCTTTTGTTGTTTGTACTCTTTTTTTTTTGGTGGCAAACGAGCAAGCAGCTCACCTAATGGTAAGTCTCACGGCCGCCCATGGACCTTTGTAATACCAAGGGTATAACTAGGCCGCTGCCTACCCATACAAACCCCAAACCCACCCAATTGGGCTTCCGGCACTCTCACTCACCAAACGAAGCACAATAGCACATTGCCATTACTCATGCGTCGATCTCCTGCGAGAGTGTGATGCTACCCCGGACGGGCCGACCCGCGGCTGCAGACAGAGAACTGCCAACAGTGTGGCCTATCACAGTGCGTCCTACCGCTATTAAAACTCTTATCCCAATTACTTGTGGTTGACGCAATATGTAGTCATACATATTGTAAGCTATTGTCAATAGTTGTACGACTATGCCTGGCCGCTTGTCTGACGTCCATCCTCTTTGTGGATATATGTAGTTTTCCACCCAATGGCATTAGGTGAAGTTTATCCAGGTCGATATAAGCTCTTAGTTGTTTTTTACGATATTCAAGAACAAAGTAAAGGTTGGTAGTCCCTTTTTTTTTTTAATATGAGTATGTTATTCCACAGGCTTTTTGTCCGTACTCTTTTTATGTTTAATTTAATTGTTATGGTGGTTTGTTTATAAAATTGATGTTCTTGAAGTATTCGTAGCCGCTACCATACAGCAATGTATAATAAAATATCTTCATTAAATATAAGATAATGTGAACTCTTATAATGCTCTCGAAGGGTATCTCATTGGAGCTATTCTAAGTGGGTTTGTGGTAATCGTTGGTAGGCAGTCGTTCAGCTGATCCTCTGATATTGCAAAGGTTAATGGGTGGCAGTAGCACTAACCATTAGGTGTGCTGCAGACTTATTTGCCATTATAAGCAATAAAAAAAGATCAACCTGCCGTGCCAGTGCCGTAGGTTGGATACCCACGCAGAACAATGATTTATGCTAACCAAAAATTGTTGTCCTGACTCTGTAGTTTATTTCAACTTAGCTCATATATGTTGGGCTCGAGCCTTCATAATGGGAGGGTAATTGACCTACTATACCACGCTGGTCAGACGTGATCGTATAGGGTTTTGTTTTGAGTTTTCTTCTCTCACATAGATATTAATGCGTTTTATATTTAGTCGTCTCGTACGATCACCCACGGGTAAGATAGGGGATGGTGAATTGTATTCTTACTCCGTCAACACATGGAAAGTAGTTTATTTATGTTTATTAAAACCCCGTAATACAAAGAGTCCTCGTTTTTATAAAAATACAAAAAATAAAAAATATAACTACGCAAACGAAGTTGCTAGTACATCTAGTTATATATAAAAGCGGAAACAGCTACCTATTCTAAACAGATTTACCGAAAAACTTTACCTCGGCACTCAAATGCCCATGGGACATGAAAACTCTTCGGCATCAATTCTAATTTCGTTTATCGCCATTATATGATCGATATCAACAAAAAGCTACCGGAGTATCGATGACAAAAAGAAACTTTCATAACAACATACAAACTTCGAAATTATCCCATCCATGTTTTTCGATACCCCGAAAAAAAGGTACACGAGTATTCCCTAATCTCGTCAAAATTCCTTATGGAGCGGAATTATTAATATTTCCATTATTATTAGGGTCTGAACAGCCCATTTGACCTATATAACGTGACGTGAAATTAGACTTATAACCTTCTGTACTGTACTGTACAGTTCAATGGCCTCCATAGCTTAAGCTCCATGAATAGTGAAAATATAAATAAAACCGAACCCATTATAATACTATTTATACCCATTATAATAATATTTATAGTAAAAATAAAATTTATTTGTGAAACGAAAAAGCGATAAACCATTTGAAATAAAGCCATTTTTACGGATTTTATCGCGTTTGCATTTGATTTTTTTAATTTTACGACGTTTCGAACACTTTGCAGCGTTCAGATTTACCTACACCTTCCGTGTCTGCCGGTTATTATCAATTTTGCCTCTTATTACGTATTTTGTCACGGTTTGTATATGATTTTTAATTTCACGACGTTTCAGACACTTTACAGCATGCATAGATACGGAACAATGAACGTTGTAAAATATTCGGAACGTCAGGAAATAAAAAATCAAATACAAACGCGTTATGATCCGTAAAAATAGTTTTATTTCAAATGTGTAATACTCGCGTAGATATCAGAAATCATTAAGTGATTATCATAATAGAGACTCTATATATATATATATATATATATATATATATATATATATATATATATATATATCTATGGTCCTGTAAAATCGTGTCTTGGGAAAATGTGAACAGAATCTTAATTTCTACACATACAAACCGTACAAGAAAATATATGAATAAAAATAATTATTTTTATAGGGGATTTTACAAAATTACAGGGGATTTTACAAAAATACATTTAACGAACATAAATTATATTCTGATTTCGAATTAGGTTCATAATAAAACTCAGAACAGCCAATTGTGGATCGTACAAAATATTGCCCTGTGTCGACATCGAACCCATGACTCTGGTAAGTCGCTGCCTTAACCACTATACAATATGCGTTGGTAAATGATAAAGCAATTAGATTGGAACTATATTTTTTGTAGCTTCAAGTCAAATACCTGTCTAGTTTATATCCCTTTAGGTTCGCAAATGAGTTTTATAAAAAAGTATATGTAGTATTTTAAATTCTAAATTAACTAAAGGTAATGAAATTTTTTTAGTGTAAAAAGTTTACCCTAAAAATATTTATAAAAATATTTATATTACGTCGTAAGTGGCATATAAAGATCTGATCTGGCCTCAGATTGGATCCTTGGAATGAAAGATATTAGGGTTTTTATGCTCCTTAATGCTAACCCAATTATAAGTGAACCAGACCAGAGTAAACTTAATGGTATTGTTTCTTATGAACCATTAAACACAACGATGTCTGTTTCTTTTAAGTTATTAAATAAATTCTAAAAAAATTAAAGGAAACATTAAAATATTTTAATGTTTCCAAACGAATTCATAATTGCTATGCTTAAAGCTCAGTGGAAATCTAATTAATATTTAATCTACATAAATTATCATAAGATCCTTTTTTTGCTTCCCTGATAAATATAACACGAATATATAATAATATTAAAGATATATATAAGATATTGGTGTTATAAAAAGATCATGGATATCATAAAAGAGATAGGATTTTTTTTTTGGTAGGCTATGGTTTGAAACACTCCGTTCGTTCCGTCCGAGGCGTTAAAGTGAGGCGCGTGGCCCCATAACTCACCTTATTCCCTCCTCTTTGCCATTAGGCCGGACACTGTTACTCAATCCTTGCTGTCCGTAGCCAGCCCGGCAAGAGATATGATATGGAGGCAAGAGATATGATATGAACATAAAGATTACCCGGCAATAAATATTGTTCATCGATCCTTAGAAAGAAACAATCGCTTAATAGAGCATTGCCTCTCTCGCACACTACCTATATAGTACTTGTCAGTCGTTCTACAAATACAAAAGACTGTAGTTGCGTCCAGACAAAAATATATAGATACACACACATACACACATATCATCACGCCATATCCCTTGCAGGGTAGGCAGAGAGAACAGAGTGCCAGAGAACTCTATCTTTGCATACTTCACTCGCTTCCTCAACATTCATAATTCTCTTCATACACGCTCGCCGGTTTCGGAGACTCTTGACTCCACCTTCCTTCAGTACATGACCGATCTGGTCTAGGTAGGTTAGTCTCGGTCTCCACCGGTACCTACATCCTTCCACTTTCGCATTATATATCTTCTTAACCAGACGTTCGTTCGGCATTCTTTCCACATGTCCGAACCATCGGAGCATTGCCTTTCGCATCTTTACACCAATACTTTCTTGCAAAAATATATAGAAAATTACTAAAACCGCAAAAAAATTAGAAAAAACGGTTGTAGAATAGATGTATTTTATTTAGTAATAAAAAATCGTAATTGTTTTAATAGCTCCTAATAGATATACGACTATTAGTGGTTTGTGTGACGTATGCAGGTAGTGTGCGACAGGGACAACACTCACCGAAGTCGAAGTTAGTCGATAATCTCTTTCTTACGGACGATATGCATTTTTATCGTCGGCTACTGTACGTCTCAAGCGTAGTATAGTGGGTTAATTTGGCTTCCATAGTAGCGGAGGCCTGAGACCATTACTGGGAAGTATACAAACTGAAATGATCAGATGATAAGATTTATGCCGTAGACGAATCGAAAGGCGTATGATCACACCATAGCCTATCACTAAAAAAAATTGTCCGTCAGCATACGGATAACCAAATATAATTATGCAGGGTTTTATTAACGTGTTTTCATTGCAGATTATTTATATATTTTTTATTAATCTTAATGGCAAACGAACAAGCAGCATACCTGATGGTAAGTGTTACTGCCGCCCATAGACCCTTGCAATACCAGAGGTACAGCCTATCACTAAAACCTATCAATAAAAAACCCCGAACGAACCAGAAAGTTGGGGTGCCGGCTCTCTCGCTTATCGAACGAAGCACAGCAGCACATTGCCACTGGTCAGAAGTCGATTTTTTGCTAGAGTGTGGTACTACCCCGGACGGAGCGGCCCGCGGCTGTAGATAGAAACTGTCAACAGTGTGATTCTATCACTACTAATTTAATGCGTATATTCATTCGATGATCTCTTATTACGTCCTATATCTACGAGTATATCACTGTATCAATAACATCTTTCTAGTTCAATCAGTTTCGACAGAATATTATTTTTACAAGCTTTTACTGCTAACCAACTTCAGAAATTTAAAAGAATGATCATATCGGGCTATATGTCAGGATGTAATGGAGGAAATTGAATCACCATATTTATTATCTTCGTATCGATTTCGACGATCTGAGAATCTCAAATATCAAGTCCCTTTTTTACCCGACTGAGCGACGCAAAGGAGTGGTATTGTGTTTAACAGTCTATGTATGTATGTATGTTCCTTTCATTCATTTATTTATTTATTCGACCAACTAGGATCATTATAAACATAAAATTCATACAAATATATAAATATTATTATAAAACAAATTAAAATTAAAATAAAATAAAATACAATGGTTTAAAATAAAAATTTTACATTAGTCCGTACATGAACCATGCCACAGTGGTTCAAGTACTGACAGTCATACCGTTCTGCGAATGCGCTCAGTATGCTGTTGCGGCTGGCTCGCGTCCTGCGCATCAGGGATGTGCACCGCTTGCGTATGGTTGCGTTGAAACAATCCACACGCGCTTCGGCGAACATCCCCGACGCACTACAGAACCGAGGCAGCCCCAAAAGCACTCTAAACGCATTGTTGTACTGTATACGCAGTGCACTGTACTGTTCCCGCGAATAATTCACCCACAAACTGCAAGTATAGAAGGACGTACAAAAGGCTCTAAACAAAGTCATTTTGACGTCCCTCGAACAACGTGCAAATCTGCGAGCTATCATATTAGCACGAACAGACAATGCCCTACGCTCCCTCTCTATATCGGCATTGTCCTTCAGATCCGAAGTAAGTAGGTGACCTAGATATTTAAATGTTTCCACTCTATTTAGAGGACACCCTTTAAGTCTAATAGGTGGTGTATTACCTAGACACTTACCACGGGGCCGAAAAACCATGCTCACACTTTTCTTAACATTATAAGTTAACCCGTGACCATTCACATACATTTCACAAATGTCAAGAAGCCTCGATAATCCATCTACAGAAGCGCTCAGAAGCACCATATCATCAGCATAATTTATGTTATTAAGGCATACGCCGCCAATATGACAACCAATATGTGTGCTGCTGAGGTCCTCTATCAAAGCATTTATATAGAAATTAAATAACTTTGGTGAGGTCAAACCACCCTGTCTCACCCCGCACTCCAATGTGTACGGAGTTGAATAAGTCCTAGACCATCGAACAACGTTCACTTGGTTCTCATACCAGTATTTTAAAACACGTATGAATCCATCAGGCAATAATGTCTTTCGTAGTTTCTGCCAAAGTATGTCGTAACGAACCAAGTCAAATGCCCTGGTTAGGTCAAGGAAACAGGCAAAGACAGGCGTATTCCTGTCTATATAATACTTGACAGTTTGCTTTAAACACAATATAGCTGTTTCTGTAGATAGACCTGGTTTAAAACCGAATTGATTGTCGTGTATGTGCAAGTACTTATCAAGCTGAGTATTAAGCAAACTGTCAAATACCTTCGCGATTATGGTGGCCAACGAGATAGGCCTATAGTTGTTTTTGTCACTTATATCGCCAGTTTTGTTTTTTAAAATGGGAACTACCACAGTCTTCATCGTCAATGCAGGCAAATACGAATGCCTGACACACAACGAAAATAACCTTGCCAGCATTATGGGCAGACAAGGACCCGCGTATTTGAGGTGTTCTATGCTCAAGTCGTCATGCCCAGGAGACTTTCCACGCGACATAGAAGCAATTGCCTCCGTGACATCCTCTGTCGTAAATTGGTCACCGGTCTCCCGAACACCGCAATCATCATCCTTAATGGACTGTGAAGATATCAAGGGTGATGTCACTCTAAAGTGTTCCCTAAACATCTCAGCCATGCCCGTCGGGTCACTAATACCATTCATGCTCGTAGGCAGACCAGGCTTACTGTTCAGTTTGTTAGTGGACTTCCAGAAACTTCGAAAATCATGTTTGGAATGATGTGATGCCAAAATGTCCATCTTAATTTGGTCTTTGTTATTTTGACACCATCGCAAACGTGCTTTAAATATTTTGCGACTCAATCGCATATCACTCCAGACACGACCCTAGCGCGGCCTGCCATACCATACCCACATCTTAAACTTTTGCTTGGCCTCCTCATAAGCACCCCTCACATGCCTGTTCCACCCTGTAACAGGCTTCCTAATCCCGAAAAATGTTCGATTACGGGACTCCGAAGCTGCTTGGCATAACACATCAGTTATTTCCTTATATAATTTATCTATAATATTTGCATGTGTCAAATTATTACAGCCATAGTCACAGGTACTAAACTCAATAGGTATATCAATTAAATTTAATTTATTATTACAAATTTGTGTGTACATATGAACCTCTGCAGGCCGTCTCTCTCCCCAGCGTACGTTACTACATAAAAGACTCCTATCATTAGAATATATTTTGGGTTTTATGTTATCTAGCTTACATTGCACTACTAGGGGAAAGTGATCTGACCACAGAACGTCATACATAACATATATGTTCACAATAGTTTCCATGGCGGCATTTGTTACTACACAATGGTCAAGCCAGCGCCTGGAAGAGTTAGCTTCGCTTATAAAAGTGTAAGTGTTTGAGTTTAGACCTAATAGTTGGACGTCGGCACAAGTCCACTCAGAATCCATGCAAAGTGCTTTGAAGCACTATATATACCAAACGCCTGGGTCGATTTTTATGATTCACACGTCAATCGATTCCTCTTAGTCCGGCGAGTGTCACTAAAGATATGACGTCAGTGAAAATTCAATATGGCGACTACTGGACGCCATATTGTGAAAATGAAAAAAAAAATAAAGTCAACAATCTATGTCGAGTGGAGTATCGTTGAATAGGTATTTTAAAATCTTTTTTAGTTTTCTCTCAACATTTTTGGATTCGACTGGCCGTTTAGGATCTATTTCGATTTAAACTTTCGTAACAACCTTTCTCATATATATATACTAGCGGACCCGGCACACTTCATTCCGCCTAACAGTTAATGAATGAGATAACCAGATTTCTGAGAGAAGTTACTTTTAGCTGTGTGGTAGTGGCTACAAATACTACCAACCCTTAATTTGGTCGTGGATGTCGTATAAGACGACTAAGGGCCTTATAACGACCTCGGCCATCTCCATCTGATATTGCCAATAAATCTTACAATATGTACTATGAAAGAAGAGTACATATTGTATCGACCCCAAGTAATTGGGATAAGAGTAGGAGAATCAAGAATAAATATGAATAATACATATATAAATTCAAATAATCAAGTATTTTAATAACGTGCCAGCAAGACGAAGAATTACCTTGTGTTATACGACATTTTCCTTCATATGCGTTGAAAATAAACTAATTGTTGATCTCTGAGATTTGTTCAACGATTTCGCATTGTCAACAGCACGGCCTGTCTCGCTTCACTCTTGTGATTAAGAAGCACGGAGTTAGGCCATATTAACGCGGCGGTCTTCCCGTGCAATAAATTGTTCTTCTGCCCTGGTTACGTTCGTTATGTTTCGAATTCTAACTGCGTTACGGTTTTGTTGGGATAGATTTGATTTTGTTGGTCGCAACATTGTTGATGACAATATAGAGATAATATGTTTTATTATTACAATATTCGTAAAAATTCGTAACACTCGCACAAAACGAAATACGGTAGGTATTTTCTAAACAAACCATTACACCACGTAATGACGTGTGCTGTCAGTTGCCATGGTTACATCATCAACAAATGAACGTTTACAATTAAAGTTTTTTTTAATTTTGTTTTTTTTTTGCTTATTAATATCATATTTTAATATCCTATATCCTATTCCCGACGACAACAAACTCAAAAACGTAAAAATCATAAGAATTGGTGCAGCCGTTCTCGAGTTATAAGTGTTGTAACTAACACAACTTTCTTTTATATATATATAGATATAGGTTTTTTAGACAGTAGAAATTTACGATGATTTATACTAGTTATGGATAAGTAAGTTTCTTCACCATATTCTTTTTTATCGTTATTGATAAATAATTCAAAGTCAATTGTGAGCATCTTGATACGAACTTAAGACTTATATATTGCAACTTTTTGCTGCTCCTCACTGAACTTACTGTTTAAATTTTTTTTTAACATGGAAAGAACTAATGTGTCTCCAAATTTTTCAATGTGGTGACGGAGTAAGTATACAATTCACCAGCCCCTATCTTATCCGTGCGTGATCGTAAAAGACAACTAAATGATAAAATATACATTATAGTATTTATGCCAGAGAAGGAAATCTCGAAATAACCATATACCAACTAGAGATGGGCGTTTTCAGATTTTTACGCAAACCGATACAAATTCGATTTCTGATATTGAAATCGATTTAAAAAACCGATTTCAGAAATCGATTTCCAGAGCGATTGTCGGAGCGGATTTACCTTAGTCTCGATCGATATTCGATGGTTTTAGTTATTTTAGCGTAGCAAACGAAAAACGCAAACGAACAAACGCATTCAAAATATTTTTCTTTAGTTTGTTTGTTGATTGGATTTAGGTGTACGATTTTCCTTCATGCTTTATCTATGCTTAACTAGAGTACTAGACTAGCAAAAATGTTTTGTTTTGAGTGTGATACAAAACTTTCTGGCGTATTTAAAAATCGTCATATTTACAATGATTTCATGATTATATTATATAATGTACATTTTTAGTATGGTTTTTTTCTTACCATTTTACATTTAATAGTTATTTCTTATTTATCATCAAATCGTATGTACGATACTAACATACGTTAGTATAGTATTGAATCATAAAATACCTATATAATTATATAGTTCACGAGAACACAAAAATAACATTACGCGCACACTGCACGTATCACCAAGGTCAAGTGTGGATCAAAACTCTCCAATAATTCAAAAAATCTATTTAACAAACGCAAAACTTAAACGTATTGCGTAATATTATCATGGAAGTAGTTGCATTCTGATATAGATCTTATTCCCTGTCCCGTATAATTCTGTTTCGTATCAATCTGCCATTCTTAGTTTCTTAGAAACCGCAATTCTCTCCATCTCTTTCACTGCACTAAACGATCGCTTAGTTAGAATGAAAGGAGGCGAATTTTAATGAAATTCGCTTTCTCTCATTCTGACTAAGCGATCGCTTAGCGGAGTGAAAGAGATAGTTAGTAAGTTTTCAAATATTGGTTTGGTTTGCAAAACTAGCAATAGAAAACGATTGCGCGATGATTAGATTTATTATTAGTTTGCGTTTTCGTCGTTTTGTTTTGATATGTGTTGATTTAGTTTCTGCCGAAATACGTTTTCTAAAATCAGTTTGTATAGTGTTGAATATCGATACGATACGATTTCTGACTGAAATCCGATTTCAGATTCGTTTTGATATATCGGACGCATACCTAATACCAACACTTCTGAACAGCGTGGAGTAGTAGGTTAACTTCTCTCCTAATTTGGACGAGGCTCGAGCCCAGCAGCAGGATATATATATGAGCTAAGATGATAATGATGAAGAATTAATGCTTGTATTACGGGGGATTTTACAAACAACATACAAATACATACATCGAATCTACAACAACAATATATTAGTCGCACAAAGTATTGCCATGTGTTGTAATGGAACCCGCGACACTTGGCACGGAAGGTTGATCTTAATCACTGAGCTATTTGTGCAGTCCCAATTACGGCTTTTTTATGGCCTGGACACGGCCTGGGTCCTGGGTCTGGCACCGCATTTGGGTCGACCACTGGTATCGCTTCTTTGACATCCGTGGCCAGCCCGGCGGATTACCCTTTCAGGTAACATCCCCGTCGACGCCCTAGCTTGCTGCCGGGGTGTAGCCCTCACACGGTCAGCCTCTCTGCGGGTGACGAAAAATTATCGCTGATATAGATTTAATGATATTTAATATTTACCCGAGTATTACACATTTAAAAACTACTTTTACGGATTCTATTGCTAAAATTACTGAAATTTAGCATTTAACATTCGTGATTATTTATAAAAACTTGATTACGAGCAAAAAATTATTGCCACATATGGGATTTGAACCCACACCTATTGGAAATCCGTTCCAATCGTGCTACCACTTACACCAGCGTGAGCTGTCGTATTACATTCAATTCGGCTCGTATTATATTTTCGTCTTTAAAGGAGACATGTGCCATCTATCCGTCAATGTTTATATCGGATTCTATTGCGTTTGTATTTGATTTTTAATTTCCCGTCGTTTCGAACACTTTACAGTGATCATGGTCACGGGAGGACTGAGGTGTCTTACGTCCAATAAGTCATCGCTATTACAGAAATTTATATTTTCCCGCTACAGTATCAGTTATTATATAGATTTTACATGTCTCAATATGAGTGAAACGAGATTGCGTTTATCATTTATCTGAAAAAAAAAACATCACATCACTCAACTTTGACTATATTCTTTTTCAATTACTTAGCTACTCCTATGAATATATTCTCTCAGTTCTGTCATTTAGCATTATTCCAGTAGACAATATATCTGAAATCTTATTTGTTACCTTATTAGTCAATTTTGTTTCACGTCTCCCGCTTAGCATAGAAGAGAAGTTGATATTTGCTAACTCCTATATTTAATTTGTAATCAAATTTATTACAGATCGAAAAATAATTACATGCATTTTATTCAAATTCAAGATATCAAATCAATATAAAATTTCTATGCTATTTACGGAGACTACTGTGAATCCCACATTACATGAGTTACAGTGGTGGAATTAGTCGGCTGGTGTCAAGCTCGACACATGAAGAGTAAAAACCTTGAAATTCTACTTAACAAAAATTTTTTTTTTCTGCGGCGGGCTTCGGCGCGGTCACGCCTTGCTAATCTGTCCGGGGTGACAAGAAAAGCGGCGCAAGACCCCGTAGACTCGCCCTACAACATACCTCTCGATGCCGTACGAGTGGGTCACTGAGACGCGATATTTTATTTCGTGGCTTAACAAAATATCTGTAGGAATATCATATTATATTTATTTTTTTACTGTTAGGTTCATATTGTTGTCAATTTTCTGTCTTCAGCCGTCTGCCGGTCGATTTAAGGTAGTACCACACTCTCGCAAAAAATCGACGTCGGAGCAGTAATGTGCTTGCACTTTGTTTAGTGAGTAAAAGAGCCGAAAACTTTGTGGGTGGGTTTTGGTTGATAGGCTTAACCATATCTCTGTTATACTAAGGTCCGTGGGCTGTATCACTCATCACCAGGAGTGTGCCCCTTGCTCGTTTGCCACTACAAGTAATAAAAAAATAAAATAAAAAATACATCCTATCTAGCAGCGGATCTATATCCCTCTTCAGACAGCTCCGGTTTGATCCTAGGTTTCCCTTTTTTATTATTTTTACCTATCTTAATTTTTATAATTTTTTAGGGTTCCGTACCTCAAAAGGAAAAAACAGAACCCTTATAGGATCACTTTGTTGTCCGTCCGTCCGTCTGTCTGTCTGTCAAGACCCTTTTTCTCAGAAACGCGTGGAGATATTAAGCTGAAATTTATATCAAATACTCAAGTCTACTGTCCCTTAAAGCTGTGAAAAAAAAATAAACTTCTAAGCCAATGCAATCAAAAGATATAAATATATAAACGCCTGTAGTTTATGCCGCAAATTGCCGCAAATTTTCGACACTCGCAAGGGAATCAAAACCTACAGGGTACTTCCCTTGAACTCAGAATCTTGAAATTTGGTACGAAGCAACGTCTTATAGCACAGATAAAGGAAACATTGCTAAAACCGTATATTTTTAATTACATCATATAATAAAAATATTTTTAATAATTTTAAACTTACTACCCCTTTCCTCATGAATGCGTAGAGGTATTAAATTGAAATTCATATCAAATACTCAGATCTATAAGACCTTTAAGCTGTAACAAAATTAAACTTCTATATCAACGCAATCAAAAGAAACAGCAATTTAAGCCGCATATTTTCAAAAACGCAACTACTCGCAAGGGAATCAAAACCTAAAGGTTACTTCCAGTCAACCTAGAATCTTGAAATTTCGCATGAAGCAACGATTTATAGCATATATAAAGGAAAAATGCCGAAAACCTTAAATTTTTAGTTACATCACATATTTTTTTAGTTTTACGGAACCCTTCGTGCGCGAGTACAACTCGCACTTGGCCGATTTTTTCATTATTTCAACCATTTATTGTTTAATATCGGTCATCCAGATACTTTTACTGATACGGACAAGTTAAAAACCTTGTAAATCATCATCATTCTCCTACTCTTATCCCAATTAATTGTGGTCGACGCAATATGTACTCCCCTTTCTACATACCGTAAAAGTTATTGGCAATAGTTTTATGACCGGTCGCCTGCCAGAACCAACCCTCCTCGGGAATGTATTTGTTGACCAAACGGCATCAGTTCAGGCTCTGGTCGATATAAAGCGTTTAGTCGTATTTTACAACATCCAAGATCAAAGCAAGGATTGGTAGTGTTCGCAATCGCTATCACACAGCAATTTAAAAAAAAAATTAAAACCTTGTAAATAATTTTTAAAAAGTTTTTTAAAACGCATTCATACTAAATCATTGCTAATGTTTAATTTGAAAACTTTTTAGAATAGAGAATTAATCTAGTTTCGCGTAGCAAAATGAATATTTGTATAAACCGACAAGGCGGCCGCGAAACAAATAAACTATTGCTTTGTAAATATAACTTTATGTAGTTTTGACTATATTTGAGCAGAAACTACGTTTGTGTACTTTTTATATTTGTTTACTGACTTTATAACTACTTTATATAACTTATGGAGCCCTGGTAAGAGTTTAGTTATTTTATTGAGAGAGTTTTAGTCTTTTCAATCAGGGCAGCTAAGTACTTTTCTTCTTCTTAGAATTTCATCAAATACACTGTACACTTGAAAAGTAGGCTAGCTATTTTTTTTAAAGTAACATACGAATAATTCTTTTCAACAAAAGAAAGTTGCTGAAGACATACAAAATTATTGTATCAATTTACACTAATACGTAAACCATGTCGACCATGTTTCAGTGCCGTAAGACATCGCTGGTAACATACACTGGTTATAAATCTTTGTTTTCAGACACTGCGGAATATTAGACGAGAAGATCCTCCTAAGTTTCCCGAACGCTGCCCAGCCGAGTTGGATTCGTCGGCTGACCTCTTTCTCGAAATTGGATCTACCTAATTGGACTGTTTGTCCTAGGTAAACATAGTGATCGACAACTTCGAGAATCGCATTCCCAACCAGGACCGGTACAGAAATGGCATTAGACATGATTTTCGCCATGTCCATGTTCATTTGCAGCCCTACAACAGAACAGTGAACAGTTTCGGAGAGATAACGTCTCCCTGTCTCACGCCTTTCTGCAACTGAATCGGTTTCGTACTCTTATCCCGGATGCGGACCGACGTAGTAGCGTTTTAATACAAACACTTCAGAACTTTGATATATCGATAGTCAATTTGGCACCTTTGAAGGAACTGCAGCACTGCCCAAGTTTCGACAGAATCAAAGGCTTTCTCATAGTCCACAAACGCTAGACACAGAGGCAGAGACTATACAGAAGACCGAGGAGTATAATTGTACTCCTCGGTCTTCTGTATAATCTGGCGTAGCGTGTGGATGTGGTCTACGGTACTATAACCTTTTCGGAAACCGGCTTGATCGGACGGCTGGAAGTCGTCTAGCTTGCGCGTGAGTCGGTTCGTAATGACTTTTGAAAACAATTTGTACACGTGGCTCAGGAGTGAGATGGGTCTGTATTTCTTTAAGAGCGTTTTACCGCCCTTCTTGAAAAACAGCACCACCACACACCTGGTCCACGACTCTGGAACGTCGCCCCCGAGAATAACAGAATTAAATAGCTTCTGTAGGGCTTTTAAAACCGGCTTGCTGCCTGCCCTCAGGAGCTCCGTGGTAATTCCATCATCTCCTGGTGCCTTTCCGTTCTTTAATTGTTTCAGAGCCATTCAGATCTCGTACAAGCTGACGTCCGGGATTTCTTCGGTATAGTGCCGAGTTAGCTTGGATCTGGGGTCTTGGACCAAGCTGAAAATAGGATTCAGGGACGATTTGTAGAACTGCCCATAGAACCTTTCGACCTCTCCCAAGATCTCGCTCTGGAATGAAATGACAGTACCGTTATCGGTCTTCAGCTTAGTCATTGGCTCTGGCCAATAGGCAAATCTCGTGCGAACCCTTTGACGCCTCGATTTCGCTCTATCGCCTCTTCAGTACGTAGTGTATTGAATCGGCGAATATCGCGTCGCATAGATTTAGAGATTTGTGAGTTCGGACCAATCGGCTGAAGACTGTACCGTCATTTCCTTTCTTCTCTCTATGATTTGAAGAGTCTGGTCAGAAAGCTTTTTTGTTCTAGTAGCGCGACGGGCTTTAAAGAATTTTGACCCAACCGCGTGGACAGTTTCCACGGAACTGTTGTTCATATCGTTCGAAGATTCGCACTCTTCCAGGCATTGGAAGCGATTATGTAATTCGAGTTGTTAAAAAATGATAAAAAAAGATCATGTGATTAATGGACGTCCCCTATGAATTACATATCAATATGTTACTTAGTTTGAATACTCACATAATATCTTAGCATCAATAATAATATATATGACTGCACAGATGGCGTAGTGATTAAGATACCGACCTTCCCTGCCAGTGCCGTGGGTTCGATTCCTATGCAGGATAATACTTTGTGAGTTCCACAAAGTGTTGTTCTGAGTCTGGGTGTAATTTGCCTGCGTTAATTGCATATTTGTAAAGTCCCCCGCAATACAAAGATTTTTCCCATAATGCATGATAGTGTTTATAAATAAAAAAAAAAAATATTAATATCGATACTACATCAATGACAGATTTTCTTATCCCATTAGTTTCTATGACATCAGCGATTGCACAGAACGCTATATTTACGGCTATATTCATTTTTTCAACACTACCCCATATCTGTTTGTCGCCGCTTTGTGTATCATGGTTTTAAACCTTTCTCATTGAACGTATTTTTGGTAATACGAATACGTTTTCGTAGGGGGGGATAGTCCGGAGCGTGCTCGTTCGCGTCCCCTGCCAGTCTAATTAGACTGCTAATCCGGCTCGAAATGCGTACCGCAATGCGGGTTAGGGCGTCCCCCGGAGGCGACGCGTACCGACCCGCCCCCGTCGGTACGAACATCGGCAGTTGCGGCGATGGGGGCCGCCACCCATCACGCCTTGCCCAGTTAGGCGAGTCGAGGAGAACGGAGTGCCGGGTGGGCACGTGGAATGTAAGAGGTTGTGTGGAAAGTAAGTTGCACGAGCTGATATCCGTCATGGCGGACAAACAGCTAGACGTGCTCTGTGTAACAGAGACCAAGCGAAGGGGCAGCGACGCCTGTGATCTTCCTGGTGGCGGGATGGCTCTGTGGTCTGGTGTACCACAAAGCGATCGAGCCAGCATGGGGGTAGGAGTGCTGTTGTCCTCTCGCTTGGCCTCAGGTGTGAAGGATTACGGAATGTATGATCCCAGACTTCTCTGGGTCCGTATAAAACTAGGTGTCACCAAGGTATTCATGGTTGTAGCATATGCTCCCGTAGGATCCTCGGTGGCATCAGACCTTTTTTTTTTTTTTTTTTTTTTTTTTTTTATTGGTGGGCTATGGGTGCGTCTCGCCCCGCCAAATCGGTCTGGGGTGACGGAGAAGGCGGCGCGTGACCCCATAGACCCACCGTAAAATCCTCTCTCTTCGCCGTGCGAGCGGACCACCGGTACCCGATCTTTGTCTTCGGTGGTCCGCTCGGCGGTTTACCCTCGCGGGTTCCTCTCGTCGACGCCCCGACAGATTTCGCCGTCGGGGCGTCGCCCTCACGCGATGGCCTCGCGTCGGGTGACCGGACAATTCCCCGGTCCGATCACCCGAGGCCTGGGTTAGGGCGGCATCAGGCGCAGGTATTCGCGCCTGCGCCGCCCCGGCCGCTGGCGGCGGCCCGGGTCGCGGGAGTCCTCCCTGACTCGTTCCGCCGCCTCCTTCCGCGAGATGACAGCCTCGCAGAAGGCGGCGACCGCGTCCCAATTCCTGACGCTGTCGACCATCGCCCTCGCGACAGCCGGCAGCGTCAGGTCGGCACCGATAATAGCGACGAGGTCGTGGCGCTGCCCGTCCCAGCCCGAGCATCCCTCGAGCGTATGTTGCGCCGTGTCCTCGTCACTACTGCAATGATGGCAGCCCGGAGTCCACTCCCTGTACACGACCGTGTGCAGGTATTTTCCGAAGCACCCGTGCCCCGTCAACACCTGCACCAGTCGGAAGGTGAGGACCCCGTGCCGCCGCTCCATCCATTTCATCAATACGGGCCGGAAGGCCTCGACGGTCACGACACCGTGTCTAGGCCTCTCCAGCCGCGTAACCCAACGGGCGATGACGTCTCGGCGGGCGTCCTCGCGCCAGGTGGCTATCTCGCTCAACGATGGGGAGCCACCCTCCTCGCGCACTGAGGTAACCCGCCGGTAGAGGTCGGAGAGCATCTCCGCCTCTAGGTCCCACGGGGGTGTCCCGGCCAATAGGCACGCCGCCTCTGTCGACACCGTGCGGTACCCGCGAATGGCTCTGACCGCCATGGCTCTCTGTGGCCTCCACAGAACCGCCCTGAGCTGGGCGTTCAGAGCCCTCGCCCACACGGGTGCGCCGTACATGGCCATCGAGCGGATGACCCCCGCATACAGCCGTCGGCCCTCGAAACTGGGTCCGCCCACATTCGGCATGAGCCGAGAAAGGGCGGACGCCGCGCCGACCAGCCGGGGAGCAATCTGTCGGAAATGCTCCCGGAACCACCATCGCCCGTCGAGCACCAGACCCAAGTACTTCATATGGGCCTGGATGTTGATCTGGATGGAGTTGACGACTAACGAGGCGCCGGTTGGCAGCCTTACGCGTGGCCCATGTAATAATAGGGCCTCCGTCTTATTTAAGGCCACCCTGAGCCCCAGCGCCTCGATTCGCCTGACCATCTCCTCGGTGCCGAGAGTGGCCAGGCTCGCCGCCTCTTCGAGTGTCCTGCCCCGGGCTGTGACGAGCGTATCGTCAGCATAGCACACCAAGCTCAGCCCAGGGGGGAGACTCCCTCTCAACGCCCAGTCGTACCCGATGTCCCACAGAGTCGGCCCCAGAACCGACCCCTGTGGAACACCGCACGACATGGGCGTCCGCACAATGTCCCCTGCGGGACCCGCGCAGAGGATACTGCGCCCCTCCAAATAGTCCGCCACCAGCCGCCTGAGGTACAGGGGCACTCCATGGAACCGGAGCGCCTCCCTGATGCAGCTGAATGGCAGACTATTGAATGCGTTGGCGATGTCCAGCGACACCGCCAACAGCACTCCCTTGCCGGCAACAGCCTCCGCGGCCGTCTGCCTCAGGCGTAGCAGGGCCCCGATGGTCGAACGCCCCCTCTTAAACCCATATTGAGCGTCCGACAGATCGGGCCCCACCTCCTCCAAGTCTCGGACGATGCGAGCAGCGAGGACACGCTCCAACAGCTTACCCACATCGTCGAGAAGCACGATGGGCCTGTAGGCCGACGGCAAATCCGGGAGCCGTCCCGGCTTTGGCAGGAGAACCAACCTCCCCTCCTTCCAGCACTCAGGGAACCGTCCAGACGTCAGACAGGCGTTGAACAGTTGCCTGAGGCGAGGCTCGAAGTGCTCGAGGAGCGACGTCAACACCCGGACTAGTATTCCGTCCGGGCCGGGGGCCGTGGTGGCGGAGCGAATCCGCGAAACTGCCGCCCCCACTTCCGACTCCGTCACGGGTGGAACACTCTCGTCGTCGGCCTCCCGGTCTTGATCTGGCGAAGCCATGACCGGGGGCGTGTGTCCCGACTGCCGTGGAAATAGCTCCTCGATCACCCTACAGAGGAAGTCGGGCTGGAGGGTCTCGGTGAGGGGGGGGCCCTGCGCGCGAAGCTTATTCAGCGACGCGCGGTACGGGCGACCCCAGGGGTCACGGTCGAGACCGTCCAACATGGGGTACTATCCCAGAAACCTCCACGCGGTGTACCCTGGGTGCGGGCGGCGGTCCCCAGTTCTTCTGTTGTACTGTCGTCCGTAGCGAATATCTGCGCGATTTCGCTCCTCACTCTACTACAGTCGTAGTAGAGGTTATAGGACGCGAAATATTGGGACGGGCTCAGTCACTCATTCATTTGAGGGCTGGGCAGGCACATGCCACCGCCCACACATCGTAAACCTGATATCTTGCTTCAAGACACGTTGTCTTGAGGCGTAGTATCAGGAGCGAGGGTCTTGGCTTAACCGCCCGGACCGCGAGGAAGACAACCTCTATAAAGAGTTCGAAGTAACATTCGGACTCGGAAATTACCCAGAATCTTAAGTTCTGGCGTGCGGCGAGAAGATGCATGGCAGATGGGTAGTTCTGTTCTTAGCACGCTCCAGCCAGGGTACCGGCTGACCCCCTGGTTGGTAAATGTAGGCTTGCCCGGGTAAAGGGATCTCTGCCCGGGTCGACGTATTGTATCTCCCATAATCGTGGGATCAATAATGGATGCTGATAAATTAAATAAAAATAACGACGGGGATTGTAGCGATCCTCACCCCAAGGCCCGGTCAAGCCGATCAAAAACTGACCAAGATGACGCCTCGTCCTCAGGACTTGAGGCGTGCGCCGAGGGCCCGGCACAAACCGTGGAGGCCCAGAAGAAGAAGAGGAGGTCGCCTCGAAAGTCTCGGGGCAACGGCCTGAGCCACAAAAGGCGGCTGGAGGAGCGGCGAGCGCGCAGGGAGGCTGCCGCCGCTGAAGAGAAGAAGGACGGTAGACTCGCAGCAGAGCCGTCGACGGACGAGGGCGACAGCGATGTCGCAGAGCCGTCCGAAGACGAGGGGGGCGGATCTACCGTCAGAATGGACGAGGGCGGTGATATTCCCGCAGGGCCGTCCAAAAAGGACAGTGGGTCGGCTGGTGAAGGCCCCACTAGGTCGTCGGCGCGTCTAGCAGCAAAGACGCCGCCGGCGACCGCGACTAAGAAGGAGGAGGCCCTCCCCTCGCAGGTGCGAAAGCGCCCCCTGAGTAAGGGAGGCAGCTCGAGCGCCGAAACCGAGGGGAGCGTGGCCAACATGCCTCCACCCAAGATCCAGGCCTCCCGAAGAGGGCGAGGGACCTCGGTCATGGAAAGGGCGGCGGCGGTCGCTGTCCGCGCCGGCGAGGCCACGGATCTGCAGGCCGAAAATGTCCGCCTTAGAGGCGAGATGTCAGGCCTGCGGACCCGAAACCGGAACCTGGGCGACATGCTGGCGGAAATGCGTCGCGCAAACCGCCAGCTGTTGATAGACGTGGCCGACCTCAAGGCGCAGGTGGCGCTGTTCGTGTCACCCGCGCCAGCCGCGCTGTCGGCCAGGGCCGGATACTCGGCGGCCACTGCGGCGCCAAAGCCGCCTCGCGCTGCGGCGCCGACGACGTTGGGTGATGGCGTCAGCGTCACACCCGTCCCCGCGGCGAGGAAGACGCCTGCCGCCGCGAAGCGCGCGCCGCCGGCTGACGCTGGCGCGGTCACCGCGGTGAAACTCCCTGTTCCCGTGGTGAGGTTGACGCCTCTCCCCGCGGACCGCTTGCCGCCGGCTAGCGCCCCTGCGGCGCCAAAGCCGCCAGGCGCCGCGGAGCGGGCCCCTGGAGGGGCTCAGCCGACCCCGACGCTGGAGGTGGGAGGCTTGTCGGACGAGGCCCTCGCCAAAATCATCAACGCAGTTGGCAAACTCGTTGATGCGCGTGTGGCCGTTCTGGAGGCAAGACTGCCTCCAGAACGTGTCCGGCCGCCCTTAGCCGCGGATAAGCGGCCGCATGTGGCACCAGCCCCCGCCCCGCTGCCTTGTCAGGGTGGCCGCGTGGGGAGCTACGCCGCGGCCGCGGCCGGGCCTAAGCCCAAAGGCCCCGGCCCAGCTCCGAAGGGACCCGCCCTGAGGAGGAAGACGGCTCCGGCTCCTGCCGGACCGCTGAAGTCGCCCGCAACAACACCGCCGGCGACGACCAGCGAGGCCGCGACGAGGCCTTCCGCGTCTGGCACGACTGCCGTACCCGAACAGGGTTGGCAGGTAGCCGAACGCGACAGAAGGAGTCGCGGCCAAAGGAGGAGAGCGGAGGCCAAGCGCGCCGCTGAGGTCCCCGCTCCTCAGGCAGGAGCCGGACGGAAGAAGAGACCGCGCAAGGGGCTCAAGTCGCCGAAGACGGCCGCAGTGGTGATCACTGTGCTGCCCGAGGCGGCCGAGAAGGGCCTCAGCTACGAGGCCGTCTTGAGGAAGGCCCGGCGGGAGCTAGACGTCTCCGATATTGGAGGCGTCGAAGCCAGGACCCGCAAGGCCCGGACGGGGGCTCGAATTCTCGAGTTCCCAGGGGCCGAGGGCGCCAAGACGGCCGACAGCGTGGCCGAGAAGCTGAGAGGTTTGTTCGCCGAGGAGGGTGGCATCAAGATCGCCAGGCCCGTCAAGTGCGCCGAAATGCGCATTTCGGGTTTGGACGATTCAGTGACGGTGGAAGACATCCGGGAGGCTATTGCCTCGAAAACCGGATGTCCCATAGACACCGTCCGGGTCGGTGCCATTCGTCCCGGTCCGGGTAGCGTAGGTGCTGCCTGGGCGCAGTGCCCGGTGGAGTCGGTCAGGCAACTGGCCGGCTCAGGCAGGCTCCTCGTGGGCTGGAGCTCGGCGCGGGTAACCGTGCTTGAGCACCGGCCTGCGAGGTGCTACAAGTGCATGGCGGTCGGATACACTCGACCGACGTGCACTAATTGCTTCGACTGCGGCGGATTGTGTTTCCGCTGCGGTCAGACCGGGCACGTGGCGGCATCTTGCGCCGCCCCGCCCCACTGCCCCGCGTGTGTGGCGGGCAATAAGCCCGCCAAGCACCGCATGGGCTCTGGGGCGTGCAAACCTCCAGCTTCGGCCCCAAAGGCGCGGGGCGGCCCTACGACCACGGCCGCTCCCGCTCCTAGCGCGGTCCGATCGCCCGCTGGCGAGGAGGTCATGGATACAACCCGATAATGGGTACACCAGCCATGCACCTCCTCCTGCAGGCCAACACCAACCACTCCGCCGGAGCGCAGGATCTCCTCCTGCAATCCATGGCGGAGTGGTCGATTGGTGCAGCCGTAGTCGCGGAACCGTACGCCGTGCCTGATCGCCCCAATTGGGTGGTCAGTCGAAACGGTACCGCGGCAATCGTCGTCTCAACGCAGCGGCACTTCCCGTCCTTGTCCCTTTTGGATAGGGGCGAGGAATTTGTCGCGGCGGAGTGGGGAGGGGTCACGCTCTACAGCGTATACCTCTCCCCCACTAGGAGGATGGACGATTTCGGGGCCTCACTCACCACCTTGGAGGCCTCGATACGGCGACTGGCACCGGGTCTCGTCCTGGTTCTGGGGGACTTTAACGCCAAATCCACGGCGTGGGGGTCCCCTACGACGGACGACCGCGGGCGGGCGGTCAATGAGTGGGCGGCTTCACTGGGCCTCTGTGTTCTGAACAGAGGCTCGGTGAACACGTGCGTGCGGCGGCAGGGCGGGTCGATAGTGGACTTGTCGTTCGCTAGCCCCGCCGTCGCGCCACGGGTGAGGAACTGGAGTGTCCTGGAGGAGGCGGAGACCCTGTCGGACCACCGGTACATCCGGATGGAGGTCTCCCCCCGGGAACCCGGTAGGGGTCACAGGGCGGACGGAGCTCCCGCGTTTCCGCGGTGGGCTGTGGGTCGTCTTGACAGGGATCTACTGGCGGAGGCGGCCATTGTCAGCACGTGGCTGTCCTCACCACCCCCAGCGGACGGAGTGGACGCTGAGGCTGTCCGCATTCGCAGTGCGTTAACGCAGATCTGCGATGCGGCCATGCCCAGAGTGCGGCGGCGTCCACCTCCGAGGCAGGGGGTCTACTGGTGGTCCCCAAGACTGGCGGACCTTCGTGCGGCGTGTATCAGTGCCCGAAGGTCCTACACCCGCAGCCGGCGGCGTCACCGCGACGTCGAGCGGGAGGGCCAGCTGTACGAGGCGTACCGCGGTGCGCGGACTGCCTTTCGGCTGGCCATCCGTGCCGCCAAGGGCGCGAGTTGGCAGGAGATGCTGGACGGTCTCGACCGTGACCCCTGGGGTCGCCCATATCGCGCGGCGCTGAACAAGCTTCGCGCGCGGGCCCCCCCCCTCACCGAGACCCTCCAGCCCGACTTCCTTCGTAGGGTGGTCGAGGAGCTGTTTCCACGGCAGTCGGAACACACGCCCCCGGTCATGGCTCCGCCAGATCAGGACCGGGAGGCCGACGACGACGAGAGTGTTCCGCCCGTGACGGAGTCGGAAGTGGGGGCGGCCGTGGCGAAGATTCGTTCCGCCACCACGGCCCCCGGCCCGGACGGAATTCCAGTCCGGGTGCTGACATCGCTCCTCGAGCACTTCGAGCCTCGCCTCAGGCAGCTGTTCAACGCCTGTCTGACGTCTGGACGGTTCCCTGAGTGCTGGAAGGAAGGGAGGTTGGTTCTCCTGCCAAAGCCGGGACGGTCCCCGGATTTGCCGTCGGCCTACAGACCCATCGTGCTCCTCGACGATGTGGGTAAGCTGCTGGAGCGTGTGCTCGCTGCCCGCATCGTCCGACATCTGGAGGAGGTGGGGCCCGATCTGTCGGACGCTCAGTATGGGTTTCGGAGGGGGCGTTCGACCATCGGGGCCCTACTACGCCTGAGGCAGGCGGCCGCGGAGGCCGTCGCCGGGAAGGGAGTGCTGTTGGCGGTGTCGTTGGACATCGCCAACGCATTCAATAGTCTGCCATTCGGCTGCATCAGGGAGGCGCTCCGGTTCCATGGAGTGCCCCTGTACCTCAGGCGGCTGGTGGCAGACTATTAGGAGGGCCGCAGTATCCTCTGCGCGGGTCCCGCAGGGGACATTGTGCGGACGCCCATGTCGTGCGGCGTTCCACAGGGGTCGGTTCTGGGGCCGACCCTGTGGGACATCGGGTACGACTGGGCGTTGAGAGGGAGTCTCCCCCCCGGGCTGAGCTTGGTGTGCTACGCTGACGACACGCTCGTCACAGCCCGGGGCAGGACACTCGAAGAGGCGGCGAGCCTGGCCACTCTCGGCACCGAGGAGATGGTCAGGCGGATCGAGGCGCTGGGGCTCAGGGTGGCCCTAAACAAGACGGAGGCCCTACTTTTCCACGGGCCCCGTGTGAGGCTACCCATCGGCGCCTCGATAGTGGTAAACTCCATTCACATCAGCATCCAGGCCCATATGAGGTACTTGGGTCTGGTGCTCGACGGGCGATGGTGGTTCCGGGAGCATTTCCGACAGATTGCTCCCCGGCTTGTCGGCGCGGCGTCCGCCCTTTCTCGACTCATGCCGAACGTGGGCGGACCCAGTTTCGAGGGCCGACGGCTGTATGCGGGGGTCATCCGCTCGATGGCCATGTACGGCGCACCCGTGTGGGCGAGGGCTCTGAACGCCCAGCTCAGGGCGGTTCTGTGGAGGCCACAGAGAGCCATGGCGGTCAGAGCCATTCGCGGGTACCGCACGGTGTCGACAGAGGCGGCGTGCCTGTTGGCCGGGACACCCCCGTGGGACCTAGAGGCGGAGATGCTCTCCGACCTCTACCGGCGGGTTATCACAGCGCGCGAGGAAGGTGGCTCCCCATCGTTGAGCGAGATAGCCACCTGGCGCGTGGATGCCCGCCGAGACGTCATCGCCCGTTGGGCTACGCGGCTGGAGAGGCCTAGGCACGGTGTGGAGACCGTTGAGGCCCTCCGGCCCGTATTGATAGAGTGGATGGAGCGGCGGCACGGAGTCCTCACCTTTCGGCTGGTGCAGGTATTAACGGGGCACGGGTGTTTCGGGTTGTACCTGCACAGGGTCGTGTATAGAGAGTGGACTCCGGCCTGCCACCACTGCAGGAGTGACGAGGACACGGCGCAACACACGCTGGAGGTGTGTCCGGGATGGGAGCGGCAGCGCCGTGACCTCGTCGCTCGGTGCCGACCTGACGCTGCCGGCCGTCGCAAGGGCGATGGTCGACAGCATCAGGAACTGGGACGCGGTCGCCGCCTTCTGCGAGGCTGTCATCTCGCAGAAGGAAGCGGCGGAACGGGCAAGGGAGGATTACCGCGCCCCGGGCCGCCGCCAGCGGCCGGGGCGGCGCAGGCGCGAATACCTGCGCCTGATGCCGCCCTAACCGAGGCTTCGGGTGATCGGACCGGGGAATTGTCCGGTCACCCGACGTGAGGCCACCGCGTGAGGGCGACGCCCCGACGGCGAAATCTGTCGGGGCGTCGACGAGAGGACCCGTGAGGGTGAACCGCCGGGCGGGCCACCGAAGTTAAAAATCGGGTCCCGGTGACCCGCTCGCACGGCGAAGAGAGAGGAGTTTTTACGGTGGGCCTATGGGGTCACGCGCCGCCTTCTCCGTCACCCCGGACCGATTTGGCGGGGCGAGACTAATCCATAGTCCACCAAAAAAAAAAAAAAAAAAAAAAAAAAAAAGGGGTCACGGTCGAGACCGTCCAACATCTCCTGCCAACTCGCATCCTTGGCGGCTCGGATGGCCAGCCGAAAGGCAGTCCGCGCACTGCGGTACGCCTCGTACAGCTGGCCCTCCCGCTCAGCGTCGCGGTGACGCCGCCGGCTGCGGGTGTAGGACCTTCGGGCACTGATACACGCCGCGCGAAGGTCCGCCAGTCTTGGGGACCACCAGTAGACCCCCTGCCTCGGAGGTAGACGCCGCACTCTGGGCATGGCCGCATCGCAGATCTGCGTTAACGCACTGCGGATGCGGACAGCCTCAGCGTCCACTCCGTCCGCTGGGGGTGGTGAGGACAGCCACGTGCTGATAATGGCCGCCTCCGCCAGTAGGTCCCTATCAAGACGACCCACAGCCCACCGCGGAAACGCGGGAGCTCCGTCCGCCCTGTGACCCCTACCGGGTTCCCGGGGGAGACCTCCATCCGGATGTACCGGTGGTCCGACAGGGTCTCCGCCTCCTCCAGGACACTCCAGTTCCTCACCCGTGGCGCGACAGCGGGGCTAGCGAACGACAAGTCCACTATCGACCCGCCCTGCTGCCGCACACACGTGTTCACTGAGCCCCTATTAACAACACAGAGGCCCAGTGAAGCCGCCCACTCAACGACCGCCCGCCCGCGGTCGTCCGTCATAGGGGACCCCCACGCCATGGATTTGGCGTTGAAGTCCCCCAGGACCAGGACGAGGCCCGGTGCTAGTCGCCGTATCGAAGCCTCCAAGGTGGTGAGGGAGGCCCTGAAATCGTCCATTCTCCTGTTAGGGGAGAGGTATACGCTGTACAGTGTGACCCCTCCCCATTTCGCAGCGACAAAATCTTCGCCCCTATCCAAAAGGGATAAGGACGGGAAGTGCCGCTGCGTTGAGACGACGATTGCCGCAGTTCCGTTTCGGCTGACCACCCAATTGGGGCGATCAGGCACGACGTACGGTTCCGCGACTACGGCTGCACCAATCGACCACTCCGCCATGGATTGCAGGAGGAGATCCTGCGCACCGGCGGAGTGGTTGGTGTTGGCCTGCAGGAGGTGAATGGATTCTGCAGCCATTAGTGGGCCGTATCCATCACCTCCGCCTCGCCAGTGGGCGATTGGGCCGCGCTAGAAGCGGGAGCGGCCGTGGTCGAAAGGCCGCCCCGCCCCTTTGGAGCCGAAGCTGGAGGTCTGCACGCCCCAGAGCCCATGCGATGCTTGGCGGGCTTATTGCCCACCGCACACGCGGGGCAGTGGGGCGGGGCGGCGCAAGATGCCGCCACATGCCCGGTCTGACCGCAGCGGAAACACAATCCGCCGCAGTCGAAGCAATTAGTGCACGTTGGTCGAGTATGTCCGACCGCCATGCACTTATAGCACCTCGCAGGCCGGTGCTCAAGCAGGGTTACCCGCGCCGAGCTCCAGCCCACGAGGAGCCTGCCTGAGCCGGCCAGTTGCCTGACCGACTCCACCGGGCACTGCGCCCAGGCAGCACCTACGCCACCCGGACCGGGACGAATGGCACCAACCCGGACGGTGTCTATGGGACACCCGGTTTTCGAGGCAATAGCCTCCCGGATGTCTTCCACCGTCACAGAGTCGTCCAGACCCGAAATGCGCATTTCGGCGCACTTGACGGGCCTGGCGATCCTGATGCCACCCTCCCCGGCGAACAAACCTCGCAGCTTCTCAGCTACGCTGTCAGCCGTCTTGACGCCCTCGGCCCCTGTGAACTCGAGGATTCGAGCCCCCGTCCGGGCCTTGCGGGTCCTGGCTTCGACGCCTCCAATATCGGAGACGTCTAGCTCCCGCCGGGCCTTCCTCAAGACGGCCTCGTAGCTGAGGCCCTTCTCGGCCGCCTCAGGCAGCACAGTGATCACCACTGCGGCTGTCTTCGGCGACTTGAGCCCCTTGCGCGGCCTCTTCTTCTTGTCGCCAGCTCCTGCCTTGGGAGCGGAGACCTCAGCGGCGCGCTTGGCCTCCGCTCTCCTTCTTTGGCCGCGACTCCTTCTGTCACGCTCGGCTACCTGCCAACCCTGTTCGGGTGCGGCAGTCATGCCAGACGCGGAAGGCCTCGTCGCAGCCTCGCTGGTCGTCGCCGGCGGTGTTGGTGCGGGCGACTTCAGCAGTCCGGCAGGAGCCGGCGCCGTCTTCCTCCTCAGGGCAGGTCCCTTAGGAGCAGGGCCGGGGCCTTTGGGCTTAGGCCCAGCCGCGGCCGCGGCGTAGCTCCCCACGCGGCCACCCTGACAAGGCAGCGGGGCGGGGGCTGGTGCCGTATGTGGCCGCTTATCTGCGGCAAGAGGTGGCCGGACACGTGGTTCTGGAGGCAGCCTTGCCTCCAGAACGGCGAAGCGCGCATCGACGATTTTGCCCACTGCGTCGATTATTGCGCGCAGGGACTCGTCCGGCAATCCCCCCACCGCAGGCAGCGGGGTCGGCAGCGGGGTCGGCGCCTCCGGTTGAGTCTCCACCAGGGCCCGCTCCGAGACGCTTGGCGACTTCGTCGCCGCGGCGGGAGGCGTCTTCCTCGCCACAGGGACGGGTGTCGGTTCGGTGGCCGCGACGACTTCAGTCGGCGGCGTGCCCTCCGCAGCGGGAGGCGTCCTCCTCGCCGCAGGGACGGGTTTCACCGCAGCAGCCTTTTTCGTGCGCGCCCTGATCGTTGGCTGTGGCGCAGGCGGCAGGCAGTGGTCCACTTGGGCCCGCAGGTCGGCCATATCCTTGGCCAACAAGCTGTTCACCCGCCGCATCGCCTCCAGCTCGGACGCCAACTGGCGGTTCAGGTCCCGCAGGCCTGAGACCTCGCCACTAAGGCGAGCATTTTCGGCCCGCAGGTCCAGGGGGTCATCGCTCACGCGACCAGCAGGCGCCGCCTCACGCCGAGGAGTCGTCGACCGTCCTCCTGCTACTGCGGCTCCTCGCCCTCTGCGAGAGGCCGGCACCTTCGGTGGAGGCATGATGGTGACGCTCCCCTCGGAGTCGGTGCCCGAGCTGCCTCCCTTGCTCAGGGGGCGCTTTCGCACCTGCGAGGGGAGGGCATCCTCCCTGGTCGTCACAGCCGCCGCCGCAGGACGCAACAATGACCTAGCGGCTTCCGACCCGCTGTCTTCTTCTCTGGACGGCCCTGCAGATACACCGCCCTCGTCCATCTTAGCGGCAGATCCGCTGCCCTCGCCTACGGACGGCTCTGCGACGTCACTGTCGCCCTCGTCCGTACACGGCTCTGCAGCAATTCTGCCACCGTCCTCCTTTTCAGCAGCGGCAGCCTCTCTGCGCGCTCGCCGCTCCTCCATCCGCCTTTTGTGGCTCAGGCCGTTGCCCCGAGTCTTTCGAGGCGACTTCCTCTTCTTCTTTTGGGCCTCCACGATTTGTGCCGGGCCCTCGGCGGACGCCTCAAGTCCTGAGGACGAGGCGTCGTTGTCAGTTTTTCTTTGGCTTGACAAGGCCGTGGTGTGAGAATCACAGGGATTCCCGTCGGTTTTTAAAAATGTTTTTAAATTTAAGGTATCCATATGATTCCCACGAGTAGGGGAGATACACAACGTCGACCCGGGCAGAGATCCCTTTACCCGGGCAAGCCTACATTTACCAACCAGGGGGGCAGCCGGTGCCCTGGCTGGAGCGTGCTAACGACAGAACAACCCATCTGCCATGCATCTTCTCGCCGCACGCCAGAACTTAAGATTCTGGGTGATTTCCGAGTTCGAATGTTACTTCGAACTCTTTATAGAGGTTGTCTTCCTCGCGGTCCGGGCGGTTAAGCCAAGACCCTCGCTCCTGATATTACGCCTCAAGACAACGTGTCTTGAAGCAAGATATCAGGTTTACGATGTGTGGGAGGTGGCATGTGCCTGCCCAGCCCTCAAATGAATGAGTGACTGAGCCCGTCCCAATATTTCGCGTCCTATAACCTCTACTACGACTGTAGTAGAGTAAGGAGCGAAATCGCGCAGATATTCGCTACGGACGACAGTACAACAGAAGAACTGGGGACCGCCGCCCGCACCCAGGGTACACCGCGTGGAGGTTTCTGGGATAGTACCCCGGTGGCATCAGACCTAGAGAAGTTTTGGGATAATGTTAGGGAAGTTCTGGATATGGCAGAAACCAGTGAACGCGTGATTGTATGCGGAGATTTGAACGGATGGGTGGGGACCAAGCGTCCCGACTATGAGGACGTACTTGGTCCATTTGGTGATAAGAGAGTGAACGACGCAGGTAGGCTCATAGCGGATGTATGCATGGAGAGAAACCTTATTGTGTCAAACACATTTTTCCAACATAAGGACATCCATATGTATACATGGAGAAGGAATGAACAGAAAAGCATAATAGATTTAATTTTGGTAGACAGTCGCCTCCGAAGCAAAATATTGGACGCAAGAGCCTACAGGGGCCCCACAGTCGATACGGACCACTATCTCGTTATTGCGAGATTTAGTGGTCTGTTCAGAAAGTGGAGGCACTGGCGAGAGCGTGTCCACTTCGGAGGGCTTGAAAGAATAAAGGTTGAAAGGTTGCAAGAAGAGTGTGTAAGAGAAAAGTATGCAGAGGGTGTCCGAGAACGGCTGACGATGGCAAGCCAGCCGCAATCGGACATTGAAGAATGCTGGAGAGTATTGAAAGAGAGTATGGTAGATACAGCGAAAGAAGTATGTGGAAGTTCAAAGAAGCATAGAAAAACAAATGGTGATGCATGGTGGGATGCGGAAGTGGCAGCTTCCGTAGAGCAAAAGAAGAAAGCGTGGCTGGACTATGTCTCTTCTTTGAATCTGAATGACAGTATGACTGAACAGAAGAAAGAAATATATCGGCAATGTAAGAATGACACCAAGGCCTTAGTGAAAGAGAAACGTGATAGAGCAAGTATGAGTGCAGAAGATAGGCTGACTAAAAACTTCGAGGGTAACACCAAACTCTTTTGGAGGGAGGTGAAGAAGTCTCGGGGTGGTTGGTCAGCCTTCAGAATGAATAAAATAAGGTCTAAAGGTGGAGACATTCTTACACAAACACAAGACGTGTTAAGCCGATGGAGTGAATATTTTGGCGATATGTATGCGGATGCTACGGTTGGCGCCGGTGTTGGATGTGGTTTAGTAGATCAACATTCGACAACGGCGTCCTCCGATGGCATCAGTATGGATGAAGTTGAATGGGCGATAAGAAGTTTGAAAAATGGTAAGGCAGCGGGCATTGATATGGTGTCTGCCGAGATGATCAAGCTCGGTGGCTCTTGTGTCTGGGAGGCGTTCCTGTTGCTCCTCAATTTATGTTGGAGCTCGGGAATGGTTCCCAGGGACTGGAATAGCGCAGTCATCGTGCCTTTGTTTAAAAACAAGGGTTCACGTTATGACTGCGCAAATTACAGAGCCATAAGCTTGACCAGTTTGGCAGCAAAAGTGTATGGAAAAATTATTGAAAGGAGAATGAGGATGGTGTCCGATGGTTTACTGTGTGAGACACAAGGAGGTTTCAGGAGTGGAAGGGGATGCATGGATCAAGTGTTCTCTCTGCGCAACATTGTGGAGAAGCATCTGGCTCTAGGTCAGAGGGTTTTCTGCAGTTTTGTGGATCTGGAGAGAGCATTTGACACGGTTGTACGAAAGGAACTTTGGGACATTTTACTGGAGTATGGTATTAACGGTAAACTGCTACAGGCTGTGCAGTCCAGTTACATGGGCTGTAGAGCCTGTGTGCGGCTGGATGATGGAATGTCGCCTTGGTTTGACGTCAATATCGGCGTTAAGCAGGGGTGCGTTCTGTCAGCCAGGCTGTTTATCATATATCTGGATAAATGTCTCCAAAGGTTGAACGATATGAATGTGGGAGTCCAGATGGGCGACTCAGTGGTCAATGCTCTGCTTTATGCAGATGATGCAGTCCTGCTGGCACAGTCAGCGACTGACCTGCAGACCCTAGTCGACACAATGACAGAAGATTGTAAGAAAAGGGGTCTACGCGTGAATGTGAGCAAAACCAAAATAATGGTCTTTGAAAGAGATAAAACCAGAACAGATGTAAGAGTAACAATAGGTAATGATGTACTAGAGCAAGTGGATGAATTTGTATATCTTGGATGTGGATTTAGCCGAGATGGAAGGTACACCACTGATATAGAGCGAAGAGTGAATGCGGGAAATAGAGTGAACGGAGCGTTGGGGCAACTTTTCGGCAGCCACCACCTCAGCCAGAAGGCACGTGTAGCAATACATAACGCAGTGCTTGTCCCAACATTACTGTATGGAAGCGAGAGTTGGGTATGCAGAAAAGAGTATGATAGTAAAATTAATGCGGTCGAAATGCGATCTCTGCGAAAAATCTGTGGAGTTAGGCTGACCGACCGCATTCGTAACGACGACGTAAGAGAGCGAGTAGGTATGAAAGAGAGTATTGGTGTAAAGATGCGAAAGGGAATGCTCCGATGGTTCGGACATGTGGAAAGAATGCCGAACGAACGTCTGGTTAAGAAGATATACAATGCGAAAGTGGAAGGATGTAGGTACCGAGGGAGACCGAGACTAACCTACCTAGACCAGATCGGTCATGTACTGAAGGAAGGTGGAGTCAAGAGTCTCCGAAACCGGCGAGCGTGTATGAAGAGAATTATGAATGTTGAGGAAGCGAGTGAAGTATGCAGAGATAGAGTTCTCTGGCACTCTGTTCTCTCTGCCTACCCTGCAAGGGATATGGCGTGATGATATGTATGTATGTATGTATGTACGAATACGTTTTTTACAGTTTTCTGTGTGCAGCCGCTGGCTAGTCCGTCCGGTATAGTATCATACTTTCGCAGAAGATCGACGTCTGAGTAATGGCAATGAGGTATTGCGCTTCGTTCAGGGAGCTAGAGAGCCGGCAGCCCAACTGTTGTGGGTTTGGGATTTGTATTGGTAGGCAGAGTCTAGCTATAGCCTTGCTATTGCAAAGCGCCATGGGTGGCAGTAACACTTACCATCAAGTGTGCTACTTGCTGGTTTAATACCATAAGCAATAAATTAAAAAGATTATGTGAATAATAATATTTTATTGATATACTGTGTGGTAGCGGCTACGACTACTACCAACCCTTACTTTGCTTGTGAGTATCGTAAACGTCGACTACGAGATCTATAACGACCTGAGCCAACTACATCTGATGCCGTTTGGTCAACAATTACATTCCCAAGGAGTGTTGATGTCTGGCAGGCGGTCGGTCATAAAACTATTGCAAATAACTTTTACAGTATGTACTATGAAAGAAAGGTACATATTGTATCGATCCCAAGTAGTTGGGATAAGAGTAGGTGAATGGTGAATAATATTTTTTTTTAGAAATACAGGTAATTCCTAAAATTAGCGAATTTTTAGCTTGTTAAGCTCTAACTTTATAACATAATATAGAGCTAGATGTGTTGTCAAAGAACAACAGACAGTCTGCTGCGTTAAACTTGACAAAAATGACACAGAAAAACTGTGTGTGAACACGAGCAAAGCAAAGGCTTAGAGATTTGATGTTGAAAAATGAAACATGCATGTCACATAGGATGGAGCTAAAATAGAAATGTGAAGCTAAGCTTCTTATATTGTTGAAAACCGTGTTTATGAAATTCTATGATAGAATCTTTATACTATATAGTTGATATTTTTATAAATATGTTTATGCTGATATAAAAACTTATCTTTTGAGATAAACAGGGTTAAAACGAATTTTATAACAAATAACGTACGACAAAAATATGATCTATGCCACTTGAAATTAGTAATTGTTATTTGTACCTACTGGCAGCCAGAATTAATAAATAACAATATACACGTCTAATACCTAGTCGCTATGTGGTTGCGGCTACGAATACTAACAACCCTTACTTTGCTCGTGGATGTCGTAGAAAACGACTAAGAACTTTATATCGACTTGGATCAACTCCATCTGATGCCGTTTGGTCAACAATTACATACCCAAGGAGGGTTGACGTCAGGCAGACGGCCGGCCATAACATTATTGCCAATAACTTTTGTAATACGTAATAATATATATTGCGTTGACCACAAGTAATTGGAATAAGAGCAAGAAGAATGATGGCGAACAATGTTTAGTAATTAACGTTTTCTTAATATATAAAGAGCAAAAGTACTACAATAATAGTAGGATGCCATTATATCTTTAGACAATACAGTACAACCAACGCTCACAGCACATTGTAATCAGGTGATCAGCATCAATATGATTTTTTTTTTTTTAACGAAACTGTCCTTTTTTATCTTGTCAGGACATGAATGATTTAGCTAATCGTTACTCACTTATACTTTCAAATTGTTATCGTGTTTTAATCAATTTCTTAAAGTTTAAAAATAAGTTTTAGACAAGCATTTATTTGTGCAATTATAGCCTTACATCTATGTGAAAAAAGAAATAGGAATATACAAGTAGCAATTATTTTAGTCTATAGCCCATGATTGGCAGAAATGCGCCGTCACTATGGAAAAAAAAATCGCCGATACGAGAATCGGCGCCAAATCGAAAATTATTCATCAATATCAGTAGTTATTTAAAAATATTGATCGACCAAACCAGTGCAAGGTGAAATTGCATTACAACATCATTGTCATTGTCTTGGAACCTTTATTACTGCTAATCTTATTAATGTAATGATATTCGTAACGATGACGAAAGAGAACGAGTAAGTATGACAGAAAGTATTGGTGTAAAGATGCGAAAGGGAATGCTCCGATGGTTCGGACATGTGGAAAGAATGGCGAACGAATGACCGGTTAAGAAGATATACAATGCGAAAGTGGAAGGATGTAGGTACCGGGGGAGACCAAGACTCATCTACCTAAACCAGATCGGTCATGTACTGAAGGAAGGTGGAGTCAAGAGTCTCCGAAACAGGGCGAGCGTGTATGAAGAGAATTATGAATGTTGAGGAAGCGAGTGAAGTATGCAAGGATAGAGTTCTCTGGCACTCTGTTCTCTCTGCCTATCCTGCAATGGACATGGCGTGATGGTATGTAGGTATGTATGTATGTTATTAATGTAGTTTAAGATGTAATCAACTTCGATAAAGTATTACTTTATACTAACGATCTGCACTCGCTTCGCCTCGGTATTTGATCGCTCTGTCTCTGCATTTTAATATCTGATGACATCTGGGATATCAATTTTAATGTAATACTCTAAACCATGTATCTAATTTATTTTATTTAATTCGGAGTAACACAACAACTTTAACAATTGGGTATCCAATTGTTAAAATAGATTTCCAAATAAACCTAATTTTTAATAATGTATAAAGATAAGGGTTAATGCGGATTATTCTTAGGAGTTAGATATATATATAATACTAATTGCGGTTTTTTGTAGATTTTATTAAGATACCTATACAATTTCATAATATATTTTTAATATATCTCGTAAGGTTTAGCCAACTTTTGCAATAAAGTGCATAAAGATGTATTTGACGAAGTTACAATCAATAATGCCTTTTTTTATTTATCGCTTTTTCCTACTATAATGAAGTAAAGAAAAATTAGCCTACTACTCCACATCGGCTAGAAAAAAGTTGGCGTTGGTTTCATTTCGAGTTTCCCTTATATGGTTCAGTCTTTTAAACATTTTTACGATAACCCACGCAAAAGAAAGGGTTGATGACCTTTGTATATATACTTCATCCCTCCTTTCTATCGATCTATAATTAACTATAAAGCAAAGCTACTCAGATTGAGGCCGACCATTAAGCTCCTAAAGTAGGTAACAATGTTTGAATATAATGCTCAAACTTGGTATAAATATTACTAAGTAAAATTCTTCACGCAAACTATAAAGTACATTAGACGGCTTAACTACGTTTTTTATAAATTACGCTACGTATTATACGTATGCTGTGTAGCGGAGGCTACTAATACTACGAGCTCTACATTTCTGCTGTGTATCGTATCGTGTATCTTATGTGTAAAAAACAACTAAAAGTTTTATATTGACCTAGATCAATTCTATCTGATGCCGTCTGCTCAACAATTACATTCTCGAAGAGGGTTAGAAATCAGGCCGTTCATAAAACTAATGGCAAAACTTTTGCAATATATACGATAGAACAATAATGTCTATTATATAAACCCCAAGTCATTGGGATAAGAGCAGGAGAATAATTATGTTACATATTTTACATATTTAGTTTTAGCTGTATGGTAGTGGCTACGAATACTACAAATCCTTACTATGCTCGTGAATGTTGTAAAAGACGACTAAGAGCCTTATAACCACTTGCGCCAACTACATCTGATGCCGTTTGGTCAACAATTACATTACCAAGAAGGGTTGACGTCTGGCAGGCGGCCGGTCACAAAACTATTGCCAATAACTTTTACAATATGTACTATGAAAGAAGAGTACATATTGTATCGACTCCAAGTAATTAGGATAAGAATAGGAGAATGATGATGATTTTACATATTTAGTTTAATTTAAGTAAATAGAGCGAAAAATAACCAAAAAAATTAACATGTAGCTTCAATTATAAATTTAGCACTTACCTTACACTGTTGTCATGCAAAACAATCTTGGTTAATGACACCGTAGCTTTGAACTTCTTAAACAGATGATGACGATATCAACACAATGGAGAAATAATTGTCAATTTATAATTTAAACTGAAACAAAACAAAAGTTCGTAGGGGAACCGGCTACGAACGTGACGAGTGTGCTACGCCGTAGAACGTGACCGACTGAATTGGCGACCTGTAGCTTTGTAGCGCTACGAGCAGCATCATAAAGGCACGTTTAGACAGTACTTTTTGATATTATATTAATTTTCTATATCCGATCATGAAAATATATTTCAATCAATGAAAAATAAATTACACATTAAGCCGTATTGACCGAGTGCTGTGTGATGGCTTCTACGAATACTAGTAACCACTAACTATATTGGTCGTGGATAACGCAAAAGACGGCTAAAAGCTTTATATCATCTATAACTAAGTCCTTTTAATACTGTCTCGTCAATAATTATAGTCTCAAGGAGATGAGGCAGATGGCCGGTTATAAAACTATTGTCAAAATATTTGTAATATATACGATGGAAGAAGAGAAAATCCTGCGTTGAGCTTAGTAATTGGTATAAGAGCAAGATGGTGATGATGACGTCACTTCAACACATTGAAACAAAGATTTGTATAATAGCAAACATTTTCAAAATTATTCTTTATGTCATAACAATATTACTTTCTCTATTAGCTTTCCGTAATGCCCAATAAAAATGAAATTAATGCCTAATGAAAATTAAATTTTCCGTGTGCTGACGGAGTAAGAATACAATTCACCACCCTCTATCTTACCTTTGGGTGATCGTAAGAGACGACTAAGGGATATAAAACACATATAACATCTATACAAGAAAAGGAAAACTCGAAACAAAACCCTAAACCAACACGTCTGACCAGCGTGGTATAGTAGGTTAATTTCCCTCTCATTACGGAGGAGGCCTGAGCCCAAGAGTGGGAAAGATATGGGTTGTGGAGGATGAGGAATGCCTAATAACTTAAGCTCTTACCTAAAATGAGACTTCGTTCAATATTTTGATATGCCTTGACACTTCAAATGAGCAATATTTGAGAATGTTATTTTACTTATAGTCCTTACATATTTCCACTATTCGATATGATCCTTCACTGTAATAACAGGAAAATTATGCTTCAATACTATCGCAGGCGGTATAGATGGTCGATACGAATTTTTGTGATATCACGTTTACATTCTTTTATCGTTACCTAGGATACGAAAGATAATGAGGCATGGTAAGGTTATTCTTGCTCATTTAATACACGAAAAATAAATACTGCTTATGTATAAGCAGTATTTATTTAAAAAAGCGGTAAATATTATATAATATTTATTTATCTGATTTAAACATAGGAAAATAATATTATTAGATTTTTGAAGTGATAACTTCTTTTGGGAGAGTGAACCGCTTCGTTACGTAACGCGTAACGGCGCTAGTCAGTCTGGCCCCTTTATAGGATTAAATAATGATACTAATAATGTACGTACTAATAATGTACATATACAAAATTCTAATGTACATATTCAAGAATCGTAACTAAGAATAAAATTTATTTTATAATCAATAAAATATTTTATTAAGAAATAACCTTTCCTTACCTTATCATATTAATATACCTACATAAAATTTAAGTGTGTAGCGGCGACAAATACTACCAATCTTTACTTTGCTCGTGGATGTCGTAAAAGACGACTAAGAGCCTTATAACGACCTGGGTCAACTCCATCTGATGCCATTTGGTCAACAATTACATTTCCAAGGAGGGTTAGCGTCTGGCAGGCGGCCAGTCATAAAACTATTACCGATAATTTTTACAATATGTACTATGAAAGAAGAGTACATGTTCTATCGACCTCAAATAATTGGGATAGGAGTAGGAGAATGATACATCAAATTTAAGTAATAACCTAAGCTTTGCTCAAGTTAAACAATTGTAATATAAAAATAGTTCAACTTAGATTAGTTTAAGTTGTCACTTATGTTGGGCGTCACGAGACACTCACACGTTTTTTTTTATGTTTATTTAATCCAATTTGATAATTTATATGCTACAACAATATATAGTCTAAACAGCGATACTATGGCCCAATCACCTCGATTTAAAAGGCCGAGCTTATTACCCTTCAAGTAGACTAATAATAGTTTAATTACGAAATACATTTAAAAGTTTCGTAGAAATATGTTAACAAAAATGAAATAACCCACTCAAAAATTATTAAATGCACGAATAGTGCATTATTTTTCAATTTCACTTATATTTATTAGTAATTTCATTTATTCTGTGTTAGGACTAAGCAAGAATACAATTGATCACCCGATCTTAATAGCAAGAGAAAGAAAATCTCGAAATAACGTTCTATACCAACAAATCTGACCAGTATAGTGTAGTAGGTCTATTTCCCTACCATTGTAAAGGGGCCCCGAACCTAGCAGTGAGATATTATATATATCCCAACTGCTGAGTTCGGGCCTCATATATAAGCTGAAATGATGAACGATGATCTTAACTTTGTCGGATTGAGAGCCCTCAGCGCTTACTAACAGTCCGGGTAAAGTTGTCATAGCCATCTGAGGTTAACGACTAAGTCACACACATGATGTAACGTATGCCATGTAACGTACTCTAAAAAATATGTAGTTGGTATAAAGAAACTAAACTTAAAGAAATAAGTTTATAGAACAACCAACAGAACACAACTTGTCAGTCGCCGGTTAAAATGTGTTGAGTATATAAGGTTTTTTTTTTCTTTTTTATGATTTCGACATGAATGTCAAAACAACTCCGTTAGCCTTCTTGTGAAAATATAATTCTGTAAATATGTACAATTTATTATAAGATTTGCGGTAAAGCAGTGATTACTCAATCGAAACGTTTTGCGTTTAAATTCTATACAAAATATGACGACACGCTCGTCACAGCCCGGGGCAGGACACTCGAAGAGGCGGCGAGCTGGCCACTCTCGGCACCGAGGAGATGGTCAGGCGAATCGAGACGCTGGGGCTCAGGGTGGCCTTAAATAAAACGGAGGCCCTATTATTCCATGGGCCACGCGTAAGGCTACCAACCGGCGCGCCGGCGTGTCTCCCGCTTTGCCTAGGAGGGAAGTGGAATCACTCTTTCCAACTCCTCCTCTTTAACCTTTTCTAATTAAATTTGTTGCGGGTTCCAAGATAATTAAAATCATATCCCGGGACTGCCTGAGGGTCAAACCTTGGTGTCATTTATAGTGACCATTGTGGATCCTGGCTTACAGGAGTTACAATGGTGGGAATGTGTGGTGGGATTAAAAAAAAAAAAAAAACAAAAACCCTAGTGTTGCAAAAGTCCACGTCAAATGTGGATAGAGGGACCGCCGTATAAAACCTTCTCTTTTTGTGTTTCCTTTTCATTAGCGGGGTTTTGTATAAGAAGAGGAAGGGAGTGTATTTTCGTGGAATAGGGTCCGGTGATGCCAAAAAAAAAAAGGTGCGGGGCATAGTACATGGTTGGAGGGTGGGTTTTGTGAGGAGCTGACACGAAGCACGGAAGAGCCCCCGGTGCCCCCCCGCCCGTAGTCGTCGGGCTCCACTCCGGTTTCGCACTCCGGCACGACACAGCGCGAAAGCCACTATTCATACGTCGATATTCTGCGAGAGTGTGGTACCACCTCGGTCGGGCCTGCCCGCGGCTGTAGATAGAGAACTATCTACAGTGTGGCCCTACCACAATTAAATTTTACGAGTAAAGCTTATAATTTACTAGAGCTTAACATTACTTAAACTATATGGGTTACTTACAACTTAGTTTAGTTGTAAGTGACACGTATAGTTTAATTTAAATGTTAGTTAAACCGGGATACTTAAATGTTGAGAGAATCAAATACATCTGATCATCATCATCATCATCACAGCCTATAAATGTCCCACTGTTGGGCTCAGGCCTCCTCCGTAATGGGAGGGAAATTAACCTACGATACCGCGCTGGTCAGATGTGTTGGTACACGGTTTTGTTTCGAGTTTTCCTTCTCTCCCATAGATGTTATATGCGTTTTATATCCCTTAGTCGTTTTGTACGATCACTCACGGGCAAGATATGGGGTGGTGAATAGTATTCTTACTCCGTCACCACACGTAAAAACGCACCAGATGCCACGTATTAATTAAAAAAGAATCCGGTTTTTTTTAAATTAATACGTCACTTTTAGAACTTTTACCAATTTTTCGAATGTTTAGAAAAAAAACAACAGGCAGTCATGGGGACTGCCTATAGAAGTGAAAACTATTAACTTAAGACTAATTGAAATAATAATAATTTTCTAATTTTATATAAAAATAAAAACCTATAAGTTTTTCCCCTCCAAAAACGCTCAACGCGCCTAAAGAAGTTTTCATATAGCTATAGATATACTATTAGCATTAGCATGTCGGTGACGCGAACCTATAAGTTTTTCCCCTCCAAAAACGCTCAACGCGCCTAAAGAAGTTTTCACATAGCTATAGATATACTATTAGCATTAGCATGTCGGTGACGCGAACCTATAAGTTTTTCCCCTCCAAAAACGCTCAACGCGCCTAAAGAAGTATTCATATAGCTATAGATATACTATTAGCATTAGCATGTCGGTGACGCGAACCTATAAGTTTTTCCCCTCCAAAAACGCTCAACGCGCCTAAAGAAGTATTCATATAGCTATAGATATACTATTAGCATTAGCATGTCGGTGACGCGAACCTATAAGTTTTTCCCCTCCAAAAACGCTCAACGCGCCTAAAGAAGTATTCACTTCAAAAATCAGTCACATACGAATACGTTTTTCTTTTTTTTTTTAAATAATTTTTTCGACGAACTTCAAATGATAGTGTGAACATGTCCTTAGGGAGATTATAGTCTGTCAATAACATTTGTATTATTATAGAACATGTTTCCGGGTAATTAAATACAATAGAGGACGTATGTCTCATCATTATTGTACTCCACATTGTGATGTAGAAAGAATACAATTTAGTACTCCCTTTCTTGCCCGTAAGTGTCATAAAAGACGATTAAGGGATAAAATATCAACACAAATTATTCTACGGCAGTTGGCACTATTTATTTATTTATTTATATAAGGCTCATCTACGACATAAACACTTAACATATGCTAAGATCATTCCAGTGCCTTAAAACTAGTGTTTATATCAATTACAGATGTGCACAACATTTAGGAATATATTACAATGCGTAAATTAATGTTAGAGATAAAAAGTATTAATTAATTATCTAATAAATAAAATAACGAGTAGAAATAATTAGAAGGTAAGTAAAATCTAAGATAAGTATGTAGTTAGTTATATAGAAAAATACATACATACATACATACATATCATCACGCCATATCCCTTGCAGGGTAGGCAGAGAGAACAGAGTGCCAGAGAACTCTATCTCTGCATACTTCACTCGCTTCCTCAACATTCATAATTCTCTTCATACACGCTCGCCGGTTTCGGAGACTCTTGACTCCACCTTCCTTCAGTACATGACCGATCTGGTCTAGGTAGGTTAGTCTCGGTCTCCCTCGGTACCTACATCCTTCCACTTTCGCATTGTATATCTTCTTAACCAGGCGTTCGTTCGGCATTCTTTCCACATGTCCGAACCATCAGAGCATTCATATAGAAAAATAATTTATATAATATTTATTTATTAATATATAAGTAAGATATAGGTATAGGTATCTTAATCACTACGCCAACTGTACAACCTAATGCCACCTTATCTTCCCTAACCATCTTTTCGGTGTAAAAGCCAAAGGGTGAAAAATCCCCTACAACCCGCTATCTGTCTATATTGAGCGGTACGCAATGACTTTAGAGGCTTGGCTTTTCTAACAGACTATGCTCTGGTCTCATCAGGATGTAAGGGTGGCTTGCAGCTCTATAAAGTGCCGTTTTTTATTTCACTACTAATTGAGAAAGCCACTAGAACTGATTCCTTGTCTTCAGTAGCCCAATCGCCACCCTTTCTGGTATCTACCCCCTTTATATTGTTCAATATTTTGTGCAATGCTTCTTATATACCTTAAATGATTATTTAAAGAGGTTAAAGTAAATATTTAGTAGTGACTCTAAAGTAAAAATGCTATAAAACAAGGTTTGAAAAAAAAAAGAAATAAGTATAAGGCGGGAAATGCCCGAGACAACTTTGGAATAATTTATCTGTGACACCGTCAAAGAGAAACTATGAATAAGTTGTCTTGAATGCATTACATATAATAGGAGAGAATGAGTTGCGAAATATTATATCTTACATTTTTAAGAGGTAGACACTTTGATTAATTTAATTAATCATCATCTTAGCTGATATACATTCTACATCATCAGATAGTACAGAAATACTGCCCTATCCTGCCCGTGGATTTCGTAAAGGTGACTAAGAGACTATGCAAAGGGTAAAAACGGGACCCTATTACTGAGACTTCGCTGTCCGTCCGTCCGTCCGTCTGTCACCAGGCTGTATCTCAAGAACGGTGATAGTTAGACAGTTGAAATTTTCACATATGATGTATTTCTATTGCCGCTATAACAACACATACTAAAAATAAAATAAAATAAATATTTAAGGGGCCTCCCATACAACAAACTTGTTTTTTTTTTCGTTTCTTGCTCGATACTAATAACGGTGACAGGTAGACGCTTTAACTATTCAAGGAATATTTAGTTTTATGCTCTCTTTAAATATAAATAATTAAAATAAAATAAAAAAATAAGGGGCCTCCCATATAATAAAAGAGGTTTTTTTACTTATAATGGTATGGAACCCTTCGCGCGCGAGTACAACTCGCACTTGGCGTTTTTTTTTTATATTGAACTGCTAATTAATGATCATTGTCCATCAGTAAGTTAAGTGTTTAACATTAACTTGGCTTTTTAAAAAAATAAATTAAAATGCCTCCCGAAGTTTTGGCATGACAGGAAAAATACAGGTAAACCACTGTCATATCATACTTACTATATTTTAGCGTTTTCTTTGTATTACATTACATAAAATACCAGAAAAATGATTTAGTATACTAAAAAAACGCTAAAATATTGAATAAAATTTAAAAGCGACACATAATATTTTCACATACCCGCTGAAACTTCACGAAGTCTGATTATTTGGGTCCACAGTAAAAACAAGAGCTTCCGAATTTATGTCAAAGGCTGACCGTTCTCAACTGCCACATAAGATTGTTTGATATACGATATAATAACACTAGCCTAACCATAAACAAGGTTACAAGCTAATGAACCTGCTTATTGTGTAACAGATATTGTCTTTGATCGTTTCTTTTTTTTGACATATAAAAATGACAGGGGATGGGGGTTTCGGCGGCTATGTGAAAAGTGTTATGCGGTCATGCAAAAAATACGTTACAAATTTTAATGTTTTTGCCGACATAATATGGATATATAATGAGTGATTCCACTTCCCTCCCGCTTTGCCTGGGAGGGAAGTGGAATCACTCTTTTCCAACTCCTCCTTTTTAACTTTTCTAATTAAATTTGTTGCGGGTTCCAAGACAATTAAAATCATTTCCCGGGACTGCCTGAGGGTCAAACCTCGGTGTCATTTATAGTGACCATTGTGGATCCTGGCTTACAGGAGTTACAATGGTGGGAATGTGTGGTGGGATTAGTCCCAAAACAAAAATATATAATGAGACGGAATGAAAAAAAGTGTGTGTGTCAGCTCTGACGCACGACTGTAGTTTACTTTTTAAGTACGATTTTATCAAAACAGGCGCAAAAAAACTCATTTGACTAAAAATAATATATATATTTTTATTTACATTTATTAAAACTGTTCAGTGAAGTATTATCTCACGTCAGAAAGTGAAAGGTGCGCAGAATAGGTTGCGCACCAAAAACGTAACGAGGTCATTCGATCACTAGATTTTACTCCTCAAATTTTTCTCATACCGGGCGCCTTATATGAAAATCGATTCTTAAGGAGTAAACTCCAATAATATTGTGAGAAAAGTTTTTAATATATAGTCTTTAGAGTTAGAACCGAGAAGAGATGAATGTACAGCGTGAAGAATGACGTAGATAGAAAGAAAGTGAACCCAGATATGACATCTGATAGAGTTGTGTGGAAAAGAGGACATATTATGACGACTTCAAATAATTGGGATAAGATCAGGATGTTTATGGTTTTAATGTTTTAGCATGTTATCCTATTTTGATATAAAACTATTTTTACGGATCCTATCGCTTTTGTATTTGATTTTTAATTTCTATCCGACGAAATTTAATAACTAATTCTGTAGCGGATAGTTACAAATCTCTGTAATAACGATAACTTGTCGGACGTGAGGCACCTTAGTCCTCCCGTGACCATAATCACTGTAAAGTGTTCGAAACGTCGGGCAATTAAGAAACGAATACAAATGCGATAGAATCCGTAAAAATAGTTTTATTTCAAACTCAATAGTTTGACCTTACTCCAACATATATGTCTCATATTTTCTATGTGTATCTACAAGTATACTTGCTTTTAGATGTTACATACTTATCATCACGCCATATCCCTTGCAGGGTAGGCAGAGAGAACAGAGTGCCAGAGAACTCTATCTTTGCATACTTCACTCGCTTCCTCAACATTCATAATTCTCTTCATACACGCTCGCCGGTTTCGGAGACTCTTGACTCCACCTTCCTTCAGTACATGACCGATCTGGTCTAGGTAGGTTAGTCTCGGTCTCCCTCGGTACCTACATCCTTCCACTTTCGCATTGTATATCTTCTTAACCAGACGTTCGTTCGGCATTCTTTCCACATGTCCGAACCATTGGAGCATTTCCTTTCGCATGTTGTTATTACTTAATTAAATATTTTCTAAGAACCATAAAGATTCAGAGAGACATCTGAATCTATAAAGCGAGTGTGTTGTTATATTTTAAAGAGAAACTGCCTAGCCGCAAGGCATTGACTGTTAATGAAATACACAGAAATCCTTAGTGAAAATGTAAATAATTTTCTCAGTATACAAAAGGTAGCTTATTGGATTTGTTTACAAAGTGAATTTTATAGTGTACAGAATCTCAATATCTTGATGTAGCTTTTGATGTTTGAATATTTTAGTGTTTATCTTTATAGGCAAAATATATATAAATAAATATCTATGTTTTTCATCACTATGCAAACAAGATTTTTGAGGAATATACACGACGTAAGTGAAAAATATCGCAGGAGAAAAAGAAATATATAATTAAATGCGTTTTTGCTCTTTAAAACTAAAAATTGTATTAAATGTTATTTTTCCCATGAGGAAATGGATTTTTTTTATTTGGGGGTGGGCTACCGGTCCGGGTCGACAGAGGGGCGTAAGCACGCATACCCGTAACTCACCCGTGAATCTCGCCTTCGTCATTGGACCGCCCACCGGAGCAGCGTGAACTTGTCGTCAGTGGCCGGCCCGACGAAATACCCCCTGAGGGATACCCTCGAGGTTCATGGGTGGGTTACGGGTATGCGTGCGTACGCCCCTCTGTCGCCCCGGACGGAGTGGTGCGAGAAGAGCATCGACCGTAACCCACCCCTTAAAAAAAAAAAGACATCAACTCTCCTTGGGAATGTAATTCTTGACCAAACGGCATCAGATGGAGTTGCACCAGGTTGTTATAAGGCTCTTAGTATTCTTTTACGACATCCACGAGCAAAGTAAGGGTTGGTAGTACTCGTAGCCGCTACCACACATTAATTGAAATAAAACTATTTTGACGGATTCTATTGCGTCTGTATTTGATTTTTAATTTTCCGATGTTTCGAATACGGCGTTTATGGGAAGATCTTCCCGTGAATGTGAACTTGGAACGAGAGAACGAGAGATCCGATTTATAATATTCGAATGATATTTGCGTCTTGTTTTTACTAATGCTACTATATTAATATATACAGATAATAAAACTCTATATGAAATATTTTACGATGTCTTTATGATTTGTCCAAGTAATGATAATGTATTTATGAGAGGTGTTTTATATCTCCTTCGAGAGGGGAAGACGTACATAAAGTTTATGACATCAAGGTTTATACAAATAGATATACAATTTTATAACTTACACGACACCGGGTGTCGTACAAAATGGCGTAGGGAATGAATTGTTTGATTTCGTATTCATATGGAATAACAGCTATTTCATTAAAACCTAGAATGATTACACAGCTGGCGTAGCAGGTAAGATGCGTATCATGATAATTGTGGTTCGATTCTCACGGAAAACAATGCTTTGTACAATCTACTAACTACTAACTGTACAGTTGGCGTAATGGTTAAGATTCCGGCCTATCGTGTCAGGTGCCGTAGATTCTTTGTGCAATCAACAAATTCTTGTTCTGAGTATACAGGGGCAGCTTATAATGCAGAGGGCGCGGTGCACCCGGGCGCCGGGTGTTAGGGGGCGCCGAGAGCTGCTCGGGACACATAGAGCCTCCACTGTAACGCTCCACACGGAGCGGGAGCACCTTACGCAGCGGGTGCCTTACCATCTATAAACGTAGTGGGTGCAATATTTGACAAGTTTGAGTAGGTTGCTTTGTCCATATTCACTGTGACTTCATAATCCGATCGCATTTACTTGGTTTCGTGTAAAAACAACAAAACTAAGCATCCGACAATGCATTCCAGCGAGGTACGGAGTTTAATCGATTAACCTATTCCATTTTGTTCACGTATTCTGATACAAGAGGGCGCCAGGTTATTGATTGCACCCGGGCGCTACATCTGCTAGAGCCGCTTCTGTGAGTCTGGGTGTAATTTGTGTCCGTTAATTACATGTTTACGAAAGTCGCCCGCAATACAAGGATTATATCTTTAGTGCAGAGTTGTTGTCTGCCACCGATGACAAACACCGTGAAAATTACGTGAATAGCAGGTTATGGGGTCGCACGAGGTCCCTTCTATCGGCTCGTACGGATTAAGCAGGATGTGACTTATACCACAGCCTGCTCTAAAATATGGTTGCTGTCATTTCAATTAAAAAAAAAAAACAATAAAATAATTGTTGTTCTGAGTCTAAGTGTAATTTGCAATAATACAAAACCTCTTAGCCCTGCTTAAAAAAGGCATGCTACCAAATGACGCAAGTTTTATATATAATTTATGATTTTAAATAAATTCTAAAAAAAAAAAAACTAATCATACAAGCAGCTGCAATCATTTTTATCTTTTGTCCCAGTGTTATCAGTCCTCTGTCCGTCAGTCATGCGAGGCCGTGCGAAATTAGCCAATTATACTACGCTTTTTAACGTATTTTTTTTTCGAGTTTACTGTCTGTTACATATTTTTTTTTATCAGATCCAGATTTTTCTCATTATTCGTGGTCGATGTAATATTTAGTTTTCTATCATCATACATATTGTAAAAGTTTTGGTAATAATTTAAAGATCAGGCCCTCTTCACTCTCGTTTCATTATCAGTTGATAATAATATAAATTTTGTATTCCTCAATTTTAAGAATACCTACGGGAAATAGATGGATGGAACCCATTGTATTATAAATACTCCATCATCATACCAATTAGGCGTAAAAGATGACTTTATGAGTATTTAGATAAATATAAGAATTTTCATTGACCATCATAAACATTATTTTTGTTGTCATGAAGTGTTTTCTGGGGGAAAAGCAAAAGGTGTGCCTTTTATAAACGAAACAACGTGTTGATATATTTTTTATTACCTATATACAATAGTGTAGATTATGATGAGAATAAGATAAATATATTTGAAATAAAACTACATTTACGGATTCTATCGCGTTTGTATTTATAATATATTTTTGTTTGTATTTGTAATACAAACGCGATAGGATCCGTAAATGTAGTTTTATTTTAAATGTGTAATACTCGCGTAAACATTAGAAGTCATTAAGATAAATATATTTATGTGGTAGGACCACACTGCTGACAGTTTGCTTTCTGAAGCCGTGGACCAGTCCTTCCGGGGTAGTACCACACTCTCGAAGAAAACCGACATCTGAGCAATGGCAATGTACTGCTGCGCTTTAGTAAGCAAGAGAGTCGGAAGCCCAATTTTCTAGCTGGGTGTAGGGTTTTCTCTGGTAGGCAACGGTCTATCTGTATCCACCAGGTGCATTGCTTGTTCGTTTGCCACCATTAGCAATGAAAATAAAAGATGATTATTGATAATAGGACAACTGAATGTTACGCGGAGATTTTTAGCATTGTTGAAAAGATTGAAAAATATTGCTTAGATTGAAAATGTTAACCTAATTGCGAAACATGGAAGCGCGTGGACAAATCGGTGCTCAGTTTATACATGCAGTGGTGATGATTTAAAAAATGTATGTAGTAAACCAGCTGTGTGGTCACCAAGAGAATGAGTGACTCCAAGAGAGTTTATAAAACCAACTAAAATCCATCCGTCCACCTCCCAGAAGTGACAATTATTTAATCTTTCATCCAATGTGTAGTACAGATGGCGTAGTGGTTAAGATAACGACCTTCCGTGCCAGTGCCATGGCTTCAATTCCCACGCAGGGCAATACTTTGTGCGATCCACAAATGGGTGTAAATTGTCTTCGTTAATTGCGTGTTTGTAAAGTCCCACGCAATACAAGAATTATTGCCTTAGGGTGCTTATAGGGTGCTTGGGGGTCCCCTACGACGGACGATCGCGGGCGGGTGGTGGTGGAATGGGCGGCGTCACTGGGCCTCTGTGTCCTAAACAGAGGCTCAGTGAACACGTGTGTGCGACAGCAGGGTGGGTCGATAGTGGACTTGTCGTTCGCTAGCCCCGCTGTCACACCGCGAGTGAGGAACTGGCGTGTCCTGGAGGAGGCGGAGACCCAGTCGGACCACCGGTATATTCGAATGGAGGTCTCCCCCCTCCGGGACCCCAGCAGGGTTCACAGGGCGGACCGAGCTCCCGCGTTTCCGCGGTGGGCTGAGAGGCGTCTAGATAGGGACCTACTAGCGGAGGCGGCCATCGTGAACACGTGGCTGTCCTCACCGTCCCAGCGGACGGAGTGGACGCTGAGGCTGGCCGCATTCGCGATGCGTTAACGCAGATGCCGCCGGGCGGGCCACCGAAGACAAAGATCGGGTACCGGTGGCCTGCTCATACGGCGAAGAGAGAGGTGCTTGCAGGGTGGGTCCATGGGGTTGCGCGCTGCCTCTTTTGTCACCCCCATCAATTTGTCAGGGCCCGACCACATCCATGGACCACCCTGCAAAAAAAAAAGGGTGCTTATAGAGTGATGTTAAAAAAAATATTTTTATATTTATTGTCTTTTTATCAACGTAGATGATTTACAAGAGCTATGAAGGTATCTGGTTAAATAAATTGAAATACGATTCTGTCGATTAATCACCAGTGGGTACACGCTGGCAGTGACAGTGTTACCCAAAGTTATATTTATTTGCCACTAAATTTATATAGTTGAACATTATGGCGTTGTATACACAAATTTGCGGTTCCCTGAGATCCTAATTAAAAGTCGTAAATTATTCTAATTACATTTAATTTCTTATTTTAAAGGATTATCCTCGTGTTATTGAATATATTATTAGACCTAGTTTAATATTTAATAATATTATGGTTGAGAAATTCTTTAAATGAAATATTTCTAGAAGAAGCTTTGTCATCATTATCTTGTCCTAATGTGAGCCTTCTACTTACTAGGAAAGAAATTGACTTACTACAACACGCTTTCTTTCTGTTTAGTTTTCTTTCTCTTGAATAGATGTTATATGCGTTTTATAACCTTTAGTCGTCTCTTATGATCCCCCACGGGTAAGATAGGGTGTGGTAAATTGTATTCTCAATCCGTCATCAGACGGATAATTTATTAATTATCATTCATTCATCAATTAGTTATTTGTTCATCAAACATTTTTAATAAGCATATATTGTGTTTATCATTCGTTTATTTACGCAAAATTATAAAAACGAGTAAAGCATATGTCTTACTTTCATACCCAAACTCGAGCAAGCATTAAAATGGTTAAAAACTACGAAATGGACACGCGTAAAACATGATACAGTGGTCCCTTAAGCACTTATTCTCGCGAAATTTTCGTCATACAAAAAGGTTGCTGGATCAAAATTTCAAGGGTATATATTATATTCTATAAAAATGATTCATTTTAATAAAACTTTGAGTAACATTGTCGTAGAACATGCGAGCCATACTGATTGATTGGTAGTGAACCGTGAATGATTGGCTCGTATTACGTGTTCATGAACACGTCGAACAATCTCAACGACAAGGTCTACAGGGAATATAGTGTTAAGGTGACATTTTATTTCTATTTCACTTAAACATTAATCCCACTCACTAATTCTTATCGATTAAATTAGAACTTTCTTGTTTCTTAATCTTGTAAATTATACTTTAACTTATAATTTTGCGCGACAATTTTAGGGTCAATAAAGTGGTAAGAATACGATATACCACACAAATCTCTCTCGTGGGTGTTCGTTAATGATAACTAAGGGACACAAGCAGATAAATTACTGCAAAAGAAGGAAACCTTGAAATAAAACCAAACTAAACAGCGTGCGTCGAGCAATATCGAAACGGAAAACTTTTTGAAGTAAAACTTCTAATGCGACTGCCAACAAGGTTGCGTTAAACGTTTAACGCAATGGCACTCGAACGCATGCGCGGAGTATACCTGTCACATGCCAGCACGAGCGTTAGCAACTAGTAGCGTCCAATATTCCAACGCAAGAAGGCGAGAGAGAAAGAAAGATACACAATGGTAGAAAGTAGGAGAGAGAAAGAGAGTGAGTCGGTAGATCTCAAGCACATGCGCGTGGTACTCTTGCTATGTAGCGAAGTAAACAGTGTGAGCGTCGTGAAATTAGCTGAAATACGTACTTGTTGTTTTATTTTAATTCATATTTTTATAGGTTTAAGTTTTCACTTCTGTTGGCAGTCCTCATGACTGCTTTGTGGTTTTTTTTTTTAGCAGGCTATGGCCTGGAAACTCGTCGTCCACTCCGTCCGGGGCGAGGGAAGGGCGCCTCATGGCCCTATAACCCACCGTATTCTCTCCCCCTCGCCATTGGGCCGGCCACTGGTACATCTTCCTTGACATCCATGGTAAGATGCAAGGCTAAGGATTGTATAAAATTTAGATATTCTTGAATATGTGTGAAATCTGCGTATGTTGATGTCACATTGTTCTGTGTAATGAATAGATAGGTCACACATGTTTACCACAAAATAAAAACGAAACAATTAATTTACGCGTTCAAGGGGTTCGCCAACAAAATAGTTAATTACACCCTCCTTTTGGTGGGATTGGAGGGAGGGGTTGGGTTACAGTCGGCGCACTCCTCGCACCACTCCGCCCGGGGCGACAGAGGGGCGTAAGCACGCACACCCGTAACCCACCGGTGGCACGTCACCTCCGTCGTTGGGCCGACCACCGGAGCAGAGTCACTTGACGTCAGTGGTCGGCCCGACGGAATACCCCCTGAGGAGTACCCTCTCCTCGACCGAGGTCCCCCCCTCGTGGAGGACGTCGGTCTTTCCTCACGCGGTCGGCCTCTCAGCGGGTGACGAACTAATTTAATTACACCCGCCCTAGAGATCCAATAAAGAAAACGGGTGTGTGTACCTACTTATGTACGCACGCGAGAAGTTATACTTCTTTGGCATAATTGAAAATAGTTTTAATTGCATGAAAATAATTAATTTCAATAAAATAATAAAAGGACTAGAAAAGGATAAGATAATTTTCTACAATAATATTTATGGATAGTAAATAATATTAGTCAAAATATTCAATTTAAATTACTACTGAATATAATTTATTAGCATATATATAATTCGCACTTGTATGAAAGTAAAACACGTGTTGCGAATGTAGAAACTAGAAAGAGGTTTTATTTCTATTTTGTTGGTAGCTTTTTCTCGAGACTTAACTTCAACCTGTTTTACTTTTGTGATACAGTGATCCGTGCTCAACTTTTTTGCGGCCAACTTCAACCTGTTAATTTTGTGTTACAATGATGCGCGTGCATCTTAAAATTTCACGCTCATCATTTTTTCATAACGCACCTAAAGAAGTATAATTTCAAAAATTCCTAAATCCACTCCCTTGACTTACTCGATCAATCAAGCAAGTCTCTCATGTGAGAGACTTGCTCACATTAAAACTAGAAGTAATTTACTTATTTCATTCCAAGTATTTACTCCACGCTAGCATTAAACTCATTAGGTATTGTTTTAATATCCAACCGAAAAGTTATGTAACCTCCTTAACAAGCATTTCATATTAAAGACGAAACCTAGGCGCAAATTGCACTTAACATGACTATTGTTCGGGTCAGTTAAGTTTCAAGAACAGAGCTTGCTATACCCCTAGTTTAAATTGGTAGGAAATAAAAGAGACTATAACAGAAGGCTTTGGTCGTTGTATATTTATATTGCACAGCAAATAACAGCGGTGTTTAAAGTTGTCGTTATGTGGCTTCTAAAATCTGAAATACATTACCACCAATGCAGCGCGTTCAAAATACACATTTAAAAATATTAGCTAACTAGCTGACCCGTGCCCACTTCGTTGGGCATAATGTTAATGATCCTTTTTTAGTACAGAGTGTTATGTTTTAATTTCTAACTGCCAAAAGGAGACCTAACGATTTAAATTATTTTATTAATATTAAAAATTAAATTATCTATACTAATATTAAAAAAACGACTTTTTGTAACTTAAATATAAAAGTTAGACATATGCTGTCGTTGACTTTTTTGTAGGCATTTTCAAGCTCCACATCTTTACTCTAGAACTGAAAAATATATATTTCATAGTTAAGGCAGCGTTCGTAAGAAACGCTTTCATTCGACCGTTTTTTCTCCGATTCACTTTGCAAAACGGACTACCACGTAAAAGCCTTTTTATTTTTCGGTTTTTTATATAACCTATGACACTCAGCAATAATGTGGCTTTCTATTGGTGAAAGAATTTTTAAAATCGGTTCAGTAGATCCCGAGATTACCCCTTACAATTTAACAAATATACAAACACACAAACTTTACTTCTTTATAATATTAGTATAGATTAATTGAAACGCAAACATCATGATTATCATTATCAGCCTGCTATTATCCCAATTACTTGGGATAGATGCAATATGTAAGTACACCCCTTCAATCGTATCATCTCAACTCATATATGTCCCACTGTTGGGCCTGAGCCTCCTCCATAATGGGAGGGAAATTGACCTACTTATATACCACGCTGGTCAGACGTCTTGGTATAAGATTTTGTTTAGAGTTACCCTTCTCTCGGTTAGATGTTATATGTGTTTTATAAGGGATATAAAGAGTCGTCTCGTACGATCACCCACGGGTAAGAATAGGGGGTGGTGATTTGTATTCTTACTCCATCACCACACGGATAGTTCTATCGTATATATTACAAACAATATTGATTATTTTATGATCAGCCGTCTGATGTCAACGCTGCTTGGGAATGTAGTAGTTGACCAGATGATATTAGATGGAGTTTGCCCAGGTTATTAGTCATCTTTTACGACATCCACGAACAAAATAAGGGTTGGTAGTATTCGTAGCCGTTATCGTTATCACACAGCAACTATTATTATAACAGTTATAATAATTCATACAAGTGTTTGGGTTTGGCGACCGAGTAAGAATAGAATTCATCACCGTAATCATCTTGGGCTTGAATCTTTTACATAGTAGGAGGGAAATTGACCTACTATACCACGCTGGTCAGATGTATTGGTACAAGATTTTGTGTACTTTTCCTTCTTTGCACATATGTTATATTCATCTCTTATATCTCATGTCTTTGTATATCTTTATATTATCTTTTATGACACCCACGAACAAGAAAGGGAGTTGTGAATTGTATTCACCACTGGGATAAGAGAATACATTCTACCAACCCCCTATCTTTCTCGTGTAGTTTTCACGATACCCATAGAAAGGTATAGAATGGCGACACATATTAGTAATCAGTTACCATTCGGAAGATTTAAAAAAGGATAAAAACATACATAAATCATAAATGAAATAAAAATCCCATTAAAAATATTTATTCAAAAATACAAATTCATACAAAACTTTTATTACTCGATACATCAAAATATAGTTACAACATTTAACCGTTGTTTAAAATTATAATAATTTATGTAGCAATTACAAAATATTATAATGACTGTTTTACTACTAACTATACCTGAATTTTAAGTTATGGATGGACTAAAGAATCCTGGAAGACCCAAATAGAGATGGATGGATTGTGTAAACGAGGATATATGTATGAAAGTTGTGAGTGCAGATATGACGACTAATAGAAGTTTGTGGAAGGCAAGAACATGTGCCGACCACACCTAGATAAGGGTAGGCAAATGATATATCTGAATTTTAGATAATTCCTAAACTGTGTATGACGCATAATATCAATGATGATTTATATGAAATAAATGGATTTTTAAGAATTATTGTACCCTTTTTGTATTTGATTTTTACTTTGAGTTCATGATCACGGGAAGATTGTGGAGAGGACTATCCTTCCTCAAATACAATCTAAAGAAATAATCATTACATAGCGGGGGACATTACAAACATATAATTAAAGGAAACAAATTTCACCCAGACTCAGGACGATTTGTGGATCGCACAATATATTTCGAACCTGCGACACTGGGGTCTCAAAAGTTTTATATAACGTTCGCGTAAATATTTAGAAATCATTATGGTTAATTTAGGTAGATCTAACAATTATACTTTAATCGCTTTGTGTTTGAAAATTTATGTGTCATCGATGAAAACGAACATAGGGACATTTTACCCATTATAATGCTTAGACTAAGCGTTTTAAATCAAAATATTACCTAACTTCCCCTCTTTTCAGGCTCTATGCTGCATTTAAGGCATGAACTTGTTTCAGAAAAGAAAAAAAATAGCTTTTGCTACTGTCCTAACTAGTGATTGGTATAGGGTAGGCCAATATTGCGATAGGGTTTTATTTCCTTCTTTTGCTAAAATGGCATCCGCTTATGACTTTTAGTTGTCTAAATTACTGAAATTAAGCATTAAAAATGCTTAATTATTTATAAAAAAAACTTGTTTAGGAGCGAAAAATGATTGTCACACATGGAATTTAGTTTTAGGACCAGGCTTTAGTTGTCTTTTATGAAATACTCTTAAATAAGTCCAAGGATATAAATTCAGGGTCTTAAGCTCATCAGTTGTTTTCTCTTAACCTAAATCACTAAACTGTATGCGACGTCAAGTTTTCTAATACTCATTAAGCCTACTTATTCATGATAACGTTCCATAATGACTGCCAATCTCTCTCCTCTCCGCCCAAAAAAAACTTGCTTACGTATTAAATTTTCTTTTTCCTCACAATAAAAGCTTTATGTGTATTATCAGCGATGACATTACGCCTTGACGATCGGCTAGACGTGGCCAGTTGACCTAGCGTTGGGGTGTCGAGGATAGAATGTCAATAGACGATCTCTCCGGCACCCCGTAAAAGCGCGGAAGGAACCGCTATGGTTTTAGTAGGTATTTCGATCGAGAAGTCGGCGAGTCGCAAGTCTGTCTGTCACCGCGGGGTAAGTGCGCAAATGCATTTCCACAGCGTGAAAAATATCGCCACATTGCTCGTCGAATTGATGTCCATTGGCAATGGAAGATTCACGCAGCGTAGTACGACTCCTCACTGGATGTACTGATAACATTTCAAAAATCGCAGTGAGACTGTTTGCATGTGGCATAGGACCATTTTCAGTGACATTCTTGTAGATCTAAAATCCAACAGTGGACGTCTACGAGCTGATGGATGGATGGAAAAAATTTGGTCACAATAATAATATGTTAATAATGTAGTAAATTTTCAATTAATTACAATTAAAATTGTCCCAAGCGTTACCAGGTTGCCGGACTGGCCATAGACATCAAGGTCTCGGTACCAGCGGTCGGCTCACGGCGATGGTGAACATAACCCACCAGATACCCTAGTACAGGGGTCGGTAACCTTTTGAGTCGGAAGAGCCACAAATTAGAATTTATAAAAGTTTAAAGTTTTTAAAGAGCCACAATTATTTTTTTGCCGGCTATAATTTGTGCCTAATGCTCGTTAATCAATTCAGTACCATTTTTATATGTTTCCTTTATAAAATATTTTTTTTGCGTATAGAACTAAAGAGCCGCAACTTCACATCCAAAGAGCCGCAAGTTGCCGACCCCTGCCGTAGTACAATGGGTTATGTGGCCACACGTGGCCCCGAACGGAACGGACGGCACGTGTCGAGACTGGCAAAAAAAAAGATACGATGCCATCATTAAATAAATTGTAAGGAATTTCCTAACATAATTAGGCGAAGACATAATCATAAATTTATTTAAAAAAAACCTGCTCAACGCTAACAATCCAGTACATGTACTTAAATATTAAATTATCTTTATCAAAAAATATAATAAACAGTAAATTCGTACAAAAATGTCTGCTACTGTACAAAAAAAATGTTTTAAATTACAAATTCTAATAAAATATGCTTAACATTATAATTAAAATATTCCTTTTATTATAATAATTACGATACTCAGAGTAATTAAACCATGTATTTTTTATTATAATTATTTTTATTATCCAAACCGGTTGACGGTAAAATTATATAATTCATAATTATCAGTTTTTTTACTTGAAATATGCCATTTCGTTCATTATCATCATCATCATCATTCTCCTACTCTTATCCCAATTACTTGGACGCGATACAATATGTATTCTTCTTTCATAGTACATATTGTAAAATTTATTGGCAATAGTTTTATGAACCGGCTTCCTGCCAGCGTCAACCCTCCTTGGTAATGTAATTGTTGACCAAACGGCATCAGATGCAGTTGCCCCAGGTCGTTATAAGGCTCTTAGTCGTCTTTTACGACATCCACGAGTAAAGTAAGGGTTGGTAGTATTCGTAGCCGCTACCACATAGCTTAAATATGCCATTTAGATAATATAAGGCAATATTATATGTATTTTTTTTATTTGGCACGCAGTCCATTCTGTCCGGGGCGATGAGGGGACGCCGCGTGCCCCATAATATAATTCACCGTCGTAGGTGTCGTAAAAGATGACTGAAGCGATAATATGCATATAAAAGCTATGTAAGAGAAGGAAAACTCGAAATAAAATTGTGTCCGTTTGACCGGTGTGGTATAATAGGTCAGTTTTTCTCCTATTGTGGAAGAAACTCGAATTCAAGTGTGATGTATAAGCTGAGATGATATCTTGTCCTTTTTCATATAATCTTATCTGATATTTGTGTTCACTTCCTTTCTACCCATGTCAATGTTTCACACAATCCATCCAAATCTTCTTTATTTTCTTTACCCCATAAGGTTTAAGATAAGGCCCTTTAGTTTTAAAACTTTTCTAACAATATTACTTATATCACTTCCCATCACATGTCTCCGTGCACTTTTTAACTTTTCCCTTTACTGGCACAACTTTTAAATATATATATATATATATTTATATATATATATATATATATATATATATATATATATATATATATATATATATATATATATATATATATATATATATTTATATATATATATATTTATATATATATAACATTAGCAATTCCAGTCTGTTGGTTTGTTTGAAGTCGATATATCGCAGCGCAGCGTGGTGGTGAGTTACATCAAGGGAGATATAAACCTCCGTGGAAAAATACATGTACATAACAATTTTCATAATGATTAGTCAAATAGTTTTTGAGTTTAGCGATGTCATATATACAAACATCCTCTTTTATACATATAGATTGTCAATAAAATATGACAAAAAATCTTTGTAAAATTGATATTGTGAATAGAATAGGAAATAGGAATCTCCTAAAAATACAGAGAATGCTTTTTGTCATAATTTTTTTGTTAAATTAAGTTAAGAGTTTATTTAAGAACTTATTAAAACCCATATCTTATAAAAAAATATCAAAATAATTTAGATTATATTGATTTTTCTAAACGATTATTTTACAAGAAATTATAAATTGTATAGCGAATGAGATCAATATAATTAATAATAATTTTATTATTTGATAAAAATAATTTAGCAATACGCGTCAATAATTTAATTGACAAGTTACAGAATATTCACTAATGTGGCTGAATAAATTAGACCAAAAAAAAACTTATAAAGAACAATAAAAAAAACCTGTTTACGACTAAAAATGAGTCGTCACATTTGGGATTCGACGCCACCTATTGGAAATGATTGCACAGATCAAGATACCGACCTTCCATTCATTTTCGAGGTTCGATTCCTACAATAGGACAATATTTTATGCGATCCACAAAGTGTTATTCTGAATCTGGATGCAATATAAAAATTATTGGATGGCGTCTTTTTCTTTAAAAAAAAAGATATATCCCAATCGTCCCACGATTTAAACAAGTGTGAGCTGTTTTATGACAATCAAATTATGGCTCGTATTATTTTGACGTCTTTATGGGAGATGTATGCCATCTACTGGATAATGATTACATATTGTACCAATTAAGTAAAATGATTAAAGGCAATTAAAATATATTGTTACTCATTAATTATATAAATATATTATATTAATTATATACTAAAAATTGGTCTTCGTTTATATATAAATTAATTATCACTCGCTTATCCTCTTAAATATTTGTTCTAGTTTCTCTTATTTCTTTAGACTAGCCTTATGCATATATTAAAGATCTTCAACATTATTGATCAAATTAAAATCAAACAGATGTCAATATGGACTAATAAAATCTTTAAATAAATTTTATATACTTATAAAATTTATTTATGCCTATGCGTATTCATTTTTCGTTTATTTGCTGAAATAGATTTCTTAAGAAATGCATATATTATCTTTATTATATTTCTTTTTTTATAAATATGTAAAAGGCAAGTCTGTCAATAAAGATAATATACATTATTCTTTTATAACAAAACCTAACAGCTTCATGTCGTTATCAAACTCGGCGTCTCTGTATTTCCTTATTTTTTTCAACCAGACATTTACGTTGGCAGTGCTTCGACAAGTACCCCCATACCTCGCTGGTAGACACTCTAAGTCCATATGCTTGTGTAACGATTTAAGATCATTGCCGTGAAAGTGTATCAAGTGCCAAGCATTACGTGGTATAAACTTTTTGAACACATAAAAGAATGTGTGCAGGATCCAGGAGTAGTTGATGATGTGACAAGCTTTCATATTGCCCGGTATTGCCAGCTGAAAGTAAAATAATATTTTCTATATCATCTAAAGAAAGGATTGTTTAAGAAAATTTAGTTATTCTAAATCTAACAAAATCTTAAGAAATACTTTTTTAATCTAATCTAATTCTAAAGAAAGGCTTTTTGTTTAAACAATTTGGCTATTCTGAGATAGACTTAAGCGACGTTATATATATATATATATATATATATATATATATATATATATATATATATATATATATATATATATATATATATATATATATATATATATATATATATATATATATATATATATATATAATATAGTATAGCGCCTAACACGGTTACCCCTCCTACCCCGCGCCCTCGGCGAACGCGCAGGGCTCCGGAGCGTTTCGGAGCCTCGCCGGAACGACCCGAGCGCGCGGCTGCGCCCTGCGCCCCGCGTACCTCTCGCCCGCGGTCGCCTGCGTGCGACCAGCGGCGGTGTGTGTCCACGCGTGGGCACTGTGAACAGTGTGAACTATGACCTTGCTCAGGGACCACGCGCGCGGTACACGCGCCGGCGCACCGACGCGAGTTTCGTAGTGTTCATACTTTGTAATATTCCATATTGTTGATTATTTTATGTGACTATATTGGACTATGTAAACATTTATTGTGAAATAAACGATTTAATACGAACTATAATCTGGCGTCCCAACGTACGGCGACATGTTTAAACGCGTTGTAAACTGTACCTATACCGACTACCGCTTTAAACCGGACTTACGTTACGTGCGTTAATAAGTTTAAAAAGGCATTTTTGTTGTGATGGTGTTTACACGGTCGAGCAGAATGAACTCCGAAATGTACTCCGGTGCGGGATCGCATGGAGACGGCGAGATGCCGTCACACGGTCGTGGGAGCGTCATGGTTGACGAGCGTACGTCAACGCCGCCGTTGGCTGGACAAGAAGAGTCCGCCGGCGTGTCCGCCCCACCACCGAGGCCACTGCCAGTCCAATCGCCGCCGCTGCATGGGTTTATGCCGTCCGTCACCTCAGCACAGCCCAACATCGTGTTGTCCGACCAGCAGTTTGCATTCTTACTGCAGACATTACGGCCGCAGCCCCCGCTTCAGGGCTCGTCGTCATCGACGCCGCCGGTAACCGTGAGTAGTGGCAATTTTTCAAATTGTTCTGCGAGATTCGATAGTACCGGTGATATCGTCGCGTTTATAAATGCTGTAGAAATTTATAAGGATTGCCTAGCGATTAGCAATGAAATAGCACTGAGAGGACTCCCGATGTTACTAACCGGCTTCGCTGCCACGTGGTGGCAAGGCATTAAGCATAGCGTAGGCAGTTGGGATGACGCATTGTACTTGCTACGACAAACCTTTGGGCCACGTCTCCCGCCTCATCGCATATATAGAGAGATCTTTAGTAAAGTGCAGGGCGACGAGAAGACAGATTTATTTGTGTGCAGGCTTCGAGCATTATTGGCACAATTACCGCCCCAAACACTACCGGAAAATCCAGTACAATTAGATATGGTATACGGTCTACTGCACAGAAGAATAAGAGAACGAGTGGGTAGAGACACTTTTAGCTCCTTCTCCGAGCTGTTGCATAACGCTCGAGCTGTAGAAGACTTATTGGAAGAGATGAGCGTCCCCACTTCTACAAGAAGGAACATGAACATGCCTACTGCCTCGGTACCTGTGACGAACTTTACACCGCCAGTGTCAGATGGATTTTCTGCGGCGCCTAACTCTGTGAGTACGCCGCGTGCCGTCAAGCCTAGACCTCGGTGCTCTTTCTGTAAACTCTTCGGTCATGTCAAAGACGATTGTCGTCGACTAATTAACAAGAATTCGGAGACCGTTAAGACTGAACCAATCCAATTACAACCGGATAGTCGCCCGGCCCTCGCCTGTTTTGGATGCGGTGCGCCCGGTGTGATTCGATCGAATTGTGAGGTTTGTAAACAACGACGATCTGCGCCGCCAGCGTCGTCGTCAACGACGGCATTTCAATCAATGTCAGTGAAACTAAATAGTGTCGAGTTTAAACCGCGTGTGCGCCCTATATTCAATATAGAAGTATTTAGTGCCGTGGGTACCGCCTTACTCGATACAGGCGCTAAAAATTCCGTCGCGAGTGTTAGTTTAACAAAACATTTACGTAATAACGGTCAGATATTTAATTTCGTAGAGACTGATTTAAAATTCGCGGATGGTACTAGACGTACAGAGATTGTAGAAACCACTGTAGTTAGTATTAAGCTGCGAGGTGTAACCGTTTTAACGTCATTCATGGTTTTACCTGGCGCCACCGATTCACTTTTGGGTATGAATTTTATACAGGATGCTGGCATGGTACTCGACTTTGAAAATAATCGGTACGCGTTACGTGGTACGGGCTTTTGCGATTTGAAAGACGAAGGCGAGGATCTCGCCGTAGTTAGCTCTTCTGTTGGCCTCCGCGAGTGCGAGGGCACACTCTTATCAGCATCAGATAGGGAGAACTTGGCTGCACTCCTGAAAGATAATGAAGATATTTTCAGTGCAGGGGGAGGGCCGACCCCTTTTGCTATACACAGAATCGATACAGGTAACGCCGCACCTGTCTGCACGCCGCCTTACCGAGTGTCCCCTGTGAAGAAAGAGATAATGAGAGCTGAAATAGATAAGATGTTAGAAGAGGGAGTAATAGAGGAAGCCGAATCAGAGTGGACTTCTCCAGTCGTGTTAGTACCTAAGAAGAATGGAAGTACTAGATTCTGCGTCGATTATAGAAAATTAAACGCAGTGACTCGCACTGATAAGTATCCCTTGCCTCTGATCGACGACATCATCTCCTCGACTAGAAGTGGTTGTGTAATGTCAACAATTGATTTAAAATCTGGCTACTTTCAGTGTTGTCTTGCGCCAGAAGATAAACACAAGACAGCTTTCGTATCGCCGTTCGGAACTTTTCAATTTCGACGTATGCCTTCTGGGCTTAAGAATTCACCGTCGACGTTCCAACGATTGATGGACAGGTTTCGATCTGGTCTGAAGGATGTAACTGTGGCCACGTATTTGGACGATATTTGGATAATATCGGATACTATTACTTCCCACCTCCGTGACTTGCAGCAAGTGTTTGATCGGCTCAGGATATTCAAGCTCAAGGCGAACAGAAAGAAATGTGTTTTCGCCAGAGACAAGGTGTCTTATTTAGGCCACGTAGTCACCACTCACGGCATAGAACCTGACCCGGATAAGGTCCAGGCCGTGATGGACATGAAACCTCCTACCAGACTGAAGGAGTTGAGGACCTTCTTACAAACCTGTTCATGGTTTCGCAAGTTCATCCCTCAGTTTTCTGAAGTAGCAAGGCCCCTGACGGACCTGACCAAGAAGGATAGACCCTGGCAATGGGGAGAAGTTGAGACTAAATCCTTCGAAGAACTTAAGCAGAGATTAGCCAGTAGTCCCATCTTGCGAAAGGCAGACTTCGAAGAACCTTTTATTCTGCGCACAGATGCCAGTTCATATGCTATAGGTGCTGTGCTCATGCAAGGACCAGATCCGAAGTCGGAGAGACCTATTGAATACGCAAGCAGGTTATTGACGTCGGCAGAGCGTAACTACACTACGACAGAGCGAGAAGCACTAGCTGTGGTGTGGGCCCTCGACAAATTTCGAGGTTATCTTGAAGGTGCTCAAATACACGTTGCTACTGACCATCAACCCTTAAAGTGGTTGCTTACACTTAAGACTCCAAGTGGCCGCCTGGCAAGGTGGGCCCTAAAGGTGCAAGCTTTTAATTTGAATGTTGAATACACCCCGGGTAAAGCGAATGTAGTGGCGGATACACTGAGTCGTCCTGTATGTCCCACCTCTATGGAAGAGGAGCCCGCCTGTGATATTAGCCTAATCGCAGTTGACTTACCTCACCGTAGCTTTGAAGAGATCCGCGCACTCCAGCTCGAAGATAGTGACCTGAAAGGGATATTTACCGACTTCGAAGACAGTGATGCCGCTGCCCGCTGGACAGAAAGAGGATATTATATTCACCAAGGAGTGATGTTCCGATTCGACCCTGGCGGAGAATCAGAAGAACCACAATTGGTTGTGCCAGAGTCCATGCGTGCGGAAATAATGAAGGAATTCCATGACGCACCAACAGCAGGACATCTTGGCCTTGAGCGCACACTAAAGAAGATGAAAGAACGCTATTATTTCTCCAACATGCGCCAATATGTTGCCAAATATCTTAAATCTTGTGATTTATGCCAAAAGTTTAAGCCTACCAATCTCAAACCAGCTGGACTTCTGCAAACGCCGGTTCCCCAACAACGGTTTGAAGTTCTTGCCATGGACCTGTTTGGTCCCTTACCAGAAGGAAGTAAAGGAGAGAGATGGATTTTCTTAATTGAGGATACAGCAAGTAGATGGGTTGAATTGTTCCCCTTGGTAGAGGCTAACTCGGAAAGTTGTGCTAAGATATTAATAGAAGAAGTTTTTATGAGATATGGTTTTCCTCGGCGTGTTATTTCAGACAATGGCTTACAATTCGTTTCGGCTGTAATGCAGAAGGTTATGCTCGTACTAGATATCAAGCAAAATCTAACCCCAGTTTATCATCCCGAATGTAATCCCGCTGAACGAAAGAACCGAGAGATGAAACAGATGTTGGCGATTCTGATAGACCCGGAGCATCGCCACTGGCCTGAAGTTCTTCCTGCGGTTAGATTCGCGTTAAATACCGCGTTAAACCAAGCCAATGGTCACTCCGCCGCTTATCTCACATTTGCCCGCTCTTTCCGCTCACCTGTAGATGTAACACATGACATGCGAGCGATCATAGAACAGGAAAACTATATACCGCAAATTACGCCATACTTGCACGATTTTGTTCAAAGCCTGCAAGATGTAAAGTGGCGAATAGAACGTCAGCAAGATATACGAAAGGAAGCCGCGGACAAGGGCCGCCGTGTTGGACCACAGTATCAGGAGGGTGACCTCGTTCTCGTGGAGAGCCATCGTCTAAGCCAGGCTGCGAAAGGTTTTACAAGTAAGTTCGCTCCGCGTCGCGAAGGCCCCTACCGTATTCATAAGGTAGTTTCTCCTACCACGTTCGAAGTAGTGGACAAAAACAATTCACCACGTGGAAAATATCATGCCAGTCTCCTATCACCATATGGTGGTGATGCCGATGTGGCTGTTCACCCCCGCAATAAGGGGAGACCACGTAAACATACGCCATCATCAGTTCCCAAGGCAGCTCCCAATTCTTCCACTGCCTTGGAGGGGGAGGATATAGCGCCTAACACGGTTACCCCTCCTACCCCGCGCCCTCGGCGAACGCGCAGGGCTCCGGAGCGTTTCGGAGCCTCGCCGGAACGACCCGAGCGCGCGGCTGCGCCCTGCGCCCCGCGTACCTCTCGCCCGCGGTCGCCTGCGTGCGACCAGCGGCGGTGTGTGTCCACGCGTGGGCACTGTGAACAGTGTGAACTATGACCTTGCTCAGGGACCACGCGCGCGGTACACGCGCCGGCGCACCGACGCGAGTTTCGTAGTGTTCATACTTTGTAATATTCCATATTGTTGATTATTTTATGTGACTATATTGGACTATGTAAACATTTATTGTGAAATAAACGATTTAATACGAACTATAATAGATATATATATATATATATATAATATAAAGGTCTTCAAACTATTATATATATATATATATATATATATATATATATATATATATATATATATATATATATATAATAGTTTGAAGACCTTTAATATTCGGATACTGCTTTGATTCAATTAGTAATATGGTCGAAATTATTATTAGGATAAATTAACTTCAGGATATGCCATCGAAAATAAAGAATGAGTTGTGGTCGCTCACACGGCGTCCGGGTATCGATCACGATCGACCGATCAATCCGTCGCCCCGGACGGAGTGGGTGGAATGTGACCATAGCATGTCCCCAAAACAAAGATAAATTAATTCCATCATCTTAGCTCATGTCGGGGCCACTATGGTACTCGAGCCTCCTCCACATTAACCTCCACACCAACGTTGGTCGTACGGGTTGGTAAAGGGTTTTATTTCAAATTTTCCTTTCTTTGTACAGATATTATCTGCACATCCCTTAATCGTCTTTTACGACATCCACGGGCAAGAAAGGAGGTCAAGCCTGGTTACTCTCGGCACCGAGGAGATGGTCGACGACGAAGGCGAATCGAGGCGCTGGGGCTCAGGGTGGCCCTAAATAAGACGGAGGCCCTATTATTCCATGGACCACGCGTAAGGCCGCCAATCGGCGCCTCGTTAGTCGTCAACTCCGCCCACATCAGTATCCAGGCCCATATGAAGTACTTGGGTCTGGTGCTCGACGGGCGATGGTGGTTCCGGGAGCATTTTCGCCGAATTGCACCCCGGCTGGTCGGCGCGGCGTCCGCCCTTTCGCGGCTCATGCCGAACGTAGGCGGACCCAGCTTCGAGGGCCGACGGCTGTATGCGGGGGTGATCCGTTCGATGGCCATGTACGGCGCACCCGTGTGGGCGAAGGCTCTGAACTCCCAGCTCAGGGCTGTTCTGTGGAGACCACAGAGAGTCATGGCGGTCAGAGCCATTCGCGGGTACCGCACGATATCGACCGAGGCGGCATGCCTACTGGCCGGGACACCCCCGTGGGACCTAGAGGCGGAGATGCTCTCCGACCTCTACCGGCGGGTTACGTCAGTGCGCGACGAAGGTGGCTCCCCATCGTTGAGCGAGATAGCCACCTGGCGCGAGGACGCCCGCCGAGACGTCATCGCCCGTTGGGCTACGCGGCTGGAGAGGCCTAGACACGGTGTCGCTACCGTCGAGGCCCTCCGGTCCGTACTGATGGAGTGGATGGAGCGGTGGCACGGAGTCCTCTCCTTTCGACTGGTGCAGGTGTTGTCGGGGCACGGATGCTTCGGCTTGTACCTGCACACGGTCGCGTATAGGGAGTGGACTCCGGCCTGCCACCATTGCAGCAGTGACGAAGACACGGCGCAACATACGCTCGAGGTATGTTCGGGCTGGGACGGGCAGCGCCGTGACCTCGTCGCTGTCATCGGTGCCGACCTGACGCTGCCGGCTGTCGCGAGGACGATGGTCGACAGCGTCAGGAACTGGGACGCGGTCGCCACCTTCTGCGAGGCTGTCATCTCGCGAAAGGAGGCGGCGGAACGAGTCCGGGAGGATTCTCGCGACCCGGGCCGCCGTCAGCGGCCGGGGCGGCGCAGGCGCGAATATCTGCGCCTGACGCCGCCCCAACCGAAGCCTCGGGTGATCGGACCGGGGAGTTGTCCGGTCACCCGACGTGAGGCCACCGCGTGAGGGCGACGCCCCGACGACGAAATCTGTCGGGGCGTCGACGAGAGGAACCCGCGAGGGTAAACCGCCGGGCGGGCCACCGAAGTCAAAATCGAGTACCGGTGGTCCGCTCGCACAGCGAAGAGAGACGAGTTTTACGGTTGGTCTATGGGGTCACGCGCCGCCTTTTCGTCACCCCGGACCGATTCAGCGGGGCGAGACGCATCCATAGCCCACAAAAAAAAAAAATTGTGGTAAATTATTTTTAAATTATTTTTACTCCGGCACTATACGGTTGCAAACACTCCACGCATTGTTCAACAATAGTACAACACTGTTCAACAATAGTTACAACATTGTTCAACAATAGTACAACAGTGTTCAATAATAGTACAGCAATGTTCAACAATAGTTACAACATTGTTCAACAATAGTACAACAGTGTTCAATAATATAGTACAGCATTGTTCAACAATAGTTACAACATTGTTCAACAATAGTACAACAGTGTTCAATATTATAGTACAGCATTGTTCAACAATAGTTACAACATTGTTCAACAATAGTACAACAGTGTTCAATAATATAGTACAGCATTGTTCAACAATAGTTACAACATTGTTTAACAATAGTACAACAGTGTTCAATAATATAGTACAGCATTGTTCAACAATAGTTACAACATTGTTCAATAATATAGTACAGCATTGTTCAACAATAGTTACAACATTGTTTAACAATAGTACAACAGTGTTCAATAATATAGTACAGCATTGTTCAACAATAGTTACAACATTGTTCAATAATATAGTACAGCATTGTTCAACAATAGTTACAACATTGTTCAACAATAGTACAACAGTGTTCAATAATATCGTACAGCATCGTTCAACAATAGTTACAACATTGTTTAACAATAGTACAACAGTGTTCAATAATACAGTACAGCATTGTTCAACAATAGTTACAACATTGTTCAACAATAGTACAACAGTGTTCAATAATATAGTACAGCATCGTTCAACAATAGTTACAACATTGTTTAACAATAGTACAACAGTGTTCAATAATATAGTACAGCATTGTTCAACAATAGTTACAACATTGTTCAACAATAGTACAACAGTGTTCAATAATATAGTACAGCATTGTTCAACAATAGTTACAACATTGTTCAATAATATAGTACAGCATTGTTCAACAATAGTTACAACATTGTTCAATAATATAGTACAGCATTGTTCAACAATAGTTACAACATTGTTTAACAATAGTACAACAGTGTTCAATAATATAGTACAGCATTGTTCAACAATAGTTACAACATTGTTCAATAATATAGTACAGCATTGTTCAACAATAGTTACAACATTGTTCAACAATAGTACAACAGTGTTCAATAATATAGTACAGCATCGTTCAACAATAGTTACAACATTGTTTAACAATAGTACAACAGTGTTCAATAATACAGTACAGCATTGTTCAACAATAGTTACAACATTGTTCAACAATAGTACAACAGTGTTCAATAATATAGTACAGCATCGTTCAACAATAGTTACAACATTGTTTAACAATAGTACAACAGTGTTCAATAATATAGTACAGCATTGTTCAACAATAGTTACAACATTGTTCAACAATAGTACAACAGTGTTCAATAATATAGTACAGCATCGTTCAACAATAATTACAACATTGTTTAACAATAGTACAACAGTGTTCAATAATATAGTACAGCATTGTTCAACAATAGTTACAACATTGTTCAACAATAGTACAACAGTGTTCAATAATAGAGTACAGCATCGTTCAACAATAATTACAACATTGTTTAACAATAGTACAACAGTGTTCAATAATATAGTACAGCATTGTTCAACAATAGTTACAACATTTTTCATGTCTTACCTATATTATTATTAGTTATCTTGTCTACAATACTAATGAGATCACGAATAAAACAATGTATTCACATTCGCACAGAACGATTTTATCTATCCATAATTATTTATTTTTATAACAAAAGATGGCCATGGAATATTATTTCCACTAACTGTACATTCCCATTTTAATATTCCCACATTATAAAAACGCTATTAGTGTTACTGTTTTGTAGCCAAAAGAGATAATTTTGTAACCAGTTGACACAATAGACCACGCTAAGGTAACTTGGGCACACGAAAATTTGAGACCCATTAGGAAAAAGAACTCTCCGCGTGGTGACGGAGTAAGAATATAAATCATCACCTGCATCATCATCATCTCAGCTCCTATATGTCCCACTTTTGGGCTCGAGCCTCCTCCGGAATGGGAGGGAAATTGACCTACTATACCACGCTGGTCAGACGTGTTGGTATACGTTTTAGTTTCGAGTTTTCCTTCTCTTACCCGTGAATAATCGTAAGAGACGACTAAGGGTTATAAAACATATGTAACTAAACCAAACACGTCTGACCAGCGTTACGAAGGAGGTTCGAGCCCAACAATAACACATATATGAGAAGAATTAATGACGATGAGGAAAAAGAAATATGATTAATACGATTTATTATAAACTGTTTCTTCTTTTCTTGAGGTTTATAATACATTAATCGTAAGTAACTGGTGTATCTCCCCACTTTTGTTCCATCTGACTGCACAGATGGAGTAGTGGTTAAGATACCGACCTTCCGTGCTAGTACCGTGGGTTCTATTTCCGCGCATGATAACACTTTGTGCGACCCACAAAGTGTTGTTCTGAGTCTGGGTGTAATTTGTCTGTGTTTAATTGCATATTTGTAAAGTCCCACGTAAGGATTATTTGCAAAGTGCTGAGTGGTGTAAAAAAAAATATCTCAAAATAAAGTATGTCAAAACATTACATACCCCTAATAAATTGACTATTTGATATGCAACAGTTGGCGTTAAAGTCGCCACGTGCCTCATGGATAAATTCTCAAGATCCACAATGACAGTAGAACCTATAACTTGCATCTTGGGCTGTCGCAGGCCTATCTCCGCTACTGCATACGCAGTCCTAACAAGGTCCTCAACTGGATAATCGTTGGGGTCCCATGCACCTGAAAATTTAATTTATTTAGAATTTTCTTTCATTTGCAATAAGTATATAAATGTGAGGACGGAGTGGGAATACTATTAATTACCCTATCTCATGCCCATGATCGAAGGACTAAAGGGATATAATAGTGGCAGGACCACGCTGATGACTGTTTTCTGTCAACAGCCGCAGGCCGGTCCGTCCGGGGTAGTACCACACTCTCGTGGAAGATCGACGTCTGAATAATGGCAATGTGCTATTGCACTTCGTTTGGTGATCGAGAGAGCCGGAAGCTCAACTAGGTAGGTGTGGGGATTTTATTGGTAGGCAGCGGCCTAAGCTATACCCTTGATATTGCAAAGGTCCATGGGTGGCAGTGACACTTACCATCAGGTGTGCTGCTTGCTCGTTTTCCACTATAAGCAATAATAATAAAAAAAATATAATACGCAGATAACATAGATGCATAGAACTCCAAATAAATGTTATACAAACCCCTCTGACCAGCAAGATATAACCTTAAAAGGGGTAGGTACATTACCCTCCTATTGTTGAGGAGGCTTAAGCCCAACAGTGGGACATATATGAGAAATAATTAATATCACAATTGTAATATACCAGTCTGTGCCGTTTTTTTTTTGGGGTGGACTATCGTGTGGGCATATCCCGTTAATTTCGTGCGGGGCAACAGAAAAATCTTTATGGACCTATCGACGCCATGCGAGTGGGTAACTGAAACCTGGTCTTATACTAGTACAAGCTAGTTGTGCCCCCGACTCCGTCCGCGTAAAAATCATTCGTGATATATCCGGTTCGGCCGGAGCGAAAGCGGGGGTAAGGGTAGCGCGTGGCCCCATAACCCACCGTATTCTCTCCCCATCGCCATTGGGCCGGCCACTGGGACTGCTTCCTTACCATCCGTGGCCAGTGATATCTCAAAAATGATTTAATTTTTTTGTGATATAGGTAGAAAATATTGAAAAAAATATCCATAAATTTCGTCCTCCTTACCAGGATAGAGCTGGTGTACATTATATTGGTGATCCCTTAGACGGGTCTCTCATCTCCCACAGGATGTAATGAAATATTCATAATCAGTTACTATACGAGGAAAGTGGTTATACAGACAATAATAATTAATTAAAGCTAATTTGTATAGATGAGCCGTGGATACCCATCTTGTCACAGTAAATATGATAAATATATTTTCAACAGCATTACTAGGACAAAGATTATGTTTAATCGACTTCAAAAAAGGAGGGTCCCATACGACTATATTTTTTCCTCAGAACTTTCGACTGGGTGAACCGATTTTAACGACGATGGATATTTTTTTATTTGAAAGCTAGTGCTTCCCGTGCGGTCCCATTTCAATTTAGTCCACTGGTTACTCGGTCGTCGGTTTTTTTTTCATTTTGTTGCACATTACATTGTTATTGAAATTACTAGTAGCTACCTAGTAAGATTACACTACTGATAGTTTTCTGTTTGCAGTCACGAAGGGATCGATTCGCCCGTGGTAGTACCACACTCTCGCAGAAAATCGATCTCAGAGCTGTATCAATTTGCGTTTCGTTCGGCGAGCGGGAGAGCCAGACGTCCCAATCGAGTCTTATAGTCAGACAGTGATATGATTGTGCCCTTGGCAGATGTTTACGAACGTAAATTATCACTTCAAGTGCTGCCTGGCTGCCACCAAATACATAGAAAAGAAATATAAATATTATTTACCAAATCGTATGACTGAGAGTCGTCCTGTATCAGGTCGATCCAACATAGTACCAGAAAAAACATCGTTTAGTTTACCAAGACTCCATAAATCCACTCCTTCATATAAATACTTATATTGCTCTCTGAACTCGCAATAACGAACTAACTGAAAAAAAAGAGTAAAAATAAATGTGAATTGTTCATTTTTTATAATCTGTGAGATTTCATTCTTATCGTTTTAACTCCAAAGATGAATTCAGAAGTACAATGCACTCACTATTCCGTCAAAAAAAACTTAGTCAAACTAAGTTTTTTTTTGCAAGGGGCAATTCTATCTCATTATTCTGCTTTGTCTTATCCTAATTACTTGAAATCGACGCAATATGTACTCCTCTTCCATAGTAAGTATTGCAAAAGTTATTGACAATAGTTTTATGACCGCCAGCCTGCCTGACGTTAACCCTCCTTGAGAATGTAGTTGTTGACCATACGGCATCAAATGTTGTTAGCCCAAATCTACATAAAGCAAGGTAAAGATTGGTAGTATTCGTAGCCGCCACCACACAGCAAAGATTATTCTTATCTTTACATATTATTTCTGAAGTGTTTTTATCGTTATGAAATTAATAGTGGTAGGACCACGCTGTTGACAGTTTTCTGTCCACAGTCGCGGGCCGGTCCATCCGGTGTAGTACCACACTCTCGCAAAAAATCAACGCCTGAGTAATAGCAATGTGCTTTCGCTTTGTTCGGTGAACGAGAGAGCCGAAAGTCCAACTGGGTGGGTCTGGGATTTATATTGGTAGCCAGCGGTCTATACCCTTGGTATTGCAAAGGTTCATGGGCGGCAGTGACACTTACCATCAGGTGTGCTGCTTGCTCGTTTGCCACCATTAGAAATAAAAAAAAAAAAAATCAAAGTTCTATATAAATTTGATAGTATTAATTATTTTCAATACGATATTAATTTATTTTCGCTTCTAATGATGCAAAGGTATTTTAAAATTAATTTCATTAATTAAATATTTTAAAAATGAATCTTAAAAACATTAATTTATCATACTTTATTAGATTTTAGTTTAGTTTATATTTATCACTTTTCTATATTAGTTTATTATCTGTATTATATTGTTCAGTTTTTTTTTTGGAGGAATTGGCTACAGTTGGCGCACTCCTCGCACCACTCCGTCCGGGGCGACAGAGGGGCGTAAGCACGCACACCCGTAACCCACCCATGAACCTCGCCTTCGTCGTTGGACCGGCCACCGGAGCAGCGTGAACTTGTCGTCAGTGGCCGGATATTGTTCACGTTGAGAATACGTTACGTCATCTGTCGTCTGTGCGCGGCGTGTGTGCCGTGCGGCTAGTGGCGATAATACAATACAAAGAAAGTCATACAACTTAACATTCGAACAATAACTGTCTTGTAGCAATATTCAATATATGTCGATAATTCTAATACAGCCAATAAACCAATATTTATCTAGTTTTAAGAGTTATTTATTGAGTTTATTTATTCTATCCGTGTGATGACGGAGTAAGAATACAAATCACCACCCCCTATCTTATCCGTGGGTGATCGTTAGAGACGAATAAGGGATACAAAGGGCATATCAAATATCTTATGCAAGAGAAGGAAAACTCGAAATAAAACCCTATACCAACACGTCTGACCAGCGTGATATAGTAGGTTAATTTCCTCCCATTATGGAGGAGGCTCGAGCCCAACAGTGGAACATATTATGAGCTGAGATGATGATGAAGAGTTATTTATTTACATCAAGAATAAATGTGCCTCAGCTGGTACAATATTATTCTAATTTAATCAAATTTCATAAATACTAGTCTAACTGTAGTTAGATGGTTTAGATTTACAATTAAAACCGATAGGCAGCGCTAAGATTCAGATAGTTTTTTTGTAGTTTTATTAAAATTAACTCACCTGTTTGTGCGCTCTTCGTACAATGAACTTCTTTTGACGTAAAAACCTCAACAAGAACTCATCGTCTGTTCTAAATGGAAAGCATTCCATTCGTTCTGAAATTGTTACGATGAGCATTAAAAATATTAGTAAAAAAAAAATCAATTTTAATCCGATTTAAAATACTCATTTGATCCAAATTACTGAGATTTAGCATTTACGAGTAACATGCTTGGTTATTTATAAAAACGCAAAATAATTGTCACACGTGGGATATCACATTCGCTCAATTAAGAGCTTACACGGCCCGCGAGGCCATTACACATAAATATCCGCGGTTTCGTCCTCGCCGTCAAAGTGCGAAACCGCGACGCGCAAAAATCACAAATCCAAGCGTGAGCACGCTCACTTTGACACCAGCGACGCCCCAAGCCAAGGTCCGTTCCCCACAGGGGAAGCCATTGAGCGATATCGCTTAGCTTACTTTAATCGGGTTGAGAGCTCTTAGCGGTCACCCATAATCCGCGTAAAGCTGTCAAAGCCATCTGCGGCTAACAGCTAAACACACACACACACACACACACAAAACGGTACAATATGTAATCATTGTCCGATAGATGGCAAACGTCTCCCATAAAGACGATAAAATAAAGCGAGCCGCACATTGATTGTCACTTTTCGATTGGTCCAGGTCACAGGACTCGAAGTCCCAAATGTGGCAATAATTTTTCGCTCATAAATAAGTTTTTATAAATAGTTGATGATGATTCGATTTAAAAATCAAATACTCTAGCCATAAATACTGTTACAATTAAAAACAAAGAAAATTTTACATTTGAATTTGGAATCTGTCATTTTTATATGATTGTTCATTGAGTTTTCTCATTTTGGCGCCAATACATTGTAATATATTTTATGATATTAAAATGGAGTGGGGTGATAAAGAGAACCGAATCGCTGTGATTGCATTACACAAAGTAGGTATGGAGCCAAATGCATTTTTTTAAAATCTCCATACGCTTGGTATTAGTAATATGTTTGCGTACCGAGCTATCAATAGACACAATGAGACATAAACAGATGGGCTGTTTATGACAGAAAAAGATCTGGTCATCCATGTAGTGTTCGTACGAAAAACGAGGTCAAAGCAGCTTACTGCTTTGAGTTCTTAGGATTTCTCCGAATTCTGTCCCTTAGGACAGAATTCGAAGAAACCCTGTGCGAAAGCAAAAGATTTTATCTCGGGAGATGAAGACAGCACCTAGAACCATATCGCGTATTTTAAAAAATGACTTAGGCTTGCAGTCTATAAGAAACGTACTAGTTATTTCTTAACTGATAATTTAAAAAAGAATAGGGTGGTAAAATCGAAACAACTACTGAAGCGGTACGCAAAGGGAGGTTACAGAAAAAAAATGTTTACGGATGAGAAAATGTTTACAATTAAGCAACATTTTAACAAACAAAATCACCGTATTTATGCCCAAAGTTCTAAGGCAGCTTCCCAATTAGTCGACAGAGTGCAACATGGGCATTATCCGACTTCAGTAATGGTTTGGTGGGGTATTAGCTATAAAGGAGTGACTGAGTCATACATTTTGTGAAAAAGGTATCAAAACATCGGCACAAGTGTATCAAGATATTTTTGAAAAGGTAGGGAAGTCCCTTAACAACACCATGTTCAATAACCAAGAATGGTCGTTCCAGAAACACTCGGCGCCCGGTCATAAAGCTCAGTCTACGCAGTCTTGGTTAGAAACGAACGTTTCGGACTTCATCAGAGCTGAAGACTGGCCGTCGTCTAGTCCCGATCTTAATCCGGTGGATTAGGATTTATGGTCAGTTTTAGAGAGTACGGCTTGCACTAAACGCCATAATAATTTGGAGTCGCTGATAATTTGGAGTCCCTAAAACAATCCATACGATTGGCAGTGAAGAATTTTCCCATGGAAAGAGTGCGTGCTTCTATTGACAACTGGCCTGAAGATTTAAAGGACTGTATTGCAGCCAATGGAGACCACTTTGGATAAGCTTTTTATATTTTAAATTGTTTCATATTTATGTATTAAACTAACATATTGTAAAAGTAATAATTTAGCTGTGTGGTAGCGGCTTCGAATACTACCAACCCTTACTTTGCTCGTGGATGTCGTAAAAGACGACTAAGAGCCTTATAACGACCTGGGCCAACTCCATCTGACGCCGTTTGGTCAACAATTACATTCCCGAGGGTTGATGTCTGGCAGGCGGCCGGTCATAAAACTATTGCCAATAACTTATACAATATGTACTATGAAAAAAGAGCACATATCGTATCGACCCCAAATAATTGGGATAACAGTAGGAGAATAATGACTGTAAAAGTAATACATGTTATTTGCAATCGAATTTTTTTTCTTTGTTACAGTATTTATGGCAAAACTAGATACAAACGCGATAAAATGTGTAAAAAATAGTTTTATTTCAAATGTGTAATACTTCGCGGTAAACCTCAGATATGATTATATCCTAAAGAACTAGTATGATTTATAACAAGTTACATTCAAGGTCAACAAGATAAATATAATTATATCGGCTTTGGAGTCTCAAAAAATATAAGGATTAAGGTCAAGCTTATAACCTTATTGTGAATACTTTATGTTATTATATATTGCAGCTTTTATATGCAGTTCGAAATCGGCTGTATTACGTGGTAATAGATATGGTAAATACTGCCTAAAAGTTAGGACATCCCAGTACTATTTACTACTCACAGGGAGAGGAAGCGTGAGGGCAATGCCTACTATTTGGTACCAGGACTGTTTGAAGCGAAACTCATGTCGAATCAATACTCGATTTTTAGAGGAAATTTAAAGTTGTTATTCTGAAGACTGCTCATCATATAGGAGTAAAAAGACTCTCTTATAATTAGAATAGGAGTTTTGCCTTAATCCTATTCCGTATGCCTTTTTTGAGATATCTGATAGGTATATTGATTAGCCGTGGGAAAGTGGTAGTTTTTCCTTCCTTTCCTTTATTTCAAAATAATATTGGATTTCTGCGGTCGCCTAATTCAATCAATTATTTGACCTATTTTAGTAATAGATGTATGTTTGAAATAAAACTACTTTTACGGATTCTATCGCGTTTGTATTTGATTTATAATTTCCCGACGTTTCGAACACTTTACAGTGATCATGGTCACGGGAGGACTGAGGTGTCTTACGTCCAATATGTCATTGTTATTACAGAAATTTATTTATATCTACCCTAAAAGATATAATTATCATAAATTAAATACCTTAATAATAACAAATCATAAACAACATAAATTTTATATATAGAATCATTCTCTTTTTGTACTGGCAATGAATTGTATTAATTTTGTATAAAAATGTGGGTCAAAATTTAATATCTTATAGGGTAGATATAAATAAATTTCTGTAATAACAATGACATATTGGACGTAAGACACCTCAGTCCTCCCGTGACCATGATCACTGTAAAGTGTTCGAAACGTCGGGAAATTATAAATCAAATACAAACGCGATAGAATCTGTAAAAGTAGTTTTATTTCAAATGTTTAATACTCGCGTAAACATTAGAAGTCAATAGATGTATGTATAACAGAATTAACAAAAATATAACTCCTAAAGGAATAAGGTTAGTAAGAGTCGACTAAGGGATATTAAACGTATATAATATATATGCAAGAGGAGGAAAACTCGAAACTAAACCCTATAACACGTCTAACCAGCGTGGTATAGTGGGTTAATTTCTCTCCCGGTATGGAGGAGACTCGAGCCCAACAGTGAGACATATATGAGCTGAGATGATGAGATGAGATCATTAGTGATTCAAGTCACCAATAAAGCCAGAATATGAAAGTAATTACTTTTATAAAAACAAAGCGTAAACAAAAAAGTAAACAAAATTAACTTTATTTAATGAGACCAATTAAGATAAATCTAATTACAAGCTCATTATATTCTATCAATCATATTATGTAATGGAATTTTTACAACGATTTTGACCATAACCTTTATCAACATATCGATTACGAGTATTAGAAAATTTAGAGTGAACATTATTATTTAATATCCTTTTCTATCCTTTAATATAGTAAAAGAAAACTAAGGAACGCAGGTAACAGGCAGAGAAGGAAATATCGAAATAAAACTCTATGCTACCAGTACAACGACTGACAAACTTCATACAGATAGTGCAACAGAGGCAACGGCTCTACGAAGCCGAACATAAACGATTGCCACCTTCCAAAGACCGATGTGCAGAATTCATTATCGGCTACTCTATCTATATTACTCATGTTGCAGCCATTAAATCTACTTCAGTAATCTTTTAAAAATATTATCCCAGACTGTTGAACAAAGTTAACCTATTTTTTTTTGCGGCGGGCGGTCTGGCCACACTTTGCTAAATCCATCCGAGGCGACAGATGAAGTGGCGCGCGACCCCATAAACCCGCCCTGCCATGTGCCTCTCCACGACGTGCGAGTTGGCCACCGGGGTGCCGGTGGCCCGGTCTTGGTCTTCGGTGTCCCGTAAATAAAAACGATCAATTTCTTATAATTCCGATCGCATTCGTAACGACGATGTAAGAGAGCGAGTAAGTATGAAAGAGAGTATTGGTGTAAAGATGCGAAAGGGAATGCTTCGATGGTTCGGACATGTGGAAAGAATGCCGAACGAACGTGTGGTTAAGAAGATATACAATGCGAAAGTGAAAGGATGTAGGTACCGGGGGAGACCGAGACTAACCTATCTAGACCAGGTTGGTCACGTGCTGAAGGAAGTTGGAGTCAAGAGTCTTCGAAACCGGCCAGTGTGTATGAAGATAATTATGAATGTTGAGGAAGCGAGTGAAATATGCAAGGATAGAGTTCTCTGGCACTCTGTTCTCTCTGCCTACCCTGCAAGGGATATGGCATGATGATATGTATCCATCCATCCATCCATCAGCCCGTAAACGTCCACTGTTGGACATAGGCCTCCCCACGAGAATGCCATTTGCAACGGTCCTGTGCCACCTGCATCCAACGGTTTCCTGCGACCTTGATGAGGTCATCAGTCCACCGATGATATGTATGTAATTTCTTATAAATTATAGACATAAAATAAAACTATTTCGACGCCATTTATCGTGTACGTTTTTAGGGTTCCGTACCCAAAGGGTAAAAACGGGCCCCTATTACTGAGACTTCGCTGTCCGTCCGTCTGTCACCAGGCTGTATCTCAAGAACGGTGATAGCTAGACAGTTGAAATTTTCACAGATGATGTATTTCTATTGCCGCTATAACAATAAATACTAAAAATAAAATAAATATTTAAGGGGGGGCTCCCATACAACAAACTTGATTTTTTTTTAGTTTTACGGAACCCTTCGTGCGCGAGAACAACTCGCACTTGTTGGCTTTATTTACATTTTACAGCGTTCATGGTCGGACCATGTAATTTTTAATAATTGTTTAATTTCAAATGTCTAATACACGCATAAACATCAAAAGTCATTGATTTATATATAATGGCTGTTAGTAATATTCTTCGAGAGGTATAAATATGTAAAATTAATTTTAAAGTATTCTTGCGAGAATTTTAAAAATGATGATATAACATCGTCGCAAGTTTGACAATATATTATTTTGTTAATATTATTAATATTAACCTAATGATGTCTCTAAAGTTAATTATTAAATTCAAAGTCTTACTGATGTCCTTAAAGATTACAATTAACATTAAACTTTAACTTATAAAAACCCGATTACTTAAGCATATTAAATGCTAAAATTCAGTAATTTGATTAAGCTTTAACTTTTTTATTATTGCTTATGGTGGCAAACGAGCAGACAGCACACCTGATCGTAAGTGTCACTGCCGCCCATGGCCCTTTGCAATACCAAGGGTATAGCTAGGCCGCTGCCTACCAATAGAAACCCCAAACCCGACCCAGTTGGGCTTCCGGCTCTCTCGCTCACCGAACGAAGCGCAATAGCACATTGCCATTACTCAGACATCGATCTTCTGCGAAAGTATGGTACTACCACATGAGTAAATAAACGTACAGAGACAAACATTCAAACAACCGCGCCATGGTAGGTACATCACTACAAGTATGATGCGCGTGTATGCGTGAGCACTGGCGGCTCGTCACGTACGGAACGAAACCTGTTTAGGCTGGTTCGGCCAGTGCTCAAACAAAGGGCTCACTCACCGCTCACTGTGCATCGCGTCGTGCGTGTTTGTTTAAATTTGAAATTTCAATTAATTAGAAAGAGTGTAAATATGGTTTACTGTACTGTGTGCATGAACAACAATCGAAAAATAAAAACATATCTTTTTTGAAAATGAAATTGTATGTTAATAGATCTGAACAACCTATAAATATGGGGAAAGACTCTTTTTTCAGCCATTACAAAGACTTTAACGAAAGCAGTAGGTATACAATTGTTGAATTGCTTCAGAAGAAATTTCGAGAATATTTCGATCTAGAAATGAATATTGTTAATATTGGTAGTGATTTACTAAAACGTATACAAGATTGTAAATTTGATATGCGCGGCGAGTGGTGGCCGGACTCGAGGCTCCAGAGGCAGCCTTGCCTCCAGAGCGGCCATGCGCGCGTCGACCAGTTTCCCGACCGACTCAATTATGGCGCGCACGGTTTCGTCGTTACACCCTCCACCGCGGGCGGCGGGATCGGCTCTACGGGCCGAACTGTCTCGGGGGCACGCTCCGCACCGCGAGGCGGCTCCCTCTTTCCACGTCCCTTAGCGACGGCACCCGGGCCGGCACTAGTCGATGGCGCAATTTGGGCCCGCAAGTCGGCCATTTGCTTGGCCAACTCGCGGTACGCCCGCTGCACCGCCGCCAGCTCCTTGCCTAGCCGGAGATTTTGACCCCGCAGTCCTGATATCTCGCCACTAAGGCGGGCGTTTTCGGCCTGCAGGGCCTCCATCTTGGGCTGGGGAGGGCCGCTGCCCGCCATGTCCCCGGTCGCCTCGTCAGCAGGGAGGGGTCTTTCCGACGCCCTAACCACCGACGCGGCGATCGCTTTGGACTTGCGAGTCGCAACTCCCCCAGTCGAACCAGCCGGCGTAGGAGCCGCCGCCCTGGTTGCCGTCGCCTTCCCCCTACCGCGGCGCGATGTCGCCACCTTCGGCGGGGGGAGTTTTGAAGACCCCTCTCCAAGGTCGGATTCCGAGCTCCCCTCTACATGGGGACGCTTCCGAGCCCTCAGAGAGAGGTCTTCCAGTCGCACCTCCAGTGCCGCCGTCAGACTCGCCGCGGCAGAACGCGTCGAGGCAGCGGCCCGGAGGTCTGCAGCAGGTAAAGTGCCGCTTCCGTCGCTGTCCACATCTAAGCCTATGTACATGTTTGTGGTTTCAATATTTACAGTGTCTTTAGTGCGTCCATCATTAGGCGCAGAAGACGCAGATGGGCGCGTCTCCTGGCCTCTAGGCGGAGAGATGCGTTTATCCGCCATCCCTTCCACCGCCTTCCTTTCCCTTTGACGCCGCCTAACCTCCGCGTCCACTATGCGCCTGTATGCCGTGGCCATCAGGCCTCTGGGCGTCCTCTTCCTCTTCTTTCTTTCTTTTAATGTTGGGGCCGAGTTGACAGCCGGGACCCCCACGGCTACTGCAGAAGGTGCACCAAATCCCCCCCCCCCCCCTTCCTATACGAATTGGAGCAGACTGAGCTGTCATCGGAGCGCGTTCCCGAAACGCGCCCCGGTGCCAACTCAGCAAGGGACTCCCCGACAGCGTCGGGACCCTCAGGAGGATTCTTACATGTATTAACTTCTGCTATGGTGTTTGGGGGTTTTAAGTCCCCCCGGGTGACTGGGTACCGCTCAAACGGCTGACTCCTCCGGAGTAACCATGCATCCTCTCGCCGAGCGGTGAAACATAGGATTCGGGATCGTTTTTTCTTTGGAGGGGAATCTACCTCCGCACCCTAAATCCCGGCTCTAAATTCAGGATATCCTAAACTCAGAGACACGGGCCGGACATAAGGGACATCTCGAGAGAGACCCCATGCCCTTTGGAGAGGGGACGACGGGGAATGCCATCCCTTCCTACAGGGTCAAATCGTACGCGTTCAGACGGCGCAGAACGCGCCGAGACCCGATCGCTGAACTCTTGGCCGTCAGATGGGGAAAAAAGCCTGACGTTTCTAGGGTGCACCACGTGGAGGCGGTTCAGCCTCGCACCCCAAAATTTACCACAATAATAATTGAATAATAGGTACCTATACAGTATAAATCGTTATCATCACCCTGACCTTGTCGGAATCACTTGGGGTCGACGCAATATATATTCTTCTTGCATCATTACATAAATGTCAAAGTTTTAGCAAATTTTATGACCGGCCGCCTGCATAGCGTCAACTCTCCTAACGAATGTAATTAATTGTTGACCAGAAGGCATCAGGTGGAATAGGCTCAATTAAAGCTCTTAGTCAGTCATGTCTAAGATACGGCCCGCAGGCCGCATCCGGCTCCTGGGCCATATCAATATGACCCGCGACCGCATCGATAGTGGTAGGACCACGCTCACAGTAGACCGTTCTCTGTCTACAGCCGCGGGTCGTACCGTTCGGGGTAGTACCACACTCTCACAAAAAATCGACGTTTGAGTAATAGCAATGTGCTATTGCGCTTCGTTCGGTGAGCGAGAGAGCCGGTAGCCCATGCCCATGGATTTGGGGATCTTATTGGTAGGCAGCGGCCTAAGCTATGCTCTTGGTAGCAACGTCCATGGGCAGCAGTGACACTTACCATCAGGTGTGCTGCTTGCTTGTTTGCCACCATAAGCAATAAAAAAAAGAGAAACGATTTTTAACAACCGTATATTATGTACTACATAATTTAATAAATAAAATGTTATAATAATTCAGTTAATTTTTTTTTTATTTTTAATCTGGCCCACCTACGAATTTAAAATGTAATATATGGCCCTCTACAAAATTGAGTTTGACACCTGTGCTCTTAGTCGTCTTTTACGACATTCACTAATAATATTAAAATATAAAACCGGAGGTGTCAAGGGACACCCGGATGGAACGAAGTTCTATTTTAATTATATAAATTTTTTCTGCCTTAAGCGATTTTTATCGTTATATTTTAGCCAATTTGCAAAATATCTTTATAAATTATAGCCTATGTGTTATTCTGATGTGCAAGCTATATTACTATAAATTTCATCAAAATCCATTCAGTAGTTTTTACGTGAAAGAGCAACAAACATGTTCACATCCATACATTATTACAAACTTTCACGTTTATAATATTAATAATAGGATATACAATTCCACTAGACTACCAAAACGTTTCGGCCCCGAGCTCGAACGCGAGCCGGCCACGCGGCCCGGTCACGGGCGAAAATAATTTCGTTGCGCATTATTTTGATTTTGCTATATCTCTTAAGGTATTGATTTAATTTGCATGGTCTGAAGGAAAAAAAATATCTTCATGAAATGCTCAAGCCAACTAATGTATTTAAAATGATAAGGATTAATACAGTATTTGTGTAAATAGCTTTTCAATTACCGTTTTATAATAGAACATTTTTTAAAGTATTAAAATGGATATAGTATGTTATCCTTAAGAGATAGATATATACCATCGCGGATTTTTTTGTAGGCCTTTTTAAGCTGTATAATACTGTAGTACTTTATTTTGATCTATTTCGTAGGGTTCAGCCAGCGTTTGCAATGTAAGCGCAAAATAATGTGTTTATTTACGACATCACATTAGAAACCTCTAAAATTATCAGTGTTTCTCTAGTACATTATGCATATATTATACATATAAACCTTCCTCTTGAATCACTCTATCTATAAAAAAAATCGTCGCGACACCACACTGTTCAATGCGAAATAGAAATGAAAATATCTGGCTTGCTTTCTATAAGAGAGCCGACGAGCGACGCCGCACAGCTTACAATAGCTTACTATAGCAAAAAGTGTCGTGACAACTTTTCGTAAGAATTTTTTCCGTCTAGCCCCCTTTCACAACGCGCGATAAGGAACTTCGTTCCAATAAGTAATACTCGTACTCGCCGCCACACAACAAAATAACTATTACTAATATTATAAATGCGAAATTTTGTCTAGATGTTTGGACGTTTGTTACTCAATCACGCGTAAGAACAGATTATAAGAACCGTTGAACAGATTTGGATAAAAATTGGCACAAAAATAGACCATTACATGGATTACTACAATACACATATAGGATACTTTTTTACTTGGTAATATGATCCTTTGAGATAATTTATTGATAACATTTCAGTCATGTTCAGACATTTAGTTACATTAGTATTACTGAATTTATTATAAATAAACAAAAATTAACAATACGATTATATAATTATTGTAACAAATAATAAGTTTAAATGTCAGTATTAATAACGCGGATGAGATATAACGTCAATGTCAAAAGCAAAACACAATAATAGATAATAAAAATATTAGCATAAACGTACTATAATAATAAAAATATTAGTAACGTACGCTGGGGATAGAGACAACCTGCGGAAATTCATATGTACACACAAAAGTGTAATAATAAATTAAATTTAATTGACATACAATGACTTTAATAACTGTGACTATGGCTGTAATAATTTGACACATATAAATATTATAGATAAATTATATAAGGAAATAACTGATGTATTATGCCAAGCAGCTTCGGAGTCGCGCAATCGAGCAGTTATCAGGGTTAGGAAACCTGTTACAGGGTGGAATAGGCATATGAGGGGTACTTATGAGGAGGCCAAGCAAAAGTTTAAGATGTGGGTATGGCATGGCAGGCCGCGCGATGGTCGTATTTGGAGTGATATGCGATTAAGTCGCAAAATATTTAAATCACGTTTGCGATGGTGTCAGAATAACAAAGACCAAATTAAGATGGACATATTGGCATCACATCACTCCAAACATGATTTTCGAAGTTTATGGAAGTCCACCAACAAATTGAATAGTAAGCCTGGTCTGCCAACGAATGTGAATGGTGTTAGTGATCCGATGGGCATCGCCGAGATCTTTAGGGAACACCTCAGAGTGATACCCCCCTTGATATCTTCACAGTCCACTATCGAGGATGATTGCAGTCTTAGGGAGGCCGGTGACCAATTCACAGCCAAGGATGTCACGGATGCTATTGCTTCTATGTCACGTGGAAAGTCTCCTGGGCATGACGACTTGAGCATAGAACACCTCAAGTATGCGGGTCCTTGGCTGTCCACAATGCTGGCAAGGCTATATTCGTTGTGTGTCAGACATTCGTATTTGCCTACATTGATGATGAAAACTGTGGTAATTCCCATTTTAAAAAATAAAACTGGCAATATAAGTGACAAAAACAACTATAGGCCTATCTCGTTGGCCACCATCATCGCGAAGGTATTTGACAGTTTGCTTAATACTCAGCTTGATGAACACTTGCACATACATGACAATCAATTCGGATTTAAAGCAGCACTATCTACAGAAACGGCTATATTGTGTCTAAAGCAAACTGTCAAGTATTATATCGACAGAAATACGCCTTTGCCTGTTTCCTCGATCTGCCCAGGGCATTTGATCTGGTCCGTTACGATATACTTTGGCAGAAACTACAACAAACATTATTGCCTGATGGACTCATTCGCGTGTTAAAATACTGATAAGAAAACCAAGTTAATGTTGTTCGATGGTCTGGAGCTTGTTTAACTCCGTATATATTGGAATGCGGGGGGAGACAAGGTGGCTTGACCTCACCAAAGTTATTCAATTTGTATATAAATGCGCTGATAGAGGATCTCAGCACACATGTTGGTTGTCATATTGGCGGCATATGTCTTAATAATATTAATTATGCTGATGACATGGTGCTCCTGAGCGCCTCTGTGGATGTGCTATCGAGGCTTCTTGGCATTTGTGAAAGGTATGCGGATGGTCACGGGTTGACTTACAATAAGCATGGTCTTTCGGCCCCGAGGTAAGTACCTAGGTAATATACCAACCATTAAACTTAAAGGGTGTCCTCTAAATAGAGTGGAGACATTTAAATACCTAGGTCATCTACTTTCTTCGGATCTGAAGGATAATGTTGATATAGAGAGGGAGCGTAGGGCATTGTCTGTTCGTGCTAATATGATAGCTCGCAGATGTGCGCGTTGTTCGAGGGACGTCAAAATTACTCTGTTTAGAGCATTTTGTATGTCCTTCTATACGTGTAGTTTGGGGGTGATTTATTCCCGGGAACAGTACAGTGCACTGCGTATACAGTACAACAATGCGTTTAGGGTGTTGTTGGGGCTGCCTTGGTTCTGTAGTGCGTCAGGGATGTTCGCCGAAGCACGTGTGGATTATTTCTATGCAACCATACGAAAGCGGTGCACATCCCTGGTGGGCATGGTGCGGGCCAGCCGCAACAACTACTAAGCGCATTCGCTGAACATTATGACTGTCAGTACTTGAATCACTGTGGCATGGTTCACGTACGGACTAACGTTAAGATTTTTATAACGTCATTTTTATAACGTCATTTTGTAAATCTCTGAAATACTACTTGGCACGATTTTTAAACTTTTTACTTTCAAGATCCTTTATCTTAATAATTTTTCGAAAGTACCATATAACTGAAAAACCTGGTGAAACTCGGTCACCCAGGTACGATTTTTAATAAAGAACTATTTTTTTTTAAATAAGTTACAATCATCTATCCGTCTCCACCACCTTACTTAATTTCTATCTCCTGTTATGATGTTTTCTTTGTCACCGTTAGAGCAGTCGCGAAGAATGAAATAGGCGTGAAGTACCATACAATATGTTATTTAAAATAAATATTTAAATTATAATTATCTCACCAAAAATCATCTTTCGAAGCTCCGTTATGGCTGCGGCCCTAGTATCCTGATATTCATTGCACAGTTCCTCTGCCAATTCTATTAACTCTGGATTCTCCTTTGTATTAAGCTCGGCTTCAAAGCCGATTTCCATGAAACATTCGTACATTATGATATCCTAGTATTCAACCTGCAAAAAATAAGAAACATAATAAATATTTTAAATTTATTAACAAGTTAGTAATGGTGGGATCACACTGTTTATAGTTTTCTGTCTATAGCCTCGGACCAGTCCATTCAGGGTAATACTACACCTCTTGCAAGAAATCGACCTTTGAGCAGTGGCCATGTGCTATTGTGCTTCATTCAGTGAACGAGAGAACCGGAAGCCCAATTGGAGTGGGTTTTGGTTGGTAGGCATCGGCCTAGGTATACTCCTGGTTTAGCAAATTGTACTGTCCATTGGCGGCAGTAACGCTTACTATAAGATGTGCTGCTTGCTCGCTTTACACCATAAGCAATAAAAAAAATCAAATTCATGGTGATTGGCAACGTAGTCTTGATAAAGATAGTATTTAATTATTAGCTTTTGGTGATAGACGAACAAACAGCTACCTAATGGTAAGAAGAAAAGAGAGGAGGACCTTTCATGGACCTCTACAATGCCAGGAGCCGAGTGATCTGGTTACCATAATGAGAGATTTGTTTCTCCAGCTCTCTCGCTCATTGATAGAATCGCAGTAGTAAATTGCTACAGTTCAGACGTCTATTTTTTGTGATAGTGCTCTGTCCAAGGCGAGTACGCTTGACTATTTTGAATTGTCACCTTATACAATGCTGACTCAAGGCTAATTAGTCCTAATCACAATTATGGTGGCCCTTATCATCTTTATGCAGATACGTCCCACTACTGTGTTCGAGCCTCCCCGACAATATAAGGGAAATCATCTAACGCTGGTTTTACAAGTTTTCTATATCTTGCAGTGATTTTATCTAATTATACAGGGTACCGATTTTATTACTAGAATAACTTAAACTAGGTGTAGGAATGACGTCATAAAAAACATTAAAGTTAGTTGCAGACTCCTAGCTCTGCCTAATCCCGAGATAAAGTGATTTGTTTCTTATCAAAACAGTAGGTTTGTCAGCCTACATTGACCTGTAGGTACATTTCGACCCAGCTGTGCGGCGGTGAGCGCAGCGAGAGCCGGACTGTTTGCCTACTAGTTCAGTGTCACACGCATAAGTATATGCCTACATCGAATTTTTATAGTACAAGTGTATTGACCGCTTATCAGTATTGCAATTTAAACTTAAGAACTATTTTTTTTTACTGATTTGGATAGTGTATCATGGTCTGATACACCCCCCTTCAAGGATTCTACTAATTAAATCGGTAACCTGTATATTGCCCCTAATAATCTCTTACGACACTTGAGGGCAGGAAATGAGGTTGTCAATTGTATTCTTATTCCGTCACTACAAGTAAGAACGTGCACTAAACGAGGGTAGAACAACAATTAATACAGCAACAGTGTAATCTAAATAATAATTTCAAGATTATAGACGATTATAAAAACGATATCAATCTCGGAAATAAGATAACAACGCTACATAAACGCAAACAATAGTTTATATTTAAGTTTCCATTTTTCTGTTCATCAACCGGATCGAGATAATTGCAATGAAAAACTACACGTTGTAAAATTATCTTAAGAGGTACCTACAATTAGATAGAACGATGGATAGAATGCGATTAGCAACCGCTTACTTACTATACAGGGTGGAAGGGGACCGCTCCCGAAAACAAAGGCAGGTAACCCTACTAGTCCTACTTGTAATGATAGGCTAGAAAAATTTTTGATTCGGATGAAAAAATTTTTATTTTTCCACGCGAGGTCGTTGAACTCTTGAACATGTGATCGTGAGTTTTGAATAAATTGCGTCTTTTCTCATCTGAGTAAAGTTACGTATTTTTATGTTATTATCGTTACATGGCACTGTCCTAATACGATGGAATGTGAAAAAAACTTAAAATTTGTTGTGAAAAATATTTTTTTTCTTCCGAATCGATTTTTTTTCTAGCCTATCATTACAAGTAGGCCCAGTAAGGTCACTTGTCTTTGTTTTCGGGAGCGGTCCACTTCCACCCTTTATACTTATACTTTGTTTTATGAAAAACAACAAACCCTGCATTAAGGAACTAATTATTTTATTGCGAAGGTCTTTATGTAATCTATCTAATCTTTAAACGAGCAATTCTTGTATATTATATATATTTTCTGAATCTCAGAAACGGCAACAACAATTTTCTTGAAGTTTAACGTACAAGGGGTTCCGGAGACGACTAATCGATCTAGCTAAGTTTCATTTGTAGAAAATATTGTTTTATCAATATTTTCAGGCAATAAAAAAATTTAATTTTGCGTTGGCTGACAACTATTAAAATATGAAGGTAAATTTTGACGCCGTCATTAAGACACCTCAATTGGATAATCGAACAGTGTAATCGAGGCCGGTTCGGATCCTGTTTCTCTTTTTATTACTTTTTGACTTTTAATTTTTTTATCTTTTATAATTTAACTAATTATTTTTCCCCCCACTCGATGGACTGATGACATTATCAAGGTCGCAGGAAACCGTTGGATGCAGGTGGCACAGGACCGTTGCGAATGGCATTCTCGTGGGGAGGCATATGTCCAACAGTGGACGTTTATGGGCTGATGGATGGATGGAATTATTTTTATTATATTTATTATATATAATTTTAGGCTGACCGACCGCATTCGCAACGACGACGTAAGTGAGCGAGTAGGTATGAAAGAGAGTATTGGTGTAAACATGCGAAAGGGAATGCTCCGATGGTTCGGACATGTGGAGAGAATGTCGAACGAACGTCTGGTTAAGAAGATATACAATGCGAAAGTGGAAGGATGTAGGTACCGGGGGAGACCAAGACTCACCTACCTAGACCAGATTGGTCACGTGCTGAATGAAGGTGGAGTCAAGAGTCTCCGAAACCGGCGAGCGTGTATGAAGAGAATTATGAATGTTGAAGAAGCGAGTGAAGTATGCAAGGATAGAGTTCTCTGGCACTCTGTTCTCTCTGCCTACCCTGCAAGGGATATGGCGTGATGATATGTATCTATATATAGTATATATATATATATAAAAGAGCTTGTCCTGATTGACTGATTCATCATCGCACAGCCTAAACCGCTGGCGGTAATGACATGAAATTTTGACAGTTGCTGCCTTTTATATTGTAGGCGCTCACTAAGAAGGGATTTTTGGAAATTTCTCCTCTAAGGGTGGAAAATAGGGGTTGCGAGTTTGTATCTAACTTCGTCAGTTTTAAAGATAGATTTATGAAACTTTGTATACGTCTATTTAATATTAAATAAATAAAAACGTAATTCATTTTTGAAAATTTCTCCTAAAAAGGTGAAAAGTAAGGGGTTGAAAGTTTGTATGAAACTTCGTCAGTTTTGAAGTTAGATCCCTGAATTTTTTTTATTAGCTGTATAATGTTAAATAAAAATTTACCTGTCTCAGTATATTGGGAAATTCTCCCCTAAGGGAGTGGGATAAGGGTTGCAAGGTTTTTATAAAACTTTGTCATTTTTGAAGTAAGAACCGTTAAAATTTGTATTTGCTTATTTAATTGCTTAGTATTGTATATTAATAATTATAATGATACTTGACATATATGAATAATATTAATAATTACTATGAAACTTGACATGTTCCACAATTTATTATCAAGATGACATTTCACTTATTGCCTTTGCCTTTTATATATGACATGCATGTTAAAATACACAATAAATTGATAAACTTGTACATTTTGTTAACAGTGTAAGCCAACTGGCAGATTTTGGAGGACTTCATATGTAATTTAATAATAAGACCAATTGTACCCATTATCACACTAATAAAAAATTCTAATTCTAATTCTAATATTAAATAAATAAAGACCTGTTTCAGCATTTTTGGAAATTTCACCCCTAAAGGTAAAAAATAAGAGATGCAAGTTTGTATGATATTTCGTCAGTTTTGAAGTTAGATCCCTGAAAATTAGTTTTTAGATATTTAATATTAAATAAATAAATACGTATTTCAGTTATTTTGGAAATTTCTCCTCTAAGGGTGAAAAATAAGTGGTTGCAAGTTTGTATGAAACTTCGTCAATTTTGAAGTTAGATCCCTGAAAATTTGTTATTTGCTATATAATGTTAATCAAAAATTTACCTGTCTCAGCATTTTTGGAAATTCTCCCCTGAGGGAGTGGAATAGGAGCTGCAAGTTTTTTATGAAACTTTGTCATTTTTAAAGTCAGAACAGTTAAAATTTGTATTTGCCTATTATATATTAAATAAACCTATTTCAGCATTTTTGTAAATTTTTCCTCTAAGGGTGAAAATAGGAACTGCAAGTTTGTATGAAACTTCGTTAGTTTTGAAGTTGGATCCCTGAAAATTTGTTTTCTGCTATTTAATATTATATAAATAAACATGTATTTCAGCATTTTGGGATATTCTCCCCTAAGGGTGAAAATTAAGGGGTTGCAAGTTTGTATGTTTCATACATATTCGTCAGTTTTGAAGTTAGATCCCTGAAAATTAGTTATTAGCTGTATAATATTAAATAAAAATTTACTTTTTTCAGCATTTTTGGCAATTCTCCCCTAAGGGAGAGGAATAGGGGTTGCAAGTTTTTTATGAAACTTTGTCAGTTTTTAAGTTAGAACCGTTATAATTTGTATTTTCTTTTTTAATATTAAATAAATAAACACCTGTTTCAGCATTTAAGGAAATTTCTTTTCCAAGTGTGAAAAATATGAGTTGCAAGTTTTTATGAAACTTCGTCAGTTTTGAAGTTAGTTCCCTTAAAAATGTTATTAACTAATTAATATTAAATAAAAATAAACACGTGTTTCAGAATTTTTGGAAACTCTCCCCTGAGGATGTCAAAATAAGGGTTGCAACTTTTTTATGAAACTTTGTGAGTTTTGACGTTAGATTCGCGAAAATTTGTATTTGCTTTTTAATCTATACATATAATAAATCTGTAGAAATCCCGTGACTGTACATTTGATATATTTATAAAAAAAATAATCTAAGCAGTAAGCAAACACTAACAGAAAACAAAAATCATTTTTTGGAATTTCTTGTCTGTACAGACAGACAAGAAATTCCTTGTCTGTGTGTCTGTATGTCTGTAATCGCTAATCTCCGAATTTACTGAACGGATTGTTTTGCAGTTTCGATAAAAAGATTAAGCCCAATTCAGAGCAACATTTAGTCTTTGTTTCATTGAAATCTGATGTCTGTAAAAAAGTTATGGTCATTTAAGTTTTTAAGATCACCGCTCGCCTTTTATGTCACTAGAAGGTTCGATTCAAAATAATTATTTAATTTATCTATAGTGTAAGGAAAGTATTTGTATTACTTAATATATAATAGTTTCATCAATTCAACTCATATACATCCCACTGCTGGACTCAAACCTCCTTCAAAGTTGAAGGGAAGTTGACATAATACATAACATTAGTCAGGTAGTCAAAATAATTATTAAAACTATTTGTGATAAAAAATAATGTTTTAATTAGTTAATAATATATAATTTAGCTATAAATTAATAAAATGCATGCTTTATTTAGTTTGTTAAATGAGCTATTGCTTATTTAACAATGGCGCTGGCGCTGGCGCGCTAACGATGGCGCTATAATTTAGTTTAAAACTTTAAATCATTTTTTCGTTACATTTTCAAAAGCTACTACATTAACTTCTTGAACTTAGTAAAGATACTTTGGGTGGAAAGCTCTCAGCACTCACCTAACAGTCCGAGTAAAGTTGTCATAGCCATCTGCGACTAACAACTAACTCACACACGAAAAAGAAAAGTAAAGTCCACATCATAGAGCGTACAAAACGTACACGTTAAGATGCTACTTTGGGGCGAGTATGCAAAGTTCGCCCTTTTTTGTTTTTATTTGGTAGGCTATGGTCTGGACACGGCTATTCCTGCCGGGGTAACAGAAGGGCGTCGTGTGGCCCCATAACTCATCGTGTTCTCTGCCCAAACCATCAGGCTGGCCTCTGGTACCGCTAACTTGACATCCGTGGCCGGTCCGGGGGTTTACCTTTCAAGCTATCGTCTGTTGTTTGCCGGGGTATAGACACACCCCGGCAAACAACAGTATTGTATCGCCCTCACGCGGTCGGTGCCTCTGCGGGTGGTAGATTAATTCCCATGGTCCATCTACCCGCATACTCAGTTAGGATGGCAACAGGTGCAGGTACCGCGCCTGTGAAGACCCATGCACCGGCGGCAGAGTGTGTCAGCATGGAGAGTCTCCTCTGTGACACGCTCCGCCGCCTTTTTTTGTGGGACGACTGTCTCGCAAAAGGCGGCGACCGAGTCCGAGTTCCTGACGCTATCGAGCATGGTCTTTGCGATAGTCGACAGTGCCAGTTTGGCACCGATGATTGCGATGAGTGCACGGTGCTGCATTACCCAGGCCATGTGCTCTCCCTCCTTGCGACCGTGAGCAGGTACACACCGAAGCCACCATGCCCCATCACTACACCAGTCACTTTAGCAATAGTGCTGTTACTGCCGCCTGTTGCTGCATATTGTGCGAGGGCCTACTTTTTTACATTTTTATACACTGTTGATAGCATAGAGTACGCTTCAAGCAGCTTGCAAAAAAACGTGGAGGTGATCAGCGCTGAGATGACACCCTTGAGTAGGCCTGTAACAGTCATAGCCCCATTCTTGAGTCTTTTGCTTTTAATGATGTTATTGTTTTACAGTCTTTCAAATCCTTTGCTATTATTATTAAAAAATATAAAAGATATCCATCTGAAGATATTCTATATATAGAATACTATCAACTGTGGCTTTACCACTATTAGTATTTTTATTAAGGATTGCTGTTTAATTGTTTGCGTTGATTGGAATGGTCCAATTATCATGGGATAAATAAAAAAAAATCGTAGATCGAGCTAGTGCTCGAGATTGTAATGAAAAGACAATGGTGCTTTTCTTTGGAGATTTTCGGCAAATCCTTCCAGTTAAAACTCGAGGAAATAGAACTGATGAGATCAATGCTTCACTGAGGTATTCTTATCTGTGGCCCCAAGTAGGAAAGCTGACCCTAACCATCAACATGCAAGCAAAGCCAAGGCCACCATTCACATTACTGTTACCCAAATGCAAGACCAAGACTTGCTGCAAGAGTTTCGCAGTGCTCCCTTAGACATGATTTTACGATTTTCTTAGCAAAGAAAGGATTGTCAACATGTCGTATTCTTACGAGTAATACCAGTACACGGAAGAATAATAGCCCCACTTCCGTTTAGTTGTATGTACCTAATTATTGATAGTTGTACCTACAGTTACTGCCACTAGGTGAATAGAATTTCATTAATTTAGTTGAATTTTTAATGTCTATGGGGATTTTTTATTTCTATCATAACAAGTGACTGAGTTATTCTAAAAGCAAAAGTTGCAAAATTTGCGAGCCTCGCAAGTTTCTTGTTTGTTTGTCTTGCATTTAGGCAACACTAATTCACATGCTTAAGAATTTGCCGATGTTTTAAAGAAAATTGGAGAAAGCGTACATACATACATACATATCATCACGCCATATCCCTTGCAGGGTAGGCAGAGAGAACAGAGTGCCAGAGAACTCTATCTCTGCATACTTCACTCGCTTCCTCAACATTCATAATTCTCTTCATACACGCTCGCCGGTTTCGGAGACTCTTGACTCCACCTTCCTTCAGTACCTGACCGATCTGGTCTAGGTAGGTTAGTCTCAGTCTCCCTCGGTACCTACATCCTTCCACTTTCGCATTGTATATCTTCTTAACCAGACGTTCGTTCGGCATTCTTTCCACATGTCCGAACCATCGGAGCATTCCCTTTCGCATCTTTACACCAATACTCTCTTTCATACCTACTCGCTCTCTTACGTCGTCGTTACGAATAGAATGGAGAAAGCGTCCTTGATGAAAATGGTCAAGTGGCTGCCGGAAATACTTGGTCGAGTTTGAATTTTTAAGTTTCAAATAGGGGTGCGTAGTAAAACTGAATGTCACGCGGACGAAGTCGCGGGCATCAGCTATGTATGTATGTATATTTAAATATATCTTCAAAACACATTAAAAAGAAAATACCGAGCGAAAGCTCGGTCATTCAGATATACAATTAACAGACACAAATTACAACCAGACTTGGAACAATAATTTATAGATTGCATAAAGTATTATAGAACACGCGACATTTGGCACGGTATCTTAAACCCGACTAGAAATTTTTTCGTCTTCCTTAGCAGGACCGGACCGGGCATGCCCGATCTGGACCAGATAAGGTATGTAACGCAGAAGATATATCTGGACCCGATCAGGAAAACCTTATCGGGTCCAGATCAGGCATTCCTGATCGGGTCCGGATGAAATTTTACTGATCGGAACCAAATCAATCATCTGCGTTATATATCTTGCCTGATCCAAAACGAGTATGCCCAGTCCGGTCCTTTTAAAAAACATGAAAATCTTAAAGAACATGTTTAATAGGTAAAAATATAAATTAATATATGACGTAGGCACCGAATGCAGTGCTATATTCTTATCATAGAGAGTCCCAGTGAGCCGTTCCGATTATGGCGCAACCACCAGATGCTAAAACGACTGTAACTGTCGCCTGAATTTCTCATTCATGACCTGATCGATCTGTTTTAATCTGATTCGATAACAACTAATTTAATATTAGGCCATGTTATTACGCTTCGGAGAATCTTAATACCGCGATTCAAATAATGACGTCATTTTACTAACGCCATCTATTTATTATGACCCAAAACATTAAATGTTAGAATGGTTGTTACAATATAATATTTCTATCTATTTTTGTTTTTTACTTTAAATATAAATTAGTTTTATATTATTAATTAAATATTTATTAAACATTATTATTATTATTAAATACATATGATTAATTAAAGATTTCAGATTAATCTCCTCTGATGCAAATACAATTTCGCCGTGGCATAAATATGAAAACTGTACTATATACTTGATGATATTTCACATCAGGCTATCCTTATTTGGTCCTGATCTGGTTCTGATCCGGTATGCCTTACCATACTTGATGTTATTTCACATCAGGCTATCCTGATCAGGACCAGACCTGGTCCTGATAGGGTTTGCCGGATCCGGCATGCCTCATTCTGTCCTGATCGGTCCTGATCCGGTATACCTTACCATACTTGATAATATTACACATCAGGCTATCCTTATTTGGTCCTGACCTGGTCCTGATCCGGTATGCCTTACCATACTTAATGATATTTCAAATCAGGCTATCCTTATTTGGTCCTGATCTGGTCCTGATCCGGTATGCCTTACCATACTTAATGATATTTCACATCAGGCTATCCTTATTTGGTCCTGATCTGGTCCTGATCCGGTATGCCTTACCACACTTGATGTTATTTCACATCAGGCTATCCTGATCAGGACCAGACCTGGTCCTGATCGGGTTTGCCGGATCCGGCATGCCTTATTCTATCCTGATCGGGTCCAGATACATGATCTGGTTGAACCATACTTTTTTTCTAGTCGGGAATGTTTACGCCATATTTGCATTAGACTTCTCTATTGTCAGTCAAATAATAATTAACATTGTATTTATTCAATATGCCTTCTAATTATTTTACTACACTATGCTCATTAGATAAGTGGATTCTTCAACACGCAAAGAAATTTGGTATATCATCATCATCATATTAGCTCATATTTGTCCCACTGTTGGGTTCGAGCCTCCTCCATACTAGGAGGGAAATTGACCTGCTATACCACGCTGGTCAGACGTTTTGGTATAGCGTTTTTAAAGGAAAACTCAAAGTTTTCCTTCTCTTGCATAGATATTATATGCATTTTATATCCCTTAGTCGTCTCTTACGATCACCCACGGATAAGATAGGGGTGGTAAATTGTATTCTTACTCCTTCACCACACGGAAAATTTTATATCTATTATTTGGTATATATATTATAAAATTTATATAGGTAAATTTTTAACAACGTATTTGTCGAGATTGAACACGTACAAAGGCAAAATAATAGTTATATTATCTAAGCATAAATCTAAATTATAATATTATAATAACACAATAGAATAGAATATTTATTCTAACTTATACATTAACCATATGGAAATATAATAAAGAATAATAAAGATAGATAGAAATAATAGACATGCCAAAATATGTAATTTATTAATTATAAATTATACGTTTGTAGTTTGGTATCATAATTAGATAATTAATTCCTGATTATATATTTCCGTGAATGATTATCTACAAAAAGATTTTATTTTTAAATCCTTACTAATATTATAAATGCGAAAGTAACTCTGTCTGTCGCTCTTTCAAGCCAAAACTATTGAACCGATCTAAATGAAATTTCGTACACAGATAGTTTAGAACCTGATAAAGGATATAGGTTACTTTTTAATGCAAAAAAAAGGTTGTAAAGGGGGATGAAAAGTTGTAAGGAAGTATCGTCATTTTTAAAGCCAGAAGCTTAAAACTTATTTTTAGGCTATTGATTAGATATATATAAATATAACATTAACATGTTGTATAAAAATTATCCTTAAGGGGTAAAATTAAAATAGGGGATGAAAACCTTTAGAAAAGTAACCTTTTACGCGGGTGAAGCCGCGGACAGTAGCTAGTTCCATATATTCCAATTATTAAACAAGAAACATCAATTTATATATTAACGCTTATAAAACTTGAACCTATCAGTCATGATCAAGTTTTGAAGCCAGTCATTTATTAATATTTTTTCGTGTTTTGACTACTTTTGACTGTATAAGAATATAATTTATCGCTATGGATCTCTCAAGATATCGTAAAGGATGACTAAGGAATCTAAGATGCGTATAAATATGCAAGAGAAGGCAAACCTGCAGCAAAACCCTATTTTCTAACTCTAGGAAAACTTGCAGTCAAACCCTATACTAACTTGTTTGATGAAAGAAATAAAGAAAGGAAATGTTTATTTAGCGACAGGGGCCAGGATAAACACATGGTACAAATGATTATACAAATTGAAAATAAAATAAATACAAGAATAGATACGACATTTAGACATAAACAAAGAAAAGAGAATAAACAAAAGATTAAATGTCATCATCATCATCATCACCTCATATATGTCCTATTGCTGTGCTGGAGCCTCCTTCATAATGATAGGGAAATTGGCATACTATACCACGCTGATACGATGTGTTGGTATAAGGTTTTGTTTCGAGTATTCTTTCTCTTGCATAGATATTATATGCGTTTATATCCCTTAGTCGTCTCTTACGATCACCCACTAGTAAGATGGTGGTGAATTGTATTCTTACTCAGTCGCCACACGGAAATGTTAACTTTATTATAACATAATATAAAAACTTCATGTGCCTCACGGCTGTCCTTTTTTTGTTTACGCTGTGGAAATGTATTTGCAGACTATCCCCAGCCGGTGACAGACTGGGGGGTATGTGGGACTCGCCGGCCGACTTCTCGACCGAAACACCCACTACAGCTTTTACGGGTTGCCAGATAGATCGTCTATTGATATTCTATTCCCGACACCCTAACGCTAGGTCATTTGGTCATGTCCTGTCGACTGTCTAGGCGGTGGGAGGAGATACGCTTAACGACGATGGTCGCCGCTTGTGAAACGAGTCTGCAGATGCAAATGCCTCGCGTTCCTGCTCCGCGGCCTCCTTCGAAGAGATGACCATTCCACAGAAGGAGGCTATCGACGACCAGCACCTGTCGCTGTCAAGCAACTTAAAAATGATGGTCAGCAACGACAGGTCTATGACCGCCGACAGGTCGTAGCGATTTGCTTCTGCAGACTCGCTCCGCAAGCGGCGTCCAGGAAAGGGGAGGCGCCGTTACGCGCATCTCTTAACGGTCATATGCCCTAGCGTTGGGGTGTGGTGGATAGAATGTCAATAGACGATTTCTACGGCACCCCGTAAAAGCGCAGTAGGGACCGCTGTGGTTTTAGTGGGTATTCCGGTCAAATAAGCTATCCGGCGAGTCCCCCTCCCCCGGTCCCCCTTGCGTAAATGAATTTCCACAGAGTCATCAAAAAAAGAAGGTTTTAGTCGCGCACTCTGTATCGCTCGGCGTCTTTCAATGGTTTTAACTTTGTCTTTGCGGAACTTTATTTATTCTTTTTACTAAAATAAAACTCTGTATATTGTGTATGTGTGTGCGCACACAATTAATTGGGATAAAACAGGATAATGAATGATGAAACGTGTATTTTCCACGTGATGAGATGTAATTGGCTCTTGCAGGTTGGGTGGTACGAATCACAAGGCAGTGTCGAAACATTGTTTCAAAAACGCGTCGCTAGTAGCGCTGTACATTTCTTCATACAAATGACATGCTTACGCGCTCGCTGTAGAACGCGTCATGTTAACGACAAAACTCACACTCAGCACACAGGAGTGTGAGGAATATGGTGACATCCTTTGCAGATGTAACCTAAATTTTATTTTCTTCATTTGTAGGTCCGACTTTAGTTGTCTAAACGTCCCGAGCATTTAGCACCTTCATCATCATTTTAGGTCATATATGTATGTCCCAATGCTGGGCTCTGTGAAGAGGTCACAGACAGAACGAAATTGTCTTACGATACCACGATAGTCAGACGGGTTGTGATAAGATTCTCCTCTCACTCTCTCTTCTCTCGCATAGATATAAACTGCATATTATATGCCCTAATACAATTTTTACAATACACATGGATTGAACTAATCTGAAGAAAGCTGGTGCCGAATTGTATTCTTACTCCGTCACTACACGGAGAAGTCTTAGAAAATAGGTATTAATTAAATGGTTAAGTTGAACTGGCACAGAGGCCAGTACAATCTGGCACCCCAAACGCTCCGGTCGGAAGCCGGCACTGTTATCTTTTGTTCCTGCTTAACTTAAATGAGTGGTGATGATAAATCAAACATTTTTTTTTTACAAATAAACGTTTTATCAAATAAATATATTTTTTAAGTATATTCGGTACTATAGAAATAGTTGCTGTCTGGTAGAGGCTATGAATACTACCTTACCATTACCCTTTCTTTGCTCGTGGATGTAGTAAAAGACGACCTCTAGAGCTTTATGTCAAGGGGCAATTACATCTGATGACGTTTGGTTCACAATTACATTCCCAAGGAGGGTTGACGTCCACCGAAGTCAAAGATCGGGTACCGGTGGCCCGCTCGCACGACGAAGAGAGGTGTTTGCAGGGTGGGCCCATGGGGTTGCGTGCCGCCTCTTACGTCGCCCCGGGCCGATTTGCCGGGGCGCGACCACATCAACCTACCAACCTTGCGCAAAAAAAAAAAGGAGGGTTGACGTCAGGCAGGCGGCCGGTCATAAAACTATTGCCAATCTCTGTTGCAATGTACCATCGAAGAGGAGTGTACTTTTACATCGACCCCAAGTAATTGTGATAAGAATAAAATAATTTTAATAGTGATAGGACCACGTTGTTGACAGTTCTCTCTCTACAGCCACGGGCCGGTCCGTCCGGGGAAGTATCACACTCTCGCAGAAGATCATCGTCTGAGTAATGGCATTGTGCTATTGCGCTTCCTTCGGTTGGCGAAAAAGCCAGAAGCCCAACTGAGGTGGGTTTGGGGTTTGTATCGGTATGCAGCGCCCTAGCTATACCCTTGGTATTGCAGAGATCCATAAGCGGCAGTGATACTTATCATCAGGTGTGCAGTCTGCTTGTTTGCCACCATAAGCAATAAAAAAATAATGATGATTCTGCACTAAGGGAATAATTCCTGTATGGCCGGGGATTTTACAAACATATAATTCACGAACAAAAATTACATCTGGACTCAGAACAACACTTTTTGGATCGCACAAAGTATTGTCCTATATGAGAATCGAATCCACGACAATTGGCACGGTAAATCGGTTTACTAAACTCTACGCTATCTGTGCAATTTAATGTTTTTTTTTTTGTTAGCCTCTGTACAACGCCATCTATGTATATTCCAACGCGAAACATTTCCTATGATTTTTTTTTCAAGAATTTTATGTCATGGTTACAATAACCTTTATACTAAGTATATATTCACTGAGATCACTTCATTAAAGGTCGCCTTTAATTGGGTGCTAGCCAATCAATTGAAGGTTTCTCTTGAATTTTTTTTTTGCAGAACATGCAGACACGTGGACACCGAACCGAACACCTCTGCTAAGAGGTCATCGAAAGAACTCGAGCCTATTCCACTCCATGTGCTAACTGTAGCACAGGGTACCACAAACATGTTCTTCTTGACCTACACCACTTCATTCCTGATCTTTATAAGCAGCTAAATCCTCATTCTTGGGTTCACCTCAATAAGTACTCTTATTATTACACCATAAAATTTGGACAATAATTTTAGGACCGAACGCCTGCCTCACGTTAACCCTGCTTTTTTTTTGTGGTGGTCTATGGATGCATCTCGCCCCACCAAATCGGTCCGGGATGACGGAAGCGACAGCGCGTGACCCCATACACCCACCATGCAGCGAGCGGGCCACCGGTAACGTTAACCTTGCTTGGGAATGCAATTGTTGACCCAACAGTAACAAATAATTTTGGTGGTAGTTTTGATCAACCTGGTTGATCAAAACATTTAGTCATCTTTTACGAAATTCACGAACAATTTCATATTTGGTAATATTCGTAACTGCTTGGGGAATATAATTTGTTCACCAAACGGTATCAGATAGAGTTGGCCCGGGTTGATCAAAACACTTCACAAGCAATTTAAGATTTGGTAGTGTTCGTAAGCCCCACCATACAGCATCACCTTATAGACAGATAGGTATAACGGCACTCATAAATCATAAAAATACCTAATATATATTTTGTTTGAAGCTCCTGCGAGTAACCTTCGCAATTTAGTATCTATCAACTCGAATCATGTTTATGAAAGGAAAAATAAATGTGAAACAAGTTTTAAAGTTAAATTTAATAATCATGTAACCCCGTATTTTTATATATTTATTGCCATAATTACCCTTTACAGTTGTAACCTTAAAAATATAATTACACAATTAAATTAAAAACTTTCACATTATGATGTCTTGTTCCATATTTTTTTTATCGCTGTTGGTGGCAAAAGAGCAAGCAGCATTCAGTGTTACTGCCGCCTATGAACCTTTGCAATACCAAGGGTATTGCTAGGCCGGCCACCGAAGACAAAGATCGGGTACCGGTGGCCCGCTCGCACGACGAAGAGAGGTGTTTGCTGGGTGGGTTCATGGGGTTGCGTGCCGCCTCTTCCGTCGCCCCGGGCCGATTTGCCGGGGCGCGACCACATCCATGGTCCCACATAGCGAATAAAAAAAAAATGGGGTATTGCTAGGCCGCTGCCTACCAATGAAAACCCCAATCTCACTAAGAAAGTTGAGCTTCCGGCTCTCTCGCTCATCTAATGAAGCACAGCATCATATTGCCACTTCTCAGACGTCGATGATTTTGGTACTACCCGACCTGGACCGACCGGCCGGCGGCTGTAGATAGAAAACTGTCAATGATGTGACCCTTTTTTTTTCTTGGTAGGCTATGGCCCGGTCACACGTCACCCGCACCGTCCGGGCCGACGGAAGGGCAGCGCGTGGCCCCATAACCCACCGTATTCCCTCCCCATCGCCATTGGGCCGGCCACTGGTACCGCTTCCTTACCTTCCGTGGCCAGCCCGGCGGGTTACCCTTTCGGGTATCATCCCCCGTCGACGCCCCAGCTAACTGCCAGGGCGTCGCCCTCACGCGATCAGCCTCTCTGCGTGCGGGTGAAGGACTATTCCCTGGTCCAGTCACCCGAATAATGTGACCCTACTACTATTATAATCATATATTAAGAACATTATTAATTTAATAATATAACAACACATTATTAATGGTAAAATTGAAATTAAATATTAAATTTGTCAATTATCAATTTTGAAGTGAAAATTACTTTAGACGCGTTGGGCATTTTTGAGATGAGGAACTACCATTAAACTCACGCCATTCTGGCTGTTACCGACACGTTTGTATATAATTATCTACATCTACCAGCTCCGTTTACATATTAGTTGAATATAGATTGAAATACATTGATAATATATCTATATAAACATATATTATGTATATACTCGTCTCACCTCATATATGTTCCACTATTGGGCTCAAACCTCTCTGATGGGAGCTCTTTAATGGGAGGCAGAAAGACCTAATATTTACGGGTTGAGAGCCCTCAGCGCTTACCCACAGTCCGGGTAAAGTTGTCATAGCCATCTGAGGCTAACAACTAAGACACACAAAAAAAAAACCTACTATACCACGGTAATCGGACGTGTTGTGAAAAAGTAACCTATGTACGTACGTGTATGTACATAGGATACCTTTTATCTCGGTAATAGGTATGTTTCTTTAGGATAATACTTTAACTTTAACTAGCTACTTTTAAATGAAGTTATTGTATTTTTACAACGTGTTTGGCAAGTATTAGCTCGTGTGATGGCCTTCAGACCAGGATGTATGTTTTTAAAACAATACAAAAACAAAAAATGAAATAATATGGCTGAACAAGACATCAAAAGCGATACCCAATAACCTTATCTCCTAATCGTTGTTTGGGCTAACCACTGGTATCGTTGGAGCTTTATTCTCCCTTAAGGGAATCCTATGTCCAATAGTCGTCAATTGGACAAATAGATGTCTCTATAGAATAAATTTGTGATTATTTTTCATTTTTAACCGACTTCCAAAAAGGAGGAGGTTCTCAATTCGAACGCCATTTTTTTTTTTTGTACGTATGTTACGCGATAGCAACGCCAATTATGGATGGATTTTTATAATTCTTTCTTTGTTAGAAAGAGGATACTCTAAGGGTGGTCCCATATGCAGGGTATCAGGATCTGATGCTGGGATCCTGGGAAAATCGAGAGTAATTCCTTAAAATGTAGGGCAAAAATGCTGTTTCTGACACCTCTATACATAATTTATAGTTCATCCAATCTAAGAAGTGCATTTTGATGTTTTGCATTTTTTAATACACAATAACCTCGGTCAAACGTTGATGACACATGATTGTAAACACGAAATCTGAAATTTTAAACAACTATTAAGTTATTTACATAATTAACATTGCGGGTGACTTTCTTGTACAATAATACATACATACATACCATCACGCCATGTCCCTTGCAGGGTAGGCAGAGAGAACAGAGTGCCAGAGAACTCTTTCCTTGCATACTTCACTCGCTTCCTCAACATTCATAATTCTCTTCATACACGCTCGCCGATTTCGGAGACTCTTGACTCCACCTTCCTTCAGTACATGACCGATCTGGTCAAGGTAGGTTAGTCTCGGTCTCCCCCGGTACCTACATCCTTTCACTTTCGCATTGTATATCTTCATAACCAGACGTTCGTTCGGCATTCTTTCCACATGTCCGAACCATCGGAGCATTCCCTTTCGCATCTTTACACCAATACTCTCTTTCATACCTACTCGCTCTCTTACGTCGTCGTTACGAATGCGATCGGTCAGCCTAACTCCACAGATTTTCCGTAGAGATCGCATTTCGACCGCATTAATTTTACTTTCATATTCTTCTCTGCATACACAACTCTCGCTTCCATACAGTAATGTTGGGACAAGCACTGCGTTATGTATTGCTACACGTGCCTTCTGGCTGAGGTAGTGGCTACCGAGAAGTTGCCCCAACGCTTTGTTCACTCTATTTCCCGCATTCACTCTTCGCTCTATATCAGTGGTGTACCTTCCATCTCGGCTAAATCCACATCCAAGATATACAAATTCATCCATTTGCTCCAGTACATCATTACCTATTGTTACTCTTACATCTGTTCTGGCTTCATCTCGTTCAAAGACCATTAATCTAATGTTGAAACTCGTAAAAATAATTTAAAATAAAAATAACGTGATATAATTGTTATTCACGACTTAACAATGTCACTTCATCACGTTCTATACAGTAGTGCTTGACAACTTCCAATTCACGAATATCCAAATAATCGGTAACAATATTAGAATAATACGATTAATCGAATAGAGATTTTGACAGAGATGTACATTTCGACACTTTGATTGATGAGGAAATAATTATTAATGTTCGCGACGCTGATAATTCAAGTAATAGTAATAATTCTTAATAAATAGCCATTTTCAAATCCAGTTTTCGTTTTTAATTAACCTAATCCTACTAAATATGATGAATAGATTCTATGCTGAAATAATTAAATTTGTTTAGTACTAATTTAGCACTTAATTTATTCATCACCTTTTTGAAAAATAAAAAATAAACCGATTATTAATTATAAAGAATCAATATCGATTTCGCAGTAAAATCGGATATTCTCGATAGCGATTATTTGGTTCACCTGCCTAGACAACTTACGCAGACAGCTGTCAAAGTACACTTCTTAGATTAGACAGACTATAGTTTGATTATTTGTGTATGGAGATTATCTTTATGAGCTTTAGCTGGTAAAACAACAATGTTACTAAAGGGTAAATAAGAGTCACGGGATGAACATTTATATGGAAGTTTATCATTTTCAAAGTAGTTAAGTACGAAATTTCGCACACCTATCTTTTTAAAAATAAAAGAATATGTGTGTTAGCGTTTTTTCAAAATTTCACTACTAAGGGGTAGTATAAGTAGTGTAAAATAGGTAAGAACAAGTGAAAAAAAAATTAAATATATTTTTTTAATTAATATTAATTTTTTTTTTAAATATTATATATATATATTTCAATTTTGTTAAACATTCGTGTATTAAGCTAATACGTTGAGATCGTTGCTCCTCGATTTGGTTTGATAACGTTCGCGAATCAAACTGAGTCGCTGAGAATGACTTTCTGTAGTTTCATTACGCCTAGATAAGTTTGTGTATGCCCTCATCTGAGAAAGCCCATTGACCCGCTGCTCGTCACTCTCATTTGTAATATTTATCCCATTTTCTAACCCCATTTTTCTTTAAACGAGTGTCTCTCTCGTCACTCGTATCTTCTAAACGGTGCTGTTTCATTTGAGCAGCCCGTTTACTAGGTCTACCTATTAAAAAAAATCTGAATTCACTTATTTTCCACTAAAAACCGGCAAATAAAAAAATATTTTATAAAAAAAACAAAAACCAACTTAAAAACTATACCTACGATAAACGATATACAATAAACTTACACTAAAAAGTAGAAAATAATTCTTTTAATTAGTTTAATCTCAAAAGAATAACAGAACAATTTACGAAATTATAGTATACCTACCTATTTACAGGTAGGTATGTAAAAACTTATACTATGTCAAGAAAAATGGATAATATTATATTTTGTATTTCAAAGCAAGGAGCATTGAAATATAATAAACGAAATTATTAATATTTATTTACAAGTACTATTTTTTTGGAGTTGGTGCCAGGTAAATCAAAATTAGATTCCCTTACATAAATCTTTTAAGCGCATTAAATCATCAACGAAATCTGCCCGCGTTCGAGTAGTTCACTCAGTGACATCGCCCCTCCTTTCGCGCACCTGCCTCGCTCCGGCTATCGCCCTATTCGCTGTGATCGTTCATCTTTGCGTAGGTCAGGTAGGTACTGCGTGAACCGCGTGATATTCGCAAAGTAAAATAACTGACCGACTCCAAAAAAATAGTACTTGTAAATAAATATTAATAATTTCGTTTATTATACTTCAATGCTCCTTGCTTTGAAATACAAAATATAATATTATCCATTTTTCTTGACTTAGTATAAGTTTTTACATACCTACCTGTAAATAGGTAGGTATACTATAATTTCGTAAATTGTTCTGTTATTCTTTTGAGATTAAACTAATTAAAATAATTATTTTCTACTTTTTAGTGTAAGTTTATTGTATATCGTTTATCGTAGGTATAGTTTTGAAGTCGGTTTTTGTTTTTTTTATAAAATATTTTTTTATTAAACTATAAACAAGTCGTTCTTTTTTTTTTGTAAAGCTATAAAAGTGAATGTTCTTAAGTTCATAGCTGTACGATCAATTTCAAAATATATTACGATTTCAGTTGAAATTCGTTACGCATTTACTTAATAACTGACATTTTATATAAAGCTGAATGAGCTTGTTTGTTTGTTTGAATGAGCTAAACGCAAAATAAAATTTTGTTTTTTAAAAGTTATACATACATACATATCATCACGCCATATCCCTTGCAGGGTAGGCAGAGAGAACAGAGTGCCAGAGAACTCTATCCTTGCATACTTCACTCGCTTCCTCAACATTCATAATTCTCTTCATACACGCTAGCCGGTTTCGGAGACTCTTGACTCCACCTTCCTTCAGTACGTGACCAATCTGGTCTAGGTAGGTTAGTCTCGGTCTCCCCGGTATCTACATCCTTCCACTTTCGCATTGTATATCTTCTTAACCAGACGTTCGTTCGGCATTCTTTCCACATGTCCGAACCATCGGAGCATTCCCTTTCGCATCTTTACACCAATACTCTCTTTCATACCTACAAAAATTATAATAACAAGAAATATTTTTTAAATAAATTTGGTTATAGGTTTGGTTTAGAAATAGTATTATTTCTTGCTTTATAGTTCTTCGGCTATTTTGGAAGGCGGTTTTGTTTTTAGTTAAAAATAATTACTTTTTACGTTTTGTGGTTTACACCTATAAAAGTAAGTATAAAGAGTAGGTTTGGTCTCCAAAAATGTACCGGTCGGTATCTCTACCGCTGCGCCATCTGTGCAGTCGAATGTTGTGTTGTTTTAGTAAATCGATACAGTTTTAAGTCAATTTTATTATATACATATGTAATCAACATCCCAATTTTTATACAGTAGTATCTCAATGTAACTTGATGAACCAGACAGAACACAGCGAAGGTAACAAAGTGACGAAATAAATATTTTGCATGCTTGAGAGACAACCGCGTGTGAAGGCTCTCAGTCTACTCTGTAATAGTCCATGTATAACTAGGGATGCGGCTAACTATCGATAAGTTTGTATAGGAATTAATAAAAACACACACATGTTTATTATCCCTTTAGGAACAATATTTTTTGTCTTTGGTTGAATTCCCTTATTGTCTTAAAGCTGTGTGGTAGCGGCTACGAATACTACCAAACCTTACTTTGCTCGTGGATGTCGTAAAAGACGATTAAGAGCCTTATAATGGGCCAACTCCTTCTGATGCCGTTTGGTCAACAATTGCATTTCCAAGGAGGGTTGTCGTCTGGCAGGCGGCCAGTCATAAAACTATTGACAATAACGTTTACAATATGTATTATGAAAGAAAGGTACATATTGTATCGACCTCAAGTAATTGGTATAAGAGTAGGAGAATGATGGTTGAATACCCTATGGTCGTTTTCTGTAAATCTAAATAAGCTATGCGCATATTTTTCTTCATAAAATTATAGTATAGACAGACATAATATTATAGAGAAATTTTACTAAAACTTTTTCTGTGGTTAATTATATATTTTAAAATATAGTGCATGTTTTTTTATCCGAAGTAGTAGGTACGTGTCCCTTTAAATTAACGTGATATCTTAATTATGCATTTGATATTTATGAGTATTAATAACTAATGAGGGAAGACACGAATTTATTTGCTACATTCGTCCATCCATCTATCAGCCTGTTAAAATTCTTTGGCTATTCCACTAGAATTCTAGAATGCTGTGTGGTAGCGGTTACGAATACTACCAACCCTCACTTTGCTCGTGGATGTCGTAAAAGACGATTAAGAGCCTTATAACGACCTGGGCCAACTCCCTCTGATGCCGTTTGGTCAACAATTACATTCCCAAGGAGGATTGACGTCTGGCAGGCGGCCGGTCATAAAACGATTGCCAATAACTTTTACAATAATGTACTATGAAAAAAGAGTACATATTGTATCGACCCCAAGTAATTGGGATAAGAGTAGGAGAATGATGATGATAAATGATGAGGGCAAACGGGAATTTATCAGCTACATTCGCCGGTCCATCTAACAGCCTGTTAAAGTTCATTGGGCATCCTACAAGAATTCCACTCAAAAAATGTCTTATGCCTTCGCGAGACTTTTTTTTTTTTTTTTTTTATTGGTGGGCTATGGGTGCGTCTCGCCCCGCCGAATCGGTCCGGGGTGACGGAAAAGGCAGCGCGTGACCCCATAGACCCACCGTAAAACCTTCTCTCTTCGCCGTGCGAGCGGACCACCGGTACTCGATTTTAACTTCGGTGGCCATGCCTTCGCGAGACTAAAGAATAAGAAAATAAGTTATAATTTCAAAGAATCAAATACGACACCTTATTGTTAATTCGAACTAAAATAATAAATTATAGTTGAAAATAAAATTAAAAAGGTGTATTATGCTATATTATTTTAAGGTACATTTTGTAATGACACTAATTTATATAACAAGCGAACAACGAACCCAATAATATCAAGAGCCCAAGTTTTTGTTAATCTTTGTTTTATTTTTAATGTTTACGCGTGTATTACATACACATCTATCTCAAAATCTAGCTTCTTCAACGCCATCTAGTAGTCCAGTAATGAAGTTCCAACCCTGAATATTGTAATACCGTTGCACTGTATTACCGACGGTCAAAAATAAAAATAGGGGATCAACAACTTTAGGAAAGTAACCTTTTACGCGGGCGAAGCCGCGGGCGAAGCCGCGGGCAGAAGCTAGTATATATATAAAAGAAAGTTGTGTTAGTTACAACACTTATAACTCGAGAACGGCTGAACCAAGTTTTAAGATTTTTATGTTTTTGAGTTTGCTGTTGTCGGGAATAGGATATTAAAATATGATATTAATAAACAAAAAAGTGTGTGTGTCAGCTCCGACGCACGACTGGAGTTTACTCCTTAAGTACGATTATCAAAACAGGCGCAAAAAAAGCTCATTTGACTAAAAATAATATAATATATAGTTTTATTTACATTTATTAAAACTGTTCAGTGAAGTATTATCTCACGTCAGAAAGTGAAAGGTGCGCAGAATAGGTTGCGCACCAAAAACTTAACGAGGTCATTCGATCACTAGATTTTACTCCTCAAATTTTTCTCATACCGGGCGCCTTATATGAAAATCGATTCTTAAGGAGTAAACTCCAAAAAAAAAACATCAATTCTGAACGTTTATTTGTTGATGATGTGACAAAACGCATCTGAGAGCCCACGTCATTACGTGGTATAATGGTTTGTTTGAAAATACCGCGAAAAGCTGAAATTAAAATTTGACCGACCAATGTTCGTTTTGTGAGTGTTACGAATTTTTACGAATATTGTTATACATACATACATATCATCACGCCATATCCCTTGCAGGGTAGGCAGAGAGAACAGAGTGCAAGAGAACTCTATCTCTGCATACTTCATTCGCTTCCTCAACATTCATAATTCTCTTCATACACGCTCGCCGGTTTCGGAGACTCTTGACTCCACCTTCCTTCAGTACCTGACCGATCTGGTCTAGGTAGGTTAGTCTCGGTCTCCCTCGGTACCTACATCCTTCCACTTTCGCATTGTATATCTTCTTAACCAGACGTTCGTTCGGCATTCTTTCCACATGTCCGAACCATCGGAGCATTCCCTTTCGCATCTTTACACCAATACTCTCTTTCATACCTACTCGCTCTCTTAAATATTGTTATAATAAATCATATTGTGTCTATATTGTCATCAATAATGATATAAGATACACAATGATAAGAAGATAATAAGATGAAGTATTTAACGACAAAGCCGTAACGCAATTAGAATTCGTAACATCACGAATGTAACCACGACAGAAGAACAAAATATTGCACGGGAGGACCGCCGCGTTACTATGGCCCCACTTCGTGCTTCTCAATCACAAGAGCAAAGCAAGGCAACCCGTGAAACGGCTCTATTAACAATGCAAAATCGTCGACAAAATCTCATAGATCAACAATTAGATAATTTTCAATGCCCATGAAGAAAAATGTCGTATAACACAAGGTACATCTTCGTCTTGCTGGCACGTTATTAAAATACTTGATTTTTTAAATTTACATACATATTATTCAAATTTATTATCATAATAAAAAAATAACTTAATATTTTTGATTTAATCGAAATCTGCTCATTCATTAACTGTTAGGCGGAACGAAGTGTGCCGGGTCAGCTAGTTTGAAATAAAACTATTTTTACGGATTGTATCGCGTTTGTATTTGATTTTTAATTACCCGACGTTTCGAACACTTAACCGAGTTCACAGCCATGTGAGTCCTCCCGTATAATTAGTATAATTTCAATTGTCTTTAAATTTAATTGTTTTTTTTTTTATTTAATTTTATTCAACTACATTTATGTATAATATTTTACAGCGTTGTTCTATTCTTTATTAGTTCTAGCGATATACTATCCTACACTGTTAAAAAAAATTATAAAATTACAATTGTTTTACAAAACAAATAAGAGCAGAATTCCGAATCAACGTATACTAATACAAAACATAATAAAATTCGAATAAAATTACAAGACATGTGAAGGCACTTACTATAGAGAGTTGAAATTTTAGAATCTTTTTGTTATAAACCTACAGGTATTGTATAACAAATTTACAAAACGGAATTATAGTATTACTTTCTTGTTGTGCGTAAAAACTTCCAACGTTATTTGTAAAAAAATTGCAAATATTTTTAACAGTGCACATCACTCAAATTACAATTTAGCATTTCGTTACGTTGACCGTAAGTTAAGAGATGCCTGTTAGCAACTTTATGATGCATAGATGCATTTAAATGACCGCATTAGAATGGCATGTGGGCATGCATGTTTGTGCATACACCAATATGTTAATACATTATGTCATCGTAAAACATTTTAATGATAAAATACACAACATTAGAATAAATGACGAATGCTGTATGGCAGCGGCTACGAATACTACCAACAATTACTTAGCTCGTAGTTGTCGTAAAATATGATTAAGAACTTTATATCGACATGGCCTAACTTATAAGCAGTCATCATTCTCCTACTCTTATCCCAATTACTCCTACTCTTACCACTATTACATATTATTTAGCCTTCATTGTTTTTTCTATTCAGCTTAAATACGTTCTTACTACTATAATGGAAGGGAAAGTTAATAACTTTACCATGTGGACAGACTTTTATCGTATGAGGTCTGGGCTTGAGCCTTCTCCACATTGGGAGGGAAATCGACCTACTGCGACCTGCTGCTCAGAGAGGATAGTATAGGATTTTATTTTGAGGATAGGATTCGTTTGCATAGATCTTAAATATATATCCCTTAGTCTAATTTTTCATGTGGTAATGGAGTAGGAATACAATTCACCATCTTACCCGTGGGTGATCGTAAGGAACGACTAAGGAATGTAAAACGCATATAATATCTATGCGAGAGAAGGCAAACTGGAAATAAAATCATATACCAACACGTCTGACCAGCATGGTAAAGTAAGTCAATTCCCCTCTCATTATGGGGGAGGCTCGAGCCCGGACATAGGACATATATGAGCTGAGATGATCCATTGGTCGTCTTTCACGACACCCACGTGCAAGATAGAGGTGGTGAATTGTATTCTTATTCTCTCACCACACGGAAAAACAAGACAGACTTGGCATAAAGTTTTGTGATGAGTTCGATTTCTCTTACATCTTCTACAACTCCTCGGGGTAAGTAAAGATCGGCGACAATTGTAGACATATTTAGGGGATGAGGACATTTTAATTATTTTAAACTTGTTGACAATTATTTTATACATGTTAATTTACTTTTCATTAGAAAAGTGTTTTTTTTTATAAACTATTTAATATATCTGATGAATACGTGAGTATTACAGATTTGAAATAAAAAGAGTTTTGTCTGCCCGTGACTGTAAAAGTTTTCGAAACGTCAGGCAATTAAAAAACAAATACAAACGTAATAAAGTCCTTAGACAAATTAAACTATAATTTCAAATATAAACTCATTTGCAAAAAAAACGGGCGGTTTTGATTTTCATTCATATTTAAAAAGATACAATACCAAAAAGGTTTCAATCGTTTGTACACGTTACTGGCCGGTTTTAAAAATGCTGTGGTATTTAAAAAAGTACGTTCTAAATTCAATTTTTCATTTGATGTTCATTTTTACAGAAAACCACTTTTTATCCTACATTTTTGGCGCGAAGTTCCAGAAGTTAACATCGACTTTCATAACTTTTATTCAATTTTTATCGATTAATTTCATATCCTTGACTGTCAAAGCTTTATTTAATGCTGTTTGGCTGTATCAAAAATGGTAGATAAAGTGGTAAAAGCTACCAAAATTATCGCGCTGCTTGAAGAGGGTTGCAGCCAATGTTTCGTGGCTAGGAGGCTAAATGTTAGTCGCTCGACAGTCCAAAGGACCTGGCAGCGATATCAGGAGACTGGTTCCGTCGAGAGAAGGCCTGGTTCTGGAAGAAAACCATGTACCCAACCACGGGATGATCGTTTTCTTGTGAGTCGCGCATTGAGAAATCGCAAATCTTCGTATGTGGATCTTAAGAACAACCTCCAAGAAGTAAGAAATGTGCATATTAGTCTATGGACGGTCAGGAGGAGGCTTCTCGCTGCCAATATACGCAGTCACCGCCCGGCCCGCGGCCCCAAATTACTCCGTGAGCACAGAGTTCACAGGCTTAGGTTCGCTAGAAATTGTGAATCATGGACTCAAGACGATTGGAATAGGGTTTTGTTCTCTGATGAAGCCAGGATATCTCTGTTCGGTGAAGATCGACGTCGGCGAGTGCTAAGAAGACAAGGAGAACGCTTTGCAGAGGCATGTTTCGAAGAAATCACACCTTATGGTGGGGGCTCTGTTATGTTTTGGGCAGGAATAAATTCAATGGATCGTACAGAGTTAGTCTTCATTGAAAACGGCTCACTGACTGGGCATCGATACATAACGGAAGTTCTAATTTCTCATGCACAACCCGCATTGGCCGCTCTAGGTGAAGACTCGATTTTTATGGACGACAATGCTCGCGCCCACCGATCCCGCGATGTTAATGCGTATGTGCAAGAGGTCGGCATTCGTCGTTTGGATTGGCCAGCTCGAAGTCCCGACCTCAATCCCATAGAGCATGTCTGGGACGTTCTGAAACGGCGTGTGAGATCAGTACACCCGGCTCCGCTGACCATCAGAGAGCTGAAGAATGTGATTACTGCGGAGTGGGAACGTATTCCGCAAGCAAGTATCCGGGATATACTCGCTAGCATGCCCAGACGAATTCAAGCTGTGATTTTAGCTAGAGGGGGTCACACTCGATACTAAACATTTATCTGCTTTTACTTTATTAAAGAAAAACAAACAAAAAAACTTTTTTATTTTTACTTCATGAGCATATGCACTACTAGCGAATATACACTACTAGCGAGGTTTAGCATTATTTCCCATAAATTGTATCTAAATTTTATGAAATACTGATGAAAACGATTATTTTCTTATTAATTTACCAAATTGTGTGGATAAAACTACCTATAATTATCGAACAAAGAAATATTAACATTTGAAATGGTTCATTGCTTAGGTGCCCGTTTTTTTTGCAAATGAGTGTATATTAGCTATTCATAATTAATGACGATGATATTCAGAATACGGTAGTTAGTGATAAAATAAAGAGATTAATTGTTATATATTTTAGTTATAATTGAATCGTTGCCGAGTAATACGCGGAAACTAAATTAATTTAAAATAGTATCTAATAAGGAAGAAAAGTTGAAAATTATGGCCTACATATAAAAATATATTAAAAATATTTTATAAACAAAACACTAAGGAAATAATCCTTATATCACGGATGTACTTTTTACAAATATAATTAACGAACACAAATTACCTTCAAACTCAGAACAATTTGTGAATCGCACAAAATAATAGTCTGCTTGGGAATCGAACTCATAAAAGTTGCCACGGTAGGTCGGTATTGTGACCACTCCATCTGTATTGTTAACATATTAATTGCTTAAGCGTTAGGAGAATATTACAACGTCACTCAGCGTACTATGGAGCGGGCTATGCTCAGTAATTCTTTGCGAGACATGTAGATTAACTGGTGTAACGATCACAGCACGAAGAATTAGCACTTTAAAGTAACGATGGGCAGGCCGTATCGCTAGACGAACCGATAACGGGCCACTGAAGACAAAGATCGAGTACCGGTGGCTCGCTTGCACGGCGAAGAGAGGTGCTTGCAGGGTGGGTCTATGGGGCAGCGCGCCGCCTCCCGTCGCCCCGGACCCATTTGGCGGGGCGCGAGCACATCCATAGTCCAACGCAAGAAAAAAAAAAGACGAACCGATAACCGCATTTTTGGCAGGCTATGGTCTGGTCACACACGCCGTCAATTACGTCCAGGGCGACGAATGCCCATAACCCGCTGAATTTCCTCCCCATCGTCATTGGGAGGAGGAGGCTTATACCCACTAAGATATCACCATCAAATACATTAAACTACTTTAAATTAATCCCGTTACCAACCATCGAATAGGATTACAGCTGACCATGAGAAGATTCAGCAAGAAACTAAGGGCTTGCCTTTTTCTTTTATTATTCTTTAATGAATTCTTATTATACCTATATTAATTTTACACATGTTTAAAATACCAAATGTCTTTTTTTTTTGGCGGCGGGCTACGGTGCCGTCACGCCCTGCTAATCCGTCCGAGGCGACAGGAGAAGCGGTACACGACCTCGTAGACCCGCCCTACAACATACCTCTCGACGCCGTGCGGGTGAGTCACTGGAACGCGGTCTTTTTCTTCTGTGGCCCATCCGGCGGTCTACCCTTGCGGGTATCCTCTCGAGTCGACGCCCAGATAGCTCAACCAATAAGTCTCATTACCCGCGCCTCACGCGGTGGCCTCGCTCGAAAGGCGACCAGACTAATCCCCGATCCGGTCACCCGCTGCCTCGGCTAGGGCGGCATAAGGCGAATATATTCACGCCTACGCCACCCCAGTCGCCGGCGGCGGCGCGAATCGTCGTGAAGGAGATCCTCCCGGATTCACTCCGCCACTTCCTTCTGCGAGATGACGTACTCGCAAAAGGAGGCGACCGCGTCCCAATTCTTCTGGCTGTCGACCATCCCTTTCACGGCGGCCGGCAGCGAGAGGTCGGCACCGATGACAGCGACGAGTGCAAAGCGCTGCCGAGCCCAGGTCGTACAAACCTCGAGCGTATGCTGCGCTGTGTCCTCGTCGCTACCGCACTGTTGGCAAAACTCTCCTCGCGACCGTGTACAGATACTTGCAACTATACCCCGACAAGACCTGCACCAGCCGGAAAGAGGGGACTCCGTGCCGCCGCTCCATCCATTCCACCAGTACAGGCCCGAGGACCTCAACGGTACGTACACCGAATCAAGGCCTCTCCAGCCACGTTACCCAACGGGCAATGACGTCTCGGCGGGCGTCCTTTAGCCAGACGGAAACGATGTCTGGACCAGATCCCCTAAAAATTAACCAATGCCATTACTCCACACACTCAGGAAAGAAATTGATTTGCTCAACGTAGCTAACGCAAACAACGACGTTTCAGTGAGCATAACCAGTATTAAAAGCCACAAACAAAAACCGCAATCAAACAACAACAAAAAAATCTAAATTTATTAAGCAAAACACGATACGCTTTACAATTGCAGTAATAAAAAAAAGACTTAATGTCATAAATTTGTATTAATTAGAATAACAAGAAAAGTTCTGGATGAGAAACTGCTCGTAATTAGTCTGTCTTATCATTTACATGCAGTGTAGGACGGCTTCTACACCAGGTGGATCTAAAGTGGATTTAGGTTTGATGGTTCCCCAGGTCCACATTAATATTGAGGCGATGAGCCTGGCCACTCTCGGCACTGGCCACTCGCACTAGGATTCTGGGCGATATTCAATAAGAGGGAGGCCCTCATGTTGCATGCGGACCGAGTGATCAACTTCGTTCCGATCGGCATCTAAGCTCATATGAAATATTTGGACCTGATACTCGTCATGCATTGACCTGATGCTCGACAAACCACCAGGTTTCAGGAGTATTTCCACGGACTAGTTCCCGGGCTCGTTGGTGGATTTTGAAATCGGTTTCAATTACAGTTTCGCATATGTTTTCATTTGAGACATCTGATAGTTTCGGTTACATATCTCTATATATATCCCTAGTAAAAATAATTAACAGCCTATCAGAAGAAACTGGGGATAAGTATGCGATTCTACGCACATACTTTTCACGAAACGTAGTGGTAGATCTCGGTCATAGTTTCTTTACAATCCATGCAACAGCCTAAAAATATCTACAGTTTGACAATAAGCCTTCCCATGAAGATAATTACTGTGCCAGGATACGATAGTCCAATGTAATGTATCTTGATATACGAGTATAATTATTATGTCACTGAACTAAACAATCCGAAAAAAGTTAACGTAAATTTTCATTATTAAATATATTATTGAACAGATCAATCAATCTGTCGCGTCTGCTAGTATAGTATAGTAAAAAAATATATCATAAAATTAAAAGATGGTTCTTTGTTAATTTTATTATTAAATCATCATTATCGTAATCATCATCATCATCTCTGCTCATATAGGTTCCATGGTTGGTCTCGAGCCTCCTCCATAAATCAAGGTAAATTTACCTTTTTGTGGGTGTGTGGGACTCACCAGCCATAGATGTTGTCGGCCGGAATACCCACTAAAACCAACAGCGGTCCCTTCTATTCTTTTACGGGATGCCGGAGAGATCGTCTTATGACATTCTATCGCCGACATCCCTACAAGGGAAATCGACCTACTATATAATACCACGCTGGTCAGAAGTCTTGGTAAATCATGACGCATCCCAACCTCTTAGGAGTAAAGGCGGCTAACTATGTCCTTTCAAAAATATCAGCGATCCGACGCCCTCGACATTTACCGACGGGGACGATGATTTAACTACGATCACTCAAGAAAGAGCATACACGTCCCGCGCAGCCATAACTTATATCTATCCGCGCTACCGCCGCCGCCGCGGCCAGGGTCGAAGGTCGCGGCGCGTAAGTATCATTAATGCAAACGTGAGCACGCCCATTTTGTTATCCGCCCCAAGCCAAGGTCCGTTCCCCACAGGGGGAGCCCTTGGACGATGTCGCTTAAAGCTTTTTCCGAATTGAAAGCCCTCAGCGCTCACCCATAGTCCGGGTTAAGCCATCTGCGGCTAAGACTAAAAGACACACAAAAAAAAAGCGTCTTAGTATAGGGTTTTATTTCGAGTTGTCCTTCGCATATATATTATATGCTTTTTATGTTCCTTAGTCGTCTCCTACGATCACCCACAGGCTAGATAGAGGAGGTCATGAATTCTATTCTTACTCTAACACTACATGGAAATATTAAATAATTACATACATACATACATATCATCACGCCATATCCCTTGCAGGGTAGGCAGAGAGAACAGAGTGCCAGAGAACTCTATCTTTGCATACTTCACTCGCTTCCTCAACATTCATAATTCTCTTCATACACGCTCGCCGTTCTTCGACCACATTAATTTTATTTTCATACTCTTTTCTGCATACCCAACTCTCGCTTCCATACAGTAATGTTGGGACAAGCACTGCGTTATGTATTGCTACACGTGCCTTCTAGCTGAGGTGGTGGCTGCCGAGAAGTTGCCCCAACGCTCCGTTCACTCTATTTCCCGCATTCACTCTTCGCTCTATATTAGTGGTGTACCTTCCATCTCTGCTAAATCCACATCTAAGATATACAAATTCATCCACTTGCTCCAGTACATCATTACCTATTGTTACTCTTACAACTGTTCTGGCTACATCTCTTTCAAAGACCATTATTTTGGGTTTGCTCACATTCACGCGTAGACCCCTTTTCTTACAATCTTAAATTAAATAATTGATTTTAAATAATGTAATGGCAATTTAATATTTATTATAAGCCCCGTTGCTTAATTAAAATCTAATATCACAGTTTTTAATGTTTACACGAGTATTACACATTTGAAATAAAACTACTTTTACGAATTCTATCATGTTTGTATTTGATTTTTAATTTCCCGATGTTTCGAACACTAGTCCTCCCGTGACCATCATCACTATAAAGTGTTTCAAATATCATGGTTTAGACGCCCTTTCCATGCGAGAAAAAGGCATTATATTAGGTCCTTACATATGAAATTAGCGTTTTGTCGTAATGACCATTTTGATGTGAAATATCTCTTCTTTGGTTGCAATTCAAATTTATACATACATACATACATATCATCACGCCATATCCCTTGCAGGGTAGGCAGAGAGAACAGAGTGCCAGAGAACTCTATCTCTGCATACTTCACTCGCTTCCTCAACATTCATAATTCTCTTCGTACACGCTCGCCGGTTTCGGAGACTCTTGACTCCACCTTCCTTCAGTACATGACCAATCTGGTCTAGGTAGGTAGGTCTCGGTCTCCCTCGGTACCTACATCCTTCCACTTTCGCATTGTATATCTTCTTAACCAGACGTTCGTTCGGCATTCTTTCCACATGTCCGAACCATCGGAGCATGCCCTTTCGCATCTTTACACCAATACTCTCTTTCATACCTACTCGCTCTCTTACGTCGTCGTTACGAATGCGGTCGGTCAGCCTAACTCCACAGATTTTCCGCAGAGATCGCATTTCGAACGCATTAATTTTACTTTCATACTCTTTTCTGCATACCCAACTCTCGCTTCCATACAGTAATGTTGGGACAAGCACTGCCTTATGTATTGCTACACGTGCCTTCTGGCTGAGTTGGTGGCTGCCGAGAAGTTGCCCCAACGCTCCGTTCACTCTATTTCCCGCATTCACTCTTCGCTCTATATCAGTGGTGTACCTTACATCTCGGCTGAATCCACATCCAAGATATACAAATTCATCCACTTGCTCTAGTATATCATTACCTATTGTTACTCTTACATCTGTTCTGGCTTCGTCTCTTTCAAAGACCATTATTTTGGTTTTGCTCACATTCACGCGTAGACCCCTTTTCTTAAAATCTTCTGTCATTGTGTCGACTAGGGTCTGCAGGTCAGTCGCTGACTGTGCCAGCAGGACTGCATCATCTGCATAAAGCAGAGCAGTGACCACTGAGTCGCCCATCTGGACTCCCACATTCATATCGTTCAACCTTTGGAGACATTTATCCAGATATATGATAAACAGCCTGGCTGACAGAACGCACCCCTGCCTAACGCCGATATTGACGTCAAACCAAGGCGACATTCCATCATCCAGCCGCACACAGGCTCTACAGCCCATGTAACTGGACTGCACAGCCTGTAGCAGTTTACTGTTAATACCATACTCCGGTGAAATGTCCCAAAGTTCCTTTCGTACAACCGTGTCAAATGCTCTCTCTAGATCCACAAAACTGCAGAAAACCCTCTAGAAAACCCTCTGACCTAGAGCCAGATGCTTCTCCACAATGTTACGCAGAGAGAACACTTGATCCATGCATACCCTTCCACTCCTGAAACCTCCTTGTGTGTCACACAGTAAACCATCGGACACCATCCTCATTCTCCTTTCAATAATTTTACCATACACTTTTGCTGCCAAACTGGTCAAGCTTACGGCTCTGTAATTTGCGCAGTCATAACGTGAACCCTTGTTTTTAAACAAAGGCACGATGACTGCGCTATTCCAGTCCCCGGGAACTATTCCCGAGCTCCAACATAAATTGAGGAGTAACAGGAACGGCTCTCAGACACAGGAGCCACCAAGCTTGATCATCTCGGAAGACACCATATCAATGCCCGCTGCCTTACCATTTTTCAAACTTCTTATCGCCCATTCAACTTCATCCATACTGATGCCATCGGAGGACGCCGCTGTCGAATGTTGTTCTACTAAACCACATGCGACAGCGGCGTCAACTGTAGCATCCGCATACATATCGCCAAAATATTCACTCCATCGGCTTAACATGTCTTGTGTTTGTGTAAGAATGTCTCCACCTTTAGACCTTATTTTATTCATTCTGAAGGCTGACCAACCACACCGAGACTTTTTCACCTCCCTCCCAGAATTTGGTGTTACCCTCGAAGTTTTTAGTCGGCCTATCTTCTGCACTCATACTTTCTCTATCACGTTTCTCTTTCACTAAGGCCTTGGTGTCATTCTTACATTGCCGATATATTTATTTCTTCTGTTCAGTCATACTGTCATTCAGATTCAAAGAAGAGACATAGTCCAGCCACGCTTTCTTCTTTTGCTCTACGGAAGCTGCCACTTCCGCATCCCACCATGCATCACCATTTGTTTTTCTATGCTTCTTTGAACTGCCACATACTTCTTTCGCTGTATCTACCATACTCTCCTTCAATACTCTCCAGCATTCTTCAATGTCCGATTGCGGCTGGCTTGCCATCGTCAGCCGTTCTCGGACACCCTCTGCATACTTTTCTCTTACACACTCTTCTTGCAACCTTTCAACCTTTATTCTTTCAAGCCCTCCGAAGTGGACACGCTCTCGCCAGTGCCTCCACTTTCTGAACAGACCACTAAATCTCGCAATAACGAGATAGTGGTCCGTATCGACTGTGGGGCCCCTGTAGGCTCTTGCGTCCAATATTTTGCTTCGGAGGCGACTGTCTACCAAAATTAAATCTATTATACTTTTCTGTTCATTCGTTCTCCATGTATACATGTGGATGTCCTTATGTTGGAAAAATGTGTTTGACACAATAAGGTTTCTCTGCATGCATACATCCGCTATGAGCCTACCTGCGTCGTTCACTCTCTTATCACCAAATGGACCAAGTACGTCCTCATAGTCGGGACGCTTGGTCCCCACCCATCCGTTCAAATCTCCGCATACAATCACGCGTTCACTGGTTTCTGCCATATCCAGAACTTCCCTAACATTGTCCCAAAACTTCTCTAGGTCTGATGCCACCGAGGATCCTACGGGAGCATATGCATTAACCATGAATACCTTGGTGACACCTAGTTTTATACGGACCCAGAGAAGTCTGGGATCATACATTCCGTAATCCTTCACACCTGAGGCCAAGCGAAAGGACAACAGCACTCCTACCCCCATGCTGGCTCGATCGCTCTGTGGTACACCAGACCACAGAGCCATCCCGCCACCAGGAAGATCGCAGGCGTCGCTGCCCCTTCGCTTGGTCTCTGTAACACAGAGCACGTCTAGCTGTTTGTCCGCCATGACGGATATCAGCTCGTGCAACTTACCTTCCACACAGCCTCTTACATTCCACGTGCCCACCCGGCACTCTGCTCTCCTCGACTCGCCTGACTGGGCAAGGCGTGATGGGTGGCGGCCCCCATCGCCGCAACTGCCTAAGTTCGTACTGACGGGGGCGGGTCGGTACGCGTCGCCTCCGGGGGACGCCCTAACCCGCATTGCGGTACGCATATCGAGCCGGATTAGCAGTCTAATTAGACTGGCAGGGGACGCGAACGAGCACGCTCCGGACTATGCCCCCCATAGTTCAAATTTATAAATTCATTTAACTAGTACATTTGAGTTTGGAAAACAGTCAATCATTTGTTTTTCCTCATTATTTTTTTCTTTGGCGTCGCTTATTACCGCACAATGGAAAACATGAAATATCGGTATATTTACGAGTTAGAGTTCTACCGTGGCACCAGTGCTGCAGAAACAAACCGAAGCATTAATGATGTGTACGGCACTGGTGTCGCAAAAGAAAGCACGGTACGTTTTCGTTCTGGAAATATCGACCTTCAAAGCCAACCCCGTGGACGAGCGGACACCAAAGTGGAAAATGAAGAATTAAAGGCTTTTGTGGAAGCGGATCCATCACAAAGCACTTCAGAGATAGTTGCAGGCTTCGGGGTAAGTGACAAAACTGACTATTAATCCACTTGAAGCAAATCGGGAAAGTAAAAAAACTTAAACGATGGGTACCTCGTGAATCGAACTTGCAAACACAAGTCGACTACTGTGTTACTTTGCTCATCCGACACAATAATGAAGGGATTTAAAATCGAATCATTACTTGTGATGAAAAGTGGATACTGTACGATAATCGAAAGCGCTCGTCGCAATGACTGAATCCTGGAGACCCAGCCAAATCTTGCCTTTTTTTTTTGTTGGGCTACGGTCGGCGCACTCATCGCACCACTCCGTCCGGGGCGACAGAGGGGCGTAAGCACGCACATCCGTAACCCAACTGTGACCCCTCGCCTTCGTCGTTGGACCGACCACCGGAGCAGCGTGAACTTACCGTCAGTGGTCAGCCCGACGCAATACCCCCTGAGGAGTACTCTCTTCTCGACCGACGTCCCTCCCGCTCGGAGAGTATAGAGTATGTCAGTCTTTCCTCACGCGGTCGGCCTCTCGGCGGGTGATGGACTAATTCCCCGACCCAGTCACCCGCAGCCAAATCCTGGCCTAAACGAAAATTGACTCAGAAAAAGTTACTTGTGAGTTTTAGGTGGACTAGCATTGGTGTCGTTCATTACAGCTTTCTAAAATCTAACCAAACGATTACAGCAGATATCTATTGTCAGCAACTGCAAACCATGAAGGAAGAACTAGCTGCTAAACAACCGAGATTGGTCAATCGCTCTAGGCCATTGCTGCTTCACGACAACGCAAGACCACACACTGCATAACAAACAACCACTAAGTTAGATGAGCTACAATTGGAATGTCTGCGACATCCGACTCCACGGACCTTGCTCCAACAGATTACCCTTTTTCCGGAATTTGGACAACTTCTTACAAGGAAAAAAATTCAACTCCGATGCGGCAGTCCAGACCGCCTTCAAAGAGTTTATTGATTCTCAACCCATTGTTTTTTTTTAGTAAATGGATCAATGAACTACCTATAAGATGGCAAAAGTGCATAGATAACAACAGTGCGTACTTTAATTAATTAAATACATTTTACAAAAAAAAGTTATATTCCTCCCGTAGGTACAAAACGCCAATTTCATATGTAAGGACCTAATACTTTTCTTCTTATCTAAATTATTTTCATCTTTGAGTAATTAATGTTGAAAATAATATTATATTCAACGCAATTAACATATAATTATCAGCTAATTACGAAGTACGGACGAGATAACACGTTATCATTAAAACGTCCTTGTAACTATCATTTACAAATGTCAACATATTGAGTATTGCAAATGTAATGACAATAATATATATTGATATTTAAATCTGTATGATGTCGGAATAAGAATACAATTCAACATCCCTTATCTTACCCATGGGTGATCGTAAGGGTTGAATAAGGGATATAGATGCATATAACATCTATGCAAGAGATGGAAAATTTGAAAGGAAGCCCTATACCTACACGTCTGACCAACGTGGTATAGTATGTTAATTGCCCTCCCATTGTATAGGAGGTTCGAGCCCAACAGTGGGATATACCTATATGAGCCGAGATGATGATATTTAAATAACCATTCAATAAACATTTTATTTAATTTAAAGACAAGTCTATATATTAAACTATAAGAATAAGATAATTATCATCTCAGGTCACATATAATATATCTCACTGCTGGCCTCAAGCCTCGACGGAGAGAGAGGAATTGAACTAATACTACGCTGGTCAGTATTGGCATAGTATTTCAAGGACTCCTTCTCCAGAATATATATTATCTGTCATCATATTTCTTTAATTTAAAAAAAGTAAATATAGTTTTAAAAATGATTAAAAATAATTCTAAACACAAATCATACTTTTTATATTATAATTGTATGATTTAAATTAAATATTTTTATCGCTTTGAAGAACAGCGTAAGTTAAAATGGCAAAAAAAGTTAACAAATTAAAATTTAATAAAAACATTGTTGTATCACAAGTTTTTTATTATTATCAAAACAAGTGACTTTGTGTTATTCTAAAAGCAAAAGTTGCAAGATTTGCGAGCCTCGCAAGAGTCTTGCATTTGGGCAACACTAATTCACATGCTTAAGAATTTGCCGGTGTTTTAAAGAAAATTGGAGAAAGCGTCCTCCTTGATGAAAATGGTCAAGTGACTGCCGGAAATACTTAGTCGAGTTTGAATTTTTAAGTTTCAAATAGGGGTGCGTAGTTAAACTGAATGTCACGCGAACGAAGTCGCGGGCATTAGTATAATAATAAAAATAAAAAATATATACCTACCTACAAAGTTTTTATAACGGACTATAAGATATACAGAGTGGAGACGACCATACGACAATAATTTTAATATAGTGTATCTGATGACTTGCCCAGCTGGTATACAAACTTTGAATATAATATGTCGTATAGATTAGCCACAGTACCTTACTTTGTATTATTAACATTTTCGACACTCTGTATTAAAAATTAAAAATTAGGCTATCACTAAGAGACCAAAGATATATTTTCCATGTGGTGATGGAGTATGAATAAAATTCACCCTGTCTTACTCGTGTGTGATCATAAAAAAAACGACAATATGCATGTAACATATATGCAAGAGAAGGACAACTCAAAATAAAACCCAATACCAACACGTCTGACCAGCATGGTGTAGTAGGTCAATTTCACTCCTAGTGTGGAGGACGCTCGAGCCCTGCAGTAAAATAATTAATCATAAACATTGGAAACGAAAAAGACGAAGCGCCATGGAGCATAATCATTTCATTAGCTTTTCTATTTGCTAATAATACTGAGTTACTGAAATTTGCTAAATTCTGTAGATATAAAACTTTATTTATAAAACTCTTCCAATGTAGTGATAGTTGAAAAAAAATAAACCCGTGATTGATCAAAGATATAGCCACCGCTTTCTTGCGTCAGAATGTCTGTGAAATTTGCAGCAGTGACGAGGACACGGCGCAATATACGCTCGAGGTCTGTACGACCTGGGCTTATCAGCGCCGTGACTTCGGCGCTGCCATCCCTGCCAAACTGACGCTGCCGACCGTCGTGAAAGCGATAGTCGACAGCATCAGGAACTGGGACGCGGGCGCCGCTTTCTGTGAGGCAGTCATCTTGCAGAAGGAGGCGGCAGAACTAGTCCGGGAGGATTCCCTTCACGAGGCGCCGCTGGCGACTTGGGCGGCGCAGGCGCTAATATCTGGCTGCCCTAGCCGAGGCATCGGGTGATCGGACCAGGGATTACTCCGGTCGCCCGAAGTGAGGCCACCGCATGAGAACAATGACACGACGACGAATGCTGTCGGGGCCATGATTCGAGAGGAACCCGTGAGGGTAAACCGCCGCGCCGGGCGGGCCACCCAAGACAAAGATCGGGTTACGGTGGCCCGCTCGCTCGGAGAAGAGAGGAGCATTGCCATCTATGAGGTCACGCGCCGCCTCTTCTGTCGCCACGGATCTGGCGGGGGATGACCATATCATAGCCCGAAGCAACAAAAAATAAAGGATGTCTGTGAAATATTTTAAAGAATTACAACTGCAGACTGCACAGATGGCGTAGTGGTTAAGATACCGACCTACCATGTCAATTCCGTGGGTTCGATTACCACGCAGGACAATACTTTGTGCGATCCACAAAGTGTTGTTCTGAGTCTGGGTGTAATTTGTCTGCGTTAATTGCATGTTTGTAAAGTCCCCCGCAATACAAGGATTATTTCCTTAGTGCAGGGAGGTGTCAAGAAAAAAAAAAAATAAAGAAAATTAACCCAATAACTGTCCAATATTTTTTTTAATTTAAGACACCAGCTCGCATTATGGAAGTAATCCTTGTATTGCGTGGGACTTTACAAACACACAATCAACCGACACAAATTACATCCAGACGCAGAACAACAATTTATGGATCGCATAAAGCATTGTCTCACATGGGTATCGAACTCACGGCACTGGCACTGCAGGCTGGTCCCTCAACCACTACGCCATCTGTGCAGTCAATTTATAACGTACAGTGCATCAATTAAGTAGGCACAATGGTAGACCGAGACCAAAATAATTACACAACAGCATGCAACATGTCGTGGTCGCCATATCCAGGCATACCAGATCCTGCACTTACTACACAGACACCCGTGAATGGGAAGTCCATAGATCAGAATTCTGGTACTATACTGGAATACATCAAAAAGATGGCGGTAAACATGGAGACTATTACCCTCTCGGTAATGAAGGAGCTTGGTCTATTATCCCAATAAACCGAAGTCAACACAAGCATGGAGTTAATCACCGCCAACCTAATAGACATTCAAATTAAACCCATCACAAAATATAACACCACAAACTCAGAGAAAGCAGGAGAAGACAACACAAGAAATAAATCACACCATTATCATCATAACTACATCACAGAGGACAACAACATCTACAAGTAGAAGAGTTTCACCAACAACAAGACCACCAGCGCCAAGAAGAAACCCCAAAAAGACATGTAGTCACTCAACATCTATGACACATGAATTGCGCTTTTAAGGCTTTAACCAACTGTAATAAAGTCACTTCAAGAAAATTAATTTTCAAAACAAACCACCATAACAATTAAATTAAATATAAAAAGAGCACGGACAAAAAGTCTGTGGCATAGCTTAATATATTAAAAAAAATGGTAGACCGAGTGGGATCAACCACGTAAATTTATTTTAAGTAAATGCATTTCATTTAATAGTAAGTAGATAGTAATTGTTGTTATTGTAACCATTGGCATTTCAACAATAACCATAGAATATATTTAGACGACCATTACATACCTTTTAATTTGTATGTAAGCTTGTGTATAAGCGATTTTAGTTGAAAGACACTGTTCACTGCCTACCCCGTCTCTATTGCACTACTGTGACGTATTAATTTCACAAATGACACTTATAAAAAATATTTTATATTTTATTAATAAAAATATTATTTTTATTGTCTATAATAATATTATAAAGCCGAACGAGTATGGTTGAACGGGTTAATCTCAAGAAGTACTGATTCAAATTGAAAATTCTTTTAGTTATGGATAGCCTATCTATCGAGGAAGGCTATATAGCATCACACTTTCACTTATAGGGGTGGCACTTTATTGGCAAATGTTTCAAAAAATAAGGCAAATTTATTTCTTTTGAGAGCTTCCATTTAAAGTGCTACAAGTTCTAATTGAATACAACTTACTTTATTTAATCCTTTCTACTTATCTTATGTTATGCTGTTGAAGATGTGAGGGTCTGCTAGAAATAGTAATAGTAAATAAAATAGTAATTAACGTATCTCTCCATTACAATCATCATCATGTTTTTATAGTTCTTAGTGGCAAACGATCATGCAGCATAGGTAATGCACCAATACCTATATACTAGATTAACTTTTTGATTAAGTACTAAATAGTCAATTACTATCAATTATTGTTTAACTTTAAAATAAGAAAATTTCGGTAAACATAGAATTGATCCTAAAACAGTGAACAGAATAATGAAACATCATCAGAAAAAATATTAAGGTTTATGAGATTTTAAATAAGTAGTCATACCAAATAAAAAGAAATACGATTGGGCTTTCTACTATACTCACAGATGTAAGTTTTGATAAGGATATAAATTTGCATGAAACATTTGATGTTGATGTGGTCTAGTGGCATAACATTGATAGATTTGACTTGTTTATTGACATCGGTTTCAACCTCACAGAAGTGATTTAACAGAAGCTAAATATCGCTTTTTGTGAGATTTGTTCTAAAACATTTATAAACATTTGAATTTCTTTGACAACATTACACATATACGTAACAGAAAATATTCAGAAATAAAAAGTGAAGAAGAATTTATTTATATATTCAATTCTATATATATATATATATATATATATATATATATATATATATATATATATATATATATATATACTAATATTTATATATATATATATATATATATATATACACCGTAGAATGTAATTGGCTGTTTTTTGTTTAAAAAATCATACTAATTTTGAAAAAGTTCGTAGTATAAAGAAATAAAATGGTAATAAATAAAAAAAATATTTATATATATATGATATATTTATATATATATATATATATATATATATATATATATATATATATACACCGTAGAATCTAATTGGCTGTTTAGTTATATATATATATAATATATAAATATTTTTTTTATTTATTACCATTTTATTTCTTTATACTACGAACTTTTTCAAAATTAGTATGACTTTTTACTCATAATGAATACAAAAACAACACATGAATTCATAAAAAAAACTACAAGAATAAAATTGTAACATAGATCTTGCAATTTTTCAACATTTCTGTCGTTTAAGCTGATATCAGACGGTTCATTTTTTGTTCATTTTTGTCTTTCATTTTGCATCTTTCACTCGAAGTGACGCATCTGAACACAAAATGAAACATTAGTGCCAAATGAATTCATTAGTGAAACGATCCAACAGTGTTGGATATTGGCATTCGGCATCTTTCACTCGCACTCCGAGTGAACAAGAAATGAACAGTCTGAACACTGAGAGAACTTTCATTCGGGTCCGGTCATTTTGTTTCAAGTTCTGTAGCCGAAGGACGTCCCGTGTTGATAATTTTCTGCGTGCTTTGCACTGGTCGCACGCGGCAAATGTGTGTGTATGTGTGTGTGTTGATCGATCGAGTGGATCGATCAAAATACATTACATTTTTTGGAGAACTTTAAAAAGATTATTACAATATGAATCAGGATCTTCAACTGCTAGTTCTCTCAACAATGTATTTGATGCTGCTAATATTTTTTCTTTCAATCCATGGTAGCACCCATCACCATCGACGTTTTCTTTACTTCTTTTTTGTCAACTCTTTGATTTTTTTTAGTGCTCTGGTGGCAAACGAGTAAGCAGCACACCTGTTGTTAAGTGTTACTGCCGTCCATGGATCTTTACCACACTATAGGTATAACTAGGCCGCTGCCTGCCAATAATCCCAAACCCACCCAGAAAGATGGGATTCCGGCTCTCTCGCTCACGGAACGAAGCACAGCAGCATATTACCACTGCTCAAGCGACGATTTTCTGCGAGAGTGTGGTAATACCCCGGATGAACCGGCCCACGGCTTTAGATATAAAACTGTCAACAGCGTGGTCCTACCACTAAAAAAAATATCAGTAAAAATTGATTAAATGATCATAAATTAAAGTAATTCCAAGACGCACGACTTCATTCGATGATATATTGAAAGAAATATATAGTGAATGTTCATTTTTAAATCATTCCCTCTTAGCCGTGTGAACATAAAATGAAAGAAAAATGAACCATCACTCGAGTGAACAATCACTCGAGTGAACCGTCTGATATCAGCTTTAGCAAAAAAATTAAAATGAAGATTATTCAATTTTTTGTAGTGAAATTCCAAAATTAGTAAAAATTTAATTTTTTTCATCGTAAACTTTGTTTACGCCAACTTTGTATAAGTAAAAATCATTCATTGAAAAATTTCTTAGTATAAAGAAATATAATGGTAATAAATGAATCTAAATGACATTATGAGTTAATATTTATCAATTTCTTAGATTTTCCGGTATAAAAATGGCTGTAAATTCATTAAATATTGGTTGGATAACTTTTATTTTATGAGTCAGTCCTTTTTTTCTTGCTAATTTTGGCGGTTTGCTCAAAAAATAAAAAAAATATATTTTTTATTAAAAACTGTACTTTGACGACTCCTACTGGTGAACCAGTGCGAGTTACACAAAAAAACTCTAAGGCTATTTTGAAGAGCGTGAAATTCCCCACAAGGTCCATCAAACCGATTTGCGATATTGTGAAAGCCGGGTAAGCATTAAAAATTTGAAAAAAAAATTTTTTTTACATGCATTTTAAATAGTAAAACTTTAAATTTAAATTGCAAGTACTTAAACTTAATATTAAGATCTCAAATTTGGTGAAAATGTTTTTTTCTATGTGTAGATTAATATTTTGCATGAGAAACGAAAAAAAAAAAAATTTTCGGAAATGAATCACCCTAATTATATATATATATATATATATATATATATATATATATATATATATATATATATATATATATATATATATATATATATATATATATATATATATATATATATATATATATATATATATATATATACAAGGTGGAGACGACCATACGACAATAATTTTAATCTAGTGTATCTGATGACTTGCCCAGCCTGTATACAAACTTTGAATACAATATGTCGTGTAGTTTAGCCGCAGCACATTACTTTGTATTATTAACAATTTCCACACTCTGTATAAAAATTAAAATTATTCGCCTATCAATGAGCTCCCGCGCCGCATCGGTATAAACCAATATGAAACTAGTACCTACATATCGCCATGTTTACCAGTTCAAGTCTTCCCCAAACGTAATACAAATCAATGCATATTATACCTTATTCCTAAATCTTAAGATCCATACATATAAACCGTGTCATCAGACTTAGATGAGAAATTTAAAACTACCTAATGCGGCTTAATGAAAGAAGACCTCGGTCTCATGTTCAAAACTATTATAATAGGTCTGTAGGTCAGTGTGCCATCGTGATCCTGTGACGTGAATGTGCGTAATTAGACGCTTACTTTGTGTTAGAATAGTATTTCTTTCTCATTTACAATGCCTCGTTATAATTACACAGCTTCGGGTATACAGATATGATTTTAATTTATGGAGAATATCACGGAAATGCAGCTTTAACCATACGTAAGTACCGAAAGAGATATGGAAACACACGTGTTTGTACTACCAATGGCCGGACTATTGTGCAAGCTGTCCAGAGGTTACGGGATAATCAATCCTTACTGCCTCATATGGATAGTGCTCCTTCGCGTGTAAGAGTCACCCTAGATGAACAAATTTTAAATTATTTTTCTCGCAAATTTGACACAGGTTGATAATGTAGAGAACTTAAAAAAAGGAATTGTACGATCTTTCGACAAGTTAAAATACATCGCCGTCAATGGCGACCTGTTAACAAGAGTTCGAAATAATATTTTAGGACGATATAATTTGTGCGTTTGGGTCCATGGCGCACATATCGAAAATTTAAGTTTAACGACCAAGTGAATTATTAAAGTTATCGTGATTATTTTAATAAAATAATCAAGTGAGAATGAATAGTATAGCGCCCAATGTATTTACCTACGTTTCGAAGTTGTAACATATGATACCACAAGGTCACTCGCCGCTTGCCGACCACAGGTTAGTGAACTAATATTTACAAACGGTGTTCTATTTTGTTTCAATATTTATGATAAAAAGTTTGTTTGAAAAAATTGTTTTTTAAATATGCATGCGAGGACTTTTTTAATAGTTTCAAAATACTCCTATACACTAGTATTGACGGTGTTTTCATTTATTGTCGTATTGACGTCTCCACTCTGTATATATATATATATATATATATATTATAGATAAAAAAATATTATTAATTTAACACAAGTAACCCGACTAGAAAAAAAGTATGGTTCAACGAGATCATGTATCTGGACCCGATCAGGATAGAATGAGGCATGCCGGATCCGGCAAACCCGATCAAGACCAGGTCTGATCAGGATAGCCTGATGTGAAATAACATCAAGTATGGTAAGGCATACCGGATCAGGACCAGATCAGGACCAAATAAGAATAGCCTGATGTGAAATATCATCAAGTAGGCTATCAGGTAGGCATCAGGTAGGTAAGGCTTGTAGTATATCAGAACCAGAAACAGTTTTCGTAACACGAAAAAATATCAATCAAAATTCAAAAAAGTGACATGATTGTTATATTTATGCCACGGCGAAATTGTATTTGCATCAGAGGAGATTAATCTGAAATTTTTAATTAATCATATGTATTTATTAATAATGTTTAATTAATAATGTTTAATTAATAATATAAAAATAATTTATATTTAAAGTAAAAAACAAAAATAAATAATATATATTATATATATATATATTAGGGTGTGCCAAAAAAATGGATATATTTTTTTTTTCACTCTCCGCTCAAAATATCGTAGAAGATGTCGAAAACTACTAGACCTTATATAAATGTCCTAATATATATATATATATATATATATATATATATATATATATATATATATATATATATATATATATATATATATGTATATATATATATATATATATAAATGTACCTAACATTTGAAAACATAGATAGATAGAAATATTATATTGTAACAACCATTCTAACATTTAATGTTTTGGGTCATAATAAATAGATGGCATGTATAATAAATAATAAATGTGATGTACTGGAGCAAGTGGATGAATTTGTATATCTTGGATGTGGATTTAGTCGAGATGGACGGTACACCACTGATATAGAGCGAAGAGTGAATGCGGGAAATAGAGTGAACGGAGCTTTGGGGCAACTTCTCGGCAGCCACCACCTCAGCCAGAAGGCACGTGTAGCAATACATAACGCAGTGCTTGTCCCAACATTACTGTATGGAAGCGAGAGTTGGGTATGCAGAAAAGAGTATGAAAGTAAAATTAATGCGGTCGAAATGCGATCTCTTCGAAAAATCTGTGGAGTTAGGCTGACCGACCGCATTCGTAACGACGACGTAAGAGAGCGAGTAGGTATGAAAGAGAGTATTGGTGTAAAGATGCGAAAGGGAATGCTCCGATGGTTCGGACATGTGGAAAGAATGCCGAACGAACGTCTGGTTAAGAAGATATACAATGCGAAAGTGGAAGGATGTAGGTACTGAGGGAGACCGAGACTAACCTACCTAGACCAGATCGGTCAGGTACTGAAGGAAGGTGGAGTCAAGAGTCTCCGAAACCGGCGAGCGTGTATGAAGAGAATTATGAATGTTGAGGAAGCGAGTGAAGTATGCAGAGATAGAGTTCTCTGGCACTCTGTTCTCTCTGCCTACCCTGCAAGGGATATGGCGTGATGATATGTATGTATGTATAAATAGATGACGTTAGTAAAATGACGTCATTATTTGAATCGCGGTGTTAAGATTCTCCGAAGCGTAATGACATGGCCTAATATTAAATTAGTTGTTATCGAATCAGATTAAAACAGATCGATCAGGTCATGAATGAGAAATTCAGGCGACAGTTGCAGTCGTTAGCATCTGGTGGTTGCGCCATAATCGGAACGGCTCACTGGGACTCTCTATGATAAGAATATAGCACTGCATTCGGTGTCTACGTCATATATAAATTTATATTTTTACCTATTAAACATGTTCTTTAAGATATTCATGTTTTTTTAAAAGGACCGGACTGCGCATACTCGTTTTGGATCAGGCAAGATATATAACGCAGATGATTGATTTGGTGCCGATCAGTAAAATTTCATCCGGACCCGATCGGGAACGCCTGATCTGGACCCGATCAGGAATCCCCGATCTGGACCCGATAAGGTTTTCCTGATCGGGTCCAGATATATCTTCTGCGTTACATACCTTATCTGGTCCAGATCGGGCATGTCCGGTCCGATCCTGCTAAGACGAAAAAATTTCTAGTCGGGAATAACCTACCTAATATATCGGACGATGAATACAGCTTAAAAGAAATTTATTATATACTCGTATTACTTAAAGAACAAGATTGAATTAATAACAACAATTAAAGTTGACACATATTGAAATCGATTGAACGGAAACATAAGTCTTAAAAAAACCATTGATGAATTGAAAACATTAAAAATATTTTGAAAAAGTAACTACTGATATTATGTTATTATGTAAGTGACACTTACTTAACACCAAGGAAGCAGTCATATAGAGTTAATCTTGTCATTAATTTTAGCACAAATATGTCTAAAACTATTGCTAAGGAAATACAAATAGAAAACAAATTAATACAACAATTAGATTTCAAATTACGTCTGAATGCAGCTAATCTTGTCATTCATTCTAGCACAACTATGACTAAAACTATTGCTAGGGAAGTAAAAATAGAAAACAAATTAATACAACAATTAGATTTCAAAGTATGTCTGAATGCAGCTAATTTAGTCATTCATTCTAGCACAACTATGACTAAAACTATTGCTAAGGAACTACAAATAGAAGACAAATTAATACAACAATTACATTTCGAAGTATGTCCGAATAGAAATAAAGTTAATGACGATTTTTTTAAATGACGAAAAGCTATAGGGTGTATAATAAATTACAACAACATAAGCATGATAAATAAAAACGCAATAAGTAAAAAAACCCACATACTTTAAGAAAATTAAATATTTATACTTGGGACTAGGGAAGAAGTGAGAGCTATTGGCAACATACTAAGAAAATGCTTGGGAGCTAATTATACCATATTGTTTATAATTAAACCGCAAACCCCTACAAAGTATTGTGAATTATTATGTACAAATTTTAATTAATTTTACTTTGTTATTATCGTGACCGGTTCATTAGATTAAATACCACTCATAATGCAATCTTTATTATATAGCAATACGTACAAAATTCCTCTACTAAGAAATATAAAAATCAGTAGGTATTTAAATGTAAGTAGGATTGACAGGATGCTCAGACTAATTTCCAATAACTTGAAACACGTCGAATTTATTGTCAGTGGCTATAATTGTAGTAATTTTATAAAATCTAGACTATTTGATAAAGAAATCTTAAGAATTGAATATAGAGTTAATCACATGTATTGCAAGAGTAAATTGTCTTAGACGAATACATAGTTCGTTAAAATTAAATTACATCTACTAAAACCTAATTTAGTTCACAGAGCGCCAAAAAATGTGCTATTCCATTTTACTTGCCTTTATTAAATACTAATGAAAAGGAAAATTTATTAAATAAAAAGGACACACCATCAACGTATGACAAGAACACTAAAATTTATTAAATAAAAAGGACACACCATCAACGTATGACAAGAACACTAAAATTTATTAAATAAAAAGGACACACCATCAACGTATGACAAGAACACTAAAATTTATTAAATAAAAAGGACACACCATCAACGTATGACAAGAACACTAAAATTTATTAAATAAAAAGGACACACCATCAACGTATGACAAGAACACTAAAATTTATTAAATAAAAAGGACACACCATCAACGTATGACAAGAACACTAAAATTTATTAAATAAAAAGGACACACCATCAACGTATGACAAGAACACTAAAATTTATTAAATAAAAAGGACACACCATCAACGTATGACAAGAACACTAAAATTTATTAAATAAAAAGGACACACCATCAACGTATGACAAGAACACTAAAATTTATTAAATAAAAAGGACACACCATCAACGTATGACAAGAACACTAAAATTTATTAAATAAAAAGGACACACCATCAACGTATGACAAGAACACTAAAATTTATTAAATAAAAAGGACACACCATCAACGTATGACAAGAACACTAAAAGCTTTTAAAAGTAGATGGATTAATTCCAGAATGAACATGGTAAATATAATCTATATCAAGCAACAGTAAAAATTTTACATTATTTCATCAAAACATTGTAGGAATACTTAATAAATTTGATATATTTGATTTAACGATTACAGATCTCACAAATCAGATTGGGAGTATAGATTTTGTTTGCCTTTTTATTTTATTTTTTTTTTCTTTTTGTGGGGTGGGCTACGGTCGTCGCGCTCCTCGCACCACTCTGTCCAGAGCGACAGAGGGGCGTAAGCACGCTCACCCATAACCCACCCGTGAACCTCGCCTTCGTCGTTGGACCGGCCACCGGAGCAGCGTGAACTTGTTGTCAGTGGCCGGCCCGATGGAATACCCCCCGAGGGGTAGATTTTGTTTGCCTTAGTGAAATGTTTAAAAAATCAGGACATGTAACTAATTTAGTATTGACAAACTAAAAATAGAATTGCGTCATTTTATTTTAGTAAATTACAAAAAAAAAAATAGGAGGATAACGTGTATTATATTAAAAAAAAATAAGTTTAAACCATTAAAACTAGCTAATATGGCTATCACAAGAAGTTTCAAATGTTGTGATATTGAAATTGTGGAATGTGGAAAATGAATCATCATCATCATCATCTCAGCTCATACATATCCCACTGTTGGACTCGAGCCTCCTCCATAATGGGAGGGTAATTGACCTAATATACCACTCTGTCATTTTCCTTCTCTCGCATATATATTATATGCGTTTTATATCCCTTAGTCGTCTCGTACGATCACCCATGGGTAAGATAGGGTGAATTGTATTTTTACTCCGTCACCACACGGAAAGGAAAATTAATTTTAATATGTTAGATCTTTTTTTTTTTTTTTTTTTTTTTTTGTTCACGCTGTGGAAATGCATTTGCGCACTAGCCCTCGCCGGTGACAGACGAGGGGGTGTGTGGGACTCGCCGGTCAGCTGGTTCGACCGAAATACCCACTAAAACCACAGCGGTCCCTTCCGCGCTTTTACGGGATGCCGGAGAGATCGTCTATTGACATTCTATCCCCGACACCCCAACGCTAGGCCATCTGGCCACGTCCAGTCGACAGTCAAGGCGGCGGGAGGAGATGCGCGTAACGGCGCCTCCGCCTTCCTGGCCGCCGCCTACGGAGTGAGTCTGCAGAAGCAAATGCCTCACGTATCCGCTCCGCGGCCTCCTTCGAAGAGATGACCTCCTCACAGAAGGAGGCCATCGACGACCAGCACCTGTCGCTGTCAAGCATCTTAGATATGATGGTCAACAACGACAGGTCTATTCCTATCACCGCCGACAGGTCGTGGCGCTGAGGCCCCCAGGCGGGACATACCTCTAAGGTGTGACGCGCATCATCAGTTAGCGCGCCACACTCATGGCATCCAGGGGCCTCTTCCCGTCCGATTCTGTGCAGGTACTTACCGAAGACCCCGTGTCCGGTAAGTACCTGCGTCATCCTGAAGGACAAGTTGCCGTGCCTTCTCTTCATCCAGCGGTAATATGTTAGATCTGACCTGACTCGATATTAATATATTTTTCAATAAACTTTAAGAACACTACTTAGAGGGAACCGCAAAAGTAGACCAAAATGAGTATCATAATTTGCCGAGCCTGGAATATTGATATATTAAAGCTGAATACATAAACACAATATTATAATGCACTTTTAGTCCATTTTAATACAAATATTGATATTAAGTTTCCAACAAGAATAAATGCGAGTGTGGACCATATAGCTAAAATATATCCCTAACCGATGTTACATCTAGGACACATAATTTAGTCCTATCAGATCATAATACAGGTAAATCTCTTACTTTTCTTAATCCTATGAGTACTAAACCAAAAGCTGCTACAAATTGGTATCAAGTTAAACGAGATTGCAATAGAGAAAATATAAATTAAAAAAAAATCTATGTCGTCACTTTCATATGCTGAAATATACGAATAAACAGATTGTAATAAGGCTTTTGATGAAACATTCACGACGTTTTTATTAAATTTTTTAAACTATGTTTCCCGCTGGTTGGTATTAAAAAAGGTTGTAAAAAGATTAAAAATAATTAGATTAGTAAAGGTCACAAAATATCTTGTAAAAAATTAACCTATACTGGAAATATCAAAATAAAACATTTAATAAAAATTATCATAAAAAGTTATATTCATTTCATCTCAGAATAATAGTAATAATAGTTATATTTTAAATGTGAAAATGGCACACGTCTGCTTTAAAAAGACGAAAATATAATACGAGCCGAAAATTGAATGTCATAAGACAGCTCACGCTGGTGTAAGTGGTAGCACGGTTGGAACAGATTTCCAATAGGTGTGGGTTCGAATCCCATGTGTGACAATAATTTTTCCTTCGTTATTAAGTTTTTATAAATAATTAAGTATGTTACATTGCTAAATTTCAGTAATTTGTATGTTTTAAAGGCTAAAAATAGACTAAGAACTGTCAACAGTACACACAGGACCACACGTCCTGCCACAATTAAATAATGCTTTTATTCCTTGGGGACGACGCAATATATGCTCCTCTTCAACCGTTCATATTGCAAAAGTTATTGGCAATAGTTTTATGATTGGCCGTCTACGTAAAACGTTAGAAATTGAATTGTTGATGTGACGTGATCAGATGTATTTGACCCAAATCGATATCAATCTTTTATTCATCTTTTACAGAATCTACGAGCGAAGTAATTTTTAGTAGTTTTCGTCGCCGCTACCACACAGCAATTTTCTTCTCTTCATAACAGACATTAAAGAAAAACTAATATGCGGTGATACCATGACCAAAGGTGAACCGTTTTATAGACTAATGGTAAGTAGGTACGATATTATATTTAATTTATTAGCGATGTCTTATGAAGGCGACAGATGGCCTTTTTTGTAATGTAATGGTAAGAAATTCTATGTATGGTATATTAATTTACATCATAACCTTAGTCTTTAGTCGAGTCTTTATATCTGGCCTTGCCATTTAAATATATAGACGGTTTATGTTGGCCGTATAATAGATTTTATTAATCGTTTATTAAAAGCATATAACGGTTTCAATTAAATTGCAAAAGCATAAATGATTAGATTTAATTTTTTTTTATTGCTAATTGGTGGCAAACGAGCAAACAGCACACCTGATGGTAAGTGCAACTGCCGCTCATGGACCTTTGCTATAACCAATGCTATATCTAGGCCGCTGCCTACTATTACAATCCTCAAACCTACCAAGTTGGTCTTCCGGCTCTCTCGCTCACCAAACGAAGTGTAATAGCACATTGCCATTCCTCAGACGTCGATCTTCTGTGAGAGTGTTGTACTACCCCGGACGGACCGGCCCGCGGCTGTAGACATAGAACTGTCAACAGCGTGGTCCTACCACTTAAAAATGGGCTGTCACATACGCGGCATTATTTGTATTATCCCTGACTATATAGGTATTAAAATATTTCAAAAAAGAAATATCCTGCATGAGGAATAAATACAAGCATACAATTCATCATCATCATCTCAGCCAATATATGTCCTACTTCTGGACTCGAGCGTCTTCCATACTAGGAAGGAAATTGATCTACTATACCACGCTGGTCAGGCGTGTTGGTATAGCGTTTTATTTCGAGTATTCCTGGTTTTGCATAGATTTCAATATTTCATATGCATATTGTATCCATTAACCGTCTTTTACGATCACCTACGGGTAAGATAGGGCGTTTAGGTATATCTGTCAAAACTGTCATTATATAGGCTGAAAAAAGCTGGCCCGCTCATTGAGCCAGTAAGCTAATTGTTAAATAAAACAAATTAATGATATTCTACAATTCTCATAAAAAATATTCTATATGGATATCGAGTCCACGATTTACTATTACGTAGTCCACCAGCCGTCATTATTATTTTTTATCCTTCCACTAATAGTATACTAGCACTATTTCGCCTTATTTGAGTAATAAAATCGTTTGACTGTTATTACAATACCTTCACCATTCGCGAAGCATCGATTTGTAATGATAAATAGGTTAGTTCATGTCTATTAACATATAGGTACAAGTCCGATGAAACGCCTCAATGCCCCCTCTGTTAAATAGACATAGGGCAGGGCCCTCCTTAGGCGGCCGGTCAAAACAGGATGCAGTAAACGAAGCGTGAACGTTCTCCACTAAAATTTTATATCTTACGCAGTAATATTGCTACGTTTATATCCTTTATCCATGTGGTGACCCATTAAAAATATAATTCGCCACCACTTTTCTCGCCAGTGGTTATTATAAAAGATAACTAAGGGATATCAGATATATATTGAAACGTCTGAATAAGCTAAAACAGAAACTGATAGGCAAAGCCTGTTATAGTGCAACAGAATATATTAGAAATTAGATTGCCCAATGATTATGAGCGAAAAATTATTGTCACACATGGGACATGTAAACATTGTCAGGTAGATGGCACACGTTTCCTTTCCTTCAAAGACGAAAATATAATACAAGCCGAAAATTTAATGATAAACGACAGCTCACGCTGGTGTAAGTGGTAGCACGATTGGAACGAATTTCCAATAGCTGTGGGTTCGTATCCCATGTGTGATAATCATTTTTCGTAATCATTTTTTTATAAATAATTGAGCATTTTAAATGCTAAATTTCAGTAATTCGTAAAAATTGTTTCAGGGAAGGCGATTATACAGCAGGATTTAGCCGATAGACTCGTGATCGCTGCTTATGATATTAACTTCCCTTCGTATGGGTCTATGTACAATACCGATAGTGAACGAATGGATAAAAATCTTTGTTAATAAGTTTTTATTCTGTATTAATATTTATTGCTGTAGCAAATGAATCGTTATTTTTATTGTATTCCATTTAGTTTTTATAACGTTGACCGTATGCTCTTTAATATCAATAAAAAAAAATATTTTCAAAATAACTGTAAATGTTATTCAAATATTTCATTTTATTGCAATTAATTGTATCCTTTTGAATATTGATCCATAATAATGTCATCACCCCGATCTTTCTGGCGAGTAGTGTTACTCAAATGCAAGACCCTTGCGAATCTCACAAGTCTTGCAACTGTCGCTGTTAGAATAACACAGAGTCACTTGTTTTGATAAAAATGAAAAATTCACATTGAAATGAAAAATCCAACTAAATTAATGAAATCACATTCATCAAGTGACACTAACTGTACAACTATTTATACTTAGATATATACCACTTAACGGGCTAGGCTAATTACACAACGCTTGGACAAATAGGAGCGGGGCAATCTCTTTAAATACTGATAGCGTAATGGTTAAGATACCGACCTAGCGTGGTATAGTAAGTCAATTTTCATCCTGTTGTTGAGGTTCGAGCCGAACTGTAGGGTATATGAGCTGAAATGATGATAAAACCACCACCGGATCGAAATGCGACCGCCATTGAAGATATTGCGCAAGAAACTCAGCGTCTATGTTTACTTTTTTTTTTATTCAATTTTTTTTATATAAAACTCGCTGACCCGGTGAACTTCGTTCTGCATCACAGTCAATGAATGAGCATAGGATTTTAAAATTATTCAAAATTATTAAACTCAATTTATAATATGAGATGAAGCCAGAACAGATGTAAGAGTAACAATAGGTAATGATCTACTAGAGCAAGTGGATGAATTTGTATATCTTGGATGTGGATTTAGCCGAGATGGAAGGTACACCACTGATATAGAGCGAAGAGTGAATGCGGAAAATAGAGTGAACGGAGCGTTGGGGCAACTTCTCGGCAGCCACCACCTCAGCCAGAAGGCACGTGTAGCAATACATAACGCAGTGCTTGTCCCAACATTACTGTATGGAAGCGAGAGTTGGGTATGCCGAAAAGAGTATGAAAGTAAAATTAATGCGGTCGAAATGCGATCTCTGCGGAAAATCTGTGGAGTTAGGCTGACCGACCGCATTCGTAACGACGACGTAAGAGAGCGAGTAGGTATGAAAGAGAGTATTGGTGTAAAGATGCGAAAGGGAATGCTCCGATGGTTCGGACATGTGGAAAGAATGCCGAACGAACGTCCGGTTAAGAAGATATACAATGCGAAAGTGGAAGGATGTAGGTACCGAGAGAGACCGAGACTAACCTACCTAGACCAGATCGGTCATGTGCTGAAGGAAGGTGAAGTCAAGAGTCTCCGAAAGCGGCGAGCGTGTATGAAGAGAATTATGAATGTTGAGGAAGCGAGTGAAGTATGCAGAGATAGAGTTCTCTGGCACTCTGTTCTCTCTGCCTACCCTGCAATGGATATGGCGTGATGATATGTATGTATGTATGGTTTAATATGAGAATAAATATAAATTAAAAAATCAAGTTTTTAATGACGTGTCAGCAAAACATTTGCTTTATTACCACGCATTTTGGTGCATGACTCTTTAATGAAACACCTAGCGATATACGACATATTTCGTTTTGTTATTAGGTGTAAGAACATAGTTTTTAGAAGGATTTCGCATAGCAATCCGTTTCACGGCCGGCCTCACTCTATTCTTTTTATAGAGAAGCACGAAGTCGGGCCATACTAACGCGGCTCTCTTCAGATGCAATATCTTGTTTTTTTTTTCAGTGGTTTCATTCGCGATGATTCGTATCCTAATTGCATTACGGCTTTATCGGTAAAAAATTTGAAATTCTTGGTCGCAAGATTATTAATAATATTAGCATAATAAGGTTTATTATAATAAGACTCGTAGAATCTCGTAACACTCGCACAAAACAAACACATCTACTAATATCTAATTTAATTTCAACGTTTCGCGGTATTTTCATTGCCAACTATAGACAACATTAGGTTATAAAACTGTTAATTGCATTTTATTATACCATGAACAAATGCACAGTTAAACTTATGTTTTGACTGATGTTTTTAATGATATTTTTTTTGATGATGAATATAATATGTTAATACAAAAATTGGCCAAGTGCGAGTTGCACTCGCGCACGGAGGGTTCCGTAAAACTAAAAAAAATATGTGATGTAACTAAAAATTTAAGGTTTTCGGAATTTTTCATTTATATATGCTATAAATCGTTGCTTCATGCGAAATTTCAAGATTCTAGGTCGACTGAAAGTACCCTTTAGGTTTTGATTCCCTTGTGAGTAGTTGCGTGTTTGAAAATAGGCGCCTTAAATTGCTGTTTCTTTTGATTGTGTTGACATAGAAGTTTGATTTTGTTACAACTTAAAGGTCTTATACATAGATCTGAGTATTTGATATGAATTTCAATTTAATACCTCTACGCGTTCATGAGGAAAGGGGTAGTAAGTTTAGTTGTTATTTTATAAAATTATTAAAAATATTTTTATTATATGATGTATTAAATTTCAAGATTGTAGGTTTTGATTCCCTTGCGAGTGTCGAAAATTTGCGGAGATTTGCGGCATAAACGCCTGTATCTTTTGATTGCGTTGGCTTAGAAGTTTAGTTTTTTCACAGCTTTAAGGGCAGTAGACTTGAGTATTTGATATAAATTTCAGCTTGATACCTCCACGCGTTCCCGAGAAAAAGGGTCTTGACAGACAGAAAGACGGACGGACGGACAACAAAGTGATCTTATAAGGATTCCATTTTTTCCTTTTAAGGTACGGAACCCTAAAAACAGCAAATTCGTGAAAATTGGTCCCATCGTTCCTGAGTTTTAAATGGTGTAAGTAAAACGAGTTTGTTTTATATTATAGATTGAGAATACATGTTTGGTTAATATTTATGTGGCAACGGCTACGAATACTACCATGTCTTAATTTGTTCGTGAATGTCATAAAAGACGACGAAGAGCTTTATATCGACCTGGGCCATCTCCATTTGATGACGTTTAGTCAATAATTACATTCCCAACGAGGGTAAATATTAAGTAGGCGGACGGTCATAAAAATGATTGCCAATATTTTTTTGCAATATATACAATGGAGGAGGAATACATATTGCGTCGACCACAAGTAATTGAGATAAGAACGGGATGATGAAAGATGTAAGTATTAACTCGTTTGATGTGCCTTCGAGACTAAATGTAATGTAATTCTCAAATACACCTAATGCAAATGATCATGGCTGGACCAGATCCCACAACTAGAGCAGCCATCACTCCCCTCACCCACCGTCGAGGGAAGGGAGGGAGAATTATTCTGTTTTTCACCAACTACTTCTACCAACCACTTCTAAATGGGCATTTATTTTTGTTTATTGCTTATGGTGGCAAACAATAAAGCAGTACATCTGATGGTAAGTGTTACTGCCGCCCATAAACCTTAACTATACCAGGGGTAGAGCTTGGCCGTTGCCTACCAGTTAAAAACCCTAAACCCACCCAAAAAGTTGGGCTTCCAGCTGTTTCGCTCACCGCACAAATAGCAATTAATTTGCGTACTTATTATTAATAACATCTTACATTTATTTGTAGTATATATTTATTATACATACATACATACATATCATTACGCCATATCCCTTGCAGGGTAGGCAGAGAGAACAGAGTGCCAGAGAACTCTATCTCTGCATACTTCACTCGCTTCCTCAACATTCATAATTCTCTTCATACACGCTCGCCGGTTTCGGAGACTCTTGACTCCACCTTCCTTCAGTACCTGACCGATCTGGTCTAGGTAGGTTAGTCTCGGTCTCCCTCGGTACCTACATCCTTCCACTTTCGCATTGTATATCTTCTTAACCAGACGTTCGTTCGGCATTCTTTCCACATGTCCGAACCATCGGAGCATTCCCTTTCGCATCTTTACACCAATACTCTCTTTCATACCTACTCGCTCTCTTACGTCGTCGTTACGAATGCGGTCGGTCAGCCTAACTCCACAAATTTTTCGAAGAGATCGCATTTCGACCGCATTAATTTTACTTTCATACTCTTTTCTGCATACCCAACCCTCGCTTCCATACAGTAATGTTGGGACAAGCACTGCGTTATGTATTGCTACACGTGCCTTCTGGCTGAGGTGGTGGCTGCCGAGAAGTTGCCCCAACGCTCCGTTCACTCTATTTCCCGCATTCACTCTTCGCTCTATATCAGTGGTGTACCGTCCATCTCGGCTAAATCCACATCCAAGATATACAAATTCATCCACTTGCTCTAGCACATCATTACCTATTGTTACTCTTACATCTGTTCTGGTTTTATCTCTTTCAAAGACCATTATTTTGGTTTTGCTCACATTCACGCGTAGACCCCTTTTCTTACAATCTTCTGTCATTGTGTCGACTAGGGTTTGCAGGTCAGTCGCTGACTGTGCCAGCAGGACTGCATCATCTGCATAAAGCAGAGCAGTGACCACTGCGTCGCCCATCTGGACTCCCACATTCATATCGTTCAACCTTTGGAGACATTTATCCAGATATATGATAAACAGCCTGGCTGACAGAACGCACCCCTGCTTAACGCCGATATTGACGTCAAACCAAGGCGACATTCCATCATCCAGCCGCACACAGGCTCTACAGCCCATGTAACTGGACTGCACAGCCTGTAGCAGTTTACCGCTAATACCATACTCCGGTAAAATGTCCCAAAGTTCCTTTCGTACAACCGTGTCAAATGCTCTCTCCAGATCCACAAAACTGCAGAAAACCCTCTGACCTAGAGCCAGATGCTTCCCCACAATGTTGCGCAGAGAGAACACTTGATCCACGCATCCCCTGCCACTCCTGAAACCTCCTTGTGTCTCACACAGTAAACCATCGGACACCATCCTCATTCTCCTTTCAATCATTTTTCCATACACTATTGCTGCCAAACTGGTCAAGCTTATGGCTCTGTAATTTGCGCAGTCATAACGTGAACCCTTGTTTTTAAACAAAGGCACGATGACTGCGCTATTCCAGTCCCTGGGAACCATTCCCGAGCTCCAACATAAATTGAGGAGCAACAGGAACGCCTCCCAGACACAAGAGCCACCAAGCTTGATCATCTCGGCAGACACCATATCAATGCCCGCTGCCTTACCATTTTTCAAACTTCTTATCGCCCATTCAACTTCATCCATACTGATGCCATCGGAGGACGCCGTTGTCGAATGTTGATCTACTAAACCACATCCAACACCGGCGCCAACCGTAGCATCCGCATACATATCGCCAAAATATTCACTCCATCGGCTTAACACGTCTTGTGTTTGTGTAAGAATGTCTCCACCTTTAGACCTTATTTTATTCATTCTGAAGGCTGACCAACCACCCCGAGACTTCTTCACCTCCCTCCAAAAGAGTTTGGTGTTACCCTTGAAGTTTTTAGTCAGCCTATCTTCTGCACTCATACTTGCTCTATCACGTTTCTATTTCACTAAGGCCTTGGTGTCATTCTTACATTGCCGATATATTTCTTTCTTCTGTTCAGTCATACTGTCATTCAGATTCAAAGAAGAGACATAGTCCAGCCACGCTTTCTTCTTTTGCTCTACGGAAGCTGCCACTTCCGCATCCCACCATGCATCACCATTTGTTTTTCTATGCTTCTTTGAACTTCCACATACTTCTTTCGCTGTATCTACCATACTCTCTTTCAATACTCTCCAGCATTCTTCAATGTCCGATTGCGGCTGGCTTGCCATCGTCAGCCGTTCTCGGACACCCTCTGCATACTTTTCTCTTACACACTCTTCTTGCAACCTTTCAACCTTTATTCTTTCAAGCCCTCCGAAGTGGACACGCTCTCGCCAGTGCCTCCACTTTCTGAACAGACCACTAAATCTCGCAATAACGAGATAGTGGTCTGTGTCGACTGTGGGGCCCCTGTAGGCTCTTGCGTCCAATATTTTGCTTCGGAGGCGACTGTCTACCAAAATTAAATCTATTATGCTTTTCTGTTCATTCCTTCTCCATGTATACATATGGATGTCCTTATGTTGGAAAAATATGTTTGACACAATAAGGTTTCTCTCCATGCATACATCCGCTATGAGCCTACCTGCGTCGTTCACTCTCTTATCACCAAATGGACCAAGTACGTCCTCATAGTCGGGACGCTTGGTCCCCACCCATCCGTTCAAATCTCCGCATACAATCACGCGTTCACTGGTTTCTGCCATATCCAGAACTTCCCTAACATTGTCCCAAAACTTCTCTAGGTCTGATGCCACCGAGGATCCTACGGGAGCATATGCTACAACCATGAATACCTTGGTGACACCTAGTTTTATACGGACCCAGAGAAGTCTGGGATCATACATTCCGTAATCTTTCACACCTGAGGCCAAGCGAGAGGACAACAGCACTCCTACCCCCATGCTGGCTCGATCGCTCTGTGGTACACCAGACCACAGAGCCATCCCGCCACCAGGAAGATCGCAGGCGTCGCTGCCCCTTCGCTTGGTCTCTGTTACACAGAGCACGTCTAGCTGTTTGTCCGCCATGACAGATATCAGCTCGTGCAACTTACCTTCCACACAACCTCTTACATTCCACGTGCCCACCCGGCACTCCGTTCTCCTCGACTCGCCTAACTGGGCAAGGCGTGATGGGTGGCGGCCCCCATCGCCGCAACTGCCGATGTTCGTACCGACGGGGGCGGGTCGGTACGCGTCGCCTCCGGGGGACGCCCTAACCCGCATTGCGGTGCGGTATTATATTTTTTTATGTTAATTAATCTATATCTATGTGTACATAGTATAAATTAAACTCACCATTGTCTGTACTATTAGATGTTTTAAAGTACGCAACAGATTTTAGTACAATTTTCGTCAATAGACAAACAGATTCAAGAGGAAGATTTTTTGCATAATGCATCTTAGTAGAGATAAGTTGAGAATTTAAAAGATTTGTAATTTGATGTCGTAAAAAATGTATTTTTATGCGGTTACATTGCAAACGCTGAGTAAACCTTACGAGATATATCAAAATAATAAACTACGAAATTGTATTATCTTGAAAAGATCTACAAAAAAGTTGGCAATGATATACACATATCTCATACTACATTGTTATAGGCTTAATACTTCAAAATTTTCAGTTAGAATTGTATTAAACGATGACACAACCTTGTTATTTAAATTACTGAAATTTAGCATTTAATATGCTTAATTATTTATAAAACCCGATTACGAAGCGAAAAATGATGTCACAAGCGGGATTCGAACCCGCGCCTATTGGGATTCCGGCCCAATCGTGCTGCCACTACACAACCGTGATTTATTGTAGGACATGCAAATTTCGCCTTTACAATGTGTAAATGTGTGTAAAGTGTTTAAGCCTATAATAATGTGTAAACATTGTCGGGTAGATAGCATACCGTCACCTTAAGACGTAAACATGATACGAAGCGAAATTTGCATGTCCTACAATAAGTCACGGTGGTGTAGTGGCAGCACGATTGGGCCAGAATCCCAATAGGCGCGGGTTCGAATCCCGCTTGTGACATCATTTTTCGCTTCGTAATCGGGTTTTATAAATAGATTTTTTTTGTGTCTGTCTTTTAGCAGTTAGCCGCAGATGGCTGTCCTGATAGCTTAACCCGGACTATGGGTGAGCGCTGAGGGCTCTCCACCCGGTAAAAATTTTAACCGACAACGCCCGAGGGCCCTCCTGTGGGGAACGGACATCGCCTCGGAGCGTCGCTGATAGCAAAGTGGGCGTGCCCACGTTTGAGTTATTGACTATTACGCGTCGCGTCTTACGTCCCCGGCAGCGGGGGCGGAAGCGCGGATATTTATGTGTTATGGCCACGCGGGCCGTGTATGCTCTTTCTTGAGCGATCGTTATCGAATCGTCAGAGTCGGTCAGTGAACCAAATTGAACAAATGGTTGTTATTTATACCTACTATCAATAAGTGCCACAAGTTGTGCTATCAGTAACGAGATGATACCTTTTCGTTAAGTACCTTAGGCCGCGAACTTATCAGCCGCCCCTAGTATTTTGAAACAGTTTAGCTTCGGTCACCATTCAAACTGAGGGCGAGCCAGGGGGAGGCGCGGTGTCCGGGGACGTGAGGTAAGATATACTTCTTCAAAATACCGCTTATTTGGTCGGAAAAATATTTATAGTTCGGGATGTAATATAGTAATATATATTATAGCACAGTGTGAACGGTCTGGGGTGCGATGCCAGAAACCTCCGCGTGGTGTACCCTGGGTGCGGGCGATAGTCCCCCAGATCCTTCTGTCGAATTGTCGCCCGTAGCGAATCTCTGGCGCGAGGGGGGGTTCCCCAGCAATGGGTTGAGCCCCAATTCGCTCTTGACCCTCTAGTTGTAGAGGGTACAGGAGGCGAAATTTCGGACGGGCCCGGTCACTCATGAATTTGAGGGCTGGGCAGGCTTATGCCACCGCCGACATATCGTAAACCTGATATCTTGCTTCAAGACAAGTTGTCGTGAGGCGTAGTATCAGGAACGAGAGTCTTGGCTTAACCGCCCGGACCGCGAGGAAGACAAACTCTATAAAGAATTCGACCTTCGAATTCGGAAATTACCCAGAATCCTAAGTTCTGGCGTGCGGCGAGAGGATGCATGGCAGATGGGCTGTTCTGTTCCTAGCACGCTCCAGCCAGAGTACCGGCTGACCCCCTGGTTGGTAAATGTAGGCTTGCCCGGGTACAGGGATCTCTGCCCGGGTCGACGGTTTTTCTCCCATACTCGTGGGCATCAACATGGATTTTCTTTTACCTACACCTACCACCTACCACCTGAGGAGTTAGGCTGATCGATAGCATTCGTAACGACGACGTAAGAGAGCGAGTAGGTATGAAAGAGAGTATTGGTGTAAAGATGCGAAAGGGAATGCTCCGATGGTTCGAACATGTGGAAAGAATGCCGAACGAACGTCTGGTTAAGAAGATATACAATGCGAAAGTGGAAGGATGTAGGTACCGAGGGAGACCGAGACTAACCTACCTAGACCAGATCGGTCAGGTACTGAAGGAAGGTGGAGTCAAGAGTCTCCGAAACCGGCGAGCGTGTATGAAGAGAATTATGAATGTTGAGGAAGCGAGTGAAGTATGCAGAGATAGAGTTCTCTGGCACTCTGTTCTCTCTGCCTACCCTGCAAGGGATATGGCGTGATGATATGTATGTATGTACACCTACACCAACACAAGACGGGAATCCAGAGGACTCCCACATCACGGCCTTGTCAAGCCAACGTAAAACTGACAATGACGCCTCGTCCTCAGGACTTGAGGCGTCCGCCGAGGCGGGCCCTCGCACAGACGAAAGAGGCCCAAAAGAAGACGAAGAAGCAAAGGAAGCGAATGAATTGGGGGACGAACAAGGCTTCCTCAATGGAAAAGAAGCGTTTGGCGGAGCGGAAGGCGAAGGAGGCCGCTGCCGCCAAACTGGAGGAAGACGGCGGCAGATCCACTGCAGAGCCGTCAATGGACAAGGGCGACAGTACTGTTGCAGAGCCGTCTGAAGACGAGGGCAGTGGATCTGCCAACATGATGGACGAGGGCGGTAACATTGCCGCAGAGCCGTCCAAAGACGCCAGCGGGTCGGCTGAAGAAACCGTCGCCGCCAGGTCGTCGCCGCGCCTTGCGGCGGCGGCCCTGACGACAAGGGAGGAGGCCCTCCCCTCGAAGGTGCGGAAGCGCCCCTTAAATAAGGAGGGCAGCTCAGGCGACGATTTCGAGGGGAGCGTGGTCATCATGCCTCCTCCCAAAGTTCCGGCGTCGGGTAGGACGACCCACTCCCCGGCCGGCGGAGTGCATGGAGGGGCGGAGGCTCACCGGCGGGCCAACGACGAGGCGGCCGCCGCGAGGGTGCTGGGGGTGTTGTCCGGCATCCCTCCCACCGAAGTGGCGGCCGCTGGTGCCCGCGCGAGCGCCCCAGCCGCGAACATGGAGGCCCTGCAGGCCGAATACGCCCGCCTTGGTGGCGAGGTGTCAGGCCTGCGGGCCCAGAACCGCCGGCTGGAGTCGGAGCTGGCCGCGGTGCGGAGGGCCAACTGCGTCCTCGCCAAGGATGTGGCTGAGCTGAGGGCCCAAATGGCGCGGCTCGTGCCGCCTTCACCACCTGCGCCGCCGGCCAGTGCCCGCCGCGGAGGAACCGCCGTCGTCGTCGCTCCGAAGCCGCCTCGAGGTGGTAGCCGTCCAGTGGCTGCCGCCGCGTCGAAGACGGCTCCGACTGCGGAGCGTGCGCCGCCGACCAGTGCCAGCCCACCCAATGCCGTGGAGCAGGCCCCAACAGCGGCCCAGCCGATAGCTCCAACTCCGCTGCCTGCGGTGGGGGGCGTGCCGAACGAGGCCTTGCGCGCCATAATAGATACCGTCGGCAACATGGTCAATGCGCGCTTGGCTGTTCTGGAGGCAAGGCTGCCTCCAGAACCACGTGTTCGACTGATGCCGCCCTAACCGAGGTTTCGGGTGATCGGACCGGGGAATTGTCCGGTCACCCGACGTGAGGCCACCGCGTGAGGACGACGCCTCGACGGCGAAAGCTGTCGGGGCGCCGACAGGAGAGGAGCCCGAGAGGGCATACCGCCGAGCGGGCCACCGAAGACAAAGATCGGGTACCGGTGGCCCGCTCGCACGGCGAAGAAGAGGTGCTTGCAGGGTGTGTCAATGGGGTTGCACGCCGCCTCTTCCGTCACCCCGGACCGATTTGGCGGGGTGCGACGTCCATAGCCCACCGCAAAAAAAAAAGTGTGAACGGTCTCGTACAATTTTTAAAAAAAAATCACGTTAAATTAAATTAAATTTTTAAAAAAAAAATCACGTTAAATTATCATCATTTCAACTCACGTCCACAAAAGAAGACCAAATGACCTACCACTGGTCAAACGTGATGGTATAAGGTCATATTTCGAGATTTTCCTCTCTTGTATGGATATTATCTGAATACAAAGCTGGTGATGAATGGTACTCTTAGTCCGTCACCACACGGAGAATTGTTAACATCATTAATTCTGCTTATATATGTCCCACCCCTTTTCCGTGTGGTGACGCAGTAAGAATACAATTCACCCCCTATCTTACCCGTGGGTGATCGTAAGAGACGATTAAGGGATATAAAATGCATATAACCTATACTAGAGAAGGAAATATAATAATCTATATATAATAATCTATACTAGAGAAGGAAAACTCTAAACAAAGCATGTTTCTCTGCACTGCACCTGTAGGAGCACACAATATGCGTGAGGAAAGACCGACATCCTACCTGAGGGGGGGACGTCGGTCGAGGAGAGGGTACTCCTCAGGGGTATTCCGTCGGGCCAACCACTGACGTCAAGTCACTCTGCTCCGGTGGTTGGCCCAACGACGAAGACGACGTCACGGGTGGGTTACGGGTGTGCGTGCTTACGCCCCTCTATCTATCACCCCGGACGGAGTGGTGCGAGGAGTGTGCCGACCGTAACCCGCCCCCCAAAAAAAAAAAAAAAGGAGCACACAATATAAAAGATCTTTTTTATTATCTTACTTATTTCGCCGCGAAACTTGCCGGCCGTTTCTGTGTATTTTTCAATGCATGCAATCTATTGGTACCTGTGATTTTGCAGGTACAAACCTTTTTTCGTTCGCGCGGGCGCAGGTAAACGAAAAGTTAACATCAAAGTCAAAGTTGTAATTATTAGTATTTAAAATATGTAATTAAAATGTATGTTTTCGTTGTTGTATATAGGTAATATTATGTTAGCTTGACTGACTAAGGTGAAATAAAAAATATTATGTTAATATTTATAACTTACATTTTATTTTCTATTTGCGAGAAATTACACATCATCATATGAGCCGAAAAACGTACGCTGCTGGACCTATGTCCTCCCCCAATAACTTCCACGAATAACGATTTAGCGCAGCCTGGATCCAACGGCTTCCTGCTGACTTTGCAAGACCATCAGTCAACCTTGAGAGTGCCCTATCCTGTGCCACTCCTCCATCTTCTATTATTTCTATTTACTTTATTTAAATTGAATTAAAGTTTAATTGCAGAAACAATTGACAATTGATTAATTTTTAATTGTAAAACTAACAATTATTTAATTGTTAATTGAAACGTCACAATTAACAATTAATCAATAGTTATTTTTAACTGTACCTTGCAATTAAATTTTGCCCAACACTGGCATCGAGTTCTAATTCAAATATTCCTTCTTTTGCACATATGGATATTCCTATTATATTCCATAGTCGTCTTTTACGACATCCACGTGCAAGAAAGGGAGTGAATCCGGGAAAGGTGGTGAATTGTATTCTTAATCCATCACCATAACGGAAAATGGTTAAATAACCCACTCAAATAAATTTGAATTTGTTTATTTTTATATGCGTGTTACCTATTTCTGGTTTCTTTTAATATCCTAATTTATTTAAAAATGTAATCCTTCAAGCTTATCAATGTTCACTTTTGAATATAGCCTGACCTAGACGTAAGTAAGAGAAGATAATATCATAAACGTTTAGCATTCAGGTGGCTGAACGCAATCGCAAGACTGCTGTTGACCTTTCCACTGGCTTATTTAAATGAAAGAAAGAAAGAAAATTATTTATTTTATACTCTAAAGCATGATTTCCTAAAATTAATTTATTTGCTATACCTATATTATACTATTATTTTAAAAACAAACAAAAATACTAACAGGAATAATGAGAACGAAAGAAGAAAAAAACCGATGCATGGCATTCTTAATACCATCACTACACAAGGATGTTTTAAGGGGACGTCCATTAACCACGTGATCTTTTTTTTGCAATTTTAACACCTCTCCCCCATGGTGACACTTGGTGAGGTTTAAAACTATGAAAACCAACATCACGTGAGTTTTAGTACCTACAAAGAAGTAGCCCACAGCTCATTATATTCTCGGTTTTTTGCTTTTTTATACTTCGCAAAAAGGTCTTTATACAGATCACCTGCTTTAAACGACTTCGTTCGTTGCCTGGCAACGGTAAGTCAGTCACACTACACGCCGCTTTTCAGTTTAGAAATCGCAGCGTTTGACGAAAAATAAATACACGTGATATCTTACTACACCCCCCTTCCCCCTTGTGATGTTTCGTGATTTTTGTCAAACCCCTCCCCTCCTTTCAAATCTCACGTGATTAATGGACAGCCTCTAAGCCATAGAAGTAAAGAAAGTAATGGCAAACTATGGATACAATATTTGATCTCCACTCGATTCCCACCCAGACTAATACCTACTTCATGCGATCCACAAAATATACCGAGTCTGGGTGTAATTTTTGTCCGTTAATTATATGTTTTTAAAGTCCCCCGCAATACAAGGATTATTGTCTCAGTGACGAAGTTATCTTTATTAAAAAAAAATCGAATTTAGACTATACCCGTCTGACCAAAGTAGGATAGTATACCGATTTCCCTTCCATTGTAGAGGGGGCTTGAACCCATCAAAGGGACGATAACAGCTGAGATGATAATGAAAACAAATAATATAAAACAAAGCATTGTTATAACAATTATTTATAAAATAAACATACCTCAACAAAACAATGGCGACGCACGTTACTATAAATCCTTAATAAAACAGCATTACTCCACAATTATACACGATTAATTCGCATTAATAAAACGCATGTGTCACTATATATTATTGAAAGTATTATACAATTAATTTATTTAATATTTATCACAGATATTACACATTAAAGTTTCGTGTGAACTACTTTGAACTTAAATAAACCGCGACTCGAAACCCACGTGGTCCCACCGCTGTCGTCTGTTACAAAATGCGTTTGTTTTTGTTCGAAACTTGAATCATGGATCGGTATTAGATTATGACGTCACTGTGATGATAATTTTTTTTTATTACAGCGTTATGACTACTCTATGGCTATTATATAGTGTTATTTGTAGTCAATAGAATGATTCAAAACGTTATTTTATTGAATGATTCTTGTGGTCAAATAATGTAAATTTTTTCTTTGTTTGTTTATGCGAGCGTCCTAGATAATGGAAAAGAATTTAATCTAATTTATTGAGATTTTTTTTCGGTTTTTCTTTCTCTTTTAATAATAATGCATATTCACATCACTTATTAATTTTAGATAATCTGCAAAGAAGTTTTATCCATTACATTTTTCTTGGAGTTTGTGGTTGGTTACTAAGCATTTAAGCGAAATCTTTGTGTATAAATCAACTTCATTTAAAGTCATTGTGGGTTAGTAAGTCATAACGTCGCCTTCAACAGTGCCTGGTCATACTAAAGGTATATTTTGGGAATTTTGATGGAAAATGAAAACGTATGGTATATCATAGGCCCTACACCTCAATGCAATACGTTAAAACACTAAGATATTGAATATAATACAAGACCACTACATGACACTTCTTCTTGCCCGCTAAAACTCTTATCCATTACAGTTAATAGATAATAATAGATAAATCCGTGTAGTGACGGAGTAAGAATATAATTCACCACCATCTTACCCGTGGGTGATCGTAAGAGACGACTAAGGGATAAAATATGCATATAAAATCTATGCAAGAGAAGGAAAACTCGAAACAAATCCCTATACCAACACGTCTGACCAGCGTGGTATAGTGGGCCAATTTCCCTCCCATTGTGGAGGAGGCTCGAGCCCAACAGTGGGACATGTATGAGCTAAGATGATGATGAATAGATAAATAATAGTTTACGAAGCAAATACATTTATGTGATTACATTTTTTATTGGTTTGACATATTTAAATTTAAAGCTTTTATTTCCCTTTGTGATTCTAGTTTTATTGCCAGTTTTATTATAGTTCAATCAAAATTTATTTTAAATTAAAATATTTTACTTGTAAAATATTAATATATTAAGATGTTGCCATTTTTTTCATTTATACATACATACACACATATCATCACGCCATATCCCTTGCAGGGTAGGCAGAGAGAACAGAGTGCCAGAGAACTCTATCCTTGCATACTTCACTCGCTTCCTCAACATTCATAATTCTCTTCATACACGCTCGCCGGTTTCGGAGACTCTTGACTCCACCTTCCTTCCTTCATTTATATATCTATAAAACAAATTTAAAAGTTCATCCTCACTAACGAATAAATGATTTGAAAGACAATGAAGGACAAGCTCATAAACATTTGTATTTATAGCTTTGTCCATTTTTTATATTCATGCTTACTACTACACAGTTTTACTAATGTTGACGTGTTTAGAATATAATTTACCACCCCCTATTGCTCAGGAGTGTCGTATATGACTAAGGGATTATGACATTCGGCACAAAAATCGAAAGGGGAAATACAACGGGGATATGGGAACAATGTACCATTATTTCTGACTAACGTGGAACCCAAGTCAATTACCTTCCATCATGGAGGAAGCTCGAGCTTAACAGTGAGACATAGGTATATGAGCTATGATGATAATGACTATACTTTTATAGATTTTCTCATAAAACTAATTTATAAAACTTGTCAAATTAAACAACTAGTTTTCTGTACAAGTACTCTTTTTCTTTTATTGCATATGGTGGCAAACGAACAAGCAGCACACCTGATGGTAAGTGATACTGCTGCCTGTGGACCTTAGAAACACCAGGGGGCAGCCAGATCATTGTCTACCTTGAAGAAAGTGCTCTTGTTAAACTTCGTTTGAAGAAGGATATGTCATTGCGCTCGGGAAACACAGCAGCACACCTGATCGTAAGTGTCACTGCCGCCTGACCTTCGCAATACCATGGGCATAGATAAGCCGCTGCCTACCAATACAAATCCCAAACCCACCCCAATTAGGCCTCCGACTTTCTCGCTAAAAGAACGAAGCGCAATAGCACATTGCTATTACTCAGACGTCGATCTTCTGCGAGAGTGTGGTACTACCCCGGACGGACCGGCCCGCGACTGTAGACAGAGAACTGTCCACAGTATATTCCTACCATTAATAAATATTAAATTAACAATTTAATGGACTTTTTATAAAGTATTTATATATTAAAAAAAAAAAGTGTGTGTATCAGCTCCGACGCACGACTGGAGTTTACTCCTTAAATACGATTATCAAAATAGGCGCAAAAAAAGCTCATTTGACTAAAAATAATATATATATTTATTTACATTTATTAAAACTGTTCAGTGAAGTATTATCTCAGCCAGAAAGTGAAACGTGCGCAGAATAGTTTGCGCACCAAAAACGTAACGAGGTCATTCGATCACTAGATTTTACACCTCAAATTTTTCTCATACCGGGCGCCTTATATGAAAATCGATTCTTAAGGAGTAAACTCCAATATTTTCTTGTTTGTTAATTTTGATCAAATTCATTATTCAACAGGACAAAAACTACATCTGTTGATCATGACACATAAGGTTGCATTCCAAAACCGGTTGCCGGTTACCGACCGTGGTTTTAGTGCGGTAACATTACTTAACTACCTTGACAATCGACCTGACACCATTAGTTAAGTAATCTATCTATCTATTTATATGTATATATATATATAAAAAGCTGGTTAATTGACTCATCAATGCCGAGTCAGAACTACTGCAAATTGGTATATGAAATTTTAAGAGTAGTTTCTTTTTTAAAATATAGAGTCACAACAAGGTAAAGGATATACGAAATTTAAATCCAAATGGGTAACAACCAAATGGCAAACGCAATGAAAAAATTTGTATGAAAATAGCGTGTGTGTCTCGGAACGCCCGACAGAAGTGTAAACTAAAACTAATCTAAGTTGAACTATTTAATATTGAAATTGTTTAACTTGAGAAAATCTTAGGTTATTACTTAAATTTTATGTATATTAATATGATAATGTAAGGAAAGGTTTATTTATTAATAAAATCTTTTCATCATTCTCCTACTCTTATCCCAATTATCTTTGAGTTCCTGGGAAAGTACTTATACAATAGGGTTAATGAAAAAATACACATTTACTCTCGTAATAAACATCATTGTAAAAAGACCTTAACATGTTGGCTGAAAACTCTTAATTACGAGGAAACTGAAGACTTGATACACGTCCTAACATAGGTATAGAATATATTATATACACACTCACACACACACATACACACACACACACACACACACACACACACCACAGATACAAAAGTACACAAATTAATTTAAGTAAATTAGAATATATTGTATAAAAAAAAAAAAAAAAAAGAAAAGTGGAATAAACTAAACACCAACTCTGGAGTTAGGAGAGGCTGGTAATCTGTCATACAGGTCGTCCTAGTACAGATGCCAGTCTCTCACATAGATACTAACAATTCTTATGTTAATCCTAGATTAAGATCCATTTGTTACTTTTCTGTGTGAGAGAGAAATAAAAAGCTATTATTATTATATTATTATTATTATAATTACTTGGGGTCGATACAATATGTGCTCTTCTTTCATAGTACATATTGTAAAAGTTATTGGCAATAGTTTAATTAGTTTTATGACGGGCTGCCTGCCAGACGTCAACCCTCCTTGGGAGTGTAATTGCTGACCGAACGGCATCGGCTGGAGTTGGCCCAGGTCGTTATAAGGCTCTTAGTCGTCTTTTACGACATCCACGAGCAAAGTAAGGGTTGGTAGTATTCGTAGCCGGTACCACACAGTTTTATTATTAAAATATAATATAATCTATTAATAAAATCTTTTATCCCTACTAATATATAAATGTGAATGTAAGTTTGTTTGTTACGCTTTCACGCTAAAACTACTCAACCGATCATCATGAAACATTGTACACATATTCTTGGAGGTATTAAAAGTAACATAGGATACTTTATATTAAAAAAAAAATCAAAATTTTTATATGAAAAATAAAAAAATTGTTTGTCGAAAAATCTCAAAATCTAGCTTTTTAAACGCCATCTAGCAGTCCAGTAATGAAGTTCCAACCCTGAGTATTGTAATACCGTTGCACTGTATTACCGACGGTCAAAAATAAAAATAGCGGATCAAAAACTTTAGGAAAGTAACCTTTTACGCGGGCGAAGCCGCGGGCAGAAGCTAGTAGATTATAAAATATATTTTATTCTTAGTTACAATTCTTGAATATGTTCATTAGAATTTTGTATATGTACATTGTTAGTATCATTATTTAACCCTATAAAGGGGTCAGACTGACTGGCGCCAACAAACCGCTTCGTTACGCGTTACGTAACGAAGCGGTTTACCCTCCCATAAGAAGTTATCATTTCAAAAATAAATACCCTGTCAACCCATTGTCTTCAAATTATGCACAAATACTACCTAATCAGTGAAAATAATGAAATATTATGTTTTAACAGTTGTCAATTTTCATCCTCTAAAGGGAATAATAATATAAATAGGGAATTAATGTTACTTTGATATTTTTATTTTTACTATATGGTAGGGGCTTCGAATATTGCCAACCCTTACTTTGCTCGTAGATGTCATAAAATACAACTAAGAGTTTTAATATCAACCCGGACCAACTCCAGCTGATGTCGTCTGGTCAATATTTTTTTTTATTGCTTATGGTGGCAAACGGGCAAGTAGCACACCTGATGGTAAGTGTCACTGCCACCCATGCGACCATGATTACTGCGACCTTTGCAATACAAATGGTATAATAGCTAGGCTATTGTCTACCAATACAAACCCAAACCCACCCAATTGGGCTTCCGGCTCTCACACTCACCGAACGCAGCGCAATAGCATTTTGTCATTACTCAGACATCGATCTTCTGCGAGAGTGTGGTACTACCTGTGATGGACCAGCCTGCGGCTGTAGACAGAAAACTGTCAAAAGCGTGGTCCTACCACCTACAAAAATGACCTAAAGAAGGTTAACGTCAGGCTGGTCATAGAACTATTACCAATAACTTTTGCAATATGAACAATGGAAAACGAGTACATATTCTTCGACCCCAAGTCATTGAAACAAGAGAGTGTAAAGATAATGAATATAAAAGTTTCAAGCTCAATTGGGATATAATTTAGCTGGCATGATGATATGATCATTGTTATTATCGAATCATAATCACAAAATAGGTGATGAAGATAATTTGGTGTTCCTGGCGCTTGATCTTTTTTTTTTATTGATTGTGGTGGCAAATGAGCTGCACACCTGATGGTAACTGTCACTGCCGCCCATGGACCTTTACAATATCAAAGGTATAGCTAAACCGCTGCCTACCAATACAGACCATAAACCCACCCAGTTGGACTTCCAGTTCTCTCGCTCACCGAACGAAGCGCAATAACACATTGCCATTACTCAGACGTCGATTTTCCGCGAGAGTATGCTACTACATCGGACGGACCGGCCCGCGGCTGTAGACAGAAAACTAGGTGCTACCACTATTTAATGTTGGTCGAGTTCAAAACAAAGCGGTATGCCTCGCTTTCACGAAAGAAACTTACTGTTCAACGTCACGGTGATCTAAATATACCATTCCATCATTCGTTCAAGCGTAGCGTACGACAAATTTGGAAGAACAGTTTACGCTGTCGATTTATGCTTATAATATTTATTTCTCATTTTCTAACTATAGATTATAACCATATGAGAAAGAATTCAATTTCCTACCCCATTTCTTGCCTGCGGGTATGGTAAAACACAACTAAAGGACTCTAGGTTTCTTTAATGGGATGAAAATTAACCTAATATCCAACGCTGGTCAAACAGCTTGGTATAGAGTTTTTTTTTCATGCATAGATACTTGATGTAGTGAATTGTATTATTACTCTGTCAGCATACGGAAGATTTATTACGTATATAACTGTAATCTAACAGAATCACTTCTTTTTTCACTTTCTATGAAATATTTAATCAGTTATTTTTAATTCTTTGAAAACTTTTCCACTAGTTCTCGCGACTTAAATATTGGAACATCATATTTTCAAATTATACATATATTTTTTTTGCGTCCGTTTTATATTGAAATTCATTTTGAAACATTTTGCCATCAAACTGTTTTTTTCTTCTTTTCTTTGTTTTATCGTTATTTTCTTCTAAAGGCAGCTCGATACGGGCGGGTTGAGAGCCCTCAGCGCTCACCCATAATCCGGGTAAAGTTAGCCATCTGAGGCTAACAACTAAGTCACACAAAAACAAAAAAAGCTTAATACGACATAGAAAATTATTTTAATATAAAAATTAAAACTCTATTACACAGATAGTGGAAAGATCTAGGCAAATACTTATCGTACCGTGTGTCATTGATTCGATCCCCACGCAAAACATTTCTTTGTATGGTCTACAAAAAAATTGTTCTGAGTCTGGGTGCAATTTGTATTAATTGCATATTTGTGAAGTCCATACATGGATTTATTCCTCAACGCCAGGAGTTGTCAAAAAATCTACTACGATTTTATGAGACTTTTGATTTTATTTAACCTGTTCTCTAAAAATTAACAATACAGTAGCGCACGCTAATTCTAAGGTAACTTGTTATCAATAATAAAAAAAAATCAATTACCTAATTAAATACAAAATATGGTTCTTATCGTAGATTTTATCATAAATAGGTATAAGTAATTTTAGTACCACGCTGTTGACAGTTTTCTGTCTACAGCCGCGGGCCGGGCCGGATTCTCGCAAAAGATCGACGTCTGAGCAATGGCAATGTGCTGTTGAGCTTCGTTCGTTGCGTGAGAGAGCCGGAAGCCCAACTGGGTGGGTTTGGGGTTTATATTGGTAGGTAGCGGCCTAGCTATACCCTCGGAATACCAAGCAATACCTTTGCAATAGCAAAGGTTTATGTGCAGCAGTGACACTTACCATAAGGTATGCTGCTTGCTCATTTGCCACCAAACAATAAAAAAACTACAAAAGTATTTAATGTTTTTAAAGGAAAAAATAATACATTTATATGCAACTAATATGATAATGAGGATATAGGTCAATCCATAACGATGAAGAATATCACAAAATGACGATATGTCCCACCCACAGAAATATTATTTCTAGAAATATTATTTTTTTTAGAAATTTTATTTCTGTGGTCCCACCTGGGAACCTCGGCGCCGCGTCCTTTCGGCGGTTATACCTTCTTCTTTTCTATATTGTCAATCAATTACTTATCGTCTTATATTTAGTCATTGTCCGTCAGTAAATCAAATCGTCACCTTCAACAGTGCTATGACCACACTGTTAATGGTATCTTCTGCGAATTTTGGTGGAAAACGAAAACGTTGTAAAGCACTTATATCATATTAACTACATCCAGCAGTTCCTACGCATCACATTACACGAAATGCCATCAAAATTATCTAATTTAACACGTTAAGGCCCGTTCACGGCCTTGCCGCTGTGAGCGCGGGGCGGCGAGCGGTAAGTTCGAAAGTATAAAAATGTTTGAAGCACGCCACGAGATACCGCTCATAGCTTTTTGTTTGTGTGACTTAGTTGGCTCTGACAGAGATGGTTATGACAACTTTACCCGGACTGTGGGTGACCGCTGAGGGCTCTCAACCCGATCGGACTGTGGGTGAGCGCGCGCGGTTTTATCCGAGCGAATCGCTACAGCGGCGCGCGGTGCGGGGAGCGGCAGGAACAAAGCACAAAAGAATGAGTGCGACGCCACGAATCAGCGCGGCGTAGGGAGATGTATTTAGCGGCGTAGATAAAAACAAAGAAAATTAGATTATTTTGTGGCGGTAATGGATACAAATTACAGAAATTTTAAATCGACCGCCTATATGGATGTCAAAACATCCCCAACATAAATGTAAAAATATTATAAAAAGTTTGTGGGAAGAAATTAAACAATGTTTTCCGGGATATAATTTTGATAACTTCATGATCTTAAACACATTTTGATTACCTGAATATGTCCACCGCGGCCGGCACACCGCGCCACGCTCCGCTAAGATCAAAGTCGTGACCAGGCCGTTAAAGCACTAAGATATTGAATATAAAACAATACCACCACATGACGCTTATGAAAGTGTCGGGTGTGTTTCACGGAAATATGAATGCCCGTCAAAAGTCACAGTTACAGCTTGATTGTACATACCGAATAGAGTAATAACACACTGCCCCCGGCCAAACGCTCGGTATGTTTATGTGGCTTAACAACATGCCGAGAGTCACTGGGACCCCGTTCTATTTAATAGACTGGAACACCCCTTCGCTTCCCCGACATTGTCTCGCTCGCTCATATGACGAATCTGAATACGCACTTGTTTGTGCGTTCCAGAAGTGATTACAATAATATCTCTTTATTGTACACCATATATAAGTACAAGAATAAAATATAATAATGTGTAAAATCACTAGATTAGTCACGTACTGAAGGAAGTTGGAGTCAAGAGTCTCCGACACCGGCGAGCGAGTATAAAGAGAATTATGAATGTTGAGGAAGCGAGTGAAGTATGCAAGGATAAAGTTCTCTGGCACTCTCTTCTCTCTGCCTACCCTGTAAGAGATATGGCGTAATGATATGTATGTATGTATGTAAAAGCCAAAAGTACACACCTCATAGTTTTTATATTATTTATCATTTACTATTGGTCAATGCCATAAATGAAAATGAAAGAAAAAAGTACCTTTAAAATTTCGTGCTATTCTCGACGTAGTGCTAAACATAGCTGTATAGGATGTATGGGATTTGTTTCCTTTGCCAGTCCAAATGGACGAACAAAACATGTAAACGAACCCAAGTTTCATAAGGTATACATACACGAAAGACTAAACAGTATAGTTTTTTATTAATTGCAATTAAACGACAAAGATATACCAAGCCATTTTCGAAAGGAAACAATTACGAATATAAAGCTTTTAATAAAAGAAAAACTTCGATACATTTCTTCTTCGATACTATTTTTACGGTCGTGAGAGTGCCAGATCCTTACGAAAACATCCAGACGTCCTCGAATATTTTTTTAATCTACTCTTTTCTTACTTTAAACAAAATCATTTCTTTCTAAAAATATCAAATACATTTATACGAATGTTTTTTTTTTTTGACATATGTATGATAATATTATCCTATAAGTGCAGTGTGAATAGTCATTTTTAGTTTTGAAAAGTCTTTGATTTTCATATATCAAGAGTAAAACATCACCTCAACGCTTCACTTATGAGGCGTGCAAAAGACAATAAATTAACGTTGGTACAATTAAGTGATCTTATCGCATACTACAATTTCTTCCATTCAACCTTAGGATGGATTTCATTATTCTCGGTGGAATATATTTTGTTTTCTTTCCGTGTGGTGACGGAGTAAGAATACTATTCACCACCCCATATCTTACCCGTGGGTGATCGTACGAGACGACTAAGGGATTTAAAACGCATATAGCGAGAGAAGGAATTCTCGAAACAAAACCAACCAACACCAACCAACACGTCTGACCAGCGCGGTATAGTAGGTTAATTTCGCTACCATACGTTCCTACGGCCTGAGCCCAACAGTGGGACATTTATGGGCTGTGATGATGATGATGATATTTTATTTACGTTAATATTTTTTTAATAACAACACCCTACATTAAGAAAATACTACTTGTATTGCGGAGAACTTTAAAAAAAATGGCGGGGACTTAACGTATAATCAGACATGGGCAGCAGTAACACTTACCATCAGGTTTACAGCTCGTTTGCCACAATAAGCAATAAAAAAAGGAGTTACATTCAATCTTAGAGCAAAAATTTGTGGATCGAAGTCGGTTAGTTTTTGGGCCATTTGATTTCTCTATCCAAATCTATATTACATCACTTTTAGCTCATCGTCGGCTCCTAGTTCCTCCACTACATCTTCAGAGGATGTTGAAGTCAGCGTTTACCTACACACCGATTTATACAGGTTTACACCTGTACGACCTTCAACGAATAACGTTTGGTAATTCTGAGTATATGGTACACTATCTTTGTCGACACATTTTCGAACGTGGGCATGTCACGTTGTCAAAGAGAGACGAAAGATAAATACATACATTACATTGTCTTGAGACGGATGTTCTCTCGGATTATCGTGACCTTGCCCTCTTTTTACAGTTCTGATAATAATTCTACAATATCCCATCACATTTTACTCAACTCTCGTCGGTTCTAAGCGTCCAAATTTTGTATGTAGGGGGTCAAAAGTTGATTTTTTTGGGAGCTAGATCGTGGCCGAAGATTTTTGCAATATAAGGGGTACTTTACTAATATACAATCAATATATTACATTCAATAACACATTAACATTTTTCGTGTGGTGACGGAGTAAGAATACAATTCACCACCCCCTTTTTTTTGCGGTGACTATGGATGTGGTCGCGCCCCGCCAAATCGATCCGGGGCGACGGAAGAGGCGGCGCGCAACCCCATAGACCCACCTCGCAATCACCTCTCTTCGCCGTGCGAGCGGGCCACCGGTACCCGATCTTTGTCTTCGGTGGCCCGCCCGGCGGTTTACCCTCGAGGGGTAACCCTCGAGGGTAAACCGCCGGGCGGGCGAGAGTAATCTCGAGGTGGCCTCACTTCGGGTGACCGGACTATTCCCCTTCCCGATCACCCGATGCCTCGGCTAGGACGGCATCAGGCGCAGAATTTTGCGCCTGCGCCGCCCGAGGTGCCGGCGGCGGATCAAGTCCGCATGGAGGGAATCCTCCTGGACTCGTTCTGCCACCTCCTTCTACGAGATGACAGCCTCGAAGAAGGCGGCGACCGTGTCTCAGTTCCTGACGCTGTCAACCATCGCTTTCACGACAGCCGGCAGTCTCAGGTCGGCACTGATGACAGCGACAAGGTCACGGCGTTGCCCGTCCCAGAATTCACCACCTCTTATCCTAACCATGGGTATCGTAAAAGACGATTAAGGGATATATTATACATATGGCATCTGTGCAAGAGAAGGAAAACTCGAAATAAAACCCTATAGTAACACATCTGACCAGCGCGGTATAGTAGGTCTATTTCACTCCCATTGTAAAGGAGGCCCGAGGTCAACAATGGGACGTATGTGGGCTGAGATGATGATATTACATTCAAAGTCGGTACAATAACTTGTGAATCACACAATGTATAATACTGCGTGGGAATCAAACCTGTGACACTTGGCGTGGAAAGCCGGTATCTTAATCATTATGTTATCTGCGCAAGTAATATTAGTTGCTATAAAATCATGATATAGATCAAAGTGTAGCTCCAATTTCATGTAATGGTCCCTTGACAGCATTCGATCATTGCTTATTGCAAAACGTGTACTTACAAATTAACGACGAGGTCATGTCTTGCTTACAATCTAGACTTAACGTACATATTTACTTAATAATGTTTTAGTATTATTACATATCACGACTCGCCTTCGCATCGCTTCGGTTTTGATCGTTATGACCCGGTATTTACCTAATAACCTTCAAGGTATTTATTACATTACCAGTGGACAGTGATGCGGAGGAATTTTTCGATTCCTGATTGCGTCTTTTGTTTCTCCTTTTATTTATTTATTTTTTATTTCTTATTATATTTTCTTCTATTTTTCTGTAAATATTTTAATTTAAAACTTAGCTTTAATTGTACATATTAATTAAAATTTATGATTAAAAAAAAAAAGGTATTTATTTAAATGATATGGTGTAAAAGACAATTCTATTTACATTAAATGCCTCATGTACTTTATCATTCATCATTCTCCTACTCTTATCCCAATTACTTGGGGTCAATACAATATGTACTCCTCTTTCATAGAACATAGTAAAAGTTATTGGTAATAGTTTTATGACCGGCCGCCTGCCAGACGTCAACCCTCCTTGGGAATGTAATTGTTGACCAAACGGCATCAGATGGAGTTGGCCCAGGTCGATATAAGGCTCTTAGTCGTCTTTTACGACATTCAGGAGCAAAGTAAGGGTTGATATTATTCGCAACCGCTACCACACAGCAATGCCTCATGTACTTTTGGTACTTAATTGGATTAGAAAAGTCCGTGTGGTGACGGAGTAAGACTGCAATTTACCACCCCCTATCTTGGTACCCGTGGATGATTGTAAAAGACGATTAAGGGATATAAAACGCATATAACATCTATGCAAGACATGGAAAACTCGAAACAAAACCTTATACCAACACGTCAGACCAGCGTGGTATAGTAGGTAAATTTCTCTCCTATTATGGAGGAGGCTCGAACCCAACAGTGGGACATATATAAGCTGAAATGATGATAATATGATGATGATGAATAAGATAATATAAAATAGCTTCGTATATAACCAATTATTTTTTTAGTAATATGTAAAAAATGAAGATGGTTACTTAGATTAATCTTAGGAGCTAGATATAAATGATACTAGCAGACCCGGCCACGCATTGCTGTGGCTAAGGTAGCCTCAGTAATATGTGTTGGTTATGCTAATAAATTGTGGCTTATATGAAACGTTTGTTCGTTTAACTTTTTTTTTGTCTTGTTAGCTGTTAGCCGCAGATGGCTTTGACAGCTTTACGCGGACTATTTTGTTCGTTTAACATAGCGTCATCTATTAAATACTTAGGTACTTAATCCAGTCAACAGATACCGCCATCTGTTAGAATCGTTTGGAGATAACAGATAATTGTGACTATCAAATAATACACAAATAATTTGCAATAAATTAATATTGCGACTATAAATTGAGATGGAAGCTATTCTATCTTTTAAGTTGGATCAAATTACACATATTGTGCAAATTTGATTAAAATCGATTAAGTACTTTAGGAGTCCATCGCGGACAAACAACGTGACGCGTAATTTATATATATTAAGACAAGATTAGATATTCTCGGAAGTTTTATAAATATTTTTAAGGTATAAAATTTCGTTGTACATTATTTTTATCTATCTCATAAGATTTAGCAAACGTTTGCAAAGTAAGCACTTAAAAATATTTTTAGGACATCTCATTAGAAAACATTCTCCTGCAATACATTATTTTTTAGTGCAATGTTGTAAAAATAACTTGCAATATTTACAATAGAAGAAGGCGCAATATTTGCTTTTCTTCTATTGTACTTATTTCTAGTTTTTCTTGTTTTGTGAGTTATTGGGATAAATTGAATGATGATATATATTATATACTTTACTTGTGGATGTCGTAAAAGACAACTAAGAGCTTCATGGATCTGTGCCAACTCAACCTGATGCCGTCGGGTCAACGATTGCATTCCCAAGGGAGGTTGACGTCAGGCAGGCGGCCGGTCACAAAACTATTGCCAGTAACTATTGTAATATGTACGATGGAAGCAGAGTACATATTGCGACGACCCCAAGTAATTGAGATAAGAGCAGGATAATGATGATATGGTGACGAAATAAAAATACATACCTACATACAATTCACTGCTCCTTCTCTTATCCTAAACCTCGATTGTTTTAACTCTGTGTTGGCGGCTACGAGTGTTATGAACATCGCGAGCCCAATAATGAATAATAGGAATGCTATGTCGTAGGCATGTTGGGAACAATACCGTTGCATATCAGATAAACTTAAGAACGTCTATATATCAGACTTTTCTTTTAAATGTACTATGTTTTTTATTTTTTTTTATTTTTTATTTATGTGGTTATATTAAGAATGATTAACTGAGTACATACGTTTCGATTCCACGGTGTATATAGGTTTTGATGTTAAGATTGTTTTAATACAATATCGTTTCATTTGCCTGCATAGATGACGGAGTGGTATAAATACTTACTAATCTCTAATACTGAATGTCGATGATTCGATCACTACGTTGGACAATTCTTTGTGCCGTTCATAAATGATTGTTTCTAGTTTAGATGTGGTAGACGCCTAGTTATACTTATACCCTTGGTATAGCAAAGGTTCAAGGGCAGCAGTGGCACTTACCATCAGGTGTGTTGCTTGCTCGTTTGCCACCATAAGCAATAAAAAAAAAGATGTAATTTGTGTCAGTTAATTGTACTTTCCGTTTGATGACGAAATACGAATACAAGTCATTAGAATATATCTTATGCGTGGGCGTAGTAAATGACTGAAGGATATTATATGCATATAACACCGCAAGAGAAGGAATACTCTTAATAAAATCTTATACCAACCCCATCAGCGTGGTATAAGTCAAATTCCTTTCTATTATAGAGTAAGCTTGAGCCCAATAGTGGGACATATATGAGCTGAGATGATAATTATTAATTATACTTATGTTTGTGAAGTCCTCTCTTAAAGTCTTCCATGATACAAGAATTATATCCCTTTGTATGGTGTGTTCTCTTTGTTAAAGAAAATAATGTATTTGATAGATAAATTAATTTAAATTCATCGTGAATTACTCAAATTAGTCGTATAATAATGAAGATATAATATACAAATACTGAAGTACATAAATATAGTTTGAACATGTAAATAAAGTTGATATAATAATATTGACAAAGTAAATATTTAAAACAAATGTGGTGAGGTGATGAGGTATAGCCGCCGAACGATCTTAAACTAAATAAAGTCGGCGCGTTAAAAAAGTGGTATCGTATTTTTTTCTAATGAATACAAATATTGATGGTCAAACTGTCAAAAAAATCGAGAGAAAAAGAAAACCTCTTCTTTTTTAATCTTGCAATATCAAGCAGAAAAAAAAATCTTATATCGGTTCTTATAATCTTTTATCATTTCTTTTCAATATTTTTCAAATTTTACTATTTGACTCCCAAATTTTAATACATTTACTGTGCAGCTATGATGAGAGAGACTATCCCATAAGTGCAAACGCAAATTATAGATCATTAAGATTTTTTTTTCAAATTCCCGACTAGAAATTTTTTCGTCTTCCTTAGCAGGACCGGACCGGGCATGCCCGATCTGGACCAGATAAGGTATGTAACGCAGAAGATATATCTGGACCCGATCAGGAAAACCTTATCGGGTCCAGATCAGGCATTCCTGATCGGGTCCAGATCAGGCGTTCCTGATCGGGTCCGGATGAAATTTTATTGATCGGAACCAAATCAATCATCTGCGTTATATATCTTGCCTGATCCAAAACGAGAATGCCCAGTCCGGTCCTTTTAAAAAACATGAATATCTTAAAGAACATGTTTAATAGGTAAAAATATAAATTAATATATGACGTAGACACCGAATGCAGTGCTATATTCTTATCATAGAGAGTCCCAGTGAGCCGTTCCGATTATGGCGCAACCACCAGATGCTAACGACTGCAACTGTCGCCTGAATTTCTCATTCATGACCTGATCGATCTGTTTTAATCTGATTCGATAACAACCAATTTAATATTAGGCCATGTCATTACGCTTCGGAGAATCTTAACACCGCGATTCAAATAATGACGTCATTTTACTAACGCCATCTATTTATTATGACCCAAAACATTAAATGTTAGAATGGTTGTTACAATATAATATTTCTATCTATCTATGTTTTCAAATGTTAGTTACATTTATATATATATATATATATATATATATATATATATATATATATATATATACAGTAGCGGTGTTAGGGTAGGGCGAGGTTGGGCGACCGCCCAGGGCGCCGGGTAAAAAAGGGCGCCGCAGGCCATTCTCATAGTTCGAGGTCTACTTAGTCGTAAAGTCCCCTAATTAAGCGAAATAATTGGAATTGCAGTTGGAGGGCGCTGTAAAAATCTCGCCCAGGGCGCTGGTAGTGTTAAAACCGGCACTGTATATATATATATATTATTTATTTTTGTTTTTTACTTTAAATATAAATTATTTTTATATTATTAATTAAACATTATTATTATTATTAAATACATATGATTAATTAAAGATTTCAGATTAATCTCCTCTGATGCAAATACACTTTCGCCGTGGCATAAATATGACAATCATGTCACTTTTTTGAATTTTGATTGATATTTTTTTTTGTGTTTCGAAAACTGTTTCTGGTTCTGATATACTACAAGCCTTACTATATACTTGATGATATTTCACATCAGGCTATCCTTATTTGGTCCTGATCTGGTCCTGATCCGGTATGCCTTACCATACTTGATGTTATTTCACATCAGGCTATCCTGATCAGGACCAGACCTGGTCCTGATAGGGTTTGCCGGATCCGGCATGCCTCATTCTGTCCTGATCGGGTTCTAATCCGGTATGCCTTACCATACTTGATGATATTACACATCAGGCTATCCTTATTTGGTCCTGCCCTGGTCCTGATCCGGTATGCCTTATCATACTTAATGATATTTCACATCAGGCTATCCTTATTTGGTCCTGATCTGGTCCTGATCCGGTATGCCTTACCATACTTAATGATATTTCACATCAGGCTATCCTTATTTGGTCCTGACCTGGTCCTGATCCGGTATGCCTTACCATACTTAATGATATTTCACATCAAGCTATCCTTATTTGTTCCTGCCCTGGTCCTGATCCGGTATGCCTTACCATACTTAATGATATTTCACATCAGGCTATCCTTATTTGGTCCTGATCTGGTCCTGATCCGGTATGCCTTACCATACTTGATGTTATTCCACATCAGGCTATCCTTATTTGGTCCTGACCTGGTCCTGATCTGGTCCTGATCCGGTATGCCTTACCATACTTAATGATATTTCACATCAGGCTATCCTTATTTGGTCCTGATCTGGTCCTGATCCGGTATGCCTTACCATACTTAATGATATTTCACATCAGGCTATCCTTATTTGGTCCTGATCTGGTCCTGATCCGGTATGCCTTACCATACTTTATAATATTTCACATCGGGCTATCCTTATTTGGTCCTGATCTGGTCCTGATCTGGTCCTGATCCGGTATGCCTTACCATACTTTTTGTTATTTCACATCAGGCTATCCTGATCAGGACCAGACCTCGTCCTGATCGGGTTTGCCGGATCCGGCATGCCTCATTCTATCCTGATCGGGTCCAGATACATGATCTGGTTGAACCATACTTTTTTTATAGTCGGGTTATGGATAAGTTCGTCCGGTTTTCACGTAATATTTTTCTTAATTTATTGTTCATACGTGTGAACCAAAAAAAATGGCTAAACTCACACGTGTTTGAGGTTATGCGGCTTTAAATTTGTGAAGAACCATGCCCCACCCGTGGGTCATTCACGTACGATAAGCAACTGGAAATACCCCACCGGTGGGGCATGCACAGTTAACGTGTTAACTTCAGATTTGTATTCAACAGAAAAAAATACGCCAGAAAAATCGAAGTCTGACAAACAGCACAAAACCTTTTTTCCTCTCATACATACAACTAAACTATTACGATTTTTATATAAAAAAATACCCATTAACCAAAAACATGTCTCTTAAAACGTCATGTAGTTTTTACGCAAATGTTCGTAAGACAAAATTAACTATAATTACATATATTCAAATAGATATATTTTTTGTTAACACGTTTCTAACATTACTATAAATCCATTACGTATTAACTCACGTGTATTAAACATGATATATTACTTTTGTTTTAGATAAATATCATTCAATACACGTGACATGAGAAGGTTAACGACCATCAGAATATTTTTTTTTTTGGAATTTATGGCTTGGTTACTAAGACCTTTAAGTCAAATCTTTGTTTATAAATTAACTTCATTTATCAGTCATTCATCAGTAATCGTCCGTCAGTAAGTCAAAGCGTCGCCTTCAACAGTGCCATGGCTACACTGTTAAAGATATTTTTGGAATTTTAGTGGAAAACGTATATAAGGCACTGTTATATCAAATTCACTACACCTTAGTATTTCCTGTGCATCAAATTCCATAAAATGCTATCAAAATTACTTAATATAACACGTTGAAACACTAAGATATATGAATATAATACAAGAGCACTATATGACAGTTTTCTTTTCCCGCTAAAACTCCTCCAGCGGTATAAGTTAATGGACTTTATAGATGAATGAAAACAAAAATTGTTATAATTTCATGTCATTACATCAGGGCTTTATGGATTAAAAAAAAATATTTAGATTAACAATTGGATCCGGTAGGCGACGCTGCAGTCGATTTCAAGGAACTCCATATTTATTTTTTATTTTTTGATTTGTACAAAATAGCATCTCTTGCAGCGACCCACCCTCGCTTCATTTCGGTATTCGGTAGTACTGCATTTTAAAGCTCTGATAATTTGTAGGATGTTAATTTTAAGATATATAATTTCGTCGTAAATATGTTTATATTATAAAAGGATTACAGGAGGAAGGATGACAGGTTAAGATAAACCATTTATATACGGCTATCCCTCGCAATACCACATTTGTTTCAAATGTTTAACGTCAATATTATTCATCTCAGCTCATATGTCCCACTGGTGGGCTCGAGCCTCATTCACACTAGGAAGGAGATTGACCTTCTACACCACGCTAGTCAGACGTGTTGGTATAGGGTTTTGTTTCGAATTTTCCTTTTCTTGCATAGATGTTATATGCATATTTTATCCCTTAGTTGTCTTTTACGATCACCCATGGGTAAGATAGGGGGTGGTGAATAGTATTCTTACTCCGTCACCACACGGAAAATTTGTTCATTATGTCTTCATTATTCATCATTCTCCTACTCTCATCCCAATTGCCTGGGGTCGATACAATATGTACTATTCTTTCGTATTACATATTGTAAAAGTTATTGGCAATTGTTTTATAACCGGTCGCCTGCCAGACGTCAACCCTCCTTGAGAATGTAATTATTGACCAAACGACATCAGATGGAGTTGGCCCAGGTCGTTATAAGGCTCTCAGTCGTCTTTTACGACATCCACAAGCAAAGTAAGGGTTGGTAGTATTCGTAGCCGCTATCACACAGCTTAGGGGACGTCTATTAATTTAGTCCGTCACCCGCCGAGAGGCCGACCGCGTGAGGAAAGACCGACATCCTACCCGAGGGGGGGACGTCGGTCGAGGAGAAGGTACTCCTCAGGGGTATTCCGTCGGGCCAACCACTGACGTCAAGTCACTCTGCTCCGGTGGTTGGCCCAACGACGAAGGCGACGTCACTGGTGGGTTACGGGTGTGCATGCTTACGCCCCTCTGTCACCCCGGACGGAGTGGTGCGAGGAGTGTGCCGACCGTAACCCACCTCCAAAAAAAAAAAAAAAGGGGACGTCTATTAATCACGTGATCATTTTTTTAGCATTTTTTAAACCCCAACCTTGGTGATACGTGGTGAGGTTTAAGACTATGAAGATTTAGATCTTCGTGATTTTTGTAAAACCCCGCCCCCCCCTTTTAAACCTCACGTGATTAATGGACGTCCTTTTTTGTCTTCATTATTATATGACTAATTAGGGTAATCCCCCCCGAATTTATATGAATTTATCTATCGAATACATTATTTTGTTTAACAAAGATAACATTAGACAAATTGTTCGATGGCTATTCGTCGCCACCTCGCCACATTTGTTTAAAATATTTACTTTGTCAATATTATTAGATATATCAACTATATTCACATGTTCAAACTATATTTATGTACCTCAGTATTTGTCTATTATATCTTCATTATTATATGTCTAATTTGGGTAATTCCCCACGATTTTAAATTAGTTCATCTATCAAATACATTATACATTGGTCACATACTGAAGGAAGGTGGAGTCAAGAGATACCGGCGAGCGTGTATGAAGAGAATTATGAATGTTGAGGAAGCGAGTGAAGTATGCAAAGATAGAGTTCTCTGGCACTCTGTTCTCTCTGCCTACCCTGCAAGGGATATGGCGTGATGATATGTATGTATGTATATCCTTCTCGTCGTTTACAACACGCACGCATAAGATATTTTCTAGTGACTTGTATTCTTATTTCGTCATCACATAGAAAGTACAATTAACTACAATTAAGGATTATTTCCTTAGGCAAGGTGTTGTTTCCCGCCGGGCTGGCTATGGAGGTTAAGGAAGAGGTACCTGTGGCCGGCCCAATAGCGGCGGGGGACAATACGGTGAGCTATGGGGCCACGCGCCGTCCTTCCATCGCCCCGGACGAAATAGACGGCGTATGTCCAGAAAGTAGCCTGCCAAAAAAAGGCAAAGGGTGGTGTTTAAAAAAAATGGAATCTATTTTTACATATATTATCGCTTTTGAATTTAATTGCCCAATTTTTCACATTTCAACGTTCATCATCAAATTATGTATTTAATTTTTTAGTAGATAAAGTACCTCTGGCACGTCTGGTCTCTTAGTATATACATAGTTAGCAAACCCAGCTAGTTGGTTTGTTTGTAGAAGACGATACATCGCAGCGCCCCCTGGTGGCGAATCACATCAATGGGGGCAGCATATAAATTAACCTTCTTCGTAAAAAAATACATACCGGGTTGAGAGCCCTCAGAGCTCACCCATAGTCCAGGTTAAGCTGTGACAGCCATCTGCGGCTAACAGCTAAAAGACAGACACAAAAAAAAATAAAAAAGAATATATATACATATCAATTTTCATAATGATCGATCAAATAGTTTTTGAGTTTAGCGATGTCATATATACAAACATCTTTTTTTATAGATCAGCCTTATATTTTTTAACAAAATAGATATCAGTTTCACTAAAAACATCTAGATTGTATGTTTCGTGTCTAGTTTGACCTTACTTAATCAGATAAATTGAATCAACAGACTAGAACGAGATATTCATGTAAGAATTTTAAAGATATTTATGCATTTTAAAACTAAATCTTTAACGTTTTTTGAAGTGATTACTTCTTATGGGAGGGTTAAACCGCTTCGTTACGTAACGCGTAACGGCGTCAATCTGTCTAGCCGCTTTGTAGGATTAAATAATGATACTAATAATTTACATACACAAAATTCTAATGTACATATTTAAGAATTGTAACTAAGAATAAAATATATTTTAATATCAATAAAAGTTTGTATTAACAAATAACCTTTCCTTACATTATCATATTAATATACATAAAATTTAAGTAATAACCTAAGATTTTCTCAAGTTAAACAATTTCAATATTAAATAGTTCAACTTTTTTTTTTGTTTTCTTTTCGCTGTGGAAACGCATTTACGTGCTATCCCCCGCCGGTGACAGACGAGGGGGAGTGTGGGACTCACTAGCCAGCTGGAACCCGACCGGAATACCCACTAAAATCACAGCGGCCCCTTCCGCGCTTTTACGGGGAGCCGGAGAGATCGTCTACTGACATTCGATCTCCGGCACCCCCACGCTTGACCTTCTGGCCACGTCCTATCGTCCCTCAGGGCGGTGGGTGGAGGTGCGCATAACGGCGCCTCTTCCTCTCCGGTCGCCGGCGGCGAAGCGAGTCAGCTGATGCAAGCGCCTCGCGTTCCCGCTCCGCGGCCTCCTTCCTTTTCATGATGGCCTCGCAAAAGGAGGCCATCGACGACCAGCACCTGTCGCTGTTAAGCATCTTCGAGATGATGGCCGACAACGACAGGTCTCTCCCAACGACCGCCGATAGGATGTAGCGCTGGGACCCCCAGGCAGGGCATATCTCCAGAGTGTGACGCGCATCATCTACTGGCGCACCACACTCGTGACATCTTGGGGCCCCTTCTCTGCCAATTCTGTGCAGGTACTTACCAAAGACCCCATGCCCGGTAAGCACCTGCACCATCCTAAAGCCTAGACTGCCGTGCCCTCTATTAATCCAACGGTGGAGATGTGGCGCAACTACCTCCACAGTCCCCCGCCCTGCTACGGGTGACTCCAGATCTTCTCTCCACCGCTGAGTGATTCCGCTTCGGGCCACTTCCAGTACTCTGCCCAGTCTCCTTACGGAGACTTGCTCGTTGTCGGCCCGCGCCGCGACGCGGAGCCGGTAGACTTCAGCCAGGGCCTCGGCCACAAGTGGCCAAAGTGGGTCGCCCGCCAGCAACGTCGCTGCGGTCCATGACACCATACGATAGACCCTGACAGCACTCACCGCCATGGTCCTCTGAGGGCGTCGCAGAAGGGCCCTGTTGCCGACGGTGAGGGAGTCCACCCAAATAAAATAGTTCAACTTAGATTAGTTTAAGTTATCACATCTGTCGGGCGTCCCGAAACGCACAGGATTTTTTATTTGTTCTCGGTGGCAAACGAGCAAACAGCACAATTAGCCCGGGAACCTTGCCAATGCTAAAACAAACTAAGTCGGCAACCAATGAAAATCTCAAACCCACTCAGAAAGTTGGACTGCCGGCTCTCTCGCTCATCGAACGAAGCACTTTGCCATTGCTTAGACATCGAGTTTCTGCGAGAGTGTAGTACAACCCGGACGGACTGGCCTGCGGCTGTACACAGAAAACTGTCTATAGTTTGACCCCACTATAAAACACTGACAACAGAATTTCTTTTTTTTAAGACCCAATTTAAAAAAAACTTTATAATGCGGGAGATTATAACATATGACATCCAAACTCATAATAATAATTTATGGGTTTTCATCACAGCTCCTTTACGTCTCACTGCTGAGCTCGAGACTCCTTCACAGTGGAAGAAAAATTAACCTACTATGCAGCGTGGTATATACCACGCTGGTCGGACGGATTGGTATAAAATTTTATTTCGAGTTTTCCTTCTCGTGCATAGGTGTTACATGCATATTATATCCCTTAGTCTTTTATGACATCCACGGATAAGATATGGAGTGCTGAAATTCGTGCAGTAATCTTAACTCGTCACTGAAAGGTATCAGTGACGGACCCAATGGCGATGGGAAGGGAATACGGTGTGATATAGGGCCACGCGCCGCCCATCCATTTCCGCGGACGACATGGATGACGTGTGTCCAGAACATAGCCTGTTAAAAAAAAGTCAATACACGCATAGTTTGTGCATCGCGTACAGTATTTTTCTGCGTGGGAATTGAACTCACGACACTGGCACGGTAGACCGTTGTCAACCATTACGCCATTTATATTTATTACCATATATATATATATATATATATATATCACTATCATCATTCTCCTACTCTTGTCCCAATTAATTGGGGTCGATACAATATGTAATCTGCTTTCATAGTACCTACATATTGTAATAGTTATTGGCAATAGTTTTATGACCGGCCGCCTGCCTGACGTCAACCCTCCTTGGGAATGTAATTGTTGACCAAACGGCATTAGATGGAGTTGGCCCAGGTCGTAAGTAATAAGGCGCTTAGTCGTCTTGTACGACACCCACGAGCAAAGTAAGGGTTGGTAGTATTCGTAGCCGCTACCACACAGCTTATATATATATATATATATATATATATATATATATATATATATATATATATACCTATATATATACCTATATATATAAATTTTAATCAAAATAATCTTAATTCCGTATGCGTATATATTAATTAATCATATAATTGACCTTCATAATAATTAGTTATAAGCATTTGATAAAGCAATAAAAACATTTTGTTTTATGAATATTTAATTTATATATTTTTTTTTTCTCTTTTGCTCATACGCTATGCTAGCTGATGTCGAATTGGTATAAACTAGAAATTTAATATTAAACCAGTTTGTTTTAATCAAGACCCGTTTTTGCCACGAAACCACTCAACCGTAACGCTAATATTGCCACTCTTGGAATCGCCACCTTTCGATGGATGACAACAATATGAACCCCTATCTAAGGAACGGGATAAGAAATGCATAAGGAAGTGTGCATTTCGTTTGAGAAAACGAAGAAGGCTGAATCTGAAGTTAACAAAAGTGAGCGTCTAAAGAGTTATGCTTGTTGAAAGCAAATTTACCTAACCTACCTTGAAAGCAAATAACCCTATACCAACACGTCTGACTAACATGGTATAGTCAGTGAATTACCCTCTCATTTGGTGGAGGCTCGAGCCCGACAGTGGGACATATATGAGCTCAGATGATGATGATGAGACTTTCAAAATCTTAGCAAATGCATCAGCGTTTTCCATGAAATATATGACAGCAGATTTTGGCGATGATAAATCGATCTAACTTTTATTTATAAATATCGTTTTGACAGTGTTTTCAGGCATCAAAAATATTTTTTTTCCATTGCCTCAAAACTAATACAATATGGAGGCTTTGGCCGCTATATTGCTCAATTGGGAAATTGAACAGTCTAATCCAGGTCGCTACGATTTGATCGTTAGTTTAACGTTTTAATTATTTATCCTTTCTTTATATTTACATCTATTTTTTAATTGTTTTCTTAATATATACATATATTTTCCAAAAACTACTAATAAAAAAATAAAGAACTAATCTCGATAATCCAGATATTTTTTTTTATTTGTGGAAGTCACTCAATTAATCCAAGATAATAACTCTGCAGTGCGAGGACCAATATAGGTATGTGTGCCTGTTCGCCAGCTTTTCACAGAATTTATTTCCTATATTCAAAATGCACGACACGGAAATACATAAAATGTGTCGTTCGTTGACCTTTCAAAATTTGATTTCAATACCTGTTCATCATAGCTATCTTAAAACCTGTTTGTCCTTCTTACATATCAAATTTTGTGTAATAAATTATTTTTTTATGTCTTTAACATAGTTATATCAAGTATCTATATATTATGATTATAAATATATATATATATATATATATATATATATACACTACCGTCCAAAAGTTTGGAAGCACACCTGTTTTCAAACAAAACAAATAAATGGCGACTAATAGCGGTAAAAATTAGCAATAATCTTAAGTTTTACAACCTTTTACGACTGTCTACACAAACACAAAAGGATTATTATCCTACATTCATCAAGTTTTATGGAATTCCTTAATATTGACGAAACACGTGTTTTATGACTTAATCCGTCGGCTACTTTATCCTATGCAATGGTGTAGTTTTATTGATAATGTTTGCTGGTTTTAACTTTTTTAGACCTTATTCAGTCGCACTTGAGCATTGGCACGTGAAAGTTGTGATATTAACATTGTCTGTATTCGAAAGATATCGGCTACTACTTTGACCGTATTTTTTCTTCTGAAAATGGCTAAACGCAAGCAAATCACGCTTGAACAGCGAAGCGCTATTTGCACTCTACGCGAGGAAGGATACAGTGAACGTCAAATCGCAGAAAGGCTCGGAATTTCTTGTAAAGGTGTCCACTATACCCTTGCTAGAAAACAAGAAACGGGGAAAAATGAAGATAGAAAGAGATCTGGTAGGCCCAAATCCACAACAAATCAAGAGGACAACTTCATTAGAGTTCTTTCTAAACGGAATCGACGCTTAACTGCACCACAGATCACTGCAGCTCTGAATGATACGCGAGAAACACCCATTTCAACAACTACTGTTAAAAGACGCTTACTGTCTGCGGGATTAAGAGGATGTGTTGCTGCTAAAAAACCCAAACTAACAAATCGACATAAGAAAAATAGACTAGAATGGGCAAAAGCGCATAAAAACTGGACTATAGAACAATGGGAAAATGTCCTTTGGAGTGACGAATCAAAATTTCAGATTTTCGGATCCAATAGACGTGTCTTTGTACGCCGGTCAAAAGAAGAGAGGGCTTCAGAGGCATGTACAGTGCCTACCATCAAACATGGTGGTGGTAATGTCATGGTTTGGGGGTGTTTTGGCAACAGTAAACCCGGCAATCTTGTGAGGATAACCGGAAAATTAAACAAGGAAGGCTATTTAAAAATTGTCCAAGATTCTGCCATACCCAGTGGACTAAGTCTCATTGGTTCTGGATTCATTTTTCAACAGGATAATGATCCTAAGCATTCGTCTAAATTGTGCCAGAACTTTTTAAACAAGAAAAAAGCTGAAAACATTTTAAACATCATGCAATGGCCATCTCAATCCCCTGATCTTTCTCCCATTGAACTTGTTTGGGATGAACTTGACAGGAGGGTGAAAAGTCGTTGTCCTACGAGCTCAGAACATTTGTGACAGCTATTAGAGAACGAATGGAACAAATTAGATAAAGATTATTTTAAAAAAATGATTAATAGAATGCCCAGAATATGTGAGAAGATTATAAAGGAGAAAGGTGGACACTTTGATGAAGCTAAAATTTAATCTAATTTACCATTGTATATTATTTTTTTATTTTGTTTAAGTTAGTTTCTGTTTGTTCTTTATTTTTTTATCAATACATTTAAATTTAAATGACTTAGTTTGGTTTTATTCGATTTTACCTTGCTGCTTCCAAACTTTTGGACGGTAGTGTATATATATATATATATATATATATATATATATACATATATATATATATATATATATATATATATATATATATGTATATATATATATATATATATATATATATATAGTCTCCGAAACCGGCGAGCGTGTATGAAGAGAATTATGAATGTTGAGGAAGCGAGTGAAGTATGCAAGGATAGAGTTCTCTGGCACTCTGTTCTCTCTGCCTACCCTGCAAGGGACATGGCGTGATGGTATGTATGTATGTATAACAATCAATGTTTAATATATAAATACAGCGACAACATTATAAACATAGGCACATCTATTGAATGTCTTAAAACGAGTATCATCATCATCAGCTTATATACGTTCCCACTGTTGGGCTCAAGCCTCCACCACAATGAAAGGGAAATTGACCTATATACCACGCTGGTCAAACGTGTTGGCATAGGGATTGCTTCGCGTTTTCCTTCTCTTGCATACATGTTATATGGTTCCCTAATGATTCACCAAAAAACTATTGACAAATGGTCATTCCAAAAACAACGTTTCACCAAATGATCATTTGGCAAACGATACATTTGACAAAAGTATCATCTTACAAAAACTTACTTAGCAAATGATCCATTAGCAAACACTACACTTGTTAAATGTGTTAAGTATTAAAATGTCATTTAACAAAAAGTTATTTCTACCCTCATATTGCCGTGACAGTCAGTTGTTAGTTCTTTTTATTGCAAAATGGGTGATAAGGTTGTGTGCGAAGTGTTTAAATCAAAGAGGGAGAAATGCCCTAAAGTCGCTTCTGGCTTCCGTTTGGGGTTAAAGTTCTAACCTAACCTAACGGGTTAATAAGTAATTATTTTCCAAATAATGTATAATATCATTTTTTTATTAGTTTTATCTGATAACTCAGTTGCTAAATGTTCGTTTTGTAAAGTAATTATTTATCAAATGTAAATATAAGTGTTGATTATTTGACAAAGTGAAACATTTGTAAAATGATCAGTAGTAAAATGATCAATAGGCGAATCCATTGTTTTGCCTAACATGTCAAGTGTAATTTTGCCAAATGACTTTTGGTCAAACAGCCGGATCCCATGGTATATGCGTTTTATATTCCTTAGTCGTCTCTTACGATCACCCACGAGTAAGATAGGGGGTGGTGAATCGTCTTACACCGTCACCACATGAAAGGATGAGCAAATATTTTAAATTATTATATTTCTATATTTTCAGAATTTCGGTGACGGCACTAACAATGTCCATGAAATTTTAATGCAGAAGGTTTCGAGGGCTATTAATCGATCTAATCTAGGTTTCATATATAGAAAATAATTCTGTCAAATTCGTTTTGTCATTATTTTCAGCCAATGAAAGGCAGTAATTGAAATATGAAGGTAAATTTGGTCACTGTCAACGAAATGGGATAAACATTATTTAATGTAACTAACATGTTAAAACGTTTTATTAGAATTATAAAAAATATATATATATTGATAATAATTTATAAATATTGATTTAATTATGGTAGGACCACGCTGTGGACAGTTCTCTATCTACAGCCGCGGGCCGGTCCGTCCGGGGTAATACCACACTCTCGCAGAAGATCGACGTCTGAGTAATGGCAATGTGCTATTGCGCTTCGTTCGGTGAGCGAAAGAGTCGGAAGCCCATCTGGGGTGGGTTCGGGGTTTGTATTGGTAGGCAGCGGCCTAGCTATACCATTGGCAAAGGTCCATGGGCAGCAGTGACACTTACCATCAGGTGTGCTGTCTGCTCGTTTGCCACCATAAGTATTAACAAGTTATGAATCCCCGTCCAACTTACCAGCAATTAAGTGCCTATTGCCATGTGAAGATCGTGCCGATCTACCAAAATTCGTTCATTGGACCATCCCTCCGTCTATCCATCCGTCCAAAATTATGAAATGCAAAATATTATAGTAAATTGGAACGAACGTCTAGTCACAGTATACATTTGACTGCTGGTTATTCTCTTACTGAACATCTCTTCAAGCATTATCGTGAGACCATCATGTAATGGTTATTATTTTACTGTACATTGACCCCATGGTAATGCGTTTCCATTCCAAAGCATACAGTTACAACTCAGTCGCGCCTAAATAAGTTTTATTTCAAAATTCGAATTTAGAACCTTGTCCACTTATGAATACCTACTGTAGATTTTAAGTCAAAAACCCCATCTATTAACAAATCCTACTAAACATTATGATATTCATAAAAGCTTAGATACGTAGTAATTCTAGAATGAGAAAATTAACAAGTCGAAAAAAAAATATTTTATAGTGGTGCGAAATTTTACGCACAATTTTCTCTAACACAATTAAATAACATTAATTATTGTAAATATTCTCGAGGCAGGTTTGTTTTAACGAAGGCCCATTTTTAGACGTATATGTAAGTATTAATGAGCTTGCTATAATATAATCGCCAATATAACAAAACATTCCGGGTGTTATTGGGGCTCAAGCGTTTTTGTAGCGCGTCTGGAATATTTGATGATGTAAACGTAGATAGGTTTTCGGCTGTTATGCTCAAGAGAAGGGCTTCGCTATTACGTCGTATACCCGTCAGCCCTATTAACAATAAAACGTTTGGAAATTTCCGATCTTGAGGAATTGGATACAACTGCATGCAGTCAAATGGACAACCTCAAAACCTGATGGCCAACTTTTGGTTTTATTTTTAAATTAATTTTATGATGTCACTAACACCAGTTTTTTTTTATTGTTTCTAACAAAATATGGAGTTCGATAATTCATATTCATATATAATAAAATTATTACGTAGACTGATATAACTGTAATTTTGCCTTGTATCTATTTTAAAACAAAATATATATTTTTAAATGACTTCAGATATACATATAATAGTTATAAACATTAAGTATATTTTATAATAAAAAAAATATTTACAAAAAGAATCGACATTACAGTTTATAAATAACCAGCATATTTATTATAAAAGAAAATGGAATATTTATATATTTATTTCAATACAGACACCTAATTTTTATATTGAAACTATAAAATGACTAAGGAATCTAGGCTAGCAGAACGTGTAGCAGTACTCTCCTAGAGTACTTATACTAATAGTGATTTGACCGTTTCACCAATTAAAAAAAAATTCATCACTTTGTACACTCTCGCAAAGAGATTTTTAACCAATAGGGACATTGAATTCCCGCGGTTGTCATTTAGCCGACTTTTTTAATCCCACCAGTTAAAAATAACATTTTATTCTTAAATCGTAACAACACCATGAAATAGTAGCAACACATTGCAATAGTATTTTTTTTTTTAAATAAATTAAACCTTTTTTTTCCTTGCGGTGGGCTATGGATGTGGTCGAGCTCCGTCAAATCGACGGAAGAGACGGTACGCAACTCCACAGACCCACCGTGCAAGGACTCCTCTCTTCGCCGTGCGAGCGGGCCACCGGTACTCGATCTTTGTCTTCGGTGGAAATAACACCTGCCCTAAGAAAATATTTCTTGTATTGACCGGAATATATAAATATATGATTAATTTCGTCATCATTATCTCAGGTCATATACGTCCGTCTTCTGGGCTACAGCTTTCTCCACATTATCATTCTCCTGCTCATGTCCCAATTACTGGAGGTCGATATGTACTGGTACATATTGCGAAACTTATTAGCAATTGTTGGCGCCTACATGAATATACACAGCAATAACGCACTCTTTCTACAGACTGCTTTCTTTTAAAATTATTTCATCATCATCTCAGCTCCTATACGTCCCACTTTCGTACCTCCTCCATAATAGAAGGGAAATTGACCTACTATACCATACTCATCAGACGTGTTGGTATAGCGTTTTTTGTTTTCGAATTTTCCTTCTCTTGCATAGACATTATATGCATTTATATCCATTAGTCATCTCTTGCGATCACCCACGGGTAAGATATGGGGTGGTGAATTGTATTCTTACTCCGACACCACATGGATAAAATAATTTATATTGTTCATAAAACTATTTTCGGACTACTTACACTCACTTTTTATTGTAAAATCATCATAGTTCGCTAGCAATTTATAATATTGTAAAATGCATAAAAGTATTGAAAATATAGCATATACAAAGTACACCTTCCCTTGAAAATATAATTGTTGACCAGCATCGAGTGGAGTTCACGCAGATCAATATAGTAATCTTTTATGACATCCAAAAGCAAAGTAAGGGTTGGTAGTATTGGTAGGCGCTACCACAAAGCACAAATAGCTAGATCCTATATTTATTAATGGTAGAACGCTATTTGTGGTAGGCCACGCTGTTGGCAGTTTTCTACCGTCCGTCCTGGGTAGTACCACACCTCGCAGGAGATCAGCGTTTGAGCGATGGCAATGTGCTGTTGCGCATCGTGCGGTGAGCGAGAGAGTCGGACGCCCAACTGGTTGGGTTTGGGTTTATTTGGGTTTATATTGTTAGGCAGCGGCCTAACTATACTCCTGGTATAGCAAAGATCTATGGGTGGCAGTATCATTTACCATCAGGTGTGCTGCTTGATTGATTGCCACCAAGAGCAATAACAAAAACCTTAGACATTATTTCTATAACAGATTTGTTAGGTTATAGATATTTACTAATTATCAATAACTAGTCAAAAACTAGTAGTGACACTAGCGCTATTCTGGATGTTTTTTGTTTTTGTGTTTGCTTGCTCGTAAAAAAAATATCTTCTTCACAATAGGAAGGAAATTGACCTTTATTGACGTGATACAAGTGCTTTACAATGTTTTCGTTTTCCACCAAACGATACTATTTAACAGTGAGGCCTATAGCACTGCTGATGGCTACGATTTGACTTACTGACGGACAATCACAAATATAAAAAGATTAAAAACGTGAAGAAAATTGTTACTCTACACTGACAACGATGGGCTCGTAGAAGTAGTTATTTCTACTACAAAAAAAAAAGAACTATATTCTTATTCAGTCACCACATAGTAAGGGATAATGTTGTTACAATGTATTTAATACATACCCGTGTGGTGAAGATTTAAAAATACTATATGTAACCACCTCTTTACTCTGCTAGAATCACCAGAAGAATTGACAGCAACACCAAGCTGCCTGCCAAACGTGGCGATTATGGCTTTATTACTCCCTTAAAGAAGTCACTTATAAGTGAATGCCTTATCAGTCCATCGATGAACTGCTGCATAGACCGGTGATAAATCACCTTCGAACAATGTAGGTAATAGGAGGGCGTCTAATTAATGTAGTTTTCAAACACATTTAATAGGTTTTTAATTACTGTCGATAATCACCAAACCAATTATAACACTATTATTATTACTCTAGAAACCTTGCAACTATTGATGATACCTAAATACATTTTAGATTTAAAATTACTGACATTTCTTCTTAATAAATTTAAAAAAAAGTCAATGTGTGGTAGAAATTTCTAGAAGAAATAGTTTAATGCTTTTTTTTTTGTTTGTTTCAATAAATAAGTTATTGTCGCAAGCAAAGTTGATAAGGCACAGTACTATATGTAGTTGAATTAATTTTGAAACTACTTGCACCATCTATTGAAATACGGTTGTACTAGGTTGTAAAACTGTCCAAACTTATTACGCCTCAATTAAGTTTCATAGCAATCGGACGAATAACAGATTTATATAAAGATATGTAATCTAGATGCCCAAAACTGGAGATAGAGATAAGCAGGACGATCAGGTATAATATGCTTTTAAACTCAGAAAGTATCCGACGGTAATTATTAAATAATAATTATGAAAATAGCACTAGTGTCACTACTAGTTTTTGATAATTAGTAAATACCTATAACCTAACAAATCTGCTATAGAAATAACATCTAAGGATTTTTTATTGCTCTTGGTGGCAAAAGAGCAAGCAGCACACTGCCTGATAGTAAATGTTACTGCCGCCCATGGACCTTAGCAATACCAGGGGTATAGCTAGGCCTCTGCCTACCAATGAAAAGCCCAAACCCACGCAAAAATTTGGGCTACGGGCTGTCTCGCTCAACGAACGAAGCACAGCAGCACATTGCAACTGATCAGGCGTCAATTTTCTGTGAGAGTTTGGTACTACCGTCATGATTTAATAGTTGTTTTTTTTTTAATCCATCCATCCATCCATCAGCCTGTAAACGTCCACCGTTGGACATAGGCCTCCCCACGAGAATGCCATCTATATATCGGTCCTGTGCCACCTGCATCCAGCGGTTTCCTGCGACCTTGATGAGGTTATCAGTCCACCGAGTGGGGGGTCGTCCTACGCTGCGTCGTCCGATTCGTGGTCGCCACTCGAGAACCTTTTTTCCCCAACGGTTGTCGGTTCGTCGAGCGATGTGGCCTGCCCATTGCCACTTCAACGTGCTAATCCTTAGGGCTATGTCGGTTACACCCGTTCTTCTACGGATTTCCGTATTTCGGATTTTATCACGTAGAGAAATACCGAGCATAGCCCTCTCCATAGCACGCTGAGCGACTTTGAGCCTTGTTATGAGGCCGACATTTAGAGACCACGTTTCAGTGCCGTAAGTCATCGCTGGTAACACACACTGGTTATAAACCTTTGTTTTCAGACACTGCGGAATATTAGACGAGAAGATCCTCCTAAGTTTCCCGAACGCTGCCCAGCCGAGTTGGATTCGTCGGCTGACCTCTTTCTCGAAATTGGATCTACCTAATTGAACTGTTTGTCCTAGGTAAACATAGTGATCGACAACTTCGAGAATCGCATTCCCAACTAGGACCGGTACAGAAATGACATGGGCATTAGACATGATTTTCGTCTTGTCCATGTTCATTTGCAGCCCTACTAGTTGGGAGACCTTGCTGAGGTCATTGAGCATGGTGCTAAGGTCCTCCAGGGATTCTGCCATGACTACGATATCATCTGCGAATCGAAGGTGAGTGATGTATTCGCCATTGATGTTGATGCCGAGTCCGGTCCAGTCTAAGAGCTTGAAGACATCTTCCAGCGCAGTGGTGAACAGTTTCGGAGAGATAACGTCTCCCTGTCTCACGCCTTTCTGCAGCTGGATCGGTTTCGTACTTTTATCCTGGATGCGGACTGACATAGTAGCGTCTTTATACAAACACTTCAGCACTTCGATATATCGATAGTCAATTTGGCACCTCTGAAGGGACTGCAGCACTGCCCAAGTTTCGACAGAATCAAAGGCTTTCTCATAGTCCACAAACGCTAGATACAGAGGCCGATTATACTCCTCGGTCTTCTGTATAATCTGGCGTAGCGTGTGGATGTGGTCTATGGTACTATAACCTTTTCGGAAACCGGCTTGTTCGGGCGGCTGGAAGTCGTCTAGCTTGCGCGCGAGTCGGTTCGTAATGACTCTTGAAAACAATTTGTACACGTGGCTCAGGAGTGAGATGGGTCTGTAATTCTTTAAGAGCGTTTTATCGCCCTTCTTGAAAAACAGCACCACCACACTCCTGGTCCACGACTCTGGAACGTCGCCCCCGAGAATGACAGAATTAAACAGCTTCTGTAGGGCTTTTAAAACTGGCTTGCCGCCTGCCCTCAGGAGCTCTGTGGTAATTCCGTCATCTCCCGGTGCCTTTCCGTTCTTTAATTGTTTTAGAGCCATTCTGATCTCATACAAGCTGACGTCCGGGATTTCTTCGGTATAGTGCCGAGTTAGCTTGGATCTGGGGTCTTGGACCAAGCTGACAACAGGATTCAGGGATGATTTGTACAACTGCCCATAGAACCTTTCGACCTCTCCCAAGATCTCACTCTGGGATGAAATGACAGTACCGTCATCGGTCTTCAGCTTAGTCATTTGGCTCTGCCCAATAGACAAATCTCGTGCGAACACTTTGGAGCCTCGATTTCGCTCTATCGCCTCTTCAATACGCAGTGTATTGAATCGGCGAATTTCGCGTCGCATAGATTTAAAGATTTGTCTATTAAGCTGCCTGAGTTCGGACCAATCGGCTGAAGACTGTACCGTCATTTCCTTTCTCCTCTCCATGAGTTGAAGAGTCTGGTCAGAAAGCTTTTTTGTTCTAGTAGCGCGATGGGCCTTAAAGAATTTTGACCCGACCGCGTGGACAGTTTCCACGAACCTGTTGTTCATATCGTTCGAAGATTCGCACTCTTCCAGGCATTGGAAGCAATTATGTAATTCGAGTTGAAAGCTATCGGGGTTCTGGTATTGGACAGGTGTAGGTCGGAGTGTAGACTTCATCAAGCGGGACCGCTCGACTTTCGTACGAAGATTCAATGTGCCTCGAACCATGCGGTGATCACTCCCAGTTTTAATCCTGCTGATCACAGAGACATCATTGAATATTTGTCGTTTGTCCGTCAAGATGAGATTTTTTTTAATATTTTAAAATAATTGTATTGTGATGGTAAAAATTACGACTTTTGATGGGACTAAGCCCACCACACATTCCCACTATTGCAACTGCTGTAAGCCAGGATCCACAATGGTCTTTAGTGACCATAAATGACACCGAGGTTTGACCCTCAGGCAGTCCCGGCAAATGATTTTAATTGAACCCGCAACAAATTGAATAAGAAAAGGTTAAAGAGACGGAGTTGGAAAGAATGATTCCACTTCCCTTCTAGGCAAAGCAGGAAAACAAAATTGATTAGTCAGCCGATAAGTAGAGGGGTGTACGGCTACGATAAGCGCAAGAGTACGACACCACGGATACGAAAGAACTTAGCGGGGCCTATATGTGAGCGTTAAGATTGAATGCTACAATAGGTATAGCAGAAACGCATGAACGTGCAGATTTTTTTTCGAGTTGCCCCAAGGTCTGTATAGTATACTACTCTACAGGTAACTCTCAAACTGTTTAACATAGTTCACGCTCGTTACGCCAGAGATTGCACTCCCAGAAAATGTGATGTGTTGATTGTTCATACTCTTGGTCAGGTGTGGAACATTGACATAATGGTGAGAGTACGAGTTTAAAAGAAAATAATTTTCTTGAAAAGTTGCCATGAACAATTAGAAATTGGGTCACAAAATGATCTACCTCGAGTATGGGAAAAATACATAAATATGTAGGCCTTTCAATGATGAAACCTATCTTTCTTGCCATTCGGTTAAAATCTCTTCATGGACAACGCATTGCGACGCTTACTACGCTAACTCTTTATTATCCCCAGTAGCATCAGAAGCAAGTGAAGGTATCCGCTTGCAATGACATGACGTCTGGCAGGCGGCTGGTCATAAAACTATTGCCAATAGCAACAACTTTTACAATACGTACTATGAAAGAAGAGTACATATTGTATCGACCCCAAGTAATTAGGATAAGAGTAGGAGAATGATGATTAAAGTACATGACGCCTAGTTTATTAAAAATATACAATAGTGAGGCGAACTAAGTAAATTTTTAAAGGCGTCTCGCTAACATACATAGCTGAGTTTGTAGATGAACGGAAGGATCGTAGGAGATACAAAAAGAGATAGATGTATTGTGTGAAAGAGGATATATATATATATATATGAAAGTAGTAAGTACAGATATGAGGGCTGATAGAAGTTTATGGAAGCATAGAACATGTTGCGCCGACCCCACTTGGCGTGGGAAGAAGGCAAGTGAATGATGTATACATAACGTGACCATTTATTCTTTGACTCAAAACGGGACATTTTAAAAATTTACCCCAAATGTTTAGTTGGACATATTTATCAGAAGAACAAACTTGCTTTAAAATAAGAAGTGAAGATTTTAAGTAAGAATGAAACTCTTGACACGCTTTTTTTATATTCACCTTAATTATTAACATGCCCTTGAAAACTGAAATTAGTAACTGGGATTTCTCGTATGTCCACAATTTGTTCCTCATAGAAAATACTCTTAATAAAACAAATAGCGAGAAATAAGAGAATGAAAAATCTGTTAAACAAATAGTTAACAAAGTTTGTTTGACAAAAATCACGAAATATCACAAGTTGGGGTTGTAGTAAGATATCACGTGTATTTATTTTTTCATCAAAGGCTGCGATTTCTGAACTGAAAAGCGGCGTGTAGTGTGACTTTGACTTGCCGTTGCCAGGCAACGAACTAAGTTTAAAGTAGATCATCTGTGTAAAGACCTTTTTGCGAAGTATAAAAAAGCAAAAAACCGAGAATATAGTGAGCTGTGGGCTACTTCTTTATAGGTACTAAAAATGCACGTGATGTTGATGTGGGGAGGGGGGGGTCATAGTCTTAAACCTCACCACGTTTCACCAAGGGGGAGGGGGGGTTATAAAATGCTAAAAAAAAAGATCACGTGATTAATGGACGTCCCCTAAGTAAACGTTAAGTTTATAATTGTAGCTTAATATAAATTTGAAAAGTACAAAATTCAAATACATAAACTTAAATAAAAAAAGAGTTAACCGACTTTGAAAAATACATAAAGATACTACACTAAAATTTAAAATATAAAAACATGTATTTAGTGAAAAGTATTTTTTTTTAAACTGCTCTAAGAAAGTAATTCTTATATCGTGGAAGACTTATTTGTAATATGCAATTAACCTACACAAATAGATGCGTCAAATAGGAAAAATAATAGTTTGTTTTTATTTCTTTCTCACAAAGAAGAGTTGCAAATAGATCTAGGACAATTATCATAAAAATTGTTAGTATCTGTGTGAGAGACTGGTATCTGTACTAGGAAGACCTGTATGACAGATTACCAGCCTCTTCTAACTCCAGAAGAGTTGGTTTTGAGCTTAGCGATGTCATATATACAAACATCCTTTTTTTATAGATTATGATCATAACTCGAAGAGCCGTATATTGGAAGGAATTAACGTGAAGAATGTTGTACGTGCCTTTAATATTAAAAGGTACCCTAAGATCCACTTATGAGATTCTGTCATGGTGATAATGAGATCACTTCGACTATACTGTTTCGAATAAAAGAAAATTTTTGATAATTAATCTATAATAATTAACGGCGAAATCACGTAACAATGATAAAATATATAAAATACTAGCAGACACGACCACGTTGCTGTGGCTGAGGTAGCCTCAGTAACACGTGGTGGTTACGCTAATAAATTGTAGCTTATATGAAACGTTTGCACTGTTAACATAGCGCCATCTATTAATTAAATACTTACTTAATCCAGTCAGCAGATACCGCCATCTGTTAGAATCGTTTGCAGATAACAAATAAATATGACTGGCAAATAATAGACAAATAATTTGTAATAGAGAAGTTATGCGTTTTATATCCCTTAGTCGTCTCGTACGATCACCCACGGGTAAGGGTGGTGAATAGTATTCTTACTTCGTCACCACACGGAAAACAGTAAGTACAGTAAGACAATAACCCTTCTATTACAAGTGACTTTACAAATATATTTGACTGAAGACTGCACAGATGGCGTAGTGGTTAAGATAAGCTAATGCCGTGGGTTCAACGCCCACGCAGGACAATACTTTGTGCGAACCACAAAATGTTTTTCTAAATCTGGGTGTAATTTGTCTGCGTTAATTGCATGTTTGTAAAGTCCCCCGTAATACAAGGATTACTCCTTAGTGCAGAGTAAATAAAAATAAATATATAAAAAAATATTATTAGACAATCACAAATTACACCAAGACTCAAAACAACAAAAATTTATGGATCATACAAATTATTTTTCTTCATGAAAGAGATAAAACCAGAACAGATGTAAGAGTAACAATAGGTAATGATGTACTAGAGCAAGTGGATGAATTTGTATATCTTGGATGTGGATTTAGCCGAGATGGAAGGTACACCACTGATATAGAGCGAAGAGTGAATGCGGGAAATAGAGTGAACGGAGCGTTGGGGCAACTTCTCGGCAGCCACCACCTCAGCCAGAAGGCACGTGTAGCAATACATAACGCAGTGCTTGTCCCAACATTACTGTATGGAAGCGAGAGTTGGGCATGCAGAAAAGAGTATGATAGTAAAATTAATGCGGTCGAAATGCGATCTCTGCGGAAAATCTGTGTAGTTAGGCTGACCGACCGCATTCGTAACGACGACGTAAGAGAGCGAGTAGGTATGAAAGAGAGTATTGGTGTAAAGATGCGAAAGGGAATGCTCCGATGGTTCGGACATGTGGAAAGAATGCCGAACGAACGCCTGGTTAAGAAGATATACAATGCGAAAGTGGAAGGATGTAGGTACCGAGGGAGACCGAGACTAACCTACCTAGACCAGATCGGTCATGTACTGAAGGAAGGTGGAGTCAAGAGTCTCCGAAACCGGCGAGCGTGTATGAAGAGAATTATGAATGTTGAGGAAGCGAGTGAAGTATGCAGAGATAGAGTTCTCTGGCACTCTGTTCTCTCTGCCTACCCTGCCAGGGATATGGCGTGATGATATGTGTGTGTGTATGTATGTATGTATTTTTCTTCATGGAAATCAAGACCATGGCACTTCTATGGTCGATATATTAATTACTACTCCATCTATGCTACCGATGTTGGAACGAATGTCATTTGTTAAAATCTATTCGTTGATAAGCTGACAGAGATAGCAGTACAATGTCGCAACAATATTTACAATCGCTCATATTGTGTAATAATCTCGCAACTTAATGTTGAGGTCTTATTGTGGTAGGACCACGCTGTTAACAGTTTTCTGTCTGCAGCCGCGGGCCGGTCCGTCCGGGGTAGTACCACACTCTCGCAGAAGATCGACGTCTGAGTAATAGCAATGTGCTATTGCGCTTCGTTCGGTGAGCGAGAGAGCCGGAAGCCCAAATGGGTGGGTTTGGGGATTGTAGTTATATTTAAGAGTAATTTTGTTCTTAGATATAATATATTTAAGTAATTATAAATATGATACATCGCAAAAAGTCTTTATTTGACAAGCTATTTATTTATAAATTACTAGCTGTCCCCCGCCAGCTTCCTTCCTTTTCGGATAAGTAATCAAGTTTCTCCGAAACACGCTGCATTTTATGGTATAAATGTTATTCCGAAAGAAGGCCAAAAAAAAAAAGGCCTGGGGACCCGAAATCGGAACCTGGGCGACATGCTGGCGGAAATGCGTCGGGCAAACCGCCAGCTGTTGATAGACGTGGCCGACCTCAAGGCGCAGGTGGCGCTGTTCGTGTCACCCGCGCCAGCCGCGCCATCGGCCAGGGCCGGCTACTCAGCGGCCGCTGCGGCGCCAAAGCCGCCTCGCGCTGCGGCGCCGACGACGTTGGGTGAGGGCGTCTCCGTCACATCCGTCCCCGCGGCGAGGAAGAAGCCTGCCGCCGCGAAGCGCGCATCGCCGGCTGACGCTGGCGCGGTCGCCGCGGCGAAACTCCCTGTCCCGGTGGTGAGGTTGACGCCTCTCCCCGCGGACCGCTTGCCGCCGGCTAGCGCCCCTGCGGCGCCAAAGCCGCCAGGCGTCGTAGAACGGGCCCCTGAGGAGGCCCAGCCGACCCCGTTTGAGATGGGAGGCATATCGGACGAGGCCCTCGCCAAAATCATCGGCGCAGTGGGCAAGCTCGTCGATGCGCGCTTCGCCGTTCTGGAGGCGAGGTTGCCTCCAGAACCATGTGTCCGACCACCTCTCGCCGCGGACAAGCGGCCGCATGTGGCACCAGCCCCCGCCCCGCTGCCTTGTCAGGGTGGCCGCGTGGGGAGCTACGCCGCGGCCGCGGCCGGGCCTAAGCCCAAAGGCCCCGGCCCAGCTCCGAAGGGACCCGCCCTGAGGAGGAAGACGGCTCCGGCTCCTGCCGGACCGCTGAAGTCGCCCGCAACAACACCGCCGGCGACGACCAGCGAGGCCGCGACGAGGCCTTCCGCGTCTGGCACGACTGCCGTACCCGAACAGGGTTGGCAGGTAGCCGAACGCGACAGAAGGAGTCGCGGCCAAAGGAGGAGAGCGGAGGCCAAGCGCGCCGCTGAGGTCCCCGCTCCTCAGGCAGGAGCCGGACGGAAGAAGAGACCGCGCAAGGGGCTCAAGTCGCCGAAGACGGCCGCAGTGGTGATCACTGTGCTGCCCGAGGCGGCCGAGAAGGGCCTCAGCTACGAGGCCGTCTTGAGGAAGGCCCGGCGGGAGCTAGACGTCTCCGATATTGGAGGCGTCGAAGCCAGGACCCGCAAGGCCCGGACGGGGGCTCGAATTCTCGAGTTCCCAGGGGCCGAGGGCGCCAGGACGGCCGACAGCGTGGCCAAGAAGCTGAGAGGTTTGTTCGCCGAGGAGGGTGGCATCAAGATCGCCAGGCCCGTCAAGTGCGCCGAAATGCGCATTTCGGGTTTGGACGATTCAGTGACGGTGGAAGACATCCGGGAGGCTATTGCCTCGAAAACCGGGTGTCCCATAGACACCGTCCGGGTCGGTGCCATTCGTCCCGGTCCGGGTGGCGTAGGTGCTGCCTGGGCGCAGTGCCCGGTGGAGTCGGTCAGGCAACTGGCCGGCTCAGGCAGGCTCCTCGTGGGCTGGAGCTCGGCGCGGGTAACCGTGCTTGAGCACCGGCCTGCGAGGTGCTACAAGTGCATGGCGGTCGGACACACTCGACCGACGTGCACTAATTGCTTCGACTGCGGTGGATTGTGTTTCCGCTGCGGTCAGACCGGGCACGTGGCGGCATCTTGCGCCGCCCCGCCCCACTGCCCCGCGTGTGCGGCGGGCAATAAGCCCGCCAAGCACCGCATGGGCTCTGGGGCGTGCAAACCTCCAGCTTCGGCCCCAAAGGCGCGGGGCGGCCTTACGACCACGGCCGCTCCCGCTCCTAGCGCGGTCCGATCGCACGCTGGCGAGGAGGTCATGGATACAACCCGATAATGGGTACACCATCCATGCACCTCCTCCTGCAGGCCAACACCAACCACTCCGCCGGAGCGCAGGATCTCCTCCTGCAATCCATGGCGGAGTGGTCAATTGGTGCAGCCGTAGTCGCGGAACCGTACGCCGTGCCTGATCGCCCCAATTGGGTGGTCAGTCGAAACGGTACTGCGGCAATCGTCGTCTCAACGCAGCGGCACTTCCCGTCCTAGTCCCTTTTGAATAGGGGCGAGGAATTTGTCGCGGCGGAGTGGGGAGGGGTCATGCTCTACAGCGTATACCTCTCCCCCACTAGGAGGATGGACGATTTCGGGGCCTCACTCACCACCTTGGAGGCCTCGATACGGCGACTGGCACCGGGCCTCGTCCTGGTTCTGGGAGACTTTAACGCCAAATCCACGGCGTGGGGGTCCCCTGCGACGGACGACCGCGGGCGGGCGGTCAACGAGTGGGCGGCTTCACTGGGCCTCTGTGTTCTGAACAGAGGCTCGGTGAACACGTGTGTGCGGCGGCAGGGCGGGTTGATAGTGGACTTGTCGTTCGCTAGCCCCGCTGTCGCGCCACGGGTGAGGAACTGGAGTGTCCTGGAGGAGGCGGAGACCCTGTCGGACCACCGGTACATCCGGATGGAGGTCTACCCCCGGGAACCCGGTAGGGGTCACAGGGCGGACGGAGCTCCCGCGTTTCCGCGGTGGGCTGTGGGTCGTCTTGACAGGGATCTACTGGCGGAGGCGGCCATTGTCAGCACGTGGCTGTCCTCACCACCCCCAGCGGACGGAGTGGACGCTGAGGCTGTCCGCATTCGCAGTGCGTTAACGCAGGTCTGCGATGCGGCCATGCCCAGAGTGCGGCGGCGTCCACCTCCGAGGCAGGGGGTCTACTGGTGGTCCCCAAGACTGGCGGACCTTCGTGCAGCGTGTATCAGTGCCCGAAGGTCCTACACCCGCAGCCGGCGGCGTCACCGCGACGTCGAGCGGGAGGGCCAGCTGTACGAGGCGTACCGCAGTGCGCGGACTGCCTTTCGGCTGGCCATCCGAGCCGCCAAGGGCGCGAGTTGGCAGGAGATGCTGGACGGTCTCGACCGTGACCCCTGGGGTCGCCCATATCGCGCGGCGCTGAACAAGCTTCGCGCGCGGGCCCCCCCCCCTCACCGAGACCCTCCAGCCCGACTTCCTTCGTAGGGTGGTCGAGGAGCTATTTCCACGGCAGTCGGAACACACGCCCCCGGTCATGGCTCCGCCAGATCAGGACCGGGAGGCCGACGACGACGAGAGTGTTCCGCCCGTGACGGAGTCGGAAGTGGGAGCGGCCGTGGCGAAGATTCGTTCCGCCACCACGGGCCCCGGCCCGGACGGAATTCCAGTCCGGGTGCTGACGTCGCTCCTCGAGCACTTCGAGCCTCGCCTCAGGCAGCTGTTCAACGCCTGTCTGACGTCTGGACGGTTCCCTGAGTGCTGGAAGGAAGGGAGGTTGGTTCTCCTGCCAAAGCCGGGACGGTCCCCGGATTTGCCGTCGGCCTACAGGCCCATCGTGCTCCTCGACGATGTGGGTAAGCTGCTGGAGCGTGTGCTCGCTGCCCGCATCGTCCGACACCTGGAGGAGGTGGGGCCCGATCTGTCGGACGCTCAGTATGGGTTTCGGAGGGGGCGTTCGACCATCGGGGCCCTATTACGCCTGAGGCAGGCGGCCGCGGAGGCCGTCGCCGGGAAGGGAGTGCTGTTGGCGGTGTCGTTGGACATCGCCAACGCATTCAATAGTCTGCCATTCGGCTGCATCAGGGAGGCGCTCCGGTTCCATGGAGTGCCCCTGTACCTCAGGCGGCTGGTGGCAGACTATTTGGAGGGCCGCAGTATCCTCTGCGCGGGTCCCGCAGGGGACATTGTGCGGACGCCCATGTCGTGCGGCGTTCCACAGGGGTCGGTTCTGGGGCCGACTCTGTGGGACATCGGGTACGACTGGGCGTTGAGAGGGAGTCTCCCCCCCGGGCTGAGCTTGGTGTGCTACGCTGACGACACGCTCGTCACGGCCCGGGGCAGGACACTCGAAGAGGCGGCGAGCCTGGCCACTCTCGGCACCGAGGAGATGGTCAGGCGGATCGAGGCGCAGGGGCTCAGGGTGGCCCTAAACAAGACGGAGGCCCTACTTTTCCATGGGCCCCGTGTGAGGCTGCCCATCGGCGCCTCGATAGTGGTAAACTCCATCCACATCAGCATCCAGGCCCATATGAGGTAAGTACCTCATTGGGTCTGGTGCTCGACGGGCGATGGTGGTTCCGGGAGCATTTCCGACAGATTGCTCCCCGGCTTGTCGGCGCGGCGTCCGCCCTTTCTCGACTCATGCCGAACGTGGGCGGACCCAGTTTCGAGGGCCGACGACTGTATGCGGGGGTCATCCGCTCGATGGCCATGTACGGCGCACCCGTGTGGGCGAGGGCTCTGAACGCCCAGCTCAGGGCGGTTCTGTGGAGGCCACAGAGAGTCATGGCGGTCAGAGCCATTCGCGGGTACCGCACGGTGTCGACAGAGGCGGCGTGGCTGTTGGCTGGGACACCCCCGTGGGACCTAGAGGCGGAGATGCTCTCCGACCTCTACCGGCGGGTTATCACAGCGCGCGAGGAAGGTGGCTCCCCATCGTTGAGCGAGATAGCCACCTGGCGCGTGGATGCCCGCCGAGACGTCATCGCCTGTTGGGCTACGCGGCTGGAGAGGCCTAGGCACGGTGTGGAGACCGTTGAGGCCCTCCGGCCCGTATTGATAGAGTGGATGGAGCGGCGGCACGGAGTCCTCACCTTTCGGCTGGTGCAGGTATTGACGGGGCACGGGTGTTTCGGGTTGTACCTGCACAGGGTCGTGTATAGGGAGTGGACTCCGGCCTGCCACCACTGCAGGAGTGACGAGGACACGGCGCAACACACGCTGGAGGTGTGTCCGGGATGGGAGTGGCAGCGCCGTGACCTCGTCGCTGTCATCGGTGCCGACCTGACGCTGCCGGCCGTCGCGAGGGCGATGGTCGACAGCATCAGAAACTGGGACGCGGTCGCCGCCTTCTGCGAGGCTGTCATCTCGCAGAAGGAAGCGGCGGAACGGTCAAGGGAGGATTCCCGCGCCCCGAGGTGCCGCCAGCGGCCGGGGCGGCGCAGGCGCGAATACCTGCGCCTGATGCCGCCCTAACCGAGGCTTCGGGTGATCGGACCGGGGAATTGTCCGGTCACCCGACGTGAGGCCACCGCGTGAGGGCGACGCCCCGACGGCGAAATCTGTCGGGGCGTCGACGAGAGGAACCCGCGAGGGTGAACCGCCGGGCGGGCCACCGAAGTTAAAAATCGGGTCCCGGTGACCCGCTCGCACGGCGAAGAGAGAGGAGTTTTTACGGTGGGTCTGTGGGGTCACGCGCCGCCTTTTCCGTCACCCCGGACCGATTTGGCGGGGCGAGACTAACCCATAGTCCACCAAAAAAAAAAAAAAAAAAAGATGGCGGTTTAGCAATAAATAAATAAAAAGCCTTTATATTTCTTGCAATTAAAGATACAGTAAGTAATATATAACACTAGAGTTACACCTAAATTGGTGTAAAGTAAATTAGTTGTAACAAACAAATTTTAAACTTAATATAATATTGTTCGCTTATTATGCAAGAACCCCTCCGCAGGTGAAGGCCTCCTTGTGAGGCTGCCCATCGGCGCCTCGTTAGTCGTCAACTCCATCCACATCAGTATCCAGGCCCATATGAGGTACTTGGGTCTGGTGCTCGACGGGCGATGGTGGTTCCGGGAGCATTTTCGTCAAATTGCTCCTCGGCTGGTCGGCGCGGCGTCCGCCCTTTCTCGGCTCATGCCGAACGTGGGCGGACCCAGTTTCGAGGGCCGACGGCTGTATGCGGGGGTGATCCGCTCAATGGCCATGTACGGCGCACCCGTGTGGGCGATGGCTCTGAACGCCCAGCTCAGGGCGGTGCTGTGGAGGCCACAGCGAGCCATAGCGGTCAGAGCCATTCGCGGGTACCGCACGGTGTCTACCGAGGCGGCATGCCTATTGGCCGGGACACCCCCGTGGGACCTAGAGGCGGAGATGCTCTCCGACCTCTACCGGCGGGTTATCTCAATGCGCGAAGAGGGTGGCTCCCCATCGTTCAACGAGATAGCCACCTGGCGCGAGGACTCCCGCCGAGAAGTCATCGTCCGTTGGGCTACGCGGCTGGAGAGGCCTAGACACGGTGTTATTACCGTTGAGGCCTTCCGGCCCGTACTGATGGAGTGGATGGAGCGGCGGCACGGAGTCCTCTCTTTCCGGTTGGTGCAGGTCTTGTCGGGGCATGGTTGCTTCGGCAAGTACCTGCACACGGTCGTGCGGAGGGAGTGGACTCCGTCCTGCCACCATTGCAGTAGCGACGAGGACACGGCGCAACATACGCTCGAGGTATGTTCGGGCTGGGACGGGCAGCGCCGTGACCTCGTCGCTGTCATCGGTGCCGACCTGACGCTGCCGGCTGTTGCGCGAGCGATGGTCGACAGCGTCAGGAATTGGGACGCGGTCGCCGCCTTCTGCGAGGCTGTCATCTCGCAGAAGGAGGTGGCGGAACGGGCCCGGGAGGATTCCCGAGACCCGGGCCGCCGCCCGCGGCCGGGGCGGCGCAGGCGCGAGTACCTGCGCCTGATGCCGCCCTAACCGAGGCTTCGGGTGATCGGACCGGGGAATTGTCCGGTCACCCGACGTGAGGCCACCGCGTGAGAACGACGCCTCGACGGCGAAAGCTGTCGGGGCGTCGACAGGAGAGGAGCCCGAGAGGGCATACCGCCGAGCGGGCCACCGAAGACAAAGATCGGGTACCGGTGGCCCGCTCGCACGGCGAAGAAGAGGTGCTTGCAGGGTGGGTCAATGGGGTTGCGCGCCGCCTCTTCTGTCACCACGGACCTATTTGGCGGGGTGCGACGTCCATAGCCCACCGCAAAAAAAAAAAAAAAGGTGAAGGCCTCCTCCAAGGAACTCCAACTTTCCCTGTCTTGTGCTGTGTGCATCCAGTTAGACCCAGCCGTTTTCAAAATGTCGTCCGCCCATCTGGTTTAGCAATAACAGACTGCAATTAGACCATACTGCGTATTTGCAATCTGTCTACACTAAAATGAAGCGACAATGAGAATTATTGAGACATTGAATGTCTTTTATATATTCAATACAATAGTATGAAACATAGAACCTCCTCCTTTTTGAAGTCGGTCAAAAAATAAATTTACAAGGAGTTTTGTTATATTTACTATTAAAATTTTATGGTTAAAATATTTAAATTCTATTGTATCTGTGGTGCTGTACTGATGCACTTATCATAACTGCACAGTCTCTTATTCATTTAGCTAACTACTCAATTCTGTTTCACGTCTTCCGAATTGCACAAAAGAGAAGTGCCGCCTTCTAACGCCTCCTTTTCATCTTTTTAACAAATTATTTTAAGTTTTGTTGCAGGTTCCGATACGATCAAAAGCATTGTCCGGGAATAATAATAATATTCAAACCTCGATGTCTTCTATGGAAACCACTATAAATCCTGTCTTTCAGTATTTACAATGTAGGCAATATGCGATGGAATTAGTGCCAAAATAAAGTGATTACGTTCTAGCCATATAATTGAAATCAGTGGCGTAACTATAAGTTTTAAAGCCCGTGGCAAATTCATCGGACAAACCTCAGCTTAAAAATAAATAAGCTGAACTAACAATAATAGTTTTTTTTTAATTTTATAATACCTATTTATACACTTTTACTTGTGAGAGTTTAATAAAATAATACTACGTGAAGTAGGTTATGTACCTAACCACCCCAATTATTGCCAAATATATATATATATATATATATATATATATATATATATATATATATATATATATATATATATATATATATATATATATATGTATATATATATATATATATGTATATATATATATATATATGTATATATATATATATATGTATATATATATATATATATATATATACCTATATATATATATATTATGTACCCAAACTTTATAATTATAATTACATGATTTTCTAATAATTCACTTTAAATTAAAAGTATCTAATTTCGGTTTATAGAAATTTATTTCTCAAAAAGAACAGTAGTTACAGTTCACTTAAATTGAGAACGTACATTACTAATATAAGTTAAATTTATACAATCTAAGGCTACCTAGGTACATAATAGTTATAATAATAAATAAATCAATCACCACATTTTTGGACAAAACAAATCAAATGCTTTTTAAGCGTAGCTAGTGGGGGACTATTAATAATATCCTTTGATAGTTTATTGTAAAGATACACTCCCTCACTCCTTTTTTTTTTGCGGTGGGCTATGGACGTCGCACCCCGCCAAATCGGTCCGGGGTGACGGAAGAGGCGGCGCACAACCCCATTGACCCACCCTGCAAGCACCTCTTCTTCGCCGTGCGAGCGGGCCACCGGTACCCGATCTTTGTCTTCGGTGGCCTGCTCGGCGGTATGCCCTCTCGGGCTCCTCTCCTGTCGACGCCCCGACAGCTTTCGCCGTCGAGGCGTCGTCCTCACGCGATGGCCTCATGTCGGGTGACCGGGCAATTCCCCGGTCCGATCACCCGAAGTCTCGGTTAGGGCGGCATCAGACGCAGGTACTCGCGCCTGCGCCGCCCCGGCCGCGGGCGGCGGCCCGGGTCACGGGAATCCTGTCGGACCCGTTCCGCCGCCTCCTTCTGCGAGATGACAGCCTCGCAGAAGGCGGCAACCGCGTCCCAATTCATGACGTCGCTCGCGCAACAGCCGGCAGCTTCAGGTCAGCACCGATGACAGCGACGAGGTCACAGCGCTGCCCGTCCCAGCCCGAACATACCGCGAGCGTATGTTGCGCCGTGTCCTCGTCGCTACTGCAATGGTGGCAGGACGGAGTCCACTCCCTCCGCACGACTGTGTGCAGGTACTTGCCGAAGCAACCATGCCTCGACAAGACCTGCACCAACCGGAAAGAGAGGACTCCGTGCCGCCGCTCCATCCACTCCATCAGTATGGGCCGGAGGGCCTCAACGGTAAAAACACCGTGTCTAGGCCTCTCCAGCCGCGTAGCCCAACGGGCGATGACGCGCCAGGTGGCTATCTCGTTGAACGATGGGGAGCCACCCTCTTTGCGCATTGAGGTAACCCGCCGGTAGAGGTCGGAGAGCATCACTGCCTCTAGGTCCCACGGGGGTGTCCCGGCCAATAGGCATGCCGCCTCGGTAGACACCGTGCGGTACCCGCGAATGGCTCTGACCGCCATGGCTCGCTGTGGCCTCCACAGCATCGGCCTGAGCTGGGCGTTCAGAGCCCTCGCCCACACGGGTGCGCCGTACATGGCCATTGAGCGGATCACCCCCGCATACAGCCGTCGGCCCTCGAAACTGGGTCCGCCCACGTTCGGCATGAGCCGAGAAAGGGCGGACGCCGCGCCGACCAGCCGGGGATCAATTTGACGAAAATGCACCCGGAACCACCATCGCCCGTCGAGCACCAGACCCAAGTACCTCATATGGGCCTGGATACTGATGTGGATGGACACTACACTCCCTCACTCCTAGGTATAGGTAATTGTAGTTTGTGGCATCCTCTTGTATTGTATGTGTGTGTTTTATTTACAGTACATATTACTGAAATTAAACTGAAATCATAATTATATTTTTTTTTTCCAAATGCATTGATATTTTAATATTTGTTTTTACTTGTGTATGCAACTAAGTAGGTAACTTAAATAAATTAAAGACAAAACTATTGTTTTTACTAAATGTGTAATAATAAATGTTGGGAGTTGGGATTCTCTTCTGACCACGGGCCTCTTCCGGCTGGGGGCCCGTGGCATTTTGCCGACTTGCCACCCTGTGGTTATACCACTGTTTGAAATATCGTATTAATTAATGCATATGATTCTATACCGTATTATCATTATCATCTTAGCTCATATATCCCAATGCTGGGCTCGAGCTAGTACAATAGAAGGAACATTGATCTAATTTAATACCACGCTGATCAGATGACTCAGTATAGGGTTTTATTTCGAGTCTCCTAGCTTATCTGTATACTTTGTTATGCAAATTACTGAAGTTTAACATTTAATATGCTTGATTATTTATAAGAAACCCGATTACGAGCGAAAAATGATTGTCACAAGTGAGATTCGAACCCACACCTATTGGAAATCCGTTCCAATCGTGCTGACACTTACATCACCGTGAACTATTGTTGGACATTCAATTCTCGCATCGTATTATATTTTCGTCTCTAAGGAGACGTGTGCCATCTACCCAACATTGTTTACATATTATACAGGCTTAATACTCAAACTTTGCAGTTAGAATTGTATTAAACGATGACACAACCCTGTTATTCAAATTACTGAAATTAAGCATCTAATATGATTGATTATTTATAAAAACCCGATTACGAGTGAAAAAATGTGACAATCATTTTTCGCTCGTAATAATGTTTTTATACTTTGTTACGTTTGAAAACATCCTCGAACAAGAAAGGGGTTGGTAAATATATTCTTACTCCATCACCATACAAAATTTATAAGCAAACTACTATTTAAAACTTTCAACGAACAATGAGCATTCACTGCGTAACGATTGCTATAAAATTGTGGACAAATTGCTTTAATAGGTATATTTTGTAATCGTACGGTTGACCAACTCTGCCATCAACCTTGACGGTATACGAAGCTAACAGAATCCCAATTATCCCTTGTCATTGCGAATGCTAATCATAGTGTTGTTTATATCACAGAGAACAAATATTAATCTAACTACGATAAGATATTATTTCAATACTCTATGATATACAAAGAGCAACATTCTTTTTGAAAGTTTTACCGGGCAAGGAATAGTATCATGTGGTTCTCTTGTATTATATTTAATATCTTTGTGTATCTAGTGTTTTAAAGTGTATTAAGTAATTTTATCTGTTAAGTAATTATATCTGCGAGATAGAATCTGAAATACGGAAATCCGCAGACGAACGGGTGTAACCGACATAGCACGAAGAATTAGCACGCTGAAGTGGCAATGGGCAGGCCACATCGCTCGAAGAACCGACAACCGCTGGGGAAGAAAGGTTCTAGAGTGGCGACCACGTACCGGACGACGCAGTGTGGGACGCCCCCCCACTAGGTGGACAGACGACCTAGTGAGGGTTGCTGGGCGTCGTTGGATACAGGCGGCATAGGACCGCACTCTGTGGCGTAAAATGAGGGAGGCCTACGTTCAGCAGTGGACGGCAATAGGCTGAAATGATGATGATGATGAAGTAATTTTGATGGCATTTTATGTAATGTGATGCGCAGGAAGTACTACAATGTAGTGAATATGATATAACAGTGCCCACATACAATACATTCGTTTTCCACTAAAATTTCCAAAAGATACCTTCAACAGTGCGACCATGGCACTGTTGAAGACGACGATTTGACTTACTGATGGATGATGACTTTAAATTAAGTTAATTTATAAATAAAGATTTGGGTTTAAGGTCTTAGTAACCAAGCCATAAAGTCCAGGAGAAAACATTCTTTTTATTAATCTACGTTCACATATAGAAGAAATTAAGAAAGAAAAACAAATAATTATACAACTAGTATATATTATAGAACTGGTCACCATGAAATAAAATCCTTAAGACATAAGGCTGAAAGATGCGTCCACTCGAGAGGAACCCGTAAGGGTAAACGGCCGGGCGGGTCCCCGAAGACAAAGATCAGGTACCGGTGGCCCGCTCGCACGGCGCAGAGAGGCGCTTTGCAGGGTGGGTCTATGGGGTTGCGCGCCGCCTCTTCCGTCGCCCCGGACCGATTTGGCGGGGCGTGACCGCTCCATGGCCCACCGCAGAAAAAAAAGCCTGAAAGATATTCAAGTCCTCTCATTTTTGTATTATGATAAATGTTTAATAGAAATGCTACTGCATTTACTCAACAAAAAGATGCCTCTTAACGGGAAACTAAAAGATTTTGGTTTAATAGTTTTAGAAATGGATGAAGTATGTTTTTTACACTATCGGCAACCACACCGTCACCATTTTGAAAAATGACCAAAAACTGAAATGAGATAGAAATCGCATATAATTATTGAATCTATTTACAAAATTTCACCAAGATATGTTCGTACATGCGACCTGGAGACGAAATTCTGTCTACAGACTCGGGCCGGTCCGTCCAGGGTACCACACTCACGCAGAAGATCGACGTCTGAGTAATGGCAACGTGCTATTGCGCTTTGTTCGGGGAGTGAGAGATCTGGAAGCCCTACTGGGTGGGTTTGAGGTTTATTGTGACAGGCAGCGGCTTAGCTATACCTTTGATATTGCAGAGGTCATGGGTGGTAGTAACACTTACTCACCTTTAGGCTTACTTCGTTTACCACCATAAGCAATAAAAAAAAAGAAAAACCGACAAACATCTGGACATTTGGACATACGAAGGCGATTTTACCCAAACTGAAATGGATATGCTTCGTTTGCACTTCAAAAAGTCAAAGTATTGTATCCCGGACGAGTCGACCCATTTATGTAAGCAGACAGAAACCTCTCAGCAACATAGCACTACCATCTGGAGAGGCCACAGCTCCATGTTCGGGCTATGGAGGCTGCACGCCACACTTCCACGGGTGTGTCCAGACAATAATCTACCATAAAAAAACATAATGCTACCATTGAACATGATTTTTAAGTTAACAAATTAGTTTTATAGGAAAAAATCATCGTTCACCTACTCTTATCCCAATTACTTGGGGTCGATACAATATGTATTCTTCTTTCATAGTACATATTGTAAAAGTTATTCGCAATAGTTTTATGATCGGCTGCTTGCCAGACGTCAACCTTCCTTGGAAATGTAATTTTTGACCAAACGGCAACACATGGAGTTAGCCCAGGTCGTTATATTTAGGAAAAAATAAATGATTAAAATTCATACATATTCAAAATCTGTTACATAATAAAGATATTATTATTATGTAAAATTCATTGCGTTGAAAACTATCTCACGTTAAAAGGCACAAAACGAAAAAAAGTACAGAAGCAATAAGTAGCAAAGTGAATGTATGCTATGGAGTCAAGACATAGCTGTATTTCCCGTAGTACGCATAACGCAACGTCGTATTATCCACGCGTAACCAAATGGCCTTTGTGCGTTCATTTTACTATTTTGTTAATTTTTTCGCTATGGGCCCTGAGTATTTATTTACTCGTATTATGATCATATGTAACGCGCCCACATTGTATGTAATAATATTTGAAATAGTATGAGGACATTTTCAAATTTATTTATTATGTATAAACCCTTTTTTTTTGCAGTGGTCTATGGACGTGGTCGTGCCCCGCCAAATCGGTCCGGGGTGACCGAAGAGGCGGCGCGCAACCCCATAGACCCACCCTGCAAACACATCTCTATAAACAAATAAATCCTGCGGGGGCACTTACATATTGTCAATTTTAACAACTTAAATAAATTACCATCGAGTCGGAACGTAACAGCTACTGACAAAATTCGATAAGAAACTCAGTTGGATTGTCTATTATTATTATTTATTTACCTGACTCTTTGAAGTGACAACTTCTTATGGGAGAGTAAACCACTTCGTTACGTAACGCGTAACGGCGTCAGTCTGTCTGCCGCTTTATAGGATTAAATAATAATACCTACTAATAATGTATACACACAAAATTCTAATGTACATGTTCAAGAATTGTAACTAAGATACCTATATTTTATAATCAATAAAATATTTTATTAAGAAATAACTTTTCTTTACATTATCATATTAATACATACATACATATCATCAAGCCATATCCTTTGCAGGGTAGGCAGAGAGAACAGAGTGCCAGAGAACTCTATCCTTGCATACTTCACTCGCTTCCTCAACATTCAACATCATAATAATATACATAAAATTTAAATAATAATCTAAGCTTTTCTCAAGTTAAACAATTTCAATATTAATTAGTTCAACTTATATTAGTTTAAGTTATCACTTCTGTCGGGCGTACCGAGACGCACATTATTTTGTTTTATTTTTATAAAATAATACATAGTACAACAAGTTTAGTAACAATTCGCTTCAGTGCAATGTCCTTCAAATCCCAATATAATAGCACCTGTCACCAGTTATATACTTATTGACAGAGATGTACAAAATGGTTATAAAAAAGCATTTAAATACAAAATGCAAAATACTTTTCAGATTTATTATTTCAAATGCAAAATACCAAATAGTTTTGTATTTCAAATGCTAAATGCAAAATAGGTATTTCCAAAATACTTTTTCAAAATAAAATACCTTTTGACCAAATCTCAGACATTTTTATTTATTTTAAGGACCTATTTATCAGCCAAACAAAAACGTCTAATAACATGGCACCTTATGCATGACATGTTGATCATATTTATCAATACGCGTATCAATAAATTCTGTTATGTTATTAATAATAATAATACTCACTTAAAATAATGTAAAAACTAGACTAACGAACAGAGAGCCATGGCTCCATTTTATGAATTGTGTGGCCATTTATTTCGGTTGATTGTGCATCTATAGTCCTTAAAATATAGCTTGATCTCTGTGACAGTAGCTACAAAACCGATGAAGTAATTTTGAATACGCATCATGTTTACAATTTTATTTTGTATCGCCTATATTTTCATTCTTTACATGCCACTTATATCTCAACTGAATTATGAATATAAAAATATAAATATTTACACCAAAATTTGTACCTTATATGTTTTAAAATACTTAGTAACCATTTTATAAAAATATGATACTTACGCAAGTACAAAGTCATACAGGACTGAGAATAAGATAGAGATGGGCAATCGATAACATTCTTATTCATTATTTATAAAACAAGTAAAACCAATACATTACCTATACAGGTTGCCGATTTAATTAGTAGAATCCTTGAAGGATAGGATATCAGGCCATGATACACTATCCAAATCAGTAAAAAAAAATAGTACCTAAGTTTTGATTGAATTGCCATACTGATAAGCGGTCACTTGTACTATAAAAACTTCATGTAGGCATATACTTATGCGTGTGACACTGAACTAGTAGGAAAATAGACCCGCTCGCGCTGCGCTCACCGCCGCACAGCTGGGTCGAAATGTACCTACAGGTCAAATTACGCTGACAAACCTACTGTTTTGATAAGAAACAAATCACTTTATCTCGGGATTGGGTAGAGCTAGGAGTCTGCAACTAATTTTAATGTTTTTTATGACGCCATTCCTACACCTAGTTTAAGTTATTCTACTAATAAAATCGACACCCTGTATAAATCACATGGTTACTCTGAAAAATAAGTAAATTGCCTTAATTTAATATTCAGACATCAGGTATAACATTAATAACACCATTTCTTTTATATTATAATGGTAATTTCTTTTATAAAATAAACATGATTATTCATGAAATAATTTGTGACCAAGAACTCATCATCAACCTACAGGAATGCTCCAGCGATGATGATAATAGTGACGATGAACTTGGATGTATTCCTTTCGAATAATAAAAAGAATTAATTAACAGCTTTAGTTTAAATTAAATAAAATCCATTAATTTAATTTGAATAAAATTTTCATAGATTATTTTAAATTTATAATCAATTCACCCATCCATTTGATTGAAATTCAATAAGATATTCATACATTATATTTAAATTGCAGTAAGTAGCAAATAACTTTAAAAAATAAAGAATTACATCGACAAAAATACGGACTGCATCGTAAGCGTGCGGGACTAGTGAGAACTGTCACAGAGATCAAGCTATATTTTATAGACTATAGTTCTTATTTTATTATTATTACACTTTTCTTTTCTCTTACACATACATACATATCATCACGCCATATCCCTTGCAGGGTAGGCAGAGAGAACAGAGTGCCAGAGAACTCTATCTCTGCATACTTCACTCGCTTCCTCAACATTCATAATTCTCTTCATACACGCTCGCCGGTTTCGGAGACTCTTGACTCCACCTTCCTTCAGTACATGACCGATCTGGTCTAGGTAGGTTAGTCTTGGTCTCCCTCGGTACCTACATCCTTCCACTTTCGCATTGTATATCTTCTTAACCAGACTTTTCTCTTATCTTGTTGTAATACAGTACCTACAATCCTGGTACGGCTATGTAGCCGTTCCAGTATTGTAGGGATAACAACAACACTTCAATATCATAAAAGTAGGTAATCAAATCAAATTAAGGGCGCGCATGGCTAGCAGGCGCCTCTATCGGTCAAATTCGGCAATACAAGGGAATGACCCCTCACGTTCATTTCATTTTGTTTGACTGGTAATGTTGGCTAAACTTAATCACAAAGTATTTTGCATTTTGAAATGAATATTAAAATGCAAAATACATCTCGAAAGGTATTTCAAATAAAGTACAAAATGTTTTTTTACTAAAAGGCATTTAAATGCAAAATACAAAATAGGTATTTTACATTTTGTATTTACATTTTAAATAGAAGTATTTCAAATAAATCGCATGTCTGCTTATTGACTACTATTATACAATTATTCGCTAACCAGTGATTCTTTTTTATTTTACACCACCCTTTTTTTTTTCCGGTGGGCTATGGACGTCGCACCCCGCCAAATCGGTCCGGGCGACGGAAGAGGCGGCACGCAACCCCATTGACCCACCCTGCACGCACCTATTCTTCGCCGTGCGAGCGGGCCACCGGTACCCGATCTTTGTCTTCGGTGGTCAACATCTATTGACCATCATCCCTCATTATATAGCCAGACATGGCTTTAACATCCATATATTAAAGCCATTTCTGAAATACATAAATCATATATTTGTTAACTTATTTTAAGATATTTTTTTTAAACACATTACCCTGCACTAAGTAAATAATCCTTGTATTGCGGGGGACTTTACAAACATGCAATCAAAGCAAACAAATTACACCCAGACTCAGAACAACACTTTGTGGGTCGCACAAAGTATTGTTCTGCGTAGGAATCGAACCCATGGCACTGGCACTGAAGTTCGGTACCTTAACTACTACGCCATCTGTGACTCTATGCGAAGTAATAAAACCTTCAAAAAAGCAGTAAATAATTTATATTATTTATATTGCTATTCATAGTATAATGTCTGTCTCCAAGGGGTTTATTTTTTTTATGGTGGCGGTCTATGGTGTGTTCACGCCCCGCTAATCCGTCCGGGGCGACAGAAGAAGCGGCGCACGACCCCATAGACCCGCCCTACATGTACCTCTCCACGCCGAGCGAGCGGGCCACCGGAACCCGGTCTTTGTCTTCGGTGGTCCGCCCGGCGGTTTAACCTCGCGGGTATCCTCTCGAGTCGATGCCCCCGCAACTTTCACCGTCGGAGCATCGTCCTCACCCGATGCCTCGGCTAGGGCGGCATCAGAGGGAGGTACTCGTGCCTGCGCCGCCCACGTCTCCAAAGAGGTAAAGAAAATACATTAATTTAGTAATCTAACTTTAAGATTCAAACTTCAAGTTTACTATTATTTAATGATTTCTGATGTTTACGCGTGTATTACAATTTAAAATAAAACTATTTCTAACGATTCTATCGCGTTTATATTTAATTTAAAGAAAAATCAGATCAAAAGCAGTTTAATGCAGCACATCATTCGTCTTTAATGCCTGAGCGAAAACAAAAACGAATGATCCAGCTAACATTTTACTTGATACAAAACTTTTTCGAATAGCCTGTCCTTGAGATTTTCACGCTTGGCCTGTCCTTGGATTTTTTAATATTTAATTATTTCATATACTTCAAGTCTCAGTTTGAGCTCGGATTATTTTCATAATATGAATATAATTACGCATATTTCATAGATTAAGATATTATATTTTTTAATTTTGTTATTGTTTTTATTTTTGAGTGTTTTATATTTTTTTACCTTTCACATTTTTACGTTAGGTATGTATTACGAATATAAATAACTGTAATGCCGTAATATTATTAAAGCTAATAACAGACTTCCAAAAGAAATTCGTATAATATGTTGATCTATTTATGTAGGTTAACGGCAAGTAGACAAATTTAGGTATAAGTTGTGATAATGTGGTCGCTTAGACAAGCAGGATTGTAAACTTTAATTTAATAACTTATTTTAAGATTTTTAGGGTTCCGTACTTCGAAAGGGAAAAACGGAACCCTTATAGGATCACTTTCTTGTCCGTCCGTCCGTCCCTCTGTCTGTCTGTCCGTCTGTCTGTCTGTCAAGACCCTTTTTCTCAGGAACGCGTGGAGGTATCAAGCTGAAATTTATAACAAATACTCAGGTCTAATGTCCCTTAGAGCTGTGAATCAAAACCTACAGGGTATTTCCCGTGAACTCAGAATCTTGAAATTTAGTACGAAGCAACGTCTTATAGCACAGATAAAGGAAAAATTGTGAAAACCGTAAATTTTTAATTACATTCTGTATAAAAAATATTTTAAATAATTTTAAACTCACTACCCCTTTCCTCCTGAACGTGTAGAGGTATTAAATTGGCCACCGAAGACAAAGATCGGGTACCGGTGGCTCGCTCGCACGGCGAAGAGAGGTGTTTGCAGGGTGGGTCCATGGGGTTGCGCGCCGCCTCTTATGTCGCTCGGGACCAATTTGTCGGAGTGCGACCACATCCATGGTCCACAATGCAAAAAAAAAGAGGTATTAAATTGAAATTCATATGAAATACTTAGGTCTATAATACCTACCTTGCTGTAATAAAATCAAACTTCTATGTCAACGCAACCAAAAGAAACAGCAATTTAAGCCGCATATTTCGAAACTCGCAACTACTTGCAAGGGAATCAAAACCTAAAAAGTACTTCCAGTCGACATTCGAGAATCGAGACTGTCGAGAATCTTGAAATTTGCCTTTCGAAAACCTTAAAATTTCTTTCCAAAAACCTTAAATTTTTAGTTACATCAAATTTTTTTTAGTTTTACGGAACCCTTCGTGCGCGAGTACAACTCGCACTTGGCCGATTTTTTTTTAAAGATCTCTTTGCACTAAGCAAATAATCCTCGTATTGCGGGGGAGTTTATAAACATATAATTAACGCTGACAAATTACATCCAGACTCAGAACAACACTTTGTCGATCACACAAAATATTATCCTGCTTAGGAATCGAACCCACGGCACTGGCACGGAAAGCCCGGTATCTTAACCACTACGCCATCTGTGCAGTCATATATATTGAAATAGTTTCATAAGAACCGTATCGATATCACTATTGTTATATGTCCTCGGTTCTCTGTCCGCATACCTATTACAAAATCAATTGTAACTATTTTTATCAATGTATTTTATACTTCAATAATCAATTGACTCAACCTAACTAAACAACCTTGACAGTCTCGGCTAAATGTTCTAAATCTATTCAAGTAGGTCCACATTGTTGATAGTTTTCTGTCAACAGACGCGGGATGGTCCGTCCGGGATAATACCACACTCTCGCAGAAAATCGACGGCTGAACAGTGGCGATGTGCTTTTAAAATAAAACTACTTTTACAGATTCTATCGCGTTTATATTTGATTTTTAATTTCCTGACGTTTCGAACACTTTACAGTGATCATGGTCACGGGAGGACTAAAGTGTCTTACGTCCAAAAGTCATCGTTATTACAGAAATTTATATCTACCCGCTACAGTATTTGTTATTAAAAGTTTGTACCCACATTTTAATACAAATTTATTGCCTGTACAAGTAATGTGCTGTTGTGGTTCGTGTCTTCTCATATGTGATTTTTATTAGTAGGCTGCGGCCTAATTGTACTTTTGGTATTTGCAAAGATCCATGAGTAGATGTAATACTTACCATCAGGTGTACTGCTTGCTCGTTTGCCACCACAATCAATAAAAAAAAAGAAAACACTCCATTTAGCCTTATTTCATCGCACATATTGCAAACAGAGAGAGAGAGAGAGAGAGAGCCAGAAGCACAACTGGGGTGGGTTTGGAGTTTGTATTGGTAGGCAGCGGCCTAGCTATACCCTTGGTATTGCAAAGATCCATGGGCGGCTGTGACACTATCAGGTGTGCCGTCTGCTCGTTTGCCACCATAAGCAATAAAAAAAATATTTTACGACTCCTATAGGAAAGTAAGAGTTGGCAACATTGTATTTTTAAACAGTTACCATACGAAACATAAAAACATATTTTATCAACATTAACTACATATATTATTTTAATGTGAGGGAAAATTAGTATTGACATTTATTTATTCTTAATTCATGCGTTTTCGGCAGCGATTAAAAGTTAATTAAAAAGTAATGAGTGTTTATGGCATTAATTTTGGTAGTTAAATAAGGTTACATTCTAAGCTCATTACCCCAAATGACTAAGCCTGACTTTAGTGAAATTTTCATACAAATTTTGTGATTATAACCAGTTGAGAACAATGTAAAAACTGAATATGTTTTCACATCAGCTTGTATATTCCGGATATAAAAAAGTACCTAATATTATTAATTTAGCTGTATTTACGCTATTGAAACGCCTTGTTATACCTGACATGATCAAAACTGCTTCTGGATATCGTAAAAGCAGTTTCACTTAGTACAATTCGATCAAAGAGAATTCTCGAATGATGGACGATCGTAAAACCTAACCAAAACCACCTTCAATATGCCCGACATAGTTTATCTATTTCAAATGTCATTCTGTCACTAAATTATCGATATTATAATAATACTATTATTATAGCAACCTTTCAATACAAAAACGGTCTCCGTAAAGCAGAGTATACTATAAAAAAAAATTGTCCGAGGCCATTAACAATAAACATGTATCTTTCACTTTCTATTAAAATTGTATTGTCTAGTCTATTTATTACACAATGTTTCGGTTTAGAGAGATATCACCAAAAATATTGACCGTACTACAAAGTACATTGACAGTACAGAATACCGTTCGGAAACCTACACAGCATCTCGCCACTGTGTATAAGTAACATTTCCACTACTACACAACACGGACGCGTATACAACGCGTGCGATTATAACTCATTTGTTCAAAAACCTATTGTTAACGAACCGTAAAAACTTTTACCGCCAACTTGCTATTCACAATTTTTTTTTTTGCAATCTTTTTTATTTTCTATTTTTAAATTTATGTTTTTTTTATTCTGCTTTTGTATCATTAACATACTTAAGTTCAGTGCTTTGATGTGTGATTCGTGTGAATGTAGTGTGAAATATTAATTTGCTGAAATGGTAAGTTTATTGTATAATTAATTTATACTTAAAAATTAAATGTATTTCAAATACATTTAAATATAATAATTTTAATTTTATTTCTTGAGTTTTAAAATATCATTTATGTAAAGTGATTAATTAATATATTTCCGTGTGGTGACGGAGTAAGAATACTATATATATTCACCACCCCATATCTTACCCGTGGATGATCGTACGAGACGACTAAGGGATATAAAACGCATATAACATCTATGCGAGAGAGGGAAAACTCGAAACTAAACCCTATACCAACACGTCTGACCAGCGCGGTATAATGGGTTAATTTCCCTCCCATTACGGAGGAGGCCCTAGTCCAACAGTGAGACATTTATGGCCTGTGATGATGATGATGATTAATATCATGTTTTTTATCATCATCATCGTAATAGAAATTTTATTGGTCTACTATACCAAGCTGGTCCATACGTGTTGGTATAGGAATTTATTTCAAGTGTGCCTTCTCTTGCGCAGATGTTATATGCATATGTTCCCTTAGCTGTCTTTAACAATAGCTACGAACAAAATATAGGATGGTAAATTATATTCTTTGTCTGTAACTACACGAAATATGTAGTTTTTATTAATATTTACCATAATTTTCAATAAATAATCTATTTCAATGAATAATAATAATCTTATAATAATCTACAATTCAAGTTAGGTATTCAGAAATATTTATTTACTCAATCTATATTCTACAAAGGGAAGTAGATTTAGAAATATCTTGTTGTGGTTATATTAAAGTATTTATCTTAATTTTAAAGCCTAGAATAGTGGCGGCAGTTTAAGCAAACAAGTACTATATTTCTGCTTTGATAATTGCAATTTTAATTTTTCTTTTCTTTAGGCTGACCAGCTGGCATTCGTAACGACGACGTAAGAGAGCGAGTAGGTATGAAAGAGAGTATTGGTATAAAGATGCGAAAGGGAATGCTCCGATGGTTCGGACATGTGGAAAGAATGCCGAACGAACGTCTGGTTAAGAAGATATACAATGCGAAAGTTGAAGGATGTAGGTACCGAGGGAGACCGAGACTAACCTACCTAGACCAGATCGGTCATGTACTGAAGGAAGGTGGAGTCAAGAGTCTCCGAAACCGGCGAGCGTGTATGAACAGAATTATGAATGTTGAGGAAGCGAGTGAAGTATGCAAGGATAGAGTTCTCTGGCACTCTGTTCTCTCTGCCTACCCTGCAAGGGATATGGCGTGATGATATGTATGTATGTATGTAATTTTTCTTTTATAGTTTATTTAATAATTGTTGTGCTTTCTATTTGTTTTCTTTTTTTTTATAAAGTCATCTCATCATTATCATCAGTTCATATATGGCCAACTATTAAGCTCAGGCCTCCTCCTTAATGGGAGGGAAATTGACCTACTACCACACTAGTCAGATGTGTAGGTTTAGGGTTTAGTTTGGAGTTTTACTTCTGTTGTTATAGATGTTTGATGCGTTTTATATCACTTAGTCGTCTCTTACAATCACCCACGGGTAAGATAGGGGGTGGTGAATTGTATTCTTACTCCGTCATCACACGACAAATAAATATTGTCTATATATTATGTGTCTATATATTATTTTATGCTGTGTGGTAGCGGCTAAGAATACTACCAACCCTTACTTTGCTCATGGATGTCGTAAAAGACGACTAAGAGCCTTACCTTTTTTTTTTTTTTTTTGCGGTGGGCTATGTACGTCGCACCCCGCCAAATCGGTCCGGGGTGACGGAAGAAGCGGCGCGCAACCCCATTGACCCACCCTGCAAGCAACTCTTCTTCGCCGTGCGAGCGGGCCACAGGTACCCGATCTTTGTCTTCGGTGGCCCGCTCGGCGGTATGCCCTCTCGGACTCCTCTCCTGTCAACGCCCCGACAGCTTTCGCCGTCGAGGCGTCGTCCTCACGCGGTGGCCTCACGTCGGGTGACCGGACAATTCCCCGGTCCGATCACCCGAAGCCTCGGTTAGGGCGGCATCAGGCGCAGGTACTCGCGCCTGCGCCGCCCCGGCCGCGGGCGGCGGCCCGGGTCACGGGAATCCTCCCGGGCCCGTTCCGCCGCCTCCTTCTGCGAGATGACAGCCTCGCAGAAGGCGGCGACCGCGTGTCTGTGTCTGATGCCGTTTGATCAACAATTACATTCCAGACGACAAGCCTCCTTGGGTTGTCGTCTAGCAGGCGGCCGGTCATAAAACCATTGCCAATAACTTTTACAATATGTACTATGAAAGAATAGTACATATTGTATCGACCCCAAGTAATTGGGATAAGCGTAGGAGAATGATGATTGTATTATGAATAGCTAATAATTTAAAATCATTTATTGTTTATATATTATGAATTATTCTTAATAACTATTGCCATTTACACTAAACATCAATTGAATACCTAATAACTAATAAAAAAAACTTAAAACTCTATTTAATAAATTGTCAATTTCCCATTGATTGCCGAGTTGCCGTTATAATTAAAATTATAGTTCGAAAATCAAATAAACATCTCATTAAATAAAACTCATCTCAGCTCATATGTGTGCCACTGTTGGGCTCGAGCCTCCTTCATAATGGAAGGGAAATTGACCTACTATACCATACTCGTCAGACAAGATGGTATAAGTCAGGGGTCGGCAACCTTTTGAATCGGAAGAGCCAAAAATTAGAATTTACGAAGGTTTAGAGTTTTTAAAAGAGTCACAATTTTTTTTTACCATCAATAATTTGTACCTAATCCTCATTAATCAATTCAGAATCATTGTTAAATGTTTTCTGTATAAAATATTTTTTTGTGTATAGAACTAAAGAGCCGCAATTTCACATCCAAAGAGCCGTATGTGGCTCGCGAGCCGCAGGTTGCCGACTCCTGGTATAGGTTTTTGTTTCGAGGTTTCCTTCTCTTGCATAGATGTTTATGCGTTTCATATGCCTTAGCTGTCACTTACGATCACTCACGAGTAAAAAAATCTATTTTAATGATATTAACGCCATTAAATTTTATATTTATTATCCTAAGTTTTTTATTTTAGTATTCTGAAGCACAAAATTATTAGCTGTGTAGTAGCGGCTACGAATACTACCAACCCTTACTTTGCTCGTGGATGTCGTAAAAGACGACTAAGAGCCTTATAACGACCTGGGCCAACTCCATCTGATGCTGTTTGGTCAACAATTACATTCCCAAGGAGGGTTGACGTCAGTCAGGCGGCCGGTCATAAAACCATTGCCGATAACTTTTACAATATGTACTATGAAACAAGAGTACATATTGTATCGACTCCAAGTAATTGGGATAAGAGTAGGAGAATGATGATTCAGGAGCACAAAATTAAAATATAATTTATAAATAATATATAAATTACGTTTTATATTATGTTTACCACTAAACGTGATAAATTATTGTGAAAACAACTTATAGATAATTAGCTGTAGCAACTTCGTCCATTTGGTATTAAAAAAAATTTTTCAATTAACATAATTTGCAAATAGTTTTTGTTTATACATACATACATAAATACATACATATCATCACGCCATATCCCTTGCAGGGTAGGCAGAGAGAACAGAGTGCCAGAGAACTCTATCTTTGCATACTTCACTCGCTTACTCAACATTCATAATTCTCTTCATACACGCTCGCCGGTTTCGGAGACTCTTGACTCCACCTTCCTTCAGTACATAACCGATCTGGTTTAGGTAGGTTAGTCTCGGTCTCCCTCGGTACCTACATCTTTCCACTTTCGCATTGTATATCTTCTTAACCAGACGTTCGTTCGGCATTCTTTCCACATGTCCGAACCATTGGAGCATGCCCTTTCGCATCTTTACACCAATACTCTCTTTCATACCTACTTGCTCTCTTACGTCGTCGTTACGAATGCGGTCGGCTGAGGTGGTGGCTGCCGAGAAGTTGCCCCAATGCTCCGTTTACTCTATTTTCCGCATTCACTCTTCGCTCTATATCAGTGGTGTACCTTCCATCTCGGCTAAATCCACATCCAAGATATACAAATTCATCCACTTGCTCTAGTATATCATTACCTATTGTTACTTTTACATCTGTTCTGGCTTCGTCTCTTTCAAAGACCATTATTTTGGTTTTGCTCACATTCACGCGTAGACCCCTTTTCTTACAATCTTCTGTCATTGTGTCGACTAGGGTCTGCAGGTCAGTCGCTGACTGTGCCAGCAGGACTGCATCATCTGCATAAAGCAGAGCAGTGACCACTGAGTCGCCCATCTGGACTCCCACATTCATATCGTTCAACCTTGGAGACATTTATCCAGATATATGATAAACAGCCTAGCTGACAGAACGCACCCCTGCTTAACGCCGATATTGACGTCAAACCAAGGCGACATTCCATCATCCAGCCGCACACAGGCTCTACAGCCCATATAACTGGACTACACAGCCTGTAGCAGTTTACCGTTAATACCATACTCCGGTAAAATGTCCCAAAGTTCCTTTCGTACAACCGTGTCAAATGCTCTCTCCAGATCCACAAAATTGCAGAAAACCCTCTGACCTAGAGCCAGATGCTTCTCCACAATGTTGCGCAGAGAGAACACTTGATCCATGCATCCCCTTCCACTCCTGAAACCTCCTTGTGTCTCACACAGTAAACCATCGGACACCATCCTCATTCTCCTTTCAATAATTTTACCATACACTTTTGCTGCCAAACTGGTCAAGCTTATGGCTCTGTAATTTGCGCAGTCATAACGTGAACCCTTGTTTTTAAACAAAGGCACGATGACTGCGCTATTCCAGTCCTCGGGAACCATTCCCGAGCTCCAACATAAATTGAGGAGCAACAGGTACGCCTCCCAGACACAGGAGCCACCAAGCTTGATCATCTTGGCAGACACCATATCATTGTCTATGAAAAACTTTTAATTGAATGGCAAGAAAGATGGGATTCATCATCGAAGGGCCGTCACCTCTATCTATTTTTCCCATGCGTCCGCGAGCGCCTAGAGAGAGTGTGGCTGGAGGTTGACCATTTTGTAGCCCAATTTCTAACTGGCCATGGCAACTTTAAAAGTAAATTATTTTCTTTTAAACTCGTACCTTCACCACTATGTCAATGTTTTACAAATAACCGCGAGTATGAACAATCAGCACATCACATTCTCTGGGAGTGCGATCTCTGGCGTAACGAGCGCGACCTTATGTTAGACAGTTTGCAAGTAACATCTGGAGTAGTATACTATACGGATCTTGTAGCAATTCGAGAAAATTTCCGTGCGTTTAGGCGTTTCTGCCATACCTACTACTGCAACCAATCTTAAGGCTCACATATAGGCCCCGTTAAGTTATCCCGTATCCGTGGTGCCGTACTGCTGCGCTTATCGTAGCTGTACAACCCTTTACTTACTGGCTGACTAGTCAATATTGCTTTCTGTCTCCCGCTTTGCTTGGTAGGGAAGTGGAATCACTCTTTTCCAACTCCTCCTCTTTAACTTTTCTAATTAAATTTGTTGCGGGTTCCAAGACAATTAAAATCATTTCCCGGTACTGCCTGAGGGTCAAACCTCGGTGTCATTTATAGTGACCACTGTGGATCCTGGCTTACAGGAGTTACATTGGTGGGAATGTGTGGTGGGATTAGTCCCATAAAAAAAAAAAAGACACCATATCAAAGCCCGCTGCCTTACCATTTTTCAAACTTCTTATCGCCCATTCAACTTCATCCATACTGATGCCATCGGAGGACGCCGCTGTCGAATGTTGTTCTGCTAAACCACATGCGACACCGGCGCCAACCGTAGTATCCGCATACATATCGCCAAAATATTCACTCCATCGGCTTAACACGTCTTGTGTTTGTGTAAGAATGTCTCCACCTTTAGACCTTATTTTATTCATTCTGAAGGCTGACCAACCACCCCGAGACTTCTTCACCTCCCTCCAAAAGAGTTTGGTGTTACTCTCGAAGTTTTTAGTCAGCCTATCTTCTGCACTCATACTTGCTCTATCACGTTTCTCTTTCACTAAGGCCTTGGTGTCATTCTTACATTGCCGGAATATTTATTTCTTCTGTTCAGTCATACTGTCATTCCGATTCAAAGAAGAGACATAGTCCAGCCACGCTTTCTTCTTTTGCTCTACGGAAGCTGCCACTGCCGCATCCCACCATGCATCACCATTTGTTAATCATTAATTTTTTGTTTATATATATATATATATATATATATAAAATGCACACATAAACTAAAAATAATAAAACTAATTCAGTGTTATTAAAAAAAAATATGGCTCTTAATTATTGTCGATCTTGTTTGAGTGAAAGCTCTCAAATTCCTCCAGCAGTTTTCAAGTTTATACATTTTTTTTTATTTCTTTAAGATTACCCTAATTCTTTCTTCTGTAACAAAAATACCTGAAGTTAATCTTTATACCTTTATATAAGAGAAGGAAAACTCGATACAAAACCGTATAACAACACGTCTAACCAGCGCGGTATCGTAGGTTAATTTCCCTCCCATTGCGGAGGACGCTCGAGCCCAGCAGTGGGACGTATATGAGCCGAAATGATGATGATGAATCTTTATACCATCAGCTATCTACCAGTACAGAGTCTCATAAAAAACATTCTAACACTTTTGCAGATTATTGAAAATCTTATGCATTTTGTTTTCCTAAAATATGAGTAGCTTATGCTACTCCTTGTAATATGATCTATCTATCTGTCAATAAAAGTACCGCCAAAAAAAGATTTGCCGACTGTTTCAGCTTGTTTTGCAATTAAAAAATATATATATATATATAAAAATGTTTTAGATATGCTTTTTTTTTTTTTTCACTGACCGACTCTGACGATTCGATTACAATCGCTCAAGAAAGAGCCTACAGGGCCCGCGCGGCCACAACACATAAATATCCGCGCTTCCGACCTCGCCGCCGAGGTCGTAAGTTGCGACGCGTAAAAATCATAAACTCAAACGGCACGCCCACTTTGCTATCAGCGACGCCACGAGCCGAGGTCCGTTCACCACAGGGTGAGCCCTCGGACGTTGTCGCTTAAAATTTTACCGGGTTGAAAGCCCTCAGCGCTCACCCATAGTCCGGGTTAAGCTGTGACAGCCATCTGCGGCTAACAGCTAAAAGACAGACACAAAAAAAAAATTTTTTTTTTTTCATTTAGTTTGCACTACTTTAGTGTGTACACGTGTACACGGCACACTTTCATATGCGTTCAATAAAAAACTATAATTTTTGAAATTGCAAACAGTCATTTTAAATCTATTTCATCATCATCACAGTCCATAAATGTCCCACTGTTGGGCTCGGGCCTCCTCTGTAATACGAGGGAAATTAACCTACTATACCGCGCTGGTCAGATGTGTTGGTATAGGGTTTTGTTTCTAGTTTTCCTTCGCTCGCATAGATGTTATATGCGTTTTATATCTCTTTAGTTGTCTCGTACGATCACCCACGGGTAAGATATGGGGTGGTGAATAGTATTCTTACTCCGTCATCACACGGAAAAAAATATATTTACTTCTACAGAATAATGAAATAAAAAATCTAGGTAACTATACACGATTATAAAAATAAGTATTCTTTTAATCTTATTGATCCCGGTCAGTACATTAAAGTTATAAAACAATTGTATTATCACCAATAATGGCCAAATAAAAATATAATTATTACTGCCTTTCTTTCTCGTACATACTTTTTTTTAAAGACACTACATTGAGGAAATAATCCTGAGGTAATAATCCTTGTATTATGGAGGACTTTATAAACCTGTAATTAACGCAGACAAATTACACCCAGACTCAGAACAACACTTTGTGGTTCGCCAAAGTATTATCCTGTGTGGGAATCGAATCCACGCCTTTGGATGACAAGTCGGTATCTTAACCATTACCCCATTTGTGCAGTCTATGTAGTATAAATTTATAGGGGGATAATATTAGTGCAAGTGAAAAGAAACTCAAAATATTGACGGTGAAACTGGATCTAAAACTTTTACGTGTCTTACCTACTTTTTGGGTTTAGTGTCGAACAGAAATTAATATATCTTTAAGATTGGCTAAAAACCCCAGGTCCGTGGTATATAATTATATCTTTAATACAAAGTCAGCTTGACTTAGTACCACACAAAAATATTGTATACTAAAATATTAAAATATTGTAAACTATTTTGAATCATTATCCTCCTCCTCCTAATGGGAAGGAAATTAACCTACTATACCACGCTGGTCAGACGTGTTGGTATAGGGTATTGTTTCTAGTTTTCCTTCTCTTGCATAGATGTTATATGCGTTTTAAATACCTTAGTCGTCTCTTATGATCACCCACGGGTAAGATAGGGGGTGGTGAAATGTATTCTTACTCCGTCACCACACGGAAAATTATTTTAAATAGATACCAAAAAAGGATTTTAGTTTTTACAAAGTAATAGGGTTCGATTAGCAGGGTACAAGATCCAATCGGCCGCCAGAAGGAAAGTTTTGTAACCATGTCTAAAACTTCTAGTCTTAATGTACAAATAAATCAATGCGGCCGTGCTAGTATTCCGAAAATTGGGACAGGATTTTTTTATTGCTGATAGTGTCAAATGAGCCAACAGCACACTTGAAGGTAAGTGTTACTGCCACCCATGGGCCTCAGACTCACGACTCTGCTCAGACGTCGATTTTCTGCGAGAATGTGGATCCCAGACTTACTGGCCCGCGGTTGTAGACAGAAAACCATCAACTATGTGGCCTTACCACTATTAAAAGGTACCAGGAGCCCAAATGGTAATAGATATGTACCTGTACGGCAGCTTATGGAGTTGTACGCGGTCTTTTCTGCCGACTCCAAGCAGTTTGAATGGGATGAGACGGGATTACAATCTGCACCACAAAAAAATATAAGCTAATTTCCCTCATTGGAGAGGACTGCGTACAGCACTAAGATAGATATAGGCTATAAAATTTAAAATACCAGTGTTTATAAAAGAAAGCTCATACTTCATACATTGACGTTTCTTTGAAAATAAAATCAGCCATTAATTTTAAATTTATATAGACTCATTACATTCGCTCCTTCGCTATATCGTGTACTCATTTTAATTCAATATAAGAAAACTATTTTATACGTTTAATTCAATCGTCCTCAAGTTAAACTTCACTAAAAGCGCCCTAAAGCTTATTAATTGTGTAAATTATCATTATAATTAAACATCTTGAACTTTATAAACTTGAAGTCAGATACCGTTACCTTGATAGACACTTACAAATGGACATTTGTTACAATGTAATGTTAATAAAAGGCAAGAGAAGGCTGATTTAATTAAGGTCGGTATCCTAACCATTTCTACAGACGATAATTTTAGAAGTAGTTTAAGATGTTTTTAAATTAGAAAAAAAAACAATACTTAAACAATCCCTATTCAAATTATATATGTACATGTAATGGTCATTCTTAAGGGTGTAAATCGTGAAAATCACCGAAAAGAGTGTTACGATTTTTCACATTTAACCTATTTACATATGATTGATATCAATGATAATTTGTATATATTACAATCAAAGACCAATAAGTATGTTCATGCTTATATTAAACTCTTAAACCTAATAGTTGTTATATAATAAACGTCAACAAACGCACAAAATTGAGTAAAATTGCAAAAACATGACTTCGTATTTTTCAGATTTAACCACATAAATCAACACAAATTGATAAAAAGAAACACTTTTTGAACACTGAAGAAACCAATAAGTATAGCTGTATACTTTTTTTTATACCTTTACAAACAAAGACTTCCTCTTTTAAAGCCCTAAAATCTAGATATATTTTAAGGTAAATTTTTCATACACAAATGTATGGGATAAAGCGTTCGTTTCATTCGTGCAATCTCGGCGGTCACTAACGGCAGTTCCTTTCTGTAAGTGAACGCGACACCACGCTTGTCGGCTGCAGACAGCAGAATTACGTATTGTGAATTTGTGTTTTTTGTAAAAAACTGTAAGTATAACATTTTTATAATTAATTTATTTTCAGTTAGTAGAAAGTATCGATATAATGAATGTCTGAAAGAAAACCATGATGGAACTAGATATAAATCGTAAAAAATACAATATCTACACTAATAGGTATTATAAAGAGGAAAGATTTGGATTTTTGTATGTAACGAATAAACTCAAAAAGTACTGGACCGAATTCTTTCATCATTCGAAAGCTACATTATCACTGAGTAACATAGGCTATTTTTTTCGCAGGACTGATTGAATTTGAGTGTCATGCCAGGGAAAAGAAAGTTTTGTACGCATTATAAAAATATGAAAGCCAAAAGATCTCGGAATAAAATGTAAGTTCCTCCCTACTTATTTATTATCGCATTTGAACAGGGTACATAACAAAGCTAATACAATATGTCATATGATTTAGATCGCCCGATTCAGACATATACCTACAATAACATGTAAATATTGGTTTGTATTATCTATATCTATACTGATAAATAAAATTGAAGTATCTGTATGTAATATCAAAATAATAGGATGTTTTTAAAAAAAAAAGGCGATACGGAGTTCGCCGGGTCGGCTAGTATTGTCTAAATATCAAATTGTGGAAGTAGGTAGGCGACAGCGCAACTTTGTCGACATACCTATACCGCCAAACAGACGCGAGGCGCCTAGCGTCTGGCTTAGGGTTGTACAAAATAAATAAAAAGTGGATAATATTGATGAATAATATTTTCAGTATTGAAAATAAAGAAAACCTTGGGGCCGAGACTATGAGCAACAATGCTACGCGCTGTATAGAGGTAAGTTGTTATACGTAATTCTTGTAGACTTGTTACATAAATAAACAAACTACTTAGTTAGTGATGGGCGAAGACAAAATCTCAATACCTACCTATAGATTTTTTCTTGCAATATTTATTATTTTCATCGAGAGACAAACACCTTAGTACCGAAATACTTCTCAATTACTTTCTCAAAAGAAAATTTAAGTTCAAATAGGTGACGTCATAAAAAAACAATACCTAATGCGTAAAGAAATTATAATTTCTATTCATCAGGAACCTAATATTGTATTAATTCTTTTGCATTTATTTAAATTTATAATTATTTTTTATAAAAAAAATCAAGCCATTATCTTTCTTTACAGGAACTAGTTATTGAAAACGACCAAGAGTGAAAGGTGGATGAAATGGAAGTTGGGCGTAGAGTTGTAGACGTTTCTTTTTTTTTTAAAGCTCTTCAGGCCATAGGGGACCACGGTCCAATGGATTGTAAGTTAAGTTACCTCAGTATAATAGGTGAAGTAAAAGTTGGTCTGGACTCAAAACTCATCATGAAATGTAGTATGTGTAGTATGAAATTTACTGTGTGTTTGATTGAAAAGAAAGAAGATAGAATGGAAGTGAATCATCAAATTGTATCTGGTATCATATCTGGTGGGAGCTACTATCAGTTAAAAACATTAACTGCCGCAGTAGCCCTACCAATCATGTCACCTTCATTATACAATGAAATTAATAATACGGTTTGCGATTGGTGGGCAAAGACAGCAGCACATTCCATGGCAGAAGCTGTCAAGGAAGAAGTGTGTGAATCTTAGTGAAGATATCCTAAATGGTCCACAACACGTATTTGGTAATCACCAATATTGCAAGGAGTATTTCTGTAGACCTGATACTCGTCGAATAGAACCTGTTGGGTTGCTTCCAGCAATTGTTGGATGTGGATTAATGGACGCGATACACATTTTAAGTAAAAGACTGTCATATCATTCTAGAAGTTTAATTCATAATTGTACAAGTAATATAGTTGAAAGTTTTAACGCAGTGATTGCCAAATTAGTAGGGGGTAAGCGTGTAAATTATTCTTCCCGTGGTTCTTATGCGGGCCGATGCGCAGCTGCTGTTGTGTCTTTTAATACAGGATCGATTCATAGTAAAACTCATGTAGTAATATTTAAATCTAGTCCTAATCCTTTGATCGCGAAAGTGGAAAATTATAATCGTAGAATCCGTTTAATTGCTAAACCTAAATTCGAAAGACGCTCACTATGGACCAAACTGCGAAAAACCTGATCTGAGTCCAGAATTATATGAGAAAGCCAAGTCATCTTTTTTAGCCGATTTAAAGTTGTCTTGTGCTGAAAGAGAGGAGCTTGAAAGGTCGACCCATTTGCAAAGAAGTAGTTCTGAGTGGATGAGTACAAGGAGAAAATTACTAACCTCATCATCGTTCGGGGAAGTTTGTAAAAAACGAGAGAGCACAAGTTGTGCTGTTCTTGTTCGTAAAATCGTTTATGGTAGTGATATCTCCAGTTTGCCTGCTGTACGGTACGGTATCGAAAACGAAGAAACCGCAATTAAACAGTTAGAAATTCAAGAGAATATTAGTATACAAGGTTGCGGTTTGTTCGTCGACGATCAATATGAATTTCTTGGTACTACACCAGATGGCATTTATGCAAACGGTTTAATTGAAATTAAGTGCCCACATTCTTTAGCTAGCATGACTCTTGATGAAGCAATGGCCAAACATACCTTTTGGGTTAAGGACAAGGCTTCCAAGGGTTATGTCATAAATAAAAATCATAACTGGTATTTCCAAATTCAGGGACAGGTACATATTACTAAAAGAAACGTTTGCATGCTTGGCATCTGGTTTGGTGCTACTGTACCTATGAAAGTTTATATTATAGAAAAGGACGACAAATTTTGGGAGGAGAAAATGGAGATGAAATTAGTTAGGTTTTATTACGATTGCCTACTTCCAGAATTAGTTGATCCTCGGCAGTCACGAAGCATGCCCATTCGTGACGCGCCCAGTATCATAGAGGCTATGAAAGAGAGGAAAGAAAGAGCTTTACGTGTTATGAAAGAGAAGAACGCCTAATGATTTTGAAAGATACAGGTAACTCTACCCAGCCAGTCGATTCACGTAAACACGCCAGTCCAAAAGTCGTTTTAACTTAGGAACTTAGAAATCGCCTTTTGGTTTTCTGTTTTAAACGCACTTACTTATCTAGTCTTGGATTGTCATAAATCTTCCAATAGCTCAATTACTATACAATTTCTGAGTTACTTGGTGTAAAGAATCATAAAAATTGGTTCAAAAATACAGCGAATTGAGAATTCTCCTTTTTTTTAAGTCGGTTAAAAGGGCTAAATTTGCAAAAAACGAAGTGACGTCACTGCGCTACGGTTTTTATTACTTACGTGAATCGGGCAGCTGGTAACGTTTTCATTCTGATAGGTTTTGTGATAGCCATTGATTTTATCATCAAATTAGCAGAAATCAGAACTTGATCCGTAATCGAATGAAAAAACATTAGAATTTTGAACTCATATTTCGTTATTGTTTAATTACATACTTTTAATTAGTATATTAATAATTTACAAACTTCTGTTAAAATTAGTAAATAAATGAATTATTTACTAATTTTTGTACAACCCTAGCACGCTTTTGAGATAGCGAGTAATGGCGACTCATATTTGTTATTGTGTAGTAAATAAATCATTTTTATACTTGTGTTTCATTTATTGACATTTTTTTTAAAACCCTAGGATTTTTTTTAGATATCGACGAGGTGATCGTAAACAAAAAGTAAGTATTTGAGTTTACGCAATAGGCACATTTCCTTGCGTAGAGATAAACACACTTCCTACTGAATTTGCAATTATTTTATTGAATGAATATTTTACGAATTAGAATAAATTTTGGTAGTGAAATTACAAATAAATACATAGTTGGAATTTTAGGTAAGTAGAATACAAAAATGTCAGTCCGGACCTGCTCTTGATTGTATATTATATTATAAACTAGTAACCCGCCCTCGCTATCTTCGCTATCTTCGGCAATATTCACTTAAATTACATACTATAAAAAGCATAATGATCTATAATAAATGCACAATTTATTTAAGGTACTTAATTGGATAAGGATTAATGCTGTATTGTATAAAATCACTTAGTAAATAATCATTTTTTAGTAGAGGATAAAAAATGGTTATGGTGGGTTATCCCTAAGAGATAGACATATGCCATCGTGGACTTTTTTGTTGAACTTTTTAAGATGGATAATACTGTAGTACATTATTTTGGTCTATCTCGTAGGGTTCAGCCAACGTTTGCAATATAAGCGCAAAAAACGTGCTTATTTACGACATCACATTAGAAACCTCTAAATTAATCAGCGTTTCTCTACTATATTATGCATGTATTATACATATAAACCTTCCTTAAGAATCATTCTATTTATTAAAAAAAACTGCATCAAAATCCGAGCATACATAGGGACAGACAGACGGCGGATAGCGACTTTGTTTTATACTATGTAATGTAATTATAGAAAAACATAAAAATTGTGTCTCAACTACTCTTATTAATCTATTAAAAAGAATCAACAGCTAGTTTCCAAAAATTGAACGTTATTGTTATGCTGTAAATATTCAAGTTCAATAACAATTTCTCAACGTGGAACGTTTGTTGCAAAACATTTTGAAAATTGCGCTCTCTAGGTCATTCATCCGCCCCGTCGGATGTTACATTAAACTTTGGCGCTGCGGTCGCTCGAAATCGAGATCTCAGGCCAACAATCTACACCCTTAAGTTTTTAATATCAACGTTTACTTCTTTGTTATGCCAAAAAGTGATATATAAATATATTAAGTAAATAATATTAAAATATATTATCATTTTCCTTAAGTAATCTTACGTAATAATAATATATTCAATGAATATTAATATGTATAATTATATATATATATATATATATATATATATGTATAATTATATATATATATATATATATATATATATATATAGGGTGTAAGGGGACCGCTGCCGAAAACAAAGACAGGTAACCCTACTAGTCCTACTTGTAATGATAGGCTAGAAAAAAAATCGATTCGGATGAATAAATATTTTTTTTCACCACGTGAGGTCGTTGAACTCTTGAACATATGATCGTGAGTTTTGAATAGATAGCGTTTTTTCTCATCTGAGTATAGTTACGTATTTTTTATCGAGTTATCGTTACATGGCACTGTCCTAATACGATGAAATGTGAAAAAAACTTAAAATATTTGTGAAAAAAAAATTTTTTTTCATCCTGATCGATTTTTTTCTAGCCTATCATTACAAGTAGGACTAGTAGGGTCACCTGTCTTTGTTTTCGGGAGCGGTCCACTTCCACCCCGTATATTATCTTTACTAATATTTTTTTATACTTTAAATGCGAAAGTAAGTCAGGAATTATATTAATTTTTAAAGCCAGAAGCTTGAAACTTATTTTTAGGAAAGTAACATTTTACGCGGGCGAAATCCCTATACCAGCACGTCTGACCAGCGTGGTTTAATAGGTCAATCTTCCCATTACGGAGGAGGCTCGAGCCCAACAGTGGGATATGAGCTTAGACAACAACAACGACGATGTAAAAGGCAGAAAAAACTTTGTTATTGATTATTTTATCTTTTTTTTTCCACTGGGCCGAAATTCCTACGCCTAGTGATCCCGACGTGACCTAAAACGATCTTGTGGCTCACTAATGTCTTTTTAGAAATTCAAAAAGTCATAATATCTTGTTGCATTATTAAAGTTTACCATTTTATTGACAAAATTTAAATTAATTCCAATTGACTTGTTTTTCTTACTCATAACACCTTTCTTTCTTTCTTTTTGTAAATGAAACTGACAATATTATTATCGTTTTCTAGCTTTACAAAATTGTACGACGGTATTTCACGTATATGGAGGTTGAGGATCTGTCAATAAGTTATCTAGAGGTGCGAAATATCAGTTTCTTTGTATAAGTGGGTCAACAGCTTTTAAAGTTGTTGGTAAATATTTCGTTAGTTCAATGTACTGTATTCAATGAGCTCGACAAGTATTGAGATTCAACTATATAGCTGTGATGAGTTTTATGGACCAGTCCGTCTGGACAGTACCTACACTCTTGCGGCAAGTCGACTTCTGAGTAGTAGCAATGTAATGTTGTACTTAGTTCAGAGAAAAAATCGGCAGTCCAACTTTCTGGATGGATTTGGGGTTTTCATTGGCGACCTACCTATATCACTGGTATTAGAAAATGCGTGGGCGGCAGTAGCACTATTAGGTGTGCTGCTTGCTCGTTTGTCACCATAAGCAATAAAAAATATTATTGGAAAACTTATCAACGTAAATTTTGATAACGTAAGTTACCAGAATTATTAGGAGCTACCATTTAGATACATACCATAGATGAGGAATCTTCTTGACACCAGCCAAACATACTGATGTCTGACTATCTAAATAAAAAAAAATATCCTGTCATTTGTTCACTAAATCATAAGGAAATGTACCTATTGAAGCTGCCTCAACTATTATGTATCTTTTTTTGTGATTGAAAACACAAAAAAAATAAAATTATCGTTTGGCTAAATATGGAAGTTATAAAAACTCATGAAGTCGGTTGGATAATTTTAATGTTTAAGCAAAAAAAAGGTAGAATTATTGTCAAGGAGAATATGTTATTCTAATATGTTCGTTCCGAACAATGGTCTATATTTTTTCAGCCGAAAAGCTTCGGCAAATTCGTCGAAATAGATTGAAATAAAGACATCACGATTTTATCAGTCAATCAAGTGACAATTTCTTGATTTCGTTGTAAATAACCCCAATACCGTCATTACCAAGACAAGCCTTACGTTCTTCAACAATGTCTTTCTTCATAGTTATTAAAAACTATTAAGTAGGTACATATGAAAAAAAAAAGTAATGGTCTTTGAAAGAGATGAAGCCAGAACAGATGTACGAGTAAAAATAGGTCATTACCTATTTTTACTCATTATGTACTACATCATTATGTACTAGAGCAAGTGGATGAATTTGTATATCTTTTTTTTTTTGGTGGACTATGGATTAGTCTCGCCCCGCCAAATCGGTCCAGGGTGACGGAGAAGGCGGCGCGTGACCCCATAGACCCACCGTAAAAACTCCTCTCTCTTCGCCGTGCGAGCGGGTCACCGGGACCCGATTTTTAACTTCGGTGGCCCGCCCGGCGGTTCACCCTCGCGGGTTCCTCTCGTCGACGCCCCGACAGATTTCGCCGTCGGGGCATGAATTTGTATATCTTGGATGTGGTTTTAGCCGAGATGGAAGGTACACCACTGATATAGAGCGAAGAGTCAATGCGGGAAATAGAATGACGGGAGCATTGGGGCAACTTCTCGGTAGCCACCACCTCAGCCAGAAGGTACGTGTAGCAATACATAACGCAGTGCTTGTCCCAACATTACTGTATGAAAGCGAGAGTTGGGTATGCAGAAAAGAGTATGAAAGTAAAATTAATGCGGTCGAAATGCGATCTATACGGAAAATCTGTGGAGTAAGGCTGATCGATCGCATTCGTAACGACGATGTAAGAGAACGAGTAGGTATAAAAGAGAGTATCGGTGTAAAGATGCGAAAGAGAATGCTCCGATGGTTCGGACATGTGGAAAGAATGCCGAACGAACGTCTGGTTAAGAAGATATACAATGCGAAAGTGAAAGGATGTAGGTACCGGGGGAGACGAGACTAACCTACCTAGAACAGATCGGTCATGTACTAAAGGAAGGTGGAGTCAAGAGTCTCCGAAACCGGCGAGCGTGTATGAAGAGAATTATGAATGTTGAGGAAGCGAGTGAAGTATGCAAGGATAGAGTTCTCTGGCACTCTGTTCTCTCTGCCTACCCTGCAAGGGACATGGCGTGATGATATGTATGTATGTACATATAAAATCATAATATCTGGCTGACAAAATAGTAATATCGGCCCATAGCCGGTCGTATTATAACTCCATCGCCATTTAGGCGGCCGAGATGTAGGTACCGATTTCATGACGGCGGTAACTTGACGCAACCTTTTTTTTAATTTTTTTTTGGGTGGTATGTTATGTTATAGTCACACGCCGCCCGATTCTTCTGGAGCAACGGAATGGGTGGCGAGTAACCCCAGAACCTGCCTTACACGTATCTCTCTACACCACACTTTATCGTCAGTGGCCCTTTCGGTTATCGTCTTTAGCGATGACTCGGCGGCTTTTACCGTCGGAGCGTATTTTGACCTACCCTAATAAACACTAATATAACTAAGAAATAACGAAATCATGTATAATGATTTTCGATCTTTACGCAAATATTACGCATTTAAACAAAACTATTTTTATGAATTTAATAGCGTTCATATTTGATTTAATTTATGAGAACCCTCGTGAACACTGAAAGAAGCTCGAAACATCCGCAATTTTTTTTTAAATCGTTTATCAATAATTTTATATAAATGACTGAATAAACAACTTGATGAGTTTTTATAAAAGATTAAGGTTAGTGAACAAAAAAAATGTGAATGATCTTCAAGAGCATTACAAATAACATCTTAAGCTCATAATTATGATTATTTCAAAATAATAATAAAGCAGACTGCACAAATGATTTAGCAGCTCGTGGGTTCAATTCATTTGAGTCCAAGGGAAACATTATAACTGTCTATTTTTCTTCAGACCTCAATGGGAATATTGCGGATAGAAAGTTTTAGATCTAGATATAATTATAGTCACGCATGTATACCAATTTCAGACATGGTTAACGGCAATGAAAAACTTGAAATTATTTCGGATTCAGACAATAGTGGTAAGACCACGCTGTTGACAGTTCTGTGTCTGCAGCCATGGGCCAATCCGTCCGGGGTAGTACCACACTCTTGCAAAACATCGATGTCTGAGTAATGGCAATGTGCTGTTGCTCTTCGTTCGGTAAGCCAGAGAGCCAGAAGTCGCAACTGAGTGGGTTTGGGGTTTTTATTAGTAGGCAGTGGCCTAGCTATACCCTTGGTATTTCAAAGGTTCATGGGCGGCAGTGTTACTTACCATCAGATGTGCTGCTTACTCATTTGCCACTACAAGCAATAAAAAATAAAATTTTATTTACATTATTTTTAAGGAATTATAAAAGGGAAATGCTAAGTATGAGGATTATCTTAGTTCAAATTATTGAAATTTAGCATTTAATATGTTAGGTTATTTAAAAAAACTTGATTACGAGCGAAAAATGAATATCACACGTGTTCTTTTTTTTTTTGTGTGACTTAGTTGTTAGCCTCAGATGGCTATGACAACTTTACCCGGACTGTGGGTGAGTGCTGAGGGCTCTCAACCCGTAATATCACACGTGGGATTCGAACTCACATCTATTGGAAATCCGTTTCGATTGTCCTACCACTTAGACAAGTGTGAGCTGTCGAATGATATTCAATTTGCGGCTCTTTTTATATTTTTATATTTAAAGGAGACGTGTGCCATCTACCCGACAATGTTTACATTGTCGTATTATTAACCTTTGAAGGGGCTTAGATTTAGGCTGTCATTTGGTTGCTTGAAAGAAAAATTGTCACAACGTGTTTTATACAGAAACAGACTTTAATTTAAATTAAAAATAATTCGTTCAGGGGTAGTCTCGCAGAAAATGGACGCCTGAGCAGTAGCAATATGCTGCTGTGCTTCGTTCGCGAAAGAGTCGGAAGCCCAATTTAGTGTATTTGGGATTTTAATTGGTAGGCAGCGGTCTAGCTGTACCTCTTGCAAAGGTCTATGCACTTGACTCACCATTAGGTGTGCTGCTTATACGATAAATTTGTACGATATTCTATTTATATTTTATGAAACCTGTTTCTTCCATGTAACTTCCTAAAAAGAGACGTAATTATTTAACAAGAAAACACGAAACCACACACTTTCGAATTGACCAATGACGATGCCGTGCTAAAATTGGTCCAGACTTCAAAAGAAATAGTTTTAACGAAGGGACTTTAACTAAATAATAGTACAGCAGCTCTATGGCTTACGATAGCGTGAGCTAACACCTGTACCGTTGCCATTCTTATTTGCCAATTCAAGCTACATTGTTGCAAATATTACAAATAACCTACATAAAATCGTAATACGAACAGCAAAGATTCGAAAGGAGATTGCTTAAAATGAAAAGTCAGTTGGGTTGGTACAGGTTTTTCTTTCAAACGTTGTTGTTATACGCACATTTCATCCCTAAGTAATTTTTTAAGTCACCCACAAGATGAAGGCGAATTATATTCTTACTTCATCATCATACGTATAGACACACGGACCATTTGTTAACAGTACTATACAATACTGTACAATATTTAAAATTCAGTACTGTAATGTCGCTATTGTGTATCCATTTCCCATATTACTTCCATGTTTCTATAATACAAACTTTCGCAACAGTAATTTATTGAAGCTATACTTATTTAGGCGCGTTATGAAAAAAAGATGAGAGTGAAATTTTAAGATGCGGATCTTACAATTTCACTCTCATCTTTTTCACGCATCACTGTAACACATAATTAACAGGTTGAAGTTGGCCGCAAATCTGCGCGCATCACTTCTATATTCACAACACGTGTTTTAGTTTCATACAAGTGCGAATTATATATGTGCTAATAAATTATATTTAGTAGTGATTTAATTTGAATATTTTGATTAATATAATTTACTAGTCGTAAATAAACTACTGGAAAAAATTAAGGGATCAAAAAAAAAATCCAAATTTTTGGGGAATTTTCAACAAGCAGTAACTTCGAGAGAAATGGTCGTACAGGAAATCAAAAAAAAGGAAATTGTAGCTCCAAGTCTCTAGTTTTTGGATTGGTAGTTTAAAATTTTGTAACCTCCGCGGTTTTTGGGTAATCGTAGAAAAACCAGCAACAAAAAAAACTGAAAATTTTTTGTTTTTTTTTTCGGTCTACGGGCGTAGAAAAATATTTTCCACTTAACTACTATATCTATCAGATAACTTGTTTATTCAGCTTGAATTTGCGTTTTAAAAAGTTCGATACGATCATTTCTCGCTGAGATATCAAACTTTGAATGGAAAAGGATCTAATTGTCTTTAACCATCAATATCTCAGCAAGCAATGATCGCATAGAAAGTTAAAGGTGGGTTTCAAGAACTTGAATGAATTCTCCTTAACGACTAGCTGTTGCATGTCCGAAAAAAAAATTTTTCTTTTTGTCACATTAATTTGAAAATGCAACAAAAAAGGGCTTTTGGTGGTTTTTTGGAAAATCAAGCACTAGATCGAAAATATTGAGGAAACCACTAATGTTAAGTGTACCTTTTACAGTTCAATATGTCCACAAAAACCCTACAAAAAACCAAATTAATCCAGCCAGCCGGTTTTTTGTTTCAAACGGTCGAAATTTTGAAAAAATTAAAGGATCACGTTTTTTGCTCTGAAAAGCTTATAATTTTTAAAAATGAGAAAATAATTGTTTTGCCGAGATTTTTCCACATTTTTGCTCAAAACTTTTTTTTCGGCAAAGCAATGGCTAGTCGTTAAGGAGAATTCATTCAAGTTCTTCAAACCCACCTTTAACTTTCTATGCGATCATTGGTTGCTGAGATATTTGATGGTTAAAGACAATACGATCCTTTTCCATTCAAAGTTCGATATCTCAGCAAGAAATGATCATATTGAACTTTTTGAAAAAGAAAATTCAAGCTGAATAAACAAGTTATCTGATAGATATAGTAGTTAAGTTGGAAAATTTTTTTCTACGCCCGTAAACCGAAAAAAAAACAAAAAAATTCAGTTTTTTTTGTTGCTGGTTTTTCTACGATTACCCAAAAACCGCGGAGGTTACAAAATTTTAAACTTCCAATCCAAAAACTAGAGACTTGGAGCTACAATTTCCTTTTTTTTGATTTCCTGTACGACCATTTCTCTCGAAGTTATGGCCTGTTAAAAATTGACCAAAAATAAGGATCTTTTTTTTGATCCCTTAATTTTTTCCAGTAGTGTATTAGTGAAAAAAATATCCTTTACTTTTCCAGTCCTTTTATTATTTTATTGTAATTAATTATTTGCATGCAATTAAAAACAATTTTTAATTAAAAGAAGTATAACTTCTTACGCGCGTATATAAATAAGTACACGTACTCATCTCGTTTAATATCTATTTCTGTCCAGTGTTTACAATATAAGTTATAAAAGTGGGGAAGGCTTTAACATTCAGGGCTATACTTGTTTCATATTCGCGCAGAAGAGTAGTTGAAATATCTATAGGTACTCTTTGCCCTAACTTTTTTTTTGTGTGTCTTAGTTGTTAGCCTCAGATGGCTATGACAACTTTACCCGGACTGTGGGTGAGCGCTAAGGGCTCTCAACTCGAAGTTTGACCTGACAATATCGTGCTTGAATGTATTTGCTAGCTGATCCGCTCAACTTTGTCTGCGTCATATTGAGATAGGATTAGAGAGTGTGGGTCGTAGGCACGAGAGAGCCGGAAGCCCAACCGTGTGGGTTTGGGGATTGTAGTGGTAGGCACCGGCCTAGCTGTACTCTTGGTATAGCAAGGGTCCATGGGAGGCAGTGACACTTACCATCAGGTGTGCTGTTTGCTCGTCTGCCACCATAAGCAAAGAAAAAAAAAAAAAAAAAAATAGGCACTTATAAGGTGCAGCATTCACAACAGAATTTCTCAAAAGAAATAATTATTCTTCATTTTCGTCATTGACACCCTGCTCCAGTTAGTCAAAGCGTGATGTTACACTGCATATAACTTTCCTTATTAATGTATTATAATTGAAAATATTAAAAATTACCAATAGTTGTTTAACAGCAGTTACCACGGCAATGGTTACTATAGCAACCGTTAAAATAGTAATTTGTGCATATTTCAAATATTTCTCATACATACTACATCAATTTTAATAATTAGTATGGACTTTTGACGGGAATTTAAAAATGTCATGTGGTGCTTTTGTATTATATTCGATATCTTAGTGTTTTAACGTATTATATTAGATAATTTTGATGGCATTTTATGTAATGTGTTGCGCGGAACTACTTGGATGTAGTGAATATCATATAAAAGTGTTTTACAACGTTTTCGTTTTCCATCAAAATTCCAACAAGATACCATTAACAGTGTGGCGATTGCACTGTTGAAGGTGACGATTTGACTTAGACAATGACTAACCTGACAAGACTATAAACATAAAATAATAATAACTTGACACTGGCACCAATAGCTCGTATAAGTAGCTGATTGCCAATATACAAAGAGAAGAAGAAGATAATTAGTATGGCATTTCAAGTCATTTTAAATATTTTTATCCCTCATAATTAAATATTACAAAATTATTTCTTTAATTGAAATAAAATATTTTTCTCTGGCGTATATTGAACTTTAAGAATATCAAATCAAATATTCTGTTGCTGGTTTATAGTTTAGTCTCATTTCAAAAACGTTGGGCCATTGTTGGGCTTAAGCCTCCTCCACAATGGTAGAGGAATGGGCCTATGGTAACAAATTGTTTACACGGGTTATTATAGGGATCTGTTTCGAGCTCTGCTATGCAGCAGATAACAATCTGCTTGCGTCCCTCAATCATCTCTTACCATCACCCACAGGTAAGAAAGGAGGTCATATATTGTATTCTTACTCTGTCACCACACATAATATAGTTATACATACATACATACATATCATCACGCCATATCCCTTGCAGGGTAGGCAGAGAGAACAGAGTGCCAGAGAACTCTATACTTGGATACTTCACTCGCTTCCACAACATTCATAATTCTCTTCATACACGCCCGCCGGTTTCAGAGACTCTTGACTCAACCTTCTTCAGTACGTGACCAATCTGGTCTAGGTAGTCTCGGTTTGCCCCGGTGCCTAACATAGTTATATACGTAATAAATCCTCTACTAACGGTTCCAAGTTTTATATTAAGTTATAATTAAATTTTATACGGATCTATGCATCCGCAGTTTTTGTTCAATAACCATGCGTGTATGAAAGCAATAGTAGAGATATCCTTCAATGCAACTCAAGGTCTTACAAAGCTTAACTTGCAATAAATAATTATTAGATTACATAATTTATCGTTTTACGTTTTAGCAAGAACATATTAGCTACATATGCAATATGTACTTAGAAACACATTAAATTGATCACGGTACTTGATTCTGTATGTTAGTAATATAAATGACGAAAGAATAATACAACTGAATATATTATTTTGTCAGCTGTAGTGGCAGCTTCGCTTGCACGAAATCATGGATTGCATATTATTATTATTATTGTATCTCCTTTTAATTCACGGGATCTTCCATAGGGAAAATGCCCGGTCCTTTGGGAGGCTTACATGGGGATATGGATCCAACACGCAGAGGCCTTTGGAGAAATTTAATCTAAATATTGGGATGGGACACCTACTGATGACATTCCACGTCTGCACGTAACATACGTGGAATGCCAGTAGTAAGTGTAAAACTATTGTATGATGATGGTATCTAATATATGAAATATGGGAGTGGGTGTTTAGTGGACTGGTTCATCTTAAATCTATGAATTTATAACCGTCGTCTGCCTTCGAACCCATGTTAAGAGCTGAACGGTGGCAGACGGTGACTCGCCATTATTATTATTATTATTTTATTTGAAAAGTCGTTCAGTAGAATACTACTGAAATCATAATGTCATATTTTTATCAATAAATAAACATATCACATTATGATTTCTGATGTTTATTCTCGTATTGCCTATTGCCAATATTCCATACCATATCCTATTTGGGATTGACACAATAACTAAAATATGCCTATCAACATAATCCTGCTCATAAGAACAAGATATAAGTTAACCTAATTATTTGAGGTCGACGCAATACCTATTATATAAAAAAAAAACACAAAGCAGTCACGAGGACTGCCGACAGAAGTGAAAACTTAAACCTATGAAAAAAACACAATTACAATAAATAATAGTTTAAAAAACTAAAAACAACACGCTTTTATATATGTATAAACCAAACTAAAAAGTATAAAATAACTTTTTTAATTGTTCAAGTTAAGGTAGAGTGATAAATAAAAGAAATTATTTTAATGTAGAAAAGCGTGGGGTGCTTTCTGAAAATATTGCAATAATGTCGCTACTCCTAGTATCGAGTCTGGCTCCTGCAATACAGTTTGTAACTAGTGTAGGAACCAGAGATTCCCTCCAAAATAAAATAAAAGCAAAATAAAAGGCGTGCCCAGGGATGTATGGATGTGACCATACTGTAGCCAGCCGTCAAAAAATAACTATTAAAAACTATTGAATAAAGACTATTGAATAATTAATAATAATAACAATTATTACATATAAATTGAATATAGTAAAGCAGCGGCACAACGACACAGCAATGAAGAGCAGATGTATCCTTGCTCGGGTACACTCGGCGGTCTCAGGTTCACCTAATCGAGCCTTTCACCTCAGAGCGTGACGGATCAGCCTCACTTACGAAAAATTAGTGTGCGGTGTGCCAAAAAAAAATTTCACTTCAAAAACCACCATTCCATCGTACATATTGCCTCACTCGGTTGAGAGTCCTAAGGGCTCATTCATAGTCAGGGCAAAGCTGTCAAAGCCATCTGCGGTTAACCATACAAAAATGGTTAACATACACAAAAAGTATATATTTCAAATAGCTTTGACAATAGTTTTATGATCGGCCACCTGTGTAATGTCAACCCTCCATGAGCATGCAATTGTTGACCAGACGGCATCAGAGGGTTAGGCCCAGGTCGATATAAAGCTCTCAGTCCTCTTTTATGACATCCAGGAGCAATATAAACGTTGGTAGTGTTTGTAGCCGCTATCATAATACAAATTATTATACATACTAAATAAAAATATATATTCTCAGTTTGCGGCCGCTTTCTGATCCAGTGGTAGATTAATTTAAATTTATTAAAAAAAAAACAACAGGCAGTCATGGGGACTGCCTATAGAAGTGAAAACTATTAACTTAAGACTAATTGAAATAATAATAATTTTCTAATTTTTATATAAAAATAAAAACCTATAAGTTTTTCCCCTCCAAAAACGCTCAACGCGCCTAAAGTAGTTTTCATATAGCTATAGATGTACTATTAGCATTAGCATGTCGGTGACGCGAACCTATAAGTTTTTTCCCTCCAAAAACGCTCAACGCGCCTAAAGAAGTTTTCACATAGCTATAGATATACTATTAGCATTATCATGTCGGTGACGCGAACCTATAAGTTTTTCCCCTCCAAAAACGCTCAACGCGCCTAAAGAAGTATAACTTCAAAAAGATGTAGAACTGACAATACGTTAGATTCAATATGGGGCTTCTGCATAGTATATGGTTTGATTTGGTATTTTCTATTTAGCGTTTACGTTCATGGTAGGATGAAATTTTGAAACAGAATAATGTTCTCCCGTCAAAATAGATTTATTTCAAATTTTGATAAATTGTTTTATTAATAACATTATTGATGTAAAATTATTTAATTTTCTTGAAATCTTTACGTGACCATGAACGCTGGAAGTAAACGAAACGTCGGGTAAGTAAAAATCAAATCATTATCACAGGCCATATTACCTGCTATACCACGCTGGTCAGACGAGTTATTATGGGGTTTTATTTCGAGTTATTTTGGATACATTTTTATATCCCTAAGGCTACGTCCACACAGACAGGTGGCTGGCTTATCGCCTAGAGCTTAGTGGCTTATAATCTGGCTACTTGCTAGGATACAGGGTGGCCGCACTGTGCCTTGGTCATTTGCTTGTCGGCACGTTGACGAGATGTCTGAAAATATAATACGTCATAATAACATACATTAACATCTTTAGTAACTCACTGTAAAAATATTATTATCTCATCAATAATAAATAAATAACTTTTTTAGTAGGTAAGTATTAACCATCTTTTTCTACTTCAACTGCTACCTCTTCCCATAGTTTCCTTAGGACAACCGCATTTTTATTGAGTTCATTAGCTGGATTCCATAGAGGTTCTCTTTTAAAAACTGATGTAATTAATATTTCATCCATTTGTTTCTTCTAAAATGCCTCGTGCTTCGTGACAAAAAAACCAACACGTTTGTTTACCTCGATACACGCTAAACGACTAGCTAGGCGTCAAGCGCGCAATGCGGCCGTTCGTAAACATGCTAGAACATGCACAACAACAGTTATACTAAGCTACTCGCTAGGTGACCCGCTAGGCTCTAGGCGCTAAGCAAGCCGCCTGTCTGTGCGGACGTAGCCTTAGTCATCTCTTACGACACCTACGGATAAGATAGGTGGTGAATTGTATTCTTACTTCGACACCAAACGGAAAACGTACTCGTATATATCGAATATACCGTTATTAAATTGACACCTTTGTGCTATAGCTCTAAGTGACTCTCATAGTGAAAGTATCAGTGATTATAAATCACATTATGTTGATAGAAAGTACTGTTAGTTTAGTAATTTTAATAATGTCATTACTATGACAGGGCATTTCGAATATGTTATCACCCCTTTTATTCCCGTGGTATCGTAAAATTGAATAAAGGATTAAATAGAGAGGTCAAAAAATCGGTCCCGGTGGTCAGTCCACAGTCAGTTCGTATTGCCATGTGGAGTAACCACATGGCAATACGAACACGATACGCTCCGGATGGATCTGACAAAATGTGATTTTACCATAAGCCTGCCACATAAAAAAAATAAGATTAACAGAAGAATGGGTATAAATCATAATCGCCGATTCGCCTGCCAAGCGTGGTGATCATGACACAATACTTTTTTAAGAAGGCGCTTGCTTAACCGTGATTTCTGGTAGGCAGAATAAATGCAATAGTCACAATTTTTTTCTCGGGACTCATAAGCAAAGTGTGCTAACGAATCCTATTGCTATTTGCTAATTATCCTATTGCGGAGATTTGAACGGATGGGTGGGGACCAAGCGTCCCGACTATGAGGACGTACTTGGTCCATTCGGTGATAATAGAGTGAACGACGCAGGTAGGCTCATAGCGGATGTATGCATGGAGAAAAACCTTATTGTGTCAAACGCATTTTTCCAATATAAGGACATCCATATGTAAACATGGAGAAGGAATGAACAGAAAAGAATAGATTTAATACTGGTAGACAGTCGCCTCCGAAGCAAAATATTGGACGCAAGAGCCTACAGGGGCCCCACAGTCGATACAGACCACTATCTCGTTATTGCGAGATTTAGTGGTCTGTTCAGAAACTGGAGGCACTGGCGAGAGCGTGTACACTTCGGAGGGCTTGAAAGAATAAAGGTTGAAAGGTTGCAAGAAGAGTGTGTAAGAGAAAAGTATGCAGAGGGTGTCCGAGAACGGCTGACGATGGTAAGCCAGCCGCAATCGGACATTGAAGAATGCTGAAGAATATTGAAAGAGAGTATGGTAGATACAGCGAAAGAAGTATCTGGAAGTTCAAAGAAGCATACAAAAACAAATGGTGATGCATGGTGGCATGCGGAAGTGGCAGCTTTCGTAGAGCAAAAGAAGAAAGCGTGGCTGGACTATGTCTGAATCTGAATGACAGTATGACTGAACAGAAGAAAGAAATATATCGGCAATGTAAGAATTGCTGTCATTCTTAGTGAAAGAGAAACGTGATAGAGCAAATATGAGTGCAGAAGATAGGCTAACTAAAAACTTCGAGGGTAACACCAAACTCTTTTGGAGGGAGGTGAAGAAGTCTCGGTGTAGTTGGTCAGCCTTCAGAATGAATAAAATAAGGTCTAAAGGTGGAGACATTCCTACACAAACATAAGACGTGTTAAGCCGATGGAGTGAATATTTTGGCGATGTCTATGCGGGGATACTCGAATTGGCGCCGGTATCGCATATGGTTTAGTAAATCAACATTTAGCACCGGCGTACTCCGATGGCATTAGTATGGATGAAGTTGAATGGGCGATAAGAAGTTTGAAAAATGGTAAGGCAGCGGGCATTGATATGGTGTCTGCCGAGATGATCAAGCTTGGTGGCTCCTGTGTCTGGGAGGCGTTCCTGTTGCTCCTCAATTTGTGTTAGAGCTTGGGAATGATTCTCAGGGACTGGAATAGCGCAGTCATCGTGCCTTTATTTAAAAACAAGGGTTCACGTTATGACTGCGCAAATTACAGAGTCATAAACTTGACCAGTTTGGCAGCAAAAGTGTACGGTAAAATTATTGAAAGGAGAATGAGGATGGTGTCCGATGGTTTACTGTGTGAGACACAAGAAGGTTTAAGGAATGGCAGGGGATGAATGGATCAAGTGTTCTCTTTGCGCAACATTGTGGAGAAGGATCTGGCTCTAGATCAGAGGGTTTTGTGCAGTTTTGTGGATCTGGAGAGAGCATTTGACACGGTTGTACGAAAAGAACTTTGGGACATTTTACCGGAGTATGGTATTAACGGTAAACTGCTACAGGCTGTGCAGTCCAGTTACATGGGCTGTAGAGCCTGTGTGCGGCTAGATGATGGAATATCGCCTTGGTTTGACTTCAATATCGGCGTTAAGCAGGGGTGCGTTCTGTCAGCCAGGCTGTTTATCATATATCTGGATAAATGTCTCCAAAGGTTGAACGATATGAATATGGGAGTCCAGATGGGCGACTCAGTGGTCACTGCTCTACTCTGTGCAGATGATGCAGTCCTGCTGGCACAGTCAGTGACTGACCTGCAGACCCTAGTCGACAAGATTGTAAGAAAAGGGGTCTCCGCGTGAATGTGAGCAAAACCAAAATAATGGTCTTTGAAAGAGATGAAGCTAGAACAGATGTAAGAGTAAAAATAGGTAATAATGTACTAGAGCAAGTGGATGAATTTGTATATCTTGGTCGTCTCGCTCTCTCTCTTAACATTACTATTTGGAAGCGAGAGTTGGGTATGCGGAAAAAAGCATGAAAGCAAAATTAATACGGTCGAAATGCAATCTCTACGGAAAATCTGTGGAGTTAGGCTGACCGACCGCATTCGCAACGACGACGTAACAGAGCGTAGGTATGAAAGAGAGTATTGGTGTAAAGATGCGAAAGGGAATGCTGCGATGGTTCGGACATGTGGAAAGAATGCCGAACGAACGTCTGGTTAAGAAGATATACAATGCGAAAGTGGAAGGATGTAGGTACCGGGGGAGACCGAGAATCACCTACCTAGACCAGATTAGTCACGTACTGAAAGAAGGTGGAGTCAAGAGTCTCCGAAACCGGCGAGCGTGTATGAAAAGAATTATGAATGTTGAAGAAGCGAGTGAAGTATGCAAGGATAGAGTTCTCTGGCACTTTGTTCTCTCTGCCTACCCTGCAAGGGATATGGCGTGATGATATGTATGTATGTATTTTTCAATTAAGTTATGAGAGCGCCGGAAGAACAACTGGGGTCGGTTTGGGGTTTGTATTGTTAGGCAGCGGCCTACAATATATATATATATATATATAGCGGCCTACTATATATATATATATATATATATATATATATATATATATATATATATATATATATATATATATATATATATATATATATATATATATATATATAATTATTTTAAAACACTGTTGTATTTATTTTATTATTTAATAAATAATATAATAATAATATCTTTATTTCGGACACATAATCCATATATTGTTAGTGAACAACATTAGTAACATTGTGCTTATATATTATGTTAGTAATGTTAGTACAAATTTATTTACAATTACTTTCTTAAAATATTAATTACGTAATCCTAGTCTTAGGTATCGTTGCTGAGACATGCCTCTGACAACAATGCCAGAGATAAGGGCAATCAAGCCTGGATGCTATCATCATCAGGACTGTGTTGGTACTGGCGCACACCCTGCTCACCAACGACGCAGATCGCTTACGCATGGTTGCGTGGAAACAGGCCGTGTGTGCGTCTGCAAACATGCCGGAGGCACTGCAGTATCTGGGCAGTCCCAACAACATACGAAACGCATTATTGTATAGGACACGAAGATCACTGTAGCTTTTCTTAGAGTAATTAACCCACAAGCTACAAGTATATAGCGAGGTACAATAGGCTTTAAAGAGCGTGACTTTGACCTCTGTGGAACTGCGTGCAAACCTGCGGGCTATCATGTTTACTCTAATTGACAGGGATCTCCGCTCCCGCCCAATGTCTTCATTGTCTTTTAGATCAGTCATTATTATATGCCCTAGATATTTGAATACGTCCACCCTTTCCAATGACATATCATTCAGAAAAAGAGACGGTACGTTCTGAATACGTTTCCCATCAGCCTCAAATACCATCCATTTACTTTTTGTGCTACTATACTGCAATCCATGGCCACGCGCGTATCTCTCACAGGTCCCCATCAACCTCCTCAAACCACAGACCGAAGCGCTCAGTAGCACCATGTCGTCAGCGTAACTAAAGTTATTGACACAAACACCGTCTATGTGGCAGCCGACATGTTGACCACTGAGCGCCACGATCAGCCCATTGATGTATAAATTAAACAGGGTAGAAGATGTTAATCCACCCTGTCTTACACCACATTGCAGGCGATACGGACCAGAGAAAGCTCCCGCCCATCTCACGCTGTTAGACTGGTGTGCATACCAGTACTGGAAAATGCTGACCAGTTTCTGTGGTAGGTTAATCTCATTGAGCTTTCTCCACAGAAGGTCATAAGAGACCAGGTCAAATGCTTTAGACAGATCGAGGAAGCAGATATACTGGTGTCTTACGATCAGTGTAGTACCTGACAGTATGCTTGAGGCACAGTATGGCACTCTCAGTGGATAGCTGAGGACGAAAACCGAATTGGTTATCGTGCAACGTTACATATTTACTCAGCTGTACCTCAAGCAGACTATCAAACTTTGGCTATGATAGTGGCTAGTGATATAGGCCTGTAGTTCGATCTATCTGTAAGGTCACCTGTTTTGTTCTTCACTACCGGGACAACCACCGTCTGCATACAGTCATCTGGTAGATAGGAATGACTCACGCACAGTGAATAGAATCTAGCCAACACTCTAGAGATATGAGGCCCAGCATGTAGGAGGTGCTCAATGCTAATGTCATCGTGTCCCGGGGACTTCCCTCGGGCTATCGATTTTATAGCTATCGTTACATCCCCAGATGTGATTGACGTCCCCACTGCTTGTCCTTTTTTGACAGTGGAGTGAGTCTCCCCTCCCGAATTCAATGGTGATCTAACTAAAAATTGTTCTCTAAATATGTTAGCAATATCCCTAGGATCACTCACACCCGCGACACTAACGGGAAGGGTAGGTCGTATATTAATTTTGGCTGTATCGCGCCAGAACTTATGAAAATTGCCCTTCGTATGTTTTTCTGCCAAAGCGTCCATTTTTATTTGATCTTGATGGTCCTGTACCCATTTCAATCTAACCTTAAACACTTTACGACTTTTATACATGTTTTCGTATATAATGCCAGATTTTGGTCTGCCGTACATTATCCATTCTTGGAACGAGACCCGGGCCACCTGGTGAGCCTCACGAACATATTTATTCCAGCCCACTACGCGCGAGGCATTCCTATTTCTCCTAGTACTTACATAACTAACCTCGGCTGACTCCTTGAGGGCGGTTATTACATGATAGCATAACTTATCTAAAATACGCCTGTGATCAGTGTTATCGCAGAAACAGCCACGACAATTCACACAGTCCGCAGGATAATCAATTAATTTCAATCGATTTTGACACTCTCTAGCGTATATAGTGACCTGTTCCCCACTTCTTTCACCCCACATTAACCCTATCTTTTTATTTATAATATTAGGCAACACTTTACGTGTAAGCAATGAAAAGTTACACTCAATGAGAAGCGAGCAATGGTCAGACCAGTGAGCGTCATACATTACATAAGCATTTGTAACAGACCGAGCAGCCGAGCGAGTCGCAACACAGTGATCCAGCCAACTGTTTGATCCGTGTACGTCACTAGTAAAAGTAAAAGTATTTGAACCTAATCCTAATAAATCTACATCCACACACGACCAATACTGTTCATTACAAATTTTTGAAAGTTCATCATAAAACAACTCATTTAAGGTTTGCATTAAAGTCACCTAATATAAATACGGATTCAATACCTTGTTCCTCAATAATTGCACTCACTGCATTCAAACAATGCACAAAATCTTCGAGATTATCAATCGAATTAGTGGGTAAGTACACACTAGCAACGATTATGGATCTATCACAGGTAGTAATTCTAACGGCACAAATACGCGCGTTATCACACTGCAACACAGATACTTGTTGAAACGTACTGCAACGCCACAACAAAGCGACACCGCTGTACGGACGTCCGCGTACAATACCCGCAGACACATCCATCGCTGATGTTGCTGTATAACCGAAACCACCATCGATAGTGCCGATGTATGGAATGTCTTGGGGCATGAGCCAAGTCTCTTGAAGACATATGATGTCACATGTACTGCAAAGATATCTGACATCTTCCAGGGAACGTTTTATATTTTTACAGTTGAACGTAGCAAACCTATAAGGCCCACTATTCATTATTTATTTGTTTAGGGCCGCTTGCAGTATTCATACTGCTCATTTTTCTGTGCTGAAAATGCACAAACCGTCGAAATATAACGCCCGCTGGCCATAAATTTTCATCCAAATATTTTGATAGATTTACTTCAGATATTAGAAATTTATATGCCTTATATCCTCTATTAAATTTCATATTTATTTTCTCTAATGTCACTTTCTTGTTAGTTTTACTATAAATATGTTCTATGATATCGTTTTCGAGAGTGGATACATGAATATTCGTTATGAACATGGGTATTTTCTTCTCTGCTGCCTTAAAACTGCACTCTAAGTCTCTAGCTACCCCTGACTTGCCAACAAAACGATATTTAACTGGTTTTCTTCGAGACTCCACCTTCTGCCACTCATTATTACAGTTACTTATCGTACTTTCATTGTATTCAATATTTTCAACAAGATTGCATTGTTGCATTATCTGTGACAGTGCAACGGGCTGGCTTAGTGGTTTAACTGGCAAAGCCGCGCAGGTCAGTGCGTGCCTCACGCCTCGCACCCATAGGTACTGTCCTCTCCACTGTCACTCCGCAGCCCGCGTTCGCACTGTTTTGTTCAAGAATTGCAGACTCTTGTTGATCAGCTGAGTCCCTATTAGTTCGTTCATCAACTACCCTCACTTCTCTATATTGAGGTAATGGTGATTCATTAATACTCGAGTCGACATTTATGTTATTTACGTGTGGTTCTGATAACATAGAAATGTGAACGTCCTGCGAAAGACCCATAGGGCCGCTGTCTAACCAGGCACCTCTCTTCGTATTTATTTGAAACGTCGACGGTGGCAGTGAATCATTTCTTAGATGTAAAATTTCAGACTTTAACTCATTTAAATCGTCTATAGTAGCATACAGTGTCTTTATAAACTCATTTGCAAAAAAAACGGGCGGTTTTGATTTTCATTCATATTTAAAAAGATACAATACCAAAAAGGTTTCAATCGTTTGTACACGTTACTGGCCGGTTTTAAAAATGCTGTGGTATTTAAAAAAGTACGTTCTAAATTCAATTTTTCATTTGATGTTCATTTTTACAGAAAACCCCTTTTTATCCTACATTTTTGGCGCGAAGTTCCAGAAGTTAACATCGACTTTCATAACTTTTATTCAATTTTTATCGATTAATTTCATATCCTTGACTGTCAAAGCTTTATTTAATGCTGTTTGGCTGTATCAAAAATGGTAGATAAAGTGGTAAAAGCTACCAAAATTATCGCGCTGCTTGAAGAGGGTTGCAGCCAATGTTTCGTGGCTAGGAGGCTAAATGTTAGTCGCTCGACAGTCCAAAGGACCTGGCAGCGATATCAGGAGACTGGTTCCGTCGAGAGAAGGCCTGGTTCTGGAAGAAAACCATGTACCCAACCACGGGATGATCGTTTTCTTGTGAGTCGCGCATTGAGAAATCGCAAATCTTCGTATGTGGATCTTAAGAACAACCTCCAAGAAGTAAGAAATGTGCATATTAGTCTATGGACGGTCAGGAGGAGGCTTCTCGCTGCCAATATACGCAGTCACCGCCCGGCCCGCGGCCCCAAATTACTCCGTGAGCACAGAGTTCACAGGCTTAGGTTCGCTAGAAATTGTGAATCATGGACTCAAGACGATTGGAATAGGGTTTTGTTCTCTGATGAAGCCAGGATATCTCTGTTCGGTGAAGATCGACGTCGGCGAGTGCTAAGAAGACAAGGAGAACGCTTTGCAGAGGCATGTTTCGAAGAAATCACACCTTATGGTGGGGGCTCTGTTATGTTTTGGGCAGGAATAAATTCAATGGATCGTACAGAGTTAGTCTTCATTGAAAACGGCTCACTGACTGGGCATCGATACATAACGGAAGTTCTAATTTCTCATGCACAACCCGCATTGGCCGCTCTAGGTGAAGACTCGATTTTTATGGACGACAATGCTCGCGCCCACCGATCCCGCGATGTTAATGCGTATGTGCAAGAGGTCGGCATTCGTCGTTTGGATTGGCCAGCTCGAAGTCCCGACCTCAATCCCATAGAGCATGTCTGGGACGTTCTGAAACGGCGTGTGAGATCAGTACACCCGGCTCCGCAGACCATCAGAGAGCTGAAGAATGTGATTACTGCGGAGTGGGAACGTATTCCGCAAGCAAGTATCCGGGATATACTCGCTAGCATGCCCAGACGAATTCAAGCTGTGATTTTAGCTAGAGGGGGTCACACTCGATACTAAACATTTATCTGCTTTTACTTTATTAAAGAAAAACAAACAAAAAAACTTTTTTATTTTTACTTCATGAGCATATGCACTACTAGCGAATATACACTACTAGCGAGGTTTAGCATTATTTCCCATAAATTGTATCTAAATTTTATGAAATACTGATGAAAACGATTATTTTCTTATTAATTTACCAAATTGTGTGGATAAAACTACCTATAATTATCAAACAAAGAAATATTAACATTTGAAATGGTTCATTGCTTAGGTGCCCGTTTTTTTTGCAAATGAGTGTATTTGCAATTTCATTTTTTAATAATAACAAATCTTTTAATAACTTCGAGCAATCCAGATGGTCAAACAAAATAGGTGGCAAGTTGCGAAAGACCTAGACAAATGTCTAGGTCTTTCGCAACAAAAACTGGTATGATATCCGGTTCTATTGATTTAAATAAATTTATAATATCTGCTAGATCTCTTTCTTCTTTACCTTTGTTCTTCCTTAAAATGTTTCGCTTAGCTGTCGGTATTGAATCAAATAGAAGCGACTTCACATTTTTAATTTCGTCAGCAGTAAATGACGACGTACATATTCGCACTAATGTTTCTTCATCTACAATAGAAACTTTATTTTGTATATATGATAAAAGTTCACTAATAATGATATTACACACATTGCACTTGAGAGTGTTCGACATTTTTATTTTTATTTATTTTATTTATGTAACCTACTCACAAATAAGCATTACGAATTAGCACAACCGTCGACGGTGGGTGTGCACGTGAGACTGTAATAAAGTTTAATCATTATGCAAATTAATTTTAAGTCTTTTAATAAGACTAATAGTTTCCGTATTAAAAAATAACTTATTTTTCTAGTTATAAAACCCGATTACGAAATGAAAAATGATGTCACAAGCGGGATTCGAACACGCGCCTATTGGGATTCCGGCCCAATCGTGCTGCCACTACACCACCGTGACTAATTGTAGGACATGCAAATTTCACTTCGTATCATATTTACGTCTTAAGATGACGGTATGCTATCTACCCGACAATGTTTTCACATTGTTATAGGCTTAATACTTAAAACTTTACAGTTAGAATTGTATTAAACGATGACACAACCTTGTTATTTAAATTACTGAAATTTAGCATTTAATATGCGTAATTATTTATAAAATCCGATTACGAAATGAAAAATGATGTCACAAGCGGGATTCAAACCCGCGCCTATTGGGATTCCGGCCCAATCGTGCTGCCACTACTATTAAATGCTAAATTTCAGTAATTTATTTTTCTAGTGTTTATTTAATTTTATTTAGTTAATGTTTTTTTTTAAGCTAATTACAGGTTTTCTGGGCAGGGCATATTAATTATACATAGCATATTGTACGTACTTATAAATAATTTATATAATTGCGTCGTTATCAATAATATAATGATAATTATCTTATATTGTTAATTTGATAACGTAATTAAGAGCATAAATAATCTATATTATCATATTTTTATATGGTATTGAAGCTGTGTGGTAGAGGCTACGAATACTACCAACCCTTACTTCACACGTGGATGTCATAAAAGACGACTAAGAGTTTTATACCGAACTGGGCCAACACTAACTGATGGCGTTTGGTCCACAATTACATTGCCCAGGAGGGTTGACGTCTGGCAGGCGGCCGGTCATAAAACTATTACCAATAACTTACAATATGTACGAGTACATATTGCGTGGACCACAAGTAATTGGGATAAGAGTAGGAGAATGATGATTTTTTTATATGGTAATGTATAAAATCCTATAACAACGCGTCTGACCAGCGCGGTGTTAGTAGGTTAATTTCCCTCCCATTACGGAGGAGGCCCGAACCCAACAGTGGGACATTTATGGGCTGTGATGATGATGATGATTGTATAAAATGTTCAATGTTTTTCTTTTTTATTTAAATCTATATATGTCTCATCTTCGGCATGGTAACGGGTTAAAAATACAGTATGGCACCTCCTCTTACTTTTGCCGTGGATATGGTAAACTCTGATATTAACACTTTCCTAGGAAAGTTAATAATACTGTCGACAACTCACTGGCCGAAAGTAATAATTATGATACATAATTATATCACTAGGCTGTGTGGTATCGGCTACGAGTACTACGAACTCTTACTTTTCTCGTGGATGTCGTAATAGACGACTAACAGCCTTATAACGACCTGGGCCAACTGCATCTGATGCTGTTTGGTAAACAATTACATTTCCAAGGTGGGTTGACGTATGGCAGGCGGCCGGAATATGTACTATGAAAGAAGAGTAGATATTGCATCGACCCCAATTAATTGGTATAAGCGTAGGAGAACGATGATATATCCGGTCGATGGCCCCGTACGGCGCACCGGTATGGGCGGCGTCCCTGACCGTCTGACTCAGAGCTCTTCTGTGGCGATCACAGAGGGCCATGGCGGTCAGGGCCATACGCGGGTACCGCACGGTGGCGACGGAAGCAGCGTGCCTGTTGGCCGGGACTGCTCCGTGGGAGCTGGAGGCAGAGGTGCTCGCCGACTTGTATCGGCAGGTGTCGGGGGTGCGAGTGGAGGGCGGTGTGGTCTCGTTGAGAGAGATCACCGCCTGGCGCGTTGACGCCCGCCAAGACGTCATTGCCCGTTGGGCAGTCCGGCTGGAGAGGCCTCTGTTCGGTGTACTGACCGTGGAGGCCTTCCGGCCGGTGCTGATGCAGTGGTTGAAACGATGGCACGGAGTGCTCTCCTTCCGACTGGTGCAGGTTTTGACGGGGCATGGATGCTTCGCCAAGTACCTGCACACGGTCGTCAGGAGGGAGAGTACACCGTCCTGCCACCACTGCGATTGCGACGAGGATACGGCGTAGATGTCGCTCAAGGAGAGGGTACCTCTCAGGGGTATTCCGTCGGGCCGGCTACTAACGACAAGTTCACGCTGCTCTGGTGGCCAGTCCAACTACGAAGCCGAGGTTCACGAGTGGGATACGGGTGAGCGTGCTTACGCCCCTCTGTCGCCCCGGACGGAAAAAAAAAGAGAATGATGATATCACTAGCTGACCTTCTTGTATATTTATTGTAAAAATGCACAGATGATATTGTCTTTAAGATTTCGACCTACCGTGCTAATGTCGTGAGCTTTATTCCCACACAAGATAAATTATTGTGCGATCCATAAGTTGTTCTGAGTCTAGATGTAATTATTGTACGTTAATTATGTTTGTAAAATATCCCGCAATACAAGGATTATTTCCTTAGTAAAAAGAAAACAACTGTATATTGAAACCGGTTTGGTGTATACCGTACATATATAAAAATATTTTACCTGCAAAAAAATATTATATAAACATTTTTATTTTATATTTTTTATAAATAAAGTATGTTGAATAGTAAATCTCAATAATTTGGATTTTGGATGGAAAGTCATATTCAACTTTGAAAAAATGAATCCTTACTCCAAGGGCATCTTACTGGAACCAATACAGATTAAACATGTATCTTATTATTTTGGTTAAAATATATAATTAAAAAATTTACGAGCACGCTGAGACTCTTGCCGGATCTTCCCAGTTCATGACCGCTTTCCTACACGGTGGTAGATTCATTTAAAACGATGTAAAATTGACTTATGTAAGTGCCCACTTATGTAAGTGCCCTTATGGGACTTATGCATAATAAATTGTTTGATTTACATAGTTCCTTAATATCTCTATTATAGGCAAAAGGCTTGAAAAGTCGAGCAACAATCACCAATACTAACTCATCGGCCAACATCGTAAAACAAGTAGTATTCGTAGCATATGCACAAATATTATATGAGGTTTGAGGTATTTATTTCTCAAAAATACAACAACATAGATTATACAATTTACATGTTAATGAGAAATTAAAGTCATTCATTCTCCTACTATCCCGACTTATCCCAATTACTTGGGGTTGATACAATATGTACTCTTCCTTCATAGTACATATTGTAAAAGTTATTGGCAATAGTTCTATGACCGGCCGCCAGCCAGACGTCAACCCTCCTTAGGAATGTAATTGTTGACCATCAGATGGATCAGATGGAGATGGCCCAGGTCGTTATAAGGCGAGCCTGACCACTCTCAGCATCGAGGAGATGGTCAGGCGGATCGAGGCGCTGGGACTCAGGATGGCCCTAAATAAGTCGGAAGTCCTTTTGTTTCATGGGCCACACACATCGAGGCACCGATAGCCGGCCTTATGCGGATAAGGCCGGCTATCGGTGCCTCGATGGTCGTTAACTCCATTCACATTAGTATCCAGGCCCATATGAAGTATTTGGGCCTGGTGCTCGACGAGCGTTGGTGGTTCCGGGAGCATTTTCCTACACTTGCTCCTCGGCTGGTCGGCGCGGCGTCCGCCCTATGGTGACTTATGCCAAACGTAGACGGATCCAGCTTTGAGGGCCGACGGCTGTATGCGGGGGTGATCCGCTCTATGGCCATGTACGGCGCTCCCGTGTAGGTGAGGTCTCTGACCGCCCAGTTCAGGACTTTTCTGTGGCGACCACAATAGCCATGGCGGTAAGAGTCATCCGCGGATACTGCACGATGTCGACCGAGGCGGCATGTGCATTGGCCTGAACACCCACGTGGGACCTGGAGGCGGAGATGCTCTTCGATCTCTACCGGTGGGTTTATTTTCTACGCGACGAGGGTAGCTTTCTATCGCTCAGCGAGATAGCACCTGGCGCGAGTACGGCCGCCGGGACGACATTGCCCGTTGGGTCATGCGGCTGGAGCGGCCTAAACACGGTGTTGTTACCGTTGAGGCTCGCCGACCCGTACTGATAGAATGGACGGAGCGATGGCACAGAGTCCTATCTTTCCGGTTGGTGCAGGTTTTGTCGGAGCACGGTTACTTCTGCAAGTACCTGCACACTGAAAACAAAGATCGGGTACTGGTGGTCCGCTCGCACGACGAAGAGAAGCGCTTTGCAGGGTGGGTCTATGGGGTCACTCGCCGCCTCTTCCGTCGCCCCGGACCGATTTGGCGAGGCGTAACCACCTCCATTAAGATACTGATCTACTGTGCCAGTTCCGTGGGTTCAATTCCCACACAGAACAATACTTTGTGCGATCAACAAAGTGTTATTCTGAGTCTGTAATATGTCTGCGTTAATTGCATGTTTGTAAAGCAATACAAGAATTATTTCTTTATATTTTATTTTTTTTAAAAATGATCTAAAAAAGGGAAATGATGATAATAGATTTATCGTCATTTTAGCCCTATATACATATATATATATATATATATATATATATATATATATATATATACTAGCGGACCCGTCACACTTCATTCCGCCTAACAGTTAATGAATGAGTTGAGCAGATTTCGATTGATTCCAAATTATTAAGTTATTTTTTTTTATTATAATAATAAATATGTATAATATATACATTCAAAATATTAAGTATTTTAATAACGTGCCAACAAAACGAAGACGTACCGTGTGTTATACGACATTTTTCTTCATGCGCGTTGAAAATTATCTAATTGTTGATCTCTAAGATTTGCTCGACGATTTTGCATTGTAAACGGCACGGGCTGCCTCGCTTTGCTCTTGTGATTAAGAAGCACGGAGTTGGGCAATATTAACGCGGCGGACTTCCCGTGCAATAAATTGTTCTTCTGCCGTGGTTATATTCGTGATGTTTCGAATTCTAATTGCGTTACGGCTTGATGACAATATAGACACAATATGATTTATTATAACAATATTCGAAAAATAAATAAAAAAAAAACGACTTCATAATCTGAAAAGTACAAAATAACTTAAAATACTATCATTTGTATGTGCTATCTATTGACAGGTTTGAAATCGGTGCCAAGCCCTGAACAAAATTATAAACAGCTTAGGTAATGAAATTTACTGTAATGAAATTCTTACACTAAAGATACCAGCACCAACTTCAAACCTATCAATAGATAGCACATACAAACAAATGATAGTATTTTAAGTTATTTTGTACTTTCAGTTTTTGAAGTCGGTTTTTTTAAACGTAGTTTTTATTTATTTCTTCTTTTTGGTGTTACAGACACACATAGGTTGTTCTATTAGTAGCGGGGCTTGAGCTACTCGTTCATTTGTCGCACTCGTACTTAATGCTAATTTTGACTTATATAGTTTGCTCGTGGATGCCATTGTCAGAACTGAACCAAATTGAAATGCGACCACACAAGCACCACTTTTCAAACAAAAAAACTAATCATTAAAATCGCTTCGCCCAGTCGAAAGTTATGAGGTAACAAACATAAAAAAAATTCAGACGAATTGAGAACCTCCTCCTTTTTTGAAGTCAGTTAAAAATTTGTAACACTCGCACAAAACGAACTCTGACCGGTCTAATTTAATTTCAACTTTTCACTGTATTTTCCAAACAAACCATTAGACCACGTAATGACGTGAGCTGTCAGTTGCCATTAATCATCAACAAATGAACGTTTAGAACTGATGTTTTTTTTTTAATGATTTTTTTTTTGTTTATTAATATCATATTTTAATATTCTATATCCTATTCCCGGCGACAACAAACTCAAAAACATAAAAATCATAAAAATTTGTGCAGCCGTTCTCGAGTTATAAGTGTTGTACAGCCTATTGTAAATGATGTTTAGTACTGCGTCGAGAATGGCACGAAATTATTTTTCTTTTTCATTTATGGCATTGACTAATAGTAAATGATAAATAAAATAATGAAAAATTGTCACATGTCTGTTAACTTCAGTAAGTATCTTAAAAATATCGCATTTTTTTTTAAAAAGAAAAATAAACAAAACTGCCTTTTTTTGTTTCTCTAACTTTTTGAAGTGGAACTTTTTTATCGACATATGGGAGAAATTTTATATTGTAACGTTTTTCTGTTACGCGCCATATTTATTTTGAAGTGTAAAGCGCATAGGAGGTTTATCCGTGTGGTGACGGAGTAAGACTACAATTCGCCACCCCTATCTTAATCGTGGGTGATCGTAAGAGATGACTAAGGTAAGGGATATAAAACGCATATAACATCTTTGTAAGAGAAGGAAGTCTTGAAACAAAACCCTATACCAACATATCTGACCAGCGTGGTATAATAGGTCAATTTCCCTCCTATTATGGTGGAGGCGCGAGCCCAATATCATGATCATCATCATTACCCTGCTCTTCTCCCAATTACTTGGAGTCGACGCAATATGTCCTTTTCCTCCACTCAATCCTATCCGATGTCATCTCTGCGTTCACTCCCTTTCTATTCATATCATGCGTCACGCAATCCATCCATCTTTTCTTCGGTCTTCCCTTACCCTTAAAGCCTTCAACATTCATACTTAAAACTCTTCTCCCAACATTACATTCACCCCGTCTCATCACATGTGCATACCAAGTCAGGCGGTATAGCAAAGGTCCATGGGCAGCTGTGACACTTACCATCAGGTGTGCTGCTTGCTCGCTTGCCACCATAAGCATAGCAAAAAAACCGGAGGTGTCAAGGGACACCCGGATGGAACGAAGTTCTATTTTAATTATATAATTTTTTTCTGCCTTAAGCGATTTTTATCGTTATATTTTAGCCAATTTGCAAAATATCTTTATAAATTATAGCCTATGCGTTATTCTGATGTGCAAGCTATATTACTATAAATTTCATCAAAATCCATTCAGTTCAGTAGTTTTTACGTGAAAGAGCAACAAACATGTTCACATCCATACATTATTACAAACTTTCACGTTTATAATATTAATAATAGGATATACAATTCCACTAGACTACCAAAACTTTTCGGCCCCGAGCTCGAACGCGAGCCGGCCACGCGGCCCGGTCACGGGCGAAAATAATTTCGTTGCGCATTATTTTGATTTTGCTATATCTCTTAAGGTATTGATTTAATTTGCATGGTCTGAAGGAAAAAAAATATCTTCATGAAATGCTCAAGCCAACTAATGTATTTAAAATGATAAGGATTAATACAGTATTTGTGTAAATAGCTTTTCAATTACCGTTTTATAATAGAACATTTTTTAAAGTATTAAAATGGATATAGTATGTTATCCTTAAGAGATAGATATATACCATCGCGGACTTTTTTGTAGGCCTTTTTAAGCTGTATAATACTGTAGTACTTTATTTTGATCTATTTCGTAGGGTTCAGCCAGCGTTTGCAATGTAAGCGCAAAATAATGTGTTTATTTACGACATCACATTAGAAACCTCTAAAATTATCAGTGTTTCTCTAGTACATTATGCATATATTATACATATAAACCTTCCTCTTGAATCACTCTATCTATAAAAAAAATCGTCGCGACACCACACTGTTCAATGCGAAATAGAAATGAAAATATCTGGCTTGCTTTCTATAAGAGAGCCGACCGACCGAACCAAAATGGATCTACTTTCACACCAATTAAAAGACGGGGATCCTACGGATTCCCACCCTAAGGCCTTGCCAAGCCAACATAAAACTGGCACAAACGACGCCTCGTCCTTGGGACTTGAGGCGTCCGCCGAGGGCCCGGCACAAACTAAAGAGGCCCCAAAAAGAAAGAAACGTAGGCGGATCATCACTCCAGCCGGCGAGCGCGCTAAACGGCGCGCCAACCGGCTCAAGAAGGAAAGGGAGGCGCTGGAGGCCGCGGCATGCCGCGAGACCAGTGTTCTCAGCGACGAGGGCGGCACAGTAGCCGCAGAGCCGTCGCAAGTGGATGGTGGTAGCATCGCAGGGCCGTCGCGGAGGGCGGGCGGCCACGGGTGTGTGTCTCGGGATGAGGGCGACGATGTCGCAGGGCCGTCCAAGGAGAGGAGAATGAGTGGCAGCCCAACGGAGCTGTCGAGCGACGAGGGCGGATCTACCGCAGAGCCGTCGCGTAGTGAGGGCGGCAGTAAAGCCGCAGGGCCGTTGTCGGAGAGCTGTGGGAACTCCGACACCGACACGGCCTCGGAGAAGCAGTCGGACGAGGGCGGTAAGGCTGCAGAGTCGTCCGACGATGAGGTCGGCCGAAGCCGGGACGAGGGCGGCAATGCCGCAGAGCCGTCCAGTATGGAGGAGAGCAGCTTGGCTGCCGAGGCCGCCGAGGAGTCTGAGCCGCACCGCGCGGGGAAGACTCTGACGGCGGCCTTAAATGCCAGGGAGAGGGAGGAGGCCCTCCCCCCGAGTGTACGGAAGCGCCCCCTGCATAAGGGCGGCAGCTCCGACTCAGAGGGGAGTGTCATCATGCCTCCTCCCAAGGTCCCGACCGCACGCCGTGGGCGTAGGGGTCGTGGATCGGCGGTGGCAGCGAGGCCGGTGACTCCGAGTCCGGCCAATAAAAGCGGTGAGGTGGCGGCCCTGCAGGGCGCGAACGCACGCCTCAATAGGGAGGTCTCCGGCCTGCGGGAGCGAAACCGGCGACTCGAGTCGGAGCTGTCGGCGGTGCGGAAGGAGAACCGCGGGTTGGCCAAGGACGTGGCCGACCTGCGGTCTCAATTCGCACTTTTAGTGCCAGCCATGCCGCCGACACTGGCCTCGCCGCAAAAGCGGGCTGCGCTGGAGAGGGCGGGCCCGTCCTCTGCGCCCATGGCGCCGCCTGCGCCTGTGACGCCGCCTGCGCCCGTGGTGCCTGCTGCGCCACTTGTGCCCGCGGCGCTGGCCGTGAGCACCGTCAGGAAGCGTGGCAGGCCCAAGAAAGGGGAGGAGCCGCTCCCTGCGGTGCACGGTGTGCCGGAGGAGGCGATGCGCGTCATCTTCGCCAGGCTGGAGTTGATGATGGATGCGCGCATCCAGGCCGTGGCGGATCGTCTTCCACCCGAGCCACCCCTCCGGCTGCCGCCCGCCACAGACAGGACGAAGCGGCCGCAAGCGTCAGCTCCCACCCCGCTGCCCTGTCAGGGTGGCCGCGTGGTGAGCTATGCTGCGGCCGTAGGTGGGCCTAAGGGGGCCAAGAAGAAGGCCGGCACGGTGCCGGCTCCCGCCAAAACCGGGCAGCGGCGGGCGCCAGCGGCTGCACCGCAGGCTCCGGCCAGCGCACCCGCGACTGCGCCTGCTGTGCCCAGCGCTGCTGCCAGGCTCGAACAGGGCTGGCAGGTGGCTGGGCGGAGCAGGAAGGAACGCGGTCAGAAACGGAGAGCGGCAGCCAAGAGTGCCGCTGTGGCTGCTGCTCCACAGGCGGGAGCCGACAAAGGGGGAAAGAGGTCGCGCAGGGGCCTCAAGTCGCCGAAGACAGCTGCGGTCATTATCACCGTGCTGCCTGAGGCGGCCGAGAGGGGCCTCAACTATGAGGCTGTCCTAAGACGCGCCCGGCGGGAGCTGGACGTCTCCGACATCGGGGGCGTCGAGGCGAGGACCCGCAAGGCCCGGACAGGGGCTCGAATTCTCGAGTTCCCTGGGGCCGAGGGCGCCAAGGCGGCTGATAGTGTGGCCTCGAAGCTGAGGGGGCTGTTCGGGCCGGAGGATGGAGTCCGAATCGCCAGGCCCGTCAAGTGCGCAGAGATGCGCCTCACGGGTCTGGACGATTCCGTGACGGTGGAGGACGTCCGGGAGGCCATTATGGTGCGTACCGGATGTGCCTCGGACACCGTCCGGATTGGCACCATCCGTCCTGGTCCGGGCGGCGTCGGTGCTGTCTGGGTGCAGTGCCCGGTGGAGTCGGTCAAGAAATTGGCCGACTCAGGCAGGCTCCTCGTGGGCTGGAGTTCGGCGCGGGTAACTGTGCTGGAGCCCCGGCCCGCGAGGTGTTACAAATGCATGGCGGTCGGGCATACCCGACCGACGTGTCGCAACTGCTTTGACTGCAGCGGGCTATGCTTCCGCTGCGGTCAGGCTGGGCACCAGGCAGCATCGTGCTCTGCGGTGCCCCACTGCCCCGCGTGTGCGGCGGGCAATAGGCCTGCCAAGCACCGCATGGGCTCTGGGGACTGCAGACCCCCGGCATCGGCCCCAAAGGGGCGGGGCGGCTCATCGACCGGGCCCGCTCCCGCTCCGATCGCGACCCGATCGCCCGTTAGCGCGGAGGAGGAGACGATGGATACGGCCCGTTAATGGACCACGAAGCCATCCGTCTCCTCCAAGCCAATCTCAACCACTCCGCCGGTGCGCAGGACGTTTTCCTGCAAGCCATGGCGGAGTGGTTGATAGCAGTAGCCGTAGCCGCAGAGCCGTACGTGGTGCCCGACCGACCTAACTGGCTGGGTAGCACCGACGGCACTGTGGCAATCGTCGCCTCCACGTCGTGGCCTTCGTCGTCCCTGACCCTTAGGGATAGGGGCGTCGGATACGTCGTGGCGGACTGGGGAGAGATTACGCTTTTCGGAGTCTATCTCTCCCCTAACAGGAGCGTGACTGATTTTGGGGCCTCCCTGACCATCTTAGGGGCCTCGTTACGGCGACTGGCACCGCGCCAAGTCTTCGTTCTGGGGGACTTCAACGCCAAGTCCATGGCGTGGGGGTCCCCCAGGACGGACGACCGAGGACGGGCGGTCGAGGAGTGGGCGGCGGCACTGGGCCTCTGTTTGTTGAACAGGGGCTCGGTGCATACGTGCGTGCGGCAGCGGGGCGGGTCGATAGTGGACTTGTCGTTCGCTAGCCCCATTGTCGCCGCACGCGTGAGGAGCTGGTGCGTCGCGGAGGAGGTTGAGACCCTATCGGACCACCGGTATATCCGGATGGAGGTCTCCCGGACCCTCCCGACGCCCGGCAGGGGTCATCAGGCGGACGGACGTCCTGCGTTCCCGCGATGGGCTGTGGGTCGTTTGGACCGGGACCTGCTGGCGGAGGCAGCCATCGTTCACTCGTGGCTGTCCTCTGCCCACCAGTTGGACGGGGTGGACGCCGAGGCTGGCCGCATCTGCAATGCGTTGACGCAGATCTGCGATGCGGCCATGCCCCGTGTACGGTGTCTGCCCCCGAAAAGGGCTGTCCACTGGTGGTCCCGGGAGCTGGCGGATCTTCGGGCCGCATGTATATGCGCCCGGAGGGCTTACACCCGCAGCCGGCGGCACCATCGTGATGAGGAGCGGGAGGGCCGGCTTTATGAGGGCTACCGCAATGCGCGGTCGGCCTTCAGGCTGGCCGTCCGTACCGCCAAGGACGTCAGTCGGCAGGAGATGCTGGACGGTCTCGATCGAGACCCCTGGGGTCGCCCCTATCGCGCGGCGCTGAGTAAGCTCCGCGCGCGGGGCCCCCCCCTCACCGAGACCCTCCAGCCCGGCCTCCTCACCAGGGTCATCGAGGACCTGTTCCCGCGACGGGCGGAGCACACACCCCCGGTCATGGCTTCGCCAGACACTGACCGGGAGGCCGACGATGACAGTGTTCCGCCCATCACGGCAACCGAGATGGGGGTGGCGGTGGCGCGCATGCGCAGCAAATCCACTGCCCCCGGGCCCGACGGTGTTCCCAACCGCGTGCTGGCCCTGGTCCTCGACCACCTGTGTCCCCGCCTCAGGGGGCTGTTCGACGCGTGTTTAGCGTCCGGGCGGTTCCCTGGGTGCTGGAAGGAGGGGAGGCTGGTGCTCCTGCCGAAGCCGGGACGGTCTCCAGAGTTGGCCTCGGCCTACAGGCCTATCGTGCTGCTTGACGATGCGGGCAAGCTATTGGAGAGGGTGCTGGCTGCCCGCATCGAGCGGCACCTCGTTGGCACGGGGCCCGATCTGTCGGACGCCCAGTTTGGGTTCAGGAGGGGTCGTTCGACGATCGCGGCTCTGCTGCGCCTGAGGGCCGTGGCGACTGAGGCCGTCGCCGGCGGAGGAGTGCTGTTGGTGGTGTCCCTGGACATCGCCAACGCATTCAATAGTCTGCCATTTAGCTGCATCAGGGAGGCGCTCCGATACCACGGAGTGCCAGTTTACCTGAGGCGGCTAGTGGCAGACTATCTGGAGGGGCGCAGCGTCCTCTACACCAACCGAGTAGGGGACGTTGTGCGAACGCCCATGACGTGCGGTGTCCCACAGGGGTCGGTCCTTGGACCCACCCTGTGGAACATCGGCTACGACTGGGCGTTGAGAGGGAGCCTCCCACCCGGGCTGGGCGTGATCTGTTACGCCGACGACACGCTCGTCACAGCCCGCGGTGGGACGCTGGAGGAGGCGGCAGGCCTGGCGACTCTCGGCACCGAAGAGATCGTCAGGCGGATCGAGGCGCTGGGGTTGAGGGTGGCCCTGGACAAGACGGAGGCCCTCTTGTTCCATGGGCCCCGCATGGGCCCTCCCATCGGCGTTTCGATCATCGTCAATTCGGTTGACATCAGCATCCGGGCCCATATGAGGTATTTGGGCCTGGTGCTCGACGGGCATTGGTGGTTTCGGGAGCATTTCCGCAGGCTCGCTCCGCGGCTCGTCGGCGCGGCGTCCGCCCTTTCATGGCTAATGCCGAATGTGGGCGGACCGAGCGCTACGTGCCGACAGCTGTACACGGGGGTCGTCCGGTCGATGGCCCTGTACGGCGCACCGGTGTGGGCGGGGTCCCTGACCGTCCGACTCAGGGCTCTTCTGTGGCGACCACAGAGGGCCATGGCGGTCAGGGCTGTACGCGGGTACCGCACGGTGGCGACGGAGGCAGCGTGCCTGTTGGCCGGGAGTCCCCCGTGGGACCTGGAGGCGGAAATGCTCGCCGATTTGTATCGGCGGGTGTCGGGGGTGCGCGCGGAGGGCGGTGTGGTCTCTTTGAGGGAACTCACCGCCTGGCGCGTTGACGCCCGCCTAGATGTCATTGCCCGTTGGGCAGTCCGGCTGGAGAGGCCTCGGTTCGGTGTGCGGACCGTAGAGGCCTTCCGGCCGGTGCTGATGCAGTGGTTGGAACGGCGGCACGGGGTGCTCTCCTTCCGACTGGTGCAGGTTTTGACGGGGCATGGATGCTTCGCCAAATACCTGCACAAGGTCGTCAGGAGGGAGAGTACACCGTCCTGCCACCACTGCGATTGCGACGAAGACACGGCGCAGCATACGCTCGAGGTTTGTGCCGCTTGGGCAGAGCAGCGTCGTGAACTCGTCGCAATCATCGGTGCCGACCTGACGCTGCCGACCATCGCCAGGGCGATGCTCGACAGCGTCAGGAACTGGGACGCGGTCGCAACCTTCTGCGAGGCAGTAGTCTCGCGGAAGGAGGCGGTGGAGCGCGTGCGCGAGGAGCGTCTCCTCGACGGCGCGAGCCGCCGCCGGCGACTGGGGCAGCGCAGGCGCGATTACCTGCGCCTGATGCCGCCCTAGCCGAGGCCGCGGGTGACTGGATCGGGGAATTAGTCCGTCACCCGCCGAGAGGCCGACCGCGTGAGGAAAGACCGACATCCTACCCGAGGGGGGGATGTCGGTCGAGGAGAGGGTACTCCTCAGGGGTATTCCGTCGGGCCGACCACTGACGTCAAGTCACTCTGCTCCGGTGGTCGGCCCAACGACGAAGGCGACGTCACGGGTGGGTTACGGGTGTGCGCGCTTACGCCCCTCTGTCACCCCGGATGGAGTGGTGCGAGGAGTGCGCCGACCGTAGCCCACCCCCCAAAAAAAAAAAAAAAAAAAAAAAAAGAATTGATGTATTTTTAATTTTCTTTTTTTTTTTGTTTATTAATATCATATTTTAATATCCTATATCCTATTCCCGGCGACAGCAAACTCAAAAACATAAAAATCATAAAAATTGGTTCAGCCGTTCTCGAGTTATAAGTGTTGTAACTAACACAACTTTCTTTTATATATATATATATATATATACATCCCACTGCTGGGCTCGAGTCTCCTCCATAATAATAAAAATATAATAAATTTCTTCATTCATTCATCATCATCTCAGCTCATATATGTCCCACTGTTGGGTTCGAGTCGCCTCCATAATGGGAGGGAAATTAACCGATTATACCACGCTGGTGAGATATGTTGGTATAGAGCTTTGTTTCGAGTTTTCCTTCTCTTGCGTAAATGTTATATGCGTTTTGTATCCCTTAGTCTTATTGTTGTCTTTTACAATCACCCATAGGAAAAAAAAGGGTTTGTGAATTTTACTCTTACTCCATCACCACAAGGCAAAATATATAATATATATTATACTTCTATATCAAACAGGCAGCGTGACCGAGTGGTGTAAGGCGCTGGTTTAAGACACCGTAGGCACGAGTTCGAATCTCACCGCCGCCGAGCTCTTTTATTGTGGTAGGACCATGCTGTGGACAGTTCTCTGTCTACAGCCGCGGGCCGGTCCGTCCGGGATAGTACCACACTCTCGCAGAAGATTGACGTCTGAGTAATAGCAATGTGCTATTGCGCTTCGTTCGGTGAGCGAGAGAGCCGGAAGCCTAACTGGGGTGGGTTCAGGATTGTATTGGTAGGCAGCGGCCTAGCTATACCATTGGCAAAGGTCCATGGGCGGCAGTGACACTTACCATCAGGTGTGCTGTCTGCTCGTTTGCCGCCATAAGCAATAAAAAAAAAAATACTTATAATTTGGGAATATTTCTAATTCTTATAAATTGGTTCTAATTTGGTAATAAATAAACTTATAATTAAATCCCTTATTCATAGACTACGACCTCAACGAGTAAGATAGCGAGTAGTGAATTGTATTCTTACCACCGTCACCACACGAAAGTTAAGTAAACAGTTCTTAAAATATTTAAAACTTATATTTTTATCTTTATTATAGCCAATATTTCGATGAACGATCACGATTTAGGGGAATATGGTACAGAACAATAGAGCGTGAGCCTCCTCGTCACCCATGGTTCGAAAAGATACCCATGAACAGAAAGCAGATAGTTGCCATGATGAGGATCGGCTCTGGTCACATTCCGTCTAATGTGTTTAAATACCTAATGGGCAAGGTGGATTCACCGAATTGTGAGTATTGTAATTCGGTTGAAGACGTACAGCATCTGTTGATGGAATGTGCCCGGGGCGATACCCTACTTAATAATAATCTTTTACAGGATAGCATTATTTGCATGAATGTGGGTCAGTGTAATAGCATTCTGGCTTCACCTGTATCAGATGAAGCCAGGATTCTCATGGATATTTATTTAGATATCTTAGGTTAAGTTAAGTTAGTATAATAAGATAATTTTACTATGGGAGTGGCATGGTCGGTTACCGACAAAACTCCTAATTAATAAAATAGAATTAAAAAAAAAAAAAAAAAAATCTTTATTATATATTTTTACTCTATTCCGTGTGATGACGGAGTAAGAATACAATTCACCACCACCTATCTTACCCGTGGGTATCGTATAAGTCGATTAAGGGATATAATATGCATATGGCATCTGTGCAAGAGAAGGAAATCTCGAAATAAAATCCTATACCAACACGTCTGACCAGCGTGGTATAGTCGGTCAATTTCCCTCCCATTGTGAAGGAGGCCCGAGGCCAACAGTGGTACGAATGTGAGCTGATATGATGATTTTGATCTGTAAACACTCAACCATACCTTCATAAGTTTAAAGTAGTAAAGACGAAGTAAATATCACATAGATACCGGTTTACGTCGAAAACTTTCACGGAACTAAATAGACAGCCATTGTTTATCTTTTTTTTTATGATTTTAGCACCTTTTTATTATATCCAATTATAACGGTCATTTTATAATATACACATCTTAATAAAATCATAAAATTCCTAAAAACTATAAACTTTTAATGTTTAATATTCATGTTAATTGGCTTTTTTAGTTTAACAATAATATTGCAAAGAAATTTCCGTGTGGTGACGGAGTAAGAATACAATTCACCACCCGCATCTTACCCGTAGGTGATCGTAAGAGACGACTAAGGGATATAAAACGCATATAATATCTATGCAAGAGAAGGAAAACTCGTAACAAAACACTATACCAACATGTCTGACCAGCGTGGTACAATGGGTCAATTGCCCTCCCATTATGGAGGATGCTCGAGCCCAACAGTGGGACGTGTATGAGCTGAGATGATGATGATGATGATGAGATGATTCTCTTAGGCGAGTCATACAACACTCACAAGCATGGATAATTATTTATACCTTATTCGTTATTACACTATTTTAGTACCCCTACAGAAGCCTACCCCTTTAAAAAACCTACAAAATGATTGATGAATAGGCGTTAAAAAAAAGTATTTTTTTTTATTTCAGGCTCAAACAGAGCCATGGACTTTTCAAGAGATTGCCTTCAAAGCAGAGATGGATCGTCACAATGACCCAGAATCAGAAAAAGAAGCATGGATATTATGCGGAGAGGAGCCTTCCACTAGAGCTAAAACTATTATAGAACTTAGAAATATGATATATGGTAAGTAAAACTCCTTCTTTTTTTATAATGGCAATCAGCTATTCATACGAACCCATTGTTGCTAGTGTCGAGTATTTATATAAAGACTTGTCGAGTCTTTATTTTAACATTATCACATCATTTAAAGTAATTATCTGACAATTAGTATAACTGTTATCATTAAATAAAGTCATTATCCAACAATTAGTAAACTTCAACAATGCCGTGGCCATTGTTAATAATATTTTCTGGAAATTTTAGTAGAAAACAAAAACATATCTAAAGCTTGATTATATTCATTCACTCTTTTTTTTTTTGCAGGCTATGGTCTGGACACACGCCGTTCCGTCCTGGGCGACGAAACGGCGGCGCTTGGCCCCCTAACCTAACTTATTCTCTTCCCATCGCCATTGGGCCAGATACTGGTACCAAATCCTTGACATCCGTCTCAAGCCCGGCGGGTTAACTTCCTAATTCAAGTAACCGACACGTGGTCAGCCTCTCTGCCAGTGACGGACTATTCCCTGCTCCAGTCAGCAGGCGGCCTCGGCTAGGGCATCAGGCGCAGGTAATCACGCGTGCGCCGCCCCATGTGCCGGCAACAGAGCGTGTCACCTAAGAGGATTTCCTCTTGGATCCACCCCACCGCCTCCTTCTGCGAGACGACTGCCTCGCAGAAGGCGGCGACCGTGTCCCAGCTCCTGAAGCTGTCGAGCATCGCTTTAGTGATGGTCGGCACCGGAGATTGCGACGAGTTCACGGCTCTGTTCTGGACGGAAATGCTCCCGAAACCACCAATGCCTGTCGAGCACCATGCACAACGTCTTTTGGGCTCGGAATTGACGGTGATCGACGCGCCGATGGATGGACTTGGTGCGGGGCCCGTGGAAAAATAGGGCCTCCATCTTATCCAGGATCACCTTTAACGCAAGCGCCTAGATCCGCCTGACTATCACCTCGGTGCCGAGAGTTGCTAGACGTGCCACCTTCTCTAGCATCCAACCCCTGGCTTTTACAAGTGTAATGTTGGCGTAGCAGATTACGCCTATCCCGGGGAGGAATTCATGCATACATTCATTTACTTCATACATACATTTAATTCAGACCCTAGCACTTCTTACGCATCATATTACATAAAATGTCACTAAAATATATATTTAATATAACACGTTCAAATACTAAGATATAGAATAGAACCCAAGACCACCATGACGCTTCCACGTTCCTGTCAATAGTCGTATTAAAACTCTATGCTAGCCCTCCTATAGTAGGTAGTGTGACAGTTTTCTATTTACTGCCATTACTGAGTCCGCTTGTACGAGCTAAATACTAAAAATCTATGAAAGGTCCTACCTAGGTCCTACAGAGACATTATAAAGTGTTCAAAACGTCGGGTAATTAAAAATCAAACGCGATATAATCCGTAAAAATAGTTTTAACATATTTCAAATGTGTAATACTCGCGTAAATATTAGAAATCATTATGAATGTTATGGTAGATAACGCCTTGGCTTTAGGCGTGATACTGCAGAGTTACATAAGCAGCAAGTGACGATAGCAATTAGTATTTTATTTATTGCTTACGGTAAGTGTTACTGCCGCCATAGACCCTCGCAATACCAGGGCTACAGCTAGGCAACTGCCAACTAATCATCATCATCACATAAATGTCCCACTGTTGGACTCGGGCCTCCTCCGTGATGAGAGGGATATTAACCTACTATACCGCACTGGTCAGACGTGTTGGTATAGGGTTTTGTTTCGAGTTTTCCTTCTCTCTCATAGATGTTATATGCGTTTTATATCCCTTTAAATCCCTTATTCGTCTCGTACGATCACCCACAGGTAAGCTATGGGGTGGTGAATAATATTCTTACTCCGTCACCACACGGAAAGCCAAACTATGCCAAATAATGAATACCCCAAAATCTACCCTGAAAATTGGGCTTACGGTTCTCTCTTACCAAACGAAGCCCAACAGTACATTGCTGCTCAGATGTCGATTTTCTACGAGAGTGAGATATTATCCCAGATGGACTGGTCCACGGCTGTAGTCAAAAACCTGTCAACAGGGTGGTCCTACTACTATGTATTATGAATTCTTCAGAATAACGTTACTATCTTCTTCCTTGGCTTAGTTGATTTTTAGAAAGTAATACTGTATTTTTTTTTTATTTTCAATTTTCAGAACGAGGTGAGTGTACTCCTCCCCGAATGGATGACGAGTTTCTGCTGAGATTTTTGAGGGCTCGGCGGTCAATACCGGCGCGGGCGCATAGATTAGTAAGATGATTCGTATTTTAGTTAGCAAATTAGTAATATTTTATAAGCAGCGCTCTCTACTAATAAACGAATACTTGCATTGTGGACATACAACTGATAGACACAAATTACATCCAAACTCAGGACAATAATCTATGGATCGCATAATATATTGCACAAATAGTTGTTTTGAGTTTGGATGAAATAACAGTCATTTTATTTATAATTATGATACAAATTTCCGTGTAATAATGACTAGAAAATTTACCACCATCGATTATTTAATCATGAAAACCGACAATATTGGCCGAGGGATGATAGTACTTCGTATTTTTTTTTGACACCACCCTTTTTTTAGTTTTTTTTTCTTGCGGTGGACTATGGATGTGTTTGCGCCCCGCCAAATCAGTCCGGGGTAACGGAAGAGGCGGCGCGAAACCCTATAAACCCACCCTGCAAGCACCTCTCTTTGCCGTGCGAGCGGGTCACCGGTACCCGATCTTTGTCTTCGGTGGTTTTAGACACCCCCTGCGCTACGGACATAATCCTTGTATTGCAAGCGACTTTACAAACATAATTAATGAACACATATTACTATAGAACATATAATTCAAGAACAGATCATCATCATTCTCCTACTCTTATCCCAATTACTTGGGGTCTATACAATATGTACTCTTCTTTCATAGTACATATTGTAAAAGTTATTGGCAATAGTTTTATGACCGACCGCTTGCCAGAAGTCAACCCTCCATAGAAATGTTGTTGACCAAGGCTCTTCTTAACATAAGGCTCTTAGCCGGCTTTTACTATGGACTGCACAAAGTATTGTTATCATGCGTGGCTATCTAATCCGCGTTGTTTGAAACTATACGTCGGTGTCTTAACCGTTAAGCCATTTGTGCAGTCGTTCAGATGACTAGCATTTCCCTAGAGAATTTATAAAACATGCAAACTTATGAAAACTAATAAAGTTGACAATAGAACCAAAGTTGTGTTCTTTTTTTACTTAGCTATTAGCCGCAGTTTTCCGTGTGGTGACGGAGTAAGAATACAATTCACCACCCCTTATCTTACCCTTAGGTGATAGTAAGAGACGACCAAGGGATATAAAATGCATATAACGTCTATCTATGCAAAAGACGGAAAACTCGAAACTAAACTCTATATCAATATATGTGACCAGCGTGGTAAGTCAACTTCCCTCCTGTTATGGAGGAGGCTCGAGCCCAATAGTAGGACATATGTGAGCTGAGATGATGATTAACCATAGATGGCTATAACAGTTTTACGTGGACTGTTGATGAGTGCTGGGAGCTCTTAGCCCAGGATTTAGAATTGTGTTCTAAACTACTGGAATAATAGTAAAAATGTTTTAAAGAGGTCATTTACCCCTAGATAAGAAATCCATAGAGTGATTTGTAGGGCCACATAGTTCACCGAAGACAAAGATCGGATACCGGTGGCCCGCTCGCACGGCGAAGAAGAGGTGCTTGCAGGGTGGGTCAATGGGTTTGCGCGCCGCCTCTGCCGTCACCCCGGACCGATTTGGCGGGGTGCGACGTCCATGGCCCACCACAAAAAAAAAAAAGGCCTAGCTTTGCCTTTGTTATTGAAAAGGTTCATCCAGCCATTATTATAAAATAATTGTCATTTTGTTTCTTCTTTCAGCTAGTCCGTTATTGTACGTTCCGAGATCAGAACCCGCACCTATGGAGAGACCTAGACTGGTTTAGTCTCACTAAGCTCGGTAGTATATTCGAAGGAGTGCTCTTTGACAGGCCTGATGTTGGTAGACTTATTATTTTTAGATTCGGTAAGTTAATATATTTGTTGATTTAAAAATATGAAATGTAATATGACGGAATATAAATAAAATATGACTACACAGATGGCGAGTGACCTTCTGTGCTGTGGGTTTAATTCCTCTGCAGGATAATACTTTGTGCGATCCACAAAGTGTTGTTTAGAGTCTGAGTGTAATTTTTCTGTCAATTATATGTTTGTAATGTCGTCCCCGCAATACAACGTTTACTTCCTAAGTGCAAGGTGATGTTGTAAAAAAAAGTAATTTAAGAGTATTATCATCATCATCATCATTCTACTCTTATCGCAATTGTTTGAAGTTCGAGGCAATATTTAGTCATCGTAGGTACGTATTGAAAAATTAAAAGGCAATAGTAATATGATAGGCCGCCTGACTGACATTAACCTTGGGAATGTAATTGTTAACCTAACAGTCTCAGGTGAAGTTGGCCGAAGTCGATGTAAAGCTTTTAGTCTCTTCGCTTTTAGACCCATGAAAAATATAAGGGGGGTAGCATTTGTAACCGCTACTACAATATCACTCAGGTTATGTGTCGCAGGTTACAAAGACAATATCAACCCCATATTTGCCGACTCAGAAAGAGGCAGGCAGTAACTATAGCCGTTAATCAAAAAAAAATCTAAAATAACGTTTTTGAGAATAATTGCCGGGCTAAACTTTTTTTTAAAATCCCATTAGCTGAGTATCTTCGATTGAATTTGTTTGATATGTTAGTTTAACTTAGCTGCTAGATACAATTAATAACGTATGATCAATTTGTAATCATTTTTAATTCAATTAATTGTTTAGTTTTCTTTTTTTATTTATTATATAAAAAACTACCTGTCATTGGGATACATATTTTGTTGCAAAAATAAATAACTTACAATTCAGAATTGGAATCAAGGATCTCACAACATGCTGTCGTATTTATATTTAAAATATGAATGAGAATTTTTATAAATTACTACTTGCATTTACGCCACTCAACTCATTAAATGTATTTCGAGAACTGATTTGTCAACGATCTCACGTTTTTTCACAATAATCCTATTTTTTGTTATTTTTCATTCTTTAGTTCGATTTATCAATAAAGTATGTTTTTAAACTGTATTTCTATATATATTTATTTATATTTCACAACTGTGGTTGCGCAGAACTCGATGCTTCATGCATTTATCCCCTTATTAACAAATTTTGACCTTATTCGTTATCATTTATAAACATTGCTTCGCTTCCTTTTTTTTAATTGAAGGGCTTTGTCGCTGAGCGACCACATCGCCCTATAAAACAATTACAGATTAATTAACAAATAATCAACATGATTATTTATATTTGTGTTTTATATTTACGGCCTTTCTTGATAAAAAGGTTGTTATAATAAGATTTTTTGTAATTTATATAGTAGTTTCTGAAATTAGTGCGTTCAAACAAACACCTAAACTCATCATTTTTATAATAGCATAGATTAAATTGTAACTAATTGTCGAAATATATAAAAAATTTGTAGGTCTGTGGGATCCCGATGAGTGTCCAGTCGACGACCTGGTCCGCGGTGGGTTATTGCTGCTAGAGATAGGCATCATGCAGCCGAAACTCCAAGTGCTGGGAGGAACTGCAATATTGGATTGCGAGGGACTCACCATGAAGCACATAAGGCAACTCTCACCAACCATCGCAATACAGCTTATGAACGTGATGGGGGTAATAATTTAATCTTTTTATAATTTTAACCTTCATTTTCATTTATTTATTTATTTTAAAGGCAACTGACAACTAAAAAAATCATAATGATGATTTAAATAGCAACATAAAGCCATTTACGAGTCTCTACATATAACTTTTTTTTTTACATACATACATAGCCTCACGCCTGTTTCCCAGAGGGGTAGGCAGAGACTACGGATTGCCACAAACCACGGTCCTGACATACCTCCATCGCTTCATTCATGCTCATCACAGTCTTCATGCATGCTCTACGATTACGCGTACTCTTAATCTGACCTTTCACTAACACATCTTCAATTTGATCCAGGGAAGTACGACGTGGTCTTCCCCTTGTCGTCCCACTCACACTCGCTTTGTATACTTGTTTAGTCAACCTTTCTTCACTCATTCTTTCCATGTGTCCAAACCACCTCAGCATACCCTTTTTTATCTTTGTCACTACTTCTTCATTCACACCACAGCGCTCTCTTATAACACTATTCCTAATTTTATCTTTCATACTTACACCACACATACTACGAAGAGCTTATTAGCTTAGTTTACTTAGCTTACTTTTTTTACAATATTTAAAAAAGAAAACTGAGCAAAAGAAAAAAGCGTGGCTGGACTATGTCTCTTCTTTGAATCTGAATGACAGTATGACTGAACAGAAGAAAGAAATATATCGGCAATGTAAGAATGACACCAAGGCCTTAGTGAAAGAGAAACGTGATAGAGCAAGTATGAGTGCAGAAGATAGGCTGACTAAAAACTTCGAGGGTAACACCAAACTCTTTTGGAGGGAGGTGAAGAAGTCTCGGGGTGGTTGGTCAGCCTTCAGAATGAATAAAATAAGGTCTAAAGGTGGAGACATTCTTACATAAACACAAGACGTGTTAAGCCGATGGAGTGAATATTTTGGCGATATGTATGCGGATACTACGGTTGGCGCCGGTGTCGCATGTGGTCTAGTAGATCAACATTCGGCGACGGCATCCTCCGATGGCATCAGTATGGATGAAGTTGAATGGGCGATAAGAGGTTTGAGAAATGGTAAGGCAGGTGGGCATTGATATGGTGTCTGCCGAGATGATCAATCTTGGTGGCTCCTGTGTCCGGGAGGCGTTCCTGTTGCTCCTCAATTTATGTTGGAGCTCGGGAATGGTTCCCGGGGACTGGAATAGCGCAGTCATCGTGCCTTTGTTTAAAAACAAGGGTTCACGTTATGACTGCGCAAATTACAGAGCCATAAGCTTGACCAGTTTGGCAGCAAAAGTGTATGGTAAAATTATTGAAAGGAGAATGAGGATGGTGTCCGATGGTTTACTGTGTGAGACACAAGGAGGTTTCAGGAGTGGAAGGGGATGCATGGATCAAGTGTTCTCTCTGCGCAACATTGTGGAGAAGCATCTGGCCCTAGGTCAGAGGGTTTTCTGCAGTTTTGTGGATCTGGAGAGAGCATTTGACACGGTTGTACGAAAGGAACTTTGGGACATTTTACCGGAGTATGGTATTAACGGTAAACTGCTGCAGGCTGTGCAATCCAGTTACATGGGCTGTAGAGCCTGTGTGCGGCTGGATGATGGAATGTCGCCTTGGTTTGACGTCAATATCGGCGTTAAGCAGGGCTGCGTTCTATCGGCCAGGCTGTTTATCATATATCTGGATAAATGTCTCCAAAGGTTGAACGATATGAATGTGGGAGTCCAGATGGGTGACTCAGTGGGGTCTGCTCTGCTTTATGGAGATGATGCAGTCCTGCTGGCACAGTCAGCGACTGACCTGCAGACCCTAGTCGACACAATGACAGAAGATTGTAAGAAAAGAAAAGAAATAAAACAAAAAGGACATTGCTGAAAATCAGCGTTGTGGTGTTACATTGACATCACAACAAATGCTGAGCAATTATCCTTCTTTCTGCCGCAGCCGAGACGTTCACTCGATGTAATTATTAATAAGCTCTCCTTATTTAGTTTATAGATTTCATGTGTTTTAATTTATTGTAAGGTTTATTGTTGTTTTTCTCTGTGTTCCTAACGTCTCTCCTATGTGGCACTAAATAAATACTTTCTTTCTTTCTTTCTAAAAGGGGTCTACGCGTGAATGTGAGCAAAACCAAAATAATGGTCTTTGAAAGAGATGAAACCAGAACAGATGTAAGAATAACAATAGGTAATGATGTACTAGAGCAAGTGGATGAATTTGTATATCTTGGATGTGGATTTAGCCGAGATGGACGGTACACCACTGATATAGAGCGAAGAGTGAATGCGGGAAATAGAGTGAACGGAGCGTTGGGGCAACTTCTCGGCAGCCACCACCTCAGCCAGAAGGCACGTGTAGCAATACATAACGCAGTGCTTGTCCCACCATTACTGTATGGAAGCGAGAGTTGGGTATGTAGAAAAGAGTATGAAAGTAAAATTAATGCGGTCGAAATGCGATCTCTTCGGAAAATCTGTGGAGTTAGGCTGACCGACTGCATTATCCGCAGAGATAGAGTTCTCTGGCACTCTGTTCTCTCTGCCTACCCTGCAAGGGATATGGCGTGATGATATGTATGTATGTATGTATTTAGTTATTTACTAAATAGTTATTTAGTTTGTACTTAATAGATATTTAGTATTTATTTAACATGTATTTAGTACGTATTTAGACTACATTTAAAACTATTTTTATGTAACAAAGAGCAAATATGTTTCAGATCTCGTTTCCAACCCACCAGCGAGGTATCCACATTATCAATTGCTCCAGGATATTTGAGACGTTGTTCCATTTCTTCAGACGTCTATCGCCCGTGGAGGACCTGTGGAAGATCGTGCACTTCCATGGTCACGATCTCAACTCTTTATATAGGTGAGATTTGTAAATGTTCATTCTAATTATTATCATATAAAGCGTTAGGGAATGGCTCCATAACCTTGAGTATATTTAATGATTCAATAATTAAAGCATCTCCGTATTATGACAAAGCAAAAATACGATCACCACCCCCTAACTTGTACTTGAGTATCTTGTATAGGAAATAAGAATATTTGAATTAAAATCATATAAACCCTTTAGGTAGAACAGTGTGGTACAGAAAGTTCAATTTCCCTTATAGTTTCAGATGACGCTAGACCCAGCAATGGGACATACTCGTATATGAGCTGAGATGAGTTTTTATTAGCACTGATGTATTAAACCAGCCCACTGAAGAACGTAATTCATCATCTCGGCTCATATACATCCTACTGCTGGGCTCAAATCCCACAAAAAGCAGGAGGGAAATTGATCTATTATACCACTCTTGTCAGATTGGTCGGTTTGGTATAGGGTTTCATTTCGAGTTTTCCTTTTCTTATATATATGTTATATGCATAATACATTCTTTAATCGTCATTTACGATACTCATAGGTAGGGTAGGGGGTGATGAATTGTATACTTACTCCATCACCTTACGCAAAATGGCGTAATTAGTGACGTAATATAACATTGACATTTGCTTATGAAGTTATTTCCCACTTGAAAAGCTTCAATAATTATTTTCAATTTCACTGAACGATTCACAAATGGTTGCCCTAAGTCTGGGTGGATCTGTGTACTTCTATTCAAATTGCCGTAACAAAAGAATGTATTCCTTGGAGTGGAATTCTCATCATCATCTTGTTCTTATCCCATTGACTTGGTTCTGTCACAATGTGTACTCTTTTTCATCTTATATATTGCAAATAGTTTTGGCAATAGCTGTATGACCGGCAGCCTGCCTCACGTCATCTCTCCTTGAGAATGTAATTGTTGACTAAATAACATCAGGTTGAATTGCCACAGGTTGATGAAAACCTCTTAGTCGTCTTTTACAATTTGTACGAGCTATTTAAATGTTGGCAGTATTCTTTACCGCTACCACTCAGCTTCTTAGAATTCTTGTCTTAAAAAAATAATCTTCTCCAGAGATGATAGATACCTATATAATCGCCATGCTTGATAGCGGGCTTGACGACCGCCATTCTTGTTGTAACATTTCTGATGAATACAGCTGAACATATTTCTGTGTGGTGACAGGGTAAGAATACAATTCACCAGCCCCTATCTTACCCGTGGGTGATCGTAAAAGACGATTTAGAGAAATTAAACATATAAAACATCTACACAAAATATTATACGGGGTAAACTCGTAACAAAACGCTTGACCAGCGTGGTATAGTAGGTCATTTTCCCTTTACGGAGGAGGCCCGAGCCCAACAGTGGGATATATATGGCCTATGATGATAATGATGATTCGCCATCCATCACCGAATAAGAACGTGAGCATTAAATTAAATGTTTTGTTTACAGGCATGTAGATCCAGAATGTCTTCCAAAACGATATGGTGGTAAGCGTCAGGAGGTGTCGCTAGCTAAATGGCTCACTAAGATCAAGCAGTACAAGAACAAAGACTTTGACGACGACATGAGGACCTTGGGATATGCCACGGATTAAATATACCTATCAATTATTTTTTATAGCTACTTTTTTATTTACGGTTCTTAAAGACTTGAATATTAAGGGTCACGAACGACCTTCACAAAATAAAAAAATGGTCTACTGTAGTAGTATACTTAGAAAAAAGGGTTGTCGTAGGGTTAGGGTATTATTTCAAGTTTTCGGACGACAGGGTTTTATTTCAAGTTTTCCTTATTTATAAAAACCCGATTACGAGCGATTTTCCTTATGTTTTTCTTTTTTTATGATGCTAGCAGTGAAGCATCGGACAACTGGAATTTTTATACCATAATCACATGGATCTAATACTGCTTGATCAGTTCCATCCACTGTTTCTAAACCTCTATCAGCCTACTCATCTCCATTGTTAGTTGACATTTTCTCTGATTCTTACAAATGCCTTGGGAAAGTTTACTTAAATCAGCGCATTATATTCTTGACCCAAACAGATATAAGCCTATTATTTCTACATTAATTTCAATTAAGTGTAAAGATGGCGGAGTGATCAAAGAAAACGACTTCTAATGCCAAATGCTTCAATATCCACGCTTGACAGTTTCTCTTTTTTTTTTTTAACTTCAATCATGTTCTGTAAATAGATGTTACAAAATGCATCCCCTATATAACCTAACCTAGCGCGGTATTTTTGACGAGCACCTCCTACCGTTTGGAACTGGTAACGTACCCATGTACGTGTCAATGCCTAAGCGGTCACATTACCAACACCACTACCAGCTATAGAGTTAATATGGCCACCCAGGCATACAATACAGAAAAGTGAACGGCTGGCGTATTGCCACCCGAGATTTTTTAAACAGATTTCATTTTATTTAGTGATTTGCATTTTTTTTTAAATTTGACACACAAGCGTAAGGAGTTTTACTTTGCGTAATATAAGATTTAATTAATAGTAATTTGTGTGCGTTGCAATTCATTTAGAGATATTAAATTGCATATTTGTATGTATATTACTGAATTTCCGTCTAATTAATATTTTTTTTATAACATTTAATTTATTTAATTTGTACGCTAACAATAAAAATTCAATTATTTAAAACAGATTTAATAATTTAAGAGTTTGTTTAAAATAATTAGCTGTCACAATAAACGCTGATACAAATCTAATAAAAAACAAACTCTGTTCTTTTTCTTTGCTTGAATTCTAAAAAACTAAAAATATATTTTCTTCTACTAGATTACTACTGACCACGTTCAATTATTAATCTAAACCTTTCTTGATTCGACCTGGATACACATGGAAAATCTATCAAAAGCAAAGGTCAAACCGCTTAGGAGAATAGGATACAAGGGGCCGTTCATAAATTACGTAAGGGATTTTGAAGAATGATTTGGCCCCCTCCCCCCCTACCGTAAGACATCATAAGAGTGCAACTACTCCCCCCTGCCGCTTAATAAGTTTTTATGTAAGACAAGGCCCTATTGATCAAACATAACTCTGTTTATTCTGAAAATATCTTTTATTACAATCATCTTACTACAAGTAGGTATCATTAACTCACTGCAATAACTTTAATCTTGTTAATCTATCACAGTTTTGACTAAAATTAGTAATTTTTAATTTAATATCTTACGTTCACAATTGCCTACAGTAAGAAGTTCTAATATTCAGTCAACAGTAGCGTAGTATAGTAGGTAAATTATCATCTTTTATGAATCACACGTAAACCCAACTTATTTATATGTTAAAGTTGAATCACCGAGTTCAATACAAAATTTGGAAGTCCTTAAATAGTCTCATAATGATAGTTGAACGTCTAGCCTTTACATCTATTCTGACACTGTATTACTATATGTATCAGCCTAAATTTTGTGATGATTTCCGATAGAAAATCTGTCATAACATATCCCATACAGACACCAAACAGATCCGAAATTATTCGAAACTTTTATTTATAAAAACTTGATTACGAGCGAAAAATGATTGTCACATATGTGATTCGAAACCAAACCTATTGGAAATCCGTTCCAATCGTGCTGGACGTTGGATTCCCAATAGGTGTGGGTTCAAATCCCATATGTAACAGTCATTTTTCGCTCGTAATCAAGTTTTAATAAATAATCAAGCATATTAAATGCTAAATTTCAGTAATTTGAATAACAGGGTTGTGTTATCGTTTAACACAATTCTAACTGCAAAGTTTAAAAGTTAAGTTAAAAGTATAAGTAAATATAATACGAGCCGAAAATTGAATGTCATACAACAGTTCACGTTGGTGTAAGTGGTAGCACGATTGGAACGGATTTCCAATAGGTGTGGGTTCGTATACTATATGTGACAATCATTTTTCGCTCGTAATCAAGTCTTATAAGTTAAAATAAACGCTGATTCAGCAGTTTAATTTAAACAAAAAAAAATACCTCAGCTGTTGTAGTTCGTTAATTAATACTAACATAATTATTTTAATTAGATGTAAGCTCAAACTTGTGATATATTTGTATTTGTAATGAAATTAAATAATGTTAAATCCTGTTTATTTTTGTATTCCCATTTTAGTTTGAAATATATTCAATGATATTAAATTTGTTTTGAAATAGCTATAATACTTTTATTATTACTTTATAGAATTCGCTCCGCAACCGACTGAGGATAGCTTAGTCTTTTTTTTGCGGCAAGCTATGGAGTGATCACACCCCGTTAAACCTGTCCGGGGCAACAGCAGAAGCGGCGCGCGACCCTATAGCCCCCACCTACATGTACCTCTCTACGCCAAGCAAACGGGTCACCGGAACCCGGTCTTTGTCTTCGGTGGCCCGCCCGGCGGTTTACCTTCAAGGATATCCGCTCGAGTCCTCACGCGGTGGTCTCGCTTCGAGGCGACCAGACTAATCCCCGGTCCGGTCACATGCTGCCTCGGCTAGGGGAGGATAGCTTACTCTAAAGTGATTAAAAGGAATGTGTCCTGGATCTCTGAGTTAAAGATGCCAATTGGACACTTGGCCCGTGAGTTACACCTCTACCAACTGTCTAGCGGAAGTACACCTAGATGGTGTCATGCCACAAGTCCTACACCATAATGATAAAGGCTTACTTAGCAAAATCTGAACATGAAGTTTTAATAGTGGTGGGTGTCCACAGCCGCAGGTCGATCCATCCGGGGTAGTACCACACTCTCGCAGAAAATCGACGTCTGAGTAATGGCAACGTGCTATTGCGCTTCGTTGGGTGAGTGAGAAAACCGACAACCCTATTTTCTGAATAGATCTGAATTGGTAGGCAGCAAAAGGTAATATACTTGTAACCCAAAAACCTATATGGTAAAGTATACCAACAGCAATAATGACTAGCTCTAGATATATTAAATTTTAACAAAACCGAACACGGGTTTGATAAAAGAAAAGTCAGATTTTGAATTTCCCCATTTTATTTTATCTTGTAGTATCAATATTATGCATACACTACTTAATTATTTTTTACAATAGCCACACAAAAGGGGATATATTTTTAATGCGACATCATCATTGCCATCGTCCTGCTTTTATCCCAATTAGTTGCAGTCATCGCAATATGTACTATTGTTCCGTATTACATATTGCAAAATTTTTAGCAATAGTTTTATTACCTCCCTGGTCTCAACCCTCCTTGGGGATGTAATTGTTGATCAAATGGCATCAGATAGAGTTGTCCCAGGTCGCTATAAAGTTCTTAATCATCTTTAACCACACCCGCGAGCAATGTTGGTAGTATTCGTAGCTGTCATGAAACAGCATAAAAGAATTAATGGCTGAGAACCGATATCATGCAATAAACATTACTTTATGTTTAACCTCAAATTTAATCAGCGTTATCAATCTTTATATAGTAGGTCAAAAATGCCATAAGACCGGTTCCATGGCGAACACGTTCTATGCTTTCTCTTTAGGACTGCAGCTCCGAATCTGATTGGTTAATAAACAAGAGAACTTATAATATTATTACTTATTAATCCATGAAGTGACGAAAGCAGATTACAATTAACCTATTGACCATGGGTGTCTTAAAAAAACCACTATAAAATATAATATGCGGATATCATCGATGCATGGGAAGGAAAACTCAAGATAAAATTGTAGGCCATAACATCTAACCAACGGATCGTGATTATAGTAAGTCAATTTCCTTTCTAGTGTGGGGAGCGCCAATACATGGAACTCGAGGATTTGAGGAACTTGTATAAGAATACAACAAACAAATGACATAGATATACACTTAAACATTTACATATAACTTATTTACAGGCTTTCTACCACAGATTAGATATCACAACAGAATCCCGTCTACGCGTCTGTAACCGCTATTTATACCCGTTTTCGCCACGAAACCGCTCAACCGTAACGCTAATGTTGCCAGATTATACTCCTTGAATCGCCACCTTCCGATGGGCGATAACACTTGAGGGAGTGAAGATACAATTGAATACCGTTTATTTTCTAATGGCGGTTGTTAAAAACGATTTAGGAATGTAAGTAGATAACATCCGGATTCAGAACAATCATTTGTTTTTTTGTAATTATTGGCATAAAAAAGGTATCCACAACCTTGCGTATGAAACGTTATTACTTAGACCATCACGTCCTCAAAAGTCAAAAAAAGTCAAAACACTATAAGAGAAATAAACTGAACACAAACACAACTGGTGTTTGTGTGCAGGTTGATCAGCGTGAAGTTAGCTGGCATTTTCTCACCCAGGATGGAGATGATTCTTGCCCAATATTGGTACATATATGAGTCGTATAAGAATAATATAAAAACACAAGATTCGTTTACGCAAATAAATGATTTAGTCCATATAATTTCAAAGGAAAATTGTGATTTTCCATGATTAGTTACCAAAATAAAAGATAGGATACTTATAAACAAAATCTTACTTTTTTTTATTGCTTATGGTGGCAAACTAGCAAGCAGCACACCTGATGGTAAGTGTTACTGCCGCCCATGGACCTTTGCAATACCAAGAGTATAGCTTAAGCCGCTGCCTACCAATAAAATCCCCAAATCCACCCAGTTGGGCTTCTGGCTCTCCCGCTCACCGAACGAAGCGCAATAGCACATTGCCACTACTCAGACGTCTATCTTCTGCGAGAGTGTGGTACAACCCCGGACGGACCGGCCCGTGGCTGTAGACAGAAAACTGTCAACAACGTGGTCCTACCACTATTAATACCTATACTTAGAAGGATAAATGTCCACCGAATTTAAAGGATCGGTACTGTTAGTCAATGCAAATGGCGATGTTGTAGTAATCCTCGCGGCCTGCTGTTGCCAGGTGGTTCTAACGGGATAGCGCATCTTTTGAATTGAAGGGACATCATTTAAAAAAAAATGGATATTCACTTTTTATCATAAAACTTTTTTTTGAGTCCTTTTGTCAACTTATAATTAATCACAGGCCAGTTTTAGCTTGAAAAGGACAAAATATACAATTAACTAGTTTTACCATGAAAAGGACAAAATATTCCAATTCACTAATTTTGGCATGAAAAGAACAAAATAAAAATGTAACTAGTTTCGACCTGCAAAGGACAAAATTTACGCTTAACTGGCCTCTGTTTAATTATAAATTGATAAAAATAACTTTACAAGTTCGTTATATGATAAAAAATTAAATATCATTTTTTTAATTAGGTTCTTTCAATGCTAAAGGTGATATCGATATCGAAATCCTACCCTATCTATAAAAAGAAGGTATGAAATAATAGGTATGAAAATTTATTGCAAAGGTAGAGAAATGTGGTCCTAAAACGGGTATTCACATTTTTTTTATATTTGTAACACTTATCATCATCGGATTTTGAACCAACAAGCACAATAATAAATTTGTGATTTTTTTGTGTGACAAAGTTGTTAGCCGCTGATCGGTGTGATTGTTATGACAAGAGAGTTTTCAACCCGAACTTAGTAACTTAATGAAAAATATTTAGTAAAATAAATACTTCGTTTGCCATCTAGAAATTCTCATAAACATCACAAGATGTGTATTTGCGCAATTTGTCCTGTATGCCCTATTACGCGAAACTTGAAAGTTGTATATGTTAAATATGGATGTTACATCTTTACCACAAATTATATCAATCTTCCAAGTGGTAAAGCCGCCCGAACAAGCCGGTTTCCGAAAAGGTTATAGTACTATGGTACAACTACATCCACACGCTACGCCAGATTATACAGAAGACCGAGGAGTATAATCTCTGTGTCTAGCGTTTGTAAACTATGAGAAAGCCTTTGATTCTGTCGAAACTTGGGCAGTGCTGCAGTCCCTTCAGAGGTGCCAAATTGACTATCGATATATTGAAGTGCTGAAGTGTTTGTACTAAACCGTTACTATGTCGGTCGGCATCCAGGATAAGAGTACGAAACCGATCCAGTTACAGAAAGGCGTGCGACAGGGAGACGTTATCTCTCCGAAACTGTTCACCACTGCGCTGGAAGATGTCTTCAAGCTCTTAAACTGGACCGGAGTCGGCATCAACATCAATGGCGAATAATCACTCACGCCAGGGACAAAAATGGAACAGTTAGATGAATAAACTGCACATCCACAAGTAAGAGAGTGAGAGAGAGACCTTCTCCAGAAGGGGGAGAATAGGGGCTCTTCTTACCCTACTTGTCACATGATTTTATCCACATGTATTTACTGTTATATATCATCATCATCATCCTCCGTCTCTTATATCAATTGCTTGGAGTCGACGCAATATGTACTCTTCTTTCATAGTACATATTCCAAAGTACTGGCAATAATGTTATAACTGGCCATAAGCCAAACGTTAACGTTCCTTGGCAATGTAACCGTTGACCAGACGGCATTAGATGGAATTGGCCCGGATATATCACATGTGAGTAATGTAAGGGCTGGTAGAATTCGAAGCAATCATCATTCAGCAAATCCATTATTATGTTTATATGAACTCAATATATAACGTATGTGAAATATACATTCTAATACCACTTTCGTAAAGGAAGGATATACGAGTAATTTTATTTTAAAAGCTGATTTAGGCACTAACAACGATAACTTTACTATTCAAAATAATCAGAATCACGCAACGCAATTACATAAACGTTTATATATTATAGTTGCATAGATGTTATGTAGATCTCGACAATGCATTGAATATATTTTTTATACGCTATATATTACAACGACTTATTAAAACTAGGTGTACTCCAGGGTAGCGCCTTATCCCCTTGCCTATTTATAATTTTAATTCATTCTATTTCAAACAAATTTTAGTCGTCCAACCACGTATGTATATACATACTGATATGTCATCAACCAAATTAATTTACTAGTAATTTAGTAAAGTTTAGTTTTATCAAATTTATATCGACTTGGGCCAATTCCACCTAATGGTGTTTCGTCAACAATCACTTTCTCAAAAATGGTTTATATCAAGCAGGCGGCCGGTCATAAAACTATTACCAATAACTTTTACTATGTGTCTCTGAGCTCTCGCTCGGCTTCAATTTTGCGACAACAGCTCATTCCTGTTGTACAGAGTACTTATTACTTCCATGGTGATACGCAATTACGCACGTTTGATATTATCTTATTATACATTTGACCGCCAACCGTATCGGACGTGTTGTGTTGAAACTTAAATTTATTTAAACAGTATTTTTTTTATTTAACTTTTATTAAAAAGTAGTAGATGACGTTTTAGTATTTTTGTGTTAAACAGTGTAATAATTTTTGGATTGATTTCTGTTAATGATTTAGGTAAGTTTTTATGTTTATTATTATGGGAACATTGAATATTGTTTTTGCATGATCAGCATTTGTTGTATATGGTATAATGGTGCCTTCCATAGAAGGCAATCAAAGGTCGTTAAAGGTATTAAAAGTAATCAAAGGTCGATTAAGCCCTTAAACTTTACTGTAGCTAAATTATATAGGAAAGGAAGAAATTTAAGGAGGATAAACGAAAGATTAATCAAAATAGAATTAGATTTATTTGCAACTATTACGTTGAACTAAGACTGAATAAGAACTAGACCGCAATGAACTTAATCTCAATTATGTGACACTGAAATAATACTAACCAGTATAATAACTGGTAGAGTATACATTATGTCCACTCCTTATTTGTTAGTGCAAATAACTGAGCGATTAGCAGGCGCATTGACAGCGTCATTCTCCTAGGAAACTTATAACACCAAGTGCGATCGCCAACACGCCTACCAAGCGTGACAATTATACTATTATCTTCTCTTATGAAGATCTATCTTCAACACTGGACATCAATAAGGTGGAAAGTAATACTGAGATGCCTGATGATAATTAGCAATACAGCGATCCTATGTATTCAATTCCACGCGGGTGCTGCGCTTTCGTGCGCTGTCCAAGTAGTTGATTCTGGATATAATTATTTGTTATAATTAATTAGATATTTGAAAACACCTATCTGTCTACAACATATGTCTTAGTGCGCCTATTACATATTAAAATATTAGAGGAGAATTTAAAGCCAGTAGGTATAACTATCAAATATTTTAATTTATCAAGAAATGTTTAGTGCTTGCCAATTATTAACAAATATGGCAAACAATATTTTTCTGCTGGCAAGAAATTTACATCAAAAATGTGTGTAGAAATTGAATAACTAATATTGTAGGGAGAAGATAAGAATACAGATATAACGATGACTTTTTAGACGTAAACCTTAGGCCTCCCGCAAATTTCATGGTTAAGTGTTCGAAACATAGAGCAATAAAACTGAAATACGTTACGCGATAAAATCTGTAAAAAATGATTTATTTTATGTATGGAAAAGAGGTTTGTTTTTTAGTTTTTGTTACAGCATGTGACAATGAAGTAGGTGATTAGGTGTAATAGGTATATTAGGTCTAGTGCACCAAGGTTGCGGGTCAGTTTAATAGGGTTTTTTTTTAAAGAACCGTATTATTAAGTATGTATATGATTGATTTAAAGTTGTTAGCTGTGTGGTATGCGGCTTCAAATACTACCAACCCTTGCTTTGCTCATGGGTATCATAAAAGACGACTAAGAACCTTATTATGACCTGGGCCAACACCATTTGATGCCGTTTGGTCAACAATTACATCCCCAAGGAGGGTTGTCGTCAGGGAGACGGCCGATCATAAAACGATTGCCAATAACTTTTACAATATGTACTATGAAAGAAGAGTGCATATTGTATCGACCTCAAGTAATATCCAAATTCTGTTTGTGTAGCTCGAAATCCTATTACCATTTATCTGATATAGCTTAGGATTTTTTTCGATCGAAAAACTAATAATAATAAACTAGATTCGAACCCATGATGTTAGACATAAATACTTATGACACCAAAAATCTAGTTTTCACAAAGCAGTAATGATGTTTATGGAGTAGACAGAAAATTTTATATAATAGAACATTCTTCATAAATGGGCAATACTAGATTTCTTGTGCGTCTTACGCATTTACCTATCCCCTTTTAAAGATAAAGGCGTAAAGCTATAAAAATAATAAAGCAGTTTATTCAATTTTTTTTTGTTACTTATGGTGGCAAACGAGCATGTAGCACATTTCATAGTAAGTATTACTGAGGCCATACATATAAAATTATGCTGAGTTTGAATGCTTTTATATCCCGTTAAATGTTTATTACATTTTTTTTTTTTGACTTTATGGCTTAGTTACTTAGACCCTTAAGCCAAATCTTTGTTTATAAATTAACTTCATTTAAAATCATCGTACGTCAGTAAGTCAAGTCGCCTTCAACAGTGCCATGGCTACACTGTTAAAGGTATCTTTTAGGAATTTTGGTGATAAACGAAAACGTATGTAAGGCACTGTTTTTTTTTATAATAATGTTTTGGTTTCTGTAGACCCGGAAAGGCACAGACAAAAGTCTGTACTTTTGTCCGTGCCTTTTTTATGTTTTGCATTTTAATTATTATATATGTCATCGAAATTATTCAATACATTAAAACACTAAGATATTGAATATTATACCAGAGCACCACATGACACTTACCTTTCCCGCAAAAAAAAAACAAAACCTTTATACATACATACATACCATCACGCCATATCCTTTGCAGGGTAGGCAGAGAGAACAGAGTGCCAGAGAACTCTATCCTTGCATACTTCAATCGCTTCCTCAACATTCATAATTCTCTTCATACACGCTCGCCGGTTTCGGAGACTCTTGACTCCACCTTCCTTCAATACATGACCGATCTAGTCTAGGTAGGTTAGTCTCGGTCTCCCCCGGTACCTACATCCTTCCACTTTCGCATTGTATATCTTCTTAACCAGACGTTCGTTCGGCATTCTTTCCACATCTCCGAACCATCGGAGCACTCCCTTTCGCATCTTTACACCAATACTCTCTTTTATACCTACTCGCTCTCTTACGTCGTCGTTACGAATGCGGTCGATCAGCCTAGCTCCACAGATTTTTCTTAGAGATCGCATTTTGACCGCATTAATTTTACTTTTCATACTCTTTTCTGCATACCCAACTCTCGCTTCCATACAGTAATGTTGGGACAAGCACTGCGTTATGTATTGCTTTATATTTATTATATTATATTTATTATTTAATAATAATTATAAACATTTATTTCAGACTCAGTCCATATAATTATGTTAGTAACAAATGTTTTTAATGTAGAGTATTTATTATGTCGAAAATAATCGTTAAACTGTATATAGGACTTAGTAGTGATTACCGCATCCCAGTTTGACCGGACCATAGTCTGGCCCCAAAAAAAACTAAACTTTATTAATTTGCATGCAAAAAGCTATTTTATGGATGGCGTAGGAAGCCACAATCTGCTTATATGTCGTATAAGACGGACGAATAAACTCGTAGGTCTCCCTTAAGATCCCTTAAGATTTCCACTGTCTTCGCCTCAGTAGCATTTAAGATTAATGAAACAACTATTACGAAAATTTCGCATCTATAAAACTCAAATATATAAATTACCAGTTAAATGTGCAAATATTTTTTTTATATCACCATTTTAAATGTTTAATGTATATAAATAAACATAAAGTTTATAGCAATAATTAGTGATATTTACATAAAAATATATCGTAAAGAAATTAATGGAAGCTATATTAGCTTCCATTTAATTAAATTCAGTCTTGTGTAAACTGATACTTTAAAGGTGAAGGTTAGTGAATACAGTAACAATAACTCTTTTAATTTATTACAGCCTAGTTACATGGTGATTAATATATTTCGATATTTCATAAGAAATTCATCCGTATGGACTTCTGTAAAAGATGGGGTAAGAAAGAAGACTAATCAATCCATCAATAATATCAATCCATCCATCAACCCCTAGAAGTCCACTGTTGGACATAGGCCTACCCATCAGAATGCCACTCAGATGCCTACGCCACCTGCATCCAACGACTTCCTGCGACTTTCGTCAGTCAACCTAGAAGAGGTGGTCGTCCGTTTTACTTCAACGTATTATTTCTTCGGTCTAAGTCGGTTACACCCGTTCTTCTACTACAATAACCATTCAAAATAAAACCGTTCTCACACGATCACCAAGAATAAAAATTGCCTAACGTTGTTATGACCACGTTTCTCCCATTAAAGAGAAATTTTGTTTTTACGAAATATTTCACTTTTACCAGTACCATGTGCGTTGCGCCTATATTTTGTAAAATGATTACAATTTAGTATTTATCATAAAGACACAATGTTTAATAGCAATACTAAATTGTTTATTTGTAATGCCAATAAACTAAATGTATGATGAGTGATAAAAAAATAACATGTTTAATTGCTCATGGGGACTATTTAGAGAATGGGCACTAACTCTATCAAACTTATAATCCAGCTGTAATCGGCAACCCACCTACTAAGCGTAGTTATTATGAAATAATCCTTCAACAAAGAGACCTGTATCCAACATAAAACCTCAATAGATGGATGGATACTATAAAAAAAATTGAAGTAAAACCCCACTAAACTCTAAACTCGAAGTACCTATACCACAATTTTTTTTCATGACAATGGATTAGTCAAATAACGCCCAATCTGATAAAAAAAACTATTTAGATGCAGATGTGGTATCTGCATCTAAATTCACAGAGTATACCGACTTACCATGCCAGTGGAGTGGATTCAATTCGCACCCAAGACAATGCTTTGTGTGATCCAGACATTGATGTTCTAAGTCTGGGTGTAATTTTTGTCCGTTAAATTATGTGTATGTAAAGTCACCCGTAATACAAGGATTATATATATCCTTAGTGCAGGGTGTTAAAAAATAAAATCCATCTGCCGCCCTTTGGGCTGACCAACCGAGGCTTTAGCTTCGGTGGTCTACCCGGCGGAGCCTAAAGGAGCAATCTGCAGCCCAAACTGATACAATAGATTGAAGACGGCCCATACCTCACAGTATGACGGATATGAGTTGAAGAAGAAAAAGAAATTATAACCAACCACCCAGTCCAGTTTCTCGCGATCTAATAGAAATATACTTCTTTTATGTCTATATGCAAGATGCATGCCAGGCTGATCAGACGAATATACATAGAATTTTATGTCTAGTTTTAACTCTCTTCTTACATACATACATATCATCACGCCCTATCCCTTGCAGGGTAGGCAGAGAGAACTCTCTTCTTCCTCTCTTCTTACCTCTCTTCTTCCTTAGATTATACCTCTTGGCCTGATAAGCTAAGGAGTGAACGCTTGACATTGTATGGATACGTGATGAAACGGGATAAAAGTATTATTGTGAGGAAAGTTTAAAGTGTGAATATTGAAGGCTTTGGGGGTTACGAAAGACCAAAGAAAACATGGATGGACTGAGGGAAGCATGACGTGGATAAACAGGGAGTGATCACAGAGGTGACGTCTGACAGGGTTGTATAGGAGAGGATATATTGCATCGACCCTAAATAATTGTGATAAGAGCAGAATGATGATGATTATACTTCTTGGCCATGTTTTATGACATCTACGGGTAAGAAATAGGATGTTGAATTATATTCTTACTTAGTTACCATACGGGAAAGTATGTTAACAGACTATTTTCACCCAGTTCTACATTTTACGTGTTATTTTCTATTTTCGTAGAAACTTTCACTTGCACGTTTGTAACGGTACAAAGACTCGATTGAGTAAACGATGCGTACACGCATATGAAATAAATATTTTGAAATAATGCCAAAACTATCGACCAGGCTGCACAGAGTGGTTAAGATACCTTCCATCCCAGTATCGTGGGTTCGATTCCTACACATGACAATACTTTGTGCGATCCACAAACTGTTGTTTTGAGTCTCTATGTAATTCTTTTGCTTTAATTATATTTTAGTAAAGTCCCCCATAATGTACTTAAGGATTATTTCCTTAGTGCAGGATGGTGTTTGAAAAAAATAAAAGGAACAGATTTTGATATGGAGTTTTGAGACAAATATATCATGCTCTTTTTTTTGTATTGCTTATGGTGTCAAACGAGCAAGCAGTACACTGATGGTAAGTGTTACTGCCGCTCATAGACCTCTGCAATACCAGGGGTACAGCTAGGACGCTGCTTATCAACAAAAACCCACTCCGAATATTCGACTTCTGAAGTGCAACAGCACATAGTCACTGCTCAGACGTTGATCTCCTGCGAGAGTATGGTACTACCCCGGACGGACCGGCCCGCGGCTGTAGATAGAGAACTGTCAACAGTGCAGTCCTGCCACTATTAAATTAAATCTATAATGTTATTTAAATAATATTCAATATTTAAGTATATAAAGTTGTTATGAATCTTTGTAATCAAAACTATCGGATATCCAAAATTGTATCTCATATAAAAGTTTTAAATATTTTCGGGTATATGGTCGATGTCTATATGGGACACATTAGAACAGCCAGTTGAATCATCAACGAGCCGAATCATCAAACAGCCAAACTGAAAGCCGTAATTCTCTTCAAAGAGGAATATTACAATGATCACCACATTCAGAATTTCATCCTTTTTACAATTTACTAAAAATTAAATATCCATAACTAAAACTATCCGAAACTGTCGTTACAATCCGAAATAATTCCATATTTCTGTAACCGTATTCAGAACTGGTCTAATATTATTCTAATATTCGTATCCAGTTTCGGAACTACTTATTCATAACATTTCTAATCATAAATGTAACTTAACTAAGATAGATGTGAAATACAGATATAAGATACGTATTTTTATTTTGTATCTATAAAACTTTTTATTTTTTTATTTAAATACCTTTTGTACGGTATCTTAGTGTTGTAGTGTTACAAAATACGAAGTTATTTTTGTAGATACTACGTTTGCTAAAATAATTATATAGTAATAGGTTTTCCGTGTGGTAACAATGAAGAATCCAATTACAATACAAAAAAAAGAATACAATGCATCACCTATCATATCATACCATCATTATCTTACTGGTGGGTGATCGTAAGAGACGACTAAGGGATATAAAACGCATATAACATCTATGCGAGAGTTCGGGTTGAGAGCCCTCAGCGCTCACCCACAGTCCGGGTAAAGTTGCCATCTGAGGCTAACAACTAAGTCACACAAAAAAAAACTATGCGAGAGAAGGAAAACTCGGAATAAAACCCTATGCCAACACGTCTGACCAACGTGGTATAGTAGGTCAATTTCTCTCCCATTACGGAGGAGATTTTAACCCAATTGTGCGACATATATAAGCTGAGGTGAATAATAATTGATTGTATTGTGACATCTTAGGTGACACTTATTTTAAATGTCAATGTCGTCTTAGATAAAATTGGATGCGCCATTGAATCAAAATCGGCGGCTTTAGACATTTAATATATTGAATGTGAGGTAAAAAAGAAATCATATAACGACTCTTATTACATATTTTTAGAGGTTTCTGAAAACAGAGGCACTGTTTTTAAGTATCGAAAACACAGGATCTAATGGCAGTACTGCTGACTTTGCAACACTGCAATACGTAAATAACAAAAATTACATGAAAACAGATTACATGATAAAGTCATAAGAAAACCTTGATGAAAAATTGCATACTTTTATGAATTGAACAAACATAGACAGTGCAGAATACTTAGGCCGATCGTGCCTACCGGTGGCCCGCTCGCACGGTGAAGAGAGGTGTTTGCAGGGTGGGTCTATGGGGTTGCGCGCCGCCTCTTCCATCGCCCTGGACCGATTTAGCGGGGCGCGACCACGGCCATAGTCCACCACAAAAAAAAAAAAAAAAAAAAGCCGATCGTGCCTCCCTATCGCATGTACCGCGCTCTCGCTTGCACGCTCGGCTCCGGCGGAAAGTGAAACTTTTTCGTGAACCTCACTTGGGGCATGATCATGAGGCCTCATCGAAGAAAAATGAGCGATAACTGTTTAAAGAAATGATTTTAAAATATAATATTATATTGTGTCACGTTTGGGCGATCAACATTTTATTTACATGAAAAAAATAAAATTTAATTAAAAATAAAAATTAAAAAGTTTTTTATCTATAAAAAGCACGGAGCAAATACAAAGAGGAGACGGCCTAAGTAACTGTGCACTGTGATTCTCAAGTAGGCCCTGACGTCATCACGTTAACATCAATAGTAGGCGTGGCCTATTAGTCTTCTGTCGTCGCTGACGGTGTTCGTACGGTGCATAAAATTATATTTTTGGTGTATTTTTATGTTATTACGAAGAAGAAAACTACTCCAATAAACGTACAGATGCTATGGAAAGAATCACATTCCATTTGTAAGTATATTTATTCATAATCTATCAAAATAATTTCTAGAAAGTTCTTTTGACGGTATCATGTTCAGAAATAATTTTACTCAACGTTAGATGGCACCACTTTGCGTAATAGGACCTAGAACAACAAAAGCACATACAGTTCAAACATTTAAGATTATTGTAATAACTAATAACCATGAGTATTAAAATTTATACCCAAAGCCTTTTACCTCAACAAAAATATGAGTTTTATATGTAGTTAATAATTCTTTTGTAAGCAATACGCCAGCTGTCGTTAACTATGAAGAACTATAAAAGTGTCAAAAATCCAGGGTCGTAATTAGAATATAATTATAACATTCGGATTTTTCATCAAAGAAAAATATTTTTTACACTACTTTAAATGAACCTATTATAATTAAACTGTAAATTTTGTATGTTTTAGAATACCGTCCAATGACGATGTTAGAAGCAATGGATTTCAAAAATTAATAGAAAAACTGGACTCCTACGAAATATACAAAGATTTGTTCTTCTCATTTTAACAAAGAAGATTTAAAGGACTGTATTGCAGCCAATAGAAACCACTTCGAACAAGCTTTTTATATTTTAAATTGTTTTATATTTATGTATTAAACTAACACTGTAAAAGTCATAAATATTTTTTGCAATAGAAAAAGGTTTTTCTTTGTTACAGTATTTAGGGCAAGACTAGGTATAGCTCAAGAAATATATGATGCAAAAGAGTATTTCATTTTTATTATTGGAACCAATGTCACCCTTTCTCCTTTATTTATTAATAATGTAATTGCACTCGATGCAATTTCTTGATAAGATTAACGAGGTTGAGCACGTCACAAAAATACTCAAAATGGTGGTGGCGTCGAAGGTCTTCAAGTTACCTTTGGAATGGCTAAGTTTTAGATGGCCCGTGCGTCAATCAAACGGTTGCTACCAGCGGGGGCTGGTCTGCTCGCTTGAAATACTCTTTTACATGTATTGTTCATTGACACCATTGTTGCATTATCAATTGTATAAAGCCTTATTTTAATAGAGTGGTTTGATTCTTTTTTTATATGGAAAAGACAAAAAGTAAGGAAATAATACCGTGTAACTAACATATTTACTAAAAGTCCAACTACTTTCATTCGATAATTTGTTAGAAACCCAAACAAATAATTGTATTATTTGGTCGTATGGAAAGGACACAAATGTGAAGAAAAAAAGGTTTCTAAACTTCTGAGTTTATCAGAATGACAGTAAACAAAAGATGGATTTTTCATAAAATATTAACATTATGAACAATGCTGACAAGCCTTATAAAGAAATTTTCGGTTAAAAACAGTAGTCATACAGCTATTCGCTATGCAGAATTATTTGATTATAAACATTTGTATTTGAATAGAGCAAACAGCTAATAAGATTTGTTTGTATCTTTGAAATAAAAAAAAATTAGCACTCCTTGATATAGGTAAATTCTGAGTACGTCCCTGTTACACCATACACTTACTGACATCTAATGCAAGATAGCTTAACTGCATACAATATACGAAATTAGTAGTTGTGCTAATAGCCGGTAGATGGACATAAAGGAGGGAGTGAGACAAGTACTATTACTTGTCTCACTTTCTCCATTAGCAGCGTCCCCCTCACCCCCTGTAAATGACACGCATTGTTTCATAGAAAATATTCATTACAACAGCTCCTCTTTGTATTTGCTCCGTGATAAAAAGTATTCAAAAGGTACGTTGTTTATACTTAATATTTCAGATACCATTCTAGAAAATTATTTGCATTTTGTATCTGAAATACTTCATTTAAAAGTATTTTGCATTTTGGATGTTTCAGTGTACAGCTAGGCCGCTGCCTCCCTATGAACACGCCAAACCCACCCAGAAATCCTTGCTCACTCTCGCTCACCAAACGAAGCACAGCCATATAGCCCCATACCACTATTAAAAAATATATATGTATTATTTGTCATTCAATATATCATTGAATGTTTAAATTGTTTTATAATTTTAGTTGAAAACGAATATCAAAGAAGCATACAAGGCCATCTATTGAGTGCAAACATAATAATTATAACGACTTCATAAATACTAAATAATCAATTATAAATACTAATTATTTTAAAACAACAGAGAATTGTAAGGAGCAAATTACGATAAATATCAATTTTAAATACACTGATCTAACACGTAACTGTTTAAAATAATACTAACAACAATATCCGGTAATAAGTACTGCACATTGACCCTTGGAAAGAGACAATCGAGTAATTTCGACTTTGTAGAGCGCTGTCCCTGTCGCACACTGCCTGTATGACATTGCACGAAGCATGAACAGTTTGCTATCTATTAGGAACTGTTAAAACTGATGCGTTTGACTGCGTAGTGCCGCGGGTTCGCTTTACAAATCGTTGTTTTGAGTTGTAATTTGTGTCCGTTAATTATACCTATGTTTGTAAAGTCCCCCACAATACAAGAATGATATCCTTCTTGTCGCATTTAAAAAAAGAAATAAAAGTTATACTTTTTGTTACCAAATATTTTTTTTTTACTAACAATTTTTTTTTAATTAACATTTTTTCTAAACTTTGCTGTTTAATAACTAAATATTTTTAAATTCTATATTTTTATTACCGGGTATTGTATATTTCGAGTAGTGACGGAGTAAGAATCTGTTCACCATATCTTGCCCATAACTATCTTAAAAAACGACTAGCGGATATAAAATGCATATAACATCTAGGCACGAGCAAGAGAACAGAAAATATCCTGTAGTAACCCTTTTGACCTGCGTGGTGTAGTAGAATAGTAGATAATTTTCCCTTCTATAGTGGTAGTGGCCCGACCCAAATAGTGGGCCAGATATGAGCTTAGATGATGATTATAAAATTAGCTACTACCCCGATGGGTAAGGATGTAATGATCACCACCCGTTTCTTAAATAATCGGTAATCGTTAAAATGGGCTGTGAAAACACCTAGGAAAATAAGCTGTAGCTCTTTCTTAAGAAATCTATAATATGTCACTGTAGTCATCAACCCACCTACCAAGCGTGGCAATTACAGCACTATCCCCCCATTTATGAGGGAGACCTACGCCTAGCAGTGAACAGTAGAAGATTGAATTATGAGTTATGTCCGCCATCGCATATAACACGAGACATAAAAAATAAAATTTTAACTCCCTGTAAGTATGACGTGTCGGTATTATATGCCTGTTTGGCTGGCTCCTAAATGAACGGACCGATTTCGATGCGGCTTTTGTTTAAAAGCTGACGTAATCGAAATGATTTAAAGATCAAAAAAAAAGGCGTTTAAAGGTCATCATCAACTCTTTTTGTTAGGTGCTATAAAGATCTTAGGCGTATAAATGGTATTTGCTTTACTTTCGTCTCACAGAGGTACTCTGATGATAGATTTGGAAGGCAGGAGACTAAATCCTGGATTGCATAATAGCAAACTCATCAAGTATAGGCCCCTTGGATTCGCGTCACCTAGTTTTGTTGATTAGAGTTCTTTTTATATCGGGAATTAATATATATTTATTTAATTTTGTATAAACTATTTGGGAAACATTTCTTTTAAATGAATTGTAACCCTATGCCCATTTTTAACCGCTTGGTAATCTGTATGAGGAGTTTCATCGATTGAGTACTTGTGACGTGAGTGCGTAACAAGCTCACATCCGCGTTTATAATTGACCCAGCGTGCGACCTTCGTTTCAGCTTGAATAAAAATACTTTCGTATATATATCTGAATGAACAGATGTCCCCCTCTTCCAATCAATCGCTTTTGTAAACTGAATCTCGTTAAATTTTGTGACCAATTTCGATAATCATATGCAATTATTTCTGAATTCAGATTTTAGAAATTGTTCAACCATTTCCAAAAATGTTAGAAAACTGTTAGCCTTACTGAGGCGCAATTTTTTTATTGAGAGAACCGTAATAGCGACCATATTAATAATTTGTAAATATATTTTTTCAAACAAGAGGCAGAGAAACATTTTTTGATTTTGTTTTAAAGGGTTCATTGAACATTTACTCAGTTTTAATTAATTCCAAGATACTTGACTGCACAGATGTCGTAGTGATTAAGATACTGACCTTCCATGCCAGTGCCGTGGGTTAGATTCCTACGCAGGACAATACTTGGTGCGATACAAAAAGTTAATTACATGTTTGTAAAGTCTCCCGCAGTACAAGAATTATTGCCATAGTGCAAAGTGGTCTTTTAAAAAAAAAAAAGAAGAAATTTAATAATAGACTCATGAGGTCAGAGAGTCTTGATTAGTTCACAGAGTCACTATTATCACTTCAGATTTAGAGGAGCAACCACGAAATACAAGCTATAAGGCACAACAATCTACCATCACAAACAATCAGAAATTACTGAACAAATTTGGAAAAGGAAAATTGACCTACTGTAACCTCGTTTGTACATTCTGTTTGGTTTTTGTTCTCATGCAGTGATTGTATCTGAACGTATTTATTAAATGTTTTTACGACACCCTCCAGTGATAAAGTGTTGTTGGTAATTTAAATTACAATGCTTCAATAATAATAAATTAATATATTAGTATTTTAAAATTTTAGTCTTAGTTTATACTAATACTAAAATTTTATAGTGTTTTGATTTCGTAACTAGCAATAAATTTATTAGCTATTTATGGAAAATAATAAACATATTTTTTTATAACTGTGTATAACGACCGATTGGGAAAGCTATTTATATCCAAGTATTTATATAAATTTCATTGAAATTGTTTTTATTACTATGTAGCTGCATTCTTTCATTGTTAGATAGCTTATTTATCGAGCAAGGCTATATCAGTTTATAGCCTTATGGCTATAAACTATCACACTAAGACCGAGCACCATTGAGTACAATTTTTTACCCGACTGCAAAGGAGTGGTATTGTGTTTAACAGTCTATGTATGTATGTATGTAAGTATGTATGTATGTATGTTTGTATGTTCCTTTGAAGCACTATATATACCAAACGCCTGGGCCGATTTTTATGATTCGCACGTCAATCGATTCCTCTTAATCCGGCGAGTGTCACTAAAGATATGACGTTATTGAAAATTCAATATGGCGACTACTGGACGCCATATTGTGAAAATTAAAAAAATTAAAGTCAACAAACTATATCGAAAGGGGTATCGCTAAATAGGTATTTAAAAATCATTTTTAGTTTTCTCTTAACATTTTTCGATTTGACTGGCCGTTTAGGATCTATATCGATTTAAAGTTTCGTAACAACCTTTCTCACATATAGGTTTTTTAGACATTAGAAATTTACGATGAAAAGACGAAAAATTCATATAACTGGATGTGGATGGATATACACTGAAGTATCTAGTAGGCATATTGTCCAATATACCATAGGTTGTCCTACCTAAAGTATCTAATGTCTGACGCGGTCGCCCATCTCCAATTTCTAACGATTTAGTACTCAACTTCAGTCGAAAAACTATATATAGTTAGGTACTTACCTACTTATTAATAAATAAGATAACTATAGCTACCTAGGTATTTATAACTAAAAAGTGTAAAATAAAAAAAAATGATTAAAATAATCAAAAAACCCGACTGCGTAAAAAGTCACCTAAACTACGTACATAATAAAAAAAAAACTGAAAAGAAAAAAACAAGCACTTAGACGTCCGGTGGTCTAGAATTCCATAATATATTATTGAATAGATACTATTGCAGAAAATGAAATATATTTTAATAATAGAACATGACAACTGAACAGTCGGGATCCTTTATTCGACAGCAAATCTAATTTTTCAATGTAGGTCAGTTCACCCTAAACGTCAAAGTCACCTAAACTATTAGGTGACTTTTTACGCAGTCGGGTTTTTTGATTTTTTTAATCATTTTTTTACAATTTTAACTAACCATAGAAGGTTTGGGTGGGGACTATTGTATTATTACTAATAATTATTTATTTATTTATTAGTAATAAATAATTATTAGTCAAATGTCATCATGATTTATTTAGTAGTCAAAAGACGAAGTTATCATGATTTATGACAGGATTTCTGCAATGTAAAGATGTAATAAGGTACCAGGCTAACATAAGTGCACAGTAGTAATTATTGTGTGTGGCAGTAACAAAGGTCAATGTACGTAGTACTATAATTACAGTTAATACGGAGTAGCTTACAAGGTTGAACCAATGTAATGACTACTGTCTTTTATTGTAAGAGAATAAAATGTACTATGAACATGCGGATGATAAATTATTTTTCACAAGAACAGTTTTCTACATTTTTTTTGTGTTAGTTGTTAGCCGCTGAGGTCTATGACAGTTTTAACCAGACTTTTAGGTGTTAAAGTTTAAGCAACCGATTTCGAGGGCTTCTATTGTGGGGTAGGGACGCTATCAAAGGGAGATTTCTCATGTGTGATTTTCGTACTCGTACAACGGTGGCGGAATTTACGCGTCACTAGACCACGGAGCACGTACATGTTCCGTGCACTAGAAACCCTCACACAAAATGTAAATATTTTTTAATTTAATTTAAACTCTGTAAATACCAACAACATCATTCATCATTCTCCTACTCTTATCCCAATTACTTGGAGTCGATGCAATGTGTACTCTTCTTTCATAGTACATATTATTGTAACAGTTATTGGCAATAGTTTTATGACCGGCCGCCTGCCAGACGTCAATCCTCCTTGGGATTGTCATTGTTGACCAAACGGCATCAGATGGAGTTGGCCCAGGTGGTTATAAGGCTCTTAGTCGTCTTTTGCGACATCCACGTGCAAAGTAAGGGTTGGTAGTATTCGTAGCAGCTACCACACAGCTCTGTAAATACCAACAACATAATCATAAATTGACATTTATACAGTTATAGTATAATTAAATATTTTTATAGCATAATTAATATTTTATTTCATGACTACAGCTGAGCAGTTTGTGGAGGCTTAAGCAGAAATTTTATAATTATTAATATTGTTTTTTTATATATATATATATATATATATATATATATATATATAATTAAATCATATTTAATTAAACAAGATAAATGTTTATTATATCTAATAAGCGTTTTATGTTTTTTAATTATATTTTAGAAGTTTTGAAATCTTTAGACTCGATTTTGTATCAGATATCTTTAACCGATTGAGCTGAAATTTTATATACAGGTTCGGTTTGGATGACATAATGATTTTCTTTGTCTGTCCGTCTGTCGGTCTGTCTGTTTGTTTCAGCTAATCTCTGAAAGGGTTGGACCGATTTTAACGTAACTTTTTCACTGGTAGATAGCTGATGTTATGAGGAATAACTTGGGCTACTCTTATTTAAGAAAAAAAAAATACACTTCCACAAAGCAAAATTAAAATCATTGAGAGATGCTGAATGACATCGAATGCGCGACTGAAGCCTGGGGAAAAACATAGGCTACCTTTTTTATCAACAAACAGCGCGGTCGACCCCGCCGTCAAAACCTAGTTAGAAACAAAACTATTTTTACGGATATTATCGCGTTTGTACGTGATTTTTAATTTCCCGACATTTCGAACACTTCACAGCGTTCATAGCCACGCAATTTTGAATGTGTGTCAAAATTTAATAACTAATACTGTAGCGGCTAGATATAAATTTCTATAATAACGATCACTTATTGGACGTAAAACACCTTAGTCCTACCGTGACCATGATCACTGTAAACTGTTCGAAACGTCGGGATATTAAAAAACAAATTAAAACCTAGACAAAATCTGTAAAAATACCTTTATCTCTTTACATTCCAGCAGGGGGTCGGATTTTACGAAATTCCACTCGAATTTCGTAAAATCCGTTCTTAGCTGACCTTTACTCGACAAAAGGAATATTCCTACCAAATTTAAGGTCTGTAGGCCTTATGGTTCCAGGGATATCGAGATGAGTCAATACATAGGTGGGAATCTCTTATATATATATATATATATATATATATATATATATATATATATATATATATATATATATATATATATATATATATATATAATACAGATTATCTCATACTGACTACTAAAAACGCCTGTATGTTTTTCTATTTAGTTTTTTTTTTAATTATTTACAGGGTTATTTAGGTTGGAGAAATAACATGCCATTCGTAGAAATTGCATTTCAAGCGGAGCTGAGCCGTTACGAAGATCCTGAATTCGATGAGCGTGCCAGAATCCTCTGTAACGAAAATCCTGATACCAGGGGGAAAGCGATTGAGGAGTTCAGACAATTAATACGAGGCATGTAAAACTAAACATACAATCATCATTCTCATATCTCATATATGTCTCATTGCTGGGCTCAAGCCTCCTACACACTAGGGGGAAAACTGACTAACAATACCACACTGTTCAGACGTGTTTGTCATAATCATCATCATCACAGCCCATATATATCCCACTATTGGACTCGGGCCTCCTCCGTAATGGGAGGGAAGTTAACCTACTGTACCACGCTGGTCAGACGTGTTGGTATAGGGTTTTGTTTCGAATTTGCCTTCTCTTGCATATATGATTAATGTATTTTATATCCCTTAATCGTCTCTTACGATCACGTTAGTTAGGTTAGGTTAGTATAGGTTCATATTTTAAGTTCACCTTCTTTGGCATATATTAAACAGTAGCTTCCATCCGCGACTTCGCCCGTGTGAAACGTAATTTTTCCAAAGATAAACTATTATCCCAAGGGCGGGACATTAGCTGAATAAAAGGTATCCTATTTGCTAATTCAGGAAATGATCTATCTATGTGTCAGTTTTTATCCAAATCTGTTTAACAGTTGACGCATAATTAAGTAACAAACATCTAAATATCTTTACAAATTTTCACATTTATAATATTAGTAGCATTTCCAAACTATATTAAAACAATCTTATATTGACTGCACAGCTGGCGTAGTAGTTAAGATACGGACCAAGCATGAAGAGTGTAGCGGGTTCGAATCCCATATAGGATAATACCTACTATGTGCGATCCAAAAATGATTATTCTAAGTCTGAATGTAATTTATATCCTTCAATTGTACGTTTATAAAGTACCATACAAAGATTACCTCTATAGTATGGAAGGTTTATCTTTAAAGAAAAAACATACCTTATCATCATCTTTTCAGCCCACATATGTCCCACTGCTGGGCTCGCGCCTCTTCCACGATGCAAAGGAAATTGACCTACTATACCACGCTGGTCAGACGTGTTGGTATAGGGTTTTATTTAGAGTTTTCCTTCTCTTGCACAGATGTCATGTGCATATTATATCCCTTAATAGTCTATTATGATACCCACGGGTAAGATAGGGGGTGTTGAATTGTATTCTTACTCCGTGACCACATAGAAAAAATCATATCTACATTACTGTAAATACAAAAAATATATTTCTATTTTCATTTTATAGTAGCGGTAGGACCACGCTGTGGACAGTTCTCTGTCTACAACCAGCCGGTCCGTTCGGGGTAGTACCACACTCTCGCAGAAGATCGACGTCCGAGTAATGGCAATGTGCTATTGCGCTTCGTTCGGTGAGCGGGAGAGCCGGATGCTCAACTGGGTGGATTTAGCAATTTTTATTGTTAGGAAGCGGCCTAGCTTTGCCCTTAGTATTGCAAAGGTCTATAAGCGGCAGTTACACTTACCATCAGGTGTGCTGCTTGCAGGCCCGCGCCGCCCCTGTGTGCGAAGTGTGCGGCGCACACAGGCGCCAAGACACGAGGGGCGCCGCCATCGAATTTATTTTTGGTACATACATACATATATACCATAACGCCATGTCCTTTGCAGGGTAGGCAGAGAGAACAGAGTGCCAGAGAACTCTATCCTTGCATACTTCAGTCGCTTCCTCAACATTCATAATTCTCTTCATACACTCTCGCTGGTTTCGGAGACTCTTGACTCCACCTTCCTTCAGTACATGACCGATCTGGTCTAGGTAGGTTAGTCACAATTTCCCCCGGTACCTACATCCTTCCACTTTCGCATTGTATATCTTCTTAACCAGACGTTCGTTCGGCATTCTTTCCACATGTCCGAACCATCGGAGCATGCCCTTTCGCATCTTTAAACCAATACTCTCTTTCATACCTACGCGCTCTCTTACGTCGTCGTTACGAATGCGATCGATCAGCCTCCACAGATTTTCCGTAGAGATCGCATTTCGACCGCATTAATTTTATTTTCATACTCTTTTCTGCATACCCAACTCTCGCTTCCATACAGTAATGTTGGGACAAGCACTGCGTTATGTATTGATACACGTGCTTTCTGGCTGAGGTGGTGGCTACCGAGAAGTTGCCCCAACGCTCCGTTCACTCTATTTCCCGCATTCACTATTCGCTCTATATCAGTGGTGTACCTTCCGTCTCGGCTAAATCCACATCCAATATATACAAATTCATCCACTTGCTCTAGTACATCATTACCTATTGTTACTCTTACATCTGCTCTGGCTGCATCTCTTTCAAAGACCATTATTTTGGTTTTGCTCTCATTCACGCGTAGACCCCTTTTCTTACAATCTTCTGTCATTGTGTCGACTAGGGTCTGCAGGTCAGTCGTTGACTATGCCAGCAGGACTACATAATCTGCATAGAGCAGAGCAGTGACCACTAGGTCGCCCATCTAGACTCCCACATTCATATCGTTCAACCTTTGGAGGCAAATATTTATCCAAATATATGATAAACAGTCTAGCTGACAGAACGCACCCCTGCTTAACGCCGATATTGACGTCAAACCAAGGCGACATTCCATCATTCAGCCGCACACAGGCTCTACAGCCCATGTAACTGGACTGCACAGCCTGTAGCAGTTTACCGTTAATACCATACTCCAGTAAAATGTCCCAAAGTTCCTTTCGTACAACCGTGTCGAATGCTCTCTCCAGATCCATAAAACTGCAGAAAATCCTCTGACCTAGAGCCAGATACTTCTCCACAATGTTGCGCACAGAGAACACTTGATCCATGCATCCCCTTCCATTCCTGAAACCTCCTTGTGTCTCACACAGTAAATCATCGGACACTGTCCTCATTCTCCTTTCAATAATTTTACCGTACACTTTTGCTGCCAAACTGGTCAAGCTTATGGCTCTGTAATTTGCGCATTCATAACGTGAACCCTTGTTTTTAAACAAAGACACGAAGACTGCGCTATTCCAGTCCCTGGGAAGCATTCCCGAGCTCCAACATAAATTGAGGAGCAACAGGAACGCCTCCCAGACACAGGAGCCACCAACCTTGATCATCTCGGCAGACACCATATCAATGCCCGCTGCCTTACCATTTTTCAAACTTCTTATCGCCCATTCAACTTCATCCATACTGATGTCATCGGAGGACGCCGGTGCTGAATGTTAATCTACTAAACCACATGCGACACCGGCGCCAACTCGAGTATCCGCATACATATCGCCAAAATATTCACTCCATCGGCTTAACACGTCTTGTGTTTGTGTAAGAATGTCTCCACCTTTAGACCTTATTTTATTCATTCTGAAGGCTGACCAACTACACTGAGACTTTTTCACTTCCCTCCAAAAGAGTTTGGTGTTACCCTCGAAGTTTTTAGTCAGCCTATCTTCTGCACTCATATTTGCTCTATCACGTTTCTCTTTCACTAAGGCCTTGGTGTCATTCTTACATTGCCGATATATTTATTTCTTCTGTTCAGTCATACTGTCATTCAGATTCAAAGAAGAGACATAGTCCAGCCACGCTTTCTTCTTTTGCTCTACGGAAGCTGCCACTTCCGCATCCCGCCATGCATCACCATTTGTTTTTCTATGCTTCTTTGAACTTCCACATACCTCTTTTGCTGTATCTACCATACTCTCTTTCAATATTCTCCAGCATTCTTGAATGTCCGATTGCGGCTGGCTTGCCATCGTCAGCCGTTATCGGACACCCTCTGCATACTTTTCTCTTACACACTCTTCTTGCAATCTTTCCATCTTTATTCTTTCAAGCCCTCCGAAGTGGACACGCTCTCGCCAGTGTCTCCACTTTCTGAACAGACCACTAAATCTCGCAATAACGAGATAGTGGTCCGTATCGACTGTGGGGCCCCTGTAGACCCATGCGTCCAATATTTTGCTTCGGAGGCGACTATCTAGCAAAATTATATTTATTATACTTTTCTGTTCATTCCTTTTCCATGTATACATATGGATGTCCTTATGTTGGAAAAATGTGTTTGACACAATAAGGTTTCTCTCCATGCATACATCTGCTATGAGCCTACCTGCGTCGTTCACTCTCTTATCACCAAATGGACCAAGTACGTCCTCATAGTCGGGACGCTTGGTCCCCACCCATCCGTTCAATCAGTTCAGTGTTAAAATCAGAAGAACCACTGTGAGATTGTTTGAATAAGATAAAGAACGCAACCCGATGCGATACCTATGTGTAACGCAAGTGGACTGGGGTCACAGGGATTCCCCGATTTTAAGGGATGACAGAGCCAAAACAATTGATCAATTATTCAATCGAAAGTGTGTGCGCACCATGCATTGATTTTTTATAATAAGAATAAGTTCTAGCACAAAAATAATATAGGTATATTTTGTTTTACGTTTGACGTATTTTCTCAATTAGTAACCGTAACCAAGATAAAGAAATATTATATTACATTCTAATAAGGAAAAGAAAACAAAAAAAAAAGAACGTAATAAAAATACAACTAAAATAAGTAAATATTTTCCAAAGAATCGTTACAGACAGAAACCAGTCATTTTATCGATACAAGTGTTATAAAAACAGATTCAAAAACACTTTATATAGTGGTATGTGCTCTTTATATAATGTTCTATATAAATAAATATAAATTTAGTCTTTTCTTATATCAAAATAAAAAAGAGTCACAAATCTGACCTTAAAACCATTGTCTGAATCAAGATTGACCATCTTGATAGAATGACAGAATAGGTGCTATCAAATCGTTGTTAACAAATTTACTACAAATTTATGATGCCTTATATGAAATATCAAATAGAAATATGCGTATGATCAGAAGGCAAAATATGACGCTAAATGTCTAGAAGAAAAAATATGCCCCTTTTCTTTCATTTCTTCACTAAATATAATATATGGCATATAATACTGACAAATGTAAATTTTGTGAGCACAATTCTGCAGTCCATCGATATAAATATGCAAGTAGCTTTAGATGCGTTAACTGATAAAAAAAGATTTTGATAAAAATTTGAATCTTGAGCAAAAATTTGAAATTTGATGAAATTGTAAATGATGCCATGAAAATTACTGAAGAATTAGATGTCGAGGCTGAATTTGAACCTTCAACTTTGTTTTTGATTTTATCTATTTAGGAAAATATTATCTAGGTATATAAAACTGTAGAACATTTATAAAAACCCGATTATGAGCGAAAAATTATTGCCGTAAGTGGGATCCGAACCCACATCTATTGGAAAGCCGTTCCAGTCCTGCTGCCACTTACACCACCGTGAACTATTGTAGGACATTCAATTCACGCATCGTATTATATTTTCGTCTTTAAGGAGACGAGTGCCATCTACCCGACATTGTTTACACATTGTACAGACTTAATACTCAAAAGTAAGTAATAAAATAAGTGGCAGCACGATTGGAACGGATTTGATTGGATTTGTGTGGGTTCGAATCCCACTTGTGATAATCATTTTTCGCTCGTAATCGGGTTTTTATAAACATTCAAGCATATCAAATGCTAAATTTCAGTCATTTGTAGAACATTTATTTCAGTCAAAATTAACAAAAAAATGTTGTAAAATGAAAATTCGTGAAAAAAAGGCGCTCCATAGGTTTCGCACACAGGCGCTATAAGGGGTCGGCGCGGCCCTGGCTGCTTGCTCGTTTGCCACCATAAGCAATAAAAAAGATAAATGTATCTAATAAAAATTAAAAAATCATTAAATAGATACAGTCATAGGTTAGTCATGTATACATTGTTACATTTTTTAAATAAAGTAACTCATAACTTACTCAATTTGTGGAAATAACTATGTTCACATAAATTCCTAAAAATCTGAAATACCAAGAGTTTAGCTAGGTACTAGGTAGGTATAGCTGCCTACTAACATAAACCCCAAACCCACCCAGCTGGGCATCCGGCTCTCTCGCTCACTGAACGAAGCGCAATAGCACATACGTTGATCTTCTGCGAGAGTGTGGTACTACCCCGGACGGACCGGCCCGCGGCTGTAGACAGAGAACTGTCCACAGCGGTGTCCTACCACTGTTAGCTACTGAGGAGATCCGGCAAAAGACTCAGCGGGTTTGTCTATTAACATTATTTCTTAACTGACTTTTTTATAACAAAATAGTACAACATGATCAATAATAACTCTAGTCACGTCTAGTGTGATGCCTATTTTTTTTCCTTGCGGTGGACTATGGATGTGGTCGCGCCCCGCCAAAACGGTCCGGGGCGACGGAAGAGGCGGCGCGCAACTCTATAGACCCACCCTGCAAGTATTTCCTCTCTTCGTCGTGCGACCGGGCCACCGGTACCCGATCTTTATCTTCGGTGGCTAGTGGCCTTGCGAACCCCTATATAATCTAAAATTTAAATACAATATAAAAGATTATGGTTGAACCAGATCCAACAAACAGCATCCGATCACAAGTTAACTACTAGAGCAGCCATCATCAGTATCTTAACTATTACGCTAATCTGTGCACTAAATTTTTTCATTTGTCTGTAAACTAATTGGAAAATACGAATCTTCACTTTTGTTTTGATCACTATATATCAATAGAAAAGTTCTAAGCAATTAAAACAAATCTCAGAAATATAAACACGAGAGATAGGTTTTATTAGGACGAAAATTATACATCATCTTCATTCGCCATCATCATCTGAGTTCATTTATGTCTCACTGCTGGGCTCGGGCCTCCTCCACGATGGAAGGGAAATTGATCTACTATACTATCCTGGTCAAACTTATTGGTATAGGGTTTAGTTTCCAATTTTCCTTCTGTTGCATAGATGTTATATGCGGTTTTATATTCCTTAGTCGTCTCTTATGATCACCCACCGGTAAAACAGGGGGTAGTGAATTGTATTCTGACTCCGTCACCGCACGGAAATAAAATTATTAGCTGTTAAAATTTAATTTATCCACCTAGTAGCGTTAGTTAGCGTTAGCGCTTAGGAGCGTTCATTGATAATCATAGAGCTCCCCAGAGGAGAACCCATGACATTAGTCATAATCGCCGCATTTGAGAGACGGGTTCAGGTATACCTAAGTTATCCAGAAAGCTGGCAATAAATATACTTTAAACATTTAATTCTTTGTCAACCATTCTTTGTCAACGTTGAATCTCCTTTGGGATCTTATATGTCTAGACTACGCATGAGTCTCTTCGAAAATGCGACGGTAATAATTGAACTCCTATTCGGGTCAAACGGCTTAGTAAGTATGTATATGGTTTAATTTTGAGTTTTCTTCTTTTTAAGGTTGAATTTATGTAATAATAAAATTTGCAGTCATACCTTCAACTTTTTTTTATACCAATTGTGCTCTAGAATTTGTTGATTCTCTTTACTTTATATCTTCTAACTTCATATGTAGGTATATGAAATTTTATGTTTCATGTTAAAATTTTTCGCCGCTGGAATGTTTTCTTTCGTTACTGCGGTCATTGGCGCACCTACTTTTGCCTCATCAAGGTTATCCCTGTTCTCTTTTAAATTCATCACGCCATTAAAACCATTACACAAAAAAAATTACAAAAGCTTAAAATTAATGCGTCAAAGTTATTACTAAATAAACATTATTTAGATTAATTTAACAATGAAAAGTGTTCTTTTAATTTTCTTATTTTTTTTTACTCTTACGATTCATTCTCCTACTCTTATCCTAATTACTTGGGGTCGATACAATATGTACTCTTCTTTCATAGTACATATTGTAGAAGTTATTGGCAATAGTTTTATGACCGGCCGCCTGCCAGACGTCAACCCTTCTTGGGAATGTAATTGTTGACCAAACGGCATCAGATGGAGTTGGTCCGGGTCATTATAAGGCTCTTAGTCGTCTTTACGACATCCACTAGCAAAGTAAGGGTTGGTAGTATTCGTAGCCGCTACCGCTACATGTGGGTCAAGAAAAGTTGGACTGAAGAAGCAACAAGGCTATCGGCAACATTGCTCTCATGAGAAACTAACAACACCAGCGATCGCCAACGTCATTCGTGCGGGCGTAAGCTTATGTCGAATATATGTCGTATAATACGACTGCAGAGATGGCGTAGTGGTTAAGATACCGACCTTCCGTGCCAGTGCCGTGGGTTCGATTCCCACGCAGGACAATACTTTGTGTGATCCACAAAGTGTTGTTCTGAGTCTGGGTGTAATTTGTCTGCGTTAATTGCATGTTTGTAAAGTCCCCCGCAATACAAGGTTTATTTCCTTAGTACAGTGGTGTGTGGTGTCTTTTTAAAAGAAAAAAAAAATAATATAAGTTGATGAATGGATATAATATCAAATAAAATGAGTGCAAGGCATATAACAAAGCAAACCATTTAACATGACTCTCGCGTAGTCAAATAAGTGGAATTAACTACGCAAGAGTCACTACCAGAGAGAATATAACGTACCTATAATATTCTTTACTAGCAGTAAAATAAATTATACTATGCAATCAAAAGAAACACATAATGCCAATGATTTTGACCACCATAAGTTCATTCATCATTCATCTCAGCTCATAAATATCCCACTGTTGGGCTCGGGCCTCCTCCATAATGGAAGGGAAATTAACCTACTATACCACGCTGGTCAGACGTGGTATATGGTTTCGTTTCGAGGTTCCATTCTCTTGCATAGATGTTATATGCTATTTATATCCCTTAGTCGTCTCGTACGATCACCCACGGGTAAGATAGGGTTGGTGAATTGTATTTTAACTCCGTCACCATACGGAGAATTAAGAATTAGTTAATCATAAGTTCATAATATTTTTTATTTATTGTAAACGCCAGGGGTTGTGAGAAACGAGAGTAGCACTTACTTGACAGGTTCAAAAAACAGTATTTTCGTTCAAGAATAGTTAATGGTCATGAGAATGCAATATCCCTAATTTAATATGTAGGTATTATATTAACTGTGAAGAATATATTATTATAATAATAAATTAATAAAGACGTATAAATATTCATTTTACTATCATGGCTAATTAATTGTTGTTATTAAATGCAATAATAGTTAAATAATTTTAACATTTAAAATGTTCTTGTAATATAGTTTATTTAATAAACGTGAACGTCTTTAGAGATAGTTAGTTCTACTTTCTAATAAAAATGTTTCATTAAAACAATGTCAATTTTATAGGGTACACTTAATTAAAGCCCGTCATGACGTCACAGTTAATTGGATGGCAGCCAATTAAATGACGATTTCTCTAGGCCTTTTGTAAAAAAAACCCCGCGTAAAGCAATTACTACATTAACACTTTCTCTGCATAACATTACATGAAATGTTACAAAAAAATATTTTATGTGTTTAATACATAAATATAATATTGAATATAATTTTAGAGCATCACATGATTCTTCATAGCTCGCGCCAAAATTCGAAATTCCTAGAGAAGGCTGCGTGACTCTCGGTAATTACACGCCTTATAATGACCGTTCACTTGATTATAGATGCCGTAGTCTAATCTAATAATAAAAGCTGTAATTAAAAAAAATATCTATATTTCTATAATAAAATCGAAGAGACTAGATTTAAAAACTTGTATTAAACAATCTGTATATCGAGAAACGCTTGAAGCACATTTCTCGAAATGGAACTGAAGCCGATCTGTGACAATATTTTTTATTGATTATGATAGCAAACGAGGGAGCAGCTTACCTGGTGGTAAGAGCTTCTGCTTCTCATGAACGTTTGCAATAACAGCGTTACAGCTAGACCAGGCTTTACCAACCAAAACTCACCCAAAGTATTGAGTTACCGGCTCTTTCGCTCACCGAACGAAGTACAATAGCACATTGCCACTGCTCAGATGATTTTCTCGAATTTTTATAACGCCTGCAAGCTGAATGAAGTCCAAACTACGCATGATAATATGATTATAACTGTTACAATTCATGATCCAGATCATTCGGGTTCAGAGCCCTCAGTGCTTAGCAACAGTCCGGGTAAAATTGTCATAGACAGCGGCTCAACAACTACACACAGAAAAAAAGAAAAGAGAGCCAGATTATTATGTGTAAATATGGAAAAACTATTTTTCATAAAATATAACACACCATCAGTTAATTTTGACTATTAGTTTTATTAAAATTTGCATTTAAAAATTTACTCTGCCGCTTCCGTATCCGTTTGCGATTCTGTTTCCGATAAAATTTACTTTTCACATCTATTTTCGTTATAGCGCTTCCGTTGCATTACTAGTTAACATAGTTATATCCATCCTGTTGATGGCTTGGTTATGGTTCCTGTATAAATACGGTGTGGTAGCGGCTATGAATACTAAAAACTTTTACTTCGTTCGTGGATGTCGTAAAAGACGACTAAGAGCTTTATAACGACCTGGGTCAACTCCATCTGATGCCGTTTGCTTTTGGGTTCAAAAAAGTTAAATCGGTACACTGTGTAATCATTGTTAGATACCATACGTATTCCATAAAGATGACAAAATATTACGAGCCATAAGTTGTTTGTCATACAACAGCTCACACTTGTCTCAGTGGTGGGACATTAGAAAGGATTGCCAATAGGTGTGGGTTCGAATCCCACGTGAGACAATAACTTTTCACTTGTCATCATTTTTTGTATAAATAATCTAGCATATTCAAAAATCTTAATAATTTATTTATATAACATATATTGTGTTTGTTTGTTCAGAGCGAGGTGAATGTACCCCACGGCGGACAGATGATGCTTATTTACTCCGTTTTCTGAGATGCCGAAGATTCATACCCGCTATGGCGCATAGATTGGTAAGCCGTATTTTTTTTTTATTGATAAAAATCTATATGAAACTATTATTGTAACGGATTTTAACGCGATTGTATTACATTTTTGATATCCTCTGTAATAACGATAAAACCTTTGTAATGACGATGACTTCTTGGACGTGATATACCTTAGATTACTCACAACTTTGAAAAGTATTCGAAACGTCGGAAGATTTTAAAGTACCTGACTGACGTCAACTTGTCTTGACAATGTAATTGTTGATCAAGTGGCGTCATATGAAATTAGCCCAGGTCGATATAAAACTCTTACTGCTTTTTTATGACACCTCCGAGCTATGTAAGAGATGGTAGTAGGTATTCATAGTCGCTACCACAGCACATATGGGTATATATGTGTATATATATATATATATATATATATATATATATATATATATATATACATATACAGGGTGGAAGTGGATCGCTCCCGAAAAAAAATACAGGTAACCCTGCTAGTCCTACTTGTAATGATAAGCTAGAAAAAAAACGATTCGAATGAAAAACAAATTTTTTTTCACCACGCGAGGTCGTTGAACTCTTGAACATATGATTGTGAGTTTTGAATAGATTGTGTCTTTTCTCATCTGAGTAAAGTTATGTATTTTTTATGTAATTATCGTTACAAGCCACTGTCCTAATACGATGTAATGTGAGAAAAACTTAAAATTCGTTCTGAAAAAAATTTTTTTTTTTTCAAATTGATTTTTTTCTAACCTATCATTACAAGTAGGACTAGTAGGGTCACCTGTCTTTGTTTTCGGGAGCGGTCCACTACCACCCAGTATATGTGTATACAGGGTGCCGATTTAATTAGTAGAATCCTTGAAGGGGGTGTATCAGACCATGATACACTATCCAAATCAGTAAAAAAAATAGTACCTAAGTTTTGATTAAATTGCCATACTGATAAGCGGTCAATACACTTGTACTATAAAAATTTCGTGTAAGCATAAACTCATGCGTGTGACACTGAACTAGTAGGCAAATAGACCCGCTCACGTTGCGCTCACCGCCGCACAGCTGGTCGAAATGTACCTACAGGTCAATGTACGGTGACAAACCTACTATTTTGATAAGAAACAAATCACTTTATCTCGGGATTGGACAGAGCTAGGAGTCTGCAACTAACTTTAATGTTTTTTATGGCGTCATTCCTACACCTAGATTAAGTTATTCTACTAATAAAATCGGCATCCTGTATATATATATATATATATATATATATATATATATATATATATATATATATATATATATATATATATATAATAGATATGTGTGGTAGCAACTACGAATACTACCAACCCTTACTTTGCTCGTGGATGTCGTAAAAGACAACTAAGAGCCTTATAACGAGCTGGGCCAACTGCATCTGATGCCGTTTGGTCGACAATTACATTCCCAAGGGGCTCTAGTATTAAATCATCATTCTCCTACTCTTATCCCAATTACTTGGGGTCGATACAATATGTACTCTTCTTTCATAGTACATACTGTAAAAGTTATTGGCAATAGTTTTATGACTAACCGCCTGCCTGACATCAATTCTCCTTGGGAATATAATTGTTGACAAACGGCACCAGATGGAGTTGACCCAGGTCGATATACAGATCTTAGTCAATTATATCGACGTCAGCGAGCTCAATATGGGTTGGTAGTATTCTTAGCCGCTACCACACAGTAATCTCTCATGTCGTGACGGAGTAAATAATACAAATTCACCAACTCATAAAATATGAATAATGTAATAAATGGTAATAAAAAGGCACAGGCGAAAGATGATTATTACCAAACGTGGGGACTTGAACCCATATCAATTGGAAATTCGTTCTAACCGTCTTCTCTTGCCTGTGAGTATCCTAAAAGACGAAAAAAGGGTATGATATGCAGATATCTATGTAGATATTACTGCCCTTATTATCAATGAACTTATAATGAATAAATAAATAATTGAATTAAAGGTCTTGGTAACCACGCCATAAAATTTCTTAAAAAAAAGCTATCAATCATATCTCACCCGGTTTCAATGACGATTGAAGTCAGCTGTAAAGTCTCGATTACTAGGAGAACATGGTTTGTATGAAGTGGATTCGACATAGCAAATTGTTCACTTTCTGTGACTAACCAAATGTAAATATATAGTTACCAAGAAATAGTTGATAGTTTATCTTTTTAATTTACTTTATTTGCGTGGTATTTATTTATTTAATCTTCGTGCACATTTGCCAGTCAGAAAATGACGCTGGTTTTCAGCTTAATTAAATTTAAATTACTGAAATTTAGCATTTAATATGCTTAATTATTTATAGAAACCCGATTACGATACGAAAAACGATGTCACAAGTAAGATTCGAACCCACGCCTATTGGGAATCCGGCCCACTCGTGCTGCCACTACACCACATTGTAGGACATTCAAATTTCGCTTCGTATCATATTTACGTCTTTAAGGAGACGTGTGCCATCTACCCGACAATATTTACACAATGTATAGGCTTAATGCTTCAAACTTTGCAGTTAGAATTGTATTAAACGATGACACAACCTTGTTATTCAAATTACTGAAATTTAGCATTTAATATGCTTAATTATTTCTAAAAAACCGATTACGATACTACTACACCACCGTGAACTAGTTCACGGTGGTGTAGTACAGCAAGATTGGGCCGGATTCTCAATAGGCATGGGTTCGAATCCTAGTTGTGACATCATTTTTCGTATCGTAATCGGGTTAATTCTATTTATGTATGACTCACAGATGTGTATTGTATAATTAAGATATACAATACATACATATCATCACGCCATATCCCTTGCAGGGTAGGCAGAGAGAACAGAGTGCCAGAGAACTCTATCTCTGCATACTTCACTCGCTTCCTCAACATTCATAATTCTCTTCATACACGCTCGCCGGTTTCGGAGACTCTTGACTCCACCTTCCTTCAGTACATGACCGATCTGGTCTAGGTAGGTCAGTCTCGGTCTCCCTCGGTACCTACATCCTTCCATTTTCGCATTGTATATCTTCTTAACCAGACGTTCGTTCGGCATTCTTTCCACATGTCCGAACCATCGGAGCATTCCCTTTCGCATCTTTACACCAATACTCTCTTTCATACCTACTCGCTCTCTTACGTCGTCGTTACGAATGCGGTCGGTCAGCCTTACTCCACAGATTTTCCGCAGAGATCGCATTTCGACCGCATTAATTTTACTTTCATACTCTTTTCTGCATACCCAACTCTCGCTTCCATACAGTAATGTTTGGACAAGCACAGCGTTATGTATTGCTACACGTGCCTTCTGGCTGAGGTGGTAGCTGCCGAGCAGTTGCCCCAACGCTCCGTTCACTCTATTGCCCGCATTCACTCTTCGCTCTATAACAGTGGTGTACCTTCCATCTCGGCTAAATCAACATCCAAGATATACAAATTCATTCACTGATAGATAGTTATAAGATATACAAAATAAATAAAAAACATTTATTACACTAAGAGGAAAGTCGTCACCTAAATATAGTTACCACTAAGTGTCTCTTATATTTTAATTTTTAAATTTCGTTTCTAATTAAAAAACACTCGGTTTAAAAAAAAAACTTCACATCTCAATGTATCAGCTGTAAAAGAGAGATTACCAGGCGAACATAACTGTAATGGAGATATTGAACAATCATGTAATACTAACGCCGAACCGACAGCCTGACAAACTAAACGTACAACTCATCAACGGGAAATAATACGAATAATCGCCACACTTGGCATTTTGGCGACTGGGGCGGCGCAGGCGCGATTACCTGCGCCTGATGCCGCCCTAGCCGAGGCCGCGGGTGACTGGACCGGGAAATTAGCCCGTCACCCGCCGAGAGGCTGACCGCGCGAGGAGGGAACGACGTCCGCCCCGGGGGGGGGGGACGTCGCTCAAGGGGACGGTACCTCTCAGGGGGTATTCCATCGGGCCGGCCACTGACGACAAGTTCACGCTGCTCCAGTGGCCGGTCCAACGACGTAGGCGAGGTTCGTGGGTGGGTTACGGGTATGCGTGCTTACGCCCCTCTGTCGCCCCGGACGGGACGGAGTGGTGCGAGAAGAGCGCCGACCATAACCCACCCCAAAAAAAAAAAAAAAAAAAAAAAAAAAAAAAAAAAAAAAAAAAACACTTGGCATTTTCATTTTACAATACCCAAAAGTACTACATTCTTAACTGAAACTATTCGAAATTGTCGGATAAGCCGAAATAATTTCATATCATTATTATCATTCGTGATCATATCGCCGGTATGATATTATTGTAATATTAATATCCCTATTGAGACACAAAACTTCATATCAATGCTAATTAAATTTAATATAAATATATTTATAAATACTTTCTTAAAATTTAATTTTATATTATTAAAAATAGTGTTTATTTTTATAAATTTAAGTAATTACAGCCATATGAACATATTATTTCCTTTTATTGTTTTTATTTACATAGGTATAATATACACATGTATTATTGTATATATGTATGTATATACATATATTTTATATATATATATATATATATATTGCCGCGTCTACGAATACTACCATACCTTATTTTGCTCATGGATGTCGTAAAAGACGACTAAGAGCTTTATATCGATCTGAGACATTTCCATCTGATGACGTTTGGTCAACTATTAAATTCCCGAGGAGGGCTAACATCAGTCAGGTGACCAGTCATAAAGCTATTTCCAATAAATTGTGCAATATATACAAGTAAGTAGGTACATATCTCGACGACCACAATTAATTGGGATAAGAGCAGGGGAATGATGATATACATATATGTATTATTCGCCTATATTGTGTTTATATGGTGAATATAGAACTCCTCCGAAACGGCTGGATCGATTTTGATGATTTTTTTCTATATTGAAGAATCGTTTACTTTAATAATTAGACATGGTAGGTGACGCATCAATCGATTTCAAGGAAAGTAACTTTTTTTTATTTCGAGAGAAAAGCATGATTAGCAAGCTAGTTGGGTTATTTATAATTTTTATTATAAGTGTTCGAGCCAAGTACTGCTACCCAATCGCTAAGTGCTCCCTTATCCGGGTTTTTTTACCACAGACATGTTTATTTATTTTAATGGTAAAATTATATTCTTTACTCATCACTACACGAGTAAATAGATGTCTGTAATATCATCTCGGCTCATATAGTTATGTCCCACTGTTGGGTCCGAATCTCCTCTGCCATGTCATAGGCTTATTTTTTCCATTAGTCTTCTTTTAAAATACACACGGGCAAGAACTACCCTCTGATGGTGAATTGTATTCATCTTCGTCTTCGTCACTACCCTGAAATGTTTGTAATCACACCTACAATTACACGCGCAGCCTCAATCACCTTGTGCTCTTAAATATGAAAAGACGAGACTATAGATATTTTTGGCAATTATAGCACTAAGAAGAAAACGGAGTGCATTATTTATCTGTTTTTAATAACTTTGGCCAAATTAATAACTATTTGATAATATGTTGTGTGTTGGCGACTATACTACCAACCCTTATATTATTTATGGGTGTCGTAAAAGCTGACCAAAATATTTATACCTATATAACTGGGGCTGATTATATTTGTTAGTCTAGTCAACGATTACATTCCCAAGGAAAGTTGGCGCCAGGCAGGCGGCCGGATAGTCCACGTAAAGCTGTCAACCCATCAGCTGCTAACAGCCAACTGCCATCAGCGGCTAACAGTTAAACATACAATAAAAAGAAAAAAGTAACTTATACTTCTTTAAAGTAAAATTAATGCGGTCGAAATGCGATCTATGCGGAAAATCTGTGGAGTTAGGCTGATCGATCGCATTCGTAATGACGACGTAAGAGAGCGAGTAGGTATGAAAGAGAGTATTGGTGTAAAGATGCGAAAGGGAATGCTACGATGGTACGGACATGTGGCAAGAATGCCGAACGAACGACTGGTTAAGAAGATATAGGTACAATGCGAAAGTGGAAGGATGTAGGTACCGGTGGAGACCGAGATTAACCTACCTAGACCAGATCGGTCATGTACTTAAGGGAGTGGAGTCAAGAGTCTCCGAAACCGGCGAGCGTGTATAAAGAGAATTATGAATGTTGAGGAAGCGAGTGAAGTATGCAAGGATAGAGTTCTCTGGCACTCTGTTCTCTCTGCCTACCCTGCAAGAGACATGGCGTGATGGTATGTATGTATGTATACTTCTTTAGGTGCGTTATGAAAAAAATATGAGAGTGAAATTTAAAGATGCGCGCGCATTACTGTGATATAAAATTAACAAGTTGAAGTTAGCCACAAAACCGCTCATTAAATCTCGAAAATAAAGCTACCAACAAAATAGAAATAAAACCTCTTTGTAGTTTCTACATTCACAACACGTGTTTTAGTTTCATAATGTTAAATTAAGAAAATAATAAATATTTAAAAATAAATTTAAATTCAATATCTGTATTTATTATTAAATTTATTTATTTACTTTTAAAATATTAAATAAAATATAAAATATTAATTAGGTATTGTGGTTTTGTCGTCGACCGGCTCGGGCATCCCGTCCTCTCCTGCTTGAAGAGTACAGCTAAAATTCCCCAACATGCCAGTCTTAACGATATCCTCCGTCACGCGCGAACTACGGCCAACGCGAAATGCGCTGCTATTTTAGAACCTTGCAGCCTAGTTCGCGCTGTTGGTAAGAGACCTGATGGTATGACATTAATTCCGTGGAAGATGGGTCGGCCTTTGATATGGGACGCAACTTGTGTTGATACCCTAGCTTCTAGATCTTCCCGGAAAGTAAGGCTGGAGCGGCGGCAGAATCAGCGGAGAACCTCAAAAGGCGCAAATACTGAAATCTACACAGTGTATACATAATTGAGCCTTTTGGGGTGGAAACTCTGGGACCGTGGGGGCCTGAGGCCTATAATATATTTAAAGATTTAAAAAAGCGCCTAAATGAAGCAACACCTGACCGGAATGCTGGGCTTTACTTGGCACAGAGGTTAAGAATTGCCAACCAACATGGCGATGCTGCCAACATTCTAGAAGCCTGCCAACATTTCTTAAGTAGGTACTTAGAATAAGGTTTTCAATATATATAACCTATACGTCATCCTTCACAATAAAATATTAAATATAATAATCAATAATAAATATTTAAAATTGAGAATCCTATAATATTTAGTACAAGTTATATCATATAACATATATATTTATTATTCTCTAAATTTTATTCATATTAATTTTTCAAATTTAAATCGATATTCATTGGCTGTGTTGACTATCATTTTCCAGGCCTTTTATTATTTTATTGTAATTAAATATGTGCATGCAATTCAAAACTATTTTTTAACCATACCAAAAATGTATAACTTCTCACTCGCATACATAAGTACACGCATTCATATCTTTTATTTTATTTTTATTATAAGACGTTCTTAATCGAAACTACTTATAATAAAAAAAAAATCATAAACTACGAATAATTTATCTATTAGTAATTCCTTGCCTATTGGCAAGTAACAAAAACAACCAAACGAAATAAATACAAAATTTCTTGCTCATCATTAAATTACTGTCACTCCAAAATTCAAACCAAGTTCTTGTATTAATAAAGACCTGCAAAGAGTGAAAATTTTAGTACAAAAAAACATTGTAAATTGCTTAGTATTTATGTTGGCCTAGTATTCGGACAATGATGATTTCGCCACAGTGATGAGGTGTGAAATATTATCGCCGCCTGGTGACGTAAAAGAGCAATATGCAAGAGGTCTTCGATTATGATAAAAATTAACGCTAATTACTGAATGATATGGTAATAACTGATACGTTGTGTTATAATGAGTAATATATTTCCAATAAATAAACACTACATTATATGTAATTTTATTATAAGAACTCATTGTCATTGGTAGTTACAGCAACGAAGCGTATCTAAATTATGTATACCTATGTACTAAAAGAGCTCGGTAGTTGAGCGTGCCACAATACACTGCTATTAAACTCATGATATCCTGGTAAGTGCGCGGCCGATATGACGCGCTGGACGCACATACGTTTACGTCATTATTTCAATTATTTATCAACTATGCTCATTTTCTTATCATAATACTATTTTAAATACATAGATTGTTACTTTAATGATATAGTTACGTAACTTGATTCAATGTAACAGATAACATTAAATTCTTTAAAGAATTTCATTCAAATACACTTTATTGATAAATAGTGTAAAAAAGTTAATCACCAACTTAGAATAAAATATGAAAGTACTTTGCTTACATCTTTTTGATTGACATTAAAAAGTGTATTTTTTTTTAATTGACCAGATACCAGTAAATGTCGCTCAATGTGCTATGGAGAAAGCTATGCTCAGAATTTCTCTATGACTTAAAATCCGGAATGAGGAGATTGTAGAAGAACGGGTCCTAAAAAAGTGCACGCTGAATGGATGTGGCGACCATGGATCAAGCGTTAGAATGTAGGGTGGTCTTCTATAATAAATAGACTGAGGATACTGCAGGTGGTACAACACTGTTAAGTGGCATTCTTGTGGGGGAAGGCATATGCCCAAGTGACGTCGATTAGCTAACGGATGGAAAATGAAAACAGTAATAATAGAGTTAACCCTTTTTACATAGGAATTTTCATTATGTAATGTATATACGTATATACCTGTGTTGCAGCATAAAAAAAACTTTTTATTTTTTTCAGATGGTACGCTACGAACAATTTCGACGTCAAAACGCCTATTTGTACGATTGCGATGCTTTTGGTTTGCAAAAAGTAAAAAATGTATACTGCGGCATTCTACCCGAGAGTCCCACCAATGGACGAATCATTCTTATGAGATTCGGTAGAGTATTTAGATTCGCATATCCATCTCTATCTATCCGTACACTTATTCAATGTTTCGTCTCTTTCTTCAATGAAACGTCTTCGTAGTAGCTCCTGTAACTTATTATTTCCTTGTAAGTGCCAAGACGTTCTCTTAAATGTTTTCTTTTCCATGTCTGAACGCAGTTATCTAACCAATTACAATATACCAATTACAAACAACAATTGTTTATGAAACAAAGTAACTCATTAGTCATTTTACCAATTCCAAGATCGAATAGATTGATTATTCATTCATATTTAATGTTTAAAGAAATGCATGCATGTCGTACTGTTGATGAAAATAATCAAAATCTATGTGTATAAACGATTTTTTTACAATTTGAGAATAAAATGGTAAAGAGAAGTATTATGTACTTAAATTGTTTAATATTTGTCGTTTTTATTGTCAGAATCCACAAAACATGTAACTCGCCATCGCCGCCAATGCCATCTTTTTTTTCATTTTTTTTTTTTGCGGTGGGCTATGGACGTGATCGCGCCCCGCCAAATCGGTCCGGGGCGACGAAAGAGGCGGCGCGCAACTCCATAGACCCACCCTGCAAGCACCTCTCTTCGCCGTGCGAGCGGGCCACCGGTACCCGATCTTTGTCTTCGGTGGCCCGCCTGGCGGTTTACTCTCGCGGGTTCCTATCATGTTGACGCCCCGACAGCTTTCGCCGTCGCGTCGGGGCGTCGCCCTCACGCGGTGGCCTCACGTCGGGTGACTGGACAATTCCCCGCGTCCGATCACCCGCCGCCAATGCCATCTAACGGATAGTTATAAAATTATTACAATTACATTAAGTTAAATATTATATTATAGGTCGATGGGACGTTACCACTGTACCAATAGAAGACGTAGTACGTTGTGCGTTACTGATGGATGAGATAGCGGTAATGCAGCCTAAGCTACAAATACTAGGAGCAACCCTCATAGTAGATCTAGAAGGCTTAACTTTGCGGCAAGTAGCACAACTAACACCCACTGTGGCAAGCCAAATTGTTGCGTTGATGGGGGTAATAAAAATATTTCTGTGCCATCTAGCGGCACATTTTAATTGTAATTATGTATCAGTAGATGGCGCTATAATAAATATTATTTTTCTAGGTATCCTTCCCTCTTGCTATCCGCTGCGTACACATGATCAACTACAGTTGGATTCTGAATACATTTTTCTATCTATTCAAGCAATTTATTCCTAAAGCCGCGTGGGGCCGTATCCACTTTCACGGCAGCGACATGAGTTCACTTCAAAAACATATTGATCCGGCATATCTGCCACCCGAGTATGGTGGCCATTGTCAATATGCTATTTCGACAGAAAAGTGGATATCTAAAATAGACGAATACAAAGATGATTATTTAATTCAAGAGCTAAGAGCACTAGGTTTCACTGTGAATCTGTGATATGAATTTTGCCTTTCTGATATATTAGACTGTGATAATAAATATTCATACTTTTATTGTGTTATTATTTCTTCTCATCATGTAAAATTACTTTTAATTCTAATTATTCTAATTAGAGCTGTGTAGCAATTACTTCTAATTGTAATTAGAGCTGTGTGGTAGCGGCTACGAATACCTACTACCAATCCCTACTTTGCTCGTGGATGTCGTAAAAAACGACTAAGAGCCTTATAACGACCTGGGCCAACTCCATCTGATGCTGTTTGGTCAACAATTAGGTACATTCCCAAGGAGGGTTGACGTCCGGCAGGAGTGGCAAGCGGCCGGTCATAAAACTATTGCCAATAACTTTTACAATATGTATTATGAAAGAAGAGTATCTACATATTTATCGACCCCAAGTAATTGGGATAAGCGTAGGAGAATGATGATGTAAAATTAGAATTAGTTGATTATAGGAATTAAACTATTTTTATAGACTCTATCGTGTTTTACGAAACGTCAGAAAAATTCAATATCAAATATAAACGCGATAGAAGCCGTAAAAATACTTTTATTTCAAATTTGTGATAGTCGCGTACAACGTCAGAAATTACTTGATTATTTTTAAGATAATATCCTTAACTAACGAATATATCATAGATTTCACGACTTTATTCCCAGACACAGAATAATTTTGCAGCTCGCATTAATTATTGTTCAACTTGAAACTCATGACAATCGTCACGGGAGGTCGGTACTCAGACTACCCTTTTTTTTCTTTATTTTTTTTTGGTGGACTATGGATGCGTCTCGCCCCGCCAAATCGGTCCGAGGTGACGGAAAGGCGGCGCGTGACCCCATAGACCCACCGTAAAACTCCTCTCTCTTCACCGTGCGAGCGGACCACCGGTACCCGATTTTTGTCTTCGGTGGCCCGTACTCAGACTACCCTACGAAATGTCTAGTTAATTCTTCGTGACACAGTTTTATTTTCATTATTTTGCCCCGCTTTCACACACAAATCCCTCACAATCTTTTTAATTCAATTCCATTTGCACGCGATATTTGCAAAATGTAAAGCTTTTATAAATTAGCCGACGATCGTAAAAAAATAAAAAAAATAAATAAAAAAGGCTAAGTGTGTCATAAAGACCGTGTTATCGTGTGATAAAAGTGAAACTTTTATTTTACAAGGTAACATATTAATTACCTATTCAACAATCTAGTTTTGGTAGGTAGTGTGCTACTCTATTGACAATTTTCTATCTACGGCCACGGTCCGGTCCATCCGCAGTAAGTGAATAATACCTATAGTCCTTAAAATATAGCTTGATCTCTGTGACAGATAGCTACAAAACCGATGAAGTAATTTTGAATACGCGTCATGTTTACAATTTTATTTTGTATTTTTTTTAGTACTTCTGGTGGTAAACGAGCAGCACACCTGATGGTAAGTGTCACTGTCGCCCACGGACCTTTGCAATAGCAAGGGTATAGCTTAGGCCGCTGCCTACCAATAAAATCCCCAAACACACCCAGTTGGGCTTCCGGCTCTCTCGCTCACCGAACGAAGCGCAATAGCACATTGCTATTACTCAGACGTAGATCTTCTGTGAGAGTGTGGTACTACCTCGGACGGACCGGCCCGCGGCTGTAGACTGAAAACTGTTAACAGCGTGGCCCTACCATAATTGATTGTATCGCCTATATTTTCATTCTTTACATGCCACCTGACCTCAACTGAATTATGAATATAAAAATATGAATATTTACACCAAAACTCATCTGTTTTAAAATACTTAGTAACTATTTTATAAAAATATGATGCTTACGCAAGTAAAAGGTCATGCTGAACTGAGAATAAGATAGAGATGGGGCAATCGATAAACGTAAATCGATAACATTCTTATTAATTATTTATCAAACAAGTAAAACCAATATATTACCTATATAAACCACATGGTTACTCTACAAAATAAGTAAATTGTGTTAATTTAGTATTCAGACATCAGTTATAATATTAATAAGACCATTACTATTATATTAAAAAGATAATTTCATTTATAAAATAAACATGATTTTTCATGAAATCATCCGTGACCAAGAACTCATCATCAACCTACAGGAATGCGCCAGCGATGATGATAATAGTGACGATGAACTTGGATGTATTCTTTTCAAATAATAAAAAGAATTAAATAACAGCTTTAGTTGAAATTAAATAAAATCCGTTAATTTAAATTCAATAAGATTTTCATAGATTGTTTTAAATTTATAATCGATTCATCCATCCATTTGATTGAAATTCAATAAGATTTTCATACATTGTTTTTCAATTGCAGTAGCAAATAACTTTAAAAAATAAGGAATTATATCGACAAAAATACGGACTGCATCGTAAGCGTGCGCCACTAGTGAGAACTGTCACAGAGATCGTGCTATATTTTATAGACTATAATCACAATCTAATATTAGAGCTGTGTGGTAGCGGCTACGAATACTACCAACCCTTACTTTGCTCGTGGGTGTCGTAAAAGACGACTAAAAGCCTTATAACGATCCTGGGCCAACTCCATCTGATGCCGTTTGGTCAACAATTAGGTAGGTACATTCCCAAGGAGGGTTGACGTCTGATAAATGAATTATAGAGTAAATGAATGATAAGCAACAATATATTCTATTTTCTCTATGGTCTCGCTACCGGATTGCAGTAGAAAAATCGAAAGATGCTTTGTTAAATAGGATTGTGGAAAGATTAGAAAGTGAAGTTCCATGGTCTCCACTTTTTCACGAGTTTAAAGCGAATCGATCAGTCGACTTAGCATACATACAGAATATTAAAGTAAACGATAAACACACTACGGGTATTGAGGAGACCACGAAAGTTTTATTAAATACGTTAATCCCAGACGATAACATATCAGTCGACAGCGAACATCATAAACAAATACGTGCACGGGCCGCCGAGCCACCTCTCTCGCCTATGTCTGATCTTCCATCTCTTACCGAATTCATGAATACCATTACAGCTCTTCTCCTCAACAAGGCTGCTGGTGAAGATAAAATATCAAATAAAATGATCAAAGAAGCTAGTCGAGGCTCGGGCAACTCAATGTTAATAGTTTTTAATCGTTGCATAACTGAAGGCATATTTCCTCGTATATGGCGTCGCGGATAATTCCTAAAGGCGGTGATAAGCCACCAGACGACCCGAAGTCATATCGACCAATCACCTTACTGCCTTCATTAGGCAAGCTCTTAGAACGTCTCATTGTTCCTCGTTTATTACCGGGTGGACCAACATTCAATCATAAACAATTCGGCTTCACTCAAGGTAAATCCACTATCGACGCGGCCATTGCGGTAAGAAAATTCATTAGCGCATCCGTTTTTAAATACGTACTAAGCGTCTTCCTGGACATCTCAGGTGCTTTCGATAACGCATGGTGGCCAATGCTACTTCTTAAATTAAAGGCTCGTGATTGCTATAGAAATATCTACCAAATTATACAGTCGTACTTTTTAAATGGCTCATCTAAATTGAAACTTGGTCACCATGCTGTGTCGAAGCCACTGACGATGGGCTGCCCTCAGGGTTCGGTGCTAAGTGCTTATCTATGGAATTTAGGTTTTGACGATTTTCTCGAGTTACCTCTACCGAAGAATTGTCTACTGATCGGCTATGCAGACGACGGTCTTTTACTTGTAGAATCAAACACTAGGGATGGCTTAGAGAAATTAGCGGAAACATGTCTCAATGATATATTCGATTGGGGTACACGAAACCGGCTTGCTTTTGCACCACAAAAAACATATCATCTTTTATTAAAAGGAAATTTACAATCGGCGGCGCGTATAAAATTCAATAATATGACTGTCAAAAAGAAAGAATCAGTTTGCTATGTCGGCCTAGTCTTAGAAAAAAAAATTTCATTTATTCAGCATATTAAAACTGTAGGTGAAAAAGCGAAACGCAATTTCTACGCGCTTACTAGAATATCCACATCTACTTAGGGCCTTCACTTTAATACACTTAAAACCATATATTTGGCCACATATTTGGGGTGTATTTGTTACGCTGCACCTGTATGGGCCGATAGGGCCACCATAGGAGCGGCTCGCCTTAAATTACTACAGGGCCAACGATTGGCCCTAATATTCTTATGTAAAGCCTATAGAACGGTTAGTACCGAGGCCTTGCCAGTGCTAGCGGGTGTGCTTCCGGTTGATTTGGAGATTCAGAGACGAGCGTCAATGTATTACACCACAAGAGAAACTATAAATACCGATTTCCTTCTACCGCGCGACCGAATTAAAATTGCTAGATTGTTTGCGCCACAATCCAATGTCTATGAAGAGCTTTTAACTGAATGGCAAGAAAGATGGGATTCATCATCGAAAGGCCGTCATCTTTATCAATTTTTTCCATGCATCCGAAAGCGCCTGGAGAAAGTGTGACTAGAGATTGACTATTTTGTGGCCCAATTTTTAACTGGACATGTCAACTTTAAAAGTATTATAGTTTTATTTTCTTTTAAACTCGTACCTTCACCACTATGTCAATGTTCCACACCTGACCATGAGTACCTATGAACAATCAGCACATCACATTCTCTGGGAGTGCGATCTCTGGCGAAACGAGCGTAACTTTATGTTAAACAGTTTGCAAGTCACCTGTGGAGTAGTATACTATACGGACCTTGTGGCAACTCGAGAAAATTTCCATGCGTTCATGCGTTTCTGCCATACCTACTGTAGCAATCAATCTTAACGCTCACATATAGGCCCCGTTAAGCTCTTCCGTATCCGTGGTGCCGTACGGCTGCGCTTATCGTAGCCGTACACCTCTTTAATTATTGGCTGACTAGTCATTTTGTTTTCCTGTCTCCCGCTTTGCCTAGGAGGGAAGTGGAATCAATCTTTCCAACTCCTCCTCTTTAACCTTTTCTAATTAAATTTGTTGCGGCTTCCAAGACAATTAAAATCATATCCCGGGACTGCCTGAGGGTCAAACCTTGGTGTCATTTATATTGACCATTGTGGATCCACTACCACTAATTTTTTTTACCATTGTTACCACTAATAAGTGGTGGTTAAGTTAGTGGTTGGTTAGTCTGTCGTGGGTTATTTTATTTTACTTATTTATTATAAGTTTTAATTATTTATTGTTAGTTTAGTTTTTTATTTATATTGCATCCTCGATTCAGTCCGTATCACGTACTAGGCGAACATAATTGACTGAGGCTTTCTCGTACAATTTTAAATACATATGTACCTATTCTGTTTAAAACATATTATATTTTAATTTAATTTTGCTCGCTGCTTTGCTCGCATTGATTACTTACATACTTATTATTTTTCAATTTAGTGTTATTTTCTTATGTTAGATATTTTAAGTGAGACTTCTATGAAAACTACATTCAATTCTAAACGGTGGTTTTTACGTGATACGTGTATAAACATACAGACAAACAAATGCTCTAAAAATAGTTGTTTTGGTTTCTATCGCTCTAATAAATATCTACTCCTCATATTAGCATTTCGTGAATATCTGTAGATATCAAATGTTTACAATAAAATTTTATTATACATTTATGTACCTAGATAGATAACTAATTACACTTCCCGATACTTGAATAGCTCTTTGTAAATTTGTGATAATACAAGAAACAGTCTTCTCCAAGAGTGAGATATCTTCACGATAGGTAGGGAGCCTGGCTGTGGTCCTGGCAAGGTCTATGAGCTTTACCATCAGTGCGCTGCTTGCTTACTCTTTTGCCAACATAGATAATAAAAACAGTTCTTAGGCCACTGCGTAGTAGACGGTAAATCAACACGGGCCACTTTACACTCCATCAAGAAAAATATATCGGATACACAGATGCAGCATGATATTTTCTTTTTTTTTTTTTATTGCTTATTGTGGCAAATGAGGAAATAGCACACCTGAGACTACTTTGTAGGCAGCAGCCTGGCTGTACCTTTGGGATTGCAAAGGTCCATGAGCAGCAGTAACACTTACCATCAGATGTGCTGCATGCTCGTTTACCACCATAAGCAATAAAAAAAATAGGTACCCAGTTCCTCAAAGTAGGAATATAAGTCACCCATCACTTTATATAACGAAATAAATAAAATCTCAATTTATTTATATTATTTTTTATTTTCCAAGCAATGAAAAACATACAAACAGAAATTTATCAATACATAAGTCAAACAAACAGTCAAAGAAATCACGGATGGCATGGTGTAAAAATGAATCAAATCGCTGTGTGGTAGCGGCTACGAATATTACCAACCCTTGCTTGCTCGTGGATGTCGTAAAAGACGACTAAGAGCCTTATAACGACCTGGGCCAACTCCATCTGATACCGTTTGGTCAACGATTACATTCTCAAGGAGGGTTGACGTCTGGCAGGCGGCCGGTCATAAAACTATTGCCAATAACTTTTACAATATGTACTGTGAAAGAAGAGTACATATTGTATCGACCCCAAACAATTGGAATAAGAGTAGGAGAATGATGAATGATGATGGTGTAAAAATGAATAGCAACTTTCAGCCGCCGATTGCCATTACTCTGATTTCTATGCAATATAATTGTATCTCTCTTGTCTTCTTTGCAGTACATACATACATGCATATCATCACGCCATATCCCTTGCAGGGTAGGCAGAGAGAACAGAGTGCCAGAGAACTCTATCTTTGCATACTTCACTCGCTTCCTCAACATTCATAATTCTCTTCATACACGCTCGCCGGTTTCGGAGAATCTTGACTCCACCTTCCTTCAGTACATGACCGATCTGGTCTAGGTAGGTTAGTCTCGGTCTCCCCCGGTACCTACATCCTTCCACTTTCGCATTGTATATCTTCTTAACCAGACGTTCGTTCGGCATTCTTTCCACATGTCCGAACTATCGGAGCATTCCCTTTCGCATCTTTACACCAATACTCTCTTTCATACCTACTCGCTCTCTTACGTCGTCGTTACGAATGCGGTCGGCCAGCCTTACTCCACAGATTTTCCGCAGAGATCGCATTTCGATCGCATTAATTTTACTTTCATAATCTTTTCTGCATACCCAACTCTCGCTTCCATACAGTAATGTTGGGACAAGCACTGCGTTATGTATTGCTACACGTGCCTTCTGGCTGAGGTGGTGGCTGCCGAGAAGTTGCCCCAACGCTCCGTTCACTCTATTTCCCGCATTCACTCTTCGCTCTATATCAGTGGTGTACCTTCCATCTCTGCTAAATCCACATCCAAGATATACAAATTCATCCACTTGCTCTAGTACATCATTACCTATTGCTACTCTTACATCTGTTCTGGCTTCATCTCTTTCAAAGACCATTATTTTGGTTTTGCTCACATTCACACGTAGACCCCTTTTCTTACAATCTTCTGTCATTGTGTCGACTAGGGTCTGCAGGTCAGTCGCTGACTGTGCCAGCAGGACTGCATCATCTGCATAAAGCAGAGCAGTGACCACTGAGTCGCCCATCTGGACTCCCACATTCATATCGTTCAACCTTTGGAGACATTTATCCAGATATATGATAAACAGCCTGGCTGACAGAACGCACCCCTGCTTACCGCCGATATTGACGTCAAACCAAGGCGACATTCCATCATCCAGCCGCACACAGGCTCTACAGCCCATGTAACTGGACTGCACAGCCTGTAGCAGTTTACCGTTAATACCATACTCCGGTAAAATGTCCCAGAGTTCCTTTCGTACAACCGTGTCAAATGCTCTCTCCAGATCCACCAAACTGCAGAAAACCCTCTGACCTAGAGCCAAATGCTTCTCCACAATGTTGCGCAGAGAGAACACTTGATCCATGCATCCCCTTCGACTCCTGAAACCTCCTTGTGTCTCACACAGTAAACCATCGGTCACCATCCTCATTTTCTCTTCTTTGCAGTGAATGCGCAAACTTGTGTCTTAGTGGAATTGAATTGGACTAAGTTCCGTTCACCCCATTCCGAGGCCTGCCTCAGATACCACTCGACTTCAGACTCAAATTGAGCACATTTTCCTGTACTCCGAGGGACATTCTTATGCTCGGTGTATCACTCTTCACCCGTGCTGTCGTATGCAGTGCAACGTATATTCTCAATAAAGAGCATGTTATTGATATGCAAGCTAAACTACAACGGGGAGAGCACCGAGCCCTCTGGTACACCAGCATTTATAGTCATGATCTCGGCGCAGGAGCATCGGGCCTCCTCACAGGACCATAAGGGAAGTTAACCATACTACTAGACTTGTTGAGAGGGGAAGGTCTTCAAAAGTACTACGCTTGAACAAAGTTGGACCTTTTCTACATAATAATAGTGGTCATCGTGAGGTTGAGGTTAAAAAATTTAAAAACAAGTATTGTTACGTTAGCTAATCACCACGCTTGACATACGAGTTAACCATGGCGTTAACGTTTTAGGGTAACGTGTTTCTTCCTGATGAACCCTTAGTTGACTATAATTCCCACAAGCGAATAAGGAGTGGTGACATATTGTATTCTAATCCATCACCACAAAAGGAATATGATTATAATTAAATTTGTACTGAGATCAGACATATTCAATGAGAGAACTTCTTAAGTTAATCATGATTATAATTAATTGAATCAATGATTATAATTATAATTAATTGAATTTTATAATCATTAATATAGACCAAATGTTCATGGTTTTAAGAGTTACATTTTCAAATGTCCCGAAGACATTGAATCAAGAATAAGTCTTCAAATGATCGAAACCTGTTTGTTTTATGAAGTTCATTGAAAATCAATTAACGCTATTACGTAAAGGCAAATTATTTTTAGAATACAATATATGTATATGTATGTATATATTTTTACGTAAAAAAATAATAAATAAATTATTTCATATTAGAAACTACTAATCGGAAAAGTAGAGACGTTATAGTCCCAAAACCATATCTAACGTTTTTCTATACTCTATGTTTCGCAAATATTTTTCTGATAACATCGAATCTACGTCATTTGTGTAATCGTCATCTTCATTTCTATGTTTCCCTGGTACAACAGCTACAACACCATCGTTTGTAACGGTATCCGAAACGAGATTACCCTCGCCTACATTGTCGAAATATTTGAACGCCTCTTGGTAGCCTTGATGCTCGCTATACATCCTTGGCCCGTTTTTCATATGTGCGGGCATGTCGCTCGTACCATGAATTATTAAAGATAAAGTACCTATTTCACCTGTGTTTTGTTCGTGAGTCTGTAATATAAAGAATATTATTATTTTTTGAATAATTATTATCCACATTTAACCGAAAACGAACTAACCGTATCAGTAATCATGGCTTTCCAAACACCTGTTGGATTTTCTCCCCAAGTAGATACTGACATAAGTGGCCAATTAACAAAACCAGCAGTTGATTTGTCTTTTGGACGACTACTGAGCAGCTGTACTTTGGTGCCTAAAAATATGAACATACTTTAAAATAATACTTAAGCTACATCACAGATTTATAGTACTATAAACATTTCAAGAGCCTATCCTAACAATGTAGTATAAAATTATAAATGGATGTTATAATAGTAAGTAAAAAATACCCATGGACCAAATCTTAATCGCTTTCAATTGTTTAGTACGTCTCTCAGACGTATCTGACAAACCACTGTACTAGGATTACATAAACTTATAAGAGCTGTCAAACCTTGAGGCGATTCCAAGTAGATTTCTAGCGCACCACGACGACTATATTGGATATTCACAATTAATTCAACGTGTTCAATGTAATTAACACTGCAATCGTAATCCACAATTAAAGTAATATCTACATTCTCCCTCGATGATAAGCGTGCTTCGTCTACTCCAGCACTGCAAAGAAAATTAACAAAGTTTCATTTCATTCGAAATTATTAACGAAAAGTATTTATTTATTTCTTTATTAAAACTACTTTTTTCTAAGAAATTTTATTTGCATGTATTTAAATAATCAAAGTTAATAAATAGGTTATAATTATTAAGAATATCTAATGTCTACAAAACCCGTTTTAATACCGTTTACAACAAATGTTTTTTTTGTATTTGTAACTTTATGACGAAAGTTTACGTATATATTTAACTAAGAATGCATAAGTGCTAGGAGATTTGTTACTAGCATTGAGTATGACGTTCGCAAAAGACGTCTTTCAATTACTTTTAAGCAAACAGTATTATACTACTACGACCATGACCATAAAAGTCATATTATGTAATTATAATTTAGTACTTGATAGCTGCCTCATTCAGTTCAAAAATTATCCCTGTTATTAGGTAATATCAAATCTTTATGGATGATAAATAAAATCGTTGTCACAATAATTACAAGTTACAAGTGAGTTTATCACTGATAAATTGTCAGTTTGCTTTTTACACCGGATTTTCTGTAGTGAATGATTGTACTAGGATTACATACTTACGGTGTAGTATCGACGCGACATGTGTATGCTCTAGGTACAGTGGTCCAGTTGAGTGCTCTAGAAACAAGCACCCCAGCATTCATAAGTCCAAAACCAAATCGAACATCAAAATAAAGTCCAGCACTGAAAAATACAGTCTAAATTATTATTAAAGCACATATTAATTACAAGCGAATTTAATATAAGTTTTACAGTATTTACCCACCCATTAATCTGCCATCCCGGGTTGGCTGTCAGTGGAGCATACTCAGATGTCCATACTATTAAATGCTGTACATCCCGCCATGTCAGATTTGGGCTAAAAAACCATTAATTTATAGATACGTAAAGATTGAAATATGTGACGTCATGACTTCTTATCATGCAACAAAATATATTGACTGATTAAACAATTATTTATAAATTAATCTAGAATTTGCAATCATTTTTTTTTTTTGTGTGTCTTAGTAGTTAGCCTCAGATGGCTATGACAACTTTACCCGGACTGTGTGTGGGTGAGCGCTGAGGGCTCTCAGTCTCAACCCGTAGCTTGCAATCAAACAAAGTATTTTTTTTTACTGTGTGACAAGTAATTGGACATCACGGGACATTGTGACAAACGGACCATGCCACGGAAATTACTCGGCGTACATAAGTATAGAGGAGTTAGCTAGAACTCTGTACGAGGTCAACTAACTTGGCGTTTAAAGCAAGAGCGATGATACCGGCAGCCAATGGCGCGGCAGCAGATGTACCGGTGAATGCAAGTGTGCATAAATTCTCTGTATCTGTAGTAGCCTGAAAGAGATAGATATATAATGCTGTGTGTTTCATACGTAAACATAGCACTTATAATGTTTGATGAAATAATTAATACATTTATATATAACTTACAATTTTCTGATCTTTATTGGCACCAGAGGAATATGCCACAGCTAGTGTGGATGAACAAATCTCTCCATACCAGGGAAACAGACCATGTTGTGATGCACTTCCTATTGATATTGTGTAGATACTAGAAGAATATCTAAACAAAAAAAAATTTAAAATTTATCATAATGATGAACAACACTAAATTAATAATAAATAAAAAAATATATATAATTTTCTTTCTCACCCGTCACAGTTACAATTATCGCTGGAACCGCCTCCGTTTCCGTTCGCCCACACATAGATGGCGCCTTTGCCGCCACGACCCTATTACAAGATGAATTGTAGAAATTGAAACGAATTATTTAATTTATTATCAAAAAAATAGGTTAAAATTATAAAACCTCTGATATGCCACGTTTGAATGCTTCTGCTGCCAGGCGCCCTGGTCCTTCAACAGTGCGACCGTCGTCATTAGGACCCCATGAAGCACTATAAATATCTACTTTATCTAACGCGTAACCTGTAGAAAGTGAATTATTTTTTTAATTTAGGTGCATACACACGCTAACGATTATTAAAATCGCTTAAATTATTTAAAAGTAATTTCAGTTTAATAAATTAGGTATATAAGATAATGTTGATTAATGTTCGTACCCAAGTACTAAACAATAAACTAGTAAATCATCAACAGATTATATTAACTAATAATAAAATAAGCAAGCATAAGAAATTTTTAGAACTTTTAAATATAACAATTTTTTTTAAAATCAGATAAATTTTTGAATTTTTGATTCAATGATGACATCTAGTTTTTACTAAAGAATTCATATTGTGAATAATGTGAATATAATGAAGAGCAGTTATTATTGATAGCTTGTTCGTATGTACTGTTCTCCTAGTGCTCAAAACGCTAAGCCCCAGGCCGTGGCGCTGCTGGGATGATCAATGAATTTTCCAACGTACGATAAAATAAGTCTGTATTTAAAGTTTTTACTCAACAAATATGTGGAAAAATACAATACATATAGGACTTATATTTTTTTTAAACATTACTTTTCTCATATTCTAATACGTTAAACTTATCCACCACAGAATCTTTCCTTATTTATTTCCTTCTAAAACTCTATTTCTATTGTTTAAAACAGTTTATATCTACAAAAGCGCTGTCGACTTCTCAACATGTAACATATTAATCATTCAATAAATATTAATTAGAATTGGTCCGAAATAAGTTTAATTTTCATTTAATACGATTATTTACCGAGTGGCGAAAGAATAAGACACAAGTGTCGCCATCCCTTTGCCTATGAGTCGTAAAAATCGGCTAAGTCTCACAGGAGATTGAATAAATAAGAGGTCTTTATTGGGATATATAAACACCCTCACTAAGATCGTTCATCCGCCTGCTAAGCGTTATGAATACAGTTGTATTCCCTATATTGTGAACCCTACGTCCAACTGTTGTCGTCGACAGGCTTAATGATGATGATAAAGTAAAGTTTGACGTTTCATTCTCCTAAATTTAAAAATAAAAAAAACATTGTGTTTATTTATTACCTATTATCAAATATGAAATCAACGTAGTTGTTGAATTTTATACAAAACAATGAAATTTTTGTGTCTTAATATTTTTCAGCCGCTATAGGATATGATGTTCTCCCACCGAAGTTAAAAATCGGGTCCCGGTGACCCGCTCGCACGGCGAAGAGAGAGGAGTTTTTACGGTGGGTCTATGGGGTCACGCGCCGCCTTCTCCGTCACCCCGGACCGATTTGGCGGGGCGAGACTAATCCATAGTCCACCAAAAAGCAAAAAAAAAAAAAAAAATAAAAAAAGGATATGATGTTCTTCAGCCTTTATAGGTGTCGCTAGAGGGGGCGGTAAAATGACGTCCACACACAAATGAATGGTAAATCGTACTTCTATACCACATTATTGTTTTTTATCTGTGTATATTTTTAATCATATTTTACGCCACCCACAGGAGAAGGGGCGAATGATTGAAGTATTTAATAATACACCTTTTTAGGAAACCTAAGTCAATTACGAACTTCAGACCAGCTATTATTCTACGCCTTATTTTATATACCTACCACAGAACTCAAGCGTAGGTATTGTTTGTTGGTTTGGTTTACGCTGCCTGCTGCTACGCGGTTTAAAAGCAGCTTGGATAACACCTTTTTTTATGGCGGTGGGCTATGGCGTGGTCTCGCCCCGCTAAATCCGTCCGGGGCGACAGAAGAAGCGGCGCACGACCCCATAGACCCGCACTACATGTACCTCTCTACGCCGAGCGAGCGGGCCACCGGAATCCGGTTTTTGTCTTCGGTGGCCCACCATCTCGCGGGTATCCTCTCGAGTCGACGCCCCGGCAGGTTTTGCCGTCGGGGCGTCGTCCTCACGCGGTGACCGCGCTTCTGGGCGACCAGATTAATCTCCGGTCCGGTCACCCGCTGCCTTGGCTAGGGTGGCATCAGGCGGAGGTACTCGCGCCTGCGCCACCCAAGGCGCTGGCGACGGTGCGTGTCACCGTAGAAGAGTTCCTCACGGGCCCGCCCCGCCGCTTCCTTCTGCGAGATGACTGTCTCGCAGAAGGCAGCGACCGCGTCCCAATTCCTGACGCTGTCGACCATCGCTTTCACGACGGCCTGCAGCGTCTAATATATGGAAAACCCTTCGAACTCCTTGTATCTATACTTCGTGGTCAAAACTCTGTGCACACTTGTGACAAGTGTCATTTTGATATTCAATGTTAAATCGCCATTTTGAGTTAATGGCAAATTATTGTGAGCGCCATTTATAAATATAAAACTAGGTGTCCCCAAGGTATTCATGGTTGTAGCATATGCTCCCGTAGGATCCTCGGTGGCATCAGACTTAGAGAAGTTTTGGGATGATGTTAGGGAAGTTCTGGATATGGCAGAAACCAGTGAACGCGTGATTGTATGCGGAGATTTGAACGGATGGGTGGGGACCAAGCGTCCCGGCTATGAGGACGTACTTGGGCCATTTGGTGATAAGAGCGTAAACGACGCAGGTAGGCTCATAGCGGATGTATGCATGGAGAGAAACCTTATTGTGTCAAACACATTTTTCCAACATGAGGACATCCATATGTATACATGGAGAAGGAATGAACAGAAAAGTAAAATAGATTTAATTTTGGTAGACAGTCGCCTCCGAAGCAAAATATTGGACGCAAGAGCCTACAGGAGCCCCACAGTCGATACGGACCACCATCTCGTTATTGCGAGATTTAGTGGTCTGTTCAGAAAGTGGAGGCACTGGCGAGAGCGTGTCTACTTCGGAGGGCTATAAAGAATAAAGGTTGAAAGGTTGCAAGAAGAGTGTGTAAGAGAAAATTATGCAGAGGGTGTCCGAGAACGGCTGACGATGGCAAGCCAGCCGCAATCAGACAATGAAGAATGCTGGAGAGTATTGAAAGAGAGTATGATAGATACAGCGAAAGAAGTATGTGGAAGTTCAAAGAAGCATAGAAAAACAAATGCTGATGCATGGTGGGATGCGGAAGTGGCAGCTGCCGCAGAGCAAAAGAAGAAAGCGTGGCTGGACTATGTCTCTTCTTTGAATCTGAATGACAGTATGACTGAACAGAAGAAAGAAATATATCGGCAATGTAAGAATGACACCAAGGCCTTAGTGAAAGAGAAACGTGATAGAGCAAGTATGAGTGCAGAAGATAGGCTGACTAAAAACTTCGAGGGTAACACCAAACTCTTTTGGAGGGAGGTGAAGAAGTCTCGGGGTGGTTGGTCGGCCTTCAGAATGAATAAAATAAGGTCTAAAGGTGGAGACATTCTTACACATACACAAGACGTGTTAAGCCGATGGAGTGAATATTTTGGCGATATGTATGCGGATGCTACGGTTGGCGCCGGTGTCGCATGTGGTTTAGTAGATCAACATTCGGCAACGGCGTCCTCCGATGGCATCAGTATGGATGAAGTTGAATGGGCGATAAGATGTTTGAAAAATGGTAAGGCAGCGGGCATTGATATGGTGCCTGCCAAGATGATCAAGCTTGTTGGCTCCTGTGTCTGGGAGGCGTTCATGTTGCTCCTCCAATTTATGTTGGAGCTCGGGAATGGTTTCCAGGGACTGGAATAGCGCAGTCATCGTGCCTTTGTTTAAAAACAAGGGTTCACGTTATGACTGCGCAAATTACAGAGCCATAAGCTTGACCAGTTTGGCAGCAAAAGTGTGTGGTAAAATTATTGAAAGGAGAATGAGGATGATGTCCGATGGTTTACTGTGTGAGACACAAGGAGTTTTCAGGAGTGGAAGAGGATGCATGGATCAAGTGTTCTCTCGCGCAACATTGTGGAGAAGCATTTGGCTCTAGGTCAGAGGGTTTTCTGCAGTTTTGTGGATCTGGAGAGAGCATTTGACACGGTTGTACGAAAGGAACTTTGGGACATTTTACCGGAGTATGGTATTAACGGTAAACTGCTACAGGCTGTGCAGTCCAGTTACATGGGCTGTAGAGCCTGTGTGCGGCTGGATGATGGAATGTCGCCTTGGTTTGACGTCAATATCGGCGTTAAGCAGGGGTGCGTTCTGTCAGCCAGGCTGTTTATCATATATCTGGATAAATGTCTCCAAAGGTTGAACGATATGAATGTGGGAGTCCAGATGGGCGACTCAGTGGTCACTGCTCTGCTTTATGCAGATGATGCAGTTCTGCTGGCACAGTCAGCGACTGACCTACAGACCCTAGTCGACACAATGACAGAAGATTGTAAGAAAAGTGGTCTACGTGTGAATGTGAGCAAAACCAAAATAATGGTCTTTGAAAGAGATAAAGCTAGAACAGATGTAAGAGTAGCAATAGGTAATGATGTACTAGAGCAAGTGGATGAATTTGTATATCTTGGATGTGGATTTAGCAGAGATGGAAGGTACACCACTGATATAGAGCGAAGAGTGAATGCGGGAAATAGAGTGAACGGAGCGTTGGGGCAACTTCTCGGCAGCCACCACCTCAGCCAGAAGGCACGTGTAGCAATACATAACGCAGTGCTTGTCCCAACATTACTGTATGGAAGCGAGAGTTGGGTATGCAGAAAAGAGTATGAAAGTAAAATTAATGCGGTCGAAATGCGATCTCTGCGGAAAATCTGTGGAGTAAGGCTGACCGACCGCATTCGTAACGACGACGTAAGAGAGCGAGTAGGTTAGGTTAGGTTAGTAGGCGATGAAAGAGAGTATTGGTGTAAAGATGCGAAAGGGAATGCTCCGATGGTTCGGACATGTGGAAAGAATGCCGAACGAACGTCTGGTTAAGAAGATATACAATGCGAAAGTGGAAGGATGTAGGTACCGGGGGAGACCGAGACTAACCTACCTAGACTAGAGCGGTCATGTATTGAAGGAAGGTGGAGTCAAGAGTCTCCGAAACCGGCGAGCGTGTATGAAGAGAATTATGAATGTTGTGGAAGCGAGTGAAGTATGCAAAGATAGAGTTTTCTGGCACTCTGTTCTCTCTGCCTACCCTGCAAGGGATATGGCATGATGATATGTATGTATGCCATTTATAAAAAAAAAAAAGAAATTGCCACTTTGATTATTGAAAAATATCTTTAAATGTAAAATTTAGTCCTTTTGAATAATGTCACTTTTCTATTTAACCGACGATGTATGTAATAGGTAACTATGGTTAAAAAATTAGATAAATTCAAAAACAAAAGTGCTCTTTGACTTAACCTACAGAGACATCTAGTTTTCACTAATGAAAGCACAAGCTGAAGCAAATTTAGAAAATCTATAAAATGCGTCGCAAATCGTAACAATATTTTAGTTGTTTTTTCTTCTTTGACCCACGATTAGAAACCAGGAACTACTACTACGTCTACTTTTGCCACCAGACTTATGATACAATCTATCGATGACCTATTTTTATATTCTGTTCTCCTAATAATAATAACGTCAAGCGCCAGGCCGTTGAATGTCGGCCAATGTCATGGATAAAATATACCATGAATGATAATAATAATATAAGGTACATAGATAACAATACCATAATTAATTGGTAACCTCTTTTGGCGCACCGCACACAGACAGTGTACCCGAGCGGGCAAAATTCAGTCAGCTGCTCTTCACTGCTGTGTTTACTGTATTCAATTTATATGTTATAATTGTTATGGTTAATTATTCAGTTTTTAATAGTTAATTTTTCACGGATAGCTATGATATGGTCACACCCATACGTAACTACTCCCTGGGATACCTACGCTTTTTATTTTTTTTTAGTATTTGCTTTTATTCATAGGTTTTCACTTTTGTCGGCAGTCCTCATGACTGCTTTGTGTTTTGTTTTTGACTTGATAATTCGAGTCACAATACTTCTTATTATTTGTTATACTTTTTTAACATTTCTATTTGCCATCCATATATTTTTGACTAATGAATCTTTAAACTATTTTCTTCTATGGTCCGTTCAAAATTATCGATATTTTTGTCACTGTATTTCATCGCTTCAAACGATCAAAACACGCAAGACGTTTGATTACTATTTATCATATCTGAATCAGGCGCTATTTACAATATTTCTACAATCGCACTTGCTTCAAAATGATAATAAAAAGGGTTCAGGTTCTTTTCCAGTTTGTAGCAAGCAAGACAAGTTCGAGGATCTTGTATCTCTCTAGTGGTGGTAGGTATAATATAATATTTTTTATCTTCAAATATAGCTTGTAATACACGTAAATATAATATCATCATCATTTCATCATTACATCCCATAAATGTTCCACTGTTGGGCTCGGGCCTCCTTCGTAATGGGAGAGAAATTAACCTACTAATAGGTACCGCGCTGGTCAGACGTGTTTGTATAGGGTTTTGTTTCGAGGTTTCCTTCTCTCGCATAGATGTTATATGCGTTTTATATCCCTTAGTCGTCTCGTACGATCATCCACGGGTAAGATATGGGGTGGTAAATAGTATTCTTACTCCGTCACCACACGGAAAATATAATATAATATGTCTATAATATAATATAAAAAATATAATATGTCGGCATCCAATAGGAGCTATATCAACAATTTGACCACATATACATTATTGTTTACGTAATTGTCATCGTATATACTTATTGTCACCCGAAAACAAACGGTTTTACTGTTACGTCACATTTCACCCATATTACTAAGGCAGCATAAAATTATACAGCTGTTGTCACTGGTCCTGTCACAGCGGACGGAAGATGGCGTAGCTACGTCATGAAACAAAGCTTATAAATTAACTCAAATATAGACTACACTACTAATAATATCGTTACTTCTTTCCTGAAAACTGAAAGGAGTAAGTAGATATTGAAATTACTAGAGTTTTATAAATTCAATGTTTAATGATCTAAGGCCACCTGGTGGCGAATAGATAAACGTTTATGAAACAAAATAAAAAAGCTTACGACGTTTCCCTCAACATGGCGACGGAATGTACTAGGCAATCATAAAACGAGAGAGCGCGGGTTGTGTTTTACCTATTGCTTCTCCCTCAATCCGATCGGTGATTCGTCCGTCGAGCATTCGAACTCCGCCTACTTTTGCGCCCCAGGCAACACCCACTCCGCACTTCAAGTTGTTTGATGTCATCGCTATCTGTCAAACGAAAAGGACAGATAAAATCGCCAATGTATGTACCTACTACTAATAATATTTATTTTCTGAGACACTGATAATATAAATAATTAGCCCTTACTTCGCCTGCACAGCGTGTGCCATGTGAATTACTTCTGATGTCGTCATACCTTGGCAAAGGGTCTGGGTCACTATCATTGATATCCCAACTGATTTCTGGATCCTGTAGGTATTAAAAATGAATCATTATTTTATTGACCTTACCAGATTGTAATATCCGTCCATAATGGTTTACTGAACTCAAAACAAATGACGTCACTCACACAATTCGATGCAATTTGCGATGTAATCTTTAGACGCTTTAAGCGTCCAGCGCGTCATATCGGCCGCGAACTTACTAGGAGAACATAAGCTTTAAGTGATTCTTATTTAATTAAACATGATATTGCGTATAATACTTTCAATGTTTGTTCGTGTATGTTCGTGTTCACATATTCCGTAATCTAAGATTATATAGTAATAGGATTATTCAGAAATTACGATTATGGAGTTAAAAAAAAATGTATAAACTACCTCAACTACATACAACTTCTGGTTTAAAATGTTTTAATCAATTGTTTCATGAAGCGAAAATATTCTTATTTGGTAGAAACTAATGAACTAAGAAACTGGCCTATTAATGATTAATGTGGGTCCCATGCCGGTATTTAGAATTATCTGTATTAAAATATATTAAAACAGGCAACATCACAGCTTACTTTTGTTTATCTTTTTATTCTACGATATGAATTTCTTAAATAATTTAATAAATTTCTTTTAATTATAAAAGAAAGAAATTAACACAATTTAACTCGGTAGTATTTGTAAAATGGTAGTAAATAATAAAATCATTATCATCATCATCTTGCTATTATCCCAATTACTTGGGGTCGACGCAATATGTTATCTTCCTCCATACTGTCCTGTCAGACGTCATCTCTATAGCCACACACACAGTCTATTCATGTCATACCTCACGCAGTCTATCCATCTTTTCTTTGGTCTTCCTTTACTCCTAAAGATTCCACATTCATATTTAAAACTTTCCTCACAACATTATCCCGTCTCATCACATGTCCATACCATGTCAACCTTAACTTTTCCGTAGTAAATCATAAAATATCATTAAATATATAATAATAATAGCAATACAAAAAAAAAATAGCAAGCATTTCCAGAACGGTTGTCAACATTTTTTGTTGTATGTAAAAAAAAACCGCTTTTTACTTTAGAAACTTTAATTAGCTTTTAAGCAGTACCAGGGCATCAGGAGAGCGCAGAGCAGCAGTGAGTAAAATTTTACAACTGGTTTCAGTAAAAGAACATAACGTAGAGATGGGTTATAATTATAATAGAAATTATGTGGTAAAGCCACGCTGCTGAAAGTTTTCTGCCTGCAGCCATAGATGAATCGAACTCATCCGGGTAGTATCTCTCGCAGAAAAGCAAATCCTAAGTAGTAGCAATTTGGTACGGGACATCGTTGGATGAATTTGAGGGCCGCGGGCCAAATAAAATGTGTAACTATATCTCATGGAGAGGTCACTATTATCTAACCTGCATAGTAGAAAGAAGATCGTAGATCATATCCCACCGTTCATCTATTGTGGGAGACTCTCCTACATTTATTATATTAATACTATAATTGATATATTATACTTGGTAATCGGTTTTGCGATCTCAATAAGATCTGAGATATGTACATATTTTCTAAGAAGTACAGCAGCACTGTACATTCTCTTGGACGACTTCTTCTATGGGAAAATAAGAGGCGATGACATTTTGTATACTATACCTATGTAACCCGTAACCAAAACATCATATCTGTATTTAAAGATAATTTTATGCAGTCAAATCTATGCTTGTAAAAAGTAACTGTATGGGTAAATTTATTTACCCATACAGTTACTTTTGGGTAAATTTATTTACCCATTATGGAAGAAGGAAGTTTCGTACCCAACAGAGTGTACTTTTAGTTTGTAAATACGAAATAATTTATCAGTTATTTCAGTTATTAATCTTATTCAAGCTATTAAAACAACAATTTCATTATTTACTGGTATTATCTACCATATTTTATATTTAACTTGAAATTATTATTATCTAATTAATGTGCAGCAAGTTTCTAGAAGTTTTTATTTAACTTTGAAAGTTGGTATAAGTACGTAGTCCGTTTAAAAATCTGCCAAACATTTTTTCAAACACTTTCTAATAATCCCATAACACTTCAGACTATCATGAATGTTCATATGAGGATCGATATCAGCTTAATCTTTAACAATATCGTTCCATTTAGGTGTAAGGGTGGATCTAGAGGGGGGAGTCATGGGGGTCATTACCCTGGGCTGAGTCTATGTTACTACAAATTTAGAAAAATATAATTTTGTTACGAGTATTTAATGAAGTATATTCTTACGTATAAAATTAAAATACAATTTTTTTAATTAGGATTATTTTGTACTCGAATTGGAACTTATCATGACTAGACAAGTGACTATGTGACCCTTTGACTTGTGTATGAGTCAAACTTACAAGTTGGATCCGCCTAAACAACGTGGTTGTAGAAGGTCCAATCTCTTTTCCATTACAGTGGAAGTACCTGCCTAACAGAGGGGATTCATTCAAATCTTTACGGTTGTAAATACTACTTTCTTCTACTTCTTCACTCCAATTGGTACTTGCTTATTTGAAAATATCTAAGCGATATTTTATTAGGATTATTTTATTTAGGAGAGAAATGTTCTCAAAAGTATTCCATCCGTTTTTATAGACTTAGTCACTCTTATGATTTCTATCCAGGTTTAATTTACACATACTTCATTATCGCCAGGATTCTTATTTGACATATATTAAAAGCACGTTTGGACCGGCCCACTTTCTTATTTGGTCAGATTTGACCAAATAATGTTTGGTAGCACCAGGACGACATACTAATCACGTAGTCCATATTTGACGTTATTATCTTATTTGTGACAGACGTCACAATAACAAGCCAGTAACAAAGTAGTGTACCAGGGTAACATAATACTCACGTAGTTAGCGCGCAGATCTGTGTGGTTATACTCGATGCCGTCATCGAGCACAGACACATGCACACCGGTGCCATTATATCCCATTAGGTAGACTGGTAACACATTCAAATCGAGACGAGGCAAATGGCTTAGTGTGCGGGTGTCTTGCTGAAAGTAAACACATTGGCTTATACTATTTATGAAATAGTTTGGCAATAAAGGTTGTTGACCTTAAGTTTATACGATTTTGTGTGCAAAAAAAACCTAAACGTTTGTCACACTATTATTAATCTACTTGTAATTAATTGTACATTTATTGTAATCTATAAGTGAAAAAATAGGTGGAATTCACGTTATGTGCCCTTAGCACTCTCTAAACCGTCCGGATAAAGTTGTCATGGCCATATGCAACTAACAACTAAGTCACATATAAAAATAATAAACAGAAAAGAAAGAGCTGGACTATTAATCTTTTACGCGGAAAAAGTATCCATCCATACATCCATCAGCCCATAAACGTCCACTGTTGGACATAGGCCTCCCCACGAGAATGCCATTCGCAACGGTCCTGTGCCACCTGCATCCAACGGTTTCCTGCGACCTTGACAATGTCATCAGTCCACCGAGTGGGGGGTCGTCTTACGCTGCGTCGGCCGATTCGTGGTCGCCACTCGAGAACCTTTCTTCCCCAATGGTTGTCGGTTCGTCGAGCGATGTGGCCTGCCCATTGCCACTTCACCATGCAAATTCTTCGGGCTATGTCAGTTACACCCGTTCTTCTACGGATTTCCGTAATCCGGATTTTATCACGTAGAGAAATACCGAGCATAGCCCTCTCCACAGCTCACACGCTGAGCGACTTTGAGCCTTTTTATAAGGCCGACATTTAGAGACCACGTTTCAGTGCCGTAAGTCATCGCTGGTAACACACACTGGTTAAAAAAAACACACACTGGAAAAGTATATATATACTAAATTAAAAGACACAGAAAAACCAAATAGAATGCGTAGTTTACTACGCTTTTTCTATCACTGTCTTTATACTGTAATAAAAAAAAGTTTGCAAGAAAAGGAGTTTAAGGGACTGCTATATCTGTGATATTACGGATATTACGTAGACGAATGCATTTAAATTTTTTTCTTGAATTTCCCTCACAAAAAAAGGTAGTGAATCGAAGTTTCAAAGCCCTACCATAAAAAGTTTCACTTGAAAACGTTTGGTTATTTAGGTACTAAATCAAAAGATTGAGTCATTGATCCCTTTCCTAATACTACTAATTTAATAGCAGTCTTTCACGTTGCTGTGCTCCTGGTACTACCAAATCCATGTGCAGCGGTTACCACTTCTCATTTAGTGGTTCACTGTCTCTTTGTGGTCCGCTGCCTCTTTGTGGTCCACTGTTACTTTGTGGTCCACTGTCTCTTTGTGATTGACTGTCTGCTTGTGGTTCACTTGTTTATATTATTCTCAATAATATACTAACCAGGTACCACTCCTGTCCCCATAATTCATCATTAAACAATGGCTGCCTGTTACTAATTCTTTTTTCAAAGTCTGTGCTATTATTTCTCTCGTATATTCTCTTCACTCGTTGCAGAGGCTGATCTGGATCTGGGGTGGGGTAGCGTTTAACACGGTACTTTGAGAACAGCTGCTGTGCCCAGCGCACCTAGAAAAATAAACGCATAAATAGAGGCTTTGTCTAACCACGCATCTTTAGCTAAATGGTAAGGAGATAAATGTAACCCCGACAAGAACTAATATATAGAATTAGTTATGACTAAGCCAATAAGCTCAACTTTTACTGTTACTAATAGGCTATCCGGGACATCATATCCGCTTTTGAGCACTTTTATCAGAACAGCTCAGTGGTACTAGCATACGTAGGTGTTTCAAACGTTAAAAAATCACAAATATGTTTGAAAATGTCTAGTAGCTAATAAAAAGAGCTGATAACCTTAAAATGCCTGAACAATATTCATAAACTACAGCCAAAACTATCTCAAACATATCAGCTTTCAAATAAAAAGAAATCGCATCATAATCGGTGCAATGATTTAGAAGCTATGGTGTTACAGACAGACATAAATACATCAAACTTATAACACCCCTTCTTTTTACGTTGAAGGTTAAAAATACTAATTACTAATTTATTGTATGAAGTTAAAAAATACTCTTTGTACCATTATTATCATTCCAATTAGCCTTATAGATTTCCAGTTGGTCATACACGTCCTCAAGAAAGGAAATGGGTATTAATATAGCTTATCACTAAGCAATGTCATTGCAACAACACATCTTTTTTTTGTCGGTGGGCTACGGTGCGGGCACGACCCCACAGACCCGCCCTACAACATATCTCTCGACGCCTTGCGGGTGGGTCACTGGAACGTGTTCTTTTCTTCAGTGGCACAACACATCTAACCCGTGATTCGATTATTTAAGCCATCATATTGTTGGGTTAGAACCGGGTTTCGCCAAAATTAGACATTATATATGATCTATATTATTTTAATGACAATTTTAAAGATATGATATACTATATCATCATACGATACCTACCATATCACATATTTGTACCTAGTTACTTACCATATACCACAAAACGAAATAATACATAACTGTATAAAAAAAGTATAAAACAGATACAAGATAATTTTGAAATGAAAAGATGGAATACGTACCCATAACAATTAAAACATGAAATACGAATAGATTATGAAAATAGAAAAAAAGAATAAAAAAAAATAGAGTGGGAATAACGCACATGAATCGAGGTCCCGCGCTGACGGCTTCCGCGTAGGCATTGCAATACAAAAAACCGGATCCAGTAATACGCCGGATCCGGCATTAACAAAAGGCCACCGGATCGGGCGACCGTATCCGTATAATCTACATATTTATAATGTTACTTACTGAAATAATTGATCTATTTAAGAAAATGAAATCTAGGAAGACTGAGCTACTCGCTGCATAGTTAATTTTTACTAGTTACCCAAACTACTAGATTTAATTTGTTTGCTCGTTGTCTAATCTTAACATTGGATTAGAAGTGAAATTTATATATATATATATATATATGGTATATATGTTTTATTTTTTATAAACTACCTATATTAACTACAATGGCACTTGATTAACTTACTAACAGCTAATTTTAAGTCGAAAGCGAAAATCATCCTGATTTGATCAATTGATGGGAAGCTGGTCGGATCCGGCCGGACTGAAAATGACGCCGGATTACAATCCCTACCTCCAAGTTATTGCTCAGCATATAATATTCTTTAATTATTTTTCAACACCCACGGGTAAGATAAAAGTGTTGAATCGTATTCTTACTTCGTCCGTACATGGAAAAAAGATAAACAAGCACCATAAACATAATACTGTCATTCTATGGTGATAAACAAAATTGCTATTAATTACGCACTCTTTACTCTTAGGTATCAAGTAAATAGCAGTTAAATCTCAAACAAAATGAAAATTTTCGAAACTCAAGCCTATTGGGCCCGTCTGACTAAAGTGGTGGGTAAAATAGTAGGGTAACTTCTTTATTAAACTAATCTTGAGAGCTTAAACAAACAAACTATTTACCCAAACACAACGGTAACAAATTAATAACACTTATTTTTCTTGTAGAATGGGACATGATGACGCAACAAGAGACCTTGAAATACAACAACATGCCTACATATATGTTGTATTTTTAGACGACTAACCGAAACCGCCACGTGTAAGCAGAGTTCAAAAGTACTAGGCGTCCAGATTTTAAAAGAGCATAATGTGTTGTTCCATTCTACTTACCCTCCTGTCCTTGACGAGTGTCGATGTGTGCCTACTAGGGGTGCGTCGTTGTTTTCCGTGTTCATATTTGTAGAAGGTATATGTGTTTGGGAAGCCAATAACCTGTAAATATAAACTGATTTGAAATGCTTTTTTATTAACTTTGTTTACGCGTTGGATTTTTGATTTCCAATTTTAAAGTGGAATATATTTTGTCTGTTATAAATATTTGAAAATTATATTTTATAACCATTTGAATATAACGTCATTTAGCTGATATAAGTTTCCATTTTCTTGCAAATTTGGAAATTGTTTAATGTCCATGTTACAAGGCAATTGGCTATTTTGGATTTGTAACTAAAAATCACATACATAGTGGATTATCTATGTTATATTTGCGGTGCTTATTGCACAATAGCTTAGTGATTAAGATAACGATCTACCGTGTCTGTGTTGTGGGCTGTTCTGGGTGTAATTACACCCAGACTCAGAAGTGTGCGTTAATTTTATGTTTGTAAACTCGCCCGCAATACAATCTGCCTTCGCAATATAATTTTTCTTTACTCTTTTTTGGTGACATTATTTCTTTCATAATGTTATAAAACCGCCCGGGACATTAAACTATTTACTTATAATATACGTCCTACTATTGGGGTCGAACTTACTTCAAAACATTGGGATAAAAATTGACCATACACCAAGCTGGTCAGGCGATTTAATTTTGAATTTTCCTTCTCGTGCGGTGATTTTATATACTTGTATCGTTGTATCTCTTAGTCGCCTCTTACGATTTACACTAGGAGAACAAGAGGTAGTAAGCATTGTATTATATAACGTTTATTTATTAAGCATTATATAACGTTTATTCTTCTAAATTGTTTACGGAAGTATGATAACTATCGCTAGTATTGCATCACGGACGGGTGCGACGTAAGAAGTGAGCCCTTAATATGAAAGAAGTAAGATTGAGGTATGCGAGTTGGAATGTTGGAACGATGACTGGAATGGGAAGAGAGTTGGCGGATTTGTTAAAAAGGAGAAGAATAAATGTTGTATGCCTGCAAGAAAGGAAATGGAAGGGAACTAGAGGAGCTAGAGAAATTGGTAAAGGATACAAGTTTTACTACAGTGGTAGTGATGGAAAAAGGAATGGTGTCTACTACAGCTGTCTACACCATTTCTTCTCTAGGTAGGAATTTGAAAGAATGTGTGACGAACGTAACAAGAAGGAATGATAAATTAATAGTTGTGAAAATAGTTTGAGAGAGTATGATTCTGAATGTTATTAGCGCGTTTGCATCCCAAGCCGGATGTAATAATGAAGAGAAAGAAAACTTTTGGGAGGATTTTGATACAGCATGATAAGCATTCCTGATAGTAAAGAGATATGTATAGGAAGTGATTTTAATGGGACATGTAGGAGCTGCAAATGATAACTATGAAAGAGTGCATGGAGGTTGGGGGTACGTCAATCGCAATGCTGGTGGTGAAGCGTTGCTCCAAGTGGCTTCATCACTTAACCTGACTGTTGCTAATACATGGTTCCAATAAATTGATAAACACCTAATCACTTATAACAGTGGCAACTACTCCACACAGCTTGAATACTTTCTCATTAAAAGAAGTAAGTTAGGCTGTGTGAGGAACTGTAAGTTGGTGCCGTGTGAACACTTGTATCGCACTACAGACTTTTAGTGTTAGATATTGAAATAAGTATACGCTCACTTAAGACCAAAAACCGGCCCTCTCCTAGGGTAAAATGGGGCATGCTTGAGAGGAAAGAGTATGCAAGTAGATTGTATAAGATATAATAGATCAAATGAGTGGAATGAATGATTTGAAGAATAGATCTGTGAATGTATGTTGAAATGAAATGGCTAGCTATATTAGAAATACAGCTAGAGTAATATTAGGAGAAACGAAAGAAAAAGTTGTAATTGATAGGGATGCGTTGTAGTGAAATCAAGATGTGCAACAGTTACTGAAAGAAAAGAAAAATACATTTCAGGAGTGGAAGAAATCTGTAGGGCTGCATGGTATATCAGTTGAAGTATGGAAGGTTTTGGGAGAGCATGGTTATGAGTGACTGACTTTGTTCTTTAGTAAGTTGCTGCAGGAAGAAGAAATCCCCGATGAATGGTGCAATAGCGCTTTAGTGCCCATTTTAAAAAGTAAAGGGGATGTTCAAGACTTTGGCAATTATCGGGGAATAAAGCTCACGTCACATAGTATAAAAGTGTGGGAACCAGTTCGGTTTTATACCGGGTCGTGCAACAGCGGATGCCATATTTGCACTGCGCCAACTGTGTGAAAAATTTCGTGGTGCACATAAAAACTTGCATATGGTATTTGTTGACCTCGTGAAGGCATACGACAGAATACCGAGAACAGTTTTGTCGTGGGCAATGAAAGAAAAAAGTGTGCCTGTTTTTTTTAACTCTTTATTTATTATTAGGGACTTTTATACAAATGTACATGCCAGTCCCATGGTATATCAATAAATTACATACTACTTAAAACGTAACATAGCAAACTTAATTAACTTATAGGCTGCTTCAGAATTAGGTGATGACAATATGTGATGAAACATCCCTATATCACTCACATTTACATTTAGCTGCATAATTAAATTCTCTCTAGCAGACTGAAATCGAGCACTCCGACAATAAGTGGATGACATCTTCTATAGTGCCACATACGTCACAATTCGGCGAAGTACTTTTTTTCATAAGATACCCAAACTTATTAAGCGGCATGTGCCCAGACCTCAATCTGTGAGCTACCACGACATGTTTCCTACTAAGTTTAGTGCTTATGAATCATGGAACATACGGAGATTCTGATACTATGGACTTATACTAAATTCCTTTCTCTTTAGATCGATCATTAATATACTCTTTCCAAAGCTCATAGCATTTATTTTTATATTTAGTTAATAATTCTACATAATTAGTTCCAATGTGTAATTTTTTTCCGAAAATTTTCTCCCTTTTAGCCACCCGATCAGCTTCCTCATTTCCTTTTATGCCCACATGTGAAGGATTCCATTGCAATTTCAGACGGACTCCGTTTTGGACTATATTTTGCATTTTAGATAGAATAACATATGCTATCGGTACGCTTCTGGCTTCAGAGCTATATGTTGTAATGCACTTTTACTATCTACACATATTAATGCTTTTCTGATTGCAAAATTTTGTAAATAAGTGAGAGCTTCTGAAATTGCACATAGTTCCAAAGATATAACTGACACATATTGATCTATTTTGAAGCAATTATGTTTGTTATCAGCGGGTGATTTCAGGGGATCATAGAACGCAGCGCCACCTCCGTCAGCACTCTTAGACCCATCAGTGTAAATGATATAATACTGTTCCCAAAATTTCTTGATAGATTCTACATACATACATACATATCATCACGCCATATCCCTTGCAGGGTAGGCAGAGAGAACAGAGTGCCAGAGAACACTTGATTCATGCATCCCCTTCCACTCCTGAAACCTCCTTGTGTCTCACACAGTAAACCATCGGACACCATCCTCATTCTCCTTTCAATAATTTTTCCATACACTTTTGCTGCCAAACTGGCCAAGCTTATAGCTCTGTAATTTGCGCAGTCATAACGTGAACCCTTGTTTTTAAACAAAGGCACGATGACTGCGCTATTCCAGTCCCTGGGAACCATTCCCGAGCTCCAACATAAATTGAGGAGCAACAGGAACGCCTCCCAGACACAAGAGCCACCGAGCTTGATCATCTCGGCAGACACCATATCAATGCCCGCTGCCTCACCATTTTTCAAACTTCTTATCGCCCACTCAACTTCATCCATACTGATGCCATCGGAGGATGCCGTTGTCGAATGTTGATCTACTAAACCACATCCAACACCGGCGCCAACCGTAGCATCCGCATACATATCGCCAAAATATTCACTCCATCGGCTTAACACGTCTTGTGTTTGTGTAAGAATGTCTCCACCTTTAGACCTTATTTTATTCATTCTGAAGGCTGACCAACCACCCCGAGACTTCTTCACCTCCCTCCAAAAGAGTTTGGTGTTACCCTCGAAGTTTTTAGTCAGCCTATCTTCTGCACTCATACTTGCTCTATCACGTTTCTCTTTCACTAAGGCCTTGGTGTCATTTTTACATTGCCGATAATTTCTTTCTTCTGTTCAGTCATACTGTCATTCAGATTCAAAGAAGAGACATAGTCCAGCCACGCTTTCTTCTTTTGCTCTACGGAAGCTGCCACTTCCGCATCCCACCATGCATCACCATTTGTTTTTCTATGCTTCTTTGAACTTCCACATACTTCTTTCGCTGTATCTACCATACTCTCTTTCAATACTCTCCAGCATTCTTCAATGTCCGATTGCGGCTGGCTTGCCATCGTCAGCCGTTCTCGGACACCCTCTGCATACTTTTCTCTTACACACTCTTCTTGCAACCTTTCAACCTTTATTCTTTCAAGCCCTCCGAAGTGGACACGCTCTCGCCAGTGCCTCCACTTTCTGAACAGACCACTAAATCTCGCAATAACGAGATAGTGGTCCGTGTCGACTGTGGGGCCCCTGTAGGCTCTTGCGTCCAATATTTTGCTTCGGAGGCGACTGTCTACCAAAATTAAATCTATTATGCTTTTCTGTTCATTCCTTCTCCATGTATACATATGGATGTCCTCCTGTTGGAAAAATGTGTTTGACACAATAAGGTTTCTCTCCATGCATACATCCGCTATGAGCCTACCTGCGTCGTTCACTCTCTTATCACCAAATGGACCAAGTACGTCCTCATAGTCGGGACGCTTGGTCCCCACCCATCCGTTCAAATCTCCGCATACAATCACGCGTTCACTGGTTTCTGCCATATCCAGAACTTCCCTAACATTGTCCCAAAACTTCTCTAGATCTGATGCCACCGAGGATCCTACGGGAGCATATGCTACAACCATGAATACCTTGGTGACACCTAGTTTTATACGGACCCAGAGAAGTCAGGGATCATACATTCCGTAATCCTTCACACCTGAGGCCAAGCGAGAGGACAACAGCACTCCTACCCCCATGCTGGCTCGATCGCTCTGTGGTACACCAGACCACAGAGCCATCCCGCCACCAGGAAGATCGCAGGCGTCGCTGCCCCTTCGCTTGGTCTCTGTTACACAGAGCACGTCTAGCTGTTTGTCCGCCATGACGGATATCAGCTCGTGCAACTTACCTTCCACACAACCTCTTACATTCCACGTGCCCACCCGGCACTCCGTTCTCCTCGACTCGCCTAACTGGGCAAGGCGTGATGGGTGGCGGCCCCCATCGCCGCAACTGCCGATGTTCGTACCGACGGGAGCGGGTCGGTACGCGTCGCCTCCGGGGGACGCCCTAACCCGCATTGCAGTACGCATTTCGATGATAGATTCTGCTTTTATTAATTTAAAATCATATGTTTTTTTGGCTCTTATAACTGAATTTAAATTAGGTTTTATATTTTTTTTATGTATATTAATGTTAGTTACCCATATATCTAATGAAAATATTTCTAAAAAGTGTGCCTGTTATAAAGTTAGTCTGTGCTATGTACCGGCGATATAGGTCGTACATAAGATCTGCTGTTGGAAACTCCGATGAGTTCAATGTTGAGGTGGGCCTGCACCAAGGTTCGGCGTTAAGTCCTTACCTCTTCCTCTTGATAATTGAGGCACTCTGGTGTATGCTTTTCGCTGGCGACATTTTTTTCATCGGAGAAGATGGGCTTAAGGTCCAGAGCATGCTGGAAAAATGGCGCTATAGATTGGAGAACGTTGGCTTTGAAAATAAGCAGAACAAAAACAAAGTGAATGTTCTGCGGTATCGGCGGTCTCTCCAATTTTACACCCATATCTCTAGATGGAGTACCTATACCAGTATGTTCCAACTTTTCATACCTCGGTTCGCTTATCCAAAGCAATGGTGACCTGGATCGTGCGGTGAGGCACAGAATTGACGTGGGATGGAGGAAATGTCGGCAGCGTACGGGTACCATATGTAACTCTCAAGTACTCTTCAAATTTAAGAGTAAAATATATAAAACCTTAATAAGGCCTGCGGTATTATATGGTGACCCATGCTGACGCATGTCGGGCTACAGAAGCTAAAAAGAGACGGCTGCATGAAGCAGAGATACGAGTGTCAAGATGGATGTGTGGCCTGACGAGAATAGATAAGATAAGAAATGAGTGTATAAGGGAAAGTTTGAAAGTGGCGCCAGTGACGGAAAAGTTGAAAAGTGAACATCTGATTTGGTATGGAAATGTGATGAGACGAGACGAAAGTAATGTTGCGAGAAAATTTTTAAGTATGAATGTTGAAGGCTTTAGGGGTAAGGGAAGACCGAAGAAAAGATTGCGTGAAGCATGATATGAAAAGGAAGGGCGTGACCGCAGATATGACATCGAATAGGATTGTGTGGAATAAAGGAACATATTGCGCCGACCCCAAGCAATTGGGATAAGAGCAGGGCATGGTGATGATGATAACTACCGCTAATATAATATTAATTCATATGTCATAATCCTTATCGCAGTTGGTATTATATAATTCCCCAGAGAGCATTGCATCCCATGCCCCTAGCATTTCCTTGACTGCTTTTAGCGACTGTTTCGTGAGTTCACTTATAATTCCTAATTCATATACATAGATAAGACTTTGTTAAAATGCTACTTATAAAAGTCAATAGAGAAAATGAAAAAAAAAGATGTAAATTCTTTTTTATCTATTAGACTCTGTAGGAATGAACAAGGTTTTTGATCTAGATAAATGCCCCATGGCGTCTGATGTCAGCTCGGATCACAGATTAAGTAGTAATAGCTCGGATACTAGGGCTGGGTGTAGTTTACCCTCATCAATCAGCAAAAAAGGGACTCTCTAAATTAGGAGCGGATTAATTAATTTAATTATTTCGAAAACTAACAGTTGGACTAACAGTTGGAGGAGTTTTTAATGGATACAAAAAAAATTAAAATATATACATAGGTATATAATTGCAGAATGAATTTCATTGCGGCTATCACCTAACCATTTAGTTCAAATAAAAACGGAAGCTATTTATTAGTTTAAAACTTTGAAACGAAATCAGAAAATAGTTTTTTGTTTATTATTGGGCAAATTATTTACTGGAAACCTGCAAGATCTCTATCGTCCAAACATATTGTGTTTTTTCTTTCTTATTAGCCGTTTGCATTTAAGGAAGAACGTTTTTATTTTACGAAGTATTTGAATAAATACACATTCATAAAATAAATCTTGTTTGAAAGTATAAAATCTGTTGTGAGTCCAACTCATGTCTTTTTGTATAATAAAACTGTGGTATTCGCTGAGAGACTAAAAGAATAAGCACCGAGTATCTGCCAAGTATGTTAAAGAATTGCATTCATGATATCTTTGATTTCATGAGTTCGTACGTTACATAAGTTCATAAAATACCACCTCATTTTTTTAAATTATTTTCTCTTAAATTGATTCTTATTTAATTTTTATTTATTATTTTTTTTATTTTTAACAAATACTAGTGCTGTAGCTATAAAACTGTTGCTTTTGTGTGAAGGCAACTGTGGGTTTTAATAAAAAAAAAGTAAAAACGTCACGTGTAGGCAGAGTTCAAAAGTACCAGGTGCACATAAAATAATAGTAGTGACTCTAACAAAGGGCGCACCCCGAACACATCAAGAAATGAGGTACATATACATACCCACGTGCGTTTAGTAAAATGTACAATGTTTTTTTATAGTTTATATTCAATTCATTTTTTGACCGATGTAACTTGTTCGAATGGGTAATATATATTAGAATTTTCTTTCAATTTATAATTCAAAAAATACTCAATTATTTAATTTTATACAAATTTGGATATTCGGTCTAATGTATAATAATAGACAATAATCATTTTATATAGAATATATTTCATTTTTCTCAAAATTCTTGAGTAAAGAAAAAAATATATTTAATATAATATATTTTATTATTGTAATGTGCTGATGAGTTAAGGGTTCAATATGTCATTGTCACTTAGTCCAATCACGTTTTACGTGAGGCTGATTTTGGCGATTTTTGACCCGCCCTACCCTATGTAAGGAATGTAAGGATACATTACGAGAGAGCCGTAAGCCCAACTGGGTGATTTGGGGATTGTAATGGTAGGCAGCGGCCTAGCTATTGCAAAGGTCCATGGGCGCCAGTGACACTTACCATCAGGTGTGCTGCTTGCTGGTTTGCAATAATAAAAAAGAAAACTAGATTTTCTAATCACTTTTTATTTCCAAATAATTAGAAAAAGTTAATACGCGGGAAAAATTCAATGCACTATAATTATTACGTATGACATTTAAATTAAATGAAAATGAACATACTTATTTACCTAAGATTTTCAAATTTTAATAAATAATGAAAAATTGTAAAATAATATGTAAATCGAAGTGCACATTATGGAATGAAGAAGATCATTCAGCATCCGAAATAGAAATAGATTTTTAAAATAAATTTATATATACATATTATATTTCGTTATATACCCCCTGCCCCAGATATTTTTTTGTTATAGATAGATTTTCTTAACCCTCCACCACCTGGGGATCCTTCGGTAATTAATTAATGACCCCTTACCTTTTCAAGTGGGAGTCAAAAAAGCAGGCTGAGGGATCACTAGAAGAATGAGCAGCGGCAATCTGCTCAGACCAACTACGATCGGCAACCCGCCTGACAAGCAATTTTAGCATAATATTATCGTTCTTTTTATATTATCATCGTTTTTTTTTATTTTTTTTTTATTTTTTTATTAGAACTTCAACGGGGCTTAACGAACGTCAACAGTTAGGGCGTCAAGGAGGGATGGCGGGAAACCGCCGAGGCTGGCCACGGATGTTAAGGAAGCGGTATCAAGTGGCCGGCCCAATGACGATGGGGAGGGAATACGGTAGATTATGGGACCACAGGTCGCTTCTCCATCGCCCTGGACGAAGAGGACGACGTGTGCCCATACCACACCCTACCAAAAAAAAAAGCCTAATGGTAAATTTCGACAGGCTGGTGAATAGATGAAAGAATTACTTTATAATAATATATTAAAAATCCAATTTTCTCGCTCATATACCTACTCCTCGCTCTCGACACTTCTCCACAATAGGAGAGAAATTAACTAGCTGGTACGACATGTTAGTATAGAATTTCATTTCCAATTTTAGTCTTAGTCATGTTTTACTACACTCGCAGGTAAGATAGGGGGTGGTGAATTGTATTCTAACACCATCCCCACAGGGATGGTTGTCCTTAATTTTTATTTCCTGAATATTTAAGCACAAAAGTTTATTACCGAAGGTTCTCCCTCCCTTCACAGGTATAATGATCAATTATATCGACATTTCACCTCATCGTTTTTAACCTACCACCCGTTAGATCCAATACGTTCGCCAATAAAAAGTCTATAACTTTTCTTCTAAATCAAAAAATATTTTTTTTTATTGCTTATGGTGGTGGTATATTAAAGATAGGCTGCCTACCAATACAAACACCAAACCCACCCCAGTTAGGCTTCCAGCTTTCTCGCTTACTGAACGAAGCGCAATAGCACATTGCCATTACTCAGACGTCGGTCTTCTGCGAGAGTGTGGTACTAACCCGGGCAGACCGGCCCGCGGCTGTAGACAGAGAACTGTCCATAGCGTGGTCCTACTACTATTCTATACATGTAATTCTGCAATAGTAGTGAATGTGTTAAAAAAAAACCTTTCCTTTTAAAAAACATAATTCAGTTAGGATATGAACTAATATGAACTATATTCTTAATCTGTCACACGGAAACTAAATCCAAAATTAGACTTATTTTGAGAAATATAAAGTTTAAAATTTCGATCGTTGTTTTCCATTCGAAGAACAATTCGAAAAGTTTTCATATGTTATAATTATTCTATTCTAACCGCATATTATTGTCAAAAACAATGTTAGTTAGTGTGTGTTGAACTTGATACGGATGTCTGTATATGCACAACCCCTCTATTGGTTTAAATGTGTGAGTGTATACAGTAAGATTACACAATATTGGCAGAATATTGGCAGTTCTCTTCCTCTCAGCTCATATTTTGCCCACTATTATGCTGGAGCCTTCTCCACAATAGGAGGTAAAGTGACCTACTATACCACGCTGGTCAGACAAGTTGCTATAAGGTTTCGACTTTTTCTTCTCTTGCATAGGTATATGGTAGGTATATGTATACTACAGTAAAAAAGTAAAAGACAACTAAGAGATAATATCACTTAGTCGTCTTTTACGCCACTCATGCGCAAGATAAATGGGTGGTGAATGGTATTCTTACTTCGTCACCACACGGAAAGGTAGTCCTTCATTTTTATTTGTTGAACATTTGAGACGCAAAAAAGGGATTATGTTTTTTTTCACAGGTATAATCAGGTATATTCCTATTTCATCACATATTTAATCTACTATCCATTAGATGGGCTACACTGGTTACCTAAAAGTATATATCCTTAAAATTTTGGAAGCGTAGCTTTCTGGGTGGGTTTGGAATTTTTATTGGTTGGCAACGGCCTACCTCTCTGGTATTGCAAAGGTCCATGGGCGGCAGTAACACTTAGTATCAGGCGTGCTGCTTGCTCGGTTGCCATAAAGAGCAAAAATGAATGATATGATTTCTACTTCAGTTTCTGTGTGATTCAAAATTCAAGGCAAAGAATTCCTGAAAACATATGATCCTAAATAGAATGTCATAAAAATGCGCTAAAAGAGTTCATAACTGATATAAAAAATATATCAATTAATATTATTCAGAAAAATATTATGGCTACGAATACCACCAGCTCTTGATTTGCTCATGGATGTCGTAAAAGACGACAAAAAGTTCTATAACGACCTGGGCCAACACCACCTGATGCTGTTTGGTCAACAATTACATTCCCAAGGAGAGTTGATGTCAGGCAGGCGACCGGTCATAAAACTATTGGGAATCACTTTTGCAATATGAACGAAGAGGAGTACTTACAGATTGCGTCCACCCCAAGTAATTGGGGTAAGAGTAGGAGAATGATGATACATATTTTATTATCTAATCGAATTAAATATATTTGATACGGTGACCCAGCATAACGCATTATTTTAAATTAATTTCTATTAATCTATTGTTAGCTTAATTAAAAAACAAATAGAAATATTTTAATACCAACTCTTAAAAACATAAGTTATCATAGAGTTTTAACTTTAATAAATACTAATATTTGCACCATAGCCAAATCACATTATTCCAACTGCATTTCATTTTCTCCCGAATAATCTCCTGTGTAGTCCTTTATTCCTGGTAAATGACGTTAATAACAATAGGATGTAGGCGGCGCCCTAGATGGAAATGTGGTTCTTATTTGGGCGGTGTCATCCCTTTACGGGCAGGGCTTCATCATATAAATGTAAATAAGTTAATGATATTGATCTAGATCACTTAGGAACCCCTTTCTTTTCCAAGTTATTATCACTATTATCAGATCGGCACTGTTCAATATAAATGGTATTTTTTTGTACGACAACCATTATAGAAAATTTTCAACAATCATAAATTGATTGTTGAAAATTTTGTGTGTCATGTGTCATACAAAATAAATAAATCTATATATATAAAAGAAAGTTGTGTTAGTTACAACACTTATAACTCTGGAACTGCTATTATTTCTATGATTTTTATGTTTTTGAGTTTGTTGTCGTCGGGAATATGATATTAAAATATCATATTAATAAACAAAAAAACAATTAAAATAACATCAGTTCTAAATGTCCATTTGTTGATCATGTATCGAAGCGCAACTGACAGCTCACATCATTACGTGGTCTAATAGTTTGTTTGGAAAATACCGCAAAAACTTGAAATTAAATTTGACCGGTCAAAGTTCGTTTTGTGCGAGTGTTACAAATTTTTACGTATATTGATATAATAAATCATATTGTGTCTATATTGTCATCAACAATGCAGCGACCAATAAGATCAAATCTTTCCTGACAAAGCCGTAACGCAATTAGAATTTGAAACCGTAAATGTAACCATAAATATAACCGTAAATGTAACCGTAAAATATAACCACGGTAGAAGAACAAGATATTGCACATTTTCGAGGCAGCCCGTGAAAGGGCTCGGTTGACAATGCGAAATCGTCGAGCAAATCTCAGAGATCAACAATTAGATAATTTTCAACAATTTTTTAATTTTCAATGAAGAAAAATATCGTATAACACACGGTACTTCTTCGTCTTGCTGGCACGTTATTAAAATATTTGATATTTCGAATTTATATATTATACATATTTATTATCATAATAAAAATAAATAACTTAATAACTTTGAATTAATCGAAATCTGCTCATCTCATTCATTAACTGTTAGGCGGAAAGAAGTGTGCCGGGTTCGCTAGTTAATTATAAATTAAAGAAAATCATATAAAATTAATTATCTGTTAAAAATAACAAACAACAAAATTCATTCGACGCAATTGTTAATTTCGTATGATTTATTAGAAAAAAGAACATGAAGCAATCATGAAGACTAGTGGTAGGGCCAAACTGTGGACAGTTTTCTGTCTACAGCCGCGGGCCGGTCCGTCCGGGTTAGTACCACACTGAGCAGAAGATCGACGTCTGAGCAGTGACAATGTGCTGCTGTGCTTCGTTCGGTGAGAGAGTCGAAAGCTCATATTTCTAGGTGGGTTTGGGATTTTAATTTGATAGGCAGCGGCCTAGCTATCCTAGTATGGCAAAGGTCCATGGGCGGCTGTAACACTTATCTCTCAGAAAAATCAACTTTCATTCATAATTTCAACGACTCTTTCATCATCATCATTACCAGCATCATCATCGCCAATCTCTAAAACTGACACAATCGGTATTATTAGGTATATGATAGCTGAAGTAAGAAACGAACAATTATGATTCGGATCTATTTAAATGTCTAATAAAGACCGCATAAATAGTAGTTTTGTATTTCGTTGTCCTAAGATTGCGATCATACATCGTTAATACAAATTCATTAGTTAAAAAATCAATTAATAGACACGCACGTACACTAGCGCAAGTTCGGGTTAAGAGCCCTCAGCGCTCACCCACAGTCCGGGTAAAGTTGTCATAGCCATCTGAGGCTAACAACTAAGATGCAAAAAAAAACGAAACAGCAGGAGCAGGCATACAGACATTCGTCGCGCGGTAGAAAGAGAAGGGAATATTTACCTCTTACGTCCGTTTTACGAATTTTCGATCAGGTCACCTGATGCGAGTTTTACTTTTACATTTTTACCCATCCCAAAAAAGTGCACAATTAGCTTGGCTATATTGCTTAATCGTATTTTTCGAAAACGGTAATTTATTTCGATACACTTGAAAAGAAAATCTTTCTAATAATACTCTGATAATGCAAGTAGGTATTTAGGAAATAGCGTTATTAAATAATGATTATTTTGTCTAAAAATCGCTTTAATTCAGAAATTCACTTATACAAAAAGAAAGGAAAATATTAGATTAAATGTGTCACGTAAAATATTAAAAAGCGTAATCTTATTTAAATAGAAAGATTGATCGAAATCGTTAGTAGACATTACCGAGATAGGTGAACAAAACATATAGGTATACACATACAAGAATTGTTTTAAAATTACCTATACGTCTCCATATTTTACAATACATAATGCGTTTTGTACTTGTGTTATTGCCAGAAATTAGGTAAACAAATACGTCCCACATTTTCAATTTGCTCTACTTTATCATTCATAACTTTATTAATAAACTTAAGAGCCATTTCACAAAATATTAACGGTCGAGTTTAGGTAAAAGACAGTATAATTGTTTATGTGTGCGTAGCTAACTACAGCTGCGGTATAACGCGAGCGTCGAGATGGACAAAGCAGTCTTGAGCCGTAAACGTGATGTGATTTGATAAGACATGAACTATATGAAAATAAGTTATAAATTTTAACTAGTTGTTTCCCGTGGCGTCACCCGCTTGGATTTATTTATTTATTTATTTTTAGGATTACCAACGAAAAATACACAAACATACAATATAGTAAAAAAAGAATCACATGGATCATGTTTTGTGCTCTTTCATTTACAGGTATCCACAACTAACTAAATGTTACTTAAACTCTTTAAAACAAAATATTCATTTCCTACTTTTTTAAAAAGGAAAACATAAAATGATAAAAAAATCAATATACAGTTGGCAAACTATATATACCTACATACATATATATATTTAAACATAGATATATATACACATATATATATATATCATTTGTACATATAATATTCATAGATTTTAGTCTTAAAATGACGAAAATTATCACCAAAAATGTCTAAATTCAAAGAAGTGGAAAGGTCGTTGTACAATTTGTACATTCTGTTCAGAGGCGAATTGAGACCTATATTCGTTTTAAATGAACGTAAACTGAACAGTTTGTAGACTCTCGAGCGAGGAAGTTTACTTGGTGCACAGATATTGATTCTAGACAATAATTCAGAACTATCAATCATATCATTAAATAATTTATACATAAACACAAGATCAAGTAATTTGCGTCTGTCACTAAGGGAAATTAGTTTATAATGTTCAAGGCAAGCGTTATACGAGTTAAGTGAGTGATGTGTTTTCATATTATATGCTAGATGATTAAGAAATCTTCGTAGAATACGTTCTAATCTGTTTTTGTGAACATCATAAAAAGGTGACCAAACTTGCGAGCAATATTCTAATCCACTACGAACTAAACTGTTGAATAAAATAATCTTTGTTTTTGAGCATCTAAAATTTTTTCCGTTTCTTATAATGAAGCCACTTATTTTAGAAGCTTTTAATATTATTTTATTTAGATGTGGATTAAATGTTAGTTTACTGTCAATTGATACTCCCAAATCATCTACACATTCTACTTGATCAAGAGTATGATTTTCTATGTTATACGATGTTTTTAATATATTTTTCTTTCTACTAAATGATATGTAGTTACATTTATATTGTATATTAAGATATGGTTAGTTGTTTCAGTGGTCAACAATTAATTAGTCAGATAATGTCTTAAATTCAAAGTAGTAAAACATAAAAAAATAACATAACACACTTTTATTTTGATAAAAGATTATGTATTTTTAACTTTGTTTTTTTTTTCAACTAAGTCAAAGTTTATTTTTTTTAACATGTACTTATTATTATTTGAACTTTTTAGCATTGTGTGATATCAAAATATATTCTTTAGTTTTTATACAACAATAGTATTTTAAAACTTTTTATAAACTTTCCTAAACATTTACGCATTTTCATACAATTTTAATATCATATATATAAAGAAGGTTAATCTTTAGGGCTGATTTTCGAAAAACATTACAGTATGTGTTTTTTATTTTTAATTAAATAACGAGTACAGATTTCAGAATTATAAAAAAGCAAAACAAAATAAATTTCCATACAAATGTCAAATTCCACATCCCTCTTTAGGGTTTGATTTTCCAAAAAAGCTGAAACATGTATATTTATTTAATACCAAAACACCAAATACAAATTTTCAAGAATGTAACTGACAAAGTTTAATAAAAACTTGCAACCCTTATCTGTAGATATTATATTTTGTAATTTCTTACCTAAGGCTGTAGCCTTAGGTAATTGTCCGATCACCCGACGTGAGGCCACCGCGTGAGGACGACGCCTCGACGGCGAAAGCTGTCGGGGCGTCGACAAGAGAGGAGCCCGAGAGGGCATACCGCCGAGCGGGCCACCGAAGACAAAGATCGGGTACCGGTGGCCCGCTCGCACGGCGAAGAAGAGGTGCTTGCAGGGTGGGTCAATGGGGTTGTGCGCCGCCTCTTCCGTCACCCCGGACCGATTTGGCGGGGTGCGACGTCCATAACCCACCGCAAAAAAAAAAAAAAAAAAAAAAAAAAAAAAAAAAAAAAAAGGCTGTAGCCTTAGGTAAAAAATTGCTAAATATGCTGAAACACTGTTTATTTGATATTAAATAACTAAATACGCATATACTTTTTCACTGATCTGACTTCAAAACTGACGAAGTTGTATACAAACTTGCAACCCCTATTTTACACCTTTAGATCTTTAGGGAAATAATTTTCAAAAATATTGAAACATATATTTCTTTACTTAATATTAAAGAGCTAAAAACAAATTTTCAGGGATCTAACTTCGAAAATGAGGTAGTCTCGTACAAACTTGCAACTCCTATTTTATAGGCTTAGGGAAAAAAATCAAAAAATGCTGAAACATGTATTTTATTTAACATTATACAGCTAAAAACTAATTTTTATAGACCTAACTTCAAAACTGACGAAGTTTCACAAAAATTTGCAACCCCTTATTTTTTCACTTTTAGGAGAGAAATTTACAAAAATACAATTTACAAAAATTTAATATTAAATAAACAAATACATCTTTTCACGAATCTAACTTAAAAACTGATGAAGTTTCATACAAACTTGCTACCCCCATTTACACCCTTAGTGGCGAAATTTACAAAAATCCTTTCTTAGTGAGCGCCTACAACGTAAAAAGCATCAACTGTCCAAGTTTCATATAGTTAGCCCTAGCGGTTTAGGCAGTGCGATGATGAATCAGTCAATCCGGACAAGTAATTTTATATATATACGTACAAATTTCATGCACAATTATATAGAATTACACCCTTATGTCCGCATTCACCACATCCACTCCAACTCATTTCAACCGAGTTCGTGTAACTAATCTTACATGGCTGATAAAATGATGATATAATGAACTATTGTTTAAACAACTTATTCTATATCTCTAAATCTGTCGACGAACTTTTGAAAGAAAACTGAACGAAAGACAAATACACTTTCGTGAAGTAAATGAACTAAAAGATATATATCTTTTCACTCACAATAGTGAAAAGACGCATATATATCTTTTCATTTCAGTGACACATTATGCGCAATGCTAATATATATATATATATATTGTTGGATGAAGTAGAATTTTAAGAAATTCCATATCCGAAAAGAATTTTATGCGCTTTTTTTAAAAACACCACGCTGCGCTAAAGAAATAATTCATGTATTGCGGTAGACTTTACAAACATGCAATTAATGTAAACAAATTACACCCAAACTCAGAACAACTCTTTATGGATCGCACAAAGTATTATCCTGTGCAGGAATTGAACCCATAGCACTGATGCTGAAGGTCGGTAGCTTATGCACTACGCCATCTGTTCAGTCATTTGTATTATTGTATTACAATTTAGGTGTTTTATTTTGTGTGACTTTCATGACGATGGTCTGAACATCCCAACGGGTAGGAGTGAGTCATGGAGTCTCACGAGATATCGCTTTCTTTCCTTTGAGCAGACTGCTGGTACATATATTTGAATTCAATATTATATATATATATATATATATATATATATATAAAGTCTTTTTTTCATTGTCCAATGAAAGCACAAACAAGTATGTTATGTAAATATATAACAACTACCATAAATACAATCACAGGTCAGTTAATTGCTAAATGAATATTTGCCGTAAAGGCATAGATCGGGTCTTACTTGGATCTATGATTCCTAGCAATACACAGTTTTGGTAAAACTGAGTCAATTTGGGTATCAAAACTATGTAATCGTAGTATAATAATGACTTCAGAATACGAGCGCATGAGAATCGGGACGCGGGAACAAATGACATAGATCCACCATCGACGGGTGCTCGCACCGTACTAATCGATGCCCACTTTAGTGTTGCCAACAAGACCAATGAAGAATATGCTAAAATGGTGTTAAAATTATGCCAAAAATATGCCAAGTGCTTCATAAATATGCTAAAAATTGTGCTAAGATTTTCTTTTCCTTTTTCTGCTAACAAAGTTTTAAACGTGGGTGACTGGATCGCGGCATTAGTCCGTAACCACCCGAGGGCTTTGCTACGGACCAAGCAGTGGTCAGATGACCCAAGAGGAGCTTCGACCACTACCTGGTATCCGTGCTGGTGTGTAGTCAGCAGAAGATCCAGTAGAGACGGCTCATGGCTCTCAATGTCTGGAACACGGGTGGGCTGTGTTACCAGTTGTGAGAGACCATAGGCCGAGACCATATTGAAGAGATGCCTACCCAAGAGGTTAGTGGTTCGGGACCCCAACCACTCTTTATGATGAGCATTAAAGTCTCCAAGAACCACCACCTCCGCTGATGGACACTGCTCCAATATTTCGTCAATCCCCCATTGAACGTTCTCGAATAACTGAGTTGACCCTGAATCACTGCCATGGGACCTGTAGAGGCACGCGTAGATGCGGGTATACCCTCCATAGTCTACGCGTAACCATAAAATTGACAGGTCACCATGCTCGAGGGCCCTAAGGCGGCGACAACAGATGTCATCCCGGATGAACACGCACACCCCAGCTTTACGGTGGAAGGAGTGTTCCAACTCGTAGCCTGGATAATTTAGGTACGAAATATCATCCGGGGCACTTATCTGCGTCTCCGTTAAAAAGAGCAAGGCAGGCCGCGCCGTCTCGAGGTGTTGGTGGACGGCGTCGAGATTGCTGTGTAAACCCCTAATGTTACAAAAGTCCACGTCAAATGTGGATAGAGGGACCGCCGTGTAAAACTTTCTCTTTTTGTGTTTCCTTTTCATGGGTTTTGTATAAGAAGAGGAAGGGAGTGTACTTTCGTGGAATGGGGCCGGTGATGCCAAAAAAAAAGGTGCGGGGCATAGTACATGGTTGGAGGGTGGGTTTTGTGAGGAGCTGACACGAAGCACGGAAGGGCCCCCGGTGCCCCCCCGCCCGTAGTCGTCGGGCTCCACTCCGGTTTCCCACTCCGGCACGACGACTCCGCAACGGGATTTTCGCCGGTTGGTGGGACAGCCTCCCAGGGGGGATAGTCCTGGGCTCGGGTCCCCTGCTGACCGGCAGGTGGCCGGCGGTGACCATTCCCACCGGGTCTCCCTGTACCCCATATCAGCCCCTCACGCCCAATGCCCCAACCAAGACCTTACCACCGTAAATTTCAAGCATCACCAGAACCCACCACACGAAAACACACCCGGAAAGTTAGGCTCCGGCTCTCTCGCTCACCGAACGAAGCACAGCGGCAAAAGCCACCATTCATACGTCGATATTCTGCGAGAGTGTGGTACCACCCCGGTCGGGCCTGCCTGCGACTGTAGATAGAGAACTATCAACAGTGTGGCCCTACCACAATAAGAGAACTATCAACAGTGTGGCCCTACCACAATACGCCCCTCTGTCGGCCCAGACGGAGTTGTGCGAGGAGTGCGCCAACCGTGGCCCAAAAAAAAAACGCAATTCTAAAAAACATCGATTTTGGTGAAAAATATATCAACCGCCGGATACTGAGCAATCAATGAGTTGAGCAGTGCAATAACTTGACTGGTAGGTGCATATTGTGCAATACACGTTCGCACCCGGATATAAATGGATATAATAACCGTATGGCTTTTTATAAAAAAAACTACCAAATTTACATTGTACGCATTTATGTAATTTTACATACATACATACATATCATCACGCCATATCCCTTGCAGGTTAAGCAGAGAGAACAGAGTGCCAGAGAACTCTATCTTTGTATACTTCAATCGCTTCCTCAACATTCATAATTCTCTTCATACACGCTCGCCGGTTTTGGAGACTCTTGACTCCACCTTCCTTCAGTACATAACCGATCTGGTCTAGGTAGGTTAGTCTCGGTCTCCCCCGGTACCTACATCCTTCCACTTTCGCATTGTATATCTTCTTAACCAGACGTTCGTTCGGCATTCTTTCCACATGTCCGAAACATCGGAGCATTCCCTTTCGCATCTTTACACCAATACTCGTAGGTATATATTACCGTAATTTTGAATATGCTAAAAAATATGCTATATGCTAAACAACAAAAAAGTTTGCTAAACAACATGAAAATATGCCAAATTTAGCATAAAATATGCTAAGTTGGCATCACTGGCCCACTTGTGTATCGTAATTTATTGTAATTTGGACTAATGTTTATATCGATATTTTATCAAATTTTATTCAAATTTTGTCAAAATAATTGTAGAATTCGATTCTTCAATGATCATAGTTTAATTTAGAATTTAATTTGGAATAATTTTTATCATTTTAACACCATAAAATACGCGGCAAAACTGCAATGTAAAACTTAAAAATCGGCTGAAGGATTTATTTTTTTTCTGATGAATGGTAATAAAAATAAAGAATTTGTTGCATTAAATTAAGAATAGAGTATATATCTGATAATTACTGATTTTTTTTTGGCCACACATATAAGTATTATTGATAGATATAGGACTCTGAAATTGACTCTGTGGTGATTTTTCGGTAAAATAGTTGTGGGAGATGGGCTACTACGGATCGAGCAAGTAACTTTTAGTAAAAATGATACATTCAGTGTCAACACAAAATATTGACCTATTTTTTACATGTATTCAACAATATCTAGGTGTTACTTAAGACAATAGTTGAGGAGCCCAAAATGTGAGAATTTCGTGCGTAAACGTGAAATGGCTCTTAATCGCTTTTGAAACGTAAAATACTTGCTTTTAAATTACATATGCAGTTATTTTAAAACCTGAATATCATTTAAGAACTTATAAATAAACTCCGCTATACATGAGCCGAATTAATTCACTAGATAAAAATAATTTATATTATGAACGAAATGGTTGCGCGTGTGATACTGTCACTTATGACATGACATGTGTCACAAGAAAATGGATGCCGTCATATGATGTCTCAAACGCACGTATGTACCAGGGCATCATAAACTGTAGGCGATAATATGTTACACACATGTGGCTTATCAGTATACACGCCCCACGTCGTTACGCCAATGATAACGCGACAGTGTTCTGCGTAGAATGCGCGCGTTTGCGTATGTTTTTAAAATATAAATTTTGTTAACGTTCATTCAACTACGATGTTCTAAATTCAAAAATATTACTTTCAACAGATCTATTTTATGTTTTATATTCATTTTTTTTCCTAATACGTAAATTATTATGGAAATACTATTTTTAAGTGTAAAAATCTAGGAGGTGACACTAATAATATAAATGATTTTGCAATTTTTTTGTAAATTATTACTGTGAATGTCATAACATTATATTAAGTTAAAAATAACTTTATTGTAACAAAGATTATTTACTAATGATTGAGTGCCAGAAAGTTTATTAAAATATAATCAGAATTATGACAGATTAGTAATGACCACATTAATTTTCGGGAATAAAATTCAAATGAATTTATACTTACATTTTATTATTAGAATGCCTGAATGGTGTATTTGGTATACTCGTATGTAATCTGTCTTTATAATAAGAATAAGTAGGTATGGAAAAAAAATTAAAAAAAAGGAAAAGTCCTATTAAAATAAAATATTTTTATAGTAATTATCTTTTTTAGTTCTATAATTTAATATTTTTACTGTTTCTATAGTAATATGTTATCGGAATAAGTGCTTATTTCATCAATAGCTTAACGATAAAGTGTGAAAATTATCTTTCACTACATACATCCATACGTACATATATACACACATTCATACACACATATCGATACAAGATCACGTAACACTGACATATCGTACACATTATATGTGTATTGTACACATACTATCTAATTTCTTTCATCTACATCACACAAACAAACATACAAACTGAACACATGCCAGACATTTGTATGGAAAACCATCCACGTGTGCTTCACGTGTTACATTCGTGGCGTCATGTGAGTTTTTCAAGTCACATGTGTACTAGGAGAACATGGGTTGTGAGAAGGTATGTCATGATGTATGGAGATGTGTGTAGAGTTGGGGTAGGTACGGAATAGGAGGGTTGTGAATGTAGGGTTGTCACATACTGTTAGCGGTTGTATGGTTAGGGTTGAGACGTGACATTAGGAATTGACGAATATTTCTATACGCATGACAATATGTAGAAAAATAAGTTTGGTTAATTAATTGAATATTTAACTACTATCAAAATATTAAATTTATTACTATTATTTTTTATAATGCATATAAATTTAAATAAAGCAAGTTATACGCTTTCCAAGTTTTTATTCATATTCTACGTCTATTATTAAGAAGAAATACATTTCAGCTTATAAATATTTATATTTATCCTACTCGCGGATCTCTCCCTTCCCACCAACCACGAGTTAACTACTAAAGCAGCCAACTAGGCTGTTTTTGTGGTTAACTCGTGGTTGGGTATTGCTTGTAGGCTCTATTCCAGTCACAATTGTTTTTGCATTATTTATAACCTAAATATTTGAAATATGTCTACCCTCTTTAGTTAATACTTTTTAATTATATAATATATTTTATATTAAAGAAGTTTTTAAAAAAAAATGTAATAAACTGAAGTGCCGAATTATGAGTCCCCAGCGCTTAATCATACTGTGGACAAAGTTAAAGCCATTTGCAATTAATAGCTAAACACACGACAAAATAAAAGAAAATAAGCTGAGCAAGCTGAGTTTCTGCCCGGATTTTCCAGTTTTCGAACGCATCTTGATTCTATGATGAACTATTAAATTAATTATTAAATAAAATGTTAATATTAACATCTTATTCTATCCTATGTACCTCGTAGAACTTAAATAATAAATAATTTAATTTGATTTCTTGCCCTCGAACCTCCTCATGATCTAATAATGACGAATATATTCCTTGTTGTGAGTCCCAAGACTTTTAAAAGCTTCTGCCGGGACTGCCTGAGGGTCAAACTTTAGTGTCATTTATATGAGATCGCGCGTCATCGTAGCTCAAGTCCCCTCCTATTGTGGAAGCCCGGACTCAATAGTGCGACGTATATGAAATCAAATGAATGAATTTCTTTATTGCCTATGGTGGTAAACGAGCAAGCAGCAAACCTGATGGTAAGTATTACTGCCACTCTTAGACCTATGCAATACCAAAGGCCTAGGTCGCTGTCTACCAACAAAAAACCCACTTAGAAAGTAGGTATTCTGTAAAAGTGTGGTACTACCCCGGATAGGCCGGCCCGCGGCTGTAGACAGGAAACTGTCAACAGTGTGAGCCTACCACTACAAAATGGTAGAAATAAGTCTGTTCTTCTACAAACGACAATGGAACGGCAATTGGAATGAGGGGGGAAAACCACACGAGTTATGGAGTAGGGTTTTATTTCGAATCTTCTTTCTATGACATGGATGTAATTTACGTGTAAGTATCTGTAAAAAACAGACCATGCGGTATAATATTCTTACTCCGTTTTTAGATGAACATTCAGCAGGGTAAAACAGTCTTTTTTTTTTTAATCGGCATATGTAAGAGGTAAAATGCATTACCTTTTGGGAATCTAATAGAATCCTTATTTTTGAATAGAATCTAATATAATCCTTATTTTTGAATAGAATCCTTATGTTTGAATAGAATCCTACCTACAATCCTACCTATAATCCCTATAATCCCCTACAATCCTTATTTTTAAATCCGTATTTTTGAATAGAATCTAATAGAATCCTTATTTTTGAATAGAATCTAATATAATCTTTACTTTTGAGAAGTATGTAATAGAATTCTTATTTTTGTATAGACTAATAGAATCCTTATATTTTAATAGAATCTTTAATTTTGAGAAGTATCTAATAGAATCCTTAGTTTTAAATAGAATCTAATACAATCCTTATTTTTATATAGAATCTAGTAGAATTCTTATTTTTTAATTAAATCTAATAGAATCTTTATTTTTGTAAGAGGTTGTACCCTGCTGAAGGTTCATCTCTCAGTCCGGAACAGATAAAATTATATATTTTCAGAATAATTTCCTAATTTTAATATTGTTTAGACGGTTTTAATTAATATGCCAATTCTTTACTTTTTTATTGCTGGCAAGTGCTGATGGCAAGTGTCACTGCCGTCCATGGGCCTTTGCAATATCAAGATTATGCCTAGGCCGCTACATACACATACAAACCCAAAACTCACCCAGTTGGACTGCCGGCTCTCTAGCTCACCGAACGAAGCGCAATAGCACATTGCCATTACTCAGACGACAATCTGCTCAGTGTGGTACCTACTACCCCGGACGGACTGGCCCGGACCCGCCGTAGGCAGAAGCAGCAGAGCGTGGTCCTACCCCCTAATTTTTTTTTGCTTATTCTTAGGCATACATCTACAATTCCTTCCTGCCTTCATTTTATAGTTTTTATATTATATAATGTGAAAAAACATATATGTTTACTATTTCAAAATAAATTGTTTTGTCAAAGTATTGTGAAAACGTGTGTTATTGAAATTTACAAACTAAAGTTGAACGACACCGTTCGAGTTTTGTAAGAACCGCGTAAAGTCGATAATCATACACCTTCTCGATTTTATGTAACCCTGTTACCGCTCACATTTTTGTTAAGATTTAAGTAAAAATGAAACTTTTTTTTATGTTTTGAAATTGGATAGAAATGTGATAAAAAAATGCTGTTTTTGTTTGCGTGTCGTTTGCGTGGGATTTCGAATTGAACTTTATAATGCTCGTAACTGTGGTTTAAAAATTAATTATATATTATGCCTTTAAAAAATAAAAAGAGTAATTGATTTTTAAAAGAATATAGGATATTGATAAGCACTACGATTAATAAAAATCACTAATAATTTCTGAAAGTTTAAAATACACGAACGAGAGTAAAATATTTTCGAATATTAAAATGCTCAAAACATAAATGAAATTACTTAAAATAATAATTTGAAGCTCCATAATATATCATTCAAAAATAATAGTTAATTGAATATTACATCTCTTCGACACATGGTATATTATTTCTGAAACTGTATGTTTACTGTAAATATTCATAGCGTTTCGCAACAGTGTTTTCAGCGTTGTTTACGTAACAAGGAATAGAAAGAGAACACACGAAATCATCCCGTTTTATTTGTCCCGCCCCCCGTACGGAAATAGAATGGCGCTGAAACCGCTGAAAAACACTTTCTGAGACCACTGGGAGCCTGGTACAAGCGACGCCAATTCCACAGTTAGCGCCGCTGAAAAACTGAACGCCAGAGTTTACAGTACATCCATTATGATATAGTCTAACACCAAAATTATGAAAATATTTTAAAGATATTTTGATTTTAGAGCCATCTATCGAATATTATAAGAACATTTTAAAAAAATAACATCATCGCCTTGGTGGGTTAACTGCAAAAGCTATAAGAGAACTATGCGGATCAGTAGTTTATCATATTAATGTATAGATGTCGCTGATCTAAAAACTTGGAGAATATAATATGAATAACAAAGTGTAAGATTTATATTATATTTTTCAATAGACGATTATATTATATACATTCAACAAACTAGGTTACATGGTTATTTAATTTAAAAATAACACTCCGCCTTGGAGTCTCGGTTAAATGTAATCATTCTTGACGGTTACACATTTAGTCCGTAAGTTCTCTTAGTGAATTAACACGAATTAAAACTTCTCCAGGCATAAATCCTGTTAGTCACTAAAATAATTAAATCTTAATAAGACATTGTGGTGGCGGATAGAGTATTACACTTATTTACAGAATGTTAGTACAAAATACATTGCCAATTACGTTTGACTTGACTTGGCTAAGCATAGTTGATTTGATTGTTTTTTTAATGAAATAACGACGCTAACAGAACTGACAGTTGTCGGATTCAATTAATATTAATTAAGAATCCGATCTGTGATAGAATAATAATATAATTCTCTTCTTTTAAACAGCTATTGTAATAAAATGGCAAACATATTTCAAAACAGTAATGGCGTTGTCAGGGTCGAAACGTGAGTTTAGGCGGCCTCAGGCTAATACTACTTAGGGGCACACCTAATTACTCAATGTGTAAGAAAAAAATAAGACAATAAAATATTTGATTTATATGATAATATAGTATGTTGAGTTTTTTTTAAATACAACCGTAAATTGAAAAATTATAACCCTTTATGCACTTTCCTTTGGCAATTTTTTTAAATTTATTAACGTTGTTTCTGGCAAAATATAAACTTGTTATAGTTGTTAGTGCGATGACATAGGAATATGACTGCCTATCATAGCGAATGTACCCACATTTCGTAAAATATTTTTTACAATTGTTTTACCCCCTGATCGGTAACCATCGTACCATAGTATACGTTAATATCCCCTCTATAAAAGTAGTTTTTTAGTTGTAAAAGTTTATTTTTAAAAGCTTGATAATGAATGAATTAAACGCGAATGCCAAGTTTTTTTTTTCTTTTTTCTTTGTGTGACTTAGTTGTTAGCCTCAGATGTCTATGACAACTTTACCCGGACTGTGGGTGAGCGCTGAGGGCTCTCAACCTGATATCGCGAATGCCAAGTACCTACTATTTTTAAAGACCCTCTCTCCTATTTAAACAGATTACATGATTTGCGTACGTAGTCCTGAATGTCTTGCGTTGTTTGGGGTTAGTTGTACACGGACCATAGTTCGCTCAAATAAAGATTTATTTCGTGATGGTATGTTTATTTATTTTAAGTTATAATGATCATCATTCTCCTACTCTTATCCCAATTACTTGTGGTCGACGCAATATGTACTCGTACATATTGCAAAAGTTATAGGCAATGGTTTTATGACCAGCCGCCTGTCTGACTGAATTTCCATTAATGAGAGAGTAAAAATTGATATAAAAAAAAGTATGATTATTATGCTAGGGCCGCACCTGCGTGTATCGTCCCGAAGTAATGTGTGGCGAAGCTTCGTACGTTTTGTATACTAGAATGTTATCGCGATAGTACTGTGGTCATATTAGCGACTGTGGTATTTTACACGAAGTATCGTGCAATAATTAAAGATGGCTGAAATAATTTTCATACGTTTAACTAGGGATGACGAGTTGCTTTACTTTTGCAGCTATATTATGCTGGGGTACGACGCCAGAAACCTCCGCGTGGTGTACCCTGGGTGCGGGCGACAGTCCCCCAGATCCCTCTGTTGAATTGTCGCCCGTAGCGAATCTCTGGCGCGAGGGAGGGTTCCCCAGCGATGGGTTGAGCCCCAATTCGCTCCTGACCCTCTATTTGTAGAGGGTACAGGAGGCGAAATTTCGGACGGGCCCGGTCACTCATTCATTTGAGGGCTGGGCAGGCTTATGCCACCGCCGACATATCGTAAACCTGATATCTTGCTTCAAGACAAGTTGTCGTGAGGCGTAGTATCAGGAGCGAGGGTCTTGGCTTAACCGCCCGGACCGCGAGGAAGACAACCTCTATAAAGAGTTCGAATCAACATTCGAATTCGGAAATCACCCAGAATCTTAAGTTCTGACGTGCGGCGAGAAGATGCATGGCAGATGGGTTGTTCTGTCGTTAGCACGCTCCAGCCAGGGTACCGGCCGACCCCCTGGTTGGTAAATGTAGGCTTGCCCGGGTACAGGGATCTCTGCCCGGGTCGACGGTTTTTCTCCCATGCTCGTGGGAATTGATATGGATTTGCCTATTTTACTCACAAAAGACGGGGATCCTACGGATTCCCACTCTACGGCCTTGCTAAGCCAACAGAAAACTGGCACAAACGACGCCTCGTCCTCAGGACTCGAGGCGTCCGCCGAGGGCCCGGCACCATCACAGGAGGCCCCGAAGACGAAGAGGCGTGGAAGACCCCCGAATAGGGGGAAGGCTTCCGGCGCCAAAAAGCGACAGGCGGAGCGGGAGGAGCGGCGGGCTCTCAGGGAGGCTGCCACCGCTGGACCCCAAGATGATGGCGGCGGATCTACTGCAGGGCCATCAATGGACGAGGGCGACAGTTAGTGTCGCAGAGCCGTCCAAAGATGAGGGCAGTGGATCTGCCGATAAAATGGACGAGTGCGGTAATTCCGCGGAGCCGTCCAAGGAGGTCGGTGAGATACTGACGGCAAGGGAGGAGGCCCTCCCCTCGAAGGTGCGAAAGCGCCCCCTGAACAGGGATGGCAGCTCGGGCGCCGATTCCGAGGGGAGTGTTGTCATCATGCCTCCTCCCAAGGTTCCGGCCTCTCGCAGAGGGCGAGGGGCCGTGGCGTCGGGTCGGGCGACCCACTCCCCAGCCGGCAGAGCAAGTGGAGGGGCGGAGGCTCGTAAGCGGGCCGACGACGAGGCGGCCGCCGCGAGGGTGCTGGAGGTGTTGTCCGGCATCCCTCCCACAGAAGTGGCGACCGCTGGTGCCCGCGCGAGCGGTGACGCCCTGGACATGGAGGCCCTGCAGGCCGAAAACGCCCGCCTAGGTGGCGAGGTGTCAGGCCTGCGGGCCCACCGCCGCCTAGAATCGGAGCTGGGCGCGGTGAGGAGGAAAAACCGGATCCTCACCAAGGACGTGGCCGAACTGAAGGCGCAAATGGCGTGGCTCATGTCGCCTGCGCCACCTGCGTCGCCGGCCAATGCCGGCTGCCGAGACGTCGCCGCAGCCAAGCCGCCCCGAGGAGCTGGCAGGCCAGTGGTTCCAACCGCGCCGAAGAAGCCTCCGACCGCGGAGCGTGCGCCACCGACCAACACCAGTGCCAGCACGCCAAATGTCGCCGTCGTGGAGCAGGCCCCGGCAGAGGTCCAGCCGGCAACACCGATCCCACTGCCTGCGGTGGGGGGCGTGTCGGACGAGGCCTTGCGCGTCATTATCGACACTGTCGGTAATATGGTCAATGCGCGCTTGGCCGTTCTGGAGGCAAGGCTGCCTCCGGAACCACGTGTTCGGCCGCCTCTCGCCGCGGACAAGCGGCCATATGCGGCACCAACCCCCGCCCCGCTACCCTGTCAGGGTGGCCGCGTGGGGGGAGCTACGCCGCAGCCGCGGCTGGGCCCAAGCCCAAGGGGCCCGCTCCAAAGAGGAAGACGGCACCGGCTCCTGCCGGACCGCAGTCGTCGCCCGCACCGACACCGCCGGCGACGACCCGCGCACCCCCGACTGCGCCTTCCACGCCTGGCACGCCCGCTGCGCCCGAACAGGGTTGGCAGGTGGCCGAGCGCGGCAGAAAGAGTCGCGGGCAGAGGAGGAGAGCGGCAGCCAAGCGCGCCGCTGAGGTCGTCGCCCCCCAGGCAGGAGCCGGAGGAGGCAGCAGCAGCTCGAAGAGGAAGAGGCCGCGCAAGGGGCTCCGGCCGCCGAAGACAGCCGCAGTGGTGATCACTGTGCTGCCTGAGGCGGCAGAAAGGGGCCTCAGCTATGAGGCCGTTCTGAGGAAAGCCCGGCAGGAGCTCGACGTCTCCGACATAGGAGGCGTCGAAGCCCGGACCCGCAAGGCCCGGACAGGGGCTCGGATTTTGGAGTTCCCTGGGGCCGAGGGCACCAGAACGGCCGATAGCGTGGCGTCGAAGCTGCGAGGTCTGTTCGCCGAGGAGGGTGGCGTCAAAATCGCCAGACCCGTAAAGTGCGCCGAAATGCGCATCGCGGGTTTGGATGACTCCGTGACGGTGGAAGACATCCGGGAGGCCATTGCCTCGAAAACCGGGTGTCCCATGGACACCGTCCGGGTTGGCGCCATCCGGCCCGGTCCGGGCGGCGTAGGTGCCGCCTGGGTGCAGTGCCCAGTGGAGTCGGTCAGGCAACTGGCCGACTCAGGCAGGCTCCTCGTGGGCTGGAGCTCAGCGCGAGTCACCGTGCTGGAGCACCGGCCTGCGAGGTGTTTCAAGTGCATGGCGGTCGGGCACACCCGGCCAACATGCACTAATTGCTTTGACTGCGGCGGACTCTGTTTCCGCTGCGGTCAGACTGGGCATATGGCGGCATCTTGCGCCGCCCCGCCCCACTGCCCCGCGTGTGCGGCGGGCAATAAGCCTGCCAAGCACCGCATGGGCTCTGGGGCGTGCAGACCTCCGGCTTCGGCTCCAAAGGGGCGGAGCGGCCCTTCGACTCCGGCCGCTCCCGCTCCTAGCGCGGCCCGATCGCCCGCCGCAAGCCAGGAGGTGATAATGGACACGGCCCATTAATGGCTGCCCAGTCCACTCACCTCCTGCAGGCCAACACCAACCACTCCGCCGGTGCGCAGGATCTCCTCCTGCAATCCATGGCGGAGTGGTCGATCGGTGCAGCCGTAGTCGCGGAACCGTACGTCGTGCCTGATCGCCCCAATTGGGTGGTCAGCCGGAACGGAACCGCGGCAATCGTCACCTCCACGCAGCGGCACTTCCCGTCCTTATCCCTCTTGGATAGGGGCGAGGAATTTGTCGCGGCGGATTGGGGAGGGGTCACACTGTACAGCGTTTACCTCTCCCCTAACAGGAGAATGGACGATTTCGGGGCCTCCCTCACCACCTTGGAGGCTTCGATACGGCGACTGACACCGGGCCTCGTCCTGGTCCTGGGGGACTTCAACGCCAAATCCACGGCGTGGGGGTCCCCGATGTCGGACGATCGCGGGCGGGCGATCGTGGAGTGGGCGGCGTCACTGGGCCTCTGTGTCCTAAACAGAGGCTCAGTGAACTCGTGTGTGCGACAGCAGAGTGGGTCGATAGTGGACTTGTCGTTCGCTAGCCCCGCTGTCGCACCACGAGTGAGGAACTGGCGTGTCCTGGAGGAGGCGGAGACCTTGTCGGATCACCGTTACATCCGGATGGAGGTCTCCCCTCTCCGGGACCCCAGCAGGGGTCACAGGGCGGACCGAGCTCCCGCATTTCCGCCGTGGGCTGTGGGGCGGCTGGATAGGGACCTACTGGCGGAGGCGGCCATTGTGAACACGTGGCTGTCCTCACCACCCCCAGCGGACGGAGTGGACGCTGAGGCTGCCCGCATCCGCGATGCGTTAACGCAAGTCTGCGATGCGGCCATGCCCAGGGTGCGGCGTCTACCTCCGAGGCAGGGGGTCTACTGGTGGTCCCCAAGACTGGCGGACCTTCGTGCGGCGTGCATTAGTGCCCGAAGGTCCTACACCCGCAGTCGGCGGCGTCGCCGCGATGTTGAGCGGGAGGGCCAGCTGTACGAGGCGTACCGCAGTGCGCGTACCGCCTTTCGGCTGGCCATCCGGTCCGCCAAGGATGCGAGTTGGCAGGAGATGCTGGACGGTCTTGACCGTGACCCCTGGGGTCGCCCGTATCGCGCGTCGTTGAATAAGCTTCGCGCGCAGGGCCCCCCCCTCACCGAGACCCTCCAGCCCGACCTCCTTCGTAGAGTGGTCGAGGAGCTGTTCCCGCGGCAGTCGGAGCACACGCCCCCGGTCATGGCTTCGCCAGATCACGACCGGGAGGCCGTCGAGAGTGTTCCGCCCGTGACGGAGTCGGAAGTGGGGGCAGCCGTGGCGAAGATTCGTTCCGCCACCACGGCCCCCGGCCCGGACGGAATCCCAGTCCGTGTATTGACGTTGCTCCTCGAGCATCTCGAACCTCGCCTCAGGCGACTGTTCAACGCCTGTCTGACGTCTGGACAGTTCGCTGAGTGCTGGAAGGAAGGGAGGTTGGTTCTCCTGCCAAAGCCGGGACGGCCCCCGGATTCGCCGTCGGCCTACAGGCCCATTGTGCTTCTGGACGATGTGGGTAAGCTGCTGGAGCGTGTCCTCGCTGCCCGCATCGTCCAGCACCTGGAAGAGGTAGGGCCCGATCTGTCGGACGCTCAATTTGGGTTTCGAAGGGGGCGTTCGACCATCGGGGCCCTGCTACGCCTGAGGCAGACGGCCGCGGAGGCTGTCGCCGGCAAAGGAGTGCTGTTGGCGGTGTCGTTGGACATCGCCAACGCCTTCAATAGTCTGCCATTCAGCTGCATCAGGGAGGCGCTCCGGTTCCACGGAGTGCCCCTGTACCTCAGGCGGCTGGTGGCAGACTATTTGGAGGGGCGCAATGTTCTCTACGCGAGCCCCGCAGGGGACATTGTGCGGACGCCCATGTCGTGCGGTGTTCCGCAGGGGTCGGCTCTGGGGCCGACTCTGTGGGACATCGGTTACGACTGGGCGTTGAGAGGGAGTCTCCCCCCCGGGCTGAGCGTTATTTGCTATGCTGACGACACGCTCGTCACAGCCCGGGGCAGGACACTCGAAGAGGCGGCGAGCCTGGCCACTCTCGGCACCGAGGAGATGGTCAGGCGAATCGAGGCGCTGGGGCTCAGGGTGGCCCTAAACAAGACGGAGGCCCTTTTATTCCATGGGCCCCGTGTGAGGCTGCCCATCGGCGCCTCGTTAGTCGTCAACTCCATCCACATCAGTATCCAGGCCCATATGAGGTACTTGGGTCTGGTGCTCGACGGGCGATGGTGGTTCCGGGAGCATTTTCGTCAAATTGCTCCCCGGCTGGTCGGCGCGGCGTCCGCCCTTTCTCGGCTCATGCCGAACGTGGGCGGACCCAGTTTTCAGGGCCGACGGCTGTATGCGGGGGTGATCCGCTCAATGGCCATGTACGGCGCACCCGTGTGGGCGAGGGCTCTGAACGCCCAACTCAGGGCGGTTCTGTGGAGGCCACAGAGAGTCATGGCGGTCAGAGCCATTCGCGGGTACCGCACGGTGTCGACAGAGGCGGCGTGCCTATTGGCCGGGACACCCCCGTGGGACCTAGAGGCGGAGATGCTCTCCGATCTCTACCGGCGGGTTACCTCAATACGCGAAGAGGGTGGCTCCCCATCGTTCAACGAGATAGCCACCTGGCGCGAGGACGCCCGCCGAGAAGTCATCGCCCGTTGGGCTACGCGGCTGGAGAGGCCTAGGTACGGTGTTATTACCGTTGAGGCCCTCCGGCCCGTACTGATGGAGTGGATGGAGCGGCGGCACGGAGTCCTCTCTTTCCGGTTGGTGCAGGTCTTGTCGGGGCATGGTTGCTTCGGCAAGTACCTGCACACGGTCGTGCGGAGGGAGTGGACTCCGTCCTGCCACCATTGCAGTAGCGACGAGGACACGGCGCAACATACGCTCGAGGTATGTTCGGGCTGGGACGGGCAGCGCCGTGACCTCGTCGCTGTCATCGGTGCCGACCTGACGCTGCCGGCTGTTGCGCGAGCGATGGTCGACAGCGTCAGGAATTGGGACGCGGTCGCCGCCTTCTGCGAGGCTGTCATTTCGCAGACGGAGACGGCGGAACGGGCCCGGGAGGATTCCCGTGACCCGGGCCGGGGCGGCGCAGGCGCGAGTACCTGCGCCTGATGCCGCCCTAACCGAGGCTTCGGGTGATCGGACCGGGGAATTGTCCGGTTACCCGACGTGAGGCCGCCGCGTGAGGACGACGCCTCGACGGCGAAAGCTGTCGGGGCGTCGACAGGAGAGGAGCCCAAGAGGGCATACCGCCGAGCGGGCCACCGAAGACAAAGATCGGGTACCGGTGGCCCGCTCGTACGGCGAAGAAGAGGTGCTTGCAGGGTGGGTCAATGGGGTCGCGCGCCGCCTCTTCCGTCACCCCGGACCGAATTGGCGGGGTGCGACGTCCATAGCCCACCGCAAAAAAAAAAAAAAAAAAAAAAAAAAAAGCTATATTATGCTAATAATTACATAATGATTTTTTTGGATACATTCATGGATGCAGATTTTTTTTTTTTTTTTTTTTTTTTTTTTTTTTTTTTTTTTGTTTTTGGTGGACTATGGATTAGCCTCGCCCCGCCGAATCGGCCCGGGGTGACGGAGAAGGCGGCGCGTGGCCCCATAGACCCACCGTAAAACTCCTCTCTCTTCGCCGTGCGAGCGGGTCACCGGGACCCGATTTTTAACTTCGGTGGCCCGCCCGGCGGTTCACCCTCGCGGGTTCCTCTCGTCGACGCCCCGACAGATTTCGCCGTCGGGGCGTCGCCCTCACGCGGTGGCCTCACGTCGGGTGACCGGACAATTCCCCGGTCCGATCACCCGAAGCCTCGGTTAGGGCGGCATCAGGCGCAGGTATTCGCGCCTGCACCGCGGGAATCCTCCCTTGCCCGTTCCGCCGCTTCCTTCTGCGAGATGACAGCCTCGCAGAAGGCGGCGACCGCGTCCCAGTTCCTGATGCTGTCGACCATCGCCCTCGCGACGGCCGGCAGCGTCAGGTCGGCACCGATGACAGCGACGAGGTCACGGCGCTGCCGCTCCCATCCCGGACACACCTCCAGCGTGTGTTGCGCCGTGTCCTCGTCACTCCTGCAGTGGTGGCAGGCCGGAGTCCACTCCCTATACACGACCCTGTGCAGGTACAACCCGAAACACCCGTGCCCCGTCAATACCTGCACCAGCCGAAAGGTGAGGACTCCGTGCCGCCGCTCCATCCACTCTATCAGTACGGGCCGGAGGGCCTCAACGGTCTCCACACCGTGCCTAGGCCTCTCCAGCCGCGTAGCCCAACGGGCGATGACGTCTCGGCGGGCATCCACGCGCCAGGTGGCTATCTCGCTCAACGATGGGGAGCCACCTTCCTCGCGCGCTGTGATAACCCGCCGGTAGAGGTCGGAGAGCATCTCCGCCTCTAGGTCCCACGGGGGTGTCCCGGCCAACAGGCACGCCGCCTCTGTCGACACCGTGCGGTACCCGCGAATGGCTCTGACCGCCATGGCTCTCTGTGGCCTCCACAGAACCGCCCTGAGCTGGGCGTTCAGAGCCCTCGCCCACACGGGTGCGCCGTACATGGCCATCGAACGGATGACCCCCGCATACAGCCGTCGGCCCTCGAAACTGGGTCCGCCCACGTTCGGCATGAGTCGAGAAAGGGCGGACGCCGCGCCGACAAGCCGGGGAGCAATCTGTCGGAAATGCTCACGGAACCACCATCGCCCGTCGAGCACCAGACCCAAGTACCTCATATGGGCCTGGATGCTGATGTGGATGGAGTTTACCACTATCGAGGCGCCGATGGGTAGCCTCACACGGGGCCCATGGAAAAGTAGGGCCTCCGTCTTGTTTAGGGCCACCCTGAGCCCCAGCGCCTCGATCCGCCTGACCATCTCCTCGGTGCCGAGAGTGGCCAGGCTCGCCGCCTCTTCGAGTGTCCTGCCCCGGGCTGTGACGAGCGTGTCGTCAGCGTAGCACACCAAGCTCAGCCCGGGGGGGAGACTCCCTCTCAACGCCCAGTCGTACCCGATGTCCCACAGGGTCGGCCCCAGAACCGACCCCTGTGGAACGCCGCACGACATGGGCGTCCGCACAATGTCCCCTGCGGGACCCGCGCAGAGGATACTGTGGCCCTCCAAATAGTCTGCCACCAGCCGCCTGAGGTACAGGGGCACTCCATGGAACCGGAGCGCCTCCCTGATGCAGCCGAATGGCAGACTATTGAATGCGTTGGCGATGTCCAACGACACCGCCAACAGCACTCCCTTCCCGGCGACGGCCTCCGCGGCCGCCTGCCTCAGGCGTAATAGGGCCCCTATGGTCGAACGCCCCCTCCGAAACCCATACTGAGCGTCCGACAGATCGGGCCCCACCTCCTCCAGGTGTCGGACGATGCGGGCAGCGAGCACACGCTCCAGCAGCTTACCCACATCGTCGAGGAGCACGATGGGCCTGTAGGCCGACGGCAAATCCGGGGACCGTCCCGGCTTTGGCAGGAGAACCAACCTCCCTTCCTTCCAACACTCAGGGAACCGTCCAGACGTCAGACAGGCGTTGAACAGCTGCCTGAGGCGAGGCTCGAAGTGCTCGAGGAGCGACGTCAGCACCCGGACTGGAATTCCGTCCGGGCCGGGGGTCGTGGTGGCGGAACGAATCTTCGCCACGGCCGCCCCCACTTCCGACTCCGTCACGGGCGGAACACTCTCGTCGTCGTCGGCCTCCCGGTCCTGATCTGGCGGAGCCATGACCGGGGGCGTGTGTTCCGACTGCCGTGGAAACAGCTCCTCGACCACCCTACGAAGGAAGTCGGGCTGGAGGGTCTCGGTGAGGGGGGGGGGGGCCGCGCGCGAAGCTTGTTCAGCGCCGCGCGATATGGGCGACCCCAGGGGTCACGGTCGAGACCGTCCAGCATCTCCTGCCAACTCGCGCCCTTGGCGGCTCGGATGGCCAGCCGAAAGGCAGTCCGCGCACTGCGGTACGCCTCGTACAGCTGGCCCTCCCGCTCGACGTCGCGGTGACGCCGCCGGCTGCGGGTGTAGGACCTTCGGGCACTGATACACGCCGCACGAAGGTCCGCCAGTCTTGGGGACCACCAGTAGACCCCCTGCCTCGGAGGCGGACGCCGCCGCACTCTGGGCATGGCCGCATCGCAGATCTGCGTTAACGCACTGCGAATGCGGACAGCCTCAGCGTCCACTCCGTCTGCTGGGGGTGGTGAGGACAGCCACGTACTGACAATGGCCGCCTCCGCCAGTAGATCCCTGTCAAGACGACCCACAGCCCACCGCGGAAACGCGGGAGCTCCGTCCGCCCTGTGACCCCTACCGGGTTCCCGGGGGGAGACCTCCATCCGGATGTACCGGTGGTCCGACAGGGTCTCCGCCTCCTCCAGGACACTCCAGTTCCTCACCCGTGGCGCGACAGCGGGGCTAGCGAACGACAAGTCCACTATCGACCCGCCCTGCCGCCGCACACACGTGTTCACCGAGCCTCTGTTCAGAACACAGAGGCCCAGTGAAGCCGCCCACTCGTTGACCGCCCGCCCGCGGTCGTCCGTCGTAGGGGACCTCCACGCCGTGGATTTGGCGTTGAAGTCCCCCAGAACCAGGACGAGGCCCGGTGCCAGTCGCCGTATCGAGGCCTCCAAGGTGGTGAGTGAGGCCCCGAGTCATGGATTCAGCTTCATAATGGTGTAAAAATTCTAACACCATTACATCGCTCTACTCCATATTTATTGATTAACTGAAGATCCTCGAATGCGTTTAAACACACCAAAAATTTCCGCCGAAATGAAAAACGCTAGTCTGATCACAGAGCGCGATATATTAGCGCGGTAAAACCCTTTTACTTATCGCCAACCAAGCGATAACACACACGAAGCCCGAATATTTGCGTCGATAGCCAATAATGACGGTCACATCTGCGTGTATAGTCTCATTGCACGAAGCTTCGGGACGATACACGCAGGTGCGGCCCTAGCATTAGTGATGGCTATATCCTCTCTATAAATCAAAATTAATAAGTGATTATCTGAAACGTATGATGATGTTATTTACGAAATATTAAGTACACGAACACTACCTACGCATTGTCTGCAATATATTTAAAGCGACAATAATATTTTTGTACATAAAATATTGATTAATTCATAGCCCGTTGAATATTAAGTATTATTATGATGGCGGAATAAGAAGACAATTCGTTACCCCGTTTTTTTATGTCCGTGGGTGTTATGAAAGACGACTAAAGGATAACTTGACTAACGATTGACATGCGCAGATGACGCAGTGGTGTACATACTGAACTTCCGTGCCAGTGTTTCGATTCCCACGCAGGACACTACTTTGTGCGATCCGCATAGTGTTGTTCTGGAGTCTGGGTGTAATTTGTCTGCGTTAATTACATGTTTGTAAAGTCTCCCACAATACAAGGATTATTTCTTTAGTGCAGAGTGGGGTTTCAAAAAAAGATCTATATCAACCTGTCTGACCATCGTAGTAATCAATTTCCTATCTATTGTGGAAGAGGCTTGAGTCTAAAAGGGATGTATATGAACTGAGATGAAGTGCAGATACTTAGGGGACGTCCATTAATCACGTGATCTTTTTTTAGCATTTTTGTAACCTTAACCGTTTGACGAAAAAATAATAAATACACGTGATATCTTACTACAATTGTGATATTTCGTGATTTTTGTCAAACACCTGAGCCCCGAGGACCTGTTCTCAAATAAAAAAAAATTAAAAAACAAAATACACCCGCTAAACTAAGGACTGAACTGTTTCATTTCAATGATTCACCTACTATATATTCTAGAGTCTAGCTGGAACATATACAATGTAAATATGTCACACAGAATAGGCTTAGCCTGTCAGTTAATTATCTACGGGCACGTGACGTCACCTGCTTGCCGAGAGCTCCAACAGTGATGAATGTTAGGAATTAGTTGAACCATTTATCTTAGTTTGAAATGCTAATCGTATTTTTATTGTGACACGTTAAATATCTATGTAGTTAGATTGTTTTTTTTTGTCTATCATTTCATATTCTCCTACTCTTATTCCAATTACTTGGGGTCGATACAATATGTACTCTTCTTTCATAGTACATATTGTAAAAGTTATTGGAAATAGTTTTATGACCGGCCGCCTGCTAGACGTCAACCCTCTTTGGGAATGTAATTGTTGACCAAACGGCATCAGATGGAGTTGGCCCAGGTCGTTATAAAGCTCTTAGTCGTCTTTTACGACATCCACGAGCAAAGCAAGGGTTGGTAGTATTTGTAGCCGCTACCACACAGCATATTTTTATTTTTTTATGTCTATATACGATCTAAAATTAGGCACAGTCCTCCTACTTAAGAGAGGATAGATATTATCTACTATCTCGTTGGGCAGATAAGTCGGCGGCAGGGTTTTAATTAAGTTACCGAAGACAAAGATCGGGTACCGGTGGTCCGCTCGCACGGCGAAGAGAGAGGATTTTACGGTGGGTCTATGGGGTCACGCGCCGCTTTCTCCGTCACCCCGGACCGATTTGGCGGGGCGGGACGCACCCGTAGCCCACCAATAAAAAAAAAATAAAAAAAAAGGGTTTTAATTAAGTTTTCCTTTTTTTGTCACTGTTACCTTGTTATACTTTGCGAGTTTGTCTTTGGCGAGATACATGGCAAAGAATGGAATATCATCATTTCAATATCCCAGCTCATATGTTTCCTGCCTCCGGGGCCGTGTTACTTACTCTTCTAAATATATACCCCCCCAAACTAAAGTCAATATCCTCTAAAATCATCCTAATTCCTTTGAAAATCCTCTAGAAATATTCTACTTAATCTCCTGTATATATTTCTCTTAAATTTTGGAGGAAAACCCTTAAGTTAGTTTCGATGTTTTGCGTTTGAATCTCACTCCACATTAAGGGCAAAAATTAACCTATTATACCTCGCTGGTCAGACATATTGGTATAGCCTTTTACTTCGGGTAATTCTCTTGCATAGATGTTATCCTTACTAATATTATAAATGCGAAAGTAACTCTATCTGTCTGTCGCTCTTTCCCGCCAAAACTACTGAACCGACGTAAATGAAATTTGGTACACAGATAGTCTAAAGCCTGATAAAGGGCATAGGCTACTTTTTAATGCAAAAAAGAGGGTTGTAAAGGGGAATGAAAAGTTGTAAGGAAGTATCGTCATTTTTAACGCCAGAAGCTTGAAACTTATTTTTAGGCTATTGGTTGGTTAGATATAAATAAATATGACATTAATATGTTGTAAAAATTTACCCTTAAGGGGTAAAATAAAAATAGGGGATAAAACTTTGGGCAAGTAACCTTTTACGCGGGCGAAGCCGTGGGCAGAAGCTAGTATGCTATATTCCTTAGTCATATTTTACAACACCCTCATGTAAGAATACAATTCACCACGAATTTTATTCTTACTCCATCACCTAATACATACATCAACTAATTTTCAAACGAAAAAATTCCAATACAAATTTTAAAATAAAATTTAAACACGAGACCTCACGATCGACAGTCGTGTATTATTTACTACTGAACTATCGAGACATTTCCGTTTATAAATAGAAGTATTAATTTTAGCCCAGCAAATGTGTGGGCTCGGTTATATCTAACAATGGCATTCTGATATAAAATTAACAAAGACAGATCTATTTTTAAGTAAGTTTTATATTTGGACAAGGTGACCCTCTTTTTTAGATCTGCTATGGTCCAGGCTGACCTACGCTCAATCGTACGAGGTGACAAGGTGACCGGACTAATGTTTTCCTTTACAAATTTTAATGAATCTATCATTTTTTTTTATAAATTAATGACTTTTTTTATTTTAATAAATAATTAAGCATATTAAATGCTAAATTTCAGTAATTTGAATAACAAGGTTGTGTCATCGTTTAATACAATTCTAATTGCAAAGTTTGAAGTATTAAGCCTACAACAATGTGTAAACATTGTCGGGTAGATGGCATATGGCACCTCAAAGACGTAAAAAATATGATACGAAGCGAAATTGGCATGTTCTACAATAGTTCACGGTGGTGTAGTGGCAGCACGATTGGGCCAGAATCCCAATAGGTGCGGGTTCGTATCCCGCTTGTGACATCATTTTTCGCTTCGTAATCGGGTTTTTATAAATAATTAAGCATATTAAATGCTAAATTTCAGTAATTTGAATAAAAGACTAATTAATCTTATTGATATAAAAAATCGACCAGTTTAGTTTTTGTTTATTTTTCAATTAAACTATTGTAATAATTGTCAGATTAATTTAAAGCATATTACAAATGGCATAGTGGTTGGAATGTAGAGCTGTCGTGCCAAGAGTCACGGGTTCGATTTCCATGCAATATCAAATTTTTAGTCCGATCGGCATATTGTTTTTTGAGTAGGTATGTATGTAATTTGTTTCCAATAAATGTATATTTGTAAAGACCCCTGCTATACAAGGAATACTTTATTGGAACATGATATTTTCTCCTAGAGTCTTTCTCTAATCGAGCCTGCTGGTAGCTGGACCTGGTGGATTAGTCCACCACTCGTAGTGAGATTCAACGTTTTGCAATTGCAACGTGGGCAATGCCCAACAGCAGAAAGCTGCTGAGGCGTAGACTCAATATGCTAACCGAAAGCGTAACCCGTCGGACGGACTACCGCTTACAGGCCTATGGTTGACACACACACTCTGCTTGTAACTTCTGGGGGTGACTGAAGGGCGGAAGTCTAGCCTCAAAACTTGCAGTATATCCTCCCGACACCAATATTGAACTGATCACCGGTACCGTTACCTTTTTTTTTTGCGATGGACTATGGATGCGTCTCGCTCCGCAAAATCGGTCCGGGGTGACGGAAGAGACGGCGCGTGACCCCATAGACCCACCATGGAAACTCCTCTCTTCGCTGTGCGAGCAGGCCACCGGTATCCCATCTTTGTCTTCGGTAGCTCCTGTACCGTTACATTGAGATAATCTCTTACGTGGACAACTCTATCCAGTACGTGAACTAATCCAGTACGTCCATTATTTTGGAAGTCACTGCAGTAAGGTCAGCCTGTAACCTTACCTTGTATATTATGACATGTGGAACAAAATATGTCTTTAAGTTAGGTTTTAATATGCAAATGACTTGTGTTATTTATAAATAAATCTTGGTGTACCTACTCATCATTCAGGGTCACTGATTCATGTTACAGACAATTAACGTCAACGTTTTCAAAACAATGTTTATGAATATGTATTATTTAAAAAGGATATAAAATTAAAAGAAAATTATATACCATAGAGCAAACTATTACATACATACATTCATATCATCACGCCATATCGTATCGTAGGCAGAGAGAACAGAGTGCCAGATAACTCTATCCTTGCATACTTCACTCGCTTCCTCAACATTCATAATTCTCTTCATACACGCTCGCCGGTTTCGGAGACTCTTGACTCCACCTTCCTTCAGTACGTGACCAATCTGGTCTAGATAGGTGAGTCTCGGTCTCCCCCGGTATCTACATCCTTCCACTTTCGCATTGTATATCTTCTTAACCAGACGTTCGTTCGGCATTCTTTCCACATGTCCGAACCATCGGAGATTTCCCTTTCGCATCTTTACACCAATACTCTCTTTTATACCTACTTGCTCTCTTACGTCATCGTTGCGAATGAGGCCGGTCAGCCTAACTCCACAGATTTTCCGTAGAGATCGCATTGACAGCTGTACGCGGGAGTCGTCCGGTCGATGGCCCTGTACGGCGCACCGGTGTGGGCGGGGTCCCTGACCGTCCGACTCAGGGCTCTTCTGTAGCGACCACAGAGGGCCATGGCGGTCAGGGTCGTATGCGGGTACCGCACGGTGGTGACGGAGGCAGCGTGCCTGTTGGCCGGGACTTCCCCGTGGGACTTGGAGGCGGAAATGTTCGCCGATTTGTATCGGCGGGTGTCGGAGGTGCGAGCGGAGGGCGGTGTGGTCTCATTGAGAAAACTCACCGCCTGGCGCGTCGACGCCCACCGAGTCGTCGTTGCCCGTTGGGCAGTCCGGCTGGAGAGGCCTCGGTTCAGTGTGCGGACCGTGGAGGCCTTCCAGCCGATGCTGATACAGTGGTTGGAACGGTGGCATGGGGTGCTCTCCTTCCGACTGGTGCAGGTTTTGATGGGTCATGGATGCTTCGCCAAATACCTGCACACGGTCGTCAGGAGAGAGAGTACACCGTCCTGCCACCACTGCGATTGCGACGAGGATACGGCGCAGCATACGCTCGAGGTTTGTGCCGCTTGGGCAGAGCAGCGCCGTGAACTCGTCGCAATCATCATGGCTGACCTGACGCTGCCATCGCCAGGGCGATGCTCGACAGCGTCAGGAACTGGGACGCGGTCGCAGCCTTCTGCGAGGCAGTATTCTCGCGGAAGAAGGCGGCGGGGCGCGTACGCGAGGAGCGTCTCCTCGACGACGCGAGCCGCCGCCAGCGACTGGGGTGGCGTAGGTGCGATTACCTGCGACTGATGCCGCTCTAGCTGAGGCCGCGGGTGACTGGACCGGAGAATTAGTCCATCACCCGCCGAGAGGCTGACCGCGCGAGGAGGGACCGACGTCCTCCCCTTCATCGCACAAGGAGAGGGTACCCCTCAGGGGGTATTCTGTCGGGCCGGCCACTGACGACAAGTTCACGCTGCTCCGGTGGCCGGTCCAACGACAAAGGCGAGGTACACGGTTGGGTTACGGGTATGCGTGCTTACGCCCCTCTGTTTCCCCGGATGGAGTGGTGCGTGGAGTGCACCGACCGTAACCCACACCAAAAAAAGAAAAAAAGAGTTCGCATTTCGACCGCATTAATTTTGCTTTCATGATCTTTTCTGCACACCCAACTCTCGCTTCCATACAATAATGTTGGGACAAGCACTGCGTTATGTATTGCTACACGTGCCTTCTGGCTGCGCTAGTGGCTACCGAGAAGTTGTCCCAACGCTCCGTTCACTCTATTTCCCGCATTCACTCTTCGCTCTATATCAGTGGTGTACCTTCCATCTCGGCTAAAACCACATCCAAGATATACAAATTCATCCACTTGCTCTAGTACATCATTAACTATTTTTACTCTTACATCTGTTCTGGCCTACTTTTGGTTTTGCTCACATTCATGCGTAGACCCCTTTTCTTACAATATTCTGTCATTGTGTCGACTAGGGTCTGCAGATCAGTCGCTGACTGCGCCAGCAGGACTGCATCATCTGCATAGAGCAGAACATTGACCACTAAGTCGCCCATCTGGACTCCCACATTCATATCGTTCAACCTTTGGAAACATTTATCCAGATATATGATAAACAGTCTGGCTGACAGAACGCACCCCTGCTTAACGCCGATATTGACGTCAAACCAAGGCGACATTCCATCATCCAGCCGCACACAGGCTCTACAGCCCATGTAACTGGACTGCACAGCCTGTAGCAGTTTACCGTTAATACCATACTCTGGTAAAATGTCCCAAACTGCAGAAAACCCTCTGACCTAGAGCCAGATGCTTCTCCACAATGTTGCGCAGAGAGAACACTTGATCCATGCATCCCCTTCCACTCCTGAAACCTCCTTGTGTCTCACACAGTAAACCATCGGACACCCTCCTCATTCTATTGTAATGTGTAAATAGGGTAATCCCCTCTAGTTGTCTATATTTTTTTTAAAGAGCCTTTTTTTTGCGATGGACAATGGAGGCGGTCATGCCCTGCCAAATCGGTCCGGGGCGACGCAAGAGGCGGTGCACGACCCCGTAGACCCACCCTGCAAATCGCCTCTCTTCGCCGTGCGAGCCGTCTACTGGTACCAGATCTTTGTCTTCGGTGGCCTAAAGACATCAGCCTACACTAAGGAAATAATACTTGTAAACGCGGTGGACTTTACAAACATGAAATTAACGCAGACAAATTACATCCAGATTTAGAACAGCACTTTGAAGATCGCATAAAGTATTGTCCTGCGTTGGAATCGTACTCACGGCACTGGCACGGAAGGTCGATATCTTAAGCACTACGCCCTCTGTGCAATCAATTATGGGTTTGATATTGATTTGATATATAATGATGGGTTTGTTTTTTTTTTTTTTTTTTTTTGTGTGTCTTAGTTGTAAGCCTCAGATGGCTATGACAACTTTACCCGGACTGTGGGTGAGCGCTGAGGGCTCTCAACCTGTAATGGGTTTGATTCTCATTTTTTTATCTATCGTATTCTTGGTGATGGAGTAAGAATACAATTCGTTAATCTCATATCTGTGGGTATTGTGAAATACAATTAAAGAATACGTCGATGCAAGAAAAACTCGACATATAACCCTATGCCAACCCGTCTGATTCTCAGTGTGGTATAGTAGGTCAATTTCCTTTCCATTGTGGAGAAGGTCGAAGTTTAACAGTGGGATTTATGTGGGTTATAATGATGATGATGATGAATGTTAGTCAAGGGCTTTATTAGATCATGGAAGTTATTCTAGTATAGCACCCGGCTATCCGTTTCCTCGAGGGTTTCCGGTTCAGTTCCCTTCTAGACAAACAGAACGGAAATCAAGCACCCTCTCGATTTAATGAGCGGTTTTGAGGCCAACTTCAACCTGTTACTTTTGTGTTAGAGTGATGCGCGCGCATCTTTAAATTTCACTCTCATCATTTTTTCATAATGCGCCTAAAGAACTTAAAAAAATATATGATATTATAAACGGACAGGAGAATTTTATTTATCTGTCGGTTCGTTATATGATATGAGGATCAATCTATGCAATATACTGGTCGGCTATCGTCAAGTACCACTCGAGATATGAACGGCGTCAGAGCTTTGATTTCATACATAACTCACGTACACAATAAACGTATATATTCTATAAGATTTTTTGATGTAATATTACATTTTTTAATGAAACTACTTTTAACAAGTCATGAGAGAAAAGCATTTTCCATGTGGTGAAAAAGTAAAGAAAATTCATCACCTATCTTGCTCGTGGATGTTGTGTAAGGCAACTAATATGTCTTTTAAATTCAAACTCACATATTATGTATAAATTCTTCTTTAGTTTGCCCAGGATTATGGATGTGGACCAATCGGTCCGGGGCGACAGAAGAGGTGGCGCGTGACCCCATAGACCCACTCTGCAAAGCGCTTCTTTTCGCCGTGCGAGCGGGCCACTGGTACCCCATCTTTGACTTCGGTGGCACGCCCGGCGGTTTACCCTCGCGGGTTCCTTTCGAGATGCCCGATGGACGATGCCCCGACGGCGAAAGGTGGCCTCATTTCGGGTAAAGAACCCAACGGTTTGGTTCACGACGATGGTAAGAGACCGGATGGCATGTCCTTACTGCCCTGGAGGATGGGTAGGCCTTTGATGTGGGACGCTACCTGCGTTAACACCCTTGCGCCATCACGTCTTCCAAGCACTTCAGGTTGTGCTGGCCCATCTGCCGCATCTATAGAAGACCTCAACCGTCGAAAGTACAATAACCTTGTTAGAAATCATATTTTCGAGCCTTTTGGGGTCGCCTTGAGGTCCGAATGCTCACACTTTTTTTTTTATTGCTTATGGTGGCAAACGAGCAAGCAGCATACCTGATGGTAAATGTTACTGCCTCCCATGGACCTTTGCTATAATCAAGGCCATAGCTAGGCCGCTGCCTACCATTACAATAACCTAACCCACCCAGTTGGGCCTCTGGCTCTCTCGCTCACCGAACGAAGCGCAACAGCACCCTGCCATTACTCATACGTCGATCCTCTGCGAGAGTGTGGTACCACCCAGGACGGACCGGCCCGCATCTATAGACAGAGAACTGTCTACAGCGTGGTCCTACCACATTTTATTTAAAGAAATCGCAAAAAGGTCAATCACCGCTTCACGTGGTGGTTGGCTTATATTTTGCACAAAGAGTTAGCATTGCCATTCAACGTGGTAATGCTGCCAGCCTTCTGGGTACATTACCGGTAGGCAGTGATGCGGAGGAATTTTTCTATGCCTGATTGCGCTTTTTGTTTTTTATTGCCTATTCTATTTATTCCTGTAAATATTTTTATTTAAAACTTAGCTTTAAATGTACACATTATTTTAAAATAATTCATAATTAAAAAATAATTTTAAAAATTTATCTTTTTGATTAGTCACTTTTTTACCGACGATTTTAATTAATACGATAAATAAACTACCACCGGATCGGAACATAACCGCCACTGAGAAGATCCGGAAACTCAGCGAGTTTGTCTAATACTATTATTTCTTTACTGATTTTTTTTATAAAAAAATATTACAAGATGTTTAATAAGAATTAGCTCCAGTGCCCTTCGAGCTAAGATATAATTTATGACAAAAATATATTTTGATTCTCAGCAACTGCGATTAATTATGTAGGATTCGGGGTTGATAAATCTATCTAGCTAAGTTTCATTTATAGTAAATATTAGACTGATGCCTACGACTTCATCCGCGTAATATTCTTGGGTTGACCCTTCTAGCGACAATATAGGCGATGATTTTTGAAATTTAAATGACCACTACTGCTTTTTCTGACGTCAGTTTTTAATGAAACAAAGTAAAAATAAATGTTGCTCTGATCTAAGTCAAATCTATTTGTGGAAACTGCGAATCCAATCCGTTCAGTAATTTTAGAGATTAACGTGTACATACATACATACACACAGACATACAGACAGACAAAAATATCCAAAATATGTTTTTGTGTTCTGTGGGCTTTCCTTATTGCTTAAACTCGTTTTTTAATAAATTTATCAAATGTACAGATACGCATTTTCTACTCATTTATTATATGTATAGATAATTTTGTTATAGTTCATCTAATCTAAGAAGTGCATTTTGACGTTTCGCACTTTTTAATACACAATAACCTTGGTCAAACGTATACATATGATTGCAAACAATAAATCTGAAATTTTAAAGAACTATTAAGTTATTTACATGATTAATGTTGCGGGTGACTTTCTTGTAAAATAATGTAATGTTGAAACTTGTAAAACTAATTTAAAATTAAAATAACATGGTAAATAGTAATTATTATTGACGATCTTACAATGTCACGACATAACGTTCTAAACAGTAGTGCTTGACAACTTCCAATTCACGAATATCTAAATAATCGCTAAAAATATTAGATTAATATATTTAATCGAATAGAGACTTTGACAGAGATGTACGTTTCGACAATTTTATTGATAAGGTAATAATTATTAATGTTCGCGACGATGATAATTCAAGTAATAGTAGTGATTCTGAATAAATAGCTATTTTGAAATCCAGTTTTTGTTTTTACTTAACCTAATCCTACTGATTATGATAAATAGATTTTATGATGAAATAATTAAATTTATTTAGTATTAATTTAGCACTTAATTTTTCATCTCCTTTTTGAAAAATAATAAAATAAACCGATTATTAATTAAAAAGAATCAATATCGATTTTTCATTAAAATCGGATATTTTCGATAGCGATTGTTTGGTTCACATACCTAGACAACTTACTCCGACAGCTGTCAAAGTGCACAATATGAAGGCGAATATTTATAAAAAAGAATTGGCCGCTGTCATTAAGGAAAACCTATCTCTATTTAGTTGGGAAATTAAGCAGTCTAATTCAAACAGCTTCTGTTCGATCCCTAGTTTCCCTTTTTTAATGTCTGTATATATTCTCTAAAAATTCTAAAAAGTGAATTTTGGATTAAGCTCAATCATCCAGATATTAATGTGCATATATCTATCTATGCAAGAGAAAGAAAACGAATTCGTCTGACTAATGTAATACAGTGTAATATCCCTACTATTTTGAGGGAGGTTTGTATTCAGTGTCCTTATATGAGTTGAGATAAGAAGAGAGGGAACACAAGTATTGGTATTACGATTTCGTAACAAAACACGGTTACGGTGGATCCTTACGTTACAGTAATAATATTACATTATGCGTAGAATGTATGAGTATATAATGCATAATTATTTTTATCACTCACTTTAAGAGATTTATTTTTCTCTCATTTTATTTAAAGTGTCAATAATCTACGGTAGTTTTACTTTTTACTGCAGTAGTTTTACATTTTATACGAAGTGCATGATAATGTTAGGGCGTACCCCCGAAGCGACGCGCAGGTGCAGCACCCGGCACCTGTGGGAAATGGACCAGGGTTGTCGCATCAGGGACGGGTGCGACGTAAGATGCGAGTCCGTGAAGTAAGAATGAGGATGGTAAGCTGGAATATAGGTACGATGACTGGAAGAGGAAGAGAGCTAGCAGATGTTTTGGAAAGAAGACGAGTACCCAAAAAGAGATGGATGGATTGTGTAAACGAGGATATGTGTATGAAAGTTGTGAGTGCAGATATGACGGCTGATAGAAGATTATGGAAGGCAAGAACATGTTGTGCCGACCCCACTTAGCGTGGGATGAGGGCAGGCAAATGATGAGTTTTACATTTTATTTTTTATTTTTTTTAATTTATAATCACAACGCATTAAGTAATAAATATGATTTTGCAAACATAATTCATAAGTCTATATATACACATTTATTTAATAACTTAGTGGTTTAAGTATCTTTTATACTTCATTCGCTCTCAACATTAAATTACACCTATCTTGTACTATTTCTGTTCTACCCTAGGTCAAATTGTAGAGAATGCCTATGGCCTATTTTTTGTGCAATAATTATACATAAATAAATATACACGTCCTATTTATTGCTGCTATGCCTGAGTCTCTTCCACAACAGAAAGGAAACTGACCGTTGTTTTATTTATTGCTGATGGTGGCAAACAATCAAAGCTGTGTGGTAGCGGCTGCGAATACTAACAACCCTTGTTTCGCTCGTGGGTGTCGTAAAAGACGACTAAGAGCCTTATAATGACCTGGGTCAACTCTATCTGATGCCGTTTGGTCAACAATTACATTCCCAAGGAGGTTTGACGTCTGGCAGGTGGCCGGTCATAAAACTATTACCAATAACTTTTACAATATGCACTATGACAGAAGAGTAGAATAGTTCATATTTTATCGACCCCAAGTAATTGGGATAAGAGTAGGAGAATGATGATGGCAGACAAGCAAAAAGCACACCTGACGGTAAGTGATACTGCCGCTCATGGACCTTTGCAGTACCAGGGCATAGCTAAGCCGCGCCTACCTTAAATGAAGTACTCTTAAACCTGCTATACCATGCAGGTCATATGTGTTGGTATAGGGCTTTTTTTTCGAGTTTCCTTTCTATTGCATAGATGTTATATACATATTTCATCCCTTCGTCAACTTTTATGACAATCATGGGCTAGATATGGGGGAATTGTATTCTTATTCAGACACTATAAGGATAAGCATATAATTAACTAACACAAATTACATCCAGATGCAGACAATTTATTTGTGAAAGGCAAAAAATTTCTTGCCTGGGATCGAGCCCAAGATAGTTGACATGCCAGTTAGGTAATTAAACTAATATGCCATTTTCCCAATCAAATAAACATTATATTTATAGCATGAATGAGTGAACACGTAAAGATTTTTAATTAATAATATTTTTTCATATAACGTCCATTAAGTAATTAGATAATTAATAAAATACTTGGCGATATTAGATAAATAAAATATTTGGCGTTGATTACTTAGATATTTATATTCCTTTAAGATTTGAAATAAATCTATTTTTAACGAATTCTACCGTGTTTGTATTTGATTATTAATTTTCCGACGTTTCGAACAATATACAGCGTTTATAGTGCTGGTAGGACTGATTTATATCTACCCTCTACAGTATCAGTTATAAAATTTTGATCTACATTTTGATATAAATTTATTACCAATAGAAAAACAAAAAGATTCTATATAAAAACTAGCAGATCCGGCCACGCGTTGCTGTGGCTAAGGTAGCTTTAGTAACATGTGGTGGTTATGCTAATAAATTGTAGCTTATATGAAACGCTTGTACGTTTAACATAGCGCCATCTATTAAATACTTACTCAATCCAGTCAACAGATACCGCCATCGGTAAGAATCGTTTGGAGATATCAGATAATTGTGACTGTCAAATAATAGACAAATAATTTGCAATAAAATAATATTGCGACTATAAATTGAGATGGAAGCTATCCTATCTTTTAAGTTGTATCAAACTACACATGCTGTGCAAATTTGATTAAAATCCGTTTAGTACTTTAGGAGTCCATCGCGGACAAACAACGTGACGCGTAATTTATATATATTAAGATATAAGATAAAATTAAGGTAAGAAGATGTTTATGGTCATTTATTATTAAATATTAAGTTTATGGTAATTATTATATTATAACAATTAACTAATTTTGAAATATCGGGCAATTAAAAATCAAATACAAACGCTATAGAATTCGTAAAAATAGTTTATTTCAAATGTACATTAAAGTAAAGATGAGAAATCATTCCTTTACGATTTATTGTTATTTCTTATTCTTCGATTACGTCATTTAGGATGGGTAGATCTGGCCACTGCTATCAATATTTTTAGCTTTAGAAATATTACTAAATACGCAATCGAACAAACCCATACCACATTTCATCTATTCTTTTTAGAATTTTCCTTCATTATACATTCAATCATCATTCTCCTGCTCTTATCCCAATTATTTGGGGTAGACACAAATGTACTCCTCTTCTTACATATTGCAAAAGTTATTGGCAATAATTTTATGACCGGCCGCCTGCCTAACATAAACCTTCTTTGAGAATATAATGGTTGACCAAACGGCATCAGATGGAGTTGGCCCAGATCGATATAAGGCTCTTAGTCGTCTTTTACGACATCCACGAGCAAAGTAAGAGTTGGTAGTATTCGTAGCCACTATCACGCAGCTCAATTCTAGAGTCTTCATTATACATTCCATTATAATTAATTTATCAATCATCAACATCAACATACATACATACCATCACGCCATGTCCCGTCAATATTTTTAGCGTGCTTTTACTACACATTTATTCTAGATGCATCATGTAATTTAGACCTTTAATAATACATGGGTGAAACCTACATTCAATTAACATTTTTTTATTTATTTTGTTATTTATTGCTGATGGTGGCAAACGAGCAAGCAGCACAAATGATGGTAAGTGTTATTGCTGTCCATGGACCTTTGCAATACCAAGAGTATAGTTAAGTCGCTGCCCATCAACCAAAATCTACACAGAAATTTGAGCTGCCAACTTTGTCGTTCACCGAACGAAGCGATAGCACATTGCCATTGCTCAGATGTTGATTTTCTGCGAGAGTGTACTAGGTACTAGTCCGGAAGGACAGGCCCGCGGTTGTAGACAGAAAACTGTTAACAGTGAGCTCCTACTCCTACCACTACTAATAATATTATATCCTTACTAATCCTTACTAATATTATAAATGTGAAAGTAACTCTGTCTATCTGTCTGTCGGTCTTTCACGCCAAAACTACTGAACCGATCTAAATGAAATTTGGTACACAGATAGTCTAGAGGCTGATAAAGGACTTAGGCTACTTTTTAATGCAAAAAAAGGGTTATAAAGGGGGATGAAAAGTTGTAAGGATGTACCGTCATTTTTAAAGCCAGAAGCTTGAAACTTATTTTTAGGCTATTGATTAGATATAAATAAATATGACATTGATATGTTGTAAAAATTTACACTTAAAATAAAAATGGGGGATGAAAAACTTTAAGAAAGTAACCTTTTACGCCGGCGAAGCCGCGGGCAGAAGCTAGTATTATATATTTTAGTCATCTTTGGTTACATAGGGTGGTGAAAATATTCTTACTCCTTCACCACATGGAAAGTATATGGACGGTTCATTTGACAGTATAAATAGCGCAGTGTTTATAATGACGGGAATCTGAAAACGTCATGTGGTGCTCTTGTATTATATTTGATAACTTAGTGTTTTAACGTGTTATATTACATAATTTTGATAGCATTTTATGTAATGTGATGCGGTAGAACTACTGGGATGTAGTGAATATCATATAACAGTGCTTTACAACGTTTTCGTTATCCATCAAAATTCCCACAAGATACCATTAACAGTGTGGCCATTGCACTGTTGATGGTGACAATTTGACTTAGACAATGACTAACTTGAAAGACTAAAAACGTGAAGATATTTATAACCCGACACTGGCAACAATAGCTCGTATAAGTAGCTGATTGCCAATACGTAAGAAGAAGAAAGAAATAATAGTGACTTAACTTGTGAATGTCGCAGGAAAACTTGTTTCTATGATTAATAAAAACTTGTTTTGTTATAGTGAGTCTGTCTGTAATTTAGGTCCATTAATTGTATGTTTAAAAAGTGTTTTTAAACATACCTTAGCGTTGATTGTTCTTTTTAAAAATTCCCGTGTGGTTACATATCTGTAAACATTAAGTATGGAATTTTGCGATCTGTTACTATTCGATGGGAGTTGTATGAACTAGCTGCGGAGTCATCAAGAAAACGGGCAGTAATATTCTTCTGGGAAAGATTTAACAGCAACTTATTATAAGTTGCCCAAAGTGGCTAATATTATAGCATTATTGCCTTTCGTAAACATGTTTATGTCCAATATTGGACACCGATCATGTGTGGATGGATGACGGATGAAAGAGATTCGTTACCTAAGCAATATTTGCCTACTGCTTGTATGCACATACGTTTACTTTATATTTTGTTTTTTTTTTTATTATAGACAATCGGCACTAAGAAAAAAACAATCTTTCGTTGACGGAGGACTTTTAAAAAAAGTACAATTAACCGATACAAATTACACTTAAACCCAGGACAAGAGTTTAATGTAAGGTGTTGTCCTTCGTGGGAATCGAACCCACAACACATGGGACAGTAGGTATTTTAACCACTACACAATCTAAGCAGTCGAATTAGTCAGTTAAACAAAATAACATTTTGAAAGAGTTACAATCCTTTATAATTAAAATTAACAACGGAGTCTCGAACGGGGCTTAGTGGGAAATTACGTGGACACTTATTTTATCTTCAAATTATAAAATTTTGAATTATTTCTAAAATAAATTAAAAAAAAAACAATCATTATTCTACGCTGGACGTAGACCTATCTCAATGAACACCACATGGCATTCATTAGAATAGTTATTGCCATTAATCGCGATACCTAGCAAGCGAGTTAGCGACCATAGCAAGCTTGTTCACCGACTATTTTTACGACTTCCGCGGGCAAGTAATTATAACTCTATTCTTATCCGGTCGCCATCCGGTGAAAAAACTTAGTTGTCATGTATAGTATCGAAAAATATTCTAAATGGGACGTATTTAGATATAAATAACATCATCATCATCATCATCACAGCCCATAAATGTCCCACTATTGGGCTCGAGCCTCCTCCGTAATGGGAGGGAAATTAACCTACTATACCGCGCTAGTCAGACGTGTTGGTATAGGGTTTTGTTTCGAGTGTTCCTTCTCTCGCACAGATGTTATGTGCGTTATATATCCCTTAGTCGTCTCGTACGATCACCCACGGGTATGACATGGGGTGGTGAATAGTATTCTTACTCCGTCACCACACGGATTATAAATAACATACATACATACATATCATCACGCCATATCCCTTGCAGGATAGGCAGAGAGAACAGAGTGCCAGAGAACTCTATCTTTGCATACTTCACTCGCTTCCTCAACATTCATAATTCTCTTCATACATGCTCGCCGGTTTCGGAGACTCTTGACTCCACCTTCCTTTAGTACATGGCCGATGAAAATAACATATTTTTAAAAATAATTACAAAGTTATAATGCCTTCTCGCCCATATAACGACTGCACAAATGGTGTTTGCTTTTTCTTAATAAAACACGCTATTAAAATCAATTGGATGACTCTTTATCTTTTAAAACAATCGACATATGTAGATGTTGAAAGTGAAATGTTGAATTTACGCGGTTATTGTTTTTTTTTTGTATCAATCAAAATATATTATGACGTAATTAATTCTTTATGGTCATCGTCATTCTCCTGCTCTTATCCCAATTTCTTGTGTTCGGTTGCAATATGTATTCGTACATATTACGAAAGTTATTGGCAATAGTTTTATGACTGACCGCTTGCTTGACGTCAGCCCTCCTTTGAAATGTAATTGTTGACCAAACAGCATCAGATGGAGTTGGCCCAGGTCGTTATAAGGCTCTTAGTCGTCTTTTACGACATCCATGAGCAAAAGTAAGAGGTAGTATTCGTAGCCGCTATCACACAGCACTCAATTAATTCTTTTATTTAATTTAATTTAAGCGAATTCTGAGAATAGTATCATTGATTAAGATGATAGACGACCGTGTGGTGACGAAGTAAGAATACAATTCACCACCCCATACCTTAACCGTGGGTGATCGTAACGACTAAGGGATATAAAACGCATATAACATCTATGCAAGAGAAGGAAAACACGAAACAAAACCCTATACCAACACGTCTAACCAGCGTGGTATAGTAGGTTAGTTTCCCTTCCTTTTGAAGGAGGCTCGCGCCCAACCGTGGGAGGTGTATGAGCTGAAATGATGATGATGATGATGATGATTGAAATGATTAGGAGCACGCGATTATCTATTTATGTATATATGATAAATAGAGATGAATTGTTGGCGACTCAAAATTATGGATTGTTTGAACGATAATATGGATATGAAATTAGTGAGTGCAGATACGACGGCTGACAGAAAAGTATGGAAGTTCAAATGTTATGCCGATTCCACTTGATATGGTATGAGATCAAGTTTATGATGAAAATATTTTAAGTTTAATATAGTTTATCGTGTGATAACGAAGTAATAATATAATTATTTACTCCTTATTTTGTTCGTAGGTATCTTAAAAGACAATTAAGGGATATAATAACTATATCACATTTGTGCACGAGATGGCAAGCTTGAAATAAAATTTTAAGTCATATCTAGACGGACTACGATGGACCAGCACGGTGTTAACGTCATCTTTCCTATTGTGGAAGAAGCACAGCCCAGCAGTGGGATCTATATGAGCTATAATGAGTATGATGATGATGGTTTACCCATGTGTTGATAGGTTAAGAATTAGACATGTGTAAGTAATGCGAGTGATGCATCACACGTAATATTAACCGACCGCGTACTGTCATATTACACATTGCGCGACTAAACATGACATGACATTAAACATCACAGATCACATTAAACATGACGCCGAACACTCGTGTACTGTTCTGTATTTCTGCAATGTTCGGTAATTTGGTAATGGTTATCTATCTCTCAAACGCGCCGTGTGTCTTTTCGGGAGAGTGAGAGGGATAGAACGACTGGACCGCGCTGCGCCTGCGGTCGATAAATATTTATTTTGAGCTCTATTTGCAGAGCATTAAGACTTATATTTAATGAAATGTCATGTGTGATGTTTGAAGTGATGGTAAAATGTAATATTACTCGGCACGAAATGTAATGCCATATAACATCACTTCGCGAAGTACTGTTTCGCGCATGTCTATTAAGAATATCATAGGTCTCATATTAGGTCGTTACTTTCCTGTTAGTTTCATCAATCTATCTGAGGAGATTACTAGTATAACAATAACTGCGATCGTCAACCCATAAACCAGGAGATTGTGGCATTATCCTCCCTTGGTAAGGTTCATAACCGGTAGTGGACTTCAATAGATTGATGATAATGATAGTTGCTTTATTTTAGTTCATTTGTGTCCCAGTATTGCGCTCGAGCCACCACCAAAATAAACGGGAAGTTAACTTGTTATTATACCAAGCCTGTCAGATGGGTTGGTATATAATTTAAGCTTTCCGTCTTTATTTATTTATTGAACTGGCAAAATCTATGTCTTTAATCAATCAGTAAGATATTCTCTTTGATTACGCTTTTCGGAGATTAGAAAATCTTTCATACTTATGTATATGTTCAACCTAGGTTTTTTAAGGTATTTGTCCCTAATCCTTTATAATTGTTTTGTAGAGGTTTTTGCTTTCAAAGGTAGATAGAAACGGATAAAAAATTAAATTTCAAGCTGACAATTAAGAAATAAAGTTTATCATTGAGACACTAAAAAAAATCCTTCTGAAAAATCAAGAGCACAAGTTGTCTAAGAAAGAATTCACTCTATAGTCCTTATCATACATACATACATATCACTCTGTTCTCTCTGCCTACCCTCTGTTCTCTCTGCGGCGTGCATCACGCCATATCCCTTGTAGGGTAGGCAGAGAGAACAGAGTGCCAGAGAACTCTATCCTTGCATACTTCACTCGCTTCCTCAACATTCTCTTTTTCTATTATTCTAGTCCTTATCGACAGCTATATATGCCATCAGAACTACGAGGTAGTGTACATTTTATTAAAGTTATTTTAAAATATTTCTTTTAAGCAACTTGCTATATTAGATACTATTTTGATATATAATGCAAAAAATTAAAGTGTCCAAAATATTATTTCCGATATTTATGCGGTTATTACACATATGAAATAAAAAGTATTTATACGGATTTTATCGCATTTTTGTTTGATCTTTGTTTACCCAAAGTTTCGAACACTTTGTAGCATTTGTGGTAACGAGAGTTCCTCCTGTAGCCAAGATATCAACAAAATCCCTTAAAAATAGTTTTCTTACATATATCTAAAATTTTAAATTATATTTCCTTCACTCAAATATTCGCACCGAAAAAAAAAGTAGCTTATTTACATTATTTGAACAATTTACTTAATTAATAAATAATATAAATACTAAAATTAATATTATACATAAGCGTCGTATATACTAAGGCATCATAAACAATTAAGATATAAATCAAAACTCACGTTCCCCCCAAAAGCATATCCAAGTTCCAGGGCGACCAGCTGAGCTACTTCCTCACCGCCCTCGATTTCCACCGTCCACTCATTAACAAAATCTTTCGCATGTTCTAAACCATCATGAACTCCTTGATACCCATAATAATCTGGTACTTTAACATTATATTGATAATAGGATAATGCATAAGGAAATAAAAATAGACTACCTCCTATTAGAAGTATAAGCATTATTTAAAAGTTAACTTAAATTTAACGTTAAGTTTAAAGTAAGTACAGCGTGTACGGTGTCCAAATAAATACTAACGGTCGTATTGAAAACAAGAGAAGTGATTTTCCCGAGCGAGTATAACTCGACTGGTTGTCGCGTTCAATCTATGCGCAGGACAATTTTCACGCCAATGAAACGCACGAATCGCTCTTTGTTAAGAATTTAGTAATGTTTGTGTGAATCATTGAATTTTTATGGAAAATAACAGTAGAATTAGGTAGACATCTTACTGATAGTTGATTATTATATTTATTTAAATATTAATAAGAAAAATAATTGTTTAATATTTAAATTTCAATTAAACATAAAAAAGTTGGTTGATTTATTTTTAAAAGCCGAGATTAAACTATTGAAATTAAAAACATGAAATTTCGATAATTGTTTAATTTTGTGATGTAAACTACTAAGGCACAAAATATTATGAAATTTAACCCCAAAGGGGGTGAAATCAATTGGAAAAAATTGTATGCGAAATATGATAACATCTATATTCATGATCTTATATCACATAAGTACTTCTGTTGGGCTTAAATAAAGTAGTATAAAGTATTAATACATACATACATATCATCACGCCATATCCCTTGCAGGGTAGGCAGAGAGAACAGAGTGCCAGAGAACTCTATCTCTGCATACTTCACTCGCTTCCTCAACATTCATAATTCTCTTCATACACGCTCGCCGGTTTCGGAGACTCTTGACTCACGTAGAGGGTCTCACTGCCGAGCAAAGCATAGTAGAAAATTGCTACTATTTAGATATCAATTTACGGAGTGACTGTAGCACTATTGTGAGCGTACCGGTCCATGTATAGTTGCGGGGATAACCTGATAGCTATGGCCCTAAAACTGTTGCTATGACCATATCCCTAAAGTAAATCGAAAGGATACATCTCTTAAACTGTCCGGCTTATCTATTTCCTCGCGTAATAAGACGAAAGGTATCGTTATCTTGTCATTACACTAAAAAGATATTTCATCAGCCATGGCCTCATTACTATATGTTTATAAACCTTTTCTTATAAAAATGCTAATACAAAAACAGTTTTCTAATCATACAAGTACCTAGTTCCTGAGATTCATACATCTATTCAGCTATATAACTAGGTAATACTAATATATCATATATTTTGCTGTGTGGTAGCGGCTACGAATACTACCAACCCCTACTTTGCTCGTGGATGTCGTAAAAGACGACTAAGAGCCTTATAACCACCTGGACCAACTCCATCTGATGCCGTTTGACCAATAATTACATTCCCAAGTTGGGTTGACGTCTGGTAGGCGGTCGGTCATAAAACTATTGCTAATAACTTTTACAATATGTACTATGAAACAAGAGTGCATATTGTTTCGACCCCAAGTAATTGAAATAGGAGTAAGAGAATGATGATGATGTTTCTTTTATTAGTCTTACATCTCTATCCACCCAACTTTACCAAAGGGTAAGCAGATTTTTAAGCGCACTTATATGTTGCCATATAACCCTTAATTCTAGTTAATAGAGAATCTATAGACGCTAACTGCACATAGTTCTAAATTTAGAATTCGCTGCTGAAAATTTCCCAAGGAAATTTATGAAATTTTAAGAAGAAAATTCAACAATACTTATGACGAATCAGAATTCGAATCCAAAGTGGACTAGTCTATTAACGCTAAATGGGCGCAGTATCAAACGCCGAGTTTTTACTTTTAATTTCCATAGAAAATTTAGGAAAATTGAATAAAATCTCCAACAAGGCTTCTTGTCGAATCAGGATTCGATTTCAGAACCTCACGGTTGCAGTAATACCCGTGTCCTTAGATTTACAAGGTAGTTAATAATAATACTAGCTGTCTCTACAGCTTTCATGGCGTAAATTATCTTATACTAATAAATGGAGAGTCGGTTTGTTTGTTCGGTTATACTACTAAAACTACTGAACCGATCGGAATAATACTTATACCATAAGATATGGCGTGTTCCGGAGAAGGTTTTACATGATATATTGGTGATTGCTTATTGGGTAAGGAGGGAAGCGGGCGGGGGCCATTTATAATTTATAAAGCAAAAATCTTTTGCCAGGACAGCTAATTATTATTTATGTATAGTATTTTTTTATTTGAAGTGATTTATTTTTAAGCACTATTCAAACGATGGCGCTTAAAAAATAAATCATTCATTTAGGCGAGCAGTTATACATATAAGTGTACAGTTTATAAACTTGGCTTGGGCTGAAGATCAACGGCTGGGGAGCACCTATATTCCTGGTCACCAATTGAGCCCAATGCCGTTTCTGTTTACTTTTATTATATTTTTTAATTTTCTTTCTTTGTATTTTTTTTTAATTATAAAAATTATTGGAAATCTAATTCAGCCTTTTGTCGTTAAATTATGTCAAATGGTGAAATACACCATGGATGTAGTCCCCACAAATAAGGGAAATAATGCTGTAATGATTGACAGGCAAGTTTGTGAAGTGCTATACGTTTTCCAGAAGAGTTATCTCCCACCATTTTGGCAGAACCCTCATCCAATTTTTAACAACTCCCACGGACTAGTAAGGAATGTCGACAATTGTATTCTTATCCCGTCGCCTTTGGGGAAGTACTTTAAAATATTTTCGAAAATCCAAAAGTGCCTCATATTTTTTTTATTATTCATCATTTACTGTTTAGTCAATGCCATAAATTAAAGAAAAAAATACTTTTCAAATTTCGTGCCATTCTCGACGTAGCGCAAAACATAGCTTGCATTTTATTAAATTAACTTTTTCTTACTTTAAACAAAAAAATTGGTTCTAAAAAATATCAAATATGTTTAAACGAATGTGTTTTCTTGACATGTGTATGATAATATTATCCTATAAGTGCAGTGTGAGAAAAATACAGTCCTTTTTAATATTGAAAAGCCCTTGATATTCATATATCGGGAGTAGAGCATTACCTCAACGCTTCGTTTAAGGCACATGTAATAATGACAGCTTATAATTCGATGACTATTTAATATAATATGCTGTGCGATAACAGCTACGAATACTATCAATCCTTACTTTGCTCGCGGATGTTGTACAAGACTACTAAGAGCTTTACATCGACCTGGGCTTATACCATCTAATATCATCTGGTCCATAATTACATTTTCAAGGAGAGTTGACGTCAGAAAATCGGCTCATCATAAAACTATTGCCATTAACAATTTGTAATATGTACAATGGAACAAGTATATATTGCGGCAATCCCAAGTAATTGGGATAGGAGCAGGATGATAATGAATACTTCATAATCCTGTTATTATGATGGTTGTTATAACAGCAATATTTACAAAGCAACGTATTGACTGTCTCATCTGGGTCACAGCATGATTCATATATCTTAATATATATAAATTACGCGTCACTTTGTTTGTCCGCGATGGACTCCTAAAGTACTTAACCGATTTTAATCAAATTTGCACAGCATGTGTATTTTGATCCAACTTAAAAGATAGTATAGCTTCTATCTTAATTTATAATCGCAATATTATTTTATTGCTTTTTTTTTTTTTTTTTTTGTGTGTCTTAGTTGTTAGCCTCAGATGGCTATGACAACTTTACCCGGACTGTGGGTGAGCGCTGAGGGCTCTCAACCCGTAAAAGTTAAGCGACCGTTCCCGAGGGCACCCCCTGTGGGGTACGGACCTCGGCTCGGGGGGTCGCTGGCAAAGTGGGTTCTCCCACGTTTATGATTTGAACGCGACACGACTTCCGACCTCGACGGCGAGGGCGGAATCGTGGATAATTCTTTGTCAGGGCCGCGCGGGCTGTGTATGCCTCCGTTTGGGCGAGCGTAATAAGGTCGTCGAGTTCGTCGAGTATTAATCGCGGTTGACGGATCGCGGATATTTTAGATGGGGTATAACTAGACGCCCTAACCACTATGGGATTAGGGTGAGTGGCGGCAGAGTCGAAGTAGCGGCGAGAGCACTGCTTCATGTACTGCTTCATGTACTGCCGGATGGTCGGCAGGCCGAGATCTATGTGAAGATCCACATTGCGCATATACCACGGTGCTCCCGTCGCACGGCGCATGAACCTATTCTGTAATGTTTGCAAACGGTGTAACCGGAAGGGTTTCGCTTGTGTAAACACAACGCTAGCGTACGTCATGATGGGACGTACGCAAGCGGTGTATAATCTAACTTTACTACTAAGTGATAGCTTGGCTTTGGCATGCAGCAAGCTGTGAAGGCGTCCTAACACTAAAGCTGCGCGCGCGCGGACTCGCTTTATGTGAGGACCGAAGGACAGACGATTGTCAAGGGTGACGCCGAGGTATTTGACCTGTTTAGTCCATGGGATGGACTGGTCGGACATTGTTATTGGAGGGAAGGAAGCCATTGGATGTAGGCGATCCGTCCACCGGTGGAACATGATCGCTTGGCTTTTTGTGGGGTTGATAGTAATTCTCCACTTCCTAGACCATTTATCTAGGGCGGTAGCCGCTCGTTGGAGATTACTGATCACTGTCTCTATAGAACGACCTGCATAGAAGATGGCAGTGTCGTCGGCGAATAGTGCAGTTTGCACATTCTTAAGCTGTGGGATATCGCTGGTGTACAGCGTGAACAAGATTGGTGAGAGCACCGATCCCTGGGGGACGCCGGCTTTTAATGAATGCGGTGCGGAGAGAGTGCCTTCTACCCTGTAGCGGAAGCTACGGTCGGTTAGAAAGTCTCTAACTATTATAACTAAATAACGGGGTATACCTAACTTTATTAACTTGAATATAAGGCCATTATGCCAGACTTTGTCAAACGCTTTTTCTACATCGAATAGCAGCATACCAGTGAAATAGCTATGTTGTAGCTTAACACTGGCATACTCGACTATTCGATGTACTTGCTGCACGCAAGAGTGTTGCGTGCGAAAGCCGAATTGAATCGGCGGGATAAGGGCGTTAGCCTCTGCGTATGTTCTTAGGCGGCTAAGAATTACGCGTTCGTATATTTTTGCGAAACTATTAAGTAAGCTAATAGGGCGGTACGAGGAAGGTTCGGTACGCTTCTTGCCGGGTTTGTGTATACCAATTACCACGGCTTGTTTCCATTGAGATGGAAAGATACGGTTAGTTATTGCGTCGTTAATTATAGATGTTAATATAATGAGTAATGAGAGGGGGAAGAGTTTAATTACTCTGTTTGTAATGCCATCCGAACCTGGGGATTTCCTAGGGAGGAGGGCCTTGACAATCGTTCCCACCTCGTCAGTTGTTACTAGCGGGGGGGGATCGTCGGGTGTGTCGGTAATGGTGGGTGTACGCGACGTACAACGCTCCACCTCGCTATTTACTAGTTCGGTGTGTCGCGCGTCTATGTTTTGAGTGCTCCACGTACATTGCTGCTCAAGGCTAGCTGCCAAGCATTCGGACTTTTCTTCGTCCTCGAACGCTGGCAGTTGATTAGGGCGGGTGAGTGGAGGCATAGTGGACACTGTGTCCTTTTTGAGTGAACGGGCTAGTTGCCAGTAGGCGAGGTGAGACGGCTCAAGCTCGCTTAGCGTGGCATCCCATCTGTTTTGCCGAACTTCTTGGACGGCCTGTTTGACCGCCCTCTGCAGTGACCGCATTCGAAGGCGGTTGTCTTCACAGGGGAAGCGGTCATAGGCTCGAATTGCTGCGTTCTTTTGCCTTAACAAATCACGTACGTCAGCGGGTAGGCGCCATAAACGATCGCTCGTGTCTGGCACCGTCCGTGAACAATCACTAACTAGTGATTGTACGTGATTTGTTAGGGAATCGATCGCGGACGTGACGTCCTCTTGGGAGTTTATATTGGTGGGGATTTGATCTAGGTGTACTGACGAGGAGGACTGAAGTTTGTCCTTCAGTTGATTCCAGTTCGTACACACTTTTGTGGTGGGAGGGTTTGGGCCTGAGGGGCCATAGCGCGGGGAGAGTTCTACTACCACCGGACGGTGGTCCGAGTTAAGCTCGTGAAGTACTTCTATCGAACTTAAACGTAGGTTTATGTTCTTAAGAAGGGCTATGTCTAACACGTCGGGCCTGTGCTCGACGTTGTAGGGGTAATGCGTTGGGGTACGATGCCAGAAACCTCCGCGTGGTGTACCCTGGGTGCGGGCGACAGTCCCCCAGATCCCTCTGTTGAATTGTCGCCCGTAGCGAATTTCTGGCGCGAGGGGGGGTTCCCCAGCAATGGGTAGAGCCCCAATTCGCTCCTGACCCTCTAGTTGTAGACGGTACAGGACGCGAAATTTCGGACGGGCCCGGTCACTCATTAACTTGAGGGCTGGGCAGGCTTATGCCACCGCCGACATATCGTAAACCTGATATCTTGCTTCAAGACAAATTGTCGTGAGGCGTAGTTTCAGGAACGAGGGTCTTGGCTTAACCGCCCGGACCGCGAGGAAGACAACCTCTATAAAGAATTCGACCTTCGAATTCGGAAATTACCCAGAATCCTAAGTTCTGGCGTGCGGCGAGAGGATGCATGGCAGATGGGCTGTTCTGTTCCTAGCACGCTCCAGCCAGGGTACCGGCTGACCCCCTGGTTGGTAAATGTAGGCTTGCCCGGGTACAGGGATCTCTGCCCGGGTCGACGGTTTTTCTCCCATACTCGTGGGAATCAACATGGATTTTCTTTTACCTACATCAACACAAGACGGGAACCCAGAGGATTCCCACATCACGGCCTTGTCAAGCCAACGTAAAACTGACAACGACGCCTCGTCCTCAGGACTTGAGGCGTCCGCCGAGGGCCCGGCACAGACGAAAGAGGCCCACAAAAAGAAGACGAAGAAGCGGCGGAAGGCGCATAACTGGTCAGGCAAGGGTGCCTCACGGGACCGGCAGCGTTTGGCGGAGCGGAAGGCGAAGGAGGAGGCCGCTACCGCAAAACTGGAGGAAGACGGCGGCAGATCCACTGCAGAGCCGTCAATGGACGAGGGCGCCAGTAGTGTCGCAGAGCCGTCCAGAGACGAGGGCAATGGATCTGCCGATATAATGGACGAGGGCGGTAGTTCCGCAGAGCCGTCCAAGGAGGCTAGCGGGTCGGCGGAGAAAACCGCCGCCGCCAGGTCGTCGCCGCGTCTTGCGGCTGCGGCCCCGACGACAAGGGAGGAGGCCCTCCCCTCGGAGGTGCGGAAGCGCCCCCTGAACAGGGATGGCAGCTCGGGCGCTGACTCCGAGGGGAGTGCTATCATCATGCCTCCTCCCAAAGTTCCGGCCTCTCGCAGAGGGCGAGGGGCCGCGGCGTCAGGTCGGACGACCCATTCCCCAGCCGGTGGAGTACGCAGAGGGGCGGAGGCTCGCAAGCGGACCGACGACGAGGCGGCCGCCGCGAGGGTGCTGGAGGTGTTGTCCGGCATCCCTCCCACCGAAGTGGCGGCCGCTGGTGCCCGCGCGAGCGGTAGCGCCCCGGACGCGAAGGCCCTGCAGGCCGAAAACGCCCGCCTTGGTGGCGAGGTGTCAGGCCTGCGGGCCCAGAACCGCCGCCTAGAGTCGGAGCTGGCCGAGGTGAGGAGGGAAAACCGCCTCCTCGCCAAGGACGTGGCCGAGTTAAAGGCGCAGATGGCGCGACTTATGCCGACTGCGCCACCCGCGTCACCGGCCAGCGCTGGCCGCCGAGGAGCTGGCCGCCCAATGGTTGCCGCTGCGCCGAAGACGGCTCCGACTGCGGAGCGCGCGCCGCCGACAGTCGCCAGCCCACCAAACGCCGTGGAGCAGGCTTCGATAGCGGCCCAGCCGTTAACACCGACCCCGCTGCCCGCGGTGGGAGGCGTGCCGGACGAGGCCTTGCGCGCCATCATCGACTCGGTAGTCAAACTGGTCGATGCGCGCTTGGTCGTTCTGGAGGCAAGGCTGCCTCCGGAACCACGTGTCCGGCCGCCTCTGGCCGCGGACAAACGGCCATATGCGGCACCAGCCCCCGCCCCGCTGCCTTGTCAGGGTGGCCGCGTGGGGGGTAGCTACGCCGCGGCCGCGGCTGGGCCCAAGTCCAAGGGGCCCGCTCCCGCGATGAAGAAGAAGAAGGTGGCACCGGCTCCTGCCGGACTGCAGTCGTCGTCAGCATCAACACCGCCAGCGACGACCAGCGCGCCCGCGACTGCGCCTTCCGCGCCTGGCACGCCCGCTGCGCCCGAACAGGGTTGGCAGGTGGCTGAGCGCGGCAGGAAAAGTCGCGGTCAGAGGAGGAGAGCGGCGACCAAGCGCGCCGCTGAGGTCGCCGCTCCCCAGGCAGGAGCCGGAGGAGGCGAGAAGAAGAGGAAAAGGCCGCGCAAGGGGCTCCGGCCGCCGAAGACAGCCGCAGTGGTGATCACTGTGCTGCCTGAGGCGGCAGAAAGGGGCCTCAGCTATGAGGCCGTTCTGCGGAAAGCCCGGCGGGAGCTCGACGTCTCCGACATAGGAGGCGTTGAAGCCAGGACCCGCAAGGCCCGGACAGGGGCTCGAATTTTAGAGTTCCCTGGGGCCGAGGGCACCAGGACGGCCGATAGCGTGGCGTCGAAGTTGAGAGGTCTGTTCGCCGAGGAGGGTGGCGTCAAAATCGCCAGACCCGTGAAGTGCGCTGAAATGCGCATTTCGGGTCTGGACGACTCCGTGACGGTGGAAGACATCCGGGAGGCCATTGCCTTGAAAACCGGGTGTCCCCTGGACACCGTCCGGGTTGGCGTCATCCGGCCCGGTCCGGGCGGCGTAGGTGCCGCCTGGGTGCAGTGCCCAGTGGAGTCGGTCAGGCAACTGGCCGACTCAGGCAGGCTCCTCGTGGGCTGGAGCTCAGCGCGAGTTATCGTGCTGGAGCACCGGCCTGCCAGGTGTTTCAAGTGCATGGCGGTCGGGCACACCCGGCCAACATGCACTAATTGCTTTGACTGCGACGGACTCTGTTTCCGCTGCGGTCAGACTGGGCACATGGCGGCATCCTGCGTCGCCCCGCCCCACTGCCCCGCGTGTGCGGCGGGCAATAAGCCTGCCAAGCACCGCATGGGCTCTGGGGCGTGCAGACCTCCGGCTTCGGCTCCAAAGGGGCGGAGCGGCCCTTCGACTCCGGCCGCCCCAGCTCCTAGCGCGGCCCGATCGCCCGCCGCAAGCCAGGAGGTGATGATGGACACGGCCCATTAATGGCTGCCCAGTCCACTCACCTCCTGCAGGCCAACACCAACCACTCCGCCGGTGCGCAGGATCTCCTCCTGCAATCCATGGCGGAGTGGTCGATCGGTGCAGCCGTAGTCGCGGAACCGTACGTCGTGCCTGATCGCCCCAATTGGGTGGTCAGCCGGAACGGAACCGCGGCAATCGTCACCTCCACGCAGCGGCACTTCCCGTCCTTATCCCTCTTGGATAGGGGCGAGGAATTTGTCGCGGCGGATTGGGGAGGGGTCACGCTCTACAGTGTATACCTCTCCCCTAACAGGAGAATGGACGATTTCGGGGCCTCCCTCACCACCTTGGAGGCTTCGATACGGCGACTGGCACCGGGCCTCGTCCTGGTCCTGGGGGACTTCAACGCCAAATCCACGGCGTGGGGGTCCCCGATGACGGACGATCGCGGGCGGGCGATCGTGGAGTGGGCGGCGTCACTGGGCCTCTGTGTCCTAAACAGAGGCTCAGTGAACACGTGTGTGCGACAGCAGGGTGGGTCGATAGTGGACTTGTCGTTCGCTAGCCCCGCTGTTGCACCACGAGTGAGGAACTGGCGTGTCCTGGAGGAGGCGGAGACCCTGTCGGATCACCGATACATCCGGATGGAGGTCTCCCCTCTCCGGGACCCCAGCAGGGGTCACAGGGCGGACCGGGCTCCCGCATTTCCGCGGTGGGCTGTGGGGCGGCTGGATAGGGACCTACTGGCGGAGGCGGCCATCGTGAACACGTGGCTGTCCTCACCACCCCCAGCGGACGGAGTGGACGTTGAGGCTGTCCGCATCCGCAGTGCGCTAACGCAGGTCTGCGATGCGGCCATGCCCAGGGTGCGGCGTCTACCTCCGAGGCAGGGGGTCTACTGGTGGTCCCCAAGACTGGCGGACCTTCGTGCGGCGTGCATTAGTGCCCGAAGGTCCTACACCCGCAGTCGGCGGCGTCGCCGCGATGTTGAGCGGGAGGGCCAGCTTTACGAGGCGTACCGCAGTGCGCGTACCGCCTTTCGGCTGGCCATCCGGTCCGCTAAGGACGCAAGTTGGCAGGAGATGCTGGACGGTCTCGACCGTGACCCCTGGGGTCGCCCGTATCGCGCGTCGCTGAATAAGCTTCGCGCGCAGGGCCCCCCCCTCACCGAGACCCTCCAGCCCGACCTCCTTCGTAGAGTGGTCGAGGAGCTTTTCCCGCGGCAGTCGGAGCACACGCCCCCGGTCATGGCTTCACCAGATCACGACCGGGAGGCCGTCGAGAGTGTTCCGCCCGTGACGGAGTCGGAAGTGGGGGCAGCCGTGGCGAAGATTCGTTCCGCCACCACGGCCCCCGGCCCGGACGGAGTCCCAGTCCGGGTGTTGACGTTGCTCCTCGAGCATCTCGAACCTCGCCTCAGGCGACTGTTCAACGCTTGTCTGACGTCTGGACAGTTCCCTGAGTGCTGGAAGGAAGGGAGGTTGGTTCTCCTGCCAAAGCCGGGACGGCCCCCGGATTCGCCGTCGGCCTACAGGCCCATTGTGCTTCTGGACGATGTGGGTAAGCTGCTGGAGCGTGTCCTCGCTGCCCGCATCGTCCGGCACCTGGAGGAGGTGGGGCCCGATCTGTCGGACGCTCAATTTGGGTTTCGGAGGGGGCGTTCGACCATCGGGGCCCTGCTACGCCTGAGGCAGACGGCCGCGGAGGTTGTCGCCGGCAAAGGAGTGCTGTTGGCGGTGTCGTTGGACATCGCCAACGCCTTCAATAGTCTGCCATTCAGCTGCATTAGGGAGGCGCTCCGGTTCCATGGAGTGCCCCTGTACCTCAGGCGGCTGGTGGCAGACTATTTGGAGGGGCGCAGTGTTCTCTACGCGAGCCCCGCAGGGGACATTGTGCGGACGCCCATGTCGTGCGGTGTTCCGCAGGGGTCGGTTCTGGGGCCGACTCTGTGGGACATCGGGTACGACTGGGCGTTGAGAGGGAGTCTCCCCCCCGGGCTGAGCGTTATTTGCTATGCTGACGACACGCTCGTCACAGCCCGGGGCAGGACATTCGAAGAGGCGGCGAGCCTGGCCACTCTCGGCACCGAGGAGATGGTCAGGCGAATCGAGGCGCTGGGGCTCAGGGTGGCCCTAAACAAGACGGAGGCCCTGCTATTCCATGGGCCCCGTGTGAGGCTGCCCATCGGCGCCTCGTTAGTCGTCAACTCCATCCACATCAGTATCCAGGCCCATATGAGGTACTTGGGTCTGGTGCTCGACGGGCGATGGTGGTTCCGGGAGCATTTTCGCCAAATTGCTCCCCGGCTGGTCGGCGCGGCGTCCGCCCTTTCTCGGCTCATGCCGAATGTGGGCGGACCCAGTTTCGAGGGCCGACGGCTGTATGCGGGGGTGATCCGCTCAATGGCCATGTACGGCGCACCCGTGTGGGCGAGGGCTCTGAACGCCCAGCTCAGGGCGGTGCTGTGGAGGCCACAGCGAGCCATGGCGGTCAGAGCCATTCGCGGGTACCGCACGGTGTCGACAGAGGCGGCGTGCCTATTGGCTGGGACACCCCCGTGGGACCTAGAGGCGGAGATGCTCTCCGACCTCTACCGGCGGGTTGCCTCAATGCGCGAAGAGGGTGGCTCCCCATCGTTTAACGAGATAGCCACCTGGCGCGAGGACGCCCGCCGAGAAGTCATCGCCCGTTGGGCTACGCGGCTGGAGAGGCCTAGACACGGTGTCACTACCGTCGAGGCCCTCCGGCCCGTACTGATGGAATGGATGGAGCGGCGGCACGGGGTCCTCACCTTCCGACTGGTGCAGGTGTTAACGGGGCATGGGTGTTTCGGGAAATACCTGCACACGGTCGTGTACAGGGAATGGACTCCGGGCTGCCATCATTGCAGTAGTGACGAGGACGCGGCGCAACATACGCTCGAGGAATGCTCGGGCTGGGACGGGCAGCGCCGCGACCTCGTCGCTATTATCGGTGCCGACCTGACGCTGCCGGCTGTCGCAAGGGCGATGGTCGACAGCGTCAGGAATTGGGACGCGGTCGCCGCCTTCTGCGAGGCTGTCATCTCGCAGAAGGAGGCGGCGGAACGGGCCCGGGAGGATTCCCGTGATCCGGGCCGCCGCCCGCGGCCGGGGCGGCGCAGGCGCGAATACCTGCGCCTGATGCCGCCCTAACCGAGGCTTCGGGTGATCGGACCGGGGAATTGTCCGGTCACCCGACGCGAGGCCACCGCGTGAGGACGACGCCTCGACGGCGAAATCTGTCGGGGCGTCGACAGGAGAAGGAGAGGAGCCCGAGAGGGCATACCGCCGAGCGGGCCACCGAAGACAAAGATCGGGTACCGGTGGCCCGCTCGCACGGCGCAGTAGAGGTGCTTGCAGGGTGGGTCAATGGGGTTGCGCGCCGCCTCTTCTGTCACCCCGGACCGATTTGGCGAGGTGCGACGTCCATGGCCCACCACAAAAAAAAAAAAAAAAAAAAAAAAAAAAAAAAAAAAAAAAAAAAAAAAAAAAAAAAAAAAAAGGGGTAATGCGTTGGTTCAATAGGCGCTATGATATCGAAACCAAGCCGGGTGGCGTAAGTCTCCAGGGCCCTGCCTCTGGTGTTGTTGGTGTGGCTATTCCACGACTTACTCTTGGCGTTTAGATCGCCTGCTATGAGCACGGCGTCGCCGAGGTTTAATAGCGCTTGTAAATCGCTTTCTAGTAGAGGGTTGCTCCCGTTGTCGCGCGATGGAGCGAGATAAACTGATGCTACAATCAGTGGCTGGTGGCCCGTGAGGGCCAGCCGACAGACCGAGGCTTCAATGTACGTCATGGGTGGGGTGGGGATTGGCGTGCAGTGCAGCGACCTTATGTAATAAATGAGAGTCCCGCCTAGGCGGGAGTGAACCCGATCGTCGCGCACTATATTATAGTTAGCGATTTTCGGGTCTTTGTGGTAGGGCTTTAGAAAGGTCTCCTGGACCAGAAAAAGGTCGAGCTGCTGGTCTTGTAGTAGTGTACCTATTTCGTCTCTCTGTCGGGAGAGACCGTCCGCGTTAAAAATCCCTAATTTAAGGTGTCGTGTTTTGACTCTGCCTGGTGTGCGCCTATCCATTAGTACGCTCTAAAATTTCCAAGAGTCTCGAGGACGGACGAGAACTTCATGGCGGTGTTTAGCATCGCGAGGCTATTGCCTTGATTTGTGCGCAGCTCGGCTGCGACTTCGCGGATTTGTTTAGCATTTATTATTTGCGCGAAGCTGGTCACCAGGGCGAGATCCGCATCAAAGCCCGGAGTGACTACCGCGTGTGTGGTAGGCGCTTTATTGCCCTGATGGGGCTTAGGTAGGCCCACGGTGGGCGGTTGGTTATGCCTTGCGGGTGGCGGTTTATATATATTATTATTAGCAGACGGCGGTGTCGCGATCGCGGGTGCCGGCGCTACTTGTTTGGTTGGCAGTGGTGGGAACTCCACACTGCTCGAGGTTTTCACCCACGGGTTCTTAGGTGGGGTGTAGGGTTTAGGGGGGGGGTTGCGGTACCGAGGGGTACCTTGGGGGGGGGGTTTCCTGACCACCGGCCGTGGTGCGCGTGGGCAGCCACGGTAGTTGGCAGGGTGTCCCACCTGACCGCAAAGAACGCACGACGCTGGGGTCGCGCTCTTGTTTGGGTCGTTTGATTTGGGTCTGGCACAATCCACCGTCACGTGGTCCTCTAGGCACTTGACGCACCTGGGCCTCGCGTGGCAGTTGCGCGAAGAATGGCATTGCGAGAGCATGCCTTTACGGTGTGGGGGTTCGACATGAATGCCGGAGAGTCCGCAGATGGTAGTAATGCGGTATATGTCCTTACCAGACTTGGTAAGGTCGAGTACGGCCATTACCATTTCGAATGGGGCGCGGTTGTAACCCCGAACCATGCGGTGAACCTCGATCACCGGTAGGCCCTGGTCTAGGAGTGACTCCTTAATGGAGTCACTCGACAACTCGACGAGCACGCCGCGTATGACGACGCGCAATTTACGTTCCTCTGGTAGAGTGAACGTGTGGTAAGGAATTTTTTCCCGAAGGAGCATCGCAGTGAGTTTGCGATGGTCGTCGGAAGTAGCTAAGTTGACGCGGATGCCCTCGGAGGTCGAGCGGGCAGAACGGTATGCGACGCGGTTGGTGTTGCACCACGTTGATACGGGGAGCCACTTGTCCTTGTTGCGGATGACAAGGGGTGGCGGGGTGGGGGGCTTATAAGCGTGAGGTGCGGGTTGCGGGGCGGGCTGCGGTAGCAGGGGCGCGCGCGGGGGGTGGGGGCCTTTCGGCCTAGATGAGGCCGGGCGAGAGGAGGAGGCGGACACACTCTCCTTGTCGACCCGGGGGGCCTTGTTTGGCGCATCGTTCGCGTCAAGGCGAGCCCTTTTTCGTGGGCCAACGATGGTGTACTCGGAGTCCGCCGAGGTGGACTCGGACTCCGAGGTGGATGGATCCGCAGAGGTTGCGGTCTCATCGTCCGATTCGAGCTCCTCCATCTCCGCGTCGCTTGCCGGTTGAGAATCCGGGGCGGGGGAGGAGGGGGATGACGTGTCGCCCGGCTGAGAGGGCGAGGGGGAGCCGGCCTCGGCGGAGGCGGCGGATAACGGAGTCGAGTTGAACGCGGGAGGCGACATGTCGTCGTTCGCGGCGGTGCTTGAACGCGTGGGAATAAGATTGCCAAACTTCCTGCGAAGAATGGCATAAATCTCGTCGTCGGCAAGTAAGAGGTCCCAGTTGGGTGCCGAAGAGCCTTCCATTATGGTTGGCTTGATTTAGGGACGAAAAAACGGTGAAAAAACGGCGAGAACACAAAAGTCCGCCTCGTGTCGAAAAGTGACACGAGAGTCCACCCTAGTGGCGGCTCGGCCGCTATTGGTCCGATTCTAAAAATTCCAACTACCACCCCGAGGGGATACTCGGGGGTGTGTTTTGTGATCCCTCCCGACCGGGTTAGGCCAGGAGGATGTGCTTAAAATCTAGGTGAGCCCTAAGCTGTGCGCTCCCTTCGCCGATCTCAATGTGCGATAGGGTTCCTAGCTGCTTAAGTACCGAGAGGGTATTGGCCCGGGAGGGCCGCACCCCTAAACAAGTACCTAAGAATAGGAGATAGGGATTAGGAGGGTTGGGAAGGAGATAACCGAGCTAGACTAGGGGCCACCCCCAAGGCCTTTTTTTTTTTTTTTTTTTTTTTTTTTTTGCGGTGGGCTATGGACGTCGCACCCCGCCAAATCGGCCCGGGGTGACGGAAGAGGCGGCGCGCAACCCCATTGACCCACCCTGCAAGCACCTCTTCTTCGCCGTGTGAGCGGGCCACCGGTACCCGATCTTTGTCTTCGGTGGCCCGCTCGGCGGTATGCCCTCTCGGGCTCCTCTCCCGTCGACGCCCCGACAGCTTTCGCCGTCGAGGCGTCGTCTTCACGCGGTGGCCTCACGTCGGGTGACCGGACAATTCCCCGGTCCGATCACCCGAAGCCTCGGTTAGGGCGGCATCAGGCGCAGGTACTCGCGCCTGCGCCGCCCCAGCCGCGAGCGGCGGCCCGGGTCACGGGAATCCTCCCGGGCCCGTTCCGCCGCTTCCTTCTGCGAGATGACAGCCTCGCAGAAGGCGGCGACCGCGTCCCAATTCCTGACGCTGTCGACCATCGCTCGCGCAACAGCCGGCAGCGTCAGGTCGGCACCGATGACAGCGACGAGGTCACGGCGCTGCCCGTCCCAGCCCGAACATACCTCGAGCGTATGTTGCGCCGTGTCCTCGTCGCTACTACAATGGTGGCAGGACGGAGTCAACTCCCTCCGCACGACCGTGTGCAGGTACTTGCCGAAGCAACCATGCCCCGACAAGACCTGCACCAACCGGAAAGAGAGGACTCCGTGCCGCCGCTCCATCCACTCCATCAGTACGGGCCGGAGAGCCTCAACGGTAAAAACACCGTGTCTAGGCCTCTCCAGCCGCGTAGCCCAACGGGCGATGACTTCTCGGCGGGCGTCCTCGCGCCAGGTGGCTATCTCGTTAAACGATGGGGAGCCACCCTCTTCGCGCATTGAGGCAACCCGCCGGTAGAGGTCGGAGAGCATCTCCGCCTCTAGGTCCCACGGGGGTGTCCCGGCCAATAGGCACGCCGCCTCTGTCGACACCGTGCGGTACCCGCGAATGGCTCTGACCGCCATGGCTCGCTGTGGCCTCCACAGCACCGCCCTGAGCTGGGCGTTCAGAGCCCTCGCCCACACGGGTGCGCCGTACATGGCCATTGAGCGGATCACCCCCGCATACAGCCGTCGGCCCTCGAAACTGGGTCCGCCCACATTCGGCATGAGCCGAGAAAGGGCGGACGCCGCGCTGACCAGCCGGGGAGCAATTTGGCGAAAATGCTCCCGGAACCACCATCGCCCGTCGAGCACCAGACCCAAGTACCTCATATGGGCCTGGATACTGATGTGGATGGAGTTGACGACTAACGAGGCGCCAATGGGCAGCCTAACACGGGGCCCATGGAATAGCAGGGCCTCCGTCTTGTTTAGGGCCACCCTGAGCCCCAGCGCCTCGATTCGCCTGACCATCTCCTCGGTGCCGAGAGTGGCCAGGCTCGCCGCCTCTTCGAATGTCCTGCCCCGGGCTGTGACGAGCGTGTCGTCAGCATAGCAAATAACGCTCAGCCCGGGGGGGAGACTCCCTCTCAACGCCCAGTCGTACCCGATGTGCCACAGAGTCGGCCCCAGAACCGACCCCTGCGGAACACCGCACGACATGGGCGTCCGCACAATGTCCCCTGCGGGGCTCGCGTAGAGAACACTGCGCCCCTCCAAATAGTCTGCCACCAGCCGCCTGAGGTACAGGGGCACTCCATGGAACCGGAGCGCCTCCCTGATGCAGCTGAATGGCAGACTATTGAAGGCGTTGGCGATGTCCAACGACACCGCCAACAGCACTCCTTTGCCGGCGACAACCTCCGCGGCCGTCTGCCTCAGGCGTAGCAGGGCCCCGATGGTCGAACGCCCCCTCCGAAACCCAAATTGAGCGTCCGACAGATCGGGCCCCACCTCCTCCAGGTGCCGGACGATGCGGGCAGCGAGGACACGCTCCAGCAGCTTACCCACATCGTCCAGAAGCACAATGGGCCTGTAGGCCGACGGCGAATCCGGGGGCCGTCCCGGCTTTGGCAGGAGAACCAACCTCCCTTCCTTCCAGCACTCAGGGAACTGTCCAGACGTCAGACAAGCGTTGAACAGTCGCCTGAGGCGAGGTTCGAGATGCTCGAGGAGCAACGTCAACACCCGGACTGGGACTCCGTCCGGGCCGGGGGCCGTGGTGGCGGAACGAATCTTCGCCACGCCTGCCCCCACTTCCGACTCCGTCACGGGCGGAACACTCTCGACGGCCTCCCGGTCGTGATCTGGCGAAGCCATGACCGGGGGCGTGTGCTCCGACTGCTGCGGGAACAGCTCCTCGACCACTCTACGAAGGAGGTCGGGCTGGAGGGTCTCGGTGAGGGGGGGGCCCTGCGCGCGAAGCTTGTTCAGCGACGCGCGATACGGGCGACCCCAGGGGTCACGGTCGAGACCGTCCAGCATCTCCTGCCAACTTGCGTCCTTAGCGGACCGGATGGCCAGCCGAAAGGCGGTACGCGCACTGCGGTACGCCTCGTAAAGCTGGCCCTCCCGCTCAACATCGCGGCGACGCCGCCGACTGCGGGTGTAGGACCTTCGGGCACTAATGCACGCCGCACGAAGGTCCGCCAGTCTTGGGGACCACCAGTAGACCCCCTGCCTCGGAGGTAGACGCCGCACCCTGGGCATGGCCGCATCGCAGACCTGCGTTAGCGCACTGCGGATGCGGACAGCCTCAACGTCCACTCCGTCCGCTGGGGGTGGTAAGGACAGCCACGTGTTCACGATGGCCGCCTCCGCCAGTAGGTCCCTATCCAGCCGCCCCACAGCCCACCGCGGAAATGCGGGAGCCCGGTCCGCCCTGTGACCCCTGCTGGGGTCCCGGAGAGGGGAGACCTCCATCCGGATGTATCGGTGATCCGACAGGGTCTCCGCCTCCTCCAGGACACGCCAGTTCCTCACTCGTGGTGCGACAGCGGGGCTAGCGAACGACAAGTCCACTATCGACCCACCCTGCTGTCGCACACACGTGTTCACTGAGCCTCTGTTTAGGACACAGAGGCCCAGTGACGCCGCCCACTCCACGATCGCCCGCCCGCGATCGTCCGTCATCGGGGACCCCCACGCCGTGGATTTGGCGTTGAAGTCCCCCAGGACCAGGACGAGGCCCGGTGCCAGTCGCCGTATCGAAGCCTCCAAGGTGGTGAGGGAGGCCCCGAAATCGTCCATTCTCCTGTTAGGGGAGAGGTATACACTGTAGAGCGTGACCCCTCCCCAATCCGCCGCGACAAATTCCTCGCCCCTATCCAAGAGGGATAAGGACGGGAAGTGCCGCTGCGTGGAGGTGACGATTGCCGCGGTTCCGTTCCGGCTGACCACCCAATTGGGGCGATCAGGCACGACGTACGGTTCCGCGACTACGGCTGCACCGATCGACCACTCCGCCATGGATTGCAGGAGGAGATCCTGCGCACCGGCGGAGTGGTTGGTGTTGGCCTGCAGGAGGTGAGTGGACTGAGCAGCCATTAATGGGCTGTGTCCATCATCACCTCCTGGCTTGCGGTGGGCGATCGGGCCGCGCTAGGAGCGGGAGCGGCCGGAGTCGGAGGGCCGCTCCGCCCCTTTGGAGCCGAAGCCGGAGGTCTGCATGCCCCAGAGCCCATGCGGTGCTTGGCGGGCTTATTGCCCGCCGCACACGCGGGGCAGTGGGGCGGGGCGGCGCAAGATGCCGCCATATGCCCAGTCTGACCGCAGCGGAAACAGAGTCCGCCGCAGTCAAAGCAATTAGTGCATGTTGGCCGGGTGTGCCCGACCGCCATGCACTTGAAACACCTCGCAGGCCGGTGCTCCAGCACGGTGACTCGCGCTGAGCTCCAGCCCACGAGGAGCCTGCCTGAGTCGGCCAGTTGCCTGACCGACTCCACTGGGCACTGCACCCAGGCAGCACCTACGCCGCCCGGACCGGGCCGGATGGCGCCAACCCGGACGGTGTCCATGGGACACCCGGTTTTCGAGGCAATGGCCTCCCGGATGTCTTCCACCGTCACGGAGTCGTCCAAACCCGCGATGCGCATTTCGGCGCACTTTACGGGTCTGGCGATTTTGACGCCACCCTCCTCGGCGAACAGACCTCGCAGCTTCGACGCCACGCTATCGGCCGTCCTGGTGCCCTCGGCCCCAGGGAACTCTAAGATCCGAGCCCCTGTCCGGGCCTTGCGGGTCCTGGCTTCGACGCCTCCTATGTCGGAGACGTCGAGCTCCCGCCGGGCTTTCTTCAGAACGGCCTCATAGCTGAGGCCCCTTTCTGCCGCCTCAGGCAGCACAGTGATCACCACTGCGGCTGTCTTCGGCGGCCGGAGCCCCTTGCGCGGCCTCTTCTTCTTCGTGCCGCCTCCTGCGGCTCCTGCCTGGGGGGCGACGACCTCAGCGGCGCGCTTGGCCGCCGCTCTCCTCCTCTGGCCGCGACTCTTTCTGCCGCGCTCGGCCACCTGCCAACCCTGTTCGGGCGTGCCGGGCGCTGAGGGCGTAGTCACGGCCGCGCTAGTCGTCGCCGGCGGTGTTGGTGCGGGCGACGACTTCGTTGCGGCAGGAGCCGGTGCCGTCTTCCTCTTTGGAGCGGGCCCCTTGGGCTTGGGTCCAGCCGCGGCTGCGGCGTAGCTCCCCCCCACGCGGCCACCCTGACAGGGTAGCGGGGCGGGGGTTGGTGCCGCATACGGCCGCTTGTCCCCGGCGAGAGGCGGCCGAACTCGTGGTTCCGGAGGCAGCCTTGCCTCCAGAACGGCCAAGCGCGCATTGACCATATTCCCTATGGTGTCTATAATGGCGCGCAAGGCCTCGTCCGACACGCCCCCCACCGCAGGCAGTGGGATCGGTGTTACCGGCTGGACCTCTGTCGGGGCCTGCTCCACGACGGTGACATTTGGCGGGCTGGTGCTGGTCGACGGCGTCTTCGGCGCGGCGGCAACCGATGGACGGCCAGCACCTCGGGGCGGCTTCGGGACGGCGACGACGGCGACGGTTCCTCGGCGGCCAGCATTGACCGGCGGCGCAGGTGGCGCAGGCGGCACGAGCCGCGTCATTTGGGCCTTTAGGTCGGCCACGTCCTTGGTGAGGAGGCGGTTGGTCCTCCGTACCGCGGCCAACTCTGACTCCAAACGGCGATTCTGGGCCCGCAGGCCCGACACCTCGCCACCAAGGCGGGCGTTTTCAGCCTGCAGGGCCTCCATGTTCGTGGCTGGGGCACTCGTGCGGGCACCAGCAGCCGCCACTTCGGTGGGAGGGATGCCGGACAACACCCCCAGCACCCTCGCGGCAGCCGCCTCGTTGTCGGCCCGCCTACCAGCCTCCACCCCTCCATGCATTCCGCCGGCCGGGGAGTGGGTCGTCCTGCCCGTCGTCGCGGCTCCTCGCCCTCTGCGAGACGCCGGCACTTTAGGGGGAGGCATGATCACCACGCTCCCCTCGGAATCGGCGCCCGAGCTGCCCTCCTTGCTCAGGGGGCGCTTCCGCATTTTCGAGGGGAGGGCCTCCACCCTGACAGTCAGGACCGCCGCTGCAAGATGCGGTGATGACCTGGCGGGGGCGGTTTCCTCAACCGACCCGCTGACTTTCTTGGACGGCTCTGCGGAATCGCCCTCGTCCATTTTTTCGGCAGATCCACTGCCCTCATCCTTGGACGGCTCTGCGACACTACTGTCGCCCTCGTCCATTGACGGCCCTGCAGTAGATCCGCCGCCATCATCTTGGGGTCCAGCGGTGGTAGCCTCCCTGAGAGCCCGCCGCTGCTCCCGCTCCGCCTGTTGCTTTTTGGCGCCGGAAGACTTCCCCCTATTCGGGGGCCTCCCACGCCTCTTCGTCTTTGGGGCCTCCTTGGTCTGAGCCGGGCCCTCGGCGGACGCCTCAAGTCCTGAGGACGAGGCGTCGTTGTCAGTTTTACGTTGGCTTGACAAGGCCGTGATGTGGGAATCCGCTGGATTCCCGTCTGGTAAAATATTTTTATGCAAATCCATTTGATTCCCACGAGTATGGGAGAACTAACGGTCGACCCGGGCAGAGATCCCTGTACCCGGGCAAGCCTACATTTACCAACCAGGGGGTCGGCCGGTACCCTGGCTGGAGCGTGCTAGGAACAGAATACCCCATCTGCCATGCATCCTCTCGCCGCACGCCAGAACTTAGGATTCTGGGTAATTTCCGAATTCGAATGTCGAATTCTTTATAGAGGTTGTCTTCCTCGCGGTCCGGGCGGTTAAGCCAAGACCCTCGCTCCTGAAACTACGCCTCACGACAATATGTCTTGAAGCAAGATATCAGGTTTACGATATGTCGGCGGTGGCATAATCCTGCCCAGCCCTCAAATTAATGAATGACCGGGCCCGTCCGAGATTTCGCGTCCTGTACCCTCTACAACTAGAGGGTCAGGAGCGAATTGGGGCTCAACCCATTGCTGGGGAACCCCCCCTCGCGCCAGAGATTCGCTACGGGCGACAATTCAACAGAGGGATCTGGGGGACTGTCGCCCGCACCCAGGGTACACCACGCGGAGGTTTCTGGCATCGTACCCCGCCACCCCCAAGGCCTAGTGATTCGGTCCCGTCCGATAGTGCCTTTCTCTGAAGGAGATCGGCGGCGAATCGGGGCTTCGCCCACCCGGCTTCGTTGACACCGTGAGGTTTCAACCGGGGACCAAAAAATTGGCTTTACCTTGAAGAGGTCTTAATGACGATTGACTTTTATCTACCAATAATAGAAAAGAGTGTACTAATTTATTGTCACGGTTCTCCGTACAATAACTTAATACACTCGTGAGATCACTAAAACTCGATGCGCCTCGAAAAAGGCGGTTTAGAAGTCCACGTGACGTCAGCCGGAGCAATTCGTTTTCGCGCGAAAACAATTGCGTCGTATGACAAGCGAGCGACAGAGCGTGCAAGTGGCGGCAAGCGCGCACCGAGACGTCTGCGAGCGGAATGTGCGATCATTATTTTATTGCAAATTATTTTTCTATTATATGACAGTCACAATTATCTATCATCTCCAAACGATTCTAACAGATGGCGCTATGTTAACGTACAAAAGTTTCATAGCAGCTACAATTTACTAGCATAACCACAACGTGTTACTGAGGCTACCCTAGCCACAGCAACGCGTGGTCGGGTCTGCTAATATATAATATATACCGCGTGGTCGGGTCTGCTAATATATAATATGTACCGTGCCAGACACGAGCGATCGTTTATGGCGCCTACCCGCTGACGTACGTGATTTGTTAAGGCAAAAGAACGCAGCAATTCGAGCCTATGACCGCTTCCCCTGTGAAGACAACCGCCTTCGAATGCGGTCACTGCAGAGGGCGGTCAAACAGGCCGTCCAAGAAGTTCGGCAAAACAGATGGGATGCCACGCTAAGCGAGCTTGAGCCGTCTCACCTCGCCTACTGGCAACTAGCCCGTTCACTCAAAAAGGACACAGTGTCCACTATGCCTCCACTCACCCGCCCTAATCAACTGCCAGCGTTCGAGGACGAAGAAAAGTCCGAATGCTTGGCAGCTAGCCTTGAGCAGCAATGTACGTCGAGCACTCAAAACATAGACGCGCGACACACCGAACTAGTAAATAGCGAGGTGGAGCGTTGTACGTCGCGTACACCCACCATTACCGACACACCCGACGATCGCCCCCCGCCAGTAACAACTGACGAGGTGGGAACGATTGTCAAGGCCCTCCTCCCTAGGAAATCCCCAGGTTCGGATGGCATTACAAACAGAGTAATTAAACTCTTCCCCCTCTCATTACTCATTATATTAACATCTATAATTAACGCCGCAATAACTAACCGTATCTTTCCATCTCAATGGAAACAAGCCGTGGTAATTGGTATACACAAACCCGGCAAGAAGCGTACCGAACCTTCCTCGTACCGCCCTATTAGCTTACTTAATAGTTTCGCAAAAATATATGAACGCGTAATTCTTAGCCGCCTAAGAACATACGCAGAGGCTAACGCCCTTATCCCGCCGATTCAATTCGGCTTTCGCACGCAACACTCTTGCGTACAGCAAGTACATCGAATAGTCGAGTATGGCAGTGTTAAGCTACAACATAGCTATTTCACTGGTATGCTGCTATTCGATGTAGAAAAAGCGTTTGACAAAGTCTGGTATAATGGCCTTATATTCAAGTTAATAAAGTTAGGTATACCCCGTTATTTAGTTATAATAGTTAGGGACTTTCTAACCGACCGTAGCTTCCGCTACAGGGTAGAAGGTACTCTCTCCGCACCGCATTCATTAAAAGCCGGCGTCCCCCAGGGATCGGTGCTCTCACCAATCTTGTTCACGCTGTACACCAGCGATATCCCACAGCTTAAGAATGTGCAAACTGCACTATTCGCCGACGACACTGCCATCTTCTATGCAGGTCGTTCTATAGAGACAGTGATCAGTAATCTCCAACGAGCGGCTACCGCCCTAGATAAATGGTCTAGGAAGTGGAGAATTACTATCAACCCCACAAAAAGCCAAGCGATCATGTACCACCGGTGGACGGATCGCCTACATCCAATGGCTTGCTTCCCTCCAATAACAATGTCCGACCAGTCCATCCCATGGACTAAACAGGTCAAATACCTCGGCGTCACCCTTGACAATCGTCTGTCCTTCGGTCCTCACATAAAGCGAGTCCGCGCGCGCGCAGCTTTAGTGTTAGGACGCCTTCACAGCTTGCTGCATGCCAAAGCCAAGCTATCACTTAGTAGTAAAGTTAGATTATACACCGCTTGCGTACGTCCCATCATGACGTACGCTAGCGTTGTGTTTACACAAGCGAAACCCTTCCGGTTACACCGTTTGCAAACATTACAGAATAGGTTCATGCGCCGTGCGACGGGAGCACCGTGGTATATGCGCAATGTGGATCTTCACATAGATCTCGGCCTGCCGACCATCCGGCAGTACATGAAGCAGTGCTCTCGCCGCTACTTCGACTCTGCCGCCACTCACCCTAATCCCATAGTGGTTAGGGCGTCTAGTTATACCCCATCTAAAATATCCGCGATCCGTCAACCGCGATTAATACTCGACGAACCCGACGACCTTATTACGCTCGCCCAAACGGAGGCATACACAGCCCGCACGGCCCTGACAAAGAATTATCCACGATTCCGCCCTCGCCGTCGAGGTCGGAAGTCGTGTCGCGTTCAAATCATAAACGTGGGAGAACCCACTTTGCCAGCGACCCCCCGAGCCGAGGTCCGTACCCCACAGGGGGTGCCCTCGGGAACGGTCGCTTAACTTTTACGGGTTGAGAGCCCTCAGCGCTCACCCACAGTCCGGGTAAAGTTGTCATAGCCATCTGAGGCTAACAACTAAGACACACAAAAAAAAAAAAAAAAAAAGCAATAAAATAATATTGCGATTATAAATTAAGATAGAAGCTATACTATCTTTTAAGTAGGATCAAAATACACATGCTGTGCAAATTTGATTAAAATCGGTTAAGTACTTTAGGAGTCCATCGCGGACAAACAAAGTGACGCGTAATTTATATATATTAAGATATATGAATCATGCTGTGACCCAGATGAGACAGTCAATACGTTGCTTTGTAAATATTGCTGTTATAACAACCATCATAATAACAGGATTATGAAGTATTCATTATCATCCTGCTCCTATCCCAATTACTTGGGATTGCCGCAATATATACTTGTTCCATTGTACATATTACAAATTGTTAATGGCAATAGTTTTATGATGAGCCGATTTTCTGACGTAAACTCTCCTTGAAAATGTAATTATGGACCAGATGATATTAGATGGTATAAGCCCTGGTCGATGTAAAGCTCTTAGTAATCTTTTACAACATCCACGAGCAAAGTAAGGATTGATAGTATTCGTAGCTGCTATCGCACAGCATATTATATTAAATAGTCATCGAATTATAAGCTGTCATTATTACATGTGTCTTAAACGAAGCGTTGAGATAATGCTCTACTCCCGATATATGAATATCAAGGGCTTTTCAATATTAAAAAGGACTGTATTTTTCTCACACTGCACTTATAGGATAATATTATCATACACATGTCAAGAAAACACATTCGTTTAAACATATTTGATATTTTTTAGAACCAATTTTTTTGTTTAAAGTAAGAAAAAGTTAATTTAATAAAATGCAAGCTATGTTTTGCGCTACAAAACGAATAATATAAATGTTCCCCGTCCGCTTCCCTCCTTACCGAATAAGTAATCACCAATATATCATGTATTAAAACCTTCTCCGAAACACGCCGCATCTGTGGTATAAGTATTATTCCGATCGGTTCAGTAGTTTTAGTAGTATAACCGAACAAACAAACCGACTCTCCATTTATTAGTATAAGATAATTTACGCCATGAAAGCTGTAGGGACAGCTAGTATTATTATTAACTACCTTGTAAATCTAAGGACACGGGTATTACTGCAACCGTGAGGTTCTGAAATCGAATCCTGATTCGACAAGAAGCGTTGTTGGAGATTTTTATTCAATTTTCATAAATTTTCTATGGAAATTAATAGTAAAAACTCGGCGTTTGAAACTGCGCCCATTTAGCGTTAATAGACTAGTCCACTTTGGATTCGAATTCTGATTCGACATAAGTATTGTTGAATTTTCTTCTTAAATATTCATAAATTTCCTTGGGAAATTTTCAGCAGCGAATTCTAAATTTAGAACTATGTGCAGTTAGCGTCTATAGATTCTCTATTAACTAGAATTAAGGGTTATATGGCAAAATATAAGTGCGCTTAAAAATCTGCTTACCCTTTGGTAAAGTTGGGTGGATAGAGATGTAAGACTAATAAAAGAAACATCATTCTCTTACTCCTATTTCAATTACTAGCCACAGCAACGCGTGGTCGGGTCTGCTAATATATAATATATATATATATATATATATATATATATATAAATATAGATATATATATATATATATATATATATATATATGCGTTATGTTTAAGAGGTTATACATACATACATATCATCACGCCATATCCCTTGCAGGGTAGGCAGAGAGAACAGAGTGCCAGAGAACTCTATCTCTGCATACTTCACTCGCTACACGTTCGCCGGTTTCGGAGACTCTTGACTCCACCTTCCTTCAGTACATGACCGATCTGGTCTAGGTAGGTTAGTCTCGGTCTCCCTCGGTAAAAAAGATATACAAATTCATCCACTTGCTCTAGTACATCATTACCTATTGTTACTCTTACATCTGTTCTGGTTTTAGCTCTTTCAAAGACCATTATTTTGGTTTTGCTCACATTCACGCGTAGACCCCTTTTCTTACAAGGTTATTTAAGAGGTTATATTTTACCTATAAATAAGCAATACTTACCTATAAACCTTACCCAACCTTTCTTTATAAATATGTTAAATAAGACAATATAGCTTTTTCAAATTCAATTCCAATTTCCCAATTTAGCGCCAAACAGATAAACAAGCTTAGGTTTATAATAGCAATACATATAAAACATATATTAAAAAAGTTTCGGTAAGTTCATCTTTTAGACGAGCTTATAATGTGAAGTATTTCTGGTTATAATTGACTGCTATGCGCCTATATTCTGTCTGAAATGTCTTTATCTGTGTGGATCTATGTAGATATATCTTTTGTCTCGGGTAACGTAATATTTAAGAATGTGCTGACGGCATTTTTGTTAAAAGATAGTCTCCTGCACTAAAGAACTAATAATTATATTACGGGGGACTTAACAAATTTATTATAAATTACAAACAACAACTAATACACTGATTAATAACAATTAATACACTGATTACAACTAGACTCAGAATAATAATTTGTGTAGTCCACAATGGAACAGAATCAACCCCGCGACATTTGGCTCAGTAACAATAATTACAAATATCTTTAATAATCTAGCAGATGAGGTAGTTACTTAATTTATTAGGGGATGGTACTTCCAGGACATTCCCTCACCATTCAATATTTGCCCATGGGAGTGAATATGGATTTTACAATTAATTTGCATTTAACCTTCGTTCAATAGTCTTGAGAAAAATCCAACATCAATCAATCAATCAGCTTGAATCAATTAAATCTTCTAAAAGCGAGTTAGATTTAGTACCAGGATATCATAAACAGACGTAGGTATGTATTGCACAAGAGGCAGCCGGGAGGCGGCAGTGTGTCAGTAGAACGTTGGGGCATGGCCGTGAGTTTGTTCGAGCTAACATTACAGTAAACAAATACTATAGATAAATTAATGTGACCATATTTATTAGAGACTAGCGGTTGCCCAACCTGTGGTATTGCGCTAAAAAAAGAAATACTTTTTGTTTATTTGTTGAAAAAAAGAAAATTTTGTTTATTTATTAATTTTTTATCGTAATGAATGACTGCGGAAAAACAATATAAATAAGGCAGTTATTACTTATAGTTTTTGGTATCATTTGAAAATTGTGATATTTAAACATTATCAAAATTTTTAAATTCCGGAAAATGTTTTTGCTCACGTGAATGTGAGCAAAACCAAAATAATGGCCTTTGAAAGAGACGAAGCCAGAACAGATGTAAAAGTAACAATAGGTAATGATATACTAGAGCAAGTGGATGAATTTGTATATCTTGGATGTGGATTTAGCCGAAATGGAAGGTACACCATTGATATAGAGCAAAGAGTGAATGCGGCAAATAGAGTGAATGGAGCGTTGGGGCAACTTCTCGGCAGCCACCACCTCAGCCAGAAGGCACGTGTAGCAATACATAACGCAGTGCTTGTCCCAACATTACTGTATGGAAGCGAGAGTTGGGTATGCAGAAAAGAGTATGGAAGTAAAATTAATGCGGTCGAAATGCGATCTCTGCGGAAAATCTGTGGAGTTAGGCTGACCGACCGCATTCGTTACGACGACGTAAGAGAGCGAGTAGGTATGAAAGAGAGTATTGGTGTAAAGATGCGAAAGGGAATGCTCCGATGGCTCGGACATGTGGAAAGAATGCCGAACGAACGTCTGGTTAAGAAGATATACAATGCGAAAGTGGATGGATGTAGGTACCGAGGGATACCGAGACTAACCTACCTAGACTAGATCGGTCATGTACTGAAGGAAGGTGGAGTCAAGAGTCTCCGAAACCGGCGAGCGTGTATGAAGAGAATTATTAATGTTGAGGAAGCGAGTGAAGTATGCAGAGATAGAGTTCTCTGGCACTCTGTCCTCTCTGCCTACCCTGCAAGGGACATGGCGTGATGATATGTATGTATGTATGTAAAATGTTTGTTGGAGAAAGTTTAAGTGTTTTCATGAATAGACCGAATGTGTCTATTGTACAGTCTTAGTAGCCTAAACATTATTTGCATTATCGCCTTTTTAATGAAAACTGTTTGTGACATATGAATCGGATGGTTACAAAGTCTATAATGGATATAGGTAGAAACAGTTCAGGATGAAATAAATTGTGAAATTTTTAAATTTTTAATTCAAGCTTGTTATTAATTTGTGTATTATAATATCTTAAATGGTATATGTTTTCTACTTTGGGCATACTTCAAATATATTAATTTTAATTTATATAATTGTAATAAATTGATTGCACGAGTCGAGTGTCGTGGATCTTCACCCAGGGATAAATATTTGGGCGTTTCATTAGTGTGAGCCTAAGTTGAATTTTTGTCTGTTGATTTATATTTTTTTGAAGTTTGGGATACAAGAATTTAATTTTACGTGCAGAGTGTAATCTTTTAAAAAATTATAATGAAATAACTAAAAAATACCTAAAATAGAATAAATATCTTTTAAAAAAAACAATTGATTAGTTTCGATTTCGTAAAGCTTTGTCTCTGTCATGCACTACCTGTGTACTACGCGTTCACTTCGAGATTGCCGTCGGCGACCGTTACGACGTCACAGCTGTCAACACCGTTGACAAAACAATGAAATTATTGCTGATTGATTTTGTTACACAGAAATGCTTGGCAAGTTGATAAAATAAAATACTATGCTTATCCTTACTAATATTATAAATGCAAATATGAGTTTGTTTGTTATTCGTGTGTTATTAGTTAACTCGACTCGACTCGTTATAATGTAACGAAATTTATTGCAAGTTATTATCATTATTAGATGTTTCAACAGTACAGAAAAGGATAAAGGATACTTATATTAACATACCACGCGTGCAAAGTTGCTGGTGGAAACTATTACTTAATAAATAAAAAACAAACATCAAAAATTTGTTCGTTTATAATGAAAAGATATATACAATAGCGTTGCTATCGGTACTACGCGGGCGATGTTGGCGGCACGAGGTAGGGATGTGGGACAGGAGGTAACGGCAATCTTGAAGTGAACGTGTAATATGTCGTACGAAGTACAGTCTGATCTATTAGGAACTGTTAAAACAATTATAACTTTTTGTTACTAAATCAAGCAAACCTATTCCATATGTTTTTTTTCTCAATTGTTGCGGTTTCAACTAACGCTAAAAAGAGATGTCTTTCCAAGAACCAATATGCCAGATACTGAATACATATATAAATGTGCATATAATATCTATGCGAGAGATGGGAAATTCGAAATAAAATTATACTAATCCGTCTGACCACCGTGTTTTTTTTTTGGAGGGTATATATATGCCTGGCCACACCCCGCCCATTCCGTCCGGAGTGACAGTAGGGCAGTGTTTGGCCCCATCACCCACCGTATTTCCTCCCCATCGCCATCGAGCTGGCCACTAGTATCGAATCCTTGACATCTGTGACCGGCCTGGTGAGTTACTTTTTCAAGTATCTGACCGCTGTTTAATATTTTTGATTTTTTTTTAAAACACACAAGCCAAAACTATGAAGATAATCCTTGTATTGCAGATGACTTTACAAATATATATTTAACGCACAGAAAGAACACCCATACTCTGAACAACACTTTGTAGATCGTACAAAGTATTGTCACTTACACGGAAGGTCGGTATTTTAATCACTACGCCATCTGTGCAGTCTATATATATATATATATATATATATATATATATATATATATATATATATATTGGAGAAGACTCGAGTCCTGCAGTGAAATAGATGTGTACGAACGGAAATAATGATAATGAATTTACACATAAGGCCAATTCAATGAAATTTTTCATTTAAACAAACGATACTGAACAACCACGTAAGAGATTAGGTATGAAAAAGAGTATTGGTGTAAAGATGCGAAAGGGAATGCTCCGATGGTTCGGACATGTGGAAAGAATACCGAACGAACGTCATATACAATGCATATATGATATGCGAAAGTGAAAGGATGTAGGTACCGGGGCAGACCGAGACCTACAACCTACCTAGACCAGGTCGGTCATGTACTGAAGGAAGGTGGAGTCAAGAGTCTCCGAAACCGCCGAGCGTGTATGAAGAGAATTATGAATGTTGAGGAAGCGAGTGAAGTATGCAAGGATAGAGTTCTCTGGCACTCTGTTCTCTCTGCCTACCCTGCAAGGGACATGGCGTGATGGTATGTATGTATACTGAACAATGTTGTTTGTTGCTACAGTTAGTAAAATAATATCTTAGACACATCTTAATGAAAAATAAATTATATATATGACAGTATCGCTTACAAAGTCGAAAACATTGTTGTTTTATGGTTACCCTACACGTAGTCGTTTATTTTGGGACTATTACTAGTCACTAACGGTCGTGGCGCTCAAAGTTTTAGGGTATATGAAACTATATTTATACTTCCGTATTGAAAGATATTATAAACGAAAATTAAACATGATAAACACAAATTAGAATGATAGGATTATATAAAAAAATATGTACCATCAACTCAGTACTTGCTATTAAACTTCGTTTGTCAGTTAATAGCTACCTAGTATTTCATATCGTCCTAGTAGACGGAGCATGTACTTATATGATATGTGAAATCAAAGTCTTCAAGTTCTATTATAATCCAAAAAATAATGTGTCTGGCAGACTCTATACTACGTTTTATTAATTTTACCTTGTGGTGAAATTTTGAAAATCTATCGGTGATGTATCCAGATAATATCAATGCAAGAGAAGTTAATCTTGTAATGAGAACCAATGCCTACGTCATTGGTTACCATTTTTTTTTTTTTTTTTTTTTTTTATTGGTGGGCTATGGGTGCGTCTCGCCCCGCCAAATCGGTCCGGGGTGACGGAGAAGGCGGCGCGTGACCCCATAGACCCACCGTAAAATCCTCTCTCTTCGCCGTGCGAGCGGACCACCGGTACCCTATCTTTGTCTTCGGTGGTCGCGTCATTGGTTACCATGGTGTAAATTAGCCTATAATTTCCTTAATCTTAAGGATGTATGCTTTGAGGCACATTTAAATCTGCATTTTTTTCAGGGTGCTAAATATTTATTGGCCATCATCATCAAAATGCCTCATGTAAAATTTAATTGATCCCACTTCTAACAAATGCTTATGATATAGGAACAAGTTTTTTATGTTTTCTCAAGATTTTCTAATATATATTTCTATTTTAGGTGTATGAAATTGTGAAAAGCGAGAAGGTTGGAGATTTCTTTCCACTTTTTTTTTCATTCATAAATAATCATCAAACTTTTTAAAGTATATTATAAGATATTTATTTGTGATGACCATGACTCAACTATCTAATCTTATTTCATGCTAGTAATTTTCTCTATTGGTAATGAACGAAAATAGCACCACGACTTATGATGATGATATATAAACATTATTATAATTTTTTAACTTTATTTTTCATTTTTGAATTATTTCATTTTGTAATCTTATTTACGTTATGATCCACAAAAAAGCAGAAAAATAGTAGAGACGTAACACCAAGATTTAACCTCATAACGATGGACGTTTATATCGCGTTATCAAATAGTATTTTAATAAATATTTAATGATAAATCTATTGCAGTCAACCCGTACAGTGTCAAACTTGTTATTGTCTATACCTACAGTAATACTTGTAGAAACACTAATAACAATGTTTGCTCTACTTAATATTTCAACCGAGAACTAATTGATAGTCAGTTATGAACGCAAGTAGACAAATGAGGCAATTTATTTTATTTAATCATAAAATATTTCTTTGAAGTATATCATTAACAAATACCGGATAGTAGTTAGTATGACGTAACAGGGAGAATTATATCATATATTTATACATAATTATAACTTTGACTATCAGTGTTCAAACGCATATCCGCGCGCGCGCACCCGCAGTCGCGATGCGCGCGCCGCTCGTAGCCGCGGCCTGTGCCGCATTACTTCTGTGTTCACCTACAGTCCTGGTACTGTGCTATCAGGACGAGAGAGGATACCAAGCAGAGGACGCGTATCAAGACGATGTTCTAGACGTGTGAGTGATTTATTACTCTAGTGGATATATAAATATGATTTTCGAGATGATTTTCAGTGATTTAAAAAAATCAATGTTCGTTTAGCGGAAGTGATAGTTGTAATATGCTGTAAATAATTTTATTGTTATCATTTTTTTAACTGCACCAATATAAATTAAATTACTTTTAAAACTAAATTCTTACCGAAATGAACTTCATGGCAGTTTACAAATGGGCTTATATATAATCACTAAAATATTCTAATTAGAGCAATCTGCCCGTGTAGTAATGGCTTAAAAATACAATTCTTACTTCCTTACTAATATTATAAATGCGAAAGTAACTCTGTCTGTCTGTCGCTCTTTCACGCCAAAACTACTGAACCGATCTAAATGAAATTTGGTACACAGATAGTCTAGAGCCTGATATTTTTTAATGCAAAAAAAAGGTTGTAAAGGGGGATGAAAAGTTGTAAGGAAGTATCGTCATTTTTAAAGCCAGAAGCTTGAAACTTATTTTTAGGCTATTGATTGGATATAAATAAATATGAAATTAACATTTTGTAAAAAATTTACCCTTAAGGGGTAAAATAAAAATAGGAGATAAAAAACTTTAGAAAAGTAACCTTTTACGCGGGCGAAGCCGCGGGCAGAAGCTAGTATGCTACATGGTAGCATATTATATTGTACGGCCGTACTCTTTTGTGAAAGAAATGTTAAGAAGAATGTATACTATCATTTACTTGGGGAGACTTTTAATAGCAAATGCGATTACTAATCGGACTGTGAAGCGTTTTGTTACGGAATTACTCCTTGCCTAGTTTTACGTTCAATAATACTAAACAAATAGAAGCTAATATATTAAAATTTGGTTAACGTGAATTTATTATTCAAACAAAAATATGAAATAAAACTATTTTTACGGTTTTTATCGTTTGTATTTGATTTTTATTTTATAATAGTTTATAAAAATGACACGTTGGACATGAAATTTAGTTTGCCATGACCATGAACGCTGTTTCAAAAGTCGGCAAAGTAAAAATCAAATAAAACGTCATAGAAACCATAAAAAATATTTTATTTCATATGTGTAAAATTGCTCGTGGATGTCGTAAAAGACGACAAATAGCCTTATAACGACCTGGGCCAACTCAATCTGATGACGTTTGGTCAACGGCCGGTCATAAAACTATCGTCAATAACTTTCACAATATGTACTATGAAAGAAGAGTACATATTGTATCGACCCCAGGGCCGGCTTTACCTATAGTGCAGAGGGTGCGGTGCACCCGGGCGCCGGGTGTTAGGGGGCGCCGAGAGCCGCTTGTAACCATCAACCTATGTGTTCACCCACTTTGGTACAAGAGGGCGCCAGGTTATTGATTGCACCCGGGCGCTACATGTGCTTGAGCCGCGCCTGATCGAACCCAATTAATTAGGATAAGAGTAGGAGAATGATGATGATGTGTAATATTCGCGTAAACATCTGAAATCATTAGAACAAACGAATTACTTTCATCCATTTTCTCTCTTTACTCAATTCTTGTATATCTCATTACTGCGCTCGATCTTCCTCGACACTGGTAGAAAAATTTACCTACTGTACCATACTGCGCAAACGTATTGGCGTATAGTTTCTTTTTTATTGCTTATGGTAGCAAAAGGATGTAGGTACCGAGGGAGACCGAGACTAACCTACTTAGACCAGATCGGTCATGTACTGAAGGAAGGTGGAGTCAAGAGTCTCCGAAACCGGCGACCGTGTATGAAGAGAATTATGAATGTTGAGGAAGCGAGTGAAGTATGCAGAGATAGAGTTCTCTGGCACTCTGTTCTCTCTGCCTAACCTGCAAGGGATATGGCGTGATGATATGTATGTGTATGTATGTATGTATCAAATGAGTAAGCAGGAAACCTGATAACGAGTGTTTCTGCCGTCTTCTGGACCTTTGCAATACCAGAGGTACAACTAGGCAACTGCATACCAACCAAAACCCAACCAGCAATTTGGATTTTCGTTTCTCTCGTTCACCGAATGAAGCACAACAGCATATTACCACTGTTCAAACGTCGATTGTGAAAGTGTGGTCCTACCCCGGACCGATGGCTGAAGGCAGAAAACTGTCAACAGTGTCATCCTACCGCTAATTATTACTATATTTATTTCTAATTTTCCTTTTCATGCCATGCCATGCATTTCCATGTCATGTTATATGCTTGCATCGCTTTTATCTTCTTTTATGACCATTAACGGGGAAGAAATGGGGTAGTTACATATAGTATTCTTACTATGACCACACAAAAAAATATTCTATATATGTATATAAAAGAAAGTTGTGTTAGTTACAACACTTATAACTCGAGAACGGCTGAACCAATTTTTATGATTTTTATGTTTTTGAGTTTGTTGTCGTCGGAAATAGGATATCAAAATATGATATTAATAAACAAATAAAATAATTACAAAAAAACAATTAGTTCTAAACGTTCATTTGTTGATGACGTAACAAAACGCAACTGACGGCTCACATAATAGTTTGTTTGGAAAATACCGCGAAAAGTTGAAATTAAATTTGACCGGTCAGTGGACCGGTCAAATTTAATTTCGTTTTGTACGAGTGTTACGATTTTTTTTATTATTTGATTTTTAATTTTATATAATATTCATATTCAATATCATAATAAAAAAATAACAATAATTTTGAATTACTCGAAATCTGCTCATTCATTAACTGTTAGGCCGAACGAAGTGTGCCAGGTCAACTAATACAATTAACTTTTTCTGGATAGTATATAAGTAGCAAATTATAATCGGATATGTCTTCATTCATGTAGGGGGAAATGGGGTACATTGATACATGGGGCACATAGATACTATCAATATAAATCGAAAACAAAACACGTTAGAAGACCCGTTCGCCAGACATAGGAAGGTAATCATACACCTTACACGCACACTAGCGCGGAGCAATGTTCACTCAACGATTAGCGGTTGGCACGTGTAAACCTGTTTTTAACGTTCGCAACTAAATTTTCGTAGTTTTCTTTCAGATGTGATACTTCTAATATCTTTAGTGTTACCTGTGATATATTAAGATATTTGGTAAGTACATATGTATCTGTCATTACATTATGTAAGCTTACATTTTTTTGATTATTAATTGCTTTAATTTTATAAAATACTTATTTCGATTATAGTAGGTAGGATTATAGGGGTACATTGATGCAAGTGCTGTCGGGGCACATTGATACGTATCAATGTGCCCCAATATTTTGTTAAATGTATGTTTATGTAAGACTTATTAACATATTTTTGTTTCTTTAAAGAAAAAATGGGTAGAACTTTGAAACGCAAAACGGAGAGAACTTTAATGGATGAAGTTTCTGTGGCTGCTGCAATATCTGACTTGTTAAAAGGAGCATTATCAACAAAAAAACAGCCGATAAATATAATTTAAAACTTGCAACCGTACAGCATAAAATTGAATAAACGAAAAATAAAGACGGCGAAGATCTATGGAATCAGATTTTTCAAACTCTTCTGCTAATATTTTATTACGTGTATCATTCGATTCTGAAAGATTTACTTTTTTATTTCAATTTTTAGTAAATAGGCTCTAATATTTTTTGTGAATAAATCTAACTGTTACTTTGACTTTAAAAAGTTAGCTGAATACATATTCAATAGATTATAATGCTTAAATTGGAGGTTAATGTCAATGGTTCGTCTTTTATTGAGTCTAAGTAAAAATCGTATCAATGTGCCCCAACTCCCCCTAACAGTCAATGCACTATCGAACACGGCATTCATAATATGCCCTCTATCAATGCATTAAAATAAAGTGCATCTCTTAAAAATTACTATACGAGTTCAATGACTGTGTCTAAATGACGTACGTTGCACCCATAAAGCTGTATACACACCTTCGAAAATTCAGCATATTTCATAATTTTTTTGCCCAATCATCTTTTTGTCCAAACAAACGACAACAGTAATAAGGAAACCATGGAGCTAATTCGTGTGAAAGCAGTGTGTCCAACTGTTTCTTTCTAATGTCGTCTTACCTAAGTGGTAGAATAGATATTTCCACATTGCTTTTCACCCCCTATAGAATTGATTTCGTAAAATTAATGAGTCTCTTTCGCACAAAAAAGCTATGGTCAAAGTCTCATTTTTTTATTATTGCTTATGATGGCAAACGAGCAAGCAGCACACCTGATGGTAAGTGTCACTGCTGCCCATGGACCTTTACTATACCAAGGCTAGGCTGCTGCCTAACATTACAAACCTTCAGGTTCTCTCGCTCACGGAACGAAGCGCAATAGCACGTTGCCATTACTCAAACGTCGATCTAATGCGAGAGTATGGTACTACCCCGGACGGACCGACCCACGGCTGTAGATAGAGAATTATCAGCAGCGTGGTCCTACCACTATTAATTCATATTACTAGCTTCAGTAGTTTAGGGTCTGTGTTGACGAATCATCATGAATAAAGTAAGGGTTGCTAGTATTCATAGTCGCTCAGGTACTTACCGGACACGGGGTCTTCGGTAAGTACCTGCACCGAATTGGACGTGAAGAGGCCCCTGGATGCCATGAGTGTGGCGCGCAAATCGATAACGCGCGTCACACCCTGGAGGTATGTCCCGCCTGGGGGCCTCAGTGCCACGACCTGTCGGCGGTCATTGGAGCGGACCTGTCGTTGTCGACCGTCATCAACAAGATACTTGACAGCGACAGGCACTGGACGTCGATGGCCTCCTTTTGCGAGGAATTCATCTCTGCAAAGGAGGCCGCGGAGCGGGAACGCGAAGCTCTCGCGTCTGCGAACTCGCTCCGCCGGCGGCGACCAGGGAGAGGAAGGCGCCGCTACGCGCACCTCCTCCCACCGCTTGACGGCTGACTAGTCATGGCCAGATGGCCAAGCGTAGGGGTGTCGGGGATAGAATGTCATTAGACGATCTCTCCGGCATCCCGTAAAAGCGCGGAAGGGACCGCTGCTGGTTTTAGTGGGTATTCCGGCCGCCAACATCTAAAGCCGGCGAGTCCCACACACCCCCAGTCTGTCACTGGCGGGGGATAGTGCGTAAAAGCATTTCCACAGCGTAAAAAAAAAGTATTCATAGTCGCTACTACACAGTTTCTTTATGTAGATATAAATTATTTAATTTGATTTAAGTTCAGCTCACTCCTAATGTATTAAACATTTAATCTAGATAAAAGAGGATGTTTGTTTATATGACATTGCTAAACTCAGAAACTATTTGACCGATTATGAAAATTGTTGGATTCAAACCTCCTCCATAATACGAGGGAAATTGACTTACTATACGACGTTGGTCAGACGTGTGGGTATAGGGTTTAGTTTCGAGTTTTCCATTTATTGCATAGATGTTATATAGACATTTTATCCCTTAGTCGTCTCTTACTATCACCCACGGGTAAGATAGGGGTGGTGAATTATATACACCACACGGAAGGTGAAGGTTTCCTAGTGGTAGAACACGCTGTTGACAGTTTTCTGTTTACAGTCCTGGACTGGTCTGTCCGGGGTAGTACCACACTCTCGCATAAAATCGACGTCTGAGTAATGGCAATACGCTATTGCGCTTCGTTCGGTGAGCGAGAGAGCCGGAAGCCCAACTGGGGTGGGTTTGGTGTTTGTATTGGTAGACAATGGCCTAGCTGTACCCTTGGTATTGCAAAATCCCATGGGCGGTAGTAACGCTTACCATCACGTGTGCTGCTTGTTCGTCGTCATCGTCTGTCATTAGTTTGTCACCAAAAGCAATAAAAAAAAAGCATTGTTGCGTATCTATATGTATTTTTTCACGGAAAAGGTTTTTTTGAAGTGAAAACTTCTTTAGGCGCGTTGAGCGTTTTTGGAGTGGAAAAACTTATAGGTTCGCGTCACCGACATGCTAATGCTAATAGTATATCTATAGCTATATGAAAACTTCTTTAGGCGCGTTAAGCGTTTTTGGAGGGGAAAAACTTATAGGTTCGCGTCACCGACATGCTTGCTAATGCTAATAGTATATCTATAGCTATGTGAAAACTTCTTTAGGCGCGTTGAGCGTTTTTGGAGGGGAAAAACTTATAGGTTCGCGTCACCGACATGCTAATGCTAATAGTATATCTATAGCTATGTGAAAACTTCTTTAGGCACGTTGAGCGTTTTTGGAGGGGAAAACTTATAGGTTCGCGTCACCGACATGCTAATGCTAATAGTATATCTATAGCTATATGAAAACTTCTTTAGGCGCGTTAAGCGTTTTTGGAGGGGAAAAACTTATAGGTTCGCGTCACCGACATGCTTGCTAATGCTAATAGTATATCTATAGCTATGTGAAAACTTCTTTAGGCGCGTTGAGCGTTTTTGGAGGGGAAAAACTTATAGGTTCGCGTCACCGACATGCTAATGCTAATAGTATATATATAGCTATATGAAAACTTCTTTAGGCGCGTTAAGCGTTTTTGGAGGGGAAAAACTTATAGGTTCGCGTCACCGACATGCTTGCTAATGCTAATAGTATATCTATAGCTATGTGAAAACTTCTTTAGGCGCGTTGAGCGTTTTTGGAGGGGAAAAACTTATAGGTTCGCGTCACCGACATGCTAATGCTAATAGTATATCTATAGCTATGTGAAAACTTCTTTAGGCGCGTTGAGCGTTTTTGGAGGGGAAAAACATATAGGTTCGCGTCACCGACATGCTAATGCTAATAGTATATCTATAGTATCATTGTGGTTTAAAAGTTATCTTACTAGCGTGGTAAAACCGATTCCTAGATGTTCGATAATATTTTTTATTTTTATATAAAAATTAGAAAATTATTATTATTTCAATTAGTCTTAAGTTAATAGTTTTCACTTCTATCGGCAGTCCCAATGACTGCCTATTTTTTTTTTATTGGGACTAATCCTACCACACATTACCACCATTGTAACTCCTGTAGGCCAGGATCCACAATGGTCACTATAAATGACACCAAGCTTTGGGAAATGATTTTAATTGTCTTGGAACCTGCAACAAATTTAATTAGAAAAGTTAAAGAGGAGAAGTTGGAAAAGAGTGATTTGAAATTAATCTGGGTTTGCTAGTTTAATATATTTAATATATATTAAACTAGCAAACCCAGATTATAATAAAACTACCTGTCCCGGCAGACGACGTCCTGCCCGGAAAAACTTTAAGCGATATTCCGACAGCAGCGCCACCTACCGGGTCCAATTGTATTTTGAAATCATCCAGGGATCCATTGGAATATACATAGAAAATTTCGCCCCAATCGGTCTAGCCGTTTGACTATACCGAACCACCATCACCATCTAAACATTCCACATTCTGGAATCCACTCGAACACACAAAAAATTTTAAGAAAATCCGTCCAGCCGTTTAGGAGTTCACTGTCAACACACGTACAGAAGAATTATAATATATAAAGATATTGATTAGTTTTTACAAAAGGTGCATCGATAGTGCATACATAGGCTTATTACATTAAATGAAAGCTATATTGCATTCGTGGTATTAATAGCGTTACGTTTGAAAGGATACTTTTAATGTGTTCCAAGAATAGAGGACTGAGAAAGATTAATAATACTCAGCAATGTATGACACGGAGATGAAAGGCGACACTTAGCTACTTATTCTTGGTATACTCGTACTGTCTTATGAGTTATTTTGTTAAATATATTAGTCATGGCTGTTCTGGTTGTTAGATTATGATAGTGCTGATTGTGAGGTTTTCTTTATTGTTCTTGATGGCAAATGAGCAAGTAAGTGGTGGCAAACGGGCGCTTTTCAACGAAGATAATCTATAAATATAATAAAAATGTAACGGATCGCTGTCTGTACATGGAAGATATATGAGAAAAATATTACTGGGACCTTTATCAACACAAACAGAACCCAAAACAATGATTTTTAAAATTTTTGTCTGTTTATCTGTTTGTCTGTGCGTTTGTGCACGCTAATCTCAGAAACGGCTTATCCAATTTAGACGCGGTTTTCACTAATATATTGTGATAAGCTTCACTTAATATTTAGGCTTTATTTTATGTCAATTAGTTTATAAATAAAAAAGTTATGTCAATTTAAAAAATGTTCGGAGAAAAAAATCTTTATCGATTCTTTTCAAATTATGTACAAATTATCTTCAGTAAAAATAAATAAACACGTGTTTCAGCATTTGTTGATTTTCACACTCTGGGGGTGTAAATTAGGACTGCAAAACGGGTTGGACGACTCATTAAGTCATTAGCGCCAAGCCGATATTATTGAAGCTGGCAACTTGAAATTTTGACAGTGGTTTCTTTCTATGACGTACAGATTTACTAAGAAAGGATTTTACGAAATTATACCCCTAAGGGGGTAGAACAGAGTGGCAAAGTTTGTATGGGGAGAAAAAAAATCTTTAATGATTCCTTTCAAATTACGAATCAAATCAAATATTCTAGGGTAATATCTGGCATTTGTCAATTTTCTCCCTCTGGTTGTGTAAATTAGGCCTGTGAAGCGGGTTGAACGACTTATTACCGCCAAGCCGAAACTATTAAAGCTAGAAACATTAAATTTTGAAGCATATTTCTATTTATGACATAGAGATTCAATATGAAAGGATTTTATGAATTCCCCCCCTAAGGGGGTATAACAAAGCGGCAAAGTGTGTATGGGGAGAAAATTTCTTTATAGATTCTTTTCAAATTTCGTACAAATATTCTTCGGTAAAAATAAATAAACACGTGTTTCTCTCTCCCTCTCCATCAACCCCGCACCAGAGCCGGCGTGAGAGCTCACACGATACACATAGTAGACAGCAATAGGTTCTTGCCTAATGGTTTAAGATACAGGTTAAGTTTTGCTTCAAAAATATTCACTTTATAACTCAAATAATAAATCATATCTAACGAGGTCGCAACTCTGCTGGTGAAACATAACAATCAAATAAAGGGTGACGATAATTATATTTTTAATCCATGGTTATACCGTAAATAGTAGGTATATTAATGGCAATATAATTTGTAGAATGAATAGAACTTTGAACCACCTTTTCTTTAGTGACCGGCTATGGTATATAGACACACGCGCGCCGTACACGTACATCTACGTTGTGCGGGCGGGCCACCGCAACCGGCTATCATCTCGAGTAGAGCGTGTCAACCTACAGTATTTTCTCTCAGACTCACCCTATGGCCTAATTCCGTTAAACAACTAACTCGTAGAAGGCGGCGACCGCATCCCAGTTTCTGACGCTGTTGATTATCGTCCTAGCGACAAACCTCCAACACCTTGCATTGCTTTTTCTATTTAACTCTGTCAGAGATGATTTCTGCGTGGACGAAGTCGCGGGCAAAAGCTAGTTAAAAATGTATTTTAAATGTTATCAAAGACAAAGCGTACATTTTATGAGTTTCTTGGTATTTTTTATTTTGCTCTTAGCGGCAAATGAGCAAGTAGTACACCTGATGGTAAGTGTTACTGCCGCCAATGGACCTTTGCAATACCAGGGGTATAGCAAGGCCGCTGCCTACTAATTTTTACAGAAAGTTGGGTTTCCGGCTCTCTTGCTCACTGAACGAAGCACAGCAGCACATTACCACTGTTCAGACGGAGGTTTTCTGCGAAAGTGTGGTACTACCCCGGACGGACGACCAGCGGCTGTAGACAGAGAACTGTCAACAGCGTGGTCCTACCACTTCTAAATATATATTTTTCTTTTTACGAAATATTTCAAAAAGATTGTGTCTGGTCCAGTCCAGACATAATCTTATTTCACCGAAGACAAAGATCGGGTACCGGTGGCCCGCTCGCACGGCGAAGAAGAGGTGCTTGCAGGGTGGGTCAATAGGGTTGCGCGCCGCCTCTTCCGTCACCCCGGACCGATTTGGCGGGGTGTGACGTCCATAGCCCACCGCAAAAAAAAAAAAAAAAAGTAGACAATCTTATTTAATTACATTTCGCAAAAGAAATATGGTACGTAGTGAATAACACATTAATTGTTGTATACTTTTTTTAAAACAACGCCAGTTGCTAAGGAAGTAATCCTTGTATTACAGGGCACTTTACAAACATTCAAAGTAACGGACACAAATTACACCCGGACTTAGAACAAAAATTAGTGGATTGCACAAAGTTTTACGCAGGAATATAACCCTCGACAATGACATATTAGGACGGTATTTGAACTATCACACCATCTGTGCAATATACGATTTTATAAAAAAGAAGGAACTTAAAAAATAAGTCTAGCCCAATAGGTTTTTTTTTTTGCTGGATCTTCTCAGCTCGCCCCGCGTTCCAATAAGGTAGTAGATTATAGGATTAATTTCAGACAAAATAAAAAATATACAACCCTTGCAGTTATTAAAAATGAATGAAGGAATTGAATTGAAATGTTTCGTTACTATTAAAAAGCTGAGCTGATTTGAATGCGCTAATATCAGGTAATATTTGGTTTACAAAAAACCTTAGTATATCAGATAAAAAAAGATAATCTATTTATCAAGAAAGATCTTAGCAGAGGATTGCTGCCTCTCTCCTGGTGATTCCTCAGTCGGCTTTTACACCCACCACGGGTAATTATGGGATACTAACGTATTGTATTCTTATATCATCACCCCACGCTTACAAGGTTATAAGAACAGTATTATTGAATCAAATTCATACTCATTCACATCAACTATTTTAATAAATCATAACTTTTAATTGACTTTGATTATATTGACGTAAGACGTCCGCGTTTTTGTCAAGCAATAAAATAAAATATCTTGATGCTTTGACACTGTAAATATATTTTCATTTATGATGTCCTAGTAACATAGATATTTATTTGATACATAAATTGTCTTTCCGTTCACGTATTTTCGTATTTTCTGAGACAAATATTTATTGTGGATCACAGAAATTATTGTCCTGCATGAAGATTGAACTTATAGCATCACTTTCGGATATCGGCAAACAATTAAAAATATAAATTTTGCCCTTTGATTCTGTTCTTTTTTGGTCCAGCTGTAGCCATATCCAACCAATTGGCGACGTAAAACTAGTGAGAGGCTAGTCTAGTACAGCAGATTATGCTTTCAGCTACCTTTCCTGTCGAAATCCCAGCAAAAAATCACTGGATACGTTATCTTATTCTTCCACTGCCCGACCATTTGATTACTTTCTTGAAATACTCGTGCTGATAATTTGCCTTTACGTCATTTTAGTTTATATACGCTCAATAAATATGAGATGCGTTTCGTGTTTGCACTTTATTTATTACTTGTTTTTTTATTTATTATTGTTTATTTTCTTATATAAAATATATCAAACCACATATCATTCGGTATATAATGTTAGTCAATAAATTAAATTAACCGCAGACGGCATATAAATTATAGTAACATGACGAATGTGTAAAAATATCGACACACGGCAGTGTGTGAAGCCAAGTTCAAGCTAAACAGTAATGTTTGTGAGTTTATACGAACTATTTCGAGTTACTTTTGATCCCTTCATCATCTGAGCTCATATACGTCCCACAATTGGGCTCGAGCCTCCTCCATAACGGGAGGGAAATTAAACTACTATACCACGCTGGTCAGACGTGTTGGTATATTATGTTGATTTTGTTTTGAGTTTTCTTTCTCTCGCATAGATTATATATGCGTTTTATATCTCTTAATCGTCTCTTACGATCGCCCATGGGTAAGATGGTGAATTGCATTCTTACTCTGTCACAACACGGAAAGATTGAGCCCTTCATAATTTAAAAACTATTTATTATGAACACGCCATTAGCTAGACAACAGCCTGCCAAAAAAAAAGAAAAGACTAATGAGGTAGTAATTATTTAAAATATCCCTACATAACATGAATAGAGTTTTATTATGTTCACTATATACTATAATGGCGTAATTTTTATCTTATCATTACTATGAAGTCAGTTCGTGCAACTATTAGCTCACACAATGACCTAATTTAAGAATATAATGGCAGCTTTATACTTTATTTGGTTTTACAAGCCGTATAACATAGTACTAGGCTCCAACCTCCACTAAAATATGAATGGCAATTGTCCACACAAATTGGCATATGCCCGAGTTTTCTTCCTGAGCCTTTTCTTTTTCTTCTCAGCCTAGTTATATTCCATTATTTTGTTCCAGCCTCCTAAAGAAAAAGAGGAAAATTGAGAAAAAAATTTTTTTTACAGATTTTATCGCGTTCATATTTGATTTATTTCGAACACTTTACAATATTCATGGTCACGGGAGGACTGGAGGGAAATTTATTTATTAATATGAGTTCTTATTCATTGTAATATTATTCTGATTACCCATATGGAACTTTTAGTATTATATATTAATAAAAGATTAAACAAACATGGATTCTAGTTCAAATATTACACAGTTCCAATTATTTTATGATTGAAATAGTTTTAACGTAATAAACGAGTTGAATGTTATTTTAGTTTCAAATTTAGTTTTGTATTCTGTAATTAATTTACGATGGTTCTGCTTAAAATCTTATGCTGTGTGGCTACGAATACTTTGTTCGTGGATATCGTAAAAGACGACTAAGGGCCTTACGAACTTTTTTTTTTTTTTTTTTTTTTGTCGCTGTGGAAACGCATTTACGCGCTATCCCTCGTCGGTGATAGACAGGGGGGAGTGTGGGACTCACCGGCTAGCTGAAACCCGACCGGAATACCCACTAAAACCACAGCGGCCCCTTCCGCGCTTTTACGGGGCGCCGGAGAGATCGTCTACTGACATTCGATCCCCGGCATCCCAACGCCTTCTGGCCACGTCCTGCTGTCCCTCAAGGCGGTGGGAGGAGGAGGTGCGCATAACGGCGCCTCCTCCTCCCTGGTCGCCGGCGGCGAAGCGAGTCAGCGGCCGCAAGCGCTTCACGTTCCCGCTCCGCGGCCTCTTTTCTTTTCATGATGGCCTCACAAAAGGAGGCCATCGACGACCAGCACCTGTCGCTGTCAAGCATCTTCGAGATGATGGGCGACAACGACAGGTCCCTCCCAACGACCGCTGACAGGACGTGGCGCTGGGGTCCCCAGGCGGGGCATACCTCCAAAGTGTGTCGCGCATCATCTACTGGCGCGCCACACTCGTGACATCCTGGGGTCCCTTCTCTTCCAATTTTGTGCAGGTACTTACCGAACACCCCGTGTCCGGTAAGCACCTGCACCATCCTAAAACTTAGGCTGCCGTGCCTTCTATTAATCCAGCGGTGGAGATGCGGCGCAACCGCCTCCACAGTCCCCCGCCCTGCTACGGGAGACTCCAGTTCCTCTCTCCACCGCCAGATGACATCCCTTCGGGCCACTTCCAAGGCTCTGCCCAGTCCCCTTACGGAGACTTGCTCGCCGTCGGCCCGCGCCGCAACACGCAGCCGGTAGACCTCCGCCAGGGCCTTAGCCACAAATGGCCAAGGCGGGTCGCCCGCCAGCAATGTTGCTGCGGTCCACGAAACCGTACGGTAGCCCCTGATAGCCCTCACCGCCATGGCCCTCTGCGGACGTCGCAGAAGGGCCCTGTTGCGGGCGGTGAGCGAGTCCACCCATATAGGGGCACCATACAGTGCCATGGACCGTACGACTCCAGCGTATAAACGCCGGCAAGACGACCCGGGATTGCCAGTGTTTGGCAAAAGTCTACCTAGCGCCGCGGCCGTCTTGATGAGCCTAGGAACGAGTTGGGCAAAGTGTGGCTCGAAGTTCCACCTGGAATCAAGGTGCAGACCCAGATATTTCATCTGGGCCCGCACTGGCACGGCAGCCCCAGACACGCTGATGTATGCTCCTCGGGGGGGACCTCGACCTGGGCCATGGAATAAGAGGGCCTCGGTTTTCTCCACCGAGACCTTCAGACCTGCTGGGTCTGTCTCTACCTATCCGGCCCACGACGAGTGCAACCCCCTCCCTTGCCAATCGGGCAGCCCCCAGATAGTCGGGCCTCCTCATCGTGACGAGGGTATCATCCGCATAGCAGATGACCCCCATCCCGAACAGAAGCCGACCCCGTAGGAGCCAGTCGAATCCGACGTTCCACAGGATCGGGCCGAGGACCGATCCTTGTGGGACGCCGCACTCCACCCGATGACGATTAATGCGCCCGTCGCCCCCCTCCCAGAGCACGTACCTTCCCTCGAGGTACGCTTCCAACAGCCTCCGAAGATACGGAGGCACTCCATGATACCGGAGCGCCTCCTTCAGTGTCTCATGCGGGAGGCTGTTGAAGGCGTTCTTTATGTCCAGCGAAACTGCCAGGAGGACTTCCTTGTTGACCACCGCATCGGTAGCCAAGGACTTCAGAGCGGCCAGCGCGTCTATGGTTGACCGACCGCCCCTGAACCCGTATTGACTCTCTGACAGTCCCGGCCCGACTTCCTCGAGGTGCTGGACGAGACGGCCCTTGAGTACCTTCTCGAACAATTTGGCCGTCTCGTCCAAAAGCACCAGCGGTCTGTATGCGGAAGGGGAGTCGACTGGGCGACCCTCCTTCCGCAGCAAGCACAATCTGCCGCATCTCCATTGCTCCGGGAACTGTCCGGATCTCAAGCACGCGTTGAACAGTTCCCGAAGTTCACTCTTGAGGTATTCTGCGGCGATACCGAGTATAAGTCCCGGGACGCCGTCCGGACCAGGCGATTTTCTCTGCCCGGGGAGTAAGGAGAGGGCCACTTCCATTTCTCCGTCAGTGATAAGTGGGATTGAAGTCTCCACCTCTACCACCGACCAAGAAGTCATTTGGGGGGGAACGTGTCCCACAGAACTCGGGAACAGTTCCCCCACTAGCCCCGACAGGAGACCCGGATCCATCGTTTCTATGATTGGGACGCCACAGGCCCGGAGTTTGTTCCGCGCCCGTTGGTATGGGCGCCCCCACGGATCCCCGTCGAGGCCCGTAAGGAGTTCCTCACGGGCCCTCTCCTTTGCCTGGCTGATGGCCAGCTGCAGAGTTTTCTTCCTTCTTGTATAGTTTGTCCGCAGCTGACCCTCAAGGACATCGTCGCGGTTAGTCCGCTGGCGGCATCTAACGTAAGCACGCCGCGCCCGATTGGCAGCCACCCGGAGAATAGCGATCTCGGGCGACCACCAGTACACCTGACGACGCGGCGGCCTTCGCTGAGCCCTCGGCATCGCCGCATCACAAACTGCCTCAAGATTACTTCTCATTTGGCCTGCGAGCCCCTCCACATCTGTGAGTAGCTGTCCTGTTCTACCCCAGCGCTGAATTATGGCAGCCTCCCGGGCCAATTCCAGGTCGAGTTGACCAATGGCCCATTTTGGGAATCCATCCCTTCTGCTGCGCCGGGGCTCTGGTGGTCCCCGAGGGGCAGAGATCTCGAACCGCACGTAGCGGTGATCCGAGAGAGTCTCCACCCCTTCCTCCACTCTCCAGTCATTCACCTCGCGAGCGAGAACGGGGCTGGCGAATGATAGGTCCACCACGGATCCACCCTGATGTCGCACGCAAGTGTGGACCGTTCCTCTATTAAGGAGGGACAGACCCGAGGACAGAGACCACCGCTCAACAGCCGCGCCTTTAATGTATTTTCCTCGGCGACTGGCGACGAACAGCGGCACTAACGGAGTCTAAAAATAGCTCAAACTCCGCTAGACTTCGATTAGGTGAGAAATAAACCCCAATAATTGTGAGGTCCCGCCGCCCCACCACAACATAACCGTTGCCCCTCTCTAGTGGAGAGAGGGAAGGGCCGACACATCCTCTGGATAGGACAGCTACATGTTCCTTAAGATCCCCCACCCAGTTGGCTGAGTGGGGAATAAAGTATGGCTCGCAGGCCACAGCTAGGTCCGTATCCCACTCCGCCATGGACTGCAACAGGAGGTCCTGTGCCCCGGCGGAGTAGTTTAAATTCGCCTGGAGGAAACGTACTCTGTCTCCCATTAGGTAGACATTTCGACTCCTCCTTGGGCTCTGCAGCTACTTGCTACTGTAACGGCCCAGGGGCCTTGGGCCAGCCGACCTCTGGTGGAGGGAGGCTTACAGAGCTTGCCTCCCATCACGAAGGGCCTTACGAACTAGGCCAACTCCATCTGATGCCATTTGGTCAACAATTACAATCCCAAGGAGGGTTGACGTCTGGCAGGCGGCCGATCATAAAACTATTGCCAATAACTTTTACAATATGTACCTACTATGAAAGAAGAGTACATATTGTATCGACCCCAAGTAATTGGGATAAGAGTAGGAGAATGATGATGATGATGATGTGGTTAAAATCTGAAAAATCTGTTGAAATCTGTGAAGTAATGTTGTGAGGCTTCCTAAGGCTTTTGGTGTAAAGAAAGACCAAAGAAAAGATGAGAATGGATTGCGTGACGCATGACATGTATAGACCGGGAGTGACTGCAGAGATGACGTCTGCTAGGATTGTATGGAAGAAGATGACATATTGCGTCGACCCCAAGTAATTAGGATAAGAGTAAGATAATGATTGTGGTAAAATTTTTAAATACCATGGAACGTGATAAATGATTTGTCAGTAAAAAAATAATATTACCTTCTTTATTATACTTATCCGTGATGTGTGATGGCGGTTACGAATATGGATTTCTTTTTTTTATATAAAGGACAACACTCAGAACTAATGAAATAATCCTTGTAGTGCGGGGGATTTTACAAACACATAATTTAATGGATACAAATTACACTCAGACTTAAAACAACTATTTGTGTATCACACAAAGTTTTGTCCTAACCTACGGCACTGGCACGGTAGGTCGGTTTCTTAGCCACTACGCCATCTGTGCAGTCACTAATATATAGTAATACTAGCCGGCGGCTTCGCCCGCGTAAAAGATTACTTGCCTAAAATTTTTCATCCTCTATTTTTTTTTACCCCTTAAGGATAAATTTTTACAACATGTTAATGTCATATTTATTTATTAGATAAAAATCAATAGCCTAAAAGTAAGTTTCAAGCTTCTGGCTTTAAAAATGACGATACTTCCTTACAACGTTTCATCCCCCTTTACAATCCTTTTTTTGCATTAAAAAGTATCCTATGTCCTTTATCAGGCTCTAGATTATCTATGTACCAAATTTCATATAGATCGGTTCAATAGTATTGGCGTGAAAGAGCGACGGACAGACAGAGTTACTTTCGCATTTATAATATTAGTAAGGATAAGTGTAAGGGTTAACCTTTACATAGTGGATATCGTATAAGACAACTAAGAGTTGACCTAAGTTAAGATGTCCTTACATTTTATGCCGTTTACATACTGACTTTCCTAAGGAGTGTTGACGTCTCACACGGAGGCCCAAACAACATCGAAGCGGAGGTCGCCCAGGAGGAGCCGGGGGAAGACCTCTAGCTTCAAAAGGCGATTGGAGGAGCGGCGAGCGCGCAGGAAGGCTGCTGCCGCGGAAGCGAGGAAGGACGGCGGTAGAGCCGAAACAGAGCCGTCGACGGACGAGGGCGACAGCGATGTCGCAGAGCCGTCCGGAGAAGACGGGGGTGGCGGTTCTACCGCCAGAATGGACGAGGGCGGTGACATTCCCGCAGGGCCGTCCAAGAAGGATAGCGGGCCGGCTGTTGAAGCCCCTGCCAGGTCGTCAGCGCGTCTTGTGGCAAAGAGCCCGGTAGCTACAGTGACGACAGTGACGACCAAGGAGAAGGCCCTCCCCTCGCAGAGGAAGTGCCGCCTGAGTAAGGGTGGCAGCTCGGGTGCCGACTCCGAAGGGAGCGTGGCCAACATGCCGCCACCTAAGGTCGCCTCCCGAAGAGGGCGAGGGGCCTCGGGAGAAGAAAGGGCGGCGGCGGTCACTGCCCGCGCCAACGGCGACCCCCCCGACCTGCGGGCCGAAAATGCCCGCCTTAATGGCGAGATGTCGGCCATTCGGACCCGGAACCGGCAGTTGGGGGACATGCTGGCGGGGATGCGGCGGGCAAACCGCCAGTTATTGAAGGACGTGGCCGACCTAAAGGCGCAAATGGCGCTGCTCGTGCCGCCTGCGCCAGTTGCGCCACCGGCCAAGGCCGACTACTCAGCGGCCGCTGCAGCGCCAAAGCCGCCTCGCGCTGCGGTGCCGACGACGTTGGGCACTGCCGTGACGGTAACACCCATCCCCATGGCGAGAAAGACGCCAGCCGCTGCGAAGCGCGCGTCGCTGGCTGGCGCTGGCGCAGCCGCCGCGGCGAAACTGGTCCCAGTGGTGAGGATGACGCCTCTCGCTGCGGACCGCATGCCGCCGGCTAGCGTCCCTGCGGCGCCAAAGCCGCCAGGCGCCGCGGAACGGGCCCCCGAAGAGGCCCAGCCGACCCCGATACTTGCGGTGGGAGGCTTACCGGACGAGGCCCTGCGCCAAATCATCGACGCAGTCGGAAAACTCGTCGATGCGCGCGTGGCCGTTCTGGAGGCAAGGTTGCCTCCAGAACCACGTGTTCGGCCGCCTCTCGCCGCGGACAAGCGGTCGCATGTGGCATAAGCCCCCGCCCCGCTGCCTTGTCAGGGTGGCCGCGTGGGTGGCAGCTACGCCGCGGCCGCGGGTGCGCCCAAGCCCAAGGGGCCCGCGCCAAAACCAAGGAAGAGGACGGTACCGGCTCCTGCCGGACCGCAGTCATTGTCGGCAATAACACCGCCGGCGACGACTAGCGCGTCAACGACTGCGCCTTCCGCGCCTGTCACGCCTGCTGCGCCCGAGGGTTGGCAGGTGGCCGAGCGCGACCGGAAGAGTCGCGGTCAGAATAGGAGAGCGGAGGCCAAGCGCGCCGCTGAGGTCCCCGCTCCCGTTCCACAGGCAGGGGGCTCAAGTCGCCGAAGACAGCCGCAGTGGTGATCACTGTGCTGCCTGAGGCGGCTGAGAAGGGCCTCAGCTACGAGGCCGTCTTGAGGTAGGCCCGGCGGGAGCTAGACGTCTCCGATATTGGAGGCGTCGAAGCCAGGACTTTGTTTGCCGGGGAGGGTGGCATCAGGATCGCCAGGCCCGTCAAATGTGCCGAAATGCGCATCGCGGGTCTGGACGACTCCGTGACGGTGGAAGACATCCGGGAGGCTATTGCCTCGAGAACCGGGTGTCCCATAGACACCGTCCGGGTTGGTGTCATCCGCCCCGGTCCGGGCGGCGTAGGTGCCGCCTGGGCGCAGTGCCCGGTGGAGTCGGTCAGGCAACTGGCCGGCTCAGGCAGGCTCCTCGTGGGCTGGAGCTCGGCGCGGGTGACCGTGCTTGAGCACCGGCCTGCGAGGTGCTATAAGTGCATGGCGGTCGGACATACTCGATCGACGTGCACTAATTGCTTCGACTGCGGCGGACTGTGTTTCCGCTGCGGTCAGACCGGGCACGTGGCGGCATCTTGCGCCGCCCCGCCCCACTGCCCTGCGTGTGCGGCGGGCAATAAGCCCGCCAAGCACCGCATGGGCTCTGGGGCGTGCAAACCTCCAGCTTCGGTCCCAAAGGGGCGGGGCGGCCGTCCGACCACGGCCGCTCCCGCTCCTAGCGCGGTCCGATCGCCCGCCGGCGAGGGGGAGGTCATGGATACAGCCCGTTAATGGCTACACCATCCATGCACCACCTCTTGCAAGCCAACACCAACCACTCCGCCGGTGCGCAGGATTTACTCCTGCAATCCATGGCGGAGTGGTCGATTGGTGCAGCCGTAGTCGCGGAACCGTACTGCGTGTCTGATCGCCCCAATTGGGTGGTCAGCCGAAACGGAACTGCGGCAATCGTCGTCTCAACGCAGCGGCACTTCCCGTCCTTGTCTCTTTTGGATAGGGGCGAGGAATTTATCGCGGCGGAGTGGGGAGGGGTCACGCTCTACAGCGTATACCTCTCCCCTACCAGGAGAATGGACGATTTCGGAGCCTCCCTCACCAACCTGGAGGCCTCGATACGGCAACTGGCACCGGGCCTCGTCCTGGTCCCCCAGGGACTTCAACGCAAAATCCACGGCGTGGGGGTCCCCTATGACGGACGACCGCGGGCGGGCGGTTATCGAGTGGGCAGCTTCACTGGGCCTCTGTGTTCTTAACAGGGGCTCAGTGAACACGTGTGTGCGGCAGTAGGGCGGGTCGATAGTGGACTTGTCGTTCGCTAGCCCCGCTGTCGCGACACGGGTGAGGAACTGGAGTGTCCTGGAGGAGGCGGAGACCCTATCGGACCACCGGTATATCCGGATGGAGGTCTCCCCTCTCCGGGACCCCAGTAGGGGTCACAGGGCGGACGGAGCTCCCGCGTTTCCGCGGTGGGCTGTGGGTCGTCTTGACAGGGACCTACTGGCGGAGGCGGCCATCGTTCACACGTGGCTGTCCTCACCGCCCCCAGCGGACGGGGTGGATGCCGAGGCCGTCCGCATCCGCAGTGCGTTAACGCAGATCTGCGATGCGGCCATGCCCAGAGTGCGGTCACCGCAACGCTGAGCGGGAGGGCCAGCTGTACGAGGCGTACCGCGATGCGCGGACGGCCTTTCGGCTGGCCATCTGAGCCGCCAAGGATGCGAGTTGGCAGGAGATCCTGGACGGTCTCGACCGTGACCTCTGGGGTCGCCCGTATCACGCGTCGCTGAACAAGCTTCGCGCGCAGGCCCCCCCCCTCACCGAGACCCTCCAGCCCGACTTCCTCTGTAGGGTGGTCGAGGAGCTGTTTCCACGGCAGTCGGAACACACGGCCCCGGTCATGGCCTCGCCAGAACAAGACCGGGAGGCTGACGACGAGAGTGTTCCGCCCGTGACGGAGACGGAAGTGGGAGCAGCTGTGGCGCGGATTCGTTCGGCGACCACGGCCCCCGGCCCGGACGGAATACCAGTTCGGGTGCTGACGTCGCTCCTCGAGCACCTCGAGCCTCGCCTCAGGCAGCTGTACAACGCCTGTTTGGCGTCTGGACGGTTCCCTGAGTGCTGGAAGGAGGGGAGGTTGGTGCTCCTGCCAAAGCCGGGATGACCCCCGGATTCGCCGTCGGCCTACAGGCCCATCGTGCTCCTCGACGATGTGGGTAAGCTGCTGGAGCGCATCCTCGCTGCCCGCATCGTCCAGCACCTGGAGGAGGTGGGGCCCGATCTCTCGGACGCTCAATTAGGTTTTAGAAGGGGGCGTTCGACCATCGGGGCCCTGCTAGGACTGAGGCAGACGGCCGCGGAGGCTGTCACCGGCGGGGGAGTGCTGTTGGCGGTGTCGCTGGACATTGCCAACGCATTCAATAGTCTGCCATTCAGCTGCATCAGGGAGGCGCTCCGATTTCATGGGGTGCCCTTGTACCTGAGGCGGCTGGTGGCGGACTATTTGGAGGGGCGCAGTGTCCTCTGCGCGAGTCCCGCAGGGGACATTGTGCGGACGTCCATGTCGTGCGGCGTTCCACAGGGGTCGGTTCTGGGGCCGACTCTGTGGGATATCGGGTACGACTGGGCGTTGAGAGGGAGTCTCCCCCCCGGGCTGAGCGTGATATGCTACGCTGACGATACGCTCGTCACAGCCCGGGGCAGGACACTCGAAGAGGCGGCGAGCCTGGCCACTCTCGGCACCGAGGAGATGGTCGGGCGAATCGAGGCGCTGGGGCTCAGGGTGGCCCTAAATAAGACGGAGGCCCTATTGTTCCATGGGCCACGCGTAAGGCCGCCAATCGGCGCCTCGCTAGTCGTCAACTCCGTCCACATCAGCATCCAGGCCCATATGAAGTACTTGGGTCTGGTGCTCGACGGGCGATGGTGGTTCCGGGAGCATTTTCGCCGAATTGCTCCCCGGCTGGTCAGCGCGGCGTCCGCCCTTTCGCGGCTCATGCCGAACGTGGGCGGACCCAGCTTCGAGGGCCGACGGCTGTATGCGGGGGTGATCCGTTCGATGGCCATGTACGGCGCACCCATGTGGGCGAGGGCTCTGAACGCCCAGCTCAGGGCTGTTCTGTGGAGACCCCAGAGAGTCATGGCGGTCAAAGCCATTCGCGGGTACCGCACGGTATCGACCGAGGCGGCATGCCTACTGGCCGGGACACCCCCGTGGGAGGCGGAGATGCTCTCCGACCTCTACCGGCGGGTGACCTCACTGCGCGACGAAGGTGGCTCCCCATCGCTGAGCGAGATAGCCACCTGGCGCGAGGACGCCCGCCGAGACGTCATCGCCCGTTGGGCTACGCGGCTGGAGAGGCCTAGACACGGTGTCGTCACCGTCGAGGCCCTCCGGCCCGTACTGATGGAGTGAGTGGAGCGGCGGCACGGAGTCCTCTCCTTTCGACTGGTGCAGGTTTTGTCGGGGCACGGATGCTTCGGCTTGTACCTGCACACGGTCGCGTGTAGGGAGTGGACTTCGTTCTGCCACCATTGCAGCAGTGACGAGGACACGGCGCAACACACGCTCGAGGGATGTCCGAGCTGGGACGGGCAGCGCCGTGACCTCGTCGCTGTTATCGGTGCCGACCTGACGCTGCCGGCTGTCGCGAGGGCGATGGTCGACAGCGTCAGGAACTGGGACGCGGTCGCCGCCTTCTGCGAGGCTGTCATCTCGCGGAAGGAGGCGGCGGAACGAGTCCGGGAGGATTCCCGCGACCCGGGCCGCCGTCAGCGGCCGGGGCGGCGCAGGCGCGAATATCTGCGCCTGATGCCGCCTTAACCGAGCCTCGGGTGATCGGACCGGGGAATCGTCCGGTCACCCGACGTGAGGCCACCGCGTGAGGGCGACGCCCCGACGGCGAAATCTGTCGGGGCGTCGACGAGAAGAACCCGCGAGGGTAAACCGCCGGGCGTGCCACCGAAGTTAAAATCGAGTACCGGTGGTCCGCTCGCACGGCGAAGAGAGAAGGTTTTACGGTGGGTCTATGGGGTCACGCGCCGCTTTTTCCGTCACCCCGGACCGATTCGGCAGGGCGAGACGCAGCCATAGCCCACCAATTAAAAAAAAAATAAAAAAAAAAAAAGGAGTGTTGACGTCTGGCAGGCGGCCGGTCATAAAACTATTGCCAACTTTTTTATACATACATCTAAAGAAAATTACAGATTAAAAAGCCGTTTTGAAATTGAATTAATAAAATGGAATTGATTGATAGAATATAATTCAAATAAAATAGAATTCACTGTACAGATGGCGTAGTGGTTAAGATACTGGCCTTCCATGCCAGTGTATGGGTTCGATTCCCACGCAGGACAAAATAATATGTGCAATCTTCAAGTGATTGTTCTGTATTTGTAAACGTTAATTATTTTTTGTAAAACCCACAGCAATACAAGGATTATTTAATTAGTCAAGGTGTTTAAAGAAAAAAAGGCAATCAATGTCTCATATAGAGTATCCTATAAATAATATTATCCTTACTAATATTATAAATGCGAAAGTAACTCTGTCTGTCTGCCTGTCGCTCTTTCACGCCAAAACTACTGAGCCGATGTAAATGAAATTTGGTACACAGATAGTCTAGAGCCTGATAAAACACATAGGCTACTTTTTAATACAAAATAGGGTTGTAAATGGGGATGAACAGTTGCAAGGAAGTGTCGTCATTTTTAAAGCTAGAAGCTTGAAACCTATTTTTAGGCTTATTGATTAGATATAAATAAATATGACATTAAAGTTTTGTAAAAAAAATACCCTTAAGGGGTAAAATAAAAATAGGCGACGAAAAACTTTAGGAAAGTAACCTTTTACGCGGGCGAAACCGCGGGCAGAAGCTAGTATCCTATAAATAATAGTATCCTATAAATATAGTAGTAGCATTTTTTTTTATTTATTTAAAGAGCTTTGTCTCTACGCGACCCCATTGCTCTGTAAGACACTGTACAAAGATCAACAAAAAAATATATGTAAATAAAAAAATAAAAAACAATTAAAGTTGACGAAATTAAGGCCTTTGCAGACCCAACTCCGCCAACATGTATAAAACAATAGCTTCATCAGACTCTGGGGCGGACAACATACTATTACATATTCCCACATCAAAAATTTCACTTCTATTGCAATAGTGCCTTCTATATCCCTCGTTCCTAATACACTCCATCAGAATGTGCTGTATATCTTCCAGCACTCCACAGCTATTGCATTTTGGTGATTCTGTTTTTCTCATTAAGAATGAAAATTTATTCGATGGAATGTGCCTAGAAGTGGTATCATATAATAGTTATAACATCATTGCTAACCCATCAATTAACAGTACTCCATAAACAATGTCTCGGGGTTTAATTGATTTATACTTGTTAATCTAGGTCATTTTGTATGTCTGGATCTAGGCAGATGGTACTAATTAGGACATGACAGTAACGATACAATAAGATATATTGCTGTGTTATTAGCGGAATTACTTGTGTACTGTGTGGTCGAACGATATTAAGCGTAAAGTACTGTTATAACTACCTAACTACTAAGTGGTCCTTAATTGGAGACTTTATAACTAAACTCAAAGTTACTTAGCTTGCTATGTAGCGTTCTATGCTTAGGATTTCTTTACGAGATAAGATCTGAAGTATGGAAATCCGCAGAAGAAAAAAAAACGAGTATAACCGACATAGCACAAAGAATTAGCACGCTGAAATTCATTAGTCAGGTCAACTCGCTCGATATGAACTAATTAGGAAAAGAAACGTTCTAGGATATTGACTACGTATCCAACGATGCAGTGCAAGATACTACTAGGTGGACTAATGACGTGATGAAAGTTAGTGGTCAACGTCGGGCGTGAGCGGCACCGGATCAGACTTTGTAGGGAAATATGAGAGTGGTTTACGTTCAGCAATGCACGTCAAAAAGCTAAATGAAATACCATGTAGATTTCATCATATCATCACTATTTTTTTATTGCTTATGTTCGCAAACGAGTATATAGTACACCTGATGATAAGTATTACTACCAAGGGTACAATTAGGCCGCTGCCTACCAACCAAAACTCATCCAGAAAGACTTCTTCCGGCTCTCACGTTCATTGAAAGAAGTGCAACAGCACATTACTCTGCTATCGATTTTTTATGAGAGTTTGGTACTACCCTGGACGTACGGCTATAAACAGAAGACTGTCAATAAAGTGGTCCTACCACTAGGACTATTCATCCTTTTACCATCCAGTTACATAGAGTGCTTTCATTCTCTTAATCTCAACAGCGTGCTTTCATTTTCTTATTCCCAATGAAGTGCTTTCATTTTCTTATTCCCAACAGAGTGCGTTCATTCTCTTATTTCCAATAGAGTGCTTTTATTCTCTTATTCCAAATAGAGTGCTTTCATTCTCTTATTCCCAATAGAGTGCTTTTATTCTTTTATTCCAAATAGAGTGCTTTCATTATCTTATTCAAACTTTCAACTGTAACTGGATGCTAAGGGTTGTTGTTACCAACTCTTAGTATCCAGTCTTAATATGTCAACATGATGATGATATTCATTAATTTTCCAGATTAGATGGCAGCTCTCCTTGCCCAACGGAGGCGATCCTTCGTGTGCGGGAGATGTGTCACGTAGATGGAGCTGATATCCAGTGCATCAAGAGGCGATGCTGTGATACTCATGTATATATCGCTGGAAGGTAAGGATATGGAGAACTTTTCATGAATAGAAAGCGATTTATTACTTCGAGTAATTTATTTGTAGTGTTAAAACTTGTTTCTCTTGTCCATGTGGTGGGTGGTGACATAGTAACTCACCAACCACTACCTTGTATGTAGGTCTCGTAAAGGACGACTAAGGGATGCGAAAATAAAATGCATGCAAGAGAAGAAAATCTCCTAGAACCCGTCTGACCAGCGTGGTAATGTAGGTCAATTTACCTTCCATTATGGAGAAGACTTGAGCCCAACTGTGGGATATATATGAGCTGTAACGATGATGATACCTAAACACTACATCATTTTTGTGCTTACTTTTTTTAAGAGGTTATCTATGGTTTGTTGCCAACCTGATGATATTGCACCATAGTGTGGCAGTGCTCCATAACCTGTAGACCTCTTTCCTCTATTTAAAAGGGTATCAATATTGTGACAGCGATGACGCGTTTGGAGTTATACCTCTTCGGTTATCTAATTTCTCGTCTTTCAATGCTGAGACGTAGTTGTCATACGTCTCATAATTCTGAGTATAGTAGATTAAAACTTGGTCCTGGTCTCGGATAGGAACTACTCGAACTAAATATTGACAAACGTCTTAACAAATCAATTTCACTCAAATACAAATCAAGTACAAAACTGGACTTTTGACGCGAATTTGAAAATGTCATGTGGTGCTCTTGTATTATATTCGATATCTTAGTGTTTTAACGTGTTATATTACATAATTTTGATGGCATTTTATGTAATGTGATGCGGCGGAACTACTGGGATGTAGTGAATATCATATAAAAGTGCTTTACAACGTTTTCGTTATCCATCAAAATGCCCACAAGATACCATAAACAGTGTGGCCATAGCACTGTTGATGGTGACAATTTGACTTAGACAATGACTAACCTGAAAGACTAAAAACGTGAAGATATTTATAACTCGACACTGGCACCAATAGCTCGTATAAGTAGCTGATTGCCAATATATAAGAAGAAAAAGTACAGTACGGTAAAATTATTGAAAGGAGAATGAGGATGGTGTCCGATGGTTTACTGTGTGAGACACACGGAGGTTTCAGGAGTGGAAGGGGATGCGTGAATATGAGCAAAACCAAAATAATGTTCTTTGAAAGAAATGAAGCCAGAACAGATGTAAGAGTAACAATAGGTAATGATGTACTAGAGCAAGTGGATGAATTTGTATATCTTGGATGTGGATTTAGCCGAGATGGAAGGTACACCACTGATATAGAGCGAAGAGTGAATGCAGGAAATAGAGTCAATGGAGCGTTGGGGCAACTTCTCGGTAGCCACCACCTCAGCCAAAAGGCACGTGTAGCAAAACATAACGCAGTGCTTGTCCCAATATTACTGCATGGAAGCGAGAGTTGGGTATGCAGAAAAGAGTATGAAAGTAAAATTAATGCGGTCAAAATGCGATCTCTACGGAAAATCTGTGGAGTTAGGCTGATCGATCGCATTCGTAACGACGACGTAAGAGAGCGAGTAGGTATGAAAGAGAGTATTGGTGTAAAGATGCGAAAGGGAATGCTCCGGTGGTTCGGACATGTGGAAAGAATGCCGAACGAACGTCTGATTAAGAAGATATACAATGCGAAAGTGGAAGGATGTAGGTACCGGGGGAGACCGAGACTAACCTACCTAGACCAGATCGATCATGTACTGAAGGAAGGTGGAGTCAAGAGTCTCCGATACCGGCGAGCGTGTATGAAGAGAATTATGAATGTTGAGGAAGCGAGTGAAGTATGCAAGGATAGGGTTCTCTGGCACTCTGTTCTCTCTGCCTTCCCTGCAAGGGATATGGGGTGATGATATGTATGTATGTATGTAAGAAGTACAGAACTATTAATATTTATTAAATCAAATAAATAGATTAAAATATATCGTCATCTCAGCTCACATATGTCCCACTGTTGGGCTCGGGCCTCCTCCATAATGGGAGGGCAATTGAGCTACTATGCCGCGCTGGTCAGACGTGTTAGTATAGAGTTTTATTTCCAGTTTTCCTTCTCTTGCATAGATGATATATGCATATTATATCCCTTAATCGTCTGTTACGATACTCACGGATAAGAGAGGGGGGTGGTGAATTGTATTCTTACTCGGTCACCCACGGATAGGTATCTAAATATCTAATTTATATTAAATATAAATAGCAACACATTAGGGAAAATTGAATTAAATTCCATATAGTGATTATAGCTGTGTGGTAGCGGCTACGAATACTACCAACCCTTACTTTGGTCGTGGATGTAGTAAAAGACGACTAAGAGTCTTATAACGACCTGAGCCAACTCTATCTGATGCCGTTTGGTCAACAATTACATTCCAAAGGAGCGTTGACGTCTGGCAGGCGGTCGGTCATAAAACTATTGCCAATAACTTTTACAATATGTACTATGAAACAAGAGTACATATTGTATCGACCCCAAGTAATTGGGATAAGAGATTTTATGTAATGCCTCAATTATTAATATACAAAGAGAAAAACAAAATTTAATGTAAATATTTTATTGGCTTATGTTGTTGTAATTAAGACTCCTCATATTAGTCTTATAATATCTAAAATGTAGAGACATAGGCGTGTTACAATTTTATTAATAGCTATAGACGTGCTTGTGAAGACAGTGTTACTTTGTCACTCAGTCACATCTAATATAAGAACGAGGAAGTTCCTCGACGTATAATCAATCAATGTGATATTCTTACCGACTGACTAAGTGTCCATGCGTATTGTCACGGTAATGTGGTATACTCACGTATTAGATACTTATGTGGAGTGATATTTACACGTATTCAATGTAAAATAATTGATCGTTTCATTTCCGTATGGTGACAGAGTTAGAATATAATTCATCACCCCCTATCTTCCCCGTGGGTGATCGTAAGAGACGACTAAGGGATATAATATGTATCTATATAATGTCTACGTAAGAGAAGGTAAACTCGAAATAATACCCTACACCAGGGGTCGGTAACCTGCGGCTCGCGAGCCAAATGCGGCTATTTGGATGTGAAGTTAGGGCTCTTTAGTTCTATACGGAAAATTTTATATTATAAAGAAAACATTTAAAAATGTTTCTGAATTGATTAACGAGCATTAGGCACAAATTATTGTTGCCAAAAAAAATTGTGGCTTAAAAACTTTAAACTTTTATAAATTCTAATTTTTGGCTCTTCTGACTCAAAAGGTTGCCGACCTTTGCCCAATACCAATACGTCGGACTACAGTGATGACGTCAATTTCCTTCCTAGTGTGGAGGCGTGCCCAACAGTGGGATATATGTATATGAGCTGAGATGATGATGATGATGAACCGGTCATTAAAAGATTTTCATTAAAACAACACTTTAAAGATTAAATCTGCGAGTGAATCTATTTAGCAATATTATGCGTAGGATTTTAGTTGCGGGCTCTGGTTCTGGTTTCTCTTATAATGCTCTAAGATTATTCTTAATTTTGAACTTAATGAAATATTTAGCTGTGCTTGGCTTCTCATTTTGCTAAGATAAAAAAGTACCCTATGTGAAAACTAAACTAAGTCAAATTTCATCTAGCTTCCTTCAGCCATTCTGGTGCGTTTGTATGACAAATACCCATACAAAAATTTATTTTATTTTAGTTTTCTAAAGACATTAAGAGTCAATCCACCCACCATTGCGCGAGACTTTATAAACATAATAAATAAGGGACACAAATTGCACCCAACCTCAGAACAATAAATATGTGAATCGTACAATATATTGTCCTGCTGGGGAATTGAACTCGAGACACTTGGAACGCAGTCGGTATTTTAACAACTACGCCATATGTAGTTTGTATCTATAATATTAGCAAGATAACTAGAGTAGATATAAAAATCTTTATAATAATGATGATATCAAAAATTTAGTCTTGCGATAAAGTGTCTAAAAATATATTTTTTTACTTTATATAATAGGTGTATACCAAAATCAGTAGATCCCTGCAGCTTACAACTGTGCGAGCAAGCTTGCCAAGTGAGAGGTGAAAATGTCTGGTGTACCTGTCACAGTGGCTTTCAGTTCCAATCTGAACACTACAGGAGAAAAACACAGCCTTATTGTATTGGTAAGTGCTTTTATGTTAGCCTGGTAGTTCCAGTAGCATGTAGTATGTCCTTATTTAAATGAATTCCTTCTATATTGTTATGTAACCCTTTTTTTTTTTTTTTTTTTGTGGTGGGCCATGGACGTCGCACCCCGCCAAATCGGTCCAGGGTGACGGAAGAGGCGGCTTGTTATGTAACCCTGGTAGTTGTAATTGACTAGCATGTATTGTAAGGCCACATGTTTCTTTACCAGGAAAAATTCATGTCACTTGTAGGTTAATGCAGACTCGTCCACTCTTTGTATGTAAAACTCAAGAAATTCGTAGGCAAATATAGTAACTATGTTATAAATATAATAGGTACATACGATCGACATGCATATTTTATGTTCTATGTACGTAACAAAGTCGAGTGAGTCGTGCGTGAATTTGCATCATTACGTGCTAACCCTCTTTAGTAGGAATACAATCCGATATTTTCACAGAAGAACATAAATAAAACGCAAATACTTCTTCATTAGTTCTAATTCCCTGGTACTGGTTTATAGATGTAGACGAATGCGCTATCAACAACGGTGGATGCCAGCAGAGATGCATCAACGATCCTGGTAGCTTCCACTGCGAGTGTACTCCTCCGTTGTACCTTGCTGCCGATGGAAAGTCATGTGAACGACGACTGGCAATTCCAGTAAGTATATATTATCAATCATATTTTTTTAAAACATGTGTTCAATCACGTATTGCAACGCCTCATAAGCGAAGCGTTGAGCTCTTGCTCTACTCTCGACATATGAAAATCAAGCACTTTTCAAACATAAAAATGATTGTAATTTTCTCACATTGCACTTATAGGATAATATTATAATACATATGTCAAGAAAAAACATTCGTTTAAACGTATTTGATATTTTTAAAAAGCAATTATTTTGTTTAAAGTAAGAAAATAGTTGATTAAAAAAAATATTCGAGGACGTCGGACAAAATATTATTATTCTATGTGGACAATCCCAGCTAATCAAACTTGTTATATACATACTTACTTTTATTTTCGATAAGTTTCTTTTGCTTCTTGAATTTATCCAAAAAAGTTTTGCCCACAAAGAAAAGTCCAGTCTTGCCTGAAAATCATCTTAAACAACGTCATATCATAAATCTTTATGAGATTACTTTTTTTTTTCCATCGGGCCGGCCACTGACGACAAGTTCACGCTGCTCCAGTGGCCGGTCCAACGACGTAGGCGAGGTTCGTGGGTGGGTTACGGGTATGCGTGCTTACGCCCCTCTGTCGCCCCGGACGGAGTGGTGCGAGAAGAGCGCCGACCATAACCCACCCAAAAAAAAAAAAAAAAAAAAAATGAGATTACTTTTTGTTAATGTTTTACTTTACAAGCCTATATAATTGGCTATCTTTTCCGTAAAACAGAATTTAGGAAGCAGAAAAGACCTCTGAAGCTTAGTGCATTAGAAGTTGTCATATAATTAGCGCAGATAACCGATCTGTTCCAGGAGCCCTTACCGTTAGTGAGAGCGTCCTCTCGATGTTACGCACCATGCGATACCGTGACCTGGTTGTCGAGGAAGGTTAAACAGCTTACTGATCAGCTGCGCACTACACAGACGGCACTGAAGAAGTTGATGGAAAATCCTGCTCTTAAAGATGGTGGTGAGGTTTGAACTTGTATACTTATTACCATATGCAAATTTTTTATTAGATTATCTTCAACAAATTTTATACCAGGCTGGTTATATTTGTTGACATTAGATTTAATTTCGACATTGGTCCCCTTCAGCAGACAGCTGACACTGAAGATTTCCGTTAAAGTAATACAAGGACCATTATTTATAGTTGATCTTGTTCTCTGTACTTTAACCTAAACTGTAGGATCTGTTGCTAAAATTTAATCTGCTTCTTTTTGCAACTAGTGCTTTCACACTCAACATATCCCACTTACGTTGAGGCAATTTAGGGGTCTTTCAAGTGGTTCTTTTCAAGATTGTGAACAGTTGCGAGTGAATTTCTAATTAAATTTTCATTTGATTAGATATTTTAAATTTCTTTTCTACGCCTTGACCGATTTTAAGACATTAGACAATTTTCTATTCTGCTTATTGGTTAATCTGATCTCATTAAACAGTTGATATTTTACACAATCATCCACATTCTCAAGTTTTAATGAACATCTTGTTACAATTAGTGTACGCTTTCAGCAAAAAATACCTATTTGACTGATAGATATAGATAGATTACTTCTTTGACTAAATCTCAAAAATCACTTCACTTTTCTTTTAGAACTCATAGGAAATTTTTATTATTTTTAAAATAACAATTTGCTTGTATAGATGAAAATTTCTTTAACTATAAGGTGATCTTACGTTAATAAATAAATTAGTGTTATCTATATAAAAATAGATAAAAACGAGGTGACGCATAGCTTTAAAATATGTATATAATATTTTCAGGTGTTGATAGGTTCGCAGAAGGTACTTATGCAAATAAAGTGCTTGATTCAATAGCACCATTAGAGGGTGGTTACTGTCGTTGTGAAAGAGGACCTAGGGTACGTTCAATTCTTTTGTTATTATTTTTGTTTTTAAAAGTATTACACTAAAATGTATTGTTGTTACTACAGGGTCCCGTAGGGCCACCAGGTATGGAAGGTCCAAAAGGAGATATGGGAGCTCGTGGTCCTCGAGGTCCCCGAGGGCCTAAAGGTTCCTTGGACCTCATGCTATTGATGATAGCAGATCTTAGACACGATATACAAAACTTAGAAGTTAAAGTTTACAAAGATGGCGAACGGTAAGTGTATTAATTAATCTACTGCCAGATAATAATAAGTACTAGGAAAACAGATAAGACAAAGAGATTGAGGTGTTTATTTTAAACCTAAGATCAAGGATGTGAATGAACGAGAATATGAGACGTTATACACTAAACATATATGATTAAAAAGTTACGTAAAATGATGTCGTTGTTTTTGTTTCTAAGAATATTTCCGAGGCAGATTTGGTTCTGCGTGATGAGTCAGGATGGAATATAATATGTTACCATTCCTAACTTTCTCCCACGTATCGTGAAAGAAGATTAGGGTCGTTTATGGATTGGTATCCGCTAACACAACTGCAAGGAAAGGCTCATATAGAGTTAGAGATTAATTCGACATTTCCTTTTGCCATAGATTTTATTGCACTTGGCAATAGGGAAAACCTTTTGAAGTGAAACTTCTTTAGAATCGTTGTGATTTCAAACTCGATGAAATAAAAAAATAAATCCATAGAGACACAAACACATAAATGTATAGGATTCAGCCGGCGAGAGAATGAGATAGAACACATTAGACGTTCTCGGTCTCCTCTTTGTGCGACTCTTCGTAGCATCACTACTATCTGACCACCCACTAGAGAGATAGAGAGAGAGATGGAGAGAGAGAGAGAGAGATAGATAGAGAGATAGAGAGAGAGAGAGAGAGAGAGAGAGAGTGTACACGCTTTTGGTTGATGTATGTAAAATAGATTTAAAAAAATAGTTTGCCAAAGTTTCACTTCTGATACTTGTGTACTTTGTACGCACGCAAATTTTTTTTTCCCACAAGGTGGACCATGGATGTGGTCGCGCCCCGACAAATCATCCGGGGCGACAGAAGAGGCGGCACGCTACCCCATGGACCCACCATGCAAACACCTCTCTTCCGTGCGAACGGGCCACCGGTAGCCGATCTTTGTCTTCGGTGGTCCGCCCGGCGGTTTACTCTTACGGGTTCCTCTCATGTCAATGCTCCGACAGCTTTCACTGTCGGGGCGTCGCCCTCACGCGGTGGCCTCACGTCGGGTACCTGGACAATTTCCCGGTCCGATCACCCGAAGCCTCGGTTAGGTTAGGTTAGCGCAGCGGAAACACAATCCGTCGCAGTCGAAGCAATTGGTGCATGTTGGCCGGGTATGCCCGACCGCCATGCACTTGAAGTACCTCGCAGGCCGGTGCTCAAGCACGGTTACCCGCGCTGAGCTCCAGCCTACGAGGAGCCTGCCTACGCCGGCCAGTTGCCTGACCGACTCCACCGGGCACTGCGCCCAGGCAGCACCTACGCCGCTCGGACCGAGGCGAATGGCGCCAACCCGGACGGTATCCATAGGACACCCGCTTTTCGAGGCAATGGCCTCCCGGATGTCTTCCACCGTCACAGAGTCGTCCAGACCCGCGCGATGCGCATTTCGGCACACTTAACGGGCCTGGCGATCTTGATGCCACCCTCCTCGGTGAATAAACCTCGCAGCTTCTCCGCTACGCTGTCGGCCGTCGTGGCGCCCTCGGCCCCAGGGAACTCGAGGATTCGAGCCCCTGTCCGGGCCTTGCGGGTCCTGGCTTCGACGCCTCCAATATCGGAGACGTCTAGCTCCCGCCGGGCCTTCTTCAAGACGGCCTCGTAGCTGAGGCCCTTCTCGGCCGCTTCAGGCAGCACAGTGATCACCACTGCGGCTGTCTTCGGTGGCTTGAGCCCATTGCGCGGCCTCCTTTTCTTGTCGCCAACGCCTGACTTGGGAGCAGAGACCTCAGCGGCGCGCTTGGCCTCCGCTCTCCTTCTTTGGCCGCGACTCCTCCTGTCGCCCTCGGCTACCTGTCAACCCAGTTCAGGTGCGGCAGTCGTGCCAGACGGGGAAGGCCTAGTCGTCACCGGCGGTGTCGTTGCGGGCGACGTCTGCAGTCCGGCAGGAGCCGGCACCGTCTTCCTCCTCAGGGCAGGTCCCTTCGAAGCGGGGCCGGGGCCTTTGGGCTTAGGCCCAGCCGCGGCCGCGGCGTAGCTCCCCGCGCGGCCACCCTGACAAGGCAGCGGGGCGGGGGCTGGTGCCGTATTTGGCCGCTTATCTGCGGCAAGAGGCGGCCGGACATGTGGTTCTAGGGGCAGTCTTGCCTCCAGAACAGCCATGCGCGCATCGACGATTTTGCCCACTGCGTCGATGATAGCGCGCAGGGACTCGTTCGGCAATCCCCACACTACAGGCAGCGGGGTCGGCAGCGGGATCAGCGCCTCTGGTTGAGCCTCTACCGAGGCCCGCTCCGGGACGCTTGGCGACTTCGTCACTGCGGCGGGAGACGTCTCCCTCGCCACAGGGACGGGTGTCGCCGCGGTGGCCGTGACGGCTTCAGCTGGTGGCGTGCCCTCCGCAGCGGGAGGCGTCTTCCTCGCCACGGGGACGGGTTTCGCCGCAGCAGCAGCTACGCCATTTGGGCCCGCAGGTTGGCCATGTCCTTGGCCAACAAGCAGTTTACCCGACGCACCGCCGCCAGCTCGGCCCCCAACTGGCGGTTCAGGTCCTGCGGGCCTGAGACCTCGCCACTATGGCGGGTATTTTCAGCCTGCAGGTCCAGGGGGTCGTCGCTCACGCGCGGGCAGCAGGTGCCGCCTCACGCCGAGGAGTCGTCGACCTTCCTCCTGCTACTGCGTCCCCTCGCCCTCTGCGAGAAGCCGGCACCTTCAGTGGAGGCATGATGGTCACGTCGGACGGACGTCACAGCCGCCGCCAGGGCTGATACCGCAGGACGCGGCGATGTCCTGGCTGGGGCTTCAGCGGCCGACCCGCTGTCCTCCTTGGACGGCACTGCGGGAATATCACCGCCCTCGTCCATCCTAGCGGTAGATCCGCCGCCCTCGTCGCCGGACAGCTCTGCGACATCGCTGTCGCCCTCGTCCGTCGACGGCTCTGCTGCTAATCTACCGCCGTCCTTCTTCACTTCAGCGGCGGCAGCCTCTCTGCGCGCTCGCCACTCCTCCATCCACCTCTTGTAGCTGGAAGCCTTCCCCCTGCTCTTCCTGGGCAACTTCCGCTTCACTTTTTGGGCCTCCACGATTTGTGACTGGCCCTCGGCGGATGCCTCAAGTCCTGAGGACGAGGTGTCGTTGTCAGTTTTTCTTTGGCTTGACAAGGGCGTTGTGTGAGAATCACAGGGATTCCCGTCGGTGTTTAAAAGGGTTTTTAAATTTGAGGTATCCATATGATTCCCACGAGTATAGAATACTCTTCGTCGACCCGAGCAGAGATTCCTGTACTCGAGCAAGCCTACATCTACCAACCAGGGGGGCAGCTGGTACCCTGGCTGGAGCGTGCTAACAACAGAATAACCCATCTGCCATACATCTTCTCGCCGCACGCCAGAACTTAAGATTCTGGGTGATTTCCAAATTCGAGTATCGAATTCTTTATAGAGGTTGTCTTCCTCGCGGTCCGGGCGGTTAAGCCAAGAGCCTTGCTCCTGAAACTAAGACAAGCAAAAAATCAGGTTTACGATATGTCGACGGTGGCATATGCCTCTGCCCAGCCCTTAAAAGAATGAGTGACTGGGCCCGTCGAGAATTCGCGTCCGGTCACCCTATACGAATTATATACGAATACGAAGGAGGGCTAGGAGCAAATCAGGGCTTCCCAAAAAAGGGGCCCTAGCGCCAGATATTCGCTACGGGAGACAATCCATCACAATGATCTGGGGGACTGCCGCCCGCACCCAGGGTACACCACGCGGAGGTTTCTGACATCGTACCCCATAGTGAGAAAACCTCGGACCTTCGGATAGCCTAAAAACAAGAAGAATAAACAATAACGATATAATCAGTAAACTTATAACCTATTGAAAATTGACGTTATTTTAGATTCGTGATTGCCATTTGTAATTTCAGGCCGGAGCGATTCAATTTGCAGAAAGCATGGCGTCGGCAACGCAAGCAAGAGAAATTGGATAGAGAGAGTAAAACTGAACAAGAGTTAGAGGCGTACACCGCGCCGCCTGTAGAGGGACCTGTCGATATAAGTCCTAATGGTAAATTAATTTTCGGGACAAATCTATTTTTCAAATTACTGAAATTTAGCATTGAACATGCTTGATTATTTATAAAAACTTGATTACAAGCGAAAAATTATTGTTACATATGGGATTCGAACCCACATCTATTGGAAATCCTTTCCAATTGTGCTACCACTTACACCAACGTGAACTGTTGTATGACATTAAATCTTGGCCTCGTATTATATTTTTTTCTTTAAAGGAGACGTGTGCTTTAAAGACAAAAATATACGAGGCGCAGATTGTATGTCAAAATCTATTTTTATAAATATGTCGAACGAGGAATACAGCCTTTTTTCCCTTTTATTTCTCAGACCATATACAACGCACTGTTAGGGTTAAACCTCCTCCATAAAGGGAGGTCAATAGACCTGCTATACCACGCTGGTTGGTCCAGTTGGAAAAGGGTTTTATGTCAAAATTTACCTCTTATGTATATAATATGCCTTAGTTGATCTCTACGATTAAACATGGGTTAGAAACCTTTTACCCCTTTTTTTTCTTGTGGGTGATCCTAAGAAACTACGAATCCTAAGAAACACTATGCCTGCCCCTGTGTGACTAGCGTGATAAAAGTCGGTTATTTCTTATCCCACTGTGGAGGAGACTTGAATCTAGCAGTAACATGTACCTATATGAGCTGAATTTTTTTGGTTTCTGTGTGGTTTTTTGGTTTTGCATTTGGGCAACACTAGTTCAGCTAATTTGCTGCCTACTGTAAAGTGAGATTTCAGCTTCTGGCTCTCTGGTTCGTTAAAGCGCAATAGGAAATTACTAATATTCTTACATCGATACACTATTTGTGGCTGTAGGCAAAAACCTGCTAAGATGTCTCACTAGAGAGCTCTATCACTACAGAGATTGATTTATTTAATATTTTTTATGGGGCAAATATGATTAATGAGCGCGACCTTATGTTAGACAGTTTACAAGTCACGTCTGCAGTACTATATTATAAGAAGCTTATAACAACCGAAGAAAATTTTGGTACGTTTCTGCCATACTTACCTTAAGGTTTACATATTAGCCATGAGCTCGCTCGTATTGTTGTACTCTATTATTGTACAGTTGTACGGTCGAGCTTATCGTACATCTCTTTATCTATTAGCTTATTAGTCAATTTTGTTTCTAGTCTTCCGCTTTGTGCAAATGGAAGTAAAGTCATCCTTTAGAACTCCTCGTGTTTTTCTTTTATAATTATTTTTTACCACCTTATAACCTTCCATATCAGTGGCAGACTAAGAAGAAAGCGCTATAGTGGGGCTCTTATATCAAGAGATAGCTCTGGATTTGGCTACCTTTAAGATTCCGTCTGTAAACTAATTCCTTATTCAATCACTACATATTAGACGTCTATTTTGTATAGTGATTTTGGAGATTTTTTTATTGTATGCATGTGCTCTTCTCAAACCTCAGTTAAATCAGTACATGTCATAGCGCACCGGCAATACCAATGAAGCAATAATTCTGGGAACTGCACGAACGTGGGCGATATGATTACTGAAAACTTACAGCTGAAGATAATAAACTTAAGGTGAAAAGTGATGGTGGTATCAAATTAAAAACATTACCTCGTATTCTCCAGTCGAGTGCTCGGGGTAAACCAAAGACTCACCACCACTCCTGCTGCTCCTGTCTGTTCGTGAGATTGAGATCATAGACGTTTGAAACAGCACATTTATGTAGAAGGACTATATAGGGTTCTATGTAGGAAGAGGAAGTCAAGTGGGTCTAGCTGATATTGTAAGACTAGAGCCCCGAAATGTGAGCAGTACTTGGCTTTGTTCAGGATAGATAAATTTCTGCTTGCCGCTTCTGTTTTTTGCTTGCCAATTTAACTTTGTCCTGCAAAAAGCTTCGAGTCATTTTGACTTGTCTTGATAATACAACACCGAGGATCTAATATTCTCGACAATTTGGAGTGTAACTCCTTGAAACTGAGGCGCTATGATAAACGGTGAACGGGTCTTTGCAGTAAACGCCCAACAGGACTCGTTTATGATACACAAGTTTTGATAACCTATGTATTGTGGTGATTTTATTGCAAGGTAAAGAAGCTGTGTGGTAGCGGCTTCGAATACTATCAACCATTACTTTGCTTGTGGATATCGTAAAAGACGACTAAGAGCCTTACAAAGACCTGGGCCAACTCCATCTGATGCCGTTTGGTTAACAATTACATTTCTCATTATGGGACGCGAACCCGAGCCGACAACAAGGACTTTCCCAAGGAGGGTTGACGTCTGGCAGGCGGCCGGTCATAAAACTATTGCCAGTAACTTCTACAATATGTACTATGAAAGAAGAGTCATCATCATTGTCTCATTCTCAACTACCCTATTCTTATATCTTGTAATCACAACTGGACAGTAGCTGTGGTCCCCCGGCAAGCTTAAGTCCGTCACTGCATAACTCCCTTTGAAACATATCTAATTGATGACGTAATACGTTAATATGCGAGATAAAAGTATATGTTTTAACGAAATAAAAAGGCTTATACAAATAAAGCCGATACTGTATCATCAATGACAATAAATATGTAGATATAATTGTGAAGTGTCCACCCACTTGTTAGTTTATCATTGATTAACTAACTTTTATTAAGCTTTTATTATCACAAACACGTGGGCGTGAAATATATCAAACATTTCATATGATTGCTACACTCATTTGCAAAAAAAACGGGCGGTTTTGATTTTCATTCATATTTAAAAAGATACAATACCAAAAAGGTTTCAATCGTTTGTACACGTTACTGGCCGGTTTTAAAAATGCTGTGGTATTTAAAAAAGTACGTTCTAAATTCAATTTTTCATTTGATGTTCATTTTTACAGAAAACCCCTTTTTATCCTACATTTTTGGCGCGAAGTTCCAGAAGTTAACATCGACTTTCATAACTTTTATTCAATTTTTATCGATTAATTTCATATCCTTGACTGTCAAAGCTTTATTTAATGCTGTTTGGCTGTATCAAAAATGGTAGATAAAGTGGTAAAAGCTACCAAAATTATCGCGCTGCTTGAAGAGGGTTGCAGCCAATGTTTCGTGGCTAGGAGGCTAAATGTTAGTCGCTCGACAGTCCAAAGGACCTGGCAGCGATATCAGGAGACTGGTTCCGTCGAGAGAAGGCCTGGTTCTGGAAGAAAACCATGTACCCAACCACGGGATGATCGTTTTCTTGTGAGTCGCGCATTGAGAAATCGCAAATCTTCGTATGTGGATCTTAAGAACAACCTCCAAGAAGTAAGAAATGTGCATATTAGTCTATGGACGGTCAGGAGGAGGCTTCTCGCTGCCAATATACGCAGTCACCGCCCGGCCCGCGGCCCCAAATTACTCCGTGAGCACAGAGTTCACAGGCTTAGGTTCGCTAGAAATTGTGAATCATGGACTCAAGACGATTGGAATAGGGTTTTGTTCTCTGATGAAGCCAGGATATCTCTGTTCGGTGAAGATCGACGTCGGCGAGTGCTAAGAAGACAAGGAGAACGCTTTGCAGAGGCATGTTTCGAAGAAATCACACCTTATGGTGGGGGCTCTGTTATGTTTTGGGCAGGAATAAATTCAATGGATCGTACAGAGTTAGTCTTCATTGAAAACGGCTCACTGACTGGGCATCGATACATAACGGAAGTTCTAATTTCTCATGCACAACCCGCATTGGCCGCTCTAGGTGAAGACTCGATTTTTATGGACGACAATGCTCGCGCCCACCGATCCCGCGATGTTAATGCGTATGTGCAAGAGGTCGGCATTCGTCGTTTGGATTGGCCAGCTCGAAGTCCCGACTTCAATCCCATAGAGCATGTCTGGGACGTTCTGAAACGGCGTGTGAGATCAGTACACCCGGCTCCGCAGACCATCAGAGAGCTGAAGAATGTGATTACTGCGGAGTGGGAACGTATTCCGCAAACAAGTATCCGGGATATACTCGCTAGCATGCCCAGACGAATTCAAGCTGTGATTTTAGCTAGAGGGGGTCACACTCGATACTAAACATTTATCTGCTTTTACTTTATTAAAGAAAAACAAACAAAAAAACTTTTTTATTTTTACTTCATGAGCATATGCACTACTAGCGAATATACACTACTAGCGAGGTTTAGCATTATTTCCCATAAATTGTATCTAAATTTTATGAAATACTGATGAAAACGATTATTTTCTTATTAATTTACCAAATTGTGTGGATAAAACTACCTATAATTATCAAACAAAGAAATATTAACATTTGAAATGGTTCATTGCTTAGGTGCCCGTTTTTTTTGCAAATGAGTGTATAATAAATTCTATCCTTAACATGTGGTAACGCAGAATACATTTTGTGGTGTTTAGAGCAGGCGTTTTGTAAATGGGACACTAGAATAGAATTATATGGAAAGCACTCCGCACGAGCTTCGATGAGTCGATGATATTATCTCTTACCATACCTCTCCTCTTACCTCTTATCAAGGGCTATGATTTATATCTGTGTGCTGAGTGTGAGTCTTGTCGTTAACATTACGCGCTCTACGACGTGCGCGTAAGCATGCCATTTGTATGAAGAAATATACAGCGCCACTAGTGGCGCGTTTTTGAAACTACATTTCTTCATACAAATCGCATGCTTACGCGCACGCTGTCGAGCGCGTATTGTTAACGACAAAACTCACACTCAGCACACTGCTCTATTATTATATAAATGCCCGATCTTCTGTGTATTTATTAGAGTATATATGTATATATAAAAAATATGTGCTTTTACATATAGGTACACAAAATATTCCGTGTGGTGATGGAGTAAGAATACTATTCACCACCCCATATCTTACTTGTGGGTGATCGTACGAGACGACTAAGGAATATAAAACGCATATAACATCCATCTATGCGAGAGAAGGAAAACTCGACACAAAACCCTATACCAACACGTCTGACCAGCGCGGTATAGTAGGTTAATTTCCCTCTCATTACGAAGGAGGCCTCAGCCCAACTGTGGGACATTTATGGGCTGTGATGATGATGATGACACAAAATATGAAAATTTTTATATACATGCATAACAAATGTCAATCTCACGCTATACTTAATTTCAATAACTTCACATTTAAATTATATGAATAATTGTTAATTTTTTAACACTTGACTCTAAAATTAATAAAATAAAAAACATACCTACACAATTCTTTTTAAAATTTATGATAATTTAATAGTGAAATTTAATCATCGCATTTTTTGAAATTCCCCTGCATATTTCCAAAATCCAATGTTATTGGTGGGACAAAACGTGATGTCAATATCCACTAAACGTCTTCTAACACTAAGTTGTTTGTATGGTTCTTGAAAAATTATTTACATACACAAAAAAAAAACAATAAAATCCGTTGGGTCGTTTCGGAAGAGTTCGGCTATGCACAAAATGACACGAGATTTTTTATATAAGATAATCTCAGCTCAAATACGGCCGTGTGGTGATGGAATAAGAATACAATTCACCACCCCTTACCCGTCTTACAATCTTACCCGTAAGTGATCGTAAGAGACGACTAAGGGATATAAAACTATGCAAGACAAGGAAAACTCGAAACAAAACCCTATACCTACCAACACGTCTGGCCAGCGTGGTATAGTAGGTCAATTTCCCTCCCATTATGGACAAGGCTCGAGACCAACAGTGGGACATATATGAGCTGCGATGATGATGATGATATACGTCCTACTGCTGGGCTCAAGCCTCCTCCACAGGAGGGAAATTGACTTACTTGTACCGTGCTGATCAGAAGTGTAGGTATGGTTTTATTTCGAGATATCTTTCTTTTGTATGGACGCCATCCGCAAACCACATCCCTTAGTCGTCACACCCACGGCTGAGGGGTGGTTTTTATAAGGTAATGATTATTACTCCGTTGTGGTTTTGATCACTATGGAAAAGGTTGCTTAAAACTAAAAGGATGCCCTAATTGCGATACATGCAAAATACACTGCTTGGACAAATCGGTGTTCGGTTTACTCGGACACATTCTCTAGCATTAATGTTACCTGTATCATCGCCTAATCGTTAAGTCCATTAAGTCTAAAACTACCGTTCTCCGATATCTTATATTTTATAATCACTAATTATTTTATGTGTTTATTTCAGGATTGAGCGGCGAAATTCTCCACGAATCAACCACCGATTGGAATTTAGTAAAAGGCGATCCTGACGCATCAGACCTGCCACTAGGCTTGTTAGATGATATGGTGGCGTTGGAGAAGCTCCGGCAGTACCATATAATCGCCAACATGAGCCATTTGGATGAGGATGATGAAGAACCGGACAGTGATTACGATTATAGCTTTTACTAGGCTTACATGAACATAAAGGAGATTTTTTTATATTCTGTTTTATTATTGATGTTCGAGTTCATATAAGATATTAGCTTTTAGCTGGAATTAACCTAAATGCTTACAATTTTCATTGAAATCGTTTGCACAAAGACCTTTCGAAGAAGGATAGCATACTCGTCGTGCTCGACAATCAATTTGGTGACCGGTGGCGGTCACGGACCGCTTTTGGTGCTATGAGTTTCCCAGGAAGATGCTACGTATGCTAATATGTCATTTCCTAAATGACATGTGGATTGTAGCTTTGAATGCCAATAATCTCAAATGTTGCTCATAAGTTACGTAAAAGCTGACTAAGATTCTACACTGACCCTCCCCTTTACGTTTAAGCGAAAAGGGGGCATGTCAATATAGTTTCTTAAACTTTAAGGTAATTGGGTTTTGGTATGATCTGTCATATGACCTAAGAAATTGCTTTAATCTGTGAGATGGTAAACTATTTCAACAAATATATATAATACTAGCGAATTTATGCCGTTTTCCTCTCGTAGTTCCCGCTGCCGTGGGAGATACGGAGATAAAATATAGCCTATGGTATTCTGTGATAGTGTAACTATCAATTTGTGAAAGAATTTTTAAAATTGGTTTAGTGGGTTAGGTGTGAAAGCTTAATAATAAAAAAAAAACAAACTCACATTTATAGGCTTTAGGGGTAAAGGAAAACCAAAGAAGAGATGGATAGACTATTTGGTATGTTTAGGCCAGAGACGACGTTTGATAGGACTAAAGAAGACGACACATTGCGTCGACCTGTCGATTGGGTTTTTTTATTGCTTGTGGTGGTAGACGAGCAAGCACACGTGATGGTGTGTTACTACCGGCCATGGACCTTTGCAGTACCAGGAGTACAACTAGGCCGCTGCCTACCCATAAAAATCCCAAACCCACCCAGAAAGTTGAGCTTTCGGCTCTCTCACTCACCGAACGAAGCACAGCAGCACACTGCCACTTCTCAGGCGTCGATTTTCTGTGAGAGTGTGGTACCACTCCAGACGGATCAGCCCGCGGCTGTAGATAGAAAACTGTCAACAACGTGGTCCTACCACTATTGAGATACGAATAGGGATAAGAGCGAGATGATGATTCGCATTTATTATATTAGTTAGGATTACCGCGGTATTTATATTTTTTACATAAAGTATAACTTAAATAATTAAAGCAAATAGATAATTTAACAGTTAATTCTGAAGTATTGTCTACACGGCGTGCCTTCGGGGCCTATTGCACTTCATGCCTTATGGTCAGTAATAGTGTTCTAAGGTTTGGCGTCGGGATGGCTTCCACACCTGAAACTTAACTAAAGTCTGTACAGCATGGTATTCTTCCATAGGTTATAAGTGAAACATATGCTGTGCAGTCCCCATGAAAATAGGTACAAAATAATAGAGATGTTTGTTAGCGTTTTTATTATTGTCAATAACGCCATCTAGGGATTTTTGTATACATCACACTGTATTCGTATACACATCAAGTCTTTACAATACGATAGTAACTGGTTCCCAAAAATCTTTGCGGTACCGCCCAAAAAATAAATATTTTTACTGTGGACTAGTACAAAATGTACAGATATTTTATAGCATCATTTAAATTCAATAATTACGTTAAACAAAGTATAGCTATATCAGTTGCGAGGTTAAAAATTGTAAAGTATGGGTCACTATATCCCAGTTCCCTTACCCAGGGGCGGCTTTACCTATAGTGCAGAGAGTGCGGTGCACCCGGGCGCCGGGTGTTAGGGGGCGCCAAGAGCCACTCGGGAGACATAGAGCCTCCAGCGTGTGCCTAACCATTTACAAACGTAGTGGATGCGTTATTTGACAGATTTGGGTAGGTTGTTTTGTCACCATGCTCACAGTAACTTCATAATCCAATCGCGTTTACCTGGTTTTGTGTTAAAACAACGAGACTAAGCATGGAACATCACATTCCAGCGAGATTCGAAATTTAGTCGAACGTGTTGTAACTATCAACCAATTCCATTTTATTCACGCATTTTGATACAAGAAGGCGCCAGGTGATTGCTTGCACCCGGGCGCTGCATGTGCTAGAGTCGCCCCTGTCCTTACCAATGTATTAAATATAAAATAGTATGTACTAAATAGACTGCGCAGATGGTGTAGTAGTTAAGACCTACCGTGCCAGTGTCGTGGGTAAGATTTCTAAGTAGCACAATACTTTTTGGGATCCACAATTTGTTGTTCTGAGTCCGAGTGTAATTTGTGTCCGTTAAATTGAAAGTCCGTAAATATAAGGATTATATAATCAGTGTCGGAAGTTCTTTTTAAAAAAAAAGTCGAACCAAGTTTGTTCGCCCATATACCTACACCGTGACATTTATATCATCTTACAAAAGAAGTGCCATAAAAGTATCCGACCAAAGAAACATATCTAACATATTTACCTGATTGTTCAATAGTGGTAGTGATAAAAAAATAACATACAAACATACATATCATCACGCCATACCCCATGCAGGCCCTGCAATGCAGGGTAGGCAGAGATAACAGAGTGCCAGAGAACTCTATCCTTGCATACTTCACTCGCTTCCTCAACATTCATAATTCTCTTCATACACGCTCGTCGGTTTCGGAGACTCTTGACTCCACCTTCCTTCAGTACATGACCGATCTGGTCTAGGTAGGGAATCTAGGAGCGAAGAGTGAATGCGGGAAATAGAGTGAACGGAGCGTTGGGGCAACTTCTCGGTAGCCACCACCTCAGCCAGAAGGCACGTGTAGCAATACATAACGCAGTGCTTGTCCCAACATTACTGTATGGAAGCGAGAGTTGGGTATGCAGAAAAGAGTATGAAAGTAAAATTAATGCGGTCCAAATGCGATCTCTACGGAAAATCTGTGGAGTTAGGCTGATCGATCGCATTCGTAACGACGACGTAAGAGAGCGAGTAGGTATGAAAGAGAGTATTGGTGTAAAGATGCGAAAGGGAATGCTCCGATGGTTCGGACATGTGGAAAGAATGCCGAACGAACGTCTGGTTAAGAAGATATACAATGCGAAAGTGGAAGGATGTAGGTACCGGGGGAGACCGAGACTCACCTACCTAGACCAGATCGGTCATGTACAAAATAAAATAAATTAAAGTTAACTTTTTGTAACAAACTGGTTATAATGTTTACATTTTAAACAAAAGAAATCATACGACATTCCGCATGATAATGATTGGCTAACGTTAGCCGATCACACCTACGAAGTCCACGTGGACTGCTATTCCAAAACGTACCTACGCCTAGGTAGTACCTACACAGTACGTAGGTTATGTCTAGTGGGTAGCCTACTGCTCGCTACATGCTGTTCTCTTACTATTTTTAACCGACTTCCCAAAAAGGAGGAGGTTCTCAATTCGGCCGGTATGTTTTTTTTTTTATATGTATGTACATCGATTACGCCGCGGTTAATGGACCGATTCGCGTAATTCTTTTTTTGTTCGACGTGAAATAGCTGCCAATTGGTCCCATAAAAATTTCTTTCAGTTTGGTCTAGTAGTTTTTATTTTATAAGCATTATTGTTATAATTTAGTCCAGTTCTGACAGTGGCATCCTTGAGAAAACCATATATACTCGTTCCAACCATTTATTTTACTTTTGATTATACGCAATTATTAACTTTGAAACGAGTGAACAGAGAAATATATAAACTGCCCAATAATATTTATATATCTTAATTATTACCCACTAAATACATTAATATGCCGTAAATAGCTCTATTCATAAAATTTAAGTGATAATTCATTTCCGTTATAAAAAAAGTTACGTTCTATCGCATCTAGTGACAGGATCAAAAGTATTCGGTGCAAACTAATGAATCGCAAATAATCGATTACACTTATTTGCAGTTAAACTGAGTTTTGAATTGTTGTAATAGACAACACGTTAAAATTGTATCAGGGAGATATAAAAATCTTCTCATCATACCTATAACATGAAATAAAACAACCAAAATATTTTCATATTATTTTATTATAACGAATCGTCGGATTCTTCATACGAACTCGAATCGTCGCTTGAATCATCTGCAGTGTTTATTATTAACTCTTGTGTAGGTATGTTGTCAAATTCAATTTCCCGATCCCAATCAGAGAATATTATATTTTTGTCTTGTTGACGACACTCGCCCAGTTTTCAGGCGTCACACTAGCACATGCGTTTTTTAAAAGTTCAAGCATTTTATTTGCTGTGAAAGGAGGAGTTGTATTGTTTCTTGCGGCGTGTCCTTTGACTTGTGCCCAGATCATTTCAATTGGATTATATTGACAGTGATACGGAGGAATTCTGATTACAACATGCCCATATTCTGCTGCCATTTCGTCGATGACATATCGTTTTGGCTGCTTTTTAATATTTCAAGTAATTCTACTTTTAGTAGGGATTCGTCCACATCTTCCCCATTATCACGAAGCCAGTTTATAATCTCGTGTTTTTTGTTGGCCTGTGTTGGCATTTTATTAATTTGGCGAGAGTGATAGGGTGCATTATCAATAAATATTGTTGATGGCTCTTCAAGTGATGTAAGCATTTCTCTGAACCACTTTTCATACACGTCCGCATTCATCTCCTCATGATAGTCTCCTGTTTTTTTTTATTTGAACGCTAACAGAGCGTCTGGTACAAATCCCTTTGTAGTTCCCGCATGGCAAATGATGAGGCGTTCACCTTTCCCCATTGGCACTGCAGAAGTAGAAGCAGCAGTATCGTCAGTCCAACCTTTTGGTATGGAATGATTGGCATTGAGCCAAGTTTCATCTGTGAAAACGACATTCGACCAGTCTTCTATTTTCTTCGCTTGTCTTAAAAATTCACAGCGAGACAAGGCTATATCACGACGTTCCATTAAAATTTTTCTTTTGTCGGATTTCTTATACAAGAACCCGATTTGGTGCAGCACCTTTGACAAAGAAGATTTTTGACCACGAAACAAGCCACAATTTCGTAGAGACGCTACTAATTTTTTCAAAGTAGGAATCTCTTTGCTTGTGTAATAATTGTATATATGACGACGAATAGCATCAGTATCAAAACTGTCAATTGCTGTCACTTTACGGGGCTGACGTTTTTTCTTAGGCGTAGATAGCTTGTTCTGTTCAATACCACTACTACCATAGGCTTCTTTAGTGATTTTCGCCACCGTTGGAGCACTAATACCTAATGCTGTTGCAACACGGTCTCTAACTTGGGTTACTGGTATAAGGAATCCCCCATTGCGGCTTTCCTTTTCAAAAAATTCACGAAGCCGCAGCACTAACTCTCTGGATTGTCCTTTAAGCACCATACCTTTCGGCATTTTGCAAGTAAAATCTTACTGGGAGGAACGATACGCTCAACTCAATCAAAGTAAGAACAATGAAATCAATACGGTGGAATATAAATACTCAACACAGCGTATGAAAAATATGAAAGAGCACTCAGCGAACAGAAATGTGACTAGCACGGGAGTCTTGTTGCCAGTGACAGACAACACAACAAAATGGCGTCGCCGGCGCGCCGTTCAGTGTTGCCAATTCGGCTTAAAAAAAGGGGTAGGCTGGATGAGAAAATTAGTGATTTACTACCGCAGACGAGGGCGCCATTGTCTCTAAGTTTGGAGCAGCGGACCCCGCTTAATGGAAAAATGCTTCATAAAGTAGTTTTTTTTTTATTTTGCAAAGTACAAAGTAAAATATTTTGGGAGGACTGAATTAGTGGGTATGCAAAAATTAATGTGCCCAAATAACAAATATATTTACAGAAGTGAAGTTTTTAAATAATATGAAATATGTATTTAAGCAAAAATAAAGTATCGGTGTTAAATCGATTAAAAGTTCTTCCTGACTAAAATCGATTATTACAAAACATAGTATCCGTAATACATTGGTACAACACTAATTGATCAGAATTCGACCTGCCAAAAGTAAAATAAATGGTTGGAACGAGTATAAGTCTAAAATTAGCATTAAGTATGAGTGCGACAAATGAACGAGTAGCTCAAGCCCCGCTACTAATAGAACAACCTATGTGTGTCTGTAACACTAAAAAGTAAAAAATAAAAATAAAAACTACGTTAAATAACCGTACGTACGTATAACGTACGTATAAAAACCGACTTCAAAAACTGAAAAGTACAAAATAACTTAAAATACTATCATTTGTATGTGCTATCTATTGATAGATTCGGTGCCGGTATCGGTATCTTTAGTGTAGGAATTTCATTACAGTACTTACCTGTTTACCTACTAAGCTACTACTACCCACCTAAGCTGTTTACAATTTTGTTTAGGGCTTCGCACCGATTTCAAACCTATCAATAGATAGCACATACAAATGATAGTATTTTAAGTTATTTTGTACTTTTCAGTTTTTGAAGTCGGTTTTTATAAACGTAGTTTTCATTTTTATTTTTAAATAGTAATTATTTAAAATATTTTTTTGTAAAAAAATTTCCAGTAAATATTTTTTTAACCTTTTAATTGTACGAATGAATAGTAGATACTGGATACGTTAACTGAACTAATATGTATTTCTACTAATATGTAAGCACCTACAAATACTTTGCTCATGGATGTCACACAAGATGACTAAGAACTTTATATCGACCTGGACTCCATCTGATGCCCTTTGGTCAACAATTACATATAAAACTTACACATAACTTTAGTAATACGTACCATTAGGAGTACATATTGCGTCTACCCAATATTATCGGGATAAGAGCAGGCGAATGACGAGTAACATAAATAGTTAGCTTACAGGATTAATATAATAAAAATTCATTATTTCGGCATATTTTGTCGCGAGGACACACGGGATGAGCTTGTAATAAATAAACCACCACAATCGTAATATAATATAGGCTTTTTTAATACACAATATAATCAATTTTATTATATATAACTAGCATTACTTTAACTCTGCACTGAGGGCTGGTACTGGGCGGCTAAACGCTTGAACTCGTTGGTCTTAGCCTGGTATTCCTTTGTGAATGGATGGTCAGGGTGACTGTCCAGGAGTTGGGCTACGTACCGGTTGAATACCTGAAAAAAAAGTAGTAGATGATTTGTATTTCTATATTATCCATGTGGTGAGGGAATAAGAATACAATTCACCACCCTCTATCTTAGTCGTGAGTGATCGTAAGAGACGACTAAAGGATATAAAACTCATATATCATCAATGCAAGAGACGGAAAGCTCGAAAGAAAACCCTATATCAACACGTTTGATCAGCGTGGCATAATAGATCTATTTCCCTCCCATTATAGAGGAGGCTCGAGCCCAGCAGCGGGGCATATATGAGCTGAGATGACGATGATGATGAAATGTTTTGCAGATTAATCATTAGTTGACCAATAGATCTCATATGTATACTCATAAAATCAATATTATTACGTAACAATGATTCTCAAAGTGATTCAGGGGTCTATAGTAGACATGTGTAAGTAATGCGCTTGATATCAAAACGTAATATTACTCGGGCGGGTAATATCACATTAAACATTACGCGACACACCGAGGCATTACACATCACATCACGCAATACATTACTCGATCGTTATGCTATGCACTCTTGGCTCTAGCCCGAATTTCGCGTAATGTAATGCTTGCTTGCTTGAGTTGCTAGCTAATTCCTCAACGCAATATTGTATTGTACGAAATAAGAGATCTTAAATCTACCTCTCTCACTCACTATTGGAGAATGACTGGGTACGTATATATACCTATACCATGATCGCGCTTATGCCCGTTAACATTATTGTATAACCTTGAACCTTCAATTTATCAAAACAAAGAAAAAATTAAAAATATAAAGTAAGTAGTATATATGAAGATTGTCAGTTCTAAGCCTGGCAAAGTATGAAGGGAAATCAATCGATTATTTTACATTAATCATATTACGCAAATCGGGTAAAAATTTAATATTTAACACATGTAGGTAACATGTGATAAATATCATAAAATAATAAATATTAATTTACAAAATTCGGATCACAATATTATGCGAACCGAACTCGAACGTAATAGTACTTTATGATATTACAAATGTGATATGTATCACATTTGATATGGTGTGATATGACATTTCAAAGTAATTTTTTGCGCATGTCTAGTCTATAGGTGACTCTATGGGGGTCTACGTTAACGTGAACAAAAAACACGGTTTCTAGAGCAGAAAGTCCGCCGAACCGAATAAAATTTTGAAAGTATTCGACGAGAAAAAATGTTTGTAAATCTTTGAGGTAACATAATATTATTATTGTAAGGTAACGACTCAGCGTAACTTTTTGCGTAACAGACAGAATCATTACGTCATATTTTTTTGATTTGAATTCTGGTGGAGGTGTGAAAGACGAAGATGATGACGAGAGACAAATCATGTGTGTATACCTCAGGCGGCTTGCCACTGTGCGCAGCGGTGACAGCTAGCCCCAGTAACAGGTCCGGTTGCTGCGGAGCACGCGCCTGAGCTTCGGTCAGCATCTGCTCGGCTTCTTCCCACATGCCTGCCACAATACTATGTTCAAATATAACTGCACACATGACGGTAATAATGTTTTAAATATCGACGAATATAAATTCCAAATCATTTATTGTTACTAGCTACTTCCCAAGACTTTGCTTGCCTAAAAAGTACTTTTCCTGAACTGATCCTAAGGGAACGCTTTACTGACATAAAAAGTATTGTATATGTTAATTCAAGAAATAGTCTATTTATATGTCAATTTTCATACAAATCTGTTCCAATATGGTTTCAATTTGATATATTTTTTATGTGTTAACTTTTGAGAAAATATATCAAATTGAATCTTTGAGAACCTTTATTAAAATGTTGTCATTTTTCATATTGTCCAATATAAATAGATATTTGTACATCAATTTTTAGCACAGTTGCGAATTACGTGCTATCTATGGTGAATTCTTAGAAAAATCTGGATAAAACAGGATTAAAAGTTTGATTACGATTTCTAATACTTTACGATAGAACAGTACAATGCAACAAGGCACTGGAATTACATAGTACATTAGTACTATAATCTATAAAATATAGCATGATCTCTGTGACAGTTGTCACTAGTGCCGGACGCTTACGATGTAGTCCGTATTTTCGTCGATATAATTCCTTATTTTTTAAAGTTATTTGCTACTGCAATTGAAAAACAATGTATATAAATCTTATTGAATTTCAATCAAATGGATGGGTGAATCGATCAAAAATGTAAAACAACTATAATAATCTTATTGAATTGAAATCAATGGATTTTATTTAATTTAAACTAAAGCTGTTAATTATTTATTTTTATTATTCGAAAGGAGAACATACAAGTTCATCGTCGCTATTATCATTATCGCTAGGGTATTCCTGTAGGTTCGACGCCTCGACGGCGAAAGCTGTCGGGGCGTCGACAGGAGAGGAGCCCAAGAGGGCATACCGCCGAGCGGGCCACCGAAGACAAAGATCGGGTACCGGTGGCCCGCTCGTACGGCGAAGAAGAGGTGCTTGCAGGGTGGGTCAATGGGGTTGCGCGCCGCCTCTTCCGTCACCCCGGACCGATTTGGCGGGGTGCGACGTCCATAGCCCACCGCAAAAAAAAAAAAAAAAAAAAAAAAAAAAAAAAAAAAAAAGGGTATTCCTGTAGGTTGATCACGAGTTCTTGGTCACTGATAATTTCATGAATAATCATGTTTATTTTATAAAAGAATTTATATTTTTAATATAAAAGAAATAGTCTTATTAATATTATAACTGATGTCTGAATACTAAATTAACACAATTTTCTTATTTTATAGAGTAACCAAGTGGTTTATATATGTAATTATTTGGTTTTACTTGTTTTATAAATAATTAATAAGAATGTTATCGATTTACGTTTATCGATTGTCCCATCTCTATCTTTTTCTCAGTCCAGCATGACCTTGTATTTGCGTAAGCATCATATTTTTATAAAATGGTAACTAAATATTTTAAAATATATGAGGTACAAGTTTTGGTGTAAATATTCATATTTTTATATTCATAATTCAGTTGAGATATAACTGGCACGTAAAGAGTGAAAATATAAGCGATCATACTGGTAGGACCACGCTTTTGACAGTTTTCTGCCTACAGCCGCGGGCCGGTCCGTCCGGGGTAGTACAATCTTGCATAAGATCGACGGCTGAGTAATGGCAATGTGCTATTGCGCTTCGTTCGGTGAGCGAGAGAGCTGGCTGCCCAACTGGGTGGGTTTGGGGATTTTATTAGTTGGCAGCGGCCTAAGCTACCCGTGGTATTGCAAAAGTCCATGGGCGGCAGTGACACTTACCATCAGGTGTGCTGCTTGCTCGTTTGCCACCATAAGCAATAAAAAAAATACAAAATAAAATTGTAAACATGACGCGTATTCAAAATTACTTCATCGGTTTTGTATCTATCTGTCACAGAGATCAAGCTATATTTTAAAGACTATAAATAGTCTTCATTGAAAAATTGACGTCTGGCAGGCGGCCGATCATAAAACTATTGCCAATAACTTTTACAATATGTACTATGAAAGAAGAGTACTTATTATATCGACTCCAAGTCATTGGGATAAGAGTAAGAGATAGATGATTTGATTGGCAGAATATCTGTTAATGATCATTTTAAATAATTTTTGGACTGGCTTTGTACTGGTCATACCTCACCTAAATCATACCAGCAGCTGAGGCAAGAATGACTCCATTTTTTTTTTAATAACTACACCCAACATGTTAAAGTAATAATTCTTTACCTCAATATAATTAACACACACAAATCACACTAGGACTCGGAACAATTTGTAAATCGCACAGAGTATTGTGATAATGTTCTGTGTGGGAACAGCATAGTCGGTATCTTAACTACACCATCTTCATGCAGTCAAGATTTCCAACTTGTACTAATCTAAAACATGGTGGTAGACTTGCGGCCACTACTCTTAATGAAATATTACCTCTGGAAGCGGCTGCCGCAGCTCCTACAGCTGCAGGTCCTGCTCCCAACGCGCCCAGACGTTCAGACAACTCCATGATGCTGTAGTGAGCATCTTGTACACCGGGACCACCCTGCAAATATTAAATTTCATAATAATATCTAGCATTTATTAAATAAATAACAATTCAGTGTGGTGACTATGTAAGAAAAAAAGTCACCCACCCCCTTTCCTATCTGTGGCTGTGGTAAAAGTCGACTAAAGGTTCATTTCCGTGTATCGCGACCGATCGCGGACGCCAATAGATCGTGCACTGGCTCACGCGACATTAGCTGAATTATTATGAAAAAATTTCATGGTTCGGCCATGTGGAAAGAATGCCGACCGCATTCGCAACAACGACGTAAGAGAGCGAGTAGGTATGAAAGAGAGTATTGGTTCGGACATGTGCAAAGAATGCCGAACGAACGTCTGGTTAAGAAGATATGCAATGCGAAAGTGGAAGGATATAGGTACCGGTGGAGACCGAGACTCACCTACCTAGACCAGATTGGTCACGTACTGAAGGAAGGTGGAGTCAAGAGTCTCCGAAACCGGCGAGCGTGTATGAAGAGAATTATGAATGTTGAGGAAGCGAGTGAAGTATGCAAGGATAGAGTTCTCTGGCACTCTGTTCTCTCTGCCTACCCTGCAAGGGATATGGCGTGATGATATGTATGTATGTATTATGAAAAAATATGCCACAGCCTACGTCATTTGTCGCAGACCTCGGAAAGGCGCCATATATGTTCATATTTCGACTTGTTGTCGCATCCGCCGTACGTGACAGTCGAGCGATCGAGATCGGCCACGATGCACGAAAGAGGAGCTTTACAGATAATAACTATATAAAAGAAGGAAAACTCAAAATAAAACATTGCCAATTCATCTCACCAATGTGGTATAAGTGTTTTGTGATTAATTTACTCTCCAGGCTCCTTCACAAAAGGAGGGAAGTAGACTTACTACCACACTGGCCACTCAGTATGGCATAGAGTTTTATATGGAGATTTCCTTCACCTGTATCAATATTATCTGAATATTATATTGCTTAGTGATATTTTACAACATCCAGGGGCAAACAGAGTGATGAATTGTATTTTGATTTTGTTACAACAACTTTATTTTACATCACTAAAGTTATGATTAGGAAAACTTGAAATTAAATCTATTCCAAACCGCCTAAAGGGTAATAAATAAATTTACATCACATTGTGAAGTAGAATTATTCTCTCATTCTCTCTCAATAATTCTCTCATTCTCTCTCATTAATTCTCTCATTCTCTCTCAATAATTCTCTCATTCTCTCTCAATAATTCTCTCATTCTCTCTCAATAATTCTCTCATTCTCTCTCATTAATTCTCTCATTCTCTCTCAATAATTCTCTCATTCTCTCTCAATAATTCTCTCATTCTCTCTCATTAATTCTCTCATTCTCTCTCATTAATTCTCTCATTCTCTCTCAATAATTCTCTCATTCTCTCTCAATAATTCTCTCATTCTCTCTCATTAATTCTCTCATTCTCTCTCAATAATTCTCTCATTCTCTCTGTGTTTGAGTTAAACTATAAAGAATTAAATAGAAATTTGTTACAAAACAACAATAATAAATACCTGGGAAAGATTGAGCCAAGCTTGTGCAAGTTGTGACAGTGTGCTGTCGTCTTCAATGTCCTGTAGAGCTTTGAGCTGTTTACGGGCCAGGTCGGGTCGATTCATGGCTAACAGACACTGCAAGGTGAACGCTCGGAGCTCTAGAGATTCAGCATTATGTAGGATCCTGAAAATAATATTAAGAACATATAATACAGAGTAGGTTTAGATTTAAAAAAAATATCAATAACTTGGAAATAACAACTACAAAATTTCTATATTTGTAAAAAAAAAGTTGTATTTTTTAAAAACTTCCTGAATTTAAAACCCATTGTGCAATACAGGATTTTGGCCTAAGATGCCAGTCACAAATGGAGAGAGTCAGAATTCCAAAACTTTATAATAGATGAGAGATCCAAGGATGGAATTCACTGTTTATCAATTGTTGCTGCGAGCTGCCCTCAAAGGTAATAAAAAAGTGACAATCGATATACAGATATATTTCCTTGGATTATTTGAAATTACAAAATATAATATTTAGCTATATTATAAATAGTATTCAGTGAACTAATTTAACCCAACAATTGATCATTCATTCTCTTACTCTTATCCCAATTACTTGGGGTCAATACAATATGTACTCTTTTTTCATAGTGCATATTGTAAAAGTTATGACGGGCCGCCTGCCAGATATCAACCCTCCTTGGGAATGTAATTTAATTTAACCCAACAACAGAATGGCATTAACAAGCTTTAAATTAAAATTCTTTTTGGCTCAGACTTGATCAGCAATGAGGGGAAAATTAGCCTACTATAGTATGTTGTTCTGCTAATGGTATTATGTCGAATTTTCCTTTAACAATTTCAAATAACTCACTTGAGTGCTGCTTCATAGTTGTCTTCATGATAATATATAGTAGCAGCCACAATTAGGAATATCTCATTGGACAATTCTGTTCCTTTTGCAACCTGAAACATATATTTTTTGATTTATCGCTCAAGTCACAGTTTAACTAATTAATAAATATACATGTATAACTTATTTAGTATTGAAACTTTCTACTAAATACATGGCCATAATCAATTTCAAGCATCCATTCTTCAGCAACTATTTCCTAAATAAAAATTTATTAGAATTTAATTAAAACTCCAAAACAGCAGTATTTATAAAAACCCGATAAACACAAATCAAAAACAAATTTGTCCAGTTATTTAGGAGATAGACAAATATATACAGAAGAACATATATAAATATAATTAATGTAAAACATCCCTGTGGGATGACGTAATAACATTAGTGGCACGGCACCTCTTCCTTCTCTGTGGGTGTTATAAAAATCAGCTGAGGGTATCACTAGGTGAATGGAGAGCAGTTAAAGTTTTGGTGCGAATGCGAAAATGTGGAAATGTCACACTTTTGTATTATATTCATTTCTTTAGTGTTTTGTAGTATATTCAATAATTCTGCTGGTATTTCATGGAATATGATACAGTTAAAGTGGTAAAGTGTAGTGAATATGGTATAATAGTAGTTTACATGTATTTTCATATTTTGCCAAAATTCCCAAAAAAATCATTGATTAGGTTATCAGCGCCCAATTAATGGTAACAATTTGACTTACTGACAGACAAAAACTTGATAGTCACAGACAATATGAAGAAATGATGAATAATCAGAGATGCGATTTATTTGAAATACTTCTATTTAAAATGCAAATACAAAATGCAAAATACCTATTTTGTATTTTGCATTTAAATGCCTTTTAGTAAAAAACATTTTGTATTTTATTTGAAATACCTTTCGAGATGTATTTAGCATTTTTAATATTCATTTCAAAATGCAAAATACTTTTGTGATTAAGTTTAGCCAGTCAAACAAAATAAAATGAACAAATGACGCTTGTATTGCCGAATTTGACCGATAGAGGCACCTGCTAGCCATGCGCGCCCTTTTTTATTTGATTTGATTACCTACTTTTATGATATTGAAGTTTTGTTGTTATCCCTACGATACTGAAACGGTTATGTACTGTACTACAACAAGATAAGAGAAAAGAAAAGTGAACCGAAATAAATGGCCACACAATTCACAAAATGGAGCCATGGCTCTCTTTTCGTTAGTCTAGTTTTTTACATTATTTTAAATGAGTATTATTATTATTAATAACATAACGGAATTTATTGATATGCGTACTGATAAATATGACCAAAATGTCATGCATAAGGTGCCATGTTATTAGACGTTTTTGTTTAGCTCGGTATTGTGTCTCTATTTCTAATGCTAGGGCCGCACCTGCGTGTATCGTCCCGAAGTAATTTGTGGCGAAGCTTCGTACGTTTGGTACACTCGAAAATTATCGCGATCAAACTGTGGTCACATTAGCGACTTCGGTATTTTACATGTGCAATAATTAAAGATGGCTGAAATCATTTTCATGCGTTTAACTATGGATGACGAATTGCTTTACTATTACAGCTATATTATGCTAATAATTACATAATGATATTTTTGGATCCCTTCATGGGTTCCGCTTAATATATACATAATGACCAGTCACATCTGCGTGTAATCGTCTCATTGCAAGAAGCTTCGTGACGATACACGCAGGTGCGGCCCTAGCATAATGATAAATACCTAAAATAAATAAAAATATCTGAGATTTGGTCAAAAGGTATTTTATTTTGAAATAGCATTTTGAAAATACCTATTTTGCATTTAGCATTTGAAATACAAAATGCAAAACTATTTAGTATTTTGCATTTGAAATAGTAAATCTGAAAAGTATTTTGCATTTTGTATTTAAATGCTTTTTTAAAACCATTTTGTACATCTCTGTGAATAATACATGTAACAAATTAACAATACTTGGCTGTATGGGCTTTGATCCCTTTGCCTGTTCGAATGGACAACCAGAACTAAAAAAAAGGAGAGCAGTTATCACCTGAGAAATATACAACTTTTACTGCAATTGCCAACCTGCTTGTCAAGTACTGCAATTACGGTGCTTTCTCTTCAAATTAATGAATACATTTTATGGGGAAAGGTGTGCTAGCAGGGGATGGCAGAAGATTGAAAGGGGATTTTGACGATGATTAATAAAATGTTAAAATGTCTGCAGGTAAATCAATTTACTACAAAGAACTATAATGCAAAGCTTACCCTTGCATCAATGTCGGCAACAATTGCAGGCTTGTTGGCATCTGGTGAGATATACTCCACTAATGTTTTCAATGGTTGCAGCATTGGGTCAGCAGTTTTAAGTTCTTGTAACACTATCCTGTAGTTCCCTTGTGCAATATAGGATCGGTATAGGAAGGCATCCCGCTGGAGTTCAACCAAAGGTGTAGATGGCTATAAATGTAAATATATAATATATTTTCATTAGCTGTGTGGTAGCGGCGACGAATACTACCAACCCTTACTTTGCTCGTGGATGTCGTAACAGACTACTAAGAGCCTTATAACGACGTGGGCCAACTCCATCAGATGCCTTTTGGTCAACAATTACATTCCCATGAAGGGTTGATGTCTGGCAGGCGGCCGGTCATAAATATATTGCCAATAACTTTTACAATATGTACTATGAAAGAAGAGTACATATTGTATCGATCCCAAGTAATTGGGATAATAGTAGGAGAATGATGATGATAATATATTTTCATTATTCACACATCACACACATATATATTTGACACATAATGGGATTAGATTATTGGAGGTCGGCGAAAAATGTTTTTCAGTGTAAAGGAATATCTCTCAACTTCTAATCAACAGAGCAAGCTACCGCCCTACCTGACGTCAACCCTACTTAGGATATGCAATTATTGACAACTTACTAGGTAGAATTGATGCAGCCCCATGCCCTTTACAACACCTACCGCTAATTTTAGAGTAGGAAGTATTCGTAACCATTACCATAAAACATAATTAAGTCACTAGAACATTTTAAAAATAAGATAAAGACGAATACATGAGCGCAGTAGCGTCACTATCCAAAACAACACGAAATTTACTCGAAAGCAAAGTATGTAGCTTTTTAAAAAATAGTAGATATATTACTTACAGATACGCTTTGGGCCTCATTAATTGCCTGTTGATAATTTCCAACATAAAATGCATTTTTAACATCGAAAAGTTCATCAACGTCCTGCTGCTGACGTGCCATTTTGACAATGGTGTGACTGTGACGTTTCCCTGTTGTATGTTGTCAACTGTCAATATAAGTTTACTATAATTTATAAATTTATTTTATCCATTATAATACAAAAATACTTTAGAATGTATATTAGAATTCTAAGACTATAAAAAATAGGAAGCAATTATAATTAATTATATAAAATTTATTGTATAAATTTAATTTAATATGCCTATCATTACAGTAAGAGTGCTTGTAATAAATAAGAGAGGGCGTTAGTGATGTTCAATTTGTTTTTGATTTTTTTAGTTTTGCAAAGAAATACATTTACCAAAAAAACTAATATCAATCATTCCTTTTAAATTGCATTAATGTGACAGTTAATAAAATACAACACAAAATAAAAACAAGCTAGAAAACAACAAAGAAAGCAATGCCTGTGTGCAATGTTGTACTTAGCTTTGTTGCTGGTTCAGTACAAAATATAATCTTAGATACTTAATTAACTTCTGCATGCAATTTATTATATACTACTATTATTCTGTATGTTTTCATATATTGCAACCGTTGTGGGAGTAGCACCAAATACATACCGATTATATAGGCACGCTAGAATTTGGGATTAATGAAAAAAAAACTATTAATAAATAAGGTTTTTCTTCTTTGTATATTTATTAAGCTGATTAGTTTAAAAAAATATCTTGTCAATTAGATAGATATGTATGTTCAAATTATTTGCGATAGATTTTTATTAACTAGTTATCTAACTAAACTAAAAACGGGATTGTAACTGTAGCAAGTATAAGAGTTCAACAAACAAATGACATAAATATACACTTAAACATTTATTACTACTTATAACTTATTAACAGACTTCTACCACAGATTAGATATCACAACAGAATCCCGTCTACGCGTCTGTAACCGCTATTTATACCCGTTTTCGCCACGAAACCACTCAACCGTAACGCTAATGTTGCCAGAGCATACTCCTTGAATCGCCACCTTCCAATGGGCGATAACATCCGGCCGTCCTGTGGCTGCATCCGTCCCTGGATGCCGTGATAGTCCACTGCGCTTGCTGAGAACAAAATTATAAACCATCATCATTAGCCGCTCTTATCCAAATTACTTGGGGTCGAAGCAATATGCATTCCTCCTCCATCGTACATATTGCAAAAGTTATTGGCAGCAGTTCTACGATCGGCCACCTGCCTAACGTAAACCCTCTCTAGGAGTGTAATTGTTGACCAAACGACATCACGTGTGTTGGCCCAAGTTAACATAAGACTCGTATAATGCGTTTGAGATTTCCATGAGCAAAGCGAAGGCCGATAGTATTCGTAACTAATACCACATAGCATTCGTAAACCATCATAATATACAAATAATGAAATAATACAAAATCGTAAACCATCGTTAACAATGTCTTATCTTTCAATCTTTGTAACTCTCGTAATCGCCACCTTTCGATGGGCGACACATCCGGCCGTCCTGTGATGGCATTCGTCCCTGGATGCCATGATAGTTTGATGCGATTGCTGAGGACAAACAACGTACACAAAATTATGTCAGTATTCTGCAACTCGTGGATACTTTGTGACAAGCGTTAAAGACACGCCTTATCCAAGGTCATTATCTTCCAAATCTTGCCAAACTATTCGTTTATATCATGGAAATCGACCAAAGATGCAAACAGCCTCTTGAGCTATTCCATCGGCGGCCAGCTCAAGACCTAATCTGCCAACTTTGTTCGACTATCTGTATACATTATTGGATTACAAGCAAAACATTCGGCAATTGAACCAGTATCACTCTCATCAATGTGATCACAGTTTGCATTTTCCTCTAGGCGATGCCTTTGGCCAACCCTTAGTTGCATCTTAGCACAACTGACAACATTAAGACAATTATTCCTTTGATACATTGTCTGACGAGGCAACCACCTACAGTTCAATTGTCCGAAGCAAGAGCATTAACCGTGAATTAAAGAAAACATTAAATCGGCTACCTTCAATAATGTATACAAACAAAGCCATCGGAAAATGAACAAGCAAGATAGCCACTCATCAATGTGATCACAGTTTGTGTTTTCCCTAGGCGATGCCTTTGGCCAACCCTAGGTACCTTTCAACACAAACTGACAACATTAAGACAATTCTCCTTAATACATTGTCCGACGAGATAACCACTCACAGTCCACTTATCCGAGGCAAGAGCATTAGACGAATCCCGAGATTATATATACCAATACCAATTTTAGTCCATCATCCGTGTCATAACATATAACACTCTTTTAGCTCGGCCACACCTGACTTTTAGTGACTAACACGATGTCATCAATAATAAATTACTCATGAAGCATGGTAGTCAGATAATCTCGAGGATTACTTTGACAACATTAGAAGTTCCACGGCTGGTACATAATGCCCGTTTTATGTCATGGGTTTGAAGACCTTTTTTCCATCTCTGGGAATACATGGCCCTTTTACATATACAATTAACAGTAAATACCCCAAGAATATAGTGTCATCCTATAATCGGTCAACATACTTATCACTTACAATGTTTCAATAGATCAACAGACTATTATCATAGTATACCTTCCAATTTTTGGAATCTCTATTGCAATGCCTACTAAACAGACCATGCACACGCAGGTACATATGCACAGTCCGTCCAGCAAGCATTGTGTAGGTACACAAACAGTTTGAGAGTGGCTTGAACTGAATGATGTTCATTAGATGAATAGTTTTGTATTACCACTACAATAGTTTTCATAACACTTGCCAATTATTGTTTCAAGTAAATACCAAGCAATCTACCCGTTAACATGGTGAGTTAGTTGGGCTAATTTACAGCATATGAATACCCACAACGTTTAATCACTCATGTTACTACTACGTCGTCACACAGAAGACCATTTTACGATTTTATACAAAATAGTCAGACGCAGTGCATATGCTTAACTTAGGCATTTATGCAGTACCTCTTTTGCATCGCGCCTTTACCGACATATACACTTTGTTCATTAATTAATCTCAGCATTTTTAAGGCATTTATGCAGTACCACTTTTGCATCGTGCCTTTACCGACATATACACTTTGTCCATAAACTAATCTCAGCATTTTTACCATAATCGTACAATGGATAGATCTCACCACATGTTGGACGGTCGCACCTATCCACTTCAGATCGATCAACTTTGTCACAAGTAACCTTCTGCAGCCACAGCGGTATCATACGCAGATACATGGTTCATCCGACTGCACTTTTGACATACTGAAACTTATTCGGTTTGGTTAATACACTATTATTTTACCTTTCACTAATAGATTTGTATCACATTAAGATGAGCTATGTTCAATGCGTTGTCATTATCTTAGTATATAGGTATGTATACCGTGAGAAAACATATGCTTCTAACTTTATTTACATGCGAGGGTAGCATAAGAATTCCTAAATTGCAGAACAGTTATTTTATATATGCATTAATTATCATTTCCTAGTTATAATACTCCAACAAAACTCGTGTCATTTTTGTATACAAAGGAACATACGGCACGGTCTTCACTAAACGTTACAATCCATCGCTAATTTTACAATATAACCTGCTCACGATTACAATTGTTAGTGGTACGCGCTCGCTACCTATGGTTTCAGATTATCCCTTTACATACACCATTCCAAAATAAATCCTGTATTTTAACATACAATCATCACACTTACATATTTTACAATACAATTATCACCTTTACGTATTTTATATATACATACAGTGAATAAATACCGGGACATCCAAAATCACTTTACAATATTTAGCAAATATTTTTGTACGTTACCCGCTACATGTATCCTTGCAGAATGGAGCACGGTGGATTTTGTGTGGGCAGTGATTCAGAATTTCATCCCACTTCTGATATAAGAGTTCAACAAACAAATGACATAAATATACACTTAAACATTTATTACTACTTATAACTTATTAACAGACTTCTACCACAGATTAGATATCACAACAGAATCCCGTCTACGCGTCTGTAACCGCTATTTATACCCGTTTTCGCCACGAAACCACTCAACCGTAACGCTAATGTTGCCAGAGCATACTCCTTGAATCGCCACCTTCCAATGGGCGATAACACAAGTAGCTGGGACGTTTGGGCCTCTTGTCAGTGTGGCCTTGGGCACAAGCCCCTCGTGGCCTTATACTATAAACGGCACGTGAATGTAGTAATAGGCGATTAAGAATTAGACCTTTTCTTTCATAGTCATCGGTTTATTACCAACCTACAGTGGCAAGTACTTCTATAACCCCGCGGGACAAAAATGCACATAAATTATTGTTTTGAATCTGGGTGTAATTTGTGTATGTTAATTGCATGTTTGTACAAAATACAAGGATTATTACAATACAGACTCTTATCTTTCAAAAGGAAAATAGATGCAGAGGGATTTAAACTCCCAAAATTCTGTGCAGTATATTTTCCTCTTCACCACCTACCCTTCAAACACCCCTTCAAACGTTTTATAAAATTCTATAACAATAATACGAGATCCTGTATCCATGGATGTTTAGTAAAATTAATTTAATTTGAAAATTAACACATATTTTATTATATCTGACAGAATCTATTATTATTATTATATATTATAATAATTATGGAGAGATGCCAATCGTGAATTATGTGCGGTTTTTATAAGTTCTCAGACTCAGGTAGTCGACTCATCAACCGCCGAACCGGTGATGTCGATTTTTGATAACGAAAGTATTTAATACCTGTTTCAAATGATATATTTATCTATTAATTAAATAAAGATAACAACAATTATCATCTTTTAAAAATGGGACTAAAAAAGGGACGAACACAAGCTTAAATACATGTCAAGATTGTATACTTTCCCGTGGAAGTTGTAAACGCAAAGTGGGCAGAAGATCAGGCATAGGCGTTTTCTTGAGATTATCAACACCAACTATTGTCATCCGTCCGTCGTCCAACCACATCCTTCTGCCAAGCGTGGGGATTGCGGCATTATCGTCCCCTTTGTTGGCAAGCAACGTCGACTACGATGAGCTGACGTGGATCAAAGGAAAAAGTTATTAATTAAAAAGTGGTTAAAAGATTTTATAATTTTATTATATATGGTTAACATTAAAGTTATATTATGGTATAGTGACATCAATAGTATTTATTTATTTCCGTGTTTCTATATATAATATACAGCTTTCAATTGTGACCGCTAGATGGCGATAGGAGCCCCATGTAATCCATGAATTAAAGTTATTTACATGATGTATGTATATTACACCACACCTCTCCAGGGATAGAAGTAAATATCAGAAAAAGAAAACGTATAACATTGAAACACAATAAATTACAAAAATCTTAGAGTAATGTTTCTAGTAAATATAGTGACTATATAAAATATTATTTTCCCTTCTAGTATGGAGGATGTTCGAGCCCAGTAGTGGGACATATATGAGCTGAGATGATTATCATAATGATGATGATAAAATATAAAACAATTATTTGTTTTTATTTGGTGGGATTACCAAAAGACATTTAAATCACTGTAGATTGCCTTGTAATTTCCATCATTATAAGCCAAGATCCAGATTGGCCTCCATAACACCCAGGTTTGAATCCTAGAAAATCCAGAAAAACGGTTTTAATACTCTCCTGGTATACACAATAAAAATTAGAAAGCATAAACAAAAGAACTTTGATAGATTTCACTTACTGTCTATGCAGTAACACATAAAGCAAAATCGACTAATAAACCAATAATAATAGGATGTGTAAGCTATGATAAGCGCAGTAGCACAGCATCACGAATACGGCAGGATTTAACGAGGTCTATGTGAGCATTAAGAATGATTTGAAATAAAACAATTTTTATGGATTCCATCGCGTTTGTGTTTGATTTTTAATTCACCGAAGTTTCGAAGACTTTACAGCGTTAATGGTCACAGAAGGATAATCCTATTTTTATTTTAAATATATAATATCTCAGTATGTCCTCCGGTGACCATGAATGCTGTAAAATGTACAAAACTTCAGGGAATTAAAAATCAAATACAAACGCGATAGAATCTGTAAAATTTATTTGATTTGAAAACTCGCGTAAACATCAGAAATCACAATCTTAAGATTGATGGCAATAATATCTATGACAGAAACGTCTAAACTAAACCCACTTAGATATTTCTAATTGCTGGCAAATCCTTATAGTATCCTACGAGAGGTGACTAACAAACTGTCTAACACAATAGCGGGCTTGTTAATAACATATAATTAGATTGCCCATATGTTGATAGGTCAAGAATAATAATGTTATTTCTCGTGGCAGTCACAAAACCAGGTAGGATCTAGTGAATAGGCAGTAACAGTTTCCTGTGAAATTTATAAGATCAACTGCTATCACTAATTCGTCTACCAGGTATTAGCAATTATGGCATTCTCATTTACTGGGGTGACCTATATAGCTAATAGCAGATTTTGATAAGCTGCATGGATGAATGAAAATAAATACCATTGCATTGCTATGTACGCTACGAATACTACCCTTACATTCAGGAGCGGCTCTAGCACATGTAGCGCCCGGGTGCAATCAATAACCTGGCGCCCTCTTGTATCAAAATACGTAAACAAAATGGAATAGGTTGATACTTACAACACGTTCGACTAAACTCCGAACTTCGTTAGAATGCGTTGTCGCATGCTTAGTCTTGTTGTTTTGACACGAAACCAGGTAATCGCGATCGGATTATGAAGTTACAGTGAACATGGTAAGAAGAAGTAGAAGTAACGCATCCACTACGTTTATAAATGGTTAGGCACTTGCTGCGTATGGTGCGGCCGCTCCGTGCGGAGCGTTACAGTGGAGGTTCTATGTATTCCGAGCGGCTCTTGGCGCCCCCTAACACCCAGCGTCCGGGTGCACCGCACCCTCTGCACTATAGGTAAAGCCGCCCCTGCTTACATTATTTGTGTGTAAGACGAGTAAGTTGAACAAACGGCATCAGGTGTAATTAGTCCTACCTAGCTTACATAGAAGCTAGGTAGGACTAATTACACCTGATGCCGTTTGTTCAATAATTACATTTCCAAAAAGAGTTGATGTCAGGCAGACTTTATTAAAACGGCCACCGAAGACAAATATCCGGTACCAGTGGCCCGCTCGCACGGCGAAAAGAGGTGCGTGCATGGTGGGTCTATGGGATCGCGCGCCGCCTCTTCCATCGTCTCGGACTGATTTGGCGGTGCGCGACTACTTCCATAGTCTACCGCGAGTGAAAAAAAATGGCTTTATTAAAACAATGGCCAAAACTTTATACAATATGTAATATGTAAGAAGAGTATATATTGCGACGTCTCCCAGTAATTGGGACAAGAGCAGCATAATAATGATGGATAAATAAATTAGTATCGGGTTGAGAGCCCTCAGCGCTCACCCACAGTCCGGGTAAAGTTGTCATAGCCATCTGAGGCTAACAACTAAGACAAAACAAAAAAAAAGTAAATTAGTACTTGAAAAAACGTAAAAAAATGGGTTTTTGAAATATTTTCTTTAGATTGAAACTGTTATATATTGAATGCCATTAATTTAATTAATAAAGTCGATGTTTAAATCAAAAGCTGTTTTTAAATGACAAATATTCTACGGTTTTTTTTATGATCTTCGTCCTACTGATCGTTGGGATAGGTCTTAATGATAAATGTAAAAATTGGAAACTTCCGATGTATGTTAGTAAATCACTCCAAAACTGCTGAGTCGTTTCTATTAAAATTTTGTATGTCGGTGTTTTGAAAATGGTGTACTTTTTTATCATATGAATTGCTGGGTTCTATCCTCCTCCAAAATAAGTTTGAATTTGACCTACTATACTACGCTGATGATACGGGTTGGTATAGGGTGTTATTTGGACTTTTTCAGCTCTTGCATCATCATCATCATCATTCTCCTACTCTTATCCTAATTACTTGGGGTCGATACAATATGTACCCTTCTTTCATAGTACATATTGATTGAATTAGGCGATACATGGCGGAAATCCATTATTATTATAAAATGGAGTAGAGGAAGGAAAACCCACCACTTTCCCACGGTTAATCAATATACCGTACACCTCAAGAAAGGAAGGAATACGGGATGGGATCAAGGTGGAATAGGATATAAGGAAATCTTACTCCTGTGATGAGCACCGCCTCCAGAACTTCTACTTGCAATTTGCCGCAAAACTTCGAATAAAGATTTGACACGTGTTTCGCCTCTTAACGAGGTATCCTCAGGACGGTTCGGCTTCAAATGCCTGTCATTTGAATGTAATTGTTGACAAAACGACATCAGATGGAGTTGGCCCAGGTCATTATAAGGCTCTTAGTCGTCTTTTACGACATCCACGAGCAAAGTAAGGGTTGGTAGTATTCTTAGCTGCTACCACACAACTTTTACCATCCTTGTACACCTCTTACCTTCCTTGTATACACACAAAAATATTCATTGCATTTGTTCTAGCCGTTTAGGAGTTCAGAATTATCATCACATCAGTCTTGCTGTTATTATAATTACTTTTGACCGACGCAATATATCCTCTCTTTCCACACAGCCTTAATAGATGTCATCTGCATATTCACTCCACCCCAATATAAAAGTAAACAAGAGATTGCCACCAACAACAATATGAAGAATAACGTAGAGAAGAAGAGACAGAGAGACAAAAACTACGAAGCGCAACTTTTAAATTTTTCAACCTTTTCATCTTTATGTAATAACGCCACTTTAAGAATTAAATTGAATTATACAACATCAACATAACAATTAATAGATAAACATAAAAAAAGCACGAACAGAAGTCTGTGGATATAATATATGTCGCGTCAGGCATGGCAGGATGCGACATCGGGTGGTCATTTTCTTCACCATCCATAATTATCTCTGGGCGTCACTGGGTTCCCCAGGCAACGAAGTAAAACAGTGCAAAATGTTCACAATTTACTATGATTTAAACAGTCTTTCAATTAACGGGTATACGAACTTAATAACTAACGAACTTAGCAACTAGCAAACTTAGGAAATAGCTACGCGGTCACAGACAAGTCCTTTGGTGCACGTCTTGCTATGATCAAGTTTAAAGAACCACTGCTCATCCGCCAAGCACGACGTATCACCAAGGCTTTGTCCGGACGTGCCGGAAGTCTCCGGCAACGTCCGCGTTTCCGCATTTATAAAGGCATTTTAAAATACAAAGTCAAATCCTAACTCATTACTTTAGAAATCGCTGACCGGAAATACGCTTTAAATTATTTTGGATACTTGTGAAAATCAAATGAATTTCTTATTACACTTCCGGTTAAAAATTGACTTTAAAACGGAAATATCTAAACGGAAGTATTTGAGCAGAAATGGACTTCTTTTTCCGACACGGCCATCTTGACGTCTTACACGTCCTCGTGTGTGGGTCCTGAAAATAAAGAAACCGATGGCAATAACTCGTTCGGCCATTCTGCCTCATTAGGCCTAGTGGATTGAAAGACAAATAGGAAAAGGTAGCTCTATTTCTGATCTAACCATCAAGTTCCAAAACAATTTTAGACAATGACACATTCAAAGCCTTTTTATGGGCTTTTAATTGTTAATAGTCAGTAAATCTCATGGCTCGGTCCTTCGGCCATCACAGTCAGTCCTTCGACTGTGCGTGCATCTCAGTCCATCGGATGCATTCGTGACTCAATCCTTCGGTCACTCCAGCCAGTCCTTCGGCTGCGGGTGCATCACAGTCCTTCGGATGCACCGCCATTAGTCATATAGTCATTAGCGTCATCAGTCACGTCATCATCAGACTCTGACACATTCAAGTCCAATTCTTTAGGAATTTGATGGTCAGGTACCTTTCTCACTCGATCATGCGGATACTTATAAGTTCTCTTTGAATTTAATGCTTTTAACAGATACCTATCGTTTTCTAAAACCTCAACTACTTTAAAGGGACCTCTATACTTAGGATCTAATTTAGTTTGAACTCTTTCTTCATTTTCAATGAGTACATAATCGCCTACAACAAATTTGTGAATAATGGCCTTATTTGAATCGAATCGTTTCTTGTCATAGGCAGCATTTGCCTCGATACCCTGGACCGCCTGCTCTCTCATTGATTCCAAGTCAATTTCAACTTCTTCATTGACCGATATCAAACCTACAGGTCTTGCTACTTTACCTATCAGTAATTCTAAAGGGCTAGCTTTCGTTACGCGGTTGACGGTCGAATTTATGGCCAATTGAATATCACCTAGCGCATCCTGCCAAGAGCGCTCCTTGCTTACCTCAACAGATGTTAACATACTTTTCAGGGTGCTCATGACGCGCTCGACTTGACCATTTGCTCTGCACCCCCCAGTTGATATCAAATGCAGCTCAATATTATGGCTATTGCAGAAACTGGAGAAGTCCTTACTTGCAAAGCACCTACCTTGATCTGCAATGATGCGTCGCGGCGTTCCAAATAAGGCGACGCTATGCTTGAGTGCTCGTATGCTGCTGTCACTATCGATATTTTTGGAGTGCACTAGTAGTACGTACTTAGTGAAAGAGTCAATCAGAACAAACACGTACTCTTTTACGTCGTTTTTACCGCTCAACTTACCTGAAGCATCAATATGGACAGTGTGCCACGGAGTCACGCTCTTCGGAATGGGATGAAGCTCCGCTTGAACTCTGCCGGTACTGGGTTTAGAGACTTTACAAGTGATGCAATTATCAGTAAACTTTCGTACATACTTTGTCATACCCGGAAACCAGTAGAAGTCATAAGTTTTTTCCAAGGTTTTCTCCCATCCCAAATGCATGACCGATTCGTGAATATTATTGATAACCGACCATCTTAACGCACACGGAACCATCGGTAGGCACCTAGTACGGCCATTTCGCTGAACCTTACGATGTAAGACATTCTTACGGATTTCATAAGTCTTCCTAAGCTCTTCAGACATTACCTCGTTACGTATGTCCGACACAATTTTTGAGATCTCTTCATCCTTCTCTTGCTCGGCCAACAACCAGTTGTCCGACAGCTCAGCTATATCTACTCGTTTCTCAACACGAGAGGCGACGTTAGAGGTATGCGGCAGCGGGTTCCTAGATAAGAAGTCTACATGACACATGCGCGAACCTGGTCGATGAACAATCTCGAGATCAAAACACTGCAGGTACGCCCACCATCTATGTACTCGCGGAGAAAGATCAGACTTATTTTTTGAGGCTTTGACAGAGGCACAGTCGGTAATGACTGTAAACTTTCGCCCATGCAAGTATTGACGAAAATGCTTCACCGCATTAACTATCGCCAAAGTCTCCAGCTCGAAAGAATGATAACGGGATTCTGGTCCTGAAGTTCTACGACTATAATATGCAACGGGATGTTGCTTATCATCAATTTTCTGCATTAGCACCGCGCCATATCCCTCCGAACTGGCATCAGTATGTAGCTCGACATGCAAGGCTGGATTGAAAATCATCAGAGCCGGTTCACTGGTAAGCTTGGAGATTATCTTTTGACGAATCGATTCATGCTCTGGCTTCCAGTCAAGATATTTACTTTTGCTGCTAGTCAGTCGGAAGAGTGGAGCCATCAGCGTAGAAAACTGCTGGACGAATTGCCGAAGATACGACGCTAAGCCGATGAACTGTCTGAGCTGAGTGATCGTTTGAGGAGGTGGTAGTTTAGTTAAAGCTTCTATTTTACGTGGATTGGGTTGAATCATGCCATCCTCGACCATAAAGCCAAGAAACTCTATTCGTTTCATCAGAAAAGAACATTTCGAGAGGTTAAAAGAAAATCCCTTGTCAGAGAGTACTTTCAATACAGTGCGTAAACGTTCCAGACCCCGCTCCACGGTGTCTGATAGTATGAGCACGTCATCAATATAACATACCACGTAATCATGACCTAACTGACCCAGGGCTCGAGCCATGGCACGTTGATAGACGGAACTTGCATTCTTAAGTCCAAACGGCATGGCTAGATACTCCCATTGACCATCAGGTGTCACGAATGAGGTCTTCTCTATAGAGTCCTCATGGACGGGGATCTGATGATATCCACTGAGCATGTCTAAGCTCGTGAAATACTTCGCACCACCCAATCTATTAATTTGGTCAGAGATTAAAGGAAGGGGATACCTGTCGGCTACGGTGTTATCATTCAGTTCTCTGTAGTCCACACACATGCGGTCTGACCCATCCTTTTTTTTAACCAGAAGTACTGGACTAGAGAATGGAGAACAGCTCGGCCGGATCACACCTGCATCTTCAAGCTCTCTTACCTTTTCTCGTACCACCTCTTTTTCCTGTGTACTCAGTCTGTAAGGTCTGCGTTGAACGATGCGGCTCGGATCGATTAACCGTATCTCTAGCTGGACAGTAGTCACTCGTGATTTTGCTATAGATGTGGGAAAAGAACCGACATAACAATTCAGTATTTTAAGGAGCGCTGAGCGATATTCACTTGGTGCGTCTGTTTTGATATTGTCAAAATTAACCGATTTGAAATTCATGATATCTATATTGCATGCATTAACCTCCTTGTTACGCGAAAAAACTATATCACTAGCAGTCATGTTGACTGTTAAACCCTGATCTAAAATCTCTCTGCCAATCATAATATTACTTTTCAAGAAATTATCCTGAACCACGTGAAATAAAACTTCAAGCTTCAAATCACTTATGGTCACTACGGAAAGAATTTGCATTGTACTATAAACCGATATCGCTCCTATCCCAGTAAGAGTCACTACGTTATTTAATCTTTTTCCTGCAAACTTCAAAGCGATGCTTTCCTTCATGAGAGAGCATTCGGCCCCGGAATCGTAGTGAAATAGAAACGACTCACCGTTATTTAACAGTCGAGCTTCAGGATTGCTTATATAGCAGACGTCGACTCGTCGAGTTGCAGCGTCTGCTGCGCCGGTCTCGCCACTGGGCGTCGCATGGCTGCTGCTGGCCCCCGCGTTGAGAGGACATCTTGTTTGAAAATGACCCTTAATGCCGCATTTGAAGCAGGTCACATCCAATATCTTCTCCCGCCCAGGTGTAGTCGCAGTTGCTGTAGCCGACTTAAAACCGGACATCCGATTGAAGTCACGTCTCTGTCGGCATTCGCTGACACGGTGTCCTCTTTTGCCACAATTGTGGCACGTGATCATGCTCGGTACAAATGTCTTCGCTCGCTTGCTGTCAGGTTGCTCATCTTGAATGGAGGTACCAGCTTTACGTTTAAACGAAAAGGCTTGTAATTCTTTTTGCATTTTGTCACGTGTTGAAATTTCGGTAGTAAACGCCACACGTTGTAGTCTTCCATCAAACTGTGCCACATGAGAGAGTACCGTAGCAATGGCTATCTGTTCAGTAGTCATACCTTGCCACCGTGATAAAAGCAAAGTCATTAAACGAGACGCGTATGCCGATAAGCATTCGCCTTCTTTAGGTTTGCCATTTTGAAAGTTCATGAGTGTCGCCGCTGGTGTCTCAATACAGTCGTATCGTGCTTTAAATAGGCCCTTGAATTCTGACCACGTGATTCCTCCATAAGATACCTGGGATAACCAACGCGACGCACTTCCCTTAAAAGCCCTGCTAATTACCATTATTAAATCACTCCCTTTGAGGTTACGTTCCGATAAGCAGAGGTCGACAGTATCACACCAGGCACGTGGATCATTATCTGACTTGTCTGGGTCAAATTGTGGCAGAAAAATCTTTTCATTACTCGACGGTGACTTTATCGCGTCGATTAAGCAGGCAAGATTTCGATTTTGAGACTCCAAAAGTGCAAGCAGAAATTTTTCATCCATACCTGGTATTTGGGCAGATTCTTCTCGAGCCTGGGGTAATCCCACTTCTGATGTCGCGTCAGGCATGGCAGGATGCGACATCGGGTGGTCATTTTCTTCACCATCCATAATTATCTCTGGGCGTCACTGGGTTCCCCAGGCAACGAAGTAAAACAGTGCAAAATGTTCACAATTTACTATGATTTAAACAGTCTTTCAATTAACGGGTATACGAACTTAATAACTAACGAACTTAGCAACTAGAAAACTTAGGAAATAGCTACGCGGTCACAGACAAGTCCTTTGGTGCACGTCTTGCTATGATCAAGTTTAAAGAACCACTGCTCATCCGCCAAGCACGACGTATCACCAAGGCTTTGTCCGGACGTGCCGGAAGTCTCCGGCAACGTCCGCGTTTCCGCATTTATAAAGGCATTTTAAAATACAAAGTCAAATCCTAACTCATTACTTTAGAAATCGCTGACCGGAAATACGCTTTAAATTATTTTGGATACTTGTGAAAATCAAATGAATTTCTTATTACACTTCCGGTTAAAAATTGACTTTAAAACGGAAATATCTAAACGGAAGTATTTGAGCAGAAATGGACTTCTTTTTCCGACATATAATTAAAAAAAAAGTCTACATATACAAAAGTTATTATATAAATATTTATTATGTCTTATACAAAAGATTCTCTAGTGGTAGAACCAGATACCACCGAAGACAAAGATCGGGTACCGGTGGTCCGCTCGCACGGCGAAGAGAGAGGAGTTTTACGGTGGGTCTATGGGATCACGCGCCGCCTTTCCGTCACCCCGGACCGATTTGGCGGGGCGAGACGCATCCATAGTCCACCAATAAAAAAAAAGTGATAGAACCACACTCTTTTAGAAAATTGACGATTGAACAGTGACAATGTACTGTTGTGCTTCGTTCAGTGAGCGAGAGAGCCAACAGCACAACTTTCTAGGTGGGTTTTTTATTGGTAGGCAGCGGTATAGCTGTAACCCTGGTCCTGCAAAGTTATGTGGACGACAGTAACACTTACACATCATGCGTGCTACTTTCTCGTTTGTCACTATAAGCAATAAAAAACACTTTGTTGAAATAATACATAGTAATATGCTTGGTCCAAAATTGTCAGATTACAAATATGTATTTGTGTACGAAGGATTTTCATTTACAGCAAATATACAAACACGCTGTAACTTAAAATACAGGTAAATAAACGATACAATACTCTTTTTTCATCAAACAATACATTGTAACGTCTTCAATGAAACGACTAGGGTAACATGAATAGATAAGAATACAAACTTAACAAAAACTGCAACAACGAAAAATGCATTATTTTCGCACCTTTCTTTTGTATAATAGATATGCCATTATATTTTTCATTGTGATCTTCTCACCAGGTAATAAAGTAAAAAGTGTGAAGTATTATAAAGTTTTAGATAAGATACGCAGTTATAAATATTACTTGGGTTTGTTACACGTTTAAAAAAATTCATTGAATATTTTAAATATTGGTAGGCCCACACTGTGAGAGTTTTCCGTCTACAGACGCGGATCAGTCCGTCCGGTGTAGTAACACACTGTCACAGAAAAAAACGAGGCTTAAGCAGTCGAAATGTCCTGATGTGCGTCGTTCGCTGAGCCAGAGAGCCGGAAGCCTAATTTTCTGGTTGGGTTTGGGGATTGGTAGGCAGCGGCCTTGCTGTTTTGCAATACCAAAGGTACAGCAAGGGCGGCAGTAATACATAGAATCAGGTGCGCTCCTTTCTCGTTTATCACCAAGAGCAATAAAAAAAGAAAGCAACCTCTTTTTTTTAAATTATATGTTGGTTAATATGTGAAAATTTATTCATATTCCGTAAATTGAAGTGGTAAAAAGTCGAAGAGTGTTAGCTTTAGTTATTTAAACAAACTTTAAAGCAACATGCCATGTATTTATCATATAGAGTAGACAAATTATTTAGTAAATAATAATAATAGCAGAAGTAGTAACTGTGTGGTAGCGGCTACGAGTACTACCAACCCTTACTTTGCTCGTGGATGTCGTAAAAGACGACTAAGAGCCTTATAACGACCTGAGCCAACTTCATCTGATGTCGTTTTGTCAACAATTACATTCCCAAGGAGGGTTGACGTCTGGCAGGCGGCCGGTCATAAAACTATTGCCAATAACTTTTACAATATGTACTATGAAAGAAGAGTACATATTGTATGGACCCCAAGTAATTGGGATAAGAGTAGGAGAATGATGATGATGTAGTAACAGAAAAATAAAGTGTTTTGTCTCACTACATTAGTATTAATATCGTAATTCATCATAAATATTTTTGTTACTACGATTACGGCACGGCTATTGCGTAGAAAACTTGGCGGCCATTGCTGTTAAATTTTTGCCCGATCTTCGAACATATATAGACACTGCTCCGCCTATATTTATCAGTCTTATTTATTAGCTGTGATTTTTCTCAATAAGCCGACTATATGACACAATAAGATTTATTGGAAAATTTAAATACATAATACAAATAAACCAACTTTTCAGCTTTGTAATACAATACCCGGCAATAAATATTGCAGTTCGATACTTGGAAAGAGACAATCGTTTCGTTTCGGCTTCGTAGAGCATTGTCTTTGTCACATATTACATCGTCATTCTACTGCTCTTACACCGATTACTTGTGGTCGATGCAATTTTTGTACATATTGCAAAAGTTATTGGCGACCGCCTACGTCGTCTCGTTAGTTGGAGTTAGTCCAGGTCGATATAAAGCTCTTAGCTGTCTTTTCCGAGATCCTATACTGATACCTACTCGTAGCCGCTGACAAATAGCACACAAAAAGAAAGTCTTGCAGTTGCTTGTTGCAGCAGAAAAAAGGATATATTTTATTTAATAATAAAAGGCTACAATTGTTTTGACAATTTTATTTCAAGGATCGGTGTGCAAAATTTATCACCGGATAACTATACTTAGACTTATGCTAGAGCCGGCACCTTCTTCACCCCGCTTCGTGCCATGAGACGATACACGCAGATGTGACCGGTCATTGTTGGCTATCGTCGTGAACATTCGGGCTTCGTGTGCGTTATCGCTTGGGTGGCGATAAGTCAAAGGGTTTTAGCGCGCCAGCGTGGTCAGACTAGCGTTTTTCATTTCGGCGGAAATGTTCGATGTGTTTAGACGCGTTCGACGATCTCAAGTTAATCAATAAATATGGAGTGGAGCGATGAAATGGTGTTAGAATTTTTACACCATTATGAAGCTGAACCCATGAAGGGATTCAAAAAAATCATTATGTAATTATTAGCATAATATAGCTGTAAAAGCAAAGCAATTCGTCATCCATAGTTAAATGCAAGAAAATAATGTCGGCCATCTAAAATTATTGCACGATACTTCGTGTAAAATACAAAAGTCGCTAATGTGACCACAGTATTATCGCGATAACTTTCTAGTGTACAAGACGTACGAAGCTTCGCCACACATTACTTCGGGGCGATACACGCAGATGCGGCCCTAGCATAACAGTTATCCGCAGCAACCATATTATACATTAATTTATTAATATTACAAATTATTTATATTACAAAATATATACTGGCAAACACAAATGAGAGTTTCACTATTTACATCCATTACAACAAAATAATACTAAAACTATTTAGATTTGTAAAAAAAAATTAGTATTATTTTAATTTTGTATTTTTTTTTCATAAGCTAATTATAACCCTACAAGCATTTGAGTCTTATTAATTAGAAAGAGAAAGCAATACAGGCAATATGACGTCAATATTGTGATAGTAGTGAAATACTCAATTGTTCAAAATCCCAATTGTAAAAAAATATTATAGGAATCCGAGCTTATCCATAGACATACAAATATATATATATATATATATATATATATATATATATATATATATATAAAATACCAGTATCAAAAGTAAAAAAGAATACATTTAATAAAACATATATACGGTAAAAAAAATTATACAACTTTGATGTTCACAATACTTGTGGGGCCTTAAAACATCTAAGGGATATATTATCCATAAAATATCTATAACCTAGAGAAGGAAAACTCGAAACATAACCCTATGCCAACCTAATAGTACCTAAGTCAATTACCCTTCTATTGTGGAAGAGGCTCGAGCCCAGCATACTAGCTGGGCTCGAGCCCAGTAATCTCAGGATGAGAATATAATTGTCGCCACCCTTTATTTGCCGAGAGCTATTGAAAATTATTATTAGTACTAGCTTCTGCCCGCGGCTTCGCCCGCGTATAAGGTTACTTTCCTAAAGTTTTTTATCTCCTATTTTTATTTTACCTCTTACATTTTTTACAAAATTTATAAGTCATACTTATTTATATCTAATCAATAGCCTAAAAATAAGTATCAAGCTTCTGGCTTTAAAAATGACGATACTTCCTTACAACTTTTCCCCCTTTACAACCCTTTTTTGCATTAAAAAGTAGCCTATGTCCTTTATCAAGCTCTAGAAGTCAAGACTATCTGTCAACCAAATTTCATTTAGATCGGTTTAGTAGTTTTGACGAGACAGACAAAAGTTACTTTCGCATTTATAATATTAGTAAGGATTATTATGAAAAGTAAAGGAGTGATGGTTAATGTTAAGACTAAGCACCAAATTGACGTGTGACCAACGTGCTTTATTGCTACGAAGAAAGATGTCCAGATGCATTCATGATAGCAGTGTCGTCATATTCATCGTATTCATCTAAAAAAGTAAAGGACATTGTACTAGGAGTCTAATAAAAATTACAGGATGTAGCATTTTGTTTATTAACAAAAAAGTTAAACTCGCTATGTTTGTGAATCTTTATCATTTATCGCTATAACGCCAAAAGTGTTTTAGATTAAAACGAGAATGAGAATACTGCTAAACCGTTTAAACAAAACACAGCAAAATTAAAAGCATTGAGTTTTGGCGGGCATGTATCGGTCTTATAATACATATATTCAATATTTTATGGTGTTACATTAAATACATTTGAATTTTGTATAATGTGACGCAGATAAAGTGCTAAAGTGTGGTGTACTATGTAACAGTGCTTTATATATGTTTTCGTGAGCCATAAAATTCCCTAAAGAAACCTAATGTGACCATCGCAGTATTGAAGTCGATGATTTCACTCATATACTGACAGACAATTACTATAAATAAACTGATCAGTGATAAATAAAGACTTGGCATAAAGGTCTTTGTAATCATATCATATAAAAAAAAATAAAAAAAAACATCAACAGCATTGTTGAATTAAAAATGCGTTAGATTTGTAAAGAAACCAAGTGTATAGTACTAGGAGTCCATAAATTAGAGGATATATCATATTATTATATAGAATATAAAACCAAGGTCACATTGATTGTTGTTTCCTTACTTTTAGCGTAATGAATCACAATCTTTTAACTGAGTATTCGTATTTATATATGTTATTTTTGACCGACATTTATAGTAAGGTCAATTTTCCTTACATCGTGGAGGAGACTCGAGCACAGCAGTGGGAAATATATGAGCTGACACGATGATGATAATAATATAATAATATACTTTTAGTAATCTATATAAGCTAGCTTTCCGTTATCCGCGTGGTGACGGAGTAAGAATACCTACCCTTCTATGGTCGTGAATGTCGTAAAAACCTTTAAGCCATATAATGTCATTAGCATTTATTAAAGTGAAGGAAAACTTAGAATAAAACAATACATTTTCTAGTAGGTCAATTGCGCTCCTACTGAAAAGGCCCGAGCTCGTCTAATTTTTTTTTGTTTATTGCTTATGGTGGCAAACGAGCAAGCGGCACACCTGATGGTAAGTGACACTGCCCATGCACCTTTGCAAAACCAAGGGCTTAGGCCGCTGCCTACCAATAAAATTCCCAAACCCACCCAGTTGCGCTTCAAGCTCTCTCGCTCACCGAACGAAGCGCAATGGCACATTGCCATTACTCAGACGTTGATCTTCTGCGAGAGTGTGGGACTAGCCCGGACGGATCGGCCCGCGGCTGTAGACAGAGAACTGTCAACAGCGTGGTCCTACCACTATTAGTAAATCTAGCAAAATATAGTAACAATGGCCGACAAACGTTCCGTGGAGTCGTGGTTGTCATAGCAACGGCCGGATTAATAACAATTGTGATTGATATATTATGAATATTATTAATATTAATATTGCTTTTAATATCACAGGGCAACGTATTTAAACAAAATTAGCATTAAATATGAAACTAATCCACGCAAGTGAATCTGATAGTAAAGCTGAATATTATACTTCTATAGCTATGCATCGGAAAGAATCAAAAATAAAGAGTAAATTTATTAATGCAACCATATTTTTTTTATACAAAAGCTTCTCGCTTCAAATTGAACCGTTGAAAATTCAAAACAAAACTCGAAGGTACTTGCATTGTATGCAGTTGCACGAAGGGCCGGTGCACCAGACCGACAGATGTGAGGCCCAAGGGCCTGAGAAAGGACCCTAACAATGCACAAGGGTCGAGGGAAGGTAAATTGTAAAAAGAAATTTCGCAAATCGACGTCTTATCGATGCGATATTAGGGCGATATGATTCTGTGGGAAAGATATTTTTTTTATATAACTCATGCAACGATATTTTGATTTGGTATAAGTCTATATGTGCGTTAATCCAGTCGTTGATAACCAGTAGTTTCTAATGTTTACGCGAGTATTACACATTTAAAATAAAACTACTTTTACGGATTCTATCACGTTTATATTTGTTTTTAATTTCCCGACGTCTACTTCGAATACTTTACAGTGATCATAGTTACGGGAAAACTAAGGTGTCTCAGGTATACCGTATAAGTTATGGTTGCTTCTCTGACGTCCCGGGCGGATTAGCGGGGCGTGAAGTACCGCCGCCAAAAAAAAAAACAAAAAAAAAAAATAAAAAAAAAAAAAAACGTTATTACAGAAATTAATATCTGTTGTTGTTCTGTTAACAGGAATTACTCTCTGTAATAACGATGAGTTATTGGACGTGAAACAACTTAGTCTTCCCATGACCATGATAACTTTAAAGTGTTCGAAACGTCGAGAAATTAATTAACTGATAACCAGCTGAATACATTAACATACATCATCATTATCTCAACTTATATATGTCCCACTGTTGGACTCGAGTCTCCTCCACAATAGAAGAGAATTTGACATACTATACCACAACTAAGACGTGATAGTTTCGAGTTTCCCTTCTCTTATATATTATATCTTAATTCTATATGATTTTTTATTGCTTTTGATAGCAATGGAGAAAGCAGCACATCTAATGGTAAGTGCCACTGGACATGGACCTATTCGCGCTGCGAACAATCCCAAACTAACCCAGAAAAATGAGCTTCAGGTTCTCTTGCTAACAAAACGAAGTACAGCACATATTGCCACTGCTCAGGCGTGGATTTTTTGCGAGAGTGTAGTACTATCCCGAACGGACCAGCCCGTGGCTGTAGACAGAGAATTGTCCACATATTTTTATTCTTTTTTTTATGGTACCCAAAATAGGGGTTGATGTATTATATATCGCGTTACCACATGGTAACGTTTACTGTTGGATAAAGACCATCGGAATGCTAATTAGTATCATGTAATTGTAAAGTGAATTTTTTTTATGGGAGGTCTTTAAAATTCTGATTTGTAATCTTTTAGTATTATAAGAACTGGTGGATGTGAAGACTATGTATGGTAGAGTGAAAACAGTGTTTCGTTTGCCTTCGGGTATTTGAGAAGAATAAGGCTATATAAATATGCTCTCCTTGCAATCATAATTGTGTATGATTATATTTCTGGTGACGGAGAGACGATCAAGTTCCCCCTATCGTGCCTCCGAGTGTCGTAAAAGACGAATAAATAAAACGCTATACTCAGCTTTTTAGCTTGGTGTAAAAGGTCTTCTTCTTTTTTGGTATTGGCAATCAGCTACTTATACACGCCATTGTTGAGTTAAGATTTTCTTCAAATCTTTAGTCTCTTCAAATTAATCATTGTCTGTCAGTAAGTTAAATTGTCGCATACTGTGCTATGGTCACATTTTTAATGGACGAAAACGTTTTATAGCACTATTATATCATATTCACTACGTCCCAGCAGTTCTGTCGCATCATATTATTACATAAAATTCCATCAAAATTATTTAATATAACACGTTAAAACACTAAGATATCGGAATATTTTTTTTTTGGTTCTGTTAGTCCATTCGGACAGGCAAAGGGATCAAAGCCCATACAGCCAAGACTTATTTAATAATTTTTCATATATTGTTCATCATTTCTTCATATTATGCAGCCTTAGTAGTCATTGTCTGTCAGTAAGTCAAGTCGTTACCATTAATCGGGCGCTGATAACCTAATCTATGATTTTCTTTGGGAATTTTGGGCAAATATGAAAATACACGTAAACCACTATTATACCATATTCACTGCACTTCAGCACTTTAACCGTACCATATTGCATAAAATACCAGCAAAATTATTCAATATAATACCACAAAACACTAAAGAAATGAATATAATACAAGAGCGTGACATGACATTTCCACATTCGCGCCAAAACTCCAGATATCGGAATATAATACAAGACCACCACATGACATTTCCAGATTGCCGCCAAAACTCGTATAAAAGGTAAATTTCGCTATTCTAGAGGAGGCTCGGGCCCAGGAGATCGTATATGGGCTGAGATGTATGTAAAATGAACTAATTTTAATTTTATCAACATTGTATTAAGACGCCATAGGTGATTATGCAAGTTCATAATCAAAACACCCCCAGGGCATTCAGAGAGATCAGTATGCAGTGTTAGTATGTTCAAATAATAAACAGTAAATTAGCCCTTTGTATTTTCTGCGTCATAACATCAGATATAGTTCATCCTGGCAACTTAAACTTCACAGGAGTACACCATTGTTTAACATACCTTATATACAGTGCAAATTTGTCGTGCGACGTGGAAAGAATGCCGAACGAACGTCTGGTTAAGAAGATATACAATGCGAAAGTGGAAGGATGTAGGTACCGGGGGAGATCGAGACTAACCTACCTAGACCAGCTCGGTCAAGTACTGAAGGAAGGTGGAGTCAAGAGTCTCCGAAACCGGCGAGGGTGTATGAAGAGATGTTGAGGAAGCAAGTGGAGTATGCAAGTTTAGAGTTCTCCGGCACTCTGTTCTCTCTGCCTACCCTGCAAGGAATATGGCGTAATAATATGTATGTATGTATTGTCGTGCGATCGATTCCCATGCAGAGCAATACTTGCCGGGTTGGCCACTGATTGCAAGGAAGCGATACCAGTGGCAGCGGTACCAATGGCGATGGGGAAGTAATACGATGGGTTACGAGGACACGCGCTGCTCTTCCTTCACCATGGATGGAAGGGGCAGCGTGTCCGGACCATAGCCTACCCCAAAACAAGGGCAATATGATCTACAAAATACTGTTCTCAGTTTGAGTTTAATTTGTGTCCTGTAATTGTATATTTATCTCACGTATTACAAGGATTATTTAATTTTTGTGTAGGGTGTTATTATAACCACCGAAGACAAAGATCGGGTACCGGTGACCAGCTAGCACAGCGAAGAGAGGAGTTTGCATGGTGGGTCTATGAGGTTACGCGCCAACTCTTCCGTCACCCCGGACCGATTTGGCGATGCGAGACGCTATGGGTGCGCCCACCGCAAAAAAAAGAGGTGTTGTTATAAAATAAAAATCTATATATTTATACATTTAAGGAGCTTATAACTTAATGAAGTTTCTGTAAATAAAAGTTTACATTTAAACTTATTAGTTAGAAATTGTAAAAGTGGAAAAAAATTATAATAACTATACTAAACTCATTACAGATGTATGTAATACATATTTTCAATTCTAGTTTCGTAGTTATACTTTAACTTTCGACCGTTTGTTAAAATAATGGGATTTAAAAGTTAAAACGAACTGTCGCAGAAATTATCTAAAGTTTTATTATACGGCAAAATTATTTGTATAATAATATAAAAAAATGTTTATATATAAAAAATTCAAAATAATTTTGAAGCTAATAATTTGTTAGTTAATTTTCTTTAGATTTATAATTCTTTCTCATATATTTCTTGGTTCGCTTCACTCGTACAGGCAAAGGTAACAAAACTAATCAGCCAAATCCTATACTCGTATAATAATTAATATCTGGAGGACCGAGCCTTGCTCGGTATTCTCTTGTTAGTGAGTTTTGGAAGATATATTTAAATACCTATAATAAAAATAATAAAAAAAATTAAAAGGCAAAAGGTAGAACAAACATAGAAACTAAAAAAATGTATCGAGCAAAAAGAGCCAAAATCACGTTTGTTATATGGGAGTACCCCTTAATTATTTATTTTATTTTGTTTTTTAGTATTTGTCGTTATAGCGGCAACAGAAATACATCATCTGTGAAAATTTCTGTCTGACTGCTGTCTAACTACCACGGTACAGCCTGGTGATAGAACGGACGAACGGACAGCGAAGTCTTAGTTATAGGGTGCCGTTTTACGCTTTGGATACGGAACCCTGAAAAGGTTGAACTCATATAAAAGCTCACAAAAAATGGAAATACTCTTTAAAATTTGAATGTCTCCAAAGTCACAATACCTACTGTATTAATACGGAATTTGAAAGTTTCTAAGCTATAAAGAGGTCATACACTTTTAGGACACGATGTCATAGGAACATAGATTTTGAAATTTTAAATGGTTGAACAGCAATTTTCTAAGCCGAATATTGTAATTGAGAGCCATGATAACACATTGCATCGTATAACTGAAATCCATCGCTCATAAGATGTATTACCCGTTTTAATTTTAAATCATTCGAAGAGGTCGAATATTAAAATAAATCCTTCGAATAAGTGATAAACTCCAAGTCCGAAAGCCGGTTGAGTTCCTGAATACTCTGAAGGCTCCCTGTCTCCCAACTCACATCTTAAAATTGAGAGCTGGCGCGCCAAAATTGTTCAATGTCGCCAGTTTGCAAGAAAAAGTATTACATTGCATTGTAATCCGGTCAACAACCGACTGGTTGTTCTCGAGCAGAGTCTGTCTTTATTCCTAGGATTCTCCAAATACCATCAAATTACTCCTTCAAATTTCAGAGAGTGCAGTTTGCCATTAAAGTCTGCTTGGCAATAATAATAAACAAAGCTCGAGATCAAATTCTTAAGGTAACGGGAGTAGATTTGAGAGAAAGCTGCTTCTCCCATAGGCAGTTGTATGTGACATGCTTCAGAGTAAGCTCACAGAGTAGCCTACTAATTCTAGCATCCGAAAGAAAAACAAAAGATATTGTTTACAAAGAAATACTGTAATAGGTGAAGTATCGCGGGTGGATGTCATTGAAGCGGTACCAGTGGTCGGCCTAGTTTCAATGGAAAAGACAGTGGGTTATGGGGCCGCACACTACCTTTCCGTCGCCTCGGTCGGCATGAGCGCGGTGTATTCAAAACATAGCCTATTAAGAAAAAAGCCCATAATATGTAACAAAATTTCATTTGATTTTCATGTTTATTGAACCTTCCCTACACTATAATAAAGATTGTTATCATTATCATCACAGCCCATATACGTCCCACTGTTGGGCTCGGGCCCTCTTCGTAATGGGAGCGAAGTTAACCTACCATACTGCTGGTAGACGTGTTGGTATAGGGTTTTCTTTTGAGTTTTCCTTCTCGTGCATAGATGTTATATATTATGCATTTTATATCCCTAAGTCGTCTCTTACGTTCACCTACGGGTAATATCTTACCCGTAGGTGAACGTAAGTGATACAATTCACCACCTCCGATAGGAGGTGGTGAATTGTATACTTACTCCGTCACCACATGGATAAGATTGTTATACTATATAAGTATGCAAACATTTATACCTAATAATTTAATAAATAATAAGAAAATTAATAACGTAAAAAACAAACAAAAATTCTATTAGAGCAATTTTCGACTTTTACGCAGACAAAGATGCGGGCAAATGATAATAATTAATAAAATAATAAAAAAAAGGCCAAAAAGTAAATAAGAGAAAGTAAGGATCCGAACCGAGCTCGATTTTCCAACTGAGCTAAATGTCTATTCTTAATGACAGCGTCAAAATTTGAAAACCGTCATATTCTAATAGTTTTAATTCAAGGGAAAATTACATTTTTTGTTGTCGAAAAATACTAACAAATCAATATTTTCTATAAATGAAACCTAGCTAGATCGATTAATGGCCCCCGGAACCGCTTGTATGTTAAATTTCAAGAGAATCGTTGGAGCCGTTTCCGAGATTCAGATTACATATATATATATATATATACAAGAATTGCTCGTTTAAAGATATAGTGAGAGATATAGTGAGAATATATTAGTTTTTCATGTCGCATGAATTGAACAGTCATGATCCGTCAGTAAATCAAGTCATTATCTTTAGTAAAAAGACAACTTTATTTCAAGATTCCTCTGGAAATTTTGACAGAGAACCAAATATCTAGAAGACGATATCATATTCTTTACACGACTGATTATCTACGAGAGTGTCGTACTAACCGCCCGTGTCTGTAGACAGAAAACTGTCAACAGTGTGGCCTTACGTCTATACAATAGAAGGAAAACTCTAAATAAAATATTATACCAACTTGTCTAGCTTAGCAGGAGGTCAATTTCCCTCCTATTTGAAATAAAACTACTTTTACAGATTCTATCGCGTTTGTATTTGATTTATAATTTTGCCGACGTTTCGAACACTTTACAGTGATCATGGTCACGGGAGGACTGAGGTGTCTTACGTCCAATATGTCATTGTTATTACAGAAATTTATTTATATATACTTTATTTATTTATATATACCTTATAAGATATTAAATTTTGACCCACATTTTTATACAAAATTAATACAAATTCATTGCCAGTACAAAAAGAGAATGATTCTATATATAAAATTTATGTTGTTTATGATTTGTTATTATTACAGTATTTAATTTATGATAATTATTATTGTGGCAATTTTACAAAACTAACCACCCATAAAAAAAAAATCTATAGAATAACGCATGTAATCGACATATTACGAACACATCGCTCAACGAACTGATAATTGCTGGAGAATAAAAATTTGGCACTTTGTGGCGAAATATGAGAGAAGCTCAAGTCCGGATGATGATACATATTTACAACAGTTCGACTTTGAGAAAGGTGAAATGAAAAAGGTCCATTCTTCCAGCTTGGTATGTTGTTTTCCACCTACGTAACAAAGATCATATATCGCCAACATAAAGAATTACCTAACTCCTAATCGTTATGGAGTAGTATCTTGCATTATCAGCTTACGTGATTAAATTGAAAGAATACAGTTAAAGATCTATGCGTGCATATGATATTGAAATAACTGTCCTCCAACTCCTAACCGCTAAGAAGATGCACCTTCCATCACCAGCTCATCTAAATGAGATTATCACTACCAGATGCAAATATTTGAATAGCTTTGGAAAATATATGAGACACGATAATATGTCCCTATATTATTTGAAGGTTGCCCTCGATTTCCATGAATTCCCATCATCAGATCATGATTTGGTGACAATGGGACCACCTCGGGAGTTAACTTAAAAGAATACAGCTAAAGGTCTATGCGTGTGTATGATATTAAAACAATTATCCTACAACTCCTAACCGCTAAAGAGATGTACCTTCCATCACCAGCTCACCTAAATAAAGTGTTCACTGCCAGATGCAAATATTTGAATAGATTTGAAAAATACATGAGACACGTAATATGTGGCTATAAAATTTAAGGGTTGCCCTCGATTTCCAAAAATTCCCATCATCAGATCATGATTTGGTGACAATGGGACCACCTCGAGAGTTAACTTGAAAGAATACAGCTAAAAGTCTATGCGTGCGTATGATATTGAAAGAATTCTCCTCCAATTCCTAACAGTTAAGGAGATGTACCTTCCATCATCAGCTCACCTAAATAAGTTTATCACTGCCACATGCAAATATTTGAAGACCTTTTGAAAATATATGAGACACGTAATATGTGCCTATAAAATTTGAGGGTTGCCCTCGATTTCCATGACTTCCCATCATCAAATCATGACTTGGTGACAATGGAACCACCTCTGGAGAGAACCTTCTCTGAGAGAGAATACCTCCCTTTAGAGAGAAAAAAGAATTTTGAATATCGGCCCACAATTGACAAAAATAACGCTGAACATACATAAAAAAAAATACATACAATGAAACATAGAACCTCCTCCTTTTTGAAGTCGGTTAAAAATGAAAAACGTTTTAAATTACAACCTAAAACTACACAAACAGGACCTTCATATCTATAAAGTTATATGGATTATAAGTACATATATGGAGTTCGGTTACCAGCTGACCTTGGACAAACTGAATTCGATTCAACTAACCCCGGTTAGACCAGGTTGGACCCTAACGTTTGCGAACAATATGTCTGGGAAGTAGACATTTATTTATTTAAAACTTTTTATATATATTCATACAATAAATGGAACCAGAGGTGGTACAAAACCATTTGTGTTAGATTCTTAAAAGAGATATTTTTTGTAATAGTGCTTCGTATATGCCTATAGGTTAGACCGATTCAAAAACAATTCTAAGTCTTTTTTTTTAATTTGCCCCTTCGACGTTTTTAGGCTGTGAGAAAAATGCCTGTGAATATCGAACCTCTTAATTTTAGTTCTGTTTCTTATTAAAATAATATAGGAAAAAGATTTTACTCAAATATAGAATATTCATATTGTGGTAGGACCACGCTGTGGACAGTTCTCTGTCTACAGCCGCGGGCCGGTCCGTCCGGGGTAGTACCACACTCTCGCAGAAGATCGACGTCTGAGTAATAGCAATGTGCTATTGCGCTTCGTTCGGTGAGCGAGAGAGCCGGAAGCCTAACTGGGGTGGGTTCAGGGTTGTATTGGTAGGCAGCGGCCTAGCTATACCATTGGCAAAGGTCCATGGGCGGCAGTGACACTTACCATCAGGTGTGCTCTCTGCTCGTTTGCCACCATAAGCAATAAAAAAAAAAAAAAAAAAAAAAAAAAATTGAATAAAATCGTTTGTCAATATATTAATAACCAAATCGAAAAAAAAAAAACGTTAACGATCTATAGAAAATATTCCATATCATCTTTAAATAATTCATAGATTTTAAAATTATTCCATCTCAATTTTCAATATGTATAACAAATTTAATTATTTTCTTATTCATGTATATTACTAAAATTATGCAAACTTAAAAAATGCACATAGTCTGTCACTGTTTGAAATTTTTCATTTAGAAAATCTAACAAATCCTAGTTCAACAACTCTATTTAAAAAAAAAAAATAGCACATTATTATGAACTGGTCTAATTTATGTGTATGATATGATATATAGACAGCACATGTTGAAGTGGTCTAATTACCAACCTCTCGTGTAGTAGATTCGATTCCTAAGCAGGATAACTTCTTGTGCGATCCACAAATATTTGTTCCGAGTGTGGGTGTAATTTCTGTCTGTTAATTGTATATTCGTGAAGTCCAATAATTCACAAGCCGCCGCAATACAAGAATTGATTCTTTAATTTGGGTTGCGTAGGTTTACAAAAAAGAAACTAGCTATCTATTTACTCAATCGCCATTTGGGCGGGTAAGTCATTCGTATACCAGCTCCAGAAAGCAAAGCACAAGTGAAGAACCATATGTACATTTCATGACTAGATCAGAAACAGGATGTCGTGGACATTCGCTATCATATCCATTAAGTATCCACATCAGGACAGATACAGATGAACTGCTAGAGCAATCTCATCAAAAAAGATATTGAACGGCAATCGAAGCGTGATACTGTTGTTGGTGATATGTACCAATCAACTAATGTTATCAGCAATATCACGTAGATTTTGATCGTCACCACCAGCCAATGTTCTAAGTGAGCGTTTATTTAAGTAGCGCAAGATTTCTCTTTGAATCCCAAAGAAATAGGTTTTATCCAAAAAAGCGACGATATTGCTCTCCATGAAATACACCGTACCAATTTTTTTATTACAACTACTAAATATTTTATTATAGGATAAAATAAATATTAAAAACCATATTTTTAAAGTTATACTTCTTTAGGCGCCCTATGAAAAAATTATAAGAGTGAAATCCCATCACTGTAATACAGCTTCCAACAAAATAAAAACAGAACCTCTTTCTAGTTTGTATTTTCACAACACGTGTTTTAGTTTCATACAAGTGCGAATTATATACGAGCTAATCCCTACTAATATATAAATGTGAATGTAAGTTTGTTTGTTACGCTTTCACGCTAAAACTACTCAACCGATCATCATGAAACATTGTACACATATTCTTGGAGGTATTAAAAGTAACATAGGATACTTTTTATTAAAAAAAAATAAAAAAAAAATCATAAATAAAAAATTGTTTGTCAAAAAATCTCAAAATCTAGCTTCTTCAACGCCATCTAGCAGTCCAGTAATGAAGTTCCAACCCTGAGTATACAATACTGTTGCACTGTATTACCGACGGTTAAAATAAAAATAAGGGATCAAAAACTTTAGGAAAGTAACCTTTTACGCGGGCGAAGCCGCGGGCAGAAGCTAGTAATTTATATATAGTAGTGATTTAAATTGAGTATTTTGATTAATATTATTTACTAGTCGTAAATATTATTGTAAAAATATCCTACCCTATTCCAGTCCTTTTATTATTTTATTGTAATTAATTATTTGCATGTAATTTTAAACTATTTTTTAATGATGTCAAAGAAGTATAACTTTTCACGCGCGAACATAAGTATATGCACCCATTTTTTTTTCTATTACATACATACCATCACTCCATGTCGTTTACAGGGTTGGCAGAGAAAACAGAGTGCCAGGGAACTACTTGCATACTTCACTCGCTTCCTCAACATTCATAATTCTCTTCATCCACGCTCGCCGGTGTCGGAGACTATTGACTCCACCTTCCTTCAGTACATGACCGATCTGGTCTAGATAGGTTAGTCTCGGTTTCCCCTGGTACCTACATGCTTCCACTTTCGCATTGTATATTTTCTTAACCAAACGTTCATTCAGCATTCTTTCCACATGTCCGAACCATCGGAGCATTCCATTTCGCATCTTTACACCAATACTCTCTTTCATACCTATTTTTTCTATTTATTTACTTATTTATAATATTTGCATAAAATAACAGTTCAAGGTGGGCTTGATGCTATAGGCAATTTCTATCAGTCGACCTAGGGTGGAGCAGAAATAACGCTCTTACTCTTTTATAAATCTTAACATCAACACACGCTTTCGCATGTACATCCGTTTGTAAGGATGTCAAAAAAGCTGTATCTTCAATATCCCTAGTGGGAAGACTGTAGTATTAAGCAAAATAATTTCTTCGACCGGAATACCCTTATGTTTATCAAGGTATGTACTGAGTCAGAATTAATATCGTCTCCTAATCGTGTACTTAAGCTGGTTCACCAATATATGAAGCCAATTAACGCCTCCGCTAATAGAATACCCACATTTGTTCGTTTGATGTAAAAAAAGTATTTCTAAGAAGGTCTCATCTATTTCTTTAAAGGTTGCTTTTATGGCGCCGCGACGTTGAAGGGGCGTGGCAAGGCGCACGGGCGACAGTTTAAGCCTAAATTTATATTATGCAATCTGATAGTATCCAATGGTTAGAATTCTCTACGGGATATCGGTACAGGTAGAAATATTACTCACTGTTCTATCATTATTAAATTTTAGCAGCAAAAATTTGAGGTATTATTACCAAGTAAACTTTTAACCCATTTGCAGAGACGAGTGTTTTTAGAATGCATAGGTTAGAAATTTTCTGGGTGAAGTAATAATATAATTCACTATTCCCTGTCATAGCCGTAGGTGTCATAAAACATGGCAAAATAAAACTCTATTTCAACACCTCTGACCATAGTAGTAACGTAGGTCAAATTTCCTCCTATTGTAGAGAAGTTTCGAGTCGAGACGGCGTAGTGGTTAAGATACCGACCTTCTGTGCCAGTTCCGTGGATTCGATCAATGCTTTGTGCGATCCACAGAGCGTTTTTATGAGTCAGAGAGTGATAATAAATTGATTTATTTCTCACCATAACAATTTACAGTACACAATAACATTTACTCTAAATTTACAAATATCATTATGGATTGCTGGTGCTTGTGGTAGGTAAAAAGACTACCTGTAATACAATCATCACCAGGTAATCCACGGGGACCATATACAATTGAACTGGGTGTCAATAGGAAAATGTGTAAGCGCTTGTATGGTGAGTATTAGAACCATTTGAGTGTATGCGTGTGTTACATATTATGCGTGTGATACATTATATGCCTGTGATACATTTGAGTGTATCTGTCTGTGGGTGTGTGTGCATGTGTGTCTGTGTGCGTGTGCATGTGTGTGTGTGTGTGTGTGTGTGTGTGTGTGTGTGTTTGTGTGGGTGTATGCGTATATGTGTGTGTGTGTGTGTGCGTGTGTGTGCATGTCTGTGTTTGCGTGTGTGTGCACGTGCATGTGTGTGTATGTGTATATCAGTGTTTGGGTATGCATACGCATGTACTCATATACTTCATGCATGTGTATTCACGTACAAGTGTATGTGCCAAGGATCATATAATAACCTCAAGAAAGTTTTCAGTATCACTATAAAATTGTTGAAGAAGCCATTCTTGCAAAATTACTTTACATTTGTAAGTGGTTTGAAAATTTAATGATAAAATTTTGTGCAGCTTATTATAGAGATAAGGTCCGAGGAAAACAAAAAACCTGCGGCAAAATGATGTTTTAATTAGAACTTAAGTGACAATAAGATGATTGCGACGAGTTGAATTGCACACAAGAGGCGCTAGAGAGTGCTGCTTTAGGGCCGTGGCTAGAACGAACAATTGCCTAACCGTTAGGAGTTGACAATATTCATAAAGCTTAGCAGTGGGATACAAACGAGGCTTAAAATTGCTAACCTTCAGAACTGCTCTTTGAGCTCTTTCAATTTGTATGAAGTGTGATTTCGCAGCACCACCCCAGGAAGTAATGCAATAGATTAAAATAGATTGACACAGTGCTTGATAAACCATCTTCATAATATGTACGTCAGCCAAATTACGCAAATCTTTGAATACGTATATAAGTTTGCGAACTTTACCAGATAAATAGTCTATATACTCTTTAAAATTCAGTCTATTATCAATCAATACCCCGAGATATTTAATCGATTGAATTTTTTCTATACAATAAACGTTAACATTAGAGGCACCTACAGGTATTGATATTATTTCAAAGTCATTTTGGAATTCATCTTCAAAATTACGAATAGAAAAACTTACTAATTTAGTTTTGAGTAGATTTAGAGTTAGAACATTGTCATGTAGCCATTTATTGACAGAATCAAATCCTCTTTGGGCAAAAGAGTAGGTCTCAGCCCAAGAGTTTGAAGAAAAGACAAGTGCAGTGTCATCTGCATATGTGAAAATACCTCCATGATCTAAAGAAAGTGTACATAGATCGTTTATATACACCAGGAACAAACTTGGGCCAAGAATGCTTCCCTGAGGCACGCCATACAATATAGGCAATTCAGAGCTAACATGAGAACCAATCTTGACTATTTGTATTCTATCACTTAAATAATTTCGAAACAAAGACAACTGTGTGCCCCTTATACCGAGAGCCTCAAGCTTAGATAGTAAAATAGGAGTGGAAACGGTATCAAACGCTTTCATGATATCCAAGAAAAGACCAATACATTTTTGTCTTCCATCCAATTTTCTGACTATATGGTCAACCAAATTATGAACAGCGTCTGCAGAGGAGTACTTCTTTCTAAAGCCATATTGATTTGCAGATATTAAAGAGTGTGCTTCCAGATATCCGACAAGTCTAGAGTTCAAGATTTTTTCTAAAATCTTTGACACAGCAGGAAGAACAGAGATAGGACGGCAGTTTCCAACTTGATTATGATCACCGGACTTATAAATAGGATAAAGTATAGCCTTCTTGAAATGGTTAGGAAAGATACCAGTGCTCGTACTCAAATTGCAAATATAGGTTAATGGTGGAATAATTATGTCCTTGTGTTCTTTTAAAAACTCAGAGGAAATACCATCCCAACCAGATGAACAGTTATTTTTTAAGGACATAATTAGACCCTCTACCTCCGCTTCACCTGCGTCAAATAAGACGAAGGATGATGAGCTAGAATTTCGATTAGTCATAATTTTCGTATCACTCTCAAGTTTCTTCGCGAGTTTCATTCCGATACTAGCAAAATAGGAATTTATATCGTTGATACCCTGCTGCTTATCCATCATAACGTATAATAAATCTTCAGAAGAGGATTTCGATTTATTAATATTAGTAACTTTTTGGATAATATTCCATAAGTGCCTTGTGTTTCTACCAGCTTTTTGAAACTCAAAATTTTCGTAATCCTTTTTTACTTTGCGTAAAAGATTAGTGCAATAATTTCGGTACCTTTTATATGAAAGTAATAATATATCATTCAAAGGTTCCCCTCTACTCTGTTTATATAGTCTGTCTCTATGGCGCATACACCTTAATAGTCCCATCGTAATCCAAGGCCTGATCGTCCTATGTCTACGTGGTAAACTAATAGTTTTACTATTTACAGAGATAGCATCAAGGATCGGTTGAATGAAGTTATTAGTCGCTAAGTTAGGATCATTGGTGGAGTAAACTAATTTAAAATCAATATCACGCAAATCATTAGCCAGTTTAATTTTGTCAACTTTCACTACGGAGAAGTGGTTACATGCTAAAGACTTCTTTGGCGATAGGAGTGTCATAACTGCATAGTGGTCTGTAATGGTGGAATCAATAACCAATACCTTGGCAGGTAGTGAAGTTTTCAAATTTGAGTGATCAAGGCACGTCGAACCGTGCATCGCAAATGTGTGGCCAATGAATAATCCGTAATGAGCTAGTAGATCCAAGTAGTCAACAGAGTTATTAGTCGAGCCACTGTGTGCAATATCTATGTTTATGTCTCCCACAAGAATTATATTTCTATATGTATTTAGATTACAGAGAGTGTTTGTATGTATGTAATTGTATGTTTGTAAAGTCCTCCACAATACAAGGACGTTTTCCTTAATGTGGGGTGCAGTTTTTAGTAAAAAAAAGTATTTTAGAAATATAGTAAGCGAAATTTTTTTTTCTTATGATGGCAGGAAGCATAACTGATGTAAAGTGTTTCTGCCACTCATGGAACTTTGCAATACCAGGGGTTAAAGCTATGCCGTTGCCTACAAATCAAAAACACACCCAGAAAGTGAGGGCTTCTGGCTCTCATACTCATTGAACGAAGCACAACAACACATTACCACTGTTTAGACGTCGATTTTCTGCGATTATTATATATATTATTATGGGATCCACATGAAGCTAAATATAGTCTCATGTTGGAGCGAGTAGAAAATAAGTTTTTGAGGTTTTTATATCTGAGACAGTATGGTGTATATCCATATTATCCGCTGATGTATCCAACTCTATTTATTCTGGGTATGGTTGGATACAATGAACTAAAAGTCAGGCGATATCTTGCACTCGCTTCATATTTGTTCAAGTTAATAAGGGGTAAGATATATAATGCTGATATTTTACAGCGGGTGGGTCTATATGTACCTGATAGGTATGTGTGGCGAAGACGACGACCACACCTGCTAGCAGTGCCTCGCGCCCGTACAAACCTACTGCTTGAGGCGCCACTGTCGCGTGCACTTCGAACTATAAATAGTGTTTCTGAAGAAATAGACATATTTTGTTGTTCTCTGAATGAATTTACAAAAACCGCTTTACATATCATATGTTACACAAATAATTAAAGTTTATTTGATAAAAGATTTATAAAATGTTATATGTTATAGTTATAACTTATTTTTTGTTACCACGCTATTGCATTAGGCAAATCCTGTAATGATAGTTGTGTGTATGATAAATAAATAAATAAATTTACCACATTGTTTTAAGGAACATGTAACAGATAAGTAGTGTGGGCTTCGCATATGATGGCGGATATTAACAGGCGCCTTAGTCCATCTGATCAATTTATTAACAAAACTTAACGTACATCCAGGTCACTGCAAGTTAATAATTCAATAGTTTACAGTACGTAATTTAAACAGGTTTTTTAAAACGGTCGTCACAATACTAAACGTAAAAGAACTTGAGAACCATACAACCCCTTTAGTAAAACAACTTATTTTTTTTATCATACAATTGATTTAAAGTTAATAATAAAACTAGTTTTGGCAAGTTTTTTTTCGATTGATTTATTCAAAGATATTTATCAGGTAAATCAGCTGTGTGGTAGCGGCTACTACTACTATACTATACTACTATATACTACCAACCCTTACTTTGCTCGTAAATGTCGTAAAAAACGACTTACTTAACTTAACGAGCCTTATAACGACCCGAGCCAACTCCATCTGATGCCGTTTGGTCAACAATTACATTCCCAAGGAGGGTTCATGTCTGGCAGGCGGCCGGTCGTAAAACTATTGCCAATAACTTTTACAATATGTACAATGAAACAAGAGTACATATTGTATCCGTACCCCAAGTAATTGGGATAAGAGTAAAATAATGATGATGATTTATAAGGTAAATGACTGAATATACTTTTAAAATGTGTCATCCTTTCCTTTTTCTTGGGTGTCATATAAAATCGATTTGGAAATATAAAATTGTTAGCAGAGTTAAGTACTGGGTGAATTTTTGCTTATGTCAGGCCAACCCGTCTTAATATTGTGTGAGGAGCTTCGCAATTATCAATCATCATTATCCTACCTTTATCATAATTATTTGGGATTGATGCAGTATTTATTCTTCTGTCATTGTACATATACCTTTTTGGAATAGTTTTATGATTGCCCGTCTGTCTAACGTCAATCCTCCTCGGGAATGTAATTGTTGACCGAACGCCATCGCATAAAGTTGTCGAGCTACGAGCAATCTTAGAGTTCGTAGTATTCTTGACCGCTATCAAACAGCATTATCTATTGACGTATATACTTTATTTCATTTCATTTAAATAATCATCATCTCAGCTTATATATGTCCAACTGTTGGACTCGAGCCTCCTCCCCATAATGTGAGATATACTGGGAGGGAAATTGACCTACTATATCACGCTGGTTAGAAGTGTTGATATAAGGTTTTGTTTCGTGTTTTCCTTCTCTTGCGTAGATGTTATATGCGTTTTATATCCTTTAGTCGTTTCATAAGATCACCCACGGGCAAGATAGGGGGTGATGAATTATATTCTTAGTCCGTCACCACACGGATAATAACTAATTAAATAAATACGTGTATTCATTATTTTTTTTTTTGTGTGTCTTAGTTGTTAGCCTCAGATGGCTATGACAACTTTACCCGGACTGTGGGTGAGCGCTGAGGGCTCTCAACCCGTTATATTCATTATTTTACCCTTGTATTTATATTTTAACTCTACAATGGTATAATTTAATTGATTAAAGGAGATTTCAAATTGTAGCTATCAGTTAATTCTGAAATTTATTGCTTGGAGGATCTTTTTTTTTTTTTTTTTTTGTGGATAGGCAATGGTCCGGTCACACGCTGTCCAATCCGCCTGGCGCAGCAGAAGCAAAGTTGTGCAACCCCCTAACTTGCCGTATACGATCCGTCTATCTCCATTTAGACGGATCACCGTTACCGAGTTCATGTCTTCGTTGATGCAATATAATACGATAATCACTAAGTATATATATAAGATAATCACTAAGGAAATTTGCCAATAATATTTGACATCATGAGTCTTCAGAGAGAGAGAGAAAGAGATTCGTCTTTATTCGCCGTAAAACAGGCGCTAATTAACAATCGATTACATACAATACTGAAAATTCAGAGATACGTAAATCGCTACTTTTATAAATGATGTACTAAAAACAATGGCAGGCTATTCAGGCAATTAATGTGTATTATTATATTTGTTTTACACCTCCTACAATATTGTGTGTTCCTAGTCATATACAGCAAATTTGATAAGAGATCATGACGGGCCGAAATTAGCAGGGGCCGTTGAACTCAGCCAGCTGTAAACCTAACAAAGGGTCACGACCCTACACACAAGAAACAGACCCTTAACTGTTTGGGACCAAGAAAGAATTATATTAAATCGCCAGCAAAGTTTTGCCGGGAAAGTGAAAATGTCTGAGATACTGTTATATCATTTAATTTTACACAGATAATACAATCAGGTAACATTTGTGTGTTTTAGTAGGCACCTGAAAAAGTTACATCGCAGTTTTATATTATATTTCAATATTTTAACGTTTTAAATAATTATGATGTCAGCTTGTAAAATGTAATGCAAAGAAAGTGCTAGTGTAGCGTATATGATATAATAGTGCTTTCCATATGTTTTACATTTCGCAAATAATATCATTAACAGTGTCGCATAGGCACTCTTAACGACGTGATTTACCAATGAGTGGTAAGACTATACTGTTGACAGTTCTGTGTCTTCTACAACTGCGCGCCGGTCCGTCTAGGGTAGTACCACATTCTCACAGGAAATCGATACCTGAGCAGTGGCAATGTGTTGTTGGGCTTCGTTCGGTGAGCGAGAGAGCCGGAAGCCCAATTGGGTGGGTTTGGGGATTGTAATGATAGGCAGCGGCCTAGCTATAATACCCTTGGTATTGCAAAAGTCTATGTGTGGCAGTGACACTTACCATCAGGTGTGCTGCTTTCTCGTTTACCACCATAAGCAATAAAAAAAATAATGAAAAATAAACATAACTAAAGAAATAACTTTTGACATAAAATAATATTAATTAGAAACAAAAGGCTACAATCCTATGGACCTCTACAATACTAAGGGGCCCTTAGTATTGTAGCCCTTAGTAAGGGCACAGCCAGGTCACTGCCTGTTACCACCTTACGTATATGAATTTACAGTTCCCTCGTTTACGGAACGAAGTGCAGCAGTAAATTGCTAATATGTAAAAAAGTGATACCTCGAATGAGATGGCCTATTTATGCCTGTAAATAGAAAATCATCGAAAGCCCTGCCCTAACAGTTAATTTGAGAACGTAACTCAAATTTAAAAGGTCATTTTTCACCTATATAACTATTTAGATCCAATATAACAAAAGGCGAAACTGTTTCCTTCTACAAGTACCGCCCTTATTGAATTTCAGCCCATATAAATAATACAAGCCTATGTAATCTGGAATGAAACATTGGGGTACCTTTTTATCCTGAACAAACACGAAATTCTCGCGAGATAAAGTTATAAATTTCGAATCGCTAGAGAACACATTAAAAGTGGTAAATTTGTTTTTGAAAGATTTTCGTTCTTTTATGCGCGCCTAGTTGTTTGATTTTACTTAGCCTATTGAAGTTCACTGTTCGACATGGGCTTACCACCTAAGGAGGTTTTATAATTACCTCGCTGGGAAGGCAGGTTGGCGATCGTACTTGCATCCTATTTATGCATTTATCATTATCATCACAGCCAATAAATGTCCCACTGTTGGGCTCGGGCCTCCTCCGCAGTGGGAGGGAAATTAACCTACTATACCGCGCTGGTCAGACGTGTTGGTATAGGGTTTTGTTTCGAGTTTGCGAGAGAAGGATCTCTCGCATAGATGTTATATGCGTTTTATATCCCCTAGTTGTCTTGTACGATCACCCACCGGTAAGATGTGGAGTTGTGAATAGTATTGTTACTCCGTCACCACACGGAAAATTCAAGCATTATCCTTAACATATTAGCTCTTGGCTGCAGAGATACTGCATGGTCGAAGTGTCGACTTCCCATTTCAATGATTCGATTCACATGGAGGACAATTTTTGGTTTAATTTATAAATAATTGGATCACTAGCTGAATAAGCAGTAACACTGTGCGGGTCAGTTTATAACACCAACTACGATTGCCGCTATCCAAGTTTGATGATTATGGCATTATTCACCCTTGAGGAGGATTTGCTGTGTGGTAGCGGCTACAAATACTACCAACCCTTACTTTGCTCGTGGATGTCGTAAAAGACGACTATGAGCCTTATAACGACCTGGGCCAACTCCATCTGATGCCGTTTGGTCAACAATTACATTCCCAAGGAGGGTTGACGTCTGGCAGGCGGCCGGTCATAAAACTATTGCCAATAACTTTTACAATATGTACTATGAAAGAAGAGTATATATTGTATTGACTCCAAGTAATTGGGATAAGAGTAGAAGAATGATGAGGAGGCTTAAGGCTAATGTATGTGTGGCCGTCAATCTAATGGATGGATGGAAAAATAAAGTTAGCTAATCCAGCTTATCACAATCAAGAAACAACAACAACAAAATACCATTGTTGTAGTTTTTTCAAAACTACAGTTATCATAGCAGTGATTACGATATTAGATCCATGGTCAAGAGGCACCGAAGACATTGTATTCTTGTAATTCTTTTAATCTGTCCGATTAATCAATTATACAGATACTATAATCTCAACAAGCAGAATGTCTCCATATATTTATCCATCAGCAAGGGTTACGTGTGGTGACGGGGTAAGAATACAATTCACCACCCCTTATCTTACCCGTGGGTGATCGTAAGAGACAACTAAAGGATATAAAATGCATATATCATCTATGCAAGAGAAGGAAAACTCGAAACAAAACACGAACACGTCTGATCAGCGTGGTATAGTAGGTCAATATCCCTCCCATTAAGGAGGAAGTTCGAACCCAACAGTGGGACATATATGAGCTGAGATGATGATGATGATGATGATGAAGTATTACGTTAAGAATGGATAGAAATAGAATTTTCATGTTGCCTCTTTTTTGTAACATTTAAATGGACCAAAAACTGTAAGATTTTTTTTTTGTAAGACCACATCCTTCACTAATGAGATATATAAAAACTATATCAATTTATGAGCACAACGTCACGTTTATTGTTATATTAAACTAGTTATTACAAGCATCTATAAATTAATAATTAGACAGAGACAGTGATACAAACAATGTGACGTCACCGTTAATATTTGCTCTAATCCGTTATGCGTGAAAAGGATAAAACATGACCCTTCAAATAATTTCAATAGTTTAAATTTCTTTGTGCTTATTTCTTTTTTATAATTTTGTTTATTATTATTGCACATTTCGTTCTCAAATGTGTACTGCATAGTTGTAGCTACATAACACTACCCTACCTACATACCTACCTACATAATACTACCCTTATAAGTCAAGTAAATAATTCTAATCATTAATCATACTTTTTATGTCATAATTTATTATTTAAATGATTTTTTTACCGCTTTGAAAGAAGAGCATGAAAATGGCAAAAACCTAACAAATTATAACTTAACGAAACAAATGTTTTGTGGGCAAGCTATTTATGTAATTAACTTACAACTACTACTACAACTTAAACAATAATAAGATAAAAAAAAACAAAATAATCTAACTTATTTTGTTAAGGACTAAAAAGTATAAAATAATTTCTCTCAAGATTCTAAACTATAAACATGGGACGCATGAAGCAGATAATTGATAAAGCCCCTCTACGTTTTTTGTTATAAAACATGGTACATCAATATTTTTTGTTTAATTATTATTTTCTGCTCTTTAGGCTTATGTAGGTCGGTAGTATTCGTATAGCTCATGATTATGACCATATAACACGACTAGAGCTAGACTAGACTAGAGCTTTACGTCGACTTGGGTCAAGTCCATCTAATGCCGTCTAGTCAACAGTTATATTCTCAAGGAGACTGGGTGACAGGCAGGCGGCCCGTTATAAAAGTATTGTCAAAATTTGCACTATATGCGATTGAAGAAAAGTACATATTTCATAGACTTCAAGTGATTGGGATAGTACTATAATTTACCTAAATTATAAAAAAAAATACTAATAATGTAATATTTTGTTAATAGACTACCAATTATCAATATTTGTAGAATTTCAAACTAACATGACCGTTAATACTCGTAAAATTATGTTTACTGTATTTCGTTAAACATAATTTTGCTAGTTATTTTATATAAACAGACACGTACAATAGATACCCACGTAGGTAATAAATTCATACATATATACGAACCCAAATGAAATACAATGAATCATATCAATACTACATCTAAGAAATAAAAGAAATTATAATAAAGAACAGACCAAAAAAATATTTAATACCCTCACAGTTTGTATTGCATTCTCTGTAGTTATTGTCCAAAACATTTTTATTTGTATTATTCTAAAGGATTAAACATTTTTACTCCAAATAACTTTGCTAAGAGCCTCGCTTTTATGGATTACTTATATATCTTTACATATATAATTCTTCTGTGTATACGTCAATGAATTCCTTCTAAACGGCTGATCAGATTTTTTTTAATTTTTGTGTATGCAAGTACATTTAAGATTGGTTCAGATTAAGACTTGAATTGGGTAGACAGCGCTACGATCAATTTCAAGGAATTTATAATTTAATTTTAATATCTTACCCATGGGTGATCGTACGAGATGACTAAGGGATATAAAACGCATATATATATATATATATATATATATATATATATATATATATATATAACATATATGCTAGAAAAGGAAAACTCGAAACAAAACCCTATACCAACACGTCTGACCAGCGTGGTATAGTAGGTCAATTACCCTTCCATTGTGGAGGAGGGCCGGGCCCAACAGTGGGACATGTATGAGCTGAGATAAGAATATGAGATGAATATAATATCGTGATTATTCATCAATGATAATTCCAATTATCTCAGCAGTTGTTTTGACAACAGCAAATGCACAGACTGTTTTAGAGCTTGATACTATATTTTGTTCAATTTGATAATATTTGAAAACATTTATCATCATCATTTCAGCCGATCGTCTGTCCATCTAGTGGGGGGTGGGGTCCTCCTACACTGCGTCGTCCGGTACGTAGTCGCCACTCTAGAACCTTTTTTTAAAACATTGCTCTGCTCCTATTTGTTGCAACGTTATGTACTCCATCTTATAAACTTCCTCGTCGCTATTTCCCATATGGAGATAAAATAAGAACACAATTCAACACCTATCTTATTACCCATGGATGTCGTAAAAGATGACTATCATCATTCACCTACTCTTACCCCAATTACTTGGGGTCGATACAATATGTGCTCTTATTTCATAGTACATATTGTTAATAATAATATTGGAGAGAGCATTTGACACGGTTGTACGAAAGGAACTTTGGGACATTTTACCGGAGTATAGTATAAACGGTAAACTGCTGCAGGCTGTGCAATCCAGTTACATGGGCTGTAGAGCCTGTGTGCGGCTGGATGATGGAATGTCGCCTTGGTTTGACGTCAATATCGGCGTTAAGCAGGGCTGCGTTCTATCAGCCAGGCTGTTTATCATATATCTGGATAAATGTCTCCAAAGGTTGAACGATATGAATGTGGGAGTCCAGATGGGTGACTCAGTGGTCTCTGCTCTGCTTTATGCAGATGATGCAGTGCTGCTGGTACAGTCAGCGACTGACCTGCAGACCCTAGTCGACACAATGACAGAAGATTGTAAGAAAAGGGGTCTACGCGTGAATGTGAGCAAAACCAAAATAATGGTCTTTGAAAGAGATGAAGCCAGAACAGATGTAAGATTAACAATAGGTAATGATGTACTAGAGCAAGTGGATGAATTTGTATATCTTGTATGTGGATTTAGCCGAGATGGACGGTACACCACTGATATAGAGCGAAGAGTGAATGCGGGAAATAGAGTGAACGGAGCGTTGGGGCAACTTCTCGACAGCCACCACCTCAGCCAGAAGGCACGTGTAGCAATACATAACGCAGTGCTTGTCCCAACATTACTGTATGGAAGCGAGAGTTGGGTATGCAGAAAAGAGTATGAAAGTAAAATTAATGCGGTCGAAATGCGATCTCTGCGGAAAATCTGTGGAGTTAGGCTGACCGACCGCATTCGTAACGACGACGTAAGAGAGTGAGTAGGTATGAAAGAGAGTATTGTTGTAAAGATGCGAAAGGGAATGCTCCGATGGTTCGGACATGTGGAAAGAATGCCGAACGAACGTCTGGTTAAGAAGATATACAATGCGAAAGTGGAAGGATGTAGGTACCGAGGGAGACCGAGACTAACCTACCTAGACCAGATCGGTTAGGTACTGAAGGAAGGTGGAGTCAAGAGTCTCCGAAACCGGCGAGCGTGTATGAAGAGAATTATGAATGTTGAGGAAGCGAGTGAAGTATGCAGAGATAGAGTTCTCTGGCACTCTATTCTCTCTGCCTACCCTGCAAGGGATATGGCGTGATGATATGTATGTATGTATGTACATATTGTTAAAGTTATTGGCAATATGTAGTTTTATGACCGGCCGCCTGCCAGACGTCAACCCTTCTTGGAAATGTAATTATTGACCAAACAGAATCAGATGGAGTTGGCCCCGATCGTTATAAGGCTCTTAGTCGTCTTTTACGACATCCACGAGCAAAGTAAGGGCTGGTAGTATTCGTGGCCGCTACCACACAGCTCCTAAAAGACGACTAATGGGGATATAATATGCACATAACATGCAAGAGAATTGAAAAACTTGGAATAAAACCCTATACCAACTGGTGTGACCTGCGTGGTATAGTAGGTCAATTTCTCTGGGTTAGGAGGAGGCTCAAGCTCAGCAGTGAGATATATACTTAGTCTGGCCATAAATACTCTTACAATTAAAAATAAACAAAATATTACATTTGAATTTGGAATCTGTCATTTTTATATAATTGTTCATTGTGTTTTATCACCATAAAGAGAACCGAATCGCTGTGATTGCATTACACAAAGTAGGTATGGAGCCAATTGTAATTTTTAAAACTCTCCATACGCTTGGTATTAGTAAAATGTTTGTGTACTGGGCTATTAATAAGTATAATGAGACCTCCTCTGTTTGTGACAAAAAAAGATCTGGACATTCATGTAGTGTTCGTTCGAAAAAGGTAGTCAAAGCTGTAAGGGAGAGAATTCGAAGAAATCATGGCCGAATGCAAAAAAAAATTATCTCGGGGAAATGAAGATAGCACCTAGAACCATATCGCGTATTTTAATAGATGACTTAGGACTTGCAGCCTATAAGTTACGTACTGGTCATTTCTTATCTGATAATTTAAAAAAGAATAGGATGGTAAAATCGAAACAACTACTGAAGCGGTACGCCAAGGGAGGTCACAGAAAAATTCTATTTACGGATGAGAAAATTTTTACAATTGATCAACATTTTAACAAACATACATACATACATATCATCACGCCATGTCCTTTGCAGGGTAGGCAGAGAGAACAGAGTGCAGGGAACTCTATCCTTGCGAAGTGTGCAAATATACTCGCTTCCTCAACATTCATAATTCTCTTCATACACGCTCGCCGGTTTCGGAGAAGAGTCTCCGAAACCGCTCCTCCGTAACTCCACCTTCCTTCAGTACATGACCGATCTGGTAGGTTAGTCTCGGTCTCCCCCGGTACCTACATCCTTCCACTTTCGCACTGTATATCTTCTTAACCAGACGTTCGTTCGGCATTCTTTCCACATGTCCGAACCATCGGAGCATTCCCTTTCGCATCTTTACACCAATACTCTCTTTCATACCTACTCGCTCTCTTACGTCGTCGTTACGAATGCGATCGATTAACAAACATAATTACCATATTTATGCCCAAAGCTCTAAGGAAGCTTTCCAATTAGTCGACAGAGTGCAACATGGGCATTATCCGACTTCAGCAATGGTTTGGTGGGGTATTAGCGGTGAAGGAGTGACTGAGCCATACTTTTGTGAAAAAGGTATCAAAACTTCGACACACGTGTATCAAGATACCATTCTTGAGAAGGTAGTGAAGCCCTTTAACAACATCATGTTCAATAACCAAGAACGGTCCTTCCAGCAAGACTCGGCGCCGGTACATAAAGGTCGGTCTACGCAGTCTTAGTTGGAAATGAACGTTTCGGACTTCATCAGAGCTGAAGACTGGCCGTCGTCTAGTCCCGATCTTAATCCGCTGGATTATGGTTTATGGTCAGTTTTAGAGAGTACGGCTTGCACTAAACGCCGTGATAATTTAGAGTCCGTAAAACAATCCATACGATTGGCAGTGAAGAATTTTCCCTTGGAAAGAGTACATGCTTCTATTGACAACTGACCTCAACGTTTAAAGGACTGTATTGCAGCCAATGGAAACCACTACGAATAAACTTTTTATATTTTAAATTGTTTTATATTTATGTATTAAACTAACACACTGTAAAAGTAATAAATGTTATTTACAAGAGAAACATTTTTTTGTCTTTGTTACAGTATTTATGGCAAGACTAGGTATAAGTGGAAATAGTGGCGATGACGCATTCCTGTTCCACACGTGTTATAAATGATAAGTAAGAGTGGTAGGTTGCCGAGCTGGCCATGGACGTCAAGGATTCAGTACCAGTGGCGGCCCAACGACTATGCCTTTCGGCCTTTCGTCTGCCTGAACGGAACTTGCCTATGTCCAGACCGTAGCCTGCCAAAAAGATTAAACTAAGGGGTGGTAGGTTCGAAATAAAACACTAAAGCAATTTTATAAAATACCGCAATTATACTATGAAAGACGTTATTATAGCACAAGTATTATGTCATAATAACTCTTCTTAGAAGAATATAGACTTATTAATACAATCTAAAATATGAAATTAATGAGATTTCGTCAGCAGCTGTTAAAAGCAAATCACCTCACGAACAGGAAGTAACGAGATAAATCTTTATGGGATCAAATAAAAAGAATTTGTATTTACTTCCAACACAGAGCCGACAACAATAAGATAAGACAGATATAATTAAGTTCTTTTTTCAAGTAAAACTGTAACCCAAAATCTTATTAAACCGGATACCGTTTGCAATATTCAAAAAATCGATTCTTCATATGCTATAGAAGCATCCGTTCATCTTACGGTCGTAAGACATTCAAAGGACCGTGTAAATGGCGAAAAAAAAAATCTGTACACAAAGATCGTCTCGCATCTGCTATCCGGCGTATTGAGCAGATGGTTTGAAGGGCCTTTATAGGAAAAAAAATCCCTACCTGCCTGTATTCATTGTTGTACTTATTTTTGAACTTGAGACGATATGAATGTTAGGGTGAGCAACTTTGTACATTATAACTAAATATTTCTCACGTTATTCTAGCTGGGAGAGAGCCGATAGCCCAATTTGATTGAGTTTTGATTGGTAGGCAGCGACTTATGCAGTGGCTTAGCTATATCCATAGTATTACAAAGCTCCCATGGGTGGAAGTAACACTTACCATCAGTCATGTTGCTTGCTCATTTGCCACCATAAGCACAAAAATAAAAAGAAAAAGATCTAAAAAATAAATAGAAACTTGATTATGAGCGAAAAATGATTGTCATATGTGGGGTCCTATATGTGACAATCTTTTTTCGCTCGTAATCAAGTTTTTATAAATAATCAAGCATTTTAAATGCTTAATTTCAGTAATTTGAAGAAAATAGAATGTATAATTATAGCGCCACCTATCGGGTCTTAATTAATTTAACTACACAGATGGCTTAGTGGTTGTGATACCAACCTACCGTGTCACTGTAGTAGATTCTATTCCCAAAACAGTGCTTTGTGTGATACATAAATTATTGTTCTGAGTCTGGGTTGTCGTTTGTGATGGTGAAATTCTGTAAATGTGGAATACCAAAATTATGTCCTTAGTATGGAGGTGTCATTAAAATTAAAAAAAAAAAAACTTAGAGATCTACCACCAACTTACCATTATTACCTTTTTAATAAAACCGGTTTGAGGAATATCGGTCGAATGGTTTCAAAATATAGGTTCTACAGCAAATATAGGAGGGAAAAATATAAACCAGCCAATCGAAGATGCGCTTGTTTGTGGATGAGATTTGATAGTGGTAGGACCACGCTGTTGACAGTTCTCTGTCTACAGCCGCGGGCCGGTCCGTCCGAGGTAGTACTAGCTATACCCTTGGTATAGCAAAGGTCCATGGGCGGCAGTGACACTTACCATCAGGTGTGCTGCCTGCTCGTTTGTCACTATAAGCAATAAAAATAATGTTTTGTTCAAATCTAAAATAAATAAAAATAGAATGTCTTGAAATCAATAACAGCGGCACTTGAGTCTAATTGTTAATCTAAACGATTCATTAATCTATTTGAACACACATAGAAAAATTTATAAAAATTGGTATAGTCGTTTAAAAGGCGTTCAGTCACATACCGTACTTGGTAATAAATATCGTATCTTTGGCATCATCATCATCACCATCATCACAGCCCATAAATGTCCCACTGTTGGGCTCGGGTCTCCTCCGTAATGGGAGGGAAATTAAACTACTATACCACGCTGGTCAGACGTGTTGGTATAGGGTTTTGTTTCGAGTTTTCGTTCTCTCGTATAGATGTTATATGCGTTTTATATCCCCTAGTCGTCTCGTACGATCACCCACGGGTAAGATATAGAGTGGTGAATAGTATTCTTACTCCGTCATCACATGGATAACTTGATAGACTTGACTTAACTTGACTTGACTTGACTTCTGAAAGTCTGGGTATAATTTCTGGTCATCCTTCATTCCTACGCCTGCTATTGTTGGGAATGCCGAAATTGCCACGCTTCGCAGGGTTTTTGGAAATCTCATTGAGATATTATATGTTACCCAGGAGGTAGCTGGTGCCCAATCTTTTAATGAGACCTATAGTCGAGTTTTACGACTCCCGTGGGCAAGTAAGATATGTCGATATTAATATTCTTACCATTATATCACCACATGGTGTAATTGAATTACATATACCAAACGAATATAGGTTCATGGATGCGACGTGAATGCGATCTTCGTATTAAAATAAACTAAAATATATAAAAAAAATTACACATGAAAATTTTACACATGTCATCATTCACCTAGGTACTCTTATCCCAATTAATTGGGGTCGATACAAGATCTCTCTTTCGTAGTACATATTGTAAAAGTTATTAGCAATCGTTTTATGACCGGCCGCCTGCCAGACGTCAACCTTTTTGTTTTTTTTTTATTCTCTAGGTGGACCATGGATGTGGTCGCGCCCCGACAAATCGGTCTGGGGCGACAGAAAAGGCGGCGCGCAACCCCATGGACCCACTCTGCAAACACCTCTCTTCGCCGTGCGAGCGGGCCACCGGTACCCGATCTTTGTCTTCGGTGGCCCGCCCGGCGGTTTACCCTTGCGGGTCCTCTCGTGACGACGTGCCGACAGCTTTCGCCGTCGGGGCGTCGCCCTCACGCGATGGCCTCACGGGTGACCGGACAGTTCCCCGGTCCGATCACCCGAAGCCTCAGTTAGGGCGGCATCAGGCGCAGATATTCGCCTGCACCGCCCCGCCGCTGGTGGCGGCCCGGGTCACGGGAATCCTCCCGGACTTGGGTTGGGACGGGTCTCCCGGACGTGTCAGACGTCAACCCTCCTGGACATATTATGGTATGGTAAATTTTACAAATGTAATTTTTTTATATATATATAATTTTTTGTTTATTTGATAATGAAGTGAAAATACAATTCACCATCGCCTATCTTGCATGCAGGTACCGTAAATCGTAGGTGACTAAGGAATATAATAGGCATATAACACTTATACAAGAGAAGGGAAACTCGAAATAAAATGCTACACCAAAACGTCTGACCAGCGTGGTATAGTAGCTCAATTTCCGTCCTAATGTGGAGGAAGCTCAACCCCACCAGTGGGTTGTATATGAGCTGAGATGATGACGACGAAACTAAAGTACGTTACTTTAACTACTTAGTTCTCCCATGAACATGAACGCTAAAATATAATCGAAATCCTGTGAAGATAAAAATCAAATACGATAAAATCCTTACAAATACTTTTACTTCATATGAATAATATTCAGGTAAACATCAGAAATAATTTTGTATTATCATTTAATTGTATATTAATTTAAAGTAATATGGCCACCCTAATTCAGACGTTCAAGTGAATGCATACATTGAAAAGAAGTCCACAAGAGATTTGGTTCACATTATGTTGTTAGCGCAAAATAGATCAGAAAGTTGTATATATAGAAACTAAAATAAAAAAAACACAAATGAGTCATGAGGACTGCCGACAGAAGTGAAAACTTAAACTTATTAAAATAATTAATATTATAAATTAAAATAGAACAACAAGTACGTATTTCAGCTAATTTCACGACGCTCACACTGTTTACTTGGCTGCATAGCAAAAATACCACGCGCATGTGTTTGGGATCTAGCGACTCACTCTCTTTCTCTCTCCTACTTTCTACCTTTGTGTATCTTTCTTTCTCTCTCCCTCTTGCTTTGGAATATTGGACGCTACTCGTTGCGCGTTCGTGCTGGCCTGTAACAGGTATACTACGCACAGGAGCTCGAGTGCCATTGCGTTAAACGTTTAACGCAACCTTGTTGGAGGTCGCAATAGAAGTTTCACTTCAATAAAGTCTATCCATATAACATATGATACTGCCAAAGCTGATTAGACGGTATCCGAGAAATATTTAATACTTGAAGATCCGTGCGTATCATTCACAATATGACATTGGTAAAAGCTTTTTTATATATATATACATAATTGTAACCCACTACAACTATATTTTTAAGTAAGAACTTCTTTAGCGGAGTTGTGCACTTTTTGGGATGGATAAATAATGTTAAATTCGAGTCTCCTATGAACGCTGTAAAGTGTTAGAAACGGAAAATTAAAAATCAAACAAACGCGATATAAACCGTTTTTTTTTTGGCGGCGGGCTATGGCATTAACCCCGCTAATCCGTCTGGGGCGACAGGAAAAGCGGCGCAAGACCCCGTAGACCCAGCTTTTTTTTTTTGACGGCGGGCTACGGCACGTCAAACCCCGCTATTCCATCCGGGGCGACAGGAAAAGCGGCGCAAGACCCCGTAGACCCACCTTTTTTTTTTGACGGCGGGCTACGGCACGTCAAACCCCGCTATTCCATCCGGGGCGACAGGAAAAGCGGCGCAAGACCCCGTAGACCCACCTTTTTATTTTTTGACGGCGGGCTATGGCACGTCAAACCCCGCTATTCCGTCCGGGGCGACAGGAAAAGCGGCGCAAGACCCCGTAGAGCCGCCCTAGAATATACCTCTTGACGCCGTGCGGGTGGGTCACTGGTACGCGGTTTTTTCTTCATTGGCTCACCCGGCGTCCGTAAAAGTAATTTTATTCAATAAAATCTTATTTTAAGAATAATTAACTAGTAGGTAGGACCATACCGCTAACAGTTTTCTGTCTACAGCCACGGGATAATACAATAGGTACACAGGCACAGGGGTAGAACACACACTCTCACAGAAAACAGATGTGTGAGCAGTGGCTATTGTGTTGCGCTTCGTTCGGTGAGCGAGTGCAGTTAGCCCAACTTAGGTGAGATTTGGTTACTAGGCAGCGGCCTAGATATACATCTGGTGTGGCGAAGCCATGGCTGGCCATAACACTTACCATTAGGTGTGCTGCATGATCGTTTGTCACACTAGCATTAAAAAAATAAATGAATATAATCTTCAAAATACGCCATTTTCATCATCATCAATCATTAATGCAATAAGACATTTCTGTGTTGTTTATATACAAAATTGATAGAATTAAGCACTAGACAGTGTCTTAATTTTGTGAGGTATGGATTCACTAAAAAGGAATATCCTTAAAATCAGGCCAAAGAGGTTATATTCCTCTCAAAGGTTTTTTTTTTTTTTTAATTTTATAGGAAGTGAATTAGCTTTTGATATTTGTCACCCTACAATTAAAATAATGAAAAAAAAAAAACACAGTCGCAAGCAAGATCATCATCATCATCACCTCAGCTCATCTATCACCCACTGCTGGGCTCAAACCTCCTCGATAGTAGAAGAGAAATTGACCTACTATACTACGCTGGTCAAATGTGATGGTATAGGGTTTTATTTTTAATATTTTCTCCTCTTGCAAAAATATATACGATATTCCTTAGACTTCTTTTATACCCATGGATAGGTGGATTATATTACTCCCTCACTATACATAAGATAGGATAATAGATGTTGGATATTTTTAAATGGATAGAGAGGGTACTTGAGAGGCGGGTTCCGCTGTCGTTCTTCCGTCGTCCTGAACGTATTCAAATCCATTTATTAAGTATAAACCCTGCGAGGGAACTTACATATTATTAGTTTTAACATTTTAAGCTAATCGAATAAACTACCATCGGATTGGGAGGTAACCGCTACTGAGAAGATCCAGCAAGAAACTCAGCGTGCTAGTCTATTATTATTATTTTTTTACTATCTTTTTTATAAAAAATAGTACAATATGTTTAGTAATAATTAGCTCCAGTGTGATGCCCTTATGTCCCGATAGCGAAAGCTGTCGACTCGAGAGGTACCCGTAAGGGTAAACCGCCGGGCGGGCCACGGAAGACAAAGATCGGGTACCGGTGGCCCGCTCGCACGGCGAAGAGAGGCGCTTTGCAAAGTGGGTCTATGGGGTTGCGCGCCGCCTCTTTCGTCGCCCCGGACCGATTTGGCGAAGCGTGATCACCTCCATAGTCTAACGCAAAAAAAAACAAAAGCCTCGGTACAATCTAAAATTTAAATACAACGTAAAAGATTATGGCTGGACTAGATCCACAAGCGGCACTTGATTATGAGTTAATTACTAGTTGTACGAGTACTACGATCGAAAGGTATGTGGTAGTTACTACGATAAGGAGGGCGTTGTGTGGTTGAATCATAGCCTGTTACAAAAATAAAATGGTTTAATAGAGACGGAAGAAGTTTAGCATTAGGTCAATAATTATAATCCTAAGATTAGAAGACAGACAGGAGATGATAATACGATGCCCCTGTGAAATGGTATGAAATTTTTTTCTCGAAGATGATGTTTTACCCGTGTGGTGACGGAGTAAGAATACAATTCACCACCCCCTATCGGGATGGTAAGAGACGACTATGGATATGAAACGCATATAACATCTACGCAAGAGAAGGAAAACTCGAACCAAAATCCTATACCAACACGTCTGACCAGCGTGGCATAATAGGTCTATTTCCCTCCCGTTATGGAGGAGGCTCAAATTCAAAAGTGGGATATTTATGGGCTGAGATGATGATGATGATGATGATTTTATGTCACTATGAAACAATTCTATTTTTTTCTTTAAAACTTAGGAGACACCTAATTGTCAATGTAATTCATATTCCACCAAAAACATAATTCTGTCAATATGGGAGCAAAGTTTAATATTATGATAATTATGTTCCAGTTATCGACTGCACTGAAAAAAGCTTTGATATCTAAATGGGTGCCCAGTTCTGTACATATCTTAAAATTTATTTGTTCCAAAAGACCGGATTACATTTTTAAGTAATTTGAAATCAATATTTTCTCTTCTACAAAAATGTATGTTTCTCCTGCTCTTACCCCAATTACTTGACGCGATATGTACTCGTACATATTTCAAAAGTTATAGGCAATGGTTTTACGACCGACCGCCTGCCGGACGTCTTTTGGAATGTATTTATTGACCAAATGGTGGAATTGGCCTACTCGATATAAAACTTAGTCGTCTTTTACGACATCCACGAGTAAAGTAAGGGTTGGTAGTATTCGAAGCCGCTACGACACAGCATATATATGTATATAAGTAGCATGTATGCATGTATATATGTAGCTGTAGATAGTGAAAAATGAAAATAACCTTTATTCCAACCACAATCTTGTCATAATAGTAGTAAAATAATAACTAAAAAGTTTTAAAGTATTAAACTTAACCTTAATTTGTGGCAGTTGCCTCCTTAGCGTAGCCCTCGCCAACTTCCTCCAGTTCTCTCTACTCTTACCCGTATTCTTCAATTATGTCCACATTTTGCTTTAAATGTATCCTCCCATCGCGTGAAAACACCGAAAAGACTGAAAGGTCTATCTTCTATTTATAAGTCATCATCATCGTCCTGCTCTTATTCCAATTTATTGAAGGTCGAACGAAATATGTCCTCTCCTTCCATAGAACGCTATCAGACATCATCCCTGTGAGTGATCATTCTTTGTCTATCCATGTCATACTTCATGCAGTCCATCCATCCTTTCTTCGGTCTTTTCTTACCCCTAACGCTTTTAACATTCATATTGCACGCCTCATAAGCGATGATGCATGCAATATGAATGCACGTATGATGCTCTACTCTCGATATATGAAAATCAAAGACTTCAAAACTAAAAATGACTGTATTTTTCCTACACTACACTTATAGGATAATATTATCATACATATATCAAAAAAACGAATTTGATATTTTTTAAAGCAATTATTTTATTTAAAATAAGAAAAAAGTTGATTAAAAAATATTCGAGGACATCCGGATATTTCCGTAAGGATCTGGCACTCACACGACCGTAAAAATTAATGTATCGAAGTTTTTCTTTTATTAAAAGCTTCATAATCGCAACGCGGTATTTCCTTTCGAAAATGGCTTGGTAATTCTTTGTCGTTTAATTGCAATTAATAAAAAACTAAACTGCTTAGTCTTTAGTGTATGTATAGATGTATACCTTATGAAAATTGGGTTCGCTTACATTTTTTTGTTCGTCAATTCGGACATTAAAAGGAAACAAATCCCATACAGCCATGAGTTCGTTTACAATGCGACAAGCATTGTAAACGAACTGCTATGTTTAGCACTACCTCGAGAATGGCACGAAATTTCAAAAGTATTTTTTTTCTTTCATTTTCATTTATGGCATTGACTAATAGTAAATGATAAATAATATAAAAATTATGAGCACATTTTTGGATTTTCCAAATTATTTAAAACTTTCCTCACAACACTACTTTCATCCCATCTCATCACATGTCCATACCACGTCAAGCGTTCAGTCCTTAGCTTATCTGTATTATAAGTATGACCATTTAAATTGCAATAATCAAATTATTTACATAAAGTAATGATCTATTGCCCCCCACAATTAAGTGTTAAACCATTTTTGAGTTATTAAGAAATGAAAGTAGTTCGAAATGGTTCGTGTAAACTTCCACACAGCGCCCCTCGTTAGTTCTTTTCGCTTGAACTTTACTTGGATTCTATAAATAAAAATCTAAAGATTTTGTGTTGTTTGAACCCGCTAATTTCAGCAGCTACCATTTTGACCACAAAACCTTATTATCCAAATTACTGAAACTAAGCATTTATGACTATGACTTGGGTTATTTATAAAAACTACATTATGAGCGAGAAATTATTGTCACACGTGAAACTTGAACTCAAACCTATTGGGAGTCTGTTCCAAACGCCCTTTTTTTTTTTTTTTTTTGCGGTGGGTTATGGACGTCGCACCCCGCCAAATCGGTCCGGGGTGACGGAAAAGGCGGTGCGCAACCCCATTAACCCACCCTGCAAGCACCTCTTCTTCGCCGTGCGAGCGGGCCACCGGTACCCGATCTTTGTCTTCGGTGGCCCGCTCGGCGGTATGCCCTCTCGGGCTCCTCTCCTGTCGACGCCCCGACAGCTTTCGCCGTCGAGGCGTCGTCCTCACGCGGTGGCCTCACGTCGGGTGACCGGACAATTCCCCGGTCCAATCACCCGAAGCCTCGGTTAGGGCGGCATCAGGCGCAGGTACTCGCGCCTGCGCCGCCCCGGCCGCGGGCGGCGGCCCGAGTCACGGGGATCCTCCCGGGCTCGTTCCGCCGCCTCCTTCTGCGAGATGACAGCCTCGCAGAAGGCGGCGACCGCGTCCCAATTCCTGACGCTGTCGACCATCGCTCGCGCAACAGTAAAAGAAACGTGTGCCATCTACCGGACAACTATTACACATTGTACCGTTTTAATACTCTAACTTTTCAGATAAGATTGTACCGCAAAATTTTTTTTAATTATTCATCAATAGCTTTTGAATAGCATAGTTTATATTTATCATTAATTTATTTACACTAAATTATGAAAGCTAGAAGAACGTGTTGTGTGAACTCATTGTTCTCAAGTTCGCGAGAAAAAGAGCTTAACAACTATATCGCGTACTTACACATAAACATCACTTTAAATTTAGCTCTAATTTTCGCGAACAAAATGTGTGTCACATCGTAATAAAATTACACCCAGACTCAGAAGAACAGTTTGTGAATCGCAAATCGAAATGAAAGTATTGTACTGTATCGAAATCGAATCTATGACACTAGCACGGTAGATCGGTATCTTAACCACTACGCCATCTGTACAGTCAATATAAAGAAAAGAAGAATTTCAAAGCCATATAAGAAGTTTTAGTTCAATAAAGTGAAGGAAAGGAAAGTCGATATAAAAATGATTGAGATACAAACCGCTTTATATTGGATAGAATGACAATTTCTTTATCTGTAAAGGACTCTAATACATAGGCTAAAGAAGAAGAAATGATGTTCGGTATCCTACCATAGCGACCTACTTATAGATGACTATATATTTTATGAAAATAACTGATGCCACATTCTAAGCAGTGAAAAATATTTTTATAATTCAACACATGTTCAAATTTTAACGTTACATAATGGAAAAAAACCGGTAATCGATATATAAACAATGAAACGAGTTAGAGAAAAATAACATGTAAGAATTATTGTAGAGAACTTTGGAATATCGACAACTACCCTTTATTTTGAGGCCCGGCCAATAACCCCGGTGACCCAGTTTCGGAGACCCTCACTTTTTGCTTAGTAAATCATCTTTATTTCTATTGTTGTAGGGACTAAATTAGTTGAGCGTTTAACGCGAGGTATTAGGAGCACATAACCTCGGAAGGGTAGTCGGTAATTTTTTTTTGTATGAAAATTACGTGAGCTTCCAAATCTTGTTATGTTTCGGTTTAACGTTTGTACTACAACTTTGAAATTTTAGAAATTTGTTTCCAGTAAATTGTCTTAAAGTTGTCAACACTCAACGACTGCACAGATTGCGTCTTCCGTGCCAGTGCTATGTGTTCGAGTCCCACGCAGGCCAATACTTTGTGCGATCTACATAGTGTTATTCTGAGCCTAGGTGTAATTTGTCTGCGTTAATTGCATCTTTGTAAAGTCTCGCGCAATATAAGGATTATTTCCTTAGTAGGTATATTATGGTGGTGTCTCTATTATAAAAAAAAACGATTACACGACTGTTTTATTTTTAAATTTTTACAGATTTCAAAAGGTAGGTATAAATTCGGCTACAGATATATACACTTCTAAATTATTTTGAAGTGAAAATTTCTTCAGGCGCTGTACACTTTATTTTGTTAGTATTGATTGAATGCGACAGAGCCGTCACCTTCCCATATTCAATGCTGGTTCAAGTCAAGTCTTTTGAGAGTTCTCGATTGAGAGATTTTAAGAGTACGTTACAAATGACAACCAGGTAGATTCAAAATTACCAAAGCCATACAGAATTACCTATAAATATTTTGCATTTTATGGATATAGAACAAAATAAAAGTGTATTTCGTGTAACAAAACTCGCCTTGATAAAGTATTCAGTTTTGTCGCATGGTATTTACGCCAATGTTGGTTTATGAAGTGAAATTTCTTAAATATATATTTATATATATATATATATATATATATATATATATATATATATATATATATATATATATATATATATATATATATATATTACATCCCTGATAGATATATATATATATATATAAATATATATATATATATATCTATCAGGGATGTAACGGAGGTAATTTTATCGGAACCGAAGGCGGAGTCGGAGTTTTTAAATTTGATTTATCGGAGTCGGAACCGGTGGCGGAGGCAGGGTCAGAAGTGGTGGCAGGAGAGAAATTTTTTATTTAAGGACAAATAACACATTATTCAGTAAATTATTTTAATTTTAATTTTTTGATTATAAAATAAAACACAAATAATGAAAAAAAATTGGCATGTTGCCAAATAAACAAGAAATTTAAATAAATGAATTAAATCCCAAAGTAGCATATTATATTATATTATATTAAATGAACAAAAGCTTTGAAACAAATTAAATCAAATGAATTCAAAAGATTGATACTCCAATAGTAGTAGTATTATACTTCATGAACAAAAGCTTTGTCTCCGTTCAATCTATTTCTTAACGAGTCGTAGATTAGGCCAGCGCCACTAAAAAGTTGTTCGCTAGCTACCAAGCCGTGGACACGACAAATATTGGCGGGCAATTGAGTGAAGGGGTTGGAATTTTGTATTTCCATTTACTTTCCACCACAGTTAGGGATCATCACTAATACTTATACGTCCCCGCGCGACATGTATGAACCTGTTCATAACAGTCGACACAGGCCGCCGCCGCTATGTTATGCTTTGACCTCCGAATAAAACCTCCGATTTAAAAGTGTCGGAGTCGAAGTCGGAACCGAAGGTGTAATAATAATCGGAAGTTCCGACTTAACGGAGTCGGAGTCGAAGCTCCGTAACATCCCTGATATATATATATATATATATATATATATATATATGGTCCATCAGTACTTCGGTACTCAATACGCGGCGGTTGTTGATCAAGCAATATTCGACAAAATTTATGAGTTAGAGAAAAGCATTAAAAATACAAAAACAAAACCCAAACGAAATTCACGGATTTTTTTAAGTGTAAATAAGTTCTAAATAAAATAAAATTACATAGTGCATGAATTTTTGTTGTTTTCGTAAGCATCTTGATACCTACTCTTATAAAGTACTTAAATGTCGAAATCTAATGAACGTAACATATACACACTATTAAAAATATATAATATATGTATGTACACAATATATGTTGTACATATTATGCACATAATTTTATCATATTACATATTTACTGTATTCGTACTTGCTGTGACTTGTTATTGCTACGTACCTCTATAAGAGAGAAACGCTACCCATATACCTGCATTAGCGAGAAACTCGGGTTAGTGAGAAACCTCTAGAAGCGAGAATAAGATTGTGCACCCTTGAACTCTCGCTTATCCAGGTTTGACTGTATATATGTATAACGGGTTATTATTAACGGAACCCAAAATATTCTGTATTATTTAGATCTCATGTTGAAACATATAACTAAAATAAAATATGATGTAACAAATATATATATGTATATATATATATATATATATATATATATATATACACTTATTGAGTCATATCTAAAAATATATTATCCAATATCGCAATATGTTTATTATATACAAGAGGACAATTCGTCTATATTATGTTACCAACCAAAAAAGATTAATTAGTGGATAAAATGAATGAACGAATGAAGTAATACATGATAGAAATCTATTTTTATTTTGAAATTGAGGATATAGAGACGACTCATTAGTTTTCCACGTTTCATTAATATATCTTACATCTCAAGAAATAAAGGAATACTCATATATAAATAATATTTCAATCTTGACCATATCCCGTCAAGATTGAAAATGATTGTAGGAGAATTCTTACACCTAAGTTCAGTCTTCAGAATTTCAACTTGCAGAACTTCGAATATTGATTCAACTGGTTTTTTGCTAACTCGACGTTTCCTTAGGAGACTGAAATGTCCTAAGAATGTTCTATTCAAAAGTTCTTACTTTCTTGAAGTATGTAATTTGTTTCTTAACAGTGGCTATTTACTAGAGAATGAATTGGTAATGTTTTATGGTAAATCTTCTGTGTAGTGATGAATTAAGAACACAATTCACTAGCCGCTTTTCCTCCCTAGCTTCCGCTTTCCGCTAGGGTTCTCGAAAAAAGACGACTAAGGGATTTAATATGCAGACCATAAGGGATTTATTAGTATTAGGACCACGTTGTTAACAGTTTTCTGTCTACAGCCGCGGCCTGGCCCGTCTGAAGTAGTACAACAACACAGATCGCCGTCTGAGTAATGGCAATGTGCTGTTGCGCTTCGTCCGATGAGCAAGACTGCCGGAAACCTGACTCACACAGTCAGGTTTGAAGTTTGTATTGGTAGGCAGCGGCCTTGGTATTTCAAAAGTCCATGGGTGGCAGTAACACTTACCATTAGGTGTACTGCTTCCGGCCACTGACGACAAGTTCACGCTGCTCCAGTGGCCGGTCCAACGACGTAGGCGAGGTTCATGGGTGGGTTGCGGGTATGCGTGCGTACGCCCCTCTGTCGCCCCGAACGGAGTGGTGCGAGAAGAGCGCCGACCATAACCCACCCGTATAAAAAAAAAAAAAAAATGTGTACTGCTTGCACGTTTGCCACCATAGGCAATAAGAAAAAGATAAGATCTATATAAGAGGTGGAAAACTCACAATAAAATCCTATATCAAAACATCTAACCGATATAGTAATGTAGGCCAACATCCCTCACATTATGGCGAAGACTCGAGTCCAAGAGTACAATATATATAAGCAGAGATGAAGTCAAGTCTAAGATATATATATTTGAGTACATAAACCACAAACAAGTGCATAATATATCACAGAACATATGCCGCAAAAAAAAAACTATCTACTTATGACAAATGTTTGCAAAAAAGTCAATGGTTGTACCGCCTTCACCCCGCTTCCGCCAGTCACAACTTACATTGTAGGTCATAGAACCGGAAATAAGAAAAAAAAACGTACTTTACTTTTTCTATGGCTGTAACAGATAGACAGTTTCTATTAGAAAAATATATAAAACATAGAGTATCAATGACTACTAGAGCCTGCCAAGGAGTTGGTCTCCTTCTCTCTGCTCGAATGGCTCAATATGTTAAAGAGTATGATTGTGTGAATGCTAGATTAGTATGGTTAAGAATGAAAGTGGGTCTGACCCGTATTTTTGTTGTAGGAGTATATGCTCCAGTAAACACGGGTTTGACTAAAAATAAATCTGAACAGGATGCGCGAGAGAAATTTTGGGAAGAACTAAGAGATGTTTTGAGATTATGTCAGTTGAATGAAAGGTTGATTTTGCTAGGTGATTTTAATGGATGGGTAGGAATAGGTCGAAAAGGATTTGAAAAGGTTTTAGGAAGGTTTGGTGATGAAAGTGTGAATGAAAATGGTCAAAGTTTACTAGAGGTGTGCTTGGAATGGAATCTTTGTATTACAAATACTATGTTTGAACACAAAAAGATCCATATGTATACACGTGAAGCAAAGAATGTAAGAAAGAGTATGATTGATTTTATAATAGTAGATGAAAGACTTAGAAGCAAAGTTCTAGACACTAGAGTGTATCGCAGTGTTGGTATCCATACAGACCACTTTCTAGTAATGACTAGAATAAGTGGTCTCGTAAAAATGTGGCGAAACCGGATACATAACCCGACAAGTGTACTAGAAAGAATAAAAGTAGAAAATTTGCAAGATGAGATTGTTAGAGAGAAGTACAAAAGTAAACTGACAGAAAAATTGTATGATTCGGTTAATATTAGTGATATGGAAGAATTATGGAAGACTTTTAAAGAGAATGTGATAAATACTGCTATAGAAATATGTGGCGTGACCAGAAGAAGGAAAGTAAATGAGATGAAGAATGTATGCTGGGATAAAGATGTGCAGAGTGCTGTTTGTGAGAAGAAGAAATCCTGGATAGATTGGCTTGCTAGCAGAGCCAATGAGAGAATGGAAAAGGCAACGAATGATGATATAGATATAGCTAAAGAAGAGTACAAGAGAAGAAAAAGAGTAGTGAAAGAAATTGTCAGAAGAAAGAAAGAAGATCAAAAAGACGAGTATGATAGAAGATTATCGCAGGATTATCAATCCAACTTAAAGATTTTCTGGAAGTCGATAAGATCAGCTCGAGGTAAAGCTCAAATTACAGAGCTTGCCTCGATCATGGATAAGTATGGAAGGATAGTGAATAGAGAAGAATGTGTACTAAAGAGATGGAAGGAATACTTTGAAAGCTTATTTGAAAGAGAAGAGTCACAAGACCTGTCATCTGAGAGTGAAAGAGATCTTGAGGATAGAGAAGGTATAACTATGGTGGAAATTATGAACGCACTGAAAGGTATGAAAGTGGGTAAATCTGCAGGATACGATAGGATTACAGTTGAAATGCTGACGGCTGGACAAGATATCATAGCTAACATGCTATACCAGCTCTTCAATCTCTGTTGGACTAATGGCCAAATACCTGACGACTGGTGTAAGGCAGTTATTGTACCTCTGTACAAAGGGAAAGGTTCCCAGCAAGATTGTGCAAACTACAGGGGCATAAGCCTCCTTAGCATTGTCGGCAAACTGTATGCGAAAGTATTGATTGAAAGAGTAGTGAAAGTAACTGACAAGAAAATATGGGATGAACAAGCGGGTTTTCGAAAAGGTATGGGTTGTACGGATCAAGTCTTCTCCTTAACATGCATGACGCAGAAATTTTTGGCTAAAGGTCAGAAAATCTTTTGCGCATTTATTGATTTGGAGAAGGCTTATGACAAAGTGAGGAGGAATGAACTGTGGTCGGTACTGTCTATGTATGGGGTGGACAGCCATCTTATTCACGCTCTGAAATCCATTTATAAGGACTCCAGGGCGTGCGTAAGAATAAACGGATCCTACACGGAATGGTTTAATATTGATAAAGGTGTTAGACAGGGATGTGTAGCATCACCGTGGCTGTTTAACCTATTCATGGATAGTTGTCTGAAAGATCTGAAAGATAATGATTGTGATTTAAGAATGAATGAGTTACTTATCAAATGCCTTCTTTATGCCGATGATCAGGTATTACTTGCATCGTCGGCTGAGGATTTACAGGCGATGGTAACTACTATGCATGAAGCTTTTGAAAGAAAAGGCATAAAAGTAAATGTACGTAAGACGAAAATAATGGTTTTTGAAAAGGATAAATGTATGACGGAATGTAAAATTAGTATAAATGGTGAGGAATTGGAACAGGTGAAAGAATTTTTGTATTTGGGTGTATTATTTACTCGAGATGGTAAAAATGATAATGATGTTGAAAGAAGAGTAAATGCTGGTAATAGGGTGAATGGGGCACTGTACACCTTTATGAGAAGCAGAAATGTGTCCAAAAAGGCACGTCTAGCTGTGCATAAGGGAGTATTAGTACCTACCCTCATGTATGGTAGTGAAAGTTGGATTTGGCAGAGAAGACATGAAAGTAGAATAAATGCTGTAGAGATGAGAGCTCTTCGTAGTATGTGTGATGTGAGCCTGAAAGATAAAATTAGGAATAGTGTTATAAGAGAACGCTGTGATGTGAATGAAGAAGTAGTGACAAAGATCAAAAAGAGTATGCTGAGGTGGTTTGGACACCAACAAGAATGAGTGAAGAGAGGTTGACGAAGAAAATATATAAAGCAAGCGTGAGTGGGACGAATACAAGGGGAAGACCTCGTCATAATTTTCTGGAACAAATTAGCGATGTATTGACGAGAGGTCATATTAAGAGTATGCGTAATCGTAGAGTATGCATGAAGACTGTTATGAGTGTGAATGAAGCAATGGAAGTATGCCAGGATCGTGGTTTGTGGCAATCCGTAGTCTCTGCCTACCCCTCTGGGAAACAGGCGTGAAGCTATGTATGTATGTATGTATAATCTTTAATTTCGTCATTTACTTTACATTTTTGGTCACAGAGAGCTTACGTAGCAGTAAAATCTCTATACTAACAAATGGTGAAACGATTGTTTGTTCGGTTATACTGCGAAAACTACTGAACCGATCGGAATACTATTTATATTTTCAGGTGCAGCGTGTTTCGGAGAAGGATTTAGTATATAATAAGTTCGTGATCACTTATCTGGATAGGAGGAAAGCGGGCGGGGGACAACAAGCATATAATATTCTTTAGGTACATTTGGCAGAATGAACAAAATAATGTTCAAAATAACTTGGATATTTTTCCATCTATTGCTTGCCTGAGTGCTAAACCTTAAAGAAACGCTATTGCTTACCTATAAACTTTTTATAAAACTAAACTGTCCTATTGTTCTTCGATTCACCTATCGCTTGTCTAATGTAAATTCAGACAGACAGAATGTAATATAAAAATTGGTTTAAATTCTTTTTAAGTAACAAATTACCTTCCTTCTTCTTTCTTCATTCTTAGTTTTGGCTATCAGGCGCATTAATACGAGCTCAATATTGCCAGTGGTGAATGAATTTATTTGTTAAAATTAAGCACTTCATTTTAAAGTTACTATCTGGCAATGAGTCAAATCGTCAAATGGTAAAACCATGAATGACATCTTATCCTCAGACCATATTTAAAACACTGTTATTTCATATTAACTACACTGTAACACTTTCTCAGCTTAAAATTGCATCTTATCCTCAAACCACACGTAAAGCATGATTGACAAACTGACCTTCAAAATAAAGTTCTGAAAAGCCCAATCAGCAATATCGAATTGTAGTAACTAAAAAGTACTAGGATAACATAAAGCATGAGTGATTATATAAAATCTGTTAAGATGACGATGATGTATTGTTTGGTCAGACGTAGACATGAATGAGTAAGGTGAGGTCAAATGGCACGTTCCCCGAAATTAGACGCCGTCGATAAGTGTCGCCTATAAAATAAAAGTTCTGACAAGCCCAATTGGTTGCTCTCGAGACAAATTAAATTGTAACAACTACAAAGTACTAGGATAACATAAAACATGAGTGATTATAATCAAAACTGTTAAGATGACGTATTGTTTGACCGGACGTAGACATGAGTAAGGTGAGGTCAAATGCCACGTAGTTCGCCGAAATTCGGCGCCATCAATAAGTAATTCTCACATTGATAACAGAATAACTTTGATGTTGACTTTTATACCGATTTTAATTGAATTTAAGTACATTGTAATTCTAAGTACTGATTGGAATAAAAAAAGTTACAACATATCGTTAAACTATAAGTATTAACCCTCTGGAGTTGCATAATAGGAATTTTGCTGACATGAAATTTCGGATTTGGGTACAGTTTAAGATATGAAACTATTTCAGATTATCCCACAGTTTGGGATAGTTTCGGTTAAGAATATCCGATTTATATGTAATTGTATTAAGATAAATGTTCAATATGGTTGTTATCGAATTATTAGTCGCTTTTGGAGATGCTTTCGTTTAGGTTGTTAGTTTGATTGGTTGAACGAAAACCGAATATATCCGAAATTATTCGAAATTTTATTTCCGTTCCGGTTTAAGATACCTATATTTACATTTTGATTATTCATATTAAGATTACGGATTTCCATAATATCTCCAGTTTGTAATTTAAGCATAAGATAACTCTAGCCATAGGTTTTAGGTTATTGCGTGTTCCTTCAGATAATTAAACTGCACGAATGGTGTAGTAGTATCATCATCATATTTCAGGTCTATTATCATAGATTCGATTCCCACACAACTTTATGTGCAATTTTTGTATTTTTTTTTTGCTATTATACTGTTGACAGATTTTATATACATATAAGTAGTCGCGGGCCGGTTCATACCATATTCTTGCCGAACATCGAAGTCTGGGTAGCGGCTTTTCGCTCGGTGAGCGAGAGAGCGATAATCCAAAATCTTTGGATGTGTTTTCGTTAGTAAGCAACGGTCTAGACGTACTGTTAGTATTGAAAAGGTTCATGGGCGGCATTAACATTTACCATCAGTTGTACTATCTACGTACCGCTTGCTCGTTTGCCAACGTAAGCAATAAAAAAAAATACATGATTAACATATTAAAATTATTGTGACACATTTCATTGTGATTGATAACTTTATCACAATATATTATTTATAATAAAGTTAATAAAGTCAAAGGTCAAAAGAATTTCCAAGAAAATATTGTATTTTTAATAGTATGCTTCTAGCCACCCGGCTGGTCACGGCAGTCAAGGAAACGGTACTACTGGTGTTCGGTTCAATGACGACGGAGAGGGAATACGGTAGGTAAGGCCTCCCACTGCCCTTTGATGCGAACGGAACGGGTGGGATTTGTCCAAACCGCAGTCTCAGACAAAAAAGAGTTTGTTCTTACTTATAGAATACGTTCGCATTTCATATCATTAATTTCATTAGAAAAAAGTTTGTAAAAATGATAAATAATTAAATTATAATCGTATTATTAGTAAAAGTTACTCGCAGTACAATAATTAAGGGGGTATCCTGGTTTAGAAATTTGAAAAATCGATTTTATTTTTTTGCATATTTTCGAAGTTTATAATTATGTTTACCTCAAAAACGGAATATTTCAAAATATTAATTATTTTCGGAGATACAGCGTATTTTGTGACGCGGCATGTAAGGGAAGTTAGAATTGATCGCTCTGACCTGCGGGCTCTTGCTGCTTCAAATGAAGGCAGAACAACTCTGTCAGCAGAAACAACTTTGCAAGACATTGGCCCAATGTATGGATCTGGGATCACCGATTAATCCAAAGTGAGTATTAAATATTATTATCTGAGTTAATCTACTGGAATGGGGAATATGCATGATTTTTTTATTTTTTTAAACGTTTCTACTAGTTATTACATACATACATATCATCACGCCATATCCCTTGCAGGGTAGGCAGAGAGAACAGAGTGCCAGAGAACTCTATCCCTGCATACTTCACTCGCTTCCTCAACATTCATAATTCTCTTCATACACGCTCGCCGGTTTCGGAGACTCTTGACTCCACCTTCCGTACGTACGTACGTACATGACCGATCTGGTCTAGGTAGGTTAGTCTCGGTCTCCCTCGGTACCTACATCCTTCCACTTTCGCATTGTATATCTTCTTAACCAGGCGTTCGTTCGGCATTCTTTCTACATGTCCGAACCATCGGAGCATTCCTTTTCGCATCTTTACACCAATACTCTCTTTCATACCTACTCGCTCTCTTACGTCGTCGTTACGAATGCGGTCGGTCAGCCTAACTCCACAGATTTTCCGCAGAGATCGCATTTCGACCGCATTAATTTTACTGTCATACTCTTTTCTGCATACCCAACTCTCGCTTCCATACAGTAATGACGGGACAAGCACTGCGTTATGTATTGCTACACGTGCCTTCTGGCTGAGGTGGTGGCTGCCGAGAAGTTGCCCCAACGCTCCGTTCACTCTATTACCCGCATTCACTCTTCGCTCTATATCAGTGGTGTACCTTCCATCTCGGCTAAATCCACATCCAAGATATACAAATTCATCCACTTGCTCTAGTACATCATTACCTATTGTTACTCTTACATCTGTTCTGGTTTTATCTCTTTCAAAGACCATTATTTTGGTTCATCAACATGTTGTACATCAACACATATAGAACCCAAAACAATAATTTTTAAAATTTTGGTCTGTTTATCTGTTTGTCTGTGCGTTTGTGCACGCTAATCTCAGAAACGGATTATCCGATTTAGACACGCTTTGCACTAATATATTGTGGTAAGCTTCCCTTAACATTAAGGCTTTATTTTATGTCAATTAATTTATAAATAAAAAAGTTATGTCAATTTAAAAAATGTGCGGAGAAAAAATCTTTATCGATTCTTTTCAAATTACGTACAGATTATCTTCAGTAAAAATAAATAAATACGTGTTTCAGCATTTCTTAATTGTCACCCTCTGGGGATGTAAATTAGGCCTGCGAAGTGGGTTGGACGACTCATTAAGTCATTCGCGCCAAGCCGATATTATTGAAGCTGGCAGCTTGAAATTTTGACAATGGTTTATTTCTATGACGTAGAAATTTACTAAGAAAGGATTTTACGAAATTACACCCTTAAGGGGGTAAAACAGAGTGCCAAAGTTTGTATGGGGAGAAAAAAATCTTTATTGATTCTTTTCAAATTACGAGTCGAATCAAATGTTCTAGGGTAATATCCGGCATTTGTTAATTTACCCCCTTTGATTGTGTAAATTAGGCCTGTGAAGTGAGTTGAACGACTCATTACCGCCAAGCCGAAACTATTAAAGCTAGAAACATTAAATTTTGAAGCACGTTTCAATTTATGACATAGAGATTCAATATGAAAGGATTTTAGGAATTCCACCTCTAAGGGGCGCTTTATTTTATATCACTACAAGGGTTGGAATCATGTCAACCAGGGAGCATCGTTTTTTGCGTAACGCCCGCATCACTGGCCTATAATTCGACGATATTTGATTTTTTTTGTTCAATTTTCTTTTTATATTCTTCAAGTATCAATAAACAATAGGGGGGCATAGTCCGGAGCGTGCTGGGGGGCATAGTCCGGAGCGTGCTCGTTCGCGTCCCCTGCCAGTCTAATTAGACTGCTAATCCGGCTCGAAATGCGTACCGCAATGCGGGTTAGGGCGTCCCCCGGAGGCGACGCGTACCGACCCGCCCCCGTCGGTACGAACATCGGCAGTTGCGGCGATGGGGGCCGCCACCCATCACGCCTTGCCCAGTTAGGCGAGTCGAGGAGAACGGAGTGCCGGGTGGGCACGTTGAATGTAAGAGGTTGTGTGGAAGGTAAGTTGCACGAGCTGATATCCGTCATGGCGGACAAACAGCTAGACGTGCTCTGTGTAACAGAGACCAAGCGAAGGGGCAGCGACGCCTGCGATCTTCCTGGTGGCGGGATGGCTCTGTGGTCTGGTGTACCACAGAGCGATCGAGCCAGCATGGGGGTAGGAGTGCTGTTGTCCTCTCGCTTGGCCTCAGGTGTGAAGGATTACGGAATGTATGATCCCAGACTTCTCTGGGTCCGTATAAAACTAGGTGTCACCAAGGTATTCATGGTTGTAGCATATGCTCCCGTAGGATCCTCGGTGGCATCAGACCTAGAGAAGTTTTGGGACAATGTTAGGGAAGTTCTGGATATGGCAGAAACCAGTGAACGCGTGATTGTATGCGGAGATTTGAACGGATGGGTGGGGACCAAGCGTCCCGACTATGAGGACGTACTTGGTCCATTTGGTGATAAGAGAGTGAACGACGCAGGTAGGCTCATAGCGGATGTATGCATGGAGAGAAACCTTATTGTGTCAAACACATTTTTCCAACATAAGGACATCCATATGTATACATGGAGAAGGAATGAACAGAAAAGCATAATAGATTTAATTTTGGTAGACAGTCGCCTCCGAAGCAAAATATTGGACGCAAGAGCCTACAGGGGCCCCACAGTCGACACGGACCACTATCTCGTTATTGCGAGATTTAGTGGTCTGTTCAGAAAGTGGAGGCACTGGCGAGAACGTGTCCACTTCGGAGGGCTTGAAAGAATAAAGGTTGAAAGGTTGCAAGAAGAGTGTGTAAGAGAAAAGTATGCAGAGGGTGTCCGAGAACGGCTGACGATGGCAAGCCAGCCGCAATCGGACATTGAAGAATGCTGGAGAGTATTGAAAGAGAGTATGGTAGATACAGCGAAAGAAGTATGTGGAAGTTCAAAGAAGCATAGAAAAACAAATGGTGATGCATGGTGGGATGCGGAAGTGGCAGCTTCCGTAGAGCAAAAGAAGAAAGCGTGGCTGGACTATGTCTCTTCTTTGAATCTGAATGACAGTATGACTGAACAGAAGAAAGAAATATATCGGCAATGTAAGAATGACACCAAGGCCTTAGTGAAAGAGAAACGTGATAGAGCAAGTATGAGTGCAGAAGATAGGCTGACTAAAAACTTCGAGGGTAACACCAAACTCTTTTGGAGGGAGGTGAAGAAGTCTCGGGGTGGTTGGTCAGCCTTCAGAATGAATAAAATAAGGTCTAAAGGTGGAGACATTCTTACACAAACACAAGACGTGTTAAGCCGATGGAGTGAATATTTTGGCGATATGTATGCGGATGCTACGGTTGGCGCCGGTGTTGGATGTGGTTTAGTAGATCAACATTCGACAACGGCGTCCTCCGATGGCATCAGTATGGATGAAGTTGAATGGGCGATAAGAAGTTTGAAAAATGGTAAGGCAGCGGGCATTGATATGGTGTCTGCCGAGATGATCAAGCTTGGTGGCTCTTGTGTCTGGGAGGCGTTCCTGTTGCTCCTCAATTTATGTTGGAGCTCGGGAATGGTTCCCAGGGACTGGAATAGCGCAGTCATCGTGCCTTTGTTTAAAAACAAGGGTTCACGTTATGACTGCGCAAATTACAGAGCCATAAGCTTGACCAGTTTGGCAGCAAAAGTGTATGGAAAAATTATTGAAAGGAGAATGAGGATGGTGTCCGATGGTTTACTGTGTGAGACACAAGGAGGTTTCAGGAGTGGAAGGGGATGCATGGATCAAGTGTTCTCTCTGCGCAACATTGTGGAGAAGCATCTGGCTCTAGGTCAGAGGGTTTTCTGCAGTTTTGTGGATCTGGTGAGAGCATTTGACACGGTTGTACGAAAGGAACTTTGGGACATTTTACCGGAGTATGGTATTAACGGTAAACTGCTACAGGCTGTGCAGTCCAGTTACATGGGCTGTAGAGCCTGTGTGCGGCTGGATGATGGAATGTCGCCTTGGTTTGACGTCAATATCGGCGTTAAGCAGGGGTGCGTTCTGTCAGCCAGGCTGTTTATCATATATCTGGATAAATGTCTCCAAAGTGTCTACGCGTGAATGTGAGCAAAACCAAAATAATGGTCTTTGAAAGAGATAAAACCAGAACAGATGTAAGAGTAACAATAGGTAATGATGTACTAGAGCAAGTGGATGAATTTGTATATCTTGGATGTGGATTTAGCCGAGATGGAAGGTACACCACTGATATAGAGCGAAGAGTGAATGCGGGAAATAGAGTGAACGGAGCGTTGGGGCAACTTCTCGGCAGCCACCACCTCAGCCAGAAGGCACGTGTAGCAATACATAACGCAGTGCTTGTCCCAACATTACTGTATGGAAGCGAGAGTTGGGTATGCAGAAAAGAGTATGATAGTAAAATTAATGCGGTCGAAATGCGATCTCTGCGGAAAATCTGTGGAGTCAGGCTGACCGACCGCATTCGTAACGACGACGTAAGAGAGCGAGTAGGTATGAAAGAGAGTATTGGTGTAAAGATGCGAAAGGGAATGCTCCGATGGTTCGGACATGTGGAAAGAATGCCGAACGAACGCCTGGTTAAGAAGATATACAATGCGAAAGTGGAAGGATGTAGGTACCGAGGGAGACCGAGACTAACCTACCTAGACCAGATCGGTCATGTACTGAAGGAAGGTGGAGTCAAGAGTCTCCGAAACCGGCGAGCGTGTATGAAGAGAATTATGAATGTTGAGGAAGCGAGTGAAGTATGCAGAGATAGAGTTCTCTGGCATCTGTTCTCTCTGCCTACCCTGCAAGGGATATGGCGTGATGATATGTATGTATGTATGTATGTCTCCAAAGGTTGAACGATATGAATGTGGGAGTCCAGATGGGCGACTCAGTGGTCACTGCTCTGCTTTATGCAGATGATGCAGTCCTGCTGGCACAGTCAGCGATTGACCTGCAGACCCTAGTCGACACAATGACAGAAGATTGTAAGAAAAGGGGTCTACGCGTGAATGTGAGCAAAACCAAAATAATGGTCTTTGAAAGAGATAAAACCAGAACAGATGTAAGAGTAACAATAGGTAATGATGTACTAGAGCAAGTGGATGAATTTGTATATCTTGGATGTGGATTTAGCCGAGATGGAAGGTACACCACTGATATAGAGCGAAGAGTGAATGCGGGAAATAGAGTGAACGGAGCGTTGGGGCAACTTCTCGGCAGCCACCACCTCAGCCAGAAGGCACGTGTAGCAATACATAACGCAGTGCTTGTCCCAACATTACTGTATGGAAGCGAGAGTTGGGTATGCAGAAAAGAGTATGATAGTAAAATTAATGCGGTCGAAATGCGATCTCTGCGGAAAATCTGTGGAGTTAGGCTGACCGACCGCATTCGTAACGACGACGTAAGAGAGCGAGTAGGTATGAAAGAGAGTATTGGTGTAAAGATGCGAAAGGGAATGCTCCGATGGTTCGGACATGTGGAAAGAATGCCGAACGAACGCCTGGTTAAGAAGATATACAATGCGAAAGTGGAAGGATGTAGGTACCGAGGGAGACCGAGACTAACCTACCTAGACCAGATCGGTCATGTACTGAAGGAAGGTGGAGTCAAGAGTCTCCGAAACCGGCGAGCGTGTATGAAGAGAATTATGAATGTTGAGGAAGCGAGTGAAGTATGCAGAGATAGAGTTCTCTGGCACTCTGTTCTCTCTGCCTACCCTGCAAGGGATATGGCGTGATGATATGTATGTATGTATGTATGTATGTAAGTATCAATAAAACATGATGATAAAATATTTTTCATTTTTTTTATCCTGGTTTGGAAAATGCCTATATACATTTAGACTTCTAGACCAGACTACCCCCTTAAATTCTTAGTGAAGGTGTCTTCAAAAAAATGCATTACGCATAATGTTCCTGTTGTATATACATATATTAATTTGTCTGTCTGTTTAAATTACTGAAATTTAACATTTAATATGCTTAATTATTTATAAAACCCGATTACGAAGCGATAAATGATGTCACAAGCGGGATTCGAACCCGCGCTTATTGGGATTCCGCCCCAATTGTCTGTCTGTAACAATAGTTCATTGTCGCCAAGTGATAAAAACAAGCGAACGTTGCACAACTAAGTATCGAATTTATAGTAAAAAAAACATAAAAAGCTAATATAACCTTTGTTTTATTTGAACGCCTCGTTGTCCAAAGTAAGGTGGAAGGCACTAGACCGTGTGGTAGGGCACCCATATGGTGGCCCGACCAGTTTAGGTTTGCTGTAGGCGGTCCTTTAAATGAGTGCACTAGGATGACCTCGAACAGAGACATATGGCGAAATATCGTGAAGCGAATAACATCTACCTCATCCCATATTACATGATGATCACGACTGTTCTGCCAAGAACGAATCGACTAAGAAGAAGATTTTGCTCAATATATTGCGCTAGTAATATTGAATGTAAATAAATGTCTTAGTAAACTCGATTGTAAGACCTTTGTTTTCTAATCCTTACTAATATTATAAATGCAAAAGTAACTCTGTCTGTCTGTATGTCTGTCTGTCGGTCTTTCACGCCAAAATTACTGAACCGATATAAGTGAAATTTGGTACACAGATAGTCTAGAACCGGATAAAGGACATAGGCTACCGTACTACTACTACTACTACTACTGGCATACTTTTTAATGCAAAAAAGGGTTGTAAAGGGGGATGAAAAGTTGTAAGGAAGTATCGTCAATTTTAAAGCCGAAACTTGAAACTTATTTTTAGGCTATTGATTAGATATAAATAAATATGACATTTACATATAAAAAAATACCCTTAAGAGGTAAAATAAAAATAGTGGATAAAGAACTTTTTTATACGCGGCCCAAGCCGCGGGCAGAAGCTAGTATTAAATAAATAGTATTTTTTTATTGATTATGGTGGCAAACAAACAAGCAGCACACCTGATGATAAGTGTCACTACTGCCATTACTCAGACGTCGATCTTCTGCGAGATCTGGTTCTGTTATAAAAATGGGCGTACCACAAGGATCCATTCAGGAGCCATTTCTGTTCCTTGTATATATTAATGACTTACCTTATTATGTACGGGATAACCAAAACATAGTGTTGTTCGCAGATGATACCTCCTTATTGTTTAAAATTAAAAGACAAAAGATTAATTATGACGATGTGAACAACGCTCTGTCAAATGTTGTTCATTGGTTCAGTACAAACAACTTGGTTCTTAATGAAAAGAAAACCAAATGTATTAAATTTACCACACCTAATGTGAGACTAGTGGAAACCAATGTTCAAATGAATGGTGTGGCCCTAGAGCTTGTGGAGTCCACGGCATTTTTGGGTATTACCATCGATACTAAACTCCATTGGGGTCCTCAGATTGAAAAATTATCAAGTAGGCTAAGCTCAGCGGCTTATGCGGTAAAAAAAATTCGAATGTTAACCGATATTGAAACGGCTAGAATTGTTTATTTCGCCTACTTCCATAGTCTTATGTCTTATGGCATACTGCTTTGGGGTTGCTCTGCAGATTTGAATAACATCTTTGTTCTTCAAAAACGGGCTGTCCGCGCGATTTATAATCTAGGGCCAAGAGCTTCACTGAGAGAAAAATTTAGGGAAATAAACATTCTAACCGTTGTATCACAATTCATATTCGAAAACATGTTATATGTAAAAAAAAATATTAATGAATTTGATAAATATAGTGATATTCACCGTGTGAACACTACGAACGAACACAACATCATACTCGCCTACAAAAAATTAGTAGGTCTTTCATGGGGCAATGTATACGCTTTTACAATAAACTGCCTAAAGATATCCGAGATATGCCAATGAATAAGTTCAAAAAGGCTATCAAAAACAGACTGTGCAGAAAAGGATATTACAGCATTTCGGATTATCTAAATGATAATACGGAATGGTTATGAGCAGCTCCTCTCTCAGCAATTGCCCTTTTAATGTTTATCTCTTACTCTTACTCTTGTATTATTTGTATTGTCTTAATTGTACAGTGTAGCGTGTTTTGCCTAACGAGTTATGTATTTATTTATCCAAGCTATCTGTTTCAAATTTATAGATTATGGTGTGGTCATGCTCACTGAAAAGGTCTCTGCTTGCGGTAGCTACGTGGAGCGGGTCTCTCCCGTCCCTCCAATGTGGTTGAGGGGCGTGATGGCTGCTCTAATAGTTAACTCGTGATCGGGTGCCGTTTGTGGGATCTGGTCCAGCCATTTTTCTTTCTTTTTTGTTTATAAATATTCTTAGTTTAATTTTGTATTATATACAAAATTTAAAAAATGAATCTTTACTCGAAGGGCATATCACTGGAGCTAACATAAATTAACCATGTAACCAAACTCATTTGTGAAAAAATATAATAAAAAAAAAATGACGAGCCCACCGAGTTTCTTGCCGGATCTTCTCAGTATGTGGCTGCTTGCCGATCCGGTGGTAGATTAATTAAATTTAATTTAAAACACAATGTAAAATTGACAATATGTAAGTGCCCCTATGGGGCTTATGCAAAATAAATGATTTGATTTGATTTGAGTGTGGTACTACCCCGGACGGACCCGCCCGCGGCTGCAGACAGAAAACTGTCAACATTGTGGTGCTACCACTATTGGCCATATTCTATGGCTTATATTTAATAAGTATTATGAAATAATTGAATTATTGAATCTTCATTAACTTTCGTTTCTTATTTTTTTTTAAATAAATTATTCAAAAAACAATTAGGTGTTTTTTGGTAAGATGTTGATAAAAATAAAGATAAAATTGACAAAGATAAAGTTGATAAAACCTTTGTTAATATTATTTTTTTCTGTTTCAATATAATAATTTAAAAAATAGTTAAAGAACTATCTTAAGAATGAAATAATTTAAGCAATTTGTAAATAATAGTTTTATTTTTTTTTCAAATAAAACTAATATCCATTTACGATAAATTTCGGTAATTAGGCAACATTTTATAGCGTCCAGGGCTGTCATTTCATTCAATGTTGGGTACTAAAAGACTAGACAAATAATAATATGATGTTAATATTTTTAGGAATTGAATAATTTATAACATATTGGATACTATTGACTAGTTGAAAACAAATATTGTGACAAATATTATGGTATATAACTAAACAAGTATGTAAGAAACAAGTATGTGAAGCAAACATGGCGCTCCAAAGCGCTAATGTCTAACATGACATTAGTATAATTTAGATATTAACAAATTCATCGATATTGTATAATATTGTGCGTGTGTACATTGTATTATAGTCGTTTGTTAGGACGCCGATACGGTTATCACAAACGCACACCTATACGTTAAACGTGATCACGAAATAATTAGCAGTTGGGCGGTCGGGTGGCGAGCAACGGGCGGCATTCGGCTAGGTGTTAAAGCGCGGACGTAGCCGCGGCACAGCACAGGGCGGGCGGAAGCTGCGACGCATCCCGCCCCCGGCCTGCAGTCGGCCACCGCCACCCCCCACCGCGAGCGGCTCCGCACGCCGCGCACCGCCGCACCTCGCCCCGCCGGCCCCCTGGGCGCGTGCGCCCGCCGGCCGGCGACTCAGTTCACGACCGCACCGCGCGCCGACTACACGTACGCGTCTCGTATGATAACGCGCGCCGCTTAAACGATCGAACGCACCCCCAAATTTTTATTAGTACCAGTGACGGAGAGGGCGACCTCTCAAAACTGACAAAATAGCTTCTCAAGTGGAAATGCCTTCAAGCTTGTTCGGGGATCTGGGTGGTGGCGGCGGGCTGGTGGAAGATCAGCGCGCGTATCAGTTGGCGCTCGAGTTGAGCCTGCTGAGTCTCGGCGAGACACTGCCGAACAGCAACTCGCTGGCGAGCCCGCTCGGCTTCGCTCCGCCGCCGGAAGATCGTGCGAAGAAGTCGCAGAACATGACTGAGTGCGTTCCGGTGCCATCATCAGAACACGTCGCTGAGATCGTCGGCAGACAAGGTACTGTGTCGGTGTTGTGTCACACTTGTTATTACGATCAGCTGTAAGGGTTTGTGTTGCGTCAGTCGGCGGCTACACCCTTATGTAAGGGCGCACGTGCCGCCCCGGTGAAGTTTTAGGTTATGTTCGATCAGCATCGACTAGAAAAATGTTTAAGCTCCAGAACAGATCACGTACGGGTTCGAAATTCGTTGTATTCACGTTGTTTTGTTTATCTACCCTTGTGTATGTTATCGTAAGATATGATGTAGGCAGCCCTTTAAACTGTTTCGTAGTTGTTTATATGTAAATAGGTTTTCTGTAATAAATAGGTACATTGTCAAAATCTGGCAGCGGTTTGTATTTATAACGTATTATCTTCACGTTCAAAAATAACTGAAGGCGTATAATAGCCTTCAGTTATTTTCTATAAGCCATTTTGTAATCAAAATCTATCGAATTTAAACTTAGAATTTAATTTAGGTGGTTATTTATTTAACTACCTAACGTACCTTCTAAATACCTAATTACACTGTTCTTTCGTGAATTACTGAACTTGAAAATAATACCCACGTAAGTAATTATTAAAAAGTGAAATACGTATCACATATACCTGATTTGATAAGATCGATTAGACATGAAAAAAATATACCCACAATTATTATTGGTTTATCATTTCTATCTATAACAATGTCATTTCTCAGAATCACTTCTAAAACTACTTTCAAAATAAAAAATAAGAAATCCATCGCTGGTTCTAATTAAAAGGTAGATATGAGCAAAAAGCGATACCCAAGGGGCTCCTTTTTTTTCTAAGGGTGGACAAAAAATACCGACAAAGTCAAACCATCAGCCCTTACGGCCTAAGTTTTTCTTGTCTATGCATTGGTGTAAGAAATCAATTATCTGTATCTTAGCAAATCACGCTTTAATGACGAGTTAGAATTGTGGTCAAATGTTATCCATTTTAGTAAAATTCGCTTCGCTCTAATTTTTTTTTTTAATAGAAATACCTAGTTTCCTTAATTATTTTAAGATTTTTTAGCGCCATTTTTTTATAAATGTATATGCAAATTTTACGCGAGCATGACCTTACTAGATATATAAATGTTAAAATATCATATTAAAGTACACGTATATTATTATAATAAAGTAGGTATTACATGAACCCATTAAATATTAGTATTACGCAATTATTTAAGTAAACAAGTTCAAAGTCGGAAAACGAAATCGAGTTGCTTAAATTTTAATCCATTAAAAATATAATATTTCCCAGCAAAAATTTGATACTTTATTCATTAGTATTTCAGCTCATATACATATGTACCTGGGCCGGAACTGCCGTCAAGAAAGAAAGGAAAATTACTTACCATATTGATTAGACATATATGGTCGCATAGATGTTATATGCATTTTATATCCCTTAGTTTTGTAATATTCACGTACAAGATAGTGAATTCTATTCTTACACTGTCACCACATGGCAAATTAATATATACATTTACCTATTAATTTTCCAACTACCCGCCGAAATTACAAAAAAAGAAAGTTTTTTTGATAGTACTGTGTAAGCCAGTACTTATTACTACATAGGTACATGCTTAATTAAATTTAATTAACACTCGCGTGAGTACCCACACGTTAACGTTCATATTCGATTCATTATAATATTTATCATAATCACTGCTTACCCCAAAATACAACTATGGTTATATTTATCATCAACACATAATTAGTTCCACGTAAAAACATAATTACGAATGATATACATAGACTAATATAACGATTTATATATTTTACCTTATGGAAATAATGCCGAACGAACGTCTGGTTAAGAAGATATACAATGCGAGCGAGTGAAGTATGCAAGGATAGAGTTCTCTGGCACTCTGTTCTCTCTGCCTAGCCTGCAAAGGACATGGCGTGATGATATGTATGTATGTACCTTATGGAAAAGGTCAAATTTAAATCAGTATTTTCATTGTTATATATTAAAAGCTTTTGATATTATAGTATAATTATCATCTGTATTTTAATATACATGGGCGTTTTCCGTGTGGTGACGGAGTAAGAATACAATTCACCTTCTGGCTTGTACGTAGGTGATCGTAAAAGACGACTAAAGTATAAAAGATGCATATAATATGCAAGAGAAGCAAATCTTGAAACATAATACCAACACGTCTGACTAGCGTGATGTAGTAGCTCAATTTCCTCCCTAATATGGAGGACGTTCGAACCCAGCAGTGGGACATATATGAGCTATGATGATATGTGGACGTATATCTTTCTACGTAATTAGGAAAAATTTACTTATCTACGATGCACGCTAAATATATCGGCCTGGCCCTTTGTACCTTCTTTTGTGTAGATTTATTTTTATAGGCAACAATCTTTCACTAAGAAATAAACCTTGTATTGCAGGGTCTTTACAAACAATTGACATTTTAACTGCTGCGCCCTCGGTGCAGTCAATCATGTCAGCTGAATATTCCTTACTTCCAAAAGAGATAAATCTATTACGATATCTGGTGTTAAAGGGGCTGTGACATATTGTACACATCATTAATTATAGATAAAGTTAAAAAAAAACTTTTAATACTAATATGGTAATCAAAATCATATAATTAAACTAAAACTTTATTTTTTCAATGTCAACATACCCCACCTTACATGACCGCAAAAACTCGTTAAAATAAATAACATATCGGCCAGACTTATCGAAATTAACTTGTCATAATAAAAAGTGAAACAAAAATGTTCTTTTTAATATTTTTATCGTAAAATATTTAATATATTAACTAAGGCGACGGAGTGCTAATTGTTATCAGAAGTGGGGGGGGGGGGGGCTACCATCTTAATTGGTAAACTATCCTTTATGTATGCAAGTAAAAATATGTATTTTATTTATGTGGCTCATTTTGACTGTATAAATTACATAGAATACCATAATCCAAGTATAAATTACCATCGTCATTAATTTGTAATTGGCTCACAGATAGGCCCTTACCTCGTCTTTGAATAAATATTAAAAATTAAAAAGATTAAGGCATCATAATTCGCATTCTTGCATGTTTATACTTACCATTTCGAGTGTCGCCTTGACCAGCGATATTAAAAAAAAACCTTTCCCATGTCACTTGACATGAATTGACAGATGTAATTGTTTATAATTGGCGGTAAATTATTATAATCAAATATAATTAATTATTTTAAACTGAGCTATTTTGGGTAGTATAATATTTTGATTACAATATCATAAAATAATTTAATAAAATTAAAAAAACAATTCGGATAGACTGTTCGTACGCTTTCGTTGTAATATATCAAAAAAAGTATAGTTATTTCTATGCTTTTTTTTTATTTATAAAAAGGTATCATTTTTGATAAAAAAGTTCAGTATAAAAACAAAACAATCGCTTAACTTTAGGCGATGTTCAGATCAAATTATGTTGTTGCCTCGAGCATGGCTAATAAAAGTATTTTTATAAAACTTCACAAAAAGAACAAAAACAATAATAATAATATCGCATTATACAAAAAAAAAACTCGTAACTATTTCGATCGGACCCGTTTAATGGGGCTCGCTGGAACCTTTCCCATAAGCGTAGAACGAAACAATAATACTTGTGTTATAGACTAAGGTAGATATACAGAGGTCCCCTGTATTTCCAGCCTCAGAAACTTGTAAAACGAGAGCAAAAAACGCAGCTGTTTCACTTACAACCCTGTCTAAGTAAGCTCGTCCTTTAGAACGAACGATACGATGGACGCGAATCCGTTTCGCACAGTCTACTCTCACCTTTTAACTAACAACGCCGTGTTTATATTATTTATTGATAGATTATTATTGTATTCATTAAAAATTATGGACGTAATGACGTCTGATGTTAACGCGAGTATTATATATATGAAATAAATCTATTTTTGCGGATTATATCGCATTTCTAATTGTTTTTTACGAAGATCAGCTAAATAAAAATCAAATATAAACGCGATAAAATCCGTAAAAATAGAATTACAACAAAATTTATTGTTGAAATTTTCGGTTATTGTAGATATAATTTTTATCCGGATGGTGACGGAGTAAGAATAATACGATCACCATTCCTTCCTCTGTAGATATTATAAAATTCGGTTGAAGAACGTAAGGAAAACTCAAAATAAAAACCCTATGACGTTGTGGGTATATAATAGGACATTTTTATTATAGCAAGCCCGTACCCAACAGTGGGACATATATGGACTAATCAAATATGGGGTGAGAATACATTATTCGCTCGTTGGAATTATAAAAGTCGTCTAAGGGATCACCAGAAGAACAGTAGGGAGCACTCTTCTGCAAACTTATATGTCATCACGATCGCCAATTCCCTCGCTAAGCATGGCGATTATGTCATAATCTCTCTTATGATGAGACCTATGTCTAATATTGATAAATTAATGAGACGTTGATAGATTAATGAAGAGAGTTTAGATATATATTAATAAAGAAAACTCCTAAAAATACAATTTAAAACTTGCAAGATGATGAGTAAGCCTTTGTTTATGCGTCAATGTGAACATCCTGCCTTATAACTATAAAAGCAATGCCACAGAGACAACTTGATGCCTAAATATATAAAATCTCTTTCACATAATTAGATTTAGATGGTGCAATGGTCTGTGTAGCGACCGTCTGTGCTGATTGTTATGAATTCAAATTTCATACCAAAAAATTGTTTGTACGATTCATAAATTGTCATTTATTTACATTTTCGAAGTCTCTGGGGTAACAAAGCTTTATTCCTTATTGCTGAATGTTCTTTGAAATTAAAACAGAAAACCGTAAATTTATCATTTTTAAGCTTCAATTTACATGCGGCGCGGTCACACTAATAAGCTATTTAATACTCGTAGTTTAAAAACAAATAAAACTTTTTAAGTGTTCTGTGAATATAATTCGAGTACTCATTCGTTTGTGATAAGGTGTCTTTCACAACATGTGATATTTAGGGCGTTACGTTCCGTTTCCCTCGCGTGTAACCGATGGTTTTGCGATAAAAATTAAATAAAAACGTTTCTCGGTAGCATTGAGAACATATATTACTTTTAGTTTCTTTTTTATTGATACATTTATCAACACTAAAAGCCTTAAACACTAATTTAAACGTTACTATTTGACAATGCAGTTAATAGAATTAAAAGCACTGTCAAATTTAGCAATGCAGTATACTCATTTCTTTTGTTATAATCTGTGATAACAGACAATTTTGACAACTTTGTCACGGGAGGCAGTTACAGTACCTTATAGAAAGTACCATCAGCTGCACTGTTTACTCGCCTACTAACAAAAAAACGCGAAAACAAAATCATTATATTAATATAGACTCTTGTTAATTACCTATTGGTAAATTAATCCATAAAAAGATCAATGAAGCTTTAATTTCTTTACAAATAAGTAGACCTGTAATAACTACTACGGTCGCTTAACAAAGTCTTAATAATATAGGTAATTATGCTAAAATAATATTTGATTGTTAAGGTAATATTATTTTGAACTTACGTAAGATTCTATATTCATCGTAATGGCGAAAAATTAAATCACTTTTATGAGAGATAAAACGTACAACAGTTTTTTTTTGAATCGGCTGTATTCAGGTACAATAAGCAGTAATTCAATACTTCAGGTATTCGACTATACAAAATGATTTCGTATGAAGTGCTTTCATTACGAGAACCTTTTAAATATTTTTTTTTTAGTTTTCGGTGTTTTTGTGGTAGTAGTTTGGATTTGCTGCTCATTTTTGAAGTAAAATTCGTAATGGCGGATTTCGTACGAAAATAAATCTCCTTCGGGCAAGTTCGGATCCTTTCGGCTCTTTTCGACTCACCGTTCCTTTTTTCAAATTTTCTTATATTAAAACTGAAATGAATATTCGTTATTTTTATAAATTAAATAGTCCACTTAATTTTCAAATGTTTTTTTTTTATTTTCTTGTATTTACATATACATATGTGTGTACAAAGGTATGCGTATAAAATAAATGATAGACTAGCGACCCTGTCATTTCCGTTAGACCTCATTTGACTAAGTATCAAAATTTGTCCAATATATTATCTATTCGTACTTATTGTGTATGACAACCACGTGGTTACGTCGCGGAACAAAGAAGGCAAAAATAGAATTCCACGGATCCATACTTATTGTCTATTGAAAATTCGTGTCAAAACCTAATGCGCGACCTTTTAACAACGCACTTTTCATACGATATGAATATTAAACAAGTATATCCTTTAATCGGATATTTATTTTATTATATATTGAACCTTATTTACTTGATAATAGAATGTCAAAGTATGAGACGTGTTTGTTTGTACCAATGACATCTGTTTTAAGACAACGCAATACACCAAAAGGTTGTTTAAAATTCTCGCGTTTACGCACGGACACGGCATGACGTCACGTCCGGTTGTCGACTCGTGTTGTCGACTATCGATAGCGATTGTCGATGATTCTCTCGATGTCAATAGGACCTCCTGTCGGCGCGTTTGTTGTATTGATTTGTAATGACATACCGAACAATGTTTTACGCATCTGTAAATATAAATGCATTCTGCAATTCTTCAAGCTAATTTTGAAATCGTATTATGTTTATAAAACTTTATTACGTTTCAATCTATTTTATTAGATTTTTTTTTGCATATGTCCTTTATGATCTTGTGCAATACTAGGAGCACAGCCATGTAAGGTGGTGTAGTGGCCTCTGGCTCCCACGCTTGTTGAACCAAATGCAGTAGCATATTACTACTATTGAAACGTTGATTTTCTCTAAGAATGTTGTAATATCTTGAAATGGCTGATTTATTTAAGGCTGTAGACAGAAAACTGTTAACGTAACCTACTACTAATCTAAATTATTTTTAACTAAAAAAAAACACCTTAAAAAGCACGAAATAATGCGATTTCCTACTCAAACCTAAAATCAAATTTATTTTACAATTCTTTTCTTATTTTTATTAATATTTCTAATATTTTAAAATGGAGGAAAGGAAGGAAGACCCACCACGTTCCCACGGTTAATCAATATGCTGCACACATCAAGTAAGGAAGGAATACGGGATGAGATCAAGGTGGAATAGGATATAAGGAAATCTTACTCCTGTGATGAGCACCCTCCAGAATTTCAACTTGTAGACACCGGTCGGTAACCAATTACAGCAAGTATTCATTCAAACATGGGAAGCACATATCAGTCTGCCTCTATTGGACAGTCTATCTTACAAGGACGGATTATTATATTAATCGCCACGCTTAGCAGGTGGATTGGCGATCGCGAATGGTGTTATTAGTTTTCCATTAAAGTGACTAGACTTACTTACTTGGTGATCCACTATACGATTTTTATGACTCCAACCCAACAGTAATGGATGCTATCATAACGATACAGGGAATACCAAATATAGAAATATTAAAAAAAATCTATAAAAACATTTTTGATTCCACGTTGTTTCATAGACAAATCAATAACAATTTTATTGTGAAATAAAAATATTTTTCTTACTTTCCTCGTGAACGTAAAAGACGACTAAGACCTTTATACCAACTTCATCTGATGCCGTTTTGTCAACAATTACATTCCCAAGGAGGGTTGACGTCTGGCAGGCGGCTGGTCATAAAACTATTGCCAATAACTTTGCAATATGTACTCCTACATATGGCGTCGACCACAAGTAATTGGTATAAGAGCAGGAGAATGATGATGGTCAGTTATCATTAAACATTAAATTTATGACATTTTTTTAATTCAAACCTAACAAATGTAATAAACGGACTGGAACGCGAGCATACTATGAAAGATCCAGAAAGAACTTATTTTTACTTGTTTATTAAAAATCCAATGTGCATTTAACGTTGAGTTATTTCCGATTTGTCTGTGACAAGTGTTCGGGGTTTATACAATTGGGTCCGCAGCCGGTCTCACGCGGCATCTCTGGCATCTTGTACATTATTAGATACAACCATATTCTCAAACCGTTTCGATGAGTAATTCATCCCTGTCCGTCACGAGCCGGTTCCAGTGACGACAAGACCGGTTCCACATCAATGACTGCCTACCCCTCTCTTCACCTCTGTTTACTCCTTCGTATTTAGAATTTATATTTTTTTACTCGACAGTAAATCTCGATTTTGACGTTACCAACCGTCCGTACATTATAGAGTACGATTACGTTCCATTTCCATTTTATTGAAATTTGTATTTTTATCATCGGAGTAAGTATACAATTAAACACTCCTTTTCTTGCCGTGAGCGTCATATAAAATGACTTAAGTATTATAATGTATATGCATACCTATAACACTTATGCAAGAGAAATAAAAATCAAAGTAAAGTAAGACCCTATACCTACTTATAAATTTGCCTTCCATTATATTGAAGGCTCGAGCCCTTCAGTGGGGTTTATATAAACTGTTTTGACAATAGCTATATATTTTTTCATCCATGTGGTGGTAGAATAAGGATATAATGCGCCTACATTCCTTTCTTACCCCTGGGTGTTGGAAAAATACCATTATGGCACATAAGAAGATAATAGAAAGGGAAGAAAATTAACGCCTATTGCCAACCCGTTTGGATAATTTACTATATAGCCAGGTCAATTTTCCTTCGATTGTCAAAGAGCCCTTCTACCGTAAAACGTGTAACACACGTATTGAATTAAATCATATAATTTTCAAAATGAAACGAAAGAGAAAACATTCTAGTAAATCACACGTGCGAGCGGAATGTAGTAAGATTGGAACGTCTAGTGAATAAGTGAACGCCAATCGGCAAGATTCGCAATGTAGCTCGGCGCGTTCCGGTCGACGCCACCGCACTCAGGGTCAAGGCTTCGGGCTCCTGCACACTTCTGCACGCCTGGTGGACGCGAACACCCGCCCGATGTATTGTGCTAGAGGAAATGGAACGCTAAAAGCGAAACTCCAATAACTAGATGATACTATTAAAATTATAAAGTCGTCCTTCGACTTGTTTGAACAATTTCTGTTTTAAAACCTGGCAATGTTTATTTATCCGTGGATGAGATCATCCGAAAATATTCTCATTAATACATAAAGATGCATTTGTGACCTATCTCATAAACAAAAGCAGTCTGACCCCAATAAATGTCAGCTTCATTTAATTTCTTGAAGATCGCTAAATTACTTGTTATCAAGCTTAACTGCTATTACTCTACTAACAAGATTACACAAATCCTCTATCCGTTGACAATTTTTGAATGAAACTATTCTGGCGGTAAAAAAATAAACAAGCATGTGTCCCGCCGTTGCCAAGACGTCCCGAAATTCCAGGGCCCCATTTTTTGTGTGACTTGACAGATGCATTCTGGGACGCCGCTAACCGCATCTTGCATCCTTATCGCGCATTCGGAAATGAAATCTACGTTTGTATGAGTTGTGTAGATAGTACGTCGAATTTGAGGGTTATTTTAAGGTGCATTTCTCTGTCCTTGTCGCTCGGAGTGGCGCCACGGCCGCGGGAAGAAACAGCCGCGCCCGAACTAACTCGCTCCTGTTTGTATTGCGCACGTCGCACCAACAGCATTCTTAAACATGGTTACTTTTTGTTTTTGAGTGCGAGCTACGAGTATAAGGCCAAGCAACCTAACATTCAACCGGCCGCTGTGGACTAGAAACTTTGAATCATAGTGTGTTGCGAAAGAACATCATGACGTCACGATGCGCCGGCACCCCCACGTCTGCGAAACTTAGGGACCCTAATGAATTACTTCCTAATTGCCGCGGCAGCACGAACAAGCCCGTAATCCGGCGCGAAAACAGCTCCTCCGTTTAATTGTAGACCTTGAGCTGTTTTGTTTCTGAGCTTGAAATCGAATGTCAGACATCTCGCGACATGTAGATACTTCTGGACCGAGAATGGTTACGCTCGGATTGTAGTGTCCCAACTGTGATGACGTATCAAATTGAAATGTACTCTTATTATATGAGATATTAGAATCATTTCAGAGCGAAGGAGATGTTAATCATACGATGATATTGGTTATATTTTACGGGAAATATGTTTAAAGAGCTACAAGTCGATATGCACCCGCACTAATGTTGACAATAATCCATCTCTGGCTGTCAGCCGGTGCCGCGAATTAGACTCAATCCCATTTCAATTTACACTTTATTCAGCTTTCGTAAGTAACCACATACAACCCAGTGTATTTAACAACTTAATTGCTCGAAGCTATTGAATATCTTAATTAAATTATTGCCTTTGTTTGTGGATGATTGAGAAAAAAAACTAACATACTTCTCGTGGAGGTCTAATGACAGGATATGGTGTTATTATCATCGTGTCAAAGTCCTAGGAGCACATATGCGCGAAACGTTGTCGCTTCGAAGTTCCGTTCTACCTAGCAACGACACATGTTGCCACCGGGTACATATAGTTTTACATATAATGTCTCGGTTACATCAAATATTAATTTAATAAAAAATATTAAATCTTGGGCTTGCAAAAAATTTGATGGTAAATATCCAACTTAAGTATGAGGCTGCTGGAACCAGAGCGGCCTTACTACAAGAACCATGTTTTACAATATGGAGGGAATTAAATTTAATTAAATTCAATTTAATAGATTTGAACGCAAGCCAAAAATGTACTTCTACTGCCATCTATTGTTAAGAGCTTGTAAACAAGTTTAGGTCGCTGTGGTTTTGTAGATTAACATTTTTAAATTACGAAATTGCAGTTAGGTTAAAAGTTGCAAAAATTGCCCACTCTGGTTCTAGCAGCCTCATATTACAACCGTAAAATTTGCACTTGATGGCATGGACATGGACAATTGGAGTAGTAATATATAGCCTCCCACTAAGTAATGCTGCTGATGAACGTAGATAAAGCCATGGACCCATTCTTTTCGCTCTTCATACGGACAAATCATCTGTTTACACTTCTAGAGTATAACTTCTCTCAAAACTTAATTTTGAAGCTCGAGTAATGTATATCAATTAATCATTAAAATATTAAGAGGAATCTGATTAATCGTTTTAAGATTTCGTAAAGTTCGTATCATACTAATAGGTCTGTTATCATCAGAGAGAACACTTTTAGAATAAGACTATTAATTACTAATAATGATACAACAAAGACAACTTAAGATATATTTAGATACGTGAAAAGGTTTTAATGAACAGCAAATAACAAATTGGCGAAGTTATAAAAAAATGGGATTTCGACCTTCTAAAACATGTAAGTTTCTACATAATTGCCATAGATACATATTAAACACAAAATTATTTCACAATATAATTATAATAACGTGCCTAATGTGGATCGCAATGAGGAAATCAGATATTTTAATAGATGCACGAAAAGAAGATTGATTAGTAAAGGGTTAATATAGACCTCGTAGTGACATTTATACCCTTACAAAATAATCTGATGATCCTTAATCGTTGGCCAAAACAAGACTGAACATTATAGAAGAAAGTCTATTCTTAGAGAGCATTACTTTAAGCAAATTGTCAAGTGCCACCTGCCTTACAACCAACTATTCGGGTAATGTAATCGTTTGACTGGTATTAATTTTAAATTCATAATATATATATATATATATATATATATATATATATATATATATATATATATATTATGATATATATATATATATATATATATTATGATATATATATATATATATATATATGTACCAAAATATTGTTATTAACAATTTTAAATTTGAGTTTAATATTGAATCAACTTCTAATTTATCTGCGTTGATCTTCATTTGATCTTTGAAAATTGAGTCCTTAGTTTTTTTTTATCTTAACTTCGATTTACGTTAATGTACCAGGACTACATAAGACATTAGGTTATAAATGATCAAATAACAAAATTCTTACTAGTGTAAGACATCTGCTAACCGTTCAGCGGCGCGTACGCACCACCTGCCTCTAACGCCTCCCTAAATAATGTTGATAATTTTACACTTATCTCTCGATATTCAACAAGGAAAGTGTTTTATTTCTTTCTGTATTTAAGTTTTTTAAACATGAATTTAACTGTGAGTAGGTTAATATTTACTCATAGCAGTTTTATTGCAATCGTACAACAGAATTTTGTACTATGAGGTGCAAACAAGAAATTATCCTTGCATCTGTAAGTGAGTTCTATTAGTTTAGTTTTATTTATTGGACAGCCGACTTAGTTTTAATTGGAACTTCTTTTAGATTCTTAGGCTTCTTCGCCATATTTTTTTTGCAAACTTTAACCAAGTGATAATTGAAAATGCAGATGACGTGTAGGAAGGAAATTGGATCCTAAAACCTTGATGCATTTAGAAATGCTTGGCGTCTTTACCCTATTTTCCTTCAAAGTTTAGTGTAATTGAAAATCTAAGTAATTTGAGGTACAGAAATTCGATAATAAAACTTTGATGGAATTTTATTTAAAGATGGCAAAGTTATTCAAATTAAAGTCAAACGCACATAGAGGATTTTCGCTTGAAGCCTCCAGTATCCACCAGTGGGACGAATATGAGTTTAGCTCAGAAGAGAAAATAATATGCATCGACTTTAAATATATTCTTGAACTTTTTGTTAATAACTCGCTTCTTAATAGTAATTCAATTTAACGGGTGATTGTCGTCTGAACACTTTAAAAACTATAAAAATAAAATAATGACAGGTGCAATGTGCAAATACTCTCGTACTCTGTTGGTACCAGAATGGCGATTTCGTAAAAAAAACAATTTTAATACAATTGTAAGTAACCAATTTCAAAAAAGATTACATACATAATTCTTCGCAATATCTTTTTACGTATCCGTTATGAATTGATTTTTATAGACGTTCTTAACACTCTTTAACTTGGTTTCTATCAAGCGGAATCTTTAAACATGATTTTCAACTCCTTCTAAAGACAGGATTAATTTGAAAATATACACACTTATCAAGGACAGATGATAATGTAATAATTTTAGAGGGCATACTGGTCTAGAGGAATGAATTTAAAGTAACTTTAAAATTCTCCTAAAGACATATTTTTAAAAGGTCAAAAGCTTTGAATGTATGAAAAAAAAAATCTATTTTCAAATATCTAGACCAGAATACTCCCCTTAAATAGTTTGTCTTATTATTTAATTTAAAGCGAATAAATATGCTTAGTTTTGCTCGAGTTTCATTTACGTTAAAATAATATCAAGGGGTTTTTTGTATAGTTATATATTCTATCCATCTATTAGTGCTTCGACTTTAACTGTTGGATATAAAATTCCCTAAAAGAGAATACTCCATAACTATGGTGGCTTGGCAGACGGTTTTAGACAGATTGACAAAAGTTTTCTAGGAAGGTGATGCTGCTAATTCTCCTAGTGAGCTCTCATCCCTCAGGATACGAGTGGTGAGGTATTACACTCTTATCTTGTCACCACATTTTGTTAACGTAATGTTTTACGCTTTATTTTAAAATATGTCGAACACAAATTTAATTGTATTGTTTAAAACTTGACAGTCGTTACTTTTGTGTATGTACTGTCGTAAACACGCATGCCACATGTTACTCTATCAACCAGATCTGTTTTAAATTAAATTTCAATAACATTCTCACATATGAAGCTTATTCAAAGCTTATTAATCTTCTACTTGTTACATACTTAATTTTTTTTATATCTCCTATATAATAGCGTAATCATGTCGTACTCATCAAGTTAAAGACGTTATCACAAATATACCTTTCACATTAACCGTCTCGCGGTCCGTCGCTCGTCGTTATTCAATGAAACTTTATTAAAAAGGGCGACGACAAAGCTCCGTCTGCTGTAACCGACAAACATTGGCAGCTGCGCTTTCCGTTTCGAAACAGTGTGCGTGCGACCAGCGTGGATACCAACGCACAACGGTCGAAATACACGCTACACCGCAGTTGAACGGTTGACACCTTACAGCTACTTACCACACGTACTACGTTTTATATTTCTTATAAACTCTTAAGAAAGTATGAATGCCTGGTATTAAAAGAATAAGATCGCTTGTTATTTTTTTGAGAAATGGCTGGTAAACAGACTATTCTTTAGATTCTTTGTGCTTGATATTAAAGCTGGCATTATGAAATAATTTTATTTAACTGTATAATATAACTTACCATTATCTCTTCGATGGTAGTCATTGGTAATTCGAAATGCCGCTATTTTTTATTGTTTGAATTTGATACATATATTTCTAATAATAATTTCAATATTTTTATAAAGTTATTTAGTTAATTTTCTACATTATTAATTATTACTACACACATCATCGGATTCAATTTTGTCAACTCATTTTTTTATTAAGCAACATCTAATTAATATCTAAATAAAAATTAGGTTGACAAACTAGACTGAACCTAGATAATGCTACTAGTACATCATAAACGCAGACAGGTAATAACAGATTATAAATGAAGCGTCCTTCGACCGGGGCGGGGGCTCGAGTGCTACGTGCCTCGCAACAGCTCGCATGAACTGGGACAAACGAATGTTAAACAATTAATACGGTTAGTAACTATCTTTATTTTGATATATTATAATATAGTATTATGTCGTAAATCATTCTGTCAATCATTACTTATTCTGTGTATGTTGCGGACGCAGGGGTTATCACTCTCCTATCATATTAAACGAACATTTATAACTTACTGTGAACACACACTTCGGAGACGGACGAAAGTAGTCAGCGCGACACAAAACGACAGCACAAAACTCAAGGATCGAACGTGATGTCTTATTGTGAATGAGTGAACAACACAGTACACAGTTTGAACACGCAGTAAACTTGTGTAATTTAAACTTTTGTCTACAGACTATTAATGCCCAAGGGACAAAAAAAACTTCTTATCTTTTGCTCTGTTGAAATTTTCAAAAATTGTAAAAGCTTTAACACTTGCAACAAAGGATCTTTGTCAGAAATATAACTGTAATATAAATTGACCACCGAAAAAAAGGTCCTTATGCGGCCCAAGCTCGGGGCTATTAAATGACGGAGCCTTTGAATTCCCGTGAAAGAGTGCCTACCTGCTCTTCTCGCGGTCTACCTGCATACTAATCAGGCTTATACCATTGGCGATAAATTAAATGTATGTTTAAACATATGAAGAGAGATTTAACGTTTTCGGAGTTCATTATAGTCGCATTTAAATGTTTTTTTATGTACACGCTTGTGCTTAATCTGTGATTTATAAATTTTATTGCAGATTGAAATATAAACGATATTAGTTAGGGTTTGGTTAAGTAAATTGACACAATGCTGAGATGTTCGCCCTTTTGATACTAATACTATTAGTTTTTTATTATTTTCTTTCTTTTCTTTATATTATTTTATTTTTAATGTTACTTTAAAGTATCATTTGTTACAAAGTAAAAAAAAAATTAATGTCTTTTATATTCAGAGGGCACAATTACCAGGAATGTAGGAGTTAAAAAGAAGTTCTAATTTTTTAAAGACTAACGCGCATAGTGGGTGGCGAACTCTCAGCGTGTAAGCCGATATTTCCCTCGTGAAAATGTGTTCAATGGTTGGTGTCGTATTGCCCCCGCCGTTCGATGCGTGTCGAGCCTTTAGATTTTCGTCTCGCATGCCGGTACATTATTTCGCGTCGTTAATTATTGTGTACCGTACTTTTTTGTACTCGCATAAGCCACCTGTCGGTATTGGAGTTTGTAATTAAAGATCGTCCTCAGGTCGTTTCGCTCTATAATATACATTTTCATCTCAATTAGTACTCGCTTTTAATACATTCAAATAAATGATGTTATATATTTGATTTTTTTAATCTCAATGATTTATCAAGAGAAATTTAGGTTCAGGCTTTGTAAAGTTGATACTTGCAGTCATTTGTTACCGGGAGGCGATGCAGCTGGCGGAAAGGCGCCATCTGCCGAACGACGCCCGGAAACGCAATTTTGTTTTGTTTTCAAATTTTGTATTGGTACGAGTTCGATTCTTGGTACTTGTTAATACTTTTGTCATGTAGATCGTATTGTTATAGCGCGCATCACCACTCTTGACACTTGAGGTCACAGTCGCGTGCCCGTTTCGCTCATAAATTTCAAATTAATAAAATGTTTCAACCTCAAACTTATATAAAAAGGAAACTATTAATTTATCCATGCTAATAAAATTATGGGGTCGAAACACCGCCAGTTGTTTGAGCCGCTAGAAGAATAACTCAAGCGTCGAAAATTAATTTTTGATGGCTTTAAGGTTATAAAGTATAGTAATCCATTGACACGTGTTGTTATACAGTTCGAATTACGTTTTTTTAATTGATACAAACAAAACTTAAACTAATTATAATCAGACTTTAAAATCCGGTAAAGCATTGAATGTAACTGGTAATGTTAAAATTTAACTATCAATATAATTAACATTGTGACATAAAAATACATACAAATGTATTTTGAAATAAGTGATTTCCGGACGAACAGTCGTAGCGTCATACAGTGTTGCATCTGGCGTCACACCTGCCCTCCAAGTTTTTGCTTTCGCAACACAAACACACACATATAATCCCCCACATGAACACAACACATCCATAAAAATGACTCTCTCCGACTTAATTCGTTAACTTCCAAAACCATAAGATCCTTTCTGAGAAGTTTGGCTCATTTTAAATTATTTTGGATGTATGTCACAACGGAAGTACATTTTATGTGTCTTTCTTATTTAATTTGGCAATTAGCTACTTTATAGGAACCATTGTTGCAAGTATCAAGTAAGTTTTTCACTAAAGCTTTTTGTTTTAAATTTCCCCAAAGTACCTATTGAAGATGTAATGAGATATATTTACACAAATGAATAGAATTGACTGTGCTTATTTGTAATGTCAAAATTACAGTTTTATCTTGCATATGAAAGTATATACGGTGCCTGCCTAGAATAAAATACATTTTTTTTTAAAACCCGATTACGAAATGAAAAATGATGTCACAAGCGGGATTCGCGCCTATTGGGATTCCGGCCCAATCGTGCTGCCACTACACCACCGTGACTAATTGTAGGACATGCAAATTTCACTTCGTATCATATTTACGTCTTAAGGTGACGGTATGCTATCTACCCGACAATGTTTACACATTGTTATAGGCTTAATACTTAAAACTTTACAGTTAGAATTGTATTAAACGATGACACAACCTTGTTATTTAAATTACTGAAATTTAGCATTTAATATGCTTAATTATTTATAAAACCCGATTGTGAAATCATTTTTCATTTCGTAATCGGGTTTTATAAATAATTAAGCATATTAAATGCTAAATTTCAGTAATTTAAAAAATACATTTTTTTTTAATTTTATCGGTCTACTTGTTCTGGCTAATCTTCAAAAAGGCTGGAGCCATTTTAATGGAAATTTCGTTGACAGATAGCTAATATTATAAGGTGTAATTATATAGAAACGTGAGACTGAAAATAATATTTTCATTTAAGTATATGAAAAGATTTTTAATAAGATAAGATATCTATTGATTTTTAGTCAAAAACTCTACAACAGAGCTGTCAAATGTAATATGCAGATTCCTTGCTACGTGGACCAAAAACTATTAAAGCTATATAGATAGTTCTTTGTAAAAATCTTTTAAACAGTAAGTTTCTAAAGTACAATAAACACATTCCTAATTATTTAACATCGCGATAGAAGTTATAAAACAATATGGCGAAAATCTTTCATAATCTTATAAGAAAAATAAATAAACAGTATTCCATTTTTATACTCTAAAGGTATAAGCAGAAGTATATAATTCGTCTCATTATGTCTACTAAAATGCCTCTCACTACAATACCTCAAGTCTACTCCAACCTTGAACATGAATTTGACCTACTATACCACACTCCTCAAACGGGTTGGTATAAGGTTTTATTTCGAGTTTTCTTTCCTTTACTTGTAGATGACATCCTTCAGTCGCCTTTAACGACACCCAAAGGGGTTGATATTGGATTCTTACTTCGTCACTACTTATATGTATCTGTGTATAATATGTAATATGTAGATAGACAGATTAATATCTGTCTATCTTTCGATTATCAAAACGGGAGACTGAAAATATTTTTCTTATAAGATCATATTGGATTTTCGTCAAAATATTTTCAAAAGTACAGTCTAATGCATTCGACATAAATGATATTATCGTACGGAACGATAATCATTAAAGTGATGTGTTTTTATACCACTACCTAACTTTTTAAAACAATATATGAGATTTCAAAACGAAAAAACATGTTTTCTTTATAAGATCATGTAAGTAAGGAATGCTTACAGCTGAAGATGCAAGATCAAACTGCACGCAAACCAATAATATAGGGTTTATTGTAATTTAAAGAAACTCTATTACATTAACGACGAATTTCTTAGTCATTTACATGGCAATTTACACCCGAAGCAAGGAAAGTTTCATTTGATTGAAAAAAATTACCTTTGGGCGTATATAAAACATAATAATCAGTATCTCATCTTACATTTCCCGCTGCTGGGCTCAAGCCTCCTCTGTAGTGAAAGGGGAATCAACTTAATATACCATGCTGGGCAGATAGGGTTATTTTGACTTTTTTTATTCATAGATCTTAGGATATATAGAGATATATCCTTTAGATGTCTTTAACGATACTCACGAGTAAGAAATGAAGTAGTTAAATGCATACATAGCACGCCTACTTGTTTCGATTTCTGCAGCCCTAGTACTTTATTTGGCAACGTAAGAGATTTTATTGTTCTTTCTTTCTTTTCATTAAATGCCCGCTATTTTCACTAAGATTCTCCATAGTATAAATTTGTTTACTCATTGTTCAGACATTTTCCAGAGGTCCAAAGGTCATTTCGGCATCGTTGATAAGTCGAAATGACTACTTTCTTATTAGATAATAGTTAGATACCCAAATCCTTGTCTTGCGTATTTTCAAAATATACTAATTAACCTAAATTACAATTTGGAACGACCATTTACGGATGATACAAATATTTTTTCTTTATGAAGGTTCGACCTTTGACACTCGATACATGACATTGTTAATTGGATATACAATACAGAAAATAATGAGCATATTAAATAAACTATACGACGATTGTATCACGCGCTGTAGGAACGACGTGTGTAGCGTTTAAAAAGTTATACCCGCAGGGTAGCATTCCGCAGTAATAGTCCTTAGAAACGAGACGAACGATGCACCGGCATTCTTTCGCGACAATCGATTTTGGAGCACGAACTGGACCAAATCGATTAATTTTATATCTACGGCACACGATAGCTTCTGGCCATTGCTTGCAACACGCCAATGCATCAGACATTCAAATTGATGTAGAGATTTTTGATGGGCACGTGAAAGAACTTTTTAATGAGAAGTTTCAAAAGTACAACGAGACACTTTCCCAATTATGTAAGTCGTAATAGAAATTATAGGAAATTTTACATAATCTTATAAGAAAAATATCTTTATAAGTCTTCCGTTTTTATATTGAAAAGGTAGACTCAACTGTATAAGTATCTGTTTCATCATATCAGTCATACACGTGGGCGGGCCTCCCTATTCAAGAGGAGGGAAGTTGACCTACTATACAAACTACTCGGACAGGTTGGAATAGGGGCCTTATAGATTTTGGAGCTCGTAGTGGACCCAATTAATTCATTTTATATGATTGCACAAGATAGCTTTTGACCATTGCTGCAACTCACCACCGTATCATATATGACTGTGTCTTGTGGTCTTAGCAAATCAGCGAACATACTTGTGTATGTGACGTGTGTGACTGCACATATAGCGTAGCGATTAAATACTAACCTACCGTACCAGGTGTTTGGGTTCCATTCGTAGTAAAATACTTAATGTGTTACACAAATTGTTGTAATGAGTGCAAGTGTATTTTTTTATAGTCATCCCGAAATACATATATGTATAATTAATTTCCTTAGTGAAGGAAGCTTGTCTTTAAAAAAAATAGTAAGTTGATTGAAGAATATATTTTAATTATTATTTTTGTAAAGACTAAGAATTTATTCCTTAATGCGGGGTGCACTAAGAAATAATTTTGTGTCGCAGGAAATTTTACAAACAAAAAAAATAACGAACACAAATCACACCCAGACTCAGAAAATCATATGTCTGGTGGTGTAATAACAAAAACTTATAATGCGTGGTGAATTGGTAATGGAATCCGGCAAGAAAATGCTTAGATCACTAAAGCATTCGTGTCGTTGCATTTTAATACTAATCACTGACAAATAGCCAATCCTTTATCACACAAAACAGAATATTTCGGTCAAGATATTTTTCTTATTAGTATTAAAGCAATTCTGCAGACCGTACAATGATATCCTTCAATTAAAATACGTTTATATAATTAAAATAAGAAGCTATATCAGAGCTTGTGCATAACAATGGCGTCAGAGCCGATAGTATCGCTATTTCGCATCTCTCCCAACAACTAAACGTATGCTAAATTGCTAACCTTACCGCTGGCAGTATTGAACAATTTTATTATAATTGGCAACACGGTGAGCGTTTCTTGGAAATTGCCATATACATATAATATATATATATATATTTTATTTTTTTATATTCTACCTTTATTTCCAACATTTAAAGCGATGTTGTTTTTGCGTCGGAATCGTTCGAATGGACCTTTGTTCTCGGTCTTATTGTTTTTAATGTCGTACAGTTGGCAAAGGAAACGACGAAAGTGAGTGAAAGTCATCTTTGCGATCTATTGTGCAGCGATTTGCAAATATAATGTAAGGAATCGCCTTTTGTATTAATGCCTATGGAGAAATTGAATGACAAAGCCAAGAGTTGAATAGGAATCCATGTAAAATTATATTTATTATGCAAATCATCCTTAATATTTATTTTATTGGTAGCCCCGATTGCTGACATTTTGTACTCCTAAATCCATCAGGTATAAAAATATAATATGTCAGCGCCTTCTTCAGCTTTACTTTTTAGTGGAAGTTGCAATCATCGACAAGGGATTCACCAGTAAAATTGGTAGCACCACTTCTACTGCGATCACCAGTACACTGAATGTGACAATTATGATTTTATGTGAAGACGTTCAACAATGGACTTGGATAGGCTGATGGATCATATCAAAATCTCTTTGTGAGGATACGATGTCAGATCTATTGCCGCCTGCATCAACGGCAATGTAACTTTTACTACGTTAATCGTCCTTTTGGTATATCATTTCACCATTACCATTTAGTAATGGTAGGACCACATTGTGGACAGTTCTTATTCTACAGCCGCAGGCCGGTCCGTCCGGGGTAGTACCACACTCGCAGAAGATTGGCGTCTGAGTAATGGTAATATGTTATTGCGCTTCGTTCGGTGAGCGAGAGAGCCGGAAGTCCTTCTGGAATGGGTTTGGGGTTCGTATTGGTAGGCAGCGGCCTAAGTATACCCTTGGTATTGCAAAGGTCCATAGGCGGTAGTAACATTTACCATCAGGTGTGCAGCTTGTTCGTTTGCCACCATAAGCAATAAAAAAAAAGAAAAAAAGAAGTACATATACGTCCCACTGCTGGATACAAGCCGACTTCACAATAGATAAGAAATTGATCTACCATATCACGCTGTTCAGTTTTGTATAGAATTTTATTTAGAGTTTTCATTCTCATTCATATGAAGTCTTGAGTCGTGAAATTTTTGTTTGTGTAAAAAAGTCTTTGAATAAAAAAATCAAGGGTTATTGCTCTAGTAGTATAATATATTTAATTGATACAAACGTATTGGTTGTAATTATGGGTGTGCGAGGTGACAGTATAGGTAGGGTACCCGAGGGAACGGACAGCTGACGGAATTATACTCAGTCAACCATGAACTGAAACTACTCACATAGATAATAACGCTATGCAACAACAAACCACTGCCTATATTATATATATTATAAGGTTTTATAGTTTTGTGTTTGTTTGTTAACGCAATCATCTCAAACTGTTAAACTTAGTAGATAAATATTTCTTGTCATTGTATAGTCATATAAAACAAAAAGAAATATACGTAACTACAAAAAAAATCTAAACAAAAAAAAAATGCCTTAAAAAATGAAAAAAATTACATAGCGAATAAGAAAAAAGAATAGAAATGTCCTCAACATTAAAAACTGTCAAGTTCGTTCATTAACTACGCCTGCCAATCTATTATTGCTTATTGTGGCAAATGAGCAAGCACTGGACCTTTGCAACACCAGGGGTCCATCTAAACCGCTGCTTACCAATCAAAACCTATCCAAAAAGTTCAGCTCCGACTTTTTCGCTTACCAAATAAAGAGTAATAGCACATTGCTCCTGCTCAGAAGTCGATTTCTGTGAGAGTGTGGTACTGCCCCGAACTGACCAGCTCGAGGCAGTAGTACCACTATAAGTTTGTTATTATATTATTAGTATTGTGAGATATTATTAGTTATTTAATAATTCAAATCAGACTTGAAATAACTAGTCTTTTTAATCATAAAATCAATTAGACAAGACGACACGCATAAATCAATATATATTTTTTTTATTTGCTTTATTTAATTATTTTCAAGAACGATATAGAATCTTTGATATTTTATTATAAATGCAATAACAAAAGCAATAAATAACGAATTGTATATATTAAAAAGTATGTCCGAATAACCATTATAATGCCGACAACATTTTTGACGAAAACCGATAGAAATAAGTTTTAGATGACTGATTATATATTCTGCGGCGTATCCGAATATTTCACGATTGTGGACAAATCAGACCTTGTCGGCCAGATATTTGCGAACTTCCTCCCGTCCCTTGTTAACTATTAATATAGGTTACAAAACGGATTGATACAATAATTTCGAAGGTCAATATTAAGTGGTAGAACTAGCCGTTAATCGTTTGATGTGGCCGGCGTTTCATCGGACGATTTATTTCACATAAATTTCGGCCTCGAACAAAATGATTCACAATTCATTTAGATTTTTATCACTAAGAAGAAATACTAATAACGTCATGGGTGCTTATACGCAGCAATAACGAGGATTATTGATAAATATACAGAGTTAACATAGTATTGATTGCACAGATGGCGTAGTGGTTAAGATACCGACCTTCCGTGCCACTGTTCAGGGTTTTCAATTCTCATTTCTCACACAGGACAATAGGTACATAGTGTTGTTCCGAGTCTAGGTGTAATTTGTCTGCGTTAATTGCATGTTTGTAAGGGGGACTTTAAAATCATGCAATATAAGGATTAATTCCTTAGTGAAATGTGGTGTCATTAAAATAAAAAGTATTCGAATAAATACATCGTTAGAATTAATTATTATTATTTTGGCTTTATTATTCTCAATTGTGTTTAGGTCAACTTTCTAGTTTAGTTTTGGTAGATTACAATTTCTCAATGGAGGGACTGTTATTGATATTCGGCAACCCATAGTTAATAGCGATATACATATTTCCACGATTATTTTAAAAAGGCACTAAAGAAATTATCCTTGTATTGTCGGACAATTTACAATTAAATAATTTAAAGGATACAATTTTTTTTTTTTTTTACTTTGAGGTTTTTCATTGGTCTCCACCGAAGTCAAAAATCGAGTACCGGTGGTCCGCTCGCACGGCGAAGAGAGAGGAATTTTACGGTGGGTCTATGGGGTCACGCGCCGCCTTTCCGTCACCCCGGACCGATTTGGCGGGGCGAGACGCATCCATAGTCCACCAAAAAAAAAAAAAAAAAGTTTTTCATTGGTAGGTAGCAGCCTAGCTGTACCTCCGGTTTTGCAAAGTTCCATAGGCGGTAGTAATACTTACCATCAGGTGTGCTGCTTGCACATTTGCCACTATTTGCATTAAAATAATATAAAAAATGTAAAAAGAGTTTTTTTTAAGAATATATTATTCTTCTTCTCAGCTTAAATACGTGTTATTGTTGGGCTTGGAGCTTAGAAGTTAAACATATCACGCAGTTCAAATGGATTGATCATCATATCGATTTTTCCATTTCTTGCATAGAAGTAACTGTATATTAGTCGTTTTTTATACGGAATTCATGGCTAAGAGGGTGAGTGTAGTGAATTTTATTATTACTCTATCGCCATACGGAAGAAAAATATGGTATTAATTATTACATATATACATACATAGCCTCACGCCTGTTTCCCAGAGGGGTAGGCAGAGACTACGGATTGCCACAAACCACGATCCTGACATACCTCCATCGCTTCATTCACACTCATCACAGTCTTCATGCATGCCCTACGATTACGCGTACTCTTAATCTGACCTTTCACTAACACATCTTCAATTTGATTCAGGAAAGTACGACGTGGTCTTCCCCTTGTAATCGACCCACTTACACTCGCTTATTTTTTTTTTTTTAATTATTATTAAAAATTAAGTATATTATCTGTTTAATTTCTTATTAGATTTATACAGAAAAAAATGTGGTGACTTTTTGTTTAATAGACTAGTGGTGGCAAACGAGCAAGCCGCACACGTGATGGTAAGTGTCACTGCCGCCCATGAACCTTTAGCAATACCAGAGGTGCAGCTAGGCCGCAGCATACCAATGAAAACCCCTCAAACCCATCCCGAAAGTTGAGCTGCCGGCTCTCTCGTTCACTGAACGAAGCGCAACAACACATTCAGTTCAGATGTTGATTTTCTGCGAGAGTGTAGTAAGTACTACCCCGGACGGACCGGCCCGCGGCTGTAGATAGAAAACTGTCAACCGCGTGGTCCTATCACTATTGACGCCGTGTGTCTTATTGCGTCGCTATAAGATATAAAGCGAGAAGTCAAATATTAGTTATTGATACAAGAATAATAACTATTTGGCTATCGTATATATGCTTTTATATTATTTCGTTTGTTTTGTTCGTATTAGATACACGATTAAGATAGAAGTAGTCAATTGACCTTTTTGCCTTGTTACACAAAAGTTTTTATATAAAAATCTTATTGAAATACGAACAATAAACGTCGAATTAGAATCTCATTAGAACCGCCCATCACTAATTTGGCAAGAAGTTTTAAATATAAGTGGACACAAGAGGCGAAAAATCGTGAGGTATTTTTTTTTTATTTTGCCATTTTCGTAAGCTCCCAAGTCATAGATCAAAGTGTTTTAGCCGTCCGCGCTCGGTTGACAGATGTTTTGATATCTCGCAGATAATTTTAATGTATTCACGGATGACTTACTGTTCGCTGGTGGCCTGTTTTTTTTTTATCAAAGTGACTTGTAAGTGACTTTGTGTCGGTCGCGTTTCGATACCAAGGTGGTCTCGCGGCCGGCTGGCGAACGAACCCGGAAAATTAAATGTCAATTTTATAATATTCGCGCCAATAATTTTCATGGTTAGTGTTTTTTTTTTTAAATTGTAGACTTACGCCTTTCTCACTGAGGGTTTAAGTAGAGGTGAAGACTACCCATATTCCTCCATGTAGATTTTTATTTCGACGTAATAAGGGGTGAAATCTTGACGTCTATTTATAGTTGTTTTTAGCAGATAAATTTGAAAGCATTTTCGGCTCGAAACAGGATTAGAACTTAAGTCCTCATAATCTACAGTCGCATGTTTATGACTCTGGGGTCAATAAGATAAAAACGTAGTTATCCTTTTCATTTTAATAATTTCGCATCGTTCAATACTTAAAAGGGACCCTAATTTAATTAACAAACTAATCGTACAAGACGCGTTCCAAATTTAAATTCAAACGCCTCATAACGACGGTCATATGCCACGTTAGAAATTCCAATAATTGCTTAACGTTTGGATTAGGTGCTTATCCGTTGCGCCCTGACTGGGTTGCCAACCTAAAGAGGTCAGTTCCCAGTGCGTTGCACTCGGTTACAAAATAACATAATGTCTTCGTCATTCGTGACTTTTTGTAAATGTTTTGCCACAATAAAATATACATTTTTGTCCGACCCCAAACTTATTATCATAAGTAGTTAATTAATTTTTAAATCTGATCCTTTTAGCGATAACGTTTTATTTTTAAGATGTCCCAAATCTGTAACAGTCTTTGTTTAATTTATGGTGTTTGCGAAACAAATTTTTAAACGAATAACAAATAAGCTAGGTAGGTTTTTTTTTTACATTATGATGAGTATGTTCCCGACACAAGATTCTTTGTGTTGCTTTACGACATCGTCCGTTCCGGCTGCCGGGTGACTCCAGTGACCTAAAGACAACCTATTGCAAACAAAAAATAAAGCTGCCCATTCAGGAACACATCTCGAGTAACCTTGAACTAGTTTAAACTATGCGGGAATAAAGCGAGCCAGACATGGCAACATTGAGAAAGAAAAAACGCGCCGTTTCTCCACACAGTTTAAACCAGACGTGTTATTATCTTATTATAATGGACGTATAGAGTCGTGGAGTCGCTAGATATTCACTTAATAACAATTCAATCCTTCTAGAAGGGTATAAATATAATAATAATAATTTCTTTTCTCAACAATAATACATACGTTAAAAATTAAAACAATGATATTTGCAATTTGGGAAAAAAAGGAATATATACATATTGTACATGACTGGTACATAAAACTAGGTTTGGTCTATATTTGAAGTCATCAGGTCTTCCTTGCAAGCTATCTAAAATGTTTATTTATTATTTATTTAATAGAGTAATCATTAAAATATGCATTACATAGGCAGTTAGTAGTTTTTTCATTTAGAACAGAACTAAGAGTTTAATCATTACTAATATTATAAATGCGAAAGTAACTCTGTCTGTATGTCTGTCGCTCTTTCACGCCAAAACTACTAAACCGATCTAAATTAAATTTGGTACACAGATAGTCTAGAGCCTGGTAAAGGACATATGCTACTTTTTAATGCAAAAAAGGGTTGTAAAGGGGGATGAAAAGTTGTAAGGAAGTAGGTACCGTCAATTTTAAAACCAGAAGCTTGAAACTTATTTTTAGGCTATTGATTAGATATAAATAAATATGACATTAACATGTAAAAATTTACCCTTAAGGGGTAAAATAAAAATGGGGGATGAAAAACTTTAGGAAAGTAACCTTTCACGCGGGCGAAGCCGCGGGCGGAAGCTAGTTAGTATATATATTTGTACGCATACGGGGAGAAATTTGTACATAAACTACGAAAAAATAAGTGTTGAAAAGTATAAAAATGTGTAGTGGGTGAATATGCCATCATAAATCGAGGAACATTCAAGTAAATATTAATCATGAAATAATATGCGAGCCATTATGAATTGTTTTATAAATACAGCTGTTGTTAATTTATTGGTTTTTATTATAACTACTTAATTATATTTGCATCGTATAAATTTTATGGCACAAAATTATTAAGTATTTCAAAGTACATGTTACAAATTTTAATAATCTTTTAATAAACCCCAAGGTAAATAACACTTTTTGTTAATATAGTCTAGTCTTAAGAGTTGTTTTATTTTTTAAGATTGCGTCACCATTGCAACGATGCATGTTGGGGTCACACGCGAACCGTTTGATGTAGGTCCTTAATGGCTACAAATCATAATCATCGGAGCTTGCCACACACAAAAAAAAAATAAGCATATTAATCTTAATTCCGAGTTGCCATAAATAAAATTAACTTTTTTATAAACAGTATTATAAACTATGGGAAAACAGGACGATGAAATAGTGATATCATCTTTTTTATTTAGACATTAATATAGCCAATCGATAAATAAATACCTAAATCGTATTAGGATAACATGGCCGTTAGGATATCGAATTAGTTTTCCACACTATGAATGTATAGTAGTTATTTGTACAGCATAATGACAGGTTAGGTGATTGCCTCTCCATCGTCTTGTAATTATGAATCATAAACAAAGAGCATCGAGTTTTTGGTGGTCTAAAAAAAACTGCCAAAATCTAATCTGTTCACAGCAATTAACCTATCAGGCTTATTTAGTGTTGAAGGTCGAGTAATAAATGGGTGCTACATTTTCTACACGTTATACCTACTGTCAATCTAGTTTTAATATATTGTTTTGACTGCATAAATGCAGACCTGTTTCGAGTGAATGTCCCGAGTTCGTTCTTCGTTTACCAGTTATTTCTAAAGACTACTTGATTTTTATTTTTTTTATAGTCACTTCTTTATTTGTGAAGGGATAGTAATAGGTGTAATGCATAATTCGTTTTTGTAATTTTAATTCAATCTAATAACTAGTGAAAGCCAGAATCCTGATAACCTCGACAAGCTGATCATCATAGATAGAAAATATTTCGCAGAAGAGCGTTCTAACCATTGACCAAAATCAATTTTTTGATTTTCGATATCTACTAATACAGCTATACCATAATCAGCTGTGTGGTAACGGCTACGAATACTACCAACCCTTACTTTGCTCGTGGGTGTCGTAGAAGACGACTAAGAGCCTTATAACGACCTGGGCCAACTCCGTCTGATGCAGTTTGGTCAACAATTACATTCCCAAGGAGGGTTGACGTCTGGCAGACGGCCGGTCATAAAACTATTGCCAATAAGTTTTACAATATGTAGGTACTATGAAAGAATAGTACATATTGTATCGACCCCAAGTAATTGAGATAAGAGTAGAAGAATGATGACTAATACAGTTATAATCGTTATGAAATAGGCTGAAGACAGAGTGAGATGGAAGATCTCAGTAGAAACATTTACGATAAAATACCAAATCAGACACGACCTTTCAGTAATTGAAGAACGCGACTAAGAACTATGGGTAAACGCCCGGTTTATCCATAGGTCCAGACTTAGTGTTGCCTTTGAAAAGCAAAGATTTAAACTCGACAACTTCGTGCGATCGTATGCGTATAAGACATTTTTCTTTTAAATTTGAAGTTTCTCCGTAGTACCGGGAGTTATAAAAAAATCAATGAATATAATATCAGTAATTATTTGAACAATACGTTATATGATCAGTGTTGCCATACGTGCTTTTGATGTAAATACGTGCACTTTTTTTTTTAAATCGCCACCAAACAAAAGGATTTGGGTCATGTTTTTGTAAAACTTTTGAAGAAAATATACTGTTACTTGCAATTTCTCTTATACTTAAATGATTTTCGATACAAAAGGCCACTGAAAGCGGTATAAATATTCGTGGTTTATTCATGTAATTTACAAAAGCCATAACACTTTTACATAATTAAGTACTTTTATTCAAAAAAAAAAGAGAAAATATTACATGTCAGTACTATCGAGAGCACACTAAAACTTAAACTAACTTATTTATGCCTTTATAATATAAAGTCGTTCGTCGTAAATCGTGCTCACAATAGCACGTATTATGAATTTTTATACATTATTATTAAAAACTATGTGTAATTTGATGTACTTAACTTACCGATCAGTCAATACAAATGGCTTCAACATAGACAAACCAGTTCTCTTCTATGCAACTCCCACACCTAAATGGCTTCCCTACAAATGAACCCTGTGGTAACCTGTCCAATAGATCGCGTCATTTGATACATTTCTTAACCACTTTCATTATCATATTCTCCTAGTACTCATCACACTATGTTAATGTTTTTATGTGTGAAATATTATTTTCCATCCATCCCCATTAAGAAATTATTGATTACACAGATGATCAGTATCGTGAGTTCGGTTCCCACGCAGGACAATACTATGTGCAATCCACAAATTATTGTTCTAAGACTGGGTGTAATTTGTGTCTGTTGATTATTTATATGCTTGTAAAGTCTCCGACAATACCAATATTATAATTCTCTAGTGCAAGGTGCTTGTTTTTAAAGAAAAATATCCTATCGACGTCCATTGCCTCCCCACGAAGAGGAAAATGTCATTGTCTAAGAAAGCCAAACGCAGAGATGACGTCTAGTAAGGAAAACTGATACTGTTCTGATATTAAATATTAGAAGTGAGATTGACTGAATGATATCACCTCCTGTAATATAGAAGTACAATAATATTAATACGTCCTACATCCTATCTTGGTAGTCTGTGGTCTGACTATTGTTACCTCAAATTATACAATTAAAAAAAAATGAGGATATTAAAATTACAAGGTCTCGTTCGAGTTGAACCCACTTCCTTGCGGTTACCAATTTACAATATCGTTTCGAAAGTCCATAAAATTACGCGAATGTGTTATATTACAGAAAGAACAATGCCGTATAATGTACTTGTTTTATATAGAAAAAAAAACAAATAATTAAAGTCTACAAGAACATACCAGATATCGAATTTATCTGCACATACAAAAATATTTATCTTGTCCTGGTATTGAATCTACAGCACCTTACGTGTCGACAGGAAAACAGTATAATCATTTATGCATTACTCGTATTAAATCGTCCCTGTCTTAAATAAAACTTACATTGCAAGATGTTTAAGAATGAATCACTAGTTATGGACTTTTATACCCCTCTTTATACCGTCTTAAACCACTTGTATCCTTTAAAGTAAAATATTATTCAATAAATGTGTACATGCACACCAATATCAGAACATTACACACATTCGGCCGACGTTGGGCCTTTCGTCTGCCGAGTCGGACGCATGAGCCATTGTCCGCCGGATGTCTTGCGGTCACACGCAATTTCACAACCTCTGCACTCCCTGCCACTCATGATGCCCTGGTAACTAGCAGTTATAGGCGTGAGCGAATAAAGGGCGGATCGTACTTATTTTTTTTTAATATAAACTTAATATAACTACCTATGTTGACCCAGTGACATAAAACAGACAACTGCACTTGTGACGCTTTGGGTTTGATTCTGTATCAGACAAACTGTATCGTCGAGGTTTCTAAAGATTTTCGAGAACATGCCAAAATTATGTAGTTAAAGGTGACTGTTAAATATACGTATCCCTTCGCGGATAAAGATTTGCAACAAAATTATAATTTATAGAAATTTGTGTTTTCAATTTATATAATTCCTGCATGGGAATCGAAACCTTTATAGTCACTAGGCGCACCACTAATCCATCAGCTCAGTCGAATATAGTTTCCAAGTATTATTTGCCCGTAAAATGCATCCTTTTTTAACTAAAAATAGCTTGCGAAAACTCGTAGCATTAAATATATCATTAATATAACCGACTATCATAGACCGTGTTGGCATTGGCAGGTGTTAATAGATTTATAAATATTTCAAATTTATTGAATTATATATTATTAAATATTAAATAATTCTCAATTCTATTGATTTATAATTCTGTATATAAAACAACGATTATATTTTACGAATTTGTTGCGTTTATATTTGATTTTTTTTTTTTTACCCCAATGTGTCGAAAACTTCTAAAGTTAGTGGTCACGGGAGGATTATTGCGGTGATTAGTGTGATTATGATTAGCATAAATAAATTATTATTGATTATATTCTTAACTTTTATTTATTTAATTTACTTTATTAAACGTATTCTAAGTTCCTATGATTTTTGAATCTGTATATTATAGACGATATTTATACTCATTCACCATTCACTCTAGCAGTGAGTGGTTCACTCGCTTACCATTCATTTGACCATACATGCACATCTCGTTGATTAAAGTTTTGTAACTTCACGAAGCAAGGTGATATTTTACATGCAAATGATGCAAATACAATAATTGTCTATACTCTTGTTTATTTAAATGAAATTATTGTACAAATTTATTCTCTTACTAATAGTGAATTCAAAAACTTGCTTAAGAACTACCAAATGGACGTCGAAAAATATTATTGTAAATAGGTTTATTTATGTAAAACCTGTTTATTAGGAAAGGTTATAGATTTGATACATAAAGCTATGACAAATTAAAGCGAAGCAGTGTCTATAAATATTACGAAAAATCGGTCAAGTATTGTAACAATGGCCGTCAAATGTCTTGCGCAGTCGCAGTTTTCATGATAACCACTGGGATAACAAAAATTGTGATTAATGTATTAAGGATAATATTAATAAAGTTAGACAACAAGCGTGTTTAAACAAAATAATAGCCTATAATAATATTTTCCTCCTTTAATTATACGAATATTTGATAATTAAGTTTGAGTTAATTATTTTTCTATATAATTAAGGATATAAAATTGTAGACATTTTGAATATACTATATAAATAGAAATAAGAATTCTAAGACATTGATATCAAAGGCCACGTTAAGTTTTGATTTAAAAGGACGTTTTAAATCTCCACCTACATATTACAAACCTAGTTATTTAAATACAAAAACTATGCAACTATTAATATGTTTAGCAGTAAGGTATTATTACAGTCAGTTAAATATTACCTTCCTTAATTATTAATAGTCCTAGACTATGACGAATAAACAAAATGTTAATTTGTTTAGACATAGCATAAATTAGATTAATAAATTATAACTAATTACCTAGTATTATTTGCTAGATTAATTATCTGAGGGGTTAAATTCGGATTGGTAAAAAACTATTGAACTTGAATGGTTAATTTTAGATAAGTGACCATTCAAATTGTGATCTCTTCCTATTAATATACATACATATCATCACGCCATATCCCTTGCAGGGTAGGCAGAGAGAACAGAGTGCCAGAGAACTCTATCTCTGCATAATTTACTCGCTTCCTCAACATTCATAATTCTCTTCATACACGCTCGCCGGTTTCGGAGACTCTTGACTCCACCTTCCTTCAGTACATGACCGATCTGGTCTAGGTAGGTTAGTCTCGGTCTCCCCCGGTACCTACATCCTTCCACTTTCGCATTGTATATCTTCTTCACCAGACGTTCGTTCGGCATTCTTTCCACATGTCCGAACCATCGGAGCATGCCCTTTCGCATCTTTACATCTTTATCTTTTCTTTATTAATATGGTTGTAAAAGTAAAAATGCGATTATTTATTGGCGACTTGAAGAACTATGGCCCAATTTATGTGAAGCGACAGGTCGGTGTGGAACCTAATAACCAACCTTATTATTTCCCCATTGCTATTGATTTGAACACTGGTAACGATTCCTTAATCTCGGTGGTCAGTAATAAGCTCCAGCGGAGATGCTTCTAACAGCCTATAGCCGTCGACTCTTGGATATAGGATTCCTACCTTGAACACAAGACCATAATGGCTATGCTCAGCAACCGGGTGAACTATCGAAGTTGTAAATTTTCTAATAGAGAGTGCTGTTACCTAGTCTTCTGAAGATCTTTTAACCGGTTTATAGGGCTCCCACAGAAATATTCTCTTAACGAGAGTTAATTATGATCATTTTTCACCGCTTTTGATATTGATATTTACATGGAATATTGGCCATTATTAATTAAACATATGGAAAAAATATTAAATTATGGTGACTATAATAATAACCAATTAGTTTAAAAATATCCAAAGCTTAGCAAATTAATTCTTTAACAATGCAAGTACCAGGCAACTATGACTTAATATGGTGTCGTATGAACGAAAACAATGATCGAATTAGCAAGGTCGGTGCGACCCTGAACGGATTACTCCGCATCAATCATTTCATTAATAACAAAATGACGTATGTCTTTACTCTTGTTGAATACGTATATTTTGGACTATTTGTTTTTATCCCGACCTACCTCGATGTCAGATAGCGTGGGATGCTTCGGCCTTCTATCTGATTTATACATTTATAAATAACTTTTATCATATGCATAGATATATAACATCATTTAGGTATTTATAATACAATATATTTATAACAAAATACAATTTATTTTATACAATCTATTATGAACTATCAAATAAATAAAACAGGTACTTATGTAATGTATAATAAATAATGTTATTATATTACAGTTTATTTACCTTGAGTCATCAATCAATATAGAGAATTTCTTTCATTTTACTGAGTCGTTGACTTACTGCTTCCTCTGACTGTTAGGTCAATAAGTTTCTTGATAACAATATTATTGTAATTTACGTCGTAAGATTCCGCATACGGCGCCATTATCTTAGCGTTCTATATTCAAAAGTTTTGTTTATACTTTTTTTTGATGCCGTGAGGCATTGTTCCAGCCAGTCTCGAATTTATATCGATAAAAATAAAAGTAAAATGCAAAAGGCGGTTCGACGCGCGACCCTATCGCCCTTAGGTTTTTTAGCGGTCTAGGTTTTATAACGGTAAAGCGGGCGTCACATTCGGCACTGACCGCCGCTGTCATTTCAACAGCTAATAACCCCCGTCGGGGCTCATAATTTACAAGGCGGTACATGTGACCGCTTTTTACATCGACCGCCGTCAACCGCCGCCGTCTGGGAATCCGCAACAAAGACCGAACGAGATTCCGTTTTGCATTCCTCAAGTATTCGTGTGCGACGAACGATTGCGAATTTTATGTTTTCAAATGCGCATTTGCACTGAATCGATCACCAAGAAAATCGCGTCCGTAAATCGAATTAATTATCTTCGTCTCGGTTCCCACGGTGTAAGCTTAGTGATTCAGCCCTTAGTATTTACTCCTCAGCACGTACTTATATTGTGGCGAGCCGTTGTAGTGATGTCTCGGCTCTCGACTCACCTTCGGCGTCATTTTTATTGCGCATGTCAATTGAAGTGGTAATTCGCGGCCTTTGTACTCGTCTGACCCACTTTTAGCACCATAAAACTCCCATCAATTTTCGTCCCGGCAGTTTCAAGTTAAAAGTTATCGAGATTTCGGTTCATTTTTGCGTTTTTTTTTTAGGAACTCAGAACCCGTTGCATTCCCGTTTTTACGATCATCTCCCTGACCAACGCCTGACAGAGTGCTCGTAAAAGATCCGATTTTATTTCTTATTGTTCGCCTTTCGCGAAATCTAATTGAAGTCTGTAGGGTACGAGCACGGAGCTCGGACCGTACGAGACGTGAGGCCACCGCGGTATTTACGTGTTTTTAATTTTACTGCCTTGTGAATGCTGAATTATGTCCCTCGCAACGATAATAACGCGTTCTTTCATTACTTTTTATAACACATTAAAAGTTTAAATGGTTCGGTTGAAAATTAGCCTGTTGCTGATAAAGTTGGCCCTCGACTTCATAGCTATCATTATGTTCATATAATTAATTATTTTGCTAATTATATATTTCATTGATGTAGTAGCGCAAACAAAGTGGTAGATTAAATTTTTGAGGTGGTTGTTTTTGAAATTATGCGATGCTATTGCCCCAGGCTAAGGGATAAGAATGTTTTTGAAACTCGCCGGTATCAGACTATAAAACAAAAGCAGATAACATCAGTACAAAAGAAATAATACAGTAAAAAAACTGCTGGTCAGTAAGGTCTTTATATTATTACAGAGGACCTTAGAAACCAATAAAGGTACATATTGCCTGGACATAATAAAGAAATTAATTTCTAATTATTTTTTTTCAAATGATATTAAATCTCTTATTTAATTAAATCGACTGCACAGATGGCGTAGTGGTTAAGATACCGAACTTCAGTGCCAGTTCCGTGGGTTCGATTACCACGCAGAATAATACTTTGTGCGAACTACAGTGTTGTTCTGAGTCTGGGTGTAATTTGTCTGCGTTAATTGCATGTTTGTAAAGTCCCCCGCGATACAAGGATTATTTCCTTAGCGCAGGGTGGAGTTTATTAACAAAAAAATCAGAAAGGTTCTTCCACCATGTATAGGAGAAAATAACAAAGATAAAAACATCTCTTCCTACTTCTTCGAGTATAAAGTGTTCAAGTTAAAGTATATATCAATAATTCACATCCCCGCCATTTTAATTGCCAGTAACGATAATAACAATAAGAAATACGCAACGCAAATTTATCTGCTCTTAACTCCATTTGTTTTATTTAACTGGCTAGAAGCAGGACCCGTTTTGGAGGTTACCTAGTAACTACTTCTTCCTATATTTGACTCAGGAGTGGTTTGTCGACATTTCTGTGAGTTCAATTGAATCGATTTATCGATATATTTATATCGATAAATGATTTAAATGTGTACGTTCTATTCCGGTTCTAGGCTTGTCTGTGGTATATGAACATATTATTTTTATTTTTTATAATAACTGCCAGTGCCCACCATTATTACTAATGTTGTTTTTCAAATTGTTCTATTTATAAATATCCAAATTAAATGCCTGAATGAGCTGATAACAATTCTTTTTACATTACTAATTAAAAATAATCAAATTCTTATATCCAATGTCAACCTTCATCGCAAAGTTACAAATTATATAGAACTAGTTTCTGCCCGCAGCTTCGCCTGCGTCAAATCAAATCAAATCATTTATTTTGCATAAGTCCCATAGGGGCACTTACATATTGTCAATTTTACATTGTTTTTTAAATTAAATTTAATTAATCTACCACCGGATCGGAAAGCAGCCACATAACTAGAAGATTCGGCAAGAAACTCAGTGGGCTCGTCATTTTTTTTTTTTTTTTTTTTTTGCGTAAAAGGTTACTTTCCTAAAGTATTTCATTCCTTGTTTTTATTTTACCCCTTAAGGGTAATTTTTTTTACGAAATTTTAATGTGATATTTATTTATATCTATTCAATAGCCTAAAAATAAGTTTAATATAAGCTTCTGGCTTTAAAAATTACGATAATTCATTACAACTTTTCATCCCTCTTTACAACCCTTTTTTTGCATTAAAACGTAGCCTATGTCCTTTATCAGGCTCTAGACTATCTGTGTACCAAATTTCATTTAGATTGGTTCAGTAGTTTTGACGTGAAAGAGCGACAGACAGACAGACACACAGTTACTTTCGCATTTATAATATTAGTAAGCATTCAATTGAGATTATTTTTTTAAATTAATTAATATTATCGAAAATTTTATTCTTATTTTAAAACACTTCTAAAACTATTTTTATAGTTCGACAGAAATTGGGTTAAAATTTAAATAATAGTGAAAGTCTTATTTTATGAGTAATGTGAATCAAAAGCTGCCATGACTAATATAGAAATGTTTTTCATGGTGGAATTGATGGGAATAAACCAAGGTTTACTGAATTTTTCTTTTAAAATCGTATACTTTCTACTGTTAATCAGCCTCCTGTTGCATACGACGGATTTTAATTAAACTTTTTAATAATATCTTACATATTCATCCCAGCTCATATATGTCCCAGCATTGGGCATTGGGCTCGGGCTTCCTTTACAATAGAAGGTAACGTCTTTCAGACTAGTTCGTTTTCTTTCTCTTATATAGAAGTTATACACATCATCACGCCATATCCCTTGCAGGGTAGGTAGAGAGAACAGTGTGCTAGAGAACTCTATCCTTGCATACTTCACCCGCTTCCTCAACATTCATAATCCTCTTCATACACGCTCGCCGGTTTTGGAGACTCTTGACTCCACCTTCCTTCAGTACGTGACCAAACTGGTCTAGGTAGGCGAGTCTCGTTCTCCCCCGGTACCTACATCCTTCCACTTTCGCATTGTATATCTTCTTAACCAGACGTTCGTTCGGCATTCTTTCCACATGTCCGAACCATCGGAGCATTCTCTTTCGCATCTTTACACCAATACTCTCATTCATATCTACTCGCTATCTTACGTCGTCGTTACGAATGCGATCGGTCAGCCTATAGAAGTTATAATTATCTCTAAATAAGATTTTGATTAGTATCAATTAAGAAATTTAAAATAACTGTACTGCATTTACTCTTTGGTATAAAAGTCTGTAATATGATATCATTATAGGAATAGAATACGATTGTTTTTTTTAACTTTCATTTGTATTTTTGTGGGTTACAAAATAAAAACATTATCCAACAAAATCATATTCGTCGTATGCGCTCAAGTACGTCTCCCCTTCGTCTCTCTCGCTCATCCAGTCATCTCTCACTCACCCACTCCTTACGTTTCGTTTCACCTTACAATCTCACATCATTAATCCAGTTAAAATAGAAATCCAGTATTGAATCTCCTAAAAATTTGTTATGAATTTATTTAATTGTCAAATTCAAAGTTCAGATTATCTATTTTTGATTCTATACGACTCAGATCATACGCCTTAAGTCTTTTACGATAGAGACCAAGCAAGAAAGAGGGGTGATTAATTGCATACTAACTCATCACCAATGATTTTTTTACATACATTTTTCATATGGAACTTGAAACATTTTAATGGGCAGACTCCTTATGGAGATGTCTGTTGAACAATTAGAAGGAATCATATCAGTTATTTAACTCGTAGTTCGCATTTATAAATTAAAGTTTGTACATTGCCTGAGTCACTTTGTATTCATCGTTCGTGTGTGTTTGTCACGCGTATATCGGAAACGTTAACGGCCGGGACTTGTATGTTAAATATAATATCACCATTCTTATTTGACCCCTTATGATTGGTTATAAGATTTTAATTCTAAAATTTAATAAGTCATATTGAAAGTTACGATTTGGTTATCATAGGTACTTATCAAGTTTATATATGTCCCACTGTTGGGCTCGAGCCTAATTTATAATGGGAGGAAAATTATCCTATGGGAGGAAACTTATCCTATAAGAAGAAAATTATCCTATGGGAGGAAAATTATCCTATTATCTGATGGAAGGAAAATTATCCTATTATCCTATGGGAGGAAAATTATCATATCCTATGGGAAGAAAATTATTCTATTATCCTATGGCAGGAAAGTTATCCTATTATCCTATGGGAGGAAAATTATCCTATTATTCTATGGGAGGAAAATTATCCTATTCTAATATACTACTACATGCTGGTCGGACAGATCGATATAAGGTGCCACAGATGTCAAAGAATCTGTACCAGTGTTTGACCCAATGGCGATGGAAGGGAATATGACGGGCTATGGGGTCACACGCCGCTCTTCCATTGATTGGATGATTGGAAGTTGGTATTGGGTTTTATTTCAAGATTTTTTTTTATATATCTATATGTTATCTACACCCTATGACATCTTCAGGTAAGAAATTGAGTGGTGAATTTTATTTTTACTCTATCACTACACGTTAACATTCTTACCCACCTTGGTCTAATTGATCAGAAAGGATGTTCTATAGATATAGTGAACCCTATATCTTCCGTATTCCTATAGGTTCCACTTGCAACACATCTTTCGCTTGCAAATTAGTTTTTTTATAAATGACCTTAGCATATCACTGCTAAACTTTGGTTTTCTTCAGTACCTACTTTTTTGAAGACAAATAATATTTTTTTTTACGTATGATTTAAATACATTTGTGAAAATTTTACATGGGAAGCGAACCTGCGGTCAGTAGCCCACCACCTTTGCAGTCAAACATTGATTTAAAAGACGATTTTCCATATGCGAATGCAAGACGACAGCTCATTTTATAATGGTGGTACAATAATGTCTGTTTGTGTCTCGCCGTGTACACGCAATATCTATATTATTATTGTAAAGTTTGTTCGTTTGTATTATATCAAATATTAGAATGAAAAAAAAAAACATTTGTATATCTGGTTTCTTTTTTAGTTTCTATGCATAGATGGAGTGAAAATACAGTTTATTACTCTATATCTTACACGTGATTATAACATTCTTATCTGATACAGTAAACAAAGGAATATTATTAATAAGTAAATGTTGCAATGTCGGTTGCCATTATGATGAATTAAAAAAACAAGGTGTCCCCTAACTATTGTGAGACTCGTAAAAAATTGCTAACTCAGTAGAACATAACAGCAATTGTGATCACCAATTAGCCTAACAACCATAGTAATATGGCATTATAACATCATCGTGGAGAGGTTTTTGGTGCGACAGTAGATTTCAATAGACGAATGAAGATGGTGTCATGACAACTGTTGTGATAACAAATTCGTATGACATTGCCATATGTTATTTTATCAATCTTCTGCTCTTTTATACAAAATTCGTTCTCGAAACGTTCAGATGAAATAATATCATAATATTTATTATGTAAGTAATACTAGCAATACGATACGAAGCGAGATTTGCATGTCCTACAATAGTTCACGGTGGTGTAAGTGGCAGCACGATTGGGCCGGACTCCCAATAGGTGCGGGTTCGAACTCCGCTTGTGACATCATTTTTCGTTTCGTAATCGGGTTTTTTTATAAATAACTAAGCATATTAAATGCTAAATTTCAGTAATTTTAATACTACCAAGTAAAGCTGCCTGGCATAACTAGTGCTATATAAAATAAATTATTATAGAAAGTGGCCATGTATTGTAGACATATGATGAATATTAATTTGGAATGTACACTAGGAATATCTTTGCGTATATATTTTAACGCGCTTTTATTAGCACAGTATGTATGTATCTATGTTTGTTTGTATGTAACGGGAGTTTTTGAAATTAAATTTTAACATCTTCTAAACATCAGCTTCATTTGAAACCTTTATGTTTTTTTTTATTGCTTACGGTGGCAAACGACATGTAGCATATCTGATGGTGAGTGTCAGTGCCGCCCATGGAACTTTGCAATTTTCAATTCGAGAAAACAATTAGAAATTAGTAAAATAAAATTCTACAAAAAAAATGTATTTTTTTTTATAAACGTTCGCACGAGTCATAACACAAACAAACACAAATGACTGTCTTACGTTCAAATATTTGTAAATATTAAGTATACAAAAACCAAACAATTCAACAAAACAATCAACTTTTGGTAATAAATATGTTTTTACTAACTATATTGCTTTTTATTAGCTGTGTGATGATAGCTATGAATACTGCTAACCTTTACATTGCTTGTGGATATTAAAAAAAACAACTAAGGAGCTTTACATCGCCTTGAGTCAACTCCATTTGATAGCGTCTGATCAACAATTACATTCTCAAGGAGGGTTGACGTCAGGAAGGAGGCCGGTCATAAAACTATTTCCAAAACTAGTAACAATATTTTTTTATTTGCATTATATGGCGAAGGACTTTAAAAATATAAATTTAAATGGACACAAATTATAATCAGACTTAGAGAAACAACTGTCACGGTCGCCAATGCTGTGTGGTAGCGGCTACAAATACTACCAACCCTTACTTTGCTCTTGGATGTCGTTCAAGACGACTATGCCATAATATGGCTATGTATGCCATGGACGTCAAGGATTCGGTACCAGTGACCGGCCTAAATGGCGATGGGTAGAGCATACAGTGGTTTATGCTGAGCTACGCCCGCCATTTCGTCGCCCCGGACAGCCTTTTATTTTTTTTTGTTATGTTTGACTACGGACTTGGTCTCACCCCGCCAAGTCGGTCCGGGGTGACGGAAGAGGCGGCGCGTGACCCCATAGACCCACCATGTAATTCTCCTCTCTTCGCCGTGCGAGCGGGCCACCGGTACCCAATCTTTGTCTTCGGTGGCCCCGGACGGCCTGCCAAAAAAAAAAAGAATGTCTATTTTTGAAAATATGTATTATTAAAACTCCTGTGTGATCACTATTCGCCATAAAAATGTAATCCCCACGAGGTGAACATCTAATGATCAAAAACAGGGGTGACATACTGTATTCTGTAGCGGTCACAACATGGCGATATCAAAAAAACAATTTAACAAGACAAACATATTTAAATTTCTCATATAAATATTACCGCCGTCATTTGGCGGTACAGCTCATTAGGTGGGTGGTAACTAATATGAGAACAAATATATAGACGTCACGGGGTTCAAGCACCGCGGTATTAAACATGGGGTGATGACATTTTGTATTTTATAACGTCACCAAAACACATTTAGTTGAAATTCGCTCAAAATGGTGATAAAACCTACTTGAATTCGAAGCGTAGGATATTTACTTCTTTTTCGGAAAGGAAATATTCTTTTCAACATTGTCTCCATCATTACCTAGAATATCAGCAATTAGATGATAACCCATTTTCCGTGTGGTGATGAAGTAAGAATACAATTCATCCTTCTATCTTGCTCGCGGATATCGTAGAAGATGACTAATTGTTTATTGAACAACGATTGTCGTAGATGGCAATGTAATCCAGCACATTAGAAATGGGTGGTTATTAACTCTCATATCGGATGCTGCGAGTTCTTCCTGATATTCTTCTATAATCTAAAGCTAAAAAAATCTGTTTGAATTTTTAGCAAAAGCGTGAAATGAAAACATCCATTATTAATTCTTTCAATATACTTATTATTACCGTTATTTTTCTTCTTTCTTTCTGTAGTATTATTACTCCGTTTAAATGTCATAATTAACTTGATTGTTTTCAATAGTAGTTTATAATAATTGAAGCGGCGAATGTCCAATCGTTAAGACATCAAACTTACAATCGACAGTTTCCGGGTACGAAATCAATTTATTTTCTTATTATCCGTTCATTAAATTGTTTTTTCTTAATTTCAGGTAAATATCAGCTGTACCACAAACAATAAAATAAGTATACCTACAAAATATAATATTTTAACTTGCTTTAATCTTTTACACTGAAATAAACTTCATACTACAAAAATCATAGTTGTGCTGGGGCGTAAATTGTAAGTAGCTGAGGCATGCTTTAGTATCCTGCACGAGTTTGATCAACCCGGGAGATATGTAGCTGTAAAATAAGGCTTTTGTATAAAGCCTTACTTTACAGCTTGATTTGGAAATATCATGAATTATATGCTCAAATATTTCATGCTGTTTTATGCTTGCTTAAACCCAGGCAGTTTCTAGGAGGCAACGCGGCTCGAAGACTGAACTGTTCTCACAGTCATATTAACATTAGATCAACAAAGCAGTTTTGTAACTAATATTGTAAACGGGAATATGAGTTAGTTTGTTTGATATGCTTTGACGTTTAAACAACTGAACCAATTTTAAAAATTCTTTCTTTAATAGAAAACTACATTATCAACGAGTTACATAGGCTATATTTTATACCCGTATTCCCACGGTAAAGAGAAATATTCGAATGAAACGGCGGCAGTTTGCTAGTATTTAATAAAACAAAAACTGCAATGGTGAGTGTATTTTTAGCGCATATTACGACCGTATTAAATGTCCATTGTCGTAGCAGACCAGACAATTAATTTGTTTATCAGATTTTATCTGTGGAGGTCAACCGCTTTCTTGCACATCTGCCGCTTTCGGTACAAAACCTTTAAGCCTTTTGTTGTATATCTTAAAATATTAATAAAATAACTAGGAACTAGTTTTTGCATCTATAAAAAGAGAACGTCCATTAATCACGTGATCTTCTTTTAGCATTTTTTAACACCCCCTCCCCCTTGGTGATACGTGGTGAGGTTTAAGACTATGAAGGTTTAGGACTTCGTGATTTTTGTCAAACCCGGGAGGGGTTTAGTTAACCTTTTCAAATCTCACGTGATTAATGGACGTCCCCAAAGAGACTTTCACAACATAAAATTTTAATCACTAAATTATCCCAAAGGAAACATATTATCAGAATATTATCATGTGTTAATCCAGGGAACGATCTATCTATATGCCAATTTTCATCCAAATCTGTTCAACACTTTACGCGTAATTGTTTAACAAACACTCAAATATCTTTCAAATTTTCACATATATAGCTCACTAGCTTCTGCCCGCGGCTTCGCCTGCGTAAAAAGTAACTTTACCAAGGAAACACATTACTGGGGAAAAAGTATCCTATGTGTTAATCCAAGAAATGGTCAATCCATATGCCAAATTTCATCCCAATCTGTTTAACGATTTTCGTGTACGCCTTCAAACACTTTCAAATTTATAATATTGTAGGGTATAGTAGGAGGTGGGATTAGTAGAATAATGAAGCATAGCTTTATTTCGGCCGTAGTAGGCCATAGTTGCTTCAATGGACTTTCACAATTGCAGAAAAATAGATATATTATACTGCGTTGGCCATTCCATTTCTCGATTTTAATTGTCTGGTGGCAGATGATGGCTATTTGATGGTAAGTGGTAAAGTGGTGGCCTGATCATATATCACTATCTCTAAATTTCAGTACTACCGGGGTAAAGTTAAGTTTTTGTCTCCGTAGATGGAAGATCAGATGGAAGGAAGGATATTGACCTTCTCTTGCCGTAATAAGATATTTATCTTTATTTTATTATTCGATGGATAATGATGACGTAGGTTACCATATTTTATTCCATCCGCATATTTTATTCATACATACATACATATCATCACGCCATGAGAACAGAGTGCCAGAGAACTCTATCTCTGCATACTTCACTCGCTTCCTCAACATTCATAATTCTCTTCATACACGATCGCCGGTTTCGGAAACTCTTGACTCATTTATTTTATTCATCATCCCTCCCATAAATCTTTTTGCATAATATACTCGAGTAAAATCTACCATATTATACTACAAAGAAGAATTCTATAGAAGAACAGCTTATAACTATAATTGAATTGAGATTATATAGCAAAATGTACATCTCTGTATGTCTGTCTGTTTTAGAACCGCTTACTCCTCGAGGATAAATGTTTGAGATAAAATTTTGTTAAAAAATTCTAGTTGTTGGTTATTATTGTAACTGACCTATGGCAACATCGTCAAAGCACTTTCTTCTAAACTCAAAATGTAACCGTAACTACGAGGCGGACAATCGTTTCCGGCGCCCGTGACGTCACGAGCCGTCTCGCCGCGCGCCGGTCGCCGCCCCTACCACACGTAACCTTGGCGCGGCGGTGAGATGCGACTTGACTCGAATCGACTCAACTCGCTGCTCGCATCGCACCGACCGCGCCACGTCGCTCCACGACGCGCCGCGCCGTCTTCGCTTTCATTTTCATTGTTCTTTTACAAATTATATTTATAAGTACTTACTGAGATGCAAGTCTTTGCAAAGTTCAACGATCGATCACCGAAAAACCGCAACTATTTCCATGCGTGCACAGAAAGCGAACATTTCGACCGGACGCTTGAAATTATACATATCGAAATGGCCACTTATGACGCGAAATAAGAGCAAAATTTGTGGTAATTTTTCACACGATCCACAATAGTTGCCCTTAACGCGACGTGGCGGGGTGATCGAACTCACACAACCTGTAATTTCGGACCGCAAAACGAACAAAACACATATTGAGATCGGTGATTAAAAACCTTTGTCGGTTCTACTAATATTTATATTATATTCGCGATGCGCCCGACATCTAATTGGTTGCTCATAAGATATAGGTACGAACGGCGCCGACCACCGACGCTTCATTAGTTTTCCTGGTATACAAATCATAAACTATACATATATATTTTTTTATATTCAAACGTTTATGTCAAACGTGACCCCGACCGAATCGTCCAAACAACGCCGACAAAGGCACCCATGGAAAAATCCATTTCCTCACGACACCTTTGCGTTAAATTAACATGCCTTTATTATTACACCAATATAAGATTAAAATAATGACTAAATTACAAATTGAATGCAGGTGGTAATGTATAAGTAACTAGTTTCAAGATTGTCGGCTGTACTCTCGTTCGTTCCAAGGTCTGGGATATTGAACCTGGCGCGGATCAACAGCACGGCAAGGTTCGCCGCGAAAGAGACGGATGCACTATCACTCATTGTTATGGGGGAGATGTCGCGGCCACACGCGCTGCTATTCCATTCATTTCATCAATGACTAACTTTAAACCTTTTGAGTCCTAATCCGTTCGGTATGCGATGCAAAGCAGCTGCCGGCCGGTGCGGTCCCGTAAGCATGAGTAGCACTTCCTCAAACAGAGTAAGGTGTGAGCGAGATACGACAAGTTATACAGGGACAATGACGTGGGAACGAAAAGGATAGATATATAATTGACAAGTGTATTAGCCGTCGCGACAGAGATGGCTGAAGTGCATTGCGCTGACGCATCACTTTGGTCTACACACATTTTAGTCTTTTTTTATGTCTTGCTATATATGTTATCCCCACTACTTTCAATTTCGTTTTTATTTAATATGAAACAACAGTTTCGCCGAATGTATTTTATGACAATATTAATCACAAGCGTCGTAATTAAATCTGCCGGTCAGACCGGTCGTATATTTGGCATTTACATGTTCCCACGCGGTTGATGTCGCTTTTTTTTATTTGTATGAATGGCGGCGGGATTCTTGTGAGATCACCCGCTCCCTTGACTGGGTCCACTGACCCAGTGCCGTGTGGCCGGGTTGCGAGCGCCCGGAATGGTTTTCGCTTCGTCAGTGGCCGAGCCCGTTCTGCTCCGACGATTGCGTACACTTGAATGAGTACACAAATAATGTCTACACATAAACATAACTCGAACAGGAAGCTTCAATAAAGGAGTTGATGCCAATCGAAGGTAAACGTGCTAAGCGTTCATTGGCATTATTAAAAATAAATAATATCGGTTTTGGAATGTAAGCCGCCGCATCATCGCGCCCTCCCGCCGAGATCGCATGAACTCTTTATCGGTCGGACACCTCGGAGCGCTATGCTTTCAAATACATAAATATCAAAACTTAAATTGCAAGCAAGTAATAAGTTACAGTAAACAACTGGCTCGCGGTAACGTATCGAAGTTCGATATGAAACTTACGCAATGATACATTGTTAATCGCTAAGCTTCGATTATCATGTGTCACTTTATCGTACATATCATCGCTCCTAATATATAGTAGTTCTCACGACAACGACGCCATAGTGGAGTGCGTTCACACCCATAAACATGGTGTGCCGTATCGACCGAGTATTTCGATCGCGCTGTTGAGCCACTGCTTATTTATACTAGGCAAACATAAACTCGGAGATAAGCCGTGAACGACGAGCCTGTGCTTCCCACATCTGCCGCGACCTTGGTTGCTCCAGCCCGTTGTGTAACCTCCTTATCAGTCACGCTCTCCTAGTACCTCAAGCGCGCCCACCGGCAAATCTTACCGCGTTTTCCGGTATCGATAAATATCGGGTTGGTTATCAAGCAGATGTGGTGAGACACGTGTGTTACCAATATCTATAAAACTAGCTCGAAGTTATGAAATCATCTTTCACTATCGTTCAGTTTACGATGAAACTAATATAGTGAGGCGTGGGGCACGTGGGTCTGGCGCGTCTCGTTAACATAATTACAGAGATTTTCGGCCGCCCCGACCGGTTTATATGTCCTCCACTCTTTTACGTTTTATAGTTCTACACTAAATCAATGCTACTTTTGTGCGAAACCGAAAGTTAGGGCGGTACGTTTTAGCTAATAACATTGCATCAAATTAGCATGTATAATCGTCTACTTAATAACAAATCGGACATAGAAAAAGGCCGTTAATTTAGTAGTTTGCATAATAAAGTAATTAACTAAACCAAGTTTAGGGCACATTTATGCTTTTAGTAAAAAAGGCAATTAAGATATTAAGTAAATTAAACAATAATTCTACCGCTAGTTAGTACCTGTTGATTGTATCTTTGAGCATCTGTATTTGTTTCATAGTTTATAGGCTACACGGATGTCGAACTTTCAATGCACACGTAAGACGATTCTTTATCAAATAATAAATGTTCTGGGCGTTATTTTTCTCTGTGAATCATATATATTAGTAAAGTTTATTTACATAGAAGAATTTAAACCTTAATGAGGAGAGGTAGTATTAAAAGTACTGTCTATTAAAGTTTTTATAAGGACTGATTTGGGTTTCATATGCTAAATGAGTATAATAATTTCTGAAAGTTGAGGTGCGTTAAAATTTGATCTAGATCAAGTTTATCGTCACTATCGCTCATGTTATCGTCACTAAAACTAAGGATTTTGTGTCTACAGAGTATTATTAAGGCAGTCCTTCCGTAAACTTTCATTATTCCGGTTATAAATTAAACTGCTCGTTAACGGGCCCTTTAATACGTCTGGGCGTTGACTCCGCGAGTATCTCGCGTCAATGGTACACTTTATCTTTAATAAGTAATGTTTGAAGTTGTAAAAATAACGTAAATATACATCTATGTTGTTTACATGTGAAAAGCTCACGACGGTGGTCTGGGGGTTCGTCATCACAGTGGAATGTGGTTGCATCTCGGGCCACCATCTGACGGGACCTGCGCCACCGCCCCCTCCTGTCCTTTGAGCACACATAACCCCTCTAAACCACAAACATACACACACATATATAGTACTTACTAGATATCGACGTGAGATAATTCGATACGATGCCTTTTTTTCTATCAAACGTTATTGTTAACCTCGAATGATACACTCTTTGAATATTTAGCTATATCCGCTGACTTCACCGCTTATAAAAAATGGCGAATAATTAGTCAATAAAAATTCCGCCGATTATATACATAGTCGTAGTTGTTAGTTGTTACACGGGTGTTACGTAATTGGAGTAAATGACCTAAGAGTTGGTGGTCTGTGCGAAGGTCTCGTAGACCACGTGTTGCCAGTGTGCTCAGTACAACACTAACTCATAAAGTAATAATAATATTATATTATATATTATAATACGACTATACAATGTGTTAATAATGTACATTATACAATTAAATAATATGTGAACTTGCATTTCTAAATGGTTGGATTATATCTAACCGCGAAAGTTTCGTTCGATATGTAAACCCCACGGATACGTTATTTCAAAATATACAAATTACACTACACACGTTTTCACACGAAACTTCAGGCGTGTCAACATCATCAAACTAATACAATTACAATTTAATGTATAAAGTATTTTAACGTAATCATTGCGTTAGATGTATGTGTTGTAATATTTCGGGTTGTATGATGCGCGGGCAATGTACGCCGCCCTTGACCGTAGCGTCGCGGCGGCATACGCGATGAGTCCCGTGTAAACAAATTGAATGAATCGCGTACGCTTCCAACATGGCGTATGTACCATTCATGTGTATGCCGTTAAACGCACGTTAGTTCAAGTACTTCGTATGTTTAACTAACAAGATTACGTACTCGGATGGTAACTGCCAATATTATTGTTGAAAACGTGTACAACAAACTAAATAAAAGTTTTAATGATAACTAAGGAAATCAATTATACCGTGAATCTGTTAATAAAACAAGTCTTTTTTGTAATATAATTGCTTAGCTAAGAATCTTTCAGTTATATATTATAATATCGCATGAATTGATTTGATAAAAATTGCAAACACGACTTCGAAAGAATTTCACCGACATTTTGATTTTTTTTTATTTTCTTTATTTTTAAAGAGCTAGTGATGTCCGTAATTCGGCCTAGTAGTAACTGGAGAGTACGTTCCATATTCAGATTACAATAATCATCAATAGTTTACCAGCTTTGAGTTTGTTTGTTGTTTTATATGTATATATGAATTAATATCACATTCGCGCACGAATGCATTGATGTATTGGTTAAGATACCGACCTACCGTGCCAGGGTCGTGAGTTCGATTCCCACGTACTAGAATACTTTGAGCGATCCATAAATTGTTGTTTTGAATCGGAGTGTAATTTGTGTCTGTTAAATTAATGTTTGTAGTCCTCTGTCTTCTCCCAATACAAGGGTCATATCTTTAGTGCAAGATGTTATCATTAAAAAAGTTATTGCGTCATTCAGCGCCTTAGCTTTATGGTTCGATTTAGGAATTAATCTAGTCTATGAGGTCTTCTTTTTTTTTTCTTGTGGTGGGCCATGGACGTCGCACCCGGCCAAATCGGTCCGGGGTGACGGAAGAGGCGGCGCGCAACCCCATTGACCCACCCTGCAAGCACCTCTTCTTCGCCGTGCGAGCGGGCCACCGGTACCCGATCTTTGACTTCGGTGGCCCGCTCGGCGGTATGCCCTCTCGGGCTCCTCTCCTGTTGACGCCCCGACAGATTTCGCCGTCGAGGCGTCGTCCTCACGCGGTGGCCTCGCGTCGGGTGACCGGACAATTCCCCGGTCCGATCACCCGAAGCCTCGGTTAGGGCGGCATCCGGCGCAGGTATTCGCGCCTGCGCCGCCCCGGAGTCTATGAGATCTAGGTCTACAGTAAGATTTTTTGTCATTTTACACGACTGTTGGGACAAAGTTACCGGTCTGCCTGGCTGTCGCTATAGAGACTTGCAATTCCATAAATGCTACAAACAAGTGATTAAAATTTAATTATTGATCAGAGTACCTTTAGATTCGATATCGAAAACCTGGCTGTCCATGGTCATACCACTAATTAATTCAATTAAACTTAAAGTTTTTATTTTATAGTAATTATTTTATGACAGCTGCAGTTATAACAGTAGACTTGACGTGTTCGACACGCGAGGTGTCTGTGTGTCCCTTCGCCAACGGAAATGCGTCGAGGTAGCTGTCATGGCTCGCGCGCCGAGGCGCCCCCCTTGTAAGATATGCGCATTAAAACTGTACGCGTACGCGACTCATACTCTATACATTGTTACATCTTATTTTAAAACTATTTCCTCTTATTTGCAATAAGTTTTGTACATCTTATTTAAACGCATACCATTCAGGCGGCAAATATGATGTATGTTTGAATTTAGAACTATAAAACGATAAGTTCAAATTCCTTTTTTTAAATAATATTCCTTTTTTTTATAATGGCACAAACACTGTGCGAATTAATCCTTGTTTTGTAGATTGTACAAAATATATAAAGGGATAAAACTTTACACTTACATAATAACCCACGTCGCGTCGTACAAGCAATTGACCTGCGTAGGTATTGAATCTTAATACTTACATGCAAGCCAGTTTTCTTGAGTAGCATAAGTATGTTAAGCATTAGCATTTATCTATCGGTGTTGGTCTGAAGTTTATTGGTTTTTCTACTAATTTTTTGAGGGGTTTTCGTTGGTAAGCATCTACTTATCTTTCTATATATCCACTGGACAAAGACGTCCTCAATGGGTGATATTGCTTTAATCGCCACGCCTGGCATGTATTATAGCAATTGCAATTGGTGTAATATTTTCTCTTGTTAGCCGTTTAGTCGGTTTTTAAGACTTTTTCGATTGTATTCTTAACACTTCACCATACAAAATAGACTAATAAACAAAAACTCTATAATTATACTTTAGATTACAATAAGAAATTATAATAAAATAGGTATATGGCAAAATGTGAGTGTGTTCCCTTGCTTGAGGACAAAGTCGTGATTATAAAAATAAAAAAAAGGAGTGTATTAGCGCCACAATTTACAGAAGACAGCAGTAGTGCATCGTACGCGACGTTATTAGTGGCCCCTACGACGACGTAGCAATTCTAGTGATGTGAAATTATATTTGAATAATTATATCGATCATCGAATACGTATTCGATACCAAACGACTTGTATTTAGAAACTTCATAAACATCAAATATTAACAAGTTAAATATTGACGAATTTTTTATACGCTGATAATAAAAACTGTGTCAATCAAGAAAATAATAGAAGTTACAATCAAAATGCTTTTAGTTATTATTGTACTTTACGAATCATTCAGCTAAGCACGTTGTGCGTGCTCGGCGCTTCTTCCTCCAATTAACCGATAGTTAACAATGGATAGATATATTGATAGTTTCGTAGGCAATAAATACAATAAGCTGTAAGCGGCGATGCAGTGGAGGCGCGGTGCGGGGCGGCCGGCGGCGGGTCGACGCTCGCCCGCGCGACCGCTCGCACCCGAAGGTCAAGGCTGCCCGCGACCGATCGAGATCCTACTCGCAGCGCGCCGCTCGCCCGTCCGTCCACTCGCGCCGTCACTACAGCAACGAAAGAAAAAGTGACAGCCCAAACCTGAATAGAATGCGAGGACGAATAAAAATGAAAGCACTATTTATCTTACGCGTCTAGCGCACAACAACATCCCGATTTACAAATCGAAAAGAAATTTCCGGATCATTCGAATCAATAATCGATTAATCAGCAGTGACTTGCTTTATTAAACGTGCGAAATGATCTCGATAGAGCAGATTTATTTGCGATTAGGTCACCAAGCGGTCAATGAACTGTTTAATCCGTTGCGATTGGAATATTCATTAACCTATTTTGTAAATGTAGTGGGAAGTAATATCGGATTGTGTCAAATTTGTGATGTATCTTGTTGCCGAAATGTAGGATCGATTGTTCGAAGCGACGGAGTGTGAAGAAGCGTTTAAAATACTTGAATGTTTCTGCGAAGTGGCCATTGGTGTAGGCCGCGCCTGACCGATCGTTTCACTCATTTTGTATTTTATTATTCTTACAACACAAAAATATATTGCAATATAATGCGCGTTAATTAAAATGTTCAGAACTGAACCTGTAACGTCTGTTTACGATCGTATCATTTTTATTTAATGAGTTATTTCGCTCGACGCAAACGTTAATCACGACTGGTATTGAACGAATTATATATTTATCGATATTATTTGGCATTCGGTCTTTATCGTTTAGTAAATGTTAACCATCCCTTCGTCCTCATTTTAAAATGAGAACATAATAATTTTTAAAAAATAATTGTTCATTGAATATTATTATACCTTTTCACATTCTGCCTGCACATATGGCACCACTAGGTTAAAACACCTACTATACCAGTGGCATGAGTTCGATTCCCACGCAGATCAATATTTTATGCGATTCTCAATTTTTTGTCCGGAGCTTAAGTGTAATTTGTCTCTATTAATTATATGTTTGTCGTCTCTCGTAATAAAAGTATTAGTTCTTAAGTGCCGAGTGATTCTTATGTATAAAAAATCTTATATATACAAATAAATTATAACATTATCACCCTACTCTTATCCCAATTACTTGGGGTCGACGCAATATGTACTACTCCTCCATCGTACATATTCCAAAAAGTTATTGGCAATAGTTTTATGACCGGCCGCCTGCCTGACGTCAACCCTCCTTGCGAATGTAATTGTTGACCAAACGGCAACAGATGGAGTTGACCCAAATACAAAGTTTTCAATCGTCTTTTACGACAGCTACAACTGATATAAAGTTTGGTAGTATTCGTAGCTGCTACGACAGATACAATAAATACATTATGACATATATTTACATGCATACATACACATCATCACGCCATGTCCCTTGCAGGGTAGGCAGAGAGAACAGAGTGCCAGAGAACTCTATCCTTGCATACTTCACTCGCTTCCTCAACATTCATAATTCTCTTCATACACGCTCGCCGGTTTCGGAGACTCTTGACTCCACCTTCCTTCAGTACGTGACCAATCTGGTCTAGGTAGGTTAGTCTCGGTCTCCCCCGGTACCTACATCCTTCCACTTTCGCATTGTATATCTTCTTAACCAGACGTTCGTTCGGCATTCTTTCCACATGTCCGAACCATCGGAGCATTCCCTTTCGCATCTTTACACCAATGCTCTCTTTTCCAATACGTATATTTATAATTAAAAAAACATCAAAACATCGATCCTTATCCATCTTCATTTAAATATATCATTAATCTTGTCTGCTATGAATCATTTGTATGCAATAAATGTCATAATATTGCTGCTTCTTCATCTTTACATTAATGCAATAATGGTACAGTGATTAATTATATAATATAACTGGATTCGATTCTCATACTACATCTTTAGTACATCCACAATAGTGGTAGGACCACGCTGTTGACAGTTTTCTGTCTACAGCCGCGGGCCGATCCGTCCGGGCTAGTCCCACACTCTCGCAGAAGATCAGCGTCTGAGTAGTGGCAATGTGCTATTGCGCTTGGTTCGGTGAGCGAGAGAGCCGGAAGCCCAATCGGGTTGGGTTTGGGGTTTATATCGGTAGGCCTAGTTATACCCTTGGTATTGCAAAGGTCCATGGGCGGCAGTGACACTTACCGTCAGGTGTGCTGCTTGCTTGTTTGCCACCATTAGCAATAAAAAAAAAAGAAAAGGATTCAATTTCCATAAGACATCTTTAATCAATCTAGTAGTACATCCTTAATCAATTAAAGACTTTTATGGTAACTAAACAAATCGTTATGGTATCCCATTGCGGGGGTCCTATCTCTAAACAGTTGACATTGATAAGGGGGGCGTCCATTAATTACGTTGGCATTCTCGAGGCTTTTTGAGGTTTTTTCCCCCCTTGGTGAGATGTCGTAAGATTTTTCTCGATTCCCTCACCCCTTCCCGAATCTTACGTGAGATTTTTCAAAACTTGTACTTGGGTATAAAGGTTTTTTACTTTCATTTAACTTAACATTCGCTTGAATGTTATGTTAAATTACGTAAGTTAAGTTTTACACCATTTTCTGGTAAAAAGAATTTCGTGATATTTGCCAAGACCCAGGGTCTCCCCCAAGTCAGATTTAGTAAGATTCGACTCAACCAACCAAGCCCCAAAAGAACGTGATGTATTACGTAATTAATGGACGCACTCTAAGCTGACAGTATAATGTTTGATAAGTTTCATTCATATTAAAATCCAAAATCAGTTAAAAAAAATCACCACAAATTCTGCGAAGCGTAGCGTAGCGTTACATATACTTTTTACGTTACTAATGAAGTACCATATAAATGTAACTTGAAGTTGTAATAAGGCCGCATGTTATAATAAACATTATTATAATTCCGTGTATTAATTTGGCGACGTAATTACCTACTTATCTTTTATATATACAAAGCATATAGATATTTGATTCTCGTTATATCTACGCTAATAAATGTAGAGACGGTTTGTTTGTTCGATTATACTGCGAAAAGTACTGAACCGATCAGGATAATACTTATACCATAAGGTGCAGCGTGTTTTGGAGAAGGTTTTATTTAGTATATGATATGTTCCCTTATTAGCTAATTACTCCATTATTAGCTGTGTGGTAGCGGCTACGAGTACTACCAACGCTCACTTTGCTCGTGGATTGTCGTAAAAGACGACTAAGAATCTTATAACGACATGGGCCAACTCCATCTGATGCCGTTTGGTCAATAATTACATTCTCAAGGAGGGTTGACGTCTGGCAGACGGCCGGTCATAAAACTATTGCCAATAACTTTTACTATATGTACTATGAAAGAAGAGTACATACTGTAACTGAATAATGATAATGTTCGTAATTACTCCGGAAAGGAGGGAAGCGGGCGAGGGTCAGCTAGTAAGAAATAAATAAAAAGATCTCTCTTAATCGTTATCAGTATTTACTTTGTGACTATTACAGTTTTTTTTACTCGCAGCCATAAAATAGGTCATCTGATTTGGGGCAGTACGTATAATACTTTAGTAGAAAATCATCGTTTGAGTTGTAGCAATCTTCTTTTTTTTTTTTGTGTGTCTTTAGTTGTTAGCCGCACATGTCTTTGACAGCTATACGCGGACCATGGGTGAGCGCTGAGGGCCCTCAACCCGATTTAGCAATTTGCTATTACGTTCGATTTGTAAGAGATAGCGATAGTCAAAAATTCACATTATTCACTGTGTGACTTCGCTCCGCGTACCAGTAACCCACTCGCACGGCGTCGAGAGGTATATTTTAGGGCGGGTCTACGGGGTCTTGCGCCCGCTTTTCCTGTCGCCCCGGACGGAATAGCGGGGTTTGACGTACCGTAGCCCGCCGCCAAAAAAAAACAAAAAAAAAACTGTGTGACCTCGCTGTGCCCCTAGTATTATAGAGGCCCTTGGATGGCAGTTATCACTTATCATAAAAGGTATATCATCTAGACATTATCAAATTTAATAACTAATACTGTAGCTGGAATAAAAATCTCTGTAATAACGATCACTTGTTAGACGTGAAAACCTTAGTCTTGCCGTGACCGAACGCTGAAGATTGCTCAATATTGTATCTGGAAGATAAAAATCAAATACAAACTCTATAAAATCCATAATAATAGATTTCATGCAAATGTGTTGGGCTCGAGCCTCCTCCATAATGGGAGGGAAATTGACTACCAAGCTGGTCAGACGTGTTGGTATAGGGTTTTGTTTCGAGTTTTCCTTCTCTCGCATAGATGTTAAATGCGTTTTATATCCCTTAGTCGTTACGATCACCCACGGGTAAGATAGGGGGTGGTGAATTGTATTCTTACTCCGTCACCACACGGGCAATATTTGATTAGAGAATATATATTTTTACTAAGCACTATATTCTGGAACATACTACATACATACTATTTACTTGAAAACTAGTTGTAAACGTTTGTATATAATGTATATATATATATGTTTTATATACGTGCGTGTTATGTAAAATTTGATCAACATCAATATTTTCACAGTTTAATCAAATTAGCTACGCGTTAAGCTCGTATATAATTGCAAGCTCACATGCCGAATAGAGGCATGGCCCGTTTATTCGTTACTTATATATCCTTCAAAATATTTTAGTTACTATAAGGCCTCTTAACTTGTTTACGGCTAATAAATAGTGAATTTAGGTAATGTTTTATTATGCGTGGAACACGGCCATTGTGTTAAATATAGTTATCAACTGTGTTTATAAAGCATTGCGTTTTAATATTAGCTAGGTTTATCCTTTTATAAGGCCTTTAATACATATATAATAAAACGTATCGACTAGTTCCGTGTGGTGTGGAGTAAGAATAAAAACCGGCCAAGTGCGAGTCGGACTCACGCACGAAGGGTTCCGTACCATTATCTATAAAAAACAATCAAGTTTGTTGTATGGGAGCCCCCCTTAAATATTTGTTTTATTTCATTTTTAGTTACACTTTACATCATCTGTGAAAATTTTAACTGTCTAGCTATCACCGCTCTTGAGATACAGCCTGGTGACAGACGAATGGACGGACGGACGGACAGCGAAGTCTCAGTAATAGAGTCCCGTTTTTACCCTTTGGGCACGGAACCCTAAAAATCACCACCACCAATCTTACCCGTGAGTGATCGTAAGAGACAAGTAAGGGATATAAAACGTATATAACATCTATGCAAGAGAAGGAAAACTCGAAACAAAATCCTATACCAACACGTCTGAGCAGCGTGGTATAGTAGGTTAATTTCCCTCCCATTACGGAGGAGACCCGAGCCCAGCAGTGGGATATATATGGACTGTGATGATGATGATGTATCGATTAAACAGTTTAGTTGAATTTTGTGTTTCTCGTAAATTTCAAACAACTAAATCGTTATGTAGAAATATTTGATTTAGTCGGTCGTTGTAATTTTTTTCATATCGACTAATCGTTCGTCAACGTGCTAATCAAAGTGCTATAAATGAAAAAGAAAGTTCTAGTTTGTTATTTGCTTTAACTGGATGACGTATACGACGTTTATAAAACGCGTCATTTGACGTAATTTTTTTACAAAAGGGCTGTTTCCACTAACGACCCCTAAATTTCAAGTAATACAGAGAATGCCAGTGGCATTTCTGTTACCCACGCTTGCGTATTTAGTAAGGCTATTGGAACGGTTTCTGAATAGATATGGGTTGAAGTTTCATAGGAAAGTAATCATGTTTGGTTCGCAAATCATTTACCCATTTTTACCATACCTTCTGCAATTGGTAATTAATTTATTTATAACACTGCCCAGACTGATTGACATAGCAGTTTATTTTGATATGTCTGTAACACGCTTTTGGAACATTAAGGTGATGAAATGTTACATAGTTACAGTTTTAGACGAACTATTCTCAGTGTAGTTATACATAACTATAGTATTCTGATAGTACAGAGTCGGATGCATCTAGCCCGACTAAATGTCACTCGGTGAGCCGTCGCTACATTTAGTCGCTTCAAAATAGATCGCGCTCGCGTTCATCAACCCCTGAATTCGTCATCAAACTCTTACCCATCGACTGACCTTATACATTGACGTTCTCATTAGAAAAAAATATTTTAACAACCAAACAAAAGCCGCGATGTAAATATTACAATGCAATTAGAACGCATTTATTCAGTATTCATTTGACGCATCTAGGTTACAAATATTTGGTCGCATTTCAAAATCGTTTTGTCTGCATCTGATATGTAATTTAGTTGCTGTCAAATCGCATACAAATTAATTGAGCATTAGTACCGTATCCGACCCGCAGCGATGCCGCAATTTTGGTCCTGTCATAATGACGGTGCAACAAAAACCTTAACACCTCTGATGGTTTAATAACAATTGATTATTTAACATCAACATCAAAGCAAATCGGTTCCGGTATACTTAATTCATTTTGCATTAAAATGATTTATGCTTTATTTTATTAAATAACTTCTAGAAAATTTATTATTAAAGGTTCATTTCCGTTCATCGCGGCCACGCGCGATAAAACGTTTACGACTGTCGCGTGCGACCGATGCGACAATAGTCAAAATATAAAAATGTATGGCGCCGTTTCAGAGGTTCGCGACTGTCGTAAGCGTCAAATGACGTAAGTTGCGCCATACATTGGCTATAGTCGCATGAGCCGCGCGCGACCGTCGTAAGCGCTTAAACGCGCTGCCAATGCACGAAAAACCTTTATGGATTATTAAAAGAATTCCAATCCAAATTGTATTTAAAAGTCAGTACAATTTTATTAAAGAACTATCAGGATAGCATACACGTGTAAGAGTATAACTTAAAAAAGTTATTCCTAAATGACCCCACCTATATAGTCATCCCGCTACCAGTGTAGCATACGTATAAGGAGTAAAATCATGAAATAGTCGCGTTGCAAAACTTACAACTGAATGTTTGTAAACATTCGTCAGTATATTTACGCGATTTTTTTCCGTGGCGCCACTCCAAGCAGCTGAGTTTTATTACACAATCGCAGCTTTATTACCGGGGCTATTTAGAATTTAGGGAGCGTCATTTTGCCAACGTCATGACGCATGACACGATTTAAAATGGACCATACCCAGATTATCTTAAGTGTTACTTTGTCGAAGTCGAACTCAAATCTTTTGCTAGTGGTGTAACTAGCCTTCTATTGCTGCATCTTTTTTTGGATCGGCCATGAAGCAGTCTGGCTGGTAGATTATGGTCGGACCACATCTGGTACGACGCAGTACCGTGATATGGGACCTCACAATATAGCACGACCATAGATCAGCAGTGGTCCGCTCGATAGACCATATTTTCTTTAAAACTAAAAGCATTCTTTGTCTTCTCAGCCCATATAGGTCCCATTCTGGGCTATTCTCTAATATAAATATAAATAATTACAATAAAAATAAAAATTTTGAAATCGTTCTGTGTACATAACATAAAAAATATAAATTGTAAAATACAGAGTAATAAATGAAATATTTTGTTTGAACATAATATATTCCTTATTGCAGTTACATAAAGTTTAATTTAAAGTGCATAGGGTTAAACGGGATAACCCGCCAATGCGTCATTATATTATTTGGACATCGACACTTGTAACCAGGGCTGTGTTATTTCTAGCTTAGTGAAGCGCCAACTATAGATTGTATACAGGGCTCATACGTACACAGTAGTGATGTTTGTGTGACTCCATAATGTTGTCCTTCATTCATATTCAAATAGTAGTAGGACCACGCTGTAGAAAGTTCTCTGTCCGTCGTTCGGTGAGTGAGAGAGCCGGATGCCCAACTGGGGTGGGTTTTGCAAAAGTCAAAAAAATTGTGGGTTTTGCAAAAGTCAAAAATTGCAAAAGTCCATAGGCGGCAGTGACACTTACCATCAGGTGTGCTGTCTGCTCGTTTGCCACCATAAGCAATAAAAAAAATATCCTTAGAGAAGTCAGTATAGTGTTGGGAACTTGGGACACGATAAAAGTCATCAGGACCAAAATAAATGTATAATCATTTTTATTCCTAGTCTGTGTCTTGTTTACGTCTGTTAATTTTATCTTTCTAAATTCCTTCAAGGATTTATTTTTTTTGTGTGGGATGTTGTTTTTTTTTTAAATATTTGTTACTAAATTTCAAAATTGAAGTCGGAGTTGAATAACAATCTCGTATATCTTTTACCATCTACTTTACTCATCTTTTTACTTTTATCATCACTGGAATATTTACGGATGACTAGTAGAGAACGCATTAAAATATTAATTCCGCCATGGTATTTTCCTTTTTTCTTTTTTTCTCAATGAGACTAGAGTGTCAAAAATCATTGAATCTCTGTCGTTTTTCGTTGAAATTAACTTGATGTATTTTCTCATTGAGACTATAGTATTAAAATAGACAAATCTGTAGATTTTTATTGAAAGTAGCGTTTTCTATTTCTTAGAAATTAACTTGATGCAGTTCTTAACGAGAATAAAGTGGCAAAAATTAAGGCATTTCATGTCTTTCGTTGAAATTAACTTGATGTATTTTCTCAATGAGACTAAAGTCTATAGGTAAATCTCTATAAAAACTAACAAACTTTTAATAACTGATACAGTAGCGGGTATATATAAATTTCTGTAATAACGATGACATATTGGACGTAAGATACCTTAGTCCTACCGTGATCATGATCACTGTAAAGTGTTCGAAACGTCGGGAAATTAAAAATCAAATACAAACGCGATCGCGAATCTGTAAAAGTAGTTTTATTTTAAATCTATAGTTTTTTATTGATATTAGTTGCATAGTTTTTTATTGATTTCTTTGAAATTAATATAATGTATTTCTAAACGGCAATAAAATCTCAAATATCGACAAATAATTTTTCGTTGAAATTAACTCGATGTATTTTTCAATGCGTTTCTCTGCGACAGTAAAGTTAATACAAGTTTTTATAAAGTTTTAAAATTGTTTATGTGAATGTAAGTTGTAATGTATAGCTCGATTGTAGAGATAATGAAGATTTTTAAAGCTCTTGTTACTGAGTCACGTCGTAATCTCAGCGTGTGGCGGCCAACGCTGACTCGCTTTCATAACGTACAAATATTTTGCACACATACATTGCGTTCAATCAACTAACATTATTTATAATCAATCTCGTACAAGAGGATAAATCTTTTGTTTTACATGACCATAGAGACTTTAAGTATATAATTTAGTGCTTCATTGCCCTAATAACCAATGTCTAATGACTTGACTAAGTCTATTCAAAAGCTGTGGAATTCTACATTGCACTTCTATACTCTATTTTTTTATTGTTTATGGTGGCAAATGAGCAAGCAGCACACCTGATGGTAAGTGTCACTATCGCTCATAGACCTTTGCAATGCGAGGAATACTACCAGGTCGCTGACTCTCAACCAAAACTTACTCCAGTACATTAGACTACTGTAAGAATACAATTCACCTCTCACTATCTTGTTTGTAGGTATCGTATATAGAATATAATATACATATAACATCTATGCAAGAGAAGGAAAACTGAAAACAATACGTCCGAATATGGTATAGCAGGTAACCTCTCCTACTGTGGTGGAGGTTCGAACTCAGCAGAAGCACCTATATAAGCTGTGATGATAAAGGTGACTATGATGATTAGAAAATATTTAATATCAAGTTTTTCTTCTCTTTCATAGAAGTTATCTACATGTCACATCTCTTGGTAAGCTTTTACGACACCCACGTGCAAGATGTGCTGTGTTTACAAAGTAATAAATTGGAAACTAAAGATTTGTGTGAAGTTATTGTGTCAAATTTCCATATGTAACTGCGTATATCTTTTGTATGTGAACACGTGTGTGTGTGGGTGTTGGTTCAAAACCGCCTTTTGTTTCCGTTTAATAATATTTGCAAATTAACTGTAACCTCTTGCGCATTTTATACCCAAAATAAAGCTCGCTTCATACTGACAGTATCCTTAATTATTCAGTGTTGGTTAAGAATCATTTCCGTGTGGTGACGGAGTAAGAATACAATTCACCACCCCATATCTTACCCGTAGGTGATCGTATGAGAAGACTAAGGGATATAAAATGCATATAACATCTATACGAGAGAAGTAAAACTCGAAACAAAACCCTATACCAACACGTCTGACCAGCGCGGTATAGTAGGTTAATTTCCCTCGCATTACGGAGGAGGCCCGAGCCCAACAGTGGGACGTTTATGAGCTGTGATAATGATGATGATAAGAGTCATTAAGTATGAGGTAGTGTTAGCGTTCCTTACTTTCTTTTGGGAGTCACAAAAACAAATAAAGGAAAAAAATCGGGGCAAATAGTCCTAGGGTCTCCGGTTAATTAAGTATAGGGTAGGTTATAGGGCCACATGCCTCTCCACCCTTATCCCGGACGGTTGGGAGAAGGTGTATTCCGACGCTTGTTGAAAAAAAAAAGTAGTAACAAGGGATTTGGCAGCAGTATTTTCTTGAGAAACTTTTAACTGCAATCTTACAATAATGGATCTGTGTTACCTAAAACTAAGGTATTGTTGATCAAAACAGTTATTAGGATAAAAGCAATGACGAGCCATCGATGACAAAAACTGGGTTTCCGTGGCTATATGGCGAAGAGAGGTGCGTGTACGGCAGGAAATGGGCACGCGCGCCGTCTCTTCCGTCACCGGGATGGATTGGGCACGGTGTGACTGTGCCTTAACCTATCCCAAAAAAAGAATAAGTAATGCCTAACAGTACAAACTAGAATGATTTTCGATGTTTACGCGAGTATTACACATTTGAAATAAAAAAAGGGGGCATGACAGTCCTCCCGTGATCATGATCACTGTTAACTGTTCGAAATGTTGGGAGATTAGAAATCAAATAAAAACGCGATAGAATACGTCAAAATAATTTTATTTCAAAAAATATAAACTAAGTACAATGTGTACGAGGTTTTATATTTGTATAAGTGTCATACGTATTTCGTTGTGAAATTCAAACCCGTATACACCGTGGCGGGGGCGCCGCAGTGCAACCGCCATGTCAATATAAACATCTTGAAATATTGTTGTTTTAATATTTTAGCATAACCTGACAAAAAATCAGAAAACATCGGTGAGAAAACACTTGACCGGGTTTTAACTTGACTTTAACTTGTATATTTTTTAAATTAACATGGTTTTCAACTTGATAATTAGCGTTTATGACTGTTTCAGTATTTCTTACCTGGCAAAGGTCTTGTATTTTTTTTTTTGAAATCTGTTTAGAGAGTTTTAAATTATTTTCTAAAGATCATCATCATCATTCACCTGCTTTTATCCTTATTACTATCAATGCTATATGTATACGTACATTGTAAAAGTTATTGGCAATTTATGACCGGCCACCTGCCAGACGGCAACCCTCCTTGGGAATATAATTGTTGACCAAACGACATCAGATGTAGTTGGCCCAGGCCGACTTACATACATATCATCACGCCATATCCCTTGCAGGGTATTTCTAAAAGATTATTTTATTTTTTTCTAAATTTCACCTCAGATCATATATGTCCCACTGTTGGGCTCAAACCTCCTCCATATTGGGACGGAAATTGATCTATACCACGTCGGTCAGACGTGTTGGTGTTTAGTTTTAGTGTTTAGTTTTCCTTCTCTTGCATAGATACTTATGCGTTTTATATCTCTTGGTCGTCTCATACGATCACCCACGGGTAAGATAGGGAGTAGTGAAATGTATTCTTACTACGTCACTACACGGAATTTCTTTGTTTTATTTTTCTTTTTTATTTTAAATTATTTTCTAAACTCATATACTTCTAATTGGTTCTTTAAATAGTTATGTAGGTATTCAGGTCGTTTATGACGGCAGTACATCTTATATTTTAAGATACAAGGAGATGAGCTCCGTTGAGTTCAATACAACCCAAGAATTAATATTATTAGGTGTATAATTTGTATCAAATTTTGTTCAGTGTTTGTAAAATAAACAGTATAAGGCTAATATCACATTGTCAGATAAACAGCTGTAAATTATCGCTGTATTTTGCAATGTTACCTTAGATATTACGATAAATGTAGATAAGACACGCTTCGTAAAGCTATAAATGTAACTTTTTCGACCATCAAGCCTTTAAAATAATAAAGGATAGGCATGAAACGCATGTGTTAGAATTTTTAATGGCGGTTGGAGTCTGATAATTCTTTATAATATTTTAGTTTTAAACGTGGTTTAAGATATTTGAGTATACTTAACAATTAAATGCTTGTTTTGTAGAATTATGTTATAGCAAAATATTGAAAATCGAAATATCATCTTGAAATGAAAGATAATAATTAATGTAATAAATAATATTTTGATGATTTGAAATAGTAGCAGTTGTAGATCCATAAAAGAGCATTTACTATGAAAGTACCTTTATAATTATAATTGGATTGCAATATTTTTTTAATAACTATGGACTGAGAAAATAATCCTTGTTTTGTGGGGGACTTTACAAACAATTAATGCAAACAAACTACACCCGACTCAGAATAACGTTTTATGGATAGCACAAAGTATTGTCCTGTGTAAGAATCGAACCCACGGGACTGGCAGTTAAGGTTAGGTAGTAAAACAATTTTTTTAAATTGTAGTTTACGTAACAAAACCTAACATTAGAGTTATTTAGAATATAATTCTACTATAAACGTAGTATTTCTATTGTGTCTAATTTAAGAGATATTAAATAACATCGCATAAAATAGTTTCGCATAGATATATTTCGACACTGTAATAACAGTTTAATACACGTAATCGTAGTCTACGACGACGGTTAGCCGTCGTTTGCGCAGGGTCATTACCGGATAGCTAACTCAAGGCCGAGATACTATCGGCTTTTATGTTTTGTAATATTTGAACGCACTCCACTTAACATCTGGGGCCCTAGTACCTTGCCATTTGCAACTTTGCTCAAAATCTAAAACCAAAAGTTTATGTGATCCTAGTAATTTATCTTAATTACATTTTGCATATTGTATCTTGCATAAAAAAGCTCCATAGGCTCCAAAGGACCCAAACCACCAAAGGTCCTAACGTATCAATTTACAGTTTACCCTAGTAAACATTAAGTATATGTTGGAATACTTCAGATACGGGTTACCTACTTAGTAAAACTATACTTACAAATAAGTTTACTTTTAGTATAAAACCTAGCAATTTGTTTTAGATGTTATACGAATATGCGTGTTGTAAGTGGGTAGTATAAGTTTTAGACACCTGATTAGCCTCACGGTCGAGCCGCTGTTTTAATTTTTCTAAATATAAACAAATCTTATCAAATTTATTATAAGGTTGTATTGCGTAAATCGCGAATAGCGTAATATAGCCGGAAGCGTGAGCGTTCGGCAATGAAAGAGGTCGTAGCCATTGAGTTATCAACATCTCAACTATATTATTATCTCGCCTGTCATGGTGACCTGGTACATAGCGCACTATACCTAAAACAACTTTTGATATTTCGCCGGCAGACCAATAAAACCATACGTGATGTTAGCCAAACTTTTTTTAGGTACAGTCGTTGAGTGTTACAAGCCCGTTACAAAATATTTGCATATTAATTTTTGTATGAGGACTTTAAAATTTTAATTCGCAATCTTTTTGTTTAAAATCTTCTCGGGGAAAAGAGCTTAAGCGCCTACCTCATCACGTATTTAGGCATATTCATTATTATACTTTAAAACGCTCACAGTTTTAATTTCTATCTTGCCTTTGGGTGAATAGAGAGTGAAATATACGCTTCTCTTGTCCTCAATTTTATGTCAATTATACAAAATCTATGCTTATCAAAAGTGTTACATGCAATCGTCTCTCATCCGTCGCTTCTGTAGCCTAACATTTTGAATCATACAATTACGGCACACAGTATATTATGACTCCATAAATATTTTTGACTGAGATTGTACTCTGTCCTTGTTGATTTTATTATTTAAACTTCTCGTACATATGTATATAAATATTATCTTATGCAAAATCTTAACAAAAAAGATTATCCCAAAATTGTGGGTGATACGTGAGGTGCTCTGAGGTTCTATGTCAATGCACCGCGTGGTAACATCGAGGTCGTTAACCGATAACAGTTATCAACTGAACTTAAATCTTTTTAACCAATGTTGCACAATTTTGTAATCATATATTGATCTGTTGTCATAACATTTTATCATTTTATTGTAGATCTCGTTACACTTCATTATCTTGGTGTTTCTGTACCTACTCCTGTGTTGTCAGCCGTACATCCTTAGTGGTCAAATTTGCTTCATCTATCCAGCTTTGCATAGAAGGAAAGTGGAATTCTTCTAACGCATCCTGTTTTTCTTTTCTAATTAAATTTGTTGCCAGTTAATTAAAATTGTTTCCCGGTAGTTCTTGAGGTTTAAATTTCGATGTCGTTTTTTGGTGATTGTGAATTCTGATTTCCAGATATTACAGTGGTGGGAATGAGTCATGGGTTTAGTCTCAAAATAATATTTAGATCGAGGTTCAAGTCTCAATAATGGTAAACATTATACGGTCCCAAATAGATTTTTATAAATAACTTATCAAGGTTTATAGCGAGATAACTGGGATACGAGCTGGAGAATGATAATGATATAATAGCAATGATTAGTTGACAGTAAAGTATACCTAACGCTAAAAATTGAAATATTTATTTTTAATGACCCTTATACAATAAAAAAAATTCTGTACAATGGGTATAGGATTTTTTTAAATATTATTTCGTTCTAGTCTGTGTTTTTCTTTCGGTATGTGAGATCCTTATTCATTTATCAAATTCTATGATTTACCTTTCGTTTTAAAGCTTATCATATCAGCTAATGGCGAAGAATAGACCCATGGTATAAATTTTACTGCTTTTCTTAAATTTTAAGTGTTAGATTTATTAAGCACTACAGATTTTTACAAGGCTCGATAAGTTAAAATAATTTATTTAAATATGTCAAAACCTTTAACTTAATGATTGCTAGGTACAATGACTTAACAAGTACTAGGCGTTTATAAAGTATAAGGAGCATACTAGCGCGTTAAGAGTTCAGTGATTAGAAGCGTTTACCGTGAGAGCTGGCGGCGGGCCAACCAGGCCACGCCGGTGCGTTCACCCACAAGCGCATACACACATCGTATAGATAATTACTTACCATTGTTTTTATTTATATTACTAGTATCCCTAATCATATAAATATTAGTTTTAATATTGATTTCGACATAATATTAAGTACTGCATTGGTACCGTGTTACGTACTAAAAATACAAATACACCACCACTTTTCTGGTTTCGTAAAAGTCGACTAGGGCATCCGATACGCACATAACATTAATGCACAAGAAAACAAAATCAAAATAATGTACCCACTACGTCTGACCAGCGTGGTATAGTAGGTCAATTTCCCTCCTACTATGGAGGAGGTTTGAGCCCCGTAATATGTATAGGAATAGAATTGACTACGTACTACATTTTAATTGACAATTGATTTTGATTGTATCATTCACATATCAAATTGAATTCAATAGTTGGTCCTTGATTGACTGTGTATATGATGGCTTTTTTACATATTTTGGCATGATTTCAAATGGGCATGATATTTTAAATTTCTTTCTTCAACGCTGGTAACATAAAAAATCCAGTAAAACAGACATTTTCCCTAAAATTGTGGCAAATAACTACTATCTGGCAAGCTCAAATTGCCGCCGCCGACCACATTGCACAATTCAAGTCACCCAAATGTCCAACACAATTCCAACTCAATTTATCTTCCGAAACACTTTTATCTGAGTTCAAATTATACAAAAATTATCCCCTGTCGTCCACGTTGATGTAGGTAACCATAAACCAGTTCAAGTTTATTTTGTGACAAATGTGTAAATAAAGATTATCTTGATGTTCTGAGTACCTAGTACCTACATGTCAAAATGTAGTTCGATGCACTATGGGTTTTTAGTCATAGCTTATTTCTTTTTTTTTTTAATTCGAATGTCGCGCACTCTTTTGAGGAAATATCAACAATTTTATGTCGTGACTATTTTATTAGTTTTTTTTTTATATTAATAATAGACCTTTTCTGACGGGCTATGGTCTGGTCACACTACGCCTAAATCGTCCGGAGAGACGAAAGGGATAACGTGTAACTATCTAATCTGTCACCATTTGTATGTACCACTACAGCCAAGTCGGCTGCGGTGATGATAATGGACTAAGAATGATATGTCACACTCTACTACAACTCACGACTTATTGAAGCCAGTATTCTATCTCTACAGAAAACGATAGATCTCACCACGATATACATATGTAACCTAATTTGAGGCTTTTAACCAAATGTATTATATACATTTGGTTAAGATGTACAGATATGGATCCAAAAAAAAGTTTTACAATGATTTAAATTGCTGGATATAGAAATAAACCCGAACAATTGTTTGCACAAATTTTGCTCAGGCGATTTGAACCTATAAACATTCGTAGTATCTATTTACCTACTACAAAACCGATACACATCATTATGTTATAAGATTTCTAAATATGTTATAATAATAATTGATTTGAGTAAATTAAATTTCCGCTGATGATAATTTGGAGTTTTATTATCTAAGTTTAATTTACATTAGTATTCGTTTTTCCTTTGTTTAATCTCTTACTATACAATTTTTTACTTTACCTTGACTAATGCTACAGAAATTTCTGAGTTCCTAGTACAATCAGTCATCATAACAAAGCGTTCTATTTCTCATTATTCAAATAAATTAATCCAAATTCATACAATTTAAGGTCATTACGTCCAATTATAACTATTTTACTTAAAAAAATTAATATTCATAAATATTCATTTTTGTCCACATTCGATAAAGATAATAATCTTATAACTTTGTAATGAAAGACGAAAATATAAAAAAAAAATATATAGCCAGTTTTATAAATATGATTATTTATTTATACACCTATAGTTTGGCGTTATCTTTAATTATGCTGTGATAAAGAAAAACAAAAGCTTCGTAGACTCGCATTCAATTCCCAGATCAATAGAACTTCGCAATATATATTAAGATTCACATTACATAAGTTTTAATATCCTGAAAATTCGGAGTATCGATTAACCTATTTGTTTGTGGAAAATTTAAGTTAATCATTACCTGTAAAAATAGCTATTTAGTTGTATTTGGATACACAGACGTCGAATTTAGGATGGTAATACAAATATAGCAATATACTTAATCTCTTTAGACTAGTCGTAACTTTTAGAATTATTCAATAACGAGTTACTCAACAAGTTTTACTAGACTTGGATGTCCTTATATTTTTGTTTCAAATTTTCTCTGATTCGATGAGTTTACCTTTATCAAGAACTAATAGAGTACTTGTTGCAATAAGTCATTCAAACCCGTTGCCATTTATGCAATAAATTCTATACATAATATCTAAATGTGCATATTCGTGTCGTACGATGTCATGCTTATTAATTTTTAATATCACGGTCAAAAACAATATAAATTCATGTTTATGATGTCTTAATTATACAAATAAGTTTCGTATGTAAAGTATAATTAGTTTTTGTGTGTTGCCCGTGTTATAAAACGTGATATTTATGTGTGGCAACACTATAGGTGGTGATTACAGCTATATCCTTTAACTTATTGTTGACTTTTGAGCGTAAACATCATGTTTTATTATAATGCATTTTGTTTTTTTTTTTGCTTGGAATTTGAAGAAATCTAAATATTATGCAAAAATGATGACCGCCTGAATGACTACTTAGATAGTCTACATAGTCCTTGTATGGCGAATTTTATATGTTCGAATCACACGCAGTAGAGAGACTATTTGTGTGATTCTCAAATGGTTATTTAGAGTCGGAATATAATTTGTTCATTATTTATATGTTTGTAATGTAACGTAACCTGAGGAATAATTCCTTAACCACGTTAAGTATAAATTTAAAAAAATATATACATTTGAAATTGGCAATTGGAACGCAATCAAATGTGTTATTCTGTTTTAAATAATTGTAAAAAAACTAAAATGGCCAATTCAACTTCGAAAATTAAATAACATTACAAATGTAAAATAGATTTAAAACGATTACTTAATGGTTTGTAATATCTTCAACATTATTCCTCTCGAATAACTGTTGTCGCAATTGTCATCAGATTATCGCGTCTTATCCAACGAGTTTGTTGACACAGTAAGAAAGAAATAAGGTTTTATTTTCTGAAAAAGTTTATGTCACTTTTGGCAGCAAACCGTGAGAAATATACGTCTATATTTAGGATACAATATACGTTTAATGTGAAGCTCCTGAGTACCTTGATCTGTACTTAAAATGCTATTGTATTGAATACAATACATTATTTAATTCGCGTTATATATTTGAAAGCGATTCACGAACGGCGCCTCCTCAGCCTTGAATGATACAATGAATTACCATCGGCATAGTAGATAAGAGTTTACTTTGATTGTAAGTAAACGATAAAACATTATAATTAATTCAGGTACTACCTTTTATACTATATAGTCACTAGTTAAAAATACAATATCGCACCGCCACGACTTGGCTGGTAAGAGTCGTAAATGCGAGCCGAGAAATCTGGGCAGTACTTTTATGCCGCCTGCTAAGCTTGACGATTTTGGCCCTAAAAGGTAATGGAATGATTTATGTACAACAGTGGATAACCATAGGCTGATAAATGGACGAACCCATGCCATATATTTCAACTGTCATCATTTGACATAAGATTCGTGGTGTTTAAATGTATTTTATGATTATATTACTTAAATAAGAATGTATTTATAATCTACGTCTTATTATCATCACCAAGGGAATTTTCGTCAATTTTGTTTTTGCTTTTATTATGAAACAAAATATTTCTTGAACATTTACAAATAAAGCTGTAATCGGTAAGCTATAATGCAATGTGACAACCCTGCCAACTCAGTGGAGATAATCCGAACTAGTCCACAGTGTAAAAATACAGTAACACAATGTCAGTGGAGCGCTCTCAACTCGTTACTCTGACACTGTGTTGGTAATTACAAATAGACAGGTGTGACATAAAGACACGATAGAAATGAAATTTTTGTATTATAGGTAAATAAATTAATAAATACATTTTAATTATAGATCAATTAATTTTGTATAGCATAGATTATTTCTATCTTTCATTTATTTCCATGAAATTGAGTAGTACTGAAGGCAAGCAAGACATTCATCATTATCATCATCATCTTAACTCATATATGTCCCACTGTTGGGCTCGAGTCTCCTCCATAATGGTGGGAAAATTAACCTACTATACTACGCTGGTCAGACGTGTTGGTATAGGGTTTGTTTCGATTTTACCTTCTCACGCATATATGTTATGTGTTTTATATCCCTTAGTTGTCTCGTACGATCACCCACGGGTAAGATAGGGGGTGGATTGTATTCGTACTCTGTCCCCACACGGAAAAGCGAGACATTGCTCCTTCTTTAATCGACACAGCATCTATTCCGACATATTACGTTACATGTAAAGATCCAACAAAAAAAATCACTTCAAATTTTCATAACTTTTCTCATTTAATATCATTATTAATAATTTGAAAGCTGTCACCCCAAAAGAAGTAAAAATTGTAAAAAGTACTACGGTTCTGACAAATTTGAGTGCAACCATAAATGAATCGTTTAGTCGGCTTGTCCGGAATGTTGTACTAATATTACTTACAGAAGACTTAAAAAAGTAGTAGTGGCCCATGGCATTACAAAGTTCTATGAGCAGTGTGCTGAGTGTGAGTTTAGTCGTTAACATTACGCGCTTGACGACGTGCGCGTAAGCATGCCATTTGTATGAAGAAATGTAGTTTCAAAAACGCGCCACTAGTGGCGCTGTATATTTCTTCATACAAATGGCATGCTTACGCGCACGTCGTCGAGCGCGTAATGTTAACGACAAAACTCACACTCAGCACACGGTAGTTAACAAATAAGAAAAAATATAATGTACACGCGCTTGCCGCTGTAAAACATTTTATAAGAGCAAATAAGGATATTTACTAGTTCCAATATGAATATTTTTGCAATAATTTGTCTATAGAGTATAAACATTTCATAGTCTTCGAGAGGTATTAGGTCTTTTATCTAATTATACCCATAAATACACCGCCTCTTAAAATACATTATCTAACACATAATAGTTCTAATTATATTGAATATCTTAATTATATTACTGGTTTAATATTGATACTGTGGCCGAGGGTATGGGTGGCGAGTTTTTGCCCACACATGACCTTGGTATGACTTTTACTTACTTACCTACATCGAAGTTTGTATAAAAATAAATATATAATATGCTCCAATGGGCTATTAGTCTCAATTAATTCTGTCATAACGAGTATCGTGTTCGATTTGATTTACTTATTTGTATTAATAATAAAATTAATGGAGTGTATAATCTAATAATAATATCTTATATTCATTATGTATTAGATTGCAAAGATGACGTTGTGGTTAAGAAAACCACCAACCGTGCCAAGTGGCACGGGTTCGAACTCCATACAGGTCAATACTTTGTGCGATCTAGCAATTTTTGTGTGTGAAGTGTAATTTGTATCCGTTAATTATGTTTGTAAAATCTTCGCAGTACAATGGTTATTTTCTTTAGACATTGCAAAAAAGAACGTGTAACAACCAAAGATAAGTTAATTGGTTGATTCGGACATTCTCAAAGAAGTGTCTTTGGTTGCGATAGCAGTCAGGCATAATGTAGCTTTCTATGAATGAAGAATTCTTTCATATTGGATTAGTACATAATGCCTGGGATTATTTTATATTAAAGTAAAACTCTTAGTTGTCTTTTACAACATCCAGGAGCGCAGTAATGGTTGGTGGTGTTCATAGCCGTCACTACATAGCACTAACCTTTAGTCTGGGGGGCACAGTTAAAACATTACATATTTTGAAGTTCTAGGTAGGTAGTTCAGCACTTTCCATACATGCATATTTTACCATCGAGTTGCCACTCTTTTTCAGTTGATATAACTTTACTCTTTGCCTTGAGTCTACTGTTATAATTAAATTGATAGACTGGTTATCGTGTCATCAAATTGTCACAGATTATTTAGCGGAATTGATGTAAATGGCTGTATGATATAATATCTAGGTGAATTAAACTGTTATTTTGTATGAAGTTTACCTTATTCAATATGAATTAATTTCACGATTTTTGACGCGATATTGGGCGCAATTATTTAAACGTAGTTATAAATTACTGACCGTCTAAGTGGCTATTTTTATTTAATTTTCTTCCTTGAAAAATAAAAATATTTTGACGTAGTATTACTTTATTTTGTTTATTTTTAGTTAAAATATGTTTAGCTGGATGGTATAAATAACAGACTGTCAATTGTAAAGTTTGACTTTTGGGTTGAGTAAATATTTTAGAGAATCATCATTCCCCTACTCTTATCCCAATTACTTGGGGTCGATACAATATGTACTCTTCTTTCATAGTACATATTATAAAAGTTATTAGTAAAAGTTTTATGACCGGCCGCCTGCCAGACGTCAACACTCTTTGGGAATGCAATTGTTGACCAAACGGTATTAGATGGAGTTGGCCCAAGTCGTTATAAGGCTCTTAGTCGTCTTTTACGACATCCATGAGCAAAGTAAGGGCTGGTAGTATTCGTAGCCGCTACCACACACAGAAAATCTAATATTTAATTTAAAAATCCAATTCACCGTCTCTTCTTTGCTGTGGATAATCGTAAACGATGACTAAGATGCAAGGAGATAATATCACTGCAAGATAAAGAAAATTCGAAATAAAATAAGATTTTTCATTTATTTATTATCTATGTCGATCTTTTCATCGTCGTCTTTTGCGACACCCACAAGCAAGAGAGTGGGTGGTGAATTGTATTCTTACTCAGTCACCACACTAATATTTTAATTATTCTAACAATTGTGTTAACGTTTTGTGTATATAATCTTTATATGATATTAATTGATATTTTATTTTTCAGGTAAGCATGGCGGTCAGAGACATCAACTAATAATATTAAGTATAACCGATTTATAATAATCATCGACCAACTTACTTACTCGTATTTGCTAAATAGTTGAAAATCCTTGCGTTTAATTTACGTTTCTTTTTTCATTGATTTTATTTATTGAAGGGAAGGAAAACTTGAAATAAAATTTTAAATCAACATGAGCTGATCAGTGTGGTATTAGGTTGGTTTCTATTCTGTTAGGGTGGAGGTTCAAGCGTATATGAGCTTAAAAGGCAGGCAATTATTTTTTAAATAGTTTAATGATTAAGAAATAATATTGACGAGGGTAAATACTTCATGAATACTAAGTAGTTTAAACAAACTTGTAAAAATTACAAGTTTATGAGTAAATGACTGCACCGATGGCATAGTGGTTAACATATCGACCTTTCGTGCCTGTGTCGTGGATTCGATTCTTACGCAGTACAATACTTTGTGCGATCCACAAAATGTTTTTTCTGAGTGTGAGTATAATTTGTCTGCATTAATTATATGTTTGTAAAGTCTCCCGCAATACAAGGATTATTTCCTTAGCGCAGAAAGGCGTCTTTAAAAAAAAACTTGTATTTCATTAACAGGTGTTAGGTACTTAGATAAGTACTTGTAATGATGTCATGAAAGTATTTCATAACGGTCATAAGTAGAAACTCATTAGCACATCTGGTTACGACAATACAGCCACAGCTGTAGTACACTTAGTCGTAATCGTTATTTATCTGTGTACATCTCTATAGATGTGTTGGGCAGTTTTGGCGGGAACGTGAAATGTCATGCAGTCCTATTTTGAATTCAATATCTTAGTGGTATAACGTGATATTTAAAAAAATATTCTCATTTCTTGTAATGTGATGCAGACGAAGTACTAGAATGTAGTGACTAGATATAACAGTGCTTTTCATATATATTCGTTTTCAAACGAAATTCCTAGAAGATAAACCATTAACAGTGTCTGTGTTATTGTTGAAGGTGAAGTTTTAACTTATGTCGGACAATGTCTTTGAATGAAATGATAATTTATTAAGATTTGGTAAGAACGTTGTATAAAGGTCTTGGTAATTATGCTATATAATTCCTTAAAAAATGTAGTGGGCGTAGTTAGACTTTTTATATAGACATTTTATGTAAATAAATATAGATATATATATAATGTATTCATTATTATATCTCGGTTTCACTTTTTTGCCTTGAAATTGGCATTTTTATATACAAATAAATACATGTAGATTGCTTCATTGGTCTAGTGCCTTATGCATAGACTTAGGTAAACTCGATGGTGTATTCTTAGTAGTAGCACGAAGTACAGGGCCACACTGGATCTCACTGACACGTCCCCTATATTCAGTTTTTTAAAATTACAATTGCAAAAAGCTACCTTCGACTTATTTTTCCTTACAAAAACGTGGGATAAAATAAATAAGATGCAGTAGCATTTCTGTCACTTTGTATAATAAGAATCTCACGCAGAACAGGAATATTTTATAAAGAAATTGAACAAAAAAAGTTACGCAAAACCAATCTACCCGTTCTTACCGCAACTTTATTACACCAATATTTAGATTGAAAAACCGAACCATCACGAAAATAACACAAGTCTCGTCCAACCGTTTCCCTTTCGTCGGAAGACATCTATCTCGGGCAATCAGAGCGAGACAGCGAGATACCCTTTCATTCGCACGCACGCGACATTCCCTAGACGCCACGTGTCAATCCACTCGTGCAATGTATCAACTCAACGCTAAAACATTGAGCGATATCAACATTTATGACGTGAGCAGTAAGGTCCCTAATTGCTCAGGCAGACATTCAAAGACACTTACCATGTCCAAAAGAAAAAAGTCATACGTCAATTATTTATATTCCAATTTATACTCAATTGTAATTCATTAAGTTTCAATTCTCTTTGATTTAATATTCGAAGCTCCTACTGCTCTATTTTCAAATGTCTCTAAATTTGAATGTGCATTTTCAATTTCTTGACAAGTCTTGATACTTTCATTCATAAAATTTATCGTTGTGAATAAAATATATGTAAACTTCTGACTATGAATAATTAAATGTATTTCGTTAACTGTTGTACCGTGACAAATGACTGAATATAACAAATAGCAGGCTTTCAACGCTGCCAATTTCAGTTCGATCAACCCTAAACATCCCCTCTGCCTCACCACAAACCCCTGTGTCACCCGCACGCTCTAAGACGCGTCATTAATCATTCTCGTAAACAGAACTCCTTACCCTCGACTGTTTAAATTTAGAAGTTCTTTCTGAAGCAGTAAAGACTATTGTTACTTGTATAACAGAAGCGATACGTCATCTGGTAACCGAGTGCGTACGGCGCTCGCTCACCTCTTCGCTACCTCTGTACCCCTGGTGTTACATAAGCCGGGTGCAATGGCCGCCATCAAAACACGAAGCTTTTTCCTCTTTCCCTCTCCCCTATGCCGAATTTTCCTCAAGTGACCTTAATTAAACTGGTAAAAATATTACGCTTCTCTTTTAGATAAGTACCAGTAATTTTTTTATGAAAAATTCGCTGATTCATTTAAAAAATAAGCTTCTAAAACTTACTTTTAGTTAAAAGTATAGCGAAATATCCATAAACAATTTATTGAGAACGATTTTATTAGCCTTATAAATAGTTGTAACACTTAAATGTTTGTATGAATACTGGCGAACTAACTCAAAAACTATTAGTCCGATTTGAACAATCATTTTAGTATTAAATAAGCTATTTATCTCGCAATGTTAAATTCTGAAAGTCAATAGTGTTTATGGTAAATATAAAAAAGTAAGAACTTTTCAAATCAAACACCCCTCTATCAGACGAAAACTGTGGAAATCCGTAACATAAGTCATTCAGTCGTCTAAAAATGCCTAATTAATTAATGTAATTAAATTTTATGAGGACCTAACGAGTAATGTACGCACGAGTTATAAAGTATATCCACAGAATCAAAGTTGGTGCCTACATGACGTGACCCGTATTTAGACAATGTTATACATATTTGAGTTATCTGCAAGCAGTAAATTGTCTTGTGGCATTTGCCTGTGGTGGAACGCGAATGTGGGTTAGGTTAGCGAGCGCCTGGACCGGCAATGCACCGGTCGCAGACCGCTGACGGGGTCGTTGACCGTTATCGATCGCGGGGGTGTCGCGAGGGTGCGACTCGGCACGCGCCCCTGCGGCGCCCCGAGCCTCCGCATTCCCCGCGCACACCGCGGCACCCCTCACACACGCGGAGGTACTTGTTCCGCTACCGCATGCGTCACTCCGGTCAAATAGCGACTCAGTTTTGAAGAAAGTTCACGTATTAGGGTCACCATCGTTCAACTCTAATGAGATTCATCATAACTTTACAATAACTAACGTATTTGTGAAAACTCCCTTCATTATTTCGTAATCACCCTGAATTTTGTAACAATTAATGGTTGGTAATAAAAAAATATATATTTTACATAATATTTAGAAGAATAATACAAATTATAAAGAGTTTTTAGATTTTTATTTTAATTATTAGAGACATAATACAGTAATTATTTACAATAATGTACCTTGGTATATTAATATGTATAATTAAATTAATAAACGTACAAGCATCTCATCTCATCTCTCCACAGATTAACAATAAACACAATACATATTAACAAAAAAAATAGAACTTAATTGAGCGTGAAAATGTTTATTACTTATGCTTTGAACCCATATATAGGTATCTGAAGTGCAAAACGTTTTCTTAATTAGACCAGTGTTTGTGGGTACGTCTATCTATCCATCCATCCATTCATCAGCTAATAGACGTCCACTGTTGTACGTTTGCCATACGAGAAAGCCACTAAAAACGGTATATATATATATATACGTAAGAAAATCAAATTATGACTCATATCATTGTTTATACGGGATTATTAAAAAAAAAAGAAACTACACGGAACGAGATGACTATTTCGTAGCGACACATTAAGATAAACTAAAAAGTAGATAATTAGTGAATATGTTTGTCGCATAGTTTTAGTCCATCTAATTCGCGGTAAGTGTTGACAGTTTTTTTTTTAACGTAACCGAGTTCACTACAGTTCGTTAGTTGGATGTTGATCTGACGATCACTTGGCGGCGTGCCAACACTGTGGCGAAACCGTGTCTCTGTAAAACACATTGGCTAATGTCTTATACTATTACGCCCAAATTTATTTACAAAAAAAAAACATTTAATTTTTACATTAGAATTTTTATAACAGACTATTTTACTGCTATTTACTCTACTGTTAAGCTGAGTCTCCTCCACATTGCGAGGGAAATTGATGTACCGCACTGATCAAATGTGTCTTTATAGCGAAATTTCTTTTCCATTGCATCGTTATCTCCATATTATGTCCTTTAGACGTCTCTTAGAACATTCACAGCTAAGAACGGCGGTGACGAATTAAATGCCTTCATGACAACGAGAACGAACTAATAGTTGATTATTATATATATTATACGTAAGAACTTATTACGCTAAAAATATATGACTATATTTAAAAAGCACTGAGCAGTGTCTTAAGCAAATGATATTCTAGGAAATCTCAAATTAGTGATATATACAGTAGAAGGTTCCACATATTATCAAACTATCTATGCTTACTTATCTATCCTGTATGACTGCCATATGTGAATATAAAAAATATTTTAACTGAAAAATAAAATCACAATTTTATCTATGGATAAGTAAATAATGATGTTATGAAAATAACTGCGAATAATATAGAAATGAATAATATTCCCAATTCACTGAGAGGGCGGTATAGATGAATACTTATTCCCGAGTTCCTGGGCATCCATTATAGACAGGAAAATAATCTATAGGATTTCTATAGGTCAATATAGCGATATAGCGAACGCGGGAAAACAGCTTTTCTTCAAGCGGGGGGCCGCTCGGATTTCCCTCCCTTGCGAACCTACCAACGTTGTTATGGCGACCTTCTTTGATTTATGTTATCCTAGTGACTAAGCGAACTTATCCCAGTGTATTTCTTATATTATTATTATGTTTATACGTTTACTTATACATATAATAATGGATATTTTATATGCCTACTATAAGACATAAATATAATAATTAAATTATGAAATATTACAAATTTAGTAGCGAAAACAAGATTAATTTTCTGAAGAAAATAAGCAGTAAGTCTTAATATTAATAGAGTTTGTCTTAATATACAAACAAATTAGCTGTAGATATGTTTTTTAACTTTGTAGCATTTTCATGTAGACTTATTATGAACACAGAGGGCTTTCAACTCAAAACATTTAAGCAATGGAACCCAAGGGACACGCTCTGTGCGTACTACAGATGCTATATGTCGTATTATTTATACAAATACGCTCAAATTAAGAATTGTTCAGTGTCATATACGCGTAGCGATACCTTCGCTTTGAATTTGAAATAAAAGGAAATTTGCCTTGAATCTATTAAAATGAACGTGAGAATCACTGCATAGGTGACGAGTGCTTGGTAATTAGATCATAATTACCAATCACTCGTGTCGCATGTCCCAATACAAGACTTCTCAACCAAAACAAGTCCTTGTTTAGTCTATAAATAGTTATTCTTAATCTGGTTACAGTTTGTATGTTTAGTCCATAGTTAAGTCCTCCGAGATACAAGCATCAATTCCTAATTTACAATAAAGAAACTGTCTTACAAAATGGCCCCGCAGGTCGTACAACATTTAAAATAAGAACAGCGGCAGGTGTCGACCAACAGTCCCTTTGAAGATGATTTTAAATAATATACGCCATATTTCTTTTAATAAAATTAGCTTTTAGTAAAAAGCAAAGATTAACGAACTTTAATTTTATTTGCTTATTTTTTTTGTATCGTAACGGATAAGAATATAATCCACCATGGTTTCTTTTTTAAAAGACAACTAAAGTAAGCGATTACAATTACTGTAAGAGAAAGGCAACTTGAAATAAAAACTTTTTTAAATTATTGTTTAATTGATTAATTTTCCTTCTATGGCAAGGGGATTTTTGATTTCCTCTAATTAAAAAAAGAAAATTTAGGAAAAAATATTTAAAGGAAAATTAATCAATGTCCTCAGTATTAGCAACGTATATGGGATAAAGATCTCATGATTAAGTACTATATGAGTTAAATTCATATTCTTCTAATTTTCGAATAATCGTGGTTTACTATTTTATCCAATTCAGTACTTTTGCATATCCAATACATTGGTTTCTTATCTAAGCCAAAGTCGTTACACTCGGCGGGCGATGTTTTTTTAAATATTTGTAAAGTTGCACCTGCACTAAGGCTTTTTATGTAGTTCCTTGTATTGTGGGGGACTTTATAAACATAATTAACGCATACAAATTAGAACCAGACTCGAAACAAAATAGTCATTGGTCAGTTGACATCCCAGTTTTTATAATAAACTTCCCCCGGAGAGTACCCAGTCTCCCGGTAATTGGCAGGTAATCTCAGAGCTAGTTTTTACGACTTCCATTAAGAAGTAACGAGTACACATTGTTTTTAACCCAAAGTTTTTGTATTCATCATTATCATCCTAGCTTATATGCGTCTCACTGCTGGGCTCGAGGTCGCTCCACAATAAGAACTAGCCCACGTTGGTCAAACGTTATTATAGGGGCTTTTCGTTGAGTTTTTCTTGTCTTGTATGTACGTTATATTCATACTAAGTCCCTTAATCATCTCTACGACCCCTATCAGTAAGATGAATTGTATTCTTACTTCGTCACCACACGTAGACGCTTTTATATTATTTTAAATAAATGATAATAATATTTCATTATACATTGCAGTAATTTAAAATGACAATATAGCATTAACTTGGTGTAATGATATTAGGTGGAGAGAGTGAGATGAGCGATGTGCGAGTGAGATAGCAGTTGAGGCTTTGTCTCCTTCATTATTCAAGCTACTACGCTTTTCGGCACTCACTTATATATTAATGTTGGTAGTCCCATTATGTACCATTGACCTATACTACAGTTTAAAATTTAATACTCTTAATTAGTGACGTATAAAGATATGCATGTCTTGCCGGGTGATGACGGAGTAAGAATACAATTCACCATGCCCTATCTTACCCATGAGTGATAGTAAAAGATGACTAAGGGATAAAATATGTATATAATATCTATGCAAGAGAAGGATAACTCGAAACAAAAATCAAAACGTACAAAACGTTTGACCAGCGTGGTGTAGTAGGTCAATTTCCCTCCCAGTGTGGAGGAGACTCGAGCCCAGCAGTGGGACATATACAAGCTGAGATGACGAAAGATTTATAGGATAGAATGATTTCTGATGTTTATACATTTGAAATAAAACTATTTTTATACTTTTATCGCGTTTGTATTTGATTTTTAATTTACCTACGTTTCAAACAATTTACAATGTTCTTGTTGTCAATCCTCCCGTGACCATAAACGCTGAAAACTGTTCAAAATTTTGGGCAATTCAAAATCAAATAGAAATGCGATATAATCTGTAAAAATAGTTTTATTTCGATTGGTAGGAAATTTGGCTGTTAATTGCACTACCAGTTAAAATAACCTGACTTCATAACTATTGTCGATAATACATGTCTATTTGCTGATATTATTGAGAACTTAAAAAATTTATAGCATTATGACTATCTAATATTCGTAACGTTGTAAGACACGGTCCACAATGTTTTCCATAGATGGCGCTGTAGTTTAACCGCTATTAGCAAAATTCAAACCAAACAAAATTTCCAAACTTAATATAATAAATTAAAAATGCTTAACGTAAATTATTTCATATGTAGGATCTAAACAAAAATATTTGTTATTTCAACTTTTTAAGGGATTTAAATAAACTATATATTTAAACTTGTTTTTTTTTTTTAATTCAACTTATATATAACATCTTTACCTAAGTCTTTACCTAAGTCCTAAATTATATAATAATACCTTTATATTGCTTGCAGCTATTATATGTATAAGAGAAAGTTGCGCCAGTGACGGATAAATTAAGGAGTAAACGCTTGACGCGGTGTGGACATGTGATGAGACGGAATGAAAGTAATGTTGTGGCGGAAATTTTAAGTATGAATGTTGAAGGCTTTAGGGTAAGGGAAGACCGAAGGAAAGATCGATGGACTGAATGAAACATGACATGGATAAGGAGGGACCACAGAGATGACGTCTTATAGGGTTGTATGGAAGGAGAGGACATATTGCGTCGACACCGAAATTAATTGGGATAAGAGCAAGATGGTGATGATTGCTTGCAGGTAGATTTTAATAGAGGGTTTTATTTTAACATAATAAAATTTTAATTGTCTGTCTATAGAGCCGCTATAAAACCAATTGACTTGTCTCAGAAGGCAGTCAAAACAAACATCAAAAGTACGAAGCTTGACCTTCACCCTTCCACGAACAACATTATAATTTACAAGTCAAATTTCTAATTAAAAAATGCAAAGTATATGGCGCGACCAAGTACACTATGAGGGCGTTTAGTAAACCTCCCTCGTGCCACTTATAGCAGGGTTGCCTGATAACAACCTACTTGATTAAAATCATAGTCATCAGGTATATTAGTTTAAAAAATAAATTTTATAAGACAAGAAAAGTATGTGCTTGTAGAAAAACCTAGTTTCTGGCGACAACTCTAATTGAACTAGTTAAAAAATTGTAAAGCAATCTTTAATTCCAATAAATATTTTTTTATTTTATTTAATAAATAGCGTTATTTAAGATTACCATTGATTTTTTTTATTTAAATATAACATTTAAAAGATTCAAATTAAATTCAGACAGATTTTTTTTTATGGAATGCACAATCGACACTGCGCAAGTGGTCGTAGTTATAAATTAATGCCATCAGTTTTCAATATGTCTAAATCTGCAACTTGTACAGAAGAGTATTACAAAATTTAAAATATTATATTTTAAATTTCAAGTAACTTTATTTAAAAGCATAAAAAATATAATAAAATAAGATTGTCCTTAGGATTATTAACTAAGAATACGATTTTTCACTTCTGAGTGTAATTTATGTCTTAAAATTGTATTTCTTGTAAACTACCACCGAAGTCATAAAAAATATGTTAAATAAATAAATGCATACTCTAAAATTAGTAATAATTTGTGAATTATAAAAATATTTTTGGCAACCCTGATTCATGTCTTTATCTCGAGGAAAGAGAAGCCGCAGTGTCTGATTACGACAGGAAATTATCATTTGGATGCATGATAAGGGAAAACAAGTGCCCCGCTTGAATTTATCACATTTTTTTTTGCAGAAATAGCATCAAACGGTCATGCTTTTTTGTATTATATTTTAAAGTAGCATCATTTTATTCCTTGTGATGATGGGCTAAGAACACCTTGTTACGTCACTCTTACTTTGGGTGAGAATCGTTAAGATAGGATGAAGACAACCCAAGGGATATTCCTATATACATTCCACTAATGATCCAGAATTTCTTACACAATAAGATAGAAACAGCTTATTATCTCACGTTCACTTAATATAGCATTTAATTTCGTTTTTCCTTTTCTTTTCAAATTAAGATACCGATCTTCCGGTAACCCTATCCCACTATACGGGTTCGATTTCTTTGCAGGGCAATATTTTGTGCGATCCGCAAAATCTTGTTCTGAATGTGGGTGTGATTTGTGCTACAAGAATTATTTTCTTAATGCCCAACTATGGTCTTTAATAAAAAAAAATATCTTCTTACATCTTATAGTCGTATATTAAAAAATATGATATGTAGACTTGTATTTTTGCACCGTCACCATATCAAAACTGTTTCATTACAATGACCAAATAAATACACCGTTACTCAAAACATAATTATAAATACATATATAATATTTGTCCTATCTGGAAATGCAAGCCATAGAACACGTCATCAGAATCACTTATATAAACCACTAAACTAGGTATATCTATAGTTAAAACTGAATGATTAATTACTATAACTATCTGTATCAGGGTCTCTGGTACTCCACAATAACTTTTCTTATGTAACATTTCTATGTTGGTGTTCTATGTGTAACATTTCTATGTTGGGTAACCATGGCGATGTAAACCTTGTTTCTATAACTTTAAAGTCGTTTATGGTGTTACACTTTGTATATTATACGCTAATAAATCAAGCTACAATTGATGTCAAGCTTTGAAAATTTGTTGAATATCTCAAGTTTACGATACAATATTCTGTTTAAGAAGAGGATCAGATCATTATCAATCAGCTTTTATCATAATGTTGTTAATATCAAAATGAGTCTGTTTATTTTTTACGCTATTACGCTTTAATTGTTCAATCGATCATCATGGAATTTACCATAAACTTTATAAAGGTAACAAAAAGGATTTGTACAATTCTGTACCTGCAGAATAAGTAGCTACAATGATAGAAATTCTTTAAAATATAGAAGCTCTTAATCGTCGTAATGACTCTGTCTAATTAAGCAATAATAATTGCATCTATATTGTGTTGTGCTATATTTCATATAGGAAAAAGCATCCCGGTATTTCTCGAAGAAAATCTATGATCACGAATAAAAATGGTTCGTGTGTTCGCCCTCATTCGCCATTGCTTTTCTCATTAATTGTTTTCGTGGCGGGTTATGATAAAGTCAGCTTGAGACAAACCACCGTGGGACTGCTCTGTTTTGATCAAAAATATATTTTTCGCCTCAGCTGGGATGCGAATGTGGTACCTCGTAAGTTACCATGCTTATATGCTACTTAACCAATGAGCCTAAATAAATAAAGATAATACCACAGGTATTATCTTTAGAACAAAATAAATACGTATTAGAAAAACATCCATAATAACTTTCTTTTTTTAATAAAGTGCTAATCCTTTTTATAAATAATATAAATAAAATATGTTATAAAAATGCTAAATACACGGAGACTATTAATATAAAATAGTATGAGAGCTCATCAGGCTTGCTCACGTACATAATTGAATGGAAATAATATTGTGTAGCTTCGTAGCATTCTCGTAGCACACCGTAGCACTATCGCTGTACTACTAATAATAGTAATTATTCCTTCAGTTTCAATTTCGAATCTATCATATGAAAAAAAAAATCTTCTACCATTCTACGCTGGATTCGTTTAAGGATTTATTTGGAGATTCTTTTGCAACGACTTTATCTGCTTACAATCTACTTATATTTTCAGTTGGTTTTCCCGATACCCGCAGGAATGGAACATGTAGTGAATTGCATTCTTATTTCATTACCACCATATATATTTTTACCATCTTTTTAACGGCTTTATGTAATATATAAAATTTCATTGTATGTTTTTCTTTACAAGTGCTATAAGTTAAGAATACATACGTCACCACCGTTTCATTTCTACCTAGTGTTAAAATAAACGATAAAGACGCAGCAGACAAGATCAACGAAAAAATCTCTAACGCTTTACAAATTGTCATCAAATTTATTTATATTAATATATAAATTTTAACATACATCCATCCATGGACGACTACTCATAAAAGAGAGGATGCCATAATTACTACGTTTAGCAGACAGGTTTAGTTGTAGTTAGTGTTGGTGCTGCCTATTTGTCTAGTTGATTCCTTAGCAGGTTTTTATGACTCCAACCAATTAAAAAAATATTACCGTGTGGTGACGGAATAAGATAACAATTTACCACCCTCTTACTTTTTTTAATTTAATCCATAAAAGAAAATACATGTTAATTATTATTGTACCTTTAAACTTTTTTAAGTTTGTATAGTTACTCACATTCAAACAGCGAGGCCAATAAACGAGTATTATGATAGGTACTTACATTACTATATACAAATACTTACAATAACTTATTTAACAATCGAGAAAAAGTAAGAAACGCGTATCTTAATAATAGTACACATATTTTCATTTATTATTTATAAAACCCGATTACGAAGCGTAAAATGATGTCACAAGCGGGACACTTAGCTGTGTGTGTTGTAAATGCATATAAACTAATGTAATATGTATATAAATATTTATGCTATAGAAAGAAAAAAACTCGAAATAAAACCACCTATACCAACCCGCTTGACCAGCGCTGTATTTCTTTGTCATTAAACTATTGCAAGGGAAGCTCGAGACCAGTAGTGAGACGTAATGAAATTATGATAATAATATTGAAATTTAAAAAACATATTTTAGTGGATATATAAGTATTTTGAGTTGGCAGCCTATGTATGCTTTTAATTAGTTCTTAATTGAAAGATTTTCAGCAAATCACTGCGGGTCGTTGACCTAGACACCACACCTATTGTGTTGATATTAATGCTGTTTCAATTACTCCCCTTCCTCGTTAACACAAGTAAGCGTACGTTGGCATTTTCGGGAATAAACCTCCCTAGATTTATTGATTTCTAACCATCTCGCTTCAACCACGCTTGGGTAAACATTAACGATTTATATCACTATTTTTCTCTTATAGTGAAATTATTCGAAATCTTTTGGTTCTTAATATATTCGTAATAAAACTGATATATCAATCTCAATGTCTATTTTATTATACAATTCCTTTGTACATATAATAATGACTATGTGACTGAACTCCTAAACGACTGGATAAATTTTGATGATTTTTTTTTTGTATTTGAGTCCCTTGCTGACGTCACAATAGAACTGACTAGGCAATGTTGCGATCCAATCAAATATTTTTTTTCATAATAGATTTGTACTGAGCGTCTTTGCTTTACGTACTTTGTAGTATGCAGGTGTCACGTCATTATTCTACATTTTGCCGGTTAACGTTTATAGTTGCTGCTATGTTTCTATATGTTAAACCGTTATGTCCTATTGAGTAATACATATTTCGATTAACACGCTTACAACTACCACAAGAAATTTATGGGGTTATATCAAATTATATTTTTTAAACCACAGGATAAATTGTCATTTATATTTAAGTACAGTGGTTGATCATCAGTTGCTTTGGAATCTAAAATCTTAAAGCCACAGTAGTATCACTTCCGGCTAGAGTAGAGTATGAGTTAAACTCCTTTCGTAATGAAGGGACTAAACATTGTATTGACTAAATATTGATGGCGTGTTTGTTGTTTTTTTTTATTTATTAACAAAGTAAATTCAAGAGTATTCTTAAGTTTTTATTAAGCATATTTTTTGTTATACTAATTTACATGTAATAATGATTGATATTTAATAATCAATATATTTTTTAGGATAAAAAGTACATATATTCATAAGAAAATTCATTAATTAGATATATAGCAGGGAAATAGTTAAAACGTTTAAAAAAACAGTAAAGTTATCAACCAAATTACTTTTTTCGGATTTTCCAAACTCATTCCAATAATGCAATAATAAAATAAAGAACTATTAAAGTCAACCATAAATATAAAGCTTACTATAAAAAAAGATAAAACTGTAATAATAATATAATTGGGGTTACTAATGCAGTATTTATTATCACAAAAGTAACATAAGAATTCACGTGGAGTAGGCATAAGCCATGGAACGAGTGACGGGTATCAAGGGGGTTAGGTAGAGGGAGGAGGTGCCCGGCTGTGACCCGGTTGTTCAACGCTACGCCAGCCGTAGGGTGCAGTGGCCGCGTACACACCTAGCCCCTTATGAATGGTACGCTCTGAAGTATACTCTCAGCTTTGCAGTACGTTTGAAAATTATTTTTATAAAGTTGAAATTTTAAATCAGGTCTAAATATATCTCCGAATTCGTTTGTTATTATAATAATGAGTTTAAGGAAAATAGTATTTTTATCTTCCATTGAAGCCAATCATAAATTACTTAAATTAGAAATTCGTTTGAACGTATAAAATATGTGTATACTTTTTATTTTTTTTTTAACTTAAAGCATTCATAAGTTAGATTTTATATTAAACTCATACGCTAATATAAAAGGGATTACCACAGGTTGAATGTGAACCCTATCATCATCATCATATCAGCTCATATATGTCCCACTGTTGGGCTCGAGCCTCCTCGGTAATAGGAGGGCAATTGACCTACTATATATAGCACGCTGGTCAGACGTGTTGGTATAGGGTTTTGTTTCGAGTTTTACTTCTCTTGCTTTGTTACATGCGTTTTATATCCCTTAGTCGTCTCTTACGATCACCCACGGGTAAGATAGGGAGTGGTGAATTGTATTCTTACTCCGTCATCACACGGAAAGAATCCTATACCTATCAGATATTAGTTTTCAATAATTGAAACCACTGTGCTGAAAATTCAAACATTAATTACATATAAACCATTGAGGGTATTTACATTTTATCAATTTGTTAATTATCATGATTCAGACTTTTGCTGTCCACCGCTGGACATTAGGTCTTCTCAATAAATCACTGATACGAAAGCATAGTGGCATAATCGTTTGATCGCTAGGATGGTGATCACAGTTTGATTTTATACATTTCCCAGTTGAGAGATTTTCGATTGTGTATTTTATTTTATCTTAAATTAATCTAATAATTTATTACCGGATTGGAACGGTGCTGCCACTGCGAAGATCTAACTAGAAACTCTACAGGTTTTTTTTTCAACGAGCTCTAGAATGAATATGAAATTAGAATTCTTTTAACGGTGTTAGTATAGCAAAAAAAAACCGTTTGTTTATATATATTACTTAAAGAAAATTTTATCATCCATAATTAATAGATATTAGCTTATAAAGCGATCCATGCTAAGCACTAGACTTTGAGTCTAGATAGACTTTAATAATAAAATAATAAGAAATGAGAATTCTTTAATATAAAAAGCTAATCGATATAAAATTATTTATCTTGTATTACTGATATAACAATAATAGGTAATTCTTATATCGAGACAGCGTTTATTATATGGGTCACGATAAAATTATTGTGTGTATTCTTATAGAAAATATTTAAAAAAAAAACTTAGAATATTTTATCAATAATATTGACTGTCCTTGTTCTGGATATCCAGATAAGAATTCGTACATTTTTTTATTAGGTATATTTTTATAATATATTTTGAGAGGTATATGATATGAAGTTTTTTTTTATTTGAGGGAGTTGAATCCTCCAGCCCCCATCTGGGCTCAATTATGAACGCTATGATCGAGTTCTAGGAACTTTATTGTAGATCGGCAAGATCGCAGTTGGTGTTTTGAATATCATCAAAGAGCTGACCCATACTCCTAGTGGATTATCCGTCAGCCATTTTTTACGGTTTCCACAGGAAAGTTATAGGCGGTGACACTTTATATTTTTACAAGATTCATAAAAGAAAGACTATCGAAATGTATAAGCTATTGGTTATTAAGCTAACTTAGCATAGCAATAACGCGACAAGCGCAGCGTAAGTTCATTTGTCTGGTAGCCGGCCGGCGCCTGGAGGCTTGCCAAATACACTCTAACTTATACCACTGAACATTTCAAGAGGACATATATAAAGTGTATAAAATTACCCACATCGACCCGCATAGGTGTTATTTGATATTAAGATTCGGTTTTGTTTTATCTCAATTTTTTTTTTTTGCTCATTCCAATTTATATTTGGAATCAGAGTTTCCGTATAAATATAGTAAACGTATCATTTAAAAAATGAAACTTGGAATGTATTCGAGGTAATTGAGAGATTAGGACTTGAAACCAGTATTTTTTTTTATTGCTTTTGTTGACAAACGAGCAAGCAGCACACCTGATGTAACTGCCGCTTATGGACCTTGCAATACCAGGAGTACAAGTAGGCTGCTGCCTACCAATGAAAATCGCCAAACCCTCTTGCTCACTGAACGAAGCACAGCAGCATATTGCCACTGCTCAGGTATCGATTTTCTGCGAGAGTATGGTATTACCCGCAAAAGTGTGGTACTACCTCGGACAGACCGGCCGGCGGCTATAGACAGAAAACTGTCAACACTACGTTCTTACTAATGATATTTTTATATATATACAATTTTCTCCATCAGATCATGGAGTAAGAATAACATTTATCACCCTTTTCTTAACCACAGGTATAATCATCATCCTGCTTCTCCTAATTACTTAAGGTCTACGCAATATATACTTTTGTTTAATCTTACATATTGCAAATAATTATTAGCAATAATTTTATTATCAACCTGCCTTACGTTTAAGAGGTTTGTCTCTTTAAGAATGTAATTGTTCAGAACGATGTCAAACTCTTAATCGTCTTTTACAACACCTACAAGCAATTAATAACATTGCCACGCTAGGACAGTATTTTAAGTAATACGCGAACTTTGCAGTCGATTTAATTGGTGATATTATCCATATAGAGACTGGTTAAGAATCACCTTACATGGTAGTCATAACATCTGGTAAGGCGGGTGGCAATAATACTATTGATAAACATATAACACCAATTACATTGACCCTGATTGCGGCATAATGCCGCTTAGAGATGTCTGTCTAAAAGTGGACGTTGATAGTCTAGCGGTTGGCAGTCACAAGCTACGGTTGCTACGAGATTCGTAGCAAACTATGTATAGTTTTTACATAGCAACTATAAACCTGTTCTTTTATAAACTTGTGATATTTTAAGACTGTGGGAAACAATTATATAATTGTTTTATTTATTACATATAAAATTCATTAAATGGAAGTTAATTGCTTCGCCAATTATAATTGTTAGCGTATAAACTAACACAAAAACGACTTGTGTTAAATCAATTATTGTTATAAATTAAGAGCAAAAAAAAAATTGCCGAAACAATTTTTTTTTAGCTACCAATATGTACTATTGTGGCCAGTGTTATGTAGATTTGTAGATACAGTAATTAGTTCAAATAAGTTTCATATTTAGAAAAGTGATGTCAACACTATTAAACATTTATCTCGCTAATTTTGGCAGTACATTAAAATACACCAATAACTCTTATTCCATATCTTTGGTACTTTTTCTGCATTATGTAATATGTTTTTTTTTACTAGTATTATAAAGAAGTATATTTAAAAATGTATAATAACTTAAATTACATTTCCAAGCAAGGATTCCACATATCATCGGTAACACTTATATCAAACAACAAGATCTTAAAGTTATCTCACGATGTTTTCCTTCTCAGTTAAACATACAATAATTATTTCATCATTCCAGTTCATACAAGTCCCACTGCTGGGTTCGTGCCTCCTCCGCAATGAGACGGAGAATTGATCTAGTGGTCCACACTGGTTGGACGGGTTGTGAGTTTTATTCCGAGATTTCCTTCTCTTGCATAGATGTTATTTACATATCATGTCCCTTAGTTGTATTTTACGACATCTACTGGCAAGAAAGCGAGTGACGAGTTGTATTCTTACTCAATCACCACACGGAAAGATTTTAATTTACGGTTAATAAATAAAGTCTAAAAAGTTATAAATGTGCACTGTCGGCATCGAACCTGACACATCTGCTGTCTAATCATTAGTCTATACTCTAGCGCTTCATGTGCAAGCAGGATGAAGTCGTCACGATCTTTTAGACGTTACCACCAAAATTATGTCAACACAATTAATTATAGCCAGACGGCCATGACGCGCCAATCAATTCGAATACAATCCATCTAATCAGAATCATAATCGAAGACCGATCCTCCACCTGATTTCCACAAACCAATTCCTCAAACATCCCATTCAATTACAAACCTTATTTCCACCCAACTAAAACACAAAAACGCCTCAGCAATACTAAACGATATTTCGTCTTTGTAAACAAATCTATTATTATCCTTATCTCATATAAAATAAGGTGTAAAATTGTTTGGCTGTGATCACTCGAGGTTACCGGCCGGGTCGATAACCTGTGATTCATAAAACTACCCTCAGTTACATATAGGCCTTTCCCATTTGTAATGTACTTCGATTATATGTACCTGCTGTTCACGCGAACTGAATTTCAATATGATTCTTATATTATTACGTGTAATATAGTAGACTATAATCCACAGGACCTTTATTATTTTCAATCGTATTAGGGTAGTGTACTAACATGTTAAGAATACAATGTCACTATTTTATCACTTGCTTTCCCGTGGGAATCTCAAAAATTGACTAAGAAATTACCAGAACGCCACCAAAGAATAGGGCTTTGTACTGATGGTCCATCTAAATGGCGATAAAGAGGTACATGTACGGCGGGTTATGGAGTTCTACGCCAACCGTTCCGTTGCCACTAATGATTTGAACTGTAAACAAGACATGAAGTAGGTGGCACTAGCAGTAATGTAGACTGAGGACTTACTATAATTACTTATTCCTTATAACGATATTCATAGTTTCTTTGTTTATATCCGGCTCGAAGGACCTCGAGCTAAAAAAGGGCTCGAAGACTAAACAGGACATGAATGACATAGGTGGCAACAATATAACGCTAAAGATTTTACTATAATTGTTTATTCCGAATGTAGGTAGTTGCACAACTTATTTTATTACTGTTTACGTATTATTAGGAAACTCCATATTGGAAGACGTTCGCATAGATGAATATTATCTAGGGTGTCTCATATCACAGTCGATGCACTCCTCTTAATAATGTTTCTTATAAATATGTCTAAATGTGTATAAAAAAATATGATCACGTCGCTATTTTTTTTTTTTTGGTTCTGTTCGTCCATTCGGACAGGCAAAGGGATCAAAGCCCATACAGCCAAGTCTTATTTAATTATTTTTCATATATTGTTCATCATTTCTTCATAATATGTAGCCTTAATAGTCATTGTCTGTCAGTAAGTCAAGTCATTACCATTAATCGGGCGCTGATAACCTAATCAATGATTTTCTTTGGGAATTTTGGGCAAATATGGAAATACACGTAAACCACTATTATACCATATTCACTACACTTCAGCTTTTTAACTGTACCATATTGCATAAAATACCAGCAAAATTATTCAATATAACACCACAAAACACTAAAGAAATAAATATAATACAAGAGCGTGACATGACATTTCCACATTCGCGCCAAAACTCCGGATCACGTCGCTAACAGGCAAGGTGTGCCAAACATCATCCTAAAAAAAGGAATGACAGCAGGTGAAGACAGCAGCTTTCTGGAGCAGCTCTCTGGCTGGAGCTAATAACGTCAGCTGTGGACCTATCTCTATATAGAAACCCATAATTACGTTAAATCATAGATGTATGTCGTGAGAATTTAATTCGAGACTTTTGGCGTAGCAGTTTTTCTATCGATTTCCTACTAACAGTCGATGCTCTCTTAGCATTTAAATATTTCATAAAAATAAATATAACAGAATTATAATAATGTTAGACTCTCAAAATGTACTTAGGTCTTGTCTTAACGAACTGGATGTTGATGCTGTGAGTAACCTTGCCATATTTTTGCCGCATTGGGGTAAGCGTACAAGCGGGACGGCGTATACTTAAAACAACGTGCTGATAAAGGATAAAAAACATTACTTGTACACGTGCCGTCTTCTTTATTTGTTTTAGTATATTATTTACATTACAAAGCTCGTTAAGAACTTATTACATCTTCTTTTTCTTTTATATTTATGATAAAAAAAATTAACACTATTGGGGCATCTTTCTTCCGTACATTAAAATGGCAATTGGCGAATCTAATAAGACAGGTGGAAAGTTTTATTTGGAATTTTCCTTTCTTTGCAATGAGTGATTCTCTCTGCTCTTTATTTATTGGGCTTTTACGACACCCGTGGGTAACGAAGAGGTGGAGCTACGTTGTATTTCTAAGTATTAAAGGCAAGAATAATTCTCATGTTTAAGTTTAATATACATTACATATTTTATTTAATAATTTTTAAAGTTGCTTGAATATATAATTCCTTGAGAACGATCATTTGTAGATTGCATAAAGTGTTTTTCTGCGCGGGAACCAAATATTACTCATGGCACGAGATGTCATTACATAGACCGACGTGTAATCTAATCGGTACTACGCCACCTATCTTCAAGATATTGTTAAGAAGACATGTCTTCTTAGCAATATTTAACATCTTGAAGATAGATGGCGTTTATATTATAATGCGTGAACTAGCAAACCTAAAAAACACAAAAATAAAATTACTTGAAAAAAATCGCAGTGCCACCTACCAATTTATAATACAAACTATTCTTAAATACACCGAAACACGCACAAAATTCATCAAAATTGGTATAGACATTTGGAGAACTTCAGTCATATGTGTACAGAAAAATTATATACACGTATATTAAGATAGACCATGAGTTTCTCAAGAAATTACGTGTAAACAGAACGCGGGTCCAGCTCCGAATAACATATTACATATTTGGTTGAGTACTGATTAGCTCTGTCTCCTGGGTCATATTGTCGCCGAAAACACCCGAACTTCGCACACCAAAATGTACATCGTGTAATGGCCTTCACTACTGTACAATGGCGCGGCCTTTGTGAATATCGTTTATACAAACAGCCTTGAATTTCAAAGGGATAAAGTTAGACGTCTGTTGAGTTAAAATCAAAGAGCCAAAATCTTTACGTTGATGATTATTGATCGGGAGATTAATTAGATGTTTTAATAAACGCTGAGTTCCAAATTGACCTATACCACCCTGGTCAGACGAATTGGTTTGGTAATGGAATAAGAATACAATTTATATATGGGTAGCCTTTTAGTAAAGGCTTCTAAAAGCTTTTATAAAAAAACATTTTAATAACGGCGTCTAAAAATTGCCATTTTGCAATTTTTCTTTGTAAGCGCATCACCCAAAAGCTATCATATGGAATTAAATTCAATTTTCTTTGATGTATTGCTAGAGAGGTCTTAATTTTTTTTAAGTAATCAACGGCAGCAAGCAGTTGGTACAACTAGTACATGAATAAGTATAGTAACATGCTTGTAATTTTGTTTCAGGTTGCAAAATAAAAGCGCTACGAGCAAAAACTAACACATACATCAAGACACCGGTCCGGGGCGAGGAGCCGGTGTTCGTTGTAACCGGCCGCAAGGAGGACGTGGCGCGAGCCAAGCGCGAGATCCTCTCGGCGGCCGAGCACTTCTCGCAGATCCGTGCGTCACGCAAGTGTGGCGCCGCACCACCACCGCCGGCCGGCGCGCCCGGACATGTCACAGCACAGGTGCGCGTGCCGTATCGCGTAGTGGGGCTCGTCGTCGGCCCCAAGGGCGCTACCATCAAGCGCATACAACACACCACGCACACCTACATTGTGACACCGTCGCGTGAACGCGAACCAGTATTTGAAGTCACTGGACTGCCTGAGAGCGTGGAGGCGGCTCGCAAGGAGATCGAAGCGCACATCGCCCTGCGTACAGGATCAGCGAGCGCGGCAGGAGGTGCGCCCGCGCCGGACGGTGAACCACTCGCACAGCTGTACCGCGCCGGGCTCGCATCACTGCTGCGCCCTGAGCAAGAAGCCGCGTTCTCTTCGGCGGGCTCGTGCTCCTCCGGGGGTTCATCGGCGCGGCTTGGCGACTTGCTCGGTATTTGGTCATCGACAGAGCGCGACGAGGGTTTGGGTGAATCGCCGTCGTTCGAGTCTCCGGGCGGTGCAGCGAGCGTGTGGGCGTGGGGTCCGCCGCGACCGTCGCCTGCGGCTTCACCGGCGCGCGCGTGCGGTGTTTGCGGTGAGCGTGGCGTGTCCGCGGCGCTGGTGCCGTGCGGTCACAATTTATTCTGCCTGGAGTGTGCGCAGCGGCTTGCGGCGGCGGCGGCGCCGTGCCCCGCGTGCTCGGCACCGGCACACCAGGCCATTCGCATCATCTCGTAAGCGCCACGAGCGTACAGCGCCACGCGAGCACCGCGCGCTCTCGTACGGATCTTTTTTACTCGAATCGTTATAAAAATATTAAAATCGCGTAATCGAAATCCTGGTGCCAAAAGTCGGCGCCCAGCCGGCACGGCCCGCCCGCCGCGCCGTACCTAACGTAAGTCGGCAGAGTTGTTCACCATATATTTTCTTATTATGAACGTTTTTTATTAGGCGGTGGGAGCGCACGCAGCGCCACCGCCGCCGCAGAGAGACTCGAACCTACGTTACGATAGAATTTCGAAAAAAAAAAACATAAAATTTAAAAAAAGTTGTATAATTATTATTATTGATAGCGTAAATGAGAAATCGAAAAAATTTATAAAGCTTATCTAACGTAATAGCGTAAAGTATTAAGATTATTATAATAATATAAATGTTGTGTAGGGGGGTGTTTGGAGCGGTGTGGAGGGAGGTAGAGAGGATGTCGGGTTTGGTAGCAGTGGCGGATGCCTCGTCTGCGCGCGGTCTAGTGTAATGTGTTTAGAGGAGAATGTAGTGGCGCCTAGCTAATGTCGTTTGTACGTAGGTAATGAGTCGGTTGTGTGTGAGAGAGCGCAGTCCGCCGCGCACGCCCGCCCTCGCGCGGACGCAAGCCCCCCAAGCGCGCCATGCTCACAATATTTTTGACTATACAATTATTCGCTTAAACGATATTATACATACGTACACACTATGATTATTGATAGTATTTAATATAAATATTTGTTTTAAGTGTGTTTTAATGTTTAGATTTTTATTGTAATGTTTTTATGAATGATTTTTATCTGTATGATTATTGATTATTGATTATTATTTTATGTTGACGATGTGTTTTTCTTTTTTTTTTCCCTTTGTGATTACGTGCGCCCGCGCAAGCAAGCGCAGCCGGGCCGAGGCTGCTCTTATTATGTTCGTTTAGTGTTTATGGTAACGAGTAATAAAATTAATAATGTAATAAATAAATGATAAAAGAATTAATACGATTCATTCATAATTATATAAAATATAGTAGTTTGTAGTACGATATTGACTAACCATTACCTATTTGATACTTATAAGTATTATTATTATTATTATTGAATAAATTTAAAGAATGCATAATTATATTTCATAGGAATCATTATTCTGTATAACTCTAGTTAATTATAATGATAATAAAATATTATTGTATATGTACCTATTATGTAATGTATGGGAAAAGCGTTATTGTTATTTTAGTTAACGGGGGGCCTATTTTACCGATTGATATTTTTTTATTTTTTTACAGTAATTAGTTTTTGACATACTCATGTAATGTTAAACGCGACGATATATAAAAAAAAATAAAAAATAAAATGCCTATTAGATTTATATTTTAAAAATAATGGTTGAGTAAAATGCGCCCCCGTCGTTCGTAGATCCAGTGATTTCGATAATTTTATTTTCATAATAAAATGGGTAGACGCATTGCATTCAAATAACGTTGTGAAAATTTGTGAAATTTTGTAGACTACATATCTTATTATAAATCTAATATAAACTATAACTTTCGAAATGTTATCTTTTCATTACATACCCAATTAATATACTGTACATATATTGGCTGTGTGGTAGCGGCTACGAATACTACCAAACCTTACTTTGATCGTGTATGTCGTAAAAGACGACTAAGAGTTCTATATCGACCTGGGCCAACACCAGCTGATGCCGTTTGATCAACAATTACATTCCCAAGGAGGGTTGTCGTCAGGCGGCTGGTCATAAAACTATTGCCAATAACTCTTGCAATATGTAGGAAGAGGAGTACATATGGCGTCGACCCCAAGTAATTGGGATAAGAGTAGGAGAATGATGACCCAATTATTATACATTGTATGAACAATGTTTCTTTATCGTATGATACGACTCCATGAGATTACGGATGCGGCTGTGGAGAGAATATGTTTGACAGTATTTATATTTGCATGCATGGTTACGACCAATCAACTCTTAAATTGCTCGTAGGTTGTTGTAAAAGACGACTAAGAGCTCGACTCGACTTGGGCTAATTCCATCTAAGGGAGCGTTCAAGTATTACGTAACGCAATTTTTGAAGATTTTTGATACTATAGTTAAGCGCCGTAACGTTTCCCTGTACCCCCCCTCTCTAAACGTTACGTAACACCCAAGTGACCGTTTTTAAACGTATTTGCGGCAATAATAAATAAAAAAGAGCTTCTAAACTCGCAATACATGTGTATATTGTTTATTGATCGTCTAAAGAATAAAATTTGCTTGGCAACTTGGGAAATTTTAATTCCCTAGTTTTTTATTTAATAAAATAACAATGTTACGTAACGCGTTGTTTGGACCCCCCTCCCGGCTATGTAACGCATTGTAACATTTTATAAGACCCCGACCCAAATTGCGTTACGTAATACTTGAACGCCCCCTAATGTCTGGTCAACAATTAAGGAAGGTTGACATCAGTCAAGGAGCCAGTCATGAACCTATTGTTAATAACTTTTGTAATATGTACTATGGAAAGTGAGTATCTACATATTGCGTCAACCCCAAATAATTGGGATAATTGCGGGACGATTATGTATATAACATATATATAAGTGAAGGAAAACTCGAAATAAAACCCAATACCAATCCGTCTAACCGGTGTGGTATACGTAAATGTCCCATCTATTCTGAAGTTGGCTCGAGCCCAGTAGTGTGACATGTTGAGCTGAGATGAATAAAGAGACTTACCTGGAGAATAGGGAAAGTTTACCAGCATAGTGACGAGTTAAAATAATTTGTTACTAACCCTCACTATGAAGTAGAAGTCGTAAATATTCGTTAAGAGATTATGAATAGAATAGGCAGCAATACTTTCCAAGAAAACTTAAAACAGAAACTAAGCTTGGCTACAGTATCTGCCAATAAATATTGCACTTTGATCCTTGGAAATAACACTTTACGAAGGTCGTAGAGTGTTGTCTCTGTCGCACACTGTGTGACGTTTTAATCATTATTTATACTTAAGTAATTATAGTTGCATCTAGTCTAAAAAATATGTAGAGTTGATAAAACCGTAAAAATCAGAAAATAAATGTAAACAAGGTGTATTTTATTTAGTAACAAAAAGTCGTAATTATTTTAACAGCACCTAACAGATACCAGATTGTTAGTGGCTTTTGCGAGGTTACACAAGCGGTGGGCGACAGAAACAAAGCTCTACCAAAGTGAAATTATTCGATTATCTCTTTTCAAGGCTTGATGTGCAATATTTAACATAATCTGGGCGTAATTGGGGTTCCCCTATTTCATTTTAAACGGGGTACGTAAAAGGCAGAGCCATGGGATATATGCAGATATCTCAATTTAAGAGACAACTAAAAATATAACACTAGGCAATTGCAACATGGCCACGGATGGCAAGGAAGCAGAACCAGTGGCCGGCTCAATGGCGATGGGAAGAGAATACAGTGGGTTATGGGGCCACGCGCTGCCTTTCCGTCGCCCCGGATAGAACGAGCGGCGTATGTGCGGACCATAGTCTACCCAAAAAAAGGGCAATTGCAACAACACTGCCCAAATCAGTACTTTACCATCGCAATGCATTGCCAATTTGTTAAATAAAGAACATTTTTGATAAAAAATATTAACGTATCTATGTAAATACTATTTATCTTCATCTGGTGATGAAGTAAGAATTACAATAATACACATTTCCGTGTGTGTCGTAATATCGATTAATGAATGTATATATCTCGATAACATCATTGCAAGGGAAGGAAAACTTAAAACTGCTCATCGCCTCCTTACGAATTTTACCAAGACGTTGGTCCACGTGTTGGGAGCTGTTGAACCCTCTTTCGTCTATCTGAACGCCACTGGAGAACATTTTTGCCAGACGTCATCGCTACATCAAGGGACGTAGCCATCTCACTGCTACTTCAACGTGCTTACTCCTCGTGCCTGTCAGTTAAATAAAATATGAGAAGCGAATAAAATATGTTTGCTATCTTTCTTTGATACTTTCTACCCTCAGTTTCTGTTCATACTTATTTACCTACATACATACATACCATCACGCCATGTTCCTTGTAGGGTAGGCAGAGAGAACAGAGTGCCAGAGAACTCTATCCTTGCATACTTCACTCGCTTCCTCAACATTCATAATTCTCTTCAAACACGCTCGCCGATTTCGAAGACTCTTCCATCCTTCAGTACATGACCGATCTGGTTTAGGTAGGTTAGTCTCGGTCTCCCCCGGTACTTACATCTTTCCACTTTCGCATTGTATATCTTCTTAACCAGACGTTCGTTCGGCATTCTTTCCACATGTCCGAACCATCGGAGCATTCCCTTTCGCATCTTTACACCAATACTCTCTTTCATACCTACTCGCTCTCTTACGTCGTCGTTACGAATGCGATCGATCAGCTTAACGCCACAGATTTTCCGTAGAGATCGCATTTCGGCCGCATTAATTTTACTTTCATACTCTTTTTTGCATACCCAACTCTCGCTTCCATACAGTAATGTTGGGACAAGCACTGCGTTATGTATTGCTACACGTGCCTTCTGGCTGAGGTGGTGGCTACCGAGAAGTTGCCCCACACAGATTTTCCGTAGAGATCGCATTTCGACCGCATTCATTTTACTTTCATACTCTTTTTTGCATACCCAACTCTCGCTTCCATACAGTAATGTTGGGATAAGCACTGCGTTATGTATTGCTACACGTGCCTTCTGGCTGAGGTGGTGGCTACCGAGAAGATGCCCCACGCAGATTTTCCGTAGAGATCGCATTTCGAGGGATTAATTTTACTTTCATACTCTTTTCTGCATACCCAACTCTCGCTTCCATACAGTAGTATTAAGCACTGCGTTATGTATTGCTACACGTGCCTTCTGGCTGAGGTGGTGACTACCGAGAAGTTGCCCCAACGCTCCGTTCACTCTATTTCCCGCATTCACTCTTCGCTCTTTACCAGTGGTGTACCTTCCATCTCGGCTAAATCCACCTCCAAGATATACAAATTATTTAACTAAATCAGCTTTTATGATTCTGCTATGTTGGCATTCCTTTCCGTGTAGTGACAGAGTAAGAATACAATTCACCACCCCGTATCTTACCCGTGGGTGATCGTAAGAGAAGACTAAGGGATATAAAACGCATAAAACATCTATGCAAGAGAAGGAAAATTTGAATAAAGCCTTTTTATCAACACGTCTAACCAGCGTGGTATAGTAGGTTTAATTTCCCTCCCATCATGGAGGTGGCTCAAGTCCAGGAGTGGGACGTATATGAGTTGAAATGATAATGATGTTGGCATTATTTATTGGTAGTCCCAAAAATAAACCTCAGTACTCTCCTGAGAACCTAACTGCGAACGCCAACCTGTCTGCGAAGCAATTATGTTATTCCCGCATTGAGGGAAGGCTTATATCCAGCAATGAACGTTGATAAGCTGATGGATGAATAAAGAATAAGGGAGTTGCCAAATTCTTTGTACATATATACATCGAGTACCCGATGATAAATACTGTTACATCGAATGGAAAAAAAAAACCTATAGAATAAACTTACATAAGCGTAATTCATAACGTTTTGTGTAGATATAATTGTACTTCAGAATTAAACAAACTTTCTTCTAATGTTTCGTAACGAAAAGTTATTACTTTTAAAGTATTATATAACGAACTTAAGAAGGTTTGTTTTGGATTTAAGTCGATTACTTCTACGAAAAAAGCTTTGTCTATATAATTATTATAACACTTCGGGTGATAACGGAGTAAAATACAATTCACAATCTCCGTTCTTATCTATGGATGATTATAGAAGACAACGAGGAAATATACCTTCTATGTAAGAGATGAATCCAAGTTGAGAGCCCTCAGCACTCACCCATAGTCTGGGCTAAACTGTATAAATCATCTGCGGCTAACAGCTAAAAGACACGACAATAAAACAAGAGATGGAAAGATGAAATAAAACCTTATAAAGCGTCTGATCATCATGTGTGTTCGTTCTGTTGGGCTCGGGCCTTCTTCGTAATGGGAGGGAAATTAACCTACTATACCACGCTGGTCCGATGTGTTGGTATGGGTTTGGTATTTATTTCAAGTTTTCCTGCTCTTGCATAGATATCATATGCGTTTTACATCCCTTAGTCGTCTCTTACGATCACCCACGAGTAAGATAAGGGGTGGTGAATTGTATCCTTACTCCGTTATCACACGAATCATTATAATAATAATATAGCGTCTGATCAGTGTGGGTAAATTTCCCTCTTATTGTGGAGGAGATCCATCTAGTAAAGGTTGAGTTGTCCGATACGTGGACAACATTCGAGAACCTCTCTTCTTCTACGGTTGTCGGTTAAGCGAACGATGTGGCTTCCCCCATTGCCACTTCAATGTGCTAATTCTTCGGGCTATATTGGTTACTGTGGTTCTTCTCCGGATTATATCATGTAGAGAAATATCTAGTCTACCCTCTTCATAAATATATATTTATTTTTCACAACATTGCAAAAAATATGGCTGAACTAGATCTCATAAGTGTATTAAAAGTCAATTTTAATTCATCTGATCAGCATGCAGTGGTAGAACCAAACTGTTGACAGATTTCTATCTACATTCGCGGATCGGTCCGTTCGGGATATTCCACATTTGAAAGCAAATCGAAATCTGAGCAATGGCAATATGCTGTTGTTTGGTGAGCAAGAGAGTCGGAAGCCCAACTTTCTGGATGGATTTTGGTTGGTAGGCAGCGACCTAGCAGTACCCATGGTATTACAAAAGATTATTAGCGGTAATACATCTACTATCAGGTATACTGCTTGCTCATTTGCCACTAAGAGCAATAAAAAAGTTGATAAATAAATGAAAATGATTACAGAATTTATTATGTGAAAGTAATAATACCATATGATACGTCGTAGACCTCTACGAAAACCGTAGCTCGTAGCGCGTCAATATTGCTACGCAAGTAAATACATTGCTACACTAAACATCTATGTTTTATAGACATAACACACTGCACAGTTGGCGTAGTGGTTAAGATAACGACCGATCATGCCAGTGGCATGGGTTCGATTCCTACGCGGGACAACACTTTGTGTGGTCCACAAAATGTTGTTCTGAGTCTGGGTGTAATTATTATATGTTTGTAAAGTCCCCCGTAATACAAGGATTATTTCTTTAGTGTAGGGTGGTGTCTTTAAAAAAAAACAATAGCTCATTGCTGACTTGTAATAATCACCAATTGACGCCATCAATACAAACATAATAATTCTTTAACTAACTCCTACCAGCAAAGGACCTGGTTTCTGCTGGTTCGACCTAAAATAAGAACACTAGTAATAGTCTCCTGGTCGATCCTACTCTTCACTAGGGTAGCAGTCGCGAGTGTAAACGAAAGTTGTGATAGTGCATAAGCACTTTTAATAATGAATGCTTTGTTCTTTTTCTTTTGCTGTATTGGTGATCAGCTATTAATACGAGCCCATTGTTGCCAGTACAATTTTCTTTAAAAGTTATCAGTTTCTTCATCAAGTAAACTAAATTACTTCAAATTAGTCATTGTATGTCAGTAGATCAAATCATCGCCTTCAATAATACTATGGCCGCACTGTCAACGGTTTCTCCTGGGCATTTTAGTGAAAATCGAAAACATTTGTAATGCATTTTTATGTCAAATTCACTAGACCGCAGCAGTTCCTCCACATCACATCAAATTTCAAGATGTGCTATCAAAATTACTCAATATAATACGTTAGAACGCTAAGAAATTAAATATAATCCATATGACACTTTCACGTTCCCGTCAAAAGTCAAATATTTTGTAATTTCATAAAATGTAATTAGAGCCACCCAAAAATACTTTTTTATCACTGAGATTTAACAACACACATCAAAATAACTTAAAATTTTCTTAATAGTTTAAGAATTACGCGATAATTATATCTAATCATTTTCTTGCTCTTATTTCAATTACTTGGGGACGACGTAAATGTACTCGTAGATATTACAAAAGTTATTAACAATAGTTTTATGACCCGCCAACTGATTGACGTCAACCTTCCTTGGGAATGTAATTGTTAACCAAAAGGCACCAGGTGGTGTTGGCTGAGGTTGATAAAGCTAATCATCTTTTACAACATCCACGAGCAAAGTAAGCATTGGTAATATTTGTAGCCCACATAGTATAATAGATAGATAGATATCTATATTTTCTTATTTAATTGCTGATGATGGCAAACGAGTAAATAGCACACCTGATTGTGTTACTGCCGCCCATGGAACTTTGCAATACCATAGTACAGCTCGTCCGCTGCCTACAAATGTAAACCCCAAACCTACCCAGAAACACGGACAGACCGGCCCGCAGCAGAAGACAGAATACTGTCAACAGTATGGTTTTACCACAAAGTACTAATTTACAAACCTCATATCAACTCATCTCACCCGCTGGTCAGATGAGGTGATATAGAATACAGAACGATTTGGTCAATTTCTCTACAACTATGGACGAAGCTGGAACATTGGAACGTATTAATTATCGAGTTATAAGTTGGTAAATATTTCAGATATGAAAGTTTTGACGGATGTTAGTTCATCATCATCTCATCTCAGCATATATATGTCCACTGTTGGACTCGAGCCTCCCTAATAGGAGGGAAATTGATCTACTTGCCACGCTGGTCAGACGTGTTAGTATAGTGTTTTGTTTCGAGGTTTCCGTCTCTTACATAGATGTTATATGCGTTTTATATCCTTTAGTCGTCTCTTACGATCACCCACGGGGAAGATAGGGGGTGGTAAATTGTATTCTTACTCCGTCGTTCATACAGATGATAGTAGATAGGATGTTAGTTATTAATACAAAATATAATAATAATAATTTATTTATTACTCAAAAACAAAACATTACAAAATACTCAAAGTCACAATAAAAATCTAGTGGTACAAGAGAAATACAATAGAAATTGATTCACAGATGTTTGACGAGTTACAATTTTGAGTTGTAAAACCCTGTCTCCTAAACTAGGCCAAGAGGCTTGTATCTTAGGAAACAGTGTTCGGCCTAATCATAATAGATGTGATTTATAAATAATCGTGCAAGTGTGTCGATCCATTGTAACTTATCCAAATTACTAAATTAATCAATTAAATTGTTAAATTAATGCATCTTTAAATATATTATTGAAATATGTAACTATGTTGTTTTAATTATGTGCGTGTGCGTGTGTGTGTATGTTGATGTGCGTGTGCATGTGCGTATGTGTGGGTGTGTAGATATATATATATATATTTTTTTTATGAGATGTAGACTAGTAAAGATTCTGTTATAGTGTAGTCCTGGAGTAGTAACCATTCCCTGATTATCGTTTTCATTTTAAATTTACATAAATTTCTTATATTAAGTGCTCTTTGTACTCCCTTGTAAATATGGACACTTAAAACAAAAAACTGATGCTCGGCAAAACTAGTTTTGTGTTTGACTCCTCGCGGTATATTTCTACGTTTGTTTGGGTCAGATAGGGGTATTTTGCCGTGTATCTTAAGTACTGATAAGTTAACATACAATTGACGTACCGTTAAAATTTGACACTCTCTATAGAGTTGACTTGTAGGGTACAGGTATGGTTTTCTCGTTATTATATTGAGAACTGCCCTCTGTGCTCTCTCTACTCTCAAAAGATGCGTTTTAGCAGCTCCACCCCACACAGTTATGCAATACCCGATTATGGATTAACATAATGCGAGGTAGACCATTTTTAATGTGTTGGGGTTTGCAGATTCCCTGAGAGCCTTGAAGACATGAATAAGACGGAGTACTCTCGCAGTAATGTTGTCGACTTGATGATCCCATCTCAACCCATCATCTATTTGTATTCCCAGATATTTGACAGTTTTAGATTTATTTATACCCATGCATGAACATGGTGAAACGGAGTTAGAACAGGAATAGGAATGGGCTATTATAGAGAAGGAGTTTGGAGGTTTGGTAGTGTGACTGATTGAGAATGGGATGTAACAAGTTTTTTTCAAATTCAGGGTAAGCAAATTTTTGTTGAGCCATTTCATGATAGAGGACAATGCGAATTCCGCCTTTGACTTGACACTTTGCCAGGTATTTCCATCAATTAAAATCGCTGTATCATCGGCATAGGCATAAACCTTGCAATGCGGCATAGTAATTTTGCAGAGATCGTTCATATATATCTGAAAGGGTGTAGGCCCCAAGATACTACCCTGTGGGATGCCACAAGACACACACTCCTCATCGCTGTATGTATTATCTATTTTTATTTGTTGGGAGCGATCTCTGAGGTAATCCTTAAAGATTTCTAGTGCTATGCCATGAACTCCGACAAACTCCATCTTTGTTATTAGTTTAGCAGCAGAAACTGTGTCAAAAGCTCTGGACAAGTCTAGAAAGATGCCTAGACATTTAGTGCCATTATCCAGTGCCATTGCCACAGTTTGTGTGAGGTCCAGTACTGCATCCTCTGTCGAGACACCATTTCGGAAACCGTACTGGTTATCGGCCAGGATGCCGCAACTGCATAGGAAACTCTTGAGGTTATTGTTTAAAATCCGTTCGAGTATTTTAGATAGCGATGATAACACTGATATAGGCCTATAGTTTTCGATACAGCTTTTAGTCCCTCCCTTATGAACCGGGTGGACAATAGCTCTCTTTAGGCAGTCTGGGAAGATTCCCTTGTCCATACAGAGATTACATATGTACGTTATTGGGGGCACTAATACATGGCTACCTATTTTAAGTAGCTTGGAAGATATCCCGTCCCAGCCCACAGCGGCATCACTGCATAGTTGTTGTATGATAGCTTGTACCTCATTTTCATTCACATTTTGTATAACAAGGGAGTTTACCGGAGATAAATGGGTGTTAACGTCATCTATGCGGTCTGTGTTACATTCAGGAGAATTTTTCTTTGTGTCTTCTAGTATTATCTTTGCCATATTATTGCCTACATTAGCGAAATAGGAACAAATTTGGTTCACTGAAGCTATTGGGGTATCACATAATTTGAGGAGTTCAGTAGGACTAGAACGCGGTTTGCTGGTGTTTGTTATTTGACTTAATACACACATTTGTAATCTTATCTAATCTTGTTACCCCACATATCCACCTTAACATACGTCTCTTAATACCATGCACTCTTCTTTCATCTGTCTTTTCAATGTCCAACACGTAGTACCCATACGTAGCGACAGGTCTGATAACACTCCCCCATAAGTAAGAGGCATTTTTGGATCGGATCACAAATTGTTGCTGGCACTTGTCGCCCCTTCATCCATTCTAGTATTTACTTCTCGGTAAATATTGGTTCATTGTTTTGGAGAAGCGAACCTTGGTATTTAAAAAAAATTGTACTGGAACAATATAATAATATTTAATACAAAGAAACCTTATTATATATAATTGATACAACTGCTAATAACCCTGTAATAACACATGTTCTTCACATAACATATTCAGTAAAAAATACATTACCAACATCCCATCGATCTTTGAACCGTTCCTCTTAAAATCACAATAGCTACAATATATTAGATTCATCCCATTCATCCATCCTTTGTTTACTTAAAGACAACACCTGCGCACTTATAAATAGATCACATCCTGGAGTTTTGAAAAAAACCGTGTGATCGTGTTTAAGAGCCGAAAGGGATAGTTTAATGCTTGCCTATACAACATATGCATTTGGAAAGTAACTATAAAATATAACAATATGATATTACCGTTCATAAAAATACATCACCGAAAAACAAACCCTTATATCAACAGAAATAAGGGTGAGCAATTTTGAAGTGTTAATTTTGTAACGTATAAGTTATATTGGTACTTCTTTCGGTGTCAAGTTGCAAGTGACATCCTGTGAAGGCTACGTTTCATTCAATAGTGTGGTATCCAGCTATTGACATACAAAGTTGCTTTTCAAAAATATTAAATTTACAAATTATATATTTACTATAATGTTTGGACGAATTTAATTCTGTCTGTCTGTCAGTCGCTCTTTCACGCCAAAACTACTGAACCGATCTAAATGACTTTTGGTACACAGATAGTCTAGAGCCTGATAAAGGACATAAGCTACTTTTTAATGCAAAAAAGGGTTGTAAAGGAGGATGAAAAGTTGTAAGGAATTATCGTCATTTTTTAAAGGCAGAAGCTTGAAACTTATTTTTGGGCCATTGATTAGATATAAATAAATATGACAAATGAAATTTACCCTTAAGGGGTAAAATACAAATAAGGGATAAAAACTTTAGGAACGTTACCTTTTACGCGAGTGAAGCCGCGGGCAGAGGCTAGTTTGAAATAAAATAAGGAAGTCTATAACGATTTGCCATTTCTTGTTAACTATCGACATCCTAACTAAAATAAAATAAAAAATCTAAAAACTTATTTGCGAGCAAACAATAATTAGCACACGTCAATTTTCGTTCACAAATATGATTTTAAAAATCTCAGTAAGTTCTTTTCTTCTATTCCAATCTTATAACCAATAAAAAATACAAGGCATCAGTTTGTATTTTTTTTATCACGTAGTTTTCAAGAGACGTTTAAAAAATAGCAGTTATTTTGCTAATAACATATATTGTCACTATAAAAAAAGAAGTGTATCAATTCTCTCTCACGTTGTAGGGTTGGTAGGAGAGACATCGTATATAAGAAATGAAATAAGCTATATGCCTCCTATGTTTACGTACACCGCTGGGCTCGATCCGCCTCCAAAATTTGAAGAAAATCGACATACTGTACCATGTTTATCAGGCGAGTTGGTATATAGTTGAGTTATGATGTTATGCGCTTGAGTCTCTTAGTCTTATACAATCACCCACCAGAAGCAAAATGTGGGTGTTGAATCGTAATCTTAACTCAATTGATCTCAGTTCATACATGTCCCACTGCTGGGCTCGAACCTCCTCCATAATGGGAGGAAAATTGACCTACTTATATCACGCTGATTAAAAATGTTGGTAAAGGGTTAGAGTTTTCTTTCTCTTGCACAGATATTATATGCGTTTTATATCCCATAGTCGTTTCTTACGATCACCTACGAGTAGAATAGGGTGGTGAATTGTATTCTTACCATTTATTTAGAATTATAGAATATATAAAATTAATGCATATTGCGTAATATATTATATTCTCTTCTAATAATACATTTTATCACTATTGTTAATCGTAAACATTGGTCGAAGGAAGACCAGAACGATAGGCATAATTATTCGCCTGAGAAACTTCTAATATTATCCTGATCACCTGTTAAGCGCTATATATTTGGAGAAACTTAGGGTCAATAGTGGATATAGATATACTGATGAATATATTTTCGATTCCCATCACAGACAAACTTTGTACGATCCACAAAATCTTGTTAAGAGTCTGGTTGTAATTTGTGTTCGTTAATTTTATGTTAGTAAAATCTCTCGGCATACAAGCCTTAATCAAAGATGTTGTTTATAAAAATATCAACGCAAATGATATCTAACTAAACATCGAATCTAATACCCATCAACTTGAATATGTACATATAAATATACAACTAATCCTATTACATTAATAACACAAATACTTAGTTGTAATTACTCCATATCGCCACACACTTATTATATTTCGCTCTTGGAGACCGTCTTATATAAGGGCTGCTTAGGTTACGTTTGTGATTTTTTTTTTTTTCGGTAGGCTATGGCCCGGTCACACGTCGCCCGTACCCTCCGGGGCGACGGAAGGGCAGTGCGTGGCCCCATAACCCACCGTATTCCCTCCCCATCGCCATTGGGCCGGCCACTGGTACCGCTTCCTTGCCTTCCGTGGCCAGCCCGGCGGGTTACCCTTTCGGGTACCCTTTCGGGTAGCTACGCCCCAGCTGACTGCCGGGGAGTTGACGGGGGATTCTGCGGGTGAAGGACTATTCCCCGGTCCAGTCACCCGCGGCCTCGGCTAGGGCGGCATTAGGCGCAGATACTCGCGCCTCCGCCGCCCCAGGTGCCGGCGACGGAGCGTCTCACCGAAGAGGAATTCCTCTCGGAGTCGCCCCGCCGCCTCCTTCCGCGAGACAACTGTCTCGCAGAAGGCGGCGACCGCCTTCCAGTTCCTGACGCTGTCGAGCATCGCCTTAGCGATGGTCGGTAGCGCCAGGTCGGCACCGATGATGGCGACGAGTTAACGGTGCTGCTCTGCCCAGGCCACACAGCCCCCGCAGCTTCGTGGCCACGCTTGGCACCCTCGGCCCCAGGGAACTCGAGGATTCGATCCCCTGTCCGGGCCTTGCGGGTCCTAGCTTCGACGCCTCCGATGTCGGAGACGTCTAGCTGCCGCCGGGCGCGACGTAAGACGGCCTCATAGTTGAGGCCCTTCTCAGCCGCCTCAGGCAGCACAGTGATAACCACTGCTGCTGACTTTAGCGACCGGAGCTTCCTGCGCGACCTCTTCCCCCTCTTTTCGGCTCCTGCTTGGGAAGCGGTGGCCTCAGTGGTGCTTTTGACCGCCGCCCTCTGTCTTTGGCCGGGACTTTTCCTGCTTCGCTCAGCCACCTGCCAGCCCTGTTCGAGCACGGCAGCAGCACTGAGCGCAGCAGGCGCAGTCACGGGCCCGCTAGCCGGTACCAGCGACGCAGGTGTGGGCACCGGTTGCGGCGTGGCCTTAGCAGCAGCCGGCGCCGATCTCGGCTTTTTAGCCGAAGCGAGCCCCTTGGACCCAGCCTTGCCGCCGGCGCAATTGAGGCGGCGACAGAGTCGGACCTTGTCGACGACGTTGTCGGCGTCAAAAGCGCGAATTGGCTCCGCAAGTCGGCCATATCTTTGGCCAGCTTGCGGTTTTCTTTCCGCACCGCCGCTAACTCCGCCTCCAGTCGGTGGTTTTAGTCCCGCAGACCTGATACCTCGCCGCTAAGGCGGGCATTTTCGGCCTGCAGGGCCTCCATCTGAGTGCCTGGGGGGTCGCTGCTCACAGCGCCCTCAGCTGCCGCCGCGCCAGTGGGAGGGATGTTGGACAATACCCTCACCATCCTCGCGGTGACTGCTTCATTTTTGGCACGCATGCAAGCCTCGGTCTCCCTCACTTGGCCGACCGGGCCAAAGCCACCGATCTTACCGCCGAGGCGTCCCCTCGCCCCCTGCGAGAGGTTGCCACCTTGGGAGGAGGCATAATAATTGCACTCCCCTCGTAGTCAGAACCTGAGCTGCCACTGTTATTTAGGGGGCGCTTCCACACCTTCGAGGGGAGGGCCTCCTCCCTGAGCGTCAAAGCCGCCGCCATGGTTGATGCCGCAGAACGCGACGATGACGCAGCGGCAGTCTCGGCAGCCGACATGCTACCCTCCTCGGTCCGCTCCGCAGGTCCATGGAGAGAGATTCCATCTCCGACGGACGGAGAGGAGATTCCATCTCCGACGGACCTGCGGCATCGCCGCCCTCATCCTCTGTCTCCACGACAGATCTGCCGCCCTCGTCGTTGGACGGCTCTGCGACAGAACTGTCGCCCTCGTCCTTCGACGGCTCTGCAGCAGAACTGTCGTCTCCTTCATGGGTTGGAGCGGCGGCAGCCTCCCTGAGAGCCCGCCGCTCCTCTCGCTCCATTTGGCGCCTCTTCGCAACGGAACCCTTCCCACGACTCACTTTGGGTGGTCTTCCACGCCTCTTCGGCTTCGATTGGGCCTCCATGGGTGCCGGGCCCTCGGCGGATTTGAGCGCCTCCAGTCTAGAGAACGAGGCGTCTTCTGTGCCAGTTTTACGGTAGCATGGCGAGGCTGTAATGTGGGAACCGCTAGGATCCCCGTCTGTAATTGGTAAAATATGAGTATCCATCTTGTTCCCACGAATACGGGAGAAATACATCGTCCACCCGGGCAGAGATCCCTGTACCCGGGCAAGCCTACATTTACCAACCAGGGGGTCGGCCGGTACCCTCGCTTGGAGCGTGCTAAGAACAGAATACCCCATTTGCCATGCATCCTCTCGCTGCACGCCAGAACTTAGGATTCTGGGTAATTTCCGAATTCGAATGGAGAATTCTTTATAGAGGTTGTCTTCCTCGCGGTCCAGGCGGTTAAGCCAAGACTCTTGCTCCTGAAACTACGCCTCATGACAATATGTCTTGAAGCTTGATATCAGGTTTACGATGTGTCGGCGGTGGCATAAGCCTGCCCCTGCCCTCAAATTAATGAATGACCGGGCCCGTCCGAAATTTCACGTCCTGTACCCTCTACAACTAGAGGGTCAGGAGCGAATTGGAGCTCAACCCATTGTTGGGGAAAATAGCAGAAATGCTGGCGCGGCAATTTTCTGGAGTTGCTATGAGATCAATATACTCTAGACGCTACTCGCTACTCCAGACGTGAAATGCAGACACCTATTGCCAATAACTTTTACTATGTATACTGAGAAAGAAGAGTACATATCGTGTCGACCCCAAGTAATTGGGATAAGAGTAGGAGAATGATGATGATGATGCATCCATTGAATAATTAATAAAATAAACACGATTTTTGTCAACCCTATCGTTAATGCACTAAATAGTATTAATAGTCGGGGTCTAATCCAGTTACCGCTGCTACTAGGACTCGACAATTAGAGGGTCAAACGTTATTACGTTGTCGGGGCGATAATCCGTTCGTTTAGTTTTGGATATCGTAGATTTATTTTAAAAATATGGACTAATATTTTTATTTGGGACAATTAGAAGATTTAAAACACAAATATTTATATGTATATGAATCGTCATTTTCCTTTGCTGTGTGGTAGAGGCTACTAATACTACCAACCCTTACTTTGCTCGGGGATGTCGTAAAAGACGACTAAGAGCCTTATAACGACCTGGGCCAACTCCACCTGATGCCGTTTGGTCAACAATTACATTCGCAAGGAGGGTTGACGTCTGGCAGGCGGCCGGTCATAAAACTGTTACCAATAACTTTTACAATATGTGCTATGATAGAAGAGTACATATTTTATCGACCCCAAGTAATTGGGATAAGAGTAGGAGAATGACGAATCGTCATTTTTCTGCTTTTGTACCAATTACTTGGACTCAACACAATAATACTCTTAGATATTGCACAGTTATTAGCAACAATTTTATGACCGGCAGCCTACCTGACTTCAACTCTCCTTGGTAATGTAATAGTTGACCAAACGGCATAAGGAGTAGTTGTCTTAGATCGATAAAGCTCTTTGTCGTCTTTTACGACATCCACAAGCAAAGTAAATGCTGATAGTATTCTTAGCCGGTACCACACAGCGTCACAATGCAAGTTTTAGTATATAGGATAGTCGAACTAGAAGGGTTCTACGATCAAAAAGGGACTTACAAAGATCGTTGTTGGTGACGGTAAAGCTAGCAGTCCACCGGGTGGTAACTGGTAAATACCGCTAACTGACTTAACTAATATCAAGTATACAGACGGGAAAGCTCTTCGGAATTCTCGTTAAATGATGACGTTAGCGGCTGTCTCACTCTTACCATTGATGAAATCATAACTCGACTGGCTCTGAAAAATTAAATAACTTGAAAGACATTTTGTAAAATATCCTTTTTGTTTGCACATATGATGTATTGGTTACATTGTAAACCTATCGTAGCAGTGCCCTGGTATCGATTCTCAGGCAGTACGATACCTTGTTCAATCCACAAAGTAATCTGTCTAGGTATAATTTGTGTTCGTTAATTTTATATGTATAAAGATCCTCACAATACAAAGATTTTTTTTTTTTTTTTAGCTTACTTGTCTTGAGGAGTTTGCAGGATGGGTCCATGGGGTTGCGTGCCGCCTCTTCTGTCGCCCCGGACGTTTTTGTCGGGGCGCGACCACATCCATGGTCCACCTTGCTGAAAAAAAAAAAAAAAAAACTTACTTGTCTTAAAAAAGTCGACTTACTTTATATCACCGTCTACTACTAGTGGCAGACATTCGTAAGTATCCACGTTTCTAAATTAATTTTCTCTTTAAATCTTCTCTTCTTTCGGGCTTCTTTCATAGTAAACTGAAAGCAATATTTTTTTTATATATTTTCCCTAATATTTTATGTTAAACCCACGCAATATATAATATAAATCTCACATAAAATATAATTTATAATATGTATCAATGTTTTCACAATTAACTACTGCTATTGTTATCCGTGTGGTGACGAAGAAAGAATAAAATTCACCACCCCCTATCTTACCCGTGGGTGATCGTAAGAGACGACTAACGGATATAAAACGCATATAACATCTATGCAAGAGAAAGAAAACTCGAAACAAAACCCTATACCAACACGTCTAATCAGCGTGATATATATAGTAGGTCGATTTCCCTCCCATTATGGAAGAGGCTTGAGCCCAACAGTGAGACATACATGAGCTGAGATGATGACTGTAGCACACAGGTTACTTAGTAACATACAGTGATGGATTTAGGTTCGATGGCGCCCTAGGGCTAAGTTAATATAACTCCCTTACGTTTAAAAATATCTCTTGCTGTGTAGTACTTACTTTGCTCGTGAACGTCGTAAAAGATGACTAATAGCTTTCTAACATTGATCAACTGCACCTTTTTTTTTTTTGCAAGTTGGGCCATGGATGTGGTCGCGCCCTGACAAATCGGTCCGACAGAAGAGGCGGCGCGCAACCCCATGGACCCACCCTGCAAACTCCTCTCTTCGCCTTGCGAGCGGACCACCGGTACCCGATGGCCAACTGCACCTGATACCGTTTGGTCAACACTTATATTTCCAAAGAGTTGATGTTAGACAGCGGCCGGTCATAAAACTATTGCTCAAATTAATCAAATTTATATATTTGACATTATTAAGTCCTTAATTTTGATTTAATTTATATATCTGACTGTATTCAAATTATTAATTTCAATTCAATTTATATATTTGACATTATTCCAGTGATAAATTTTAATTCAATTTCCATATTTGACATTGTTACAAGTATTGACACAATATGAATTTAATGGAGTATGGGTTTTAATTGTATTTAAATTTTAATGTAATTTAGTACCTACTAATATAATGAGTGTTAGCGCTTCCTCACAAATTTGTACGCCTTAGCACGAGGCTGAACATGACAGGACCATTGTACGCTATTTGATATCTTGCATTTATATGTATACTATGTTCAAACAAATAAATGATTATTATTATTATTATTGCCTATAACTTTTGCAATATTTTGTATTTCCAATATATCTTATTTTCTAAGATATAATATAATGTATAATAAGCCTATTTGATTGATTGAGTAGCATTATAATACAGCGACAAATAGGCTGGGCTAATTTGTGTCAGTTAATTAAATATTTGAATAATCCCCCGCAAAAGGATTATTTCTTTAATGAAGTGTGTTTTACAATACAATACAAAATCTCTTTATTGCACAACATTTTTAAGTACAGGAATAAAATAAAAAATAAAAATAATTTAACATTGGTGGAATTAAGCGTCCGTATCGCCTACAGCAATTTTTTACAGATAACCTTAGGATGACTTTTTATATTTAGTGAGCAAGCGCAGTTGAGCTGTATTAAACAAATGGAAGAGGAAAGAATAAAAAAAAGATGAAGGAAGTAGGGAAAAGGAAGGAAAAATATCGGCCAATATTTACTTGAAATAAAACATGGGTCATTAAAGAATCTACGCAAATACCGTTGGCAACTTCTAATATAAGGAGTTTCTTTTGGCGGTGGGCGATGGAGGGCACTACCTCTCTGTCGACGTGCAAGTGGGCCAGCGGAGCTCGGTCCTTGTCTTCGGTGAAAGCTTGTCATTTAATCATCGTGTTTCCTTGTGTAAACTTTAAAAAGGATAACAACGGAAATTTAGAATTTAACATGCTTGATTATTTATAAAAACTTGATTACGAGCGAATAATGATCATCATATGGGATTCGAACCCACTTCTATTGGAAATCCGTTCCAATCGATCTGTACAATGTGTAAATAATGTCGGGTAGATGGCACACGTTTCCTTTAAAAACAAAAATATAATACGAGGCGAAGATTGAATGTCATACAAAAGTTCACGTTGGTATAAGTGGCAGCACGATTAGAACGGATTTCCAATAGCAGTGGGTTCGAATCCCATATGTGACAATCATTTTTCGTTCGTAACAATGTTTTTTATAAAGGATAATAACTATAGCCTAACTACACAGATTTTCCGCAGAGATCGCATTTCGACCGCATTAATTTTACTTTCATACTCTTTTCTGCATACCCAACTCTCGCTTCCATACAGTAATGTTGGGACAAGCACTGCCTTATGTATTGCTACACGTGCCTTCTCGCTGAGGTGGTGGCTACCGAGAAGTTGCCTCAACGCTCCGTTTACTCTATTTCCCGCATTCACTCTTCGCTCTATATCAGTGGTGTACCTTCCATCTCGGCTAAATCCACATCCAAGATATACAAAGTCATCCACTTGCTCTAGTACATCATTACCTATTGTTACTCTTACATCTGTTCTGGCTTCATCTCTTTCAAAGACTATTATTTTGGTTTTGTTCACATTCTCCCCTTTTCTTATAATCTTCTGTCATTGTGTCGACTAGAGTCTGCAGGTCAGTCGCTGACTGTGCCAGCAGGACTGCATCATCTGCATAAAGCAGAGCAGTGACCACTGAGTCGCCCATCTGGACTCCCACATTCATATCGTCCAACCTTTGGAGACATTTAACCAGATATATGATAAACAGCCTGGCTGATAGAACGCACCCCTGCTTAACGTCGATATTGACGTCAAACCAATGCGACTTTCCATCATCCAGCCGCACACAGGCTCTACAGCCCATGGAACTGGACTGCACAGCCTGTAGCAGTTTACCGTTAATACCATACTCCGGTAAATGTCCCAAAATTCCTTTCGTACAACCGTATCAAATGCTCTCTCCAGATCTACAAAACTGCAGAAAACCCTCTGACCTAGAGCCAGATGCTTCTCCACAATGTTGCGCAGATAGAACACTTGATCCATGCATCCCCTACCACTCCTGAAACCTCCTTGTGTCTCACACAGTAAACCATCGGACACCATCCTCATTCTCCTTTCAATAATATTTTTAAACAAAGGCACGATGACTGCGCTATTCCAGTCCCCGGGAACCATTCCCGAGCTCCAACATAAATTGAGGAGCAACAGGAACGCCTCCCAGACACAGGAGCCACCAAGCCTGATCATCTCGGCAGACACCATATCAATGCCCGCTGCCTTACCATTTTTACCGACCGCATTCGTAACGACGATGTAAGAGAGCGAGTAGGTATGAAAGAGAGTATTGGTGTAAAGATGCGAAAGGGAATGCTCCGATGGTTCGGACATGTGGAAAGAATGCCGAACGAACGTCTGGTTAAGAAGATATACAATGTGAAAGTGGAAGGATATAGGTATCGGGGGAGACCGAGACTAACCTACTTAGACCAGATCGGTCATGTACTGAAGGAAGGTGGAGTCAAGAGTCTCCGAAACCGGTGAGCGTGTATGAAGAGCATTATGAATGTTGAGGAAGCGAGTGAAGTATGCAAAGATAGAGTTCTCTGGCACCCTGTTCTCTCTGCCTACCCTGCAAGGGATATGGCGTGATGATATGTAGGTATGTATAATAACTATAAAAGCTTTAAAATAATAAAATAAAAATAATAAGTGAAAAAATAACTCAAGTACTGTACTGAATACGTAGTGTATTCACGAAGCATAATAATATGTTTAGGTATGTATGTTACGTAACTGCGCAGTTAGGTACAGCTTTGCAGATCTGTTTGAGCTACAGGGCTGGCGTCGTCGGCTTCGGTCGCAACCTTGAACTGAGCTAACACGTGTATTGATACGTTACCAAGCAACCGCTCAGCGAGCTGCCCCAGACAACCATGGCCTATTTAATCGAAAATTATTACAATTTATATACTAGATTGAGCGCGCTGAATAAAGCATACATTTTTTTTTTCGAATAAAATCATATTTAGAGCGGTTACGCACTACGTCTGATCCGAACCCGTGAAAATATGAATCTTGAAAACTCGGACCGAATTCGGATATTGCTTATGCACTTGTCCGATCCAAATTCGTGAAAATATGGGTCTAGAAAACTCGGACCGAATTACGTGATTTTACGCGGAGCCACAGCAGAATGTTCACATCGTTGATCATGAGTCCTTTAAATCGACGTCAACTTCTGGCAATACTATTTTACGTACGACGAACGTTATTTTTTTTTTTGTGCGGAACCGCTCTTAATTCATTTTTATTTGGTTTCAGTATACTATGCACTGACAAGTTCAGAGTTCAAACTCATTGTATCGCAAAAGACTATTATATAAACTCAAAACAACCAATTGTGAATAAGGTAAGACTTTCTTGAATGGAAATCCAATTCACTATACTCTCACACACACTACGTGTTTGTAACTCCTCCAAAACGGCTGGACCGATTTGGATTTTTTTTTTGTGTATATTTCAATAGGTTTCTGGTTAGTTTGACCCGGTATATGGCGCTGTTGTCAGTATGTTTTCAAATTTTATTTGTTGTATAATTGAAAAAAAAAAGTGTTACAGCTGTTTCAGGCAGAATGATATCGCCGGGTAAGCTAGTTTTGTATAAACCTTGTCAGTTCTACCCCAAGTACTGAAGTATTGCCAATTTTAACATTTCTTCTCAACTCATACACATCCCAATGTTGGGCTCGAGCCTCCTCCATAATGGGAGGGCAATTGACCTACTATACCCCGCTGGTCAGACGTGTTGGTATAGGGTTTTGTTTCGAATTTTCCTTGTATAGATCATCCCTTAGTCGTCTCGTACGATCATCCACAGGTGAAGATAAGGGCTGGTGAATTGTATTCTTACTCCGTCACCACACGGACAATTTTAAAATTTACCTTAAATTAATGTAATAAACCACAATCATTAAGATCCGCCAAGAAATTCAGAAGTTTTGTCTATTATTTTCTTTATTTAATTTCTTTATTTAGTGAGAATTATTTTGAACTAAACAAGTTATATCTTCACAACAAGCACCGCTAATGTCATCAATAGTCTTCTTCTTCTTGATGAAAGGCTTCTGTTAGCGATTAACTGCAACTTCGCCAATGTCCCCTAAGACTCGTTTAATAGTCTAATCAAGCTGTGTGATAGTCACTGTGTTATTTTTTATTAATATTTATTCACGAGCATGGATACAATGTTTCAGTCAAATACATAATTAACTTAATAATCTGAATATTACCAAATCTTGTATGTTCTTCATAACTTATAGCATTATACTCCACTTGTTCATATTGAGTAGATTATTCACAATAACAGTTTTTCAATAAGTTAAGTCATTATTATTAAATTAGTGCTAATAACTTTTTTTTATCGCTTATGGTGGCAAACGAGCTAGCAGCGCACTTGATGGCAAGTATCACTGCTGCCCATGTACCTTTGCAATACCAAGGGTATGGCTTAGGCCGCTGCCTACCATTACAATCCCCAAATCCACCCAGTTGGGCTTCCGGCTCTCTCGCTCACCGAACGAAGCCCAATAGCACATTGTCATTACTCAGACGTCGATCTCCTGCGAGAGTGTGGTACTACCCCGGACCGACCCGCGGCTGTAGGCAACTGTCAACAGCTACCACTTTTGAATCACTAATTACTCTGGCAATTTTGGGTAGAACATAAAAATACGGAGTTTTGGCGCGAATGTGGAAATGTCATGTCACGCTCTTGTATTATATTCATTTCTTTAGTGTTTTGTGGTGTTATATTGAATAATTTTGCTGGTATTTTATGCAATATGGTACAGTTAAAGTGCTGAAGTGTAGTGATTTGGTATAATAGTGGTTTACGTGTATTTTCATATTTGCCCAAAATTCCCAAAGAAAATCATTGATTAGGTTATCAGCGCCCGATTAATGGTAACGACTTGACTTACTGACAGACAATGACTATTAAGGCTACATAATATGAAGAAATGATGAACAATATATGAAAAATAATTAAATAAGACTTGGCTGTATGGGCTTTGATCCCTTTGCCTGTCCGAATGGACGAACAGAACCAAAAAAAAAAAAAAAAGTGAATCTATTTATTACAGACCTACACACTACACAATATAAACAGCTTGTTTATGATATTCTCAGTAATATTTGGGTATTTATTTTCCATTAAAATATACTATTGTACTCTAGACTTTATTTTTTAACAGTATAATTCATTCGCCACCCGAACTCTCAGGGATGACGGAAGGGATGGTAGTTTCATAACCTGTGATTACACCTCTCTATCGGCATAACTACCGGTACAAGGGCACCGAAAACAAAGACTTATCCTTATCTATAGTGCCCTTGGCCTTACTACATGGTTAACTATGAATAACAACGTTCTAGAATTTGTGAACAGAATTTGGTTGTCCTTAAAATAATGATGCGATGTAGAACAATGAAATGTCTCAACGGAGCATAGAGTTAGCCGCGGCCAGTGTGTTCCTAAATAAATAAGCATAGTGTATGTAGTTGGTGTACTAGTTGTGTATAAATAAATCTTTAACAGAGTCGTGTGACCTTCGGCTGTTTCTAAGTACTGCAGTACTTCATCTCTATTCAAGTATAGATACGAAAACGGACGTGTACTTTCATTTATCAATTATTATTTGGGAAGGGTTTAAGTTGAATTGATAAAGACATCGTTCCCTTTCCTAATGATGAAGTGGAAGAAACTATATTTTAGATTAGTAATTTCGTAAAATAAAATTTGTAAGATTAATCTTTATGTGTGTATTTTTTCTATCATAATTTCTGATGTTTACGCGAGTATTTCACATTTGAAATAAAACTATTTTTATGGATAAAATTATTTTCACTGATTCTATCCCATTTGTAAATCTACTGTATGGTAGCAGCTGCGAATACTACCAATCCTTACTTTGCTCGTGGATGTCGTAAAAGAGAACAAAAAGCCTTATAATGACCTGGGTCAATTCCATCTGATGCCGTTTGGTCAACAATTACATTCTCAAGGAGGTTTAATTGACGTCTGGCGGGCGGCCGGTCGCAAAACTATTGCTAATAACTTTTACAATATGTACTATGAAAGAAGAATACATATTGTAACGACCCCAAGTAATTGGGACAAGAGTAGGATAATGATGATATCGCATTTGTAAATGATTTTTAATTTTCCGACATTTCGAACACTTTACAGCGTGCGCGGTCACTGGAGGATATCTCCCGGGTAGGTGTAAAAATAGTTTTAAATATTTCTATGTTTAACTTCTTAATCTTTTACATATAATTATTTCATTTAATAATGTGAATGTGGCTAAATTCAATCTGTTATAGAAGTTTTATTGAAATTTTTTATCCGTGTGGTGACGAAGTAAGAACACATATCACCCGTCGCCTTTTCTTGTCCATATATCGTAAATACAATAAAGTAACATGATATTCAAATACATACATATCATCACGCCATATCCCTTGCAGGGTAGGCAGAGAGAACAGAGTGCCAGAGAACTCTATCTTTGCATACTTCACTCGCTTCCTCAACATTCATAATTCTCTTCATACACGCTCGCCAGTTTCGGAGACTCTTGACTCCACCTTCCTTCAGTGCATGACCGATCTGGTCTAGGTAGTTTAGTCTCGTTCTCCCCCGGTACCTACATCCTTCCACTTTCGCATTGTATATCTTCTTAACCAGACGTCGTTCGACATTCTTTCCACATGTCCGAACCATCGGAGCATTCCCTTTCGCATCTTTACACCAATACTCTCTTTCATACCTACTCGCTCTCTTACGTCGTCGTTACGAATGCGGTTGGAATAAACTCTATAGTTCTATACCAATCACTCTGAACTGCATAGAGTAAGGTCAACTTACGTCCCATTCTAGTAGAGGCCACTGTGACGCAAATGAGCTGAGTAAAAGAAATATAAATATTGGATATATTTTAATTACTAGGGCTCCGCATGGATTCTTGTATCTGTCCGGGTGGAATTTTGCAATTGACTTACTTTCCAATGAGCTACGTACTTGAAATTTGGACCATACCTCAGAAGTTGATGACAATGCATGAAAATGGGAAAAACGTAAAAAAAAAATAATCAATAATCATCATCATCATCATCACAATCCATAAACGTCCCACTGTTGGGCTCGGGCCTCCTCCGTAATGGGAGGGATATTAACCTACTATATCGCGATGGTCAGACGTGTTGGTATAGCGTTTTGTTTCGAGTTTTCCTTCTCTTGCATAGATGTTATATGCGTTTTAAATCCCTTAGTCGTCTCGTACGATCACCCACGGGTAAGATATGGGGTGGTGAAAAGTATTCTTACTCCGTCACCCCACGGATAGGAAAAAAATATCTTTTTTTTAGAAAAAATTATAAAGTATTTAAAAAATAAACTATTCACAATTTTAATGTATGTTTTTATAACGAACTAAATATTATAAAATTATTTCTCTCAAGTTTGGAAACGAAAAACATTAGGTGCGTTATCTATTATCTGCTCCATGCATCCTATGTTCTTCGTTACCAATCATGATTGAAATTATTTTATACTTTTCAGTCTGTTATAAAAACATAGTACTTTTTTCTATAAAGTGCTTTCTATTTCGTTTTTATTTTCCCGTATAGGGACGAAGTAAGAATGTAATTCACTACCATATTTCGTCTTTATCATCTCTATAACATTTGTATAAGAGAAGAAAACTCCAAAAAAAATGTGGTACAGTAGGTCAATTTCCCTCTTATTTTGGAGGAGGCCATTAATAGTGGTAGGACCATGCTGTTAACAGATCCCTGTCCACAGCCGCGGGCCGGTCCGTCCGGTGTAGTACCACACTCTGGCAGAAGATGGACGTCTAAGTAATAGCAATGTGCTATTGCGCTTCGTTCGGTGAGCGGGAGAGCCGGAAGCACAACTGGCTGAGTTTGGGGATGGTAATGGTAGGTAGCGGCCTAGTTATACCTTGATATAGCAAAAGTCCATGGGCGGCTGTGACACTTACCATCAGGTATGCTGCTTGCTCGTTTGCCACCATAACTAATAAAAAAAGGCTCAAATAAAGTTATCTGTTAGCGATATAAGCTATTAAAATTCTTTAATCAATTTATATGATAAACTCAAGAAAGGGGGGAATTGAACATTGTATTTTTACTTTATCACCACAAGAATAAAACTTTCACAAGAGTTTTATTTCAGACGGGACAATATTATACTATTATAAGTTGTTCCGTTGCCATATTACACTCGTAAGGTTGTGTAAGCGCTGGGAGGCTGTGGCGCGCGCATCCGGTGCTCACATCCGCCGCTCGCATTACAACTAGTTTGGACTTCCTGTTCCCATGACCCGATGTTGCCACCTTTTATTGAATCAATCATGTTTTTTTTTTCTATACCAATATGATTTTGATATACCTGAGTTTGATGTAAAAAAAAACCTGTCCTCTTTTTTGTATTGCGTGGGAATTTCAATTAGTATTCTATAATATTTTTAAATACTGAAATATGCTATTGTATTAGTATCTTTTTATTAAATCAATTTATTCATGTGTTTACCCACACATGGGTTGGGTTAAGAAAATAAAAACTATTTTTACAGATTCTATCGTGTTTGTAATTGATATTTAATTTGCCGACTTTTTGAACGCTTTACAGCGCTCATGGTCACGCGAGGAAAGTCAGGCAGACAGTCCTATAAATTTAAAATTAAAAAACGCGATAGAATCCGTAAAATAGTTTTATTTCAAATAGGTTAAGATAACAGTATATCACTATGCTTTACTTGTCTTTGAGCTCATTAAAAACCGACTGAAAGATCGCCAATGACTGAACAAATGGCATAGTGGTTTAGAACCTACTGTGCCAGTGCCGTGGGTTCCATTCCCACGCAATAGTTAGTGCGATCCACAAAGTGTTGTTCTGAGTCTGGGTGTAATTTTTCTGCGTTAAATTACAATATTTGTAAAGTCCTCCGCAATACAAGGACTAGTTCTTTGGCGCAGGGTGATTTTTAAAAATAAGTATAAGAACTACTGAAGCATTACTTTACTAGTTAATTTTTAACATCAATTGCGATCGTAGTGATTACAATACTATCCACCTATTTGGATATATTTATGATTAACGATGAAATATAGACACTGATATACAGAGTGTTAGAATTTTATCAAGCTATCGATATTCATATTATACTAGCATACTCGGCCACGCGTTGCTGTGACTAAGGCAGCCTCAGTAACACGTGGTGGTTTTGCTAATAAAGTCCAGTCAACAGATACCGCCATCTGTTAGAATCGTTTGGAGATAACAGATAATTGTGACTATCAAATAATAGACAATAGATAGAGAAATTATTTAATTTGCAATAAAATAATATTGCGACTATAATAAATTGAGATGGAAGATATGCTATCTTTTAAATTGGATCAACCTACACATGCTGTGCAAATTTGATTATAATCGGTCAAGTTATTTAGGAGTCCATCGCAGACAAACAACGTGACGCGTAATTTATATATATTAGACGATTTATTACTGCCACTTGCTGTCTGTGTGGTGACGAAGTAAAAATACAATTTAGCACCCTATTTCCTTGCTGTGGGTGTCGAAAAGACTACTAAATGTAACATTTTTATAAAATAAGGTAAACTGATAATTAAATGGTATACTAACAGGTCTGACCAGGTATAACTCCTATTGTGAAGATGCTTCGAGCCTAGTAGTGGGCATATATGAATTGATACGATAATGATGAAGAATGAGAGGACAGGTCATTAGGAATAATTGAACGATAATAAATTAGAGACATTATATTTTATTTAAAAAAAAATACCAGGGCGTGGATGTCGTAAGAGCCGTGTTGACAACTCAGGTTAAGGAATCGGTATAAATTGCCAATCCAATAACCTTCTTCTGTGCCTTCGTCACCCCGGATGGAATGGGAGCGGTGTGTCCAGACCATAGCCCACCACAAAAAGAAAGGTTATCGTAAGTGACGAATTGGAAACTGACTTTAGTTTGTTTTGTTTTAAATTGATTTATCAATTAAGCTAATGTGGCAGATACGTAGTAACCAATTCTCCAACCATATTCACGTTTCTACGGAAAACGTTATACTATGTCATAGGATATATTATGGAAATGTTCTAAATCGTTTTGATTAGTAGTTGAAACTGATTTTCAACAGACGCGAATTTTTAATTGTGGTAGGACCACGCTGTAATTGTGGTAGGACCACGCTGTAATTGTGGTAGGACCACGCCGTTGACAGTTCTCTGTCTGTAGCCTGGGCCGGTCCGTCCGGGGTAGTACCACACTCTCGCAGAAGATTGACTCATGAGTAATGGCAACGTGCTGTTGCGCTTCATTCGGTGAGCGAGAGAGCTGGAAGCCCAATCGGGTGGGTTTGGGGTTTATATTGGTAGGCGGCGGCCTAGTTATACCTTTGGTATTGCAAGGTCCATGGGCGGCAGTGACACTTACTATCAAGCTGCAAGTTGATCATTTGCCACTACTAGCAATAAAAAAAAGACGCGTTTTTGAGTTCTGCATGTTGTAAACATTTCTCCTTTCGCGAATATGTTTAAAAAAAAGTTTATATGAGCAAAAGTAATAAATAATTAAGAATTATTCATCGTATTTGCATGTCCTACAATTAGTCACGATAGTGTAGTGGCAGCACGATTGGGCCGGAATCCCAATAGGCGCGGGTTCGAATCCCGCTTGTGACATCATTTTTCACTTCGTAATCGGTTTTTATAAATAATTAAGCATATTAAATGCTAAATTTCAGTAATTTAAATAACAAGGTTGTGTCATCGTTTAATACAATTCTAACTGTAAAGTTTGAAGTATTAAGCCTATAACAATGTGTAAACATTGTCGGGTAGATAGCATACCGTCACCTTAAGACGTAAATATGATACAAAGTGAAATTTGCATGTCCTACAATTAGTCACGGTAGTGTAGTGGCAGCACGATTGGGCCGGAATCCCAATAGGCGCGGGTTCGAATCCCGCTTGTGACATCATTTTTCACTTCGTAATCAGTTTTTATAAATTATTCATCGTGTCATTATTTAGTTGAATTTCATTGAATTGTACTTTATAAATCAGATCTAAGTGTGATTATTAGCTGTGTGGTAGCAGCTACGAATACTTCCACCTCTTACTTTGCTCGTGGATGTCGTAAACGACGACTAAGAGCCATGTAACGACCTGAGCCAACTCCATCTGACGCCGTTTGGTCAACAATTACATACCCAAGGAGGGTTGACGTCTGGCAGACGGCCGGTCATAAAACTATTGTCAATAACTTTTACAATATGTACTATGGAAGAAGAATACATGTAGTATCGACCCCAAGTAATTTGGATAAGAGTAGGAGAATGATGATGATCTATGCGTGAATATTATTTCGTTAAACAGCATGGCATATTTCTCATAAAAACAAAATTGTGGATGACATTTTGACTATTATGCGTGTCTAGATATAAAAAAAAATAATCTATAATTTAAACTCCATTAAAAATGGTTGCTACGAAACAATAATTAATTAAAACTATTATCAAAATAAATATTAGCCGTAGTACATGTTGCGTAGAGCCCCTAGCAATCTGACTCATGGGTTTTACCTTTCCGCTATATGTATCTACTTCTATTAATTGTTACACTACCTGGAAATTATTGACTTTTTGTTTAAAATTAGTTCACGACTCGACACGCGTTCCACTTTGGACTTCAGCAATCTCACACATATGCCATAATTCATTCATAATATTCGGTGAGATACTAAAATGAAAAACAATTATAACTATTTGAATAATTACCGAAATTACCTTTTAAATACGTGTTTACAAAAGTTTTACTTTTATAAAATTAAACTAGGCAACAGTTGTTTTTGCTCTGGAATAAAACTTAATATATTTTGGTTATTATTAGTATGTATATCCTTGAAAAATATTTTAAAAAATCTGTTAGGTCCGATTAGGATAATATGAATTATTGAAAAAAATGCTTAAAAATAAATCATTTGGCAGTGTTAAACATCATATCTTTATATATAGGTTTCGTAAGTCGTTCGTAATTAGTGCATATTTGTGACAAAAGTCTAATGTATTATCTATCCTTCTTCTTCTTCTTAGTGAATGGCCTCTGTGAGTGATTAACCACAATTTCGCCAATGTCAAGTAAAATAAGTTTAAAAAATTATAATAAATTTATATTATAATTTTTTTCTGACTGCACAGATGGCGTAGTGGTTAAGATACCGACCTTCCGTGCCAGTGCCGTGGGTTCGATTCCCACGCAGGACAATACTTTGTGCGATCCACAAAGTATTGCCCTGAGTCTGGGTGTAATTTGTCTGCGTTAATTGCATGTTTGTAAAGTCCCCCGCGATACAAGGATTTCCTTAGTGCAGGGAGGTGACTTAAAAAAAAAAAAAAAATTTTAGTCGTCAGTCATGTCGGTTCATTGTCTAAGTCTTAATCTCTATTATCTATCCACATTTGGACTAATATATTTATGACAGATGTCATTATAATCAACTTGAGTATGTCGTTTATTAATTTATTTTCGATCACTTTGCTCAAGTTGTTTACTTACACGTTATCATTTTATTGATTTGTTTTTGCAATTCAATATAATGTCTAGAAAGTGTATAAATCCGCCAGATTTATTTTGTTTTGTTTGTGGAGAATTTAATCCACGTTCAAGTTCAAAGAAGTTTTTGCATCGGCTGTTAGAGGCGTATCGTTTGTACTTTCGATTCAGCGCTGAAGAAATCTTAAGTAAATCTGGGAGTCCCAGTTTGCTGTGTTCAAGATGTTCACTTGTCCTTAATAATTCATTTTCTGCATTCTCACTTAGTTTTCTTCCCTCTTAATTTGGGTGCAGTTAGCGATGAACAAGGTGAGAGAATTCACCAAGACATAATGCAGATGGAAACGCGGTACCAAGGAAAATGGACTTCAAGCATGCTAGCAGACTATTGCTGGACATGTTTACGAGATATTCCAGACTATCATTATAATAGAAAAGTAAAAAAGTACAAAAAAACATAAATTAACAAAAAATGTAAACTACTTTTCAATACATTCATAGTGAAAAGATCAGTTTTGTTTTTCTCATGACCTGGACTTGACATTTTGTTTTGTTTTCACATATTGATTATAGGTATACATCAAATCAACAAGAAAAATATAATTTTATTTCAGAGCAAAAAAAAAGTATCAAAATTGTTGCCTAGTGTTATTATATAAAATTCATTATATTCATTTATTTATTTAAATAATAGAAATCATTTAATCAATTTCAATAAAATTGTAAACTGTGCTGGGCCCTATGATGACAGAAGACTGCAACGGTCATTACCGTTGCCTTTCCTGCGGTTTATCGTAAAATATGATTAAAGGACGCAAGTAAACTTAAAAAGTAAACGTAAAAGAAATAATAATAGACAAACCCGCTGAGTTTCTTGTCGGATCTTCTCAGTAGTGATCTAGTTCCGATCCGGTGGTAGTTTATTAGATTAAAATGTTAATACTGACAATATGTAAGTGCCCTCACAGGGTTTATACATAATAAATGAATTTGAATTTGCAACTAAAATGACCAGTGTGGTATAGAAGGTTCATTTCTCTCCCATAACGAAGGAAACATGAAACTAGCAATGCTTGATAATGTGTGTTAAATACCTACCAGTTAAAAGGATCAGAATAACTTATTTTCTTTTAGAAGACAAGGCTAAGAAAATAATTGTTGTATTTTTTTTTATTGACCTTTGCAATAACAGGGGAATAGCTAAGCCGCTGCCTACCAGTGAAAACCCCCGGAAGTTGGGCTTCCGGCTCTCTCGCTCACCGAACGAAGCGTAACAACAGTTTGACACTGCATAGACGTCAATTTTATGCGAGAGTATGGTACTATCGCGAATGATCCGGCCAGCGGCTGTAGACAGATAACTGTCAACAGTGTGACCCTTTTTTTTTCCTCGCAAGGTGGACCATGGATGTGGTCGCGCCCCGGCAAATCGGCCCGGAGCGACAGAAGAGGCGGCACGCAACCCCATGAACCCACCCTGCAAACACCTCTCTTCGCCGTGCGAGCCACCGGTACCCGATCTTGGTCTTCGGTGGCCAACAGTGGACCCTATCACTATAAAACTTTCTTTATAGACTAGAGTTTTAAAAGAAATAACTAAATACATCAAGCTTTATGATAATAATATAAGGTAACCAATGGCCGATGTGTTGGGGTGCATGCCCTCCTACTAAACTAGGTGAATCGGTCCACTGTTAAATTGGGACGCCGCACTACCGCGGCTGGATAATTTACAAATCGCGTGCTAAGATTCTCTGATAACATCTCACTTAAATATACATACCATCTAGATGTGACACTCATATTACAAATTGATATTTCAAGTATCAAAATCTGTTCTTAATTGATGTTCAAATCACTGCAATTTAGCATTTAACATGCTTGATGATTTATAAAAACTTGATTACTAGCAAAAAATTATAGTCACAGATGAGACTCGAACCCACACCTAATGGAAATCCGTTCCAATAGTGCTACCATTTACACCAGCGTGAGCTGTCGTATTATTATATTTAATTTGTGTTATTATTGATTTTGATGATAGATGATCGATCGATCGATAGATCTCGATCGACTGATTAGTCGATTTGATGATAAGTGGTGATAGACAAGGACGCCTTGGATCAAAGGCTCGGAGTGAAATGCACGATTCTCCCTCTCTTTGCCCGATATTGATAAATAACATAGATTTTATACCAATATTTTATACCAATTTTCTATGTGGTGACGGAGTAAGAATACTATTCACCACCCCTTATCTTACCCGTGGGTGATCGTACGAGACGACTAAGGGATGTAAAACGCATTTAACATCAATGCGAGAGAAGGAAAACTCGAAACAAAATCCTATACCAACACGTCTGACCAGCGCGGTATAGTAGGTCAATTTCCCTCCCATAACGGAGGAGGCCCGAGCCCAACAGTGGGACATTTATAGGCTGTGATGATGATTATTATACCAATAATAACTAGACAGGGCGTGTACTAAGGACGCGAAATAGAAACTTTTGTATTAGAAGGAAACATTTTAATTATTCATCAATCATAAATAAAACACAATAGCATAGATCACGGTTGGTCAATTTGATAAAACCCAAGATTTACTTGCCTTATGAAACCATGAGCGATCTACCAACTGCGTACTTAATGATTTTTTATTTAAAACTACAGCTTATCCGTGTGGTGACGAAGTAAGAATACAATTCACCACCCCCTCGTGGCTGATCGTAAGAGACGACTAACGGATATGAAACGAATATAACATCTATGCAAGAGAGGGAAAACTGGACACAAAATATTATACCATCACGTCTGACCTGCGGGGTATAGTGGGTCAATTTCCCTCCCATTATGTCCAACAGTGGGACGTATATGAGCTGAGATGATGATGATGATGATGACGACAGCTATTGTGTGGAAGAAAGCATTAGTACTATCATAAAACAGCGATTGATAATTTTCACAAGATGATACGTTGATGGTGTTAACGATTAATTTAAGCCATCAGTTCTTAATGTTTCTTGCCCTGTCGTGATTGACTGGGCTAATAATATCTATTATATGATCATTTGGTCACCCTTGACATAGATTGTGTTTATATTTCATTCATTTAAATAAAGTTACGAAATGAGAAAAATGTATGCCTCACTCTTTTTCGATACCCGACAGGCAAGCAATAATTAAAACTCTATGACTGTTTAAAAGTCTGAAAAATACGCATATGCAAGTACGCAATATAACAGGCACTTAAATCCTTTTTGTCGCAATTTTTTTGTCATATAAAAATTAAATTCGGAGGCAAGTGGGAAAGAGAAACTCGCTATGTATATCCAGTACACTAATTCCGTGTAATATACAATTTGTGACCCATTATCAACGGCGTAAATCAAACCCTAACTACTTGGTTATAGAGAACATATTTAAACCTTATGTTATTTTTGAAATAGTTAAGTGTACCTGGACATAGCGTATTAGCGATACGTATCAGTAATATTATACATACACACATATGAAAATGTTATAAAAAAAAAAACGAAAATTTAACCTTTTTGAACATTTTTTTTTCTGTATAAAATTTAATATAAAACTATGTATATGTAACTACCTATAAATAGGAATGTAAGTGAATAATATAATTTCGAAGAACGAGAGAACCCTATACCAAACTACTTTCGAGGACTGATCCTCCCGTGACCATGATCACTGTAAAGTGTTCGAAACGTCGGGCAATTAAAAATCAAATACAAACGTGATAGAATCCGTAAAAGTAGTTTAATTTCAAATATGTAATACTCGCGTAAACATCAGAAACCATTATATAGCAAAGTGTTTACTAGAACCCTATACCAAATTGTTTGCTAGCGTGGATCACTCTAGCAATAGTAGCAAATTTTTCTCTTACCATTCTCTTCATTCATTATGTTGTCGCCCCTCGAAAGGTGGTGATTACGAGAGTTGGCAAGATTGAAAGGTAAAGGATTCTTAACGATGGTTTACGATTTTGTATTATTTGTATATTATGATGGTTTACGAATGCTATGTGGTAGTAGTTATGAATACTATCAACCTTCACTTTGCTCATAGAAATCGCAAACGACGAATACGAGTCTTATATTGACTTGGGCCAACACACGTGGTGTCGTTTGGTTAACAATTACATTCCCAGAGAGGGTTGACGTCAGGCAGGCGGCCTGTCGTAAAACTACTACCAATAACTTTTGCAATATGTACGATGGAGGAGGAGTGCATATTGCTTCGACCCCAAGTAATTTGGATAAGAGCAGAGAATGATGATGGTTTATAATTTTGTTCTCAGCAAACGCAGTGAACTATCACGGTATCCAGGGACGAATGCAGCTACAGGACGGCCGGATGTTATCGCGCATCGAAAGATGGCGATTCCAAGAGTGTGCTCTGGCAACATTAGCGTTACGGTTGAGTGGTTTTGTGGCGAAAACGGGTATAAATAGCGGTTACAGACGCGTAGAAAGGATTCTGTTGTGATATCTAATCTGTGGTAGAAAGCCTGTTAATAAGTTATATGTAGTTATGGAGATTTAGGTGTATATCTATGTCCGTTGTTTGGTGATACTCTTTCAATTATTCTCTTACTATTTTTGTTATATTATTGTACTTGATTTTTAAGCACTTGTGATTGTTCCTCCTGTGAAGGATAAATAAATTATATTCATCCTATTTTTAAAATTATATGTCCAGGTTAATGGTTGAAGACTCTTATATCTGAATTATGTATATACTTTTATAAAATATACTATTACTTATACTTGGCAAATTTAAGTTATAGTAATTGACTACATTATTCATCATCATCATTCTTCTACTCTTATCCCAATTACTTGGGGTCGATACAATATGTACTCTTCTGTCATAGTTGATATTGTAAAAGTTATGGGCAATAGTTTTATGAGCGGCCGCCTGCCACACGACAACCCTTTTGGAATGTAATTGTTGACTCTTAGTCGTCTTTTACGACACCCACGACTGCCTACGAACAAAGTAAGGATCTTTAGTATTCGTAGCCGCTACCACACAGCACTTGGTTACTTGATTGACTACGTAGTATATAAATGTCGACCTCATAAAAAGGCTGAAAGTCACTCAGCGTGCTCTAGAGAGGGCTATGCTCGGTGTTTCTCTACGTGATAAAATCCAGACTATAGAAATTCGTACAAGAATGGGTGTAATCGAAGAATGTGAAAGTTGAAATTAAATTGGGCGGACCACATCGCTCGTCTGCCGACAACGGTTGGGTAAAGGTTCTCGAGCAACGACCGTGAATCAGATGAGACAGTGTATGATGACCCCACGAAATGCAAATTACATGGTGAAATATTAATATGATCTCTTTTTTTTAAATCCAGCTCTGAAAAATATATGATGAAAAATATATATATGTATAATACTTATTTTTCACTTTACAAACATAATTCACGAACGCAAATTACACGTAGATTCAAAACAACAATTTGTGTATCGCACAAATTATTATCATGTGTGGGAATCAAACCCAGAATACGGCAGGTTGCTCTCTTAACCACTACGCCATCCATGCATACAAAATTGTCAAGTCTCCATTTGCATATACTAACATTAAGATTTAGAAATATTTATCAGAGGTCATTCTTAGAACAATATAACAATCCAAACGGTCACCACCCCAATTCATAACTTGTGTGTAGACTACAAATGCACTTAGTTGTTTGTCCCTTTCTAATAAATCTCTTGTTTATTAGAGTAGCCCCTTCGCCCCCTTCGCTATAAAGGGCTCCGTATTGTCGTTGCAGCTTAAGGAATGCCTAAGTGTGTGTGGTGCCAGTGATAGCGGGAAATTATATGTACCTACAATTTTTTTCAGGGCATATACATATATATATCTTGGCTTCAACCAGATTAGCCGTGGTAGATGACTGAAACAAGACATGGGATAGGATAACTAGTATTTTTTTAAAGACAAACACCATGCACTAAGAAAGTAATCCGAAGTAATCCATGTATGGCAGCAGACTACAAAATTACAGTTTAAAGGATATAAATTACACTCAGACTCAGAATAACGTTTGGTGGATCGCAAAAGAAAAGCATTGTCCTGTGTGGGAATCGAACCCGCGGTTATGATCTGGTCATAACCCTCCACAATGGTTTAGGAAGACGTTAAAACAGGATTAAGTCTTTGATTGAGCTACACTAGCTAGTAGATAGAACGTTTAGATAGAAAAAAGAGGAAAATAAACAAAAAGAAGAAAAGGATCATCTCGGTCAGAGTTTACCCGATGGTGCTGATTTCTAGTTTAGCCTTGTTATGAGCCACGGATGTGACACTAATGAGTTTATGACAAGTATTAATTACAGAGTCTTTATCATGATCACAATGGAAATAAATGATTTATGTAATTCATTTTCGCTTTCACAAGCATATACCCTATCTCTATTGCGACAAATACTAAAATACCTTACCAGTTATCTTTTTGGGTACCTACCCTAATTGAAATCCCGGTAACAAAGCACTGGGAAGTCATCGTCTCACGATCGGCCTTGTGGCTGCAGATTTATGCCCGTCCGATCATTTGCAGTCTGAGTCTCCTCAATTAGATAGAATATTGATGTGTGTTATTAGCTATCGTTTAAGTGATTACATTATTATAAAAATATCTAAAATTTATGTAAATAATTTTTAGTAATTATTTGACAACAGGTTCTAGAGTGGCGACCACGTACCGGACGACGCAGTGTAGGACGCCCCCCCACTAGGTGGACAGACGACCTGGTGAAAGCTGCTGGGCGTCGATGGATGCAGACGGCACAGGACCGCACTCTGTGGCGTACCATGAGGGAGGCCTACGTCCAGCAGCGGACGGCGATGGGCTGAGATGATGATGATTTGACAACAAAAGACTGCTATATACGAGGCCTATAATATTTAAAAGACATCGTATTGACTGTTTTAAAAATCTTTTATTTAATTGTTCAAATATTCAATTTACTATAATAATACTTATATTAAATTTAAAAATATAATGTATTAAAGTTATTATTAAAAACCAAATTTAATTATTTTACATATTGAATGTCATTTTCACCTACAACGCCACCTGTTGAAAAATATGTAAGAATAATGTTTTTTTTTTTTAAATATAAAAATGAATTGCGTAAAATAAATTATTAGGCATTATGTGAGATGCATTAAAATATTTATCTTTTTATTTAGCTATATTTTGATAATGAATTTATAATAGTTTTATTCATTTGTTGTAGAAGGTAATTGTAGCTATTAAAACTAAATTAGTTCATTGTTTGTTAGATGTATTAAAAAGTAAAATTAGAATAGAGTTCAGTTTACTTCACTTACTTCTTTAAAGCACTTTGGTGATAAATAAAGTGATTTTCCTTTTTCCACCCACTGTCTTACCAGACGGTATAGTAAAATGACTAAGGTTTATGATATTAGTCAATATCGATGTAAAACGAACTCGAATAGAACGTAAGGTTCTACGATTACAACACATCTGACCACCGCAGTATAGTAAGTCAATTTACTTCTAACAAACGAGAAGATCTGAGCCCAATAGTGAGATTTATATGATCTAAGATATTAATATATGTTATCCGCTAACAGTGTGACCGCACAGTTAGGTTGGTGACCGCGTCGCGTCTACCGACAAACAAACTGATTGCCGCCCTAGGTTGGGCGGTGCGGGGGCCCCGCGACAGACGAATCTATATCACAGATACATTACTACCTGTCTCGACTGACTGATGCGAATATATATGTACCTATACTTTACAAACAATATATTATCTATATTCTATATATATATATAAGAGATTTCCACCTATGTATTGACTCATCACGATATCTCTGGAACCATAAGGCTTACATAGTTTATATTTGGTAGGAGTATTCCTTTCGCCGAGTAAAGGTCAGCTAAGAACTGATTTTACGAAATACTACCCGCAAGGGGGGTTGCTGGAGTGTAAAAATCTCATTTTCTAAATATAGCCTCCTACAGATTTGAATTTCGGTAGGCATATTTGTGTTACAATACAGAGGTAAACTAAAAAAGCTTTTTAAAAATTCCACCCCTAAAGGAGATTGCGTAAGTGTTAACCCAAAAAATCCACAGTTTCTAATACTGCCCCTACAGACTTGGAGTTTGGTGTGGACTTTCTTTCTGCCCTGTGAAGGTCAGATGAAGTAAGATTATAAGAAATTCTTTCTCCGAGAGGATTATTCTATGTCGCGATAGTAAACTACATAACTGAACTGACGTAACCAAAGCGAAGCGAGGGCGGGTCGCTTGTTTCTTTATATAATTGTCATACTCACAACATTGCTGTGTCATAGCGGCTACGAATGCTACCAACCTTTACTTTGCTCGTGAATGTCGTAAAAGATGACTAAGGGCTTTTCATATACCTTTTTTTTTTTTTTTTGCGGTGGGCTATGGAATTCGCACCCCGCCAAATCGGTCCGGGGTGACGGAAGAGGCGGCGCGCAACCCCATTGACTCACCCTGCAAGCACCTCTTCTTCGCCGTGCGAGCGGGCCACCGGTACCCGATCTTTGTCTTCGGTGGCCCGCTCGGCGGTATGCCCTCTCGGACTCCTCTCCTGTCGACGCCCCGACAGCTTTCGCCGTCGAGGCGTCGTCCTCACGCGGTGGCCTCACGTCGGGTGACCGGACAATTCCCCGGTCCGATCACCCGAAGCCTCGGTTAGGGCGGCATCAGGCGCAGGTATTCGCGCCTGCGCCGCCCCGGCCGCGGGCGGCGGTCGGGTCCGGTCCATCTGAATCGGTTTGGTCAACAATTACATTCCCAAGGAGGGTTGACGTCTACCAGTCGGCCGGTCTTCATCTACCTAGAACAACTACACTTGATGCAGTTTGATTGCATTAAAATCATCATCATCGCCCTGACTAGTGACGCAATATGTATTCTTCTTAGAAGAACATGATGATGAGATAGGAAATGATGATAGAAGAAGATAATGAAGAATGAATGATGGGTTGTATAGATACAACCCATCATCCATGTTATGCTTAGCGCAATCCATATATCTTTTATTTTGGTTATCCATTATCCCTTAAAAATTAATAATTAAAACATAAATTTATTTCATTATTTGTAATATAATCCACACAAATAATGTAATATTAAAATTATAATCCATTACAAGGAATAAAACAAGCGTTACGACTTCAGAGATAAGACACGAAGTACATACAAAAAGTTTTGTAATTCCTGGGATAATACTAAGTATTTTATTACAAGGTAATCTGAGTTTCTCATTTAGCTCTTTTATTGCGGCTACAAAATGTTTACATTTAATTGAATACATGACTATTATTTAAAGGAAAAGCAATTTCATGATTATCTGTATGATAGCCGATTTTTTTCCGTTACGAGAGGGTAACACGCCGGACTGGCCACAGATGTCAAGGAGTCGGTACTAGTGGCTGGCACAATGGCGATAAAGAGGGAATATGGTGGGTTATGGGGCCACGCGTCACTAGTGGTAGCACCACACTGTTGACAGTTCTCTGTCTATAGCCGCGGGCCGGTCCGTACGGGGTACTTCTGCGAGAGTGTGGTACCACTCTCGCAGAAGATCGACGTCTGAGTAATGACAATGTGCTAGTTTAGGGTTTGTATTGGTAAGCAGCGGCCCTAAAAATCCATGGGCGGCAGTAACACTTATTATGTACTGGTACTACATGCTTGTTTGCCACCAAAAGCAATAAAAAAAAGATGAAATGAGTGGGGGGGTGTCCTGGTCATAGTCTGCTAAAAATGAAAACGTTGGTAAGAATACAATTCACTATGTTCTCTCGTGCCAGTGGGATATCGTAAACGACGGCTAAAGGCTATATCATATTCAAATCATATTTGTACCAATGCATCTATTCAGGTTTATTAAATTTTATTTTTAAGAACAACACCCTGCACTAAAGAAATAGTCCTTATGTTTAGAGATAATTTCATAAACAAAATTAATTGGCACAAAATACAACCGTGCTTAGGAAAACAATTTCTGCATTGTATAAACTATTCTACTGCATGGTAATTAAACACACGACACTTTGCGAGGTATGGTTTTTTTTTATTGCTTATGGTGCCAAACGAGCAAGCAGCACACCTGATGGTAAGTATCACTGCTGCCCATGGACCTTTGCTATACCAAGGGTATTATAGCTAGGCCGCTACCATTACAATCCCCAAACCCACCCAGTTGGGCTTCCGGCTCTCTCGCTCACCGAACAAAGTGCAACAGCACATTGCCATTACTCAGACGTCGATCTTCTGCGAGAGTGTGGTACTACCACGGACGGACCGGGCTGCGGCGTGATCCTCCCACTATAAATATGTACAATATTTATTGTATGTATGTACAATAACTGCTACACTATCTATGTGTGGAGAGAAAATATAATGTTTACCAATCTTTCCTATGGGTATCGTAATAATATACCGGATTTAAATAACATTTCAGCAAGAAAAATAAATTTTGAAATAATATCTTACAGTAAACTGATCCCCAGCTTAGCAATTCAGCCTACTAAGGCTGAATTGCCCGTAGGGTTAATAAGGGACGTCACGTAATGAGTAGGAGGGAATAGAATATATCAGGGATTCTCCCTTCCTTACGTGGCTCATATAAACTTATTAATAATAGATATTGTAGGTTGTACAGGAGAATGTTCCTTTCCAGTTCTGGAAAAACTACTAATCTCTTAAAGGCTTTTTCGACTGCCATAGTAGAGTGAATATAATGGCCATAAAATAAACGTACAAATAATATGTATAAGAAATACATAATTCGACGGCGCAGATGGCGTAATGATCAAAATAGTGAGCACCCACGCTGTATTATGAGTTCTATCTCCGTACAGCATAGACACACCCACACAAATAAATGTTCTGAGTATGGATGTAATTTGTGTGTAAAGTTACTTGTTATATTAGGACCTATTCTTCAGTGCGGGGTGTTGTTTTAACATACAATGTCTTAAAAAAATATATAACAATTTCAAAAATATACCGCGTAATAAAAATACACTATATATTAAAAAAATACATAGATAAGTAATAAAGAAATGGAAACGTCATCAATGTAATCGATATCAACCAAATACGCATTTTAGGAGTTAATTAAATCAGACCTTGATCCAATAGTGGTAAGGCCACAGAGTTGACAATTTTTTGTCTACAGCCGCGGGCCAGTCCGTCTGCGGTAGTACCATACTCTCGCAGAAAATCTGAAGAGTACAATGTACTGCTGTGCTTCGTTCGGTGAACCAGCGAGCTAGCAGCCCAACTTTCTGGAAAGACTTGGGGTTTTCATTGGTAGGCAACGAGTTTTTTTTTTTTTTTTTTTTCTTAGTACCCCTTAATACCCGCACTGTGGGTCAGCGCTGAGGGCTCTCAACCCGTCGGTAGGCAACGGCCTAGCTATACCGTTAATATTGCAAAGGTCTATGGCCGGCAGTGATACTTACATCAGGTGTACTGCATGCTCGTTTGCCACCACGGACAATAAAAAATAAAATTAAATAAGAGCATATGAGTACCATCATCTTTTAAACAAAAAAAGAATCATCAAAAATCATTGGTTAATCTAGAAAAAAGTTCTAACAAATAAAGAAATAGTCCCACATTAATAATCCCCACTTTTTTTTAAGGTTATAAAAAGATTTGCAATACATTAGTTATAATATATCGCCCAAAGTTAAAATAATTTCCACATTAATTATATAAAACATGACCAATACTGGTTCTCTGAGTGTATAGTGAGCTCATCTAGCTGCCTCAATGAATCATAAGACATTATCACTGTTGACACACAAGGGAAACCTTCTGAATAATTGGGGAATTTTCATGACTGTTTAAATATTTTAATATGAAGTAAGAATACGAATCACCACCCTCTTTCTTACCCGTCTGTAAAGGGCGGCTGTCCTAAAAGACGCTATATTTTTTGGGGACAGATTATGGTCTGGTTGTAAACTGATCAAAGCGCCCGGCGTAAAGGAGAGGACAGCGTGTAACCTCATAACCTGCCGTCCTGTACTTCTTTACCGCCATTTAATTAGTCCTAGTGGTATATACTGTTCATTTCCAGCGATGTTCCCAAGACACCAAGGAAGATGGATATGAAACCCTATGCCAAACCGTCTGAAAAAAAAAACATTAAAATGTTAGAATAATAAACTAAACCCGCTGATATATTTGCCGATATTTTGGTCACGGGACGACAGTGCTCCCGTAATACGAAATTTGTTAAAATAGTTTTATTTTAAAACAACATGTAAAATGGCAATAAGTAAGTTTCTCCCCGAGTGTTTATAAATCTGCCACCGAAGACAAAGATCGGGTATCGGTGGCTCGCTCGCACGGTGAAGAGAGGAGTTTTGCATGGTGGGTCTGTGAGGTCACGCGCCGCCGCTTCCGTCACCGACCGGTTTGGGGGAACAATTTGGCGGGGCGGGACCACGTCTATAGTCCACAGCAAAAGAAAAAGAAAAGAAGTGTTTATAAATCTAAATCATTTTCAATTTAAATCTGGTCCGTCGTTGTTCAAATATTCTAAAGGTTTCAACAAAGCTACTGAAGTTAAACAAACTATCTTTTTTTCAGCTTATTTACGTTCCCTTCCTGGAGTCAAGCCTCCACCCTCCACAATAGTAAGTAAATGGCTGGTATTGAGATTTATTTCGAGTATTTCTTCTCTTGCCATACACATGCATAGATGTCATACACATGCTTAATCCTTTAGCCGTCTTTTAACGGGTTTTGTGAAGTTTCGTGTTGCCATATACACATCCCACGGCTGGACTCAAAACACCTCCGCAGTGGAAGTGAAATTGACTTATAATATGACGTTATTCAGACGACTCAAAATAAAATCCTTTACTTTTAGATTTAATTTTCAGTTTTCCTTGATCTGCAAATGTGTCTGCAAGGGTAGGTGGTAAGTTGTATTCTTACTCTGTCACCACAAGGTAAAGTATATGAAGAGTTTACTTTCTTTTATAATATTATTACTATAATAAAATTATTTGCCTTGAGAATATTACATTTTGTTCAGAATATTAACTTAAGTGCAATATTTTGCAAGCAAGTTTATTAGTTGATTTTGCATTTTCAACGTTGAGAGAGAATCTCGGCAATTATTGATGCTTCCAAGCGCTTAATTTCTTTGCTTTGTATTTTTTTCATTCTCATAAAGACACTACAGAAATAATTCTTGTATTGTGGAGGAATTTATAAAGATATTAACTATATAATTTAAGGGACACAAACTACACTTAGAACACAGACTATGAATAATTTGTGGATTGCACAAAGTGTTGTCCCGCGTGGGAATCGAACCAACTGCACTAGTACAGTAGGTCGGTATCTTAACCACTACGCTATCTACGCATTCAAGTAATTGATTCATATATTCTGATATTATATAAAATATTTTTTAGTTTTAAGGAATCAATAAATTATTTTTGTATGCAATTTGTGTGTTCGCGTATGATTAACACATCAAAGGGTGAATAAAACGGCAGTCCACCATTTGAGCACTAACAACTTTTATATACATTATATTATACATATAGGGCCAGTGATGATGTCAATCGCCGCCCCCTACGTGCCCCGAACGGATCGGGCAGGGTGTGACTATACTGGCCTCCGAAGATAATAATTGGGTACCGGTGGCCCACTCGCACGGCGAAGAGAGGCGCTTTGCAGGGTGGGTCTATGGAGTCGCGCGCCGTCTCTTCCGTCGCCCCGGACCGGTTTGGCAGGGCGTGACCACCTCCATAGTCCACCGTAAAAAAAAGGGTGTGACTATACTACAGCTTGCCACCCAAAAATGAATATGCCATATTATAGACTGACACCGAAAAAAAAACATTAATGGGAATATAACATCTTTGCAAGAGAAGATAGACTCAAAATAAAACCCTGCACTACACCAGCGTGGTATAGTGAGTCAATTTCCCCCCCATTGGTGTGGTGGTCCTTAACAGCCAGCAGTAATACATATATAAACTGAGAAAATAACATTTTCGTAGCAAATTTATTATCTTCGTAGCACTTCTTAATTTCCGTGTGGTGATGGAGTAAGAACACAATTCACCACCGCCTATCTTACCCGTGAGTGATCGTATGAGACAACTAAGGGATATAAAACGCATATAACATCTATGCAAGAGTGCACAGTGATGCTTTTAATGATTAAAAAAAGGCTTTTAAGAACGGCCAACACCACGTGTAATAAACGACATATCCTTTGTAAAAAAAAAAAAAAACTTTTTTCAAATTGCATACTAGCCATTACAGAAGTAGAGGCAAGCTACAAAATGTCTATCAAAAACAGAGCTGTACAAAGCATTACACAAATATGACCGGACCAGTGACCGGATTCTGTTAAATCCGGTAGTAGTAGCAGGTAGTCTGTACTGTTCCGGTCGCAGTTAACAAGTGGGCGCAGTAATATGACGCATGGTCACACCTATCTGCGCGGCACACCTGCTCCATGATGTACAATTATCAGAAGGGACATAAAAGACATGCAATTTGCTTTCATCGTCTTTTATAAAGAGCGTAGCAAAAAAAAACCTAAAATAATTTCGACTGCAATTTGCAATTGCTTAAAATTGTTTTCTTCGAGACTGCGATAAGACCCCAGAATTTTTATTTTTTTTTTAAATTTTTCTAAACATTTTTTTAATACATCACCTTGAAAACTACTAAAGTTATAGGCCTTGTTTAAAGAAGAGGTCCACATCCTATAGCGGACAGAGAAAGGCTGAATGATGAAGATTATATTAGCTTTAAGCTAACACCTACGATACAATATCTAATGCCCTTTCCATTACGACTAAGAGACTTATAAAGACCTGGATGAACTTCATCTAATGCTTAAATTACTGAAATTTAGCATTTAATATGCTTAATTATTTATAAAACCCGATTACGAAGTGAAAAATGATGTCACAAGCGGGATTCGAACCCGCGCCAATTGGGATTCCGGCCCTATCGTGCTGCCACTACACCACCGTGACTTAATGTAGGGTTCGTAATCGGGTTTTATAAATATCTAAGCATATTAAATGCTATTTAAATAACAAGGTTGTGTCATCGTTTAATACAATTATAACTGTAAAGTTTGAAGTATTAAGCCTATAACAATGTGTAAACATTGTCGGGTAGATAGCATACCGTCACCTTAAGACGTAAATATGATACGAAGTGAAATTTGCATGTCCTACATTAAGTCACGGTGGTGTAGTGGCAGCACGATTGGGCCGGAATCCCAATAGGCGCGGGTTCGAATCCCGCTTGTGACATCATTTTTCACTTCGTAATCGGATTTCATCTAATGCTCTTTGGTCAACAATTCCATTCTCAAGGAGGATTGACGTCTGGCAGGCGGCCGGTCATAAAACTCATGCCAATAACTTTTACAATATGTACTATGAAAGAAGAGTACATATTGTATCGACCCCAAACAATTGGGATAAGAGTAGGAGAATGATGATCTAATGTCATTTCTAGTGACATATACATCCACGTATAAACCCCCTGTGGTGAATAAAAATTAAAATTGGAGCCGCGGAGGTAATTAGCTGCTTCCATTGTTACAGTAGCCGTGTTTTACTAATAGTATATATTTTTTTATTTTCTTTGGCAATAGCACTTTATCTGAAGTCAACCTTCTTTGAGAATATAATTGTTGACCAAAAGGCCTGATGCCGTCTGGTCATAAGAGACTTTAGTTACAGTTGACACAGGTCGATGTAAAGCTCTTAATCGTCTTTTACAACACTTACTGCAATCTGTTGGTAGTATTCGTAGCCTCTCACAGGAACAGCCTCATACTCAACTTTGGCACTTATGCGAGCTAAAATGACAACAGTAGATGAAACAGCAACTTACCTGATGTAAGACCGGATTACGAAATGAAAAATGATGTCACACGCGGGATTCGAACCCGCGCCTATTGAGATTCCGGCCCAATCGTGCTGCCACTACACCACCGTGACTAATTGTAGGACATGCAAATTTCACTTCGTATCATATTTACGTCTTAAGGTGACTGTATGCTATCTACCCGACAATGTTTACACATTGTAATAGGCTTAATACTTAAAACTTTACAGTTAGAATTGTATTAAACGATGACACAACCTTGTTATTTAAATTACTGAAATTTAGCATTTAATGTCCTACAATTAGTCACTGTGGTGTAGTGACAGCACGATTGGGCCGGAATCCCAATAGGCGCGGGTTCGAATCCCGCTTGTGACATCATTTTTCATTTCGTAATCCGGTTTTATAAATAATTAAGCATATTAAATGCTAAATTTCAGTAATTTAAATTACCTGATGTAAGGTTCAAAAAGAACTCAGAGCTATTTTCACACAGTAAGTAGCGTCTCCTTACCACTGGCTACTGACGATAAGGATCGACGGTTGTCCGCCCACATGGCCCTAGAGAGATACGTGTAAGGCAGGTTATAGAGTCGCTCACCATGCCCTCTGTTGTCATGAATGAATTGGGAAGAGCATGACTGCACTATAGTGCAGATATGGCAGATCTATAGTCTTCCACTAAAAAAGCCTTGACTGTGCCTTTAGTATTGCTAAGTTTCTTGTGCGACAGGTGCTAGTTACTACCAGGTGTGTTGCTTGTATGCCACCATAAACAAAATACAATAAAGATAAAAATAAAAGTGCTATCATCAGGTAACTGCAGCTCATGTACCTCTCCAATATTAGGGGCTAGGTCTTTAGAGTTTTGGCGTGAATGTGAAAATGTAATGTGACGTTCTTAAATTTTATTCAATATTTTTTTTTTATATTTAGTATATAATCTTATTAAATTAATAATTAATATGTACAATTAAAGTTAAGTTTTAAATTAAAATATTTACAGAAAATAGAAGAAAATAGAATTAGGAATAAAAAAATCAGGCATCGATAAATTCCTCCGCATCCCTGTCCAATTCAATATTTTAATGTTTATAGTGTTATATTAAATAAATTTGCTGGGTTTTAGTGTAATGTAATGCCAAGAAAGCGCTGATCTATATTGAATGTGATATAATAGTGGTTTACATAGGGGGGCATAGTCCGGAGCGTGCTCGTTCGCGTCCCCTGCCAGTCTAATTAGACTGCTAATCCGGCTCGATATGCGTACCGCAATGCGGGTTAGGGCGTCCCCCGGAGGCGACGCGTACCGACCCGCCCCCGTCGGTACGAACATCGGCAGTCGCGGCGATGGGGGCCGCCACCCATCACGCCTTGCCCAGTCAGGCGAGTCGAGGAGAGCAGAGTGCCGGGTGGGCACGTGGAATGTAAGAGGTTGTGTGGAAGGTAAGTTGCACGAGCTGATATCCGTCATGGCGGACAAACAGCTAGACGTGCTCTGTGTAACAGAGACCAAGCGAAGGGGCAGCGACGCCTGCGATCTTCCTGGTGGCGGGATGGCTCTGTGGTCTGGTGTACCACAGAGCGATCGAGCCAGCATGGGGGTAGGAGTACTGCTGTCCTCTCGCTTGGCCTCAGGTGTGAAGGATTACGGAATGTATGATCCCAGGCTTCTTTGGGTCCGTATAAAACTTGGTGTCACCAAGGTATTCATGGTTGTAGCATATGCTCCCGTAGGATCCTCGGTAGCATCAGACCTAGAGAAGTTTTGGGATAATGTTAGGGAAGTTCTGGATATGGCAGAAACCAGTGAACGCGTGATTGTATGCGGAGATTTGAACGGATGGGTGGGGACCAAGCGTCCCGACTATGAGGACGTACTTGGTCCATTTGGTGATAAGAGAGTGAACGACGCAGGTAGGCTCATAGCGGATGTATGTATGGAGAGAAACCTTATTGTGTCAAACACATTTTTCCAACATAAGGACAACTATATGTATACATGGAGAAGGAATGAACAGAAAAGCATAATAGATTTAATTTTGGTAGACAGTCGCCTCCGAAGCAAAATATTGGACGCAAGAGCCTACAGGGGCCCCACAGTCGACACGGACCACTATCTCGTTATTGCGAGATTTAGTGGTCTGTTCAGAAAGTGGAGGCACTGGCGAGAGCGTGTCCACTTCGGAGGGCTTGAAAGAATAAAGGTTGAAAGGTTGCAAGAAGAGTGTGTAAGAGAAAAGTATGCAGAGGGTGTCCGAGAACGGCTGACGATGGCAAGCCAGCCGCAATCGGACATTGAAGAATGCTGGAGAGTATTGAAAGAGAGTATGGTAGATACAGCGAAAGAAGTATGTGGAAGTTCAAAGAAGCATAGAAAAACAAATGGTGATGCATGGTGGGATGCGGAAGTGGCAGCTTCCGTAGAGCAAAAGAAGAAAGCGTGGCTGGACTATGTCTCTTCTTTGAATCTGAATGACAGTATGACTGAACAGAAGCAAGAAATATATCGGCAATGTAAGAATGACACCAAGGCCTTAGTGAAAGAGAAACGTGATAGAGCAAGTATGAGTGCGGAAGATAGGCTGACTAAAAACTTCGAGGGTAACACCAAACTCTTTTGGAGGGAGGTAAAGAAGTCTCGGGGTGGTTGGTCAGCCTTCAGAATGAATAAAATAAGGTCTAAAGGTGGAGACATTCTTACACAAACACAAGACGTGTTAAGCCGATGGAGTGAATATTTTGGCGATATGTATGCGGATGCTACGGTTGGCGCCGGTGTCGCATGTGGTCTAGTAGATCAACATTCGGCGACGGCGTCCTCCGATGGCATCAGTACGGATGAAGTTGAATGGGCGATAAGAAGCTTGAAAAATGGTAAGGCAGCGGGCATTGATATGGTGTCTGCCGAGATGATCAAGCTTGGTGGCTCCTGTGTCCAGGAGGCGTTCCTGTTGCTCCTCAATTTATGTTGGAGCTCGGGAATGGTTCCCGGGGACTGGAATAGCGCAGTTATCGTGCCTTTGTTTAAAAACAAGGGTTCACGTTATGACTGCGCAAATTACAGAGCCATAAGCTTGACCAGTTTGGCAGCAAAAGTGTATGGAAAAATTATTGAAAGGAGAATGAGGATGGTGTCCGATAGTTTACTGTGTGAGACACAAGGAGGTTTCAGGAGTGGAAGGGGATGCATGGATCAAGTGTTCTCTCTGCGCAATATTGTGGAGAAGCATCTGGCTCTAGGTCAGAGGGTTTTCTGCAGTTTTGTGGATCTGGAGAGAGCATTTGACACGGTTGTACGAAAGGAACTTTGGGACATTTTACCGGAGTATGGTATTAGCGGTAAACTGCTACAGGCTGTGCAGTCCAGTTACATGGGCTGTAGAGCCTGTGTGCGGCTGGATAATGGAATGTCGCCTTGGTTTGACGTCAATATCGGCGTTAAGCAGGGGTGCGTTCTGTCAGCCAGACTGTTTATCATATATCTGGATAAATGTCTCCAAAGGTTGAACGATATGAATGTCAGAGTCCAGATGGGCGACTCAGTGGTCACTGCTCTGCTTTATGTAGATGATGCAGTCCTGCTGGCACAGTCAGCGACTGACCTGCAGACCCTAGTCGACACAATGACAGAAGATTGTAAGAAAAGGGGTCTACGCGTGAATGTGAGCAAAACCAAAATAATGGTCTTTGAAAGAGATAAAACCAGAACAGATGTAAGAGTAACAATAGGTAATGATGTACTAGAGCAAGTGGATGAATTTGTATATCTTGGATGTGGATTTAGCCGAGATGGAAGGTATACCACTGATATAGAGCGAAGAGTGAATGCGGGAAATAGAGTGAACGGAGCGTTGGGGCAACTTCTCGGCAGCCACCACCTCAGCCAGAAGGCACGTGTAGCAATACATAACGCAGTGCTTGTCCCAACATTACTGTATGGAAGCGAGAGTTGGGTATGCAGAAAAGAGTATGAAAGTAAAATTAATTTGGTCGAAATGCGATCTCTTCGGAAAATCTGTGGAGTTAGGCTGACCGACCGCATTCGTAACGACGACGTAAGAGAGCGAGTAGGTATGAAAGAGAGTATTGGTGTAAAGATGCGAAAGGGAATGCTCCGATGGTTCGGACATGTGGAAAGAATGCCGAACGAACGTCTGGTTAAGAAGATATACAATGCGAAAGTGGAAGGATGTAGGTACCGAGGGAGACCGAGACTAACCTACCTAGACCAGATCGGTCAGGTACTGAAAGAAGGTGGAGTCAAGAGTCTCCGAAACCGGCGAGCGTGTATGAAGAGAATTATGAATGTTGAGGAAGCGAGTGAAGTATGCAGAGATAGAGTTCTCTGGCACTCTGTTCTCTCTGCCTACCCTGCAAGGGATATGGCGTGATGATATGTATGTATGTATGTATGTACGTAATTTATTACGTGCTGCCAAAATTACTAGAGCAATCGTTAATTTGATTGTTTACAGAGGGATCATGATATACTTGTCAGCGCTCAAGTAATGGTAACGACTCGTCTTACTAACGAACTATTAGTATGAATAAGCTACTCAATATGAAGAAGTGAAACATAATGTTATAAGTTACGAAGAAAATTGTAAAAGAATTGGTGATATTCAGATTGTTCAACTAGTATGAATACGAAGTCTTTTAGTTGAATATTAGTGTATTTTTTTATTGCTTATGGTGGCAAACGTACAAGTTGCACACTTGAAGGTAAGTGTTAGTGCCGCCCATGGACCTTTGTAATACCAATGCTATAGTTAGGCCGCTGCCTATCAATACAAACCCTGAACCCCAGAACCAGTTGAGCATCCGGCTCACTTGCTTACTGAACGAAGCGCAATAGTAAATCGCCATTACTCAGAGGTCGATATTCTGCGGCAGTGTACTTTTGCTATGAGTGTTAATACACGTCCAGGGTAATCCCTGGACCACCGAAGACAAAGATCGGGTACCGGTGGCCCGCTCGCACGGCGAAGAAGAGGTGCTTGCAGGGTGGGTCAATGGGGTTGCGCGCCGCCTCTTCCGTCACCTCGGACCGATTTGGCGTACAAGTATTATTAAAAATAAACGCTAGCTCATTGCCTACTGTAAGTTAGAATTTGTATTTCCCGCTCGCTACTTCGACTGTGCGGCTGAATGTGTAGATTATCCAAATAAAATGCTCTTAATTTTCCATGTGGTGATGGAGTAAAAATAACCTTCACCATTCATTTTCTTGACTTTTTTTTTTTTTTTTGGTGGACTATGGATTAGTCTTGCCCCGCCAAATCGGTCCGGGGCGACGGAGAAGGCGGCGCGTGACCCCATAGACCCACCGTAAAAACTCCTCTCTCTTCGCCGTGCGAGCGGTTCACCGGGACCCGATTTTTAACTTCGGTGGCCCGCCCGCCGGTTCACCCTCGCGGGTTCCTCTCGTCGACGCCCCGACAGATTTCGCTGTCGGGGCGTCGCCCTCACGCGGTGGCCTCACGTCGGGTGACCGGACAATTCCCCGGTCCGATCACCCGAAGCCTCGGTTAGGGCGGCATCAGGCGCAGGTATTCGCGCCTGCGCCGCCCCGGCCGCTGGCGGCGGCCCGGGGCGCGGGAATCCTCCCTTGCCCGTTCCGCCGCTTCCTTCTGCGAGATGACAGCCTCGCAGAAGGCGGCGACCGCGTCCCAGTTCCTGATGCTGTCGACCATCGCCCTCGCGACGGCCGGCAGCGTCAGGTCGGCACCGATGACAGCGACGAGGTCACGGCGCTGCCGCTCCCATCCCGGACACACCTCCAGCGTGTGTTGCGCCGTGTCCTCGTCACTCCTGCAATGGTGGCAGGCCGGAGTCCACTCCCTATACACGACCCTGTGCAGGTACAACCCGAAACACCCGTGCCCCGTCAATACCTGCACCAGCCGAAAGCTGAGGACTCCGTGCCGCCGCTCCATCCACTCTATCAATACGGGCCGGAGGGCCTCAACGGTCTCCACACCGTGCCTAGGCCTCTCCAGCTGCGTAGCCCAACGGGCGATGACGTCTCGGCGGGCATCCACGCGCCAGGTGGCTATCTCGCTCAACGATGGGGAGCCACCTTCCTCGCGCGCTGTGATAACCCGCCGGTAGAGGTCGGAGAGCATCTCCGCCTCTAGGTCCCACGGGGGTGGCCCGGCCAACAGGCACGCCGCCTCTGTCGACACCGTGCGGTACCCGCGAATGGCTCTGACCGCCATAGCTCTCTGTGGCCTCCACAGAACCGCCCTGAGCTTGGCGTTCAGAGCCCTCGCCCACACGGGTGCGCCGTACATGGCCATCGAGCGGATGACCCCCGCATACAGCCGTCGGCCCTCGAAACTGGGTCCGCCCACGTTCGGCATGAGTCGAGAAAGGGCGGACGCCGCGCCGACAAGCCGGGGAGCAATCTGTCGGAAATGCTCCCGGAACCACCATCGCCCGTCGAGCACCAGACCCAAGGACCTCATATGGGCCTGGATGCTGATGTGGATGGAGTTTACCACTATCGAGGCGCCGATGGGCAGCCTCACACGGGGCCCATGGAAAAGTAGGGCCTCCGTCTTGTTTAGGGCCACCCTGAGCCCCAGCGCCTCGATCCGCCTGACCATCTCCTCGGTGCCGAGAGTGGCCAGGCTCGCCGCCTCTTCGAGTGTCCTGCCCCGGGCTGTGACGAGCGTGTTGTCAGCGTAGCACACCAAGCTCAGCCCGGGGGGGAGACTCCCTATCAACGCCCAGTCGTACCCGATGTCCCACAGAGTCGGCCCCAGAACCGACCCCTGTGGAACGCCGCACGACATGGGCGTCCGCACAATGTCCCCTGCGGGACCCGCGCAGAGGATACTGCGGCCCTCCAAATAGTCTGCCACCAGCCGCCTGAGGTACAGGGGCACTCCATGGTACCGGAGCGCCTCCCTGATGCAGCCGAATGGCAGACTATTGAATGCGTTGGCGATGTCCAACGACACCGCCAACAGCACTCCCTTCCCGGTGACGGCCTCCGCGGCCGCCTGCCTCAGGCGTAGTAGGGCCCCGATGGTCGAACGCCCCCTCCGAAACCCATACTGAGCGTCCGACAGATCGGGCCCCACCTCCTCCAGGTGTCGGACGATGCGGGCAGCGAGCACACGCTCCAGCAGCTTACCCACATCGTCGAGGAGCACGATGGGCCTGTAGGCCGACGGCAAATCCGGGGACCGTCCCGGCTTTGGCAGGAGAACCAACCTCCCTTCCTTCCAGCACTCAGGGAACCGTCCAGACGTCAGACAGGCGTTGAACAGCTGCCTGAGGCGAGGCTCGAAATGCTCGAGGAGCGACGTCAGCACCCGGACTGGAATTCCGTCCGGGCCGGGGGTCGTGGTGGCGGAACGGATCTTCGCCACGGCCGCCCCCACTTCCGACTCCGTCACGGGCGGAACACTCTCGTCGTCGTCGGCCTCCCGGTCCTGATCTGGCGAAGCCATCACCGGGGGCGTGTGTTCCGACTGCCGTGGAAACAGCTCCTCGACCACCCTACGAAGGAAGTCGGGCTGGAGGGTCTCGGTGAGGGGGGGGGGGGCCGCGCGCGAAGCTTGTTCAGCGCCGCGCGATACGGGCGACCCCAGGGGTCACGGTCGAGACCGTCCAGCATCTCCTGCCAACTCGCACCCTTGGCGGCTCGGATGGCCAGCCGAAAGGCAGTCCGCGCACTGCGGTATGCCTCGTACAGCTGGCCCTCCCGCTCGACGGTGACGCCGCCGGCTGCGGGTGTAGGACCTTCGGGCACTGATACACGCCGCATGAAGGTCCGCCAGTCTTGGGGACCACCAGTAGACCCCCTGCCTCGGAGGTGGACGCCGCCGCACGCTGGGCATGGCCGCATCGCAGATCTGCGTTAACGCACTGCGAATGCGGACAGCCTCAGCGTCCACTCCGTCCGCTGGGGGTGGTGAGGACAGCCACGTGCTTACAATGGCCGCCTCCGCCAGTAGATCCCTGTCAAGACGACCCACAGCCCACCGCGGAAACGCGGGAGCTCCGTCCGCCCTGTGACCCCTACCGGGTTCTCGGGGAGAGACCTCCATCCGGATGTACCGGTGGTCCGACAGGGTCTCCGCCTCCTCCAGGACACTCCAGTTCCTCAACCGTGGCGCGACAGCGGGGCTAGCGAACGACAAGTCTACTATCGACCCGCCCTGCCGCCGCACACACGTGTTCACCGAGCCCCTGTTCAGAACACAGAGTCCCAGTGAATCCGCCCACTCGTTGACCGCCCGCCCGCGGTCGTCCGTCGTAGAGGACCCCCACGCCGTGGATTTGGCGCCCAGAACCAGGACGAGGCCCGGTGCCAGCCGCCGTGGCCTTGAGGTCGGCCACGTCTATCAGCAGCTGGTGGTTTGCCCGACGCATTTCCGCCAGCATGTCGCCCAGGTTCCGGTTTCGGGTCCGCAGGCCTGACATCTCGCCTCTAAGGCGGACATTTTCGGCCTGCAGATCCGTGGCTTCGCCTGCGCGGACAGCGACCGCCGCCGCCCTTTCCAGAGCTGAGGTCCCTCGCCCTCTTCGGGAGGCCTGGATCTTGGGTGGAGGCATGTTGGCCACGCTCCCCTCGGTTTCAGCCCTCGAGCTGCCTCCCTTGCTCAGGGGGCGCTTTCGCACCTGCGAGGGGAGGGACCCCTCCTTCTTAGTCGCGGTTGCCGGCGGCGTCTTTGCTGCTAGACGCGCCGATGACCTAGTGGAGCCTTCACTAGCCGACCCGCTGTCCTCTTTGGACGGCCCTGCGGGAATATCACCGCCCTCGTCCATTCTGACGGTAGATCCGCCGCCCTCGTCTTCGGACGGCTCTGCGATATCGCTGTCGCCCTCGTCCGTCGACGGCTCTGCTGCGAGTCTACCGTCCTTCTTCTCTTCAGCGGCGGCAGCCTCCCTGCGCGCTCGCCGTTCCTCCAGCCGCCTTTTGTGGCTCAGGCTGTTGCCCCGAGTCTTTCTGGGCGACCTCCGCTTTGCTTTTGGGGCCTCCACGATTTGTGCCGGGCCCTCGGCAGACGCCTCAAGTCCAGAGGACGAGGCGTCGTTTTGGTCAGATTTACGTTGGCATGACCGGGCCTTGGGGTGAGAATCACTTGGATTCCCGTCGGTTTTAGGTAAATTTTGAGTATCCATTTGATTGCCACGAGAATGGGAGATACATTGCGTCGACCCGGGCAGAGATCCATATACCCGGGCAAGCCTACATTTACCAACCAGGGGGTCAGCCGGTGCCCTGGCTGGAGCGTGCTAACGACAGAACAACCCATCTGCCATGCATTTTCTCGCCGCACGCCAGAACTTAAGATTCTGGGTGATTTCCGAGTCCGAATGTTACTTCGAACTCTTTATAGAGGTTGTCTTCCTCGCGGTCCGAGCGGTTAAGCCAAGACCCTCGCTCCGGATACTACGCCTCAAGACAACGTGTCTTGAAGCAAGATATCAGGTTTACGATGTGTGGGCGGTGGCATGTGCCTGCCCAGCCCTCAAATGAATGAGTGACTGAGCCCGTCCCAATATTTCGCGTCCTATACCCTCTACTACGACTGTAGTAGAGTAAGGAGCGAAATCGCGCAGATATTCGCTACGGACGACAGTACAACAGAAGAACTGGGGACCGCCGCACGCACCCAGGGTACACTGCGTGGAGGTTTCTGGGATAGTACCCCTTCATTTTCTTGATTGCGGGTTTCGTAAAAATCAATTGATTTTTTTATTGCACTAGACTTACAAACAAATGAACAGACAAAAAATTATATTATCTGTACTAAGCAAAATAATTTCTGGATCACACACAATGTATTGAGCGGGAATCGAACCCACGACACGGCGCCAGTATCTTAATCACTACGCCATCTGTGTAGTTTATCAACAAGGATGTTATTTAGAATAGATCGAATCGGATCCGGAATGAATTTGTTATTATGTGTAAATATAATCGCGGACCGTCCGTTATATCAATTCATATTTGTCACTCGCTGACGTGTGGCGGCGCTTCGATCGCGTACGTGAAAGTGTTCATTGTATTCGGTTTTTAAACAATTTGATATATTTTTGACTACGCCACTTTAAAAAAAAACATATAGATGAGTTATATAATTTGTAGATACGCTATTAGCATTTATTTGCTTTGATTACTTAGATTTATATTATTTTTGACTGTCTAGCATTTTTATAGCAGAATTTTATAAAGACTAATAGAAAATATAATTTAAAAAAACCAAGTGCGTGTCGGACTCGCGCACTAAGGGTTCCGTACCATTATACCTATATAAAAACGGCATAAAAATCATGTCTATTGTATGGGAACCCCCCTTAAATATTTGTTTTTTTAATTTTTAGTATTTATTGTTATAGCGGCAATAGAAATGCATCATCTGTGAAAATTTCAACTGTCTAACTATCACCGTTCTTGAGATACAGCCTGGTGACAGACGGACGGACAGCGAAGTCTCAGTAATAGGATACCGTTTTTACCCTTTGGGTACGGAATCCTAAAAAAGACAACTAACAGAAAATAAATAATAGAAACAATTAGAATAGAATTTTATAAACTATGATAATTTTGGAAATAAAATTATTTTTACGGATTCTATGGCGTTTGTATATTTCTATTCTTTTCTTTGTATAATTTCATCTCAGCCCACATACGTCCCACTGTTGGGTACAGGCCTCCTTTACAATGGGAGGGAAATTGACCTACTATACCACGCTGGTCAGACGTTTTGGTATAAGGTTATATTTCGAGTTTTCCTTCTCTTGCATAGATGCCTTATACATATAATATTTCCCTTAATCGTCTTTTACGATACCCACGTGTAAGATCATCATCACCACGTGGATAATTGACCATAATAGAAGATATTCATTGGGTGAAACAACTTATTAATGTCATAATTGTGTTTAATTATACGTATTTATTTACTTTTTTATACGTCACATTCATCATTCATCATTCTCCTTCTCTTATCCCAATTATTTGGGGGTCGATACAATATGTACTCTTCTTTCATAGTACATATCGTAAAAAGTTATTGGCAATGGTTTTTATGACCAGCCGCCTGCCAAACGTCAATCCTCCTCGGGAATGTAATTGTTGACCAAACGGCATCTGATGGAGTTGGCCTGGGTTGTAATAAGGCTCTTAGTCGCCATTTACGACATCCACGAGCAAAGTAAGTGTTGGTAGTATTTGTAGCTGCTACAATTTTTCTCTCATCTCAGCTCATATACGTCGCACTGCAGGGCTCGAGCCACCTTAATAATATGAGGAAAATTGACTTAAAACACCACGCTAATTAGCTGGGTTGGTAGTTTATTTCGAGTTCTCCTTCTCTTACATAGATGTAATGTGCATCTTATATCTCTTAGTCATCCTTAACGACACTCACGGACAACATAGTAGCGAATTGTATTAATACTGCGTCACCACGCAGATTCTTTTCCTGAAGTCACGAAGCGAGATTGATTTAATTCACCACGGAAAAAAACAAAGTGTCGAAAATAAGTTAGTTGATATAAGTATTTAAAATTTTCATAATTATATCCCAAATTCACAGTTTTCAACTTATAAAATCTTATAAAATCTTTCCCTCAACGTCATTAGACAAAGTTATTAATTATTAATGACCAATCTCATTATTTCAACGTTTTGCTAGTCATCAGATATCGTCAATAACACTCCTTAGCTACATTCAAAACAAATATAACCTTAATGTAAACGAATAGAGTCTTTTACAGTATGTACAATGTATATTATGAAGGCAACTCCCGCCCTATGTTTACTAATTTCTATAATCATGACAGGGATACTTAGTCATATAATTTTTGTATTAGGTATGTGAAACATTAACATGCTCAAAGGAAATAATTAAAAAAAAATATAATAGTTTGCTCAAAGTATTGTAGCAAAATTAAAAAGAAATATATTTAAAAAGTATCTATATTAATTTTCCTCATATAACCACCCCGTTTGCGGTAACTATGAACAGTTTCAGAACGATAATAACAACAAAACAAACAATAGACCCGGCGCGGTGCGGCGTTCCTGAACGCACTCACAACAACAAACAACTCCACACAGATAACCAATTCACAAGTTTCCCGACGCGAGCATTCGAAAATGGAACGCGCCGCTACGTAACACTGACACAAGTCACTCACACACACAAACCGCCCGGGGAAATTTACGCACACATAGCAAACGACCAGAACCGGTTGACCTCTTACCCTATAGTTATAGCAATAACCGTTAGTTGTGACGCAACCCCGCTATACAGCTCGCAGGAAAATGGTTGTGTGCGACAGAGACGGAGTTATACGGCAGGGGCGCACTCACACCGTCGCACTAACGTAGGTTTCCCGGGGACCGGGCGTAGTACTAGAGACACATTGATCCACAGGCGGGAGCAGAACGTCTGGCAACATCGATTGTGCAGTTTCCTGCAACCAGCCGTTGTCATGGCGACCGCCCACCTCTGCCCCCACTTGCCTACGTTATTTGAAACTTTTCTATTACATCGGTTTGTTATACTTTTATTTTTTTTTATGTAATGGTTACTTTATAACGAAAACACAACGCGTAACGGTAAACGTACTTTGTATTTAAAATGAGGTGGCATTTCCCGCCTGTTTTTACGATAATATAGACACGTAACAGGGAGCAAAATGGTGGTGTAATTTTTCTTTACTTTTGAACAATTTAAGCATATTGTAAACATCCTTACAAACATGTACGCCTAGTAACTCAAACGTATTTTACGAATTTTATATATTATATATACGTATTTATTATATACTTTTCCTCATTATTGAGGAGGCCAGTATCTCATGCCCAGCTGTGGGATGACATTAACCACATTGGTCTAGTAACACAAACACATGATAGTGGATTGTGAGGTATCGTATTCACCACGCCTAAAAGTAGACCTGGCGAATAAAAATAAACTAACCTCTTATATTTATCCTAAATTACTTCCAGCATAGACTTGAAGAATGCATGATCATTGCTTTCAGTTACTCTTTCAGTGACTTATTGACAAATGACGGACCTATGAAAACCAGCTGAAGAAGGATCAGAGTAATAGACAGTTGCGCTACCACAATATCAACGAAGATCTCTTATCTAGTGCTGCAATTATGGTAATATTCTCTTTTCGGGCAAAAGCCTATCCAAAATTGGGCGTTGTAAGGATGTAAATTATACAAAGTTGTATGTATCTTTTCTATCTCTATCTACTGCTTCGAGAGAAAAGCTATAGTTGAGGTGATAAAATAATATATGGTAAGTATAAGTAATAGGACTAATAAGACTGTACAGATGGCGTAGTGGTTAAGATACCGACCTTCCATGTCAGTGCTGTGGGTTCGATTCCTACGCAGGATAATACTTTGTGCGATCCACAAAGTGTTGTTCTGAATCTGGGTGTAATTTGTCTGCGTTAATTGCATGTTTGTAAAGTCCCTCGCAATACAAGGATTATTTCCTTAGTGCAGGGAGGTGTCTTTATTAAAAAAAAAAAAAAAAAAAATATGTGGGCGTAGTTTTGCGATGTCAAAAAAATGACATACGATTCATAAATATTTTGAATGCTTCATACTCTGAATACTAAAGCAAGTTACTTATCTATTAATAACTAGCTTAAGCCCTAGGCTTCGCCCGCGTAAAAGGTTACTTTCCTAAAGTTGTTTTTCATCCCCTATTTTTATTTTACCCCTTAAGGGTAATTTTTTCACAAAATTTTATTGTTATATTTATTTATATCTAATCAATAGCCCAAAAATAAGTTTCAAGCTTCAGGCTTTAAAAATGACGATACTTCCTTACAACTTTTCATCCATTTTTACGACGCTTTTTTGCATTAAAAAGTAGCCTATGTCCTTTGTGAGGTTCTAGACTATCTGTGTACTAAATTTCATTTAGATCGGTTTAGTAGTTTTGGCGTGAAAGACCGACAGACAGACAGAGTTACTTTCGCATTTATAATATTAGTAAGGATTGTAAAATAAATTAAATTATTTTTTCTATAATGAATACCTTTGTAAATATTCGATTCATTATATTATAATAAACGTATCTCTTCTAAAATACTGAGATTTTTTTTATAATAATGAAAAAATTAACGTACAAAATCGATTCATATTTTTCCATTTTGTAATTTTAATTTAGGTATTTTAATTGTTTATTTTAATAGTTATTACCTCATGTAATAGGGATCAAGTTTAAACTGAGTATAGTAAATATAAATATATATATATGTATATATATATATATATATATATATATATATATATATATATATATATATATATATATATATATATATATATATTAAAATAATATTTATATAATACTATATTTTGTTTGGTAATATATATATATATATATATATATATATTACCAAACAAAATATAGTAAAAGTTTGGTAACACTGAAAAATCTATTGCAATTATTGCCTTGTGGTTAAAAATTACAAATAAAATACTAATTTTATTCGAATAACGATCAAAATGTTATGACGACAGCAGTATGGAACATACGACGGGCGTCCCACTGTGTTCTCGTACGTCGCTCACGTAATTTCAACATCAATCCATGGGGGATTGCGTACAAACATTAGTTATGAATTTTGTATGAAGATTATGGAGAACTTGAGGAGAATATGACGATTTTGGAGATGCACGGTTTTCCTTTTTGTAAAATTTACTTGTAAATGGATTTCATCATTGACAATTCTTTTTGGGGATTAATCCCATCACACGCTCTCACCATTATAACTTCTGTAAGCCAGGATTCACAATGGTTTCCATAAATGACACCGAGGTTTGATCCTCAGGCAGGCCCAGGAGATGATTTTAATTGTCTTGCGACCCTCAAGTAATTTAATTAGAAAAGGTTAAAGAGGAGGAGTTGTAAAGAATGATTCCACTTCCCTCCTAGACAAAGCGGGAGACAGGAAAATATATTGACAATCTATGAATATTTAAAACTTATTAATTTGGTTTATAGTGCTTCGGTGTGTTGACGGTATAAAAATATAGTTTACCATCCCTTATCTTGCCCGTGGGTGACTTAAAAGATGACTAAGGGATATAATATGCATATAACTACGCAAGAGAAGGCACGCTCAAAATAAAACTAAAAAGTCTGTTCAGCGTGGTGTGGGCGGTCCATTTCCTATAATAGAGGAGGCTTGAGCCCAGCAGAGGGACGTTTATGAGCTGATATAAATATGATGAATTTACTCTATATTTGTTTTTTACTTGTGAGTTATTTTATTATTTCATCATCATTCTCCTACTCTTATCCCAATTACTTGGGGTCGATACAATATGTACTCTTGTTTCATAGTACATAATGTAAAAGTTATTGGCAATAGTTTTATGACCGGCCGCCTGCCAGACGTCAACCCTCCTTGGGACCTTTTATTTAAATCTAAATAAAAGGTCTATATTTCAAATAAAACTACATATTTTTTTCTCCATGTGTTGACCGCTTAAGAATACTTAAGAATAATCATCATCATCATCACAGACTCATATATATCGCACTGTTGGACTCGAGCCTCCTCCATAATAGGAGGGTATTTCACCTACTATACCACGCTGGTCAGACGTGTTGGTATAGGGTTTTGTTTCGAGTTTTCCATCTCTTGCTGTTATAGGCGTTTTTTTATCCCTTAGTCGTCTCATACGATCACCCACGGGTAAAATTGGGGGTTGTAAAATGTATTCTTACTCCGTCACCACACGGAAATAATAATTGAGAGAATAATAATTGACTAAATTAGGCGACAGATGGCTGTAATCCATTATTATTTTAAGAAATTGAGGATATAAGGGAGACCACTGTACCACGGTCTATCAACATGCCGCACACCTCAAAAAAGAAAGAAATACAGGATAGGGTGAAGTTGAAAAAGGATATATGGAAGTCTTCTTAATTTTTGTAATTTTCCCCAGAACATCGAATATCGATTTGATACGTGTATCGCCTCTGAACGAGGCATCCTCAGAATGGTTCGGTGTAAATTGACGCGCAATGCTGTAACATACACAAGACTGTCTTATACATCGAATTGAGTTATATTACGTGTAATAACGGTTATGTAGTAATCCTCCCCATGTGAATGTCAGTCAGAATGGTTCTATGCTACTTACGTCCAACAGCTCCCTGCGACTTTTGTCAGTCCATTTAGTGGGGTTCGTCCCACGCTGCGTCGTCCGATTCGTGATTGCCACTCGAAAACCTTTCTTCTTCAACACCGTCGACGAGAGCTGTGGCCTGCCTATTGCACATCAACGAGTAAATTCTTCCAGCTGCCTGCCTGTATATATATACAGGTTGCCGATTTAATTAGTAGAATCCTTGAAAGGGGTGTATCAGACTATGATACACTACCCAAATCAGTAAAAAAAAATAGTACCTAACTTTTGATTAAGTTGCCCTACTGATAAGCGGTCAATACACTTGTACTATAAAAATTCGATGTAAGCATATACTTATGCGTGTGACACTGAACTAGTAGGCAAATAGTCCGGCTCTAGATGATGAGAGGGTATTTTTTTATATTTTTATAAGTCATTGTATAATTTATTTCTATATATATTACTTCTAGAAGGTTTTTATCGTTTGAAAGTTTGTATAGTTGTTTTGAATCTATAATGTATTATTTCTCGAAGATTTTCTTCCATCTTTGCATATATGATATAAATTTTCATGTCACTTTAAAGATTATTAGCCTTTCAGGTGATGAAAAATAAGTAAATATTGTGTAAAACCACAATTATTTTTGTTAAAACTTATTTGATTTGAAATAAAAGTGTTTTTATGGATTCTATCGGGGTTGTATTTGATTTCTAATTCCCGACGTTTCGAACACTTTACAGCATTCATGGTCAAGGGAGTACTTTTTTTTTTGGCGTTGGGCTATGGAGTGGTCACGCCCCGCTAATCCGTCCGGGGCGACAGAAGAAGCGGCGCACGACCCCATAGACCCGCCCTACAAATACCTCTTCACGACGTGCGAGCGGGCCACCGGAACCCGATCTTTGTCTTCGGTGGCCCGCCCGGCGATTTACCCTCGCGGGTATCCTCTCGAGTTGACGCCCCAGCAGCTTTCGCCGTCGAGGTGTCTTCCTCACGCAGTGGCCTCGCTTCAGGGCGACCAGACTAAACCCCGGTCCGGTCACACGCTGCCTCGGCTAGGGAAGGGAGGACTAATGTGTAATAGTCGCGTAAACATTACAAATCAATATTCCCAACCGTGTATATTTTAAGAACCTATTTTACATACATACATACCATCACACCATGTCCCTTGCAGGGTAAGCAGAGAGAACAGAGTGCCAGAGAACTCTATCCTTACATACTTCACTCGCTTCCTCAACATTCATAATTCTCTTTATACACGCTCGCCGGTTTCGGAGACACTTGACTCCACCTTCCTTCAGTATGTGACCAATCTGGTCTAGGTAGGTGACTCTCAGTCTCCCTCGGTAGCAACATCCTTTCACTTGCAATTCAATAAAATGTTGTGACAATATTTTGGCAATTATCATGGGCGTTCTAGTTTATATATAATTGCAGAAAAGCGGCTTAACTGTGCCCCTTCTTATATTCGACATATCTATTAACTGACAATTAATTCACAAGCTTCTAAAGGTAATACGAACTTAAAAGGGAATCAAATCATTAATCGAGGTGAGAGCTGAAGCCTCATCTATCTCCCGCAATGTTCTAACGACCTTAATTCCATTTAAGATAAACATCTTTAGGCCCTTTACTATCTATAAATAATTGTTTGTTATACTAGGACTGGTCGAATTAACTTTGTAATGCTATCGATTTTTTAATTAAAGTTAATGGAACTTCCATCCATCCATCAACCCGTAAACGTCCACTGTTGAACATAGGCACACGAGAATGCCATTCGCAACGGTCCTGTGCCACCTGCATCCAACGGTTTCCTGCGACCACGATAATGTCATCAGTCAACCTAGTGGGGGGTCGTAATAGAAACGTCGTAATAGAACTTATAATCAAGTTCATCATCATCATCACAGCCCATAAACGTCCCACTGTTGGGCTCGGGCCTCCTCCGTAATGGGAGCGAAATTAACTTACTATACCGCGCTGGTCAGACGTGTTAGTATACGGTTTTGTTTCGAGTTTTCCTTCTCTCGCATAGATGTTATATGCGTTTTATATCCCTTAATCGTCTCGTACGATCACCTACGGGTAAGATATGGGGTGGTGAATAGTATTCTTACTCCGTCACCACACGGAAAATATCATCAATAATCAAGTTAATGTCTATAAAACAATCATTAGTATATCTGGATATCATATACAGTGCAACTTAGTTAATTGGGATCAAGGGACCAAGGATTTAGCAACATTTAAAAATATGTTAATTTATTCAGTTTTTCAATTAAAGTTTAAAATTATAGTTGTCTGATTTGAAAAGAAAGAAAGAAATTTTACTTTGCGTACATCTCACATATTAATATAGAGACCAACGATAGAATTAAAAACACATGAGTCGAATATTATCCGTGTGGTGACGAAGTAAGAATACAATTCACCACCGCATATCTTACCCGTGGGTTCTCGTACGAGACGACTAAGAGATATAAAACACATTAAACATCTATGCGAGAGAAGGAAAACTCAAAACAAAACCCTATAACAACACGTTTGACCAGTGCGGTATAGTAGGTTAATTTCCCTCCTGTTATGGAAGAGGCCCGAGCCCAACAGTGGGACATTTATGGGCTGTGATGATGATGAGTCAAATTTACATGAGGCCAAAATATGGTGCCCGTCTCAGCTTATGGTACAGTACAGACACGATACTACATCGCTGATATTCTGACGGGCTCGCATAATGAAGTCGCGGATATAAAGTCACAACAAATATATGCGAAAAGAATATAACCCTAACATTTGAAATAATAACATTAGATTAAGAATAACATGAATTAATACTATATCATATTCTAGTTTGTTATAAATATCAAAACTCATCATCATCATTCACCTACTCTTATCCCAATTACTTGGGGTCGATACAATATGTACTCCTCTTTCATAGTACATATTGTAAAAGTTATTGGAAATAGTTTTATGACCGGCCGCCTGCCTGATGTCAACTCTCCTTGAGAATGTAAATGTTAACCAAACGGCATCAAATAGGGGTCGTTATAGGCTCTTAGTCGTCTTTTACGATATCCACGAGCAAAGTAAGCGTTGGTAGTATTCGTAGCCGCTACCACACAGCTAGATAAATATCTATCATATAGATTAGCTTAAATAAAATAAACAAATTATTTAATAAATACATATAGAAATAAACATTATTAGTATAAAAAGAAATCGAAAGTACTCGAATTTACAGAGGCCGCTTACAGAGGTCGAAATATACCGTTAAATCGAAATATACCTTTTCTATCAATACACTGAGACCGAATTTTTTGTTGTTTTGAATAATTCTACACAGGGTTGACTTAGGTATTTTATTCTACAAACATAAATACATATCATCACGCCATATCCCTTGCAGGGTAGGCAGAGAGAACAGAGTGCCAGAGAACTCTATCCTTGCATACTTCACTCGCTTCCTCAACATTCATAATTCTCTTCATACACTCTCGCCGGTTTAGGAGACTCTTGACTGCACCTTCCTTCAGTACGTGACCAATCTGGTCTAGGTAGGTTAGTCTCGGTTTCCCCCGGTACCTACGTCCTTCCACTTTTTATTCTACGTACACATTGATTCTATCCGTGTGATGACGGAGTAAGTATACGATTCACCAACCCCTATCATTACTCGTGGGTAATAGTAAGAGACGACTAAGGGATATAAAACGCATATAACATCTATGTAAGAGGTGAAAAACTCGAAACAAAACCCTATACCAACACGTCTGATCAGCGTGGTATAGTAGGTTAATTTCCCTCCCATTACGGAGGCCCGAGCCTAACAGTGGGACATATATAGGCTGTGATGATGATGACACATTGATTCAAGCGATTTTCCACATTTTTTTTAATTTATTCTAATTCCATAATCTTATAGAAGCTGTATTTTGACAGATGATGTTAATGTGTTATATTTACGTTTGGACATTTTGTACACATTTATTACCATGTTTGTAGGTCCAAAATCTGAGATAGTACTGACAAACAAGGTACGTGTAAAAGAAATTCAAATGTTTGTAAACAAATGTGTCGAAACCTGTCTAAATCTGATAAATTATATCACTTATACCGAGAATTGAGCTGAATCCCAAGTATAGAGGTAGAGGTAAACATCGAAAAATTCCTAGAAGGAAATCTCCATTAACCAGGTTCGAAAAGTCCCATTAACAGAGGTAATTCGATGAAAAAGTACCGGAACCTCGTTGTAATTCTCAATAATAGATATTTCCTACTTATCAAGGCCCGCTAAATCAGGTTTCACTGTATATTCAGACATCCTAATGATTGTTGAAATCTGGCAAAAAAAATTAGAAAATTTGAATGACTTACTGCGCTGTTTCTGAATGATCTTGTTGTTGCATACAACGGTATGCGTGATTGAAATAAAAACCCTGATTTTGTGTGTGTATAATTTTTTGCTTACATATAAGTTTTTATAAATAACACCGGCACACGAAAAAAAATATGTGGTCTGTACATTGGGCACCACCTATCTACGGTCATGGTTTTCGACCTGCGGAATACGAATTTCAAGTCAGTTTTAGCCGTCCACCCTCCAGTTTCGAGTAAATTACGAAAAACCGTGAAAATTAGCGAAAATTAGATGTTTTGGTAAAAAAAAAATCCGAATCTAAGACAAGCTCAATTTTCATGTATTTTAATCTCGTGAATATTAATTTTAAGGGTGCTTAGGTCATAAGCTGTTTCAAATCCGAGAAAGTTGTAAAAACCCTTAAAAATTGCAATTATTTTGATAAAAAAATCATGCAATTTTCCAATTTTTTTACATTTTGAGATTTTAGACTTAAATTTTTAAAAATAATTGTTAAAAAGTACAAAAAACGTATTAAATAGAGCTTACAAGGTTTATTTTCAATTTTATCAGGGTCAAACATTTGGTATTTTATCGGTTTTTGCGATTTTTTATTGTTTGAGAGGAATCTGGACCAGATATATCACAGATTCAGATTACGGAGATCGAATTACAAGAAAATGCTTCTCGATCCAAGACTACAAGTTTTTTTTTCATCAAAATAATTGCAATATATTGCGATTTTTGCCATTACTAAGGGTTTTTACAATTTTCTCCGATTTGAAACAGCTTATGATACCTAAGCACCCATAAAATTAGTACCTATTCACGAGATCAAAATATATGAAAATTGAGCTTGTCTTAGATCCCCATTTTTTTTTTACCTAAAATAAATTAAAAAAATTATTAAATTTTCGCTATTTTTTACGGTTTTTCGTAATTAACTCGAAACTGGAGGGTGGACGGCTAAAACTGACTTGAAATTCGTATTCCGCAGGTCGAAAACCATGCCCGTAGATAGGTGGCGCCCAATGTACAGACCAGTTTGTTTTTTTTGTGTGCCGGTATTATCTACCAATTGAAATGCTAAAATCTCAGTAAGTTAGAATATTGAGTGTGTGGTATTGTTTAATACAATTCTAATTAAAATATTAGAGTATTAAATCGGTACAAAGTGTTTATATTTGACTGCACAAATGGTGAAGTGGTTAAGATACCGATCTACCGTACCATGTATTAGATTCCCATGCAGGACAAAATAATTTGTGTGATCCACAAATTGTTCTGAATCTAGGTGTAATTTGTGTCCGTTAAATTATATGTTTGTGAGGTCCTCCACAATACAAGGACTATTTATTTAGAGCCGGGGGATGTCATTTAAAAAAAATCTGAGAGGTAGCATATAAAATGTCATCCAATATGGCTAAACGGTAATATAATTATCATATGCATCCATACTGGTCTAAGAGGAAAGGCGGTTGGAATAGATATTCAATAGATGTGGTGGGACGCTGTTGACAGTTATCTCCCCACAGCCGCGGGCCGGTTCGTCCGGGGTAGTACCACAATCTCGCAGAAGATCGATGTCTGATTAATGGCAATATACTGGGTGGATTTCGGGTTTGTATTGATACGAAGCGGCCTAGCGATACCCTTGATATTGCAAAGATCCATGGGCGACAGTAACACTTACCAACAAATGTGCTGCTTGCTCGTTTGCCATAAATAATAAAAACAATAAAAATATAGGTATCATGTCAAATTATGTATTCATCTTAATAATTTAGAATAAATTATTCAATTCTTTACAAAAATAGATCACAACATCATTCATTCTCTAACTCTTATCCCAATTACTTGGTGTCGATACAATATGTACTCTTCTTTCATAGTACATATTGTAAAAGTTATTGGCAATAGTTTTATTACTGGCCGTCTGCCAGACGTCAACCCTACTTGGGAATGTAATTGTTGACCAAACGGCATCAGGTGGAGTTGGCCCATGTCATTATAAGGCTCATAGTCGTCTTTTACGACATCCACGAGCAAAGTAAGGGTTGGTAGTATTCGTAGCCGCTACCACACACCTACAAAAATAGATTACAACAGTTTGCAATATTTAAAATTTACATTTATTAAATTTTTTCACACCTTATAAAATTACAGAATGAAATTTAATATCAAAACCGACATTCACAGTCCAAGCTACACGTTAATCAAGTTTTGTTTCATTTTTATTTTGTTTCCTTATTGATTGGCTTGTGGGTTGTATCGGCTGCTACGTAGTGCTGTTTATTGCTGACTAGCAAAGTGATGGCTCCACTAGTAGTTAAGCTTAAGATCAGGTGCTGTGATGATGATTATTTTAGTTAGAATCTTTTATAATCATTTTGATGATGATTCTATTTTGGACTAAAAAAAAAAGAAATAAATGTAGATTATACTTTTGTTCGATATAATATTGCGTGTTTAGTAATATCGGTTCAATAACCATACAAGATAGTAATTTGTACGAATAAATGATTTTTCTAAGTGTAATATGTATCCATTATACGAAAATAGCCCTTTGCTATAAAAATATCTTAGTTAAGTTGGCACTGTTTTTCAAAATCGTAAAAAGAAATATTTATTTTTAAAATAATAATAACGCAGTTGGTAATTACAAGATTGCCCAAAAGAGCAACTGCTGCCTATCGCCTTGATTTTTTTTCAAAGACTAACACCCTTTTTTTATTTTTTTTATTTCGCAAGGTGAGACCATGGATGTGGTCGTGCCCCGGCAAATCGGCCCGGGGCGACGGAAGAGGTGGCGCGCAACCCCATGGACCCACCCTGCAAACACCTCTCTTCGCCGTGCGAGCGGACCACCGGTACCCGATCTTTGAAAGACTAACACCCTGCAGTGGAAAAATAATTCTAGTATTGCGGGAACTTCACAAACATGTTAACCGAACACAAATTACACCCAGATTCAGAATAGCAATTTGTTGATGGCACAAAGTATTATTCCACGAAGGAATTCACGTCACAATAGGTTGGTACCTTAACCACTACGCCATTTGTGAAGGCATTGATGCTCACTTTGACAGTTCATTCAAATTTCAAAGTAAGTAATGAATACATTGTAATAATCTTAGTTTGTTACCGTACTGGATAATAATAACATTAAAAACAGATACATACGTATTTTAATTTGATGAAAATATATATTCCAAATCATATACGTCCCACTGCTGGGCTCCAGCCTCCTACACAATAGAATGGAAATTGACACACTATGACTTGGCTGTGTAGGTGCGGCTATGAATACTACCAACCCTTACTTTGCTCGTGGATGTCGTGAAAGAGCCTTATAACGACCTGGGCCAACTCCATCTGATACCGTTTGGTCAATAATTACATTCCCAAGGAGAGTTAACGTCTGGCAGGCGGCTGGTCATAAAACTATTGCCAATAAGTTTTACAATATGTACTATGAAAGAAGAGTACATATTGTATCGACCCCTAGTAATTGGGATAAGAGTAGGAGAATGATGATGATCACACTATGACTAGTGAGTCAGAAGTATAGGTACTATTCCTTCTCTTACACAGATATTATCTGCGTATTATATCATTTAATCATCTTTCAACAAGAAAGAGGTTGGTAAATTATATTCTTACTTCGTCACCACACTGAAAATATTCAGAAATTAATCTTTGTATTAATCAGAATCGGCCACAAATTTCAAACAGATTGAGAATAACAAGTATTTTCTTGCTTACAAATTGAATCCATAACCTCTACAACATATTCGCAGTTAAATTTTACGCAACAATATCGAACTAAAACTAAGTGTAGAACGAGCAATACTTAAAGAAGTACATATATCAGTTATGCAACCCTTGGCTATAAATAAATCTTTTAGAGATTGTACATGACCCTACAGGATCAACGCAGCGGGCGATGGTTAATTTGGAAACATTTACCTCTTGAAAAGATCACAGGGTCGAGGGATTCTTGAATAAAAGTTTCATGTTTACCCGTTACGGAAGCTTTTTTTTAATTAATTAATGGTTTATTTTTTATATGAAAAGTTCGTGTTTATATAATGATTGTATTTTAAAGGTATTTTTAAATAAAGCATTTATAAATGGATCTTTTAATGTATATTTTTTGTAAGCTCAAAACTTACGCGAAGTTTATGTCTGACAAACACTAAGCTTCTAGTTCAACGTTTACTATATACTGATGATTCTGAAGGTAGACTTGGGCGTTTGATTACTTGAGATTGAATGGAGAGAGTGTGATTATAACACATTTAATAGTCCACCACCACCACCACCACGCTGGTGATAGTTTTCTGCCTACAGCCACTGGCCGGTACGTTCGAGATAGTACCACACTCTCGCAGAAGATCGACATCTGAGTAATGGCAATGTGCTATTGCGCTTCGTTCGGTGAGCGAGAGAGACGGCAGCCCAACTGGGTGGGTTTGGGGATTTTATTGGTAGGCAGCGGCCTAAGCTATATCCTTGGTATTGCAAAGGTCAATGAGCGACAGTGACACTTACCATCAGGTGTGCTGCTTACTCGTTTGCCACCATAAGAACTAAAAAAGAAAAAAAATTCTTAAAAAGATTAAGGAAAACTAAGGAACTAAAAAAAAAAAAACTAACTCTTTGTATTTGGGGGACTTTCCAAACATGCAATTTAACGTACACACATTATGTCCAGGGTCAGAACAACGATTTATGGATCGCACAAAGTATTGTCCTGAGTGGGAACTGAACACACGAGGTATCGTGTGTTCGGTTCCCACTACCGTACCGGTAGGTCGTTATCTACGCCATCTGTGCAATTCTTCCGATGATCCTATAGAGTGTATATGGTGTATTCTTAAAAGAGACAAGAGATGTAAATAAAATGGTAAGCAAAAAATAATCTCCATTGCCCAAACTAGAAAATTATATAGATACATCTTTGCTTGTAGGTAAATTATTTCGTTATCGCAGGTAAAGCCGCGAGTAAAAGCTAGTTATTAGTAAAACATCTGTTCTAAGCCGTTAATATGAGAAGAGCAGTAACTCCAAACAATCCGAAATGCTTTCATCCGGGATTAGTAATCAAAAGGCTTGGAGGTAAAAAGCGGCTGAATCTGGTATCCATTAGGCAGACTAGACGCGCAGACACAAAAGAACTGTGAAAACGCCTCCCGGCTGCTTCCAATCTGTTCTGTTCCACTTTGTACTTTGTGTTTACTGCCTATTGTTATATTTTTATTCTCTTTCCACTGTTTGGCTCACATTAATTTTCCTTCATTATGGGAAATACGTTGATTACTGTGTGGTAGCGGCTATGAATACTACCAACCCTTACCTTGGATCGTGTAAAAATCTACTAAGAGCTTTATATCGAGCTAGCCAACTCTCCTTGATCCTGTCTGATTAACAATTACATTCCCAAGAAGGGTTGACGTAAAGCGGTCGGTCATAAAACTATTACCAATAACTTTTGCAATATGTATGATAGAAGAGGAGTAGATATTGCGTTGATATCAAGTATTTGGGATAGATAGGGGCAATACTTTGTGCGAACCGCAAATTGTTGTTCTGAGTCTGAGCGTAATTTGCGCCCGTTAATTATACCAATACTTGTAAAGTCCCCTGCCATACAAAGATTATTTCCTTAATGCGGGGTGTAATCTTTAAAAAAGAAACAGTGAAGGAATGAAAAAAAAAACAGGCAGTCATGGGGACTGCCGATAGAAGTGAAAACTATTAACTTAAGACTAATTGAAATAATAATAATTTTCTAATTTTTATATAAAAATAAAAAATATTATCGAACATCTAGGAATCGGTTTTACCACGCTAGTAAGATAACCTTTAAACCACAATGATACTCATTTCATGACATAAAGGTTAAATATTAAAAATACAATTAAAAATAAATAATGCCTAACTTTTAAATGCAAATATTGATATGAATATTGAAAAGCTAATTGTGGTAGGGCCACACTGTTGATAGTTCTCTATCTACAGCCGCAGGCAGGCCCGACCGGGGTGGTACACTCTCGCAGAATATCGACGTATGAATGGTGGCTTTTGCCGCTGTGCTTCGTTCGGTGAGCGAGAGAGCCGGAGCCTAACTTTCCGGGTGTGTTTTCGTGTGGTGGGTTCTGGTGATGCTTGAAATTTACGGTGGTAAGGTCTTGGTTGGGGCATTGGGCGTGAGGGGCTGATATGGGGTACAGGGAGACCCGGTGGGAATGGTCACCGCCGGCCACCTGCCGGTCAGCAGGGGACCCGAGCCCAGGACTATCCCCCCTGGGAGGCTGTCCCGCCTACCGGCGAAAATCCCGTTGCGGAGTCGTCGTGCCGGAGTGGGAAACCGGAGTGGAGCCCGACGACTACGGGCGGGGGGCCACCGGGGCCCTTCCGTGCTTCGTGTCAGCTCCTCACAAAACCCACCCTCCAACCATGTACTATGCCCCGCACCTTTTTTTTTTTTTTTGCATCACCGGACCCCATTCCACGAAAGTACACTCCCTTCCTCTTCTTATACAAAACCCATGAAAAGGAAACACAAAAAGAGAAGGTTTTACACGGCGGTCCCTCTATCCACATTTGACGTGGACTTTTGTAACATTAGGGGTTTACACAGCAATCTCGACGCCGTCCACCAACACCTCGAGACGGCGCGGCCTGCCTTGCTCTTTTTAACGGAGACGCAGATAAGTGCCCCGGACGATATTTCGTACCTAAATTATCCAGGCTACGAGTTGGAACACTCCTTCCACCGTAAAGCTGGGGTGTGCGTGTTCATCCGGGATGACATCTGTTGTCGCCGCCTTAGGGCCCTCGAGCATGGTGACCTGTCAATTTTATGGTTACGCGTAGACTATGGAGGGTATACCCGCATCTACGCGTGCCTCTACAGCTCCCATGGCAGTGATTCAGGGTCAACTCAGTTATTCGAGAACGTTCAATGGGGGATTGACGAAATATTGGAGCAGTGTCCATCAGCGGAGGTGGTGGTTCTTGGAGACTTTAATGCTCATCATAAAGAGTGGTTGGGGTCCCGAACCACTAACCTCTTGGGTAGGCATCTCTTCAATATGGTCTCGGCCTATGGTCTCTCACAACTGGTAACACAGCCCACCCGTGTTCCAGACATTGAGAGCCATGAGCCGTCTCTACTGGATCTTCTGCTGACTACACACCAGCACGGATACCGGGTAGTGGTCGAAGCTCCTCTTGGGTCATCTGACCACTGCTTGGTCCGTAGCAAAGCCCCTATTGCGAGGCCTAATCGTTCTAAAGCGACTGGGACTCGCAGAGTCTGGCAATATAAGTCAGCAGATTGGGATAGGCTTCGCGAGTTCTACGCATCCTACCCATGGAAGCAGCTTTGCTTCGCCTCTAGGGACCCTGGCATTTGTGCGGATTGCGTTACCGATACCGTTATTACGGGGATGGAATTATTCATCCCCAACACCAAAATACCGGTCGGTGGCCGCAGCCGGCCTTGGTTTAATAAACCCTGCAGGATGGCTGCACAGCAAAAGCAGTCCGCATACCAGGCCTGGAATAGGGCCCAAAACTGTCGGGACCCAGATGTCAGGGAGGAGAAGCGAAAATTTAATGCTGCTTCCAGATCTAGTAAGAAGGCTATTGCCAAAGCCAAGGCGGAACATGTTGCCAGAATCGGCGAGCGATTGGAGAGCTATCCCGCCGGGAGTCGTGCATTCTGGTCGCTCGCCAAAGCTGCCCAAGGCAACTTCTGCCAGTCCAATCTCCCACCACTGCAGAAAAATGATGGCAGTCTAGCCCACAGTGCAAAGGAGAAGGCCGATCTTTTAGGTCAATTCTTTGCCTGTAACTCGACTTTGGACGCTGGAACCGCCACACCACCTATCATCCCGCGGTGTGAAAGCTCTCTGCCTAAAATCCGCATTACGCAGCGAGCGGTGAGGCGGGAGCTGCGGCTAATAGACGTACATAAGTCGAGCGGGCCGGATGGCATCCCTGCAGTGGTCCTGAAAACGTGCGCCCCCGAGTTGACCCCCGTCCTCACGCGCTTATACCGACTTTCCTATGATACTTGTAGGGTTCCATCTTCGTGGAAGATAGCCCATGTCCACCCGATCCCGAAAAAGGGAGACCGGTCGGACCCGTCGAATTACAGGCCGATTGCGATTACATCCTTGCTCTCCAAGATAATGGAGAAAATAATCAACCATCAGCTTCTGCAGTACCTTGAGGATCATCAGCTGATCAGTGACCGCCAATATGGGTTTCGTCATGGCCGGTCGGCTGGTGATCTTCTTGTGTACCTCACACACCGTTGGGCAGAGGCCTTGGAGGGCAAGGGTGAGGCGCTAGCGTTCAGCCTAGATATCGCGAAGGCGTTCGACAGGGTTTGGCACAGGGCCCTTCTATCGAAGCTACCATCATATGGAATCCCCGAGGGACTCTGTAATTGGATCACCAGTTTTTTGGATGGTCAGAGCATAAAAGTAGTCGTCGATGGCTCCTGCTCCGAGACCATGCCCATTAATGCTGGTGTACCACAAGGCTCGGTGCTCTCCCCGACGTTGTTTATTCTGCATATCAATGACATGCTCTCCATAGAGAGTATTCGTTGCTATGCGGATGACAGCACGGGTGACGAGCGATACACCGAGCATCAGAATGTCCCTCGGAGTATGTTACAGGAAAGACGGGCTCAACTTGTGTCTGAAGTCGAGCGCTCTCTAGGGCGGGCCTCAAAATGGGGTGAACGGAATTTAGTCCAGTTCAACCCCACTAAGACACAAGTTTGCGCGTTCACTGTGAAGAAGGACCCTTTTATCATGGCGCCTCAGTTCCAAGGAGTAACTCTCCAAATCTCCGAGAGTATTGGGATCCTCGGCGTCGAGCTATCGAACAAAGTCCAGTTTGGGAGTCATTTGGAGGACAAAGCCAAATTGGCAAGCAAAAAGTTGGGCGTGCTGAGCAGGGCCAGGCGGTACTTCACGCCGAGTCAACGTCTTGTACTATATAAAGCACAAGTTCGTCCTCACATGGAGTACTGCTCTCATCTCTGGGCAGGCGCGCCTAAATATCAGCTAGACCCACTTGACTCCCTACAAAGGCGGGCAGTTCGAATCGTCGGTGATCCCAATCTCACGGACAGACTAGAGTCGCTGGAGCGGCGGAGAGACTTTGGGTCACTCTGTGTACTCTACCGGCTCTTTCACGGGGAGTGCTCTGAGGAACTGTTTGACTTGGTACCACCGTCACCATTTTACCACCGTACCACTCGACACCGTAGCAGGGTTCATTCATTTCACCTGGAAACGATATGGTCCTCGACCGTACGTTTTCAGCGATCATTTCTCCCACGTACATGCAAGATCTGGAATGAACTACCTGCTGCTGTGTTTCCCGAGCGCTATGACATGTCCTTCTTCAAACGAGGTTTAAGAAGAGCTCTTCCTTCACGGTAGGCAGCGGCCTGGCTGTACCCCTGGTGTTGCTGGGTCCATGTGCAACAGCACTACTTACCATCAGGTGTGCTGTTTGCTCGTTTGTCACCGTAGACAATAAAAAAAAAAAAAAAAAAAAATATTTGAAAATAAATTCTTTATTTTCATTATTCATTTATCTATATAAAAACATTAAAATGTTCAATACTCACTTTTACGCGAACCTATAAGTTTTTCCCCTCCAAAAACGCTCAACGCGCCTAAAGAAGTTTTCACATAGCTATAGATATACTATTACCATTAGCATGTCGGTGACGCGAACCTATAAGTTTTTCCCCTCCAAAAATGCTCAACGCGCCTAAAGAAGTTTTCACTTCAAAAAAAAATGGATTAGATGAGAAGAAAATATCGTTTTTATAACTTTACTATGCAATGACCGTTATACTTAGAATAATAATATACGTTATACTTAGAATAATAATAATAATATATATATATATATATTATAAATAAATTATTATGTATATGCATTATATACAAACTAGGTACCTAATCGTTAATAATACATCCTCTTATCACATTAACGCTATGTTTCCTCTGTTAAACATAAATTTGTCCCGCGGGGCTACATCATAATCATCATTCAAATTGCGTTACGAATAATTACGGTTTAAGAGAACATAACGCTTGCGGTTTCTTATCTCCTAATAAACAATATGAATACCACTATAGAATACATTTTTAATATATAATAATAGAAAGAGTAAGAGAGATATTTCTTTCCCTTATATAAGAGCGATAGCCCTTGTCTACTACTTTTGTACTTTGTAATTTTAAATTGATGTTAAAATTTAAAATCGTCAAAAGAAGTAAATAAAATTATAAGTTAAAAAGAGCTACTTAAAAAGAGCATAAAGGAATCACCCAAAGTACGTCAAATCGCCCGGCGCTGTCTGGGCGGTATAATTGGTTTGTAAGTTTTTGATGATTCAATTAGCACGATCATTTTTTATCGTTGAATCTGATAGTACTTATATTTTTCAGTAACAATTCTTATAGTTAAAAAAAATAATTGTATCATAAAGTAATAACAGATACTTCAATCTTAACTTTTAATTTTATACAAACCAGAGAACTAGCTCGATTCAGTGGCTATTATTTATATAAGGAAGAAGTTGGCAAAATAATCCTAAAGTTCAGGTTTTAAATGCTTGGTCAGGCAAAGAGCATGTAGTTTAAAATTGTACTAAGTACAGAGTAGCGGGAGTATGAAGTTTTAAACAAACTAAAAAAAAGCAAGCAAAAGCAAAAAAAAAAAGCATTACGCGGGATTGCGATTAATAATTACGTTCAATATTGAAATTCATACAATTGTATATCGATATAAAAGTTTACTGCTGCGTGAAGGAAGAGTAAAAAAAATACATAATATATAAACGCCACGCTTAGTCAGATGGGTTGACAGTCGTAGTTGATGTAAAATGTTTTCTAGAATAATGCTTCGCATTTGCAAAACGACTGTCATGGAAAAGCAAGAGGTGGTGATATTGTAATGTATTTATTATATATTGTATTTTAAAAAACGATGACCACAGAAATATTACCTTAACTAAATATCCTTAAAATATTAAAGTACCAGGCTAACATGAAATTCAAGTTGAAAATAATATAGTTCGTAAAATCTGAATTTATGGTCCGGTGTGCACATCCAATCAAATCATTCATTAGTCTGTGGCATACACGTGCCGATGCTAACAGCTGGAACAGACGACCGAATCGTACCACAAATTGGTACGAACGTACTGACATACCATATCCGTTAGCACAATACACGCTACGTCGGATATAATTATTGGATATAAATTCTTGTTTATTGTAATTGGACGAAATATCCTTCTATCCATTCATCGACCTATCGATGTTTGCTATTCGACTGTACTCCACGTGGTAACGGGATAAAAATATACTTATCATTATGGGTGATTGTACAAAAGTTGGGTGGGTAATTCATGACGATATTTTGTTTAATATGATAAATTAATCAAATATCGACAAATTCGGGTTTGTATGATAGCTAATCTAATAAACATATTGTTCCCAATCGGGCCAGTCACTTTTTTAAGTAGATTGTGAAATATTTAAAAATTTCATAATTTGAAAAAAAAAAATCTAACAATTTACCTTAAAAGTACTAATTATCATGAAATTAAGATACTATGAAAATCTACTATCCCAATCTTCATAACAGCCTTTTGACATTTTTATATTATAATATATAGGTACCTACTTAATTTTAATATTATTTTACTTAACAGTACGCGCGTACGTGCGTATTTTTCTAATAAATCAAATAAATATAATGAGCTATGCCTTAAAGGTACAAAACATAGTAATATTTAAAATAAAATGAGATCTTTTCTCCACAAAAAGAAAAAGCCAATCCTCTGGTGCAATACCTGACAAAGGACTGACACCAACGGACTGACGAAAAAGACCAAAATTTAAAGTTATAATCAGAACTAATGTTTTTTTGATAATTTCAAATATCAACAAACTACATTTTGACAAATCATAGTTAACTAAGTATAAATCAAAATAAACCCCAGATTAACAAGAAAATAGCGACTCACCAAAGGACTGACATTTTGACTGGATCAGCATGCGTATAGACGGTAAACATAACCCTAGCACTGGTACAATTATGGCGGCCGTCAAATGGTGCAGTCTACAAGTAACTTCAATAATAACATTAAAATTCAAACAGTGATTGGACGTTGATTCAGTGATATTTTTCGCGAATTTCAAATTTAAACAACAAACAACGGACTGACGAATGAAACGAAACACAAAGTTTCTTATTTTTTTTAAAGTAAAGTGTGAGATATTGCATTATGAAAGTTGTAGTATATATTAATGTGCACATTACAGATAAAAATAAAAAAGAATTACTAACTTCTCTTAAATCAATGATAATATTTAAGAGATAGTCACTTGATTGTTGGTTTTCGGGATTGTGACATGCCAAATGACTGACGTTTTAAGTATTTATTATGTTTTTATTTAAACTTGTATTTAAAATTAACAGCTGAAATTGGGTGACCAAGTGTAGGACTTTTAATTGCTTTAAAATAAAATGTAAAATCAATAAAATATAATAGGACTTTGTGTCTATTGGCTGATGACATGGAGTTATCCAATTTTTGTATATTCACTCTTATCCATTACTTCCCTATGAAAGTCATAATAACTGGCTGAGGGATTATTAAGAAAGAAAAGCAGCGTTCTCCTGGGAAAAAAATAACATTTTACTACGATCACTAGCTCACCAATTATGTCGATTATACCAAAAATCCCACCAAAGAATTATCACGCGATGGTATTCCATGGATGAAACTAGGTCCAGTAGTGGATGGTGAAGATTGAAATGATAACAATGTTGGACCTAGGCCTCTCAAATAATATTACAATCACCACGTTAAGTGACAAACAAAGTTGTTAGAAGTTTACCAGTAGATGATGATGGCCCATTCTTCCTGGTGAGAGCCTATTCAATTTCAGTCTATTACGATATTCATCCGAAATAAAAGGGTAAGATGCTGGTAGATATATTGTATTCAAGTCTGATTTAATCGAATTAATTTCATATAGGTACTATGTTGCCTCCTTTTAAACTATCTGATACAGTATTAACCATTAAAACTTTTGCAATAAAAAAACCGTATCCATCAGATTATCTACATTTCGACTCTTGGACCGAGGTCGTATGATTAGAATATCAGCTGCTGCTCCAACTTTTACAACGACCTCGTAAGAGGATTTCCTACACTACTTTGCATTCATATTTGTCATCCCATATTGATTTAATTATTTTGTCTTACAATGTGATTTGGCGCTTGACACTTTGTTTAGCACACTAAAATGCCATTGACCATGACATTTTAGTGTGCTTCTTCTTTAGTATGACATCCTTAAAAGCTTTTTCCCTATATTATGGTTGTGATCGGGATATGTCAAGACCATGCACGATGGTCCTGTTAGGAAGTTCCTGTCCCACACGTCAGATATATAAACGAATCATGCACATATCACACCATTAGTTCCAGACAATTGCTTTTTTTTCATAAAAAGCCAACTTGATCGCAAATGTGTATCATTCACAATTTTAAATAAAAGTCATTATACAAACTGTAGTAATAACTCGATGTTCATATTTTCGTGAATTTTATTTAGGTAATGAAATCTTAAATAGTTAACAAACAAAAAGATAACTTGGTACACGTTGGATTTATTTTTTTGATACATAATACAGTCGTCTGTATCAGCTATAAGTTTGCACCAAAAAATACATATATACCTATTCATGTTATGTTTTCCTCCTACCTGCACATGCATAATGACGAAATAGAGGAGCTTTGCCGCACTTTATTGGAAATGACTGCTTTGTATTTAGATAGACAGGTGGCTTCCATTACTATTATAATAAATTTATGTCTTTTTGGTGATGGATTAGGAAGACAATGAGTCACTGCCTTTTCCATTATCATGATACATAATTAGGGGCATAAATGTATATTACTTACTGATAGATAATGAAGACTCCAAATAAAATTCTAAGTCAGTCACTCCGTTTGGGCATGGGCACCTTGGTATTTCAGCAAGACAAGCCACCGAAGACAAGGAATCAGTACCAGTGACAAACCCAAAGGTTATGGTGCTACATGCCACGCTTTTGCCGCCCGGATGGTTGAGTATGAACAGATCATAGCCTGTCAAAAAATCTTCATAAAGTGTACTGTATAGATATACAATAGAATTAAAGCTTTTGTATTACAGAGAAACATTTTACTTATTCATTAATCACTTTTGAGTAGATCACAAAACTCTGGATTGTACCACACACTCGCAGAAAATCACAGCAGTGCCCATATTGCCACACTCTTGTCTCTTTCGGTGAGCAAGAGAACCTGAAGTCCAACTTTGTGGGTGGATTTTGATTGGTAGACAGTGGCCTAACTGTACCCCTTTTTTTTTTTCGCAAGTTGGGACCATGGATGTGGTCGCGCCCCGGCAAATCAGCCCGGGCCTAACTGTACCCCTGGCATTGCAAAAATCCATCAGGTGTGCTGTTTGTTAGTTTGTCACTATAAGCAATATAAAAAAAAATCTCCACGATATTAATAAATTCTTTTAGTACACTAGTAATACTAAATATGTTAAAAGTAATTCTTAATGGCAATAATGGCATGAGAGTTTCTTTATTTTATGTTTGAACAGATCAGTTCGTTACAATCGCGATAATATTTTATGCCTGTATTAAATTATATGGTTTATTTACTAATTAGTTCGTGATATTCGAAAATGTGTTGTCCTATTTCGTCCAGTCAGCCAGTTATTTATTTATAACTAAAAATCCGGAGACTCCACCTTCCTTCAGTACATGACCGATCTGGTCTAGGTAGGTTATTCTCGGTCTCTCCCGGTACCTACATCCTTTCACTTTCGCATTGTATATCTTCTTAACCAGACGTTCGTTCAGCATTCTTTCCACATGTCCGAACCATCGGAGCATTCCCTTTCGCATCTTTACACCAATACTCTCTTTCATAACTACTCGTTCTCTTACGTCGTCGTTACGAATGCGATCGGTCAGCCTAACTGCAGAGATTTTCCGTAGAGACCGCATTAATTTTACTTTCATACTCTTTTCTGCATACCCAACTCTCGCTTCCATACAGTAATGTTGAGACAAGCACTGCGTTATGTATTGCTACACGTGCCTTCTGGCTGAGGTGGTGGCTACCGAGAAGTTGCCCCAACGCTCCATTCACTCTATTTCCCGCATTCATTCTTCGCTCTATATCAGTGGTGTACCTTCCATCTCGGCTAAATCCACATCCAAGATATACAAATTCATCCACTTGCTCCAGTACATCATTACCTATTGTTACTCTTACATCTGTTTTGGCTTCATTTCTTTCAAAGACCATTATTTTGGTTTTGCTCACATTCACACGTAGACCCCTTTTCTTACAATCTTCTGTCATTGTGTCGACTAGGGTCTGCAGGTCAGTCGCTGACTGTGCCAGCAGTACTGCATCATCTGCATAGAGCAGAGCAGTGACCACTGAGTCACCCATCTGGACTCCCACATTCATATCGTTCAACCTTTGGAGACTTTTATCTAGATATATGATAAACAGCCTGGCTGACAGAACGCACCCCTGCTTAACGCCGATATTTATGTCAAACCAAGGCGACATTCCATCATCCAGCCGCACACAGGCTCTACATCCCATGTAACTGGGCTGCACCGCCTGTAGCAGTTTACCGTTAATAACATACTCCGGTAAAATGTCCCAAAGTTCCTTTCGTACAACCGTGTCAAATGCTCTCTCCAGATCTACAAAACTGCAGAAAACCCTCTGACCTAGAGCCAGATGCTTCTCCACAATGTTGCGCAGAGAGAACACTTGATCCATGCATCCCCTTCGACTCCTGAAACCTCCTTGTGTCTCACACAGCAAACCATCGGACACCATCCACATTCTCCTTTCAATAATTTTACCGCACACTTTTGCTGCCAAACTGGTCAAGCTTATGGCTCTGTAATTTGCGCAGTCATAACGTGAACCCTTGTTTTTAAACAAAAGCACGATGACTGCGCTATTCCAGTCCCCGGGAACCATTCCCGAGCTCCAACATAAATTGAGGAGCAATAGGACGCCTCCCAGACACAGGAGCCACCAAGCTTGATCATCTCGGCAGACACCATATCAATACCCGCCTAAAATAAATGCCTTACCATTTTTCAAACTTCTTATCGCCCATTCAACTTCATCCATACTGATGCTATCGGAGGACGCCAGTGCTGAATATTGATCTACTAAACCACATGCGACACCGGCGCCAACTCGAGTATCTGCATACATATCGCCAAAATATTCACTCCATCGGCTTAACACGTCTTGTGTTTGTGTAAGAATGTCTCCACCTTTAGACCTTATTTTATTCATTCTGAAGGCTGACCAACCACTCCGAGACTTCTTCACCTCCCTCCAAAAGAGTTTGGTGTTACCCTCGAAGTTTTTAGTCAGCCTATCTTCTGCACTCATATCTGCTCTATCACGTTTCTCTTTCACTAAGGCCTTGGTGTCATTCTTACATTGCCGATATATTTCTTTCTTCTGTTCAGTCATACTGTCATTCAGATTCAAAGAAGAGACATAGTCCAGCCACGCTTTCTTCTTTTGCTCTACGGAAGCTGCACTTCCGCATCCCACCATGCATCACCGTTTGTTTTTTTATGGTTCTTTGAACTGCCACATACTTCTTTCGCTGTATCTACCATATTCTCTTTCAATATTCTCCAGCATTCTTCAATGTCCGATTGCGGCTGGCTTACCATCGTCAGCCGTTCTCGGACACCCTCTGCATACTTTTCTCCTACACACTCTTCTTGCAACCTTTTAACCTTTATTCTTTCAAGCCCTCCGAAGTGGACACGCTCTCGCCAGTGCCTCCACTTTCTGAACAGACCACTAAATCTCGCAATAACGAGATAATGGTCTGTATTGACTGTGGGGCCCCTGTAGGCTCTTGCGTCCAATATCTTGCTTCGGAGGCGACTGTCTACCAAAATTAGATCTATTATACTTTTTTGGTCATTCCTTCTCCATGTATACATATGAATGATGATGTCCTTATGTTGGAACAATGTGTTTGACACAATAAGGTTTCTCTCCATGCATACATCCGCTATGAGCCTACCTGCGTCATTCACTCTCTTATCACCAAATGGACCAAGTACGTCCTCATAGTCGAGACGCTTGGTCCCCACCCATACGTTCAAATCTCTGCATACAATCACGCGTTCACTGGTTTCTGCTATATCCAGAACTTCCCTAACATTATCCCAAAACTTCTCAAGGTCTGATGCCACCGAGGATCCTACGGGAGCATATGCTACAACCATGAATACCTTGGTGACACCTAGTTTTATACGGATCCAAAGAAGTCTGGGATCATACATTCCGTAATCCTTCACACTTGAGGCCAAGCGAGAGGACAACAGCACTCCTACCCCTATGCTGGCTCGATCGCTCTGTGGTACACCAGACCACAGAGCCATCCCGCCACCAGGAAGATCACAGGCGTCGCCCCTTCGCTTGGTCTCTGTTACACAGAGCACGTCTAGCTGTTTGTCCGCCATGACGGTTATCAACTCGTGCAACTTACCTTCCACACATCCTCTTACATTCCACGTGCCCACCCGGCACTCTGCCCTCCTCGACTCGCCTGACTGGGCAAGGCGTGATGGGTGGCGGCCCCCATCGCCGCATCTGCCGATGTTCGTACCGACGGGGGCGGGTCGGTAGCTTACCTTGGTCGTTTACATTTTATGTCCGTCCCTTGGGACAGGCGAAGGAAATAGATCGCATACAGCCTATTGTAAGCAAACAGCTATGATTAGTACTACGTCGAGAATGGCACGAATTTTTTCTTACATTTTCATTTATAGCATTGACTAATAGTAAATAATATATTAAATAATAAAAAATTATCACATGTCTGTTAACTTCAGTATTATAAAAATATTGTATTTTGTTTTAGTTTCGCTAACTTTTTGAAGTGAAACTTTTTTATCGACGAATGGGATAAATTTTATATTGTAACGTTTTTCTGTTACGCGCCATATTTATTTTGAAGTGTAAAGCGCATTAGGCTTATCTGTGTGGTGATGGAGTAAGAACAAAAGAGAAAAAGCGGGAGAGAGAGAGAAATAGAGTGAGAGAGAGGGGGGATAGAGAGAGAGAGAAGGGGGGAGAGAGAGAGAAGGGGGGAGAGAGAGAGAGAGAAGGAGAGAGAGAAGGAGAGAGAGAGAGAGAGAGAGGAGAGAGAGAGAGAGAGAGAGAGGGGAGAGAGAGAGAAGGAGAGAGGGGAGAGAGAGATAGGGGAGTGAGAGAGAGGGGAGAGAGATAGGGGAGTGAGAGAGAGGGGCGAGAGAGAGTGAGAGAGAGAGAGACTTTTGAATTTTTTTTCCAACTTTTTTTTATTTTATTAAGTGTACTGTCATAAAAACGTATCAATTTATTGATACGTTTTTAAATCAATTTATTGATACGTTTTTAAACTATAAAAAGAAACAATAATATTTTATTTGAAAATGCCCAAATTAAATAAACAATCTTTAGAACAACCCTTACAATTTCTTTGTGTGGTAGCGGCTACGAATACTACCAACCTTGACTTTGCTTGTGGATGTCGTAAAAGACGACTAAGAGCTTTATAACGACCTGGGCCAACTCCATCTGATGCCGTTTGGTCAACAATTACATTCCCATGGAGGGTTGACGTCTGGCAGGCGGCCGGTCATAGAACTATTGCTTTTAAACCTTTGCAATATGTAGGAATAGGAGTACATATTGCGCCGAATCCAAGTAATTGGGACAAGAGCAGGAGAATGATGATGAAATGAAAATGAAAAGAAAAAATACTTTTGAAATTTCGTGCCATTCTCGACGTAGTTATAAACATAGCTGTTCATTTACAATGCTTGGAGCATTGTAAACCCATGGCTGTATGGGATTTGTTTCCTTCATTTATGGCATTGACTAATAATAAATGATAAATAATATAAAAATTATGAGGCGTGCGCTTTTGGATTTTCCAAATTATTTTTTATTGCTTAATGCGTGGCAAATGAGTAACCAGCACACCTAATAGTAAGTGTTACTCCCGCCCATGAAGTTTTGCCATACCAGGGGTACAACAAGGCCGCTGCTTACCAATGACAGCCCCTAACCCATTCAGAAAATTGGAATGCCGTCTCTCTTGCTCACTGAAGGAAGCGCAATAGCATATTGGCACTGCTCAGACAGTGTTTCTCTGCGAGAGTGTGGTACTGCTCCGAACGGACCAGCGGCTGTATACAGAAAATTATCAACAGTATTGTTCTATCACTATTAAGTATTCAAAAGTCTGTATCTTAAAATCGGAATGGTAATTGAATATATCTTAATTCCTTATAGCATGGACGTAATAATTATTTTAAGACGAAAAATCTCTTTCTAGATAGAAATTTGAATCATTTGGCTGACATGTGGTTTTTCCACTGTGTTTTTCCTTCAACAATAAGCATTGCAATCCTGAATTTGCAAAAGTTTTTAAACACGAATACGTGCTTCGAAATATTAAATTGCACTGCATTCAACGTGACAGTTCTGCCAGAATTCTACGTAGTTGCTAGTTGATAATATTGTGGAAATTTTTCAAGTTAAATTATGTAGACAGATGGGAATACATCGTCAGTAGAGGATTTATTACATATATAACTGTAACCTAGGAACAGTATCTGTATGTAAGTTATAAAAGTAATTATAGTGCCATATTTTTGAATTCACCGTGAAAATGTACCCAAGTCATTAACAATCGTGTTTAATAGATTTTTCTCGTATAACTGCAATTTGCCCAATTTTTTTAATTTTTTGAGACTATCATTTTTAATATTAATGGAACAATTTATGTTTAATTTAATTTAAATATTAATAGGACAAAAACTTTAGATTAAGATCCAGTGGAACAAAATACATAAAAATCATACTCAATCTGAATTCAAAAAGATTTTTCGTTTCGATAAATTCCGTTATTCGTGATTTTTTACAAATTTTTCGGATCTTCGCTATTTTCTAAATTTTGATGGAACAACGGGCTAATTAAAGTTCAGGTTCAGTGGATACATGAAAATCATACTTGCTCTAGGTCCACAAAAATTATATCATCGCTGTAATAGCAGTTTTCGCAATTTGCCTTTTTTTGGATATTTTGTAATTTACTTAAGATTTTCAGGGTCAAACTGACTTCAAATTCGGATTCAGCAGGTCGAAATACATGTCCGTAGATGGGTCTGATCAACTGTACATCCAACTTATTTTTGTGTGCCGATGTTATTAATATTCAGAATTGTACAATATTGTAATTTTATTTAAATAATAGTAAATAATACAATCAAAGCTTCGAAAATTATTTTATTATCATAAGAAGAATTACCAACAGAAATATTTTCAATCAATATATATCCATTTACATTTTACAATGTAAATGAAAATTTAAAATCTAACTAGATATATAATTAAGTACGTACATAAATTTCTAATTAAATCAAATATTAACTCAAATAATGCACAAACTTATGAAATAATAATAGTAGACACTAATTATATTAATTTAAGTTTTTTTTTTTGGGACTAATCCCACCACACATTCCCACCATTGTAACTCCTGTAAGCCAGGATCCACAATGGTCACTATAAATGACACCGAGGTTTGACCCTCAGGCAGTCCCGGGAAATGATTTTAATTGTCTTGGAACCCGCAACAAATTTAATTAGAAAAGTTAAAGAGGAGGAGTTGGAAAAGAGTGATTCCACTTCCCTCCCAGGCAAAGCGGGAGACAGAAAGCAATGTTGACTAGTCAGCCAATAAGGAAAGGGTTGTACAGCTACGATAAGCGCAGCAGCAGCATTAATTTAAGTTATATATTATATTAAATACAAAATAATATTATAATAATTCATAAAAACTCTTTTTTCCGTGTGGTGACGGAGTAAGAATACAATTCCCCACCCTCTATCTTACCCGTAATTGATCGTAAGAGACGACTAATGGATATAAAACGCATATAACATCTATGCGAGAGAAGGAAACCTCGAAACAAAATCCTATACCAACACGTCTGACCAGCGTGGTATAGTAGGTCAATTACCCCTTCCATTATGGAGGAGGCTCGAGCCCAACAGTGGGTATATATGAGCTGAGATGATGATAATGATGAAAATTCCTACTCTTGCCGTGTCGAGTGTTCATAATTGTTATAAAAACGTAATAATTAAGATCTTTATAACATTATGGAAAGTAATAAAGAGTGTAAAAGATTCGTATCGGGTATTTATAAATAATTAAGCATATTAAATGCTAAAAATTTCAGTAATTTGAATAACAAGGTTGTGTCATCGTTTAATACAATTCTAACTGTAAAGTTTGAAGTATTAAGCCTATACAATGTGTAAACATTGTCCGATAGATGGCATACGTCACCTTGAAGACGTAAGATATAATATGATTCGAAATTTGCATGTCCTAAAATAGTTCACGATGGTGTAAGTGGCAGCACGGTTGGGCCGGATTCCCAATAGGTGCGGGTTCGAACCCCGCTTGTGACATCATTTTTCGTTTCGTATCGAGTATTTATAAATAATTAAGCATATTAAATGCTAAAAATTTCAGTAATTTGAATAACAAGGTTGTGTCATCGTTTAATACAATTCTAACTGTAAAGTTTGAAGTATTAAGTCTATACAATGTGTAAACATTGTCCGATAGATGGCATACGTCACCTTGAAGACGTAAGATATAATATGATTCGAAATTTGCATGTCCTAAAATAGTTCACGATGGTGTAAGTGGCAGCACGGTTGGGCCGGATTCCCAATAGGTGCGGGTTCGAACCCCGCTTGTGACATCATTTTTCGTTTCGTATCGAGTATTTATAAATAATTAAGCATATTAAATGCTAAAAATTTCAGTAATTTGAATAACAAGGTTGTGTCATCGTTTAATACAATTCTAACTGTAAAGTTTGAAGTATTAAGTCTATACAATGTGTAAACATTGTCCGATAGATGGCATACGTCACCTTGAAGACGTAAGATATAATATGATTCGAAATTTGCATGTCCTAAAATAGTTCACGATGGTGTAAGTGGCAGCACGGTTGGGCCGGATTCCCAATAGGTGCGGGTTCGAACCCCGCTTGTGACATCATTTTTCGTTTCGTATCGGGTATTTATAAATAATTAAGCATATTAAATGCTAAAAATTTCAGTAATTTGAATAACAAGGTTGTGTCATCGTTTAATACAATTCTAACTGTAAAGTTTGAAGTATTAAGTCTATACAATGTGTAAACATTGTCCGATAGATGGCATACGTCACCTTGAAGACGTAAGATATAATATGATTCGAAATTTGCATGTCCTAAAATAGTTCACGATGGTGTAAGTGGCAGCACGGTTGGGCCGGATTCCCAATAGGTGCGGGTTCGAACCCCGCTTGTGACATCATTTTTCGTTTCGTATCGAGTATTTATAAATAATTAAGCATATTAAATGCTAAAAATTTCAGTAATTTGAATAACAAGGTTGTGTCATCGTTTAATACAATTCTAACTGTAAAGTTTGAAGTATTAAGTCTATACAATGTGTAAACATTGTCCGATAGATGGCATACGTCACCTTGAAGACGTAAGATATAATATGATTCGAAATTTGCATGTCCTAAAATAGTTCACGATGGTGTAAGTGGCAGCACGGTTGGGCCGGATTCCCAATAGGTGCGGGTTCGAACCCCGCTTGTGACATCATTTTTCGTTTCGTATCGGGTATTTATAAATAATTAAGCATATTAAATGCTAAAAATTTCAGTAATTTGAATAACAAGGTTGTGTCATCGTTTAATACAATTCTAACTGTAAAGTTTGAAGTATTAAGTCTATACAATGTGTAAACATTGTCCGATAGATGGCATACGTCACCTTGAAGACGTAAGATATAATATGATTCGAAATTTGCATGTCCTAAAATAGTTCACGATGGTGTAAGTGGCAGCACGGTTGGGCCGGATTCCCAATAGGTGCGGGTTCGAACCCCGCTTGTGACATCATTTTTCGTTTCGTATCGGGTATTTATAAATAATTAAGCATATTAAATGCTAAAAATTTCAGTAATTTGAATAACAAGGTTGTGTCATCGTTTAATACAATTCTAACTGTAAAGTTTGAAGTATTAAGTCTATACAATGTGTAAACATTGTCCGATAGATGGCATACGTCACCTTGAAGACGTAAGATATAATATGATTCGAAATTTGCATGTCCTAAAATAGTTCACGATGGTGTATGTGGCAGCACGGTTGGGCCGGATTCCCAATAGGTGCGGGTTCGAACCCCGCTTGTGACATCATTTTTCGTTTCGTATCGGGTATTTATAAGTAATAAAGATTAAAATTGAAAAAAAAATACTCTAAAAAATATGTTTGAAAGTACAAAAATATGGAAATAATAATAACTAAATATTACAGTTATTTAGATATAGGTAAATTCGAAGTTCAGATGTACATATCACAAAGCTTGTCTGCAAAATTAATAATCAAGTTCATACAATATACGTGCACCCCATCCGTAGGGGTGGGTTATTAAAAACTGCGAGAGATCGGTACATTAGTTATATAGGTATGTTGTGTGTCTGGCTTGCAACTTCGATCTGTTTCAGTCTGGGGCCGAGATAGTGCAGCTTTTAATACAATTTCAGGGGGTGACGTCACGACTGCCTCAACCGCTACGTAAATTGTGTTAGGCGCTCGTATATACAATAACAACATTTAGACTTATTCTATTATAAAACGTAATGTATATACCTCTTATGGTCGCGATTTAAGAGTACAGTCTCAGAGTCAGTGCTAACTTTCTTATTGTTTTCGTGGGAGTCGCAAAATCTTTGTAGTAACTTTTTATAGAAGACTTTGAAATATTGAACCGTAATCTTTTGTAATGATGAAAATTTCACAAGAAAAAAAAACTAAAGCGACTCCTATGTCATACACTTAAGCATATTTGTCACACTTTTTTTTTAAACAGTCATATAGTTTTAATTTATCGTTTGGTATCTATATTTTCTTACCTATCGACGTTCAACTTTAAGTACAAGGCTGCTTACACATGCCAATGTCAGAACAAGCGTTTTGGCTGGCAAGATTATGAATTATCCATAAGAAAGCTACTAAAGACTCTGGTAATAATGATACATGCTTAGTTCGACGCCAAATGGAGACTTACAATGTAAAACTGCAAAATATACTAAAGCAATAATATATTACAATATATAATTACGATCGATTGCACAGATGGCGTAGTGGTTAAGATACCGACGTGCTATGCCAGTGCCGGCATCGATTCCCACGCAGGTAAATACTTTGTGCAATCCACAAACTGTTATTCTGAGTCTGGGTGTAATTTGTCTGCGTTAATAGCATGTTTGTAAAATCCCCCGCAATACAAGGATTACTTCCTTAGTGCAGTATGGTATTAAAAAAAAAAGAATTAATGCAGAAAAATTTCACCCAGACGCAGAACAACACTTTGAAGATCACACAAAGTATTGTCCTGCGTAGCAATCGAACCCACGGCACTGGCATAGAAGGTCGGTATTTTAACCACTGCGCCGTCTATGCATTCGTCGATTTGAATAAGACCATCAATATTCTGCCCCTGTCGCGTTCTCTAATAGTCCTTAATTGGGAACTTGCCCTTGTCGGACATTGAAAGTATATCAACCCCATCACAGGCGGTCTATTTTAATCACATCAGAGGGTTCCACCGCCCCCCTATACAATCGAATATTGAAACTGGCTGGGCAGCGTTTGTTTAAGAGACGATATAATTGGTTTGCGGTGGTCTGATTTCAGTCAGGACCTGCTGGTCTGTATTTATATTTATTTCTACGTTACTGGTTTTGTTTTTTTCCGTGAGGTGATAGAGTAAGAAGAATACGTCACCCCTTTTCTAGGCCTTAGGTGTTGTAAAAGATAAGTAATATGCAGATACAATCTTTACAATTGAAAAAAAAAAACTAACTGATCTGATCAGGTCTACAAAAAAATGTAACTGATTTTACGAAATAAATTTGTCATCATCAATATCCTACTCTTGTCCCAATTGCTTGGGGTCGATACGATATGTACTCTTTTTTCATAGTACATATTGTAAAAGTTATTGGCAATACTTTTATGACCGGCCGCCTGCCGAACGTCAGCCCTCCTTGGGAATGTAATTGTTGACCAAACAGCAGCAGATGGAATGTACCAGGCCGTTATAAGGCTCTCAGTCGTCATTTACGACATCATCAAGCAAAGTAAGGGTTGGTAGTATTCGTAGCCACTAACACACAGCCACGAAATAAATGTGTATGAATAAGAAAGAAGAGTGAATTGAGTTTTCCGTATGGTGACGGAGTAAGAATACAATTCACCATCGTATCTTGACTGTGGGTATCTTAAAAGAAGACTGATGGTTATAATATCCACTTAATATTTATGTAAGAAAAAGAAATCTCGATATAAAACTTTATGTCGACACGTCTGAACAGCGTGATATAGTAGGATAATTATTTTCATATTGCTGAAATTTCTATCCGTGTGGTGACGGAGTAAGAATACAATTCATCACCCCTATCTTACCCGTGGGTGATCGTACGAGACGACTAAGGGATATAAAATGCATATAACATCTATGCGAGAGAAGGAAATCTCGTTACAAAACCCAACACGTTTGACCAGTTTGGTATAGTGGGTCAATTTCCCTCCCATTATGGAGGAGGTGTGAGCCCAACATAGGGACATATATGAGCTGAGATGATGATGAAATTTCGTGTACTCACGTGCTTTTAAGACTTTATAATCATTAAATTACCATGTGTAAGGACTGCGTGATATGTTAACCACTTGAGTTTTTCATCGCGAACTTGACAAGAGTGAAACATACGCTCTGCCCGCTTTTATAATTGAATGTAAATAAATGAATAATAAGCACGATCTGAAGATCGACTTCTGAGCAGTGGCAGTGTGCTTCGGTTGGTGAGCGAGAGCCTGAAGCCCAACTTTCTAGGTGGGTTTGAAATTTTCATTAGTAGGCAGCGCCCTAGCTATTCTCCTGGTAATGCAGAGGTCCATGGGCGCATGGACAGCACAGTAACCCTTATTATCAGGTGTGCTGCTTGTCACCATTAGCATTAAAAAAAAGGGAAAATATTATTTTATTACGAGCTGATAAATCTATCTTCTTGTTTCTAATTCAAGCATAATACCAAAAGCAACAAACAGTTCTTTTCAATAAATTCTTGAGAGCTCTTAAAGTAACTCTTAGAAAATATTATATTAAGATACATAACAATACAGTAGCTACTTATTTTATATTATTTTAATATTAGTGGATAATTTTGTTAAGAAGAAAGATGCTGTGTAGTAATGGTTACGAATACTACAAACTCTTATCTCGTGGGGTATCGTAAAAGACCACTAAGAACTTTATGTCAACCTGAGCTAACTGCACTTGATGCTGTCTGGTCAATAATTACAATCCCACTATTTCTAATAAATTTTATAATATGTACTTTGGAAAAGGAGTACATATTGTGTCAACCACAATTAATTGGGATAAAAGGAGGATGATGATGATGATAATGAATTTATTTATTTATATAATATTTCAAAATTGTCATTACATTAGTTGTTGTGATAGCAGATTTGCTTAGCAATGCATTAACTATCCTCGTCGTTACTTTCACTCGATTTGCTAATATAATTAAGGCCCTTCTATTTATATTATTCCACTGGCACAGGCCAGGTTTAGGTTTTAGTTTATCAGGCTTTCTCATTAAAGAAGTCGTCCAAGACATGGATTTTTAGATTCGTCTACTAGCTCTTGAGATTATCCATGTTCAATCAAATAGAAAAAAAACCTAGGTACATCCTGCTAGGGGTCATCGCTGTCATCGGTGCCGACCTGACGCTGCCGGCTGTTGCGCGAGCGATGGTCGACAGCGTCAGGAATTGGGACGCGGTCGCCGCCTTCTGCGAGGCTGTCACCTCGCAGAAGGAGGCGGCGGAACGGGCCCGGGAGGATTCCCGTGACCCGGGCCGCTGCCCGCGGCCGGGGCGGCGCATGCGCGAGTACCTGCGCCTGATGCCGCCCTAACAGAGGCTTCGGGTGATCGGACCGGGGAATTGTCCGGTCACCCGACGTGAGGCCACCGCGTGAGGACGACGCCTCGACGGCGAAAACTGTCGGGGCGTCGACAGAAGAGGAGCCCGAGAGGGCATCCCGCCGAGCGGGCCACCGAAGACAAAGATCGGGTACCGGTGGCCCGCTCGCACGGCGAAGAAGAGGTGCTTGCAGGGTGGGTCAATGGGGTTGCGCGCCGCCTCTTCCGTCACCCCGGACCGATATGGCGGAGTGCGACGTCCATAGCCCACCACAAAAAAAAAAAGGTACATCCTGCTAATATCTTGCTAAATTCAACTACATCCTGCTGCTGTTTCTCAGTCACACCCTGTGTTCTGTGACCGTAAATTGTATGTTTGTAAATTCCTCTGCAAGGATTAGTTCATTAGTGTAGGTCTTTCTACTTTCAAAATAATACGCTGCTACGCCGTCCTCTTATATTTTTCCTTATTAACGCAAATTTAAACAGATAATTGAAATTAAAAAACACATACATTTCAATAGAGAAATAAGCAACCCTCACTTTGCTCGTGGATGTTGTAAAAGATGACTAAGAGCCTTATAACAACCTAGGCCAACTTCAACTGATGCAGTTTGGTCAACAATTACATTCCCAAGGAGGGTTGACGTCTGGCAGGCGGACGGTCGTAAAACTATTGCCAATAACTTTTACAATATGTGTTATGAAAGAAGAGTACATATTGTATCGACCTTAAATGATTGGGATAAGAGTAGGGGAATGATTTCAATAGAGAAAATGGATGGGTATTATCATCAAGCTGGGATCCTGTCATTCACTTAATTAAAAATAAAACAAAAAAAAAACCACTGCAAGACATTGTGAGCAATTATTGTATAGATTTGACCCACAATAACAATTAAAATTTTAAATTCTTAATGTAATTAGTTTTAGTAAGCTAAAGTAGGCCGCCAATCACAAATTAATAACAAAATTGGTATTATGTTCCCGTGACCATGATCACTGTAAAGTGTTCGAAACGTCAGGAAATTAAAAATCAAATACAAACGCGATAGAATCTGTAAAAGTAGTTTTATTTCAAATAATGAAACTTTTTCGATTTACATAAATCCTATTGCCGTGTTGTGACAAAATAAAAATACATTACATTGCCCCATCCTTTTATGTGTGAGCATGTTAAGAGTCAATTTTTTTTTTTTTTTTTAAAGACACCACCACCCTGCACTAATCATTAAGTGATTATACCCACTGAAGATGAGTTCGTAATAAGATAACGAATACAATATATGAATGACTATATCTTACTACCCTGTCATCCTCATCATCGTACTCTTATGATAATTATTACTCCGTCATCAAACGAATTTCCGTGTGGTGACGGAGTAAGAATACAATTCACCACCCCCTATCTTACCCGTAGGTGATCGTACGAGACGACTAAGGGATATAAAATGCAAATAACATCTATGCGAGAGAAGGGAAAACTCGAAACAAACCCCGATTACCCTCCCATTAAGGAGGCTCGAGCCCAACAGTGGGACATATATGAGCTGAGATAGATAACATCAAACGAATGCTCAATATCTCTGAGATAAGATTTAATATATTTTTTTTAAATAAAACAACCTGCAATGAGAAAACAATCCTTGTATTGCGGGGGACTTTATAAACATATAATTAACATACATATCATCACGCCATATCCCTTGCAGGGTAGGCAGAGAGAACAGAGTGCCAGAGAACTCTATCTTTGCATACTTCACTCGCTTCCTCAACATTCATAATTCTCTTCATACACGCTCGCCGGTTTCGGAGACTCTTGACTCCACCTTCCTTCAGTACATGACCGATCTAGTCTAGGTAGGTTAGTCTCGGTCTCCCCGGTACCTACATCCTTCCACTTTCGCATTGTATATCTTCTTAAAATTATAATTAACGCAGACAAATACACATAGACTCAATAATTTGTGGATCGCACAAAGTATTGTTCTGCGTAGGAATCGAACCCACGGATCTAGCACGGAAGGTCGGTATCTTAACCACTACGCCATTTGTGCAGTCAAGAATTTTTTTTTTCACTGAAAGCAAAGAGCTGTTATTTTTCAGAGAATCTTTACGCGAACACAAAATATGTCTCTACATCTATTAGAGACTTTCAAACCATCCAATGAATGTGCCCCAAGTTGGTTTCATGTGATGTTGTTGTTGATGATGTGCCCCAAGGTGGTTTCATGAAAGTTAACGCAAAGATGGTTCTAAACTGTAAAAATAATGCATTACGACTCGGTAGGTGGCGCTGTGATGCGATTTTAAGGATATTTGTTAATCCTACTTTTTATTGCTTATGGTGGCAAACGAGTAAGTAGCACACCTAATGGTGTTATTGCCGCTCATGAAGCTTTGCAATACCAAAGGTACAGCTAGGCCGCTGCCTAACGGTACCACAACCCACTCCGGAAATTGACTCTTCCAGCTCTCTCGCTCACCGAACGAATCGCAACTGCACATTGCTACTGCTCAGATCTCGATTTTCTCCGAGAGTGTGGTACTATACTACCCTGGACGGACCAGCCAACGCAATAACATATATTTTGCTGTGTGGTAGCGGCTACGAATACTACCAACCCTTACTTTGCTCATGGATGTCGTAAAAGACGACTAAAAGCCTTATAACGACCTGGGCCAACTACATCTGATGCCGTTTGGTCAACAATTACATTCCCAAGGAGAGTTGACGTCTGGCAGGCGGCCGGTCATAAAACTATTGCCAATAACTTCTACAATATGTACTATGAAAGACTAGTACATATTGTATCGACCCCAAGTAACTGGGATAAGAGTAGGAGAATGATGAACGCAATAACAAATATCAAAAACCATTTATTATATAAATTATAAAGAATTTACACTAAAGAAAATATAATAATTTGAACTAAAGAAAAAATGGTTATTCCCTTAATATACTTACCGTTTCTGTAGCCCTAGTACTATCACTGAATTACTCGGATGAAATTTAATATACTTATTGTTTAAAAATTTGAGAAGCGAGATATGAAAAGTTGTTTGCTCACTAGCTTTCTAATTCATTTGAGATGTAACTGAAACATCTTAGAAACATTACTCGCAGTCTGCGCCTCTGCATTGAATAGGGCGCTGCGTTTTCTAGTGAACTTTAGTTCAGAAACAAATATGAGTTTAATTATAAATATTTATTTCATGTTAGAAATCATAGCACATTAGCTAAATAATGTTTTAGTGCTTAATAAAAAAATGGACCTGGAATAATGATAGACCTTATTTTTGGTAAATTGAGTTTTCTGGAGAATACAAAACATTTCGTATACGAAATGGTAACTGGGTGCATTCTTGCTTATTTAAGGAATCAGATATATTACTTTGTTAGCTATTTCTTCCTATCATATTTGATGTAAGTAATTGAGCCATATTTTATGTGGGGAGCGACTAGTTTCTGTTATAAAAATTTTATGCTAGAATTGCCAAGAATTTTTAACCAAATCTGCCGGACAACTGTAACTTTATTTAAATTGCGATAGTAAAACTAAATAGAGTCTTATATAATTTATTTGTTTGTGATAACACGGGAAGTCATATTTCGGTGAACAGTTGGTACAGAGTAATGAAGACCTTAAAATAATCAATTACAACATTCAAATTCAAAACAAAAGTATTTACTATGTATAAACCCATTTGGGCGCTTAAATATTATTAATTTTAGTCATCATTATCATTCTCCGACTCTTATCTCAAATACTTGGGGTCAATACAATATGTACGTACTCTTCCTTCATAGTACATATTGCAAAAGTTATTGGCAATAGTGGTATGACCGGCCACTTGCCAGACGTCAACCCTCCTTGGGAATGTAATTATTGACCAAACGGCATCAGATGGAGTTGGACCAGGTCGTTATAAAGCTCTTAGTCGTCTTTTACGACATCCACGAGCAAAGTAAGGGTTGGTAGTATTCATAGCCGCCGCCGCCACACAATAAATAATATTAATTTTAATATTTTACCTTAAATTGATTCAATAAATTTCCATTACATCGTAAAGCTACCGCCTCTAAAGACCCAAAAAGTAACTCAGCGGGTTTGTTTACATTTCTTATTTTGAGTGAATTCATTAATATAAAATTTTATACAAGATATTTAGTAAGTACCTCCAGCGTCATGTCATGTCCTTTTAAATTACAGTATAATATAATTCATAAATTATAATACAAAAGATTATGGCTGAACTAAATTACACAGGCAGCACTCGATAACGATTTAAATGATAGTAAAGCCAACGCTCCTCTCAACTACTTTGAAGGAAAAGAAAAATTCCGCTCCGGCACTGAGTGTCTTTGCTTTAACGCCCACGTAGGACCTACAACTTGATTCTTTGTACGATAAACACATGATTGTTCTAACTTAAATTGTAACTTGTACTCCTACGTTACATTGATTTATCTACCCATACAGAATATCTTAAAAACAAATATAGACTATTTTTAGTACTGTGTGGTAGCGGCTGCGAATACTACCAACCCTTACTTTACTCGCTGATGTCGTAAAAGACGACTAAGAGCTTGTTATATTGACCTGGGCCAAGTCCGTCTGATGCTGTTTGGTACAACAATTACATTCCCAATAAGGGTTAACGTTAGGCGGGCCGATTATAAAACTATTGCCAATAGCTTTTGCAATATGTACCTACGAATACATATCGCGTCCACCACAAGTAGACGGAGAGCAGGAGAATGATGAAATATAGACTATATGGTCACTTTTGACGCACATTGTAAAGAAATAACAAAAATATCCGTGGAAAGATATATTATCCCCAAATATTTATAAAAAAATAAGAGTGTTAAATTAATATATAGTTTTGGATTAGATTTTTTTTTATTGCCTGTGTTGGTAGGTGAGCAATCGGTCTACCTAATAAGTGGTAACCGCCACTCATTGATCTCCACAATACCAAGAGTTCAGCCAGTGTTATCGCCTATTATAAAAGTGTGAATTTCCTAGTTTATCGCTCACCGAACGAAATGCAGTAGCAAATTGCTATTATTTAGATGTCGATTTTCTGCATGTTTTCTACCCTGTTGCTACCCGGACGACCAGAAACTGTCAGGAGCAGTTAGCAGTTTAGTAATGGTAGGACCACACCGTTAACAATTCTCTCGTCCGGGGTAGTACCACACTCTCGCAGAAGATCGACGTCTGAGTAATGGCAATGTGCTATTGCACTTCGTTCGGTGAGCGAGAGAACCGGTAGCCCCACTGGGTGGGTTTGGGGTTTGTACTGACAGGCAGCGGACCTAAAGGCCCATGAGCAGTAACACTTACCATCAGGTGTACTGCTTGCTCGTTTGCTACCAAAAGCAATAAAAAAAGGATCACTAAATTATCTCAAGGAGAAATTACCAGGATAAAAAGTGCCCTATGTGTTAATCCAGAAAATAATCTATTTGTTTGCTAATTTTTAGCCAAATCTGTTCAATGATTTACGCGTTAATTAATCTAAATTTTCAAAATGCCTGACATCCTCATAAACTTTCACATTTATAAAATTAGTAAGAGTAGGATAATTCGCTTAAAAACTAAAATATTGAACGTATTTGAAATAAAACTACATTTACGGATTCTATCGCGTTTGTATTTCATTTGTAATTTCCCGACGTTTCGAACACTTTACAGTGATCATGGTCACGGGAGAACCTCCCGTGACCATGATCACTGTAAAGTGTATATATGTATAATACAAACGCGATAGAATCCGTAAATGTAGTTTTATTTCAAATGTGTAATACTCGCGTAAACATTAGAAGTCATTATATTGAACGTAATATATGGCGACCATATGACACTTTCATATTCCCGCCAAAACCCCTCATATACAGTCAATTGTTCTCACTAAAAGCAGATAACAAAAACTGAATATCATATATAGTTCATAACATATATTTATAATGTGAGTTAACCTAAACATTGCCACCTAAACACCCCTAAAAATTGGGTGATCGTTGTTAAAGTGAAATTCTAGGGAAGATAAGGCCGCCACTTAAGCGAAGCATTTCCGGTGACCCTCTCCATAGGCAAATATTACAAGTTATTATAGTTTTGCGCGCGCCCCTATTTAGAAGTGTGCCTAGAGCGTATAAATAAAGGCTGTCAAATATAAACGAAAAATTCTGCCTGTCTGTCTTCTTTCTTTTATGTATTGGCAATCAGCTACTTATACGACTCATTGTTGCCATAGTCGAGTTATAATTTTCTTCACGTCTTTAGTCTCTTCAAGTAAGTCATTGTCTGTCACTAAGTCAAATCGTCACTGTCAACAATGCTATGTTATGTTATGGCCACTATGTTAATAATGCTATGTTATGGCCACTATGTTAATAGGAATTTTGGTGGAAAACGGAAATGTTGTAAACCACTTTTGATTATATAATATTATTATATTCACGAAATCCCAGCTGTTCCGTCACATGACGTTACCTAAAATTCCATCAAAATTATCTAATACAACAAACGACAACACGTTAAAACACTAAAATATCGAACATAATACGACCACATGACGTTTTCAGATTCCCGCCAATACTCAAAAAATAAAGTCATTAATTACCACCAGCTTAAACTAATAAATAAAATATACCAGGAGGTCATAAGCTCAAATAGGTATAACAATACGTGCATTGCCTGCAAACGACAATATCGAGCGATGCAGCGCATGAGTAACTATCCCCCAGAGTTAGTTTTCTTCGGCCGTTAATTTGACTGCAATCATTGTACCACGTTCACGATATAATTCTAGTTAAAAAATGCATTGCTGTTTTTGTTTACACGTCATTTTTAGATTCGTGTACTTAGACAGCAGTACATACCGTGCTTTATTCTAAAAATGAAGTATTAATAGTGCACGCAGTGGGAAGAACTGTCTCGGCACCTACTTTGGCGATCTAAACCTACCCCAAGGCAAAGTACATTGCCCTCTCTGAATGCACCGGACACATTGCAAGTTTGTGACTACAAAGTCAAAACTTAAATAAATAATAATGATAAAGATAAAATCTCTATGTACTGAATTTGCAAATTTAGCAAATTTTTGATGCGAATGAAATTTCATTTTATATAGTGAAGTCTTAACTTTTGAGTGTTCTTAGTGATGACATCTATTTGTAAGCCATGTCAGCAACCGTTGAAATAGGTCTGACGATATTTTTGAGTAATTTATTCTTCGAGTCAAGTTCAGCTCTGATAGAGAATCAAACTCAATCCCTCGGTAACGTTAGATTTCGTTCTTATTATTATTATTACGTCGATGCTATTTTTCTTATTTATTTATTCTACGCATATAATTTATGTAAGGTTAATAAATTTAAAAATGAAATGGGGAAAAATAGCGAAAACTAGACGTAAATACTTATGGCAACTCCTCTAGTTTGATAGAGTAGATCCATTTCTTTGCTATTCTAGAAGATCACAGAAACAAACAGTGTAACGTATGTAACTTGAAAAGGGGGTTTGATTGGAGTAGAGGATATGTAACTCGACTTGAATTAGACTAGAATAGAAACTCGAATACTCGTTAGGGGGGAAGAGAAGATTACAATAAGCGTATTCCCAACTCTAGCAATAAGTAGACGGTAAGAGTACAAGGACATAAGAATGTCTTCTTCGTAGGCTTATATATAGCCTCGAGTATTAGGTACCTGAGAAAATAGAAAAAGTCTGTCTTTCTTCTCTAAAAATATCTCCTTATACTCATGAATTAATTACTGTATTGTGAGGACTTTACAAGCAAATAATTATACAGACATACTTAAAACCACTATGTTTATATCTAATAAAAATGTCTAGCCGCCTAGGACAGTGGCAGACTCTTTATGAACTCGGGACAACAGTGCTGATTGAGGGGTTCTGTGTCATCTAGTCGTAGGTACACAGTTTAATAAAACAGTAATCGAGAATGACATAATGATATGGGTATATGAATATCATAATATCGTCTAAAGAATATCGCTTTATTTTTACAGCAATCATTACCATAAAATAATACCACCACAAAATATACCCTTAGCACTCGAAAATACGTCTGAATTAGTGATGTTATCGAACTCCGTAACCGAAACTTTAGGATATCCGAAATTATAATATATCCGACAAGTTTCGAATAATATCAGATAAGTTTAAAAGTTTAGAATAATAACGGATTAGGTTAAAAGTTTAGAATATTATCGGACAAGGGCGGTGTCTATGTGAGAAATTTTATGATAGGACCAAACTCACAACCTAAACGTAAATCTTTCCAAAGTAGAATGATACGAAAATCATCACAATTAGCATTCCCCTTTTACATTTTCTTAAAATTCCAATAACCGAAATAGAATTATCATAGGTTGGTTAATTAGAAATAATTTTATATGCATAACCGTATATGTAATAGGTATAATGTTATTTTAATATCCCTATCCAGGTCCTAAACTTTATATTTGTCGCAACCCTGTATAGCCATTTTTATATATTTAGGACTTTTGGCGGGAATATGAAAGTGCCATGTGATGATCTTGTACTACTCAATATCTTTGTGTTTTAACGTTAATTAAATAATTTTGATAATATTTTATGTAATGTGATGCGAAGAAATTGCTTGGATGTAGTGAATATGATGTAAAAATGACTTACTGGGAATTTTGGTAGAAAATGAAAACGTTTTTCATTTTCTACCAAAATTCACTGAAGATCCATTAACAGTGTGGCCATAGCACTGTTGATGGAGATTTGCCTTATGGACAGTGACTAAAAATGAAGAAACTAAAAACGAAAAGAAAATTTTAACTCAACACTGGCAACAATGACTTGTATAACTAAACGATTGCCAATACATAAAAAAAATGATTAAAAAAATCAAAAAACCCGACTGCGTAAAAAGTCACCAAAACTACGTAGGTACATAATAAAAAAACTGAAAAGAAAAAAACAAGCACTTAGATGTCCGGTGGTCTAGAATTCCATAATATATTATTGAATAAATACTATTGCAGAAAATGAAATATATTTTAATAATAGAACATGACAACTGAACAGTCGGGATCCTTTATTCGACAGCAAATCTAATTTTTCAATGGATCCAGTAGTCGCCATATTGAATTTTCAATAACGTCATATCTTTAGTGATACTCACCAGATTAAGAGGAATCGATTGACGTGCGAATCATAAAAATCGGCCCAGGCGTTTGGTATATATAGTGCTTCAAAGGAACATACAAACATACATACATACATAGACTGTTAAACACAATACCACTCCTTTGCAGTCGGGTAAAAAGCAGAAGAATAAATAAAAGAATAGATTGTGATAAGAAATATTTTATATACGATTTGATGGCGTGCATCTTGTATAGGGCCCTATATTGCGGGCTCGAAGTGGACCACTTCAACCCATTTTAACCGACTTCATTTATAATCCTCTAGTCCGCCACTAACGTAGAAATCGAATCCACACCCATCATTGATTCAACGAATATGCATGTGTCCCTATTTCCGATATCCATGCCCACTTATATAAAAAGAAAAACTTCATTCTTTAAATATTGGCTACATTATATAATTATATCGTAAAATACCGGGAATAATATAAAAAAAAAATAAAAGTATCCTTAGAAACGTGGTTTGATTTTAATTTCACAAATTAAAATATTCACAGAATATTCGATTCCTAGTAAAACTCTTAGTATATAGTGGGCTGATAATGAAAGGATACCGGTGGTCCAGCCACTAGGCGATAGAGAAGTATACGTACAGCAGGTTATAAAGTCGCATGCCTTACCTTTTATCGCCCCGGACAAACCGGGTAGCGCGTGACCACAACATAGTCTGTCGCTAAAAATATAAATAATGAAAACCATCAAATGTATGCACGGCTGTCATTAAAGACAAAAAATAAATACTAAAAAATCTAATTAACTGAGGAAACCAATAAACAATTAACTGCTTTCTTGGCTACACATATGGTATAGTGGTCTACGTACTGAACTGCCGCGCCAAGTGTTATGAACTCAATTTTCACGCAGATTAATTCTTTGTTCTTCATCGTTATCTTACATTTATTCCAACTACTCGAGGTCGACGAAATATGTACTCTTACTCCATCATACACATAGCAAAAGTTTGATAATTATTTTATACACAGCGCTTACCTGACTTCAATCTTCTTTGGGAATGTACATTTTGTGTAATTTGTGGTCGTGAATTGTATTAGGGCCCCGGGAAGAAGAGAATTTATTTTAGAAATAAATCATAAAAATTAAATTAAAAAAAAAAAAACTAAATTAGTTTAACTTTGATACAGCCAATAATTAAATAAAATATCAACCCATATGTATGACTTAACAAAGCAGAATTTATATTACGCGGAAAAATGTTATCTGCCTCTCAACAATTTCCATGAAATAATTCATTGAACGTAGTTAGTTAGCTGTCTCTATATTTATGTTGCTAGCCTGGTAACGCGAACGATTTCAGGTACCAGGTAGTTATGGCTATGTAGGAGGTATGGTGGGCGGTAGTCATGGAGACCGCCGGATGCGCCCGCCATAGCACGCCAGCTTGCAACCCTGGGCATTGGGGTGACCATATTCAAATTCAAAAAAATATAACAATCTCGTGTCACGGTGGTTTTTATCAAACTCTTGCCAAATGGCACAACCGAGTTATGAGTACAGTTCGTAAAGTATTGCACGCACCATAAGCGAAGCGTTGAGGTCTTGCTCTACTCTCGACATATGAAAATCAAGCACTTTTCAAACATAAAAATGATTGTAATTTTCTCACATTGCACTTATAGGATAATATTATAATACATATGTCAAGAAAAAACATTCGTTTAAACGTATTTGATATTTTTAAAAAGCTTTTATTTTGTTTAAAGTAAGAAAATAGTTGATTAAAAAAAATATTCGAGGACGTCGGATAAAATATTTTTTGTATCTGGCAGGATTACGCCCGTAAAAATGTATGTATCGAAGTTTTTCTTTTATTAAAAGCTTCATAATCGCAACGCGCTGTTTCCTTTCGAAAATGGTTTGGTAATTATTTGTCGTTTAATTGCAATTAATAAAAAACTAAACTGCTTAGTCTTCAGTGCATGTATACTTTATGAAAATTGGGTTCGTTTACATTTTTTTGTTCGTCCATTCGGACAGGCAAAGGAAATAAATCCCATTCAGCCTATACAGCTATGTTTAGCTCTACGTCGAGAATGGCACGAAATTTCAAAAGTATTTCTTTTCTTTCATTACACGCTTATATTTAGTGTCACCTGTCCCGTTGTCTGTAATCAAATCTTGCAAGTTAAATTTGATCCACTTCCTGGTTTCCGATTGAGCTGAAATTTAGCATGCATATATAAATCGGATGACAATGCAATATTATTGTGACATAGAGCTGATCTGATGATGGACCTGGAAGCTGGTCATAGGAACTTCGTAATTGAAAGACGCAATCCTTTCGAGTTTGGGCTCATTTGATTTGTCTTGACGATTACTTTAATACTATATGGTAACCAGGGTCTGACGATGGACCTGGCAGCGGGCCAAAGAAACTCCGTAATTAAACGACGCAACCCCATCGAGTTTGGGTTCATTTGATTCGTCTTGACGAGTACTTTGATACTATATGCTAACCAGGGTCTGACGATGGACCTAGAAGCTGGCCATAGGAACTCTGTAATTAAATGACGCAACCCCATCGAAATTGGGCTTGTTTGATTCGTCTTGGCGAGTACTTTGATACTATATGGAAACCAGGGTCTGACCATGGACCTGGAAGCTAGCCCATAGGAACTTCGTAATTAAACGACGCAACCTCATCAAGCTTAGACTCGTTTGATTTGTCTTGTAGAGTACTTTGAGACTATATGGTAACTAGGGTCTGACGATAGACCTAGAAGCTGGCCATAGGAACTCCGTAATTAAACGACGCAAATCCATCGAAATTGGGCTAATTTGATTCGTCTTGGAGAGTATTTTAATATTATATGGAAAATAGGGTCTGATCATGGACCTGGAAGCGGGCCATAGGAACTCCGTAATTAAACCACGCAACACCATCAAGTTTGGACTCGTTTGATTCGTCTTGACGAGTACTTTGATACTATATGCTAACCAGGGTCTGACGATGGACCTGGAAGCTGGCCATAGGAACACCGTAATTAAACGACGCAACCCCATCGAAATTGGGCTTGTTTGATTCGTCTTTGCGAGTACTTAGATACTATATGGAAACCAGGGTCTGACCATGGACCTGGAAGCTAGCCCATAGGAACTCCATAATTAAACGACGCAACCTCATCAAGTTTAGACTCGTTTGATTTGTCTTGTCGAGTACTTTGAGACTATATGGTAACTAGGGTCTGACGATAGACCTAGAAGCTGGCCATAGGAACTCCGTAATTAAACGACGCAAATCCATCGAAATTGGGCTAATTTGATTCGTCTTGGCGAGTATTTTAATATTATATGGAAAATAGGGTCTGATCATGGACCTGGAAGCGGGCCATAGGAACTCCGTAATTAAACGACGCAACTCCATCGAGTTTGGACTCGTTTGATTCGTCTTGACGAGTACTTTGATACTATATGGTAACCAGGGTCTGATGTTGGACCTGGAAGATGGCCATAGGAAAAAGAAGGTGCTAAATGTTCTTAATCATGCCATCAAAATATAACACGCTTTTATTTATAAAATTAGGACTGTGATAGAAACGGGAAGATTTAATAATTATGGTGTAAAGTTTTAGTGTTAAAAATATATATTTATGAACGGTATTGAATTATTTTGTAATAGACGACGAAGCTTAATTATCGTTAAAGGTTATAATGAACTTATAAAGTGTTATATGTCTGATTAGAGTTAATTTATTTTTAACTTTTTATTTTATTTTATTAGTAAATAGTAAAAGGTTGTTTTTAAAAAAGGCTTTTTCTTTAATTTTTTTTTATTTCTGGCATTGACTAATATATAGTAAATGATAAAAAATATAAAAATTATGAGGCGTGCACTTTTGGATTTTCCAAATATTTTTATATAATTTCACTCTCCTGCCATCGCTCCGAATTTTTAATAGCCATTTTAGTATTTTTGTACATACATACATACATATCATCACACCATATCCCTTGCAGGGTAGGCAGAGAGAACAGAGTGCCAGAGAACTCTATCTCGGCATACTTCACTCGCTTCCTCAACATTCATAATTCTCTTCATACAAGCTCGCCGGTTTCGGAGACTCTTGACTCCACCTTCCTTCAGTACATGACCGATCTGGTCTAGGTAGGTTAGTCTCGGTCTCCCTCGGTACCTACACCCTTCCACTTTCGCATTATATATATTCTTAACCAGACGTTCGTTCGGCATTCTTTCCACATGTCCGAACCACCGGAGCATTCCCTTTCGCATCTTTACACCAATACTCTCTTTCATACCTACTCGCTCTCTTACGTCGTCATTACGAATGCGGTCGGTCAGCCTAACTCCACAGATTTACCGCAGAGATCGCATTTCGACCGCATTAATTTTACTTTCATACTCTTTTCTGCATACCCAACTCTCGCTTCCATACAGCAATGTTGGGACAAGCACTGCGTTATGTATTGCTACACGTGCCTTCTGGCTGAGGTGGTGGCTGTCGAGAAGTTGCCCCAAGGCTCCGTTCACTCTATTTCCCGCATTCACTCTTCGCTCTATATCAGTGGTGTACCTTCCATCTCGGCTAAATCCACATCCAAGATATACAAATTCATCCACTTGCTCTAGTACATCATTACCTATTGTTACTCTTACATCTGTTCTGGTTTCATCTCTTTCAAAGACTATTATTTTGGTTTTGCTCACATTCACGCGTAGACCCCTTTTCTTACAATCTTCTGTCATTGTGTCGACTAGGGTCTGCAGGTCCGTCGCTGACTATGCCAGCAGGACTGCATCATCTGCATAAAGCAGAGCAGTGACCACTGAGTCGCCCATCTGGACTCCCACATTCATATCGTTCAACCTTTGGAGACATTTATCCAGATATATGATAAACAGTCTGGCTGACAGAACGCACCCCTGCTTAACACCGATATTGACGTCAAAGCAAGGCGACATTACATCATCCAGCCGCACACAGGCTCTACAGCCCATGTAACTGGACTACACAGCCTGTAGCAGTTTACCGTTAATACCATACTCCGGTAAAATGTCCCAAAGTTCCTTTCGTACAACCATGTCAAATGCTCTCTCCAGATCCACAAAACTGCAGAAAATCCTCTGACCTAGAGCCAGATGCTTCTCCACAATGTTGCGCAGAGAGACCACTTGATCCATGCATCCCCTTCCACTCCTGAAACCTCCTTGTGTCTCACACAGTAAACCATCGGACCCCAACCTCATTCTCCTTTCAATAATTTTACCATACACTTTTGCTGCCAAACTGGTCAAGCTTATGGCTCTGTAATTTGCGCAGTCATAACGTGAACCCTTGTTTTTAAACAAAGGCACGATGACTGCGCTATTCCAGTCCCCGGGAACCATTCCCGACTTCCAACATAAATTGAGGAGCAACAGGAACGCCTCCCAGACACAGGAGCCACCAATCTTGATCATCTCAGCAGACACCATATCAATGCCCGCTGCCTTACCATTTTTCAAACTTCTTATCGCCCATTCAACTTCATCCATACTGATGCCATCGGAGGACGCCGTTGTCGAATGTTGATCTACTAAACCACATGCAACACCGGCGCCAACCGTAGCATCCGCATACATATCGCCAAAATATTCACTCCATCGGCTTAACACGTCTTGTGTTTGTGTAAGAATGTCTCCACCTTTAGACCTTATTTTATTCATTCTGAAGGCTGACCAACCACCCCAAGACTTCTTCACCTCCCTCCAAAAGAGTTTGGTGTTACCCTCGAAGTTTTTAGCCAGCCTATCATCTGCACTCATACTTGTTCTATCACGTTTCTCTTTCACTAAGGCCTTGGTGTCATTCTTACATTGCCGATATATTTCTTTCTTCTGTTCAGTCATAATGTCATTCAGATTCAAAGAAGAGACATAGTCCAGCCACGCTTTCTTTTTTTGCTTTACGGAAGCTGCCACTTCCGCATCCCACCATGCATCACCATTTGTTTTTCTATGCTTCTTTGAACTTCCACATACTTCTTTCGCTGTATCTACCATACTCTCTTTCAATTCTCTCCAGCATTCTTCAATGTCCGATTGCGGCTGGCTTGCCATCGTTAGCCGTTCTCGGACACCCTTTACATACTTTTCTCTTACACATTCTTCTTGCAACCTTTCAACCTTTATTCTTTCAAGCCCTCCGAAGTGGACACGCTCTCGCCAGTGCCTCCACTTTTAGAACAGACCACTAAATCTCGCAATAACGAGATAGTGGTCCGTATCGACTGTGGGGCCCCTGTAAGCTCTTGCGTCCAATATTTTGCTTCGGAGGCGACTGTCTACCAAAATTAAATCTATTATACTTTTCTGTTCGTTCCTTCTCCATATATACATATGGATGTCCTTATGTTGAAAAAATGTGTTTGACACAATAAGGTTTCTCTCCATGCATACATCCGCTATGAGCCTACCCGCGTCGTTCACGTCGTCGTCGTATTTTTGTAAGAACGTGTAACTGTATTAAAAACTTATTCAAATAATTTAAACTTTATTCAATGACGTTAAGTTATTTACATAAATGTAGCAAAGGGAAATATGCCTGTCAGCATATCGTACTTGCGTGCATCTCGAAGCGATGCTCTTTCAATTTCTTGTACTATGTATTATTATTTGAACGTGTCTTCTTTTTGTAATTATGAAAGACTAGCTTCTACCCGAGGCTTTGTCCGCGTATAAAGAAACATTCTTTATTTCGAACTATTGCCCTAAAGGAACATATTGTCGGTATAGAAAGAATTCTATATATTAATCCAGAAAATGATCTATCTGTGCGCCAATTTTCATTCAAACTTTCTCAACAGTTTACACGTGGTTGAGTAATAAACATCCAAACTAAATAAATATCTTAATAGTGGTAGGGCCACACTTTTGACAATTTTCTCTCTGCAGCTACGGGCCGGTCCGTCCGGGGTAGAACATCAGTCTCGCAGAAAATCGACATCTGAGTAGTGGCCATGTGTTGCACTTCATTCGGTGAGCTAGAGAGAACTGGAAGACCAACTTTCTGGGTGGCTTTGTTTTTGGTTTTTTAGTTGGTAGGCAGCAGCCTAGTTGTACCTTTGGTATTTGTAAAGGTCCATGAGCATCAGTAACACTTACCATCATGTCTGCTGCTTACACGTTTGTCACCATAAACTTTAAAAAAAATTACCAAGCTAGAAATTATCGCTCTTTGATAGATAGAATATAATTGTAAATACAATTGGTGTATAATATTTTCGAAAAGTTGGTCACCCGACAGCGCTACAAATATCCAGTGGAGGGATGCCGGTCTGCACCTCTACCCCTCTTTATGTATAGATAATAATATATCCTTCTATTCCATCAGACTCCGAGGTTGCCGTAAAAGCTTTCTAAACGCATTGGTAATTTGCTTATGCAAGTTAGGAATGCAATTATAAATTTCAAGGATATTTTATTATTGTTTTTTGCTTTTGTAGGATACAAATACTAAAATATTATGAAAGAATACTTATATAGATACATATACATACATACTCAGATGCACAATGCTTAGATGCCGGAGCTTAGCTCTTTAATTTAAAAAAAATACAATTTTTATGGATTCTATCGCGTTTGTATTAGATTTTTATATTCCCGACGTTTCGAACGCTTTACCTTCTTCTTCTTCTTCTTCTTATATATTGGCAATCAGGTATATATACGAGCTATTGGTGCCAGTGTCAAGTTATAAATATTTTCACGTTTTTAGTCTTTCAAGTTAGTCATTGTCTAAGTCAAATTGTCACCATTAACAGTGCAATGGCCACACTGTTAATGGTATCTTGTGGGAATTTTGATGGAAAACGAAAACGTTGTAAAGCACTTTTATATGATATTCACTACATCCCAGTAGTTGCGCCACTTCATATTACATAAAATGCCATCAAAATTATCTAATATAACACGTTAAAACACTAAGATATGGAATATAATACAAGAGCACCACATAACGTTTTCAAATTCCCGTCAAAAGTCCCCGCTTTACCTTTATCATCATCACGAAAGGACTAAGGTGTCTTACATCCAATATGTCATTATTATGACAGAAAATTTTATATCTACTCTATAAGATATTAAATGTTGACTCATTTTTATCACAAATTCCTTGCCAGTACAAAAAGAAAATGATTCCATATATATTTCTTATATTGTTTATGATCTATTATTATTAGGTATGCGTCCGATATATCAAAACGAATCTGAAATCGGATTTCAGTCAGAAATCGTATCGTATCGATATTCAACACTATACAAACTGATTTTAGAAAACGTATTTCGGCAGAAACTAAATCAACACATATCAAAACAAAACGACGAAAACGCAAACTAATAATAAATCTAATCATCGCGCAATCGTTTTCTATTGCTAGTTTTGCAAACCAAACCAATATTTGAAAACTTACTAACTATCTCTTTCACTCCGCTAAGCGATCGCTTAGTCAGAATGAGAGAAAGCGAATTTCATTAAAATTCGCCTCCTTTCATTCTAACTAAGCGATCGTTTAGTGCAGTGAAAGAGATGGAGAGAATTGCGGTTTCTAAGAAACTAAGAATGGCAGATTGATACGAAACAGAATTATACGGGACAGGGAATAAGATCTATATCAGAATGCAACTACTTCCATGATAAATTACGCAATACGTTTAAGTTTTGCGTTTGTTAAATAGATTTTTTGAATTATTGGAGAGTTTTGATCCACACTTGGCCTTGGTGATACGTGCAGTGTGCGCGTAATGTTATTTTTGTGTTCTCGTGAACTATATAATTATATAGGTATTTTATGATTCAATACTATACTAACGTATGTTAGTATCGTACATACGATTTGATGATAAATAAGAAATAACTATTAAATGTAAAATGGTAAGAAAAAAACCATACTAAAAATGTACATTATATAATATAATCATGAAATCATTGTAAATATGACGATTTTTAAATACGCCAGAAAGTTTTGTATCACACTCAAAACAAAACATTTTTGCTAGTCTAGTACTCTAGTTAAGCCTAGATAAAGCATGAAGGAAAATCGTACACCTAAATCCAATCAACAAAGAAACTAAAGAAAAATATTTTGAATGCGTTTGTTCGTTTGCATTTTTCGTTTGCTACGCTAAAATAACTAAAACCATCGAAATCGATCGAGACTAAGGTAAATCCGCTCCGACAATCGCTCTGGAAATCGATTTCTGGTATCGGTTTTTTAAATCGATTTCAATATCAGAAATCGAATTTGTATCGGTTTGCGTAAAAATCTGAAAACGCCCATCTCTAATTATTATTAAAACATTTAATTTATAATAATTATTATTGTGGCAATTTACAATTTTAGAAAAACTAACATAACTATTCAGCTAGCACTGGATCGGAACGCGGCCACACTGAGAATGATCCGGCAAAATAACTTAGGAGGCATAATACTAATTTTATTATTGAATTTTTGAGTAGCAGCCTACTTTCTCTTACTAAATTAATTAAATTAAAATTTTAAAATTTAACTATTATTGTGGGTCAAATCCGTACAATAAGTGCTCACAGTGTTGTTGTTTATCAAATCTGTAAACAAAGTAAGACCGCACCCACCATTAGATCCTGGTGATCTGTCATCTACCTAGTACTAATGCCAATCTCACAGATACTCAGAGTTTTTATCATAATTAACCTAGATTAAGACCTGTCTGTGTTACAATTTCTGTGTGAAAGAGGAAATAAAATAAATATAATTATACACTTATTTAGCCGTAAATATGGTGGTCCCAGCGGTCTCCAAACACAGTCCTCAGATCCTGGAGGTGCGCAGAGATTATCAAACGATGAGATTGAATCATCAATCGATCCAAAAACAGTTCTGGAATAAAGACAATGTAATACAAGGATTATTTCCTTAGTGCTGAATGTTTTCTTAAAAAAAAAACCTTGCATGGGACGCGTAAAAAGTTGATTACGATACTGTTCTTTTCATTTATCATCTTAGCTCATATCATCGTCATCATCATCATCACAGCCCATAAATGTCACACTGTTGGGCTCGGGCCTCCTCCGTAATGGAAGGGAAATTAACCTACTATACCACGCTGGTCAGATGCGTTGGTATAGGGTTTTGTTTCGAGTTTTCCTTCTCTCGCATAGACGTTATATGCGTTTTATCCACGGTGAATAGTATTCTTACTCCGTCACCACACGACTTAGCTCATATAATTCCCATTATTGAGCTCGAACTGGGAAGAAAATTGACCGGTAGGCAGTATGATAATACTACGCTGGTAAGACGTGTTGGTATAAAGTTTTATTTCAAGTTTTCCTTCTCCTGCATAACATTTATATGTTATCATCCTATTATATCCTAGTTATCTTTACAACACCCACGGACTAGAAAAGAGATGGGGAATTATATTCTTAGTACGTCACTACATAAATATATTTGGGACGTAGTGTTAAGCAGGCTGCAAAATAGATTTATAATGAAGAATACACCATCTCTTAAAATGTATGACAACCTGTTTATCAAGCATAGTGATTTGATCTTAGTAATGGTAGGACCATGCTGTTGACGAGTACAAACTTAAGTTAGTTTTCTTTTTGCTTTCCAATAGTGTTAAGTGTGTGCTTAGGGTAAAAAACCTATTAAATACCAAGGCTTCAGAAAGCAATATCGTTTCGCAACGTGATTTCCCCTTTTGAGGCGTCTGTCTGGGTATGCACCATACAATTTCATACGTATAAGCATATCGTACGTCAAACATAGAGGAACGTAACAACAGTCTCCACCCCACCTCTGAGCTCCTAGTCCAATGGTATTTAATTAATCGCTGAGGAAACTGTCGGTAGTACCAATTTTATTGAAGGGTTTAATTATTTTAAGAGTAAATTTTATTATAAATTTTGAATAATATTTAGTATGTGCTTACTGAGATTGGATAAGTTATTAAGTTAATATTTTAAAATAGTCGCTTTTAGATGTGATGTGGCCATAATATTTTTGTATTAATAATACTTTGAAAATGATTTGGATAATCCAAAAGTGCACGTCTCATAATTTTTAATATTATTTATCATTCACTTTTAGTTAATGCCATAAATGAAAATAAAAGAAAAAAAGCTTGTGAAATATCGTGCCATTCTCGACGTAGTGCTAAACGTAGCTAGCTGTTCGTTTACAATAGGCTGTATGGGATTTATTTCCTTTGGCTGTCCAAATGGACAAACAAAAAATATAAATGAACCTAATTTTCATAAGGTATACATACACTATTGACTAAGCTATTTAACTTTTTATTAATTGCAATTAAACGACAAAGAATTACCAAGCCATTTTCGAAAGGAAACATCGCGTTGCGATTATGAAGCTTTTAAAAAATGAAATATTTTGATACATTATTTTTTACGGTCGTGATCGTGTCAGATCCAGAATATTTTATCCGGACGTCCTCGAATATTTTTTTAATCAACTATTTTCTTACTTCATACAAAATAATTACCTTTTAAAAATATGAAACACGTTTAAACGAATGTTTTTCTTGACATATGTATGATAATATTATATTATCATACATATGTCAAGCTATAAGTGCAATGTGAGAAAAATACAATCATTTTTAGGTTTTAAAAGTCCCAGATTTTTATATATTGAGAGTAGAGGAAGACCTCAATGCTTGGTTTATGAAGTGTGCAATAACAAGTATAATAAGTTTGTTACGAAAACAATGCTACCTATTTTCTTGTTGATTTCTAAACCAATTTTTGTGACTCCCCTTTATTTTTCATTGTCAAATATTTATAGTCTATAAATATCTAATAGTTACCTCCACCATAATGAGAGGTAAATTAATATTTTTCTATAATATCATAAATAGTAAACCTTTTATTTCATTTTTGTAATATTTGCGTAAACTTTATAATATTTATAATTTCGTTTTAATATTGTTAACAATTATTTTTATGAATTAATAGTAACCTAATTCACCTCTTATATAATCAACGATATGATATTTCCTATCAAAGTCGGTCCTAACTTAATTACATAGATTAAATACAAAATGACAAACAGACAATTAAATATGTACTTCGCTACTTTGATAGCAGAAACAGCTACTAAGTGGCTATTTCTAATTCTTAACTTACCCCTATAGACTTAACACCATAAAGTTAATAATTCTCAATTAACAAGTAATAATTTAGCCACAATCAGTAGTAAGCAAGCACTCAGCCCAGCCCAACGTTACATTAGTATTCTGCCGCAGAACTCTCGAGGGAACATTACAATCACTTTACGATCGTTTAGGACAACATTAATTCAGTTTACCAACCCGTTGGCTGTCTCACTATGAACAAACAGAAAATATTTAAAACAGCGATAGCCCAACGGAGAGAACATTAAACTGGCCCGCAAAGGCTCAAATTCAATTCCATAATATGGTAGACAGTGACTAGGCTGTGCAAATTCAAAAAAATTCATAAAAATTTATACATTTTATTTGAAATTATTCTAATAATCTACCATCAGACTATAATGCGACCGTAAGCTAAGAAAATCTGATGAGAAACTCAACTGATTCAGCTTATTTTATAAATAAATAAAAAAATATAAATACAATCATCATTCTCCTACGCTTATCCCAATTACTTGGGGTCGATACAATATGTACTCTTCTTTCATAGTACATATTGTAAAAGTTATTGACAATACTTTTATAACCGGCCGTCTGCCAGACGTCAATCTCCTTGGAAATGTAATTATTGACCAAACGGCACCAGATAGAGTTGGCCCAGGTCGTAATAAGGCTCTTAGTCGTCTTTTACGACATCCACGAGCAAAGTGAGGGTTGGTAGTATTCGTAGCCACTACCACACAGCTAAAAAATATAAATATAATGCTAATTATAAAATAATAATTACTATGGCTCGATTAACCAGTGTGTAAGCCCAATGGGCTTCGGACGAACTGTCTAATAATTCCTAAATAGCCATATCAGACGTGGAGACAAATCTTGTAATATCGTTGTTATTGTTATTATTATGTATCTCCTTTTAATTCACGGGATCTTCCGTATGGAAGATGCCCGGTCCTTTGGGAGGCTCACATGGGGATATGGATCCAACACGCCTTTGGAGAAATTTAATCTAAATATTGGGATGGGACACCTACCGATGACAATGGGAGGGAAAATGATTAATCCGCCACGCTGATCAGAATAAGATTTAATTTTGAATTTCTTCTCTTTCATCAGTATTATTTGTTTGCATATCTTTGGCCATAATCATCTTTCACCAATACCACGAACAATAAAACGAGTGGTGAATTGTATTCCTACTCCGTTACCACACAGAATATTTGACTATCATTACACTGTTTAAAAATACGAGTATCGACAACACTCTAATGGCCTGTTATCTAATGTTATTTATGCCTATAAAATAAGTGACGATTCTCAGAACAAAAATTAATAAGTAATCGAACAATTCTATGTATTTACACATTTTCATCTGTCCGTCTATAAACTTATTGAAGCCCTCTATTGGATATGGGTCTCCTTAAAGAGAGATAATACCATAATCGGTATGCTTGTTAGACGTGTTGGCGATCGCAGATGGTGTTATAAGTCGCCCAGGTAAGTGTTACCCACTCTTCTGATAGTCCTTCAGTCGGTTTTTTAAAACAGGCACTAGATCGTAAGGGGTTGTGAAATATTTTTTTCTTAACTTATCCCCAAACAGGGTAGAAAACCCTACTAAGACATCATAAGTTGTTCGAAGTGCCTAAAACATGACAATTACGCAGGGTTCAGAACAACCAACTCTAAATTCATTTAAATTAAAATCGTTTACATGTAACTTATGATCGCCTGGTAGATAATTACAATCTGCTGGTGAACCTATGATCTCCTGATAGATAATTTCGTTAAAAGTTATCATGAAAATCTCATTTTTTTTTTGTAATTTGAGGTCACAGCTTATTCGTTTCTTAACTTATTGTTTTTAGTGTCTTATAATTATGAACTAAATAACTTTCTTTGATGTAAACATCTAGGTTAGTTAATTTGTGTAGGTGGCTGGAACATTTTACGCAACCTAGATTTTAATTGTTTAAATATACAAAAACAATATTGTTTTTATTAATACAAAATTAACTTTCATAAGTAAAACTAGAGTAAATAATTCATTTTATATCTAAAGATAGATAAGATAACATCGGTCTATTAGAATCTATTTAAATATATTAAATCTAACTAAGTTTGTGGCGCATTACCTCGCTGCAGAATTTTCCAGACGAGCTTTCCAAACTCCCGCCCGGTACTCGACTGTTTCCGTTAAACATCGGCACGACTCGACACCCCCTTCACGGATAACCATTTCAACTAGAGCTGTGATATAAGCTCATAGAACTTGAAATTGTTCGAGCTACGAGAATCATTGAGGTTCCAACTGTGTGGTTAGTATGATGCGTATATGCAGCGAATACAATACAGCAGTATACATGTATGTGTGTGCAGCGTACTAGTGAACTTTGATAATGAACCGACGCGGGCAATTGCCTGGGTGGGTTGAAGCTCCTGCCCCCAATCCCCCCTATTACGTCGCACGGGATGTGCAACGACCTGCAGCCACTTCCTAATACATATTGCATCTGCTAAACATATCGATAACTAACATAGGTGTTATTAAATAAAACTAATTTTAATAATTTCATCGCATATGTATTCGATTTTTACTGTCGCGACAGTAAAAATCGAATGTTTCGAACACTTCAGCATTCATGATCACGGTGAACTGAAATTATTTCAACAAAAAAATCATCATTTTCTTTTTCTACTAGCAATGATTTTTTTATTAAAAACGAGGATCATATTTTTTTTTATTGCTTATGGTGGTAAACGAGCAGACAGCACATCTGATAGTAAGTGTCACTGCCGCCTATTGACCTTTGCAATAGCAGCTTCCAGCTCTCTTGCTCATCGAACGAAGGGAAATAGCACATTGCCATTATTCAGACGTCGATCTTCTGTGAGAGTGAGGTACTACCCCGGACGAGCCGGCTCGCGGCTGTAGACAGAAAACTGTCCACTGTGTGGTCTTACCACTATTAATTTGAATTAATTTATTACGTAATTTTAAATCTCTTTCTTTTTTATCAATGTTTGTTCATGACCATGGACACAAAGTCCTTCAATCGAATACGTTGTTAACTTGATAATCAGAATATCACCAAGTCTTGTGCGATTTTATTCATAACTTATAACGTTAGAAGTGGAATAATTTCATAATGAGTGGTTTATTAATAATAACACTCCTTCATTAAGTGTTTACCATTAATTGGGTGTTGACAACCAAAGCATGATTTCTCTGTACAAATTGGCTGAATATGAAAATACAAGTAAACCACTATTACATAATATTTACAACACTTCAACACTTTCTCTGTACAAAATACTGAAATTTAGTATTTAATATACTTAATTATTTATAAAAACCCGATTACGAAGCGAAAAATGATGTCACAAGCGGGATTCGAACCCGCATCTATTGGGAGTCCGGCCCAATCGTGCTGCCACTTACACCACCGTGAACTATTGTAGGGCATTCAAATCTCGCTTCGTATCATATTTACGTCTTTAAGGTGACGTATGCCATCTACCCGACAATGTTTACACATTGTAGGCCTAATACTTCAAAGTTTGCAGTTAGAATTGTATTAAACGATAACACACCCTTGTTATTCAAATTACTGAAATTTAGCATTTAATATGCTTAATTATTTATAAAAACCCGATTACGAACGAACGAACTTTCTCTGTACATAAAATACTGGCAAAATAACACACGTGTAATATAATACTACAAAAAACTAAAATATTGAATAAAATTTAAGAACGCCAGGTAAATTTTTCACATTCGCGCCAAAACTATTAAATTTGTAATAACAATGACTTATAGGATGTGAAATATTTAGTACTCCCGTGACCATAAACCCTGAAAAGTGTTCGAAACAATGTGAAAGTAAAAATCAATTATTTTAATTATATTGTATTGTTTTAATTCAATAATGAATAAAGCTTAATGATAAGTAGAAATCAATTTCTAGTGGGCACGCTGAAAAAGGTAGAGATGCATGTTCTTATTTTATCAAATAGTTGGAATATTACTCCAATTGATTTCTGTCAGCCTAGTAATACAATTTTTTTTTTTTCATAAACATCAAATTATTTTCATTCTTTTTACCCATCACACAAGTATTATGACGCATCTTCCCATTTTATAAGTAAATTTAGAATAATCTGGCTTATAAATTACGTCCATTGTTTTAAACATAAACATTGTTTAGCAAATAACATATAAAATTTAACTTTACAATTAAAAGACCAAACATATAAAAAGTTACATTCATATTATAAGCTCGGCGTACTCTTGCTCTCAACTGTCCCAATAGGATAATTTTTCACCAGCAAAACGCGGATGCATTTCGCAACAGTCAAAATCTTCTGTAGAATAAGTGCGGATAATATCTTCAAAAGCGTTAGGTGATAGGCGTAACAATAAAACAGTACATACCATATGGATTATATTTCTCTATTATTTCTCTATCCTTAATATACAGAAAACACATCGATAAGAATATATATAGTATTTAAACTAGAGGTCCCGTTTTCTTGTGTGGTGGCGGCCACGTATACTACCAGCTCTAATATAGACCTTTTTTTTTTTTTGCGGTGGGCTATGGACGTCGCACCCCGCCAAATCGGTCCGGGGCGACGGAAGAGGCGGCGCGCAACCCCATTGACCCACCCTGCAAGCACCTCTTCTTCGCCGTGCGAGTGGGCCACCGGTACCCGATCTTTGTCTTCGGTAGCTCTAATATAGACCTGGAACAACTATATATAATATTATTTTATCCATAATTAAATTCCGAAGGAGGTTTGACGTCAGGTAGGCGGCTGGACGTAAAGCTATTGCCAATAACTTTTGCATTATATACAATGGAGTAAAAATTAATTTGATTGATATTGATGACGATAATGATGATGATGATGATTGCTCATCGCATATGATGATGATCCTGCGTTGCTCCGTGACGTTGTGTTAACAAATAAAAAATATAAAGCTCTTATCATCATCTCAGCTCAAATACGTTCCACTGTTGGGCTCGAGCCTCATCCATAATGGAAGGGAAATTCACCTACGCTGATAAGACGAGTTGGTAAAGTTTTTAATTTCGAGTTTTCCTTCTCTTAGATAGATGTTATTTATATATCATATCCCTTAATAATATTTTGTGATATCCACAGGCAAAAATGGGAGCTATGAATTGTATTCTTAGTCCGTCACCACATTGAAAAGCTATTAAGCGAATACTAATATAGCTGTATCTGAATTATAATAGCAAAAGTCGAAAGCATAAAAAAAGTGAATTACGTTCGAGTAGGACTTTGCACATGGACAGAATTTTTTTTAAAAAACGCCATATCCTACACTAAGGAAATAATCCTTGTATTGCGAGGAACTTCACAAACGTATAGTTAACGCAGACTCAAAATATTAATTTGGCGATGGCACAAAGTATTGTCCTGAGTAGGAAACGAATCTACGGCACTGGCACGGAAGGCTAGTGCCGTGGGTATGGAAGGTATCTTAACCACTACGTCATCTGTGCGTGTTACTTTAAAGAGCCGATGTTAGTCATCGAAATCAAAGTATAGATACCGTTGGTCAGCTCAATAGCCATAAGAAGGTGACATCATAGATTATGAGGCCGCACGTCGCCTTTCCTTTCCTTCCTTTGCCGAACGAACGTCTGGTTAAGAAGATATACAATGCGAAAGTGGAAGGATGTAGGTACCGGGGGAGACCGAGACTCACCTACCTAGACCAGATTGGTCACGTACTGAAAGAAGGTGGAGTGTTTTCGAGCATGTCCGGTGCTCATCTTCAGGGCGAGTGCGCAGCTGCGTCTGCGAGCAGTGCGCGTCGGGGGCTCGCAGACGCAGCTGCGCACACGCCCTGATGATGAGCATCGGACATGCTCGAAATCCGGGTCGACATAATCGACTCTAACGCGTGAGTATTGCCGAAAATACAATTGTTTAATACATATGAGCTCAGATTATGAACAATAATCATTTATTATAATTTGCTGAAAAGCTTTGTGGTAGCGGCTAAGAATACTACCAACCCTCACTTTGCTCGTGAATGTCGTAAAAGACGACTAAGAGCCTTATGACCTGGGCCAACTCCATCTAATGACGATTGGTCAACAATTACATTCCCAAGGAGAGCTGTTGTCTGGCAGGCGGCCGCTCATAAAACTATTGCCAATAACTTTTACAATATGTACTATTAAAGAAGAATACATATTGTGTCGACCCCGAGTAATTAGGATAAGAGTAGAAGAATGATGAACCATTTATTATAATTTATAAAAAATCTAGAGCGTCACAAAAATTGATAACAAGGATATGTAAATAATACCAGTTTTTTTTTCGGTGTGCTATGCACGTGGTCGCGCCCCGCCATATCGGTCCGAGCTGACGGAAGAGGCGGCGCGCAACCCCATAGACCCACCCTGCAAACTCCTCTCTTCGCCGTGCGAGCGGGGCCACTGGTACCCGATCTTTGTCTAGAATATGTTTAACGTAAAAATACAGCTACCAGTTAATTTTGTTCTTTTACTCTCAGTCTAAAAACAACTCCCCTGCTTGAATTTCATCAATACGTTCCGAGAAAAGCTATCAAACAAAAACCTTCTTGGAAAATTTCGTGCAATAATGGATTATTTAAGAATACGACGTTCCTACTGCGGCCGTTGTACGAGACGATTTAAGGACATAAGTTTTTTTGTTTATTGCTTATGGTGGCAAACGAGCATACACACACAGCGAGCATAGCACGCCTGATGGTAAGTGTCACTGCCGCCCATAGACCTTTGCAATACCAAGGGTATAGCTAGGCCGCTGCTTACCAATGCAAACCCCAAACACACCCAATTGAGGTTCCAACTCTCTCGCTCACCAAACGAAGCGCAAAAGAATATTGTCATTACTCAGACGTCGATCTTCTCTGAGAGTGTGTTACTACCCCGGACGGACCGGCCCGCGGCTGAAGTTAAAGAACTGTCAACAGCGTCCTACCACTATATAATAGTAGATAATATATAAGGAAAACTCGAAAGAAAACCTCTACGCCATTTCGCAAGCGTAATCTATTAAACAAATTTTATTCTCTGCGTGGAAAACACAATACTTAACAGAAGTATATAAATGACCTGTATGAAGAATAGAGAAAGGAAGTTCATAAAAACTAAAACTCTTGCGCTGCACTCAAGATATATATATTGATCATTAATAATCATTGTAAGGTAAGGCAACTTCAAAATAAATATACAGTAAAATTTCCCAGGGTATGCATTCCACGACGATGCCCCAATTGCGAGACTTATTGGCCGTGCTATCCGGGCATCGACTTGAGAGGATACCCGTAAGGGTATACCGTCGGGTGGACCACCAACGACAAAGACTGGGTTCCGATGGTCCACTCGCACAGGGAGGAGAGATACATTGCAGGGCGGGTTTATGCGGTCACGCGCGCTTCATCTGTCGCCCCGGACGGACTTAGCGGGATGTGATCGAACCATGTACCGCCACAAAAAAAAATAGGATATTCACGATTAAAATGTATTATTATTATCAGCTTTTGGTTAGGCTTTAAAAAATTAGTGTTTATTTTTGTTTTGCCGCTTTTAAATGGTCTTTAAATTCAGATTGATATTAGGCTTGTAACATTTATAAGTTACAGTTTCAAAATAAGGCTTATCTCAATAGATGGATTAATATTCGTGAAAAAATCACAAGATTCATTTGCCATACGTTTTACTTGCAATCAGTTTTTTCAAGTAAAATGTCACCTTTTTAGTGCCCGTTGAAGCTCTTCTCTAGTAGAATATGGAATTAACATTTTCTCCAACTGGTTTCGGCCAAGTCAAAAAATACCGATACGTTGATAAATGACACTGAATCCTTTTCTATTTACCCATTGGATGCGCGAATATTAAAATTTTGAGTCGCAAAACAGCAGGATCAATGTTTTTTTGCAATTTTTTCACCTGCGAATAATGAAAATATATATTTTATAAGGAAATTGTGATTAAGGACTTTTAATGTACGCGGATAGAAATATATCAACACATTTGACAAACATGATATATTAGGTCAATTTATCTACTATTGTTAAAAAGCTTAAGCCCAACAGTGGGACATATACGAGCCGAGATAATAATAATGTTGAAGTGAGTCTCTCTCTTCCCTCCAAGGTGTTAAAGGGGAGTAAGGCTGCTCTAGTAGTTAACTCGTGATCGGGTGCTGCTTGTGGTGATTATCTGGTCCAGCCATAATTTTTTACGTTGTATTTAAATTTTACATTATATCGGGGTTCAAAGGGCGTTGACATTGAATACTGGAGCCAATTATTACTGATCATGTTGTACTATTTCTTTTTTAAGTCAGAAAAGAAATAATATTAATAGACAAAGCCGCTGATCTTCTTGCCAGATTTTTTCAGTAGCGGTTACGTACCAAACAGTCATTTAATATAAAAAAAAAAATTGACAATAAGTAAGGTCGCAGGATTTATACTAGTAAATGAATTTGAATTTGAATATACACTAAATGTCAATAGAAATAATTTGGAATTTAAGAAAATATTAGAATATTTATAAATCTAAATGAACCGATTATATTTATATGAATATATAACATAATTAATTTTCTATTCGTTTGTTACTAGATATTTATTTATTTTATTTATTTATTTATTTATTCATTTTTAGGATAGCTAGTAATTGATACATTGTAGATATTAATATATAAATATAACATAAAATTAAACTAAATGCTCAATTCTTAAGCTATCACAGCATGCACAGAAATGGCAACAAATTACGGAAACAATATTATTTAGATATAATATTAGATATTCAAATAAGTATCGAATTTGGTTATAATTTAATATTTTCGCCTTGATTATTACCGTTTGTACCAGCTATCAAAGACAATCTGTCAGCCGAAATTATTTCTTTAAACATTATTTTTAAAATTTTCTATAGAAATACGTCATTGTAATTTGAAAGGCTTAGAAAGCTTTAATTTAAAAGTTTTCTCAACATGTCATTATTTCCCTGCTCTTTTCCGAATTATATGGAGTCGTCGCAATATGTACGTTTCAAAAGTAATTGGCAATAGTTTTATGACCTACGTGACGTCAACCCTCATTAAGAATGTAATTGTTGACCAAATGGCATCAGATGAAGTTGGCCCAGAGATATAAAGATTTTAGTCGTATTTTACAACATCCACGAACAAAGTAAGGGTTGATTACCACACAGTACTCGACGAAGGTTTTCTCTACATAGAAATAATTTTATTTACATATTTTAAAAGAGAAAACTTGCGCAAACGATTTTGCTCACGCTTTATAGAAATTTGACAACAGCTCTTTATTGGGAATTTTATAGCACCTACTGAATTCGCCATCACGGCTACAAAAAAAAAACCCGGTTATCTTCAATGGACGTCGACAACCTGATGGGTAACTAAATAATAATGATGTATTAGGAGTGTAATGTGTATTTTTATAGCAGAATGTCCACTGGTAGCCTGTGAGACTAATCTGGAAAGTACGCATATAATGTCATTGAAAGAGATAACTAAAACTCTTTGCACCTGCCCAATCAACGTGGTATAGTATGTTAATCTCCCTCTCTTTATGGAAGAAGCGTATGTCAAATAGTTAAATGTAAAAGGATTGAAAAAATATAATAATAGGATACGAAAAATATTTCAACAGTTCGTATTATCATTTTTTTCTCATTGCTTGGTGACAAAAGAGTAAGCAGAGTTTACTGCTGCTCCTGGACATTTACAATAACAGAGGTACAGCTAGGACGCTGTCTACCATCCAAAGTCCACTTAGAAAATCGGGGTACCGGCTCTCTTGTTCACTGAATAATGTGCAACAACACACTGCCACTGCTCGGGCGTCGATTTACTACAGGATTATGGTACTGTCCCGGACGGACTAGCCTGCGGGTGTAGATATAACCTCTTAATACTGTGACCCTACCATAACTAAATCTCAATATATCTCAGCTTTATATAACAGTTACGTTCAAACATCCTCCACAATGAAAGGGAACTTGATCTAATATACCGGTGATCAGACATGTTGATGTAAGGTTACATTTCAAGTTTTCCTTTTCTCGAATATATATTCTACAATAGTTTAATGATCGACCGCATGCTTAACAATAACTCTTCTCGGAAATATAATTATTAACCAGATGGAAATAAATATATTTGGTCGATATGAAGCTTAGTCTTTTATAATACCCATAAGCAATGAAAGGGACGGTAGTATTCGTAGCCGCCAAAAGACAGCTAAAAGAACATACACAACACAACACACCTAAAAGAACACAACACACCTAAAAGAACATAACACACCTATACTTCAAGTTTTATGTTTTTTTTTTATTGCTTTTGGTGGGAAAAAAACGTAGCTCCACACCTGATGGTAAGTGTCACTGCTGCTGCTTTGCAATACCAAGCTAGGCAGCTTCTACCATTATAAACCCCAAATCTACCCAGTTGGGCTTCCGGCTCTCTCTAACTCACTCACCTAATGAAGCGCAACAGCACATTGCCCTTGATCAGACGTCGATCTTCTGGCCACCGAAGACAAAGATCCGGTACCGGTGGCCCGCTCGCACGGTGAAAAGAGGTGTTTGCAGGGCGGGTCCATGGGGTTGCGCGCCGCCTCTTCTGTCGCCCCGGGCTGATTTACCGGGACGCGACCACATCCATTGTCCACCTTGCGAAGAAAAAAAAAGACGTCTATCTTCTGCAAGATTGTGGTACTACCCTGGACGGACCGGCCCGCGGCTGTAGACAGAAAACTATCAACAGTCTGGTTCTGTCACTACTAATAATGTGATTGATTTCTAAATCTAAGTCATCAAAATAATAACAAAATTGAAAACTATTTAATACCAAACAAATTAACCAAGCAAAGACCCTCCCATACAGCTAATTGCTACTCGAAATTCAAATCCAAATCAAATGACTAAAAAATACATCAAAGGCTGTTTGTTGCTGCGTACTGCGTCATTCTATACCACATAATACTCTCATGCAATTTTGTATCTTCATTTCCTTAACGTAAAATATAAATTCTATCGCGCAAAAAAACTTATATAGAAAGAAAATTAAATACATAGTTATATTTTCATCTCATCGCTACATAGAATTATGAGCTCTTGTCACTTAATGTTTAAGATGAATTTCCTGTCATGGGGAATCTATAAAAATTAAATAACGCACACGCATAAACGATAGGGTTCGCTTATACATTGACGTGAAAGAGGGGTCCAGACAGAAAAATGCACTCGTATCCCCTCGTCTAGACTGTAGACTGTCTGGCAGACAACTACCGTAGCTTAAGACTTGTACAACTTCTATCAAGGCCTAAACAGTCTATGGTTAAATATTTTAAACATTTATTATCATTATAAATATAAAACTATTTAATAATAAAATTTATTAATTTTTTGTACTTTAACTGAGTGTTTACGTATTGTTATTTTTTTAAATCTTTTTTAATATATATAATGAGATAGAAAAAAGGAGAGTTATTAAAGATTATATTCTTCAGTTTACTTTTTTTGTATGTGTATACAATGACTTGTTGGACGTGAGAGTCATGAGTTCACCCGTGATTATAGAATCTGACAAGTGATCGAAACTAAGGGAAAGTAAACAAAATAAATACAAATGCAATAAAATGTATAAAAAATATATTATTTCTTTTAAGTAAAGTCGCAAATGGTCATTCAGGCACTGTGCCAATTATATAAGCCTAAAAGAGTTTCAGGCATTTATAACTTCATTTAAATGTAAAATGATAATATTAATATTTTATTTACAAAGTAATGAAGTTTAAAAGTATATAGGTATATGCTAAAACTATTATAATTACATTGGCACATAAATCACAATCCTTACTAATATTATAAATGCGAAAGTAACTCTGTATGTCTGTCTCGCTTTCACGGCAAAACTACTGAACCGATTTAAATGAAATTTGGTACACAGATAGTCTAAAGACTGAAAAAGGACATAGGCATACTATTTAATTGGAAAAGGCGTTATAAAGGGTTGAAAAGGGGAATGAAATATAGGAGGAATAGTTATTTTGGATTAATGCTAACTTACGACTATTCCACGCGGACGAAGTCGCGGGCAGAAGCTAGTATAAAATAAATATAACTCATGAAAAATAAATATATAGTACTATTTAAAATTGTAAGAAGCTTGTTTGAAATGTCAGCTCTTTAATATTTATCTCACTATATCTTTAAACGAGAAATTCTTGTATATATATATATATAATACATATATATTATATATATATATATATATATATATATATATATATATATATATATATTTATATATATATATAATATATATATATGTAATCTGAATCTCGGAAACGGCTGCAACGATTTTCTTGAAATTTAGCATACGAGGGTTTCCGGAGGCTATTAATCGATCTAACTAGGTTTCATTTATAGAAAATATTTTTTTAAAAAATATTTTAAAAAAAATTAAATAATATTTTTATTAATAATATTTATTTTAAATTTATATTATTTTGTCAGTATATTTCGGCAACAAAAATATAATTTTTCGTTGTACTAAAACTAGATTTCTAGATTAGACTATGAAGATTAGAATTCTAGATTAGAATATGAAGATTTTCAAATTTTGACGCTGTCATTAAGAACAGACATTTAGCTCAGTTGGAAAATCGAGTAGTCTAATCCAATCAAACCGGAGCTCGGTTCGGATCCTTACTTTTCCTTATTTATTTATTGGCATTTTTTTTATTATTTTATTACTTATTATCATTTGCCGGCATCCTTGTCTGCGTAGAAGCCGGCATCCTTGAATGCGTTATTATTTTTATTATTATTTATAGATAATTATGTAATAATGTTTGTATACTTATATAGTATAACAACCTTATCCATATGGTGACAAAGTAAGAATACAATTCACCAACCCCTATCTTACCCGTGGGTGATTGTAAGAGACGACTAAGGGATATAAAATGCATATAACATCTATGCAAAAAAAGGAAAACTCGAAACAAAACTCTATACCAACACGTCTGACCAGCGCGGTATATTAGGTTAACTTCCCTCCTATTATAGACGAGGCCCGAGCCCAACAGTGGGACGTATATGGGCTGTGATGATGATGATGAAAACAATCTCTTTTGTTTTTCTTTCGGGTGCTAGAATTACCAGGCTACTCTGTGAGCTTACTCTGAAGCATGTCACATACAACTGCCCATGGGAGAAGCAGCTTTCTCTCAAGTCTACTACCGCTACCTTAAGAATATGACCTCGAGCTTTGTTTATGGTTATTGCGAAGCAGACTTTAATGGCAAACTGCACTCTTTGATATTCGAAGGAGTAATTTGATGGTATTTGGAGAATCCTAGGAATAAATACAGACTGCTTGAGAACAACCGGTCAGTATAGTTGACCCGATTACATTGCAATGCAATGTTTTTTCTTGCAAACTGGTGGCATTGTATAATTTTGGCGCGCCAGCTCTCTATTTTAAGAGTTGGGAGACCGGTAGCCTTCAGAGTATTCAGGAACTCGACCGGTTGTCGGGCTCGGGGTTTATCACTTATTCAAAGGATTTATTTTAATATTCGACCCCTTCGAATGATTTAAAATATTTGCAAGTAAATAGTATAAAGAAATCGAAACGACCGTAGTAGCGCACATGGCGTCTTGCGACTAATCTGATCAGCATTAACATCCTGTCTCCCTATCGTATCTTACTGATTATTCCTAATATAAATCAGCCTTTTCGTCTCGATTTTTACAAATATGTTGATTAAACCCTGACTAATCAGCGAACAAATATTATAGAAAATGACTATCTCTCTATCCTAATCATTTTGCGGTAAAAATACCCTCGCCAGAGTAAAACTAAAACGGGTAATACATCTTATGAGCACAATCTTATGACAAGTGATCGAAACTAAGGGAAAGTAAACAAAATAAATACAAATGCAATAAAATGTATAAAAAATATATTATTTCTTTTAAGTAAAGTCGCAAATGGTCATTCAGGCACTGTGCCAATTATATAAGCCTAAAAGAGTTTCAGGCATTTATAACTTCATTTAAATGTAAAATGATAATATTAATATTTTATTTACAAAGTAATGAAGTTTAAAAGTATATAGGTATATGCTAAAACTATTATAATTACATTGGCACATAAATCACAATCCTTACTAATATTATAAATGCGAAAGTAACTCTGTATGTCTGTCTCGCTTTCACGGCAAAACTACTGAACCGATTTAAATGAAATTTGGTACACAGATAGTCTAAAGACTGAAAAAGGACATAGGCATACTATTTAATTGGAAAAGGCGTTATAAAGGGTTGAAAAGGGGAATGAAATATAGGAGGAATAGTTATTTTGGATTAATGCTAACTTACGACTATTCCACGCGGACGAAGTCGCGGGCAGAAGCTAGTATAAAATAAATATAACTCATGAAAAATAAATATATAGTACTATTTAAAATTGTAAGAAGCTTGTTTGAAATGTCAGCTCTTTAATATTTATCTCACTATATCTTTAAACGAGAAATTCTTGTATATATATATATATAATACATATATATTATATATATATATATATATATATATATATATATATATATATATTTATATATATATATAATATATATATATGTAATCTGAATCTCGGAAACGGCTGCAACGATTTTCTTGAAATTTAGCATACGAGGGTTTCCGGAGGCTATTAATCGATCTAACTAGGTTTCATTTATAGAAAATATTTTTTTAAAAAATATTTTAAAAAAAATTAAATAATATTTTTATTAATAATATTTATTTTAAATTTATATTATTTTGTCAGTATATTTCGGCAACAAAAATATAATTTTTCGTTGTACTAAAACTAGATTTCTAGATTAGACTATGAAGATTAGAATTCTAGATTAGAATATGAAGATTTTCAAATTTTGACGCTGTCATTAAGAACAGACATTTAGCTCAGTTGGAAAATCGAGTAGTCTAATCCAATCAAACCGGAGCTCGGTTCGGATCCTTACTTTTCCTTATTTATTTATTGGCATTTTTTTTATTATTTTATTACTTATTATCATTTGCCGGCATCCTTGTCTGCGTAGAAGCCGGCATCCTTGAATGCGTTATTATTTTTATTATTATTTATAGATAATTATGTAATAATGTTTGTATACTTATATAGTATAACAACCTTATCCATATGGTGACAAAGTAAGAATACAATTCACCAACCCCTATCTTACCCGTGGGTGATTGTAAGAGACGACTAAGGGATATAAAATGCATATAACATCTATGCAAAAAAAGGAAAACTCGAAACAAAACTCTATACCAACACGTCTGACCAGCGCGGTATATTAGGTTAACTTCCCTCCTATTATAGACGAGGCCCGAGCCCAACAGTGGGACGTATATGGGCTGTGATGATGATGATGAAAACAATCTCTTTTGTTTTTCTTTCGGGTGCTAGAATTACCAGGCTACTCTGTGAGCTTACTCTGAAGCATGTCACATACAACTGCCCATGGGAGAAGCAGCTTTCTCTCAAGTCTACTACCGCTACCTTAAGAATATGACCTCGAGCTTTGTTTATGGTTATTGCGAAGCAGACTTTAATGGCAAACTGCACTCTTTGATATTCGAAGGAGTAATTTGATGGTATTTGGAGAATCCTAGGAATAAATACAGACTGCTTGAGAACAACCGGTCAGTATAGTTGACCCGATTACATTGCAATGCAATGTTTTTTCTTGCAAACTGGTGGCATTGTATAATTTTGGCGCGCCAGCTCTCTATTTTAAGAGTTGGGAGACCGGTAGCCTTCAGAGTATTCAGGAACTCGACCGGTTGTCGGGCTCGGGGTTTATCACTTATTCAAAGGATTTATTTTAATATTCGACCCCTTCGAATGATTTAAAATATTTGCAAGTAAATAGTATAAAGAAATCGAAACGACCGTAGTAGCGCACATGGCGTCTTGCGACTAATCTGATCAGCATTAACATCCTGTCTCCCTATCGTATCTTACTGATTATTCCTAATATAAATCAGCCTTTTCGTCTCGATTTTTACAAATATGTTGATTAAACCCTGACTAATCAGCGAACAAATATTATAGAAAATGACTATCTCTCTATCCTAATCATTTTGCGGTAAAAATACCCTCGCCAGAGTAAAATTAAAACGGGTAATACATCTTATGAGCGATGGACTTCCGTTATACAATGTAATGTATTATCATGGCTCTCAATTACAATATTCGGCTTAGAAAATTGCTGTCCAATAATTTAAATTTTCAAGCTCTACGTTACTATGACGCTATGTCCTAAAAGTGTGTAACCCCTTTATAGCTTAGAAACTGTCAAATGCCGTGTTAATACAGTATTGTGACTTTCGAGACATTCCAATTTTAAAGAATATTTCCATTGTAGGTACCAAGCTTTTATGTGAGTTCATCCTTTTCAGGGTTCCGTACCAAAAGCGTAAAATGGCACCCTATAACTAAGACTTCGCCATCCATCCGTCCGTCCATCTGTCTATCACCAGGCTGTATTTCATGAACCATGATAGTTAGACAGCAGTCAGATAGAAATTTTTACATATGATGTGTTTCTATTGCCGCTATAACGACAAGTACTAATAAACAAAATAAAATAAATATTTTAGGACAAATATAAACGACAAATATGATTTTGGCTCCTTTTTGCTCGATGTATTTTTTTTTTTCTATTATTGTACTTTTGCCTTTTTAATTTATTTTTTCAATATTTTAATTATATTTATATGTCTTGCAAAACACACTAATAAGAAAATACAGAGCAAGGCTCGGTTCTCCAGATATTTTATTTTATTAGCTAATGTATTTATAAGTAATTTAAACATAAAAGCGATAGCGTATGGTATATAGGTCATTAAAATATAGGTCTATGTTTATTTAAATAAATTGGAGATAGAAAAACGGTAAAAAGTACAACTGATGCCTGTCAAATCCTCAGCTCATCAATAGTCATATGATTCTATATGCACCATCGGAATGCAGTAAGTCATGTAAAATAAAATAACATTTAATGATTTCTCATGTTTACCCGAAAAATTTACACATTTGAAATAAAACTAATAAAGCGTTTTATTTGATTATTCGCATCGCAAATTCAAACTCAGATGCTAGGAGTTGTACGAGAGCCACAAATAGAGAAAAGGCTAGCACCCTGTGTGACAATGGGATAAGAACTGTCGCCAACTCTTACTTGAGTCTCGACAGCGTCAGGAACTGGGACGCGGACCTCGCCTTCTACGAGACAGTCGTCTCGCGGGAGGCAGAGCGGGGCGACTCCGAGAGGAAATTCTCTTCGGTGATACGCTCCGCCGCCGGCGCCTGGAGCGGCGTAGGCGCGAGTATTTGCGCTTGATGCCACCCTAGCCGAGGCCGCAGATGACTGGACCGGGGAATAGTCCGTCACCTGCAGAGAGGCTGACTGCGTGAGGGCGACGCCTCGGCAGTTAGCTGCGGCGTCGACGGGGGATGGTACCCGAAAGTGTAACCTGCCGGGCTGGCCACGGATGGCCAGGAAGCGGTACCAGTGGCCGGCCCAATGGCGATGGGGAGGGAATACGGTGGGTTATGGGGCCACGCGCCGTCCTTCCGTCACCCCGGACGCAGCGGGCGGCGTGTGTCCGGACCATAGCCTAACAAAACGAAACCCTTAATTGCGTGTAGGAATCATAAGAATCGGCTAAGAGTCGCCAGGAGAGCAGCTCTATTCGGAAAAACCTTACTATGATCGCCAGCTTAATACTGATTCAAACACAGCCTTAATTTTTACATTGATGACATGACCGAGATTTATTTTTTAAACTATGTTAGCTTTTTACATTGATGATCTGACTGCGAAATTTCCTACTTTATATCTCTTTTAATATAATTTGTTTAAAAAGGGATGTCAATACAATTCTATTTCATCAAAGATCTAAAGTAAATATTAAACTAAATAAATGTAATCTCCTATATCCACATTCAGAACTGCCAATTAAACTTGATTGATCGATAAATTTTATTGACCTAAGTCGCCAGTTTCGATGTCGCTACCCCACAATAAAACCAGTGGTGTATAATTTAGTATTGGTGTACAAGTCTGGGGTACTATAGTACTATACAGGCATTTGTATATTGTAGTGGTACGTCGCATTGCGCAGCCGGTAGGGGTAGGTCAGGTACATAGTGCAGTTTTGTTTGATTATTTCGTATTCACGTGTGTTATAACCATGAGTTACGTTCGGGTGATATGATTAGTAGATAGCTCAGCTTTTTGAATAATTAAAAATGAGGTTTTATGAGGATTGAAATATTAATGTATTTGATATTTGAGTGTTAATTTTGCTTTAAATATTTTTTATTTTTTAAAGTGTTAGATTAATGCTAAGATGATTGTTGATAATTAAGGCATTGAAACTGAATCTTAGTAATAGATTTTTTGGATCGTAGAAAAAATTGTGCGAGATTGGAATACAAGACAGGTTCAGAGGAAACCGTTTTGTTGAGACTTAGTACATTGCCGCATTTATGCAGTATATAGAGAATTTATTAATTATAAGAACATGAGCGCGGGCCTGCGTTCTGTGTTGTGTAACTGCGTTTAATTTGTATGGAATAATTGACTTATTTGTATATTTCAGTTTTGACGTCAATTATGACGTTAGACAGTGTTATGACGTCATTTGTTATTCTAAGAATTTGCTATTTTTAACTTATAAAGCTATATAAAATTGTCGTTTAGAAGAAATATTATTTTTATTTTAAAGATTTATTTTTAATTGGTTTATTATTCGAATGGATAAGTAGGAATTAGTGCCAATTTCGTGCAAAACTCAAGTGGCTACCAATTCGCCTTCGTCGGAATTCTCATATTCTCTCTTTACTCTATAATATACTATTTAATCCTTCTACTCCTTCCTATTTAAAAAGTCGTTTTATATACCTTCACGATACACATGACAAATGTTTAAGCTCATCACTAAACCTACAATTAAAAACACCAAAACATTCTACATGTTACAGCGGTAAATCATTTACCGTAACTGCCATCCGTTTGTGGAATGATCTTCCGAAAGAAATAAGGCATGCTGATTCATTAGAAATTTTTAAAAAAATGGTGAAGTCACACTATCTGGGACTGTAATACTTACATTGTTAATCACTACTACCTACATTCTATATAGTGTTTATTCTATTATTGAAATATGTATTTAGTATATTTTATTATAAATATTTAAGTAAGTCTATTTGATTGTATGTATATATGTGTGTATGTGTGTGTATGTATGTATATGTATGTATATGTATATATATATATATATATATATATATATATATATATATATATGTATATATGTATGTGTAGATGTGTATGTATTTATGTTTAAATTATTTATTAATGTATAATGTATGATAGGTTTTAATTTTTTCTATAGTTTACACCACCAACTACCTTTCTTTCCTGCGCTAATTCCATCCAAAGGTTGCCTGGAAGAAATCGCTTATAGCGATAAGGCCGCCCATTGTACTGTATCCAATAAATATGTATAGCTTTTTGTATTCAATACTGGTGTACAATAAAGTGTATAATAATAATAATAATTAGTGATGATGCGCTGATAAATTTAAAAAATATATTCTTAAGGAGTTTTATAGCATACTAAGACCTTGATGTCTCCATTTTACGTTTTAAATTAACACCTTATTTAATATCAATTTTGATCAGTAAGTAAAATTCTCGTGCTATAGCCACATTGTTAGTGATTTATCATCATCATCATTTCAGCCTATTGCCGTCCACTGCTGAACGTAGGCCTCCCTCATTTTACGCCACAGAGTGCGGTCCTGTGCCGCCTGTATCCAACGACGCTCAGCAACCTTCACCAGATCGTCTGTCCACCTAGTGGGGGGGGGGGCGTCCCACACTGCGTCGTCCGGTACGTGGTCACCACTCTAGAACCTTTCTTCCCCAGCGGTTGTCGGTTCTTCGAACGATGTTGCCTGCCCATTGCCACTTCAGCGTGCTAATTCTTCATGCTATGTCGGTTACACCCGTTCGTTTGCGGTTATCCGTTAGTGATTACTTCTAGGAATTATGGCGGCATTAAAATATACGTCAAAACACTAAAACATTGAATATAATACAAGATCACTTTCACGTTACCGCCAAAATCAGAAAATACATCAATAATATTGTTAGTTACGAATATAACTTGCAGTAAACTAAAGTCATTTGGACCGATCCCTAAGTAATAAGACCCCTATTTTTTGGACAGATTCCAAATCATCTCCCCTTACATATTTCAGCACTATTTAATTTATTGTCTATTAAAATTCGCTACTATCCATATAGAGTGTGGTTTTGAAATCTTTTGTATATCTACATCTATATATATATAAGAGATTTCCACCTATGTATTGACTCATCACGATATCTCTGGAACCATAAGGCCTACAAACCTCAAATTTGGTAGGAATATTTCTTTTGCCGAATAGAGGTCAGCTAAGAACGGATTTTACGAAATTATATCCCTAAGAGGGTGAAAAAGCAGGACAAAGTTTGTATAGGACTACGTGATTCGTTGGTCCAATCTATTTCAAATTTTGCATAAACATTCTTTAACAGAATTGATGAAAGATGTGATTTATATTTTATTGAGATTTATCTCCTAACTGGGTTAAAAAGGGGTAGAAAGTTATTTTAGGGGTGATTTGCTTTAAAGTTGACATCAATACTTCTTAGTGATTTTGATTTAAAAGACATTTCATTTTGATACATGTTTGAAAACTCAATTAGATTATATTCAGGACTTTTGACGGGAATTTGAAAACGTCATGTGGTGCTCTTGTATAATATATACTTATTGTTCACGTTGTTTCACGTGAATTATGGTAGCTACCCAAAACACTCCAAGCGAGGTCAATATCCGGTCGTTATTTAATATTTTACTAAAATAAGTATAATAGTAAAGCGGTATGGCCACAGTGTTGACAGTTCTCTGTCTTTAGCTATAGACCGGACCGTCCGGGGTAGTACCACACTCTCGCAGAGGATCGACGTCTGAGTAATTGTAATGTGCTGTTGCGGTGTTTTTCAGTGAGCGAGAGAGACGGCAGCCCAACTGGGTGGGTTTGTATTGGTAGGCAGCGGCCCTAAAGGTTCATGGACGGCAGTAACACGTACCATCAGGTGTACTAGTTGCTCGTTTGCCACCAAAAGGAAAAAGAAAATAAATAATTTTGAACTAACTTCAAAAATGGAAGTACTCAATTGACTATATCTTTTTCTTGCGTTATTTTTTTCTAAGTCAACCAATTTTATTTGCATCTCGGCTCATACTCGTCTCACTATTGGGCTAGAACCTCTTCCAAACGAGAGGGATATTAACATAATATACCACGCTCGTCAGGTGTGTTGGTATAGAGTTTTGTTTTGAATTTTCCTTCTCTCGTATAGATGTTATATGTGTTTACCCTTAGTCTGCACAGATGGCGTAATGGTTAAGATCCTTCGATAGTCAAGACCTGCCGCGCCAGTACCGTGGGTTCATTTCCCACGCGGGACAATACTTTAAAGTATTGTTCTTAGTCTAAGTGTAATTTGTCTGCTTTAATTGCATGTTTGTAAAGTCACGCGCAAGACAAGGTTTATCTACTTAGTGCAGGGTGATATGATTTAAAAAAAAATATAAATAAGTCTTAGTCGTCTCCTACTATCCCCCACAGGTAAGATAAGGGGTGGTGAATTGTATTGTTACTCCGTCACCATAAAATTTTGTTTATTATATTTTGAAAGCTGATACTTTTCATGTGGTCCCATCAATCAATATCTGACCAGTAGTTTTTGAGTTATTCTGAATTAAGCATATTTGCTTGACAGATGTTTAACTACTTTGATGCTATTACGTGATGATGCCATTTTTATTAATTGTACATGAGTTTTTTTTTTTTTACTTCTAGAATGGCACATAATGTATAATAAACAAATGCATATAATAAATAATTATTATATTCACTTCACCTCAGCTCATATATGTCCCAGTGTTGGGCTCGAACCTCCTCCATAATGGGAGGGAAATTGACCTACTATACCACGCTGCTCAGACGTGTTGGTATAGGGTTTTGATTGGTGTTTTCCTTCTCTTGCATAAATTTTATATGCGTTGTATTTCCCTTAGTCGTCTCTTACGATCACCCACGGATAAGATAGGGGGTGGTGAATTGTATTCTTACTCCGTCACCACACAGAGAACATTATTACATTATAATATTATTTTTTTTTCTGTGTGATGACGGAGTAAAAATAAAATTCCCCACGATCACCTACGTATAATGTAAGGGATCTTACCCGTTGGTGATCGTAGGAGACGACTAAGAGATATAAAACGCATATAACATCTATGCGAGAGAAGGAAAAATCGAAACAAAACTCAACACACGTCTGAACAGCTTATTATAGTAGGTCAACGTCCCTCCCCTTATGGAGGAGGCTCGAGCCCAACAGTGGAACATATATCAGACGAAATTATGATGATGATGATGAATTGAATCACTAACATCAATCAGGAATTAAAATCTAAAAGGAAGGCTCAGTTTATGTCAAAGTACAAATTACGTTCAAACTAACCTCCTATATCTATAAAACAGGATGTTCGTATATTTGTCATCGCTAAACTCAGAAACTATATGACCAATAATGATTGGTGATGAAAATTAGTAAGTATATCTATTTTTTTCACGTAGGTTTATATGCTATCCCGATTGATATAACTCGCCACCAGGCGGCGCTGCGATATATCGACTTTTATAAACAAACCAACGGGCTGAGTCTGTTAGTCTTATATATAAAGTAATGTTATAAGGATGTAGGTACCGGGGGAGGCCGAGACTCACCTACCTAGACCAGATTGGTCACGTACTGAAGGAAGGTGGAGTCAAGAGTCTCCGAAACCGGCGAGCATGTATGAAGAGAATTATGAATGTTGAGGAAGCGAGTGAAGTATGCAAGGATAGAGTTCTCTGGCACTCTGTTTTCTCTGCCTACCCTGCAAGAGATATGGCGTGATGATATGTATGTATGTATGTAAAACTTAATTAATTCATCTACTTTTTGAAAAAAGAAATGTCGATTATTAATTAAAAAGAATTAATATCGATTTATTCGGATATTTTCGACAGCGATTATTTGGTTCACATACCTAGACAACTTACTCCGACAGCTGTCAAAGTGCACTTCTTAGATTAGATAGACTATAATATTCCTACCATAATGGAAAATGAGGTAATAAATAAAGATGAAGAAATACTTTCCTCAAATTCGAAAATAGAATGCAGTGCGTCATACGTCATTAATAATACAAATAAATTTATATATTAGGTTTTTTTATTGCAAATGAAATATTTGCTCATTTTAATGATTCTCTGTCAATGCATATATTCATGACATCACTACTTTAACTTGTCAGATATTCGTAGCACGTGCGTAGAGCATCTACGCCGACGCGTAGCGAGAAGTCACGTAGGCAACTGCGTTCGATACAGGCGGTTCCGAAGATTTTGAACTAATTTTATATAACATAGGTATAATAATTCTGTGGAGTTTTTGAAGTTGTAAGCATACTTGTTGGTAATTTAATAACACTTATAAATTGTTCTATCCCGTAGGTTTTTTATACCCAACTCCAGCTTTTATTTTATTTTCGTGTTTGTTTTAAAATATATTTTTTTGTAAACATCTTTCAGTTATGTTTTCTAGATGGCCTGCAAGTGAATATTTACTAAAACTAATACAATATATTCCACTTTTCAAGTATCTAGATATAAAAATAGTCGATGTCAACTTCAAACAGATCAGATAAAGGTAAAAAAAAAAACAAAAAAACAGTAGGTACAGGTTTATGGTTTTTTTATAAAAATAGCGAAACTAACTTAAAGCTTATTCAAAAAGAAAAATGATACTGATGTTGAATTATGTGTTATTATTATATCTAGAAAAATAAATTAATTAATATACCGAAACTTAAAAGTAAGTGTAAGGTTCTGTCTAAATATATAATATATATATATTATAGGTATATTTATATATCAGCCAAAAGCGAACGACCCGGCGCGGCGTTGGTGGAAAGTACCAAGGCAGCATAAAGTATAGGCGGATGTGTGCAGGCTGGCTGGGTGTAGGCACGCGGCGGCGGCGGCCGGCGAGGCGCATTGCAGGCGGGTGAACGGCCGCGCATCGATCCGCGCCCCGGCCTCCCGCCACACCGCCGCTTGCGTAACCCCTCTCCCGCGCTTATGTAACTGTGACGCGGTCTACGTTAGCTTCCTGATTTTTACTGCATCTCTATCATAAGAATTGTGTACTAGGATCATATATTTGGTTAAATATTCCCTTATTATGTTAATAGCAAGTTAAAAAAGGATTCACTTACGCAAAATAAAGACATAAATATATGCTTGAATCAATCGAATCGCATCATGCCTGGATTTAGGTAATCATATTTTTTCTTATTCTTTAGCACTTTCTAGTAGGACTATAAGTTTCTAAAGATAGTGAGACTTTAGACATGCGGCACCTCATGTTTTAAGTTAAATTAAGATATTAGTGACGATATTAGATTAGATTAGGACAAATAATAATAACATTTTTTACCTAACCCAAGATTTGCATCCAGCATCTCTGGATTAGAATTTGCATATTTTGTTAGATACGGAGGCAAACGAACCTATAGTTAGTACTATGTAGCCTACAACTAGAAAGTGATAAATAACTAAACTCAGATATTAATAATACTAGGGCTACAGCAAAGCTTTTACGTGTAGTGAAAAAAGTATTAGGGAATCTATAATTAATGTTGTTAAGTTAAACTCATTAATAACTTGTTAAATAGACTAAATATGTTTAAGGAAAACACGTAAAAAATTCCATACTTTACCATTCAATCCAAAATATACTTTACTAATCAAGAAAATTATATTGATTTGTAATTAATATACTTTCCAATGTGAAGAAAACAAATACCGCAAAAGTGAGTCCGAAGCAATACAAGCCATTTCCAATTAAGAGTAAATTTTGTCGTAAAACACAAAGTACTAAGACTACATAAACAATAAGAAATCTAAAACTCACTTCAAACTAAGTAGTACTATAATGCAGCGAATACGTAGCACAATTTTTCGAATAAATATCACCTACTAAAGCTGAAATCCTTGTTGTACCCTCGCTGAAGGCAGGCTTGATATATAGAACCCCATTAATTAAGACTGTCCAGTGCTCGTTGAATAGCGGCCAATTTTAAACCTAAGCATTTTATTACTTAAACAAGGAAAATGCCCTCCGTGTTGGTAATTTTTCTAACGTTTTACGCAGTAGCATTTTTCTTATACTAGGGAGACAGCAGTTCTAAAGATTAGGCTACCTGTGTATTGCGGTAAATTAGATGATTGTAAAGGTACAATAAGATTGATCTAAATCTAAATTATTTGTATGTACTATATAGTACTTGGTAGAGTTTTGGCGGGAATGTAAAAGTGTCATGTGGCAATCTTTTATTATATTCAGTATTTCGGTGTTTCAATTTATTATATAAAATAATTTTCGTGACATATTATGTGATGTGATGCAGAGAAAATGAATATAATATTATACAGATTTTTATGTGTTTTCGTGTTCTATTAAAATTTTCACAAAATATCATTAACAGTGTAGACATAATACTTTTGAAGGCAACAATTTGACTTACGATTTAAATCTCATGATAAATGGTTTTGTGGTCTTTGTAACCATACTTATAAAATTTATTTAAAAAATACATACAATGAAACATGGAACCTCCTCCTTTTTGAAGTCGGTTAAAATAAATACTTAGGCAATTCAAATTCAGTGATGTAACACTACCATTCACCATATATTATAAGCGTAGAGACCTATTATTAGCTTCAAAAATCTAATTATTTCACTTATATTGTTGATTTAGCTGTTGGTCTCCCAAATAAAATAAAATAAAATACGCTCTTTTACCCATTTTTTTTTATTTTTACAGTTGGCTATGGACGTGGTCGCTCCCCGCCAAATCGGTCCGGGGCCACGGAAGAGGCGGCGCGCAACCTCATAGACCTACCCTGCAAACACCTCTCTTCGCCGTGCGAGCGGGCCACCGGTATCCGATCTTTGTCTTCGGTGGCCTCCGCTCTTTTACACATGGGTGTCGTAAGATGCAGATAACTCATATTCAAAACATGTTAATCTCGATATACCAACCCAATTGACTAGCTTGGTATAGTAGAACAATTTCCCATTCATTATGGATAGTGGGTTTATATGAGGTGGTCATCACCTGACTGGTGATCACATGAATATATCCTACACAAGCTTTGCGAGATCATCATATCACCCACAGATAATCAACATTGATATTAAAAAGTTAAGAAGTATGTACAAATGATCGATAGAAATCTTGAAATGCTTTAGAGATTACTCGCTTTGTCTCTAAGAAAATTCAGTACGAATACTGGTAATGTAGTGGAAATTAGTAGTCTTACAAAAGGAGAGTAATGCAATGATTGCGATGCTTATCAGGCGGATTGGTAATTGCAATTATTCGTTATCTCAGTAGAACTAAGGACTAATAAGGGAATGGGTACTCTTTTAGTCTTCTTTCTCCCATGAGAAAGTAAATTGGCACCACATTTGTTTGTTATTGAGTTAAAATTCTAATTGTCATATTATTTTATCATCAATTTTCAAAAGTTTTTCGTGTATTTTTAAACGTAGACCTTCTCCATAAAATGCCACATGGCACAGTCTTTCTTATGAAAACTTATTGCTATAATTGCTTATCTTGGTAAGCGATTTGGCGATTGTAATAAGGTGTTGACATATACCTACCCTATCTTGGCCCTGAATGTGCTAATAAACGACTAAGGGATATAATTTCAGATAACATCTGTCAGCGTGTTACAACCACAGTAAAAGACGACTAGGGAAATAATAATTAATTGCAGATAAATCTGTGAGAAGAATTACCCGTAATAGTGGTAGGACCACGCTGTTGACAGTTTTTTGTCTACAGCCGCGGGCCGGACCTTTCGAGGTTGTACCATACTCTCCCAGAAGACCGACGTCTGAGTAGTGGCAATGTGCTATTGCGCTTCGTTCGGTGAGCGGGAAGCCCAACTGGGCGGGTTTGGGGATTTTATTGGTAGGCAGCGGCCTAAGCTATACCCTTGGTTTTGCAATGGTCCACGGGCAGCAGTGACACTTACCATCAGGTGTGCTGCTTGCTCGTTTGCCACCATAAGCAATAAAAAAATAAACTCCATAAAATACCATCTGACTAGTGTGGTATAGTAGGTCAATTTCCCTCCTATTGTAAAGGAGACTCGAGCCCAATCGTGGGATAATAATAATAAAATACGAGAGCGCTAATGGCCATTTGCCTAGTGATCCCTTAACAATTTTTTACGACTTCTTGTAGTAAGTAAAGGGGTGACAATGTATTGTTAAGGGTAGTTATCCTGTCGCCGTATGAGAAAACTTACTGTCATAACATCATTCTCCTTCTCTTATCCTAGTTACTTGGGGTCGATACAATATGTACTCTTCTTTCATAGTATATATTGTAAAAGTTATTGGCAATAGTTTTATGACCGGCCGCCTGCCAGACATGAACCCTCCTTGGGAATGTAATTGTTGACCAAACGGCATCTGGTGGAGTTAGCCCTAGTTGTTATAAGGCTCCTAGTCGTTTTTTACGATATCCACGAGCAAAGTAAGGGTTGGTAGTAAAATAACGTGTAAAAAGAAAAACCTTTACAATGTAAACAATTTTCGTTATTTAGTAAGTGTAGCAATTGGATAACTAGTTTCTAAATTAGTTCTAAAATCAGAACGTGTATAGGGTATAATAAATATAGAAGAATAAATTAACTGTTGTTATAACAGTTTTGGATTTGAGAGTTCATTGTACTACTTACATAATTTACGTCAAATAATGTAAGCCTTGTTTTGTGTAATACAGCCTCAAGCAGTTAACTAATCTGAATTAATTTAAGCCGTACTCTAAATTTCGACCTCTTTTGTTGAGTATCGATGTTCATCTTCCAGGCCATTCCTTGTGCCACCCATAAATAATTATTCTAAGTTTGAATGTGATTTATTTTTGCTAATTTTAAAAATAAAATCCTCCACTACCCAAGGTTTTTAGTAGAGAAGAGTCATTGTATGGCTAGTTACTCTTAAAAAATCCAAATATAGTATTTGGAATTTTATATATATTTTTTTTTTTGAAAAAAAAAACATCTATTGTGAAATATTATAATATATATTTATACTCCATTTTTTATATATTAAAGTATGATTTATAATATTCCGTTTCTTTTTCTTCTCAACTCATTAATATGTATTATAAATCTGTCATTCTGTTTTCTCCCTCTTACGATGAAGCTTCTTGAATCCTCATCGTATTCATGCAAGAAAGAACTGGTTGATATTGTATTCATACCTTATCACAACCACAAAAAAATATGTTCTATCAAATTAGTGTAATTTCAATTGCAATTTAAATAGTAATTGTAGGTTCTTTTTTTCCGTGTGGTGACGGAGTAAAAATACAATTCACCAATATCTTGTCCGTAGGTGATCGTAAGAGACGACTAAGGGATATAAAACGCATATAATATCTATGCGAAAGAAGGAAAACTTGAGACAAAACCCTATACCAACACGCCTGATCAGCGTAGTTAGTAAGTCAATTGCCCTCCGGTTAAAGAGGAGGCTCGAGCCCAACAGTAAGACATATATGAGCTGAAATGATAAATGAAAATGAGTAGGTATTTTCATCATCTGATGCTATAAGTGATATAGTAATAATTCTATCCTTAAGCTCATTTGCCATGTGGTTATGGAGTACGAAAACAATTCATAATTCCCTTTCTTGCCCGTGGGTGATCGTAAAAAACTTTATATTATGCAAATAACATCGACGCAAGAGACGGGAATATATATATATATATATATATATATATATATACGTCACCTTGAAGACGTAAGATATAATATGAATCGAAATTTGCATGTCCTAAAATAGTTCACGATGGTTTAAGTGGCAGCACGGTTGGGCCGGATTCCCAATAGGTGCGGGTTCGAACCCCGCTTGTGACATCATTTTTCGTTTCGTAATCGTATTATGTATTTATAAGAGACGAGAAGCTCAAAATGAAACCATATAATAAACCCGGCTGATTTAGCCGATAATTTTTCCTCCTTTTTTTTATTGCTTATGGTGGCAAACGAGCAAGTAGCACACGTGATGGTAAGTGTCTGCACTAAGGAAAGAATCCTTGTATTGTGGGGGACTTTATGCAATTAACGCAGACAAATTAAACCTAGAATATTTTTTTTTATTGCTTATGATGGCAAACGAGCAAGCAGCTCATCAGGGATATAGCTAGGCCGCTGCCTACCAATACAAACCTCAAACTCACCCAGTTGGGCTTTCGGCTCTCTCACTCACCGAACGAACCTTTTTTTTTTTTTTTTTTTGTGTGACATAGTTGTTAGCCTCTGATGGCTATGACAACTTTACCCGGACTGTGGGTGAGCGCTGAGGGCTCTCAACCCGTCCGAACGAAGCGCAATAGCACATTGCTATTACTCAGACGTCGATCTTCTGCGAGAGTGTGGTACTACCCCGGACGGACCGGCCCGCAGCTGTAGCCCTGTCCTGTTGTGTAGGAGGCTCGTACCCAGCAATGAGACATATAGGTATCAGCTGAGATGATAATGATGATTATTAACCCATTGACATACACTGTGGGATATAAGCGTCTTCATTAAAGGATAAAGCTATAATCATCATGTTTATCAGGCGGATTGGTGATCATAGTAGGAATTATGAGCTTTCCTGTATATATTGCTGTGGGGTGATGATGCTCCCTCAAGTGATTTATACAAATGAAACGAAAAACTATGAAGATAGTTATAAGATAGAAGATATACAATGCGAAAGTGGAAGGATGTAGGTATCGGGGGAGACCGAGACTAACCTACGTAGACCAGATCGGTCATGTACTGAAGGAAGGTGGAGTCAAAAGTCTCCGAAACCGGCGAGCGTGTATGAAGAGAATTATGAATGTTGAGGAAGCGATTGAGGTATGCAAAGATAGAGTTCTCTGGCACTCTGTTCTCTCTGCCTACCCTGCAAGGGATATGGCGTGATGATATGTATGTAAAAACTTAGGTTTAGGGATAACTCATGGCCACACGGATATTATGGTCACAATGGATACCGCCGGTCAACTTAAATGGCGACAATAAAATTAGGCACAGTTTATAGAGTTGATTGCCGTCCTATTTACCACACAGTACTATTTCCACAAGGTTTAACTGGACCATAGCTTGTTCCAACAAAAAGACGTGAACATACCCGAAGATTCTTTTTTATTCATAATTCCTTAAATTACAAATATTTTAGAAACTTAGTCATCATCGTTCTACTAATGTTATCCTAATTTTTATAAGACCGCCATGTGTGATATTTTTTCCTCTAATTAAAAATTTTTGTACCGCGTACTTCAAATCCAGTTATCTGTGAGAATAGAGGTACCATTAGAACATTAGTCCAATTCTATACTCTAAATTTTCAGTTTAGAATTGTATTCAGATGATGCGAGCTAATTAACTAAATTACAGATATTTAACATCGTAGATTATTTATAAAAACTTGTGTTTCCAAGTAGTTGCAACGCTGTGCCAATAGATGGCGTATGGAATGTTTCTATAACGATGAAGATGAAAGCGAAAAATTTGGTTGGTAAACTACGCTCCTTTAATTTGATAGGACGATTGCAATGGATTTCCAGCTTGTAAAATAAATTTTCATAAAATAGTGGTAGTTAATAAAGTTGTAAAGTACTAAGTCTCTTACAACACCCATAGTAATGTTATGATTTAATACTATTTGTCGCTGTTAATACTTAGTGGCTATATTATATTGTTTGTAAAGTACTATTATAAAGGATATATTATCTTTCCGTGTAATGATGAAGTAAGGTGCCGCAGGTTTGTACACCACCTTACGGTAAGCAGGGACTTGGCTGTGCCGATCAAAGATCCGCATTACTAATTACAGGTGAGCTGCTTATCAGTTGGACAGCTTGCTAGGCTGCCACTAATCACCAAATTCCTAAACTCAAAAAAGCTCTATATTATTATTAATTAGTGCGAATCAATTTCCCTCTCTTAGGGGAAGAAACTTTTACTCCATAAAGGTGGATGGATGGATGGATGGATGCATGGATATGGTTTCAAAAAATAGAAGGATGATTACGTCATCAATCAATGGAATAGATTTAAAAATGATTTGACCTAAATAATAAACAATCAAATTATATAGACAGCACATGGAATTAAAACAAAAGAGGAAGCTACGGGCCGTAGCGGGGTTACGCCGTAGCTGGGGTGCGGTCGGCGACCCCTGGCCGTGAACGGGGGCGCGCCGGGCTCCAGCCGCACTGCACCCCGCTGCCCCCCGCCCCTTCGCCGCACCGCTACGGTAGACACGTGCGCACCACACCCCGACATACACAGGCTGATGTATACACAACGGACGCCGCAACCTCTAAATTTGCCAAGTGCAATGGTACATTGCATGTGTATTGCGCTTATTTCTCTTCGTTTGCGTTCACACACTCAATACACGTGATGCATTTCAGACTGCAGTTTATAGGATGTATAATTATTTTCTTTTTACATTATAAGAATAGTTATGAAATAAAACTATTTTTAATAATTTTAAAGCACTAGTTTTTCTATTTTACTTTACTGACGTTTCGAGCTGTCTTCAGCATTGATAGTCGCGGCAAGACTTCGTACTCTCGACTCTATGTGATCATGAATGCTTAAATTATTTTATTTCCTACTGTCTCATAAAGTAGAGGATTAGACAAACATAAAGTAGAAGATTAGACAGACAGGTCATAGGCACCTATAACGAACAACACTCACAACAGAAGCTCTCAAAAGAAATAAAATTGTTATATAACCTTGATAAATGTGCTATTCAACTACTCACAACAGAAGCTCTCAAAAGAAATAAAATTGTTATATAACCTTGATAAATGTGCTATTCAACGCTATAAGAATTTTTCAATCCGAACGAGTAGTTTCTGAGATTAACACGTTCAACCAAATCAACTTTATAATATGAATATAGATACTAATGTGTATTAATTACGTAAACATCAGAAATTATTATATAAGAATAATTTGATTATTTGAAATTGCTATAATTTTATTATGTTCGTCTGCGTTGATTACATTTTTTGTCTATTCTGTGTGATAGAACGGCTTCACGAATCGTAGAGACCAAATAATTATTTAAATGTATCTGCAAGTGATAGTTTAATAGTACTTAGTACTTCCAATTCCGATGCATCAAGCAAAAATGGGTCAAATTTCGGTAAAATTTCCTAACGTTAGATATTTTTAAATTACAATGTAGTATAAAATTCCCGCAAGATAAATTATATTACAAAATGTAGCTAACTGACCATAGGTGACCAGCAACGAGATTAATTTCTTAAAGTAACTTAAATGATTGTATTAATCCCTACATAATGACATTCCATTATTATTTTGGAATGAATGATCGAAAGTGAGAGAAGTGTGAAGAAAGAAGTGAGTGAGTTCCACTCCACTACTTTGTCGCTTAACAGTATACTGCACATTTCAAAACAGAAAGGAATACGGGATAGTGTCGAAGTAGTTTAACCGATACGGAAAATCCATTCTCGTGCGTGTGCCGCTTTCAAATTTTGATTCGCCCTTTTTTTCGGAATAAGGCAAATTTAAGATGGTTTGAAAAACTTAAGAGGACCTTCTCGTTTAAAATAAAACTACTTTTACGGATTCTATTGCGTTTGTATTTGATTTTTAATTTCCCGACGTTTCGTACACTTTACAGTGATGATGGTCACGGGAGGACTGGATCTTCTCGTCCAACCTACCTCAGTGTCTGAAAACTCGTGTAGAGCACCAAACCAGTGTAGATCTAAGACCTGTGTGTGTTACCAGTGATAACATATGGAACGGAAACGTGGTCCCTAAATGTAGGCCTCATAACCAAGCTCAAAGTCTCTCAGCGTGCTAAGAAGCGGGCTATGCGCGGGATTTCTCTGTGCTTGCTAGAATTCGAAATACAGAAATCCGGAAAAGAATGGGTGTAACTGACATAGCACGAAGAATTAGTACGCTGAACTGGCAATAGGCAGGCCATATCATTCGACGAACCGACAGGCGCTGTGGAAGAAAGGTTCTGGAGTTGCGACCACGTACCAGATGACGCAGTGTAGAAGTACTAGGTGGACTGACGACCTGGTGAAAGTAGCTGGGCGTCGGTGAATGCAAACGGCAAAGGATCACACTCTATGGCGTAACATGAGGGAGGCCCACATCCAGCAGAGGACGGTGATAGAATGAAACAATGAAGATGGTTCGGTTGTAAATGCACACGGAAGAATTTGAGGCGGTCCGCACAGCTAGCTGTAACTTTAAATACTCTTTTTTTTTCAAATCTATCTAGATATTCGAGAGATAAAAAGAAATATAGATTTAGGTTGATTGCTGGTAACAAAAAAAAACGTATAGTGTTTGTATTAACAGTATATAAAAACTATCTATTGCAAGCCATACCTATAGTATTAGTAAGCAAAGTTATTATGTGTACTTTGCTGTTATGTTATAGTAGTAGGCAAAGTATTAATAAGTATAAAATTAAAAACTATTGTTTCGATTAAGATACAAATATTTGTTAAATGTTTTTGTTATTTAATGTTTTACATAATGAAGAATTGGTATTATATTTGATTTGATTTCTGTACAATAATAAATAATCTACAATATATGCTATATAACTTGTGGTCAAATTTCCAAAGTATATTAAATATATTTTTAACCTTTATACCCGTATAGGTAGACAGAAGTTCACAACCAGATTCCATTCCCACACTGGAAGAGGGTAGACTATTATCGTTAACCAGACTAGGTTAGGTTAGGTTAGGGGGTATAATTTGAACTGGATATATCGTTATAATTTGAACTGGTTATATCGCTAGGTATAATAATATAATAGGTTATAATTTGAACTGGTTATACTCGAATTATGGTGGTTATACTGGAATACTCGTAAAAAATTGATTACGAGTGAAAAATGATTTCTTTGAAAAATTATTTGACTTGATTACGAGAGAAAATTCACTCGTAATCAAGTTTTTATAAATATTCAAGCATGTTAAATACTAAATTTCAGTAATTTGGCTACATTGTTATTAAAAAAAAAAAAACCGGAGGTGTCAAGGGACACCCGGATGGAACGAAGTTCTATTTTAATTATATAATTTTTTTCTGCCTTAAGCGATTTTTATCGTTATATTTTAGCCAATTTGCAAAATATCTTTATAAATTATAGCCTATGTGTTATTCTGATGTGTATATTACTATAAATTTCATCAAAATCCATTCAGTAGTTTTTACGTGAAAGAGCAACAAACATGTTCACATCCATACATTATTACAAAACTTCACGTTTATAATATTAATAATAGGATATACAATTCCACTAGACTACCAAAACTTTTCGGCCCCGAGCTCGAACGCGAGTCGGCCACGCGGCCCGGTCACGGGCGAAAATAATTTCGTTGCGCATTATTTTGATTTTGCTATATCTCTTAAGGTATTGATTTAATTTGCATGGTCTGAAGGAAAAAAAATATCTTCATGAAATGCTCAAGACAACTAATGTATTTAAAATGATAAGGATTAATACAGTATTTGTGTAAATAGCTTTTCAATTACCGTTTTATAATAGAACATTTTTTAAAGTATTAAAATGGATATAGTATGTTATCCTTAAGAGATAGATATATACCATCGCGGACTTTTTTGTAGGCCTTTTTAAGCTGTATAATACTGTAGTACTTTATTTTGATCTATTTCGTAGGGTTCAGCCAGCGTTTGCAATGTAAGCGCAAAATAATGTGTTTATTTACGACATCACATTAGAAACCTCTAAAATTATCAGTGTTTCTCTAGTACATTATGCATATATTATACATATAAACCTTCCTCTTGAATCACTCTATCTATAAAAAAAATCGTCGCGACACCACACTGTTCAATGCGAAATAGAAATGAAAATATCTGGCTTGCTTTCTATAAGAGAGCCGACGAGCGACGCCGCACAGCTTACAATAGCTTACTATAGCAAAAAGTGTCGTGACAACTTTTCGTAAGAATTTTTTCCGTCTAGCCCCCTTTCACAACGCGCGATAAGGAACTTCGTTCCAATACTTGAAAATCTAGGAAATTAGCATAAAAAATCAATGATGCTTCAACAATCCCGCACTGAACAGACCAATAAGAATAAAACTATATTTCAAGTTTTCCTTTTCTTATAGTGATATTATCTGCTTAAAGCTATAAGAATTAGTACGACACGCTCAGGGAAGGAAGGGATAAGGATTTTTATTCTTATTATATAGACACACGATAAACATCACCATTACTTTCTTAGTATAAATTATTTGACAAAGAGGAAGAGTTGAGAGGAAGGAACGATAAACTGTATATATATGTGTATACTCCGTCACCGATATTCGAGTACTATTAACTTAATTATTACTAACTTGATCATTATTAAAGAAAACATTAACTAATTAATTATTAATAAAAAGTAAACACACGCTGTATCAATACTATTCAGTTCAATCACGCACACACGCTCATAAACAAACGCACACAAACACATTCGCCCAGATCTGTTCAAAGCGTGTACCGTCAACGCCACACCCCCGACGTTGTACAAACAGGGCGGCACTCGCACATGCGCACCATCAAAGAAAACTCTTTATATGTATGAGTCGTAGACGTGTCGGTATAGGTCGATAGTTTTATTAGTGTGAGTGGAAAATGTATGTTAATGTGGAACTTCCGCGTTTAGTGTATTCGTGTCACGCACACATGCATAAGTCGGTTGTAGAAGGTGGTTGGTTGTTGTGTGTATGTGTGCGTGGGGTGCATCGACTTTGCTTCCTGTTCCGCAGGGTACAACGGCCCCGGGCCGTGATTTATGCCCGTTCGTTTGAAGGTTTGCGTGCTATTATGACGTTTTCGATTTATTTGATTATGAGTGTATTTTTTAACGTCATATTAGTTTGATTGATCGATATTTCGGTAAAATATCTGTGCTCATTAAACAAGTTCTAGAATTTTGTGACTTTTTTTAACTCATTGCTACGTGTAGTTTATAGTCTGAGACTAAAATATACCATTTCTGCACCCTTTCTTGAAGAATCCCGTTTTCTAGTACACTCGATATGAATAGAATCAGAAAAAATAAATAATGAGATTGTGGTTGGAGTTAAATACCAGTGCTTCGTCGCACTTTCTTTGAATATTAAAACTCCTTTTATTTTCTCTTGTTTTAAAAGTTATTAAAAGGACTGAAACAAACTGACGGTTGCATTTCATTTACGAAAAAGGTTTTGGTATTTTTATTTTGCATTAAGCCGCGGGTACTAAGCTCGCAGATTATCAAGGAGTGGATTACAGTGGATATTGATTAAACAGGCATTGTATTGTCGGCTGGTACCAGGCCCGCAGATTATTGAGGAGATTAATGAATAGGCATTAATGGATGGTATGAACCATAGTATTAGGATATTGTATTTTGACTACTAATTTTATATGTTTGAGGCCAAGAGTATTAAGCTACCATAAGTGAAAGTATCTCTTTTGGTCTTTTTTATACTGTTGTTTAATAATACATGCTGTTTTTATATATTTGTATTTAATGAATAATTAATTGCAAAATAAAATAAGTTTTATATAAAATAACACAAATTTGTAAAAATACTAAATTGACGTATGACGATTTAACTTCTTACTTTACACAAGAGTCGTAAAAATTTGGTGCATTTTTTGTTAAGAGGCAAAACAGAACTCTCCGTTGTGAAAATTATAACACAAACTACGAGTACAATAGCCAACCTGCTTGCCACGAGTGGCGAATAACTGTGAGACTCTCACCCACTAAACCACCTATCATCATCATTTCAGTTTCTATATGTCCCACTGTTGGGCTCGATCCTCCTCCACGATGGGAGGGAAATTGACCTACTATATCACGCTGGTTAGACGTGTTAGTATAGGGTTTTGTTTCGAGTTTTCCGTCTCTTGCATAGATGTTATATGTGTGTTTTATATCTCTTAGTTGTCTCTTACAATCACCCACTAGTAAGATGATAAGGGGTGGTGAATTGTATTTTTACTTCGTCACCACAAGGACGTTGATTTGCATACCTATACTGTTCGAGTTCTCTTACACCTTAAATGATGGCCTACAATACCATGACTTTCTTATTGTCAAAAGCATTTGACTGGAGCACCAATGATTTGCCTAAATAAGAATACTCTCTAGATTAACGTCAGGCGGAAATAAGTGCAGACGCTTTGTCTTTAAATTTGGTCTCCTCTTGAGAGAAAATTATCCTCCTTAGCTCGCTTTAACACATACTCTTGCATTACAAATTCTCTCAGAAGTCAGCTACTACGAATTCATTTCTAAAGCTGTAGACACAATACTAAAAGTAAAGATTACTAGTACAAGTTGTGAAAAAAAATATAGAATTTGCTAGGTGTGAGCAATTTAAATTAAATGAAAAAGTAATATTAAAATTTTGATTATATATGAAATACTAGCTGCCGCCCGTGGCTTTGCCTGCGTAGAAGGTCCTAAACTTTTTCATCCCCTATTTTTATTTTACCCCTTAAGGGTAATATTTTTACTAAATTTTAATGTCATATTTATATATATCTAACCAATAGCCTAAAAATAAGTTTCAAGCTTCTGGCTTTAAAAATGACGATAATTCCTTACAACGTTTTATCCCCCTTTACAACCCTTTTTTTGGATTAAAAAGTAGCCTATGTCTTTTGTCAGGCTCTAGAGTATCTGTGTACTAAATTTCATTTAGATCGGTTCAGTAGTTTTGACGTGAAAGAGCGACAGACAGACAGAGTTACTTTCGCATTTATAATATTAGTAAGGATAAAAATAGAAATATGAATAGTTACATAAAAATAATTAGTAAATCAATCAACTACTAAAAATTAAAAAAATAACTTCGAGACGCGGAATACGGCCATTTATATTTCTGTGTGTGTGTAGGCTGGCACCTAAGCGCTGATATTAGTACTATACCTTAATTACACATCGTTAATATTAATATGACATATATTATCATCATTCTCCTGATCTTTTCTCAATTACTTAGGGTCGACACAATATGTACTCTGCTTCCATCATACATATTGCAAAAAGTTATTGACTATAGTTTTATGACCGACCGCCTAGCCTGCCTGACATCAACATTCCTTGGAAATGTAATTGTTGACCAAACGGCATCAGATGGAGTTGACCCAGGTCGTTATAAGGCTCTTCATCGTCTTTTACGACATCCACGAGCAAAGTAAGGGTTGGTAGCATTCTTAGCCGCTAGTACACAGCATATATGACATATATGGTATTAATGTGAAAAATATAACGTAAGGTCGCCGGACCCCGTTAGAAATAAAATTATTTTCAATATATTCTCAAGTCGAAACATGTTTAATAATATAGATTTTTATTATTTTTATTACTTTATTTTTATCATATTAAATATTTTATTACTGTATTATTTTTATTACTGTATTTTTATAATATTAAATAGTTTAATCCTCCTCTACTAAATTTTCTTCTACGGAAAATCTGTGGAGTTAGGCTGATCGACCGCATTCGCAACGACGACGTAAGAGAGCGAGTAGGTATGAAAGAGAGTATTGGTGTAAAGACGCGAAAGGGAATGCTCCAATGGTTCGGACATGTGGAAAGAATACCGAACGAACGTCTGGTTAAGAAGATATACAATGTGAAAGTGGAAGGATGTAGGTACCGGGGGAGACCGAGACTCACCTACCTAGACCAGATTGGTCGGTTCCGGGAGCATTTTCGTCAAATTGCTCCCCGGCTGGTCGGCGCGGCGTCCGCCCTTTCTCGGCTCATGCCGAATGTGGGCGGACCCAGTTTCGAGGGCCGACGGCTGTATGCGGGGGTGATCCGCTCAATGGCCATGTACGGCGCACCCGTGTGGGCGAGGGCTCTGAACGCCCAGCTCAGGGCGGTGCTGTGGAGACCACAGCGAGCCATGGCGGTCAGAGCCATCCGCGGGTACCGCACGGTGTCTACGGAGGCGGCATGCCTATTGGCCGGGACACCCCCGTGGGACCTAGAGGCGGAGATGCTCTCCGACCTCTACCGGCGGGTTACCTCAGTGCGCGATGAAGGTGGCTCCCCATCGTTGAGCGAGATAGCCACCTGGCGCGAGGACGCCCGCCGAGACGTCATCGCCCGTTGGGTTACGCGGCTGGAGAGGCCAAGACACGGTGTCGTTACCGTCGAGGCCCTCCGGCCCGTACTGATGGAATGGATGGAGCGGCGGCACGGAGTCCTCTCCTTTCGGCTGGTGCAGGTATTATCGGGGCACGGGTGTTTCGGTTTGTACCTGCACACGGTCGCGTATAGGGAGTGGACTCCGGCCTGCCACCATTGCAGCAGTGACGAGGACACGGCGCAACACACGCTGGAGGTGTGCCCGAGTTGGGACGGGCAGCGCCGTGACCTCGTCGCTGTTATCGGTGCCGACCTGACGCTGCCGGCTGTCGCGAGGGCGATGGTCGACAGCGTCAGGAACTGGGACGCGGTCGCCGCCTTCTGCGAGGCTGTCATCTCGCAGAAGGAAGCGGCGGAATGGGCAAGGGAGGATTCCCGCGCCCCGGGCCGCCGCCAGCGGCCGGGGCGACGCGAATACCTGCGCCTGATGCCGCCCTAACCGAGGCTTCGGGTGATCGGACCGGGGAATTGTCCGGTCACCCGACGTGAGGCCACCGCGTGAGGACGACGCCTCGACGGCGAAAGCTGTCGGGGCATCGACAGGAGAGGAGCCCGAGAGGGCATACCGCCGAGCGGGCCACCGAAGACAAAAATCGGGTACCGGTGGCCCGCTCGCACGGCGAAGAAGAGGTGCTGGGAGGGTGGGTCAATGGGGTTGCGCGCCGCCTCTTCCGTCACCCCGGACCGGCTTGGCGGGGTGCGACGTCCATGGCCCACCGCAAAAAAAAAAAAAAAAAAAAAAAAAAAAAAAAAAAAAAAAAAGACCAGATTGGTCACGTACTGAAGGAAGGTGGAGTCAAGAGTCTCCAAAACCGGCGAGCGTGTATGAAGAGAATTATGAATGTTGAGGAAGCGAGTGAAGTATGCAAGGATAGTGTTCTCTGGCACTCTGTTCTCTCTGCCTACGCTGCAAAGGATATGGCGTGATGTGTACTAAATTTTCTCTCTAATATGTATATTTTATGTTATTAAAGTTAAAAATGTTATTACTTCGCCTCACACTTTTTCGTCCATCTATTGCATGTCGCGTGACGGTCGGCCGCGGAGTATGGGTAAAGTGAAAGGGGCTCGACAGAACAGCCGAGGCCAATATGGCGGCATCTATGGTTTGCATCAGCTGACCGTGTAGTGTATAGACTATTACTCATTAGTGCCAGTGCTCCTCGCTATTTGTTTGTTTTTAATATATGTATATCATCTAAATAATTGTATATATTATATAAGTCGTACTCTAAAACACAGAGTTAAATTAAAATATTAGTTGGAGACATAATTATCATTTCCCAAAATCATTCCTATTTTTCAAGTATAAAATTAAGATTGATGGTGCGATTTTAATACCCTAAATCGAATATTTTTCCAAAAATGTTTACTTGTCTACAATGCGACAAAAAAATCACTTTTATCGTGGTTTCATATAACCACAATTTTATGTTTTTTAATACATGTTTTTTGATACAAAAATGATATTTAAGGGTTTATATTAATAATTGTCACTATACATTTTTTTAAAAATACTACGTACATACATACATACATAGCCTCACGCCTGTTTCCCAGAGGGGTAGGCAGAGACTACGGATTGCCACAAACCACGATCCTGGCATACTTCCATCGCTTCATTCACACTCATAATAGTCTTAATGCATGCTCTACGATTACCCATACTCTTAATAAGACCTCTCGTCAACACATCTCCAACTTGGTGCAGAAAAGTATGACGTGGTCTTCCCCTTGTATTCGTCCCATTCACGCTTGCTTTATATATTTGCTTCGTCACTCATTCTTTGTAAATGTCCAAACCACCTCAGCATACTCTTTTTGATCTTTGTCACTACTTCTTCATTCACACCACAGCGCTCTCTTATAACACTATTCCTAATTTTATCTTTCATACTTACATCACACATACTACGAAGAGCTCTCATCTCTACAGCATTTATTCTACTTTCATGTCTTTCCTGCCAAATCCAACTTTCACTACCATACATGAGAGTAGGTACTAATACTCCCCTATGTACAGCTAAACGTGCCTTTTTGGACACGTTTCTGCTTTTCATAAAGGTGCATAGTGCCCCATTCACTCTATTACCAGCATTTACTCTTCTTTCAATATTATCATCATTTTTACCATCTCTAGTAAACAAAACACCTAAATATAAAAATTCTTTCACCTGTTCCAGTTCCTCACCATTTATAACAATGTTACACATTTCATACATACATTTATCCTTTTCAAAAACCATAATTTTCGTCTTACTTACATTTACTTTCATACCTTTTCTTTCAAAAGCTTCATGCATAGTAGTTACCATCGCCTGCAAATCTTCTGCCGATGATGCAAGTAATACCTGATCATCGGCATAAAGAAGACATTTGATAAGTAACTCATTCATTCGTAAACCACAATCATTATTTTTTAGATCTTTCAAACAGCTATCCATGAATAGGTTAAACAGCCACGGGGACGCTACACATCCTTGTCTTAAACCTTTATCGATATTAAACCACTCCGTGTAGGCTCCGTTTATTCTTACGCACACCCTGGAATCCTTATAGATGAATTTCAGCGCGTGAATAAGATGGCTGTCCACCCCATACATAGACAGTACCGACCACAGGTCATTCCTCCTCACTTTGTCATAAGCTTTCTCTAAATCAATGAATGCACAAAAGATTTTCTGACCTTTAGCCAAAAATTTCTGCGTCATGCATTGTAAGGAGAAGACTTGATCCGTACAACCCATACCTTTTCGGAAACCTGCTTGTGCATCCCATATTTTCTTGTCGGTTACTTTCACTACTCTTTCAATCAATACTTTCGCATACAGTTTGCCGACTATGCTAAGGAGGCTTATGCCCCTGTAGTTCCTACAATCTTGCTGCGACCCTTTCCATTTGTACAAAGGTACAATTACAGCCTTACACCAGTCGTCGAGTACTTGGCCATTAGTCTAGCAGAGATTGAAGAGCTGGTATAGCATGTTAGCTATGATATCCTGTCCAGCTCTCAGCATCTCAACTGTAATCCTGTCGTATCCTGCAGATTTACCCGCTTTCATACCTTTCAGTGCGTTCATAATTTCCACCATAGTAATACATTCTCCATCCTCAAGATCTCTTTCACTCTCAAATGATAGATCTTGTGGCTCATCTCTTTCAAATAAGCTTTCAAAATACTCCTTCCATCTCTCTAGTACACATTCTTCTCTATTTACTATCCTTCCATACTTATCCCTGATCGAGGCAAGCTCTGTACTTTGAACTTTACCTCGAGCTGATCTTATGGATTTCCAGAAAACCTTTAAGTTAGATCGGTAATCCTGCGATAATCTTGTATCATACTCGTCTTTCTGATCCTCTTTCTTTTTTCTGACAATTTCTTTCACTTCTCTTTTTCTTCTCTTGTACTCTTCTTTGGCTACGTCTATATCATGAATCGTTGCTTTCTCTATTCTCTCACTGGCTCTGATAGCAAGCCAATCTATCCAGGCTTTCTTCTTCTCACAAACTGCACTCTGCACATCTTTATACCACCATATATTCTTCATCTTATTCACTTTCCTTCTTCTGGTCACGCCACATGTTTCTGTAGCAACATTTACCACATTTTCTTTAAAAGTCTTCCATACTTCTTCCATATCACTAATATCAACCGAATCATACAACTTTTCTGTCAGTTTACATTTATACTTCTCTCTAACAATCTCATCTTGCAAATTCTCTACTTTTATCCTTTCTAGTACACTTGTCGGGTTATGTATCCGGTTTCGCCACGTTTTAATGAGACCACTTATTCTAGTCATTACTAGAAAGCGGTATGTATGGATACCAACACTGCGATACACCCTGGTGTCTAGAACTTTGTTTCTGAGTCTTTCGTCTACTATTATAAAATCAATCATACTCTTTCTTACATTCTTTGCTTCGCGTGTATACATATGGATCTTTTTGTGTTCAAACATAGTGTTTGTAACACAAAGGTTCCATTCCAAGCACACCTCTAGCAGACTTTGACCATTTTCATTCACACTTTCATCACCAAACCTTCCTAAAACGTTTTCGAATCCTTTTCGGCCTACTCCCACCCATCCATTAAAATCACCTAGCAAAATCAACCTTTCATTTAGCTGGCATAATCTTAAAACATCTCTTAGTTCCTCCCAAAACTTTTCTCTTCCATCCTGCTCACATTTATTTTTAGCCAAACCCGTGTTTACAGGAGCATATACTCCTTACCTCTCCTACTACTCCTCTCCTCCTACTCTTAAAAAATACTAATTTAATTAAATATTTAAAATGTATAATTAATCATTTATATTATGTATTTTATATTTGTTTCGATACAAAACTGATAATTAAGGATTTATGGTAGTAATTTTCATTGAACATTTTTGAATAATAGTAATTTGATATATAATGAAAAAATAATTAAAATGATACTTATATGTTCACAACTTATATGTATATGATAACACTTATATGTATTGGTCAAATTTTAAAACTCCATATACAAGCTTAGAATATATAAAGATACAGTAAGGAATAGAAAGGAAGGCATGAAGAAGGCTTTTTTTTTTTTTGGCGGCGGTCTATGGCGTGGTCACGCCTCGCTAATCCGTCCGGGGCGACAGAAGAAGCGGCGCACGATCCCATAGACCCACCCTACAGGTCCACGCCGTGCGAGCGGGCCACCGGAACCCGGTCTTTGTCTTCGGTGGCCCGCCCGGCGGGCCTACCCTCGCGGGTATCCTCTCGAGTCGACGCCCCGGCAGCTTTCGCCGTCAGGGCGTCGTCCTCACGCGGTGGCCTCACTTCGGGGCGACCAGACTAATCCCCGGTCCGGACACCCGCTGCCTCGCCTAGGGCGGCATCAGGCGGAGGTACCCGCGCCTGCGCCGCCCAAGACACTAGCGGCGGTGCGTGTCGCCGTAGAGGAGTTCCTCATGGGCACGCCCCGCCGCTTCCTTCTGTGAGATGACCGTCTCGCAGAAGGCGGCGACCGCGTCCCAGTTCCTGACGCTGTCAACCATCGCTTTCACGACGGCCGGCAGCGTCAGGTCGGCAACGATGGTTGCAACGAGTTCACGATGCTGCTGTGCCCAGGTCACGCAGACCTCGAGCGTATGCTGCACCGTGTCCTCGCTGCAACTGCACTGGTGGCAGCACGGAGCCGGCTCGCACCTTGCGAACGTGTACAGGTATTTGCCGAAGCATCCATGCCCCGACAAAACCTGCACCAGTCGGAACGATAGGGCTCCGTGCCGCCGCTCCATCCACTCGATCAGCACCGGCCGGAGGGCCTCCACGGTACGTACACCGAATCGAGGCCTCTCCAGCCGTACTGCCCAACGGGCGATGGCCCCTCAGCGGGCGTCTTCGCGCCAGGCGGCCAACTCGCTGGGCAACACAATGCCGCCCTCCTCGCGTATGCTAGACACCCGCCGGTAAAGCTTGGCGAGCATCTCCGCCTCCAAGTCCCACGGGGGTGTTCCGGCCAATGCGCACGCTGCTTCGGTCGCCACCGTGCGGTATCCGCGAATAGCTCTAACCGCCATGGCCCTCTGTGGATGCCACAAGAGAGCCCTGAGTCGGGCGGTCAGAGACCTCGCCCACAATGAAGAAGTCTTAACACTTTTTCGTTAGGTGACCATTTCTGTCAGTTCACTCTGCTGTAAGTCGCGTAAAAGTACTTAATTCTGGAAAAAAACTGATAAAATATTTTTTTTAATTCTTTCTTCTTTCTTTTCCAGATTCATTTCTGCTTCAATCCATTCAAAGCACGTGTCATATAGATATTTTCCAACTTTTGACCCACTTCCGAAAGATATATTTTATTATATACATATTTTAATAGCAAATAAATATTAGCTGTGTGGTAGCGGCTTCGAATACTACCAACCCTTACTTTGCTCGTGGATGTCGTAAAAGACGACTAAGAGCCTTATAACGACCTGGGCTAACTCCAGCTGATGTCATTGGTCAACAATTACATTCCCAAGGAGGGTTGACGTCTGCCAGGCGGCCGGTCATAAAACTATTGCCAATAACTTCTACAATATGGTACTATGAAAGAAGAGTATATATTTTATCAAACCCAAGTAATTGGGATAAGAGTTGGAGAATGATGATTTTAATAGCAAACATTTCACGCTCTGCTTATTTCTTTTTTTTTAAAGACACCACTATGCACTAAGGAAATAAACCTATACCTACTAACCTACTAACCTATTGCGGGGATTTTACAAACATATAATTAACGCAGACAAATTACATCCAGACTCAGAATACCAAGTATTGATCTGCATAGAAATCGAAACCCTAGCACTAGGACGGAAGGTTAGTACTTTAACCACTACGCCATATGTGCAGTCAATTTGCACAACATTTAAAATAGGTAATGTTTGGGAACTCTATAATTTTAATCCACTTATTTAGCCATAAAAACAGAAGTGGTTAAGAACCATAATAATTATCACTATTAATCTCCCGTATCGATCGAATCGATCTAGCCGTGGCCACACTGAATGGACAAAGAGATATACGCCAAACAGACGAAAATCCTTACTAATATTATAAATGCGAAAGTAACTCTGTCTGTCTGTCGCTCTTTCACGCATGAAATATTGAACCGATCTAAATGAAATTTGGTACACAGATAGTCTAGAGCCTGATAAAGGACAGAGGCATACTTTATATGCAAAAAAAAGGGTTGTATAAAAGGGTGATGAAAAAAAAAAAGTTGTAAGTATTGTCAGTTTTAAAGCCAGAAACTTGAAACTTATTTTTAGACTATTGATTAGATATAATTTTAAGATGTTGTAAAAATTTACCCTTAAAAGGTAAAATAAAAATTGGGGATGAAAAGCCTTAGGAAAGTAACCTTTTACGCGGACGAAGCCGCAGGTAGAAGCTAGTAACAATATAAATAGTAATTGCAAGCAATGCAATGAGTTTAAAATTTTCAATTCCAATAAATTGTCCAAAGCAATAGAACTCAACGGATATAAAATATACATTAGATCGATCAATAGATATTACAAATTCACACTGGAGCCTGCAGTAAAAACGTTTTAAAAAAACAAAACGCTAACAGATGAAAAAAAAAATCTCATCTCGCCTCCCCACTCGTCCCATTGAGGGTATAAATATTTAATTTGCTTTTTCACCAATCTGTCGTACGAGCTCGCAAATCCGATGGATCATTCCGTTTGTCTGCGAGTCAATTTATACATAGCTAGTATCCTATATATCATTTTTTTTTTCATCATTCTCCTACTCTTATCCCAATTACTTGGGTTCGATACAATATGTACTCTTCTTTCATAGTGCATATTGTAAAAGTTATTGTCAATAATTTTATGACCAGCCACCTGCCAGACGTCAAACCTACTTGGGAATGCAATTGTTGACCAAACGGCATCAGATGGAGTTGGCGCAGGTCGTTATAAGGCTCTTAGTCGTCTTTTACTACATCCACGTGCAAAGTAAGGGTTGGTAGTATTCGTAGCCGCTACCACACAGCAGGTATGTAGCTATATAAGATAACTTCTACTGCTGAAATTTTTAGTTCAATTATTAGTGTCCCATATAGACTGTCATCTCAGTCGAAATATATCCTACTAGGGGGGGGCTCAAGCCGCCTACCATAAGATAGAAAATTATCTGTACCACAATGGTGAGACGGATTAATAAAGGGTTTTTATTTTAATAACTTTTTCGTTTTTCTAGCTGTGTGTTAGCGGCTACGAATACTACCAAACCTTACTTTGCTCGTGAATGTCGTAAAACACGACTAAGAGCCTTATAACAACCTGGGCCAACTCTATCTGATGACGCTTGGTCAACAATTACATTCCCAAGGAGGGTTAACGTCTGGCAGGCGGCCGGTCTTAAAACTATTGTTAATAACTTTTACAATATGTACTATGAAAAAAGAGTACATACTGTATCGACCCCAAGTAATTGGGATAATAGTAACGGAGTGATGAATGATGATCTTTCTCTTTTTTTATGATTTTTTTGTGCCTTCAATATAAAAAATAAATCTAAATCCGTCCACCCACTAGAAGGATTTCTGTCAGATTAAAAGTATTAATCATCATCGCAGCTGGTATATGTCCCACTGTTGGTCTCGAGCCTCCTCCATAGTAGGAGGACATTGACCTACTATACCACGCTGGTCAGACGTGTTGATATAGGGTTTTGTTTCGAGTTTTCATTCTCTTACATAGATGTTATATACATTTTATATCCCTTAATAGTCTCTTACGATCACTCATGGGTAAGATAGGGGGTGTAGTGAATTCACTACAAAACTAGAATACAGGTGTATTCTTACTCCATCACCACACAGATAAGAAAAAAATTAATTAAATAAAAACTAGAAAGTAAATATATAGTGCAAACTCCCACGGCAATACAGAAATGACGATATTTGTTATATTATAGTAGCAAATATTGCATATAAACACGTTATACGAGTGAACAGTTCACATTAGATAGTGTTAAACGCGGTGCGTCAGACGCCGCGGACAGACGCCAACATGCCAATATTTGATCTGCAAACTAATAACAGTTCACTTCACACATACAGATATAATATATATTTTTCTTCTTATATATCAAGTTGTACGGACCTTATAGCAACTCGAGAAAATTTCCGTGCGTTCAGACGCTTCTGCTGTAATCAATGTCATGGCTTACATATACGCCCCCATAAGCTCTGCCATATTCGTAATACTGTACTGCTGCGCTTCACGTATATATACATCCTTTTATCTGTGGGCCTATTAGCCAATTTTTGCTTCATATCTCCTGCTTTGCATAGGAGGGAAGTGGAATTATTCCAACTCATCCTATTTTTCTTTTCTAATTAAATTTGTTGCGTGTCCCAAGACAATTAAAAGCATTTCCCGGGACTTCCCGAGGGTCAAACCTTGGTGTAGGAATGTGTGGTGGGATTAGTCCCTTTAAAAAATATATATCAAGTTTTTACTATTATATAAGGGAGTAACCCTTTCTGTCAATGTCATGATTCACCCAATTCATCCATCTTTTTTCCATCTGCCTTTGTAATTAAAGCCTTATAGCAATATTCATGCTTTCAACATATTACAAAATATTACTTCCATCTAGTCTTATCACATATTCAATTGTTCATACAACATCAAGTGTTCACTCTTTAATTTTTGCGTCACTAGCTCAACCTTTAAACTTTTTCATATGTTTTAATTTTTACACGTAAATAAAATTTTTGGTATGTAATGTACTACTATACATATATTATTTTATTATCTATTACTCATGGGTTAATAGAAATATAGTGTGTAACTACCTCTTATTTATTTTTTCGAGGCAGTCATAAAACCTGGATGAGGGATCACTAACAAGTAAGTGTAAGTCGTAAGTGAATAATTAAATCCAAAAAACTATCATACCGTTGTTTTACTCGTTATAACTCAATGGCGATGGGGAGGGAATATGGTGCCATAATATCAACTAAAAAATACTAATATATAAACACAATATAATGAAATCATCGTAAAGAGAAATAAGCAGTGATTTTAATCATAATACACACAAGATTATGATGATGATCATCATCAATGAAGAGAAAACTCAATTTTAAAGATATATTTTTCATTTTATATCTTTTACAGGAGTGAATACTTTTGAAAGAGTTAGAGTCAATCGGCATCCAAGGAGCAGACAAGTGAAAGCTTACTATGTAAACTTTAGCAGATGTACCTTAAATCGTTCCCTCGTGAAATAACTACTAAGTACATGAAATAATTCATTCATTCTACCGTTCTTCCAAAAAGAAGGAAATGCAGATTTTGTTTCACTACCAAAAGAATATTAATTTGCTGTACGTAAACACTTCACAGACTCCATTAATTTTTAAATATTTTTCGAATATTATAATTTAAAAACATAATACTCCAGCTTGTCATTTGTAATTATAAAAAAGTATAGTGACAAACGAGCAAGCTAAATAGTGGGACATATATGAGCGGAGATGATAAATAATTAGAATAATTTCTGATGTTTAAATGAATGCAGCGTATGGTGGTCGCTACAAATATTACTAGCCCTTATATTGCTCGTAGGTGTAAGAACTTTACATCGACCTATGCTAACTTATTCTGATGTTATCTGGTCCACAATTTATTCCCAAGGAGTGTTTACAGTTGTCACGCTAACGGCCAATTATAAAACTATTGAAAATAACTATTTGCAATATGTATCGAAACGGAGTACTTATTGTGTCGACCACATTGTGTAATTGAAATAACAGGATCTTGGTGTTATCGACGAATGTTAAACATATGAGGAGTAGTAGAGCACTTTGCCATCGACGGCAAATATCGGGTGCCAGTGGCCTGTGCCACCAGCACGGCGCAAAACGATCGCGCATCTCCTCTTCCATCGCCCCGGACAGATTGGGTGGGGTGTGACTATACCATAGACTGTCACAAAAAAAAAGCTAGGTCGCTGCCTACCATTACAGTCCCGATACCCACCCAGTTGGGCTTCCGGCTCTCTCGCTAACCGAACGCAGTGCAATAACACATTGACATTACTCAGACGAGAGTGTGGTACTACCCCGGACGGACTGGCTCGCGGCTGTAGACAGAAAACTGTTAATAGCGTGGTCCTACCACTAATCGTCTGAGATAGTAGCGTACTCTCATAGAAAATCAACGTTTAAGAACGAGCATTTTGCTATTAAGATGAGTTAATTTTTCGTTTCGTAATCGGGTATTTATAAATAATTAAGCATATTAAATGCTAAAAATTTCAGTAATTTGAATGACAAGGTTATGTCATCGTTTAATACAATTCTAACTGTAAAGTTTGAAGTATTAAGCCTATACAATGTGTAAACATTGTCCGGTAGATGGCATACGTCACCTTGAAGACGTAAGATATAATATGAAGCGAAATTTGCATGTCCTAAAATAGTTCACGATGGTGTAAGTGGCAGCACGATTAGGCCGGATTCCCAATAGGTGCGGGTTCGAACCCCGCTTGTGACATCATTTTTCGTTTCGTAATCGGGTATTTATAAAGATGAGTTAAGTTAAGTTATAAGTTCGGTGAGCGAGAAATAGAGGCACGCACTTTTACGATATACAGAGACCTGCCTATTCCCTTGATATTGCTTGTTTATGAATGGCAGTTACCATTTGCCATTAGTTAATGCAGCAAGCAGCCCAACTGCTTGTTCCATCTGCCATGAAAGGCATTAAAAAAGCCATCATCATCACTCTGCTGCTCTTATCCTTTCCCCTATTAATTAGGGTCGACAGAATATGTACTCTTACATATTGCAAAAGTTATTGGCAATAGTTTTCTGATCGGCTGACTGCCTGCCATCAACCCTCCTTGGAAATATAATTGTTGACTAAACGATATCAGGTGAAATCTCTGAAGTTCTATATTCTAACATACCTGTATCTTTTCTAATAATATTATAGTTTCCAACAATAATAACAGAGTATTAACTTATAAGTGACATAGAAACTTAATATAACAGTCAAAACAACTATTTATAGATCGTACAAAGTATTAAGATCCAGCGTGGGAATCAAACAGACGGCAGTGATGTCACAGGTAGTATCACACTATGGCATTTGTACAGTTTGATCCGACATATCATTGTCAATTACAAGTTTTTATATAGATACCTGAATAATTCGTTTCATTAATTATTTAATATTAATAATTTTCAGCTGAAGCCTGAACGTCTTACATAAGAGGTGAAATTGCAGATGTTGGTATAGGTTTCTATTTCGAGTGTTTCTTATCTTTCGTAGATGTTATATGCATATATCATCCTTTATTCGTCTTTTACGATCACCCACAGGTAACTAGGGGGTGGTGAATTGTATTCGGACTTCGTCACCACACGTAAGCATATAACTAAAAATAAAAATAATAATTGTGGTAGGACCACGCTGTGGACAGTTTTCTGTCTACAGCCGCGGGCCGGTCCGTCCGGGGTAGTACCACACTCTCGCAGAAGATCGACGTCTGAGTAATGGCAATGTGCTATTGCGCTTCGTTTGGTGAGCGAGAGAGCCGGCAGCCCAACTGGGGTGGGTTCGGGGTTTGTATTGGTTGGCAGCGGCCTAGCTATACCATTGGCAAAGGTCCATGGGCGGCAGTGACACTTACCGTCAGGTGTGCTGTCTGCTCGTTTGCCACCATAAGCAATAAAAAAAAAAAAAAAAAAAAAAAAAAAACCAGCAAAAAAATGTTAATATATTTTTCTAAACATATATATTTATTTTTAACAAGAGAATCTTGACATAAAGCGTAGGTTTTTCGGACGGCGTCTAGACATTTTTAAGTTTGATTAAGAACTAAAGAAATATGCGCCCACTCCCTTTGCTAGTATTTTTATCTTCACAGCAGTTGGCTAGGTATCGGCAAATACCATGGCAACAAATCTCCCAGTCTCCTAGTAACGCTCCCTCGATGTTTGAGGAGGGTAATAATAACAAGCGCCTCTTACAAACTCCTTTACGCCTAGTATGCAAGTACTTATAATTCAGCTTTTGTTTTTTTTTATAATCTGATGGCAAACAGGTTATAATATGATAACCGCTGGCCAGTCTAATAATGATGGAAAGGTGATACCATAGCCTTTAGAAGTATACGCCACCCCCTTTCCGTTGCCCCGAACGAATGAGACGGGCTTTATCCAGACCATAGCCTGCTATAAAAAAGTCATCTTCGTCTTTTTTCGTATTAGCAATCGGCGACTTATAGATGTCCATTCTTGCCAGTGTTTTGAAATTACTAATTCTTCGTCAGTAAGTCAAATTGTTATGGCCTTCAGCTATGGCCACCATGTTAATGTTATCTTCTGGAAGTTCTGAGGGGAAAAGCTGGCGCGTCGACGCCCGACGTCGGCCCAACGACGAAGACGACGTGTCGTGCGTGCTTACGCCCCTCTGTCGCCCTGGACGGAGTGGTGCGAGAAGTGTGCCGACCATGGCCCACCCCTAAAAAAAAAGCAGTTCCTTCGCATCACATTACATAAAATGTCATCAAATGTAGTTAATATAATACGTTAAAACACTAAGATGTTAAAAATATAATAAAATACCACCAGATGACGCTTTCACGTTCCTACTAGTCCCACAGAAAAATCTTATTTGATGGAGGTACGTTAAAGTTGCCAATCATGAAGTAAAACTATATCTATAATTACAAATCACACAACTAATATGGCTAAGTTAGAATATCTGAATAGAATCTGTGTGGAATAATTTCACTAGAACATGTTTTTAACATTTAAATATGAATTAATGTCATATATTATGATTGGCGTAAATTGTATAGTGGCATAATAAATTCTCTGAGTGTAATATATAAGACACAAGACATTTATTTCATAACTTTACATTTGTGACGAAAATAAAATAACAGTAGGTACCTAAATTAATGTTACATGCTTATACTATTACAATAACAGCTACAACTCATAATATTATTTAGTTGATATAATATTTCTATTTTTATAAAAGTAAGGTGAGATTTAAAATTATTTTTATTAGCATATTTATAATAATTATTCTATTTCTATTTTTGATTTGCGAAGAGAGGAGTTTGCATGGTGGGTCTATGGGGTCGCACGCCGCCTCTTCCGTCACTCCGGACTGATTTGGCGGGGGGCCACGCATCCATAGTCCACTGCAAAAAAAAGGCTATGCTATTACATTTTTTCAATAAATGTGATTACAATTTATTTTTGAATAGTAGTAGAATAGTAGTAGTTTGATATAGAACTAGTAATAGTGGTAAGACCACGCTGTTGACAGGCTGTCTAAAGCCGCGGGCTGGTCCGTCCGGGGTAGTACCACACTTTCGCAGAAGATCGACGTCTGAGTAATGGCAATGTGCTGTTGCACTTCGATCGGTGAGCGAGAGAGCCGGAAGCCCAACTGGGTGGGTATCGGGAATGTAATGGTAGGCAGTGGCCTAGCTATACCCTTGGTATAGCAAAGGTCTATGGGCAGCAGTGACACTTACCATCAGGTGTGCTGCTTGCTCGTTTGCCACAATAGGCGATAAAAAAAAGACTACAGCGTGATTTCTAATAACTTTGAAATCTGAAGACAATCTACTATACAATATTAAGACTTGTACTCTGGAGTCTTGTAACTAAAACATTGACGTTTCTTTTTAAAGAGACTGTAGTCCGATCACAATCTCCAAACCACCCTAGACAACGGAAGAGATGGCGTGCAACCCTTACTAACGCCATTCGAGCGGACCATTGGTCCTATTCCTTGTCTAAGAAAACGCTTTCTACATCTTTTCTTTTTATTATTTTACATTTCTACATCTTTTCTTTTTATAAAGAAGGACGCATAGCGACACTGTTTTAAATATTTTGATTTGTGTCCATAAATACAATATCCTTCAGTCGAAAACATTGTTCAAATACCAGTAACCAAACTTTATACCATTTTCTACGTAAATAGAATAGTATTTCGTAAATAAAACTACATTTTAGTTTCTTCATATTATCTCACTTAACTTAGTGATTGACAGTGATTTTGAAATGGCTTCAAAATCACTGCCCTTGAATAAGTCAAGCTGTTCCATTTGGTTGACTGCTGTCTACATAATTAAAGGTTCCTCTGATCGTTTTGGCACGACATGAAAACATACGTTAAGTACTATTGTATCACATTCAAAATTTTAATACTTTTTCTGCATTCATTGAAATAATGTAAATATGACGTAAATAACCTTAGAGCACCACATAACATTTTCTTGTTCCCTCCAGAACTTAATCATAAGGGCCGTTAAATGTAATAGCTTGATGATTTATGATGTTTACGCGAGTTTAATTAAACATTTGAAATAAAACTATTTTTTACGTATTCTATCACGTATTTGATTTTTAACTGTCCCGACGTTTCGAATACAAACAGCAGCGTTCATAGTCACGGGAGAACATAAGAAGCTAATTAACCAGACATCACGCTGGCCAGACGGATTAGTATTGGGATTTTATTTCAAGTTTTCCTTCACTTGCTTAAACGTTATGTGCATACCTCCTATAGTCTTGTTTTACATAAGTAACAGACAAAAAAATGAATTGTGAATTATCTTTTTATTCCATTCCTAAACGGAAAATTCTCGTATTTACTAACAGACCGTTTTATTTTTTTAATTATTTTAACAGCAACAGTATATAATATAGGATCATGTAAACTGTACTTAACCCAAATAGGCAGCTGATCATTAACCTGAATAAAACAAACAATATACAGGGTCCTAGCAGTGACTTTACAATAAGGGCCCGTTAAGAGATTGGTGTTATCTCGCGCAGCCTGTTATTTGACAGGCGAGCGGCGAGGGGTGCTAGGGGAAGTATTGACACAAATTTAAGTTCTTGTAGAATGTCGAGCACCCCTAGTTGCCGGCACAATTAGAAGCAATTTAGTACTTATACTAACATTACACAAAGAACCAGTATTAATTATTTTGTAATGTTTTAAAGCTAGCAATTAGTTGAAGCACTATTTATTATGGAATTTATCCGTGTGGTGACATAGTAAGAATACCATTCACCACCCCCTATCTTACCCGTGGGTGATCGTAAGAGACGACTAAGGGATATATAATGTATATAACATCTATGCAAGAGAAGGAAAACTCGAAACAAACTCTATACCAACACGTCTGACCAGCGCGGTATAGTAGGTTAATTGCCCTCCCATTACGGAGGAGGTCCGAGCCCAACAGTGAGACATTTATGAGCTGTGATGATGATGATGATGATTCTATTGTATTCATCATCATATCAGCTCATACACGGTAGTGAATTGTATTCTTACTTCACCATCACACGGAAAATGACAATTTAAGAGTTTAAAAACTAAGAAATCTATTAAACTACCATTAATTCGATACGCGGCCACACTGAGAATGATATGGCAAGAAAATTCAGAGGGTGTGTGGTTTTATTCTAGGTAGGAAAAGCTGTAATGTCCTTCGATAGCTCACTGGTCGCAGCAATCCATAATTTCCTTCGGCTCGCTGTTCGTAATGTTCCCACACAAAGTTCATCAATAATTACATTTCACGAACAATATTGATTTAATGAGTTTTAGTTAACGACGCGGGCGCAATTGCGTTTATTAGTTTTAGGAGTTCAACTCGACTTTATGAAAGCGTAGCGATTTTGCGAGACGGCCATTTCTTGACTTCTTGTTTAATTAACTATTATTTTATTATGGAAGCGGATATGAGAGGGCGTGGCCAAGAAAGGATGCGTTCGGAAATGTATATAAGGATTGTGTACCTTTGTAATGCGTAAAGTGTGGAGTGTATTTTAATATTTTATTTAAATTATAAAGGGCGCGTACAGAGGACACAATACTTACTAATTTTAAGAGGCGGCGGTAGGATAGAGCTATCCTTCTACATTAAAAATCAAATAAAAACGGAATACAATCCATAAAAATAGTTACGTAGTTTAAATATATAAAACACGCGTAAACATTGGAAAACTGTATATTAAACAATATTAGCGCCAATGTGAAACTTTTCTAAATACGATATAATAAAATGCATAAATATAGAATGCAAAACGAAATGGCTTCACCGGATCCCACAAACAGCACTTTATTAGTTTTAATATATAATATAAGCCTTTTCATCCCGTACATACATACATATACGCCACGCCATATCCCTTGCAGGGTAGGCAGAGAGAACAGAGTGCCAGAGAACTCTATCCTTGCATACTTCACTCGCTTCCTCAACATTCATAATTCTCTTCATACACGCTCGCCGGTTTCGGAGACTCCTGACTCCACCTTCCTTCAGTACGTGAAAGTTTATCCATTAAATTTTAATAATCTTAATATAATATACAATATTTCCAAATATGAACGTTATTGAAGAAAATCACCGTCTATGGCATCATACGCAAATAAAAATATGTATAATAACGTGCAGATATACAAATATATTTTGTAAGTCAAGTAACAGCCTCACGCACGAGGTCCCCTCACACAAGGAAATGAATCTCTTAATACACTTTTCCTCATAGGAAATACGAAACATATATTATTGGTACACAAAAAGAAAAATATATTATACTGATGTTATTGATTTATTCAGTTTACAAACTCACTGCATAAATATAATATTAGTGAATAAACCAACTCACTAAACCAATGGACACGGATTCGATGTTTGTAAAAGGCTCTGTGGTGGTAGTTATTTGTTTGATTTTGTACTACCAAGGAATTTATATCAAAATGTGGCTCAAATAACTAATACTGTAGCAGTTAAAATATAATATAATCTGTAATAACGAATACATTCAAATTACTGAAATTTAGCATTTAATATGCTTAATTATTTATAAAAATCCGATTACAAAGCGAAAAATGATGTCACAAGTGGGATTCGAACCCACACCTATTGGAAATCTATCCCAATCGTGCTGCCACTTACACCACCGTCAAGTATTGTAGGACATTCAAATCTCGCTTCGTGTTATATTTACGTCTTTAAAGAGACCTGCGCCATCTACCCGACAATGTTTACTCAAGGTATGGACGTAATACTTCAAACTTTGCAGTTAGTTTTTCGCTTCGTAATCGGATTTTTATAAGTAACGAATACATGTTGGACGTAAAAAGACTAAGGTAGTCCCACATCCTGAAGGCTCTAAAATCTTTGAAACGTCGAGAACTAAATATTAAAATACAACCGCGATAAATTCTAAAAAAAAGAGTTTTATTTAAAACATGCAATACTCGCGTAAAGACGAGAACTTGTTACAATGTATATTTGCATACTTTAGTCACCGTTTTCGATCATCTGTTTGAATGGAAAGTATAGTGACCATGTATATTTTTACACCATCATCACACAGACCAGAACCGCTTTTAGAAAATTGACTTACTCAATCTTTTAAAATAAAAAAATATATTAATAATTTATAAATAATCAAATCAAACTTAAATCAATCAAAAAAAAATTGTAGAAACAGCTACACCATCAAAATTTATCTTAATTAAGCTCATTTTAAATAAATAATTATTTCCTTCGAATGAATTATATAGGTGTTGAACCAATAGCTTCATCGCAAGGCGCGTTCAGCCGGTAAACACCTTTAATTGTATCCCATTAATAACCATATTTAGGATCCTGCGTTATAAATAAATATATTTACTGTTATACCAACCAGTTCTATAATTACGCGTTAATGGGATACTTCTTGTCCTTATCTTGAAAGTAACGAACACTTGTATACACCTGTCTGTAGGTCAGGAGTTGCTCTTTCAAATGGAATGTAGCTCTTTATCCAGAGTACATTTAAAAATACTAGTTTTTTTTTATTATAAAACAACTACACCACTTACTAATCCTTATGTGGCGAGGTACTTTTTTTCTTAACAAAACGCTGCACTAAGAAATAAAAAGTAAAATTGAGAAGAATTTTTTTTTAAAGACATTGCTCTGCGCTAGGTAAATAATGTTGCGGGGGACTTTACAAATATATCGTGAACAGACACAAATTACACCCAGACTTAGAACGACATTTTGTGGACCGCACAAAGTATTGTCCAAATACATATATTCCTTCCACATTGAATACAATATAGTTTAGCAAATCAAAAACTGCACGCCTCATATAAATTAGTCAATGCCATAAATTAAAGAAATAAATACTTTGAAATTTCGCGGAATTCTCGATGTAGCGTAAAACATAGCTTGCAAGCATTGTAAATGAACCCATGGCTGTATGGGATTTGTTCCCTTTTCCTGTCGGAATGGACGATAAGAACCAAAAAAAAATATAAATGAGCCCAATTTTCATAAGGTATAACATATAAAATACCATCGAATACGATTTTTTTACATAATACGAATCCAACCCACGACACTAACACGTTTGATGAGTATCTTAACCATTACGTCATCTATGCAATCATTTAATAATAGTAAATATAACTTAATAAAAGTAAATATAAAATAACAATTCCAAAAAAATATGTATACTATGTATATATATGAAATTATTAGTATTATAGGTACATTCACCATATGAGGGTGAGTTGAGTCCTCGACCCCATTACAACCCTCCGTGACCCCGAACGACCAGGGCACCATGAAACGAGAATAATACAATTAAACACTAAACAGCGCTACCTGTATCTCCTGTCCAATGACATTACAGGACATGATTACCAAACAATTGGGATGTTATTTATAAATACTTGATTACGAGCGAAAAATGATTGTCACACATGGAATGTGTAAATATTGTCAGGTAGATAGCACACGTCTCCTTTAAAGACGAAAATATAATACGAGCCGAAAATTGAATGTCATACAACAGATCACGCAGGTGTAAATGGTAGCACAATTGGAAAATATTTCCAATAGGTGTGGGTTCGCATCCCATGTGTGACAATCATTTTTCGCTCGTAATCAAGTTTCTATAAATAATCAAGCATGTTAAATGCTAAATTTCAGTAATTTTAATTGGGATGTTGATCTTTTTTATGACTTCATATTTATATTAAATAAACTAAAAACTATATAGACTTGTGAAGAGAACTATATTTTCATATTAAGCTAGTTATATGGTGAAGACTGCTAGCGACCACGAATACTCATCTTATCTCATCTCAGCTCATATATATCCCACTGTTGGGCTCGAGCTTCCTCCATAATAGAAGGGTAATTGACCTACTATACTACCACGCTGGTCAGACATGTTGGTATAGGGTTTTGTTTTGAGGTTTCCTTCTCTCGCATAGATGTTATATGCGTTTTATATCCCTTAGTCGTCTCGTACGATCACCCACGGGTAAGATAGGGGGGTGGTGAATTGTATTCTTACTCCATCAGCACACGGAAGGTGACCACGAATACTACTAACCCTTAAATTGATCGTAATTGTTATAAAAAACGGTCTTTACATCGACATGAGCCAAGTAGGTCTGATACCATCTAATCATTTTTTTTTAAATAACACCCGGCACTAAGGAAATAATCTTTGTATTGCGAGGGACTTTACAAGCGTATAATTATATCAGACTCAGCACAACAGTCTATGGATCGCGCAAAGTGCTATTGTACTACGAAAGAGTCGAACCTATAGCCCTGGCACGAAAGTTCGCTATGACGACTACGTCATCTGTGCAATCTAATTATATTCGGAAAGAGGGTTAACGTCATTTAGGTGACGATTTTTTTTTTTTTTTTTTTTTTTTTTGCGGGTGACTGGATCGGGGATTTAGTCCGTCACCCGCCGAGAGGCCGACCGCGTGAGGAAAGACCGACATCCTACCCGAGGGGGGGACGTCGGTCGAGGAGAGGGTACTCCTCAGGGGTATTCCGTCGGGCCAGCCACTGACGTCAAGTCACTCTGCTCCGGTGGTTGGCCCAACGACGAAGGCGACGTCACGGGTGGGTTACGGGTGTGCATGCTTACGCCCCTCTGTCACCCCGGACGGAGTGGTGCGAGGAGTGTGCCGACCGTAACCCGCCCCCAAAAAAAAAAAAAAAAAAAAAAAAAAGGTGACGATTTTTAAAACTATTTGTCAGTACGATAGAAGACGAGTGAATTTTGCGTCAACACAGAACATATCCCAATTACTTGGTAATTGGAGTAAGAGCAAAATGATAATGATAATAATTGAGTTAGTTACAAGGATTTCAATTTTATTAATTAAAGAGATAGAACAATATAAATAATGTGACGTCACAGTCGAAATATCCATGGTAATGTGCGTCTGCTCTCAACAAATACCATTGTGCGAGAAGAGGAAATAATATGGATACCCATAATAACTTCAAAAGATTTTAACTTCTTTAATTTTGTAGACGAAATTTTAATTATTATCTAACATTGTTTTCTTAAATCATGCATCATCTGTAAAAATGCCGAGTTTTTCAACTTAGTCCAATATCGAGCAACAAAATTTTTTTATATAGGAGCCCCCTTATATATTTATTATAATATTATGTTTTTTAGTATTTATTATTATAGCGGCAACAAAAATGCATCACCTGTGAGAATTTCAACTGTCGAACTATCATGGATATAACAGACAAACAGACGGACGAACGGCGGAGCCTTAATAATAGGGTCCCATTTTACACTTTCGGCGTGGACTCCTAAAAAAAACACATTTTTTATGACAATATACTAATTAAACTGACATAATCTATGGCGTAATAAAGCAAGATCCAGGAAATGAAGTAACTATACAAATGGCAAACCCTTATGTTCTTACGGATGTCATAAATTATAAAAAAAATACAAAAGATATACTACAAACAGCCGAAGTATTTATTAGTCCTGCTTTTTTCTTCTTCTTGCAGGGTAGGCAGAGAGAACAGAGTGCCAGGGAACTCTCTCCTTGCATACTTCACTCGCTTCTTCAATCTTCATAATTCTCTTCATACACGCTCGCCGGTTTCGGAGACTCTTGACTCCACCTTCTTTCAGTACGTGACCAATCTGGTCTAGGTAGTATATATACATATATATACTACAGTTAAATAACCAAGGACTTCAGAATTTTTATTTATAATTTCCGTCTCTCATCATTCACCTACTCTTATCCCAATTACTTGGGGTCGATACAATATTTACTCTTCTTTCATAGTACATATTATAAAAGTTATTGGCAATAGTTTAATGACCAGCCGCCTGGCAGACGTCAACCTTCCTTGGGAATGTAATTGTTGACCAAACGGCATCAGATGGAGTTGGCCCAGGTGGTTATAAAGCTCTTAGTCGTCTTTTACGTCATCCACGAGCAAAGTAAGGGTTGGCAGTATTCGTAGCCGCTACCACACAAGTAATAAATTTCCGTCTCTATTTATTTTTATTGCATATGGTGATAAACAAGCCAACAGCTTACCTGATCTTCTCAGTAGTGGTCTAGTTCCGATCCGGTGGTAGTTTATTAGATTAAAATTAAAATGTTAATGACAATGACAATTTGTAAGTGCCCTCACAGGGTTTATACATAATAAATGAATTTGAATTTGATCATAAGAGTTACTGCCACTCATGGACCTTTGCAATACCAACGGTACAGGTCTGCCGTTACCAATCCAAACCTACCCAGAAAGTTGGGCTTGCGGCTCTCTCACTCACCGAACGAAGCTCAACAGCATATTATCACTGCTCCAACGTCGATTTCCTTCGAGAGTGTGGTACTACCCTAGACGGACTGGCCTGTGGCTGTAGCAAAATAACTCTCAACAGAGGGACCCTGTCACTAACAAGCTAGCAATGAATATATTTACATCTCCTAGTTATATCTTTTCTCGGATAACTGGGACGGGGATTAGTCCGGTCGCCCGGAGTGAAGGCACTGCGTGAGGACGACGCCCTGACATCAAGACTTATTGGTCGAGATGATAGAACGTCGACTTGAGAGGATACCCGCAAGGGTAGACGGTCGGGTGAGCCAACGACGACAAAGACCAGGTTCCGGTTGGCCAACTCCCACGGCATGCAGAGTCACATTGCGGGGCGAGTCGATGATATTTTTTTTTAATTACCAGACAATAACCCGCCGCAAAAAAAAAGGAAACGTCATATCTCTTCAAAAAAAAAGGTAATCAGCTTATGTGTGCCTTTAGCATGCTTAAGCACTATAACCGGCGTATCACTTAGCATCAGGTGTTCCGCTTGCTCGTTTGCCATCATCATAGACAATAAAAAAGTATTTTCGTTTCGTCTTTCACAACATCCTTTGTATAATTAATCAAGCGAATATGAATAGGACGAAGCTAGTTTTGAATAAACTATAAATTATATTAAGATAAAGTCTATTTAAAATACACAGTTTTTTTGTTAATATTTGTTATAAATATTTCACTATGAAACCATACTGTATGCGGCTACGAATATTACTAACCCTCACTTTGCTCGTTGATGTCGTAAAAAACGACTAAGAGACTTATAACGACCTGGGCCAACTCCCTCTAATGCCGTTTAGTCAACAATTACATACCCAAAGAGGGTTGACGTCTGGCAGGCGGCCGCTCATAAAACTATGCCCGAGCAATTAGTATAATAACAGAAGAATTATGATGATTTCGCTATGAAACCATTTTTTCAATAAGTACTAACATCTCTAGTACGTAGTAATTTCAAGTTTCATAACCTTGTTCTCTCTTTTCCATTCTTCATAAAACTATTGCCAATAACTTTTACAATGTAGTACACATTGTGAAAAAGAAAAAGAATGAAAGAAGAGTACATATTGTATCGACCCCGAGTAATTGGGATAAGAATAGGAGAATGATGAACCCTTTTCTCCCTTCTGATTTCAAGGAACAAAATTTTAAGCCAAAACACTAAAACAATCATTTAACAGTCACACAAAATTGTCCTGCTTGGCAATCAAACCACTGACAGTCGGCAAGTGAGCTCTCTTAGCCATAACGACATATATGCAGCACAAATTAAAAATTTTGTTACTTCTAAATGCTAATGTAATTATAATAAATAATAATAAATGAATAAGAAGGCGTATCTATTAATTAATAAAAACTATTTCGAGCCTTTAACATCTGGAGCAACTGTTGATATAATTGACATTGAGACGATAAACTTAAAAAGATACTTTATTTTTAATATAAGTACAAGCTTTCACTTACCAGGCACGTGTCATAAGCACACCTGCCTTATTTTTTATAGGCCGGATAAACATATGCTTGTGAAACAACCTGTCGGTCGACGATCGCTTCGAGATATGAAAGGCAAATATAGATCAAATCTTTTTAAATTTACTTCCTTATCTATGACTGTTGTAATAAAAACAACAGTCATTACTAAAAACTATTAAACACAGATTATGTAGTGGTTCAAGTAATGATCTCACATATCAAGGATTTAGTTTGATCCCCAAGTAGGAGATTTCTTTGTACGATCCAAAAAATATTATCTGAGTTTAGGCGTTATTTGTGTCCTTCTTATGATTGTATTTTTAATAATAACTAATAATTATTTTATATTTTTAAATTGTAAAGTAAAATAGTTTTATAAAATAACTATACTTTTAAAGTATAATAATTTAATTGTTTATAAATTATTTTTTTCTTTTTATAATTGTAAATATTATTTTTTATAATTAGGCATTAATAGCACTATAATTTTTTTATTGTAAAAATTTAGCTACACTATGATTTGTTCTTTAATGCAGGTGTTGAGTGTAAAAAAATAAATACCTCCATCGCGAAAAAAATCTTTTAAAACACAAATTGCAGCCATAATTTTTTTTTGGGTGGGTTACGGTAGGCACTCTCTTCGCACCACTCCATCCGGGGTGACAGAGGGGCGTAAGCACGCATACCCGTAACCCACCCGTGTACCTCGCCTTCGTCGTTGGACCGGCCACCGGAGCAGCGTGAACTTGTCGTCGGTGGCCGGAAATTGCAGCCATACGGATAATAATAATTTGTAAAACATATATATATATATATATATATGCTGAGAAATGAACACACTCCAGTTATAAAATAAAGAATAAACTTTAAAACATCACCTCAACCTATATACAAAATTTAATATATCAAAAAAAGAAAATCATTGAAAGAGATACAAATAAATATATCGAATTCTCATTTAATTCTTAATAATCAAATGGAAAACAATTAACAGTATCGTAAAAAACCCATTACGTTATCAGATTAATGTTTAGGGGTGATGCCAAAATCAATTTTGTTACCAACAATACATCACAAAAAGGATAAACGAATACATAATAACCAGAACATTAACCTAAATATATATACAATACTCGTAAATTACGTAATAATTATTGTTTACGATGCGACGTTCGCGTAGATGAATGTATATTTTGATTTTGCTATTTTAATGTCTTCTTCTTCTAAACCTATAAGCATTCCACTGTTGGGCGTTACCTCCAGATAAGGTAAATTAACTTATAATTCTACGTTTGACGAAAGCAAACGGGTTGACGTATGATTTGTTTCTTTTTTTTTTAAAGACCACTCTTTTTTTGTGGCAGGCTATGATAAAATCCCGCAGGACCCGTTCGGGGCGACGGAGGAGCGGTGTTTAATACCGTAACCTGTCGAACACGAACATCTACGCCGGCTGGCCATCAGAATCTGGTTTTCATCGTCGGTGGCCTGCCCGGCGGGTACCTTTGCGGACGATGAGTGAGCTTCATTATGACAGGTGGACTAATCCACGCAAAGCAGGTAAATTATATTCGACTGATATAAATTATACGCAGAGCCAGAAAAATAATTTCTGATTCCCGCAAAGTTCTATACTGCGTGAGACTCAAAATACTGGCACGATATCTCGGTATCTTCACCACTTCGAAATCAGTGCAGTTTTTATCTACTTACATGTCTCAAACGATTTTAACGATATTTACTTAAAACGACATTCTGACAATAATATTTAGAATAGAAATCAGGACAATATGTCGAGTAATAATAAAAGGTGAATAAAAATATAATAATAATAAGTTTTTGTGTCATATTTTGCCATAGCAGTCCCTAACGAATACCAACTTTCCTAGTTACGTAACTCATAAAGTTAAAGCACTCTTATCCTTGTATCCTATGAGTCAACAATTATTTTACGAGTCCACTGTACTCGTGGCTATACGACATAACTAAAAAGAGATCAAACCAAATTTTACGGGTTCTCTGGATAACAAAAAATACGGTAGTGACAATAACTACCGTATTTTAATTACGTAAATAATATCTAAAAATCATAAATGCATAGAATTTATTTTTAAATCATAAACATGGAGTCGAACTCAATATTATGTACCAATTAATCATTTTTATTCGTATTTATCTAACGCTATATTCAATCAATAATTTTGTCATTTTTATTTTCACGTTCTTTATTAATTCATTCGAGCAATTTCTCAGAAACATCTCTTCTGTTTAAGTCCTTATACCCTTACCCGTTAAATAACCTTTTATCGTAATTAAACTCAGATTATAATTATAGTTACGAGTTCAAATCCCGAAATTTGGTCACACGAATACAAAATCAATGAACACGGAAATACCGATTTCACATTGAATTAGATGGAAATTATTAATAAATATGTGAGTAATGTTTGTGTTATATAATATCTTGTTATATATTTCTATCTTTTAGATGTATCTTCTACTTATTTATTACTTGCTCTTTATTGATATTCTTTTCTTTGAGTTCACCACGCATTTATGTTTCCCTAATACATCAGCTCTCATTATCATCTATTTCCGTGTGGTGACGAAGTAAGAATACTATTCACCACTCCATGTCTTACCCGTGGGTGATCGTACGAGACGACTAAGGAATATAAAACGCATATAACATCTATGCGAGAGAAAGAAAACTTGAAACAAAATCCTATACCAACACGTCTGACCAGCGTAGTAGGTTAATTTCGCTCCCATTACGGACTGTTAAGCCCAGACCTCCGTCTGGGCTTAACAGTGGGACATTTATGGGCTGTGATGATGATGATTTGTATTTCCTTATTATAGAAATTATTTTATGAAATATAAAAATTATAATTTATTTTTATTATTTTTCTTTTAAATAAAGAAATAATCCTTGTATTGCGAAGGACTTTACAGATATATAATTAACGTAGACAAATTATAATCAGACACAGAACAACACTTTGTGGATTGCATAAAGTATTGTCCTGTGTAGGTATCGAACCCAGTCAATGGTACGAAAGGCAACTATTAACCACTACACCATCTGTGCAGTCAAATTTAAATATATATTTATGTATGAAATTGTATAGGTATTCTTTTTAGGGTTCCGTACCTCGAAAGGAAAAACGGAACCCTTATAGGATCACCTTGTTGTCCGTCCGTCCGTCCGTCCGTCCGTCTGTCTGTCTGTCTGTCAAGACTCTTTTTCTCAGGAACGCGTAGAAGTATGAAAATGAAATTTATATCAAAAACTCAGGTCTACTGTCCCTTGGAGCTGTGAAAAAAATCAAACTTTTAAGCTAAAGCAATCAAAAGATACAGCTGTTTATGTCGCAAATTTCTGCAAATTTTCGACACTCGCAAGGGAATCAAAACCTACAGGGTACTTCCCGTGAACTCAGAATCTTGAAATTTGGAACGAAGCAACGACTTATAGCACAGATTAAGGAAAAATTGTGAAAACTGTAAATTTTTTATTACATCATATATAAAAAATATTTTTAATAATTTTAAACTCACTACCCCTATTCACCTGAACGTGTATGGTTGACAAGCACCAGTTAATTTTGCGCTGATTATAAGCAGGCATCGTGACCGAGTGGTCTAAGGCGCTGGTTTAAGTCACCGTAGGCATGGGTTCTCCACGCCGCCGAACTCTTTTTGCTATTTATTTTCTTTTTGCAATATTTATTTATAATAATTTAATTATATTATAAATAAAACAGTTTAAAAACGTGTACTTTAAATGTTTTAATAAATAGGTGTAACTTGAAATAATATCAAAGAAAAAAAAACTTGAATTCATCATTATCATTCTTCTACTCTTATCCCAATTATTTGGGATCGATATAATATGTACTCTTCTTTCATAGTACATAATGTAAAAGCTATTGGTTAGTTTTATGACTGGTCACCTGCCAGACGTCAACCCTCCTTGGGAATTTAATTGGTGACAAAACGGCATCAGATGAAGTTGGCCCAGGTAGTTAAAAGCGCTTAGTCGTCTTTTACGACATCCACGAATAAAGTAAGGGTTGGTAGTATTCGTAGCCACTACCACAAAGCACAAAAACCACAAAAAACTTGAATTAATATAAAAAAAAATCTACTGCATAAATATTTTTTTAGTTTTACGGAACCCTTCGTGCGCGAGTACAACTCGCACTTGGCCGATTTTTTTTAAACAAACCTCTTGCACCAAGAAAACAATTATTGTATTGCGAGAGACTGACTCAGTCATAAGCAATGTATTATGCTGCGTAACAATCGTACTACGGTAAATCGGTAACTTCACCTTTACGCCATCTGTAATGTCAATCAATATTTGAACATTCAATAATTGATATATTATACACAATTCAGTAATTGATATATTATACATATATAGTCTCTTTGCTTCAATAATGTGTTATCTTGAAAAATAAATTTTAGAGAAGTATTTTTCAAGTTTCAATTTTTTTTTTCACAACGAATATTTTGTACCGTAATTCTGATTTAAATCATAGATGATTTAATTATAGAATAATTAAATAATTAGAATCATAGAAGTATATATTAAATATTATTTGAAACTTCAAACATACTCCTGTAATATTTAATTTTGAAGACATTTTTGAAGCAAAGGGGCGATATCAATTCAATAATTGATATATTATATAATGAGTAATAATATAAAATAGTAAGTAAATAACACTCTGATCATGTTCAATTCGACTGCACAGACGGCGTAATGGTTAAGATAACTTTCGTGCCAGTGCTGTGGGTTTGATTCCTACGCAGGACAATATTTTGTGCGATCCACAAAGTGTTATTCTAAGTCTGGGTGTAATTTGTCTGTGTTAATTGCATGTTTGTAAAGTCCCGCGCAATACAAGGATTATTTCCTAAGTGCAGAGTGGTGGAGTCCTTTAAAAAAAAGAAAAATTAATAAATAATATATTATAAGTACAAATACAAGATTTGAATTGAATATTCGCGAGTGCCTCGTGTCATTTTACGTTGAAAATATACAATGTTAGAATTAATTATTGTTTACTTTTGTTCTATAATTTATTTCCAGACATGTAGGTATTTAGTTTTTATTGATATTAAATTATGATTTTTTGCATACTACTTACTCTTCAAGGAAAAATATTATTTTGTTATTGTATTAACGATTTGATATCATTTTATGTAATTTGATGCGCAGCAAGTACTGAGACGTTGTGAATATGATATAACAGTGCCTTACAAACGTTTTCGTTTTTCACTAAAATGCCCAAAATGTACCTTTAACGGTGTGGCCATGGCACTGCTGAAGGTGACGGTTTGACTTAGGACGATTACTTTAAATGAAGTTAATTTACAAACAAAGATTTACCTTAAAGGTCTTAGTAAAAAATTGTAATATAGTAAATTATTTCAAAATATATTTATCTATTCCAGTATACTTTAATCGTAACCTCTTCGTTAGCCCTAGTCTCCTGGTAGCGAGGGTGCGTACGATGGGGGCGTATGACCTAGTTTCGACGGGCCTGCTTCCTCTAACGGTGTGCACCATCGATCCATGGGGTAAGTGATACGCTAAACCCATAGAAACGGTATATATTGATACAATTTAAATATAACGTTGAATGAACTTGATATTGCTTTTAAAAAATTGATTTAAAAATAGAAATATCGTTAAATAAACTTTACTATATTTGATCTAAGTTAAGAAGTTTGCTATATTAAATTTAAAATAAAACATGAGCTTTTTTTAAAAAAACACCACCCTGCACTAAGGAAATATCTTTGTATTGTGGGGGACTTTACAAACTTGCAATTAACGCAGGCAAATTACACCTAGACTCAGAACAAAAGTTTGTGGATAGCACAAAGTATTATCATACGTAGGAATACAACTCAGGGCACGGAAGGTATCTTACCCACTATGCTATATGTGCAGTTAATTATAATAATATTAATTAGATTTTTATTATATTAAATATAAATTAACTGAATGATTTCTAATGTTTACGCCAGTTATTAAAACTACGGATTATACGGATTTAATCACGTTCACGTATCCGACTCTTCTGGGAAACAATATAACACGCAATCGCCAACACATGTACCAAACATAGAGATTATGACAATACTCTTCTTATGAGGCGGCCCCTGTGCATCATTCTGTCAACATTGCTATCTGCTGAAAACGACGTACAAATTATTATTCAATAGTTTAAAATATTGTTTAAAAATGATTTTGGATTGATTATTTTCATTATGCAAATTAGTGATTATGAATAATATAAAGAAATAGTGCTTTTTATTGCATTTGGTTGGTTATTGCATTTGGGAAAACAAGTAAAAACAGGCTACCTAATCTGCTGCTTAAGAGTCTCCGCGATACCAGGCGCACAGAAAGTGATTGCTGGCTATCGTAGAAGTATAGCTTGATTCTTTTTCCCTATTTTAAAACTTATGACTTCCGGCAAATAGATTTCTCAGTACGTATAAAAGTTAAAGGACAAAGAGACACTCTATTAAAGTTAAAAAATTAAAACTTAAGTTAAATTTAAAACTACCGAGGATATGAATTGGTCAGGCAATGAATACAAGACGAGAAGTTTTTACTTAAAAAATTGTATATCATTACAAAATAATCAATCCATTTTTTAAAATATAAGTATATAAAATATACGTGTTGTTATTTGTAGTTGCTCTATATATATATATAATATATATTGAAGAAAAAAATTTTTTTCTGTAATAGCAGTCAGCTATTAATATGAGACCACTGTGGTCAGTGTTGAGGTTTTATATGACATTGCTTGTTATTTTACAAATAATCACTTAATTAAAAGTCCCTCAGTAAGTCAAATCGTCGTTTTCAACAGGCCACGCTGTTAATGGTGTCTTCTGGAAATTTTGGTGGCAAACGAAAATATTGTAAACCTTTGTTACATCATATTACATACATTGTATTTATTATACCACAGAAACTGTCTACATTACATAAAATATTATCTTTATTTAATATAAAACGTTAAAACAATAAGATATGGAATTTAATAAATGACCACCAAATGACGCTTTCACGTTAGCGCCAAAAGTCTAAAAGATAATTTATTTCATCAATGTGTACGTAATACATAATATCAAAAATCATATCCATAGTATTACGACGTCCACTGTTAGAAGTAGACCTTTCTACGATAATACCATAATCACCATTTCCAGGCGAGTTCTGCTACCAATCCTCCTGGTAAGTCTTGAGCTAGTTTCTACGGACCTACTGGAGGCCTGGAGTACCAAAATACAGGTCCAGGCTTAGTTTAGAGTCCACATCTCCCATAGAATATAGATGGCATAGTCATGTTAATTTAATTGTAGTTACTGTCAGCAAACTTCGCTGTATTTGTTTAGATGAATAAAAGTACAAAAAAAAACCTCTATATATATATATATCTCAATATTTGCTCCTACAGCAAATATCACCTCACTTTTTTAAATCAAAATCAATCAAAAAAAAAATAGGGACCTACATTATACCTAAGCAAATGACTACATAAATAGCTTATTGGTTAAGATTTACCTATTTTGTTTCTTTTTTATAATATCTATCCATTTTTTTCTTAGCACAAATTCTTGCTCTGGAGTCTGGGAAATTAAGGGATATATGATATATCCTTAGCGCAGTGAGTTGTTTAAAAAAAACATAAGACAGAGACAGGCATTGTTCGTTTTACGTTCCGTTATAAGTAATTACACAAAAGAGCAGGTGAGTATAAGTTAGTGGCATCAGGCATATAGTTATGTGGACGGACAAGTCGCCATAAACACGTATGCGGTCTTATTGGACTTATTGTATGATGCATAGGGCGAGGACCTCTGTGACTCACATACAAACGTGGGCCTAGATTTCTAGAAACATCGATATTTTGTTATTTTATGTATAATATGTTTAATCTTCGTTAAAGTATAGTGAGGTTAAATATTAATAAAAGAGAGTATTGGGGTAAAGATGCGAAAGGGAATGCTCCGATGGTTCGGACATGTGGAAAGAATGCCGAACGAACATCTGGTTAAGAAGATATACAATGCGAAAGTGGAAGGATGTAGGTATCGGGGGAGACCGAGACTAACCTACCTAGACCAGATCGGTCATGTACTGAAGGAAGGTGGAGTCAAGAGTCTCCGAAACCGGCGAGCGTGTATGAAGAGAATTATGAATGTTGAGGAAGCGAGTGAAGTATGCAAAGATAGAGTTCTCTGGCACTCTGTTCTCTCTGCCTACCCTGCAAGCGATATGGCGTGATGATATGTATGTATGTATGTAGGTTAAATATTTACATGTAGAGATTAAACTTTCCGCATAGTGACGGAGTAAGAATACTGTTCACGACTCCGTTTCTTACCCGTGGGTGATGGTAAAAGACGATTAAGTGATGCAAACAGATAACAACACTGCGAGAAAAGAAAACTCTAAGAAAAATCTTATACCAATCCGTCTGATCAGCGTGGTATACCTAGTAGATCAATTTTTCTCTCACTAAGCCTCCTTCGGGCCAGTAACGGGTGTTACATGAGCTAAAATGATAATAATGGGAAAATAGATATATTTATTCAGGAAAACTTCTCAGAGCTAGAAGATGTGGCAATTAGTCAGCAACTTACCATCCTTGGTCACAATATAAGGAGAATATTAATACATTTTACACCACTACTGATTAAAAAGGACTATTACAACAATACCAATTGAATATTATATTAGGACCAAATGTCAGAACATCTGTACACCATCACCGAATATCGTTATCTTTAGACTACGGATACTAAGATAGCAGTCACTCTGTGGACAAATAATATTATGCAGACGCTAATTTGAGTACAAAGTCGAGAGAAATAAGATTACTTGTAATAATCAAAATGAAGTTCAAACTAGAGACCTCTGCGTAACAATCTTTGGATCGCACCACAAATAATTATTTGAATTTTTAATTAAATTATTATATTATTGCACTGTTCTGTATTTTCAACAGACATGACGTCATAATACCATTATCGGAATCGAAACTAAAAATATATATATATAAGTTTCTTTTAATTTGTATGAGTATTTTCATAGATCAATGGACGCTAACAGCAGTTGCTATATTTTTGACAGCCATAAAAAAAATTAAATAATAGACCTAATAAGTCATACGCATACACGTGGAAGCGCCCACAGCTGTCTTGTATCATTCAATCTGTGCAGCTGGTGTTATCCTTATTATCCTAGACATCACTTCGAGAAATAACCAACGACCGTCGCCAGTCGACGAGCCAACAAAGGCTTTATAAAGCTACACAAACGATGCGGGCGTCAGCTGCCCAAGACAGCTTGCACCATAAAAAAATAGGCCAATAACTCCAATGCGAAAAAAAACTTAAAAGAAATGTTAAAGATGGCGGCAGGTGCGGTGTCAGCTGCGCGCACGCACCTTTGTAATAATTGCATTGCGCCCGAGCAACGTTCGTTTTGTTTACTCCACCGACACACATGACTTTTGAATCGTTTTGTGGCGGTCGGCGATCGTGTGTGATCGAACACTAAAATTATATACTTATTTGAACCTCTCACAATCTGTGTTTACTGATCAATAAATCATAATTGGTGGTGTGTTTAAAGAGCGGTTAGCCTAATCCTCATTAGGGATTCATCGGAATTGAATGCGAAATCCATTATTCATAATACAATTTCAAAATAATTAAACAGTCACTAATATATTACGTTGACCTATGCAAGTTGTTACAAACCCTAATGATTACCTATATATTACAAGTAAATTAAATAAAATGTATCGAATTAGAAAGTTTATTAATATATTTTACAGTTAATTACTCCACTAATTAAGTATAAACAAGTAAACATCTGCAAATACACTTAATCCGTAATTAATTGTAGTATAACTCTATATAATCCAAATAAGGCAGACTATCACATACTTTATGCGGAAAATTAATTTATATTATCTAAAAAGAACAGTTATGTCTAAATTGTTACAGCAATTATATAACGACGGCACAATAACTTCCGCCACTTAATCTAACATCGCCCTTAGGACGTAGTAACTAATTCATTGAACATAAATAAATCATTACGGACGAGTTCGGTGACGCGAAGCGGCTGCAGCCTACAACTGTTAAACTCGTCCGCACGTGGACACACATCTGCCTCTAACATTGTAATCAATCTACCTGACTACAAAATTTCTTATATATACGCTTCATTAAATAATTAAAAAAGACTTAGAAGCACTTTTTTCTGTGGTATCGCAACAAAGTTTCCATATTTATATATTTTTCATTACATACTTTAAAAAAAAAACACCTAAATTTTGAATTTACCATGCCTATTGGGATTGCCGCGATGTTTCTTCCCTTGTGTTTAATTACCTAATATGTACTAACTCTATGGTATGTATAAATAACTAGAGAATTATACGGATGAAATGTCAAAAAAAAACTGTCAAGAATTGTCCGTTTTAAATTTGACAGTGGCCTTGTCAACTATTACTAAAAGTTAAAAGTGTCTATTGTGACTTCATATGTTGTTAATGCCAACTGTTAATAACGCAAATTGTACATTTATAAATGTAGACTGTGTCATGTTATGCAGACAAGGTCAGGGGTGCCGAGCTCATAAAGGACTAAGCCAATTTGTAGGTAAGTATAAACTTAAAATAACCGTGCGACATATTTCGCACATTTTGAAAATGAATCGCCGTTTTGGTTAACGCTAATCTTGCTTACTTTGGGTCCATACAAAATGCACTCTTCTTCCATCATACATATTGCACAAGTTTTAGCAATAGTTCTATGACCTGACGTCAATCCTCCTTGGAAATGTATTAGTTGACCAGACGGCATCAGATGAAGATGGCCTAGGTCTATATCGAGCTCTTAGTCGTAGAGGTACGTAGCCGCCCAATGGCGAATTTAGTACAATATTTTTTTAATTTAATTATTAAGACGATTTAATTGAGACCAAGAAAGGTTTAACCTCCATTTTTTTATGCCAAATAAAAAGATATTTGTAATAGCTGACCGTGACTCGAGACGAGACCCGAAACACCGGCCGGACAGGTCACCGAGGACAACGGACCGGTGGCCCCTCCGCACGGCGTTAAAGAGGTACGAGCAGGATTGGTTATGTGGTCGCTTGCCACCAAAGAGTAAAGTTATTAAACTGAAAAAGAGTGGCAACTCGATGATAAAATATGCATGTATGGAAAGTGCTGCTACCCAGAGTTTAGGCGGTGAACTAAAGTTGAAATGATATATATATATAAATATTTACATGTGTAATTATATAGAATTTTCTTTTACTATGAGATCTACCCTGAAATATAAAAAAACATATCAGCTGAGAACGAAACAATCATAATATCAGCTTAACAATGAAAGTTAGGATAATTTTCAGAAAGTACATCAATAACCGAAAATAGATCGATGACAATAAGTACCTACGCTAGGAACAAAAAATAACAATTCTCAGTTGTCAAACGTTTGACAGACAGGACAAAATGGCAGCAGCTAAGTTTGTACAACCAATATGTAGGCGGCGCGACGGTCAGTAAAAATAAGTAATGTTTTAAGTGTGCCCCCCCAGCTTGCCACCCTCATCGTCACCCAGGACGGATGCAGGGTGTGATGTGAATCATAGAATAGCACCAAAACAAAAGACCCTTGTCACAAAGCTTAGTGCCGAAATCAAGTTTTTTTTAACGTAATAGACGTCTTAATAACAAAATATTTAGAACTTTTGGCGATAGATTGCAACAGATCTCCGTTATATGTGATTGAAGTTAATTAGCAAAATCAAATATATCCAAATGCAGGCGGACAAGTATATAGTACGAGATCCGGCTGCAAAATCTCTACGTTCATCGCGTAGTTAATCAAACTCACTTTTTTTCATACATTTATGATTAGAATACATTGATAACAGGGTGTGCGTGTGTGTGTGCAACGGATCCCATCGATTTTCGAATTCTTTACATACATTGCTATAATGTGGATATTTTATTTAAAAAATAAGTGAACGAAATTTTTTTTTTAAAAATTAATTAACATTAATTTAATTAAAATTACTTGCGGCCACTTACTTGACGGCACCCTGTTATCAACGTATTCGCCTGATCATAAATGTATGAAAAAATGTGAATTTGATTAACTACGCGATTTTTTTTTTTTTTTTTTTGGGGGGCGGGTTACGGTCGGCACACTCCTCGCACCACTCCGTCCGGGGTGACAGAGGGGCGTAAGCATGCACACCCGTAACCCACCCGTGACGTCGCCTTCGTCGTTGGGCCAACCACCGGAGCAGAGTGACTTGACGTCAGTGGTTGGCCCGACGGAATACCCCTGAGGAGTACCCTCTCCTCGACCGACGTCCCCCCCTCGGGTAGGATGTCGGTCTTTCCTCACGCGGTCGGCCTCTCGGCGGGTGACGGACTAAATCCCCGATCCAGTCACCCGCGGCCTCGGCTAGGGCGGCATCAGGCGCAGGTAATCGCGCCTGCGCCGCCCCAGTCGCCGGCGGCGGCTCGCGTCGTCGAGGAGACGCTCCTCGCGCACGCGCTCCGCCGCCTCCTTCCGCGAGACTACTGCCTCGCAGAAGGATGCGACCGCGTCCCAGTTCCTGACGCTGTCGAGCATCGCCCTGGCGATGGTCGGCAGCGTCAGGTCAGCACCGATGATCGCGACGAGTTCACGACGCTGCTCTGCCCAAGCGGCACAAACCTCGAGCGTATGCTGCGCCGTGTCCTCGTCGCAATCGCAGTGGTGGCAGGACGGTGTACTCTCCCTCCTTACGACCGTGTGCAGGTATTTGGCGAAGCATCCATGCCCCGTCAAAACCTGCACCAGTCGGAAGGAGAGCACCCCGTGCCGCCGATTTAGCCACTGCATCAGCACCGGCCGGAAGGCCTCCACGGTCCGCACACCGAACCGAGGCCTCTCCAGCCGGACTGCCCAACGGGCAATGATGTCGCGGCGGGCGTCGACGCGCCAGGCGGTGTGCTCCCTCAACGAGACCACACCGCCCTCCGCTCGCACCCCCAACATCCGTCGATACAAACCGGCGAGCATTTCCGCTTCCAGGTCCCATGGAGGGGTCCCGGCCAATAGACACGCTGCCTCCGTCGACACCGTGCGGTACCCGCGTATGGCCCTGACCGCCATGGCCCTCTGTGGTCGCCACAGAAGAGCCCTGAGTCGGACGGTCAGGGATCCCGCCCACACCGGTGCGCCGTACAGGGCCATCGACCGGATGACCCCTGCGTACAGCTGTCGGCAGGTAGCGCTCGGTCCGCCCACATTCGGCATAAGCCATGATAGGGCGGACGCCGCGCCGACGAGCCGTGGAGCGAGTCTGCGGAAATGCTCCCGGAACCACCATCGCCCGTCGAGCACCAGGCCCAAATACCTCATATGGGCCCGGATGCTGATATCAACCGAATTTACGGTGATCGAGACGCCGATGGGAGGGCCCATGCGGGGCCCATGGAACAAGAGGGCCTCCGTCTTGTCCAGGGCCACCCTCAACCCCAGCGCCCCGATCCGCCTGACGATCTCCTCGGTGCCGAGAGTCGCCAGGCTTGCCGCCTCCTCCAGCGTCCCACCACGGGCTGTGACGAGCGTGTCGTCGGCGTAACATATCACGCCCAGCCCGGGCGGGAGGCTCCCCCTCAACGCCCAGTCGTAGCCGATGTTCCACAGGGTGGGTCCGAGGACCGACCCCTGCGGAACACCGCACGTCATGGGCGTTCGCACAACGTCCCCTACTCGGTTGGTGTAGAGGACGCTGCGCCCCTCCAAATAGTCTGCCACTAGCCGCCTCAGGTAAACTGGCACTCCGTGATATCGGAGCGCCTCCCTGACGCAGCTAAATGGCAGATTAACTACGCGATGAACGTAGAGATTTTGCAGCCGGATCTTAGTCTAATACATGTGTGCACAGAAATATTAATTACCTTAATTTACAGTGTGTATATGTTATAATTCTGTGTGTAACATTGTCTGAGGGGGGTTTACTACTCTTGTTTAATGGACGTTTAATCTTCAAGCTTCAAGCCAGACATTCTTCCAGAATATTGTTTCATCAAGTTTCTAGATACTCAGAAATACGTAGCTTCTTTCTCTTATGCTAGGGCCGCACCTGCGTGTATCATCCCGAAGTAATGTGTGGCGAAGCTTCGTAAGTTCTGTACACTAGAAAGTTATCGCGATAAAACTGTGGTGGATAAAACAGCGACTTCGGTATTTTAAACGAAGTATCGTGCAATAATTAAAGATGGCCGAAATCATTTTCATGCGTTTAATTATGGATGACGAATTGCTTTACTATTACAGCTATATTATGCTAATAATTACAATAATTAATGTTTTTTTTTTTGGATTCCTACATGGGTTCAGCTTCATAATGGTGTAAAAATTCTAATAACATTTCATCGCTCCACTCGATATTTATTGATTAACTGATCTTCGAACGCGTCTAAACACATCTAAAATCTCCGCCGAAATGAAAAACGCTAGTCTGACCACAGAGCGCGATATATTGGCGCGCTAAAACCCTTTGACTTATCGTGACGATACAGGCAGGTGCGGCCCTAGCATTATATGTGGTTTTTCGAGCCGGGGTTAATTTGATAAAATATGTACCCTTCAAATTACTAAAACTTAGCATTTTACATGCATGATTTATAAAAATTTGATTATGAGCGAAGTCCTGTGTGGCATCCATTTTTCGCTCGTAATAAAGTATTTATATGTACTCTTCATCCATATTATGTATTCCAAGTCTTGCACTGGCAACTCATAAAACTACTGAGTTTTATGAACTGCTTGAGGTCAACCCTCATTGGAAATGTAATTATAGACCAGATAGCATCGGTTGGAGTTGGCATAGATGTATATAAAGCCCTCGCTAGTCATCTTTTACGACATCCACGAGCAATGTAAGAATTGGCCGGTAATAAGCCACCACACAGCATGTCTTTTAACATAATATAAAGGTTATAAATAAAACAACAAAAAAAATAAAACCAATATACTTGTATTTATTTTCAAATTTTACATTTCATTTTGTTAATTTACATTTTCTTAAAAATTTAACGTTTTTACAAATTCTTAAACATACATATTATAACCTTTTTACAATAACTATGTAACAGGTTCATGTCTTGATATGAAACATTGTCTACGTGCAATTCATTATTTGTTACACAATTTAAGCTATTTAAAGTTATTTATTTTTTTATTAATTATGTAGTTAATTTACTAAATACTTCTCTAATCATATTAGTTATTATGATTTGCTTCCGTTAATTGTATATTTATAAACTTCACTGCGCCACAAGGATTAATGAAAACATATTCTTTGTAAGTCACTCTACTTCCTAAGTTATGATTGTATCCGCACTAGTATTAATGGGCTACTCTTCGATAAATCGCGGGATCGAATACGAAGTCTGCTATTCTGAACGAACTAGCACACCACTAAAATTAATATTAAAACAAAAAAAAAAAAATATTGAAATAAATCCACTGTATTTTGGCCCAATAGTACGGTCGCATTCAATATTAGCAAATTGGTTTTTATCTCCAATTCGATCTGATGTGATCTAATTATTTATTACAACAAAAGATTGTTAAATAAATATTTCAAAGAAAAAGTTGTTGCGAAATGTGCCGGTATTCTTCTCTTAATTAAACTGGGTCTTTTTTCACGTCATATTTATTATTTAACATTTTTAAATAAAACGCTACCCACTCACTAAGAAATAAATCCTTGTCGTTAGTAAATTTACAAACATACAGTTAGGCGAAGCAAATCACACCATTATTTGTGGAGCAATATTGTAGGAACAATAATTTTGGAAACGCACAAAAAAAAAAAAAAAAAAAAAAATTGTATCGTACGCAGGACACTCGGCAGCGGTGTCGATAGATACTTAAACCACAGCGCCACTTGGGCAGCCAACTGCTAACTCGGACTGACTCTTTAAAGGAGAACTGTAGGTATGGCTAATTTCATTTGGACATTTAATATTATTATAGTGCTATAGCTATTTGTGTGAATATCACACAATATTAAAGGCAAACTAGAGCAAGAAAGTTTGCCTTTCTTGCTTGAACATAATTCAAACCAAGAATTAAACTATATTTACGTGTTGGATTTTATGTTTACTTTTTTCTTTGCCGAAGTTTCTTACACTTCAGCATTCGTGGTCACGGCAGGGGATAGTTAATACTGAAAGGTGTCCACACGATACAATCGTAAAAATAAAACATATTTAATCCCATGAACTTCGAAATTTGTAATTATAAATGACAAAGTTCCATATCAAAGTAAATTTTCTAGTAAAATCTACTCGAAATTAACACATTTTTATTTACTACGATAAATCCAAAAACATAATTTCGCTAAGGGATTACCGCCATGTAGATTATAAAATTGAAGTTAGTCATATACTTTATTTACCTAGTTCTGTTCGTCCATTCGGACAGGTATTAGCCAGACTATTATCCCGAAGGAGATGTAGATAGTTTCTTATTCTACACTTCGCTATGCGACTGAGTTACAATTTGTACTGCCAATGGCAATTGCTTGACAAAGAAATTCTTAACGCTTTAGCAAACCGATGTCGAACTTAAGATAATCTCAAGACCACTAAAACCACTTAAAAAGGCAGTCCATCAATATACTGATAAAAAAGGAAAAGAAGACTCTGGATGAAAAAGTCTCTGAAGTCGTTTAAAAGTATTTCTTATGCTAGGGCCGCACCTGCGTGTATCGTCCCGAAGTAATGTGTGGCGAAGCTTCGTACGTTTTGTATACTAGAATGTTATCGCGATAAAACTGTGGTCACATTAGTGACTTCGGTATTTTACACGAAGTATCGTGCAATAATTAAAGATGGCCGAAATCATTTTCATGCGTTTAACTATGGATGACGAAATACTTTACTATTACAGCTATATTATACTAATAATTATATCATGATTTTTTTGGATCCCTTCATAGGTTCCGCTTCATAATGGTGTAAAAAACACATCGAAAATTTCCATCGAAATGAAAAACGCTAGTCTGACCACAGAGCGCGATATATTAGCGAGCTAAAACCCTTTGACTAAACGCCACCCAAGCGATAAAACACACGAAGCCCGAATGTTCGCGACGATAGCCAATAATGACCGGTCACATCTGCGTGTATCGTCTCATTGCACGAAGCTTCGTGACGATACACGCAGGTGGGGCCCTAGCATTACATAAACAGATAAAACAGCAATTCAACTGGTTTGCACGACCAATCGCTAACAGACCACAGATTAAACAATATATAGCTAGCTATGCATAATAGACAACAAGAGCATATCGATAATAATCTACACTAGAAGTATCCCTAAGGGTTGGACTTCATAAAACCACTGACTAATAATGGTAGCCATTGTTAATGGTAGTTACAACCCACCATATGAATGCATGCGATTGCACGTACGTATTAATTCACGCAACATTTTAAAACCACAAATCCATACAAATTCAATAAACAGACTTATTATAAGAAATTCTCAATAATTATTGAAAAGATCATTAAAATAAATCTAGTCGTTTTATGTTTTCTTTTTTATTTCATCTACAGAGTAATGACATTTTCACTATGGACCGTTTATGCAAGGTATAGATGAATGTTAAAGGCACTTGTATGCATTGAATGATGTAAGCTTAGAAAGATCGAGAAAATCGCGAATCAAGCACAGATTGCGCCTCGCGAACTGACCAAATGATGTCCAACCCTAATCGAATTAATACATGGTGTTTATTTACATCATTTTTTCACGTAAATTCCGACTAAAATCAACAACGTTTAGGCCTATATTTACGCCGAGTGATTATTATACAAAAATACAATTTCAAATTTTGTTAACCTTAAGTTTTATCACTTAAGAGATCAGTCTTGAGATCTAGGTAACGCTAGATCTAAAATTTGAAATGCATATTTAAGACATGAGTCACAATAGCGTATATACAGAGTGGAAGGGGACCGCTCCCGAAAACAAAGACAGGTGATCCTACTAGTCCTACTTGTAATGATAGGCTAGAAAAAAATCAATTAGAAAGATTTTTTTTTTTTCACAACGAATTTTAAGTTTTCACATTCCATCGTATTAGGATAGTGCCATGTAACGATAATGCGATAAAAAATACGTAACTTTACTCAGATGAGAAAAGACGCAATCTTTTCAAAACTCACGATCATATGTTCAAGAGTTCAACATCGCGTGGTGAAAAAAAAATTTTCTTTTTCATCCGAATCGATTTTTTCTAGCCTATCATTACAAGTAGGACTAGTAGGATTACCTGTCTTTGTTTTCGGGAGCGGTCCCCTTCCACCCTGTATATAATAGAAATGATTACGAATACTAAACTTAGACCAAAGGAACCCAATAATAGATTAGCAGACTAAGAGGGAGCATCTGGGGACGTGCGCCACGGACGCCGTACTAGGTAAACCCCCATATTGCGAGAATCACATCGCTATTTAAAAAACTATAAGGACCAAACCATCTGTAAACTGTTTTCCAACACAATCATAACGTAATAAGACTGATATTCAAAGGTACTTTAGAATGCCAAGGCAAGGCATACTTTGCAATGATTTTATTGCATGGAAAAGACTTCTGTAAGCATTTATCATAGTTATCATGTCATTTACAAACCTTATCTGTACCCACAGCTGGACGGTGCAAAAAGGTCCTCAAAAACCTTAATCCGACATTACAATAAACTGCTATAGCAAAATTATTACTACATATTAATTAAAATATTGAAAGCGAATCATATTTGCTACGATAGTTACAGTACATAGAGAAGTGCTAAATTCTAGTGATTTCTAAATACAAAATTAGTGCTGTGTAGCAAGTCAGGAGTAGATAAAAAGCCCAAGACGATTACAAGACTATTGATTTCGCAATTAATCGAGTCATACACATACACAAGAAGGCGAACAAATGACACGTAACATACTCACGCCATTATTGAGTGATTACATATTCTAAGAGAAGAAAACTTGAAATAAAACCCATACCAGCAAGTCTGCGTGGTATAGTGGTTAGAGCCCAGCAGTGGGACAGATGTGAGCTTATGGAGGCCATACACGCTAGGGTTTGCGTGATGGTTTTAACTGTGCATGCATAACCGACAGGCATAACAGAGTTTCATATTACACATACGTTAGGGTTTGCATGCACAGTTTTGCCATTAAATATCAGTTGAGCTACGGGACGGTATGTGTAGGATGCCTACTTCACAGTTGAACTACGTAGTACGACAATTAAAAACAGAGAACTGTGTCAGGCAAGCTCGCCGGACCGCCACACATGCTCCGTTATGCTCGCGCGCAAACATAACCGAGCGGCAAAAATATCAATTTTGATATTTACTCCGTTGCATGTACATGCAAAGATAACTGTACAGTTTCATCACACACACGCTAGGGCTTGCCTGTCGGTTATGCATGCACAGTTAAAACCATCATGCATAACCTAGCGTGTATGTCCTCCATTAGATATTCTTATGCAACCCCTATAGACAGATGCTATCACATACTCCACGTATGATCGTCATTTACTTAAGATATTATTAAAACTTTTAGGAAACAATATAGTTTGTGTGTGAATGGTTTTTTTTAACTTATAAGTTAAAAATAATATTACTCTCTTTTATCATGATGTTATAAAAATGAATCATATGAATAATAGTTATACCTACAGCTGTATGAGAGAAAGAGACAAAGCCACAATATCACCTTACATTTATAACGTTCCTCATTCACTTGTGAATGAACAACTTCGGATGACATTTCCAAAAAAGTGATGGTAAAGTACCTATAATAAGTTAATTCAGTCAACTCAACGCATGAAATTGTATTGTAATAATTAATGAGCATTACTTTAAGAAATAGTGCTAAACGTCCTGGTGTTACGCCTTCACCTGAAAAAATTTAACATGATCTTCCATACTGTAATTAAGAATGATATCAAATATTGTAAGAAAACTTGAATGAAGATTTTCTGGAGATGCTAATTTAACCTAACTATATTTATTTAGTGTATAGCAATAAAATATTACCCAAAACCTCTCATTACTAAGAAAAGAGCCAGATCCGACAATAGAACAGTAATAGGAATGAAGACAATGATTCTCTGTATTTCATTCGGGTGTAGTGATAATAACTGTCGAAAGTCTAAAGTATGCTGAGATGACTTTTTGGAATTCTATAATCTCCAAAAAAAACCCGTATGAGAATAGTTTGTGCAATAAAATAATAAATATCTTTTCCACGTATTTGATATCAAGAGTCAGTCTTTTGAAAGATTTTACACTACAGAAAAAAAAACATATCTAGGTTAGGCACCTATTGTTTTATTTTTCATCGCTTATGGGTAGCAAACGAGCAAGCAGACTGTTAAATCACAACTGCGGCTCATGAGACTGCCAAATCAATTAAAATTTGATTTTGAAGGGTAGAAAGTAGCAATGCCACTAAAACTTCAAAAAACTACATAGAAAACTACATCGTTAGGAACATCATACTAAAATGGCTATTCAATATTAATAAACCTTACTTACATTTATATTTCTTAGATCTTCAAGCGTCTTTTTCTATTTGCATCTAAAGATTTCATATTACATTTAAAACATTCCTATTAACTCTTTCACAATATAACTTGGAAAACTCTTCAAAAATCTATACCCCAACCCCTTGTGATGTCCCATCAATTGACATCAACAAACCGCATTGTTGCATGTTATTTATTTTGCCTTAGGTATTATCTAGAAGTTGTTGGTGAAAATAAGCAATATTTTTAATATTTCCACTGTATTTTATGTTTTACATAGAATGATATAGTTTAAAACAGATTTCACTGGTAGTTTGACAGTTCAGTCTGAAGTTCATTGTTTACATGGTAAGCTCCCTGGACCTAGTTCAAACTTAAATATCTTTGTACATTCACTAGTTATTTCCATGAAATGCTCAAAAATATATATTGTAGGTAATTGATAAAAGTATATACAACAATACCGATTGGTTTACATAAGATTTAGACTGCCTTTTCACAAGCTCTAGTCTATTTCTGTATCAAATTTCATCAATATTGTTTCAGTGATTTAGGTGTGAAAGTATAACCAGACAGACAGAGTTACTTTGGCATTTATAATATTAAGTAGATAGTTGTTGCAAAATATCTAATTCCATCAGACCTCACTCCTCAACTCTGTCTGCATCATTCCCTATGATTTTTACAATATAATCAGTAAACCTAATGACGGGTTCTCCTATATAAATGTACCGAAAAATGATAACAAACAAGTATGGTTATTATTTTTCAGTGAATTTAATTTTTAACCGCTCGGCCATTACACATAAATACGGTCTAGTGCAGGAGTCGGCCACCCTTTGAGTCGGAAGAGCCAAAAATTATAATTTATAAGTTTAAAGTTTTTAAAGAGACACAAATTTTTTTTGGCAACATTAATTTGTGCCTAATGCTCGTTAATCACTTGAGAAATCATTTTTAAATGTTTTCTTTATAAAATATTTTTTTGCGTATAGAGCTAAAGAGCCGCAACTTCACATCCAAAGAGCCGCATGTGGCTCGCGAGCCGCAGGTTGCCGACCCCTGGTCTAGTGTAACCTTTTGAAAAAGTAGATGACAATATTGTCTAACGATTTTGACCTATCGATAACAATTTGCGCAATGAACGCGAGTAATTTTTATGAGTTAAATATTAATGAAAGTCTCCCTATTTCTTTTTGATAAGACGTCTGTGTAAGAAAAGACGTCTGTGAGTCCTTAAAATTTTACACAATAAACAATGAAATGACATTAAGTAGAGTCGTAGTTGAAATAAAACTACTTTTACGGATTCTACCACGTTTGTATTCGATTTTTAATTTCCCGACGTTTCGAACACTTTACAGTAATCATGGTCACGGTAGGAAAAAGATGTCCTTACGTCCAATATGTATCATATTATCATAAATGTGATAGAATCCGTAAAAGTAGTTTTATTTCAAATGTGTAACACTCGCGTAAACATCAGCTATCAGAGTCATAGTTTTCATATCACAGGTATGTAAAATAAACAAGATATATAAAAGATAAATAATAACTGGATTAAATTTTTTTAATACATATAACGGTAGGTTTTCGCCACTGATTTGAGTAATGCCCTAAAACAGGGGTCGGCAACCTGCGGCTCGCGAGCCACATGCGGCTCTGTGAAAGGCCACATGTGAAGTTGAGGCTCTTTAGTTCTAAATGGCAAATTTATTTTATAAAGAAAACCTTAAAAATGGTTTATTATTAGGCATTAGGCACAAATTATTGTTGCCAAAAAAAAAATTGTGGCCCTTTAAAACCTTTAAATTTTTATAAATTCTAATTTTTAACTCTTCCGACTCCAGAAGTGCCGACCCCTGCCCTAAAACCAATAATGGTTCCTGTTTACATCACCCTTGGAAATAATAGTTTTAAATTTCTGCTACTGTAATGTTTATAAACCAAACATTTAAGTGGTATAATCCTCAATAATTCCATATATAGTGATAGAATAAAATTATAATGCCGCTACGCATTATATTCGCATAGTACCTACTCGAAAAAACTGCTAGGAGAGCACCAAGGGAGCGATGATGACCTCTGAGAAACAACATGAACTGTGGTTACCCATAAGCCTGGGCAGACCTATGTCCAACATGGGCATCGAGAAGCTGACAAATGGAAGTTTGTTTCATGCAAAAACATGCACCAACATAATTCAGATACAACCACAACATTGTTAGCTATCACTCCTAAGCTATACTTTCAAATATTAACTTATTTCATTAGCTATATATGTCTATTAATATTTTAAATGTCGTTGTAGTCAAATATTTAGCAAAGATGATATAATAAGGTTATTAAAAAAGGCCAATGGTGATTTGCCATGCGATCATAATGATCTAATATTACTTATATAGATAATATTGTTATATACTGTTTATATATTAAATTACTACTATAAAATGTTAATATAACAATAAAAAAATAGTATTCATCTGCTTTTTTGATTGTTATGTTAAGTTTGACGAGCGAAAAGACTAAGTTTCGTATGCCAAATTATGTAGATACAATGTTTCTATCATAAAATATAATGTTACCATCATAAAAATTAATGTGAGATAATAAAAACATCTGATTTAAGAATTAATGTCAATTCAATCAAATATTATTTGTACATTATCCATTTTAATGTTGTGTACATTAAAAAAAATTGAAATTACATAAATTCTACATAATTACATAATTTTATTCATATAATAATAATTTAAATAATCATTGAAAATAAAATTATTAATGGATTTACTCAATGTGCAATGCAAGACAATTTTTATAAAATAATTTATTGCTTATAATAGTTCATTTTTATAATATCAATATAATTAATTCAGTTCATAATATAAAATGGATTTTATTTCATTGTTTATAAATTAAAAAAAAATGACATTTAAACAAAAAAAAGGTTTTAAAATATACAAAATAATGTATTATCATTTTTTTTGCAAGAAATTATATCTAATAATAATTATTATTTAATGCAACATTTCAATAAAGGATACCAGCAATCATTATAATGAATTTTTATATATAATATATTTGACTATATCTGTGTATTACATATACTGACAGTTTATAGCAAATATATTCAATTATTTACATTCATATTTACAAAATTTACAAAAGACAAATCCATGCAAGATAAGCTATATACTATATATATATATATATATATATATATATATATATATATATATATATATATATATATATATATGTATATACTGTAGTAATTTTGTACAAGTCCTACAGATATAGTTTACACAATATCATGTAGTCTTTAAATGGCAAAATAAATTAATTCCATACTACAATTGCGGGTAAAATTTTACGATAGCATGTAACCACCATGTAATACATCTTCTCTAATATACTTGCATAATTCTACCGGTCCAAATTAAAGGCACACAACTGTGAGTTTATTACCACAATTCTCATACAAAAGAACTTTTAACTTCATAATATATATATATTTTGAACGTAAAGCTCATACAATGGTCGTACTCATGGTAATAATATGCAAAAAAAAAAATTATATCAATTAAATAAAATACGAAAAAAAAAAATAATAACTTACGGTCCAATAGTAATTAATGGTGTAACACTAACAAACACTTCACAAACACAACCATTGTGGAGTCACACATCACAGAACTACTGGCTTCAATTAATCATAGTCAATATCCATGTTGTACTGGCTACTGTGTTCGGTGGAATTTAATGATGACGATGAGTTCGATGTGGTGGAACTGGTCGTGGTTGGTGGATAAGCGGGTGCTGGAGTGCCGGAGGTGGCGGATGACACTGAGCCAGATGAGGACGATGATCCTAAAACGCTCCACGTTGCGCCCCCGCCTCGTAATGGTAATCTCCGTAACACCAATTGGGAGAATGATGCTGGAACAAAAAAAAATAATATTGATATAATTTTTAATTTCATCAGTTATTAAGTAATGATACTACAAATGTGGCGTCGAATTAAAAATACAATATAGTCAAATCTAGATAAGCGAGAGTTTAAAGACCATAATATCTTTTTCTCTTAAGCCTCCTCTACACGTAGACAGATCCACCTGCAGATGTCATCGGCGGATGCGTCTGCCGACGTGTAGAGGGGGTGATTTGCTCCTCTATGGTAGGTATTTGACGTCGGCAGATGCATTCGGCACAAATCCGTTAGTTGTCGGTTTTTGTAACACGGATCAAAGGGTTTCAGCGCGAGCGCTTGGCGCGAGTGAGCGGTCTGTCCACACGTCTGGCGGCGGATCAATGTTCATCGCGTAGCGAATTGGAGTGCACGCATGATTTTTGCATTTGTTTTTTTTTCGGTCTTTCTTTTTTATTTGCTCCTCGTACATTTAGGACATAAATAGCTAGGAAATAAATAGCTGCGGCAGCTACGGTCTCAATATCCATTTTGCGTGCGCACGTGTTGCGTCTGTCAAGAACCAACACAGACTGATCGATCTGCAGATGTGGACGGCTCGTGGAGATCCATCTGCAGATGAATCTGTCGACGTCTGCGGACGCATCTGCTAACGTGTAGAGGAGGCTTTACATGTAAAAGGTCTGTCTCATTTTTAGAGCTATATAAAAAATACTGCAAATATGTATGTGAAATACAGATATTTTTACATAAAATATTGGTCTCCCGAACTATAAGAAAACAATAACAGACGCACTTACATCATATGAATAGTAGTTTGTCGAAAATTCAAAATACATCATAAATAGCAAGAGTAAATGCATTTGAAATAAAACTATTTTTGCATATGCATTTGAAATAAAACTATTTTACATATCGCGTTTGTAATTGATTTTTAATTTCGCGACGTTTCGAACATTTTGCAGTGTTCATGGTCACTGAAGGACTAAAGTGTTTTATGTCCAACAAGTTATTGGTTCTTACAGAGATCTCTGTGATTGTTATTACTGCTAGTAAGAAGAAGAACTGCTAGTAGAATACACTTGGTATTCTTAGAATATCTTTGATTAGAAAAGTCCATTCATGAGAAATATTTGGTAATCTACTGTCAGGCGCCTCCTTTCCTCATAAATCACCCAACATTTGCCTTATTGCTAATTTGAAACATTTCTAACAAATCACTTCATCTCATCCAAATCCTAAGATTGTTTTTACAATAATATGTACATTTAACGCTAAGTTTTAAATTAAATATTTACAGAAAAATAGAATAAGGAAAACAAAAGGCGCAATCAGGCACCGAAAAATTCCTCCGCATCACTTTATTTTATTTTCACAGATTTTATTTTAAATATTCCAATGTATTCATGCCTTGCTCTTGCTATTTTTAAAAGTCTCACAGCAACAGCTTGTAGTTCCATTATCTGAAATATCAAGTATAAGGGGATACTAACTGATAGGTGAATCAGTATTCATTGCAGGTGTTGCTAATGTGGCAGCTACTGTGTTGGTGGCGGGAGCAGAACCGGGCGCGGCACCGGAATCGGGCGCAGCTGCAGGCGCGGTAGCGGGCACGGAGCCAGGAGCAGACGCAGGCTCATCCGGCAGCAGTGAGCGACGACAGATTGGACACGTGGCGTGCAATTGCAACCATGGGGTAATACATGTCGCATGGAACAAATGGTCACATTCTAGACGGGATACTGTTTGGCCTGAAAATAATAAACACATCAGCATCAACCCACCACAAGGTACAATAGACTGCCAAATTCAAAGACATGTAGAAGTTACTGCTTAGTCTTTTATTGATACAATATGATTCATTAAGTTCCACCCAAACCTATTAGAGCCGCAGAATAGTATCAGGCAAACCCATAACCTGTCATATTAACCCTTACCTGAACGAGGAATACTGCACTGACCTTATATGATTATATATGGACTATGCCCACGTCATTCTATTACTGGTCTAGTTGAACTACTGTGTTTCCCTAGGACAAGAGTCCAATAAGTGGATTCAATTCTAAGAAAGATATCACGTCATAGGATGAATCAGACTTGGATGTTCAACGTTTGTAAAACATAACAAGTAGTTCTTCTCATCTAATACTCCACAATAGTTGAAAACGAACTTCTGTTAATCTTTGTATTACCAGCTACAACTTGCCACAGAGAAGCATGGTTTCCTAATATCTCCCTCAAAACTATGCTCAGTTTCGACAAAGGCCGATCGTTACGCTCAAAATTTCTCTCCATGATGAAACCCAGAATATATATGGTAATACGTTGTAACTATGATGAATGTGTGTAACCAAATATAATTCGTGTCGCTCATCGAACCAACAATCGTTGAGGAAGACAGATCCTCAAGTAACAACTACAACACGGAAAATACAGTGAAAACGGCGCCCCGCCAATTGGATTCTCGTAGCAAGATCAAATCAAATAGTGGTCCATAATGGAAATTATAGTAACTGAAAAAAATTATAATAACTGTACTGCATTTCCTCTTTGGTGTCAGTCAAAATAACAGTTTAGTATCAAAATCCCAGCAATAATTGTTTATGTATGGATTCATTTAATTCATTTATAGTTCAGATTGCCAGCTTTGAATCTATATGATTTTATAAAAAATCCCGATTTCTTCAGTTATTGTTTTTACAAAAGTGCTGTAGATAGTTTTCTCTACAGCCATACGCCAGTTCGTCGGGGGTTGTACCACACTGGTAGAAATTCCACGTCTTAACAGTGGCAATGTGCTGTTGCGTTTCGTACGGAACCGGAGAGCCGGCAGCCCCTAGGTGGTTTTGGATTTTTTATTGGTAGGCCGCGGCGCAGCTGTACCTCTGGTATTGCAAAGTCTATAAGCGACAATAACATTTACCACTAGGTATACTGCCTACACATTTGCCAACATAAGCAGTAAAAAAAATTAAATACTTCAATTTTGTTCACTCCGAAACTATGCAAAAGATTTCAATTTTATTAAATGTCAGCACTTTTCTGGTTAACGATTATGGCAATGATCACTACAACAAAAGAACTGCGTCATTTGGCATTCTGGGGAAGCCTTCCAATAATGAAAGGCTTGTTGAGGATGACGATCAATTATTCATATGTGCAAGTTTACCTATTTCGAAATTCTCCCAACAGACACTACACTGTGTGTTGACTGCTGAATGATTCTCTGTGAGCTCCTCGCTGGGCAGCGCGGCAATCTGTTCACGTGGCAAAGGCGGTGGTCCAGAATTCTCTAACTGCCCTAACAATTGTGTTACTACTGCGTCCAGACCTGAAACGTTAAACATGTTTTATTTTATGACAGCCTAGTACTACTGTAGATTTAAAGTTAATATTATGATAGGCGGGTTCACAATACTCCAAACCACGCCATCGATATAGCATTTGTATATGATTATTTTTCTTGGGTGGTGACGAAGAAAGAATAGAATTCACTACCCCCTTATTCTCCTAATATCTAGCCCATGGGTGTCACATAAGGCGATTAAGGAATATAATATGTAGATCTATCCAATAGAAGAAATTCGAAATAAAACTATGCCAATATATCTGACCAGTGTGGTATAGTACTCTGTGGCCAAATATGAGGGAGACCTGTGCTGGACGTATCCAGCAGTGAATGACAAAAGGCTGGACCCTAGGGTTTATGCCCTCAGATGTAATATGACTCTCGGGGTGATAAAAGATTATAATATTTCGCCCCCTTTCCTTGCATGAGAGTACCGTAAACACCAGCTGAGTGATAATTACGACAATGGGTGGCAACGGCCTAGGAGACCGTTACTCACCATGGTAACCTATAACACGATCAGCCATCCGCCTATGTCTGTGGCATTACCACCTGACTAATGCCACCAATTGGTGTGGTCATGTGTAACCTATGATTCTTACCTTCACCACCAAAAACGTAGTCTCCAGGTGCCCCGACGAGGACAAAAGGCGCCCCAGCGGTGACGGCGCCGCTACCCTGACGGCCACCGCCAATCATCAGCACAAGCTGCTCCATCAAAGTCTCCCGTCGACCCGTGCCCCTGTTGAAAAACAATATGAATCAATTGTCTAATATCTTTAAACAAACAATTGTATACTTCTATATTTTCAGAATATCGACAACAGCACCAGCCATTTACATGAAATATAATATGCAGCTATCGAGGGTGATTAATTGATCTAGCAATGAAAAAAATATATCTTTTCGTTGGCTGAAAACTATTAGAATATGAAAGTAAATTTGGACACAGCTCAGTTGGGAAATCGAGTAGTCTAATCTAAACAGCTCCGATTCGATACCTGGTTTCCCTTTTTTATTATTGTTTCTTTTGTTTTTATTTTGTTATCAATATTTGTTTAATATCTAAATACATTAGAAAACACTAAGACGAAAATAGCGAGCTAAGCTGAAACATCCAGTTGTATATTCATTTCTACCTTGTATATGGCGGCACGTCAATATGCCATATTAAAGGTAGATATTTTATAATGATAAAAATACACACACATATCATCACGCCATATCCCTTGCAGGGTAGGCAGAGAGAACAGAGTGCCAGAGAACTCTATCCTTGTATACTTCACTCGCTTCCTCAACCTTCATAATTCTCTTCATACACGCTTGCCGGTTTCGGAGACTCTTGACTCCACCTTCCTTCAGTATGTGACCGATCCGGTCTAGGTAGGTTAGTCTCGGTCTCCCCCGGTACCTACATCCTTCCACTTTCGTATTGTATATCTTAACCAGACGTTCGTTCGGCACTCTTTCCACATGTCCGAACCATCGGAGCATTACCTTTCGCATCTTTACACCAATACTCTCATACCTACTCGCTCTCTTACGTCGTCGTTACGAATGCGATCGATCAGCCTAACTCCACAGATTTTCCGTAGAGATCGCATTTCGACCGCATTAATTTTACTATAAAAATACCTTTAAGAAATAAGTTGAAATCACCAACTTAACTATTATTGTATGTATTTGGAAAACTATGATTATTAATTGTAAATGATAATAGCGCATAGTTTTGTGTCTGTAATCTTGGTTAAACTTTTAAAAACGTCAATATGTCTCGACACGTGTATACCTTTTTTGTTTATTAATAGTAAAAAATAGACCTGAAAAAGAACTTACCGTAATCGACCGCCGGACATTAGAAATGCTAAATCATTCAACATTGGTGGCATCACCTGAAATGATATAAATTATATAATAGTATTATAATATAGGTTTGTGTTGAGATAAAAGTTAACAGAGCGACGGTTCCCCACGTGGTGATAAGACCACAGTGTATTACCACTCCTCCGAGCACGACTCCCACGGGAAGGGTACGTAAAAATCCGCTAAGTGATCACCAAGAAAATGAATACAGAAAAGTTTTCTGGACAACTTATAACACCAGTTGCAAGCGCCAACCCGCCTGCCAAGCACAATAGTCATATTATGCTATTATCCATATACCTATTTCCAACCATGAAAATCTGATGCTGAAATTTAGAAGATCGCTCTTTTAGCGGACAAGCTGCAGTCCGGGAAGATGAAAAGAAAGACGTATAGCCCCATAACCCGTATTGCACTTCTCTGCCGCTATTTGGGCGAATCACTGGTACAGTGTTCCACTTTCAGCAAAAAACTTGAAAATTTACGTCCTTTTTTGTGACGTGCGTCGGGTGTACTCACATCAGAGTCTGACATAAAAAATCTATCAAGATAACACACTGTTATCGTTATGGTAAATTGTGAAATGCGGTTTCGACTAAACCACACATCAAACATTCCAGAACTTTATAGAAATTTTGAACATTTGAATGCCATCTTTAATAACTAAGTCAATTCATCCATCAACTCGTAGACGTCCACTACTGGGCATAGACTGGGCAACGATCCTACGCCACTCGCATCCAACGGTGCCCTGCTACTTTAAGATGTCGTCAATCCAGCTAGTGGAGGGTCGTAAGAACTATGTTGCAAAGGAATATTTTATTGCCTAAGGTGGCACGTAATCAAGCACACCTGATGTAGAACCAGACTATACTAGACGCCCAGCCGGGCTGTTGATATCATGAAAAAATGCTCTTGTTAATCCTCGTTTATAGAAAGACATGTACGTCATTGCGGTCGGGAAACAGCACAGCAGACAATTCATTTTCCCTGGTTAAGGTCGCGTGTGACCGGACCGGGGAATAGTCCGTCACCCGAAGAGAGACTTACCGCGTGCAGCAGGCTGGGGTGGGTGTCGACATGGGATGGTACCCGAAAGGGCAATCCGGGTAAAGGGTAACCAAAGCTGGCCACGGATGTCAAGGAAGCGGTACCAGTGGCGGACCCAATGGCGAAGGGAAGGAAATGCGGTGGGTTATGGGGCCACGTGCCGCCCTTCAGACCATAAGCATTTCATCATTCCAACAATTCATTTTAGAGACTGCACGTGCATAGGAGAAATTGTTGCTGGAAAAGTATATGTAATGCTATAAAGCAGTTTTCTACTCTATCTTGAATTAAAAGTTACGAAAAGTTTAAAAAAAAAAACAGGCCTATATATTTTTATTTACTAGAAGTCACTACTAATATTACACTACCCTAATGAACACTACGCAGATAGAGTAGGAGTGTAAGAAATGCTCTCTCATGCCAAGTGTCATTGATTAGATTCTACCGCCGGACAATTCTTTGAGCTATCCACAAATAATTGTTATGGGAAGTGTTAAATTATGTCCATTAATTACCTGTCTATAAATTCCCTTGTAACACAATGTTTTTCTTAGAGTGAGTTTTATAAAAATATATAAACGAAAAATCTTTAATCCTCTCAACAAGACAACCTTTATTAAGAAGTAGTTATAGTGAATAAACAATTACAAAAGCAAAAACTTCTTAATTTTATTGAATAGAATATCTTCTATTGATAAAAATCAAAAATTCAGTAATACATCGCTTACTGAATTTCTATTGTGAAGTCTGAATAGATATCGACGAAGGTCACGTCAATGTGAATGACCAATCAATTCACAACTGCGATTGCGCAATTGCAAGATTGACGTGCCCACAAACGTCACGACTGTATAAAGAATGGACTCCGTGGTAAGCCGCATTGGTTATTAAGCGTTGTAAAACGCTCGACTCTACAGCTAGTTATACAGCTACTCGCTCGACTCTACGGCTAGTTGGAGCTGGGGGCTTAGCGCCAGTGTGAAATGTCAAGCTACCCGTGGAATCTGCTTAAATCAGTTAAATTCATTATTTCTAAAGTTATTTCAAAAGTATAACGAGAAATAAATCTAGTTTAACGAATTTTATATAGCCTTTATATTTATTTGATTATTGTCGAGATTTCGAACATTTTTCAGCGTTCTGGTCTATAAGGATAGGACCTATGAGAGGTCCTCGTTCTTGTCAAACCATCATCATCAACACAGCCCATAAATGTCCCACTGTTGGGCTCGGGCCTCCTCCGCAGTGGGGAGTATTTTGTTGAAGTTTATAATCACTTCTCTGCTTCAGTAATGTAGATAATAATATAGATATCCGTAATTCTCCGTCCGTAATAATATAGATATCCATAATTCTTCTGTAATATAGATATCCGCTTCGAATTAAAAGAGTTCGCTATCAATAAAGCTTGCAGCGTAGGTTCTTATCGTGAGTTTAGCTTAGGTGAAAGGGTAACCTGATAAGAGAGTCACTGGCGTCGAAAACTCGATGGAATGTAGCTACAGTAACTGTCATAGATAACCGTTCGGTTTGTATCATTTCTTCTCAGTTCATATATGTACCATCCCACTGCTGGGCTCGAGCCTCCTCCACACTAGGAGGGAAATTAACCTACTATACCGCGCTGGTCAGACGTGTTGGTATAGGGTTTTGTTTCGAGTTTTCCTTCTCTCGCATAGATGTTATATGCGTTTTATATCACTTAGTCGTCTCGTACGATCACCCACGGGTAAGATATGGGGTGGTGAATAGTATTCTACTTCGTCACCACAGGGTGATTCTTGTCAAATAAGAAAATAAATTATTTTTTAATACTTCACAGGAGGGCCAATGACAGGTGCTTAAAAACAAGTACAATAATGGTACCATTTGCAAATTAATGCAATCTCATAGACCATTTGTCAAGTCGTTCTGAAGCACATTAGCTTACACAGTTAAGCTGCGCCAGCTATAACCTTTTGCAGTGTATAGAATAAAAACTTATATCCTGGTCTTTGTAATATCTCTTAATCGTCTTTTATGATATCCATGGACAACAAAAGGGGCTGAATTGTATTCTCCAATTCTTTCAATTGATTCTCTCAATTAATTCTTTCATTTGATAAACGTGAAAGTTTGTGAAAATATTTGAATGTTTGTTTGCTCAATCAGGCGTCAACTGTTGCAGTTTTGGATGAAAATTTTTAGCCCGGTAATCTGTTCCCTTGGGATAATACTTCAAGTTTGGGAAAGATATTTTTCTCACAGGGAAAGTAAGTTTCATATATAAAAGAAGCTATTTAAATTAAAGATAAGTCCACCGTGTTATTTGCCGAATCATTTTGATAACCAACACGTGTCGGTCCGAAAAAAATATTGAAATAATTTTAAGATACAATCCAAAATATATAAGGTAAGTATATATAAGGTAAACAGCAGACTTTATACGTACTAAATGATTTTCCGTGTGGTGACAGAGTAAGAGTACAATTCGCCACCCTTATCAAGATAAGGGTAGGCCTGCCATCGTAAAAGACGACTAAGGGATATAAAACGCATATAACATCTATGCAATAGAAGGAAAACTCGAAACTAAACCCTATACCAACACGTCTGACCAATGTGGTGTAGTAGGTCAATTTCCCTCCTAGTGTGGAGGAGGCTCGAGCCCAGCAGTGGGATGGTACATATATGAACTGAGAAGAAATGATACAAACCGAACGGTTATCTATGACAGTTACTGTAACTACATTCCATCGAGTTTTCGACGCCAGTGACTCTCTTATCAGGTTACCCTTTCACCTAAGCTAAACTCACGATAAGAACCTACGCTGCAAGCTTTATTGATAGCGAACTCTTTTAATTCGAAGCGGATATCTATATTACAGAAGAATTATGGATATCTATATTATTACGGACGGAGAATTACGGATATCTATATTATTATCTACATTACTGAAGCAGAGAAGTGATTATAAACTTCAACAAAATACAGAAAATAGCCGCGTAGGACTAACTAGAAATTGCCAATGTGTTAGAATGAATACGTATTATAAAAAGCGACCTGCGTACAAAGGAACAAACCCTTGTGTCGGAGGGGACTTTAAGAAATATTCAAATAATTGAAACAAATAACACCCAGACTAGGAATAATCATACAATAAACCATAGAGCATTTGTGCCGAATCAATTTGAAATATAATGCAAGTTTTCTATTTATAAATATCGCCACGTGGTATTCGCGCCTTATCAACACGTGTAAAGCAATAAAGCCTCCGAAACGTTTATTATCGATTACACGTATGACGAATACATCGAGATACAACGCGCCACGACAGTAGTTTAACGACAGTCACAAGTTTTAAACAAACAATGCAATATGTATGACAGATGAAAGTTTTGTGTTGCCAATTAACAAATTTATTACCACCCTTGTGGGATGACAAATACGCATGTGTTCCAGTATGATAATTGGGTGTAACTTTTATAAAAGTTAAGGTGGTTTACCCTTTCACATTGCCACTTACCATTAGTTTCAATATTGGTCACACTTTTTATACAAAAAAGAAAGGAATTGCAGAAAAATTGCAAAATGTTCTAGTTCATTCCAGTAAAACTTATAGTGTTTATTTACGGTATTATTATTACAATTTCCAAATTGTTTATATCCACTGTAATTTATTGCACAGGTGAATGTTTATGCGCATAGAGGCAATAGAGCAGACCAAAAAGGCCAGTTTCCACATTGACCTGAAAGTTACAGTACTCAACAGGATAAAGTTATCTAAACCACAACACCAACCCATCACAGTTGAATGATTGATTTCCTTTATGCATTTAATATGGATAGCTACTATGCATGGATACTATGTTAGCTAAAATAACTCAATTAAACCCACACTGCACAAAACCCTTTTTATTTATTTAGAATGGCATTGAGGAGACTGTTGCCTCAGGTAGTTAGTAAGGATGCAGATGCAGGTTATTATAGGCCTAAAATATGTCATGCATCCTCTCTCCACTTTTTAAATAGAACATCAACACTACAACATTACCTTCACCAAAAAAGTAGACCCTAAGTACCTAACAAATGATTCATCATCAATTTAATTAAATGAATATTAATTGTACTGTGAATCATATTGTAGTCATCACTACAATAATTAATGCCACAGAAATGACTACCATCGTTTGGTTGTTGTGGGATCTAAATTTAAAATGGCTGCAACATTTGGTATCAATGTTATCCACCATTCTTATTGGTGTATATATTATAAATGTCAAATACATAATGCATTTGAAAAAAAATAAGTTAAGTATTTGAGATCCAAAACATGCATTTAAAGTAACTTCCTCTTCTTTAAAGATTAAATCACTTATTTGTCATTAAAAGAATGGAAATTGAGAAACTTTAAAAATTAACAAAACTAACTCTCATTCTACACACTACTTAATGTTCATGTGTTTAAAAATTGAGTTAATTACAACAGTAATTTTTAATGACAATAATTCATTGAATTTATCAAATGAAAATTATAATAATTTGCTAAAAGAAGGTAAACTTAAATTAAAACTTTATAGCAACTCCATATGCCTTGTGTGGCCATAATATAAGGTCAATTACCCTACCATTTATGGAAGAAACTTATACCCACCAGTAGATGTATAGTATTAGTAATTTGTTTTAAGAAAAAAAAATCTGATATTAAATATCTGCCACAAAACCTATTGGATCTGAATCCTGACCTCATAAGTTAGCAGTTCTAATCTGATAATCCAAAGATTTAAACATACAACTACATATTACAGTGAAACATACTTGTGATAAATGTGGAATTTCTTCATTGTCCTCCAAATTGCTCATATCATCAATATTGCTCATATCCTCAATATTGCTCATGTCTGCATCGCTAAAATCGTCTGCTGATAACGGCAGGTTCTCAGCTTCAGCCTCTAGTTGTTCTATAAACCCACTAGCACAGTAAGGGCATGTGTAATCCTGGAATATAATACATTAAATATTCATTATTAAACTAAAACTTTTTCTTTATCAATAAAACAATGCAAATCTCATTTCGAAAAAAGTGATAAACAATATAGCACTAATGATACATATATTCCCATTTATAAGAGAGATTTTATAAAGAACTAGCTGGCCCAACAGACATTGCCCTCTGCAATTTAAAAAAAAAACAGAATTCTTTGAAATTGATCACAGCACCATCTACAGTGTCCTAATGCATTGTTTAAGTGGTCTGAATCCATCTTCACATTAGGTATAGCACACCTTTCCAATGAAAACGGTTTGGGGCATATATCAGACAAAAATATTTTTTATGTTTTATAAATACATAGATTACAATAAATTGTCCATGATTTTACATAATATAATAGAAATCTTAAGTTCTATGCTGTCTGATGAAAACAATATTTTTTTATTATAAGAATATAAAGACATAATGTGAACAGCAGATAACAAAATTACAATATAATTTATTATGATGTAAAACTTTTCAAGGACATTGACAATGTAGCCACTATTAATCAGAGTTTATGACTAAGGAAATGTCTTTTGTTTTCTTCTATGTCCTTGATAATCAGTTGGTATTTTCGTTTCTGCTGATTAAAAATATTATTCAATCTTAAACCTGAGCACAACAGCTTAGATAAAACAAACAACATCAAAACTATGGAAGATGAAAATTAAGCTACATAATGATGTAATGAATAATATTGTTAAAAAATCTGGGCAAATTGTGTAGAAATGTCACGCAGTATTGTGAGCCGGTACAACGACAATATTACTAATAGTCATGACATTATTCTTTTTATTTCAATAATAAAATGAACTTTATGTAATCCAAGTAACTACATCTAGTAAAGCTCACATTAAGCCTAAGCATAAAGTAAATAATTGTATAGTTATTAAGCCCTATTAACATAAACTTATTGATTTTTACCTGCAAAACATCTTCAAATTCAACATTACACCTGTGGCAGAAGAACCGAGTGGCGGGCCTCCGCTCTACTATAGCATCAGCCATTTCACAAATAATGTAATCAGTTTCACCAACAAATAATTAAAGTTTTTAATGTGTGCTTGAGGATTGTGCTTTCAAACTCTTAACAAAAATTTAACAATCGCCATTTTTTTATAAGACATGCACAATCTATGGTTCCGTTTTATTTAATCACAGATAACGTCGTGGTAAATGACATAGATTCTAAAATATTGTTTGTGGTTAATATTTGTTTGCCCTATGTAATAATTAATAGTTGACGTAACTTTGAAGGTTTAGTTTTTGCTTGTGGCAATACTGATTTTTAATTGTCGTTGTTGGTTTGCGTGTTGCCGTGGGTCATATTTTAATAAAAAATATAAAAATAATATCTTCATTCTGTGTTTAATGTTTACTTGCATTTGTTTTAAACAATAAATATGTTTAGTGAAAACATGATCTACCGCTATACATAACGAAGTGTTGGCGAATAAATTATATCCAGACACTACAGTGTTTGTGCAAATGATTGTTATCAAAAATAAGTTATTAGTAGAATCATGTGGATAACTGTTATTTTAACCAAACAATACTTGCTGTTTAATATAAAATAGTGTTCCATTTATAAAGCAGAAACAAAGTTGAAGTCCATTAAAGTGGGTCAACACAGTATTGGTGTTTGAAAAATGAATGAGAAAAAGTTGGGTCAATTCAAAAGCTACATCAATGTCTCTCCTTTGGTGAGATTAAATTACAAATTATAAATGCATAAGTATAACATATAACTTCTTATGGCTATGACATTGCTTTTGATCAAGATAAGAAAACTAACCATTTGAAATATGAATACTTTATAACTGTTCTTTATCTTACTCAAAGTTTTTATTGTAATAAAAATTATCTTCTCGTATCGTATTTGTGTTCTCCAATGTCTTTACAATGTAAACAGACTTTGTAAAACTCTTTAATTGTTTTAGGACAAAGAGGGAAAAAATGGTACACTACAGGAGCTACCTAAACCTAAACTACTGAATGGTAAGTTTGACACTCATAAAAACATATAATATATAAGAAAACTTTGTTATTAGATCCTAAGGCTTCGCTTGCATATAAAAAAAAAATAAGAAAATATTCAAAATAAAAAAATATATATATCTGGTGTATTTAAAATATGTTTTTACACAAAATAATATACAATATTAGCATGTTATGTACATAACTTAATGTGTACATAGAGAGAGAGTGTGTGAGTGTCAAGAGTCTCCGAAACCGGCGAGCGTGTATGAAGAGAATTATGAATGTTGAGGAAGCGAGTGAAGTATGCAGAGATAGAGTTCTCTGCCTACCCTGTAAGGGATATGGCGTGATGATATGTATGTACATAGATAGATTGTGATGAAAATATAAAAATATTACAGACCTATTAACAATACAATGGACAAATTTATATAATAAAAACATGTTCTACCATCAGATCATCAGCTTATTATATTGTAGTTGATACTACAAGTGTTTAACTATATAAAGATGTTATTTTTTTAAAAATTGAATGCATTACAGGATGGATACAAAGATAATACATATTACAAGCTAAGATAAAGCTTTAATTATAAAAATGTTTATGTAATTTTATAATCTGTGCCATATGGTGAATACTACAAATATGATCAACACTTACATTGCTTTTGGATGTCATAACAGATGACTAAAGTTTTGCTGATATTGTGTTACCTCCAAGTAATTAGTATAACAATGGAATAGAGATGGTGATGATATTCTTTCATAATCCACGACTGTACAATTGACATAGCAGTAGTTAAAATGACTGGATAGCTTTTTTTTTATTGCTTATGGTGGCAAACGAGCAAGCAACACACCTGATGGTAAGTGTTACTGCCGCTCATGGACCTTTGCAATACCAATGTTATACCCAAACCCACTCAGTTAGGTTTCCAGCTCTCTTGCTCACCGAATGAAGTGCAATAGCAATGTGCCTCGACTCAAACGTCGATCTTCTGCGAGAGTGTGGTACTACCCTGGACGGATCGGCCTGCATCTGTAGACAGAGAAGTGTCAGCAGTGGGGTCCTCCTACCACTAACTAACAAAAGCTAATAGCTGGCTATATAGCCAAGCTAAAAAAGATGTGGTTTTAATAATCACATTGTTTTTACATTTATTATGTCACATGCAATATCTTAATGGCTGAATTATAAAAGAATAGGGGCTATATGAATAACGATAATAAGTACACCATAATAATAATGTAAATGTCTGTCAAATTGAGTTGGTAACCTTTTATCTATTGATTTGCTTTGAATTTAACACACAAAAATAGCTAAATACCTTATATCGTTATTTTTGTGTGTTAAAGTTAAATAACTTTGTTTTTAATGTATTGTATAACAAAAAGGTCACAAGACAGTTTCACTATTATATGCACTTCTGTGATCTTTTTTTAAAGAATTTTATAGTATGGTTACTAAGACCATTATCACCTTTAACATAGCTATGGTCACACTGTTAATGACCCTTTCTGCAAAATTTGGTAAAAAAGCATGTAGCAAGCACTGGTATATTGTATTTACTATATCCCAGCACCTTCTCTGCAACAAAAATGGCATCAAAATTATTTAATACTAGCTTCCACTCTCACCTTCAACCGCATAAAATATAACTTCCCAAAGTTGTACTATCATCCCAAGCGAATGCAGTAATGGGTTAAAAATGGGATTTTTTAACCTCATAATGTTGTTCTAATTACTGAAATTTTTAGCATTTAATATGCTTAATTATTTATAAATACCCGATTACGAAACGAAAAATGATGTCACAAGCGGGGTTCGAACCCGCACCTATTGGGAATCCGGCCCAACCGTGTATATATACAATGTGTAAACATTGTCCGATAGATGGCATATGTCACCTTGAAGACGTAAGATATAATATGAAGCTCATAATGTTGTGTTAATACAAGAAGTTCTTCATTCCATATACAGTAGAATCCGTTTATTATGACGCCGCTTATATTGACCAACCGTTTAATATGACTATATTCTCAGCCTAGTTTAGTTTTTATATAAAATCCTTATAAGAAAAACGGATATAATGACCTCGCTTACATTAACATTTTGCTTAATGTGACCTATTATTGATAAAACAAGGCCAGTTATATTGACCAACATGATATATTCCCTATGTATGTTTTCGTTGTCATCTCTCCTCCTGATGTGTGAATTGCACGTGGCTCGTTTTTGTTTTATTTCTTTATGACAATTACTAATCAATAAATAAAAATTGTTAGTGCTTGCTCTTGCAAATTTTGAATCAGTCATTCGAAAATATCAATAACTTTTAAAAACAAGTAGAAGATTAAAGAATCATTTAATTCGAGTTGAAAGTGAGTGAGGCTCTTTGAAAGAATTACAACAAGAACATGTTGATCAAGCGTTAATTCAGCGGTTAATTTTGCAGTTTTACTGTTTAATTAAACCGATATTATGTATGTAACTAACAAAACTAGAAAGTTTTGCATTTTCTGAGACTTTCTGCTTTGTATGACGTTCGCTTAGTATGACGGATTTGTCAGTTCCCTTTAGGGTTGCCGCCTTTTTCTTTGCAAAAAAGTACATTGGTTATTATGGGTAAGAAAAAAAAGTACACAGTATCAAAATCATCATTCTCTTTCTTCTATCCCAACCATTTGGGGTCGATACAATATGCACTCTTCTTTCATAGTACATATTGTAAAAGTTATTGGCTATAGTTTTATGACCAGCCGCCTGCCAGACTTCAACCCTCCTTGGGAATGTAATTGTTGACCAAACGGCATCAGATGGAGTTGGCCCCGATCGTTATAAGGCTCTTAGTCGTCTTTTACGACATCCACGAGCAAAGTAAGGGTTGGTAGTATTCGTAGCCGCTACCACACAGCGGACACAGTATCAAAATAAAGTACAATTTATTTATATTTATTATTATGCTTAAAATCATATTTTTTATTGCATTTTGCAGCTTGCCTTTATATTTGTTGTGTGGATCATTAATTAACCAATCACCATGTTGGATTTCCCACTGATTTTTATACTTCTGCAATAGATTATTTTTCTGTTTTGTTTCATTTTTTTAAACATATTTTCGGTGTAACGCATTCACTATCTATTTGCTCCGTTTCACTATCGAAGTTGTGTTTGAAAGTGTATGAGGAGTATTATTGTCGATGATTTACCATGGCATAAATGTATGAAACTTTAAATCGTATTCTTAGTGCACTCAAACCGTTTCGCACAAAAACATTCACACAAAAACAAATTTCTTGAATTGACATTTGAGGTTAAATTGCATTCAGAAATTATTAAAAACGAGTGCTTAAGTGATATGGCGCTGGCGAGTGGCGGTTAATTTCGTTAATAAAAAATACTTACGACGTAACTTTACAAAATCCCAAAGAATTCATATACGAAATTAAGTATTTTCGTAGACTTTATTGTTCTCATAAAGTATAAAGTACATTTATCTGAAATAACGTACAATACTTTATAATAAAGTACAGGTGGCAACCCTAGTTCCCTTCAATGTTATTACAACCGGATTCTACTGTTCATATGTAAAAGTTAAATTTAAAAAAAAAAACCCTTAATAACATCTTATCATTCATATTTTTTATCAAAATTGCCAAGCTGCAATAAATATTGACGCACAGTAGTGTTACAAGATCGCGTCCCAGACTGTAATTTACGAATAGACCAACAGAAGCTACCTCCGAAAATACTTACTTATAACTACACTCATTATGCATAGTTCATGAGTAGATAAATATTTTTTTTGCTTTGATGGAATCTGCGATCCAATGACTGATCGCAGATACGTGTGAGTAAATTTAATTATATTTAGTTAGCAAATTATATCAATAAAATCATACATTTATTTTTAATTTTTATAACATTATCTGAAAACATTCAGTCCAACACAAATTTATTAGAAGTGAATCATACAATTAAATTATTTTTTTGCTCTCAAAAGCAATTTTTAAATATGGCAAATGTATACTTTAATTTCAATAAATAATTTTTATTAATTTTATATTTTCAAGGACAAAACAATTTACCTCAATCTCATACGTTTTACTTTACAAGAGAATGATGCAAATTACGATAATAGTCATTACGTATGCGTTACGGATGCGTAACTGTATCGCCTTTTATGAACGCCTGGTAACTCGAATGGTGTAGTAATAGGAAACCGTGTCCTCTATTATCAATAGTTGCTTCAGTCTGTTCATAGTGCATCGTGCTTCAATATGGTTGTCCTAAAGAAAGGTACTTGTTTATTATTTCTGTTGTCCTAGTATTGTGTTAAATTAACATTAATATCGTTTTCATTATTATCAGTTGTTTTTTATGTAAATATTGTTTACATTACCTTCCTTGTGGCCATATATTGAAATATGTACATATAAAGCGTCGACGTAGTGACTCTCCTACCTCCAAACGTAGGTGAAAAAGGAGATGCAGAAAACCGCTATAATTATGGGTCAATTATACGACCAGCAAGCAGCATGCTATCACTTACTAGTGATAACCGCTTACAAACTCCGTATTCATTATTTAAATTTGATTTGCATAATTATTATCATCAGCCCAGTAACATCCATTATTGCACATTGGCCTCCTAATATGTGGTAATCTCTACGCTTTGTAGACCGGCTAGCACTCGTAGCTGATCTTATGATATAGAAGTTTCGAATAATTACGAATAGGTTGGGTCATTTTCTCATTCAACAGCTGAACTAACCGTAACCCCTAAACGTAAGCCTCTCCAAAGGGTAACAATAGGATAATCGCTACACTTAGCATTTCCCTTTGACGATTCTCTAAAAAATCTAATATCCGTTACCAACACTATCCGAAAGGGACGGATAATTCTAAATAATATCATATCCAAACCGATATAATGATATTCTAATATCGGTATCAACATACGGAACTTCATTTCCGCAACATCCTTAATTATGAGTTTTTTTTTTACTGGTGGTGGTAAACGAGCAAGCAACGCACCTGATGTTAAGTGTTAGTTTGCGCTTACGGACCTTTTCAATATCAGGGATACAACTAGGATGCTGCTAACCAACCAAATTCCACTCAGAAAGTTGAGCTGCCGGCTCTCTCGCTCACCGAGCACAATGCTTACTGCTCAGACGTCGATTTTCTACGAAGCCGATACTATCGCGGACAGACCGGCCCGCGGCTATAGATATAAAATTGTGAATAATGTGGTCCTACCACTATTAAAAGCAGCTTCATAGAGAAGCAATGCTGCGTATTCCTCTGGTTATCCCAGAGTTAATTTTCACGGCACCTATAGGGAAGTAGGTGCCGTTTTTGACTTGTAAATAACCATTCAAATAACCAGACATATATAGGTTATAATTAAGGTATTAATTATTATACTAAAGTATATTTATCACTCACTAAGTTATGTTGCCTTAGTATCTCGTATCAGTGGCCATGTTATTTTGTCTTTATCGGGATAATTTTTATCATTGCTTGTATGTTATCGTTTTTCTAATAATGAGTCATGATACCGAACGAACGCCTGGTTAAGAAGATATACAATGCGAAAGTGGAAGGATGTAGGTACCGAGGGAGACCGAGACTAACCTACCTAGACCAGATCGGTCATGTACTGAAGGAAGGTGGAGTCAAGAGTCTCCGAAACCGGCGAGCGTGTATGAAGAGAATTATGAATGTTGAGGAAGCGAGTGAAGTATGCAGAGATAGAGTTCTCTGGCACTCTGTTCTCTCTGCCTACCCTGCAAGGGATATGGCGTGATGATATGTATGTATGAGTCATGATACTGCGTTTCTCATCTCGATGGATTTGGATTAGTAGATATGAAACCGCAAGCCCTAAATCAAATATATCTATAAAACGACCAAGAGTAAGGAATTTTTGAATGATAAACGAAGCGGTTATGACGATCGCAAAAACGTTTCACATTTCAATTCAATCGTATAAAGTGACAAATTTCTCAGAATAATGTTCACCTCATGACCATCAACTTCAGGGGAGTTACCGTGTAAGTAATAAACTTCAGAATTAATTTTCGAGTTACCTGCGAAATCTACCTTCATCTGTCTAGCTTTACAGCTGTATTGGAGAAATATAAATACCAGGATAACATAATAAATACATTTACAATTCTTTCAGTACGCTTCAGCATATTTTTAAGTCAAATCATTAAGATAAAATATAAAAGACTTTTAAACTATAATACCAATATTAAAATTTGTACGCTTAACGCTAAGTTTTAAAATTAAAATCTTTACAGAATACGGAATAAAAACAAAAGGCTTGATTAGGAATCAAAAAAATCCTTCGTGTCACTGTGTGTTGTGCCCGAGAAGGCTAGCAACATTAGCGCGTTAAATAGCAATGCTAACTTTTTGTGAAAAATATAGGCCAGACCTGTAATCACTTGTCGCAGCGATTAGTCTTTTTGCGATCTTAATTATTAGTATTTTTATACAGATTTATTTAATTAATAGTACCACTTCACAGATTAAAATAATGTCATAGGTAGTTTGATAGTTTCGAAGCACATTTACTAACAAGGTGAGGGGATAATCATAAATTACAATCCTCCATAGAACACCGGAACACTGTGTCACTACTACAGTCTTTATTTTCGTTATCAGGAAAGTATTGCCGTAACAGTTTCTACCAATATTTACAGAGTGGCTATATTAAATGAGTCCAAGACAATATTCACGGTCAGCGCGCATTGCATAAATTCTTCTTTTATTCGGCAAACCGCGATAAAAAAATTATGGTCCAGATCGTTGACTGTGAAGGTCAATAGAAACTACGATTGTTAATGATTTAGAGCAAACGATGAATTTTCAATATATTTATTGTGTTGAAGATTTTTTCAAGTATTGTTATAGAAAATGAACCGATTATGGATTTAAACAATCTTCCGTGAATAGGCCTATATAATAGCGGAAATTGAAACTAATAGGTGGATATATCCCCTCTTTGCTTCAATAATGTGTTATCATGAAAAATTACATTTTAGAGGAGTTTTTTTTTTTCAAGATTCAAAAAATAATTGTGTCGCAACGAATATTTTTTTATCGTAAATGTGATTTAATTCATAGATTATTTAATTATAGAGTAATGAAATAATTAAAATCATAGATTTATACATCAATTATTTTTTATAACTGGAAAAAGAGTCTTCTAACATTTCATTTTTCAAGATAACACTTCATTGAAGCAAAGAGGCGATATGTTTGCTATCAAAAAGCGAGGGACAACGTTGGGAGAAAGAATAAACTGAAGCGAAGTTTTAATTTTTTTTTATATGTTAATCTTAACAGGTTAGGAAAGTACCCACACTACGATATTAATTTTTTATACATTCTTTACATTTTCTTTATCCCTCCTCTCCTGAAAGGGTCACGTAATTTGCATAATGTCCCTTATAATAATTTATAATATCATTGTTTATTTGATACTCTTGAACCCTTGTACTCAACGAGAGTACGTAAGGATTGAAATCAATTCTGTTTGAGTTTAGTATACTGAATAGGAGAAAATGATCAGATTTGCCATATTGACACTGGTTTTTAGTCTAAAGAGGCTATTAAGTAATTGGCTGGGTAAAGATCTTCTTAATAATAAACATATTAATGTAATAAAATATTTAAGATTACATAATATAATAATAGTGATAACAAAAAACTTAATGCAAATAATAAGAAATTACGTCATGTTTTTGATCAGGATTAGCTGTGTGGTAGCGGCTACGAATACTACCAACCGTTACTTTGATCGTAGATGTCGTAAAAGACGACTAAGAGCCTTATAACGACCTGGGCCAACTCCATCTGATGCCGTTTAGTCAATAATTACATTTTCAAGTAGGGTTGACGTCTGGCAGGCGGCCGGTCATGAAACTGCGTACTGCCAATAACTTTTGCAAAATGTACTATGAAAGAAGATTACATATTATATCGACCCTAAGTAACTGGGATAACAAAAGTAGGAGAATGATGATGATGTTTTTGATCAGGATAATTTCTTATTAAAGTGCAGCAGTTCTCTGCCATATAACTGGTATTTTCATTGATCTAATGTCCTCGTGGAATCGTTTTAATTGAATCTGTCGAAATGACTACATAAAAAATATACATATAAAATCTATGCACATATAGGCACTTAGCGGTTAAAATTCTGAAGCATATCAGCTACTAGTTTTGGAAGTCCTGATGTTTTTTGATACCTTTATTATTATTTTATTATAAAAAATAATACATTTAAATATATGGACTGGACTAAGTGCGGTATGAACATCAAGATACGGTTTACGTCTTTACGGAAGTCGCTTGTAATATCAAAAATATGATACAATTTATCATAGTCGTCCATATTGGAAAAGACATTAGGTTTATAATACCGCGCTGGCCAAGTTAGTTAGTATCGGGTTTTACTTTGAGTTTTCCTTATCTAACAACGATATATGTATATGCTTTCCTCTAATAACCACAGTGTTTCTATGAAACACGTGTTCTCGAGTACGTCATCATAAAACATCTAAAAACAATTCTTCCGGGAAATACCGGCATAGTGGTAATTAGTTATTTAGAAGTATTTTCAGATGACACCAAGTTATACCGTCATTTTCCTTTTAAAAACTTCGCTACGTGTATGCACTAACGCAAACTGTGATATTCTTTAAAAATCTTATATTAGTCATATAGTGTATATAGTTTGTGAAATGTGTGGGAAAAATAACATTATCCTTTATCTTAGTTTTCAAAGAGGTCGGATCACAACATGCCTGCCTTCTAACAGAGAAGAAAGAATAGTGAAGCGTGCCACAGAGTTGTGACAAATTTCACTTGAGAGCAACCCTCTTTGGGAATACTGTCGTTAACTGCACTACGCTGAGTTGAATTGGTCATATTTAATGTACTGGTCTTAATCACTCTTTATGACACCAACAAACAATGACTTTTACTTTCCTGTGAGAGTCGTAAAAACAGACTTAGGGCTCACCAGGAATATGGTCAAAAGCACCCTTCTCATCATCATCACGCTGTTCTCCCAATTACTCCAAAGTTTACTCTTATTCTAGTACATATTACAAAAGTTTTGGCAATAGTTTTCTGACTGACCGCCTGCCTGACGTCATACTTTCTTGGGAATGTATATGTTGACCAGACCGCCTCAAATGGAGTTGGCCCAGGTGGTTGTAGTACCAGGCGCTAATAAATCTAAAGAGACTGTTAGGTAGGTGTATATGTATATTACCCTGATGGATTGAAGTGAATTATAGTTTTCTTTAAAGAGTCCTAGTACCAGGCGCTAATAAATCTAAAGATGTTATGTGTCTGCAGGCGAATTGGTGCCCGGCGCTGCTCACAACGTGGTGATGTTAACACCACTGAGCGAGAGCAACCGCGGACGTTTTGGATCACTGTTCATCACTAATTACAAACTGTCCTTCGTACCCTTGGAGAACTCTAACAATGATGTAAGTACACCATCTATTTATTTTTGAAGTAAAACTTCTTTATCGGCGTTGGAAAAAAAATTACCGTCACAAAAAAATAACTTTTATTACAAGAATCATATTCCAAAGAGTAGATAGTTATCTAATAATATAAAGATAATCTATATCTGATAGTAATGATAAAGTATAAACTAAATCACTCTGTTCTCTCTGCCTACCCTGCAAGGGATATGGCGTGATGATATGTATGTATAAACTTAATTATTTACTAAAAAAATAATATTTTGATTTACGTAAAACTGTGGCTTTTAGTGTAACTTCCTTTTCTAACGTTTTATTATTCAAAAGAATATTTTGAATCTTACGTAATTAGAGGAGGAGGCTTCGAGAAATGTTATGTATCCTTATATGGGGTCGGGGGATTAAAAATCGGCAAAATCAACTTACGTAATTAATGAATGGACCCTAAGACGAAAATCTAGATTGTCTATTAGTAATCCCATTAAATTGGGGCTTATTGGATTCGTCTTACAATTAGATAATTAGCATCGGGGTTAACTTATTTTCTCGTAAAAATTTAAAAAAAAAAAGCAATTCATCTATAATCTCGTAAAGCTTATTGAAAGCGACCGTTAATCATTTTATCATCGATCAATAAACGCATCAGCTGATATTGAATGTAGACTATTTTTGTAATGTTAACATAAGATTTTATTATAGTTGATGTCGTCACAAAACGCGTATTATTGTGAAACTTTGTGCGGAAAGTTTACGTCATACTGCGCCAACGTATGTGTAGGGCTGTCCGAAAAAATTCTAAGTATATATCGATGCTTGAATAATTACTAAACGAAATTTGGTCATACTGTAATACTGCCGGGAAGAGTGTTCGCTTGGTAACTAAAAAAAATGTAATTAATAATTTACGATTCTCGCAATTTTTCCTTTATCTATGCTATAAGACGTTGCTTTGTACCAAATTACAAGATTTTGAGTTCACGGGAAGTACCCTGTAGGTTTTGATTCCCTTGCGAGTGTCGAAATTTTGCGGCAATTTGTGGCATAAACGCCTGTATCTTTTGATTTTATTGGCTTAGAAGATTAATTTTTTTCACGGCTTTAAGGGACAGTAGACTTGAGTATTTGATATAAATTTCAGCTTGATACCTCCACGCGTTCCTGAGAAAAAGGGCATCTTGACCGACAGGTAGACGGACGGACAACAAAGTGATCCTATAAGGGTTCCGTTTTGCCTTTTGTGGTACGGAGCCCTAATTGATTTCGTCAAACAAGCGATTACAATTTTAATGATTTACGAATAACTGTATTTTCATTATTACAATCAACTGTCGATATAAATTTAAAAAACGGTTAGGTATTTTTTTCTGAATTCATATACATACGTCTCGCTGTTGAACGTGAGCACAATGGGAGCCGTACTGACATGACATCATTGCAGGTTAAATTATCTAGCATAGGGTCCTGTTTCGAACTTTTCTTCTCTTGGTATTTTGTATCTGTTCGTATCCTAAAGGATATGATCAGATACAAAATACTATACAACTAAAGTTATCTATCACACACCCGCTGGAAAGAAAGGGCCATGTAATCTGCATTAAGACTGCATCATGACACAGGAATGAACGCCTCAGCCTTTATTTTATTCTAATTGGTTCAGCTTTCTAGTGTGACATTAAAAAAACATTTCTCTACAGAGCGACTGCCATATGATTTCCGTAAATCAAAATTCAACAATATTTTACTATTATACCATATGGCAGGATATTTAAGGGTAATTACGCTCTATATTGATGTATCACAGATGTTTATGATAAGCAGAGCAGCTTTTTATCACCTTCGACAACCAAATTACATACATGACATACATTTTCGGCAAAATTTTAAAACACTTTAGCACAAGTTGTTTGCGATGTTTTTATTGGGGCTTAAAACAAACGACAATTGGAACAAACGACAAAACGATTTTTTTACATATGGTACAGAATACGCATTGATCAGCCGTATTGTGTTATCGATTAAATTTTTATACACAATTCTTTATATGGTCCACAATTTCTTTCTCCACCTTCATGTAATTCGGACCGGTTAATAATTATATTATAAATTAGTAGAGAACTTTTTTTTATATAAAAACTTGATTACGAGCCAACAATGATTCTCACACATGGCATCCCATGTGTGACAATCATTTTTCGCTCGTAATCAATTTTTTATAAATAATCAAGCATGTTAAATTCTAAATTTCAGTAATTTGAATAACAGGATCGTGTCATCGTTTAATACAATTCTAACTGCACAGTTAGAGTATTAAATCTGTACAATGTATAAACATTATCGGGTAGATGGCACACGCTCCTCTCTCCTAAAGAAGAAAAAATATTACGAGCCAAAAATTGAATGTCATACGACAGCTCACGCACTTACACCAGTAAGTGGTAGTACGATTGGAACGGATTTCCAATACGTGTGGATTCGTATCCCATGCGTGACAATCATTTTTCGCTCGTAATCAAGTTTTTACAAATAATGAAGCATGTTAAATGCTAAATTTCAGTAATTAGTACAGATCTTTTAAAAAGATATAACTTCGAGTACTCACATGTGAGGTTTCGAACCAGAGACCCGTAGTTGATATATGTATAAGTAGGTGTAGTAGGCTCTTTCTTCACTGGGATGTCATTAATTTTGACATTTAAATAAAATAACGTAAATAACATTATTAAAACATGTAATTGACAACCCTATATGCGTGTAGTTAGTTACTCATTTCGATATTGGCTCCTACGTAATTGCAACTTCTTAAAGCAAATGATGCGGTGTTATTTCTTATCAAATTTAGAAATAAACGTCCTAATAATTCAAAAATAACTTGACGCATGCCGTATCTTCATCGGAGTCGAGGGATCTTGTTTAAGTGGTTGGCTAAATAGACGGAGAGGGCAAACTATGCGACCTTACGCCGTCCTTCTATTGTCTGGGACCGTTGGTCGAAATGAAAGTTGATAGTAATTGTTCATAATATCAAAGTTTTTTTTTTGCATGAAATCCTAATAAATTACTTCTTATAACATCACCTACTTGCCAGTAAAAGTCTCGATTAAATCGATCTAAATATTTCAGAAAGTATCTTGAGCAAACATTTGTTCAAAAAGTTCAAAATTTATTTTGTTTTGTTCATTTAGTAAATATTATGACTGTATTGATGATGTAGTATTGTTTTCCGTGTGGTGACGGAGTAAGAATACAATTCACCACCCCTTATCTTACCCGTGGGTGATCGTACGAGACGACTAAGGGATATAAACCGCATATAACATCTATGCGAGAGAAGGAAAACTCGAAACAAAACCCTATACCAACACGTCTGACCTGCGTGGTATAGTAGGTCAATTACCCTTCCGTTACGAAGGAGGCCCGAGCCCAACAGAACATGTCCCAACATATATGGGCTGAGATGAGATGATTGATGATGTAGTGGTCTAAGCAATGAACTATGTCAGGTGTCGTGGATTCAAATGCCACATAGGACAGGTCTCAGTTCGATACAGAAATCTTTGTTCCTATACTCGGTTATTTTGATATTACAGAGGAACGCCTCAATACTTCAATATTATTTATTTTTGTAGTAGGACCACTCTGTTGACAATTTTCTATTTACAACTATGGACCGGTCCGTTCGGGATAGCACTGCACTCATCATTCTCCTACTCTTATCCCAATTATTTGAGGTGGATACAATATGTACTCTTCTTTCATAGTACATATTGTAAAAGTTATTGGCATTAGTTTTATGACCGGCCGCCTGCCAGACGTCAAACCTCCTTGGGAATGTAATTATTGATCACAAATTGGACCACAAGTTGGAATAGTACCACACTATCGCAGAAGATTAACGTTTGAGTAGTGGCAATGTGCTGTTGCGCTTCGTTCGGTGAGCGAGAGAGCCGGAAGTCCAAGTTTCTGGGTGGTTTTTAGTTGGTAGGCAGGGGCCTAGCTATACACTGATATTGCAAAAGTCCATACACTTACCATCGGGCGTCCTACTTGCTCGTTTGTCACCATAATAATAAAAAAAAACTTATCTGTATCATCATCATCACAGCCCATATATGTCCCACTGTTGGGCTCTAGCCTCCTCCGTAATGGGAGGGAAATTAACCTACTATACCGCGCTGGTTAAACGTGTTGATCATAGAGTTATATAGTATGTATAGAGAAGCTATCCCGAATAAATATTTTGTTCCATTTTGGTAACAGTTAAACTAAAGTCCGCTGCAGCGCTAAAAGAATAAATAGGCAATCTAACGCGAACATTGAAGCACACAGCGCTAGATCGCTTTATAGTTGTAATTTTCTCGCGACCAAAACGTCGTAAGATGTAGGCATTTCATGCGCACTTACGCGTTTCGTTCAACGTTATGTAACAAAGTATGTTACTATAGATGTTACACCGCAGAAGTGACACAGTTTTTGTACCTACAAACATTCATTAGAACTCATACAGCATACTCTATTTCAAAGTGTATTATTCAGTAGTTAAATAAATAAAAATAATAGTAAATTATAAAAGAAAATGAACTATTATATGTTTATATATACTTTGCTTTAACATACGACAATAGTTTTGAATATCCGTGTGATGACGGGATAAGAATACAATTCATCACTAGCTGTCTTGGTCGTGGATATCGTAAAAGGTCACCTTTAAACGATATAATATGCATATACTACTATACTATCAAGAGAAGGAAAACTCGAAACAGAACCCTATACCAACCTGTTTGATCTTTGACAAAATAAGTATCAACTGATAACACAAACTAAAGGAAAAATAATGTAAATAATCGAAATACTTTCTAGACACTACGTCAAGTCTGTGTTTAGTCACACATTTTTACCTCCAACGAGTGTAATTGAACATCTGCGGGCTTTAGTCTATAATCAAAGATGGCCCAAACTACCGACCGGTGAACACAACGTTGGACCTATATATGAATGCCTTCCTCGAATACAAGGCCATTTTAGAAGGCACAATAGTTATCAAAGCCCTGACCGCCAGCAAGATACTCGAAGCCTACCACTATCAAAGCGAAGGGTTGCTGAAAGTCAGACTCGAGGAAGAAGAGGCCAACGTTTACAACAACCAAACAGGCGAGGTCATGGTGGGTAAACCCATCTCAACCCACATGGCCGCGTTTAGTGCCACCGGAGGCTTCATAGACATCGATGAAGAAGCCACAAAGGAAAACGGTAGAATAACATTCCACACCCCGGAGCACCGGTGAGGGCTCCGAACTGCGAACCATCCACGAGGCACAGGGACTCGGCGCACCTAACGTCATCATAATTCAGACTAGAGACTCGGTGCAAAAGTTACATAACAGCATACAACACGCCGTGGTCGCCATCTCCAGGCATACCAGATCCTGCACTTACTACACAGACACCCGTGAAGATGCCATCTGGAAACTCATGAGGAAGTCCATAGATCAGGATTCTGGTACTATACTGGAATACGTCAAGAAGATGGCGGTAAAACATAGAGACGAAAGAGTAATGAAAGAGCTTGGTCTACTACCCCATTAAACTAAAGTCAACACAAGCGTGGAGTCAATTACCATCAACCTAGACATAGACTTCCAAAGTCACACAAAATAAAACGTCACAGACATTATTATCATCATCACAACATCACAGAGGACAGAAACATCTACAAATAGAAGGGTTTCACCAACAACAAGACCACCAGCGCCAAGAAGAAACCCTAAAAGACATGTTGTCGCTCAACATCTATGACACATTAATTGCGCTCTTCAAGCTTTATCCAATTGTAATAAAGCCACTTCAAGAACATTAATTTTATAAACAAACCACCATAACAATTAAATTAAATATAAAAAGAGCACGGACAAAAAGTCTGTGGTATAACATACTCATAATAAAAAAAAAAAAAAAAAATCAAAGATGGCGTGACATTTAAATGTAGAATATTTTTTTTTATTGTGCTAATTCGATATTATTACCTATTTGTACACATTAACAACAAAACATTTTACTTAGTTAAATAAAGAATTTTTTCACATCCACATGTGCAAGTTTTGATTGGTATTATTCGAATTATCGTATTAACAACGCTGCTCTGTATACACCTACAGTCCATGATGGTCGCAGTCACACTAAAGTGAGGTGTACGGATTGCAGTACAGCTTGGTCGAACAAAGCAAGTGTTCGGAACGCGAAATCTAGTACGTAGTACATATATATCGATGGTGTTGATATAATGTTCTGTTTCGAGTTTTTCTTTTCTTGTATAGATGTTATAAGCGTTTCATATCCTTTAGTCGTCTCTTACGATCACCCACGGGTTAGATAGGGGGTGGTGAATTGTATTCTTACTCCGTCACCACACGGATTATTGTATAGGTTTAATATCTGTATCCTGTATAATCCTTCCGTGTGGTGACGGAGCAAGAATACAATTCACTGTCTTACCTGTGAGTGATCGTAAGAGACCAATAAGGGATATAAAACGCATATAACATCTATGCGAGAGAAGGAAAACTCGAAACAAAACCCAAAGTCAATACCAATACGTCTGACCAGCGTGGTATAGTAGATCAATTACCCTCCCATTATGGAGGAGACTCGAGCCCAACAGTGGGACATATATGAGCTGAGATGATGATGATGAATATCTGTAAAGGTTTAACATATTTTTTTTAACTTATGCGACCTTGGTAGTTAACTAATATCCTTGCTATGAATACAATTAATCCAATTCGCTTAATCGGCCCAATGGACTAATTAAGTTTGTGTGTATTCTAATCGCGGAAGTGTACATAGTTTGTTTAGGAAATTGGTTTCGTTCATAGCTTTAGTTATACAACTATAATTCGACCATTGTAATTCTTTTACATATAAATGTATTTAAATTAGATATACTTGTATATGATGACTGGCTTGTATTTCTGTTTATAAAGAATATTTTATAATCGGACTAATCCCACCACACATTCCTACCACTATTACTACTGTAAGCCAAGATCCACAATGGTTTCTGTATAAGACACCGAGGTTTGACCCTCGGGAAGTCCCGGGAAACGCTTTTAATCGTCTTGGGACCCGCAACAAATTTAATTAGAAAAGAAAAAATAGGAGGAGTTAGAAAAATTCCACTGCCCTCCTATGCAAAGCGGGAGACATGAAGCAAAAATTGGCTATTAGGCCAATAGATAAGAGGATGTACTGATACGTGAAGCGCAGCAGTACAGCACCACGGATATGGCAAAGCTTATGCCCCATAAGCTTTGCCATATGTAAATTATATTTATGATATGGAAAGAATGCCGAACGAACGTCTGGTTAAGAAGATATACAATGCGAAAGTGGAAGGATGTAGGTGCCGGGGGAAAACGAGACTAACCTACCTAGACCAGATCGGTCATGTACTGAAGGAACGTGGAGTCAAAAGTCTCCGAAACCGGCGAGCGTGTATGAAGAGAATTATAAATGTTGAGGAAGCGAGTGAAGTATGCAAGGCTAGAGTTCTCTGGCACTCTATTCTCTCTGCCTACCCTGCAAGGGATATGGCGTGATGGTATGTATGTATGTAGAAAAAAAACAGGAGGATTTGGAAAAATCCATTTCCCTCCTTCATAGGAGCAATTTTCGCTATGCAAAGCGAAAATTGCTCCTATGAAGCAAAAATTGGCTAAAAAGCCAATAGATAAGGGAATGTACTGATTATAAGGAATATATTGTTTTTATTTCAATTCAGGAGTACTGCCAAAGGAATCATTTGTTGGGCGCCTTCGACGTGCCACTTACCTTAGTGGGTACCGTATGGCTGACAGACGGAGGTCCTGTACGTCGGCGACGACTCATGCCGTACGGCGAAGTACCGGCCAAAGTGAAAGGGCTGCAAGTTATTTGTAAGGTAAACAAAACAACATATTTCTAAGATATAGTCACAATTACTTCACTCTTATCCTAATTACTTGTGGTCGATGCAATATGTAAGCCTCTTCTTTCGTAAAGTTAAAAGTTATTAGCAATAGTTTTATGATCGACCGTCTGCCTAACGTCAACTTTCTTTGCGAATATAATTGTTGACCAAATGCCATAAAATTTAATTGGCCTTAGTCGATGTAAACCATAGCATTGATCAAGAAACATAACCATCCACTTACGCAGACCAACGTTTCATCATCGTCACAGCCCATAAATGTCCCACTGTTGGGCTCGGGCCTCCACTGTAATGGCAGGGAAATTAACCTACTATACCGCACTGGTCGGACGTGTTGGTATAGGGTTTTGTTTCGAGTTTTCCTTCTCTCGCATAGATGTTATATGCGTTTTATATCCCTTAGTCGTCTCGTACGCTCATCCACGGGTAAGATATGGGGTGGTGAATAGTATTCTCACTCCGTCGCCACACGGAAAGACCAACGTTTGCATGGGTATTCCTGTTGCCAAGTAAAAGTCGAAAAAGTCTCTTCCCTGGCGCTTTCTTAAACAATTTTCACAACTCCCACAGAAATATTAAGTGATCGAATTGTATTGTAAACTCGTCGTATACCTAACCTTTAGTCTATTGTTACTCGAACTATTATCGTTAACAGATAGTGTCCCACATACCGCTCTATGTTCGTGAATCTGTTTCGTTGTGTTATCTAATCAGATTAACGCCTTCAACTAACATATGTATGTGGTATATGTATGTGTGTCACATGGCGGCCGCATGAATGATAAATATTATAATTTAAAACAAACAAACAATGACTATTGTATATTATCTAAACATAAGATTTTTGCAATTCATATATTCTATTTTAGGTTATAAATAGGACTCCCTAAGGAAGTAATATGCAGGCGAATGTTGTTGCCCGTTTACCATGTAATACCTCAACCGGTTTTTATGACCCTACAGTACAATACTAAATGCCTATTGACATAATGAAACTCAGTTTTCTCTTGACATTCGTCTTTTGCTTCTAAGTTTACAATAGTTCACTGTACTAAGTTTCCCGGTAACGAACATCGATGACAAAATGTTGAGCAGAATACAGAGTAGTAAAATTTTTATAGTACACAAGTAATACACTAAGTAAACTATTAATACACTAAGTAACAACATACACTAAGTAAACTATTACTAAAACTTTTCATATCTTCCAACTAATACTAAATTTTCCATATCCTTACTAATATTATAAATGCGAAAGTAACTCTGTCTGTCTGTCTGTCTCGCTTTCACGGCAAAACTACCGAACCGATTTAAATGAAATTTGGTACACAGGTAGTCTAAAACCTGAGAAAGGACATAGGCATACTTTTTAATTGAAAAAAGGGTTGAAAAGGGATGAAATATTGAAGGAGGAATAGTTACTTTGGATTAACGCTAACTTACGACTATTCCACGATGACGAAGTCACGGGCAGAAGCTAGTATGTTATAAAAGAGGTCCAATGAGATATAAGCAAGCAAATAATATTAATGCTAAAAAGATGCCCGAAATAACACACGTCTAATCGACGAGGCTTTAATATAGTATAGCAATAGTAGGCATTTAATCACTTCACTTTTTTGCAATCGCACACCTGCAGTGCGTGGCATGGATACTTCGTCAGCGCATTTGATATTATATAGAGAGACGTCAACATGCATCCATCCTTCAGCCCGTAAATGCTGTTAGACATTGATCTTCCCAAAATAATGCTACTCAAAATGGTCATTTGCCACTTACGGTCGCACCACATGTCCAACGGTTTCCTGCGTTATTTAAGATGTCGTTAGTTCAACTGATGAGAGGTTTTCCTATGCTGCGTCGTCCGATTTATGATCGCTGCTCATAAATCTTTTACCACTTTTTCACAATTATAACATTTTATTTTCAGAATATGAAAGTTCTAACATTCAGCTTCGCAAACTCACCAATAGATAATGGCCGCAAAATCACCCTGGCACTCATGCATCACGCATTCCCAAAACGCCACGATTTACTATTCGCATTCGAATACAAAGAGCCTTACTATCCCACTCTCCCCTCAGATATGAATATGTTCCAAAGAACAGGGGATTGGAAAAGGGAGTTGGAAAGGTGTGAATGTCCTCATTGGAGGATAACTTGTATAAATGGAACTTCTGACGCCTTTATGTTGACCGCTGGAGAAACTTTAATAGTGCCTAGTTCTGTATTGGATTATAATTTGATGGAGTCTGCAAGACATTTTCGGTCCGGGAGGGTGCCTATATGGGTTTGGGGGAGGCCTGAAGGTGCCGCTCTGTTGAGGAGTGGAGAATTGCTACAGACGGAACAATCGGCGACGGCTGAGAGTGTTCTGTTAGAACAGGTTAGTCATTTTTAAGATTATTTATTACTTATTAAAAAGGGCAATAAGTGTAATTACTGTTCTTTTTATTTTTTAGTTTTAGCAACAAGCTACTAGCAATTCTATCTATAAAATCTCTCGTTTATTTTGTAGGTAATTTTAAATTAATTGTTTAATAGTAGGTAATTCGTCGAATTTAGTAAAGCGATGGCAGAATGCCATCGCTTTACTAAATTCGACGAATGCTGAGAGTTTTCTTGAAATTTCGGCAGAATATGAGAATACATATCGCTTCTTTGCTGCAATAATGTATTATCTTGAAAATGACATTTTGAAGGAGTCTTTTTCAAATTTCAAAAAATAATTGATTATATAAATCTATGATTTTAATTATTTCATTATTCTATAATTAAATCATCTATGATTTAAATCAGATTTACGATAAAAAAATATTTGTTGCGAAACAATTATTTTTTGAAATTTGAAAAAGACTCCTTTTAAATGTCATTTTCAAGATAACACATTATTGCAGCAAAGAGGCGATATATAAAGCTCTGTTATTTATATACACTAGCCTTTAGCGCTTTCCCTGTGTTATATTACATAATATTGCATTAAAATCATTCGATAAAACACTAAATTGTCGATTGTAATTTTATGACAACCTAACATTTTCACGTTCCCGTCGAATCGTCGAAACTTCAATATTAGTATCTTATTCTTGCAAAGACATCAATAACTATCATTGTTATATAATATTTATTATTATTTGACAGGTGCGTCGTTCCCACCCGAAGTTAACGCCCCCACATGTCATATACCTGTGTGGTAACACGTATACTAGCGCAGGTGGACCAGGAATTCTACCCCCGCTAGCATCACTACAAAACTCATATAAAAAACTGGTTGAATTGTGTACACCGACCACGCTTGGAGGCTTCTGGGTAAGTCATTCGTAATTAAACGTTTTCTAGTCTTACTATCTTTTGCTCGCGACTTTATCCACTTAATCATGTCGTCCGCGTTAAATATGATTTTCTAGTAGAAAATATCAATATCTCCATTGATTTCACTTTGTTATACATTATTCAAAAAAAATTAAACCAAAACAGTGTGCTTACGCTTCAATCGAATTGGAATTTGACGTTTCCTAGTTTTGAAAATTAGACTATTTTCTATTGCTGATGGTAGCAGACGAGCAAGACGCAGACCTGATGGTAAGTTATACTGCCGCTTATGGACCTTTGTAGTACCAGGGCCATAGCTAGGCCGTCGCCTATCGTGAAGAAAGTGCTCAGTCAGGATGGCCTATGATTCGGTCACATCCTACTCAAACTGCCCAAGGTAATAAAATGGACGTTGTGCAACCCAAAACCTCATAACATATAATTCTGTATCGCCATTTGACCGGACCGCCGGTTCTAATTCCTTAGTTTTGATGATCCGTGCATTATAATATACTCAAATATATTTACGAAGATATTAATTAATTTGCCGTGACGGAATCAGAATACAATTCACCACCTTACACGTGGGTGTCGTACAAGACGGCTAAGGGATTAAATACACATATAACATTCACGAAAGAGAAGGAAAACTCAATATAAAATTTTTACCAAACCGTCTGACCAACGAAATAATAGGTCAATTTATCTCCTGTGGTGAAAGAGGCTGGTATCCGACAGTGCGACGTATATAAAATTTTATGATGATGATTAATATAATGCTTCACACGACAGATACAAGATTCTCAATACTATTCAATATTGGATTCGAGCCGGTGGTTGAGGCATGTTGCCAACTGCATAGCGTTCGCCGACGACGCCGCAGAACATCTATCCAATAATGTCACTGTTGTACTACAAGAAGGTTGGTAGCACTTACTTTTTATGTCTTGATTTTTGTATTTGGAAGCAGACTGTTTCCATTGCTGACATTGGTATCAATATATAATTTACTAATCCATTTCTTATCTGTGGATAAGAATTTTAGCGGAAATATGGCAATGACGTGCTCTTAAATTATAATCATTTCTTTAGTGTTATATTTAATTATTTTGCTGTTTTATGTAATATAATACAGATAAAGTAGTGTAGGGAATATGATATAATAGTGGTTTAGGTGTATTTTCATGCTTTGCCTAAAGTCCCAAAGAAAGCATTAATTTAATTAACAGCGTCCAATTAATCGTAACGGCTCACTATGGAGGAGTCTCGAGCGAAGCTCCTGACATAGCTAGTATATTATATTCCTTAATGCGTGTTGTTATTTTAAGAAAATATAGTATGTTCAAATATGATGAGGTAATGGGGTTAGAAGCCAAGCAGGGGGCTGGTCTTAATCAAAAAGTATGTTTTGTTCTTTTGAAAACTACCTGCCTGCTAAAAATATATTATCTTTTAGTGGTGAATGGATCTATGATACATATAGCCCAATAGGTTATGGTTAAAGTAAAAAGACCCTTAACCAAAAAAAAATGCTTTTGCTTTTTTCAGGTGACGGTGTGGACTATTGCGCTGTGGTGTCGTGTTTGACTCAGTTGCTCGTAGACCCATACTTCAGAACGATATCGGGCTTCCAGTCACTAATACAAAAAGAGTGGGTCGCTTTGGGTCACCCCTTCTGTGATAGGTGAATATATCTATCTATCTTACAGGATCAAAGTGTAGAATAATTTATAATAGAGTTTTCTTTTTGTATATTTTTATAAACAAATAATAAACATCATTGTTCGTGCGACACCCGTACGGGCTAGTCGCGTGATACGTTTGATTTCCTACATTCTTATCAAGTGAATCACAGCGGTGCATTCCTGCGGTTAGCGACGTAATGTCGAGCGACCGTTTTTTTTATATAGACTTTAATGGATAAACAAGTTTACGAACTAAGCGAAGATGATAATAATTTGTTGCATAATGATTTATTAAATGACAGAGAAATGGTTGAAATTGAAGAAAGTTATTCAGATGACCGTACAGAATTAAACAGAATGAATGAATCTAGACAAATAAGACCGGCAAAAAGATACTTAGAAGACGATGGAGAATGGACAGTTGTGGGTAGAAAAGAAAAAAAAAGGAAAGAAGATATTACACAAATATACATTTCATGTAATGATAAATTGCCTAAACAATTCGCCTTAGCCAAGCTTTTACAGGAACACGAAATTACCGACATAGTGAAGGTAAAATACATCAATCACCACAAAATTAGATTGGATGTGTCATGTGAAACCAGTGCAGTGAAACTGATAACCTGCGAATCTTTCATAGAAAAAGGATGGCGAATACAAAAAACCATGGAGAACCATATATCTTACGGTGTCATCAGGGATATGGAGCTAGAGATATCGGCGGAGGAGATTATGAAGCACATCACATGCCCTAGTCCTGCTGAACTAGTAACGGTTAAGCGATTAATGCGTAGAAATATAGACAAGAATGGTTGGACGGATAGCGAATGCATACGGCTTGGTTTTAAGGGTCCGTATCTGCCATCACACGTTTTTCTGAATAGCTTACGTGTAAAGATTGAACCATATATATTTCCGGTGTCACAGTGTTCAAAATGTTGGCAGTTTGGACATACTGCGAAGTTCTGCCCAGCCACAAAATTTGTGTGCCCAAAGTGTGGCAGTAACCATAAAAATTGCGAAACAACATCATTTAGATGTGTCAATTGTTCTGGAAGCCATATGACTTTGGAGCGATCGTGCCCGGCATATTTAAAAGAAAAAAAGCTGAGAGCATTAATGGCGGAGTTTAATTGCACATATAAAAAAGCCTTGATGATTTATGTTCCATTGAAATCACCTACACCAGAACCAGTCATGTTTACACAGGATATAGAGGAGCCCTCGTTGTCAGTTCAACCCGAAGAAACTTTACATAAAGCTACCTATAGTTCAATAATTAAACCTAAACCAGTTAAAAAGAAAATAACAAAAATTAAAATAAATAAGGATACATGTTGCCCCACTCCTCTTCCTACCGATGAGGAGATACAGGATAGAGACAGCCCGCAAAATTCGACGTCCATGGCTAACAGAAAAGAAGTAAATTTTGAAGAACTTCTTACGAAGTTAAAAGATATTTTATTTTTAAGTAGAAACACTTTCAAAGAAAAAGTACATAACATAATAAAAACGTGTATAGAATGGTTAATTTTAGTGGCAGTGGAAAATATAGGTGATTGGTCTGTCTTAAAAAATATATTAGATTACTTTAATGGCTGATAATCGTAATACAATATTGAAACTAAATATTATCCAATGGAATGCACAGAGTATACGTCCCAAGATATTATTGTTAGAAAGTTTATTATGTCAGGAGAAAATTCACATAGCTGCCATTAGTGAGACATGGCTGGAACCTGCTCGTAATATAAAGTTAAATAGTTACAATATTTTTCGTAAGGACAGAGGTGATGGCAATGGCGGGGTTGCGCTTCTTACACACAAATCCATCAGATCACACGAGATATCGGTAAGATGTTCTAATTCTGGCATCGAAATTATAGGTATTAAGATTTACAACTGTGATTTCATAGAAAACATCATTTCACTGTATTGTTCTCCCTCAGCAAGTACCGCACTGAGCCATTGGGATAATTTATTTTCTAAATTTGGTAGTAAAACGTTGATATTAGGCGACTTTAACGGTCACCATACGAATTGGTCTACAAAAATCGATCAACGAGGTATTCAAATTTTTGACGCATTAGTGGACAATTCATTAGTCACCTTAAACGATGGCAATAATACTCGTCTGAAATTAGTAAACGGACTATTACAACAATCTTCGCCTGACCTATCACTATCATCGCCAGATATTGCTCTAAGAATGGACTGGTTCGTTCTTAATGAGAGTTTAGGCAGCGATCACCAAATTATTAAAATTACGTCTCATATTACACAAAATAGTAATTGGGTACCAAAAAGAAATTTTAAAAAGGCTGACTGGACAGGCTACACCTCCTTACTTCGGGATTTGTTTTCTAACATAGAATTAAATAATAATCTACAAAACTGTTATGATATGTTTTTAGATTACATTAATTTGGCAGCAGACTTACATATTCCCTACACAAAATTGAATACAAATACTAATAATATTTTTTCACCTAAAGCGTATTGGTCGCCTGAGCTTTCTAAAGCAGTAGCGGAACGTCGATTAGCACTTAAAACGTTTCGCCGTAATCCTACCCCACAAAATTTACAAAATTTAAAAAATAAAATTCGAACAACACAAAAATTAATCCGTAACGCGAAAATTAAATGTTGGCAATTGTTTTGTTCCTCCGTAGATCAATCTTGTTCATATAAACAAGTATGGGACAAAATGAAGTGGCTTAAAGGTTATAAATATAAGTCTCAATACGTTGACCCAAAATTAGCCAAAGAATTACTAAATAACCTAACCCCTGACTTCGTCTCCCCTAATACGCCTACATTTTCCTCAGATAACTATACATTAGAAATAACAATATCAATGCAAGAATTAGAGAAATGTATTCGTTTAAAAGATACGTCGCCCGGTTATGACAATATTTCATATTCTATGATAAAGCATTTACCAAATAGTGGTAAAACATTTTTAATATCTTTATACGATAGATTTTTAGTTCATAGCTTTGTCCCTAAACAATGGAGAGATATAATGGTTATACCTATCCCTAAGCCTGGCAAAAATTCACACAATATATCGTCGTTACGACCAATTTCAATGATCTCGTGTGTGTGCAAAGTTTTTCATGGCATTTTACTCAATAGATTAGAATGGTACATAGAAAAAAACACATTATTATCCAATCACACATCAGGTTTTAGAAAATACCGATCCACACTCGATAATCTTTCCAGTTTAACATCGAGAATTCAGCTGGGTTTCTGCATGAAATACACAACCGTAGGCTGCTTTTTAGACATAGATAATGCATACAACAATGTAGATATAACCAGTCTAGTAAATATTTTAGATAATCTTGGAACGGGATCAAAATTATGCAGTTATATATATAACTTCCTTAAGGCAAGAAATTTATATGTTAAGGTGGATAATGTACTGCACTGCCGTACTACTGGTCGAGGCCTAGCTCAGGGCGATCCGTTGTCCCCGTTGCTATTCAATATCGTCACCATTAATATCTGTAGAACCATGAATTCAAATTCAATATTTATTTCGCAATATGCAGACGATTACGTTATGTATACTTTTGGCAAACATATCTCAATTATTAAGAATAAATTGCAATTAGCTTTAGTAAAACTCTTCCACTTATTACGAGACATCGGTTTGGACATCTCAGTGTCAAAGAGTAAAGTATGTATGAACAGGTAGATTTAAAAATTAATAATATTACCTTACAGATTGTTGATAACGTCAAGTATTTGGGAGTGTGGTTCGATAAGGGTCTTAGGTGGGCTAAACACATAAACGATATTAAATACAAAATTTCATCCTACATTAATATTTTTAAAGTATTGTCAGGGGCTAGTTGGGGTGTACATCCCATCCATTTGAGACGATTATATATCAGTCTAGTGCGTAGCAGACTGGACTATGCCAGTCAATTACATGGCGCCAGTTGTTCTTCACATTTAAATAATTTGGAGCGCGTACAAAATCAATTTTTACGAGTGATTGGTGGATTTGTGAGAAGTACCCCTGTTCACGTAATGCAAAGTGAGTTATACATTCAACCACTTCATGTGCGAAGATTTTATTTATCAATGAAATATTGGCTCAAGATAAGATCTATTGAAGGTAATGAAACCATAACCTTACTTAAGGAACTTCAACGACAGAGTCAGAACTGGAGACGTAAAGCAAAGCCACCACTTCTGTCATGTTTAGAGAATTTCGAAACAGTATCTATGCACGTTAGTAAGCAGCTTGAATTGTTTTCATCTGACATTTGGTCGAGTCATTTTGAGCTATCAAGTTTTGTAAGACCTACCATTCACGCTATCGATAAGCCTAAACAGTGTTACCACTTGTCAAACCTCAAAAATATCTGTTCAAACTATATAAAAAATCAATATCCTAATTATTATACTATTTACACAGATGGTTCAAAAAGCAATGAAAAGGCGGGTGCAGCACTATGATCCACAAACAGAGAGTTATATTATGCTCAATATTAAAAGTACTTACATCTCAATAATGCATATAGAACTGATTGCTATTTTTGAAGCCATTTCGTATATAGAATCATTTGAACCAGGTAATTACGTCGTGTTTACAGACTCAAAAAGTGCATTGCAGCATTTAATTCGGTGCACCTCGCATATCCGTTGCTTACCAATAGCTTATGATATAGTAAACTGTATCAGGAAGTTACACCATAAAAAGAAATTCACAATATTGCAATGGATCCCTGCGCACATCGGTTTGAGGGGTAATACTGTAGTAGATCAGTTGGCAAAACAGGCTATTTCAACGGGTATTCCACTACCACGCGCGCCTTATTTTACAGATTTACTGTATTCAGTCAAAAAGAAGTGTGTTCAAATGTGGAGTGAATACTTCGATGAAAGATCTCGCACTGTAGGCATATGGTATAAAACTTTACAACCACATCCTTCCAATTATCTATGGTTTGCAGACTCCAATCTGTCCAGACAGGATATAGTAACTGCCCTTGGACTTCGTTCCGGACACATACCTTTGAACAGCTTTATCCGTATGATGAATAGGGGTTCTTCACCTGACTGTACTATGTGCGCAGTTAGGGAAGACGTCTACCACATCCTGGTGGAGTGTGTACGGAACGAAGTTGAAAGAAAACAGTTTGAGCATCAGACAAATATTTGTCTAAGAACGATTGGAGCCTGTAACAGTATTCTAGCGTCGCCTTTATCTGAAGAAGCAATATGGTTATATAATATAGTAAACATAGGGTTAAAACGTAGAAATAACTAGATTTTAATTTTTAATTTGTAATTCTAGATTTTAATTATTAATTTGTAATTCTCAACAAGGGTGACATGATCGCTTTGTGATCAAACCCTACCTTTTGGTAAATAAATGAAAAAAAAAAATAAATAAATAAATAATAAACATATATATTTTTCCGTGTGCCGATGGATTAAGAACAGAGAACAGAACCCCTTCCCTTGCCCATGGGTGTTGTAAAAGACGACTAAATATGTAGACAACTAGACAACATCAATAGTTGTACCTACTATAGTTATTTTAAGTTTCTACTTTGTATGTAATATGGTGTACAATAAAGCATAAATAAATAAATAAATGTAAGGGAAGGAAAACTTCACATAAAACCCTATGCAAATAAATCTGACTAGCTTGGTATAGTAGGTTAATTACCCTCCCATGCGAAGGAGGCCCACTACTACCGTATGAATATAACATCATCATCATCAACTTTTTTTTTTAATTTTGTCTTAGTTGTTAGCCTCAGATGGCTATGACAACTTTACCCGGACTGTGGGTGAGCGCTGAGGGCTCTCAACCCGTGTCATCATCAACCTGCTCTTATCCCAATTTATTTGGGGTCGACGCAATAATGAATATAACAATAGAATAAAAGCCACCAGAAATTTTTATGGACAGTCAACGACTGAGCTCTAATATCATAGGAAATCTGCCCGAAAGGAAATGCGGATAAAATTACCACACAAGTCTAATATATTATATGTTTCAACCAACAGGTTCGGTCTACCCCGGCCAGGCAACCCAAAAGACTTAACAACGAAGGACGCGACAACGGCACAGGCGGCGCCAGTGTTGCTGTTGTACCTGGACTGCGTTTGGCAGCTACTGCAGCAATTCCCTGCACACTTCCAGTTCACGGAGACGTACCTCACGACCCTGTGGGACTGTGCACACAATCATATATTCGATACGTTCTTATTTAACTGCGCCAGAGATAGAGAGCTAGCTATATCCAAGGTATGTTTTTTATTCCTACTAGCTATTCTACAAAATCTATTCCAGAAGAACCATATTTATTCACAAGATTGAACCCTTCGTTTTTGAAGTCGTTAATGTATTATACATTACCGACTTCAAAAACTAGAGAGTTCAAATTACTGCAATTAGCATTCAAAATGCTAGGTTATTTACAAAAACTTGATTACGAGAAATGAATGTCATACGGGGACTCGAACCACGGAGCAAATACAAAGAGGAGACGGCCTAAGTAACTGTGCACTGTGATTCTCAAGTAGGCCCTGACGTCATCACGTTAACATCAATAGTAGGCGTGGCCTATTAGTCTTCTGTCGTCGCTGACGGTGTTCGTACGGTGCATAAAATTATATTTTTGGTGTATTTTTATGTTATTACGACAAGACAAGTACTATTACTTGTCTCACTTTCTCCATTAGCAGCGTTCCCCTCCTCCCTGTAAATGACACGCATTGTTTCATAGAAAATATTCATTACCACAGCTCCTCTTTGTATTTGCTCCGTGACTCGAACCCAAACCTATTGGAATACCGTTCCAATCGGCCTACCGCTTAGACAAGTGAGCTGTCTTATGACATTCAGTATTGACTGTATAATGTGTAGTGTCCGACCGAATGTTCGGTTTCGGTCGAGTTTCGGCAAAAAAACGAGTTTCGGTTATGTTTCGGTTTCGGCAGCAAACCTGCCGAAACTACGACCGAAACCGTAACTGCATTCGGGAGTTTCCGCGCTGTGCTCGGGTGTGTTCGACGCGGTAAATGACATCCAAGCGACGATGACATTTGGCCACGTCCACGTGCGTAATCATGTCGTAACCTGTTTGTTTGCAGTGCATTAGGTAACAACATAAATAAGTATTAAAGCTACCTATGTGATTTAGAGAAAAAAATTAAAACTGACTAATTATAATACATTTTCTTTATTTTTCTCTGAAAACATGATCTTTATAAGAAAGTTTCAGTTTCGGCCGAAACTGAGACCGTTGCCGAAATTCGGTTTCGGTTTCGGTCGGACACTAATAATGTGTAAACATTGTCGGGTTAATGTCACACGTTTTCCATAAAGACGAAAATATAATACGAGCCGAAAATTCGGCTTTCGTCGGCATCTTTTATTTTTAAACCGTCAGTGCCTCCTATAAACTACTAGGTTAAACTAAAGCTAACCTAACCTAAGTGACTACCCACGGTAACCTTTATTAAATGTTAATTTAGCTACCAAACAACTAGTATTATCTTATTATATGACTTGTGCTTAAGGCACCGATTTCAAAAGATTATTAAAAAATAAGAAAAGATTTTAAAATAAAAATGAGCTGAGATGATAAATTATCAATAACAAGCTCGAAATATTAAAGCCACCCTTTTACCAGCGCCGTAACGTGTAGTATTGTATCTCTCTGCTGCCATTTGGACTGACCACCAGTACCCGTATCGTTGTAAGATCACCACTCTACGGTAGATTTTCTTTCTTCTTTCTTTGAATAGATATGAAGTTAAGACAGAAACAATATAAAAGGAAATAATCAAAAATATTATGTAAAAGAAATGAAATGAAGACCAAAAAAGATCTTGGTCAGAGTTTGTCAGACAAACATACCTTCTCCCCGGACTAATCGGTGTGACCATAGCCTGTCCAAAAAGGGATGTTAACTTTAAAAAAGCTTTTTTTTTTCTACCATTCACAGGAAAATAAACATTTAAAACCATTATATTCTCACGTTGTTACCATATGTAGAATTATTTCCCGTTTATAAACAAACCACTCATATTAGATATTGTATCATTTACAGAGCTTCGTCCAGAGGCCCGTGTGGGACTGGGGCGAGCAATTCTCGGAGCAAGACAAGGCGCTGTTCTACAACCCACTGTTCACTGGACCCATTAAACCTAACAGTGTTAATTCGCAGAGGTTATGTGAGTATATTTCTTGAAACTTGGAACATGTAAACCCTTGCAACATAATGGTGGACCTTTATAGTAGGCAGTGACATGATTGTACTTTTGAATCTGAGATGCTATTGCCACTTCCATAATTTTTAAATATGTTGTGGTGACAGAAAAGCAAGCAGCCATCTGATGGTAAGTGGCAACTGTCGCTTATGAATATATATACATATCATTAGGAGTAACAGCCAGATCAGTGCCTACTGTAGGTGGTGCTTGCTGTAAGTATAGGACGTTTGGATTCCTAAAAACTGCCTAAGATATCACTAATAGAATGTGGAACAAAATTCTCCTGGAAAACTCACAATACCAATTGTGATTTGGAATACCACCTTTTTTTCTAGCAGACTATGTGTTCAGAACACTCCGCAGGTGCAGGTACTAACACCCGCACCGCTTTAAATTGCATATCTGCCTGCCGAACGTGACGTTAACGTGATTATTCTCACTCTGCGGAGAGACTAGATCTGTGTGTCCAGCATCTCTGACTAATAAAATGTTCTCTTACATTAAAACTAACGACGAAATTTATCGTGGTCCCATTGCAGCTCAATCGCCAATGTCCACTAGTAGTGCGGCACAGCTGAACCGGCTGCAAGCATGCACCAACGTAGCGGGCATGGAACTGTGGTCACAATGCTATGAGCGGTGGCTGGTACCATTAGACGCGTGCGGAGCCGGCAGCGTACACTACCACATGCACAACTACGCGCTTAGGACTCAGGTACTACTATTACTACCACTACTATTACTGCCACTACTATTACTGCCACTACTATTACTGCCACTACTATTACTGCCACTACTATTACTGCCACTACTATTACTGCCACTACTATTACTGCCACTACTATTACTGCCACTACTATTACTGCCACTACTATTACTGCCACTACTATTACTGCCACTACTATTACTACCACTACTATTACTACCACTACTATTACTACCACTACTATTACTACCACTACTATTACTACCACTACTATTACTACCACTACTATTACTACCACTACTATTACTACCACTACTATTACTACCACTACTATTACTACCACTACTATTACTACCACTACTATTACTACCACTACTATTACTACCACTACTATTACTACCACTACTATTACTGCCACTACTATTACTGCCACTACTATTACTGCCACTACTATTACTGCCACTACTATTACTGCCACTACTATTACTGCCACTACTATTACTACCACTACTATTACTACCACTACTATTACTGCCACTACTATTATTACTACTACTATTACTGCCACTGCTATTACTACCACTACTATTATTACTACTACTGTTCACCACCGTCCCCCACTGACCTAGGATGCGCAGTGGAAGGGAACACCAGGCCAGTGAGGGTAACAAAATGGGTAATAACATTGACTTGCGATTACACAAGGCTATTTAAAGTTCTGTTAAATATTATAGTACAAAAACCGATAATTGTAAAACTTACAAGTAGGTACCGCGGAGATAGCTATAACGTAACCTAACTCAGCGTTCGGTCTGGCCAGACAAATAGAACCTAACTGAGGGGTCACTTAGCTTTGTATCCAAAGGCGCGGTGACGACAGCGGCCTCGTACAACTCAGGGCCTCGGGCTTGCTACTTGCACACACAACTTATTATAAATGTTCACGAATATATAGTTCTAATCAACTCGCGTACATTAACGGCACACAAAACAAAAGGTGGCGCGCGATATTATAATACCAAGATTCCACGGCTTTAGTGAACAAAAGGCGTAGCAATTACAAAAATATATGCATACGCGACCGCTACTTCCAACGCAAGTTTTTGCCGGCTGCGAGCCAACCACGAACCCAAAAAATTGTGAACTACCCTACATGGTATTAATTAAACTCTAATAAAAATGTTTGGTACCGAACATCTACCCGCCTCGGACAGGTCTACCTGGCCGCTAATCAATTGGTAAACGGGACAATGTTGCTACCGCTCTCTTCAGTACCGAACCGTCCACCTGAACCTCAGCAAAACGGGGCACACCATCTGCGCCATATACTAAATTTAAAATTCGCCCTCTACGCCAGCACAGTGGCGGCAAATTGGTATCTTTTACCAAAACGAGGTCACCAACACGAGGTGGATTCGTCTTGTCAGTCCACTTAACACGCTGCTGGAGAATATGAAGATATTCTAAGCTCCAACGCTTCCAAAAGCTTTGAGTAAGCTGTTGGACCAACTCAAACCGCGAGAGACGACTTGGTCTCACATCAACAAAGGGGTACTCAGGCAAAGCATTAAGTGGCTGACCGATCAAAAAATGACCCGATGTGAGAACCTCCAAGTCATTCGGGTCTGAAGAGATCGGACACAACGGACGCGAGTTCATTACGGCCTCAATCTTACAAAACACAGTTGCGAGTTCTTCAAATGTGAGTACGGACTCACCAATAACTCGTCGCAAGTGTGTTTTAGCAATCTTAACTGCGGCTTCAAAAATACCGCCCCAATGTGGGCACGCTGCCGGACTAAATTTCCATGTTATACTACGACTGGCTAGTTTATTACCAATATTTGTGTGATTGCTGGCTAAAAATTCATGTACATCTTTCAAATAATTATTAGTTCCTTTAAAATTCGTGCCACAGTCCGAACGTCTCAAAGAAGGCAGTCCTCTCCTTGAAACAAATCTATCGAGTGTCGCAACAAATGCCTCGGTGGAGAGGGATGACACTAATTCAAGGTGCACCGCCTTGGTCGACAGACATACGAAGACACACAAATAGGCTTTGACCGTTTTACTATTTCGCAGGGTTGAGGTCTTAACTAAAAATGGACCTGCAAAGTCGGTGCCTACACCGGCGAACGGCCTCGATTCTCTGACACGATCAGAAGGGAGGTCACCCATCAAAGGTTGCATGGTACTGGCCTTAAGCCTGTAACACGGCATACAACGAAATACCACACTGCGAATCGTTCTTCGAGCAGACAAAATCCAAAATTCTCGCTGCAATATGGCTAATAAGGCGTTACAACCAGCGTGAGAATTTTTTATGTGACGATCCGTCACCAACAATTGCACCAAATGACCTTGCTTGGGTAGCAATATAGGGTGCCTACTATCGTAGGGCAGACCAGAGTTTCTGAGGCGACCTCCAACACGTAAGACACCCGTGTCGTCCAAAAAGGGGCTCAACATACGCAAGGTTCCTGTTAGTTTAGCCTTACCAGCTTTCAAAATTTCAATTTCCCTTTCAAAATGTGTATTCTGTACCACATGTATCCAATGGAAAAAAGCCTGCTGTCGCTCTTGTGGTGATAGAAAAGCCTCTAATTTTTTGTTCTGTGAGTGCTTACAATTGTAATGGAAGCGCTTAATCCAAGCTGTTACACTTACTAATTTATCGAGGGAGCTATACCGATTCAACAAGACATTGGGATCAAATTCACAATCGCGCCTCTCAACAGCAAGCAATCGCAATCCAGGTAATGGGCCTATGTCCAATACCGGCGTCAGTGGCCATTCAGACTCTGAGCGTAATAACCATTCCGGCCCCCACCAAAGGGAGTGCTTCACCAAGCCGGGGGCTGTACAACCCCGTGATGCACAATCAGCTGGGTTGAGCTCACCAGACACATGCCTCCAAATCAAGGGAGTCTCAGATTTCTGAATTTGGGAGACTCGATTCGCTACAAATACCTCTAAGGTGTGAACTGAAGTCCTTAACCAGCACAAAACAATTTGGCTGTCAGTCCATGCGTATGTGGTTCTAATGTTCATAGTATGACGCAACAAATTCGACACGTGATTAAGAAGACGCACAAGAAGAGTGGCCCCTGACAATTCAAGTTTAGGGATCGTCAAAGCAGTCCGTAGCGGTGCCACCTTGCTCTTCGCCATAACCAGTGAGATCTTCACCTGGCTGTCAGAACCCACCGTACGCAAAAATACACAAGCGGCGTAACCCCGTTCAGAGGCGTCCGAGAAACCATGCAGAGTTGCCTGGTACTTGCCTGAAGGAGGCATAGAACGAGGGATCGATACCTTATTGATCGCAGGAAGTGAAGACACAAATTTGGTCCAGTCTTCCGCCAAAGCTCCCCGAAGAGGTTCGTCCCAGCCTAGTCCTGCCATCCAAAGCCTTTGTAAAAAGCATTTAGCCCAAAATATGACGGGACATATCCAACCATTTGGATCAAATGTCCTTGCAACCGTAGAAAGCACCAAACGCTTAGTCCAAATTCGCGGCAACTCTAAGTCGACATTGTAAGTGAATATGTCTGGGACTGGTTTATACTGAATGCCGAGAACAGTCATCATAGCAGGGTTCTCGATATTCTCAAACAGATGCGGATCCTGTTGATGTTCATCCGGAAGCCCATTCAAAAGCGCAGGTGAGTTGGATATCCACTTCCGTAATTCATAACCTGCGGAGGCTAAGATGCCTATCAATTCATCCCTTAAAAGGATGGCCTCTTTCTCAGAGGGTGCACCAGTACAAATGTCATCGACATACAAATCCTCTTTCAAAATCGCGGCTGCGCGAGGATACCTTAAGCGCTCCAGGTCCGCGAGCTCCCACAAGGACCGTATAGCCAAATAGGGGCTTGACTTTAACCCGTACGTGTTTGTATTGAGCTCATAAACAACCATGGGATCCTGGGGGCTTTCACGCCATAGAATCAGCTGATACCGATGGTCATCCGGGTGAATAACCGTCTGCCTGAACATCATCTTTATGTCGGCCACAAATACGATCTGATGTCGACGAAATCGAGTGATGACGTCACAGAGATCCTTGATCAGTTTAGGACCAGCATGCAAACAATTGTTCAACGATACACGCGTTGAAGTTTGTGCAGAACCATCCAATACTGTACGCAATTTACCATTTGATGCCTTAATTACAGCATGATGCGGCAGAAAGAAGTGATCTATTGTTCGCCAATCTAATTTCGATACAGACATGTGTCCCAACTCCTCATATTCACGCATAAAATCAATGTAATTCTCCTTTAGAAGAGTATCACGAGCCATTCGGCGCTCCATAGCCAACAATCGTTTCTCAGCAGCAGGCCGCGAGATGCCAAGTGGTGGCCGTACGGCTAGAAACGGCAATCGGGTCATAATCTGACCAGAACGTAGACGACTCGTATTTTTTCGATAAAACAATTCGCACTCCTCATGCTCCGGATCAGTGTGCGGAGCTTGTGGTGGTTCCTCCACTTCCCAAAACCTCTGAACCGCATCAGAAAAAGCAGAGCCTACCATCAAACCAATGTCAAGACGGGTATCCATGAGGACTGGTCCCATCAGTGCAGAGCCAAATATGGTCGGGATGGCTACCATGCCACCTGGTTGCAAGACCCGAATGCTACCCAAGAATATGCTTCCCAGAACATCGGCGCCTAGCAACAAATCGACTGAACCAGGTATATCAAATTTGGGGTCTGCCAAGTCCAAACCCGACGCTAAACCAATAGCATACGGAGACAACTGCTTCTCCGGATGGGTGCCCAAAATATTTTTTATAACAATGGCTGAACACTCAAACAACGGGCTTGACGAGTGTGCAGGAGAGAATGCACATAAAACTTGGCCTTCAACATTGGCCACAACTGCGTTGCCAACACCTCTAGTGACGTGAGGAAAATCACGCATATCTAGGCGTACCTGCCCCACTAACCAAGAAGACGCTATACACCCCTGAGAGCCTGTGTCCAGAATTGCCCGGACCACAACAGAGGCACCTGTCCGTCCCCAGACCCTTACAGAAGCAGTGGGTAGGAGTACGGTTTCAAACGGGGGTGGTGCATAACGGGGGCAGGCGCCGTGTTCCTAATGTCGCCTAGGTAGTGGGTGATTCTCGCGTTCATGTGAAGCGTCATCAATGGTAGGTACCCGCCCGTGACGATATGGGCGCGAATCGCGGTTATCACTCTTACCACGGGCTTCCGATGACGGCGAGCGTTGACCTTGTGGGCGCCTCACTGCGACAGAATCTACGACACGCGGGGGTGAGCGACTAGGTCTCAAACTGCGGTTTTCATACCGGTGCCTTCGCTCATAACTACCCGTAGGTGAGCCTTGACGGTCAAGTTCACGACCAATCCCATTATTATTCGCACAAAGAAGTTTCAAATGCTGGCCTCCGCAGCACGTACATGGGCGAGGATTAGGGCAATCGCGCTGGAAATGGTTGCCCAAACAAGAGAAGCACCAACCTCGAGCCTTAGCCAAACGTCTACGTGAGGCAACGTGCAGCGCAGAGAAGTCTGAGCAACTGGCGACTTTATGACCTGGGAACTTGCAATAGGTGCACTCAGGTCGTGACTGTATAGCAGCAAAACGTGGTGGGCGACGAACCTCTGGCCTTCCAAAGGCATGATTGCGGGTCGGAGCCGATGACCGCGAAAACTGTAGACCAGATGACCTGTCAACGACCGTCATGTCTACCATCCGGCACTCATCTTCCAAAAATTTCTTGAGGTCATCAAAAGCAGGCAAGTGAGTTGCATCATCACCTCCATATTTTTGCTCGAAACGAGCCCTAAGTTCCGCAGGAAGCTTCTTCAAAACAATGTGCACCAGCATATATGACCAAGTGCTCACTGGAAGGTCTAACCTTTCTAGTGCGTTGATCGCAATCATCAATGGGTTCAATAAGTCGGACCTTAAAGCCGAGACCCTAGATACCATTGGCAGACCCAAGAGCTGACCAATGTGTGTGTCTGCCAGGCAACGCTTATTTTGGTAACGCTTCATGAGAAGGTTACGTGCCACTAGATAGTTTCCATCATTGATCTCCAGGTGCTGAACTAAACCTCTCGCCTCACCTTCCAACACGGAGAACAGGTAGGCCAATTTCTGAGCGGAACCTAAGTCAGAACGCGCGTGGACTAGACTCTCAAACAAATTTATGAAACCTAGCCATTGGTCCAAACGACCATCAAAACGCGGCAAGTCCAAAGTGGGCAGTTTACTCAATAAGCCCGAAGTAGAAGGTTTCACATCCCTAGACGCGGGAGACTCACCCCTTTTCAGCGCCGAAATTTCCCTAGCACGCTGTGAGATTCGATCAGCATAATCCATAATCTGGTCATAATCCGCGTGTACCAAGTCACGATACGTCTGTGGGTAATCTTCATCAGAAATATCTAAAATTTTTGTATTGAAGTTACGGTACACATCATCAACAAATTGTAACCGCGTATCTAATTTGCTGTATCTATCCAAGAGAGACTCATTTCGATCAGGTCTATCAACCAAGGCGGTTGCAGTCGAGAACCATCTCAACTCAGAGCGCAGCTTACCTGCCGAGTCCTTGGCGCTAGCAAAAGCAGCCATAATAATCAAAATAAAATTAATATAAACAAAATAATAATAAACCAAAAAATAATATAATATAATTTCAACAAAATAATAAATCAATCAATTGAAACAACAACAACAAAAAATATACAAATTACAAAATTGAACAATGTTTATACTATTTTAATATTCGCCGTTCAACTTTAAAACTTGGCGCAAAACGAAACGTACTGATTTATATTTTACTAGCATAAACAAAACACAAATAATATTAAAAATAATTGTCTATGGTAGTTCAATTCATTCATTCAGTCAAGACTGCACTACTCTGTGGCACAGTGTACGATGCAAATTATCTTGTTACTCTGTGGCACATTTAGCAGGTAAACAATGATGAGCAAAAACGACTACAAATTTCAAATTTTGCAGTGAACTAATTTATAATATATTTTTAATAATCAATAGGTACACAAATGATCAATCACAAAAATATTTATTGTGTGTGTCTTTATACACCAGATTATTTATTAAACTGGGCCGTAATACGTAAAATTCAAACAATTAAAAAAAGATTTTTTTTTTAACACAGGCAGTTGTAGATATCAATACCAAACTAAATTACTAGATACAATACAACCACGCTCTGCTACCAGCAAATATGTTCACCACCGTCCCCCACTGACCTAGGATGCGCAGTGGAAGGGAACACCAGGCCAGTGAGGGTAACAAAATGGGTAATAACATTGACTTGCGATTACACAAGGCTATTTAAAGTTCGGTTAAATATTATAGTACAAAAACCGATAATTGTAAAACTTACAAGTAGGTACCGCGGAGATAGCTATAACGTAACCTAACTCAGCGTTCGGTCTGGCCAGACAAATAGAACCTAACTGAGGGGTCACTTAGCTTTGTATCCAAAGGCGCGGTGACGACAGCGGCCTCGTACAACTCAGGGCCTCGAGCTTGCTACTTGCACACACAACTTATTATAAATGTTCACGAATATATAGTTCTAATCAACTCGCGTACATTAACGGCACACAAAACAAAAGGTGGCGCGCGATATTATAATACCAAGATTCCACGGCTTTAGTGAACAAAAGGCGTAGTAGCAATTACAAAAATATATGCCTACGCGACCGCTACTTCCAACGCAAGTTTTTGCCGGCTGCGAGCCAACCGCGAACCCAAAAAATTGTGAACTACCCTACATGGTATTAATTAAACTCTAATAAAAATGTTTGGTACCGAACAACTACTATTACTGCTACTACTATTACTGCCACTACTATTACTACCACTACTATTACTACCACTACTATTACTACCACTACTATTACTGCCACTACTATTATTACTACTACTATTACTGCCACTACTATTATTACTACTACTATTACTGCCACTGCTATTACTACCACTACTATTATTACTACTATTACTATCATCATCATTATCACAGCACACATACGTCCCACTGTTGGACTCGAGCCTCCTCCATAATGGGAGGGAAATTGACCTACTACACCACGCTGGTCAGACGTGTTGGTATAGGTTTTTATTTCGAGTTTTTTTTTCTCTTGCTTAGATGTTATATGCCTTTTGCATCCCCTAGTCGTCTCTTACGATCACACACGGACAAAATTGGTGGTGATTTGTATTCTTAGTCTGTAACCATACAGATGGTCACCATATTATTATAGTAATAGTAACTACTATTATTACTGCTACTAATACTACTAGTAGTACTATCAACTACTATTATTACTTCTACTAATATTACTATTACTACTACAGTAATATATAAGCTTAAAAGGAATTACAATACTTTTTTCGATCCTAATTAAACAAAAAACATACCATCTTGCAAAATTTTACTAATATTATAAATGTGAAAGTTTGTTTCTTTGGATGTTTGTTACTCAATCACGCATAAACCGTTGAATAGATTTGGATGATGAATTAGTACGCAGATAGTAAATTTTCGATTCTAGACCAGATTGGTCACGTACTGAAGGAAGGTGAAGTCAAGAGTCTCCAAAACCGGCGAGCGTGTATGAAGAGAATTATGAATGTTGAGGAAGCGAGTGAAGTATGCAAGGATAGAGTTCTCTGGCACTCTGTACTCTCTGCCAACCCTGCAAGGGATATGGCGTGATAATATGTATATATCTATAGTACATTTTCCGGATTAACACAGAGGATACTTACTTATTTAGTTATTGGGTTCTCTTGGGTTATTTGTTCAATTTTGGGCAAGTTTCGCGAGCAAAGTTACGTGCGGAAGTCAGTTTCCAATAATGTAAAGTTACAGAGATATAGTCTAAACTCTTGATTGGGTACAACTTGTTGGAATCTGATCTGGTCCAGCCGTAATTCTTTTTGGTTCTTTTTTCAAAAGATACTCTATATTTTGAAAAATAAATTGTATTCGTGTTCGACGGATATCACAATGGAGCTAATACTTACTAAACATTTAGTATACAATTTTATTTAAAAGAAGTGACTAAAAAATTACGAGCCAGTTGAGTTTCTTGCTGGAACTTTTCATTTTGCGGCCGCGTTTCGATCCGATGGTAGATTATTAATTTTAATAAAAATGTAAAATTAACAACATTTAAGTGCCGTTATTCCGTGTGGTGACGGAGTAAGAATACAATTCACCATCCCCCTTACATCTTACCCGTGGATGATCGTACGAGACGACTAAGGGATGTAAAATGCACATAATATCTATGTGAGAGAAGGAAAACTCGAAACAAAACCCTATACCAACACGCCTGACCAGCGTGGTATGTAGGCCAGTAGTAGGTCAATTACCCTCCCATTATGGAGGAGGCTCGAGCCCAACAGTGGGACATGTATGAGCTAAGCTGAAGTACCGTTAGACATAATAAAGAATATGATTTGATATATAAATGTTTAATATCAACAGATCCAACAGTTAAATGAGAAGCTGACATCGTTATCAATACTATCGAGGCGGCATTCCAATGGAGAAGAACCAGCGGAGCCGAGACACCGCACTGTCTCCAGGTTCTATCCCTTCAGTCTGAACCGATCAGACATAGTCACAGCCAACCTGGACTCCATGCAAGCCACCCTCATAGACGCTAGTCAACTCGTCGAATCGCTATCATTACTCAATGCGCCCGATTAACGAGCGATTTTTGAACTTTAATGTAAAATTACAAGAACACGAACGAATATTATTCTTGAGTAAAGTTTAAGCAATTTTGAACTTTATTCCCATATACGAAGCTCCAGCTATTTATTTTAGCGACTTGTTTGAAATTAATCGCTTCGTGTGTATATATTATTAGCCTTGCACTGTTTTTGTTGGCCTCGAATTCAAATCAAAATAAATCTTATAATAATTATGAAAAAAATCAAAAATACTGGGTAACTCTTCTATTTGTAGATGACAGATAATTAGAAAGGAGGTGAAAACTACTGTTGATTTCCAAGATTATATAAAAACTATCAATAAAAAAAATTATATGGTCTCCGGTATTCGTGAACGTTAGATTTTTTTCTTTTTGGTAGATATAAACTATAGACTACTTGGCTGGATATATTAATGAGAAAAAAAGTTTGAAGCGTTGTACACTCATTATTTTTTTTTAATTCACTCTCTTACTTATTTCTTATACATTATTGATTCTTTGCCAAAAAAAAACTGTACTTATTGTACGATGTACTGAATACTTATCCGATAAATCTGTTTAAAAATTTTGTATTTTCCATGCAGTTTTGAACTTGAAGTTTTTATTCGATATGTACACTTTCATGATTAAAATTAAACTTTTATTATAAAGAATAATTATTATAATGTCTTCCTATAGTCGGCTGCTTTATCATTGCATTTTTTATATAGTATATGGTCAAAAAATATTATTTTATATCTCTAGACTATTGCAAATAATTAGCACCGTTAGTACAGAATTTATTACTTATATAACTGTAGCTCAGCAACGGTGTATTTATACTTGTTTAAGTAACATACTTTCTTTAAGATTTATATATGTGAAAGGATGAACTGATTTTAATGAAAACATAAATTTCAAATTATTTACTATTTTTTGTCATTATAGTAATATCTTCAAAATGACGTAAAAAAGTTAAATTTGAAGCTGTATTATAGGAGATATGAGACGGAAAATATCTTTGAAATGAAAAATGAGAGGTCAACAAACAGTATTAATGATTTTATATGTAGAACAAGTAATATATCGAACAAGACTCGTAATCGCCGCAGCCATCTTGAGTATTAGATTAAAACTAGATTTTAATATATTTCAACTTAATATTTAAGACGTACATAATATATAAGTGTACATAGTTGTTTCATGATTTTAAAAAAAAAAGTTGTTTTTTTTTTTAGTTCCGTGGAGACAAGGAATTGAGTATTGTATATTCCATTTTATATACTGATAGTTATATTTTTGTATTTGAATCATAATTATGGTATAACCATTGAAATTATTGGGAATTTCATGCGTTTTGGGCCATTCCGAAAAATTATTCCAATGTGATTTGAAATACACATACTATGGACAATGTTTGTGGTCCGTGTTGTCAAATATGGACCACTGAAGTCATATACTCAATGGTCCACTTAAAAGTTATGTCATGATCACATAGTGAATTACAGACCATAGTCCGTTATAACTTATATTATACCTGACTTCAGATGTAGTGATCTAAACGGTGATCTCTCGTGACGTGGGTTCGATCCCTGCGCGAAACAAATTGTTTGAGCGATCCACTAATGTAGGTAACTCTGAAGGTAGTATAAATAATATAACATTAAGTATGATTAATTTTGTTGATGTTAATTAATTTTAAGTATAATAAAAATGTGTTGTGTGTACTTATGTACACGCGTTAGAAACTTAGAAGTCATACTTCTTTGGCGTAACAAGATAAAAATATTTTCAAAAGTGTTATCTTTCGCCTTATTCTACGTTTTTAGAAAAAACGACATATAACAATAGAAAAAAGGTTTTTAATACAGTGAAAGTTTTATTATAACGCATTGTCTAGTTAAATAAAGTTTATTTAAATATCACAAAATAAATAAATATCGTGAAAATAGTTGTCAGTTCTCACGCAAACATACGTGGATGTCCTTACTTTTACTTTGTTGGTAACTTTTTTTTGCAAAACTCAAATGTTGACTATAGCTAACTTTCGGGCCTCGTTTTTACGTGACGGTGTGCGCGCGCACCGTAAAAATTTACTCTCATCATTTTTCCCTAACGCGCCAAAAGAAGTATAACTTCAAAAAATATTCGAGGACGTCCGGATGTCTGTCCGTCTGGTACCCTCACGACCATAAAAATTAATGTATTGGAAATATTTTGTTGAAAACTTCATAATCGCCTGTTTCCTTTCGAAAATGGCATGATGATTCTTTGTCGTTTAATTGCAATTAATAAAAAACTAAACTGCTTAGTCTTCAGTGTACGTATACCTTATGACAATTCGGTTCGTTTGCAATGCTTGCAAACTATGTTTTGCGCTACGTCAAGAATGGCGCGAAATTTCAAAGGTACTTTTTCTTTCATTTATGTCATTGACTAATTATTGTAAATGATAAAAAAAATATTAGTCGTACACTTTTGAATTTTCTAAACTATTTATGTTTGGTTTATCTTAGGTGTTACTTAAGCTTTAGATATTGTTGACGTTAAAACGGCCATTAAGTTAGATCATTCACATAGTCCCTAGTATGTGTACTTCAGATGTATATTTTAGAATTATACTTACTAACAGAAATTAATTAAATCTTTACAATAACTACTTACGTTACCATAAAAACCTTGTTTAATATTTGAAGAGTAATGTTTTTTTAAATTCTTAGTGTTCACCCATCGGTTCACATTTTTTTTTCATATTGGCTGTTTCTAAATTTAAAAGTGCTTAAAAGGCTACTTCCCCAAGTATGAATATATAGAAAAACATTCTGATTTCTTTTTTTTTAGTTTATTATCAAAAAGGTGGCAGGTCATAAAACTATTGCAAAAAGTTTTGCAATATGTACGATGGAAGAAAAGTACAAACTTCGTCCACCACAATTAATTGGAATAAGAAGAACATGACTATGACTAAAGGAGGGTTATGTATTTGTACATACATATGTCCTTTCGTAAGTACCTAACTGGTAGCTGAACTATTTTTGATAAATAATAAGTCATTAAAATCTTAATGACACGAGAGTCACTCGTTACATAAGTCAAAATGACTGATAAAAAAGCTTTTCAAGACCCTCGCGTGGGATATCAAAAATATAAAGCGGGTACCAAATGACCCGAGAGTCACTCGTTACATAAAACACTTAAAGCCAAAATGACTGATAAAAATCTTTTCAAGGCCCTCGCGTGGTATATCAAAAATATAAAGCGGGTACCAAAATATATATTGTTTTTTGCAATACATTCAGTGCTTATTTTTAGTTTTTAATTGAAAAGTTATTTAAATTAAATAACAAATTTGAAAACGTGTCAATTTAGTTTAGAAACAGCCTAAATATATAGATATAATGAAACCAAATCTAACTTATAATAATTATTTATTTTTTAAATATGGCAGCTAAACGCTTCATTAGTACTTGTTGTTTTTAGTATTTATTTGCCTTTAATTTTAAATATAACATTATTATTTTTACTTTCTGATGTCTACAAATGTGAAATAAAACTATTTTTTTTAACGGAATTAATCGCGTTTGTATTTTATTTGCCTGACGTGTGGAACTTAGCATTCATGTCACGGTAGGACTGTGACCATAAACCGTGTGACCATGGACAATAAAATACATAGAAAAAAATAGTTTTATTTTATATAATATTAAAATTATATTTGTAATATGAATTGGTATAAAATATAGAGTGTTATTGAAATGTCTGCTCCACGATATAAAGCCAAAAGTCAATTTTAATGTATGTACTATTATAGTAGAATACCGATTATCTAGATCAATTACAATTATTAAAAAAAATAAACGAAAATCTATTATTATTAATCAAAATAAAAAAACATATGAAATAAAACTATTTTGTTTTTATTAATAAACGTTTACGCAACTTGAATAGCGAAAAAATGCTTCTAAATAGTTATATTTTATATTTAATCAGATTTTAATATCGTTTTATGTTTACGCGAGTATTATACATTTGAAATAAAACTATTTTTACGGATTTCAATCGCGTTTGTGTTTGATTTTTAATTGCCCGACGTTTCGAACAGTTTGCATCGTTCACGGTCACGGTAGTATTGATCCTCTGAATCCATAAAAATATTTTTATTTCAAATAATCAAATTTCACATTGATAACTTACGAGGTCATAGTTATGAACTCTTGAGAATCTGTCACTTGGCAGTGAACAATTCTGTGTGCGATCCACGTGTAATTGTTCCGTGTCTAGATATTATTTGTGTCCGTTAATTGAATGTTTGTTATGGTCCCCGTGACACAAAGGTCAGGATGTTGCCTTTCAAGAAAATGAAATCATATATGGATATTAAACTAAGTTCAAATTATCAGCAAAGAAGATATAGGTAATGCGATACAGTGTAATATTTTTAGAAATATCTTTTTATGGAACTAAAATCAGACGTACATTAGGTTCAAAATCAGCAATTAGAGATGGAACATAAGAATCTGGATAATCGGTTTTCTATTGTAATTTAAGCCTTATAAAGTTGTACTATAAGTTACATTTTATTATGTTGGGTCCTTGCCTTGTCTTCAAACTTTTAACACCTTTGATTACAATGGAATGAAATTGTAAAAAATATTGTAACAGCGAATATAAAAGTCCCGAATTGTTTTTATAAAGTAAAATTAGTTTATGTTACAGCTATGTGGTATTGAATGTCCCGTCAAAATAGATCCAGCCGTTTCAGAGATTAGCCAGAACATACAGACAAAATCTTTAAAAAAATGTCTTTTATTATACCATAAGTCTTATTAATTTCTTAAAACAATTGTTATTTGCATATTAACTTGAATTATATATATATATATATATATATATATATATATATATATATATATATATATATACTTGGTTTATATTTATTAGTATGAATATCACAGATGTATGAGATTCTGATCATTAAACTATAGTTACATACAAACTGAAATAGAATGATCATAAGTTGTCCGTGTGTAATAAAATGGCCTTACCTTTTACGTGGGTTATATAGTAAAAGATCACTAACATAAAAAATTAAAAAAAACTTACGCAAACATATAAAATCACAGCAAGAGAAATAATACTCGAGATAAAATCTTATATGCTTACCCGTCCGACCAACATGGTATAGGAAACTCGTACCCAACCAGAGACCTATGTATATGAGTTGAGATTTTGATAAAGTGAAGATCATACTGACAAAGATAGGGGATATAACACCCTTCTACTTTCAATGTCATCCAACCTGTAACTTTGAAGATTGCCTTCAGTATTACCTAATATTTCAGTATCTGGAATAAGTTTGTCATTCTGTTCATTCGTGCTCATCTCTGAAAACTGTTAAAGCGATTATAATGGAATATTATGAATGTATATGATTCCTACTTGAAATATAAGATAATTTCTTTAGCAATTAGCGGTAAGATGGAACATTAAAAATTACTAATAAAGCTAAAGTTAATTTAAATACTATTTTGTACAACAATTAATCATGATTGCCATATGTTCTTATTCTCGGCTCATAAAGGTCCTACTGTTGGGCTTCGGCCATCTCCACAATGTGAAGGAAATTGACCTATACGCTGGTCAGACGGTTTGGCATATAAGGTTTTATGTCAAAATTACCTTGCATAGATGTTATATGAATACTTTAGTAATCTTTTACAAAACCCACGGATAAGAAATGTGATATTCCTAATTCGTACACCACACAGATATACTACACATGAAATAAATTAAAAAAGAAGACCGTTTTAAATAACACAAAAAATTAACGGCGCATAATTTGTTAATTCGTCATTTATATACCCATTTACCTATTGCAGTTCATTTCATGACCATCTAGTGCCCAATATGTGCCATTTCGTTCATGAGTAACATAAAAAAAAATATTTTCTATGAAAACTAATACAAGTATAAGAAGCATGAATGTAGCCCCAGTGCATATTTTGTATGTTAAAAAAATAATACGTACCAAATTATCTAAGTGTACCTGATGTGTTACACTAAAATGTTCAAATGTAAAGAATAAAGGAGTTACGAAAGTTTTAGTTTTATTTTGTTAATAAACTTAATTTAATTTGACTGAAGAATTCGTGATTTTATATCTTTTTTACGTGATAATGTCGATAATAATATCAAGAGAATAAATCGATGAACGACCGGCTGCACTCACGAAAGTGTCACGTTTCACCTGAGCCGTGCGTGCAAGCGAGAGCACAAAACAAGGGATAGAGAGGCACAATCGGCCTAAGCGTTCTTGCATTTTAAGAATTTGACGTGAACTGTTTATAAAGTGAAGTGAAAAGTTAATATAGTTTCCATTGTTTGTTTGTTCAATTCATATAAGTATGCATTTTTCATCAATGTTTTCTTATGACGTTATCACGTAAAAATATCGTCCATAAACTGACGTAACAAATAACACAGAAAAACAAAATCAAACTTTTTTTTTGTTGCATAAAGTTTTTCTACTGTTGTTTACTAATTTGGTTGCGCTGATTTCAAATCAACTCTCAGATTTTTTTGTAGCAGCTCTAGTTAGTGAGATACAGGTACCGTCTTGAATTTACATAAGTAGTCGATAGTTTCTATCAATAGCGGCGTAACTTAACTAGTTCCTTTATAAATTTCATTATGTCTTCCTCAAGATGGACGTGTTTAAATAATCCTGATTGTTTTTGTGTTATTTGTGGAGAATATATGTTCCAAAAATTTCATTTAAATGTGTCGGACTTTGTGAAAAAGGCCTACTTCGACTACTTTGGATTTCCGTTGCCGTCAAACGCTAAACCTTGGATACCAAGTTTGGTATGTAAAAGTTGTGTTGAATCTTTGCGACTGTGGGCAAACAAAAAAAGACCCACTTTTAAGTACAAAGCTCCTATGATTTGGCGTGAACCATCCAACCATCATGACGACTGTTATTTCTGTGTAACGAAAATCATAAGAATAAACCATAAAAATCGTTCTAAGTTGACATATCCAAACTTAAAATCTGCCATAAGACCAGTCTTGAGTATTAGTGACACATCAACACCACAGCAGCCATGTACATCTTAGGAAAATCCAGACCAGTGCAGCGGACAAACCAAAAACGACGACAGTGGTAGCGACAGTGATTTTGATTGCTACGGTAGTCCCCGACTACTTACCTAATCAAGATGATCTGAATGACTTGATCAGGGACCTTGGACTATCTAAAAGGGCATCAGAAATTTTAGCTTCCCGATTGAAAGAAAAAAAATTATTGACCAGAGAAACGAAGATATCGTACTACCGTAACAGGAAAAAGGATTTACTTCCTTTCTTTATTCAAAAAGATAATTTTGTGTTTTATACTGATATTCCGGGCCTAATGACTGCAATGGGATTAAAATAGTATAATCCAAATCAATGGCGGTAGTTCATTGATTTGTCAAAACGAAGTTTGAAGTGTGTACTTTTATATAATGGTAACAAACTTGGTTGTAAGAAACCACATGATGTTTTCCAGTGTAATCATCTGATTTTTGTTACCTTTGATAGCCTCCGAGTAAGCGGTGCCAGTTGGTGTTAAGTATTCACTTCGTCGTGGATTCAGCAATACAAACAGTAGGGCCAAGTTATTCCTAAACGCAGCAAGATTAGACGAAATGGATTTTTTTTTTGTGTGTGTGTTTTAGCCACGGAGCAAATACAAAGAGGAGACGGCCTAAGTAACTGTGCACTGTGATTCTCAATTAGGCCCTGACGTCATCACGTTAACATCAATAGTAGGCGTGGCCTATTAGTCTTCTGTCGTCGCTGCCGGTGTTCGTACGGTGCATAAAATTATATTTTTGGTGTATTTTTATGTTATTACGAAAAAAACCATGAAGTGTTGTGTTTTATCATGTAAAAACTACTCCAATAAACGTACAGATGCTATGGAAAGAATCACATTCCATTTGTAAGTATATTTATTCATAATTTATCGAAATAATTTCTAGAAAGTTCTTTTGACGGTATCATGTTCAGAAATAATTTTACTCAACGTTAGATGGCACCACTTTTCGTAATAGGACCTAGAACAATAAAAGCACATACAGTTCAAACTATTAAGATTATTGTAATAACTAATAACCATGAGTATTAAAATTTATACCCAAAGCCTTTTACCTCGACAAAAATATGAGTTTTATATGTAGTTAATAATTATTTTGTAAGTAATACGCCAGCTGTCGTTAACTATGAAGAACTATAAAAGTGTCAAAAATCCAGGGTCGTAATTAGAATATAATTATAACGGATTTTTCATCAAAGAAAAATATTTTTTACACTACTTTAAATTAACCTATTATAATTAAACTATAATTTTGTATGTTTTAGAATACCGTCCAATGACGATGTTAGAAGCAATGGATTTCAAAAATTAATAGAAAACTGGACTCCTACGAAATATACAAAGATTTGTTCTTCTCATTTTAACAATGAAGATTTAAAGGACTGTATTGCAGCCAATGGAAACCACTTGGAACAAGCTTTTTTATATTTTAAATTGTTTTATATTTATGTATTAAACTAACACTGTAAAAGTAATAAATATTTTTTGCAATAGAAAAAGGTTTTTCTTTGTTACAATATTTAGGGCAAGACTAGGTACAGCTCAAGAAATATATGATACAAAACAGTATTTCATTTTTATTATTGGAACCAATGTCACCCTTTCTCCTTTATTTATTAATAATGTAATTGCACTCGATGCAATCTTGATAAGATTAACGAGGTTGAGCACGTCACAAAAATATACAAAATGGTGATGGCGTCGAAGACCGGGTCTTCAAGTTAACTTTGGCATGGCTAAGTTTTAGATGGCCCGTGCGTCAATCAAACGGTTGCTACCAGGGGGGGGGCTGGTCTGCTCGTTTGAAATACTCTTTTACATGTCTTGGTCATTGACACCATTGTTGCATTATCAATTGTATAAAGCCTTATTTTAATAGAGTGGTTTGATTCTTTTTTTATATGGAAAAGACAAAAAGGAAGGAAATAATACCGTGTAACTAACATATTTACTAAAAATCCGACTACTTTCATTCGACAATTTGTTAGAAACCCAAACAACTAATTGTATTATTTGGTCGTATGAAAAGGACACAAATATGAAGAAAAAAAGGTTTCTAAATTTCTGAGTTTATCAGAATGACAGTAAAGAAAAGATGGATTTTTTATAAAATATTAACATTATGAACAATGCTGACAAGCCTTATAAAGAAATTTTCGGTTAAAAACAGTAGTCATACACCTATTCGCTATGCAGAATTATTTGATTATAAACATTTGTATTTGAATAGAGCAAACAGCTAATAAGATTTGTTTGTATCTTTGAAATAAAAAAAAAATAGCACTCCTTGATATAGGTAAATTCTGAGTACGTCCCTGTTACACCATACACTTACTGACATCTAATGCAAGATAGCTCAACTGCATACAATATACGAAATTAGTAGTTGTGCTAATAGCCGGTAGATGGACATAAAGGAGGGAGTGAGACAAGTACTATTACTTATCTCACTTTCTCTATTAGCAGCGTTCCCCTCACCCCTGTAAATGACACGCATTGTTTCATAGAAAATATTCATTACAACAGCTCCTCTTTGTATTTGCTCCGTGGTTTTAGCTGTTAGCCGCAGATGGCTTTGACAGCTTTACGCGGACTATGGGTTAGCGCTGAGGGCTCTCAACCCGATTGAGGTAAGCTAAGCGACATCGCCCAAGGGATCCCGCTGTGGGGAACGGACCTCGACTTGGGGCGTCGCTGGTGGCAAAGTGGGCGTGCCCACGTTTGGATTTATGATTTTTGCGCGTCGCGATTTCGCATCTCGACGGCGAGGACGAAACCCCGAATATCTATGTGTAATGGCCTCGCGGGTCGTGTAAGCTCCTAATTGAGCGAGTGTGATATCGTCGTCGTCATCGTCGATGACGTGCCGCGGACGTCGGATTTTTGAATTACGAGAGGGCGTGTAGGAATCCGCCCCAACCACTAGTGGGTTGAGGTGTGTCATGGCAGAATTAAAGTAGCTCTGGGAGCACAGTTTCATAAATTGCCTGATGGTCGGTAGTTCGAGGTCGACATGAAGATCGACGTTTCGTATGAACCACGGTGCTCCTGTAGCTCGGCGCATGAACCTATTTTGAAGTGTCTGTAGTCTGTGGATCCTGTGTGCCTTAACATGCGCGAACACTACGCTAGCATAGGTCATGATTGGCCGTATGCAAGCGGTGTATAATCGGACCTTGCTGCTCAAGGTTAATTTAGACCGAGCATTTATTAAACTATGGAGACGTCCCATCACGAAAGCCGCACGCGCGTGGACTTGTGTTATGTGAGGGGTGAAGCTGAGTCGGTCGTCAAGGGTTACACCTAGATATTTGGCTTGCCTGCTCCAAATAACAAGCTTGTTAAACATTTTAAGGGGCGGAATGCTATCGATAGAGTAGGTACGGGCATTTCGACGTGTGAACATGGCCGCCCGACTCTTATCGGGGTTGAAGACGAAATGGAATGAGGACAAGTAAGAAAGAAAGATGAAGTTTGGTTAACTACGAGAAAAAAATGTACGAATGAAAAGCCCGGTCTCCAATGGGGATTTTAAAGAGTAGGCACTGATATGAGTCAAATGGAAATTAATAAATTGCTAAGGTAAGCCCTTACCTTAGCAATTTATTAATTTCCTTTTATTAATTTACCTTGTCTTCGATGCGCACAGTGCACTGTTGTTGTTAATAAATTATCGCCTGTTTTAACAAATATAGTGAGGAGAGTCGCAAGAAAAAAAAATCTATGAAATTCGTACCTCGGTTAGCGTAACGGATGACAGCCATAAGATAGGCTGTCGTGAATATTTATAGATTTTTTTTTATATTGCCCCAACCTGTGAGTCACGAAGTATAGATACAAGGAGTCCGAACGGTAAAGGCCCCTCCATAGTATTCATGGACACAATAATAAACCCCGATCTTAGTTCTCTTTTCTGCCACTGGCTGCGCTAGGTTTAGGATGTACCGATGCTACACACACGTTGGCTCGCGAATGTTGAATTTAATTAATTTAAAATAAAATTTCAGAGCTGTCAATAGCAACAAAACATTCCAGTCAATAGCAACAAAACTTCCCGCGTAAGGATTTAAATGAGTATTTCCTGAAAAGTGGCACGCTCTACCGGCAAAAATTCTGTCCCCTAAATTGAGACCATTCGTTCAACATTACGTTCGGACTCCTTGTATCAACTTCGTGCTGTGAGAGATGATTTAATCGCTTTATAAAGTCCTGTGTCAAAAAGACGCTTACATACGAGAATAAAATGGTGAACTGGTTCAAAATGCGGCAAATTCAAATTCAAATTAATTTATTATGCATAAACCCTGCGAGGGCACTTACATATTGTCATTTTTTTTACATTTAAAGTTAATCTAATAAACTACCACCGGATCGGAATGAGACCGTTACTGAGAAGATCCGGCAAGAAACTCAGTGGGTTTGTCTATTTATATTTTATCTATATATGTTATTATAATTTTTCATTTTTTATATAAAAAAAAATAGTACATGTTTATTATTTAATTAGCTTCAGTGCGATGCCCTTCGAACGCAATAGTTCTTCTTCTTCTTTTTATGTATTGGCAATCAGCTACTTATACGAGCCATTTTTGCCAGTGTCGAGTTATAATTATCTTCACGTTCTTAATCTCTTCAAGTTAGTCATTGTCTGTCAGTCAGTCGAATTGTCGCCATCAACACTGCTATGGTGACACTGTTAATGGTATGTTGTAGGAATTTTGATGGAAAACGAAAACGTTGTAAAGCACTTTTATATGATATTCACTACATCCCAGCTGTTCTGTCACATCATATTACATAAAACACCATAAAAATTATCTAATATAACACGTTAAAACACTAAGTTATCGAATATAATACAAGAGCACAACATGACGTTTTAGATTCCCGCCAAAAGTCCGAACGCAATAGTTAAAATACAATAAAGAAAGACCATGGCTGGACCGGATCCCACAAGCAGCACCCGATCACGAGTTAACTACTAGAGCAGCCATCACTCCCCTCAACCACCTTGGAGGGAAGGGAGAGACCCGCTCCACGCAGCTACCGCAAGCGGACCTTTCAGTGAGCATGACCAATACCATGATGTACTATAAATGCAAAAAAAGTCAAAATTCGTCAGGTAACACACGCTACGCTTTACATGTAATAATAATAATAACTTTATTTCCAAAACATAATTTACAAATTTTAACAAAATTGAGTTTCCATTTAAGTTCTAAGATCTTCTTGTGTTTAATTCTCTGGCACCCAAACTAAGATTAAACTTGTGTTATGGATGCCAGGTCCCTCTCGAAAGTTACACTGATTAAAAGATAAAAAACATAACGGAGTATCACACTTTATACAATATATACGAACGCAAATTGCTGCTGCTACTATTGCTATATTTCCTTTTTTATTTAGTTATGTATCAGCAAAATGAGCATGATGATATGTATAATTATTAAAAAGAAATAGTAACTAAACAGTTTTAAAAAAATCATGTAATTGCTGAAAGAGGAGCTGCTCATAGCCAGTCTGAACTATCGCTTAGATAATCCGAGATTTTATAATAACCTTTTTTACAGAGTCTGTTCTTGACAGCCCTTTTAAACTTGTTCACAGTCATATCTCGGATATCTTTTGGTAATTTATTATAGAAGCGTATACATTGCCCCATAAATGACCTATTAATTCTTTCAAGACGCGCACTGTGTACAACTAATTTGTCCTTATTCCGAGTATTCACACAATGAATGTCACAATATCTTTCAAAGTTACTGAAATTTCTTTTTACATACAAAACATTTTCGTATATACACTACCGTCCAAAAGTTTGGAAGCAGCAAGGTAAAATCGAATAAAACCAAACTAAGTCATTTAAATTTAAATGTATTGATAAAAAAATAAAGAACAAACAGAAACTAACTTAAACAAAATAAAAAAATAATATACAATGGTAAATTAGATTAAATTTTAGCTTCATCAAAGTGTCCACCTTTCTCCTTTATAATCTTCTCACATATTCTGGGCATTCTATTAATCAATTTTTTAAAATAATCTTTATCTAATTTGTTCCATTCGTTCTCTAATAGCTGCCACAAATGTTCTGAGCTCGTAGGACAACGACTTTTCACCCTCCTGTCAAGTTCATCCCAAACAAGTTCAATGGGAGAAAGATCAGGGGATTGAGATGGCCATTGCATGATGTTTAAAATGTTTTCAGCTTTTTTCTTGTTTAAAAAGTTCTGGCACAATTTAGACGAATGCTTAGGATCATTATCCTGTTGAAAAATGAATCCAGAACCAATGAGACTTAGTCCACTGGGTATGGCAGAATCTTGGAGAATTTTTAAATAGCCTTCCTTGTTTAATTTTCCGGTTATCCTCACAAGATTGCCGGGTTTACTGTTGCCAAAACACCCCCAAACCATGACATTACCACCACCATGTTTGATGGTAGGCACTGTACATGCCTCTGAAGCCCTCTCTTCTTTTGACCGGCGTACAAAGACACGTCTATTGGATCCGAAAATCTGAAATTTTGATTCGTCACTCCAAAGGACATTTTCCCATTGTTCTATAGTCCAGTTTTTATGCGCTTTTGCCCATTCTAGTCTATTTTTCTTATGTCGATTTGTTAGTTTGGGTTTTTTAGCAGCAACACATCCTCTTAATCCCGCAGACAGTAAGCGTCTTTTAACAGTAGTTGTTGAAATGGGTGTTTCTCGCGTATCATTCAGAGCTGCAGTGATCTGTGGTGCAGTTAAGCGTCGATTCCGTTTAGAAAGAACTCTAATGAAGTTGTCCTCTTGATTTGTTGTGGATTTGGGCCTACCAGATCTCTTTCTATCTTCATTTTTCCCCGTTTCTTGTTTTCTAGCAAGGGTATAGTGGACACCTTTACAAGAAATTCCGAGCCTTTCTGCGATTTGACGTTCACTGTATCCTTCCTCGCGTAGAGTGCAAATAGCGCTTCGCTGTTCAAGCGTGATTTGCTTGCGTTTTGCCATTTTCAGAAGAAAAAATACGGTCAAAGTAGTAGCCGATATCTTTCGAATACAGACAATGTTAATATCACAACTTTCACGTGCCAATGCTCAAGTGCGACTGAATAAGGTCTAAAAAAGTTAAAACCAGCAAACATTATCAATAAAACTACACCATTGCATAGGATAAAGTAGCCGACGGATTAAGTCATAAAACACGTGTTTCGTCAATATTAAGGAATTCCATAAAACTTGATGAATGTAGGATAATAATCCTTTTGTGTTTGTGTAGACAGTCGTAAAAGGTTGTAAAACTTAAGATTATTGCTAATTTTTACCGCTATTAGTCGGCATTTATTTGTTTTGTTTGAAAACAGGTGTGCTTCCAAACTTTTGGACGGTAGTGTATATTGTGAAACAACACTCAGAATATTCACCTCTTTGAATTTCTCTCGAAGTGAAACTCTTGGGCCTAGACTATAAATTGCGCGGACAGCCCTTTTTTGCAGAACAAAGATACTGCCCAAATCCGCGGAGCATCCCCACAGCAATATGCCGTAAGACATAAGACTATGAAAATAAGAGAAGTAAACTATTCTAGCTGTTTCAATATCGGTCAATACTCGAATTTTTTTGACCGCAGAAGCCGCTGAGCTAAGCCTGCTTGACAATTTTTCAATATGAGGGCCCCATTGGGGTCTAGCATCTATAGTGATGCCTAGAAAAACGGTTGATTCCACAAGGTCTAGAGCCACACCATTTATTTGAACATTGGTTCCCACTTGTCTTACATTAGGTGTGGTAAATTTAATACATTTTGTTTTGTTCTCATTAAGAACTAGATTATTTGTGTTTAACCAATGAACAACGTTAGACAGTGCGTTATTCATATATTACATTCTGTAAATATCTACATATATTCTACATTCTGTAAATATATGCAGTATGAGCAAGACAAAGTATAGAGGAATAACAGGCTAGTTAATAAAATACTACAAAATATTCTATGTATTAGGTACATTGCTTTTATTAGTTTTAATTCGCTGATTTAAAACAGAAATATAGCTACAAAATATTTCGTGGAAATAGTGCACAAAATAATTAAAGCTATTTAAAATGTCAATTTTAATTTATTATCCCTATCTAGACTGACCAATAACGATCAAAACGTGATGAAGACTGACAACATACAATCATTCAATTAAAAAATAATGTCATAGTTGAAAAATTATATGCTTAAGAATTTTACTAAAAAAAACGCATATATTCGACTGCACTTTAATCCACCCACTGGGAAGGGAGCCAAATATAACGTGCAAGATTTGATTACAAACAAACCGAAACTAAATAATGATTTGTAAAAAATAGTGGAATAGAAATTGAAAAATATATATTTTGGCGACTAAAATTGAAAAATAAAAATTAAAAAATTGAAAATTGAACAATATATATTTTGGCGACTAAGAGATCAATTCACTATAAATAATGTTACACCAATTACATATTTATTGATTCTCGTTTTTTTTTTAAACTCTATGAGAATAACGAGATTCTACCAACTACATACAATAGGTATGTAATAATACCATTCAGGGACAAACAATGATAGTTATATTATATACATTGATGTTGCAGTGAAATATTACGGTGGTTTTATGTTTTCATTCGCCTTTGCTTCTTTCAATCTTTTGATCTTCTCCAAATGTTTTCTGGCGATATTGAAACGATTAATCAGCAATGTTCTTTGCCAGCTCCAATGTGTCCACCTCTGTTGAATTAAATCGAAATTATCACAAAAAATTACATCTTAAATCTACGTCAGAAATACTAATATTATGAAACTTAGTGAAACTTCCAGTCCTAGTCTCTGGATATGAATGTACATTTGGCCTGTCAAAAAAAAGAACCTTTGACAATAAATTTCACGAACACTATCACCACTAGATTATCACATGTCCACTGTTGGACATATCTCAATGAAAGGAACTGAAGCTCAAAACGCCAAGTGGATTGGTGACAGTAAAAATTACTGCTTGTCATTCTTCTGGTGCGCCGTTTGCAATTTTTATGACTCCCACGGGACAATGAAGGGAGTGACGTGTTGTATTTCTAACACTTCACTACATGAGTAAACTTATAAGAATACCCGGCACTCGGGACGCAAGAATTAAATCCTTGTATGACAAGGTACTAACAAGAACACCAGGCAGAAACCCTAAAATATTATGATACGATTTTAAATTATAACCAAAACCGACGTTTTGGCGTGTTATATTGAATACTTTTGATGGTATGAAATATAGTGCAGAGAAAGTGCAAAACCTTTAAAAAACAGCAAATACCTTTTAAGTAAATATGAAAATAGTGCTTCACGTGTTTTTATACTCTACTAAAAACCTTACTTAATCGTATCACTTGTTAAAAGTTCAAATTAAAAGTGACATAACAGAACGGATAACTTATACACTGATCTTCCAGTGTAAATTAATCCTTAAAGAAAAAAATACTCTAGTCTATACATATATGTTCACAGAAAGAACAACGCAACTTAATATTATAATGCTTTCTTCATCATTTTACTGTTGGTCGCTTTTTGTTGATTTAGCACTTGAGACCCGAAACAATTTATAGATGCCGCGGTAAATACGTCTCCCTTAAGGCGAGAAAGCGACCGATAATTTAGGTATAAAGCTAACTAAACTGGTACTAAAAATGGTGGTGGAAAGGATTTCCAATAAGTTATATTCCAATACACTATGAGATAATCATTTTCGTTTCACCAATGAATTCTTATACGTCCAGTCCTCATATTTTAAACATCAACACAGCACAAGTATTAAATAAAACCATGTAACATCAACGAACCATATTTTATTCACGCTCCATGGAATAAATTAACAGAAAAACAAATTATTCACGTTCACAAACCAAAAACAAAATGTAAGTAACATCATTAAAAATTGTATTCGTATCTCTGTGGTCATATAGAGATAGCAGAGGCCAACCCCTCAAATTAAAAATCAATATTATAATAATTATAATGGCAAATTTCGTTCGAATAAATTCCCTTGGTTGATACAAATTATTTACCTTTTTTTTTGGACAGGCTATAAGTATGGTCACATCCCGCCCAAATCGTATGGGATGACAGAGCAGCGTGTAATTCTATAACCAGCTGTATTGTAAACTTTATCAACATTTGAACTTACCACCAGTAACGTGTCTTCGATGGCCTGTCTAGTTATCATATTTTTAAAATATTATACAGTTAATTTCAATATCGTACCTACAAATTATTCCATTTAATAAGAAAGAGTTTCATAAATCTAGGATGCACCCCCGAACTCCCGCCATTATGTGAAAGCGATTAGTTTCTTTGTATTAAAAGGAAATTATTTATAACCACTTCATACTAGTCCTTGTCTAAATAATGGTCAAATAGTAAAAAATGATTTGGGTGCTGATTCTAAATAAGGTATATTTCTGTATTCTATTTTTATGAATATAATCACATTTTATTAAGTCCATCTCGGCTCATATTGACATAAGTAACTCTTAAGCAATTTATTTCAAAGATATAAATTTGAACTTTATTATGATAAATATCTGGAATATATAACACCTACACATTAAAACCACAACAATCGATTTGAAATAATAATAGTTATTGTTTGTTCAAATTACTGAAATTTAATATTTAACATGCTTGATTATTTATAAGAACTTGATTACGAGCCAATAATGATTGTCACACATAGGATTCGAATCCACACCTATTGGAAATTTGTTCCAGTCGTACTACCACTTACACCAGCGTGAGCTGTTGTATGACATTCAATTTTCGGCTCGTATTATATTTTCGTCTTTAAATGAGACGTGTGCCATCTACACGACAATGTTTACACATTGCACAGATTTGAGATCTTGTGGGTTGAAATCCTATATGTGACAATAATTTTTCGCTCGTAATCAAGTTATTTTTTGTTTTTTTTTTTTTTATATCCTCATAAAAGCGTATAGGCATATATAGTAACATCTCAACAATTATCAACTCTCAAACAAGTTTAAAAATAAATTGTCTTAGTAGATTATTTTTTTTATTGCTTTCGGTAGCAGATGAACAGGCAGCCCAACTGATACTAAGAGAACATATCCATACTCGTGATCCATTATTACAATTTTTAACATCCATATCGGCTAAAACTCAATTTTAACTAAGAAAATACTACTTTCTCTGCAAAATAGGTTACGCACGGGTATATTTCGTAAGTAGTAACTGCCTCGTATATATATATAGCTTTACAATACTAAGGGCACGGCAGAGTTACCGTAAAAGTTTGTAAGTACCTGAACTTTTGCTTTCGCGCGAACCAAACGAAGCTTAGTAGCAAGTCACTACTTTAATGTCAATTTTCTGCAAGAGTGTAAACGACCCGACCGATTTGTAGCTGCAGAGTGTTAGAAGCATGACCCTAAAACTAGTTAATGAACAATATCTACTTTATATCTGGACATAATAAGCGTCACATTTGTAACTTTACATTCTACGCCATTCGAATATTTTCTAAACTCAATACCTAAATGCAAGCAAAGATATGTATAATTATGAAAATATTTGGGTTTTAGCGACTTGTATGTTAAAAGTCCAACAGCCAATAACATATACATATTTATAATAATATAATATAAATTATTAACACAACAAATCACTAAAAACCATCCAACTAACGGTAACAGCCGATCAATTAAAACATTTACAACCAACATCGGTGTACCAACTTTTAAGTAATTTAAAATATAACAGCCAACATTACAAAAAAAATATACTAACTTAAAGTTTAATTTATTTGCAGAATAATTCGTATAAATTAGTGATGCAACAGATTTCTACTTCAGGTTCTTTTTGAAGCTTTACAAGTATTTTGAGATCTATTTCTGAAGGTACAAAACTTTAGGACGGTAAGGGTAGAATGAAATCCAAACTACGTCATCATTAATGACGTATTCATTATTATAAATGTTAGTACAATCCAGATCGGATCTTATAAATGTGTCTCAGTTAGTTTTAATAAAATTATACTATTACCACGACTTAATTTTGAATTACATTAAAAAACTGATTTAGTCATTGTATTAACACTTCTCCTTTCGCATCCGTTGCCGATTCTGTTACTTTTACGACACTTCCGTTGCAACACTAATACAAATTAAAGAGTAGAGATTTTCATATATTCGTAAACTATATTTAAGTAAAGATAGGAAACCAATTTCTAAATCATAACTTATTACAATAATGGTAATAAATATGGGTACAAAGATGTTGGCGGCTTGATATAGTGTTGTGTGCGAGGTGGTCGCGTGTCCGACCCGACGTCTCCGTCAGTTGTCGTCCTCTTCATTCTCAAACATCTCGTTGTAATCTCGGGAATGTTCGAAATCTTTGAAGTCCTGAACAAAAGATATGAGAATGTGAGAATGAATAAGAATACAACTTTAGAAACAACATATTCTAATACCTTGCACTAAACTACCTACAGCTTATTTACCAACTATTTACTTGATTTTTCAATGACTTATGTAGATGGTGCTTTAATATACAGGGTGTCCCAAAATTCAACGATAAGCTGGCACCAGCAGGTGGACCTACATATGACTACTCGAGAACAGAAAAGAAAAAAATTCTACCTTGATTTTTTTTTTCATTACGACAAAAAAACCAAAATCTTTAAAAATGGACATCCTTTATTATATTATTAAGTGCTATTGCTACAGTTTTACAAGTAATTCTGTGATTTTTTTGTATTGGCAAGGTAAGTAGCACTACTATCGATCACAACCATTAAAAATTCCAGAATATCTATAGTTTTTACACAAAAATCAATCAAAACTATGTTTTTTTCATAAATTATGTAAGATTTTGACTTTCAGCTCACTTTCACTCATCATAGTGAAAAAAAAAAGTATGGACACTACTGTGGCAAATAGTATTAAAAATTGGCGCAACTAACTACAATTCTAAAATGGTATAACATTCAAGGCAAACTAGCCACAAAAATATACTTAGGTGTACTATTTCAAAATAACAACCATATTTCGAAAATTGTTAGTGTTGATAGTAATCACTTTTACTAAGTAGCCAAAATGTTTTTGTAGCAAGTTCCCAGAATTTGAATGAGACATGTGCGTAGTCCGTAGATCCACAGTCTGAATTATTTTATGGCGAAGCTCGTCCAAGGTTGCAATCGGTTTTGTGCAGACTCTGTCCTTTAGACAACCCCAATAGAAAAAGTCCAGGGGATTTAGATCGGGTGAACGGGGTGGCCACAAGATAGGACCAAGTCGCCCGATCCAACGCCCTGGGTACTCTTGGTCTAAGTACTCTCGCACAGGACGGGCATAGTGAGCTGGGCAACCATCGTTTTGAAACCACATGGTTTGCAAATCACTTAAGGGCACATCTTCTAATAATCCTGGCAACTCATTTTGTAAGAAGTTTAAATAACTATTGCCATCTATGTTTCCTTGTAACTCAAAGGGCCCTATCACTTTGCCATTTATTATGCCAGTCCATAGGTTAACCTTAAATTGGTATTGGGATTGTCTTCTCTCACCAGGTGCAGATTTTCATTGTTCCAGCTATGAAGATTGTGAAGATTTAAATATCCATCTTTCTTGCAGGTTGTTTCATCACGACGACGTGACGTTTTAAAATTCTATGTGCAGTACTTTTTGGGATTCCCGTTGCTGCTTGTACAGCACGTACAGAGGTAGTTGAATCGTTTTCTATTTCATTGAGAACTTCTTCATCGTGTTCCGATCTAGGTTTTCCAGCGTTTCGCCTGTCAGATGGTATACGACCCTCCGAAAAAGCTTGATACACGTTAATAAATACGCGATAATCCGGATACCTTTGAAGATTAGGGTACCTTGCTCTATATAATCTGCTAGCAGCGTTGGCATTGCATCGGCATTCTCCATAAATTAGGTGCATATTAGCGTATTCTAACGCTGTGTATGGTAGCGGCATGATGAATGCTAAACACTTGAAAATAAGGCAAAACTTCTTTAAAAAAAACACAAAATCACAGTCTAAAATAATGCCAAGTCAGGTCAATTTCCAGGTCACTTAATTCAATCCAAAAGTCGTCAGTACCAGAGCCACTTTAATTAAAACAGAACGGTGTGCAGTAAACAAAGAAGTAGAGCATACTGACTTGCTGTGCTGCTGAGGACATTAATTACTTCTCCACCTGCATTAATGTTACTAAACAATTAGCATCTATCTATCTCCCTCTAACGTATAATCTCTCTATCTCTGTCTAACTTATTTTATGGACTTATGGACTACGCACATGTCTCATTAAAATTCTGAGAACTTGCTACAAAAACATTTAGGCTACATAGTAAAAGTGATTACTATCAACACTAACAATTTTCGAAATATGGTTGTTATTTTGAAATAGTACACCTAAGTATATTTTTGTGGCTAGTTTGTCTAGAATGTTATACCATTTTAGAGTTGTAGATAGATGCGCCAATTTTTAATACTATTTGCCACAGTAGCGTCCATACTTTTTTTTTTCACTATGATGAGTGAAAGTGAGCTGAAAGTCAAAATCTTACATAATTTATGAAAAAAACATAGTTTTGATTGATTTTTGTGTAAAAACTATAGATATTCTGGAATTTTTAATGGTTGTGATCGATAGTAGTGCTACTTACCTTGCCAATACAAAAAAAATCACAGAATTACTTGTAAAACTGTAGCAATAGCACTTAATAATATAATAAAGGATGTCCATTTTTAAAGATTTTGGTTTTTTTGTCGTATTGAAAAAAAAAATCAAGGTAGAATTTTTTTCTTTTCTGTTCTCGAGTAGTCATATGTAGGTCCACCTGCTGGTGCCAGCTTATCGTTGAATTTTGGGACACCCTGTATATAATTTAATAACTAATCGCCAAAATGAAATGAAAATAAATGAATAAAGCAAAATAATAATATAAATAAATTAACAATATGTACATAAGAAGCCAACAAACAAAACTATGAACAATCCTCCCTAGAACATAGTAGATTGGTTCCGCGTTATAGGAAACGCGTTGTATAAGAGTACTCTCGTATGACACGCTTGTATGACCCCATATAACGCGTTATGTACAAATGTTTCGCGTTTAACTTTTCTTGTTTAAAAAGGATTTTAATCAAATATTAAAAAAAAAACCTATATTATAAACGAAATATGTGAAATGCCCGGGTTATATAGGGGAATAGCTGCGTTATACGACGGACTGAAATATTGTAATATGAAAATGCTTTATAAGTGTATCGTGTTATAAGAGGGGATTACTGTGATTGCATAATTTGCTTAAACACTTTCTATGAAGAAACCACATCGTTTTTAAAGTGAAATATCGTAATATGAAAATGCTTTATAAGTGTATCGTGTTATAAGAGGGGATTACTGTGATTGCATAATTTGCTTAAACACTTTCTATGAAGAAACCACATCGTTTTTAAAGTGATTCACGGCAACTTCTTTTGTTACTAAATATTATCTTGTTTATATTATTATGACTAAACGTATTTGTAAAATATGTATTTACGGTCTGTATATTTTTCTTACTTAAGTAACTCTCTAAGTGATAATTTCTTTTGAGAAGTTACGATCTTTAAACGGAATACCCAACAAGACACGAAAACTGTTGTAATTTTTTATCCAACTGCAAAATCGTTACAATTATCCATTTTTATTCGTCAGTTCTTCATTTGCAAAAACAATAATCATCATCATCTCAGCTTATATACACGTCCCACTGTTGGCTCGAGCCTCTCCATAATGGGAGGGCAATTGACCTGATACCACGCTGGCCAAGCGTGTTGGTATAGGGTTTTGTTACGAGTTTTCCTTCTCTCGCATAGATGTTATATGCGTTTTATATCCCTTAGTCGTCTCGTACGATCACCCACGGGTAAAATAGGAACTGGTGAATTGTATTTTTACTCCGTCACCACACGGTACACCAACAATAATGATATTTCGAATGCTTTTCTAGATTCATGAGCTTTTAATAAATAAGACATTTCACGTCATATGTCATCGTTATTACGGTGCGATAGCGTAACCAATACTAACAAGCTTTACATTTCTAGGATGTCGTAAGCGACGACTAAGTGCTTCACAACGACCTGGGCCGACTCTATATAATGCTTTCTCGTCAACAGTTACATTCCCAAGGAAGTTCGACGTCAGTTAGGTGGCCGGTCATAAAACTATTGCTAATAACTTTTATAATATGTATAATGGTCATTGTCAATAGTCATCTACATACATATTACGTCAACCACAAATAATAGGGGGTAAAGAGCTGAAGTATTATGATAATGCCGTCGTTATTACAGAAAATGGTATTAATTATTTAATATATTTTTTTTTTATCCATAGCGACAGTTAATAATTGATAGGGATACGTGGTGGTGGAATGAAGATGTGCAAAAGATCGTGAAAGAAAAGAAGAATGTATTTAAGAAATGGCAGAATGAACATAATGAAAGATTGAAGGAAGCAAAAAAGCTTGAATACAAGGAATGCAAGAAAAAAGCTAGACGGGTAATAGCTATTGCGAGAGCACAGGCCGAAGACATGATTTTTAAATCGATAGATGGGCCTCGAGGTCAAAAGATGCTATACCGCATAACTAAAGCCCGAGAAGAAAGAGCAAAAGATATTAGGCATGTCAGGTGTATAAAAGATGAAGCAGGTAAAGTGTTGATAAAAGAAGAGGAAATAAAAGAGCGTTGGAAGCAGTACTTTGAAAGGTTAATGAACGAAGAGAATTCATGGAGTGGAGTGTTAAAAGATGTATCAGAGAACGTCGGCCTAGTAAGGGAAATTACAATAGATGAGGTAAGAGAAGCAGTGAGAAGTATGAAAAATGGAAAGGCTGTAGGGCCCGATGGTATACCAGTTGAAGTATGGAAGATTTTGGAAGAGGATGGGTATATGTGGTTAACTTTATTCTTCGATAAGCTGCTGCGCGACGAAGTAATCCCCAATGAATGGTGCAATAGTACGCTAGTGCCCATTTTTAAAAATAAAGGGGATGTTCAGGACTGCGGTAGTTATCGAGGAATAAAGCTTATGTCACACAGTATGAAATTGTGGGAAAAAGTGATTGAGAAACGATTGCGAGAAGAAAGTGAGATCACCCAAAACCAGTTCGGATTTATGTCGGGCCGCGGGGCAACGGATGCCATGTTTGCACTGCGCCAACTGTGCGAAAAATATCGTGGTGCACATAAAAACTTGCACATGGTATTCGTTGACCTCGAGAAGGCCTATGACAGAATACCGAGAACAGTTTTGTGGTGGGTACTGAAAGAGAAAGGTGTGCCTGTGAAGTATGTTAGGTTAATCTGTGCCATGTACCGACAATCTAGGTCGTACGTGAAATCAGCGGCTGGAGACTCCGACGAGTTCAGTGTCGAAGTAGGTCTGCACCAAGGGTCGGCGTTAAGTCCTTACCTCTTCCTGTTGATAATGGATGCATTAACATCGGAGATACAGGAAGAGGCACCCTGGTGCATGCTATTCGCTGATGACATTGTTCTCGTCGGGAAAGAGGGCCTTGAGGTACAGAGCATGCTGGAAAAGTGGCGCTGTAAGTTGGAGAATGTAGGCTTGAAAATCAGCAGACCAAAAACAGAATACATGTTCTGCGATTTCGGCGGTCTCTCCAATTTTACACCCATAACTTTAGATGGAGTACCTATCCCAGTATGCTCGAACTTTCGATACCTCGGTTCTCTTATCCAAAGCGATGGCGACCTGGATCGTGCGGTAAAGCACAGAATTGATGTGGGATGGATGAAGTGGCGGCAGGTCACGGGTACAACATGCGACCCCAAAGTACCCCTTAAATTAAAGGGCCAAATATATAAAAGCCTAATAAGACCTGCTGTACTGTATGGATCAGCATGTTGGGCGATAAAAGCGACGGATGAGAGACGACTGCATGTAGCGGAGATGCGAATGTTGAGATGGATGTGTGGTGTGACAAGAATGGATAAAATAAGGAATGAACATATAAGAGGAAGTTTGAAAGTTGCGCCAGTGACAGAAAAATTAAGGAGTGAAAGATTGACATGGTATGGACATGTGATGAGAAGGGATGAAAGTAATGTTGTGAGGAAAGCTTTAAGCATGAATGTTGAAGGCTTAAGGGGTAAGGGAAGACCGAAGAAAAGATGGATGAACTGCGTGAAACATGACATGGATAGACAAGGAGTGACCACAGAGATGACGTCTGATAGAGTTGTATGGAAGGAGAAGACATATTGCGTCGACCCCAAATAAATTGGGATAAGAGCAGGTTGATGATGATGATGAGCGACAGTTAATATTATAATGCATCCCCACTCCCTTACTTTCCCGTAGGAGTCGTAAAAACTGAGTAAGAGATACTAGGAGAATGGATAGTAGCACTATGTTGGGAAGCATATAACACCAAATGTGATGCCACGCGTAATAATTATGGTATTATCCACTCTCCTGGGGATGCTTATATCCAACAATGGACATCATTGGATGTATAGTTATAATTATTTTTAATTTTCGACAAATTATTACAATTTGCTGTGTGATAAGAAAAAGACATCTAAGAGCATTACCAACTTCATCTAATGTGGTCTGGTCAACAATTACATTTCCAATGAAAGTTGAAGTCAGCAGGGTACCAGCCATGAAATTATTGTCAAAAATCATGCAAAATTTATGTTGTAAGAAGAGTACGTGTTGCTTCGACCCTGAGTTTGTGATAGGAGCAGGCGAAGGAGGAAGAGGATGAGGAGAAGGAGGATGATATTTTGATACAATATTATTGCAAGTAAGAATATGAAGATGTTTCTTTCTATAGGAAACTGATATTGTATTTGGTCAATTTTAATTTATTATGAAAATGTATTAATGAAACTGGGTCAGAAATAAACCAGAAATCATAAGTCATACTCGGAAATCATACAAAATCTATTAATAGTGATACAAATTAAAAGCATGTTACATCGCAACATAAGAACTAACAGCAACAGAGCAGCAGCTTATTTCGGTCATTTGGAGGAAGTCAGTGCTCATCATTAGGAGGTTCAAAATTAATTGGGTGGAAGTTAAATATCATTAGAAGGTTCAAAAAGGTTTGGGCAGAAGTTACTTATCATGAAAATATAAGTTAATAACAAGTCCATTTTATCAAGCAGATGAAAATGAAAAGTTATTTTAATTTTATGTTCTGACAACAAAAAGATAATGATAGGAGAAAAACAAGTTTTTTTATATTTACTGACCTGGAACATGCCATTGGCGACAGCATACCCAGTCATAGCTATAGCAGCAAATATTGCAGCCAAAATTTTGTTTCTAGTTTGGTTAGGAAAGTTTGCTTCACGATCTGATTGTGTACCCGTTGACTGCTTCTTTGCATTCTGTCTGTTATACTCTAAAATATAATTCATTTTGTTTAAAAATACACAGTGATTCACTTGGCTTACAATATTTTTATAGTCATGTTTTTATTTTTATTTTCCATAGACAAAACCTTTTTTTTTGGCAGGCAATGGTCTGGACACACCACTTGCGTGTGGCTCTATAACTCACGGTTTCCCTTCGCTACCGCCATTAGACCGACCACTCGTACCGCTTTCTTGACATCCGTGTACACATACAACGCGCTACATTAAAGAATAAATTCTTAAGAGAAGAAGAAACTAATAGAGAGATAATATCTGACAGGAATGTGCAAAATAAGAACAGGATTAATTGGAATAAGAGCAGGATGTTGATGAGGAGTTATCACGCAAACTCTTGAGTTATTTCAGTAGCTTCATGAAATTGGGAACCAAATTTCTCATCTCTCACTGTAGGGTGGGCTACCACACCACCGATGACAAAGATCGGGTACCGGTGGCTCGCTCGCACGGCGAAGAGAGGTGTTTGTAGGATGGGTCTATGGGGTTGTGCGCCACCTCATCCGTCGGCCCGGACCGATTTGGCGGGGCGCGACCATGTCCATAGCCCACTGCAAAAAAAAAATAAAAAAAAGGGGTGGGCATCCACACTTACCTTTAAAATGGAACCAATTTCATTCTTACTCAGTTTCCACATAATAAAGATTAGGTTTAATAATGGTAATAGGAATAATAAATATTAAAACACTCACCATCAGTAACATGTCTAAAATTCTTCTGATTTATTCTAGCAACAAATCTACTAAGGTTCGCAATACCTTTCACATGGTTGGCTAATGTGGCGTTAGGGAAAGGTGCCTTGACAAGTGGTGCTAGGTATGCAAACACTGTTGCATCAAAAGAGGATGGCCTATTACCAAAGAAGTATTCACTCTCGCCTAATCTATCTGATAGAGTTTTAAGGCACTTCTCTGCTTCACTGTATATCTGAAAAATTTAAGACAAAAGCCAATAATTATTAGTTCAACAACAATTTGGAATTTATTGTATAATGCTACATAAATAGAATATCATATATTTTTATTGTCAACATAATTATATAACAACATGCAGTATTGGATATCCAAAACTTTCGTTTTTCTTCTTTTTTAAACACCACAATTCACTAAGGAAATAATCCTTGATTTGCAAGGGATTTTAAAGACATAATTACCGCAGACAACACATTTACACCCAGACTCATAACAACTCTTTGTGGATCACACAAATTATTGTGGTGCATAGGAATTGAACCCAAGGGATTAGCACAAATGGTCAGTATCTTAACCACATTTGTGGAGTCATCAAAATATATTTGAAAGTGATATAAAAGTTTTTAATAACTTCAGGTATGGTACATATCAGTAGAGGGTTTTCTTTCAAGTAGCTGAACTGACAGCCTCTCTAAAGGAGGATAATGCAATAATCACCACACTTAGCAATTTCATCTTACAATTCCCCAAAAGATCTAATGTCCATAACCAATATCCAATAATCTGTCAGTTGGATAATCCAAAATAATTTAATATTCATTATTTGGATACGGATCCAAAGCCAAATATAATGTTATTCTAATATCTATATTCATATCCAGATCTGAAACTACAGATGTGCAACATCCCTAGAATATATCAACCAAAATCACCACAATCAAATATTAATATTAATAAATACTCACAGTTCTCTCAATTTCCCGTAAATCTGTATGTTCACCATACAATGCATCAATCATTTCTTTAGCTGCATTTTGATATCTTGAGGGATAGTAGAAATTAAATGGTATAGATAGTGCTTTGGCATAAGTGGGTCTCGTCAAATCAGAATAGTTCTTCTCATCTACCCACCATGCGTATTGATATGCTGGATAAAGTTTTTCACTTAAATACTGTGTAAAAGCACTAGCTTCGGCAGCTTGCTTTGTATTTAGATGGACATCCGTACTGTAATGCTAAATTAAGAAAAACATCGATTAAAGTAAGTGTTTAAGTGACAGAATATATTTTTTTGACAATTACACACTTGGCAATATTTAAACAGCCATGTAGCCCAGTAACAGAAAAGGTACACAAAATCAATGAGCTTTCATGTCCCGTGCACATTATTATCCACATGAAAAGGTGAAATCAAGGCCGGTCTAACTAGGACAGTGGAGATTGGTTAATAGACTGGATTTTTTTTTCAAACCCTGACCTGTCTACGACAATTAAACATATGTGAGTTTAAGGAGGAAAAAAATTATAAAACCTTACAAAGGCTCAAATTCTCACGTTTATACTATATAAAGTTTTGCTCAAAATTAATTGAAAGAAGACACATACCAGAGATTTTAGGTGTTCCACAACTTCTTCAAAATTTGTAAGCAAATTCCGGCCATCCCTCATGACAGGCAGACGTCCCTTAGGCGTGAAAAATGGATTATTGGCCTCACGAACTCGCACAGGGACTCCAATAAATTTCATATAAGTCTGCAAAATACAATAATTTTTAAAAGTATGTAGATATATACCGGCACTACAAAATTTTAGGTTAGAGACATATACTCACTAGTACTTTTAGGCATTCTAAATCGATTGAGGCTAATCCCCATTCTCCTCGCCAAATATCTAATTCTATATTAGCCATGATTTAAGTTGTAATTTTTCCAAATATATCTTGCAATTTTCCAAACATTGATCAAATGACATTACACAATACACAATAAGCAGTCCAATCAAAGATAATCAAAATTGCAGACAAAAACTTACATACAAAATATAAGACTTGCTATAGTAGAAACTAAAAGCGTCATCTATCGTCCTGTCCCTTCATTTATTATTCGTTTTAGAAAAAATTACTCCTGTAATAGAGGATAGGAATTTTACATACAGTTTCTTTTTTGTACTCCTTAAATTTGGATATAAAATGAGATATTAAAGATATGGTTAATGAATTTATTATTTTATAATTATTAGATTAATTTCTACTCTTAGTATTTTTGCGTTTTTAACTCTTAACCGAACTAACAATGACACGATGACTAGATATTATCAGTGGCGGCTTTAAGGGGTGGCGAACTCTGCAAATACTCTTGCAGGGGCCTCGCGCAATAACCAAAGCAAATTTAAAAAAATATACATTTTTGTTACTATATTTTCTTATTTAATACTTTTGATTTTGATCCTTAATTTATTGAATCAGGGTGTAACACAGCGGTAAATTAAAATAAAATTTATCAACTAATTCATTCATTCAAAACACAATTGAGAAGTTAATTATTTAGTACTTGAATATCGCGCCTCGAAACACTTGAAGGTTTTTTAATCATAGCACTCGGGTTAGCTCGGGTGTCAGGATATAATTTTCTGCTCCTCTATCACTCGGAAAATCCCCGTGTTTCACTTAGTTCGTCGACTCTTTTCCATCCATCCATCCATCCATCAGCCCGTACACGTCCACTGTTAGACATAGGCCTCCCCACGAGAATACCATCTGTAACGGTCCTGTACCACCTACATCCAACGGTTTCCTACGACCTTGATAAGGTCATCAGTCCACCGAGTGGGGGATCGTCCTACGCTGCGTCGTCTGATTCGTGGTCGCTACTAGAGAACCTTTTTTCCCCAACGGTTGTCGGTTCGTCGAGCGATGTGGCCTGCCAATTGCCACTTCAACGTGCTAATTCTTCGGGATATATCGGTTATACCCGTTCTTCTACGGATTTCCGTATTCCGGATTTTGTCACGTAGAGAAATACCGAGCATAGCCCTCTACATAGCACGCTGAGCGACTTTGAGCCTTTTCATAAGGCCGAGGTTTAGAGACCACGTTTCAGTTCCGTAAGTCATCGCTGGGAACACACACTGGTTATAATCCTTTGTTTTCAGACACTGCGGAATATTAGACGAGAAGATCCTCCTAAGTTTCCCGAACGCTGCACAGCCGAGTTGGATTCGTCGGCTCACCTCTTTCTCAAAATTGGATCTACCTAATTGGACTGTTTGTCCTAGGTAAACATAGTGATCGACAACTTCGAGCTGATGTAATTTCTAAGAAAACCCCAATAACATGTTCATTTTTGGAGAAAGCTAGGCGAACTTCAGAAGTAAAGATGCTAAGGCTATCTAAAGTACCTCTACCTTTTTTGAAGCTGAATTGACTACTGGCTAGTACTCCTCTATTTTCAAGAATCCATTCCAACCGGTTCTTAATGAGGTTCTCCATTATTTTAACCAAAACTGAGGAAAGGGAAATAGATCTATAAGAGTTATGGTCTTGAGGGTTTTTGCCAGGTTTTAGGACAGGAATAACAATTTGTGTTTTCCAAGACTATGGCACTTTACCAGCAGAGAAAATAAAGTTTAGGATATTAAGTAGGAAGGATTTAAATGCATTAGAAGATTTACAGAAGAAGGAATAAGGGATACCATCCACACCAGGAGTGGAATCATGAAGGTGGTCACGCGCACAAATAAGCTCAGACAAAGAAAATATATCAACCATCTTAGAATTGGGGATAGAAGGAAATGAAGAGACAAAAGAAAGTGACAAGCAGTCATAATTAGGGACAAAAGGAGGGGCTAACTTTTCGGGAATTCATGGAGCCAAAAATTTGGATCATTGCTCACTATGTTGCTATCAGTGCAACTTCCATGAAAGGCTTTGATTCTCTTCCAAACAAGAATGATGGGGGAGTGAGGCAATAAAGATTCGCAAAAATGTTGACATCCTTGTCTCTTTTTTGTGGCCAATAGTCGAGTGGTTTTTTTTTTATTTAATTTTTGATTAATGAAAATTTAATTAATGTTCTCTTGAGACATAACTAATTTTATTGATTTTTGTCAGTCATATTCAGAGCATTTGGTATCTGTGGCTTTATGGCTACCACAACATAGTAGGCAAGATGCCTCAACATGAATTAATCGTTGGTCGTTGATATAAAGATATTGGTAAAGATGCATTGAAACAGTAAATCTTCTCTGGTAGTACTTGTCCCAAAAAAGTAAGAACAACAGAGTTAGATGGAATCCCCACTGTATTCTCCTCCTTCCTTGATTTAACATTTAAGCGGCGTGCTCTAATTACTTCCCCACAGTTATTTGAGGTATGGATTCCCACCAACAACTTTTCTAGAGACCATTCAGTGGGTATATGCCCACTGAATGGTCTATACGGAGGTATATACCTCACAACACCCATACGCACTATTTGAAAACGTGGGATATATGCCACATATTTATTAATTTCTAAAATGTTAAGTTTTAAGAAATTATTAGCATTTTCAGCGGCAGTAAAATCAATACTAATTTTATTGCGACCTAAATTTTTAATATCACCCTCTTTAATGCCTGATATATTGTTCTTATGGAGAAAATGAGCAAACTTCAAAATTTTAAAGGAGTACCCAGAGGAAGAATCCGTTTCTTGTCTTGACACAAAAACTGTGAAGGAACCTTTATCAGTATCTGTATAATGTAGTTTAGAATCGGATTCATACCCTGGTTTAGAATAAACGGATTGTATGGACTCGGCCGGAGAACGGGATTTTTTACCATCTAAATCTTTAGTTAAATCATTATCAGCTGACCTCTTTAGCGGCATGTTTATCTGGCGGCAAACCTCCACCCCCATCGGGAGGTTCCTCTGTGCTTATCTCCATAAGGAGAAGATCGAAAAAAGTAAAACGCTAACCTTAGTAAATTAGTCCACCACCAAACAACACAAACAAATAAATGCAGAGCCACAAAAAAAAACAATTCACACAAAAGACGAAAGATGACCTCAAGTCCTCAAAACGTCACACTTTCAACCAAGCTTATGTCCAGTAGTCATGTCACATAAAAACGACAAAGTAATATAAACCGCAATTTGATATATTTGTCTGGGTTGTAGGACGATTGGAACGGATTTCCAATAGATGTGGGTTCGAGGCCCACGCATGACAATCATTGTAACTCGTAAGCAAGTTTTTATTATTAAACTGGGATGTTAAATGCTTAATCTCAGTAATTTGAAAAATAGTTGATTTTTCTTACATCCATTGCATAAATTTTGATCAGTCGGTTAAATGTCAATAGATTAATTCATTATTAAACTCTACAAATCAAAAATCTCTATATAAAATGGCGTATTTTAAGCATTACAATGAATAAACATGATTTGTCAATAGGTACACCCAATACGATTACAACAAAAGTTATCTATGATATTAGTCATTCGGATTTACCACAAGGTATTTTTAAGTTTTAAGTGTAAACGTATTCATATCATATCACTGAGAATACGTACCTTGGATTAAACGTCGTTTAAAAATAAGTACCAACTTGACTGGAGGAACGAAACACTGAGATTATTTCTAGCATTGAAAAGAACATAAAACGAGTAATTGTAATTTTGTTGTGAATCAAGCGTGAAGAGTGAAATAAAACCTGCAACAAGCAAAGGGTCAAAAGTATCTTTATTCTTACTAAAAACAGAAATACGAGTAAAGAAAGTTAAGATGTCTATCCAGTGGACTTTCATAGCCGGCTATTTGTATTTTGAAGTGGCAGTAGTCATAATAATGATTTTGCCAATATTCAGTCCGAGGAGATGGAATCAATTTTTTAAATCACGTATATTTACCATGTTTCAAGAGCACGCTGCGGTATACTTCTACGTGCTGTTGGGAGTGCTGAGTCTATTTTTATTCGATGCCATTAGAGAAATGAAGAAATATTCACACAATATCGAAGGATCTTCTCATGTTCACTTGTCTAGCGAAATGAAAGGCAATGTAAAATTGTTTAGAGCTCAAAGAAATTTTTACATCACTGGTTTCGCTATATTCCTGGCATTTGTTATTCGTAGACTTGTTAATATGTTAATTATTCAAGATGAACTTACCATAAAAGCTGCGGCAATCATAAAAGAAGCCGAGGCTACAGTGAAACATGCTAAGAATACAGTGCTAGCTAACACTTTGCAAAATTCAAATTATGATGAAATTAAATCTAAACTTGAGGCAACAGAGGACTTGCTTAAAGAGGAACAAAGAAGAGTAAAAGATTTAGAAAAGGAAGCTAAATGTTGGCAGCTGAAATATGAGGCTGCCATAGTTAATCATGCTAGTGTGGGGAAGGCTGATGAATAAAAGAAAACACAAGATTGTTCTAGATTTAAATTTTGGCTTATAAGATTAATATTATTCATCGGCAATAAAACTATTTTAATATTGACATTAAATATATAATCTATGAATTACTTAGGTATCTCTTTATAATACTGTTATTTTTTAATCAAGTTTAATTACCTACTGTATGATGCAATATATTTTTTTATTACATTGATGTGAATTTTGTATCTGTGATTACTCTGTAAGCTTATTGGTGCTCTAACAAAATATTATTTAGAACTGGTTTTTAGAAAGCCAGAAATTAAAAATATTTTAAAATTTAAGCCCTAATCTAGTCTTGTAATATAAAATAATATTTAGGTTTCACAGTAAGAAAGAGATTATTTTTAATTATTGACTGCACAGATATTGTAGCGGTTATGATACCAACCTGCGGTGCCGGTGGTATGGGTTCGATTCCCACGCAGGACAACACTGCAGTCCACAATATGTTGTTCTGAGTCTGGGCGTAATTTGTCATGTTTATAAAGTCCCCAGCAATACAAGGATCGTTTCCTTAGTGTAGGGTGGTGTCTTTTAAAAGAGTAAAATAAATATAATTAGCTCATTTAATTTTTTGTATTAAAAAAACTATTGCATTTATAAATATATATAATTATCGTGATATTTACTTTGCCCAATTAACATAGTAAATTGCATTTTTTTTATTAATAATGTCATCTAATATGGTATGCACTATAAAGTTACGGTACTTAATAAGATAATTGTATATATTATGATTAAAACTATTTTTATAGATTATTAAATCTAATCTTAAATTATTAAAATGTACCAAATAATGAGAAAATAATTGTCTATATGTCTATAGACTAGTTTTATATCATAGACACACAACTGTTTCCAAATCCAAAGTAGACACAAAAATACATACATACATACATATCATCACGCCATATCCCTTGCAGGGTAGGCAGAGAGAACAGAGTGCCAGAGAACTCTATCTCTGCATACTTCACTCGCTTCCTCAACATTCATAATTCTCTTCATACACGCTCGCCGGTTTCGGAGACTCTTGACTCCACCTTCCTTCAGTACATGACCGATCTGGTCTAGGTAGGTTAGTCTCGATCTCCCTCGGTACCTACATCCTTCCACTTTCGCATTGTATATCTTCTTAACCAGGCGTTCGTTCGGAAAAATGAACACTGTTTGCCTGACATTCCTTTTCCCATTCATGCTCATAACAAAATGACAAAAAAAAATAGATTCTCTTTTAACATTTAGTTTATGTAAAACATGCTAATGATGCACCATTATCTAAGTAATGAGTAATCTAAAAAGCATGTCGGCTCTTAAACCAATATACTATAGGGATTGAAGGAAAACTACAAAACATGTAATTATTATGACTGGTCAAGCTCATGGAAAATACTTAAATAAAAAATAAAGCAATAATTATGAAAATAAAAAAAAATGCAAATATTTACAGTGAAATGTGGTTGTATTTATTACATTGTTATATACTTTATCTGTGTGTGCTTATTTTTTTAAATAAATATTTTGTAACTTACACTTGATTTTTGAAGTGAAACTTCTAATGCGACTTCCAACAAAGTTGCGTCGTTAAACGTTTAACCCTAAGAGCGAGAGTGAATGCGTGGCACTCGAACGCATGTGCGTAGTATACCTACCTGTTACATGCCATCGCGAGCGTTAGCAAGTTCTGTGGTTAGCAACGAGTAGCGTCCAATATTCCAACGCAAGAGGGAGAGAGAAAGAAATATAGAAAGCACAAAGGTAGAAAGTAGGAGAGAGAGTCGGTAGATCCCAAGCACATGCGCGTAGTATTCTTGCTGTGCAGCGATGTAAACAGTGAGCGTTGTGAAATTAGCTGAAATACGTACTTCTTCTGTTTTAATTTATAATATTCATTATTTCATTTACTTTTTATTTATTGTATTTTTTTTTCATAGGTTTAAGTTTTCACTTCTGTTGGCATCCTCATGACTGCTTTGTGTTTTCTAGCATAAGAATGTGCTAGGTCTTCTCATCATAAAAGTATTAATCTTATTTGTACTGAATTATGTGAACCAAAAGGATACCTATATTCTAGGATTAAAGAGAAGCTAGGCATTTTTAAGTGAGCGAGGTCTTCAAGGACTATCAATGTAATTTTTACTGCATACCTACCTTATTTTATAAAAATAGAAAATAAAGTATAATAATTTAACGATTATCTGCACAAAAGGCTCAACCTCCCCAATCGGGATAATGCCACTATCGGCGCGGTTTAAATCCATGTCCATGGGCTCAGCAACGGTCCACCTGGCGATGCCACGATGATCATCAATTCACTCACCATTAACATCCGAGCCCAGGCGAAATCTGTAGGTCTGGCGCTTGATGGCAATGGTGGTTCTGGTAGCTTTTTCGGTAACTTGCTCCATGGCTTGTTGGCAGGGTGGCTGCTCTTTTTTGACTTAAGCCAAATGTGAGCGGGCCAAGCGCTACGTGCTGACGGCTGAAGCTGAAAGAAAGCTTTTCTCAAGTTTTAATTTATCTGAGGCTCGTCAAGGATGCGTCCCAATGGGCGACCCAATAGCGAGGGAGAGGGAATATAGTGGGTTATCGAGCCCTCCCCCTTCCGTCGCCCCGGATGGAATCAACGGTCAGTCCAGATCATAGCCTGCCAAAAAAAGAAGTTTTAATTTATCTCTGTACCAAATTTCACGAATATTGATTCAGTGGCTTAAGTGCAAAAGCGTAACAGACAAAAAAAAGTTACTTTTGCAATTATAATATTAGTAGGAATAAGATTACCGCGGCGCTAGACCAGATTGGTCACGTGCTGAAAGAAGGTAGAGTCAAGAGTCTCCGAAACCGGCGAGCGTGTATGAAGAGAATTATGAATGTTGAGGAATCGACTGAAGTATGCAAGGATAGAGTTCTCTGGCACTCTGTTCTCTCTGTCTACCCTGCAAGGGATATGGCGTGATGATGTGTATGTATGTATATTTTTCACGAAGTATGGTATAATTTTTTAATCAAAAGAGATATCACGAGTGACTTGACACTTCACTCTGAAGTTCATTATTCATACGATAAGATCTCAGATTCCCAAAACCATAATAAACGTGAGATTAATAGCAACGACTTAATATACGGACTGCCCAAGACTTTAAATAAAGTGATCATGTAATAAAAAAAGACCTCCGTACCAAGTTGTCGATAATAGAAACTTTGTATAAAGGTCTTTGTAACCATGCCATAAAATCCTTAGAAGGATTTTAAAAGATGGTTTTTAATAAATAAATAAAGTTATTGTTGGTAATTAATAAATGCTGTTATAGGAAAGTTCAACCTTGATTATAGTTTAGAACGAGTGCTAAATTATTGTATAGAGTAGAGATTATCTATATATTTCGGCTACACATTTAATTAAAGTAAAAATACCTTGTTTGGTTTTACACTACACTACAGTACAATGTCCTTATAAACTTGACAGTATTTAGGGACCCGTTATAAAGGGTACCGTTAAAATATTATTTATGAATGTGAGAATTTTCAATAGAGTCAACCATCAGGTAAGATAATTATACTGTTTTGTTTATATTTTGCTGAGATATGATACTAAATCCCTGTTTTTTTTTATCTAATTACATTTCATTGTTTTTCTCACTATTATATACTTACATATTTTCTTGTCATTTCCAAATAACAATAAGTATTCTTTTATTTTATAGACATTTTGGTTTTAAGTAATTATTCTTGATAATATGTCATCTTTATACAGTTACAGGTTGTAATAATTGAAACATACAAATAATTACTAAAACAGCAACTTTCATTTAGTTTAATTATAAATAATAAAATTGCTTAATATAATATTATTGATCATGATAAATATTGGCTCAATTCTAATACTGTCTAAATTTCAAAGTTTAACCATTGTGGGGGCTGTTTGCTAGTCTACTACCGTCTACAATTATACACATATGATATTATTTTTCTTTTTGTTAATATTTGGTTCCTCTTAACTGATTCAAATAACTTGGGTACCGCTTGTGGGATCTGGTCCAGCCATTTTTGTTTCTTTTTTGTTTTATATATATTCTTGGTTTAATTTTGTATATAACTTTTTTATAAGAAATTAGCTATATAAATAATTTTCAGAACAAAGACAGTGGCGGAATGTATTCAGAGTGGAGTTCCTTACCGCTGGAAGGTGGAGGGCGGGGTGTATTAGGAGCAGTTGGAGGACGTGATGTAGTGCTAGCTGTTGTCAAACAGTTGGCTTCACACGAACCCAGTCCGCTCACTACAGATGCTGAGGTCTGTTATATTTTTTTCTTGATATGTCTTTCTAACGTTGGTTTATTAATTGATATCTTGTTTATATTAGTTTAATTACAATATTCTGTATAAATAAAAAGCATATTGTATCTTATGAAAATCAGTATTAGCAGTTCATATAAGAGTTACCACTGAGCTTGAGGTCGCTCCACAATACGAAGGAAATTAATCTACTAATACCACACTACTGACCTACCATAACAAATTGACAATATGAGTTGTTATTTTGTAAATATATATACAGGTTGCCGATTTAATTAGTAGAATCCTTGAAGGGGGTGTATCAGGCCATGATGCACTACCCAAATCAGTAAAAAAAATAGTACCTAACTTTGATTAAATTGCTCTACTAATAAGCGGTCAATACACTAGTACTATAAAAGTTCGATGTAGGCATATACTTATGCGTGTGACATTGAACTAGTAGGCAAATAGTCTCGCGCTCGCTGCGCTCAGCGCCGCACAGCCGGCCGAAATGTACTTACAGGTTAATGTACGCTGACAAACCTACTGTTTTGATAAGAAACAAACACCTTTATCTCGGGATTGGGCAGAGCTAGGAGTCTGCAACTAACTTTAATGTTTTATATGCCGTCATTCCTACAACTAGTTTAAGTTATTCTAGTAATAATATCGGCACCTTGTATATATTATATTTTTATATTACAAAATGGCAAATACAATTAATAAATATAAATATTATCTGTATTCAGAACAATCATGTGCAGATTACATGGAATACTCATAGCAGGGTCCCACTTAGACTACTACACTATTTATGAGGGCGAAAACTTATGATAAAAAACAGAAATTATAAGTCAATATTGAATTTCAGGTGGAATGGGTATTAGAAGTAATACGTTTTGGACTCTCACTGCCTTTACAAGAGCATGAGGCACTCCGGGACTGTGTTCGAGTATGTTGTGCATGGCTGGCTCCACTGCTGCCTCCGGCACCACCAGCGATGCCGCCACCACCGGCTATCCCGCCACCAGTAGCGCAGGCACCTCATAAATACGCAAGAAAAATACTGAGACATTTGCAAAATCTTTTTGTACCAAGACCAAATGAAAGTAAGTTTTTAATTTAAAGTTATACATATTTCATCATCCCAGCCCATATATGTACCACTGTTGGGCTCGAGCCTCCTCCATAAAGGGAGTGAAATTGATATACTATACCAAGCTGGTGAGACGTGTTGGTATAGAGTTTTGCTTCGAGTTTTCCTACTCTTGCACAGATGTTATATGCGTTTTATATCCTTTAGTCTCTCACGATCACCCACGGGTAAGATAGGAGAGGTGGTGAATTGTATTCTTACTCTTTCACCACACGGAAATTGTTACACACCACCACAAAAAAAGTTATACTTATCGTGCTATGAAATAATTACGACAAGGAATTTTAAATATACTGATTATTATGAAGTTATACTTGAATAATAACGAATGTAATAGATAGTATAAGTTAGAGATGGGCGTTTTCAGATTTTTACGCAAACCGATACAAATTTGATTTCTGATATTTAAATCGATTTTAAAAACCGATTTCAGAAATCGATTTCCAGAGCGGTTGACGGAGCGGGTTTACTTTAGTTTCGATCGATATTCGATGCTTTTAGTTATTTTAGCGTAGCAAACGAAAAACGCAATCGAACGAACGCATTCAAATAATTTTTCTATAATTTCTTTGTTGATTGGATTTAGGTGTACGATTTTCCTTCATGCTTTATCTAGGCTTAACTAGAGTACTAGACTAGCAAAAATGTTTTGTTTTGGATATGATACAAAACTTTCTTGCGTATTTAAAAATCGTCATATTTACAATAATTTCATGATTATATTATATAATGTACATTTTTTTTGTATGGTTTTTTTTTATTAATCCCGATTACGAAGCGAAAATCTTACCTTTTTACATTAAATAGTTATTTCTTATTTATCATCAAATCGTATGTATGATACTAACATACGTTAGTATAGTATTGAATCGTAAAATACCTATCTAATTATATAGTTCACGAGATCACAAAAATAACATTACGCGCACACCGCACGTGTCACCAAGGTCAAGTGTGCAAAAACTCTCCCATAATTCAAAAATCTATTTAACAAACACAAAACTTAAACTACTATCATTAAGTATTGTGTAATATTATCATGGAAGTAGTTGCATTCTAATATAGATCTTATTCCCTGACTCTTGTAATTCTGTTTCGTTTCCATCTGCCATTCTGAGTTTCTTAGAAACCGCCAAATTCCAAAACAGATGACAATTCGCTTCATCTCTTTCAATGCACTAAACGATCGCTTAGTTAGAATGAAAGGAGGCGAATTTTAATGAAATTCGCTTTCTCTCATTCTGACTAAGCGATCGCTTAGCGGAGTGAAAGAGATAGTTAGTAAGTTTTCAAATATTGGTTTGGTTTGCAAAACTAGCAATAGAAAACGATTGCGCGATGATTAGATTTATTATTAGTTTGCGTTTTCGTCGTTTTGTTTTGATATGTGTTGATTTAGTTTCTGCCGAAATACGTTTTCTAAAATCAGTTTGTATAGTGTTGAATATCGATACGATACGATTTCTGACTGAAATCCGATTTCAGATTCGTTTTGATATATCGGACGCATACCTAGTATAAGTCTTTTTCGAACGCATTATAGTTTAATTTAGTAGTTTTAATTGTAATACAAATTTCTCATTACTTGTCCTACAGCATACGTTTTATCAAGTCATTTCGTATTGTTAGAGTCATATTAATAGAGTCTTGTACTTTCTAATGTAGCCTTGTACAGAAAATTATCCTTGAGTTCTGTTGTACTTCATCCGGGCAGCGGAGTAAGAATACAAGAGATGATTAAGCTATATAAATCGCATATAACATCTATACAAGTGAAGAAAAACTCGAAATAAAACCCTATATCAACACGTCTAACTAGCGTGGTGTAGATTAATTTTCCTTCTATTTGGAAGAGGCTCGAACTCAATAGTGGGAGGTGTTTGAGCAGAGATGATGATGATGTTCTGTTACTTATTCAATATAACTATTTTTACTTACTATCGAAATAGGCAAACCTCTTAGGTACTACTATTTCAATATTTCGTAATAATTTTGACCATTCATGATGACGGAAGGACTTACATTGCGTATTTTTGTTTATATATATAATAGTAACATTTTACCACCCCCTTTCCTGCTCGTGAGTGGCTTAAAAGATGAAAGTGCAAAAGAATAAAACTCAAAATAAAACCCTATACCAATCCGTTTGACCAGCGTGATATAGTGGATCAATTTACTTCTCATTAGGAAGAAGGCTGGAACCCAGCATTAGGTGGTGTAGCAGCTGAGATGAATGAAAGAATGAAAAACACAATAATAAATAGTTTTAATATATTACATATATTACTTTCTTAAATAATTAATTTTTAGCATTGCACTTGTTAGGCGTTCGACGTCTTCTAATCGCGGATACCGCTGTGGCTTAATTGGATAAAACGATTGAAATGGATTAACAATACAGTAATATCGAAAATCCAATCGTAGTAATTTCTTTCTATTACACAAAATTAATTAATTATATTTTCAATCAAATTTAAGTGACTAGAAAGTATTATACAATTAGGTCCTTTTAATTCTAGTATGAAATATTTGTTGCTTTAAACAAAATTTGTCATAAACAAATTGATTTCGACCTATACGAAGAACAAAGTTACATATGATTATGATACCAGATCGTATTTATTATATTTATAAAGCTAAACTGATCTATACAGGGTGCCGATTTTATTACTAGAATAACTTAAACTAGGTGGAGGAATGACGTCATATAAAACATTAAAGTTAGTTGTAGACTTCTAGCTCTGCCCAATCCTGATATAAAGTGTTTTGTTTCTTATCAAAACAGTAGGTTTGTCAGCGTACATTGACCTGTAGGTACATTTCGACCCATCTGTGCGGCGGTGTGTGCAGCGAGAGCGGGAACTATTTGCCTACTAGTTCAATGTCACACGCATGAGTCTATGCCTACAAAAGTTAGGTACTATTTTTTTACTGATTTGGGTAGTGTATCATGGTCTGGTACAGCCCCTTCAAGGATTCTACTAATTAAATCGGTAACCTGTATATTATAAGAAAAACTAAGATTAGGAAATGAATTAATCCTATACAAAATAATTAAGAAAAATGATATTGCTGATTTTGTGTTTGACTAATTTTAAATAGCCCTTCTCTAAAGTAATGATTATGCATATGTAACTTTATTCTACGGATAAGTCGATTTATTTTACACATTTTTGCAAGCTCTCACCTTCATATATCAAATGGAATTGGGTGAGTGTTTATTATTTACTTTTTATATATGTATAATGAAATATATTTTGCCATATATTGTGAATCTTTCTTCTTAGGTGAAACAACTCCTTAGGCGCCGTCCATTAACTACGTGAGGCTCGTTTTGATTATGCTAACCTGTATTTTAAGATAATAAATATTCTGAAATTTTTAAGATAGGTACTTTGTATTAAATACACGTTTATTTTACACATGATTTTTTTATCTTAAACCACATCATGTATCATTACAGGTTAAAAATGCTAAAATAGTGATTAATGGACTACTTCTTACGTTACCCACTCACGTAGGACGAGCGAGAAGCTTATGTTGGTTCCTCAGTTCATTGCTCAGGTATATCTGCTAAAACCTCGGTTTATGTCGTAAACCTGTTTCAAGGGACGAGGATTAGGATCATCTCTTGATTATTTATCATCTACGTACTCTCCAAAAGTGCGTACCGTGCATTTGTTTCCTACGTAATACAGTGCTTTGTGCCATTCACCAATGATGGTTCGAAGTCTGGGTAAAATTTTTGTCCGTTAATTGTATGTTTGTAAAATGGTTTACGACATAAGGATTGGTTTTTTAGTGTTGTGTATTCTCCCTTTTTTTTGTATTGGCAATTAGGTACTTATATGAGACATTGTTGCCAGTGTCAATTATCACGTCACGTCTTTTATCTCTTCATGTTAGACATTGTTCATCAGTAAGTGACCATCGCCATCAATAGTGGCCACACTGTTAATGGTCTTTTGTGAATTTTGATCGTAAAAGAAAAATATTGTAAAGCATTTTTGTATCATAATTATTCACTACATCCTAGCACTTCTTCCGCATCACATTACATAAAAGACTTCCTACAAAAATGTAATTTCGGAGGACTTCGCGAACATACAATTAACGGACACAAATTACACTCGGACTTAGAACAACAATTTGTGGATCAAAGTATTTCCCTGCGTGGAAACGAACCTACGACACTGGTAAGGTAGATCGGTGTATTAACCACTACGCCTTTTGTGCCGTCAGATCCTGATACTTATCATCAGATAAATTGCTGTCAAACACTTGAGTTTGTAAAAATATGTTGCTATGGAAACCAGGTGGTGACCTCATCAGCAAGCAGGGAGTCCTCTGTCATCGTGTGCTGCGTCTGTCACGCGCCTTGGCGGATGGCGGGGCGCTAGGTGCTCGTGAATGGAGGTCTTTGCTTCTACTACTTTTGGCGGCGGCTTCAGCATTGCTATCTCCACCGGCGCCGCACCATTCCGCCGCCGAGCAACTTTGCGAGCGCGTCTTATGCGTCCTATTCGAAGTGTGGATACTGGCGTGTCATAGGTCAGATTATATATTTTTTTACTCCAAAATGTCCATAGGAAATAAGCAATATAGCCTCAATATTAATGAAATCGTATTAACATGGATAAAAAGCCTCAGATGTATAGATTTGTTTTAAACACCCGTTCTGATGACGTAAAAACCAATATAATTATTTATTATAAGGCGGAAGAGTGTTTGAAAGCGCATTTAGGGACCACGTTTCCGTACCATAAGTCATCACTAAATAACACATACTGATCATAGACCTGTGTTTAAAAACACTGAGTTATATTGGATGAGAAGATCCCCTTAAGCTTCCTGAACTCTGCCCAGTCGTGTTGGATTTTTCACCTGATCTCTTTCTCGAAATTGGATTTACCTAACTAGTTTATTCATCCTAGGTAAACTTAATGATCGACATATTCGACGTGATATTCTATACAGGTTGCCGATTTAATTAGTAGAATCCTTGAAGTGGGTGTATCAGACCATGATACAATACCCAAATCAGTAAAAAAACCGTTTAGTACCTAAGTTTTAATTAAATTGCTATACTGATAAGCGGCCAATACACTTGTACTATAAATATTCGATGTAGGCATATACTCATGCGTGTGACACTGAACTAGTAGGCAAATAATCCCGCTTTCGTTGCGCTCACCGCCGCACAGTTGGTCGAAATGTACCTACAGGTCAATGTACGCTGACAAACCTACTGTTTTGATAAGAAACAAATCACTTATATCGGGATTGGGCAAAGATAGGAGTTTGCAACTAACTTTAATGTTTTTTATGATATCATTCCTACAGCTAGTTTAAGTTATTCTAGTAATAAAATCGGCACCCTGTATAAGACTAAAATGTTATCATATTACGTTATAGATGTTTTCCATCACCGCCATTGTGGCGGACACTTCGGGAACAGTGTATTCGCTGGCGTCACCGCGCACCCCTCACCGAGCAATGGACACGCGCCTCGCTCTGCCTCACTGCGAGACTATTGAAGCATATGTACGGACCTCTGTTTCCTGTTATGCCCATAAGTACGTTAATCCTTACTAATATTATAAATGCGAAAGTAACTCTGTCGCTCTTTCACGCCATAACTACTGCACCGATCTAAATGAAATTTGGTACACAGATAGTCTTAAGCCTGATAAAGGACATGGGCTACTTTTTAATGCAAAAAAAGGAGTTGTAAAGAGGGATGAAAAGATGTAAGGAAGTATCGTCATTTTTAAAGCCAGAAGCTTGAAACTTATTTTTAGGCTATTGATTAGATATAAATAAATATGACATTAAACCTTTAAGGGGTAAAATAAAAATAGGGTATGAAAAACTTAAGAAAAGTAACCTTTTATGCGAGCGAAGCCGCGGGCAGAAGCTAGTCTTTTATAAACCTTAGGGAACGTACCAAAACTACGTGACGTGTTCATTCTTTAAAAATACCACACTTGGCTAGAAGTTTTGGGGGAGGGATTATATTTTCGTCACGTATTTTTTTTAACTTGCTGTTTACAACAAAAAAAAAATTAAAAAGCTAAACCATATTAATAATGTACTAGGTGAAAATTTGGGGAGATGGTCTTGGCGTATACTACTGAGAATCACAGAGAGTGAAGGGATAAAAAAAATAGTCCCATTCTTGGGCATGTGTTTACTACATAGGAACGAAATGGACACTACAACTAGAGCACTATATTATCTATACTTTTATGTTTTATTTACAAGGTGAAGAGGATGCTAACTTGATCCCGGTGGACATGACCCCGGAGGCTGTGATGCAGAGCTGGTACCGCATCTTGCATACCATCGGTAACCCTGTGGACTTGTGTCGGCCGCATATCATCAGCCAAACACCTGATTTTCTACAGGTACATAAATATTGATTATTTGAAATTCAAAATTTTGCCTCTCTTTCTTACTATACTACATATTGCAAGAAAAGAATCCAAAGAAGGTTCAATATGTTAACATATTTCATAAAGTATTTTTTTTTATCTTTCATCGGGACTAAATAATGCAAGAATACGTACCACAAGATAATTTTTTTTTTTTCTTTAGTACTCGATAACGCAAGAGGAAGGTACTATCGATCCGAGCCAGCACCCATGCCTGCAGGCACTGCCTTCCATATTCCATAAAGCTATGAAAGGCATTGCAGCACATGTCGACGCCTTTCTTGGTATGTACGGTATATTCTATATTTATGTTATATGATAGATGCGCTACAGGATAACAGAAATACGCTGTCGATCTTGAAAAGATATAATTTACTTTACGCCTAATTGAGGTGAGAAAGATTTTGAATTAAAAAATAATGTTTGACACTTTGGTCATTGTTTTTGGTTAATTAATAAATTAGTCCACTAGAACTTCTAAAACTAAAATACTAACTAGGTGATTTTAGATTTCATTTAGAAGATTGACAGCGTGTGCTTTTAGGTTTTTAGAGTGTTAATAGTGTTTTTCTTCAAGTATTTAATGAGATGAACTTAATGAAATTACATGCTAGCCTTTTAGATTCTCAATCCCAATACAATTTTCTGGTTATGTGAATTTATTTTTGAATATTTTGTTGTCCGTTATGAAATTGATTTAATGCTTTTATTTAGATTTTCGTCGTATTAATTGGGAAATGAATTATCTATATAGTTGGGCTGTAATTAAAGTTAAGATTTATTTATAAAGTAATATAATAATCTTCCAGAGTTCAAGTGTTTACAACTAAATTCGTACTTGTGATATCCTGCATGCATTGAAGTACAATATATATAGAATTATTATTTTTATACTATGCGCCATTATTTATTAAAACTGCTATTTATATAAACACTAATCATAAAAAATAGTAATGAAACTTTACAAAAAATGGCTCTTATCTTAAAAATATAAGAGTATATGACCGTTTTCTATAATTCAATAGCAAGTTAAACATAAACACTACATTTTGAATGCCACAGTGTTAGTTAAATAAGCCTTAGGTATTACCTAAGTTTTTTTTTTTGTTAATTTAAATAGTGGTAGGACCACGCTGTTGACAGTTCTCTGTCTGCAGCCGCGGGCCGGTCCGTCGGATAGTATCACACTCTCGCAGAAGATCGACGTCTGAGTAATAGCAATGTGCTATTGCGCTTTGTTCAGTGAGCGAGAGAGCCGGAAGCCCAATTGCGTGGGTTTGGGGTTTATATTGGTGGCAGCGGCCTAGTTATACCCTTGGTATTGCAAAGGTTCATGGGCGGCAGTGACACTTACCATCAGGTGTGCTGCTTGCTCGTTTGCCACCATTAGAAATTAAAAAAAAAAAAACCTAAAGTCAATTATTTAACTATACTACAAGCTAATGACTAATATTCTTCAGACGCAGGTGACATACGAGGCTTGGTTTTGAAAATAGTCAAGTTTTCATTGAAATTTAATGCTTCCATATTATTATATTTCAATGACATGTAATTGCATCTTAAATGGGCTGTCTTCGTGTGATATATTTTTGCAATTATACTATGCACTTTCTTCTATAATATCATAAATACGATTATACAAAAAATCTCTTAAATACAATCATACTATTTGTATATTTCTAATCACATATAGCGTGTATAATATTGAGTAGTACAGCATGTTTAGGTAAAAGTGGCTTGCTTTTAGAGTATTGCCATATTATATAGTTTATATTACCACATCTAGTTACTACAAACAATGAAATAGTCAGCTTTTAGAACAAATTTGAGCTGGAAGCCCAACTGGGTGGGTTGGGGTTTGTAATGGTAGGCAACAAGTCAGCGACCTAGCTATAACCTTTGTATTGCAAAGGTCCATGGGCGGCAGTAACACACTTACCATCAGGTGTGCTGCTTGCTCGTATACCACCATAAGGAATAAAACAAAAACAATTAAATAATTAAGCATATTAAATGCTAAATTTCAGTAATTTGAAAGTCAGTCATAATTTAGTTGTGTGTTATTGTTTAAACTGTCCATGTGGTGACAGAGTAAGAATACCACCACGGGCAAGAGAGAGCCCTTGCCCGTGGTTGTCGTAATTTAAAGACGATCAAGGTATATGATATGCAGATTCGCCCACAACTGGGTAGATTTATTATAATATTACTAGTATATCTAATTCTTAAAATATTTATGTCCCTAATAAGTCTAAAATATTTTTTGTACAGCCCTATTATATTACCTTGAATTAGATTGACAGTCACTCGCTCTTTATATGAGACGATAGTATCTGCCATTTCGTTCGCTCGTTTCGGATATTTGTTTGATTTAAGTAAAAACAATATTTACCAATATGCATGATTAGGATGAGCATAGAGTAATGGAAGGAAGGAACAGAGTAATATATTTGTAATAATATTTTGTATATATCACTGGGTTGGTAAGAAATGCACTTCAATATAAATTTTGTAAAATTTCAAATATTTATACTGTAAACTAGCTATTTGCTTATAAATGATACATTTGAAATGGAGATTATAATTTCCTTGAGTGACCTATCTACTTACCTATATGTTATATATTATATAGATTATCTATTATTAGAAGTTCAAGTATGGTTATTCAAAAATTTTAAATATGTAAAACATATATTTAGGGTTAGGTTGTAGTTATATAAAAATCTGAAGTGTAAAGCGATAAAGGTCATTAATCAAATCAAATAATTTATTATGAATAAGCCCCAAAAGGGCACTTACATATTGTTAATTTTATATGTTTTTTATTTTTCAAATTAATCTACCACCAAATCGGAAAGCAGCCACAATCTGAGTAGATCCGGCAAGAAACTGAGCGGGCTCCCCCCTTTTTTAGATTACATATTTTAATCGGCATATTTGGATACATGTTTAATAAGTATTAGCGCCAGTGAGATGTTCTCTCGTTCGAGTAAGGATTATTTTTTTTAATAGATAAATACAAAATTAAAACAAAAAAAAATATATGTATATAAAACAAAAAAAAAAATACATATAATGAAACATAGAACCTCCTCCTTTTTGAAGTCGGTTAAAAAAAGCAAATGATGGTTGGACCAGATTCCATATGATGGCGCAATGAAAGGCAGATAGAAAGATTAACTAATGTAAATTATTTCCTTACTAGCTAATATTATAAACTGCAAGCCTACATATATTTATATAAGTACTGGATAATTACTCGGTACACTAAATATTCACTCAGCTTGAAATTTTTTAACTTGAGTAAATTTTTACTTCTAATAAATTTGCTTCGACACATTGTGTTCTATAAAACTGTGTTGTAGAGTTAATGCAGAATTCTAGTAAGGTAGATAGATTTACAATTTGATTATATAAGGTCGAATATAATTGGAATGGTGTTTAGTTGGCATATATATATATATATATATATACATATATATATATATATATATATATATATATATATATATATATAAAGATAGTCTAAAAATTATATAGACTTGTGAATTTATTTCATTTATTGTCATATTGTGCCAGTTACAAGCATTTCAATTTTATTAATTAAATTAGAGAGAGAGCGCAATACAAATAATGTGACGTCAACGTCGCAATCTCTATTTATAATCAAAATAAACATCCCTGTGCGAGAAGCCAAAAGTGTTATATTTATCAATGGCTTATATTGTAATGGTAGAATAATCATGTTACAAAAAAAAAACAAAATTTTGGAATAGAGCGAGTCTTTTTCTGAAATGTATATTTATTACCCTTTAAAATGCATCGCAATATGTTTCCTTTCCTTCCTGAAGAAGAAGAAGAAGAAAATGTTCATGATGTCTCATCTTGTCAGATTGAGTACATTTTTTTATTTTGCTAGTGCCATGTAGGTCCATTTCGCCGACAGTTTTCTGTCTGCAGATATGGCAGGTACTCACCATCAGGATGGCTGCTTGTTCGTCTGACACCGAAGCCTTTTCTGTGATGTATACAGTTGTTAGCCGCAGATGACTTTTGCAACCTAGTTCAAACTATGTTGGATAGCTCTGTCCGATGACTCCAAAAGCAATAAATAAAAACTATATTTATATTTACTTTCCTTATTTTAGTTTTATTATTATAGGTATAATAATCATTATATTCATTTTTAATATAGTTTCATATGTAGTACCTACATCAATAGCTATATAAGGCATGTCTAGTGTAACTTGAGTAGCACACGGAGTATACGGTTGAGGCTCGGTCAGGGCGCGGGTCGGAGCGGTGGTGGGTGCGGGGAGCGGGCGCGGGCGCCGGTGATGTTACCGACGACGGGGACCTCACGCCGCCCGCGCACCGGCGGCTTGCCAAGTCCTTCAGCGTGTCCGCAGCACGGCCCAGGGATAAGCTACCGGAACGAAGTAAGGATTGTCAATCACCATTTGGAACTAGTTATGCTAAAATTTATCAGTACATAAATTATCAATTCTTTTTTTATACAGCCATACAATCTATTGACGTCCTTTTGGGCGTAGAATTTCTCAAAGTCAGGTCATAATCGCAACGTTTGGTAAACGCTTTATTATTCAGGGAAGTGCTTGCCATCTATGATATTTTTTAAACTATCACCAAAATGTGTTATTAACTGAAAGTTAACTAGAATGTGATATTTTACTGACCAACAATAACTACAATATTTAATAGGTATTACATTCCTTTTGATTTGCTGAATGTTAACTTTTTTTACTATTGATTCATTTTGGTATAATTAGGTCTAACAAAGCCTCAGGGCGTGCAACCACCAAACCATTGTATCAGGCTATCATATTCACTTTGCATATTGTCTGCTGACCAATGGGATGGTGGCGAGTATGAATGTTGATATACACAGACATTTATTTCATTTAATTAGATAAATTACTTCAATTCTAATCGATAAGATCCACTCAGATTTGAATAGATTAATTTACTCGAATAGATTAGTTCAATTATAATTCAATAGATTGAGTAGAATTAAATAGATTAAATTAATGGAATATACTAATTCAATTAAAATCGACTAATAGATGGTATAGAATTAAATAAATTAAATTAATCGAATAGATTAAGTAGAATCAAACAGATTAATTTAATCGATTTGGTTAATTGAACCATTATACTTTGTCCATGCCGATATAATACATACAAGCAAATATAATAGATACAAGCAGATTTTTTTAGTAATTATTTATGCAAGTTTACCATTTATAATCTTAAAGTGTATTCAGAAGTAAAGCCGTGTTAATTTTGAAATGAATTTAATGATTCGTATGTCAACATTTATTACGATTGTAAAATAATTTAGATTGCTGTAATTCGTTTTAAAGACGATCTATCTTATTATGTAAACATTTAGATTTAATTACACAGTAAGATATACGCAGTTTTAAAGATATCAGTTACATCAGATAAAACAGTTTAACGGTATGTTGTATTTTTTTTTCATTAGTTTATCGTTGCACTTGTATTTTTAGCACTTTTTTAGTATTTTGAGCTGTGATTGCCATTTTTTTTTTGCTTTTTCCTTTTAATTATTTACACTGTGTTATAATTTGCAAGGTATTTTCTAGTATGTTTTTGGGTGGCTTATTTCTTTTCTTATTTGTTAAGAATTTTTATTTAGTTATAATAAGCTTTATAATTATATACCCATATCTAGAATAGGGTGTTATTTATTAGAATAGTGTCATGTTATATAAAACCTTTGTGTAGAGAATTATATTATAGAAAAATTAGGTTCACTTTTGGGTTTTAAACATAATAGCGTATATGTTATGCACTGTTCGCCTAAAGTCGAAAGTGGATAATTTTTAAGCAGAGGACTGCTCCGTAATTTTCAGTCTCATATAATACAGGACAAGCGAACCCATAAACCGGCACAACTCCAGTCTTAGAGCTTGCTAATTGAGAAATTCTTGAAAAACTAGAAGAAAGTTCTAGAAAACCTCCTGTACGAGTTTTTCTTCATTCATTTAATTTATTATTAATTGCGCCTGGACGTACGCGACCTGCTCGCGGTTCTCGAAATTTTTTGATTTCTATGGTATTTTTAGTCAATTCAATAGATAGTAAGGTGCATTTCGACTGTGATGTTTTATAGTCAATATTATTATGTGAAATTCACAATACAGGTACTCCGCGCACGTCTCTCATCGGACTAACAAGCAGCCGACCGCCCAGTGTAGTGCCGACAACGCCACCCAATTCCATATCCTCACAAGGTAAATATTTAATTAATATCAAAAACCGTAGTATAGACTACGGATTCCTACAAGTTACGATCCTGGAATGCCTATCTGGCTTCATTCACACTATGCTACCCTTTTGGGAATATGCACGGTTCATGTTTACCCTTATGTAAATAAGAAAATGAAATTGACAAATAAATTCACGTTTCTCTTGAATAAGTAATTATAGCTGATTGTCAAAGTAAAAAATAAGAGAATATGAAACGAATGATGTATTTATAATTAAAAACGTTGACAGTGGGTGAATCAGAGAAGCCGCCGTTGACGCCGCTGCGTCCGAAGGTGAACTCCATCTTCCATTTGTTTGGGGAGTGGCTGTTTGAGGCGGCGCTCATCGGAACTATACCCGTATATAATAATCAACGTATGTATACTTCAATATATTACATTATTATTTTATTATTCTACTACTCTTATCCTAATTACTTGGAGTCGATACAATATGTACTCTTTACCATATAGTACATATTGTAAAAGTTAGTGGCAATAGTTTTATAACCGGCCGTCTGCTAGACGTCAACCTTCCTTGGGAATGTATTTGTTGACCAAACGGCACCTGATAGAGTTGTCCCAGGTCTATATAAGGCTTTTCTTAGCCGTATTACACTACATACACGAGCAAAGTTGCCCTTACTTTGCGTATTCGTAGCCGCTACCACACAACTTACAGCTCAATATATTACATATATATTCAAATACTCGATGTGTGTGATGAATACCACCAACCCTGTGTCGACCTGATCCAACTACATCTGATGCCGTTTGGTCAAAAATTGTATTCCCAAGGAGAGTTAAGGTCAGCAGGTGGCCGAACATAAAACTGTAGCCAATAATAATTAGCAATACTCGTACGAGTACATTCGCGTCGACCACAAATAATTATTAGACCACAAATTAAATAACATTTTGCCCGAACTACAATCGGGCTTTAGGAAAGGTCGTCGCACTGCAACTGCTCTTTCTGATGTGGTAGGTAATATTTTAAAGGCTCGTGACCAAGGCGAAGCATCAATTCTGGCATTATTGGACTTTTCCCGTGCGTTTGATGCCATATATATTAATTTACTGATTTCTAAGCTTGTATTCTATGGTTTTGGTTGAGAAGCAGTTGAATGGTTTAGGAACTACTTCACAAATAGAACCCAATATGTGGAGATCCGTAGAGCAGATGGTTCAACCTCATTCTCCTCTAAATCATTTGTACTTAGAGGCGTCCCCCAAGGATCCATTCTTGGGCCTTTATTGTTTATAATTTATAGTGCCGATATTACTAATTGCCTTAGAAACTGTAAGTACCATATGTATGCTGATGATGTACAATTATACACATCTTTCAAGCCAAAAGACACACATATGGCATTGCAGAGGATCAATGAGGATCTACAAAGGATACTTGCATGGGCTGAATTCAACACATTGGTTCTAAATCCAAACAAATCCAAATTTATGGTGCTTGGTAGTAAAAATCAGATTAATGCTACTCTTATAAAAAATCCTAAAATCATTATCCTAGGAGAGGAAGTTTGTAAAGTGGATGAAGCATTTAATTTGGGACTTTTAATGGAGTCAGACCTACGCTTTGAAAAACATGTTTACAATGTTTTGAAATACTGTTTCTACAAATTAAAAGTTTTGTATATGATACGAGACTATATCAGTGACCCTTTGAGAATTCAGTTAATCAATAGTCTCATATTATCCAAGCTGAATTATTGTGATACAGTATATGGACCATGCTTGTTAACAAGAACAGTGTGCTTGATACAGAGGATACAAAATGCCTGCGCACGTTTTTGCTTGAAAATACCAAAAGGAATCATGTCACCCCTTATTTAAATAAACACAACATATTAAAAAATGACATCTAGGAGAAAGATTCACTTTGCCAGTTTTGTTTACAGTATCATTGCCACTCAAAGCCCTAAATACTTGTATGACAAACTATATTGGAAAGTGGATAAACGTAAATACCCAATTCGTTCTACGGTCCATCCCCTTGTAGTTACAAAATACAGAACCTCTGCGTTCAGGGAAAGCTTTAGGTATGCATATTGTCACCACCACTGCGAAAGCTGAAAACAAAACAGAGTTTTGTACATAACCTAAAAAAACACCTCATGTTGACTCAATCTCAAATTTAACAAATAAATCTCTTATTAAATATTTATAATCTTTGTGTATATTATTTCTTCATCTAAATGCATAGTAACATAATGTAAACAAACCTCTGCATCATTAGCTTATAAGTAGTGATTTGGTACGTTCAGCAGTGTGCTGCCACAATAAAACTCGCAGTTATTTCCTCTATTCTTCTTCTTGTTATTGTTAATATAGCAATAATAGCATCTATAATAGCATCTTATGATATGCTGGAGTCACTGAACAATTAGTTCATAAGGCGGAATGGGGCTTCAAAACATTTGAACCCCAAATTATTATAACTTCTATTCCAAATATTTATATGTATAGTTTACGTAAAGTTGTGTAAGTTATTTGTTTCCTTATTAATTTTTCATCTCTCACTATGTTGTTCATTTCTTATAATTATCACCTAGGTTAGGCGTAAATACATTCTCACTCGCTATTATATTTAATTGATCTTTAATTTATAGTATATTATCTATGTTCAATTGTTCACTATCTTGTAAACAGAATCTCACAAACTATTATTCTTTATCTTTATCTATGGTTAGAGGGGTTTTTGGTAGCAATACAAAAATGCGTGTGCTATTGAATTATATTCATTTCCTTTGTTTTTGGTAATGTTGTATTGACTGTTTTTATTAGTATCTTGTATAGTGTTTAGTATGTGGTAGTTAGGGTACTGAAATGTAACAATAGTAATTTACATGTCTTTTCATGCTTTCTACTAGATTTCCAACAAATCTTTAATATGCGGACAGTAAATGTGAACAATCTAGATAGTTAATAACTGGGAAGTGATAATAATTTATTTAGAAAAATACAAAAAGCAATTGGCTGCATGTACCTTGTTTCTTTTGCCTGTTTGAATGATTGGTTGAACAGAACAAATAACTTTTAATATATACTTGTATACACTGTAAGATGTACATTGTAAAGCAATATTTATTTTTAAGATTAAATTTTAATATGTTATATTAATATAGATATGTTATTAATAAGTTATATAATGTCGGTGCATGGATGTAGTTGGGTCATTTCTAGGACATGCATTTATTTGTTTTCTTTTTCTCTTTTTGAACTGCTGCTTCTTTGCTGACAGACGTCGTAGGACGCTGCAGAATAACAGCGTTGTGGTATCACTTTTGTAGTTGATACCATAACATTAAGCTGAGCAGCCATCCTTTTCCTCATTTGCGGAGGGGACGCCTTTGTCATAATATATATTTTTTTTTAAATGTATATGTATTTTCTTTTTTAATGTTTTTATAATTTAGTGCTTTTATTTTTTATATATATGTATTTTTTGATTTTGTTAAACAGTTGCTGATATTTACCACTGTATGTCCTTTCCGTGAAGGAGCAATAAATAAGTTTTTTTTTTTTTTTTTTTTTCAAATAACTGGGTTTTATCCCAGCAGAAATTCTCCTGCTCATTCATCATCATTCGATGATACATATTCAAATACTTACTCTATAAGAAAGAAATTTGTTTACTATGAATACCTACCCAGTTTACTATGTATAGCTACCCATACCTGGATTGGTAGAAGATATTTGGGTCGCCTCTCTTTGTTCCCTCTAAATTGGTTGAGGAGAGTGATGGCTGCTCTAGTAGTTGACTCGTAGTCGGGTGCCGTTTTTTAATTCTTGTCCAGCCATAATATTTTGTGTTTTGTAACAGTTATGTTCTATTTCTAAATGCAGTACATTGGCATACACTTACACTAATAGTTACTGAGCATTTGTACACAATTTCCTATAATAATAAGTCTCGAGAAAAAAGACCAGCTCGCTGAATATCTTCGAGAAATTAATTTTTTTATAGATTCTATCGCGTTTGTATTTAATTTATTAATCTCCAACGTTTCGTTTCGAAATGAAAATTAAGGAAATGCAACGATTTCTGACGTTCACATGAGTATTACACATTTAAAATTTTCCGTGTGGTGACGGAGTAAGATTACAATTCATCATCCTCTCTCTAGGGTCCTCTCCCTTAAGTGATCGTAAAAGACGACTGTGGAATATAATATGCAGATAACACAAGTGTAAGAGAAGCAATACTCGAAATAAAAATTAACACCAACCCGCGTAACTCTAACCAGCGTGGTATTGTAGGTCAATTGACCTTCATTATGGAGGAGGCTCGAGCCCAGCAGTGGGATGTATATGAACTGTAATAATGATGATGATGATGACATATTTAAAATATAACTATTTTTAATGCAGGAGTCCCTGTTACAATGAAAACTATGATGAAATAAGTGTTCAAAACGTTGAGAAAGTAAAAATCAGATACAAACGCGTTAAATTGCGTAAAATAATTTAATTCAACCATAGATATTTTTATTCATTTCTTTTAATTTATAGAATTGCAGTTAAATATTTTTTAATATTGTTGTATTTCTATTTCAGAACGCACCGAGGGCACTCCACCACCGCCGTCTATATCCGACGCAGCCTATAAACTTAACATGTTGAGTTATCAGCCAGGTATGTTTAGTGACACAATAGTGTTCTTTATAATGTTGTCATTATTACTACCCTACTTTATACCCCTTAACCCAGCTTGAAGCGGTTACTGCTGCTGTTCGTTCGGTAAGCGAGTGAGTCGGAAGACCCAACTTTCTGTGTGGGTTTTAGTCGATAGGCATAGCTGAATTTTTGGTATTGCAAAAGTCCATAAGCGGCAGTAACATCTACCATCAGGTGCGCTTGCTCGTTTGTTACCATAAGCAATAAAAAAAATCGATCTGTGCGTGGGTGCGTGTATGTTTAAGAGCGCGCGCGTGAACGTGCGGGCGTGCGTGGATGTGTTCTGTTACATTCCGAATTTCAATAGCAGATTGCTGACAGATCTACAGATGGCGTAGTGGTTACGAGACCAATATATCAATACGCCTAGTATCGCGTTTTCAATTCCATCATAATTTTGGCAATTTACAAATTATTGTTCTGAGTCTGGTTTGTAATTTATATCAGTTAATTGTACGTTTATTCTTCATAATACAAGGATTAGTTCTTCATACCCTGCATCTATCGTTTTTTTTTTTAATAAAAATTGTTACAGATCAGCTAAATTTTATGCGTGAATTGATTATGCATATATTATAATATGTTAGGTCGTGCGGAAGCGCTGGGCACTCTGTGTCGCGTGCTGTGCTCTAAGCAGTGTCGCGAGGAAGTGTTAGCTCCATACCTGGCCCGGTGCTACGCGGCCATACATCGCGGTCTACGCGACCCAGCCACTGCCGCCGCCGTAGTACTCAACGCGCCAGATATATTCAGGTAACAATAACATTCGAAGTTCTTTATCGCCGTTGTGGAACTTGTACTAACGAAAAATTGACAATTCTTCTTCAACCCATATACGGCTTTGGCATATCATGATCATAGACAAACAGAGAAAAATAAATTAATACAATAAACTACCACCGGATCGGAACGTAACTGCCACTGAGAAGATCCGGCAAGATACTCAGCGAATTTGTCTAATATTATTATTTCTATATTGACTTTTGTATAAAAAATAGTACAATACGTTTAGTACGAATTAGCTCTAGTGTGGTGCCCTACGAACGTCGATATAGTATGAAATTCAAATAAAATGTAAAATTCAAATTACTGAAATTTAGCATTTAATATGCTTAATTATATATAAAAATACGATTACGAAACGAACAATGAGGTCACAAGCGGGATTCGAACCCGCACCTATTGGGAGTCCGGCCCAACCGTGCTGCCACTTACACCACCGTGTACTATTGTAGGACAGTCAAATCTCGCTTCGTATCATATTTACGTCTTTAAGGTGATGTGCGCCATCTACCCGACAATATTTACACATTGTGTAGGCTTAATACTTCAAACTTTGCAGTTAGAATTGTATTAAACGATGACACAACCTTGTTATTCAAATTACTGAAATTTAGCATTTCGTTTCGTAATCGGGTTTTTTATATACAATGTAAAAGATTATGGCTGGAGCAGATCCCACAAGCGACACCCGATCACGAGATAACTACTAGAGCCATGTAGAACAGCCTAAAGACGACCCATGAGAAGTATCACTGCTAAAAAAAATATCATTAGTTATTTAGTAGCATAGAACAATCTGGCTTTTGAGCGTTAAGATATTGTTTAATTCAATGTTGCCCGTATTAGCATTTCTTGTCAGCTTATTATTGTGATATTAAAAGATAGAAGAAGACAGAAATTGATCAAAATACTCATTAATTTCTTTTCATTTCTAGACTTGACCTGGATGGTGTGTTAGTCCTGGTACCAGATTTTATAACGGCCTTGGATCAGATACTTTCTGAGCGAGAACCGAAGCTGGAGTGCAGTTCCATTGATAAGAGAGAACTGAGAAAAGCTGCCATCAGCGCTCTGTTGTCACTCGTCGCATTCCCCTATCATTATAAAGGATTACCCGTGCCCGAGTTCCCTGGTTGCAATGAATAGTAAGTATATAATTGTTCTCTAAAATTGAGTATATACTAATTATATACAGTAACCGGTCATAAGTATTGTACATGACCCTTGGAAAGAAACATTTTGATTTTATTTATTAAATACACATACAATATCAAATACACCTGTTCTACTGGGTTTTTTTCTAAATTTTTATGATTTTAACAACTCTATGTATTTTTGACTGGTCTCTACGGGCTCTCTCATTTGTAAAATTACTTACAACCATCATACAAGTAGTATGGGACAGAGACAACGTTCTACAAATTCGAAATTAACTGGTTGTTTCTTTTCAAAGAACTATGTGCAATATTTATTGCCGCGTATTGTACTTACTGTATTTGACTATTATTTAGAGTGGCAATTGAAATTGTGAAATGAAGAGTGGTATAAGTCCTGCTGTTGAAGTTGAGGGAGTATCCTATACAATTAGATTATTTGATTCTTACTTAGAATAATTCTGATTCTGTGTGTATTAGGTGTCCACTAATTATATGCTTAAAAAGTCCCCACCTATACAAATAAAATCCGTGTGGTATAAGAATTTTATTAATAATTTTCAATGTGGTGATGAAGTAAGAATACAATTCACCACTACTCATTCGTGACTGTCTTAAAATATGACATAGGGACGTAATATGTATATAATATCTAGAATGGAGCTAGATTAGGAAAACTTGATGTAAAACTTATACTAACCCCTCTAACCAGCGTGGTCGCGTTAGATAGATAGAATGGTAGTAAGTCAATGTCTCTATTGTGGAGGAGGCTCGAGCCTGAGAGCCTATCAGTGGGACATATATGAGCTACGAGGATGATAATGAATAAGAATCAATATTATTTCAGTGCGGGCATAACATTAGGTGACTTCACTCGCGGCAAGATATCTTTAATATGCGTTTCTGCAGTACAAGTAGAGACATTAGATGCGTTGGCGGTACCTCTGCTGAGTGCCCTATACTTGTGTGTGAGGCATAACGCCCACACAGGGTCGGGGAAGGCTCACAGTGCACCCCCAGGGTCAACACTCTCTCATAGTACGGATTATAAAGGTATGTATCATATATTGCTATCTCACTCACACCCACGGAGTTTGAGTGAGATAGTATTATTCTTGTATTTTTTAAATTTTACTTCAGCTTAAGTGATTGTAAAGTGTACATGTCCTTTTAATCATGCAATGAAAGTTATCTATTCAATTAATCTGACTTGACATAAAAAAAGCTATTTATTGATTTAACTAAGTAAATTTTTCGTTATATTCTTTATTTGATAATAAAAAAATAATGTACAGAATAACCAATAAATAACCTTTATTTGATAATAGAAAAATAATTCGGCCTTAAGTCATAATATACAGAAATAATAAAAGTATGATTTAATTTTTTTGTTTTTGCATATTTTTTACAAAACTTTTATGATGCAATTTTATTTTCATTAAAATAATAAATGTTCACAGTGATATCACATTATGTCATCACACTTTACTATCGCAAGTTATTTAGTCAGCTTCGTGATTCGACATCACTGCTATCACAAACATTATGTTCAATACATTTACAAATGAAGGCACATTAAACACACGCTACATTTATTTTGCTATGCATAATTTTATGGAGAATTCTAGAATGTCCGGGAGACTATCATTAACTTTTACGATTTAAGATTTTTTTCTCTAAATGTATACAATACAATACAAACAATACAATACAATTAATAACAAAGTAAGCTTATTGTATTAAATAAATGCCTGCCCTAGCCGAGGCAGCGGGTGACCAGACCGGGGATTAGTCTGGTCGCCCTGAAGCGAGGCCGCCGCGGGAGGATGACACCCCGACGGCGAAAGCTGCCAGGGCATCGACTCGAGAGGATACTCACGAGGGTAAACCGCCGGGCGGGCCACCGAAGACAAAGATCGGGTTCCGGTGGCCCGCTCGCTCGGTGAAGAGAGGTACATGTAGGGCGGATCTATGGGGGTCGCGCGCCGCTTTTTCTGTCGCCCCGGACGGATTTAGCAGGATGTAACCACTCCATAACCCGCCAAAAAAAATTGGTATTAAATAAATACAAAGATGGGAAATGTACAGCTATTTAGTGAAATACAACCACAAAAATTAACTTTTACAAAACAATAGCTTGACAAACGTCCTGTTTTAACTTTAATGTAATGTTTTTCTTTAATAAGTATTGTTTTAAAGTGTTATGGCCCGTTTTTGCTAATGACCAGTACAGTTTTGGTAACATCTAAAACAATTATAACACATAATATTGATATTAGGACTGGAACCAACCCCTCACTAGATGGATTGACGACATCTCAAAAGTAGATATATTTTTGTAAAATTCAACGCAAGTTAAGGATTATTTTCATAGTACAGGCTTGTCGATTTAAAAATACAGTATTAAAATATAAGTAGTTGTCAGCAATAAGTATTCATAGCTTTTGCTCCAATTTTAATTGCGTCTCAAAAATTATCGGTGTGGGTGTGTGTGGTTACCATTTCGTGGACTAACTGTATATTTTATCAGATAGTTTTTAAAACGGAGAAAAAAAAACATGTTAATGAAATTGAAATATTTTCTTAACATTATATAATGTGCCCAGCATTCATGTTAAAAATAGGAAAAGAAAACACAATGAACTGGACCTAAATGTACATGAGAATAGCTTAACGGGGCTTGGGGATGTTGGTAATTATATTCTCATTATGAGCCGTTATGTATTACGGCACATCAATGGGTATATGTGGAGTCAGTATAGTGTGATGTGAGGGGTGTTGTAGCACGATCGGAGAGTGGCAGTGCGTCGGGCAGCGCGGAGGGTCACTCGCTCGACGATTTCGCTGCCGATGTTAAAGAGCTAGACCCATCTTCGCCTGTTTTCGGTAATTACCCATGTTTTGTTTGCATTCACTGAGGGCAATATAATGAATTAACGATAATATTTATAAAAAATGTGTTCTAATATTACAATGGAAACTCTATAACTCGAAACTGGTTAAGACGTAATATCCAGTAAGCAGGGAAAAACATGCAATTGCCTTCCACTTAATCACGAAAGAAATGTTCTTCCTTGTGAGATATTGATAGTCTATATATAATATTTATACTCTATAACTTAAATTTCAAATGTTAGACTCCGTAACTCGTAGTTAGTAAAATAAAAAGGTCTTATTTTAAATTCCTTAAACTCATAGCAATGAATGAAGTGAATTATGAAACAGTGAATTAAACTTTCTAAGCAAATTAAAAATCGCGCCTTTATAAATCGAAATATAAGGAATTTTTGCATCTCTTGTATTTGAGTAATGGAGATTGCACTGTACGATATAAGTAAGTCTTAGAAAATATTAGTCAGAAAGACGTGATTGCAACCTCATTTTAAATCTAACATATTAAACTAAGTGTCCATTAAGTTATAAGAAAGCTGGTTAATAGAGAGACTGATGTACATCGACCAAAACCAGTACTTTCATTATAGTTAATTTAATCCAGCTCACGATTTATTGTTGTTAAGCGGATGATTATTGTATTTTTGTATTAAATTTATTTGATTTACTATATTTTAACAAGATTTGTTAGAAAATTATGAAAATAAACTTAATATAGTGATAGCAGCCTTCGCAAAATGCACATTAGTATTATATATTTGATTAATTAAATAAAAGAAGTCGGTTAATAATAAAATATTAATGATTGCTGATGTTTTTATGCTAGTATTACACATTTGAATAAAACTATTTTTACGAATGCTATTGTGATCGTATTTGATTTTTAATTTTTCGACGTTCAGTACAGTGACAGCGTTCATGGTTGCTGTAATGTACACTGTAAAATATAAACAAACGCGATATAATGTCTAATAATAGTTTTAATAAAATATTACTTATCTTATAGCTACATTTAGCTAGGTTTGTGTATAGCACTATTGTAATACGCTTTCAAATATAGACCTATTTATCGTTACAATACATTATAATAGCGAAAACTATCGCTAGTCCATTATATTGCCCTTTAAAAAACACACTGTTTACTAAAACTTTATCAAATTAATATAATTATTTTTTCAATTTAATATAATTATTTTTCAATTCAATATAATTATGTTTTTCAATTTAATATAATTATTTTTCAATTCAATATAATTATGTTTTTCAATTTAATATAATTGTTTATCAATTCATTATAATTATTTTCAATTTAATATAATTATTTTTGTAAAAAGTAATTTAATTATTTAAAAAATATAAATAATTGCTTGCAAATTAATATAGTTAACAGTGTGTACATATCAAAGCTTATTTGTTTAATGTTTTTTGCTTGCTGTTTTTGTTATCGTGTATTCACAATACATTATTATCATAATCATATTATTACGATAACTTATTAACTATTAATAATTGACAACGTGTTTTATTCTGATTTTAGATGAATTAAAGTACGTTATATGTATTATTTATCTGTACTATTAAATGAACAACTGGGTTTTTTTTTTGTTCGCTTATACTGCAAAAGCTACTGAACCGATCGGAATAATATTTATTTATTATCTTACATATATTATTTTCTTATATCATAAGATGTGGAGTGTTTCGGAGAAAATGGTAGTATATGATATGTTGGTGATTAACTTATCCCGACATAAATAGGCAGGCGTGTTGTAAACATGCGTTAGATGTGGTACTTTTGTATTATAGACAAATATTTTAATTATATATAACTTTTAAATGGAATAGATTTTATTAAGTATATGTCTCACTTCTTCGATACGAATCAGTACGCGATATAACCGCTTAAACTCTTTTCCTCGCGAACGCTCCAGCACACAAAAAGTTTTAAAACCTTACTATAAAAAGTTTCATTTCAAAATATTACATTCAGTGATGAGGTAAGTATTCAACTTAGTACTACTTCCCTTCTCAGGATTATCGTAAAAGTTTGTCTTCTTTTTTGTCTTTTAAGCGATGTAAGTAGATAACATCACTGGTAGAAAACTCAAAGCAAAACTTTACATACAGGGTGCAGGGGACCGCTCCCGAAAACTAAGACAGGTAACCCTACTAGTCCTACTTGTAATGATAGGCTAGACAAAAATTGATTCGGACGAAAAAAAAAATTTTTTTCACCACACGAGGTCGTTGAACTCTTGAACATATGATCGTGAGTTTTGAATAGATTGCGTCTTTTCTCATCTGAGTAAAGTTACGTATTTTTTATGTACTCATCTTTACATGGCACTGTCCTAATACGATGGAATGTGAAAAAAAAAAACTTTTTTCATCCGAATCGATTTTTATTCTAGCCTATCATTACAAGTAAGACTGGTAGGGTCACCTTCGGGAGCGGTCCACTTCCACCCTGTATATTCTGTAAACTTAATTGGAACCTATAAAAATATTACTATATGATTGGACACAGATGGCGGTAATCCCCACGCGGTACAATTATTCGTGTGACCCATAAATCTTTGAGTCTGAGTATAACTTGTGTTAGTTATTTACATATGTTTTTAAGTTATAGTATTTAGTTAGTTGGGGTATTTAAAAAATAAGACACGAGTCCTATGATATTTATTATGCCCGAGTGTGTATAGGTGCGGCGTTAGTGGTCCGTGCTACGTACTTGGTCTGTCACCGTCTCATATCTTCATGGAAGGGAGACCTGCAAGTGTCACTCGCAGCCCTTGAACTGCTTTCTGGATTGGCCAAGCTTCACTCATCAAAACCAGGTTGGTAAATGATTTAATGGTTTTTCTATTGTTATATAAGTTTTCTTACATTAGTTAATATTTACAAGGTGGATTATTAATACTAAAAGTACGCCCGTTTAGTCGCGTGTAAAAGCTAGTCTCTTATATAATTGGTAGAACTTAGAAGTTTGTCTGAAATATAGTGATATTATTATGAATACTTTGAACAGTCCAGTTAATAATTAATCTTCAATTATTTTGCATGCTAACTAGAGTTTGTCATCGGTAAGTTTGTTATTTTTTTATTGCTGATAGTAAATTATCAGTGATAATAACCGCCAGCCAAGCCGGCGAGCAGGTTTGGCTGGTGGTTATTATCACTTATCAGTCGTGGTTATTAGTTTGGTAGTCGGTCGGCTTTTGGAACAATTTTTGGATCGCTTAACTCATTAAGACAACTCAATGTCTTGCATGGGAATTGAATGAATGACACTGGAGACTAGACACTACCCGACATACATGGTCAGTACTTAAATCGCTAACTGTACAGGCAAAGCGATCAAGATATGTAGGCAGATAACATCTTTGGAAGAGAACGAAAACTCAAAATAAAACCCTATACTCACCAGTCTGGCCAGCGTGGTGTAACGGGCTAATTTTCTTCACATACAAGAGGCCAGTGCTCTGGATTAGGACGTATATACAGGCTAAGAAGTCGATAAGGCGACCGCTTTATTAAGTAGTGATCACTGGAATTTTGAAGTCCATTATGTTTGATTCTGCCGGACTGGCCATGGATGTCAAGGAAGCGGTACCAGTGGCCGGCACAGTAGCGATGAGGTGGGCAAAGGATGCGTTATGCGCCGCCCTTCTGTTGCCCCAGGAACGGACGGCAGGTATTCAGACCATAGACTGCCTTAAAAATAATGTCTGATTTTGAAGGCTATTATCGTGTAGCTAGCGTGCGTGTGTACATGCGTGCTTGATTATATGCGTGCGTGTCTATGTTTGTATACTTTACACTCAAAAAAATAAACAAATCATATCTGATAACAGGCTCAAGTGTCATACTTACGTTGTATATTAAATGAGAGTGGTCTCACTATATTATTTTTACAGAGGCGATAGAACGCAAGCGTGCTGTGCGCTGGATATGCGATTATATAACGGTGCAATGCAGCCGGCCGCCTCAAGCGCACTCTAGGGACCTGCACTCGTGCGTGGTGGCAGCCTACCAATGTCTGGCCGCGTGGCTTTGTCCGGCGCTGCTCGCCGACCAGGAGTGCATCGCAACGCTACTTGAGGTTGTCGAACTCGGCATATCCGGCAGTAAGAGTCAAGGTGAATGCTTTATTATATTTTTTTATAGTTGCTTTTCCCACTTTTTGTTAATTGTTAATGATGGCGAACGACCAAGCAGCACACAACTGATGGTAACTTGTAACTGCCGCCCATGGACGTTTATACTACCAGGGCTGTAGTTAGGTCGCTGTCTAGCAACTAAAATCTACGCTTTTTTTTTTTGGCGGCGGGCTACGGTACGTCAAACCCCGCTATTCCGTCCGGGGCGACAGGAGAACCGGCGCAAGACCCCGTAGACCCGCCCTACAGTATACCTCTCGACGCCGTGCGGGTGGGTCACTGGTACGCGGTCTTTTTCTTCAGTGGCCCACCCCGCGGTCTACCCTCACGGGTATCCTCGTCGATGTCGACGCCCGGACAGTTTGCACCATCGGGGCGTCGTCCTCACGCGGTGGCCTCGCTGAAATTCTCTACCCTAAAAGAAAGTTGAGCTTCCGGCTCTCTCGCCAAACCAAGTACAATATTACAGAAAATATTTAGATGTCGATTTTCTGCGAGAGTGTGTATTACTTGAATGGACCAGCCCGTGAGTATAGATAAAAAGCTGTCTACAGTGTGCCCTTCCACTAATAAGTGCTATTACTGAACTATTTTTATTTTCCGCCGCGTTCGTGTTGGGTGAAGAATACAACGTAAAAAAACTATTGCGATCGTGCAAGAAGTATTATGGATGCATGTTGTAGATTTTTTTCCGAGTAATTATTATTTAATCATCATAAATGTACATCCGAGATTGGGCGTTCGATAGAGGTTTCGGACTCGATCTCCGTAAACATTTATCTATTTTCGCAATTATGTATAATTATTAATTATTACCGTTTACTTCATCGATGAAGAAAACATCCTGAGAAAATGTACCTATCTATGAGTCCTAAAAATGTTTTCATAGATGTGTGAATAGTTCCATTACACAGTTAGTGCCGACTAGACATGCTTCTATGACAGTCGATATATGGAGTCAGCACTCTTAAATATTTTGATATCTAATCTAATTCTAAATTATTGTTATCACTGCTCCAGAAAACTTATTTGCTGAAACTATTTGGGCTAGAAGCCGGATCACCGATTGAGAATAATAAAAGAACATTCTATATCTTTCTGTTTGCAGGCAAGCCCGGTGAATCGCCAAAAATGAAGCATGAGAAAGAACTGAAGCCGGTATCGATGCGTGTTCGCGATGCTGCCGAATCACTTCTCATGCTCATACTAGAACAGGTATACATTCATTTCTGTATAGTGACAGAGTAAGAATATAATTCACCTCTTTCCTCGCCCGTGAGTGTCATAAAAGACGACTACGCATTATAATATGCAAATAACGCACATAGAGAAGGAAATATCGAAATAAAACTATACTAACGCTTCTAACCAGCGTGGCATATTAGGTAAATTTCCCCCTTATTGTGAAAGAGGCTCGAGCCCAACAGTGGGACATGCATGAGCTGAGATGATATTGTTCTATATCTTTTTAGACTACCTGTATATTTATTTACTATGAAACGTTCACAATGTCACGTCGTCCCTTCTTTTTCTGTGGATTTCGGACGAGAAGGCATTATTAGCTAGCTCATTATTACTATTTTTCTTCTGTGAAGAGCGTGCCTCTTTTAGCTGAAGAAAATTAGCTTGCTATGCTAGCCAGTCGAAATATAGGATTTTATTAGGAGATTTTCTTCACTTGTAGTGATGTTATGTGCCTACTTTGCTTAATCGATTTTTATAATACCCACGGGCAAATAAGACATGATGATCACCAACAACTTCGCTTGCACGGATTAGGTACCTAGTTATTTAATATTATTTATTTTGTATGACCACAAACATCTCTTGATATTAATAATAATATCAATATTAGTCTCTTGATATTAGTAATAATATCCACAATACATCTATTACAATTTTTATTATTTCAGCAGTTGTCATGATAACAGCAACTGCTCAGAACATTGACGTGTGCAAATTTGCTTACATTTATATAGACACTGCTCCGCTCTTATTTTCCATAGCGTTATTTCTTACAATTCCAAAACCTTTCTCGATAAATAATTTATTTACAAAAGGTCTTAGAAACTAAGTAAAAGTAGGTGAGATTTAAATGTATAAAAATGTGTTACAGCAAATAGGTAATAGCGGTAATGGCTCGTCGTGGTGTCGATTGGACGAGCGCTGGCTGGCGGCCCTCGGGCACGGCCGGCTGAGACACTTTGTGGCTGACGGTAACATACTGCTGTCGTTGCTCGAGGAGCCGCTCAGCAACAGCCAAGAGCCACAGCCCACGCTAATTGGTAAGCTACTTTTAAAGACAACCTACAATCCTTACTATAGTTGTCACAAAATAAAAGGCCCGGTTTGACATTTGTCTTATTCATGGATATAGTGATATAACCATACGACTCGGTACTCGATACTCACGATATATTGATTCAAGTTTGCGTGAGTATTTGATCGATTTGAATATGTATTGTAAAGTGCATTGGATTAAAGTTCTGATTTGAAAATTTAAGTTAAAATTTTGATATTATGGGTATTTTGAAATGACACAATGTTATGAAAGGTCAATTTTCTATAATTATATATTTGTGTTACAATGACATTCACTGAATCACAAAATAAAAAATCGAGAAAAGTGATTCTTCAATTTCTTCATTTAATTTCTTCATTTTCTTCAAATGATGAGCCAAAATTGTCGGTTGAGCTATCGTCACCCGCATCTATAATTATTTCATTTTCAATTATATTGTCAATATTGATGTCTCTATCATAGTCTTCCTTAATTATTTTTCGAGTTTTCTACCACTTTTGTCCAGTCTTCTTTAGTAATTTTGGCACAAGCTTCATTCAACAATGTCATAATTTTCTTAGTGGAGAATGGCGGCTTTGTATTGTGGCGTGCTGCGTATCCTTTCATTTGAGCCCAGATCAAAGTATTGTACTGACAATGGTATGGTGGCGCTCTTATCATTTTGTGTCCATGCACACAAAATTCATTTATTTGCGTCCTTTTCTTCGTGATATTTTTTTGCACTTTTAGACTCCATTGCAAGCAAGGCATCATTAAAGAAAACTTCCCCCAGCTGATTCAGCGTGGCAGATTATTAAGCGTCCACCTTTTCCCATTGGCACTTTTGAGCAAGATGCCTTGGTATCGTCCATCCACGACTGTGGCACGGTATGATTCGAGTTCAGCCAAATCTCTTCGACAAATGTGACATTGTCCCAATTTGTGACTTTGTTAGCTCCAAACTCATAACTTTCAGTAAAGATCAATACACAGCTGGTGAAATTCAGTTATTCTAAACACTAGTATTAAAATAAAACCGGACAACTGCGAGTCCACCTTAAAAGAAAATATTTTGATCGATTTATTTTTCTTTAACCGATTATTAATAGTCTGTGGAGAATATGAAAAAATCGTTATGCACGGCACTTAGCCGAGTGGGCGGTACCCATCAATGAAAAATGTAATTACCTTAGAACATTTCGATCGGTAAAAAATAGAGAACTTCTTGGGTGTGAACTGTCAAAACGGGCCTTTTATTTTGTGATTAGTATAATATTATAAATGCGAAAGTAACTGTCTGTCGCTCTTTCACGCCAAAACTACTGAACCGATATAATTGAAATTTGATACACAGATAGTCTAGAGCCTGATGAAGAACATAGGCTACTTTTTAATGCAAAAAAGGGTTGTAAAGGGGGATAAAAAGTTGTAAGGAAGTATCATCTTTTTTAAAGCCAGATGTTTGAAACTTATTTTTAGGCTATTGATTAGATATAAACAAATATGACATTAACATGTAAAAATTTACCTTTAAGGGCTAAAATAAAAATAGGGGATGAAAAACTTTAGGAAAGTAACCTTTTACGCGGGTGAAGCCGCGGGCAGCAGCTAGTTAATAATAAATTAGAAGATCCGTGCTAATACTTCGCAGTGTTAGTAGAGAATTTATTACCGATGTAACTAACGTAGCATGATCGATATAGAAATCCTTGTCTCGAGGCATTCCGTGTGGCGACAGGATACGAATACAATTGTTGCCACCCTTGTCCTACCCATGGGAGTTGTAAAAATCTGCTAATAGTTCATCAGAATAGTAAGCAGTAGCTATTTGCCGGAAACGTATAATACCTCACGGCGATCGCTAACCCGACCACCCAGCGTGGCGATTACAGTAGTAGTACCTCTAATATGTACAGCAGTGTACGGCAAAAGGCTGAATGATGTCTCAGGGCATTTTACAAACCTATAATTAATGGACTCGAATAACATCCAGACTCAGAACTATCATTTCTGGAGCACAAAAAAAAAAGCTGTCGAGGGTGAAAGGTTTTTGTAGTGACTCGGCACTTTAGTTCTATATGTATTTCTTTAGTAATAATTCGATGTGGCTGGGGTCGCTACGCTTGGTCGTTATCGTCTCGGGGCGCGGCCCGCTCGGCGGTACGTGTGTGCGGGGGTGCGTGCGCACGCCCCGTGGACATGCGCGACCCCCGTCCCGCCGCGCCGCCCGTCTGCCGACCCCTACCGCCCGCTCCACCATGCGCATTGTGAGTTAACATTTGTTTTATATTATATTGTCAGTATGGTGTGTTTGGTTTAAGATACGAAAAGGATCGACATTCACTCATTTGCTTTACCGAATGAAAATCTTATTAAATGAAAAACTTATGATGATGATGAATTATCATAATTCCAACTTAAATCATTTTCACATTTATGTTTCAATTTATTTTAATCCTAATATGCAACCACCCGGAAATTATAATTAATATGCAATTATATCATAGAGACTCTGCATTCCCGAGTTTGGAGGCGGTGTTGCGACAACTGAACGACCCCGACGCCCCCACATTGTTCAAACTATTGGAACAACAAGCCGCAATTGAGAAACGTGTTAGAGAGAGCGAAGATAACGTTGTAAGATATTTATTTTTATTTGGCATTAATCCCACCACATATTACCACCGTTTTAACTCTTATAAGTCCGGATCCACAATTGTCTGCATAAATAACAGGGAGGTTTGACCCTCAGGCAGTCTCAGGAGATGATTTTAATTGTCTTGGAACCCGCAATAAATTTAATTAGAAAAGTTACATACATACATACATATCATCACGCCATATCCCTTGCAGGGTAGGCAGAGAGAACAGAGTGCCAGAGAACTCTATCTCTGCATACTTCACTCGCTTCCTCAACATTCATAATTCTCTTCATACACGCTCGCCGGTTTCGGAGACTCTTGACTCCACCTTCCTTCAGTACCTGACCGATCTGGTCTAGGTAGGTTAGTCTCGGTCTCCCTCGGTACCTACATCCTTCCACTTTCGCATTGTATATCTTCTTAACCAGACGTTCGTTAGAAAAGTTAGATTTGGAAAAAAGTGTTTCTCCTTCCCTCCTGCGCAAGACAGGAAACAAAATTGACTAGTCAGTTGTAAGGTATTACTCGACTAATATACATATTTGATTCCAGTACAGGATATTACATGTGCGGTACACAAGTTGTTGAGTTTACATGTAATTTGTAAAGCAACTCTACAAAAGTATTACATATATCCTAAACGCACTTTAAAATATAATATGTATGTTGATCTCTCAGCCGGTTCTAGTTGTATTCAGTTTTAATATGATTTTTAACTACTCTTCTGTTATTATAAAATAAAATAAATATATAAAGCTACATAGAATATATAAAATATGAAATACTAGATTTTATCTGCGACTTCGCTTACGTATAAAAAAAGACGCAGTATAAAATTTATTACAATATTATCCAAAGAGAATACATAAGATAAAAGTATCCAATATGTTAATCCAGGAAATGGTCTATCTGTGTAGTAATTTTCATTCAAATCTGTACAACTGTTTACGCGTAACTGAATAACATTCAAATATCTTACCAAATTTTTACATACATACATATCATCACGCCATATCCCTTGCAGGGTAGGCAGAGAGGACAGAGTGCCAGAGAACTCTATCCTTGCATACTTCACTCGCTTCCTCAACATTCATAATTCTCTTCATACACGTTCGCCGGTTTCGGAAACTCTTGACTCCACTTTCCTTCAGTACATGACCGATCTGGTCTAGGAAAGTTAGTCTCGGTCTCCCCCGGTACCTACATCCTTCCACTTTCGCATTGTATATCTTCTTAACCAGACGTTCGTTCGGCATTCTTTCCACATGTCCGAACCATCGGAGCATTCCCTTTCGCGTCTTTACACCGATACTCTCGAATGCGATCGATCAGCCTAACTCCACAGATTTTCCTTAGAAATCGCATTTCGACCGCATTAATTTTACTTTCATACTCTTTTCTGCATACCCAACTCTCGCTTCCATACAGTAATGTTGGGACAAGCACTGCGTTATGTATTGCTACACGTGCCTTCTGGCTGAGGTGGTGGCTACCAAGAAGTTACCCCAACGCTCCATTCACTCTATTGCCCGCATTCACTCTTCACGCTATATCAGTAGTGTACCTTCCATCTCGGCTAAATCCACATCCAAGATATACAAATTCATCCACTTGCTCAATTTGCCAAATTTTTACATTTATAATAATAGTAGAACTATTTAACTATATAATTAAACATCTTTTAGGTGGGTTTGGGATTATTGGTAGGCAGCGGCCTAGTTGTACCCCTGGTATTACTAAGGTCCATAGGCGACAGTAAAACTTATCATCAGAACAATAAAAGAAAGAAACATGAGTCTCACTGTAAAATGAGGACTAGTGAAGTCACATCTTAATGATCTATACATTTTTTGTTGCAGGTCCCAGAAGAACACATACCTCCAGAACCGGTCACGGAATTCCAAACGGCGAGATTATTCCTTTCCCACTTCGGTTATTTGAATATAGGAGGCGATAAGAAGGGCACGCTTCCACGCTTGATTGCATTAGATGACTCCCTACCTGGGTTCTCGGCGGCACTTCGTAAGGTGGACGCGTGTGGGGCAAGAGCTGCAGTAACGGTGCACGTATTCTGTGCCCGGGCAGGACAGCTGCATGCTAAAGACATTGTTGCCAATTCGCATAAGCTCGGCACTGTCCCACCTGCCTTCGTCAGGATGCTTAGAGGGTTGGTCTCCATTATTTATATCTTTTTTTGTCGATTAAACATCCTTTGTGTATGGAAATATGTTTTTGAAAATTGACATAACTTTGAGTAAGCATACGCAATGAATCTAAGACCTCTGCAGTATTTCTTTTTTTTTTTTTAATTGCCGGTGGTGGCAAACCGGCCAGCAGCACACCTGATGGTAAGTGACACTGCCGCTCATGGACGTTTGCAATACCAGGGTATAGCTAAGCCGCTGCTTACCGTGAAGAAATTGCTCTTCTTAAACCTCGTTTAAAAAAGGACATGTCATAGCGCTCGGGAAACACAGCAGTAGGTAGTTCATTCCAGATCTTACATGTACGTGGGAGAAATGATCGTTGAAAACGTACAGTTGACGTCTGTATCGTTTCCAGGTGAAATGGATGAACCCTGCTGCGGTGTCGAGTGGTACGGTGATAAAATGGTGACGGTGGTACCAAGTCAAACAGTTCCTCAGAGCACTCCCCGTGAAAGAGCCTGTAGAGTACACAGAGAGACCCAAAGTCTCTCCGGCTCTCCAATGACTCCAGTCCTTCCGTGATATTGGGATCACCGACGATTCGAACAGCGCGTCTTTGCAGGGAGTCAAGTGGGTCTAGCTGATATTTGGGCGCGCCTGCCCAGAGATGTGAGCAGTAATCCACATGAGGGCGGACTTGTGCTTTATATAGCACAAGACGTTGTCTCGGTGTGAAGTATCGCCTGGCTCTGTTCAGGACGCCCAGCTTTCTACTTGCCAATTTGGCTTTGTCCTTCAAATGACTCCCAAACTGGACTTTGCTTGATAGTTCGACGCCGAGGATCCCAATCCTCTCGGCAACTTGGAGAGTTACTCCTTGGAACTGAGGCGCCATGACAAACGGGTCCTTTTTTGCAGTGAACGCGCAAACTTGTGTCTTAGTGAGATTGAACTGGACTAAGTTCCGTTCACCCTATTTCGAGGCCCGCCCCAGAGAGCGCTCGACTTCAGACACAAGTTGAGCCCTTCTTTCCTGTAATACACTCCGAGGGATATTCTGATGCTCAGTATACCGCTCGTCACCCGTGCTGTCATCCGCATAGCAATGCATACTCTCTATAGAGAGCATGTCATTGATATGCAGGATAAACAGCGTCGGGGACCGAGCCCCGTGGCTCTGTGCCAGACCCTATCGAACGCCTTTGCGATATCTAGGCTGAATGCTAATGCCAGTATTGCAGTTTTCACAATGAGCTATTACTACTTTGATCGCTTGAAGTACTAAGAATATTTTGATAATAATTCAACAGCTTTAAAGTTAAGGATTACCAAAGAATTGACAGTAGCACTCTCCTGGGAATAAGTTTACTAACAATGCTGTCGTGCGCTAGGTAATGACAATAGGCACACTCTCGTGGGTAGGTGTACACGATTGGGGTTAAAATAAACCCCATTTTAAGTTTTTTTTTTATCAAATAAGTCTCTATATGGTTCCAGTTTGGGGACTCCAGTTCGAGTACGTGGTCATCCAGGCTGGGCGGGCCACGTGGCAACGAGTTATGACGCCCGCGCCAACCTCAACCCTCCCCCACATAACACCAAAGACAAGGACCCCGCACCCTCTATGTACGATGGCAAAGAACAGGTATAAACTATTTCAAAACTACAAGTTATTAATTATAGTTATCTCATCTCAGTCCATAATGCAGGGTCCGCCCCTCCTCCATAATATGAAAGAAAATTTACCCTTTGGTATAGTGTTTTATTTCCAGTTTTCTCTCGCGCATAAAAGTCATATGCATATTATATCCTTTAGTCATATTTCACGAGCAAGAACTGGAGTGGGCAACTTTATTTTTACTTTGTGATCATACGGAAATTATAGTTTTAAATTAATTTAATATAAAACTTTCTGGCGTAATCAATGTTCTTTGTACACATTGAAATAAAGAGATAAATTTCACTAGATGTATCTAATAGCTAAGCTGTGTACAGTCTACTGGTTGCGGTTATTGTAGAATGATTTTTGTCTACAAATTGCGAGATAAATATAATTATTAGCATATGAAATTACGAGAAATCGATACCAATAACAACAACAGCATCTAATTGTGAATCTAATTCATTTAGACAAACACAAACCCACGTAGATCTTCATCACAATCTATTAAGGCTTTCAAAAAGAACATACTCATGCGTTCATTTAACAAGTAGAGTGTGAACCTGAACCTAATTATTAATGGAAAACTTGGTACACTGGCGCATTTTAGTTCTTTTACCTAGTGTAGTATAGTGGGCTAACTTTCCCCTCGTTATGTAAGAGGCAAGAAACTATAGTTAATAATACATACATACATATCAGTCCATATCCATTACAGGGTAGATAGAGAGAACAGAGTGCCAGAGAACTCTATCCTTGCATACTTCACTCGCTTCCTCAACATTCATAATTCTCTCCATACACGCTCGTCTGTTTCGGAGACTCTTGAGACTAATAGTTAATAATCTATGACAATATTTCATATAGAGAATACTGACAACAATCGCATTAATAGCTGATTGTTAAAACTAAAAAGAAAGCTCTGTGGTAGCGGCTACGAATACTACCAAGCCTTACTGTGCTCGTGGATGTCGTAAAAGACTACTAAGAGTTCTATAACGACCTGTGCCAACTCCATCTGATGCCGTTTGGTCAACAATTACATTCCCAAGGAGGGGTGACGTCAGACTGGCGGCCGGTCATAAAACTATTGCCAATAACTTTGCAATACGTAAGAAAAAAAGTATATATTGCATCGACCACAAGTAATTAGATAAAAGCAAGAGAATAATGATGATATTAATACTAAAAAGAATAAGAACATACCTTGTATTCTGTATTTCTACCTAGATTTACTTCTATACAAAATTTTAGAACAGAAAACTCTTCCATGTTCTTGAATTTTAACTAACGCCCCTAAAACGGCGAGCCAGCGATAATATGCAATATGTTTATCCAGGTGCTGTATTGGTCGGATTGTACGAACGAGATCGCGTTCGTGGTGCCGTCCGGTCATAACATGTCCGACAGCGAGGAGCGTCACACCGACAGCATCAAGTCAGACGTCGACGGATCATGTGTATCTGCTAGGTAGGTGACGTTCATTGATGACCTCGAGTCTACTACACAATAGTAGAGGAATTGACCTACCATTTATTGCCGAGTATTTCTTTTCTTGTATAGGTGTTATCTGCAAAATATATACCCCAAACAACTTATCTCTTAACTGCTATTAATGTGGTGACGGAGTAAGAGTAAAATTCACCACCCCTTATCTTAGCCGTGGGTGATCGTAAGAGACGATTAAGGAATATAAAACACTTTTAACATATATGTATGCAGGCGAAGGAAAACTCGTAATAAACCCTATACCATTATGTCTGACCAGCGTGGTATAGTAGCTTAATTTCCCTGCAGCAGAAATTTGAATGTCCTACAATAGTTCATTTTTCGCTTCGTAATCGGGTTTTTATAAATAATTAAGCACAGTAAATGCTAAATTTCAGTAATTTGATTATCTGAAGTTTACCTACAATTTTATTGATACTTACTAATGTATGTCAAAAACGAGCAAATATCTCGCTCTTTTACTAACGAACTTATCATCATATAAAGTTGTCTTGGATCCGAATTTCATAGTCTTTCCATAAAAGTGTTATTCCAAAATTGTTTCCAGTGACAAGGCGGCCGGTTCCTGCTGGGACGTGTCTAGTGGTAGCTCCGGTGCCGCCTCGTACGAGCGCAGCGCGAGTGAGTCCGAGCGTAGTGAGCGAGCCGCACCACAGATCGGCGACAAACTGCGAGCGCTCTCACTCGATCTCGACAAACAACCAGCCGCAGTGCTCACCGGTATTGATATCTTCTCTATCACGTTCATATCTTCTTATTCACGATGCGAATGAATTTAACTATCATACCACATCCATCAGTGCTATCTTTTGGCAGCTACGAATGCTATCAAACATTTCATTGCTTGTATACCTACAAGACTTCTTAAAAAGGGTTGACGTCAAGTAGGCAGGTCGTTCTTTAACCAATTGCCAAAATTTGCAATGTGTCCTATGGTAGAAGAGTACATATTGCTTCCAAGTAATTGCGATAAGAGGATGGATGATCCATCAGCTCATCAACGTCCATTGTTAAATATATTAACAAATATATTAACTTCTTTTTTTAACAACAACATTACACACTAAGAAAATAATACAACTATTATTTTCTTAGTGTGTATATAAAGTCCCTCTCAATACAACTATTGAGAGGGACTTTATAAACATAATCACAAATTACACACAAACCCGCGAACAAACATTAATAGATCGCATGAAGTATTGTCCCACATGGGAATCACACCAACAACACTCGGCAAGATGCAGTCGTATTGTATGTAGTTTCAACACAGGCTAACTATTTGGATCATCTGTAAATGTATGTGCCACAAAGATTTATACTTCATTTAAAGTTGTTTTTGAATAACAAAAATCTTCTTTTTTCAGGCAGTGGAAGGCGTAATAGAGATTTCACTACTAAAATTCTCATCATATGGCTGGAGGACTTTGAAGATCATTTGAATTTACCTATAGGTTTGTAGTTACTACATTCTCTTAATATCTCAATATCTAATATTTTGTTCTCAAAGTATGACCCAATTATAGAGTATCTTATTACTGTGCTATAATCGTATTATGATCTTTCTTCATTATGATCATACAAAAGTATAATACGTTACGATAAGTGCGTGGAATCACATTAGCATATCCACATAATGTATTATATTATATTTATACTAGCAGACACGGTAACGCGTTGCTGTGGCTAAGGTAGCCTCAGTAACATGTGGTGGTTATGCTAATAAATTGTAGCTTATATGAAACGTTTGTATGTTTAACATAGCGCCATATATTAAATACTTACTCCATCCAGTCAACAGATATATATCTGTTAGAATCGTTTGGAGATAACAGATAATTGTGACTGTTAAATAATAGACAAACAATTTGCAATAAAATAATATTGCGAGTATAAATTGAAATAAAAGCTATCCTATCTTTTAAGTTGGGTCAAACTATACACATGCTGTGCAAATTTGATTAAAATCGGTTAAGTACTTAAGGAGTCCATCGCGGACATCCAACGTGACGCGTAATTTATATATATTAAGATATCAGTGTATATTATTAATATAATTGACAATGTGTATTTATAAAGTACCTACATACAGAAATATTGACATCACAAGTTTATTGTAACATATCTATATTTTTTTTAAAGTAAATTCTTGCATAATAATGAGTTTATATTTGCGTTTCGTGCACGATTTTAAATATTATATTCTTCTCTAATGACAATAATAAAGTTATTATTTGAAAAAAAAATTTTTTTTGTCCAAAAACTAAGAAAATTATCAGTTGGTTCTCATTCTCAGAAGCGATGAACCTTTAGGGCATTTATTAATATAAACATATTATTGATCTTTTAGTTAATTAGTGCCCTTTTTCAGACGAGCTATTGTCTTACTGTGAAACGGGACTACCGTGGCGACGTCACGAAGTGGCAACCTTGTGTGTGAGCGCGCGTCGCTGCGGCCTGGTGCGAGTGCAATGTGCAGCAGGGGGCGGTGTGCTCGCCGACGGTGCACTCCTCGCACCCAGCCTCTTGCCAGACTGTTTACGTAGAGCTGCCCTCGATGCCGCACGCCGTACCAGACTCAACACTGACTTGTAAGTAACTAAATTTTCCAAGTTAAGCTTACAATGTGTCACTATATTTTAGTCAGCGTGGGTGTCGTAAGGGATCAATAAGAGAATGGTCAAAAGCTCTAATAAAAAACTAATAACATTAACAGCAAGTGCCCTTGTTTGAGGTGATTAGAACCATAATCCCACTTTGTGAGGCTTATGTCAGTTATTGAATGTCAATAAGCTGATGTATGGATAGATTTATGTGTAGCTTTAGATTCTTTTAACTATAATGTTGTTCCTTTTAAAATTGTATCCAACAAAGATAATTTTAAGTATAAATGTCGAAGGCTTTAGGTTAGGGGTAAGAGAACAGCCTACAAAAAAAAGTGGTAAGAGAAGACAAACGACCGATGGATTACGTAAAGCGTGACATAGATAATAAGCAAAGTAAAGCAGATATGGTATCTAATAGTGTTGTGTGCAAATAAAGGCCACTGTGTCGAGCTTATGTAATTGAGATAAGAGCATGTTAAGATGATTTGTAAAAACTTGTGTACGGGCGAAAAATGAATGTCATACAATAAGCGAAAAATTAATGACTTGAACCCACGCCTATTGCAAATCCGTTCCAAGCGTCCTACTACTTGCTCAATTTCCAATAGCTGTGGGTTCGAGTCCCACGTGTGACATACATTTTTGATCGTAATCATTTTTTTTATAAATAACCTAGCATGTTAAATGCTAAATTTCAGTAATTTCATGGTTATCATGATGATAAAAGACAGACATGAAATCTCATGTCATGGATTTTTAGAATATAAAAATTGAGGAATATTAACAAAATTATTCTGATCTATATTTTGCATTGGAATGCTACAAGATTCTAATTATCTAAACTAAATCGCAGGATTCCTATACCAATACTCCTGTCTAATGTAGAGGAGATAATAATGATGACATTTAATTTCAGATATCAACCACCACACGTTCGTAGACGCCATTTGATTCAAGAGCTCGCACAACAATACAAGAAGGACCTAACAGAACCGGAATTACTCGAATCACTCTTCAGAACGCCGTCATAGACTATACAAATTCACATTGTACTTATTATATGTACTTGAAGTAAAATTAGTATTACGGATTCTATCGCATTTGTATTTATTTTTTTAATTAAAAAAAATATTGCCGGTGTTTGATCATGAACAATTTAGTGTTAGAAACATCGAGTAATTAGAAATCTAACCTAATAAAAATACAAAAGCGATAGAAACCGTTAAAATATTTTTATTTTAAATGTATTACACATTTCACTCGCGTAAACATCAGAAATCATTTTGTTATTTGTACGAAAATGCTATGTCCATAAACTTTTTTTTAATTTACGTTTATTTTCTGTGGCGAAGCTATAGTAAAATTCACCACAGTCCTTTGCCGCGGCTGTTGTATGAGAGGAATAATAGATATAAGTAGATAACATCACATGAGAATTAAAACTCAAACTATACCAAGGCTGGATCTGATTACATTGGAAACAAAAAAAAACTATACATCATAGATGAAAAACTGATAACCTTTAACTGGCAATGTAATCTTCCAATCTGTATTCTAATATACGTAGCTTGTGTATTTATTTCATCATCCATCATCATTCAGCCTTTCGTCATCCACTGCTGGACGTAGGCCTCCCTCATATTTCGCCACAGAGTGCGATCTTGTGCCGCCCGCATCCAACGATTCTAGCAACCTTCACCAGGTCGTCGGTCCACCTGGTGGAGGGCGACCAACATTGCGTCGTCCGATACGTGATCGTCACTCGAGTACCTTTCTTCCCCAACGGTTATCGGTTCATCGAGCGATGTGGCCTGCCCATTGCCACTTCAGCGTGCTAATTCTTCTTGCTATGTCGGTTACAGCCGTTCTTCTGCGGATTTCTGATTTATTTATTAATAATTAATTCTAGGCACACCCCCGCAGTATTCAAAGGTATTATATAATATACTGCAACGCTTGCTTTAGATAATTATATTTTATAAAATGTCGAATATATTTTTAATTTTATTTTTATTAATTTATCAATGTTAATTATTAAGTTAAGACTGACATAATAAACAAACCAATGATATCGTTATGTTAACATTCCAATATCGAATGCAGTATTTTATTTCCGCATAATGTACTTAATATTGTTGTTATATTATAATAAAATATTTATATGTATCTGTTTTTTTTATTTATTTTTCTCTACATTATCATCACTATAGGCTTTTGAAATCGTTTACTATAGAATAGCTACAATTTCAGGGCTGCATATAACACTGCACATTAATTTTAAATTTTTCTGAAAAATTCTATCTCAAATAATATTTGCCTGAGGTTTTGATATATTCAAAACCTCAGGCAAATATTTTTATTTTAGAAATATTCCTATTATGCGTTGGGGGTTACCCAACGTATAATGAGGAGAGTTATAAGTTTGATACCATTTGAAATATAACTAGTATTTTTAATTTCTCGACGTTTCGAACACTTTAGAGCGTTCATGACCACGGGAGGACTAACTTGTCTCACGGCCAATAAGTCATCGATATTACAAAGATTTGATGCCATTGTTTGTATGTCTGTCTGGCGTCGTAGCTCTCCGAGCGGAAGGGTGGAGTTTTACTTGAAAGCAGGTTTCCTTATGGTGGTTCTTAGCTAAGTTTGGTAAAAATCGTTTCAACAATTTGAAGAACATCAGCTGTTTTCCAAGATGAGAAGCTGACAAAATGATATCAGGAGCAGATTTAAATGTGGAAGCAAAATAATTCAGAACTAAGAGACGTCTAAAATATGTAATTTTACAGTAAACAATTTTAATTTATTATCAAACCTATGTATTATATATTTTATTATCTATAATATATATGATAAAATACACAATTTAATTTATAGTCTGTCTAATCTAAGAAGTGCACTTTGACAGCTGTCGGAGTAAGTTGTCTAGGTATGTGAATAAATAATCGCGATTGAAAATATCCGATTTTAGTGAGAAATCGATATTGATTCTTTCTAATTAATAATCGCTTGATTTTTTATTTTTCAAAAAGGAGATGAAAAATTAAGTGCTAAATTAATAAAAAAACAAATTTAATTATCTCATCATAAAATCTATTCATCATAATTAGTACGATTAGGTTAAGTAAAACCAAAAATTGGATTTGAAAATAGCTATTTATTCAGAATTACTACTATTACTTGAATTATGATCGTCGCGAACATTAATAATTATTTCCTCATCAATAACATTGTCGAAATGTACATCTCTGTCAAAATCACTATTCGATTAAATATATTAATCTAATATTTTTACCGATTATTTGGATATTCGTGAATTGGAAGTTGTCAAGCACTACTGTGTAGAACGTGATGACATGACATTGTAAGATCGTTAATAATAATTACTATTTACCATGTTATTTTAATTTTAAATTAGTTTTACGAGTTTCAACATTACATTATTGTAAAAGAAAGTCACCCGCAACGTTAATTATGTAAATAACTTAATAGTTCTTTAAAATTTCAGATTTATTGTTTGCAATCATGTGTATACGTTTGACCAAGGTTATTGCGTATTAAAACATGTAAAACGTCAAAATGCACTTCTTAGATTAGATGAACTATAATGAAATAAACGAAAAGCACCCAGTAGCATAGTCAGATAATCGGTTGCAACTGGGCAACGTGGCGAGAATGCAGCATTGCCACCTTGAAAGGCAATACTTAACCTCGGAACCAAGTAAAGCCCGCATTTTGATCATGTCACGTCTATGTTTTAGTCGAAAAAATAAAAGTTAAATAAACAATAATTCCTTTTTAAAATCATGGCCATCATCATGACATAAACAACTGTTCTGAAATTAAAAGTAAATGACACATTTTCATTTAGTTAATGACACATTTTTATTCGTAATAATTTAAAAATGTTCACGTAAAAAATTTACAATTAAAGCGTTATTGTCAATCGAGTTTTTATATAATTTATTATTTATCGATACATTTTGTACGTATTAGGAGTTATTTTGATATATTTAAATTGAAATCTATGTGAAAGAATGTTTATAAGTAAAGTGGCTGATGACGACGGTGAGAATGATGAAAGCTGTGATGTAGCCATCAATGAGGACTCTCATGAATATCAAACTGCAAGTGAACTATTCGATTTTATGGCTAAGAATCAAAATTTTAGTATAAACGGTAAGTTATTGTCGTTTTTTGTGACTTTGATATTACCGAGCTTAGAACCTAATGAAATTTACTAATAAATATTCGTTACACTGCGTAGCTGGTAGTGACTTTTTATTCCAATGCTTTTTAAAGAATATTTAGTATTTGAGATTCAGACTTTGCTTTAGGTTATCTTTAGACAGATGTACCTAAAAGCCTATCATCATCATCATCATCCCAGCCCATATATGTCCCACTGTTGGGCTCGGGTCTCCTCCGTAATGGGAGGGCAGTTAACCTACTATACCACACTGGTCAGACGTGTTGGTATAGGGTTTTGTTTCGAGTTTTCCTTCTCTTGCATAGATGTTCTATGCGTATTATATCTCTTAGTCGTCTCTTATGATCACCCACAGTCAAGATAGGGGGTGGTGAATTGTATTCTTACTTCGTCACCACACGGATAATAAGCCTATAGGGGCATCCATTAATTACGTGAGGTATTATTGAGGATTTTTTAATTATTATTTGGAAATGTATCTTTTGTCGTATTCTGGCCAGAAATTTCGCGTAATAAACGCAATACTTACGTTCCTAAAATAATCTGTTAGTTATTTGGTATTCAGCTTTCCGTACAGCGAAAATTACCTATAGACAACGATTTTGTCAAAGACAATGTTTGTTCATATTTTTCGTAATTTGTATTTACAGATGGAGATGCGCTCCCTCCTAGAGACTTAGTTCTCTTATACAAGAACATAGATCTCGGTACGAAACTAATGACAGACACCAAGGAGCTTCAACGCGTAAAACCGAACCAATACGTGGAAACAGTCATCTACAATGACGAATCTGATGGGTCCGACAATAGCGATATTTATAATGACGAAGATCTACACAATATATTCCTTATCAATAAAGAGAGATTAGATCTTTTCAATAATCAACCTTCCATCGATAATACACTATGTCATAAGTTCGGTGATCTTAAAATCCAATCATCTATTAGCAGCGAATACGATAAACAATTTTTATTTAGAGATCCTTATATAAAAAACCAGCTCAATAACTTCAATTTGCTGACTAGTAGCAACCGTATTAATGGTGCAATACTGCCGGCTTCCTTACTTGATTATATTTGCTGCAAACGTTTGGAAGACAATTACAATTTTTACATGGACAATATAATTAGATACGTTCAGAATACAATAGAGCAATTGAAACGTATCAGCAATGGTGACTATTTAACTGACAAAGTAAAAGAAAAATGGAGGGAAGTTGATCGCGAAAATGATGATATTATTAATAACACAAAAGCACTAGCAACTTCAACAATTATTCCTTTGCATGTTGAGTGTAAAAATGGCGGGCAAAAATCTACTTGGGATGATATCATTCATTCGGCAGTGGATGTACGATCGTTGTCTAAAATTCTCGAAAAGAAAATATTTCTCGAAATTCCTAAGCTTATAAGCGGTTCGTATAAACTCTTCAGTAAATGCGATGCCGATAATTTGGTGGTTAGCTGTAAAAAGGATAATGGAACAATGGAATCGAAGCAATCTCGTGTTGATGTTGTGTTTCAGCTGAAACGTTCAGAAACAGGACATGTCATGAGTAATATAAATTCCATTATGATCCTACAAACTGTACCAATGGTTCAAGGTATGTTTAATAGTCACATTAAGCTTTTTTATGTAAGCTTAGATTGATGTAAGATTGATTGTAAGCTTAGATTTGATTGACAGGACCTGATTCTTTGACGTAAATGTACAGTGATATTGAACCAGGCCATGTTAATATATATCTATCTAATATCATAGATATTTTAATATTTGAACAAATTACTCTTTCCAGATTCACCACTTGCTTTGGTGTATAAAGATAATAAACTTGACGATGATATCAAAATTGCTGATGAAGAAAGCCATGTAAAAATTACAGAATTAACTACTACTGAAAATGAAAATGTTGAAGATTCGTCTCCAACAATTGATAATGAATCAAACTTTCAAAATGCTTTCTCAAATAACATCAACTATACCACTGAAGAGAATGAATTCCAAATATCATATGATACTTACAATTATCTAGAGCATATAACTGAATATAATGGAATAAACAATAATAATGATGAAATCCGTAAAACCCAAGAAGAAAGCTTTTTTGAGTTGTGCCCAAATAATTTACGTATGACAATACAGAACCTGGCAATGCAAAGTGTACTACCAGAAGAAGAGGAGGATGTAACGCAGTCAATACCAACGAGAAAAAGGTCGCCTAAAGTTAGAATAAAGTCACCCTATGAGAATAAATCACATTATATTGAAGAGAAAAAGAGAAGAAAACTGCTTGAGATTAGAGAAAGACGCGAAAGGAAGAAAATGGCGCTGGCTGAGAACTGTAAGATCACTAAGCATAAATACGGCAAAGGATCTGTAATGCCACAGGCATCCAGTTCAGTAACAAAATTGTCAATAAGTAATAAGTCGTTCTATAACTCCATTTATGGTCAGAATGAAAATGTAGAACCGAAAAAAATAAATCACAATAACCGAAAGCTGGGAACCAAGAAAGAAATAATGGGAGTAGGTCTCGGTAATCTAGATGGGGAACAGAAGTTACCAACCGAGACATCTATGACGGAATCAAATAGATTCATTAACCGAAGCTACTATTTAGATGATACTGTAACAGAAATGATGTTAGTGAATATGAAACAGGACGAAGAGGATGAAAAGGATAAAGCGACATGTTCTGCTTCTACTACAAGTGATTATCGTACTAATCTAAATTTACTTTCACAACTAATCTCACCTTCTGATTCAGACTTCAATGTTGTAAATTGTGATAACAATACATACTGTGATAGAACACCAAGGCAGCAGTAAGTTTTTAATATTTATTAACTGACTTCCAAAAAGAAGGAGGTTCTCAATTCGAACGCTATTTCTTTTTTTTTTGTATGTGTGTTACGCGATAGCAACGCCAATTATTTGAATTTTAAATCAAAAGTAAAATAATATATTTATTAAATATAATTTAGAATCATGAAAAAATAATTAGAACCAATTTAATATATATATTCTTTATCAGAAAGCCCATGGCCTAGGAGTTGACGTTGAAGGGGCTAATGAATATATTTTCTGGGAGTAAGTAGTTTTCGTAGTAATGTAACAATTCAGCTCCTCTTCCTTTCCTATGGGTGCTTTAGAAGGAGAGTAAAAACTGTTAGCGGATAACAGCACTAAGACAGTAAACTCGTAATAAAACCTTTCACCAATTAGTCTGATCATGATAGCATCCTATAAAAATATAACTACCTTATATACCACACCTACCTTCTGCCATATAAACCTTATGTTCTTAGTATTTTTTATCTAATTATCTTGTAAATATATTATAATGATGATTCATTATCACCCTATCGACGCCGACTGTTGGACGCAATTAAGTTTCCCCGTAGAGGAGGATGATACTATAATCGCCACGCTTTGCGGTCGAATTGGTGATTACAGTTAGTATTGTATCTCACAATCAGTAGAACTATTGTCTATTCTAATCTACCCTGGTGATCTTTCAGCCGGTTTTTACGATTCGCAAGGCAAAGTAAAGGGTGGTGGAAAATATCTAATATTACAAAACTAACCTCTAAGGTATGTTTACAGGTTAGATGGTCCAGGTAACTATGAGACTAACCAAGAGAATGATTTGAATATATTAGCATTACATAATGACATGAATGTAGTACCATTGAATTCACCTAAAATTGTAACTCCTGCGGAAGGCGATAGTAAAAAACTGAAGAGAATTACGTCTTCAATTGAATGCAGAAAAAGTATAGATAAAATATATCAATTGATGAAGGATTTGGGCAATCCAAAGGAAATGGACGACAGGTTTCAGAACAATGAGCCTAATAAAATAGATATTACTGTGGCCCCAGCAAGTTCATCGGTTCGTAGTAGTAACAGCGGTACAAGTCTGAAACATCACTTAACGTCGTCTAATCCCAGCACCTTTAGTTTTGACAAAAATAATAACAATGAGGTTTCAAAATATTTTAATAAAAGACCCGTGATCTCTAAAGTAATAATAAGTTCAAAATCACAAATTCCGAAAATTGATACGGAGAAAACCAGACGAGAACGTAAGACACAGAGAGTTGCCGTTAATACTAAATCACAAGAAAATCCTTTGAAGGCAATATCGCAACTCTTGCACGAATTTGAGAATGTACAGAAGAAACGTATAAAAAGTGGAACAGATCAGAAGTCTGTCAAAAAACCTGACACTGTTACTCCGTCTAACGATGTAAAAATTTCACAACGTCAAGGATTATATAAACAAAAATCTCGATTGGAACAGCATGACTCTGTCAACAAACACGATAAATTTACGGGCATTTTCAAGGATAGGAAAACCCGACTGGTGAATTCCAGAATTGAAGTTATGAAAAGTTCTTACCAAGCGGTTCCTACTGACGATAATACTAAAAAGAAGATAAATGATATTATAGACGAAGAAAAAGAGGCCAGAGGAGAAGCAGTTAAAGGCCCATCGAAATTTAATGCTAGATTAAATTCTTTAGCCCAACCAAAAAGAATTTATGTACTAGCTCACAGTGAAGAGTATCAGACAAGATATGGGAGAAACTTAATTACAGATAGATTACAAAGATTAGCAGCTGCACCACCGCAGTTTGCTGTTGATAGAACGACAGGATTGGTCAATACTCGGAATAAGTCAAAACGAAGCAACAATGACGCCATTTCCTCGATGCCTTTGAAGCTACCTCATCAGTCAGAGCTTCCTATAGGTGTGTAAAGGTGAATCTTACTTCTTTTTAATGGCCCATGGCACACACCTATATAATTATATGATTAATACGACTGAAAATGTTTGCATATTTATTTAGTTTTCTTTTTCTAGATCGACAAACATTGAAACCACGCTATCATCAATCCAAATACAATGTGGAAAGCAAAGAACAAATACTTACAGAACCGGGAACGTCCTGTAAAGTAATTAACGAACCTGAAGCACCCGAACTATTGTAAGCTTATATCATAATCATTGAATATACCTACTTTGAAAATAAAATGAAACCAATTTTTGTGATCGTATCTATAGGAGGAATATTAATTTCTTACTTTAGTTACTTGAAAACATACATACATACATAGACTGTTAAACACAATACCACTCCTTTGCGTCGCGCAGTTGGGTAAAGATATGGCGAAATATATTGTCTTAATAAATAAAAATGAATGTACGTTTGTCCTCAAATTGTGATGAAACAAACTTATGTGCATTCTTGTGAAGGTTTCTATAAACAAAAAATCTTAAAAGCAGAACTGTGTTCAACAAAAGGTCATCCAACTATTACGTGTTTTTCGTAACCGGAATGGATCCTGGCAGCTGGTTTAGAAATAGGAGATTATAATAGAATTGCTTTCATTGTTCATGGCTTTACTATCTGAATGCACTTACAATATTTCTTGTAAAACGATGATATCCGATCGACTAACAAACTAAAAAAAAAACATTTTGCTATATATTATTTTGTTTTAGAAAGAAAAAGATGGTTGCAGTTGAATCATACGTAAAAAATCACTACAGTTCTACCTCGTTCTCGCCAATTCCTAATGAATTGCAATATAGACAGAAGACCCGGACACCTTTTCTACCAAGTGATATCGATATAGGTGACTAGTTAAAATATCGTAGCATTGTAGGCTTAATTTAATGTCATTTTGGTCACTCATCATATTGTTTTTTCAACTTTCAGCATCAGTCACGTCATCCTTATCCCATAAAGAATCTATGGAAGTGGGTAGCAATCTTCACTACATTATTAATTCTATGGTAAAATCTACTTCACCTGACTTAGAAATTTTAGAAGAATGTTACGAATCAAATTCTAAGTTAAGTAAAAATAAAAGTTCGTCGAGGTGTAATGAGAGGATTTCAGTAGACTCTGATTACACTACAAGCACAATAGAAGAAGTAAATGTAATGACAAGTAATGACAACAGCGACAATGCATCAAATGAAGATCAAAATACTGGTGTTATAAACCTAGACTGTAGATTATGTAACTTACGACCGTTTCAATCAATCACAACAAGAAATAAAAATAAAGAGATTTTGAACAGACATTTATCTCTCGGCACCTTTTCTAAACACACCAGAGCTAGCGGTCTGAGCCCGAAGTCATCAATACAAAAAATATTTTTCTTGCAGTCGAGTGATACTAAATCAATGTTGGTAAAGGCTTCATTATCCAAAAAATTGCAAACTGATAAGCTGTTAGATTTAAAAACAATACCAATATTGTCTAAACATAGATTACAATGGAGTTTTACAAATATCCCCATGCAAATCACTACTGTTGGGTACGCATTCCCTGAATACAGTGATTATCATTGCGGATCGCCATCGTTGTGTAAACTGTTTGACGATGTTTCAAGACCAATGAATCATGCTTCCGCTGTAAGTAAGCCTTTCAAAACTTGCCACAAAAATGAAGCTGGAGAACAATTACGGTTAGATCAAGACCTTCAAGTAGAAGCCGGTAAAATCACGATAAAGTCTATATATCAAAATACCAATACTAATGATAATAACAAAATAGATATAGACAAAGTATCTAATTCAAATAGTGACGGTTTTAGAAAAGTTGAAACAGCTACCACTCAAGAAGTAGATAATGATCTCGTCAAGACAAGTTTAGATGAAAAAATGGAAACTTCTATAACATCCAAAAGTCCTGATAACATTGATTTTACAACATCTTTAGATATATTAGTGGGCCTTCTTAATGAAATCAAAAAAATAACGACGTGTCAAGCTTGTATAACGAACAACGAAAATGAAGAAAGTAAAGAATTGCAAACAATTCTAAAGAAATCTCTTTTAGAAAGTCCTTTTCAAAGTAGCTGTTTCGATGAAATTGCCGGCAATGAAGTGTCTGTTACATCTCTTGAAAAACTGCGCGCCTTAGAATCTCACTCGAGCCTTTACTCGTACTATTTATCTGACAATGATGGGACTTATGACAATATAAAACCTAACATAAACACTTGGCACGATACAAGAAATGGTACTTATTGTAAATCAATCTACGCTGACAAAGAAGTGAATGTAGACTTTATAGAAAAAGAGTATGTTAGTAGACTAACTGACGTACCTTCTATTTTTTTTCCAGTCACGATCAACAGTACAACTGTGACGGATTCCATTATAAAAAATCAATCTTCAACACATTTATTACATTCCTTTACAGAATTACACTCAAGAGGTTCAAAATACCCAACATTAACTAGCACTCATGCGTCCTCAAAAAAGATAGAGATATCAAAAATATCGGATATATTGAATGTTAAATTACCCACAGTTGACAATACTAAGCCTATTTTTGCAATGAATGAAGTTGAATTGTATATAAACGATCGAACTAATAAGAAATGTATACAAAAGAGAGTCAAGAATAATAATAGTATTTTAAAGAGTTCAGAATTTGATGCAACTATGAAAATGAAACGGGATATTTTGGTAACTGTATATTCTATGTTGGTGTTGACAATTTTCGCAGCGTTATCCTTTCCAGAAGTGTTGTATCACGTTTAAGTCAGTATGATATTCATGCGAAGCTGACCACGTGTAAATTGTTCAAAAAATGTGCTCGAAAATTAATTTCGTTTATTTAAAAAAAATTAATGTCGTTGTTATATAAAATACAAGTATATTGTCTATTTTCTGCTATTATATAAACTACGACTTATAAATTAATGTCAATAAATTATTCTTAATGAATACTCCGTTATTCTTTAAAATGCTATACATTAGAAATTACATTTGGGTTAAGAATGTTACCAATATTTTTTTAACGGTTGTCAAATTATATAGCACAATTTTGAATGTTTGTGTTCCTTAGTCAAAAAAATAGTACCTTTAGTATTGTGTTAGTAACACTATATTAAGACACTTTTTTGAGCTAGTTTCTAACTATAGTTCTTAAAATATAGCTTGATCTCTGTGACAGATAGCTACAAAACCGATGAAGTAATTATGAATACGCGTCATGTTCACAATTTCATTTTGTATTTTTTTATTGCTTATGGTGGCAAACGAGCAAGCAGTACACCTGATGGTAAGTGTCACTGCCGCCCACGGACCTTTGCAATACCAAGGGTATAGCTTAGGCCGCCTACCAATAAAATCCCCAAACCCACCCAGTTGGGCTTCCGACTCTCTCGCTCATCGATTGAAGCGCAATAGCACATTGCCATTACTCAGACGTCGATCTTCTGCGAGAGTGTGGTACTATCCCGGACAGATCGGCCCGCGGCTGTAGACAGAAAACTGTCAACAGCGTGGTCCTACTACTATGATCGCCTTTATTTTTATTATTTACGTGCCAGTTATATCTCAACTGAATTATGAATATAAAAATATGAACCTATGCACCAATACTTGTACCTCATATGTTTTAAAATACTTAGTAACCATTTTATAAAAATATGATGCTTACGCAAATACAAGGTCATACTGGACTGAGAATAAGATAGAGATGGGACAATCGATAAACGTAAATCGATATTCTTATTAATTATTTATAAAACAAGTAAAACCAATAGATTACCTATATAAACCACTTGGTTACACTATAAAATAAGTACATTGTGTTAATTTAGTATTCAGACATCAGCTATAACGTTCATAAGACCATTTCTTTTATATTAAAAACATAAATTCTTTTATAAAATAAACGTGATTATTCATGAAATAATACTGATGATACTGAACTACTGAACTGATCATCAACTACAGGAATGCTCCAGCGATGACAATAATAGTGACGATGAACTTATATGTACTCCTTTCGGATAATAAAAATAGTTAATTAATAGCTTTTGTTTAAATTAAAGAAAATCCATTGATTTAAATTCAATAAGATTTTCATAGATCGTTTTCCATTTATGATCGATTCACTCATCCATTTGATTGAAATTCAATAAGATTTTCATACACTGTTTTTCAATTGCATTAGCAAATAACTTTAAAAAATAAGGAATTATATCGACAAAAATACGGACTACATCGTAAGCGTCCGGCACTAGTGACAATTGTCACAGAGATCAAGCTATATTTTACAGACTATAATAATAAATTCAATTGTAACTAAAAAATATTAAATTAAGCTAGTTTTAATTCTAAATAATATTAAAATGCGAATTTGAATATGCTTGCTTGCTTTAATTCTATCTTAAGTTATAATCCCATTAAGTGCTTTGAAAAGGTCCTTATCTATCGCCAGCAATTTAACTACGTCGTCGATACTTACTACAGCTGACTCTATAGTATGAAAGTATAGAGCCTTGAGGGATGCCTCAAGGTTCTTCTTTTTCCTATTCTTTCTATTTATAGACATACAATTTTCGATGTAGTATTCACATTCATGGAATTACTTCTAAATTTAATGAGATACAATCAGCATTTGTCAAAATAAAACGCATTTGGCAATTGCATATGGTTGGTACGCGGAGCTTGGTCTAACCCACGGAGCAAATCTAACCGCTTAATATTTTGGTGTCACTACATTTTGATTAGTATGTTTATAGTCCGGCCGCTCAGAGATTGCGTTTCTGACAGGTCGTGATCGAATGGGCGATGTAGCTTTGAACCGACGTACAATTAACGGAACAATTTTAAATGTCTTTTATTTACCTTAAGTAACAATCACCAATTAATGCCATGGATCAATGCCTACGCGGTTATATGCACTTAAAAGCATTCGGTCAAAATTATACGTGCATTTTAGGTAATTTTATCGCATGAATCCCTTTCTGATATCCAGCTAACGTTGTTATAAATCTTGGTCTTCCCTAGCATCAATTTATACTGATATATTTCATATCAAACTAAACGTAAATTTACTTTTTAAACTAATTAGTTGTGGGCTAACTCGTTCGTTAATGAGAGCAGTCAACATAGTTTACAACAACTGGTTCGCTAGTTACGAAATATGTTAAGTATCACTGAAAGATCACTTGGCTAAATAAATTCAGCCGAAGACAAACATTTTGTATTTTTGAAGTTATTAAATTGTCTCGTCTGTTGTGTTGAATTGTCATGTAGCAATTGCTATATAGAAAATTATATACAAATAACAATCTAAATATCTCTAAAAAATGTGTCTGCGCTTATATATATCATTAGCATAGAAAACAGATGGGGAAGGTAATTTGGCATGTTATAAAATTTAATTCTGATAAACTATTAAAATATTGTAATTATGAATTAACTTCATGTGGTAAATATACGTATGTATGTAACATACGTATATTTTATATTCTGTTAATATTTCGCAGGTTTTTTAGCCGCTTAGCGTGACTGTTTTAGTTACAACAAAGTTTTCACAGCTAATGATATAAATCTTAAAGTATCTTGAAAAAGCAGAGTTGTTTTGTTAATAAGGTGATGCTCGCAGTGCTTAGGCCAAAGAGAGCTCAGGCACAGGTCGCAGATCCTGAACGGGCGCAGAAATGGCCTAAAAACAGAGCGTAGCAACAAAGACTCTAATTAGGGCACTTTAATAAAAAGCCGATTGCTGAGACTAAATAAAGAATAGTTTAAAATGGAATTATATGAAAAAACGTACAATCGCACTCATTGTCAATTAATAGAATTGAATGGTAGCTTCACATCTGGGGGGGCACACTTAAAACATTACTTATTTTTACTGACCGTCGCGCCGCCTACAGATTGTTTGTACAAACTTAACTGCTGCCATTTTGTCCTGTATGTCAAACGTTTGACAACTGAGAATTGTTATTTTTTGTTCCTAGCGTAGGTACTTATTGTCATCAATCTATTTACGGTTATTGATGTACTTTTTGAAAATTATCTCAATTTTCATTGTTAAGCTGATATTATTATTGCTTCGTTATCAGCTGATATGTTTTTTTTATATTTCAGGGTAGCTTTCATAGAAAAGAAGAAAGAAGAAGAAAAATTCTATATAATTACACATACACATGTAGATATGTATATATATCGCTTCAACTTTAGTTCACCGCGTAAACTCTGGGTAGCAGCACCTTCCATACATGCATATTTTATCATGGAGTTGCCACTCTTTTTCAGTTTAATAACTTTACTCTTTGCTTCACATATTTCACGAAATTCAGCCCTTTCAGTGTATAGGTACAGCATTTTTTTAAGATGATAACACTGGTTCAACTTGACATTTGATACTTCATTTATTTGTTATTGTGAATGAGGCTTATTTTATGAAATAAAATGTCTCTTCGAAAAGTTCTTTTTCTAACTAGAACTGCATGTTGTAAATTAGCAGACTTGAATTCAAAAACTTTAACTCGGCAGAAGATATTGTTACTTACCGCCAATTCACCGAGATTCTACGCTACCGAAAATATAGGTTAGTATTTTATGGCAATATTTCACCCGGGAATTTTTAATTATTTTTATTAATTTTATAGCTATATAATGCCATAAGAATTACATGATTTTATTAATGCAATTTGGTTGCACACAAATTTTGGTAATATTTGTTAAAGGGTTATATGTCGTGAATATTTAGGTCTTAAAAATTATTTTGTACCCTGAAAAGAAATTTGTGATAAGGACTCATTTGGTATTAATTTTAAAAATAATAAGCAATTGTCAGTCGTATAGTTTAGTGACAATTAACTGTCTGTACTATTACACAAATTCGTAAGATTATTCATTATTTAAAACATGTTCATGAATACATCATAATTCATAACAACCTTGCCAATGAGACGGTTACGAGCTAAATCCCCTTGTATGATCCACAATAGATATTTGTGAGTATAGGTGTGTTTTATGTGTTAATTGCACTTTTGTCAAGCCTTCTATGACAGAGTATTCCTTAGTGTGGTATCTTAAAAACCTACACAAGAGTAAAATTTCGTTTAAGTTTTTATTTGAATTTACATTATTATTTATAAATACCCGATTACGAAACGAAAAATGATGTCACAAGCGGGGTTCGAACCCACACCTATTGGGCATCCGGCCCTATCATGCCGCCACTTACACCATCGTGAAATATTTTAGGACATGCAAATTTCGCTTCATATTATATCTTACGTCTTCAAGGTATACGTATGCCATCCAGCGGACAATATTTACACATTGTATAGGCTTAATACTTCAAACTTTACATTTAGAATTGTATTAAACGATGACACAACCTTGTTATTCAAATTACTAAAATTTTTAGCATTTAATATGCTTAATTATTTATAAATACCCGATTACGAAACGAAAAATAATGTGAACGAAACATTGTCCGCTAGATGGCATACGTCACCTTGAAGGCGTAAGATATAATATGAAGCGAAATTTGCATGTCCTAAAATAGTTCACGATGGTGTAAGTGGCAGCACGATTGGGCCGGATTCCCAATAGGTGCGGGTTCGAACTCCGCTTGTGACATCATTTTTCATTTCGCAATTGGGTATTTATAAATAATTAAGCATATTAAATGCTAAAAATTTCAGTAATTTGAATTTCTATTATTATATTCAGAATTGACTATTCTTTATTTGGGTAGACTACTAACCTATTGATAGTACTTTTACATTAAACTACTGCGTGTTCTCACTGCACATTAGGTATCAAAGATTGATAAAATCTTTATTGCTTCTTATGATTGAATGAATTTCTCTCACTAAAATAGTCAAATCTGTCTAGCTAAAAGTATTTTATATAAGTACTCCATTATCATCATACAGTATGTATTCTTTCTACCTTTGTACATGTTACAAAGGTTGTGAAAATAGTTTTATGGCTGCCTGTTTGATGTTAATCCTACTTAAGAATATAACTGTTGATCAGACACTATTTGAATATAGTAGGGCTTTTTTTTGTTGTGGATTATGGACGTGGTCGCGTCCCGCCAAATCAGTCCGGGGTGACGGAAGAGGCGTTGCGCAACCCCATAGACCGACCCTGCAAACACCTCCCTTCGCCGTGCGAACGGGCCACTGGTACCCGATGAATATAGTAGGCCCTAGGCTAATGTTAAACTTTTAGTCTTATTTTACGACACCTATAAACATCTACCTGCCATCACATAGTATATATGTACTCCAAACAATTTACATGTAGACAAGGCATTGATTTAGCTAGAATTTAAAATATTGTCATTGATAATTTATTTACTTTGTAATTACAGAAAAAGCAAAAGATGGCAAGACTGAGAAGGTAGATATATTAGGACGTTTTTTTCCTGCGGCTACTGAAGATCCTCACGTCATAAAGAATGAACAAGATAATTTTGAAAAGGAGAATAAAGAGAAGACAGAAGAAAATGAGAAGAGTTGGAGAAGAATGAAGCTGGGGTATGTTGAAAGAATATTAATGTTGTAAATTACACCATTTTAACTAAACCATGAACATATTTTTATTATGTTTCACTATGTCTGCATATACCTAAGGGAATGTACCAAAATTATGTGACCTGTTCAGGAGTATTCAAAAATATTATGCTTGGTCATAAGGATAAGAATGATGGTTAGGTTTAGGGTAGTAGTTTTAGTTGCTTGGTCCAGCTAAATTCATTCATCATCAACTTATCATCAAATCTAATCTGCTAATTTGACATGTGATCAAATCTAGTCTACTATTTTTAATTGAAAGAAAATGGTTTTACAGTATTTTATTAGAGATAATCAATTAACATAAGGTTTAAAATTAAGCACTCCTAATGGCAGACAATTTTATATATTATACATGTTTTTTTATACATGTCTGTATATTATTGTATATACATCTTCTTTATATATATAATTCTTATGTATGTGTTTATGTCACTTTAGTCCTTCTAAACAGCTGGATAGATTTTGTTGAAATTTATTGTGTGTGTTAAAGTGTATTTGAGAATGGTTTAGATTCGTAACTGGACCCGTTAGGTGGCTCTGTGATCGAGTTGTAGGATTTTTACTTTTCATACATTGACTGTTAGGCAGAGCGAAGTTTGCCAAGTCTGCTAGTATATATTGACCTACCATGCCAAGTGTCATGGGTTCAATTCTCAAGCAGGACAATACGCCGTATAATCCACCGTTCTGATTCTAGGTATTACTTTTATTGATCGATTATATAGAAATTGAAATAAATTTATAAAATAATAAAAAGTAATTAGTTAAGAAACTAGTGATGGATAATAAAAAAAGATATAATATTTAAGTATTTTTTTATAATTTGACGCGATTTTCGATAAAAATTTGAAACTACAAAAACTTTATCATTAATCTCCATCTCTATCATGTATGGTAGATACAGCGAAACAATTATGTGGAAGTTCAAAGAAGCATAGAAAAACAAATGGTGATGCATGGTGGGATGCGGAAGTGGCAGCTTCCGTAGAGCAAAAGAAGAAAGCGTGGCTGGACTATGTCTCTTCTTTGAATCTGAATAACAGTATGACTGAACTGAAGAAAGAAATATATCGGCAATGTAAGAATGACACCAAGGCCTTAGTGAAAGAGAAACGTGATAGAGCAAGTATGAGTGCAGAAGATAGGCTGACTAAAAACTTTGAGGGTAACACCAAACTCTTTTGGAGGGAGGTGAAGAAGTCTCGGTGTGGTTGGTCAGCCTTCAGAATGAATAAAATAAGATATAAAGGTGGAGACATTCTTACACAAACACAAGACGTGTTAAGCCGATGGAGTGAATATTTTGGCGATATATATGCGGATGCTACGGTTGACGCCGGTGTCGCATGTGGTTTAGTAGAACAACATTCGACGACGGCGTCCTCCGATGACATCAGTGAAGTTGAATGGGCGGTAAGAAGTTTTGAAAAATGGTAAGGCAGCGGGCATTGATATGGTGTCTGCCGAGATGATCAAGCTTGTTGGCTCCTGTGTCTGGGAGGCGTTCCTGTTGCTCCTCAATTTATGTTGGAGCTCGGGAATGGTACCCGGGAATTGGAATAGCGCAGTCATCGTGCCTTTGTTTAAAAACAGGGGTTCACGTTATGACTGCGCAAATTACAGAGCCATAAGCTTGACCAGTTTGACAGCAAAAGTGTATGGTAAAATTATTGAAAGGTGAATGAGGATGGTGTCCGATGGTTTACTGTGTGAGACACAAGTAGGTTTCAGGAGTGGAAGGGGATGCATGGATCAAGTGTTCTCTCTGCGCAACATTGTGGAGAAGCATCTGGCTCTAGGTCAGAGGGTTTTCTGCAGTTTTGTTTGACACGGTTGTACGAAAGGAACTTTGGGACATTTTACCGGAGTATGGTATTAACGGTAAACTGCTACAGGCTGTGCAGTCCAGTTACATTGGCTGTAGAGCCTGTGTGCGTCTGGATGCTGGAATGTCGCCTTGGTTTGACGTCAATATCGGCGTTAAGCAGGGGTGCGTTTTGTCAGCCAGGCTGTTTATCATATATCTGGATAAATGTCTCCAAAGGTTAAACGATATGAATGTGTGAGTCCAGATGGGCGACTCAGTGGACACTGCTCTGCTTTATGCAGATGATTCAGTCCTGCTAGCACAGTCAGCGACTGACCTGCAGACCCTAGTCGACACAATGACAGAAGATTGTAAGAAAAGGGGTCTACGCGTGAATGTGAACAAAACCGAAATAATGGTCTTTGAAAGAGACTTGGCTTGGCTTCATGCCAGAACAGATGTAAGAGTAACAATAGGTAATGATGTACTAGAGCAAGTGGATGAATTTGTATATCTAGGACGTGGATTTCGTAGGGATGGAAGGTACACCACTGATATAAAGCGAAGAGTGAATGCGGGAAATAGGGTGAACGGAGCGTTGGGGCAACTTCTCGGTAGCCACCACCTCGGCCAGAAGGCACGTGTAGCAATACATAACGCAGTGCTTGTCCCAACATTACTGTATGGAAGCGAGAGTTGGGTATGTAGAAAAGAGTATGAAAGTAAAATTAATGCGGTCGAAATGCGATCTCTGCGGCAAATCTGTGGAGTAAGGCTGACCGACCGCATTCGTAACGACGACGTAAGAGAGCGAGTAGGTATGAAGAATTGGTGGAAGATGAGAGTATTGGTGTAAAGATGCGAAAGGGAATGCTCCAATGGTTCGGACATGTGGAAAGAATACTGAACGAACGTCTGGTTAAGATATACAATGCGAAAGTGGAAGGATGTTGGTACCGGGGGAGACCGAGACTAACCTACTTAGACCAGATCGGTCATGTACTGAAGGAAGGTGGAGTCAAGAGTCTCCGAAACAGGCGAGCGTCTATGAAGAGAATTATGAATGTTGAGGAAGCGAGTGAAGTATGCAAAGATAGAGTTCTCTGGCACTCTGTTCTCTCTGCCTACCCTGTAAGGGATATGGTGTGATGATATGTATGTGTATGTCGATCAAATATCTCCGGAAATATTGATTTTAAAGACCTAGTAGTACTTAGGACGTTTTTGTAAGAAATTCAATTTTCTAAAGTTTGTCATTCACATTTTTTCTGCAGCTCATGTCATTCACGTGATAAATGCGATAAAACACGAATTTCATGGAAAATCAAGTTTAGAGGCCTGTACTACATCGCCGGTCCGAGTTACGGCTTGGCCGCAATGTACACTTTTGTATGGCATTCAATTTTGAAAAAAAAAACCGTCCATGATCGAAGCTATGCTATGAAAAGCTACTGAGCTATAGAAATTTAAAGATGAAAGCTCGAGAGTTTCTGGGTTTATTTAATAGGAAATCTTTACACGCCTTGTTCGAGCACTTAATATTAATAATAATAATAAATCTTTATTAGATCAAGTAACAATGACTCATTATGTGTTAGTACGACTTACAACTAGGTTAGTAAACATACAAAAACATTTGAACACATAAAATAAATACATAAAAGGAATACACACAGAAAATAAATAAATAATAACTATATTTTACATTTGTCACCGTTGCGACATCCCATGGGAGACGGCACTACAGCGACTTAAATAAATGCAATCAAGCCTGCTCGCAATCATATTTAGGATACTGTTGGAGCTGGCCCGCACCCTGCGCACCAGAGAACCGCATCTCATTCGCATTGTAGCGTAGAAGCAACCTACGTTTGCGTCGGCAAACGTGCCTGATGCGCTACAGAAGCGGGGCAGCCCCACCAGCACCCTGAACGCATTGTTGAATTGGACTCGGAGTGCGCTGTATGATCCCCGCGCCCACCTAGCCCACAGGCTGCACGTGTAAAAGGTTGTACAATAAGCTCGAAAGAGTGTGATTTTGACATTAAGTGAACATCGTGCAAACCTGCGGGCCAGCATGTTCGCCCTGATCGACAACTTCCTCCGCTCCCTTTCTATACCGTCGTCTTCTTTGAGGTCAGGGGTCAATATGTGACCAAGATATTTAAACTTGAAGACTCTTTGCAACGGTATACCATTGAGTATGACAGGTGGTATTTTATCAGGGGTTTTGCCCCTGGCCTCAAAAACTATGACCTCAGATTTTTTACAATTATATTTCAAGCCATGTGTCTTAGCATATCTTTCACATATGTCTATTAGTTTTCGTAAGCCACAGACTGATGCGCTCAGCAGCGCCATGTCATCAGCGTAGCTGATATTAGTGACGCAAACGCCGTCAACATAACAACCGACTCTGGCGCTACTGAGTTCACCAATTAGCTCATTAAAGTACAGGTGGAAAAGCGTCGGTGAGCTCAACCCCCCTTGCCTCACCCCGCATTCCAACCTGTATGCATCAGATAATGACCCGGCCCATCGCACATTATTGATCTGGTTTCTATACCAGTATTTAAAAATGTTCACTAATGCAGGTGGTAACTCAACTAATATTAAGGAACCAAACTTTCAGGGAATTTTTGTTTTGGGTACCTACTTGCAACAAAATTTCAAGATGGAACCGAAAAAAAAGCACCCTAGATTATATTAAAAAAATAATATGAAAAATATTTTCAAATCTATCTAATCGTAGTATATCAAAGTTTCGCAGTATTCGGTGGAGCAATAACAGTAATGGGTGGATGTCTTGTAATTGAGATGGGTGCACCGCGGCGGGGCGACACTGGCGAAATCATTGAAGACGAGTTCTCACATTTGCCAATTGTATTGCAGTACTTAAAACGTACATGGAAAGAGCTAACGTTTTATGAAAAGGTAAGTAATTAATTAATTAACGAAATAAAATTAACAGTTGATCCATATGGTCAAGGAATAAGGATGCAATTCATCAACGCCTATTTTATCTATAGGTTGTGTAAAAACTGTAGTGGTAGGACTGTTGACAGTTGTATGTCAGGCGCGAGCTTGTCCGTCCAGGACAGTACCACACTCTAGCAGAAAATCGACATCTGAGTAGTGTAATGTGGCAATGTGCTGCTGCGCTTCGTTCGGTGAGCAAAAGAGTCAGCAGCTGAACTTTCTGGATGGATTAGGAGATTTTCATTAACAGGCCTGCTGTACCCCTGGTCTTGCAAGGGTCCATAGGCGGTGATAACACTTACCATTAAATGTGCTGCTCGCTGGTTTGCCAGCAAGAGTAATAAAAAGAGACTATTAATATAATATACATATAATATTTATACGAGATAAGGAAATCTTGAAATAAAAACCTATATCTGTTTGACCAGTAACTCTGTCAATTTTTTTTCTCCTACTCTGAAGGAGGCTTCAGGCCAACAGTCGATATATGTAAACCGAGATGATGATGAAATAATAATGTCTGTTTTAGAATATTTTTATGATTTGATGATGATAATTATACAGATGATTAAAGAACCATCACGAGAGAAGCTACTGCCGGATGCCCTTCCACCACCATATCAGCCGACCTACACACTCGTGCTGGAGTTCACTGATGTGCTGGTGCATCCCGATTGGTCTTACCAGACTGGATGGAGGTATACATATTTTTGTACCTTTATTAGACTACAAGCCCATGGAAAAATTAACCTGTGAAATGAACCAACGTGAATAACGCTTAGAAGGCTGTTACTATATGCGGTGGTACAGGTGAGTACGTGTGAGTAAATGGAATTTCTCGAGTACAAGTGAGTAATTACGACTAATTATTAATGTACGGCTTTTTTATAGCTTATAGATGATTAAAAATAAATGTCAAAAAACCTAGTGCCGTACTAAAGTGGTGGTGCCGGAAGTTAGTGCAAATTTTTAATTCACCGGTAATTGTAGAAGCAATATAGGTCATTTATTACTGTACGGCATTTGTGTAATTCTTTTTATATACATATACAGATACTTTACCCATGAACGCCGTCCATATTTTCAAGAGGAGAGAGGATTTTTTTTCGGAGGGGTTGAAAGCGTTTCGTAACCCTTTCCGTTTCCATGGGCTTGTAGTCTATATATTAATTATTAATACATGCTTACCAAGTATTATGATGTGATGATAGTCCCCAAGTTACGGAGAAAGTCAGATTTTGAAGTGATATAGGGCCTATTGACTTGAATGATTTTCTATCTACAGCTGTAGGCCCGGCAGTCCAGAGTAGTATTAGTTACACTCTCTCTAAAAAATGCAAAAAAAAAGATCACGTGATTAATGGACGTCCCCTTATAAGTTATGTATTATATTACGTATTTTATGCGTAATATTGTAACAGAAAAAATCGCTGTCTAATGGCCGCTACGAATACTCAAATTGCTCTTGGGCTTCGTAAAAGATGACTTGTGAGCTTTACATCGACCTCTATTTGATGCCGTTTGGTCAATAATTACATTCCCAAGGAGGTTAGACGTCAGGCAGGCGGCCGGTTGTAAAACTATAGCTATAAGCTTTGCAATATGTATGATAGAAGCAAAGTACATATTGTGTCAGCACAAAGTAATTGGGAAAAGAGCTGAATATATTCTGCTGGAATTATTTTAACATACTTCAGCTCCATCTCCCTATATATGGTTTAGCCTGTATATACACCTGGACTAGCCACGGACTCAAGGAATCGGTACTAATAGTCGGCCCAATGGTCATGGAAGGGGAGCACGGTGGGATGTGATGCCGCGAGCAGACGAGCGAGAGCAAGTGTTTCCATACCATAATCTACCAAGTCAGTATATACACAAACCGTATTTTTGCTCCAGGTTCAAAAAGCGTCCAGGAGTCGACCAGTTCCTTCAAGCAGTTGCCAATTCCAACTATGAAGTTGTTATATTCACCACGGAGAATGCGTTCATGATATGGCCGGTGTTGGACAAGTTAGATCCGGAGAACAAGTTCATAACGTATAGACTCTTCAGGGATTCCACTCATTTCATTGACGGTGTACATGTCAAGAACTTAGATGGGTTGAATCGTGATTTATCCAAGGTGAATTATGTTTTATTATCGTGAATTTTAATATTACGAATAATACATTCTTCTATTACAGGATAGTTTACAGACATAAATAACATTGAGATTCAGAACAATAATTTGAGTACCTATGGCACAAAAAATTAGACCTGTTTTTTTAGTGGGAATAGAATCCCAAAACTGCATGTTTGATCACTACTAGACCGTTAAATTATTTCTGCAGTGTTATGGTCGTTCTAATTTCTTCTTCTTTTTTGTTTTGGCATTCAGCTACTTATACGAACTATTATTGCCAGTGTCGAATTACAACTTTCTTCACGTTTTTAGTATTACCATGTGGCTTTGTCCGCCAGTAAGTTAAATCGCCGTCAGCAACAGTGCCTTCACACCGTTAATGGTATCTTCTGGGAATTACGTTGGCAAACAAAAATGTTCTAAGCACTTTTGTACTATATTCACTACATCACAGCAGTGTCTTCACATCATATTACATAAAATGCCATCAAAATTATCTAAAATAATACATTATAAACAAAATTATAAACAGCTTACTTACTGTAATGAAATTCTTACACTAAAGATACCGATACCGGCACCAACTTCAAACCTATCCATAGATAGCACATACAAATGATAGTATTTTAAGTTATTTTGTACTTTTCAGTTTTGAAGTCGGTTTTTTTAAATGTAGTTTTTTTTTTAATTTTTTACTTTTTAGTGTTACAGACACACATAGGTTGTTCTATTAGTAATAACAGGGCTTGAGCTACTCATTCATTTGTCGCACTCATACTTAATGCTAATTTTAGACTTTATGGTTTTCTCATGGATGCCATTGTCAGAACTGGACTAAATTGAAATAGGACCACACGGGAAGCACCAGCTTTCAAATAAAAAAAGAACCATTAAAATCGCTTTGCCCAGTCGAAAGTTATGAGGTAACTACATAAAAAAACAGACGAATTGAGAATCTCCTCCTTTTTTTGAAGTCGGTTAAAAAACACTAAGGTATCGAATATACAATACCACCATGAGGTGTCCTTTTCAGATTCCCGCCAAAGTCCTTCGAATTTCTAATTAATGATATTTGTTCATGACGTTTAGTCGAATACATTGTTAGCTTAACAATCTTATTTTTTTTAAAGACGACACGCGGCACTAATTTTATACTACTTGTATTGTGTGGAACTTTGCAAACATTTTAATGGACGCAAATTACGCCCAGACTTGAACAGCAATTACTGTCAGGTAACCAATTCTTGTAGGATTTTCTTCATAATTTGTAGCATATAATGCTGACGGATCTTTATTACGAATAAGTGGAATATAATTCCACTTATTCATAATAAAGATCCGTCACTAAGTCAAGCCATTTAAAACGTAATAAATCCTCGATTCATCATCGTCATCATCAGCTCATACAAGTCCCACTGTTGGGCTCGAGCCTCCTCCGTGATGGGAGGGAAATTGACCTACTATACCACGCTAGTCAGACGTATCGGTATAGGGTTTTGTTTCGAGTTTTCCTTCTCTTGCATAGATGTTATATGCGTTTTATATCCCTTAGTCTTCTCTTACGATCACCCACGGGTAAGATAGGGGGTGGTGAAATGTATCCATACTCCATCACCACACGGAAAATCCTCGACTAATGGTTTAAAACGTATTCGCAAGAATTTTCTTTTATTTTTTTTGTCCTTCAGGTGATAGTAGTAGACTGGAACAAATCAGCTACAAAGTTCCACCCGCAGAACTCCTTAATACTTAAAAAATGGAAGGGCGCGGACGATGACACAGCACTACTTGATCTAGCCAACTTATTGCAAAGTGAGTATGAAAACATAATAGATTTGTCATCATCTCCTATCTCCTGTGTGTCCCATTGCTGGGATCAAATGGCTGGCTTCCCCTTCTATTGAGTCTTTCCATCAATAGAAGGGTAATTTGATCTACTACACCTACCCATAACATACCTATTGGACGGGTTGCTATAGGGTTTTATTTCGAGTTTGCCTTCTCTTGCACGGTTATTATACACGGTGACATTTATATCGTCTTACAAAAGCAGTTCAGTTAACATATCCAGTATCTATTATTCACTCGTACAATTAAAAGGTTAAAAAAAATATTTACTGGAATATTTTTTACTAAAAATTATTATAAATAATTACTAATTAAAATAGTAAGAGAACAGCATGTAGCGAGCGGTACGCTACCTACTCGACATAACCTACGTACTGTGTAGGTACTACCTAGGCGTAGGTACGCTTTGGAATAGCACTCCTGTGATTGGCTAACGCAATTACGTTAGCCAATCATTATCATGCGGAATGCCGTATGATTTCTTTTGTTTAAAATGTATTACATTATAACCAGGTTGTTACAAAATATTAACTTTAATTTGTTTTATTTTGTTATTTTTTTTATCACTACCACTATTGAACAATTAAATATGTCAGATATGTTTCTTTGGTCGGATACTTTTATGGCACTTCTTTTGTAAGACGATATAAATGTCACGGTGTATACAGGGTGGAAGTGGACCGCTCCCGAAAACAAAGACAGGTGACATCTACTAGACCTACTTGTAATGATAGGCTAGAAAAAAAATCGATTACAATTACAAGTAGGACTAGTAGGGTTACCTGTCTTTGTTTTCGGCAGCGGTCATACATCATTTGTATAACATCCCTTAGTCGTCTTTTACGACACCCACGAGGAGGCAGGGGTGAAAATGTATTCTTTCTCCATCACTACACGTACAATTTGCAATGCTATTTTTGCTTACTTTCATAATAGTTATACTGTCTACATCACTTAATACCACTTTTTGTTCTTTTTTAATTATATTTTAACGTCAACATCTATTGTTTTTAGCAGACTATGGCCTGCACACATCCCACCTAAACCGTCCGAGACGATAAATTATGACGTGTAGCCCCATAAATAACTGTATTCACTTCTCATCACTCTTTTGGACTGATCACTATTACCGATTCCTTGACATCGATGACCGGCCCGGTAACTTCAGTACCCTGCACTGAGGAAATAATCCTTTTATTTCAGGGACTTTACAACCATACAATTGACAGACACAAATTACACCCAGACTTAGAACAAGGAACTCGTGGACCGCAAAAAGTATTGGCCTACATGTAATCGAAACTGTGACAGTCCAGATCATTATCTTAACTGCTGCACTATCTATGCATTCAGCTGTACTAAATGAAACGTAATATATTTTCAGCGATAGCAATGTCGGATGTAATAGACGTACGTGAAGTGCTCATGTACTACAGCCAATTCGACGATCCGATAGCAGCGTTCAGGGAGAACCAACGCAAACTGATGGAACAGCTCGAGGAGAAGGAGCGCGAGGGCAAGGGCACCGAGCAAACGCTCACCAGGAACTGGCTCAGGACATTCACACGACGTTAGCATCGATTTACGGTTCGTAATACATTCAAACAAAACCATTGGCCACGTATTTAGATACAAGTATAATAAATATCACTTGTAATATGTATTTGTCTGATTGTCATGTAGTGGTTTAACATCTGAGCTCATATATGTCCCACTCTTGGACTCCATCCTCCTTCACAATAGAAGAGAGAAACTATACCATGCAAATCAGACAAGTTTGTATAAGGTTTTATTTCGAGTTTTCCTTATTTCATGGAGACTAGAGTAAGGAGTTCCATCTTGTATGGGGGATTAGTCAAAAAAGTGTCCACTTGTAAACAGCAAATTATTGTTCGAACACTCACCGAAATAGCGCTAGTGTAGCAGTAATAAGCAAAGTGAAGTGTGCTGAGTTACGTAGTCAGCTGTGATTTGATAAATAATAACCTATGAACCTATGAAATTTGTGGCGCTCTTTTTAAAATGCTTCCACTTGCTACTATAGCGCCACCTTAATTTGCTCTCGTTCATTGGACACTTCTTAATACACTGAGATGGTACTCCTTACTCTAGTCTCCATGCCTTATTTGGTATAAATGTTTTCTGCATATTATATCTCTTATCCTCGTTCCAACCATTTATTTTACTTTTGACACATGCTTTAGGACGTAACTGTTTCATTATACGCAATTATTAACTTTGAAACGAGTGAACAGAGAAATATATAAACTGCCCAATAATATTTATATATCTTAATTATTAACCACTAAATACATTAATATGCCGTAAATAGCTCTATTCATAAAATTTAAGTGATAATTCATTTCCGTTATTAAAAAAGTTACGTTCTATCGCATCTAGTGACAGGATCAAAAGTATTCGGTGCAAACTAATGAATCGCAAATAATCGATTACACTTATTTGCAGTTAAGTCAGCTGACAACTGAGTTTTGAATTGTTGTAATAGACAACACGTTAAAATTGTATCAGGGAGATATAAAAATCTTCTCATCATACCTATAACATGAAATAAAACAACCAAAATATTTTAATATTATTTTATTATAACGAATCGTCGGATTCTTCATACGAACTCGAATCGTCGCTTGAACCATCTGCAGTGTTTATTATTAACTCTTGTGTAGGTATGTTGTCAAATTCAATTTCCCGATCCCAATCAGAGAATATTATATTTTTTGTCTTATTGACGACACTCGCCCAGTTTTCAGGCGTCACACTAGCACATGCGTTTTTTAAAAGTTCAAGCATTTTATTTGCTGTGAAAGGAGGAGTTGTATTGTTTCTTGCGGCGTGTCCTTTGACTTGTGCCCAGATCATTTCAATTGGATTATATTGACAGTGGTACGGAGGAATTCTGATTACAACATGCCCATATTCTGCTGCCATTTCGTCGATGACATATCGTTTTGGCTGCTTTTTACTATTTAATATTTTAAGTAATTCTACTTTTAGTAGGGATTCGTCCACATCTTCCCCATTATCACGAAGCCAGTTTATAATCTCGTGTTTTTTGTTGGCCTGTGTTGGCATTTTATTAATTTGGCGAGAGTGATAGGGTGCATTATCAATAAATATTGTTGATGGCTCTTCAAGTGATGTAAGCATTTCTCTGAACCACTTTTCATACACGTCCGCATTCATCTCCTCATGATAGTCTCCTGTTTTTTTTTATTTGAACGCTAACAGAGCGTCTGGTACAAATCCCTTTGTAGTTCCCGCATGGCAAATGATGAGGCGTTCACCTTTCCCCATTGGCACTGCAGAAGTAGAAGCAGCAGTATCGTCAGTCCAACCTTTTGGTATGGAATGATTGGCATTGAGCCAAGTTTCATCTGTGAAAACGACATTCGACCAGTCTTCTATTTTCTTCGCTTGTCTTAAAAATTCACAGGGAGACAAGGCTATATCACGACGTTCCATTAAAATTTTTCTTTTGTCGGCTTTCTTATACAAGAACCCGATTTGGTGCAGCACCTTTGACAAAGAAGATTTTTGACCACGAAACAAGCCACAATTTCGTAGAGACGCTACTAATTTTTTCAAAGTAGGAATCTCTTTGCTTGTGTAATAATTGTATATATGACGACGAATAGCATCAGTATCAAAACTGTCAATTGCTGTCACTTTACGGGGCTGACGTTTTTTCTTAGGCGTAGATAGCTTGTTCTGTTCAATACCACTACTACCATAGGCTTCTTTAGTGATTTTCACCACCGTTGGAGCACTAATACCTAATGCTGCTGCAACACGGTCTCTAACTTGGGTTACTGGTATAAGGAATCCGCCATTGCGGCTTTCCTTTTCAAAAAATTCACGAAGCCGCAGCACTAACTCTCTGGATTGTCCTTTAAGCACCATACCTTTCGGCATTTTGCAAGTAAAATCTTACTGGGAGGAACGATACGCTCAACTCAATCAAAGTAAGAACAATGAAATCAATACGGTGGAATATAAATACTCAACACAGCGTATGAAAAATATGAAAGAGCACTCAGCGAACAGAAATGTGACTAGCTCGGGAGTCTTGTTGCCAGTGACAGACAACACAACAAAATGGCGTTGCCGGCGCGCCGTTCAGTGTTGCCAATTCGGCTTAAAAAAAAGGGGTAGGCTGGATGAGAAAATTAGTGATTTACTACCGCAGACGAGGGCGCCATTGTCTCTAAGTAAAGTTTGGAGCAGCGGACCCCGCTTAATGGAAAAATGCTTCATAAAGTAGTTATTTTTTATTTTGCAAAGTACAAAGTAAAATATTTTGGGAGGACTGAATTAGTGGGTATGCAAAAATTAATGTGCCCAAATAACAAATATATTTACAGAAGTGAAGTTTTTAAATAATATGAAATATGTATTTAAGCAAAAATAAAATATCCGTGTTAAATCGATTAAAAGTTCTTCCTGACTAAAATCGATTATTACAAAACATAGTATACGTAATACATTGGTACAACACTAATTGATCAGAATTCGACCTGCCAAAAGTAAAATAAATGGTTGGAACGAGTATAGTCGTCTTTTACGACACTCATAGACAAGATAGAGTGTTGTGAATTGTATTCTTACTACGTCACCATACGATAACATTCTAATTAATCGCAAATACAAATAACATTCTCCATATTTATTGTATTAACTACAATAATAGAGATTTTTTCGCGTATGGTTTGGATTGAGAACCCTCAGTGCTCACCCAACAATCTGTAGACTGTTGTCATAACAACGATACTATACGCAGACTGTTGTTATAACAACTCATTATCATTCTCCTACTCTTATCCCAATTACTTGGAGTCGATACAATATGTATTACTCTTTCATAGTACATATTGTAAAAGTTATTGGCTATAGTTATATGACCGGCCGCCTGCCAGTCGTCAACCTTCCTTGAGAATGTAATTGTTGACCAAACGGCATCAGATAGAGTTGGCCCAGGTCGTTATAAGGCTCTTAGTCGTCTTTTACGACATCCACGAGCAAACGACTGTGGTCACATTAAAAATGTCTATATGGTGACTGATCAAGAATACAATTCATCACTCTATCTTGTCCATTCGCGCCGTTAAAGACAAGATCTTACAAAGATATACAGCAACGAAAGATACAGAGTTAGAAATAATTTGGATGATGCTTGGAATATTTGTTAGTCTGTTTTCATTGTAAAATTATTGTATTCCTGTTCATCTTTTATCACGCACAATATAATTATAATGTTTCTGTGAAAGTCTATACACCGTGACATTTATATCGTCTTACAAAAGAAGTGCCATAAAAATATCTGACCAAAGAAACATATCTAACATATTTAATTGTTCAATAGTGGTAGTGATAAAAAAATAACAAGATAAAATAAATTAAAAATATTTTGTAACAACCTGGTTATAATGTTTACATTTTAAACAAAAGAAATCACACGGCATTCCGAATGATAATGATTGAACGTAATTACGTCAGCCAATCACAGCTACCAAGTCCACGTGGACTGCTATTCCAAAACGTAACTACGCCTAGGTAGTACCTACACAGTACGTAGGTTATGTCGAGTAGGTAGCGTACCGCTCGCTACATGCCGTTCACTTACTATTTTAATTAGCAATTATTTATAATAATTATTAGTAAAAAATATTGCAGTAAATATTTTTTTTAACCTATTTTATTGTACGAATGAATAGTAGATACTGGATACGTTAACTAAACTGCTTTTGTAAGACGACATAAATGTCACCGTTTATATAGATTTTATATATATTTGTGCAATATGAAATATTTGAATACCTTTTTGATTTAAATCTCGATGAGACGAAGAGGCATTATTAACTACACTTACCGGGTGTAACAGCTGGTCAGAAAGGTGGTAGGTAATGATGGTAGGAACCCATAACAAAAATTTGATGGGAAAATGATGATTCGTTAATGAATTGAAGCATTTAAAATTTTCAATTTTGTCATCGCTTTTTCTTTGAAACTGAATGAAATGTACCAAGTAAATGATAAATAATCTGCTACATACTCATACTTTCTTAAATATTCATTAAAACCTAAATAAATCAATGATTACGTTTGTTACAGTATAACAAACGTCACCTTTACAGACAGCTGATGGGTCAATGATCCTTGATATTTTCCCCTTCAAATTTTTGTCATGGGTTCCTACAATAATTACCTACCACCCATCTGACTAGCTGTTCCATTCTCTGTTACACCCGGTATATAGGATCTAGACTGCGAGAGGATGAGATAGATCGTCGTCTCACTGTAACTATCCCACTTCTGATAATGTGTTCGTCTCACTCTATAGCAAATTAGTATTGTGAAGGTTTTATTTCTACCTTGTGTCAAAGACATACAAGATTTTTATCTCATTGCCTCATTTAATTTTTATCCGACTGTGGTGAAGGATTGTGTGTTGTATATACAAGGTGGAAGTGGACCGCTCCCGAAAACAAAGACAGGTGACCCTACTAGTCCTACTTGTAGTGATAGGCTAGAAAAAAAATCGATTCGGATGAAAAAATATATTTTTCTTCACAACGAATTTTAAGTTTTTTTCACATTCCATCGTATTAGGACAGTGCCATGTAACGATAATTCCATAATAAATACGTAACTTTACTCAGATGAGAAAAGACGCAATCTATTCAAAACCACGATCATGTTCAAGAGTTGAACGACCTTGCGTGGTGAAAAAAAAATGTTTTTTTTATCCGAATTTTTTTTTCTAGCCTATCATTACAAGTATGACTAGTAGGTTTAACTGTCTTTGTTTTCGGGAGCGGTCCAGTTCCATCCTGTATATGTCCGTTTGTAACTATTCAACGGCGCAACTGATTTTCATAAATGTGAAAGTGCCATAGTATTGAGTTACATAACCTCTTAAAATAATCAAAATAACTGAAATTTAGCATATAACATATTTGATTATTTATAAAAACTTGATTACGGGCGAAAAATGATTGTCACACACTTGTGACAATTATTTTTCGCTGTTCATGTCTGTGGATCTCATGTGTGACAATAATTTTTCGCTCGTTATCAAGTTTTTGTAAATAATCAAGCATGTTAAATGCTAAATTTCAGTAATTTGAATAACAGGATCGTGTGTCATCGTTTAATACAATTCTAACTGCAAAGAGTACTAAATCTGTACAATGTATAACCATTGACATTGATGGCACACATCTCCTTTAAAGACGAAGATCAAATTAATACTTAAAAGTAGACTTAAAAAGGGAGATTTTTTTTCAAAGTCCAAACAATTTATATAATCTATATATTGGTATTTGCAGTGCAGTCGGTTTTATTTTATTGAATATTAATTATGTACTTAAATTTATTCTGACATTAATTAAGGTTAATGCGTATTAAGCAGTCAAGTGTGGCTTATTTTAGATGTAGTGCTGCATGAAAAGTTATTATGCTTATACAGTCTGAGTTCATGCCCGGGGGCCCCCGCTGGGCATGGACTAGCATAATGACAGAAATTCCTTTAATCATAGAGATACCATCTGGAAGCTTAATGCTCAATAAACATAGGGATCAATTCTCGTCATTGGAATTTTATCTCCATTACGTCATTCAAACATTTTTCAAGCGGGGTTGGTGATGAGAATTTGAAAACAAACCAATCCCGCTTGTGTAAAGTTCTAATTTGTTTTTTTTTCATCTTAATTTCGTGATCCATTCTTATGACTAGAATTGCCGCTCTCCAAATATTTTTGATATTTGAAATTTTCGGATTTAAATTGCGCAAAAAGAGAAATGATTGCGGTGGCAACTTATTATGTAATACTATTACTTAAAATATCCTAATTTAATATTAATTGTATTAGACTATATATCAATTCGTAAATAAAGGATGAAATTTTATGTTATGTGATACTGAAGATGTTGTATATAATATATGAAAACCTTTCTAAGACACAAGGGTTTTTATATATATATTACAAAGAATATAAAACGAAACTTAATTAGTTATTAGGACAAAGATGATTGAAACTTTGTCCTAATTACTATTACGGCCATACTTCCACTGGGTTGATTAAAAAAATATCGCACGTAAGTTGAAAGAAATGGAATTGGAAATACATATGTTTAATTATAAAAAAGTTAAATATTGTGCCAGGCGCCTGCTGTCTTCCAGAACAGTGAAGTCAGTTGAAGACTAATCTGACTGCACACCAAGTAGAGTAGCTTGCAATTTAACCCGTCGCAGTCAGGCCTTATTAATTTAAATAAAGTTTGCTTACAGTTTCTCTAAAAATATAAACAAGCAACTTGTTTATATTATCTTCAGAGGCCCATTATCTGACCTATAGAGCTTTGAAAAGCATTTCTCTATAAAATTTTAGTAAAAAGACGTATGTCAAAGAATTTGAAACATTTATTATATAATCTGAATCATTTCTTATTTTGTATAATAAAAATTGTGATTCAAAGTATGCATTATACGAAATACATTTATTTCAATCACATTTACAATATGTACTATGAAAGAAGAGTAGAAAGTACATACTGCTCAAGTAATTGGGATAAGAGTAAGTGAATGATGATTTATTGCAATCACATTAATTGTCACACTTTGGATTACAAATATTTATTATATACTTTGCTGTGTGGTAGCGGGTACGAATACCATCACACTAGCCCTTGCATTGCTCGTGAATATCGTAAAATAAAACCTGTTATATCGACCTGGACCAACTTCACCTGATGCCGTCTGGCCAACAATTACATGCCCAAAGCGGGTTGATGTCATGCCCAAAGAGGGTTGATCTCATGTTCAAAGAGGGTTGATGTCATGCACAAAGAGGGTTGATGTCATGCCCAAAGAGGGTTAATGTCATGCCCAAAGAGGGTTGATGTCATGCCCAAAGAGGGTTGATGTCGATCATAAAAATATTGCCAATAATTTTTGCAATATATATCCTCTATGGAGAGGCGTACATATTGTGTCGACCACAGTTAATCGGGATAAGAGCTGGAAAATGATGATGATGCCTTAGCTGGATCGTTATAGACAGTATTTAAAGAAAAAGTAAGTGTATGCTGATGGAGTGTTCCAACTTTGAATCACTTGTCTTTAACGGTCCAGCTAAGGCTAAGAAGAGTTGACGTCTAGTAGACAGAGGATACCTGTGTATGGCTACAATGGTCTTGCCTCCATCGTCCGTAATCGCATACTTTCCCTCAGACCTATGCACAGACAGCGGAGTGGTCCAATTACGATATTCTCTACCATAATATATGAATGAATATCGTGGTTTCGATACCTGTACGTGATAATTCTTTGTGCGATTCACAAATGATCCTTCCTCTTGTAATTTATGTCCGTTAAATATATATTTGTGAAGTCCCCATGAAAAATGTTTTAGTGGGAAATGTTGTCTTAAAAAAAAGGCACGGACTTTGTACATATTGTATATGATTTCGCTACAGATTCCAATGCAAGTCGTGCCTAGCTGTGACCGGACGGTATGTCGGATGATGTCAACGGTAGGTTTGTTTGCAGTGTTGACGTCCAGTGATGGTTGACCCCCCTCCCGCCACACACAACCGATGCTATTTATTACAAAGCCAAGCTTTAACATCCTCTTTGAATTTATTTGCATTGTAAGTACACTTAGCTCACCTCGTTAATATAAATTAGGGTTGGCCATTTCCAACTCTATTCCTGCGACGCAATTTTGAACCTTCCATTGTTTCTAGACGTTCAAAGTTGCGTCGCGTCTGTTATAAATTGTAATATGTATGTTTGTAATTGATTGAAGTGCAATTTTGTTTGTAAAAAAAAAACTCAAGTCATAGTTAGGAAATATAGTTGTTATTAATTTAAAATTGTTGTTTTATTTTGTTAATCATTTGAAAAGAAATTTAAAGTATCATCTTCTGTACATTCTTCATCATTTTTGCTCCATACCTCTAAGAGTCCCGCCTCAATCTCTTCATTCTCAAACGCATCATAAATTTCTTTTTCATTAAATTTATCACTTTTCCTCAGGAATCTGTTTTCACCAAGCTTGTAATCATCAGGTACTTGTTTCAGTTCCTTTAAAACATTACTTATATCTAGTATCGATGAAACTTCTAAAACTTTTTGTTCATTTAAAAATGATTTACTCCATTCATTTAAAAGATCAAGACTTGTATCTTCAAAGAAAGCGGTCATATGATGTGGACACAATGTATGACAAGATATATCACCTAGTGAATTCAACATTAATATATCAAAACTATCATCTTGTTCTAATACAGATAGACCAGTTATGGCACAACACAGTCTAGTATTAATCGAATTAAACAAATCACAACAAAGCATCTTCTCCTTCGCTTCCTTTAATGCTTGAAGAACAGTCGGTGGACGATATGGTATAGTTACACCAGTAATATCATTATGCCTTGTTAGTCTGTCAGCATAATTGCTTATAACGCACATATCTTCACACCACTGACTGCTCAGGCAGATTAATTCTTTATTGTACTCATATTTACACACAGACATATATGTAGGCAGAGATTGCATACCATGAGTCCATCTTTGAACAACTTTCAATTTGTTTCTTTCAACTTTATTGAACTGCAAGTCTAATAGAAACAGATGGTGGTCCAAACCAATATACATCAAGCGATTATCAGTCCCATGTCTCGCTACGCTGATATCATTACAGGAGATATCATCTGTTATTTGTCTAATATTTTTCCATCGTTGGTATGCATAATTAGTTCTTTTATCATAGAGTGTTACAGAATTTTTAGAGATATGTGAAAAATAGCTCCTGTCTGAACCGATAACTGTACTCCAATTGTTAACCATGCTGGATACTTCGGCTCGTAGTTGTTTACTTCGCCCTTTCATTCTGTCTAGATTGACTATAGTGAGTTTGAAGTCCAAAGTGGTCACATATAAAATATTCTTATGATAATCATCAAATGATATTCCAGTAAATGGTACTTTTGATTCCAGTTCTTTGATGTTCTCCAATTGTAATATACCTTCGATATCTAATATTTTGAATATAATTATTTTATTTTTTGTTCTCACTGCAATGATATTTTTTGAACATATTGTCTCAAAGATATTCAGATCGTTCCCACAATTATATTTTGTCATAGTTTCATAATCTATTGACAAATTATGCCTAAAAAATGGCGATAAATCTGCAAAAAAAGTAATAATTTTATTAATCTTTTGTCTTAAAAGGTACATACGCAGATTAGTACATAAGTTGACCTACTATATACGATATTGATTTGATGGGTGGGCCTGGGCATAGGATTTTATTTTGACTCTAACATGTCTTGCATCAATGTTATTGCATATCATATCCCTTGTTTTTAAAATATCTACAATCAAGAACAGTGGTGATGGAATTGAAATGGAATGATGAGGGAATTATCTATATATATTACTATATACAGTTTTCTATCAATCAGCCCAACTAACAGTTTACACGTAAGCCTTTCCAAAGGGGGAATAATATGATAATCACTTCGAATGTCCCTTTCATAATTCCCAAAAATCCAATATCCATAAGCGAAGCTATCAAATCATCATTGCAGCTCATATGTCCCACTGCTGGGCTTCAGCCTCCTCCACACCAGGAAGGAAATTGACCTATTACACTACGCTGGTCAGACATGTCGGTATAGTTTTATTTCGAGTTTTCCTTCAATGCAAAGATATATGCATTTTTTATCCCTTAGTCGTTTTTATGATCACCCACGGGTAAGATATGGGTGCTGAATTGTATTCTATCCTATCTCTCAAATAATCTAGAATAATTTTAATATCTGCAATCAGTCTAATTATATTCTAACATCCATATCTCGATCCGAAACTATAACATCAAACTGCACAGTAACTTCTGAAATGATACCAGACAATTACTCTCTATTGATATAGTTAGGTAAATGTCGCAAGTTAACATACACAAAACCAGCTTATTGAACCAAATTGCCCTACTAACTGGAACATAGTTAGTGCTGTTTCCTTATATATTAAATATATAAAATATCTACTCACATATACAGCTAAATTCACTGTGCAACATGTAAGCCAGTCCATTCACTGTTATATGATGCATATTGCCATTACCGGCATAGTACCAATTATAGTTGCTATCAAAATATGGATCTGGATTTTGTTCATAATGAGCTGCTGCTTGTACAAAATGTTTTGGACAATGTAGTATTTCATCATTAATCCATTCATACTTGCGTTTCTTACTTGTTAAACCTGAAACATATGTTAAATTGCATTGAGTTATGGAATTTAGATAAAAAAACTCCCAGTGTAAATATTAAAATGGTACTAGAAGTAGTGCTCAAATGATGCCTCTATTCATTAAAACCAATGAATTACAGAAATACACAGACATAAAAACAATTTAGGAACAATGTAGAACAGGAGCATAAGCTGACTATATAAAGGTTCACACTAATACTCTAGCAACCATTTTGTTCACTAAAAAGAAGGTAGTTAACAAGAAACAACTTTCTCCCTGGAGGTACAGCTCTCTTCTGTCAATAAACTCTCATAACAAGTTTGTTTAAGGTTTGTCAGGACAATCACAACATTTTTAAATAGAAAGATATATGAAAACACACACATCGGGCATTGTAAGGAGTTTCCTTCAGAGGGTACTTGATCCCTATATGTGCTTCACTATTTTTATTTATTTAAATAGATTATTTTTTGTTAAGGAACTTTGGGACATTTTACCTGAGTATGGTATTAGCGGTAAACTGCTACAGGCTGTGCAGTCCAGTTACATGGGCTGTAGAGCCTGTGTGCGGCTGGATGATGGAATGTCGCCTTGGTTTGACGTCAATATTGGCGTTAAGCAGGGGTGCGTTCTGTCAGCCAGGCTGTTTATCATATATCTGGATAAATGTCTCCAAAGGTTGAACGATATGAATGTGGGAGTCCAGATGGGCGACTCAGTGGTCACTGCTCTGCTTTATGCAGATGATGCAGTCTTGCTGGCACAGTCGGCGACTGACCTGCAGACCCTAGTCGACACAATCACAGAAGATTGTAAGAAAAGGGGTCTACGCGTGAATGTGAGCAAAACCAAAATAATGGTCTTTGAAAGAGATAAAACCAGAACAGATGTAAGAGTAACAATAGGTAATGATGTACTAGAGCAAGTGGATGAATTTGTATATCTTGGATGTGGATTTAGCCGAGATGGAAGGTACACCACTGATATAGAGCGAAGAGTGAATGCGGGAAATAGAGTGAACGGAGCGTTGGGGCAACTTCTCGGCAGCCACCACCTCAGCCAGAAGGCACGTGTAGCAATACATAACGCAGTGCTTGTCCCAACATTACTGTATGGAAGCGAGACCAACTCTCGCTATGATAGTAAAATTAATGCGGTCGAAATGCGATCTCTGCGGAAAATCTGTGGAGTTAGGCTGACCGACCGCATTCGTAACGACGACGTAAGAGAGCGAGTAGGTATGAAAGAGAGTATTGGTGTTAAGATGCGAAAGGGAATGCTCCGATGGTTCGGACATGTGGAAAGAATGCCGAACGAACGCCTGGTTAAGAAGATATACAATGCGAAAGTGGAAGGATGTAGGTACCGAGGGAGACCGAGACTAACCTACCTAGACCAGATCGGTCATATACTGAAGGAAGGTAGAGTCAAGAGTCTCCGAAACCGGCGAGCGTGTATGAAGAGAATTATGAATGTTGAGGAAGCGAGTGAAGTATGCAGAGATAGAGTTCTCTGGCACTCTGTTCTCTCTGCCTACCCTGCAAGGCTATGGCGTGGTGATATGTATGTATGTATGTATTTTTTGTAGTATATCTGTTTGTTTTTCTTTTTATGTTATATATTTAGTGTTCTTTTTTTGTAAATTCTCTATTTAACAATGTAAAAAATGTGTAAGAGAAAAGTATGTAGAGGGTGTCCGAGAATGGCTGACAATGGCAACGGACATTGAAGAATGCTGGAGAGTATTGAAAGCGAGTATGGTAGATACAGCGAAAGAAGTACGTGGAAGTTCAAAGAAGCATAGAAAAACAAATGGTGATGCATGGTAGGATGCGGAAGTGGCAGCTTCCGTAAAGCAAAAGAAGAAAGCGTGGCTGAACTGTCACTTCTTTGAATCTGAATGACAGTATGACTGAACAGAAGAAAGAAATATATCGGCAAGGTAAGAATGACACCAAGGCCTTAGTGAAACGTGATAGTGCAAATATGAGTGCAGAAGATAGGCTGACTAAAAACTTCGAGGGTAACACTAAACTCTTCTGGAGGGAGGTGAAGAAGTCTCGGGTGGTTGGTCAGCCTTCAGAATGAATAAAATAAGGTCTAAAGGTGGAGACATTCTTACACAAACACAAGACGTGTTAAGCCGATGGAGTGAATATTTTAGCGATATGTATGCGGATACTACGGTTGGCGCCGGTGGCGCATGTGGTTTAGTAGATCAATATTCGGCACCGGTGTCCTCCGATGGCATCAGTATGGATGAAGTTGAATGGGCGATAAGTTTGCAAAATGGTAAGGCAGCGGGCATTGATATGGTGTCTGCCGAGATGATCAAGCTTGGCGTCTCCTGTGTCTGGGAGGCGTTCCTGTTGCTTTAATTTATGTTGGAGCTCGGGAATGATTCCCAGGGACTGGAATGGCGCAGTCATCGTGCCTTTGTTTAAAAACAAGGGTTCATGTTATGACTGCGCAAATTACAGAGCCATAAGCTTGACCAGTTTGGCAGCAAAAGTGTACGGTAAAATTATTGAAAGGAGAATGAGGATGGTGTCCGATGGTTTACTGTGTGAGACAAGGAGGTTTCAGGAGTGGAAGGGGATGCATGGATCAAGTGTTCTCTCTGCGCAACGTTGTGGAGAAGCATCTGGCTCTAGTTCAGAGGGTTTTCTGCAGTTTTGTGGATCTGGAGAGAGCATTTGACACGGTTGTACGAAAGGAACTTTGGGACATTTTACCGGAGTATGGTATTAACGGTAAACTGCTGCAGGCTGTGCAGTCCAGTTACATGGGCTGTAGAGCCTGTGTGCGGCTGGATGATGGAATGTCGCCTTGGTTTGACGTCAATATCGGCGTTAAGCAGGAGTGCGTTCTGTCAGCCAGACTGTTTATCATATATCTGGATAAATGTCTCCAAAGGTTGAACGATATGAATGTGGGAGTCCAGATAGGCGACTCAGTAGTCACTGCTCTGCTCTATGCAGATGATGCAGTGTTGCTGGCACAGTCAGCGACTGACCTGCAGAGCCTAGTCGACACAATGACAGAAGATTGTAAGAAAAGGGGTCTACGCGTGAATGCAGCAAAACCAAAATAATGGATTTGAAAGAGATGAAGCCAGAACAGATGTTCTCGGTAGCCACCACCTCAGCCAGAAGGCACGTGTAGCAATACATAACGCAGAGCTTGTCACAACATTATTGTATGGAAGCGAGAGTTGGGTATGCAGAAAAGAGTATGAAAGTAAAATTAATGCAGTCGAAATGCGATCTCTACGGAAAATCTGTTGAGTTAGGCTGATCGATCGCATTCGTAACGACGACGTAAGAGAGCGAGTAGGTATGAAAGAGAGTATCGGTGTAAAGATGCGAAAGGGAATACTCCGATTGTTCAGACATGTGGAAAGAATGCCGAACGAATGTCTGGTTAAGAAGATATACAATGAGAAATTGGAAGGATGTAGGTACCGGGGGAGACCGAGACTAACCTATCTAGACCAGATTGGTCATGTACTGAAGGAAGGTGGAGTCAAGAGTCTCCGAAACCGGCGAGCGTGTATGAAGAGAATTATGAATGTTGAGGAAGCGAGTGAAGTATGCAAGGATAGAGTTCTCTGGCACTCTGTTCTCTCTGCCTACCCTGCAAGGGATATGGCGTGATGATATATATGTATGTATGTAAAAATAAGAAAAAAATAAATACATATAAAATAATAACAAAGAGGTAGGTAAGGTAAAAAGAGTTTATTTAAAACTCTTTTTACCCAAATATAGCCAAAATAATCAGTTATTAAATCGGCAATTTTCTTCTAAGAGTAAATCATAGTGTATTACTCAATTGTAGAGAATAAATTCACAACTCACTCATAATTCTCTTGTAGTCCATCAAAGTATCTTGCCAAGCAATTTTCTTCCTCATATATTCCGTAACTGGATCTTTACTTCCTAAATTTCTAACTTTTGATATAATTTTGGGCATTAAACTTTTATGAGTAAATGTTTCAAAGTACCCAGAATTTAATCCGCCATCCCAATCTGGGTTAAATACATTTAGTGGATGTCCAGGAAGAAGGTAGTGTGCACTATCTAGGTATCTGCCAATTGTTGTTCGTCTCTGTCTTACTGCTTGACAATAAAGTACATAAAGTTTGTTCTTCCTGATATTGGATTGCAAAGTATCAATCAATTGTTCCACGGATGCGGTATTGTCCAATCCTTCAGCCACAATATCTTTCTTTTTTTTCTGTAAAGTTACCAAGTTAACTCAATATTAAATTTGGTGTGCAAAGGCAGCGAAAAGGTCTTTTTTGCAAAAAGTGCAAGTTGTAGAAGGTAGTTGAGGATGATATTTTTTTTATTACATACTAAGGCAAAACACCCCATGTAGGCTTTAAAAATACAATTAGCAGACTACGACAAAGATCCACTAAGGGAGTTACATACTCGTAAGAATACATAGAATAGGCGGAATATACCACCGTTGTTTGATCAAATCAAATCAAATCATTTATTTTGCATAAGCCCCATAGGGGCACTTACATATTGTCAATTTTACATTGTGTTTTAAATTAAATTTAATTAATCTACCACCGGATCGGAAAGCAGCCACATACTGAGAAGATCCGGCAAGAAACTCAGTGGGCTCGTCATTTTTTTTTTAATTATATTTTTTCACAAAAGAGTTTGGTTACATGGTTAATTTATGTTAGCTCCAGTGATATGCCCTTCGAGTAAAGATTCATTTTTTAAATTTTGTATATACCTAATACAAAATTAGCCTAAGAATATTTATAAACAAAAAAGAAAGAAAAATGGCTGGACCAGATCCCACAAGCGGCACCCGATCACGAGTTAACTATTAGAGCAGCCACCACGCCCCTCAACCACATTGGAGGGAAGGGAGAGACCCGCTCCACGTAGCTACCGCAAGCAGAGACCTTTTCAGTGAGCATGACCACACCATAATCTAGAAATAAATAAAACAATGTTTCGTTCCATTTTGCTTTACATAATTACATGTTTTATAGATATTCGAGCCCGACACCATATAAAGCAAGGTATTGCCCTCGGTATGATGAGTGGAAACACAGGAATCTCTAATTATAAGGTTATATGTAATAAAAACACACCTTTTTTATACCAATTTTGGTATCTTCAGTAGCCATTATTGAAAGATTTTATTTTCACTTAGTCTGATTTTACTTTGCACTGTGTTGACGTGAGAGAATTTAGAAGCGATACATTAAAATTTAATTTTATATTATAAATTAAATTTAATGATTAAATTATTTGAAGAATAAAAACAATAACAAATACTTTTTTTTTAATTTCGTATAGGCAAGGGAAATAGGGAATACAGCCAAGTCAAATCTGTTGCTGTCAAATATTTTATTTTGACAAGTGATTATGTTTTGATCATGGAGAATAGAGTAAGGAGTAACATATCAGTGTATTAAGAAGTGTCTAATGAACGGGAGCAAATTAAGGTGGCAAGGTGGCGCTATAGTAGCAAGTGGAAGCATTTTAAAAAGAGCGCCACAAATTTCATAGGTTATTATTTATCAAATCACAGTTGACTACGTAACTCAGCACACTTCACTCTGCTTATTACTGCTACATTCATATCATTTCCACTTGCTACACTAGCGCTATTTCGGTGAGTGTTCGAACAATAATTTGCTGTTTACAAGTGGACACTTTTTTGACTAATCCCCCATACAAGATGGTATTCCTTAGTTTCTACCTTCCATAGTTACGATGTTTTCAAGGAGGATTGACATCAGGTAGACGTCCGGTCATAAAATTATTGCCAACGACTATTTGCAAGGAATTGAAAACATCATGTGGTGCTCTTGTATTATATTCGATATCTTAGTGTTTTAACGTGTTATATTAGATAATTTTGATGGCATTTTATGTAATATGAAGCGGCGGAACTACTGGGATGTAGTGAAAATCATATAAAAGTGTTACAACGTTTTCGTTTGCCATCAAAATTCCCACAAGATACCATTAACAGTGTGGCCATAGCACTGTTGACGGTGACAATTTGATTTAAACAATGACTAACCTGAAAAACTAAAAACGTGAAAATATTCATAACTCGACACTGGCACCAATAGCTCGTATAACTAGCTGATTATAAGAAGACAATACATAAGAAGAATACTATTTGCAATATGAATGATATTAAAAAAGTATACATTGCGTCGATCCGAGGTATATAATTAGGATAAAGCAGATGATAATGATGATTAGTAAGCTCTCAGGAGATAATATTGTACGAACATTTTATTAAAGCTTATGCAGCCCGACTTGGTTTCTTAGTATGATAGGTCATATTCTATTTTGTCATAACCACGCCAATCTGACCATAATTTCTAGATTGCTGTTGTTCTTCTAGTAGTAGTAGTAGTAGTAATCCCACTAGTTTTTGATCTTATATTATCGCACTCTATTGTAACTAAGACACGCAGATATATAAGATACGCAGTATCTTCTCCGATAGATTAGATAGGTTGTTTCGACTGCGGACCGCGATCACCCATTGACTAACTATACCTACCTATGGGTGACGCTTTGGATTCATCAGTACACTATAGCTATACATTATAATATGGCACAAATTGAAGGTTTTCAAATAAAACACAAGATAATCAATAATATATAATATATAATTTCGTTTCGTATCGGGTATTTATAAATAATTAAGCATATTAAATGCTAAAAATTTCAGTAATTTGAATAACAAGGTTGTGTCATCGTTTAATACAATTCTAACTGTAAAGTTTGAAGTATTAAGTCTATACAATGTGTAAACATTGTCCGATAGATGGCATACGTCACCTTGAAGACGTAAGATATAATATGATTCGAAATTTGCATGTCCTAAAATAGTTCACGATGGTGTAAGTGGCAGCACGGTTGGGCCGGATTCCCAATAGGTGCGGGTTCGAACCCCGCTTGTGACATCATTTTTCGTTTCGTATCGGGTATTTATAAATAATCAATAATATTTAAAGTATCAAAAACACAGGCACTTCTAACTTAAAAAATATTACCTTATTTTCTACCCCGGCTATATTGGCTATAAGAAAATTTTGAAGCGCCTCGGCGAAGTGTAACCTCGAAGATTTATGTTAAATCAGTTTTTTTTTTATTGCTTTTGGTGGCAAACGAGCATACAGGGCACCTGATGGTAAGTGTCACTGCCGCCCATGGACCTTTGCAATACTAAGGGTATAGCTAGGCCGCTGCCTACCAATACAAACCCACCCCAGTTGGGCTTCCGGATCTCTCGCTCACCGAACGAAGCTCAGTAGCACATTGCCAGCCATTACTCAGACATCGATCTTTTGCGAGAGTGTGGTACTACCCCGGACAGACCGGCCCGCGGCTGTGGATAGAGAACTGTCCACAGCGTAGTCCTACCACTATTCGATCAGTGTGTCTAATTTGACGATGTTAGAAGATGTAGCCAGATGTAACGCCAACAGTTTACTTAATCAACGAATAGGGACATATAAGCGATTAACTTCAGAATGAACTGTCACACATTAAAACAATAATTTTATTACATAGGTTATTTGACAGATCATTAGGAAGTCCATTAGCTTACACGTTAACGAAGCGGATCAATTAATATTTATACAAATATCTTCTAATGAGGTAAGAGAATGGACGTAATTTACAATAATAAACAATGACAAAATATTTAGAGAAATTATTTCGAACTATAGTCTATCTTAGTGTTGCATATCGATAGTCTACTATCGATAGACAATCAATTGTCTATCGATAGTTTACGTATAAGCAATAGTATCAATAGTATATCGATTGTATTGTAATACGTCAATACTATCGATAGTATCGATAGCTCTCTACGAGCAATACTATCTACTATAATAACAACGATACTATAATAACAACGATACTATCGATAGTGATTCATTCGATAGTATCAATACTATCGATAGTATCGCTAATACCATTAGTTTTAACTCAAAACTATCGATACTATCGATAGTATCGACTATTTTGGACTATCGATAGCAAGCAACTATTCGATAGTATTGTTGTCTAAAGTTATGTTATGTGGTAAGCCAAGTACTGAGATTATTATCAAAGAAATTTATTTAAATTTGCGTCATCATAGAGTAGAACAAGACGACTTTTAACGGGAATTTGAAAACGTCATGTGGTGCTCTTGTATTATATTCGATATCGTAGTGTTTTAACGTGTTATATTAGATAATTTTGATGGCATTTTATGTAATGTGATGTGCGGCGATACTAGGATGTAGTGAATATCATATAAAAGTGCTTTACAACGTTTTCATTTTCCATCAAAATTCCCACAAGATACCATTAACAGTGTGGCCATTGCACTGTTAATGGTACAGTTTGACTTAGACAACGACTGACTTGAAAGACTAAAAACGTGAAAATATTTATAACTTGACACTGGCACCAATAGCTCGTATATGTAGCTGATTGCCAATACATAAGAAGAAGAAGAAGAGTAGAACAAATTTTAGTCAGGTGAATAACATTAAATTTGTGATACTAACAAAGTGAAACAATTATAATAGCAATACTTGCTGCTGTCAATATTTCTTGAGTTTCGGTGGGAATGTGGAAGTATTATGTCATATTCTGGGATTATTTCATTTATTTATTTTCTTTTTGAAGTAAAACTTCTTTAGGCGCGACTAGGGAGTAACTCAGATTTTTTTAAATAGGATCATAATTTATTACTAGATGGCGCTGTAACAAAGTTAATGGATTCTAAGAGGACATGTATTAGAGTCTAAATCACGCTATAGAAATTTTTGCAAATTTTAACTATATATATTAAAATTTATAATGAACTACTGTACTTGCTTCAATTACCTGTTTCGAATGAACAATATTAATATAACATTTGATTAATCATTGTAAAGCACATGATTAATAAGATATAATTATAATTATAATATTTATTTATTTAAGTTAATATTTAATCATTTCAGTGATATATGTCGTCAACGCCAAAGAAGTTTTACTTCAATCGCGCGTAAAGGTTATACACGCACACATTTTTTTTTCTTTTTGTTAAAATGGGTCAATCCTATGAAGAAATTCGACATATTTTAAAACTTTATTACAAAAAAGATACATGCGACGCAAGCTGTGAACAAATTGTGACGTTTATGGACCTAATGTGGTGTCAGAGAGATTTTTTTTTTTGGTTCTGTTCGTCCATTCGGACAGGCAAAGGGATCAAAGCCCATACAGCCAAGTCTTATTTAATTATTTTTCATATATTGTTCATCATTTCTTCATATTACGTAGCCTTAATAGTCATTGTCTGTCAGTAAGTCAAGTCGTTACCATTAATCTGGCGCTGATAACCTAATCAATGGTTTTCTTTGGGAATTTTGGGCAAATATGAAAATACACGTAAACTACTATTATACCATATTCACTACACTTCAGCACTTTAACTGTACCATATTTCATAAAATACCAGCAAAATTATTCAATATAACACCAGAAAACACTAAAGAAATGAATATAATACAAGAGCGTGACATGACATTTCCACATTCGCGCCAAAACTCGGTGTCAGAGAGAGTAACACAATGGTTTAAATGTTTTCAATTCGGGAATTTTGATGTCAACGTTGCATCTCGCTCATTTCATTTTCAATTGTATATAATATACAATTAAAAAATTATTCTGGATTCAGTTAGATATATATTTCTATATCCCTATAATGTGAAGTTACATATATGTAAGCATATTTTTAATAGAGCCTTCTAGATGGATCACATTGCAATCGAGCATACACAGAACTTATGTTTTTCGGACCCTGTTAAATTTACTTCACTAGATTAATATCGCTAAAAATACAACAAATCTAATGACTAATTACGGCCATAATTATGTGTAGAATTGTAACTCAGAATTCTTGATTATGTTTTTCATAATTTTGTTTAACCGAAACTTTCAAAGCTAATAATTACACTAAAATTTTATAGTAATAGACATTCTGAGTTTCATTAGTATACTGGAACAAACCATTTTTTTTCATTTTACTGCGTATGGTGGCGAACGAGCAAGCAGCACACCTGATGGTAAGTGTCACAGTCGCCCATGGAGCTTGGCAATACTAAGGTTATAGCTTAGGCCACTGCCTACTAATAAAATCCCCAAACCCACCCAGTTGAACTGCCAGCTTTTTCGCTCACCGAACGAAGCGCAATAGCACATTGCCATTACTCAGACGCCGATCTTCTGCGAAAGTGTGGTACTACCCCGGAACCACCGGCCCGCGGCTGTAGACAGAAAACTGTCAACAGGGTGGTACAAGTACAAGGTACCACTTACATTCATTCACACATTCCGACCCAATTGTCCAGAAGTCTCGCAGCATTATAATTTTACTCAACTTTCAATGGCTATTGATCTTAACCATTATTAGCTAACTTGGGCTTCAAAGTAAGAACGCAAATGCACGTTACTGCTAGAAAAGTCACCACAAAATTCACTGAAAACAAGCAACAGGGACACAACTACGGTATTTATATTTTTAAGCAATACTATTGAAAATTTTCTGGCAATCGATAGCCCGAAATAGTCGATACTATCGATAGTTTTACGCTAAAACTAATGGTATTAACGATACTATCGATAGTATTAATACTATCGAATGAATCACTATCGATAGTATCGCCGTTATTAATAGTATTGCTCGTGGAGAGCTATCGATACTATCGATAGTCTCGATAGTATTGATATGTACGATACTATCGATAGTCCTATCGATAGTATGAATACTTTTTGAGGTTAACTATCGATAGTCAAACTATCGATTTTTATGCATCACTGGTCTATCTAATCTAAGAAGTGCATTTGGACAGCTGTCAGAGTAAGGTGTCTAGGTATGTGAACCAAATAATCGCTATCGAAAATATCCGATTTTGATGAGAAATCGATATTAATTCTTTGTAATTAATAATCGGTTTATTTTTTTATTTTTCAAAAAGGAGATGAAATATTAAGTGCTAAATTAACACTAAACAAATTTAATTATTTCATCATAAAATCTATTCATCATATTTAGTAGGATTAGGTTAAGTAAAAACAAAAACTGGATTTGAAAATAGCTATTTGTTCAGAATCTATAGTATTACTTGAATTATCACCGTCGCGAACATTAATAATTATATCCTTATCAATAAAATTGTCGAAACGTACATCTCTGTCAAAATCTATATTCGATTAAATATATTAATCTAATATTTTTACCGATTATTTAGATATTCGCGAATTGGAAGTTGTCAAGCACTACTGTTTAGAACGTTATGACGTGAAATTGTAAGATCGTCCATAATAATTATTATTTACAATGTTATTTTAATTTTAAATTAGTTTTACAAGTTTCAACATTACATTATTGTACAAGTAACTCACTCGCAACGTTAATTATGTAAATAACTTAATATTTCTTTAAAATTTCAGATTTATTGTTTGCAATCATGTGTATACGTTTGATCAAAGTTATTGTGTATTAAAAAATGCGAAACGTCCAAATGCACTTCTTAGATTAGATGAACTATAATTATTCATAGTCTCAGTAGCATTGGAACTTCTAGCCCGACGAATAAACATACAGTTTATTGTACAGCGTTGAACGTAAAACTAGCTATATAATAATTGTATGATGAATGTTACCTACGCATTCGCATCGTGAGACTTTTTATTTCTTTATTTATTTCAAAACAACTACTGAACTGATCATCTGAATTCCATATACACATTATGGAAGATATAGAAACAGTGTAATAGACAGTATAGTAGTATTTATCCAGGGAAAAAGTAATGTTGCCACCGAATGCAAAAATCGGGTACCGGTCGGCCGCTCGCACGGTGAAGAGAGGCGCTTAGCAGGGTGGGTCTATGGGATTGCGCGCAGCTTCTTCAGTTGTCCCGGACCGATTTGGCGAGGCGTGGCCGCTCCATAGCCCACCGCAGAAAAAAAAAGGAAAATGAAATGTTCCTACACCATATACCTATAGTCAAAGTTCTTCTTTTGTAGTATTGGCAGTCGGCGATTACTTATATGAACCATTATTGCCGTAGATTTAGAGTTTTCTTCGGAAATTATAAGATCTTCACGCCTTTAGGTTTTTCATATTAGTCATTCATTATCATCATCATCATCACAGCCCATAAACGTCCCATTGTTGGGCTCGGGCCTCCTCCGTAATGGGAGGGAAATTAACCTACTATACCGCACTGGTCAGACGTGTTGGTATAGGGTTTTGTTTCGAATTTTCCTTCTCTCGCATAGATGTTATATGCGTTTCATATCCCTTAGTCATCACGTACGATCACCCACGGGTAAGGTGTGGGGTGGAGAATAGTATTCTTATTCCGTCGCCACGCAGAAATTTACGAAAAATTATTAGTCATTGTCCGCCATTAAATCATCGCCATCAACAGTGCTATGAATTTTGGTAGAAAACGAAATCAATCAATCAATCAATCGTTTATTTAATCAATAACACATAATATACATAATATGGATTACAATAGTTCCTGAACTAGGCTAGTGCCTGTATCTCAGGAGCCAGGACGCTAAGATTACAAATGTGAAATAGAATAATATAAAAAAGTAACTAAAAAAAAAAAAGAAAAGGGATAGTGTGCAGGCAGGCTGTGTGTGTGTGTGTATACGTGTCCGTGAGTGAGCGTGTATGTGAATTTGCGTCTGCGTCTATGCCATTACTTGCTAGCATTGACGATCATTTCAGTGAAGTCATATGGGAGGGAAAGTAACCATTTTTTTACAGTGGATTTACATGAGAATAAAGAGAGATTTTTAAGATTACAGTGCTTGAGGACCGCATTATAGATATGGGGGTGCGAGAAAGTTGGGCATCGCCTCGCTAGGAGAGAGTCGGCTCGCGGACAGGGGATCCTGAATATCCTTCTATTAGTTGTTGCCTGGTAGCCAGATTGACTCTTTGAGGATTTGTGTGCGTGAAGCGTGGCTTTTAAAATAAATAGCTGTCTGACCCGTAACACTGCAAATTTTTGGTATACTAGATCAGTAGGGCGTCGAAAAGGTATTCTTAATATTATTTTAATCACAGCCCTTTGAGCTCTCTCTAGCTCCATTAGGACAGTTTTCGCGGCGCCACCCCATAAAGCAATTCCGTATTGTAGTATTGATTGGCATAAAGCGAAATAGACAATACGGAGGGTGGATGGAGGTGTACAGTCCCGCAGTGATTTTGCAACGTAGATGAGTTTCCGAGTGCGGCTGGAAAGTAAGCGTATATGGGTTTTGAAGGACAGGTTGCTGTCGATGGTGATGCCAAGGTAAGTGACAGAGTCTGTTTGATCTATAGTCACGCAGTGACATCGATTGCTAAGAGTGTTTTCCTGCGAGCATGTATGGTATTTGAGAGAGAGTTGATGCGGTGGTTTGGATCTTACAGTTTTGTAAAAGCTGATGATTTTGGTTTTATTTAAATTTAGAGTCAGGAGGTTTTTATTTAGGGTATCAGCTATAGTCATTAGTCCAGTTTCTGTGTAGTAGTAAGTTTTTTCCCAGGACTTAGCATGGAAGATGATTACTGTGTCGTCAGCGTAAGATATTGTTTGACCGTTGGTTAGTGGAAGCTGCAGCAAGTCGTTTATGTAGAGATTGAACAAAGTAGGTCCGAGTATACTTCCCTGCGGAACTCCAAAGCTGATAGGAAGCAGTTCGCTCTTCAGGTCATCAACTTTGACATATTGTTTCCGATTGGTGAGGTAGCTTCGAAACCAGTTCAATGCTATTCCTCTTATTCCTGATGCTTCCATTTTGCACAAGAGAAGATCGGCGGACACGGTATCAAAGGCTTTGGCCAGATCTAGAAATATGCCCACACAGTGCTCGCCACTTTCTGTTAGCGCCGACACATTGTTTGCTAGTAGTATGGCTGCATCCTCTGTCGATCTACCCTTGCGAAAGCCAAATTGTTTGTTCGAAATGATTTTGTGGCGTTCTAGGAAAGTGACTAAGCGAGCGTTAACCACCTTCTCTAAGATTTTCGAAGTAATATTTAATAAAGCGATAGGTCTGTAGTTTTCGGGCGCGTCTTTTGGACCGCTCTTGTGTATTGGGCTTACCGCTGCGATTTTCCAACACTCAGGGAATGTACCGGTTTCTAGGCTCAAGTTTATGATATGTGTTAGTGGTTTAACAAATAGAAACTTGAACTTTTTTAAGAGTCGAGAGGTAATGCCATCAGGTCCAGGGGAGCTGTCGCTCTTTAGGTGCGATATGATATTTTCAATTTCGGGTGGGTTACATGGTCGCAGGAAAATCGAATTGGGTGACGTCAAGTTAGGTTTATATTTATGTACCAGGGAGCTATGTGTTTCCGAGAGTTTGTTAAGGATTAGTTCGGACATTTGTGTGCCGACTGAGGTAAAATAGACATTACAGTTATTAATTGCAGCTAAAGATGACGATGACGATGTGCTTCCAAGAAGCTGGGAGGGATTAGGTTTTTGAGAGTTAGGGTCGTATATGGTTTTAAGAGTCCTCCACAGTTTTTTGGGATTATTTTGGTGTTTGTTTATAAGTTGTTTGTGGTATTCAGTTTTTAGGGTATGCAATAGTTTGTTAAAATAGTTCCTGTATCTAGTGAAAGCTAGACGACGTGTTGCATCCTCAGGATTAGCGCGTGTGGCCATGTGAAGTTTGTCGCGGTGTCTTATAAGATCTGGAGTAATCCAAGGTTTGATGTTATATTTGCGTCGACTTACCTTTGTGTGCTTCGTATATTTCTGTATAATTTGCGAGATCTTTTCGTTAAGAGTGTTAGCGGCGGAGTTAACGCAGTATTTGCTCAGGATGCTATCCCATTGTATGTTTTCCAGACCCTTAGCGACTGCGGTTTCGTCAATTCTAATCGTCCAACGGCTCTTAGTTGCATTCGTGCGTGTTAATTTACTAGATGTAGTGGCAATAACAATATCGTGGTCTGTGACTGAGCTTTTGCATATTAGTCCATAGGATTTGTGTTTTGATTTGATGAATGTGTGATCTAGGCAGGCGTTAATCATGGTTGGCTGAGTAATTGCAGGGATGAGTCCGTGTGATGCCATTAGGGACATGTAGTCATCATGCTTGTGACTTGAAGTTTGGCAAATATCTATATTCATGTCTCCAGTGACTATTATAGTGGAGTAATTATTAAGGCTGTTCAAAGTAATGTCCAATGAGGATATGAACTTCTCGAAATGGGAGAAGGACGGCGAGCGATAGATACCTAATAAAGCAATGCTATTATTTAGTGTGATTAACAGGCTGTCAGCGTCCGTAATAGTGTGGGTAATTAAATTTGTTGACCACTCTGCTATGGAGTAAATAACTATTCCACCGTTTTTGTTTTGTTGGTGGTCCGTGCTAATCACAGAGTACCCTGGAATAGTATCTAGACGTTGGCCACTCCTCAACCAGCATTCAGTCAGCACGATAGCATCAAAGTCAGTGTTAAAACTTGTAAGTACTGTACACAGTTTATCGAAGTTACGCTGATAGCTTCTAATATTAAGGGTAAGCAGTTTAAAATTACTAGCAGTGTTCCCAAGCTGCTTCCTGCAATCATCAATGCTATTGAAGCTGCGACATTCTATGACAATGCTGTCATCTATGTCTTGCATAATATTACGGCAAGCCATGAATATTTGAGAAAAAAGGAAAGGTAGTAAATAAGACAGTTAAGGTCACAGCTTCGACTACAGACGACTGGGGTAGTGTTTTGAGGGTTGTACGTGAGAGTGGGTGATGTGGTGATACAGTTGTGTGTATATTTGTGTGTAGAGTTGACTAAGTTATGCAGCAGTGTTAGGTGGCTGAGTATTGAGGTGCCTGTGTGATGTAGTGAGTTATGCCTGAGGTTAATCTTTTTAGTTCTGTCAATTAAAAGAAACAAAAACCAGAGTTTAGAGTACATTAAAATGTGAGAACAATTATAAAGTATTTGTTTCTGCAGAATCCTCGCCAGTACTCGAGGTTCCCAAGTGACGATCCAGGTCAACCAACCGTCTGGATATGGATAGCCGAGTTGCCTTCTTGTTTCCGTATAAAGATGGAGCCGTTCTTGATCCAGCAATATTTATAGTTTTGTTCCTTAGTTCGTAGTTTAGTGGTCCGAAAAAAGCTGTGTATTGGCGTAGGAAAGGCGTTTACAGAAGTATAATCTCCTCGTTGTTCCCGGTATTTCAATGTCCGCCGAGGTGAGCGTGTCTGATTTTTGCCACCTTCAAAAACTCGTCCCGCTTGTGGCGACGCACGAATCTTGCCACTAGGTGCCTGGGAGGTTTGTCGGGGCTACCAGTAGCGTTAGGTGGCTGGCGCCGAGGGCCCACTCTGGAAATATAGTCCACGTCTTGCTCGTCTATCAGTACGCCAATTTTATGTGCGATTAATTTGATCGTGTGCATAGAGTTTTCATTCTGTTGCTCGTTTATACCGACTATCTCCAGGTCATTCCTTAGCGAAGCTTGAGCTTGAGACCCAAGCTGGGAGCGGAGATCGCAGATAACGCTATTGAGGGAAACTATTACTTTTTCGCGGTTTTCTAGTTTTAAAATTCTGGTGTCATATTCTTCTAAGCGAGCGTTACATGTGGAAAGATGGTCTGTGAGTAATTTAATGTGCGTGTTTAGCTCGCCCATATATTCCCGTAGTAGTTTTATTTCAGCAGTGAGAGAACTAAGAGTGCTATGGTCGGGGGACGGGGAAGCAACAAGTGAAGGGCTCGTGGGTGTGGTCAGTGGTAGTCGCCCCTCACGTTGAGCGACGTAGTGACGATCATCCATGGTGTAAGGTCGTAACGGCGTGTCGCTGTTAATACTTTTCGGTTCCTTACATTGACATGAGGGACACACCCAAGTTTTTATGTCCGCCGTAAGTTTGGTGAGATTTACGCATATCAAGTGATACAGCTGGTCACATTTTGAACATTTTGCATATGTTGATCTCAGTGTCTTGTTGCAAGCTGCGCAGTTGTTGACCATGTTTATGCGTATGAGTGAGTAGACGTTAGCAAAAGAAATATATTGTATGACTAATAATGGTGTTATTATTTGTGCGTACTTGACTCACGTAACGCAGTGTCATTCGTAGTAGTAGCCTTTAATCTTTAATAATTCGCGGCTGTAACTCATTCAAATCATTTCTAAGGTACACTCTTATATGATATTAAAGTTAACTACATCCCAGCAGTTCCACATTACATAAAACGCAATCAAAATTAATTAATATAATACATAAAAACATTAAGATATTGAACATAATACAAGACACATGACGCTTTCATATTCCCGCCAAAAATCTACAGTAAAAATGTGTATTCTGAAATTTACGCGAGAATTGCGCATTTGAAATAAATCTATTTTACGGATTTTATTGAGTTTGTATTTGATTTTTCAATATTCCAAAGTTTCGAAAACTTGAAAGCGCTTATGACCACGGGCGTACTTCAGGGAAGTTTTCTGTGACCACCGCAAAAATAGTTTTATTGTGCTTGACTGTGGCATTAGCCACATTCAAGCAAAAGAAAAATAAATGCATTTTCTTTTTGTTTTGGTATTTATATTAATAATAGAAGTTATGTTTATATATGCATTTTGTTCTAGTTTTACGTCAACCATGTTTGGTTAATAAATAACTTTTATTTCGAATTCGAATAGATGTAAAAATTTAATTAATGCTTTTAACCTGCAAATTACGAGGCTTTTTATAGAACTACAATTAACCAGAGTATAGCAAAAAAAAAGTTATTGCTATAAATTGCCAGTTTTGTCAACAGACCCCACAGGCTCCCAATAAATATGTTTCAAAGTTTTCTATAACGGAAACGGATGTTAGTATTAAAAAAAAGAGAACAGATGTTAGTATTTCTAAATTATACAACATTTAAAATACAATAAAACTTATAATTAACAAAATCACAGTATTAATTTACATGGCGGGTATTATGTGTTTAATTAAAATAATTATTATTGGATACTGATACATATTGACGAACTCTATGACTGTTTAAAATTAATATTTATTCGTGACCTTGGATACCAAGTCCATAGCTCCAATACATATTTGTTTAACCAATATTTGTACAATAAATTTTCTTCATAACTTATAGCATTATAATCTAACTTCTTCATATTGTTTATAAAAACCGATTCTTCATATTGAGTAGCTTATTCAAAATTACAACCTGTCAGTAAGTAATTGGGCACTGACAACCAAATTAATATATCCACTGCGAATTTTGTCAAACATGAATACGCATAAATCACATGTAACTAAAGTACTTAATACAATTTAGGAGTTACACACACATTTTCGCTCCAAAACTTGGCACAACTCTACAGAAAGTATTATTATATGGATCAATTTATATTAATATGTTGTACTACATTTTTTTATAGCCAACACAATACCATACTCATAAAACATACTATTCAGATTAGATGTAACTATTCTCACAAGACAATATATAAATATCAAACTTTCTGTGATGACTGAGAAGACTCATTAGAAAGTTCTATTCTGTTACAATAACATACAACGAAAAGATTTAAACGTTCAAATGAATTGATTTTTCAATTTCAATTTATTATTAGTTATACATAAAAGCTTAAAATATAATTAATATACAGGGTGGAAGTGGACCGCTCCCGAAAACAAAGACAGATGACACTACTAGCCCTACTTGTAATGATCGGGTAGAAAAAAAATCGATTCGGATGAAAAAAAAAATGTTTACCACTAAATTTAAGATTTTTTACATTCCATCGTATTAGGACAGTGCCATGTAACGATAATTGCATAGAAAATACGTAACTTTACTCAGATGAAAAAAGACGCAATCTATTCAAAACTCACGATCAAGAGTTCAACGACTTCGCGCGATGAAAAAATATTTTATTGTCGTCCGAATCGATTTTTTTTCTAGCCTATCATTACAAGTAGGACTAGTAGGGTTACCTGTCTTTGTTTTCGGGAGCGGTCCCCTTCCACCCTGTATACTTAATGACCATCTATTCGTTATAATTTACCATTTTTAAATGAAACGTTATCAACATTGACAATTTATGTCCAAATTTTATGATCAATATAAAAAAATCGGACAAATAAAAATTTATTCATAACTTATAACTAAATAAATCGAAAAAGTATAGTTTTATGAAAATTATCAATTATTTAACTTCTGTATTTCGTGCCATTAGATACTTTTTTGACAGGCCATATCTAGCCTTCTAGGGTGGTGGAAGGGCAGTGTGGCATCTTATAAATATGTTGTATTAACCAATTGATCTAAACTATCCCACTTTGGCACGAGCATGCATACTTTCAATTTCTGTATTATTAAAAAATCAGTGCCATATTATGATTTATTAGTTGTTTTTATAATTTAAGTACTGTATAAATGAATTTAATAAAAAAAATGCGAAATGAAACAATACATTAATTGACTTTTATTAATATATGTATTGGCTTATAAAAAAAAAAAGATTCCAGTATTGATATCAGCACATACGATCTCCAAGTCAAATAGAATTACATATATTATGATGAGCAGTTCAGAAATTCATTTTGGAAGATTTGTAGACCCCGGGCCTAGAGTTGAGTGTCGCTCTGCCTCGCCCTGATAACATACAAAAACATATGTATATAGAAACAGTTGACTTCTGTACCAATGGGAGAAACATATGTTAATGGGAGTTAGCAAAGACACTTATAACTCAGCAAATAATATTAATAATAATGATGTTAAATGTTATTTTCAAACTGTTAAGGATCATTTATTGATATGCATCTGAGAATTTAAGTCGATTTTATTTATCTTAGCTCATATAAATCCCATTGCTGTGATTCATATTTTATTGAGATTTATCTCCTAACTGGGTTAAAAAGGGGTGGAAAATTGTTTTAGGGGTGATTTGCTTTAAAGTTGATATCAATACTTCTTAGTGATTTTGATTTAAAAGCCATTTTATTTTGACACATGTTTGAAAACTCAATTCGATTATATTCAAAGAATCGGCCAAGAGCGACTCAGAGTCGCGCACGAAGGGTTCCGTCCCATTATCTATAAATGGCAAAATAATCATGGGAGCCCCTCTTAAATTCTCTATTTGTTTTATTTTAATTATTTATTTCTAAAGTGAATATATTACTAAATATTCTGAGAATATTTCAAACGTCTACCTATTTTTGTTATCAATATCGAGCAAAAAGATTACCTTTGTTGTGTGGGACCCCCCTTAAATATTCATTTTATTGTTTTTTTAGTATTTGTCGTTGTAGCGGCAAAAGAAATCCATCACCTGTGAATATTTCAACTGTCCAACTACACGCACGGTTCATGAGAGCAACCTGGTGACAGACAGGCGAAGTAACGAACGGACAGCGGAGTCTTAGTAATAGGGTCCTGTTTTATCTTTTGGGTATGGAACACTAAAAAGGTTGATGTCACATAAACGTTTGGTACAATGCAAATACTTTTTAAAATTGAAATGTCTCGAATGTCACCGCACTATATTAGTACGGTGTTTATAGGTTTCTAAGTTTTAGAGAGGTCATGTACTTTTAAGAACACGGCTTCATATTTTGAAATTTGAAATGATTGGACGGTAATTTTCTAAGCAGAATATTATAATTCCAAGCCATGGTAATACCTTGCATCGAATAACTGAAATCCATCGCTCACACGATGCGTTACAGTTTGTGTGACAATATCTGTTTGTGTCATGCTACGGCGATGGTCGATACTCTATTTCAGCAGTTGTTTGGTCTTTGAATTGTGCTAGGATATAGCCATTGCGATACTAAAACCACAAACACCGCTTTATAAAATTATATCTACTGCAACTTTTTATTTTACCCTATAGGTAATGATTAGGAAAGGAGTATAAGATCATCTGCTATATTTTCGTTCGCTGTTTAGCCAGTTTTTAATCAACATGTTTGAAAAAATCGAGACAGAAAGGATGAGTTATAATCTATATATATATATATATATATATATATATATATATATATATATATATATATATATATATATATATATATGATTAAATATATATACAGTAGAACTTCGATAACTCAAACCTCGGTAAGTTAAAAACCTCTATAACTTCAAAAAATAATATGTTCCCTTCCCATCAGAGCCCAAAACCTCTATAACTTAAAATAAGCAACCTCTATAACTTAAATAATTAATCTCTGTATTGGCCGTCAGTAACTTAAAGAAATGTTTCCACAACCTCTATAATATAAAATTGTTTGTCAATAAGTCATTTTTAAAGAGTGTGCAAAATAAAAGCTTTCGGTATTTGTTGCTTGCACGTGTTCACTAGTTAAATTGTTAACGTAAACAATACATATGTCACCTATTGCTTGCTTCTTTGTAATTATTTAAAGCTTTGCGGCGATCAGCCTTAAGGCAACGGCTTACTTGGATCATAAGTTTTTGATCATTGTCCTGGAAACATCACTTTACCTACTGTGTGATAAAACTGGCTTAAAATGAGTTCAATAAGAAAACTAACAACACTCACATACGCTGATAAATTAAAAGCCTATCCCTAACATAGACCCTTGATAACTTAAAACCTCTATAACTTAAAATATTTTGTGTTTCCCTTGGACTTTAACTTATCGAGGTTTGTAAGAGATTTCCACCTATGTATTGACTAATCACGTTATCTCTGGAACCATAAGGACTACAGACTTTAAATTTGGTAGAAATACTCCTTTCACTGAGTAAAGGTCAGCTAAGAACGGATTTTACGAAATCTCACCCGCAAGGTGGATGTAAAAATCACATTTTTTAAATATATCTCCTACAGACTTGAATTTCGGTAGGCATATATTTGTTACAATACACAGGTTAACTAAGAACGACTTTTTAAAAATTCCACCCCTAAAGCGGATCGCGTAGGTGTGAACCCAAAAAATCTACATTTTCCAATACTGCCTCTACAGACTTGGAATTTAGTGTGGACTTTCTTTCTGCCATGTCAAGGTCAGATAAAATAGATTTTAAGAAATTCCTTCTCCGAGAGGAATTCTATGTAGCGAAAGTAGACGTAACCGAAGCGAAGCGAGGGCGGGTCGCTAGTTATATATATAATATGTATTTTATTTAAAATTGTACTAAGGCCAACAAAAAATATAGAATATAAGTTCCCAGAAGTTTTTATGGACACCCAACGAGCAGTCTTGACATACCTGCGCTGGTGGTGGCCCCGCGCCTACCGCGCGCCGCAAATATCCCTTGCACCGCCTTCTTCTTAGCAGATGATGACTTCTTGCGCTTGTACCTGTATCGAACATTAGTATAAGTTAGTACTTTGTTTAACAAAGTTGAACTAGACGATTGATCTAAAAGTTAATATACATACATACATATCATCACGCCATATCCCTTGCAGGGTAGGCAGAGAGAACAGAGTGCCAGAGAACTCTATCTTTGCATACTTCACTCGCTTCCTCAACATTCATAATTCTCTTCATACACGCTCGCCGGTTTCGGAGACTCTTGACTCCACCTTCCTTCAGTACATGACCGATCTGGTCTAGGTAGGTTAGTCTCGGTCTCCCCCGGTACCTACATTCTTCCACTTTCGCATTGTATATCTTCTTAACCAGACGTTCGTTCGGCATTCTTTCCACATGTCCGAACCATCGGAGCATTCTCTTTCGCATCTTTACACCAATACTCTCCTTCATACCTACTCGCTCTCTTACGTTGTCGTTACGAATGCGGTCGGTCAGCCTTACTCCACAGATTTAATTTAAAAGTTAATATATATTTTCTATTACAGCACTACGCACCAAAGTAAACCGCGTCGCGGTAACTTTACAAACATAGAATTAACGAATACAAATTACATCCACACAAAACAACAATTAATAGATCGCACTTAGTAATGACCATATTCACCAACGACAACAAAAATTAAGGCAATTTATTTGACATTGATGTTCTGTTCTCTGATGAGGGGGGCATAGTCCGGAGCGTGCGGGGGGCATAGTCCGGAGCGTGCTCGTTCGCGTCCCCTGCCAGTCTAATTAGACTGCTAATCCGGCTCGATATGCGTACCGCAAGGCGGGTTAGGGCGTCCCCCGGAGGCGACGCGTACCGACCCGCCCCCGTCGGTACGAACATCGGCAGTTGCGGCGATGGGGGCCGCCACCCATCACGCCTTGCCCAGTTAGGCGAGTCGAGGAGAGCAGAGCGCCGGGTGGGCACGTGTAATGTAAGAGGTTGTGTGGAAGGTAAGTTGCACGAGCTGATATCCGTCATGGCGGACAAACAGCTAGACGTGCTCTGTGTAACAGAGACCAAGCGAAGGGGCAGCGACGCCTGTGATCTTCCTGGTGGCGGGATGGCTCTGTGGTCTGGTGTACCACAGAGCGATCGAGCCAGCATGGGGGTAGGAATGCTGTTGTCCTCTCGCTTGGCCTCAGGTGTGAAGGATTACGGAATGTATGATCCCAGACTTCTTTGGGTCCGTATAAAACTAGGTGTCACCAAGGTATTCATGGTTGTAGCATATGCTCCCGTAGGATCCTCGGTGGCATCAGACCTAGAGAAGTTTTGGGACAATGTTCGGGAAGTTCTGGATATGGCAGAAACCAGTGAACGCGTGATTGTATGCGGAGATTTGAACGGATGGATGGGGACCAAGCGTCTCGACTATGAGGACGTACTTGGTCCATTTGGTGATAAGAGAGTGAACGACGCAGGTAGGCTCATAGCGGATGTATGCATGGAGAGATACCTTATTGTGTCAAACACATTTTTCCAACATAAGGACATCCATATGTATACATGGAGAAGGAATGAACAGAAAAGCATAATAGATTTAATTTTGGTACACAGTCGCCTCCGAAGCAAAATATTGGACGCAAGAGCCTACAGGGGCCCCACAGTCGATACGGACCACTATCTCGTTATTGCGAGATTTAGTGGTCTGTTCAGAAAGTGGAGGCACTGGCGAGAGCGTGTCCACTTCGGAGGGCTTGAAAGAATAAAGGTTGAAAGGTTGCAAGAAGAGTGTGTAAGAGAAAAGTATGCAGAGGGTGTCCGAGAACGGCTGACGATGGCAAGCCAGCCGCAATCGGACATTGAAGAATGCTGGAGAGTATTGAAAGAGAGTATGGTAGATACAGCGAAAGAAGTATGTGGAAGTTCAAAGAAGCATAGAAAAACAAATGGTGATGCATGGCGGGATGCGGAAGTGGCAGCTTCCGTAGAGCAAAAGAAGAAAGCGTGGCTGGACTATGTCTCTTCTTTGAATCTTAATGACAGTATGACTGAACAGAAGAAAGAAATATATCGGCAATGTAAGAATGACACCAAGGCCTTAGTGAAAGAGAAACGTGATAGAGCAAGTATGAGTGCAGAAGATAGGCTGACTAAAAACTTCGAGGGTAACACCAAACTCTTCTGGAGGGAGGTGAAGAAGTCTCGGGTGGTTGGTCAGCCTTCAGAATGAATAAAATAAGGTCTAAAGGTGGAGACATTCTTACACAAACACAAGACGTGTTAAGCCGATGGAGTGAATATTTTGGCGATATGTATGCGGATACTACGGTTGGCGCCGGTGTTGCATGTGGTTTAGTAGATCAACATTCGACAACGGCGTCCTCCGATGGCATCAGTATGGATGAAATTGAATGGGCGATAAGAAGTTTGAAAAATGGTAAGGCAGCGGGCATTGATATGGTGTCTGCTGAGATGATCAAGCTTGGTGGCTCTTGTGTCTGGGAGGCGTTCCTGTTGCTCCTCAATTTATGTTGGAGCTCGGGAATGGTTTCCGGGGACTGGAATAGCGCAGTCATCGTGCCTTTGTTTAAAAACAAGGGTTCACGTTATGACTGCGCAAATTACAGAGCCGTAAGCTTGACCAGTTTGGCAGCAAAAGTGTATGGTAAAATTATTGAAAGGAGAATGAGGATGGTGGCCGATGGTTTACTGTGTGAGACACAAGGAGGTTTCAGGAGTGGAAACATCTGGTCAGAGGGTTTTCTGCAGTTTTGTGGATCTGGAGAGAGCATTTGACACGGTTGTACGAAAGGAACTTTGGGACATTTTACCGGAGTATTGTATTAGCGGTAAACTGCTACAGGCTGTGCAGTCCAGTTACATGGGCTGTAGAGCCTGTGTGCGGCTGGATGATGGAATGTCGCCTTGGTTTGACGTCAATATCGGCGTTAAGCAGGGGTGCGTTCTGTCAGGCAGGCTATCATATATCTGGATAAATGTCTCCAAAGGTTGAACGATATGAATGTGGGAGTCCAGATGGGCGACTCAGTGGTCACTGCTCTGCTTTATGCAGATGATGCAGTCCTGCTGGCACAGTCAGCGACTGACCTGCAGACCCTAGTCGACACAATGACAGAAGATTGTAAGAAAAGGGGTCTACGCGTGAATGTGAGCAAAACCAAAATAATGGTCTTTGAAAGAGATAAAACCAGAACAGATGTAAGAGTAACAATAGGTAATGATGTACTACAAGTGGATGAATTTGTATATCTTGGATGTGGATTTAGCCGAGATGGAAGGTACACCACTGATATAGAGCGAAGAGTGAATGCGGGCAATAGAGTGAACGGAGCGTTGGGGCAACTTCTCGGCAGCCACTACCTCAGCCAGAAGGCACGTGTAGCAATACATAACGCAGTGCTTGTCCCAACATTACTGTATGGAAGCGAGAGTTGGGTATGCAGAAAAGAGTATGAAAGTAAAATTAATGCGGTCGAAATGCGATCTCTGCGGAAAATCTGTGGAGTTAGGCTGACCGACCGCATTCGTAACAACGACGTAAGAGAGCGAGTAGGTATGAAAGAGAGTATTGGTGTAAAGATGCGAAAGGGAATGCTCCGATGGTTCGGACATGTGGAAAGAATGCCGAACGAACGCCTGGTTAAGAAGATATACAATGCGAAAGTGGAAGGATGTAGGTACCGAGGGAGACCGAGACTAACCTACCTAGACCAGATCGGTCAAGTACTGAAGGAAGGTGGAGTCAAGAGTCTCCGAAACCGGAGAGCGTGTATGAAGAGAATTATGAATGTTGAGGAAGCGAGTGAAGTATGCAGAGATAGAGTTCTCTGGCACTCTGTTCTCTCTGGCTACCCTGCAAGGGATATGGCGTGATGATATGTATGTATGTATGTTCTGTCATTAAAAATGTAGATATTTTTTTTAAAACCCGATTAGATATAGATTGTGTAAGCATTGTCGAGTAGATGGCACACGTCTCCTTAGAGACGTAAATATAATACGATGCGAGAATTGAATGTCCTACAATAGTTCACAGAGGTGTAAGTGGCAGCAGCACGATTGGAACGGATTTCCAATAGGTGTGGGTACGAATCCCACTTGTGACAATCATTTTTCGCTCGTAATTGGGTTTTCATAAATAATCAAGCATATTAAATCCTAAATTTCAGTAATTTGATGCAGATATTTAATGTTGATAATTAAATTGATTTAGGATTAGGTAGTAGTTACCTAAAATTTAGGTGTAGTTCGTGAAAACGAGCATCAGAATGGAATGGGTAGATTATCATTGAGTGCTATATGCTGCTTTTTAGTAAGATAAATATATAAATTCAATAATATGCCTTATTCTTATTAAAATTACAAATGGGAAGGCGAGCACAATTATGTTTGTTTGATACGTATTTACGGCTAAACCAATTCGATATTTATGAATTTTGGTACAACGGAAGATGGGACCCTGGCGACGATACAGACAAATTTTTTGAAGGGATAAATTATTTTATTCAAAATTACACGAGCGAGACTATGGGCAGAAACTAGTAATTTATAAGAAAAGAATAATCATTATAATGGTGCTCACGATTTTCTAACTCCTCCCCTATAAGTCCTCCTGCCTCGTGATCTGAATGAAGAATTGGTGGAGTCAGCTTCTCTTCCCAACTGCCCCCAGTCCGTGTCAGAATCTGAATTATTACCCTCGAAGTTGTCTTCAGCATTCTGCTGTTCTTGTTCATCCTGATGCATCATACGAAGTCCTAAAACATACATATTGTAGATTTATCTATCGTCTTTGTTATATGATGTTTACATACTATAATCTTTACTATTATATACTTCTTATATATCAAATTCTTATCAAATTATATAAGGATACTAAGAAATATTTACAAGCATAGTACAGCATGTATTCAGCTAGAAAAGAAAGGGAATCCATTTAAGATACAAAAAGGCGAAAGACAAGGAGACCCTCTCTCTCCTAAACTTTTTATAGCTTAGCATTTAAGTTTTCTGAATATCATTTCTAGGACAGAAATGATATTCAGAAAACTTAAATGGGAAAATTTAGGCTTATCTATAGATGGTCAAGTACTGACTCATTTACAATTCGCTGATGACATTGTACTATTTGCAGCAATGTCGCCAGACCTAAACAGGATGATAAATGAATTAGCATCAGAAAGCGAAAAGGCTGGACTAAACCTAAATCCAGAAAAAACAAAAATAATGACCAATAGTGAGAAAAACATAATAAAAGTAGGAGAGACACAAATTAACTATATGGATGAGTACCTATATCTTGGGCAGTTGATGGCGCCAAAAGACAACATAAATAAAGAAATACAAAGAAGGATGGCAAATGGCTGGCATAGATTCTGGGGATTAAAGGAAGAGATGAAAGACGATGAACTTCACATAGCAACAAAAACCAAATTATTTAATACCTGTATCTTACCAGTCTTAACATATAGGAGTGAAACATGGGCTTTGACAAAAACCACATTAAGGAAACTTTCAACATGCCAATATGCTATGGAAAGAAGCATGTTAGGTATTAAAAAAAGAGAGAGAGTAAGTAATGCAAGGAACAGACAAAAAACAAAGGTGCAGGACATAACTCTTAAAATTAAAAGTGGAAATGGGCTGGGCACATCATAAGAGGTAAAGATAAATGGAGTAAAATAGTAACGCAGTGGTATCCGAAAGAGGGTAAAAGAAAACAAGGCAGGCCAAAACATAGATGGGAGGATGATGTCAGTCAGGTGGCAGGAACAATTTGGAGTAGAGTGGCTGCAGAAAGGGTAGAATGGAGAAGATTGGAGGTGGCCTTTGCCACATGGCAAACGGACATACCAAAATGGAAAAAAAGGATGATATATGATCATAATTAAAACAAAGAAAATAAAATAGAATTACATTATATAAATACAGTTTAATTCTCTAACATAGTTATAATTAATTTGTATACTAATATTCACTGTAATCGTTTAGTCTGAATAAAAGGCTATTATTATTATATCAAATTCTTATTATTAGTCTAGTCCTAGTCGCTTAATTAAGCTTTATGTTCGTTTGAGTAATTCGTACGTCATTATGGTATTGGTACTCATTGAAAATCAGCGTCCGTGTGGTGATGAAGTGGGAATACAATTCACTTCCCCCTATTTTACCCGTGGGTGATCTTAAGTGACGACTAAGGGATATAAAAAGCATTTAACATCCATGCAAGAGAAGGAAAACTGTAAACAAAACCCTATACCAACACGTCGGACCAGCGTGGTATAGTAGGTCAATATCCCTCCTATTACGGAGGAGGCTCGAGCCCAATAGTGGGACATTTATGAGATGAAATGATTAAAATCAGCGTTGCAGTATAGCATGATTGCTGAATGGGCCACCTATTGACACTTAATATATTTCGTTATTCTTCTTTGTGTTGTATTTACAGTTAAGTAAAGCTAGTATTCTCATTTTTCCTACGAAATCTTTATTTAATTCGACTAACTGCAGTATTATATATAAATTTAAGCTAAGTGTCAATGAAATAGCTTTCTTTCTTTCGTTTGAAATTATTCTAATAAACTACCATTGGATTGAAACAATCTGAGAACAACTGACAACAAACTAAACAGGCTCGTTATTTTTAAATATTTCTTTTAAACGAAATTTTATGTACACAGCTCGTGGGTATACACTACTAAGTGCTTTACATAGACTTTGGCCAACTCTATCTGATGCAGTATGGTCAACAATTACATTCCTAAAGAGGATGCCGTCAAGCAGGCGTTCGGTTGTAAAACTATTACTAAATCATTTACAATATGTACTATGGAAGTGGTATATATTGTGTCAACACCAAGTAAGTGTTTATTACAATGTAATAAGAGCTGGATGATATTAAATGCACCGATGGCATAGTGGTCTTCTCTTCCATGCCAGTGTCGTGGGTTCGATTCCTACGCAGGACAATATTTTGTGCAATACACAAAGGGTTTTCTGAGTTAATTATATGTTTGTAAAGTCCCCCCGCAATACAAGGATTACTTCCTTAGTGCAGGGTAATGGTGTCTTTAAAAAAAAGTAGAAAGTTCTAGTTATAAAATCTATATTAAAATGTCGATAGTATTTGTAGGCCATATAGTCGTGAATACGTACCCATCTCCTCAAAGGCGTATTTGGTGGTGATGCTCAGTAGCTTGGCGCCGTACTTCTCGTAGTTGGCGCGTGTCACGTACGGTAGAGCCAACATGTCGGCCTCCTTCTCGGGTAACTTCTGCGCCATCGCTCGCAATGCCGCCTGTGGGAACACCGCCGCAAGCGATGTGCCGCGTGCGTCCGCCATCTCACTGGAATATTTAGTACACCCATCAGAATATTAAGCACGCTCAAAATTGGAAGATAGAGAGAGCGAAGATTGACATGACAGTACGTACCGGCAGGCTTCCACGAGTTCAGCGTAGCACTGCACCTCAATTTGCTTGAGTCGCCCGTCGAGCGGTGAGTCCGAAGTGTTCGTTGATGGCGCTGCTGTCGTCACGACGGATTGTTTGCGTTCTACCTTCATAGGGAACACGATCCGAATACCGCCTCGCATTAATCTACACAAAAATTGATTCCTTTATTTACTCCATATCCAAACGCAGTTATGATAAAAATTCATTTGCAAATCGAAAACATATTAAGCATTCATTTTATTTATTGCGTTAGTACAAAAAGTCTAGCTGAAAAGTAGAGTATGAAGTCGGTTTCTTCACGGCATCCATTGGAAACATTTACATATTGTTCCGATTTAACTCTTTCTTCTTTATCCATGTGGTGGCGGAGTAATAATACTATCCCCTATCTTACCCGTGGGTGATAGTACGAGACAACTAAGAGATATAAAATACATATAACGTATTTGCAAGATAAGGAAAACTCGAAATAAAACCTTATACCAGCACATATGAACAGCGTAGTGTAGCAGCTCAATTTCCCTCCCATTGTGGAGGTGGCTCCAGCCCAACATATATAAGCTGAGATGATGAATGTGTTCCCTTGGGATAATAGTTCAACTTTGGCAAAGATACTTTTCACGCGGGCAGAAGCTAATGCTATATAAATAAATGTATAATAAACACAATCTAGTCTTATCAAAAGTGGTTGAATTGAAATGTTGCCACGTAATACAAAATGTTTCACTTCTAAGGTTTGGTCTTTACGACACATTCTGTTTAGATTTTATTTAAACACTTTTTTAATATTTACTTTTCAACATTAGGTCCCAGGATGAGGTAAGCGCTCGCGATGTCGTTGTTGATAACGAGCTTCTCAGCGAGTATACCTTTCACCACCAGTTGGCGAAGCAATCTTGGAGGGTCACCGCGGTGCCACGACTTGCATCTGTATTATATAAAATAACATAAGTTTTGCATATATTTCTTCAAAATCCTTATTTTAATTTGTGTGAGATCGACGCTGTGATTAATCATTTGTCATCAAAATGATAACGCGCCGCGTTAAGAATAAATCCTTGTATCTCGGGGGATTTTTGAAACATATAATTAACACTCACACTGAAAAATTATTTGCAACGCACAAAGAACTGCCCTGCACGGGCATCGAACCTATGACACTCGAAATGTGAGCTATAAATAGCTCACATTTCACATTGTGTAAACTGTCTAAAGACAGTTTACACAATCTACTGTGTCATCATACAAGATAAACATAACCATATAATTCTTTGCCCAACCTTCTAATAATTATTCTTAATTTATAAAATCCGATTACGAAATGAAAAATTGATGTCGCAAGCGGGATTCGAACCCGCGCCTATTGGGATTCCGGCCCAATCGTGCTGCCACTACACTACCGCGACCAATTGTAGGACATGCAAATTTTCATCTCGTATTGTATTTACGTCTTAAGGTGACGGTGTGCTATCTACCCGACAATGTTTACACAATGTTATAGGCTTAATACTTCAAACTTTACAGTTAGAATTGTATTAAACGATGACACAACCTTGTTATGAAAATTTGCATGTCCTACAATTGGTCGCGGTAGTGTAGTGGCAGCACGATTGGGCCGGAATCCCAATAGGCGCGGGTTCGAATCCCGCTTGCGACATCAATTTTTCATTTCGTAATCGGATTTTATAAATTAAGCATATTAAATGCTAAAATTTCAGTAAAATTTAAATTATTCTTAAGTCTAGTAAAATGTTAATTGTATGTTTGTTTGCTCGTGAGAGCAACTTCTGGCACCTTATAGTCGCAGCAACTACAGAGAACGGTACCCGAAAGGATAATCCGATAGGCTGCTGATGTTAAGGTCATCAGCCTAGATGACGATGGGGTGGTAACACAGCAGCTATACCTTCCGTCGCCACGTATAGCTTGGGCGAAGTGTGACTACACTAGAAACTGTCAAAATAATGCAGTGTTGCCATAATAAAAGCTTTCAATCTGGGCAGCAATCTGTAATATAGACCAGTATCTCATTGTGAAATATATCAGTATTCAATAGTTGATTATATGATAAAACAGGCAGCTACTGACCGTCCATGTAATGGTGTGTTCTGTAGAGCCTGCAATCTCTGTTGCATGGAGCCGCGGAGCGCGTCCGCTACGTGCAGTAGAGTGAAGGCTGATCGAGTACGACTTGTCAGCTCTTTAATACACCGCACTATCATTTGACACTCCTCTGTCAAATCCACCGGCTGGAAAGTAACAGAATACCTATCATAAAAAAAAACAAGTACATGAAGGTCAAGACCACCCTGTTAATAGTTTTCTGTCAACAGGTACCGGTCGGTCCGTCCAGGGTAGTACCACACTCTCGTAGAAAATAAGACGCCTGAGCAATGGCAATGTGCTGTTCGGTGAGCGAGACATCTGGAAGCCCAAGTTTCGGGGTTTTCATTGGTAAGCAGCGGCCTAGCTGTACCCCTGGTATTGCAAAGGTCCATGGGCGTTAGCAATGCTTACAATCAGGTGTGCTGCTTTCTTCTTTATCACCACAGTGATAAAAATACCCTTGCCACTTGGAAAAAATATTATCCTCAACTTTAGTGTAAGATTTGAAATGACCTACCTGACGGGGTGTCAAACTATAACTCGGGCGCTATGACATAATATGCTACTTTCTAAAATAAATTTAAGAATACTTACGAGTTTTCGTAGTTATGGTCAGCAAGTAATAAAAATTAAACCAGTCCTATCCACCCCATAAAACGACGTATAGCGAGGTATCGTGCCTCTTCATATATTGACTTCCAGCGACTTTTAGCCAGTTGATTTGGTTTAGGATATGCTTTTACGAGCTCTTCGGCCACAGCTACGAGTATACTTTATTGTTTGGTGACAAACGAGCAAACGAGTGTGAGCTGGATTCGAAGAAATTTCCAATAGGTGTGGGGTCGAGTCCCACGAATGACATTTATCGCTCGTAAACAAGTTTTTATAAAATCCTAACATATAAAATTTCAGTAATTTGGAAAAGTTAGATGTTAAAATCGTAAAAACTATGATTTATATTGAATGTTGCATTATTTTAATTCACATTTTCGTGATTTTTCCACTAACCTTGTACTCCTGCTTAGACAGACAGTTATCACATGTAGCCAATTTATTTTTGAGGCAGGCTTCCCTCTTGAACTTCTCGCCAAGGTAGCCGAGTACCTGAGCGCGGCGACACTCAGTTACGTTCTCGCATACCTCAACCATACGCAGAAGATTGTCTAAATGGACTTGTTTAGCTTCCGACGTCGTGTTGCTTTCATCTAATCACAAGAAAAAAGGAACATAAGTTACAAGTTTTAGTATTGTCTATTATATTCTACATAGAAGAGTGAATGCGGGAAATAGAGTGAACGGAGCGTTGGGGCAACTTCTCGGTAGCCACCACCTCAGCCAGAAGGCACGTGTAGCAATACATAACGCAGTGCTTGTCCCAACATTACTGTATGGAAGCGAGAGTTGAAAAGAGATGCAGAAAAGAGTATGAAAGTAAAATTAATGCGGTCGAAATGCGATCTCTGCGGAAAATCTGTGGAGTAAGGCTGGCCGACCGCATTCGTAACGACGACGTAAGAGAGCGAGTAGGTATGAAAGAGAGTATTGGTGTAAAGATGCGAAAGGGAATGCTCCGCTGGTTCGGACATGTGGAAAGAATGCCGAACGAACGTCTGGTTAAGAAGATATACAATGCGAAAGTGGAAGGATGTAGGTACCGGAGGAGACCGAGACTAACCTACCTAGACCAGATCAGTCATGTACTGAAGGAAGGTGGAGTCAAGAGTCTCCGAAACCGGCGAGCGTGTATGAAGAGAATTATGAATGTTGAGGAAGCGAGTGAAGTATGCAAAGATAGAGTTCTCTGGCACTCTGTTCTCTCTGCCTACCCTGCAAGGGATATGGCGTGATGATATATATGTATGTATGTATATTCTACATTTAATTTCTTTAGTGTCTATAATAAAAAAGCATTCGTTTAATATAGTGCAGGGAAAGTACTAAGTGTTCTGATGTATAATTTTCAGTAAGGTAGCATTTATTATCATTTTATTAACACGATGACTTGACTTACTATCCTACAATGACTTTAAATCTGAGTGCAGAATGGAATAAACTTCAGGAACTAAATTCACTCGACATTGGCAAGATGGACTCGAAATTAGTAGTCGAATGCTAAAACTAAGATAGAAGTATATCAGAAGCAAAAGACTATATTTTTTTTGACGTCATAACGTCCTGTAAATCGATGAAAGCCGGCTGCACGCACGAAAAAGTGTCACGTTCCACCTGAGCTGAGCCTGCAAGCGAGAACGCGGAACGAGCGATAGAGGCATGATCGGACTAAGCGTTCTTGCATTTTAAGAATTTGACGTGAACTGTTTTGTCAACTGTACTGCACTTTTCTGTTCACTTTATAAAAAAGTGAAGTGAAAAGTTAAAATGGTTTCCATTGTTTGTTTGTTCAATTCATAAAAGTATGCATTTAGCAATGTTTTCTTATGACGTTATCACGTAAAATTATCGTTCGTAAACCGACTTTACAGACAACCATCTATTTATGGACTTAAACATACGCTAACTGCATCTTCGTAAAATATGTACATATGTATATGTTTCATACTTTCATGTTTTTTTCTAAAACAATACACTATATTAAGAAGATAATCCTTATATTATGAGGAACCTTATAAACTGGCACTGTAGGTTGGTATCTTAACCCCTACATGTCATCTGGTGAACAGTCGTATAGCAAATACTTACGCTGCATCATTTTCTTGTGACGAACGACATCGTTATAAGAGTAGTACAGCAGACATGTAGCCAGCTCCCCGTCTCGGCCAGCTCTGCCCGCCTCCTGATAGTATCCCTCCACGGACTTGGGTAATGAGTGGTGTATCACGTAGCGCACATCCGCTTTGTCTATGCCCATGCCGAACGCTATGGTCGCACATATCTATGAAAGAAAACGACATCATCTTTACTGGTGATATCGATAGGAGAGTTTTGGCGGGCATATGGCAATTTCATGTTGTGCTCTTGAATTATATTTTTTTTTTAGTGTTTTGTAGTGTTATATTGAGCATATTTATTCATATTTTATATAATATAGTATAGGTAAAGTGCTAAAGTGTAATGAATATGATATAATAGTGGTTTACGTATATAATCATGTTTTGCCAAAATTTCCATACAAATAATTAATTTGGTATTCAGCGCCTTATTAATGATAACCGACTTGACTTAGTAATGGACAGTGGAAATGAATAAGCTATTCAATATGAAGACGTGTTAAATAATTTGTAAATAATGTATAAAATTTTGCTTTGAGCTTTGTTCCCTTTGCCTGACGGTGCAGGCGAACAGACAAATAACAGAACCAAAAAAAATGGTGATATCCTTATAATAAATGTGAGATTTAGTCTGGTGGCATTAAATAAAAAACTTTAGAGTAGCATTGCCATCGGTAAGATAACTTAAGATACCTTTATCTTACTATCTCTTAAGGTACTGGTGTTATCAATTATGAAAGGAATGAGTAGTGGATTGTATTTTTACTCTATAATTACATGGATTTTTTTTTAAAGACACCTCTGCAATTAACGCAGACAAATTACACCCAGACTCAGAACAATACTTTGTGGATCGCACAAAGTATTGTCCTGCGTGGGAATCGAACCCACGGCACTGGTACGGAAGTTCGGTATCTTAACCACTACGCCATCTGTGCAATTGTTGAGAATGAAAATAAACTGACCACATTGTGTTTGTCTGCGATCCATCCAGCTTGAATCTCGATCCTTTTTTTATCGTTCAATCCCGCGTGGTACGGCGCCGCTTGGATACCCACTTTTCGCAGGTCTCCCGACAGCGTCTCGCACTCTTTGCGCGACAGACAATACACTATCCCCGATTTTCTATTAATAAAAAAGTGTAAACTTTTTGTAATAATAATATCATCATAATCTCAACTTGTATATGTCCCACTGTCGCGCTCGAGCCTCCTCCATAACAGAAGGGAATTTGACTATACCACGCAGATCAAACGTATAGGGTATAGTTTCGAGTTTCCCTTTTCTCGCATAGATATTATATGCGTTTTATATCCCTTAGTCGTCTCTTACGATCACCCACGGGTAAGATAGGTGGCGGTGAATTGTATTCTTATTCCGTCACCACACGAATAACAGATATCATTGTAAAACATTTATCGTAAAGACAAGAATACATAAGACAGTTATTGTTTATTGTAAAGACGAGTATGCATAAGACTGTAACTGTACAAGAGGCCTAACCAAGTCACTACCTACTGTAGTGTTGGATTTGGATGTCCAGCTGCCTCGCTCAAAGAAAGAAGTGTAGTATCAAATCGTTAATAATAAGAAGTCGATTTTTTGCGATGTGGTATTGCCCTAAATGTCCTGCGTGGAGATCTAACGCAAGGCATCTCAGCTCAATAGTTTACTATAGGTACTTTGACCATTCCGCCATTTATGCAGGTTCGGTTGCAAAGAAAACAAACCTATTGATAGCAAAAACAAAAACGGCTTACCTGAAAAACTTCTCCTTAATCAATTTGGCTATGTCTGCATTGACGGACTTGGGTTTCTTCTCAAAGATCTTGTAAGCAAGATTGGGTCTGTCAAAACTGCACAAGAACCACTTGCAATCGGTCACTTTCAACTGATGGAGGATGTCTTTACGTACGCGCGGTGTCGCCGTGGCGGTCAAAGCCATCACATTAACCGTTGGGAATCGTTCTCTGAGCATCGAGAGGCGTTTATAATCGGGTCTAAAGTCGTGACCCCATTGTGATACGCAGTGAGCTTCGTCTATTACAAACCTGAAATAGATAAAGAACGATATAATAACTCATATAAAAAAGCTTACTTTCTGTATGGTGACAGAACAAGAACAAAATTCATCAGCTATTTTTTCGTGCGTGAATGTCTTAAAAGAAGACTAAGGGATAATATGTGCAAATTCACGCTTTTGCTATTTTCATGCCAGTATTTTTTTTTAGGGCTGGGTTACGGTCGTCACACTCCTCGCACCACTCCGTCCGGGGCGACAGAGGGGCGTAAGCACGCACACTCGTAACCCACCCGTGGCACGTTGCCTTCGTCTTTGGGCCGACCACCGGAGCAGAGTGACTTGACGTCAGTGGTCGGCCCGACGGAATACCCTCTCCTCGACCGACGTCCTCCCCTCGTGGACGACGTCGGTCTTTCCTCACGCGGTCAGCCTCTCGGCGGGTGATGGACTAATTCCCCGATCCAGTCACCCGCGGCCTCGGCTAGGGCGGCATCAGACACAGATAATCGCGCCGCCGCCGCCCCAGTCGCCGGCGGCGGCTTGCGTCGTCGAGGAGACGCTCCTCGCGCACGCGCCCCGCCGCCTCCTTCCGCGAGACTACAGCCTTGCAGAAGGCTGCGGCCGCGTCCCAGTTCCTGACGCTGTCGAGTATCGCCCTTGTGATGGTCGGCAGCGTCAGGTAAATGCCAGTATTTAGATAGCATAGTCCTCTTTTACAACACCCACAGACAAGATAGGGGGTGGTGAATTGTATTCTTACTCTGTCATCAGAATGATTACAGTGGTTGAATTGCGGCTATCAGGATATATAAATAATACATACCTAGCAAGTTTATCCCTGGAGTGTAAGTTATCGAGCATGGACTGGAAATTAGGTGAGCTGCTGATCTTCTCCGGGGTGACATAGAGAAGTTTCAATTCCGGTTCCTTCATCGACAGCTTGTGGTAGATAATTCTACTATCTTCAACACTAACGTCGCCCAGTAAATGTGCCGCTGGGATCTAAAAAAAATTAAAACCTTATCCATCCATCCAACAGGTGGATATTGTAGGCCATGGGCCTCTCCATATGAGAATAACGTCATAATCACGACGCTTGGAAGGCAGGTTGGTAATTTGTTATGCGTGACCCTTTTGGAAGGTTTTAAAAGAAAAGCTGTATAGTTTTAACGAGAACGAAGAATGTATGTATTGTGTGGATGCTCGAAGCGGTCTGGTTGGAAAGGCAAGCATGCTGAGTCAGGCAAAGAGTGCATTACAACCATAGCCCAAAAAAGAAGAGATAAAATTTAATGATATTTTAAACTTATTTTATGGATTTTATCACGTTTCTATTTGATTTTAAATTTCCAGGATGGTCACGGGATGATAGTCCTCCTGTCATGAAAGCTATAAAGTGTTCGAAACATAGGGCTACGGGTTGAGAGCCCTCAGCGCTCACCCACAGTCTGAGTAAAGTTGTCATAGCCATCTGAGGCTAACAACTACAATGACACACAAAAAAAAAAAAAAAAAAGAAACAGGGCAATTAAAAATTAAATACAAACATGATAGAATCAGTAAAAATAGTTTTTTTTTTCCAAATGTGTTGGAAAACTTATAATACCAATTGTGATTGCTAATCGACCTGCCAAGCGTGGCGAATATGGCAATGCTAGCACCCATAAGGTGAGGCCTATTTCCAACAGCGAACAGGCTATATGATGATTGATAGGATAAATAAAAGTTTTACTTACGTCCAGGGAGAGTAGTTTATTAACTTGGTCAATAATCAGAGATTTTAATGGAGATATGACTATCGTGACCCCGGGGGTCATAGTCGCTGGCAACTGGTAACACAAGGACTTGCCTGCAAACAATCAAACAAATACATTTTTATATATGTAACTAGCAAATTACCTTTTTTCCGTGGGTATACGGGCGTTGTTAATGTAGCTTTCCATTGAAAAAGAATAGAAAAGAAAGAATTTTAAAATAAGTTCAGTGATTTAGGCGTGAAAACATGACAAACAAACTCGCATTTACAATATTAGTTAAGATTATTCTCTATGTTTGTGGGAGTGAACTCCCCGCGACCTCTTAAATTTGAAAATTAAGATTTTCGTTAATCTTCTCGTGTGTTCAGATGGATTCGAAAATGGTTTAGCTTCAGAATTAAGCCCGATGCGACGCGGCAATCGATTTAAGTAATTCCATTTCTTTTTATATTGTTTACTTGACTGCACATACTTTTTTTTTTTTGCGGTGGGCTATGGACGTCGCACCCCGCCAAATCGGTCCGGGGTGACGGAAGAGGCGGCGCGCAACCCCATTGACCCATCCTGCAAGCACCTCTTCTTCGCCGTGCGAGCGGGCCACCGGTACCCGATCTTTGTCATCGGTGGCCCGCTCGGCGGTATGCCCTCTCGGGCTCCTTTCCTGTCGACGCCCCGACAGCTTTCGCCGTCGAGGTGTCGTCCTCACGCGGTGGCCTCGCGTCGAGTGACCGGACAATTCCCCGGCCCGATCACCCGAAGCCTCGGTTAGGGCGGCATCAGGCGCAGGTATTCGCGCCTACGCCGCCCCGGCCGCGGGCGGCGGCCCGGGGCACGGGAATCCTCCCGGGCCCGTTCCGCCGCCTCCTTCTCTGAGATGACAGCCTCGCAGAAGGTGGCGACCGCGTCCCAATTCCTGACGCTGTCGACCATCGCCCTCGCGACAGCCAGCAGCGTCAGGTCGGCACCGATAATAGCGACGAGGTCGCGGCGCTGCCCGTCCCAGCCCGAACATTCCTCGAACGTATGTTGCGCCGTGTCCTCGTCACTACTGCAATGATGGCAGCCCGGAGTCCATTCCCTGTACACGACCGTGTGCAGGTATTTCCCGAAGCACCCGTGCCCCGTCAACACCTGCACCAGTCGGAAGGTGAGGACCCCGTGCCGCCGCTCCATCCATTCCATCAGTACGGGCCGGATGGCCTCGACGGTAACGACACCGTTTCTAGGCCTCTCCAGCCACGTAGCCCAACGGGCGATGACTTCTCGGCGGGCGTCCTCGCGCCAGGTGGCTATCTCGTTGAACGATGGGGAGCCACCCTCTTCGCGCATTGAGGTAACGCGCCGGTAGAGGTCGGAGAGCATCTCCGCCTCTAGGTCCCACGAGGGTGTCCCGGCCAATAGGCACGCCGCCTCTGTCGACACCGTGCGGTACCCGTGAATGGCTCTGACCGCCATGACTCTCTGTGGCCTCCACAGAACCGCCCTGAGTTGGGCGTTCAGAGCCCTCGCCCACACGGGTGCGCCGTACATGGCCATTGAGCGGATTACCCCCGCCGCATTACAGCCGTCGGCCCTGGAAACTGGGTCCGCCCACGTTCAGCATGAGCCGAGAAAGGGCGGATGCCGCGCCGACCAGCCGGGGAGCAATTTGACGAAAATGCTCCCGGAACCACCATCGCCCGTCGAGCACCAGACCCAAGTACCTCATATGGGCTGGATACTGATGTGGATGGAGTTGACGACTAACGAGGCGCCGATGGGCAGCCTCACACGGGGCCCATGGAATAAAAGGGCCTCCGTCTTGTTTAGGGCCACCCTGAGCCCCAGCGCCTCGATTCGCCTGACCATCTCCTCGGTGCCGAGAGTGGCCAGGCTCGCCGCCTCTTCGAGTGTCCTGCCCCGGGCTGTGACGAGCGTGTCGTCAGCATAGCAAATAACGCTCAGCCCGGGGGGGGGGAGACTCCCTCTCAACGCCCAGTCGTAACCGATGTCCCACAGAGTCGGTCCCAGAACCGACCTCTGCGGAACACCGCACGACATGGGCGTCCGCACAATGTCCCCTGCGGGGCTCGCGTAGAGAACACTGCGTCCCTCCAAATAGTCTGCCACCAGCCGCCTGAGGTACAGGGGCACTCCATGGAACCGCAGCGCCTCCCTGATGCAGCTGAATGGCAGACTATTGAAGGCGTTGGCGATGTCCAATGACACCGCCAACAGCACTCCTTTGCCGGCGACGGCCTCCGCGGCCGTCTGCCTCAGGCGTAGCAGGGCCCCGATGGTCGAACGCCCCCTCCGAAACCCAAATTGAGCGTCCGACAGATCGGTCCCCACCTCCTCCAGGTGCCGGACGATGCGGGCAGCGAGGACACGCTCCAGCAGCTTACCCACATCGTCCAGAAGCACAATGGGCCTGTAGACCGACGACAAATCCGGGGGCCGTTCCGGCTTCGGCAGGAGAACCAACCTCCCTTCCTTCCAGCACTCAGGGAACTGTCCAGACGTCAGACAGGCGTTGAACAGTCGCCTGGGGCGAGGTTCGAGATGCTCGAGGAGCAACGTCAACACCCGGACTGGGACTCCGTCCGGGCCGGGGGCCGTGGTGGCGGAACGAATCTTTGCCACGGCTACCCCCACTTCCGACTCCGTCACGGGCGGAACACTCTCGACGGCCTCCCGGTCGTGATCTGGCGAAACCATGACCGGGGGCGTGTGCTCCGACTGCCGCGGGAACAGCTCCTCGATCACTCTACGAAGGAGGTCGGGCTGTTGACTGCACATACTGCATAATCTACAAATGATTTTGCCAAGTCTGGGTGTAATTTGTGTCCGTTAATTGTATGTTTGTAAAGTCCCCAGTGAGACGATGACTTATTACTACGTGTTTTAACCTCACACGGGAATTTGAAAAAATATTATCAACAGTTTAGAAGGAATAGATGAACATATATCATCATCATTTCAGTTTATACTGGGATCAAGCTTCCTCCACAATAGGTCAGTTAGCCCTACTATACTATAGCAGTCAGATGGGTCATAGGGTGCTTACATAAAGAAACAGGTTTCCGGTACAGACAAATCTGTGCTGGTCGGTACCAATTAGTGTAGGATTAACCTGCATAAAGGAACAGGTAAATCTGTCCTTATTGACAACAATGGCCTCCAGTTCGTCGAACGACGACTTTTTCCTTCTGGAAAATATTTATTTTAAGGTAGCACCGCACTCTTGCAGGAGATCGACGTCTGAGTAATGACAATGTGCTATTGCGCCTCGTTCGGTGAGCGAGACAGCCGGAAACCCAACTAGGTGGGTTTGGGGGTTATAATGGTAGGCTTGGTTATAGCAAAGGTCCATGGGTGGCAGTGACACTTACCATCAGGTGTGCTGTTTACTCGCTTGCCACCAATAAGCAATAATAAAAAAAATATCAAAACTTCGTTATCCACATCCATTTTCATAAACACACACACGCTGCACACGCAAATACTTAAACCCGTATGTATGGCTCGGTCCAGATAATTGGCACCGACAAGTTTAAATCTGTTTCTTTATAAGCGAGTGCATAAGATAATATAGAAATATTATACCTGCATCGATCGGTACCGACCAGCACAGATTTGTCTGTACCGGAAACCTCTTCCTTTATGTAAGTACTCTTACACAGGTGTTATATTCATATTATTATGCCTTAGTCATCTTTTACGACAGCCACGGGCAAGATAGGATCTGAATTTTATTTTTTTTTGGAAGGAATACCTTAAGAGATATAGCAAAATCAAAATAATGCGCAACGAAATTATTTTCGCCCGTGACCGGGCCGCGTGGCCGGCTCGCGTTCGAGCTCGGGGCCGAAAAGTTTTGGTAGTCTAGTGGAATTGTATATCCTATTATTAATATTATAAACGTGAAAGTTTGTAATAATGTATGGATGTGAACATGTTTGTTGCTCTTTCACGTAAAAACTACTGAATGGATTTTGATGAAATTTATAGTAATATAGCTTGCACATCAGAATAACACATAGGCTATAATTTATAAAGATATTTTGCAAATTGGCTAAAATATAACGATAAAAATCGCTTAAGGCAGAAAAAAATTATATAATTAAAATAGAACTTCGTTCCATCCGGGTGTCCCTTGACACCTCCGGTTTTTTTTGAGTTTATGGCTTGGTTACTGAGACATTTAAGCCAAATCTTGGTTTGAAAATTAACTTCATTTAAAGTCATCGTCCGTCACAGTAAGTCAAATCGTCGCCTTCAACAGTGCCATGGCCACACTGTTAAAGGTATGAGAATTTTAGTGAAAAACGTATGTAAAGCACTGTTATATGATATTCACTACACCTCAGTACTTCTACTTCGTACTACGGCATTCCTGCGTATCAAATTACATAAAATGCCATCAAAATTACTTACTATAACAAGTTAAAACATTAAGGCATTGAATGTTATACAAGAGCATCCCATGACACTTTTTCTTGCCCGCTAAATTGTATTCTTATTCTGCCACCATAGGAACAATACATATGTACAGATTAATATGATAAACACACAGATATATGGCTAAAATCATAACTTTGTGATTCGCCGCTATTGTATAAAATATACATACCACCCCCCGTCGGCATAAGTACGAAGCAGTCATGTCGGAGTAGTGCAGCATTGATCACCTGTTTCTGATTCTTGCGGAATGATTTCAAACCAAACTTCTCTCTAAGTGTCTCGTTCATTACAATCGAGTGTGGGTGGTCATCGCCATCGAATTCACCTGCAAGTTTTATTAGTACTTTTTAAAAATCATTAATTATAGTAATCGCAATTCACATATGTATGTGCGACTAGAGGGTTCTAGCTGCCTCCACAGCAGGAGTGGAAGTGACTATACTTATTCTGGTTAAAACATATTGGTATGGAAAGAAGCTTTTTGCTCTCGTTAAAAACGTGTGTGTATGTGTGTGTGCGTGTGCACGCGTGAGTGTGTGTGGGCGTGAGTGTGTGTGTGTGGGCGTGAGTGTGTGTGTGGGCGTGAGTATGCGTGCGCGTGAGTGTGTGTGTGGGCGTGAGTATGCGTGCGTGTGAGTGTGTGTATGCGTGCGCGTGAGTGTGTGTGTGCGCGCGCGCGAGTGTGTGTTTGTCAAATTGCGCATTTAGTAATGTTTATTTTACAGTTGAGGTTTACTTTCAAATTTTCCTTGTCTTATATAAATGTAACAAAGATTAATATCCTTTACTAGTCTTTACCACAGCCATGGGCAAAATAGTCATTGTACAGTCGACGCAATGGAAGTCTTCTAAAAGATTTTTTTCTGTTTTTTATTGCATTGTACATTTATTTATACTTCAATCTTATTAGTTGTATATGTGATGTTATATAGGCTATAGCCTACCTCGATAAATGAGCTATCCAACACAAAATGATTCTTTCAATTTGAACTAGTAGTTTCTGATATGAGTGCGTTCAACTAAACAAACTTTTTAGCTTTATAATATTAGTGTAGCATATTGATATGTCATAATCATTATCATTGTCCTGCCGTTACCCCAATTACTTGTGGTCGACGCAATATGTACTCGTGCATATTACAAAAGTTATTGGCAATACATATATACATACATATCATCACGCCATATCCCTTGCAGGGTAGGCAGAGAGAACACAGTGCCAGAGAACTCTATCTTTGCATACTTCACTCGCTTCCTCAACATTCATAATTCTCTTCATACACGCTCGCCGGTTTCGGAGACTCTTGACTCCACCTTCCTTCAGTACATGACCGATCTGGTCTAGGTAGGTTAGTCTCGGTCTCCCTCGGTACCTACATCCTTCCACTTTCGCATTGTATATCTTCTTAACCAGACGTTCCTTCGGCATTCTTTCCATAAGTCCGAACCATCGGAGCATGCCCTTTCGCATCTTTATACCAATACTCTCTTTCATACCTACTCGCTCTCTTACGTCGTCGTTACGAATGCGGTCGGTCAGCCTAACTCCACAGATTTTCCGCAGAGATCGCATTTCGACCGCATTAATTTTACTTTCATACTCTTTTCTGCATACCCAACTCTCGCTTCCATACAGTAATGTTGGGACAAGCACTGCGTTATGTATTGCTACACGTGCCTTCTGGCTGAGGTGGTGGCTGCCGAGAAGTTGCCCCAACGCTCCGTTCACTCTATTTCCCGCATTCACTCTTCGCTCTATATCAGTGGTGTACCTTCCATCTCGGCTAAATCCACATCCAAAATATACAAATTCGTCCACTTGCTCTAGTATATCATTACCTATTGTTACTCTTACATCTGTTCTGGCTTCGTCTCTTTCAAAGACCATTATTTTGGTTTTGCTCACATTCACGCGTAGACCCCTTTTCTTACAATCTTCTGTCATTGTGTCGACTAGGGTCTGCAGGTCAGTCGCTGACTGTGCCAGCAGGACTGCATCATCTGCATAAAGCGGAGCAGTGACCACTGAGTCGCCCATCTGGACTCCCACATTCATATCGTTCAACCTTTGGAGACATTTATCCAGATATATGATAAACAGCCTGGCTGACAGAACGCACCCCTGCTTAACGCCGATATTGACGTCAAACCAAGGCGACATTCCATCATCCAGCCGCACACAGGCTCTACAGCCCATGTAACTGGACTGCACAGCCTGTAGCAGTTTACCGTTAATACCATACTCCGGTAAAATGTCCCAAAGTTCCTTTCGTACAACCGTGTCAAATGCTCTCTCCAGATCCACAAAACTGCAGAAAACCCTCTGACCTAGAGCCAGATGCTTCTCCACAATGTTGCGCAGAGAGAACACTTGATCCATGCATCCCCTTCCACTCCTGAAACCTCCTTGTGTCTCACACAGTAAACATTGGACACCATCCTCATTCTCCTTTCAATAATATTGGCAATAGTTTTATAAAAAGCCACCTGTCTGATGTCATCCCTCTTTGGGTATGTAATTGTTGACCAAATGCCATCAGGTGGAAGTGGCCCAGGCTGATATAAAGTTCTTAGTCGTATTTTACGACATCCACGAACAAATTAAGGGTTGGTAGAAATCGTAGCCACATAGCATAGTATAGATATATCTCCAATAATATAGAGTACTATTATAAGTAGTCCATTCAAAGCAATTGAAACTCTGCACAGTAGAAAAACGTCTTAACAACAAAAAAAATCGATGAATATACCTGTGATCGCATCATTTTTAGTGCCCTCATGAAAATCACCCATTCCCTCATACTCCGGAGTTTTGATTTCTTCGCCTACCGTGTCCCCTGACAATGCATTAGCTTCAGTATTTGTCACAAAATCATCTTCGAAATCCTCAATCCTATACACTGGCCAATCATCGTCACCATCATTTTCGTTATTATTTTCAATTCCTACAACGCTGCTATTATTTATAGACTCAATATCATCTGAACCACTTCTGTTCAAACTTTCTATGATTTCAACATCATCATCAATATTCAAAGACATTATATTTTCATCAATATCTTTACGATCTTCATTTATAAAATCGCGTTCCATATCAGATTCTGTACTTGACCTAATTGGATTCATTAAAGAACTTTTGCTAAACTGTGGTGGTTGGAAATTTACAGAACTACATGCTACCGGCTCATATTTCTTTGGTTCAGATTGTTCAATTGGTTTCAGTATTTCAGACATCATCTTTATTCTATCAGCAGTTGATGACGCAATATCTTTAGTTATAGATGTATCTTCTACGGAATTCAGTCGTGATGGTGTTTTGAATATGAATTTTTTACTTTTACCATTGTTAGTTTCTGTTTTTAGATCATCTGAATCTAATTGACAGCTTGTTTTTATTTGTGATGAATTATTTGCAGGTGAAGAATTATTAAATGTTAAAGACTTTTTGGAGTATATTGTTTTAGTTGGTTCATTCTTTGTTGAAACAAAATCTGGTGTTGATGTGTCAGAGTTCAATTTATTATTAACCACCCCATTGCTGGTACTAGAAGGTATAAAATCATCATCACTATCACTCATTATTGATGTTCTATTAGAATTATTTTCTGAATCACTTGAACTTATAGATTTATCATTCAAAATTCTCTTCATTTTACATTTCAAATATTTTATCTTTGTATATATATTTTTGTCATATCCAGGCAATTTTTCTCTGATACAATTTGGTATTCTATTAAAAGCGTCAAATACTTTCTCCAGTAATTCTATATACATATCTTTGCATTTAATTTTATTCGGGTTGCTTGAAGTGGAAGCCTGAAATAGAACAACTCCTAATTATAAGTCCTATAGAAAGTTATTGAAAATATAAGCATAATATAAATATTAGTTAATGCAAAATCTTCACACATGAGGTAACAGTGGAAACACAGTTTTTATTAAATATAAAAGTATTTTACAAGCAGCTGTTAGGAATTTAGGGTGCACCAGTATCTTTTTTTGCGGACAGCTTGTTATCAAAGATACACACATACAGATACAAACATAAAATGAATTTGCTTATGTTTTCATTCCGTTTCAGTGTTATGATTGTTTTATTAGGATAGGGTCACCAATCATCAGGAGTTGATGAGTTGAGAATGATTCAATTCTCAATAGCAAGCCTGATAATACGGTTCATGAGGTACCTAGGTAGACAACTTTTCTGTCAGGGCAATGTCTTAGTCTTCTTTTATGACATCCATGAGCAAATTAACCATAGTATTCATGGCCACTACCACACAACACAGGCACAAAATCCTAAAATAAAAATCTTTAAAGAATTACATAAACATATGTATGTATGTAATTGTTACCTTACTCAATGCTGTGTGTTGATCTAATTTTTTCAAAAACCCCGACAATGAATGGTCTAGCCTGATATTCTTCAAGGGATCTTTATCTGTTACTGTATGTTTTTCTGGAGTTTTTACTAATTTATTATTACTAACTATATTTGTATTCGTATTTGGTGATGCTGAAGCTTTAATTTCATTCTTTAAGTCCTTTGGTGATGGAGTGGCAAAAGTGACATCCTGTAAATAAATTCATTTATTTAAAAAAAGAACATCACATACCTACTAAAAACATCCAATGCCAAACAGCCTATCAACATCCACTGTTGGTCGTAGGGCTTCCTACGAAGGGGAGTGATAAGTGTCATAATTGCTACGCTTCACAAGTGCATCATTGGCAATTGTAGTGGTGTTATAAGTTTAGGCAGAGAGCTATTTATATCACTACTCTAGAGATTTTAATTTTTACTTATGTTTGATAGAAATAAAAGCTGTGTTATTAAAAAATGATAATGAATTTGAAAAGATGGTCATTAGGAATTTGAGCGCGGTCGCCGTCAGTTACGACACAGCAGTCTCGCAGATGGAGACTGCGGTGTATATCAAAGAGAATATTCACGCTAATTTGCAAGAGGCAGGCATCCGAAAATCAGGGCCAGGGAATCAGTTCTAATGGCCCGCTTGATAGATGATGAAAGGTAATAGAATAACCAGGCAGGTTACGGAATAACCCATCAAAAAAAGCATTCTAAGGAACTCACCACATCCATTGCCAACATATCACTACTATTATCATCAATCACATTGTTATTCCTGTTATTTGATTTAGGCGGAATAATATTATTGTGGTGCTTATGAGTGGATAATAAAGATGGAGACCCTTGCATGGTGCTGCACTTTGCGTCTTCCTGGAAATTATATACACTATTAATGGTAGTTGAAAGGCCATTAGGTTTGAAAGTTGTAGACGAACATGTAGCGCAACTGAAGTGGCAACTGGTAGTCATGGACTTCAGTCATACTAAGGCCACAAGCAAATCTCTGCCTACTGTAATAGGAAAAGATGCTATATTAGAGAATTTCAATGAGGATGGTATAGGAAGGAGTTTTGGGCGATCGGCTCTCACGACATATAATTAAATAGCTAAAGTGTTTCTATGAACACTTTAAAAATATGCAGGAGTCCCTAAGACTGATGCACAAGACTTTTGCTTCTAAACTTTACCTGCATACTTTAACAACAGTTGGTTTGTATAGATAGGTGAGTTCATATAATATAAGCCTCATACAAATACATACAGGTTGCCGATTTAATTAGTAGAATCCTTGAAGGAGGTGTATCAGACCATGATACACTATCCAAATCAGTAAAAAAAATAGTACCTAATTTTTGATTAAATTGCCCTAATGATAAGCAGGCAATACACTTTGTACTATAAACGTTCGTTGTAGGTATATACTCATGCGTGTTACATTGAACTAGTAGGCAAATAGTCCCGCTCTCACTACGCTGACCGCCGCGCAGCTGGGTCGAAATGTACCTACAGGTCAATGTACGCTGGCAAACCTATTGTTTTGATAAGAAACAAATCACTTTATCTCGTGATTGGGCAGAGCTAGGAGTCTGCTACTAACTTTATTGTTTTTTATGACGTCATTCCTACACTCAGTTTAAGTTATTCTAGTAATAAAATCAGCACCCTGTATAAGCAATCACAAATGAGGATATGTAATAGCAGACTTAATGGATTGAGGAACTAGTAAAAGTAGCAGGGAAGTGATTCCCTGTACTGTTATTTGGTACTACATCATAAGGCCATTTAATGTTGAATTCTTAGGAAGAGTGCCATGTGTAGCAGGTGCCCTTGGTAGGCTAAATATGAATTGATTAAATTTTTTTGCTCATACAGCTAGGTAAATATGTGTTTTTTTAATAATTATTATAAGATTACTGAAAATTAGCATGCTATGTTAATTATAAAAACATATGCTAAAAAAAAAATTACACCTAAACAAGTTACAATTTTATTCATCATTGAAAAGTTAGAGCATTAGATCGGAACAATGAGTAAAATATTGTCTGACAGATGATGCATGTCTCACAAAGACATAGAAATAGGAAAGGCAATTTCCCACCTCCTCAACCTCCACTGGTCTAGTTGGTAGAGCAATTGGAATAGAGGAGTGTGGGTTAGGTGTGGGTTTTATAAGTTTTATAAAAGATAAAGTATGCCAACTCTTATAGCCAGTATGGTAAGTAAACTTTTCTAGAAACTTTATTACTTCAAAATTGGATAATTTTGAGATGAGAAGAAATATGCTTACATTAGAATTTGTTGATTGATTAACATTACTTCTTAATGGTGATGTTGCTGTAAAAAAAATATTAATTTTCTGTTAATATACATATAAATGACATTCATAATTTAATCCTATTCCTTTCATCATCATCATTATAGCCCATCAATGCCCCACTGTTGGGCTCGGGCCTCCTCTGTAATGGGAGGGAAATTAACCTACTATACCGCGCTGGTCAGACGTGTTGGTATAGGGCTTTGTTTCAAGTTTTCCTTCTCTCGCATAGATGTTATATGTTTTTATATCCCTTAGTCGTCTCGTATGATCACCCACGGGTAAGATATGGGGTGGTGAATAGTACTATTACTCTGTCACCACACGGAAAATATTCCTTTATTACTTACTAAATATTTGGTGTCAAATCTAAAATGAATACCATGTTTTAACTATAGCTTTAATTTAAAAATATTCTTTGGAAATACTATTGTATGTAATAATAATAATATTGAATAATGTATTTTGACAAAGTTAAACTAGAAATCTTTTACAGTATGATCAATGTACTCATGGCTGTCTGCTGCTTACTTATAAACTGAAACTTAAAACTGTAGATACTGATGATGATGATAGATACTACTTTTATCCCTATAAAGTACAGGCTAAAGAGTTTTCTGTATTCTTGCCAATGTCTATATGATATTTGAAGAGGATCGATTGAATAGTTGAGGGATGAAAGTAAACAAATTCATATTCACATTGTTAGGTTTTGATTTCATTATATATTAAGTTTTTATTTAAATAAACAAAAACATTATGAAAAATCACACTAGAATTTTTATTTTACACAGTATCTGACAAATCTAACGTGCCGGAATGATAAAGAATAATCTATATACATCATTTGAATCTAGAAAAGCCCATGCCAATAGCGAGATGAAAATGTTTTACTTACATGTAACAGAATCTGTAGACTTCGTTTTAAAAGTGAATTTTGATTTCTTCTCCGAGATCTGCGCATTATTTGCTCTGCCACTATAACAAAAACAGCTAAGTTCAATGTGACTCAAACTAATCTTAATAATTTAAAGTAAATCTTCGATTTTAGAATTTGGCGGGGCTATCCAAATAGATTTTAGTCAGTTTAAAATAGTAGTTCAAGTACCTTGATATATTAGTATTGTTAAGAAAATTTGCCATTGAAGGCTGTTTATTAATCGAAGACATAACGAAATTGAATTCTATTTACTAAAACAATTAAAATAATATTTAAGGCATGTATTATTATTCTTCACTTCTTATTTTTAAGTTTCATATGACCATAGAGATTTTTTATGTTTCTTCATCCGTTCTAATGGGCAAAGGAAACAAAGCCCATACAGTCATGTTTTATTTTATTTAATTTTTTCATAATTATATTATATATTTCTTCAATAATCTTTGTCCGTCAGTAAGTCAAGTTGTTACCATTAACTGGCACTGATAACCACATTAGTTATTTCCTTGTTTGACGGCCTACGAAAGAGCCTTACGGGACATTGGCGAAGTAGCGGTTAATCGCTAACAGAAGCCATTCATCAAGAAGAAGAAGAAGAAGAAGACTATAGTTGGACTTTTGACGGGAATTTGAAAACGTCATGTGGTGCTCTTGTATTATATTCGATATCTTAGTGTTTTAACGTCTTATATTAGATAATTTTGATGGCATTTTATGTAATATGAAGTGGCGGAACTACTGGGATATAGTGAATATCATATAAAAGAGCTTTACAACGTTTTCGTTTTCCATCAAAATTTCCACAAGATATCATTAACAGTGTGGCCATTGCACTGTTAATAGTGACAATTTGACTTAGACAATGACTATCTTGAAAGACTAAAAACGTGAAAATATTTATAACTTGACACTGGCAATAGCTCGTATATGTAGCTGATTGCCAATATATAAGAAGAAAAAGAAGAAGAAGACTATAGTTAATTAAATGTTTGTAAAGTCTCCAGTCCCCAAAGATAGTTCTTTTTATGCATGTTGATGTCTATAAAAAAAACGTGGATGACAGTTTACGGTAAGGGAATATACCGACACTACGTCACACAATTGTTTACAATTATTTTACCCATCGGTGATTACCTACCGATAGTAGAGATACTACCGTATACGCCAAGAGCAAAGACGCTGAAAAATTAAAACAATGACTTCTTTGGAAATTTTTTTAGATCATAAAAAAACACATACCACATACCACATTTTATCAAATTCATTACAAATCAGCACTTTCTCTGTATTATATTACATAAAAAATATAAAAATAAAAAAATAGTATAAATAATCATCCGTGTGGTGACGTGGTAAAAATTCAAATTCAAATTCAAATTCATTTATTATGTATAAACCAAAGAGTAAAGTTATTAAATTGAAAAAGAGTGGCAACTCGATGATAAAATATGCATGTATGGAAAGTGCTGCCACCCAGAGTTTAGGCGGTGAACTAAAGTTGAAGTAATATATATACATATCTACATGTGTATGTGTAATTACATAGAATTTTCTTTTACTATGAAAGCCAACCTGAAATATAAAAAAAACATATCAGCTGATAATTAAACAATAATAATATCAGCCTAACATTGAAACTTGAGATAATTTTCAGAAAAATATCAATAACCGAAAATAGATCGATGACAATAAGTACCTACGCTAGGAAAAAAAAATAACAATTCTCAGTTGTCAAACGTTTGACAGGCAGGACAAAATGGCAGCAGTTATGTTTGTACAACCAATCTGTAGGCGGCGCGACGGTCAGTAAAAATAAGTAATGTTTTAAGTGTGCCCCCCCCCCAGGTATAAACCCTGTGAGGGCACTTACATATTGTCAGTATTAACAATTTAATTTTAATCTAATAAACTACCTACCGGAACTAGACCACTACTGAGAAGATCCGGCAAGAAACTCAGCGGGTTTGTCTTTTATTATTTCTTTTCTTTTTTTTTATATATATAAAAAGAATGGTACATGAAAGAAATAGCTCCAATGTGATGCCCTTCGAACCTAATAGTTTAAATACAATGTAAAATAGCCAATGGCTGGACCAGATCCCACAAGCGGCACCCGATCACGAGTTAACTACTAATAACTACTAATATAGTTAACCACCCCTTATCTTACCCGTGGGTAATCGTAAGAGGCGACTATAGTCCGTTTTTTAATCTCAGAGACTAAATTGACATTACATGTGTTACCAAGTTTTCTTCTTCTTCTTTTTATGTATTGGCAATCAGCTACTTAAATGAGCCATTGTTGCCAGTGTCGAGTTATAATTATCTTCAAGTTTTTAGTGTCTTCAGATTAGTCATTGTCCGTCAGTAAGTCAAATTGTCGCCATCAACAGTGCTATGGCCACACTGTTAATGGTATCTTGTGGGAATTTTGATGGAAAACGAAAACGTTGTAAAGCACTTTTATATGATATTCACTACATCTCAGCAGTTCAGTCACATCACATTACATAAAATACCATAAAAAATATCTAATATAACACGTTAATACACTAAAATATCGAATATAATACAAGAGCACCACATGACGTTTTAGATTCCCGCCAAAAGTCCTTCGTTACCACTATCGGCCTATATACCACGCGTCTATCGATAATTTGCATTAATATAAACAAGTATCGTTTTTTACAAGTTACCTTGAAAAATGTAACTATGGTAATATAACATACATACATATCATCACGCCATATCCCTTGTAGGGTAGGCAGAGAGAACAGAGTGCCACAGAACTCTATCCTTGCATACTTCACTCGCTTCCTTAACATTCATAATTCTCTTCATACACGCTCGCCGGTTTCGGAGACTCTTGACTCCACCTTCCTTCAGTACGTAACCAATCTAGTCTAGGTAGGTTAGTCTCGGTCTCCGGTAATATAACAATTATGTAAAATTATATATTAACTAGCTTTTGCCCGCGACTTCGTCCACGCAGAAGTCATCTCTGACAGAGTTAAATAGAAAAAGCAATGCAAGGTGTTGAAGGTTTGTCGTCAGGACGATGATTAACAGCGTCAGAAACTGGGATGCGGTCGCCGCCTTCTGCGAGTTAGTTGTCTAACGGAATTAGGCAATATGGTGGGTCCGAGAGAAAATACTCTGACACGCTCTACCGTCGGTGCTTTGGGCGGCGCAAGCGTGAGTACCTGTATTGAGGTTCACTGCATGAGGACTTCGACTCGAGATGATACCCGGTTGCGGTGGCCCACCCACATAACGTAGATGTACGTGTACGGTGCGCTATGGGGTCACGCGTCACCTCAGACGGATTGGGTGCAGTGTGTCTATATACCATAGCCGATCACTAAAGGAAAAGGTTGTTCAAAGTTCCATTCATTCTACAAATTATATTGCCTTTAATATACTATTTACGGTATAACCATGGGATAAAAATATAATTCTGGCCACCCTTTATTTGACTGTTTTGTTTCACCAGCAGAGTTGCGACCTCGTTAGATATGATTTATTATTTGAGTTATAGAGAGAACATTTTTGAAGCTAAACTTAACCTGTATATTAAACCCTTAGGCAAGAACCTATTGCCGTCTACTATGTGTATCGTGTGAGCTGTCACGCCGGCACTGTTCGCCACGATGGCACTGTGCGGGGTTGATGGAGAGGGAGAGAGAAACACGTGTTTATTTATTTTTCCGAAGAATATTTGTACGTGATTTAAAAAGAATCGATAAAGAAATATTCTCCCCATACGCACTTTGCCACTTTGTTACACCTCCTTAGGGGCGGAATTCATAAAATCCTTTCATATTGAATCTCTATGTCATAAAAAGAAACGTGCGTCAAAATTTAATGTTTTTAGCTTTAACAGTTTCAGTTTGGCGGTAATGAGTCGTTCAACCCGCTTCACAGGCCTAATTTATACAAACAGAGGGTGAAAATTGACAAATGCCGGATATTACCATAGAATATTTGATTCGACTCGTAATTTGAATCGTTAAAGATTTTTTTTCTCCCCATACAAACTTTGCCACTCTGTTCGACCCCCTTAGGGGTGTAATTTTGTAAAATCCTTTCTTAGTAAATCTTTACGTCATAGAAAGAAACCGCTGTCAAAATTTCAAATTGCCAGCTTCAATAATATCGGCTTGGCGCTAATGACTTAATGAGTCGTCCTACCCGCTTCGCAGGCCTAATTAACACCCCCAGAGGGTGAAAATTAACAAATGCTGTAACACGTGTTTATTTATTTTTCCTGAACAATATTTGTACGTAATTTGAAAAGAATCCATAAAATTTGTTTTCGCCGAACATTTTTTAAATTGACATAACTTTTTTAGTTATAAACCAATTGACATGAAATAAAGCCTAAATGTTAAGTGAAGCTTACCACAATATATTAGCGAAAACCGCGTCTGAATTAGATAAACCGTTTCTGAGATTAACGTGCACAAACGCACAGATAAACAGACAAAAATTTTAGCAATCAGTGTTTTGGGTTTTATTCGTGTTGATAAAGGTCCCAGTAATATTTTTCTTATATATCTTCCATGTACAGACAGCGATCCGTTACATTTTTATTATATGTATAGATATAATTTGTTTTAAAATTGTAAATCTTGTCAAATTCTAATAATTGTCGTAATTTTTAAAAGTTCCACTGCTTTCTAAGAGAAATGGGTTTAAATTGCTATTTTAGTGTACCTATACAGAAAGAGCACTAATGGCGTCTATAAATTATTTTTTGTTTGATTTGCATTGTCATTTTTTTTGCATTGGTATATTTAAAGACAACATTTAAGTATGTAAGGTCGTACGTCGCATATACTAGTGTATAGCATTTAGTCAAGCTATATACTAGTATAGTATATTCATATATACTACTAAATGTATACTCATGTATACATTTACATGAGTAATCACATGAGTGTTTTAATGGTGCGCTTTGGAATCGAAAACTTCAAAGTTAATCGTCTAATAAATATAAATTCTTACGTTTCGATATACCGGTATCGTAGGTACACCACTTCACAAAAAAGCTTCTTCTTCTTATGTATTGGCAATCAGCTACATATACGAGCTATTGGTGCCAGTATCAAGTTAGAAATATTTTCACGTTTTTAGTCTTTCAAGTCAGTCGTTGTCTAAGTCAAATTGTCACCATTAACAGTGCAATGGCCACACTGTTAATGGTATCTTGTGGGAATTTTGATGGAAAACGAAAACGTTGTAAAGCACTTTTATATGATATTCACTACATTCCAGTATTTCCGCACATCACATTACATAAAATGCCATCAAAATTATCTAATATAACACGTTAAAACACTCACACTCACAACATCAAATTGTCACATGCAAATTTCAAATTAACAAATAATACTGCCAGCTTTTTTGTGCAAAATAACGGACTTTTGACGGGCATTTGAAAACGTCATGTGGTGCTCTTGTATTATATTCGATATCTTAGAGTTTTAACGTGTTATATTAGATAATTTTGATGGCATTTTATGTAATGTGATGTGCGGAAATACTGGGATGTAGTGAATATCATATAAAAGTGCTTTACAACGTTTTCGTTTTCCATCAAAATTCCCACAAGATAAGTACTATTAACAGTGTGGCCATTGCACTGTTAATGGTGACAATTTGACTTAGACAACGACTGACTTGAAAGACTAAAAACGTGAAAATATTTATAACTTGACACTGGCACCAATAGCTCGTATATGTAGCTGATTGCCAATACATAAGAAGAAAAAAAATGTAGCTGATTGCCAATATATAAGAAGAAGACTATAAGGGATATAAAACGCATATAACATCTATGCAAGAGAAGGCAAACTCGAAATAAAACCCTATACCAACATGTCTGACCTGCATGGTGTAGTAGGTCAATTTCCCTCCCATTATGGAGGAGGCTCGAGCCAAGCAGTGGGACATATATGAGCTGAGATGCGATGCGATGATGCGAAAAAAAGAATAGTAGGTAAATGCTCAAAATGACATTGTCACACTCTGCCCAAAACTCCCACATACATAGTACATAGACCTTTTCGAGTTCGATGCTCACGGCGTATAACGTCACCATTAAACGGCGAAGAATTGAATATATTTCAATTTCTCTGGGCAATAGTTCACAGATTTGGTTTTAACGGATTGAAAATAGTACGTGCATGTTGTATTTCGTGAGCTCCTAGATCAGGACCGAGGCGGATCGCCACTGGCGCCCTCTATAGTCCACTGAGTGGAACGTAAATATACTTATAAGTTGAAGAAGGAACTGATTAATTAAAAAGCTAATTATTCTTGTACATGTATAATAATTTTCATAGCGTTGCCACTTTTGGCTAGTTCCAATGCTTCCTTAGTCTTAGCCAGCGTGAAGTGGTGTGTGATAAACTTTTTCAGTGGGATGGCACCCTTCGACACTGCTGCCAAAGCTGATGGGTATCTGTGCATAAGAATATTATTAATTAATTACGCTCTTATTTTTACATACATACATACATATCATCACGCCATATACCTTGCAGGGTGACCAATCTGGTCTAGGTAAGTGAGTCTCGGTCTCCCCCGGTACCTACATCCTTCCACTTTCGCATTGTACATCTTCTTAACCAGACGTTCGTTCGGCATTCTTTCCACATGTCCGAACCATTGGAGCATTCCCTTTCGCATCTTTACACCAATAAACCTTTACTCTTATTTTTAGGTAAAATATTATCACGATTAGTGAAAAAAATGGCGAATACATCTTTATTTTTTTTTAAAAGGCACCACTCGCCTTTATTGGAATAATCATTATATTGCGGGGGACTTTCCAAACATACAACTCAACACAAACAAATTACACCCAGACTCAGAATAACAGTTTGTGGGTCGCATTAAGTATTCTCCTGCGTGGGAATCGAACCTACTACTGGCACGGCAGGTCGAAATCTTAACCACTAAGTTGTCTGTACAGTCGCCAAATTTAGGGCTTTACATTAATGTAAAAAAAGTAATGAGTTTATTATTTATTATATCTGACTGGCAAAGAATAAATAAGGTAATCTGAGAACTAGAACTCAATGAAATTAACAATCCAACTTTTCCATCCATCAGCTTTTAGACGTCGAACGTTAGACGTGTTCCTTCCCAAGGGATAACTAGCTAAAAGAAGATGGAAATATCAGATATTTTATCAGTAATAACCCCAATAATAATTAATGAAGTTCAACTGGGTGGATTTAGGATTTGTATTGGTAGGCAACGGCCTAGCTTTACCCTTGGTATTGTAGAGATCCATGTGCAGCAGTAACACTTACCATCAGGTGTGCTGCTTGCTCCTTTGCTACAACAAGCAATAAAGAGAAAACATTCTAGTAGACCTTTATGTATACTAATAAAAACAGGACCTCTCCCAAGAACGACACGAATGAGCCTATCGCCCCGCCTATTCTTGAGACTTTCTAAATTATTTTTATATTATCATTCAAGCTTTATATATTTATTAGCAAACCCAGCCCATTGGTTTGTTTGTAGAAGTCGATATATTGCGCAGCGCTCCCTAGTGGCCAGTTACATCAATGTAAACCTTCTCCGTGAAAAAATACATATACATACCAATTTTTATAATGATCAGTCAAATAGCTTTTGAGTTTAGCGATATCTTATACAGGTGGACATGACAATGCGACAATAAATGAAAACACCGGCAATACTATTAAAAATGTTTTGAAACTATTAAAAAGTTTTCACATAGCAATTTAAAAAGAAAAATTCAAACAAACTTTTTATCATAAATATAGAAACAAAATAGAACACCACGTTTGTAAATATTAGTTCACTAACCTGTGGTCCGACCGAGTAGGTATCCTTTCATTATGCCGTATGCATTAGGTACTTTTGATTTTCTTATCTGATGACATGGTTTGTATGGATCTTATTTTTGAGGAATAAGTTATAATATGCAATAATTTGTATTGCGTTTGGTGAAGACTTGAAGTGGTAAACTGGCGATATGTAGATACTTTCATATTAGTTTATACTTTATACCGATGCAACGTGGAAGGTCTTTGATCTCTTAGTGATAGCCTAATAATTTTTAACACAAGGGGTGGAAAATGTTAATAATATAAAGTAATGTGCTGTGGCTAAACTATACGACAAATTATATTCAATGTTTCATACAGGCCGGGCGAGTCATCAGATATATTAAATTAAAATTATTGCCGTATCTTCATCTCCACCTTATATACAATCATCTTCTTTTATAGATATAGATTTGATATATTTATAATTTGTTAATTGTGCTGTATGATTGTGGCAATATTACATGTAGGTGTCATAACAGACGACTAAGAGCTTTACATAGACTTGGGGCAACTTCATCTGATGCCGTCTGGTCTACAATTGTATTCCCAAGGAGGGTTGATATCAGGCAGGCGGCCGATGATAAAACTATTGTCAAAATTTTTACAATATGTACAATGAAAGCAGAGTACTTGCGTCGATCCAAAAAGGGTTCATTTCTGGTAAGTGGTCGGTTATAAAACTATTATCAAAACCTTTACAATATATACGATGGAAGTAGAGTATATATTGCGTCGATCCAAAAAGGGTTCATGTCAGGCAGGCGGTCGATTATTAAACTATTGTCAAAACCTTTACAATATTTATGATGGAAGCAGCATATATATTGCGTCGATCCAAAAAGGGTTCATGTCAGGCGGTTGTAAAAGGTCGGTTATAAAACTGTTGCCAGTAACTTTTGCAATATGTATCTACTGTAGAAGAGGAGTACATATTGCGTCGATCTCAAGTAATTGGGATAAAAGCATCCTGCTTTTCATGACGATTTATAATAAAATTAACTAACGTGTTGACTATTCGGACGGAACCTCGGATATCAACTTCTCGCAATAAGGCTTGCGAGAGGGGTACTTCCACCTTGTTCTCACCGATGCCAACGACAAGCATCGCACCGCCCGTCTTAGTCACCTGAAAAACAAATAAGTACATTTAAATTATTTAAGCCAACTTAATTCACGGAGTAAATATAATCTTACTCGTGGGTGATCATACGACTAATGAATATAAAACGCATATAACATCTATGCAAGATAAGGAAAACTGTAAACAAAACCCTATACTAACACATCTTACCAGCGTGGTATAGTAGGTCAATTTCGCTTCAATTATGGCTCAAGCCCAAAAGTAGGATATATATAGGTATGAGCTGAGATGATGAACGATCCGTCATATTAAAGTGATTTTATCTGTAAAATTACTATTCATTAAATAAAAATGTATGTATATTTATCATGTTGTATTAGTATTTATTTTTCTTTTCTACAATGGTACAATTTTTCTGATTAAAGTAGATTTCACAAGGTACTTCGATAGTGAGAGAGTGAACACTCTCAACTTCGTAACTTGCACATACTAGTGTTCAAATACAGTCGCTATTCTATCTCCGATCCGACGGTGGAGTGCGGTCTGACATACTGTGAATATTGAAGTAACCTAATATTTTTAAATATTTAAAACTAGCTTCTGCCCGCGGCTTCGCCCGCGTAAAAGGTTACTTTCCTAAAGTTTTTGATCCCCTATTTTTATTTTTGAACGTCGGTAATACAGTGCAACGGTATTACAATACTCAGGGTTGGAACTTCATTACTGGACTGCTAGATGGCGTTGAAGAAGCTAGATTTTGAGATTTTTTGACAAACATTTTTTTTATTTTTCATATAAAAATTTTGATTTTTTTTTAATAAAAAGTATCCTATGTTACTTTTAATACCTACAAGAATATGTGTACAATGTTTCATGATGATTGGTTGAGTAGTTTTAGCGTGAAAGCGTAACAAACAAACTTACATTCACATTTATATATTAGTAGGGATTGTTGATATTATGGACCATTTAAGTGATTCTGAAAATGAAATAACAGAGTGAACACTTTTACAGCGACTGCTCCATTCAATGAATCTGCCGCAGGCCTTAGATGTTGTAGTTATGCCTCTGGTATTATGGTACATTACAATATATGTTTTACGGTTATGGTTTCATTTTCAGTTGCTTTCATAACGTAAGGAAAACTTGGGGACCAACATTGGGGAACAAAATTTAATATATTTAATAAAACTTTATACAGATGAATGAGCAGAGATGTACAAAATGGTTTTAAAAAAGCATTTAAATACAAAATGCAAAATACTTTTCAGATTTACTATTTCAAATGCCAAATACCAAATAGTTTTGCGTTTTGTATTTCAAATGCTAAATGCAAAATAGGCATTTTCAAAATACTTTTTCAAAATAAAATACCTTTTGACCAAATCTCAGATATTTTTATTTATTTTAGGTATTTATCATTAGAAATAGAGACACAATGCCGAGCCAAACAAAAACGTCTAATAAGATGGCACCTTATGCATGATATTTTGGTCATATTTATCAGTACGCGTATCAATAAATTATGTTATGTTATTAATAATAATAATACTCACTTAAAATATAGATCACAGATATAGATCATAGCGTAGGCATTGCTGCGGTAAAAAGTATTCCCAATAGCAATCACACTATGTTTATGCCACCTGTAGTTCCGCAAGACATATTTGGAATATTAAAATCATTAAATAATAAAAAAAGCTGCGCTTACGACGGAATTTCAACAACTGTTGTAAAGTATGTCTCTAACATAATATCTTTACCACTTTGCCACATAATGAATCTGAGTAAATCTTCACACAGACGCATCGCACAGTATTAATACATGGACCCTAGAAACGAATAAATTTAATTTCCGGTGCTTGCATCAGTTACTATTCATTACACGCTTGTATTAGTAGAATCTTTACAGTGTCATAGAAAACACGCAATGTATTAGGCATAAGCTTGTCGCATCGCTAAGCCTGCAGTGAGTAGCCGGCAGCAAAAGGTGGAGTCAGAGTCTAAGAGTGTATACTTTCTGGGTATTATACACAGAACAAAATACTCAGAGAGAAGAACGACAACTTCATACTGTAGAATTGCTCACACGGTGCACACTCCACACGCTCCAGTTTATTTCATCGAAAACATTCGTAGTGCAGGTTACTTAAAAATGTGATTATTTCAAAACAATATTCAGCTATCGAATTTCTGATTGCTGTTTTTGCACAATACAATTTTGGTATATATATTCGAATCTATAAAAAATGTGCGAATTATGAAATCTCTAATCTAACATTAAAAACAATAGTTCCATATAAGCTTGCAACTCCATTTTGATCATTTTTGCCCGTAAAGAAATGAATTATTTACTACATAACTATACTTACTACTTTATTTTGAATTTGAATATTATTTTGATTATGTTTATAGTAATTTTCTTTCGGTTTCCTCACATATACCTGAAATACGACTTCAATACGATTACCGTAGTAATAGTACTTGCATAGTGTTTGACAATTAATTCGGTTTACAAAAATATATAATTAAATTTGCATATGTATTATGTACCTTGATCTTTTATTTGCTCGAAGAATATAAATTGGCAGCCGTGTTCGACTCTGACACTCGCAACCCACCCTAAAGAAATTATCGCGAAGCTATGGAGCTCCACCCGAACAACTAACGGACGTGCTCTCACCTTGGACACTGAGACGGCACTGATTATTTTCTTTAGGTGTGTTTTATTATAATGCTGATTACAGGACGTTTTTGTTTTATAGTAAAATGTATGGACAACTAGGGATTATTTCGGCTAAAAAAATCAACGGTGTTTAGGATTATTTTATATGTTTTTGTTTTAAATTAGTAAAAAACTTGAATGGTGAATGTATTATCCTTACTTTCGTTTCACGATTCAATTCAAATTATTTACAAATATATCAACGGAATAGCCTAGATAGTCATAATAGCAAAGGTCAAATTCGATATTTTTGATCAATGTTGACGTTTTTTTCTCGAAAGTTAAGAATTATCTTAAAATTATGACGCGGTATTTTAATAAATTCATTTGTTAAGGATTTTTTATGAGATATTTTTTTAGTATCATTCAATGCAGTAAATTTTTAGATATATTTAAAACCGTAAGTGGCTATTCGCGCGTTTCTTAGGGACGCGCCCCTTAAGTAATATATGTGTATCTTGCATTTATGTAGTTGCCAATAAATTATTGCAAATTGTAGTTAATGCAAATTAAAATCATAATGTTGAAAATGTTTAGTCTATGTTTGTTATTATAAAAAAATAAAATTTTATAGTCATTAAAAATTTTTTCAAAGGAAGTAGTGTAGAAGTTTTTATGTAACTTTGTGGCTCTATAATCCGCGTCATCTATCAATGCATAGGAACTTTGGTGAGAAAATAAAATTATTCAGTTTCTTCAAATTTCGCTTATTAGTGTAGAGTTGAATACATTAAAAGGTGACTTTTATTAAGTATTGTAGACATTTTTTTGAAACGACATTCTGTACTAAGGTAATAATTATTGCATTACGTAGGACTTTACAAACATACATACATTATACAGATTCAAATTACGCCTAAACTCAGAGCAACAATTGTCAATCACACAAAGTAATATCATGCGTGGGAATTGAACACGTTATATGTTGCCTTGTAAGTTGGTATCTTAACCACTACTGCATCTATAAAGTCAAAGTTCTACTTAAGTTATGCGTTCTACACATTTTATTAAGCAAAAATATTTATATGGTTATTATTGACGCTAATGGGCATCGTAACTCTCGAATAGATGTCACTGATTTCAATGCAATACTTATACATACATACATACATATCATCACGCCATATCCCTTGCAGGGTAGGCAGAGGTAACAGAGTGCCAGAGAACTCTATCCTTGCATACTTCATTCGCTTCCTCAACATTCATAATTCTCTTCATACATGCTCGCCGGTTTCGGAGACTCTTGACTCCACCTTCCTTCAGTACATGACCAATATGGTCTAGGTGTCTATCAGGTGTCTATCATCTATCTATGTCAATCTGGTCCAATACTTATAATGTAGTTAAAGCATTTTATTATTTATAACTAATGAAATAATAATGAATTTTCTGTGTGGTGACGGAGTAAGAATACTATTCACCACGCCATATCTTACCCGTGGGTGATCGTACGAGACGACTAAGGGATATAAAACGCATATAAAATCTATGCGAGAGAAGGAAAACTCGATACAAAACCCTATACCAACACGTCTGTCCACCGCGGTATAGTAGGTTAATTTCCCTCCCATTACGGAGGAGGTCCGCGCCCAACAGTGAGACATTTATGGGCTGTAATGATGATGATGATGAATGAAATAAATTTAGATACCATCATAGCTACTCTCTGCGCCGATGAATAACCACATGCGTCGATTGTAATTTCAGGCTGTGAGCCCAACATCCCCACAATAGCGTCCACGATATCTTGATCGGAGTACTCTTGTTTTACCAATAACGCATAGTCGGCGGCCAACTCTCGTGCTGTGTCCAGCCGGCTCTGGACCACGTCTAAGAACATACTATACATAATTATTATGATTGCAAAGATGGCACAAAGGTCAAAGTAGCGATCTGTCATCTCAGAGTCATGGGTTCGCCCGCGGCCAGGCCGGCGCATGCGCGAGTATCTGCGCCTGATGCCGCCCTAACCGAGGCTTCGGGTGATCGGACCGGGGAATTGTCCGGTCACCCGACGTGAGGCCACCGCGTGAGGGCGACGCCTCGACGGCGAAAGCTGTCGGGGCGTCGACGAGAGAGGAACCCGAGAGGGTATATCGCCGGGCGGGCCACCGAAGACAAAGATCGGGTACCGGTGGTCCGCTCGCACGGCGAAGAGAGGTGTTTGCAGGGTGGGTCCATGGTGTTGCGCGCCGCCTCTTCCGTCGCCCCGGGCCGATTTGCCGGGGCGCGACCACATCCATGCGAAAAAAAAAAAAAAAAAAAAAAAAAAAGAGTCATGGGTTCGATCCTCACGCAGCAGAGTTTATAGTATATCAAATAATTGTTCTCATTCTGAGTGTTTTTTTTCATAACACCACTCTGCACAAATGAAGTAATTCTTGTATTGCTTGGGGGTGTTAGTTAGGGGGAGTTAATAGTTAGGGGTGTTATTTGTATTTGTAACGTATCTCGTGAATCTTTATCCCACATAAGAGTATAAATATATCACTATTCGGCATGGACGTCTTTTACAATGGGAGAGACATTGACCTGCTATACAGTTTGACGCTCGTCAGATGAGAGCGCAAGTTTTTGTTAAGAGATTTTTTCTTCGCTTCTACTTGCTCGTTTTACTACACCCATTGAAAAGGAAAAGATGGTACATTGTATACACATGATGGACAATCATTATAGCATTTAAATTGTCCGATTGTTAAGCTCGGCTTCTCATCAATAAGTGATAGGGGCACACAGTAGACAGTTTTCTGTCTGCAGCCGCGGGCCTATCCGGCCGGGGTAGTGCCACACTCTCGCAGAAAATCGACGTCTGAACCACTGCTCAATGCAATGTGCAGTTGCGCTTCGCTTGATGAACGAGGGAGCCCAACATTCTGGGTAAGTTTGAGGTTTTCATTGGTACGACCTAGCTGTCCCACTTGTATTGTAAAGGTCCATGAGCTGCAGTAACACTTACCAGCAGATGGGCTGCTTGTTCGTTTGCCACTATCAGTAATAAAAAAAAGTAAAATTATAAGGATTGTGGGTTGCACCGAAATGATTTCTTTGATGAACTCTACATTTTCTCGATATTTTTCATCTCTAATTATAAAATAAATTGACATGTACATACGTTTAAAAAGAGAGTTGTATGATCTTATTCAAACTCTATTTTTACACATACTGTACCCCTAAGGAGGGGCAAGGGTTTTTGTTATTTTTTATTATAAAAAGACATCCTATGTTAAGGAAATAATCCTTGTATTACGCGAGACTTTACAAACATATAATTAACGCAGACAAATTACACCCAGACTCAGGTCAACAGTTTGTAGATCGCTCAAGGTATTGTCCCGCGTGGAATCGAAATGGCGCTGGCACGGAAGGTCGGTATCTTAACCACAATGTCATGTGTGCAGAGCTTTAAATCGACCATACTTTTTATACCTTCTGAGTTTACGTACAAAATTAGCACTTGCTTACCAGTTATTAGTATTTTACTAGCTCCCATAGCTCTAGCGGTCATGGCACAGAGCACGCCGATAGGTCCTGCTCCCAGAATAAGAAGTGTCGTCCCCAGTTTGATACCCGCGCGGGCACACGCGTGCATAGCAATTGCAAGAGGCTGCACGGCCGCGCCTTCCTCCATTGTTAAATTGTCTGGCATTCTACGGAATAAGAAAAAAATATCGAACGTTAAAATCCAATTCTACTAATATTATAAATGCGAAAGTTTGTGAAGATGTTTGGATGTTTGTTACTCAATTACGCGTAAACCGTTCAACAAAATTAGATGAAACGTGACATATAAATAGACCATTTCCTGAAGGAACACATAAGATACTTTTGGTCCTTTTTGTCCTCTTATCATTGGTGTTCCTTAAGGATAATAATTCAAATTTGACAAAAATAATAATTTTTATGTCGGCGATGCCGCGGGCAGACGCTAGTAGAGTATAAAGTAAAATTTAATAGAGCGTTGCTTATTCTTTTTTTCTCTATTGAATATTTCTTGAATTTTAACATATCATGAAAATACCGAAGCAAACATTTACATTAGAGAAAAAACATAATATTTAAAACACTTTTTTTTCACATCATCATCATCTCAACTTATATGTTTGCCCACTGTTTAGCTCAAACCTTCTCCACAATGGGAGTGAAAATTAATATTAACCACCACGCTGGTCGTGTTTTCTTTCTTTCACCTAGACGTTATATGCGTTTTATATACCTTAGTTGTCTTTTACGATCACCCACGGGTAAGATAGGGGGTGGTGAATTGTATTCTTACTCCGTCATCACACAGTATGCACATTTGCATATAGTCAAAAACTAAAATAAGAGTTATTCACTGTATAATTAAACACACACAACACAGTTATTAACTGACTTCAAAAAGGAGGAGGTTCTAAGTTTCAATTTTTTTTTTTAATTTGTACATTGCGTAGAAGCCATCTTACCCTATAAGGTGATATTGTTTATCTGAATGTAATTGTGTTATTACATTAAAGTATTCAAGAATATTTATTTCGGTAAAGTATTTTTGTATAATATAAGTAAGCTAATATTATAACCCCCTCACTCGGTGGACTGTTGACATTATCAAGATCGCAGGAAACCGTTGGATGCAGGTGGCACAGGATCGTTGCAAATGGCATTCTCGTGGGGAGACCTATGTCCAACAGTGGACGTTTACGGGCTGATGAATGGATGGATGGATTGAATATTATAGAGGTAGCTATTAATCATTAAAGTATCCGTCAAAATCAGTCCACGTCGGTTTCGAGATTAGACGGACCAAATAAACCTGGAAAATGTTAAGGTTTCTTTTGTTTTCATGAAATACTAACTTGTGGCAAAAGTCTGCGACGTGCTTGTAATACCGACTGAGGTTCCCAGGCGCCCCTAAGGAGGAACAGTAGTAAGGTGCGATGCACAAATTGTAACGACCAATCTTGCAATACTCGCAAGCTCTACATGGCTGCGTCGGCTCAATGGCGACACGATCACCAACTTTCAAAGAAGTTACTTTCTCACCTATCTGTAAATACGTATAATTTCAATATAAAATATAATCTTAAATACAAAATAATACATAAAACTAATGCTTAAAGCCATTTTGCCATGGTTAGCATTGATCAAAGCCAAAAACGGAATTGATCCTGATTGCCATCAAATTTCAGAATATCACCCGCCAGGCTAATGTGAAGATTGGCCAAAGATTTTTATAAAATTATTCCTTCTGTTTTACTGTCTATTAGGGATATACGAAACGCGAAAACTACTGAACTGATCTAAGAGAACTATCTTGGTACACAGATAGTCTAGAGCCTGATAAAGGACATAGGCTACTTTTTAATGCAAAAAAAGGGTTGTAAAGGGGGATGAAAATTTGTAAGGAATTATCGCCATTTTTCCAAGCCAGAAGATTGAAACTTATTTTTAGGCTATTGATTAGATATAAATAAATATGACATTAAAATTTCGTAAAATTTTACCCTTAAGGGGTAAATAAAAATAGGGGATGAAAAACTTTAGGCAAGTAACCTTTTACGCGGGTGAAGCTGTAAGATATTTTAAAATGTCAGTGGTATACGCCTTTATTTCGAGAGCATGATTATTTTATGGTATTTCATGGCTATGGCATTTCATGGCATGATGGATTTAATGGGGTTTTACATTTAGAAATTTACCTGAGTTACAACACCAGCTCCCTCGTGTCCCATAACCATAGGCTCCGTGACTACTTCTGTTCCACAAGCGCCAGTACTGTACAACTTGACATCTGTACCGCAGATACCTACGCATTCTATTTTCACCAGCACCTCTGTCGTATCAAAAAAATGGCTTTATGGAATTATAAGGGCTGCAGTCAAAGAACAATAAAGTTATATCTTGCTCATTTATTATTCCTAAATGTAGGTCTCACGATTAAGCTCACAGTCGCTCAGCGTCCTATGGATCGAGGTATGCTCGCAATTTCCTTGCGAGATAGAATCGGTGATATGGAATTCTGCAAAAGAACGGGTATAACCAGGCATAGCATGAAGAATTAGCACGCTGAAATAACAATGGGCAGGTCACATCGCTCGACGAACCAATAACCGTTGTGGAGGAAAGTTGCTTAAATGGCGACCGTGTAAGGGATGACGTAGTGTTGGTCGCCCACCACTAGCTGGACCAATGACTTAATGAAGGTCGCTGAGAGTTTTTGGATGCGGGCGGCACAGGACCAAACGTTGTGACGAATTATGAAAGAGGCCTACGTCCAGTAGTAAAACACAAGAAACTGTTTGTACTGTACTACATTTTTTTTTGGAGACGCATCCGTGAACTTCACCAGGAACTCATAAAGCCATAATCACTACGCTTGGAAGGCGGGTTAATGACAGCAATTGATGTTATATGTTTCCCAAGAGAGTTTGTGCCCGTTCTAAGGCCATTTATATTTATCGTTAACACTTACCGTTTTCTTTTATTTCCGGTATAGGCCATTTTTCCTGAAACAATAAATGGTATTGGATTAAGTATGCACATTTAGATCCGACTGAATTTGTAGCAGAAACTTAAGCGGAGCCAAAACCTTCCGCTGACTTCAAGGAATCAGTACCAGTTTAGCCGGATTGGAGATGGGGAGTTAATACTACATATTACGGGCTGCACGCTGCCATTTTGGGTCTCCGGGTAGTTCGACTGTGTCCAAACCATAGCTTATTATAAAAAAGTCATAGCAACGTGATAAAAAAAATTGTATTTAATTAGGAAAAAAAAGTCTAGTCATTTTTATTATTATTTGTATTCTTCTTCCGTTATCACACGAGGAATAAGAAAGAAGAAAACTTGAAATTCAAGAACTTTTCGCACATAACTAAGGTTAATGTTGAAAATAACCTCTCTTTTAGGAAAGGAAAGTCTATGAATATATATAAGAAGAAAGTCTATGTAAAAAGTTACTACAAATAAGTAGCAATACCGTAATTACTCTTTTATCCGCCTGGTAGGAGTTTCTATTTCTGCGCTATTTTCTTTTTTGAACTACCTATGAATGAACCAGATTCATTTTGTGCTCCTTCAGGATCGTGTCCTGTACTTAGGCCGCCCTATCAACCCATCTGACCAGCGTGGTATAATAACTCCCATTGTGGAGGAGGCTCGAGACTAACAATAAAACTTATATAGACATAATATACCTTTATTTGTTATTTACTTTAACTCCCTTATATTACCGGGCTGGCCAGGAATCTCAAGGAAGACGTACCAGTGGCCGGCTCAATGACGATGGGGAGGGAATACGGTGGATTATGGGGCCACGTGCCGCCCTACCGTTGCCTCAGACAGAGTGAACGGCGTATGTCCAGACCATAGCCTGCCCAAAAACAAAAGGGCAATCGCTCATATCAGTTACCAAATAAAACTGAGCGCTGCATATAATAAATCATCATTCTCCTGCTCTTATCCCAATTGCTTGGGGTCGACGCAATATGTATTCCTCTTACTACATATTGCAATAGTTACTGGCAATAATTTTATGACCGGCCGCCTGCCTGACGTCAACCCTCCTTGGGAATGCAATTGCTGACCAAAGGGCATCAGGTGATGTTGGCCCAGGTCGAAATAAGGCTCTTAGTCGTCTTTTACGACATCCACGAGCAAAGTAAGGATTGGTAGTATTCGCAGCCGCTACCACACAGCGCATATAATAAATAAAAAATAAAAAGCCCATTTATTCCATAACCAAAAAAACATAAGTGTAAGTTTACCTAAAAAAATACTAATAACTTAATACTATCCTATCTATCATAATACTATCCTAATAATAACCTTTTTTTTTTGTATTTATATATATATTATTTTTTACAATATTATATCTATTAAGTATATCTTTGTCTAAATTGGTATGGACCCCTCTCGGGTAAAGGCCTCCTCCAGGTGAGCGCTGCATATAGCACTAGCTTATGCTGAACTAGCTATCTGTTTCAGCAATTCACATAGATATTTTTTTGTAACATTTTTATCATTTATTTCATTTCTTTTGAAAATCATTATTTTATTGTGTCTTTATTTAATTTATTTCTAACGCAATATGTGTTGTGACTGATACGCGAAGTACCAATTTAGTTACCTATCTACTTTCCCGACAGACCTATAGAACAGCGAGGCTTATTATCCGTAGAATAAAATTTGTTATTTGCATAGTTTTTTAAATATGCTATTTGCATACTTCGTATTTTAAAATGATGTCCAAAAGCTAATAAGGTTATCTTATGTTCTTGTGTTTGTATTGCTTATCTGACAAACAGACCCAATTACATGTGACAGGGTCACGAGATCACGTCATACGACATTATTGCTTGTACAACTAATTAGCATATGATATTTTTTAAATTTACAAATATTTTTTTTGATTAGTCATTGTAGGCTATAGATAGGTTAATTGTTCAATATTTACGTAATAATTCCTGATATAAAAAAAATAAACGAATATGCCTTAGGTAGACCACACGACTGAAGTTAAACTTCATCAGCTCCATCTATATGTAAATATGTGTATGACTTTATATCTATATATATCTTCTTATATATACATAAGAGATTTGCGCCTATGTATTGACTCATCACGATACCTCTGGAACCATAAGGCCTACAGACTTTATATTTGGTAGGAATATTCCTTTCGCCGAGTACAGGTCAGCTAAGAACGAATTTTATAAAATTCCACCCGCTGGGGATTAAAAATCACATTTTTTTAAATATAGCTCCTACAGACTTGAATATCGGTAGGCATATTTGTGTTACTATACAGAGGTAAAATAAGAACGGCTTTTTAAAAATTCTACCCTTAAAGAGGAAAAAATCCACATTTTCCATAACTGATCCTACAGACTGGGAATTTGGTGTGGACTTTCTTTTTGTCCTGTAAAGGTTAGATGGAGTAGGAGTTTAAGAAATTCCTCTTCCGAAAGGAATTTTAGGTCGAAAGTATACTACACAACTGAATTGACGTAACTGAAGCGAAGCGAGGGCGGGTCACTAGTATATATATACAATATATAAATATATAGGGGGGGCATAGTCCGGAGCGTGCTCGTCGCGTCCCCTGCCAGTCTAATTAGACTGCTAATCCGGCTCGATATGCGTACCGCAATGCGGGTTAGGGCGTCCCCCGGAGGCGACGCGTACCGATCCGCCCCCGTCGGTGCGAACTTCGGCAGTTGCGGCGATGGGGGCCGCCACCCATCACGCCTTGCCCAGTCAGGCGAGTCGAGGAGAGCAGACTGCCGGGTGGGCACGTGGAATGTAAGAGGTTGTGTGGAAGGTAAGTTACACGAGCTGATATCCGTCATGGCGGACAAACAGCTAGACGTGCTCTGTGTAACAGAGACCAAGCGAAGGGGCAGCGACGCCTGCGATCTTCCTGGTGGCGGGATGGCTCTGTGGTCTGGTGTACCACAGAGTGATCGAGCCAGCATGGGGGTAGGAGTGCTGTTGTCCTCTCGCTTGGCCTCAGGTGTGATGGATTACGGAATGTATGATCCCAGACTTCTTTGGGTCCGTATAAAACTAGGTGTCACCAAGGTATTCATGGTTGTAGCATATGCTCCCGTAGGATCCTCGGTGGCATCAGACCTAGAGAAGTGACTTTTTGGGATAATGTTAGGGAAGTTCTGGATATGGCAGAAACCAGTGAACGCGTGATTGCATGCGGAGATTTGAACGGATGGGTGGGGATCAAGCGTCCCGACTATGAGGACGTACTTGGTCCATTTGGTGATAAGAGAGTGAACGACGCAGGTAGGCTCATAGCGGATGTTTGCATGGAGAGAAACCTTATTGTGTCAAACACATTTTTCCAACATAAGGACATCCATATGTATACATGGAGAAGGAATGAACAGAAAAGTATAATAGATTTAATTTTGGTAGACAGTCGCTTCCGAAGCAAAATATTGGACGCAAGAGCCTACAGGGGCCCCACAGTCGATACGGACCACTATCTCGTTATTGCGAGATTTAGTGGTCTGTTCAGAAAGTGGAGGCACTGGCGAGAGCGTGTCCACTTCGGAGGGCTTGAAAGAATAAAGGTTGAAAGGTTGCAAGAAGAGTGTGTAAGAGAAAAGTATGTAGAGGGTGTTCGAGAACGGCTGACAATGGCAAGCCAGCCGCAATCGGACATTGAAGAATGCTGGAGGGTATTGAAAGAGAGTATGGTAGATACAGCGAAAGAAGTATGTGGAAGTTCAAAGAAGCATAGAAAAACAAATAGTGATGCATGGTGGGATGCGGAAGTGGCAGCTTCCGTAGAGCAAAAGAAGAAAGTGTGGCTGGACTATGTCTCTTCTTTGAATCTGAATGATAGTATGACTGAACAGAAGAAAGAAATATATCGGCAATGTAAGAATGACACCAAGGCCTTAGTGAAAGAGAAACGTGATAGTGCAAATATGAGTGCAGAAAATAGGCTGACTAAAAACTTCGAGGTTAACACCAAACTCTTCTGGAGGGAGGTGAAGAAGTCTCGGGGCGGTTGGTCAGCCTTCAGAATGAATAAAATAAGGTCTAAAGGTGGAGACATTCTTACACAAACACAAGACGTGTTAAGCCGATGGAGTGAATATTTTGGCGATATGTATGCGGATACTACGGTTGGCGCCGGTGTCGCATGTGGTTTAGTAGATCAACATTCGGCACCGGTGTCCTCCGATGGCATCAGTATGGATGAAGTTGAATGGGCGATAAGAAGTTTGAAAAATGGTAAGGCAGCGAGCATTGATATGGTGTCTGCCGAGATAATCAAGCTTGGCGGCTCCTGTGTCTGGGAGGCATTCCTGTTGCTCCTCAATTTATGTTGGAGCTCGGGAATGGTTCCCAGGGACTGGAATGGCGCAGTCATCGTGCCTTTGTTTAAAAACAAGGGTTCACGTTATGACTGCGAAAATTACAGAGCCATAAGCTTGACCAGTTTGGCAGCAAAAGTGTACGGTAAAATTATTGAAAGAAGAATGAGGATGGTGTCCGATGGTTTACTGTGTGAGACACAAGGAGGTTTCAGGAGTGGAAGGGGATGCATGGATCAAGTGTTCTCTCTGCGCAACATTGTGGAGAAGCATCTGGCTCTAGGTCAGAGTGTTTTCTGCAGTTTTGTGGATCTATAGAGAGCATTTAACACGGTTGTACGAAAGGCACTTTGGGACATTTTACCGGAGTATGGTATTAACGGTAAACTGCTGCAGGCTGTGCAGTCCAGTAACATGGGCTGTAGACTATGTGCGGCTGGATGATGGAATGTCGCTTTGGTTTGACGTCAATATCGCCGTTATGCAGGGGTGCGTTCTGTCAGCCAGACTGTTCATCATATATCTGGATAAATGTCTCCAAAGGTTGAACGATATGAATGTGGGAGTCCAGATAGGCGACCCAGTAGTCACTGCTCTGCTCTATGCAGATGATGCAGTCCTGCTGGCACAGTCAGCGACTGACCTGCAGACCCTAGTCGACACAATGACAGAAGATTGTACGAAAAGGGGTTTACTCGTGAATGTGAGCAAAACCAAAATAATGGTCTTTGAAAGAGATGAAGCCAGAACAGATGTAAGAGTACCAATAGTTAATGATGTACTAGATCAAGTGGATGAATTTGTATATCTTGGATGTGGATTTAGCCGAGATGGAAGGTACACCACTGATATAGAGCGAAGAGTGAATGCGGGAAATAGAGTGAATGGAGCGTTGGGGCAACTTCTCGGTAGCCACCACCTCAGCCAGAAGGCACGTGTAGCAATACATAACGCAGTGCTTGTTCCAACATTACTATATGGAAGCGAGAGTTGGGTATGCAGAAAAGAGTATGAAAGTAAAATGAATGCGGTCGAAATGCGATCTCTACGGAAAATCTGTTGAGTTAGGCTGATCGATCGCATTCGTAACGACGACGTAAGAGAGCGAGTAGGTATGAAAGAGAGTATCGGTGTAAAGATGTGAAAGGGAATGCTCCGATGGTTCGGACATGTGGAAAGAATGCCGAACGAACGTCTGGTTAAGAAGATATACAATGCGAAAGTGGAAGGATGTAGGTACCGGGGGAGACCGAGACTAACCTACATAAACTAGATTGGTCACGTACTGAAGGAAGGTGAAGTCAAGAGTCTCCGAAACCGGCGAGCGTGTATGAGGAGAATTATGAATGTTGAGGAAGCGAGTGAAGTATGCAAGGATAGAGGTCTCTGGCACTCTGTTCTCTCTGCCTACCCTGCAAGGGATATGGCGTGATGATATGTATGTATGTATGTAACTCTATCTTTTTATCTTCACTAACTTATATCTCCCACTTAACTTCCGTTCGCCTCGCCTGATCACACTTTTAGTAACGTTCTACTCATACATTCACCAGCTTACTCCCCAAGTCAAGCGTAAAGAAGTTTTATTACAAAAAGTCTCAAATAAACAGTACTAGTTAAAACGAATCTAATGAGCCAAAATTTTATGGTTTTACTAATAAGCAATCCCAGATTTTGTTTTCTACGAGCACCATTATCAGAGTACCATTATAAATGGATGTTTTAAATGTTCAGTTACAGATATGTTTAGTTTTAGTTTACTATCAAAGTAAACTCATCATCATCATTCTCCTACTCTTATCCCAATTACTTGCGGTGGATACAATATGTACTCTACTTTCATAGTACATATTATAAAAATTATTGGCAATAGTTTTATGATCGGCCGCCTGCCAGACGTCAACCCTCCTTGGGAATGTAATTGTTGAACAAACGGTATCAGATCGAGTTGGCCCCGGTCGTTATAAGGCTTTTAGTCGTCTTTTACGACATCTACGAGCAAAGTAAGGATTGGTAGTATTCGTAGCCGCTACCACACAGCAATACTATCAAAGTAAATTAAATACTCATTATGTGGCTAAGCCCTAAGGCCGTCAACGACGAGAAGGACCAGTAGTTGGTCCAATGGGGAGCGAGTACGGTGGGTTTATTTTCTCACGCGTCGCTTTTTAGTCACTCTGGACGGAAAGGACGGCATGTGTCCCATTTTAGAAAAAAATGCGTCTAAGATCTCTACAGCAGTTGAATAAGAGAGCTAATAAGCTTGAAAGTTATGAAAAGACATTCATAAATTGTAACTTATTTCCATCACGTTAGGAAACAAAAAAATAAAACATATACACACAATACTAGAATGTCACTGGCAGACACAAAGGCACGCCAGATTAAACACTTCACTTTTAGCATCGTAGTCTGAAAATATTCACAATGTTTACTAAAATTATTATACCTGAATCTCGTGATTTGAAGAAAATCAACAAAAGCGTTTTCGAGATTCATTGTCAGGCGGAATATAAAATATTATCATCATCATCTTTCAGCCTTTGGCCTTCTATTGTACGTAAGTCTTCATCACAGAATGCCATATTCTACATACATACATAGCCTCACGCCTGTTTTCCAGAGGGGTAGGCAGAGACTACAGATTGCCACAAGCCACGATCCTGACAAAACCTCCATCGCTTCATTCATACTCATTACAGTCTTCATGCATGCTCTGCGGTTTTGCGTACTCTTAATCCGACCTTTCGCCAACACATGTTGAATTTGATCCAGAAAATTAAAACGTGGTCTTCCCTTTGTAATCGTCCCATTCACACTCGCTTTGTATACATGCTTAGTCAGGCCTACGTCACTCCATGTACTTACGCGCTATAATTGCCTACCGCCCGACCAAGCGGTCGCGGGCCGTATGCACAAGCGAAGCGTATGCACGTTGTTAAATTTTATTCGTTCCATTCGTTTGTACGTGTACCTATGATGGCGTCTGGTGCCTTATGTGCAATAAATGGGTGCAAATCAAGTAAAAAAAAGGCGGGTAAAAAAATTAGTACATATTTGAAGTCCCACATTTAATTAAATGTATCAGGAATAACTTACTGACAAATAATTTTGTACACGATGAAGAAAAAATATCTGGGGAACTAATCTAACTAATCAGGCTATGCAAGGATTTGAAGAAAGAAGGCAATAATTTTATGTTTACGAAACGCTTACATCAGGATTGCCTAGAAAAAATTTTTGGCACCGCCCTCAACAGAGTGGTAATTGTCGAGGCCCTACACCGATACAGTTCATGAGGGCAATCTCAAAATTATTCCTTTGAAATATGCCTGTTTTTTGTGACTTAGTTGTTAGCCTCAGATGGCTGTGACAACTTTAGCCGGACTGTGGGTGAGCGCTGAGGGCTCTCATCCCGGAAGAACTCATGAATTTTATCGAAGAGGCAGCCCTGTGATTGCTGTGGGATCGCGAGGTGCGAAGCAATTACAATTGTACGCTTGAGCATTTAGCCACATTTTAGCATGCAGCAGTTGCTGACGCGACAGAGTAGGCTATTATAGCAGTAGGTATTGGTAATTTTCTACCGAGTGAAGTATCTGTTATTTATTAATCTGTGGCTTAGTCAACCTTTCTTCACTCATTGTTTCCACGTCTCTACACCACCTTGGCATACCCTTTTTCATCTTTATCGCTACTTCTTCTTTCACACCACAGCGCTTATAATACTATTCCTAATTTTCTCTTTCAGACTTATGATACACCACACATACTACAAAGAGCTCCATCTCTACAGCATTTATTCTACTTTCATGTCGCCCTTGCCAAATCCAACTTTCTCTGTCATACATGAGAGTGGTTACTAATACTCCCTTATGTACAGATAGGCGTGCCTTTTTAGACAACTTCCTACTTTTTATAAAAGCATACAGTGCCCCATTCACTTTATTACCAGTATTAACTCGTCTTTAAACATCATCATCTTTATCATCACTAATAAACAGTACACCCAAGTATACCGATTATTGCATCTGTTCCAATCCCTCACCATTTATAAAAATATTCCATTCAATCATCCATTTATCTTTTTCAAAGACCATTACTTTCGTCTTACTTACATTAATTACTTTCATACCTTTCCTTTCAAATGCATCATGCATAATAGTTACCATCGCATGTAAGTCTTTAGCAGACGATGCAAGTAAAACCCGATCATCGGCATAAAGAAGACATTTGACTAGTAACTTATTCATTCTTAAACCACATTCATTATTTTTCAAATCTTGCAAACAGCTATCCAAAAATAGATTAAACAGTCACGGCGACGCTACACATCCCTGTCTAACACCTTTATCAATGTTAAACTATTCAGTATAGGACCCGTTTATCCTTACGCACATCCACATTCTTTGGTGGGTTATTACCATAATAGTCACAAGTGGGATTCGAACCCACATTTATTGATTTTATGTTAAACAAAAATCAGATTTAAAACATGTTATTGCTACGTTACATGGTAGCGGGCCGATTCGCAAAAGTCGCTTGCCCAAAACACCTTTGGCACCTCACAGTAGATGAGGAAGCGGAGTCACTGTTCTTTGCTAGTGAGTATGCCGATGCCATCCTACTTCTCACTTAAGGCAAGTTTTGTGAGAGTGTGTGATTGGAAGGAGTACAAGAAACGGTAAAGATTAACCGCAGATGCAAGAATAGTGACCTAATCCTTTTCTTCGCCTTCACAACCCAATGTCCTTTCTTTTATAAACATAGTTCCTTTATGGTAGGGCCATACTGCTGACAAATAACTGTATGCTCGTCCGTAGGAGTACAACATTCTCGCAGAAAATCTATGTCTGAGTAGTAGCTATTTGCGTTTCACTTGGTAAGTGAGAGAACTGGAGGCCCTTCTCAAACATTACCATAAGCAACGATCTGGTTGTGTCCTTGCTATTACAAAGATCTTTAAGCGATACTTTTTCGAATGGTGACGAAGTAAAAATACTATTCACCACTTACTATCTTGCCCGTAGAAAACGATTAAGAAATATGGTATGTAGATAACATCGAACCAAAAGACGGAAAACTCAACATAAAACTATATGGCAATACGTCTGTCCAGCGTGGCACAGTACCTCAATTTCCCTCCATTTACAAATCCAGAAAAGCTTATTAATCCAGAAAAGGCAATAAAATATATAAACTTACGATCTTAATGTTGTAAGGTCCATGAAGAACCACCGCGTAATTATCACCTTTAACCATTGCGTGGCGTATAAATGGACTGTCAGATGTATTATGAACTTCAAAATAAAAGTACAGTTATTATATAATACATTATATTGTTACACATCTTAATTTAACGTATCATTTAGTTATGTAAATATTGCGATATGAATGCTTGTTACGATAACGCAATAAGATCAATATAAATACCTAATTTATCATAAATTTTCATTTCTTTTTTTATTGTTTATGGTGGCAAACGAGCAAGCAGTGCACCTGATGGTAAGTGTCACTGCTGCCCATGGACCTTTGCTATACCAAGGGTATAGGCTAGGCGCTGCCTACCATTACAATCCCCAAACCCACCCAGTTGGGCTTCCGGCTCTCTCGCTCACCGAACGAAGCGCAATAGCACATTGCCATTACTCAGACGTCGATCTTCTGCGAGAGAGTGGTACTACCCCGGACGGACTGGCCCGCGGCTGTAGACAGAAAACTGTCAACAGCATGGTCCTACCACTATCAAGATTTTTTTTATAAGCTTAGTGGCAAACGAGTAAGCAGCACAGCAATATAGTTATTATTGCTACGTTGCATGGTAACGGAGGTAACGGTCCGATTCGCCAAAGTCGCTTGCCCAAAACGCCTTTGCCACCTCACAATAGATGAGGAAGTGGAGTCACTGTTCTGTTTTTGTAAAGGTTTTTTTATTACTTATGGTGGCAAACAAGCAAGCAGTGATGGTAATTGTTACTGCCGCCTATATACCTTTGCAATTCCAGGCGCATAGCTAGGCCGCTGCATACCAATAAAAATCCCAAACCCACCCAAAAAGTTGATCTTCCGGCTCTCTCGCTCACCGAACGAAGCACAGCAGGACATATTGCCACTGCTTAGACGTCGATTTTCTGCGAGAGTGTGGTACTACCTCGGACGGACCGGCCCGCGGCTGTAGACAGAAAACTGTCAACAGTGTGGTCCTACCACTATCTCCAGCCTAAATAAGTGCATTCGATATTTTTATCTTACATACGTGCATTTCATACCTGTATGTCGACGATGGCCAGAATACAATTGTCGTCACCTCTTATTTGCCAGTGGGAGTTATAAAATCAGATTAGAGTCTGGAGTGGGTGTGTTGCACTTCAATTCGAAAGCCAATCTGTCTCCCAAACGAGCAATTATGGTACTATCACTCCATTTGTAGGGGAGGCATGAGGGGGGGGGGGGTCATGTCTAATAATGGACGGCTAAAGGCTGAATGATGATGATGATGATATATGTATGTCCATCTCAGAGCTGTAAATAGGGCTGAGTCTATAACGCCCAGATACGAAAATACTAGTGTAGCCAACACTCCCCTCTTCCATCTGGTACGGAAGCATATAAACTCGAGAGCAAAAAAAATCGACTCACTTTACATTTACCTACTGAAAAGGTTCTAGCACTAAAAATAAAGCTTTAATTTTCATTCTAGGTCTTGAATTCTGTATGTTCTAGGTCTAGCCTTAAAAAATGCAATTACTGAAGTTTTGTCTTTAGACGATGCAACAATAGCTGTTATCGTAAAATGTAAAATTTTCTCCAAAGGTTGAACGATATGAATGTGGGAATCCAGATGGGTGACTCAGTGGTCTCTGCTCTGCTTTATGCAGATGATGCAGTCCTGCTGGCACAGTCAGCGACTGACCTGCAGACCCTAGTCGACACAATGACAGAAGATTGTAAGAAAAGGGGTCTACGCGTGAATGTGAGCAAAACTAAAATAATAGTCTTTGAAAGAGATGAAGCCAGAACAGATGTAAGAGTAACAATAGGTAATGATGTACTAGAGCAAGTGGATGAATTTGTATATCTTGGATGTGGATTTAGCCGAGATGGACGGTACACCACTGATATAGAGCGAAGAGTGAATGCGGGAAATAGAGTGAACGGAGCGTTGGGGCAACTTCGCGGCAGCCACCACCTCAGCCAGAAGGCACGTGTAGCCATACATAACGCAGTGCTTGTCCCAACATTACTGTATGGAAGCGAGAGTTGGGTATGCAGAAAAGAGTATGAAAGTAAAATTAATGCGGTCGAAATGCGATCTCTTCGGAAAATCTGTGGAGTTAGGCTGACCGACCGCATTCGTAACGACGACGTAAGAGAGCGAGTAGATATGAAAGAGAGTATTGGTGTAAAGATGCGAAAGGGAATGCTCCGATGGTTCGGACATGTGGAAAGAATGCCGAACGAACGTCTGGTTAAGAAGATATACAATACGAAAGTGGAAGGATGTAGGTACCGAGGGAGACCGAGACTAACCTACGTAGACCAGATCGGTCAGGTACTGAAGGAAGGTGGAGTCAAGAGTCTCCGAAACCGGCGAGCGTGTATGAAGAGAATTATGAATGTTGAGGAAGCGAGTGAAGTATGCAGAGATAGAGTTCTCTGGCACTCTGTTCTCTGTGCCTACCCTGCAAGGGATATGGCGTGATGATATGTATGTATGTAAAATTTTGTACTCCTTTACACCACTGCGTATTGCGCGACTTTAAATAAAATAAATAAAAATAAAAATAGCCTTTATTTACTTACTACATTCACAATTTTGTATACAATTACTTCACTTGTACAAATGTTTAAGACTATCTACATGCGTATGAATTTGTAAGTATATATTACATAAATCTATGTTTCTAAAAATTTATACATCTATATTTCCACTAATTTGTATATCTATGTTTTTACTTATTGATAGTCTACATTACTCAATCTACATTTCTATATAGCTATAATATCTCTACAAACTAATTTAGATCCCTATCTCTCTATCTAGGTATATATATATGTAAAGTAGAATAGTAATTATTAAATACTAGTAGTAGTCGCCTCTGCGGCGTAGGCCTCTCCTAAACCCTTCCAAATATCTCTTTCCCGAGCCATTTGCATCCAGTGGTTACCACATCTGTGACTGAAAACGTCTCTCCATCTTTTACCTGGTCTCCCTTTTCTCCTTTTCCTGTCCCTTGGTATCCACTCCGTCACACGTTTTGTCCATCTATTATTCATCCTGCAAATATGTCCTGCCCAGTGCCAACTTAGTGATCTAATTCTGTGTCTTACATCTATTATTTTGGTCTTGCTTCTGATGTCCCTGTTGCGAATTTTATCTGATAGTTTTATTCCCAGCATGCTCCTTTCCATTTTTCTTTGACATATAGCAATGTTTTCTTCGTCCTCTTTTCTTATTGACCACGTCTGACAACCATATGTTAGGCATGGTAATACTGTTGTTTCGTAAATTCTCTTCTTTATATTTAGACTCACTGTGTTATTTTTCATTATTTCTCGCAAGGCCCAGTATTTTTTCCATGCTAGAGTTATCCTTCGTTGTATTTCTTTTACGGTGTTATTCTCAAATGACACTAGTTGCCCTAGATAAATATATTCCGTTACATATTGTATTTTTTTGTTCTCTACAACAATGTCTTGCGGGTCGCCATTAGTTAGGATCTTGGTTTTCGTTGTGTTGAGTGACAGTCCTACTTTATGGCTTTCTAGTGCTAGTTCCTTGACCATGTTCTCAAGATCTATCGCGCTTTCCGCAAATACCACGATGTCATCCGCGAATCGCAAGTGGTTCAATAGTTCTCCGTCTATATTTACTCCTTTTGTTTCCCAATCCATACGTCTGAATACAGACTCGAGTACTGCTGAAAAGATTTTTGGCGAGAGTGGGTCTCCTTGTCTCACTCCTCTTTTTATAGGGAACTCTATACCTTCACGTTCTAACCGTACTTTGGCATAGCATTTTGAATAGACGCTATATATTATATTTGTATATGTTGGGTTAACGCCTTGTTGTGTTAGTGACGTCCATATCGCATCAAAATATAAAGAGTCAAAGGCTTTTGTGTAGTCTATAAAACACATATACAACGTTTTCCGGTATTCTTTAGTTTTTTCTATTAATTGTGTTATGACTTGTATGTGATCTGTAGTCGAGTATCCTTTGCGAAAGCCCGCTTGTTCACGCGGTTGATTTTCATCTAAATTAATTGTTATTCTGTTTAAAATTATTTTTGAGAATACTTTATATAAATTCGTCGTGAGACTGATCGGTCTATAATTTCCGAGAACACTTCTGTCTCCTTTTTTATGAAGTAGTATAATTGTAGATTTTGACCATTGTTCCGACGTGGCTTCTGTTTTTAAAATATTGTTAAATAGTACTTGTAGCGGTTTCTGAAGTGAATTTGATAACGACTTAAGCACTTCATTGGCAATGTTATCACTTCCTGGGGTTTTGTCATTTTTTTGGGTATTTATAGCGTGTTCGATTTCTGATATGAGAATATTTGGTGTCTCTGTATCCTTATTTTCTATGTTATGGTCTTTTGGTTTTGTAAGATTAAATCTTGTAGAGCGCGTGTTATCGTCGATACTGTATAGCTCTGCGTAGAAATTAGTTGCTTCCTTTATAATATCATTACGTCTATATTGCATAATTCCCTGTCTATTTTTCACATTTACTGTCCACTTTGTCTTATCGCTCAGCTCTTTATATGCTTTGCGTAGAGCCCCTGATTCTGTTATATATTTTTCAAAAGTTTTTTTGCGTATTGTTTTTTTCTCATGAATTATATTTTTATTGATTTTTTTACTTATTCTTGTTATTTCGGACTTGATTTCAGTTGTTCTTTTCTTCTTACACAACTCTTTCCTCTGTTCTAATAGATCTATTGTCTCGTTACTGATATAGTTATTAGGTAGCTTCTTGTCACGTGGCAGCTGCTTCAAAAATTCTTGTAATTCTATTTCTAACTTATCATATTGGCTTTGTACTTCGGTAGACATACTAACGGCTTTCATAAATTTATTTTCCCAGTAACTAGCGTCGTCTTTTGATATCTTTGGTAGATTTCTGGTGTAGTTAACAGGTTTTATTTTCCTTCTTTTTGGTTTTAAGTCTAAAGATAACACACAACGTATCATCCTGTGATCGGTATTAAAGTTTAAATTTTTTATTATATCAAATTTTTTAATGTATTTTGGTTGGTTTGTGAGTATGTAGTCAATCTCATTAAGCTGTTCACCACTTGGTGAACGCCATGTCCATTTTTTGCGTGGATTGCACGGAAACATGCTATTAATGATGAAATAACCATTCTCGAGTATAAACCCAACTAATTTTTGACCATGTGAACTTCGTTTCCCGTATGCGTACTTTCCTAAGTTATTTCCTTCATTTTCTTGAGCTTGACCAATTTTTGCGTTGAAATCGCCAAGTAGTATAATGTTTTTCGTATGGGTAGAATCTAAGGCCAATTGCACTGTCTGATAAAAGAGGTCTATATCTTCTTTTGTGTATGCCTCTGTGGGGGCATATACTTGAATAAAAGACCAGGTAGAGTTGTCCGCTAGTCGTATTTCCAGTAATGCAACCCGGTCTGAAAGGCTTTTTAAACTTAGTATGTTGTTTTTCAGTTGTTTTTTTATTAAGTATCCAACTCCATTTCTTCCGTTCGTTCCAGAAGTATGGTATAAGATGAACTCAGGATACTCTTCTATTACTTCATTTTCTCTTCGAATCTCACATAAGCCAATTATGTCCCACTTAATGTCCTTAATGGCATATTTCAATTCTTCAATTCTGCTATCTGATAATAAAGTTCTTACATTGATACTTGCTATATGTAGGTTTGGTGATTTGTTTCTTTTATTTATTGATATATTATTGTTCTTGTTGTATAGTTTTTGTTCAAGATTTAGGAGGTAATGGTCTGACTCTTCCACGGGGACCGGCCGGCTTGGAAGAGGTAGAGAGGTAGAAGAGGCATTATTTAGTTTTTTTGGGTATTTTCGTTTGGTGATGTTTGGTCTTTTAGGTTCAATTGCGATGGGCGTAAAAAGCTTGTTATAGTTTGTGACTTGTTTTTTTTTAAAGCATGTTTACTCCCTTCATTCGTAAATTTTGCAGTTCCTTTCCCAGTCTCTTCTGGTGACCTAGACATAAGTCGTTTGTTTCTTTCTGTACGTGGTTGAGATTCTCTTGTTTTCAGTTCTACGATTTTATCATAGCGAAGAACCACTCTCTTTCCTGCCTGTCGCTCGCGTTGAAATTCTTCCTGTAAGTCTTTACGTTTCTGTAAGACAATTGGTGGAAAATCTTCTTTTAGGTACATATTCGTATTATTAAGCTTTTTTCCTTTTTTCAGTATTTCTATCTTCCTGCTGATTGTAGTTATTGTAACCACTACTGGTCTCACTTTACCTGCGTATTTCCCAATTCTATTAGCATTTTCTATTTCCCATTTCATACAAGGTATTTCCAAAATATTATTTATTATATCCAATATTAGAGAAAGTAAATTTTCATATCCCTTTTCTTTTTCTTCAATCCCGAAAAAAACTACATTTTTTCTTCTGGCCTGTTTTTCTAAGAAATTAATAGTTTTTTGCTGTTGTTCAATTTTAATTTCCAGCTGTTTATTTTTGGTTTCAATGAGGTTGAATTTTTCATCAATATTGCTGTTAATAGATTCTTTAATATTTTGTTCCATCTCTTTCATATTTTGTTTTTGTTTTGACAGATCATCTTGTATAACTTGTAGAATTTTTACAATATCTTCCATACTTTAGCTGCCCTCTATTGGGTACTGGCGCAACGATATTAGCTTTGTGGGTAGTTTTGCTATTGGTTACTAGATGGCGATATTTCCAATATGGATTTGTTCGCAGATAATTTTGTTATTGATCACTATAATATATGTCGGTATTCAGTAATATCAATTTGTTAAAACTTTGTATTTTTATTAAATGTGATTAAAGTCTATCTAGTCTCTATGTATCCACTTAATCTTTCTTTAATTGAGTAAACAATTGGAAATAACTGACCTTCTCAAACTCCCAAGTGTAGTGTTTTTCAATTTCTTGTGTTGGAAGTTTTAACCAACGACTAAAGTTGTTTGTGGTTTTGACAAATTTCGAGTTATTATAGAACTTGCACTATGTATAACATTTATCCGGTAAGTTCGTTTGTATTTTTACACAATTAACTTTGTTTTAGATCTATTCTTTCACTATTTTACTTTTAAAACACAATATGATAGCGGATCAGATGTACACACGAGCACAGTAACGCCCTCTCTCCTCATTGCGCGACTTTAAGCAAGTATAAAAGGTGACCTAATCCTTGCACCCTTATCTATGCCATGACACACCCCAACCCCTTAGTGGTTGCGGCGGCTAATTACGTCTTATCTAAAATATCCGCGATCCGACGTCCTCGACATTTACTGACGGACTCTGACAATGCTATCACGATCGCTCAAGAAAGAGCATACACGTCCTGCGCGGCCATAACACATAAATATCCGCACTTTCGCCTCCGCCCGCCGCCGGAATCAAGACGCCAAAAAGTCATTAATTCGAACGTGGGCACGCCCACTTTGCTATCAGCGATGCCCCAAGCCGAGGTCCGTTCTCCACAGGAAGAGCCCTTGGGCGATGTCGCTTAAATTTTTTATCGGGTTGAGAGCCCTCAGCGTTCACCCATAGCCCGGGTTAAGCTGTGACAGCCATCTGCGGCTAACAGTTAAAAGGCGGACAAAAAAAATTGTACCCTTATCAGTTGACCGTGAAACGTCAACAGGTACACATCTCCGCAAACTGCAAGCAAGAAAATTTCTCTGAAATGGACACTACACCTGAAGCAGCCGCTCAAGCCATAATACTACTGCAACACGGCATTAGTCAACGTTAAGTTGCTCGTACACTTCATATGAGCTAGTCAGCGGTTTCCAGGATTTTCCGGGACACCAGGAGATTGGTGGCTTTAATTAAAGAAGAGGATCTGGTAGAAAACGATGCACTTCGGTGAGGGACGATCGCTTCATCGTCAGAACTTCGCTGAGAAATCGTTCCCTTACTGGAGTTCAAGTCCAACAGGAGCTCAGAGAAGTACGTGGAGTTGCTGTCAGTTCCTGGACGGTGAGGAAACGACTCAAGGCAGCAAACCTGATGCCAAAAAGACCATCAACCGGCCCCAAATTAACACCTGCCCATCGCGCAGCTCGACTTCATTTTACAAGAGAACACGTAAATTGGACTGAAGATCAATGGCGCTCAGTTCTCTTTTCTGATGAAAGTAGAGTGTGTCTGCATGGTAATGATAGACGAAGAAGAATGTACAGAAGGTCAGGGGAGCGCTATGCACAATGTTGCTTACGGAACAGGTTCCTGTATGGTGTGGGGTGGTATTTCAATGAAACCAAAACTAAATTGATTTTCATTGAAACTGGCCGTCTTATGGGATGATTCACTGCAGCTCGGTACATCACCGAAGTTTTAGAAGACCATGTCGTCTTATATGCTGCTGTCATAGGGGAAAACTTCATCCTAATGTAGGATAATGCCCGCCCACATAGTGCAGCTGTCGTACGTGAATATTTAATTAAAGTGGATGTGTTTGTATTGAATATCGCAGTGCTTGTCCCAACATTACTGTATGGAAGCGAGAGTTGGGTATGCAGAAAAGAGTATGATAGTAAAATTAATGCGGTCGAAATGCGATCTCTGCGGAAAATCTGTGGAGTTAGGCTGACCGACCGCATTCGTAACGACGACGTAAGAGAGCGAGTAGGTATGAAAGAGAGTATTGGTGTAAAGATGCGAAAGGGAATGCTCCGATGGTTCGGACATGTGGAAAGAATGCCGAACGAACGCCTGGTTAAGAAGATATACAATGCGAAAGTGGAAGGATGTAGGTACCGAGGGAGACCGAGACTAACCTACCTAGACCAGATCGGTCATGTACTGAAGGAAGGTGGAGTCAAGAGTCTCCGAAACCGGCGAGCGTGTATGAAGAGAATTATGAATGTTGAGGAAGCGAGTGAAGTATGCAGAGATAGAGTTCTCTGGCACTCTGTTCTCTCTGCCTACCCTGCAAGGGATATGGCGTGATGATATGTATGTATGTATGTGTTTGTATTGAACTGGCCATCTCGTAGTCTGGACTTGAATCCCATCGAACATTTGTGAATTGTGGGATAACCTCAAGAAAAGAGCAAGGGCTAGAAATCCTGTACCAGCTTCGAAGGCAGAGCTTCAAGCAGCGCTAATCGAAGATTGGAACGACATATCACAAGACCGCATCAAAAACTTCATTGAGTTAATAAGGAACAGGCTAGAGGCTGTTATCTAACATTAAATATTGAAAATGAATGAAAAAATAAGTCACAAATAAATAAAAAAATATGCCTTTTTTTTTAATTTCAAACTTTTAGCATGCTAAAAATTTGTTAACAAGTTTTTTTTTATGGAAACGAGTAAGGATTTGTATTCATTTTAAAGCTTAGAGTTAGAACTAATGAAATTCAAGACCTAAAATGAAATTTAGGTTTCAGTTTTAGTGGTAGAACCTTTTCAGTAGGTAAATGTAGAGTGAGTCGATTTTTTTGCACTATTGTAACAGAAGGATAACTCGAAATAAAACCCTGAATAGAATAAAGCTAAATATTATTGTGATGATGTGATATCGTCCATGTGGTGACAGAGTAAGAATACTATTCACCACCCCATATTTTGCCCGTGGATGATCGTACGAGCCGCCTAAGGGATATAAAACATCTATGCGAGAGAAGGAAAACTCAAAACAAAACCCTATACCAACACGTCTGACCAGCGCGGTATAGTAGGTTAATTTCCCTCCCATTACGAAGGAGGTCCGAGCCCAACAGTGGGACATTTATGGGCTGTGATGATGATGATGATGATGATTATTGTGATGAATAATGAAAAGTACGTGTTGCTTATATGAATATGAATAGTGTATTAAAATCTGAAATTAACGTAAGTAGTGATCAAATAAAATATATAAATTTTGGAAGGCGCCTACCAATCAACATATCTTCGAAAATTGCATGGCGATTTTACTAAGGCATTTACGTCAATAACCCTATGTCATCCTATCTGGAAATCGCTGTAGGCAAATTTTAATCTTATTGCAGAGTGTTAGAGCCAAATAAAACATACTTTATATAGGTATATAGTCCATCCATCCGACCATCAGTATGTACTGATGGAGTCGAAGTCCACTGCTGGACATAATATTTCCCATAAAGGAGGATAATGTCATAATTGCCATTCTTGATAAGCGGTTTTGGTGATATTAGTTGTTGTTATAAGTTTCCCAGGAAATCGCTGTCAATTCAATTCTTCTTCATGGCAATGTGCCGGTGTCGACAATTCTGCCAATGACAAATAATGAGTGGAAAAACGTGTGTATATAGCAAAAAACAATTGAAAACAATTTTGAACGCCTGACTGTGGTAAGGCTTGATGTGGGCCTCGTTTTTTCTGTTTCTACGCTGAAAAAAAAGGACAAAACACATGTAACATATACATAAATTAAATATTTGGTTCGTTTATATATGGGTAATATTATTAAGCAATGTTATTGATGGGTAGCGTAGGACACCGATAACCTTACTACTAATTGTATTCTTATTTTTTTAGAACGTCACAATCTAATGGAGTTTTGACAAATAAAGTGAATAAGGGTTCTTAAAAGTTGTGGAGAGGAATAAGTTAGCAGTGAAGAAAAGTTAATAGGTACAGGAATTTTTAAATTGATAACACATTTATACAAATCAATAGCTGCTTGGTTATTACGGCAACTAAAAAATATGTGATCTAAGTTGCCTTCGTCAATACCACACTCGCATAGGGAAGAATCCCGGACACGAATCTTGTGCAAAAATACAGGAGAACAACAATGGCCAATCCGCATACGGCAAATTGACGATATAGGGCTTCGGGCAGTTTTTTTAAAGTGGTTAAACCAGGGTTTTCGAGGAATAAGCGGCTGAATAGAATGAAAGGAGCCACCTTTAATTTTACTAGTACTATCCCAAAGTTGTTGCCAAGACGAATATAGAAAATCTCCAGCTAGGCTTTGCAGATCATAACCAATATGTTCAAAATGCTTCATGTCACAAAGTTGAGAAGAATTAACCGATTTAGCGAGGCTATCCGCGCACTCATTACCCTTGATCCCACAATGGTTAGGAATCCAGACCAATTGAATAACCTTATTGTTGGTCTTACAAGATAAGATACTCCTTTTAATTTCCAAAATAAGGTGGCTGTGAACTCTACTCATAAATGGGCTCTGCTGCAGGGCTTTTAAGCAGCTCATAGAGTCAGTGAAGATAACTGCCTTGCTAATATTATGGGACTCTATGTACAGGCAAGCTTCCAATATGGCAACACATTCGCCTGTGAAAACAGAAGCCTCCTTTGGACATTTGAATTTTATAGCTATTTTAGAATTTTGAAAATATATGACTGCCCCTGTGTAACTGGATTTAGACAATTTTGAAGCATCAGTGAAAAATCTTTGATAGTCAGCCCAGGTTTCTTGTACTCGAGCATTGAAAATTGTATCTGCTGAACTAGATTTCTTGGAGATGCCAATATCAAGAAGAATATCGGGTTGAAAAGTTAGTATGTTGAACTGAAACTGGAATAGAGGGAATTTATCAAATGTCTTAATGGGGCCTTCTAAGCTTTGGAGGCTTCGAAGAGCTTTAATTGTTAAGGGTATATCATTGCAGCGCCAATAAGCATTTGTTTGACATATCACATTTAATTGCTGAAGTTTTTGTGATAGGGGGTGACCGTTGTTGCCCGCGATTCTGGATATGAAACGGAATGCTAAATATTGTCTTCTCAACGCCAAAGGTGGGTCTTTGCACTCCACCTGCAGTGAATTGATTGCAGAGGACTTCATACAACTAGAGATGATACGAAGGCACTTGGCTTGTAACTTATCCAGTCGGGCTAAGGCTCCTTTGTTACAGGGGATTAACAGGAAAGACCCATAATCCATTTTGCTTCGAATCAATGCATTATACACAAGTTTCAAGGTATAGGGATGAGCAACCCACCATACCCCAGCAAGAATTTTTAAAATTTTAAATGTTATTTCACATTTTTGTACTAAATAATTTAGGTGAGGAATACCTGTTAATTTCGCATCTAAAAACACTCCCAGGAACTTTACTTTAGGCACAATGGAGATCCCTTGACCTTGAATATGCACAATGATTTCAGGGATTGTTCTTTGGCGACTAAAGACCACTGCTGAACTTTTGGGCACTGAAAGACATAACCCGTGGTTCATCAACCACTCGTTCAGGGAGTCTAGTGAAATGCTAAGAGAAGAAGCAGCATGACTGATAGAAGCATTTCGAACATACAGAGCTAAGTCATCTGCATACTGCAAAGTGTGGCAGTTCGTGTTGAGGCATGAACTAATATCTGAAGTATACAGATTATATAGTATAGGACTTAATACTGATCCCTGAGGGAGCCCCTTATAAGAAAACCTTCTCTCCGAGGAAACGCCATGTACTCTTAGGATAAGCGAACGGGACATCAGCATTTCACATATGCAGTAAGTCATCTTTGCCGGTAGTCTCAGCAGATGCATTTTCTGCCTGAGAATAGGAAGAATGACGCTGTCATATGCAGAAGATACATCTAGGAATGCTGCAACGACTGAATCCTTGTTAGATAAGGAGGTCCAGATGTCCGACATTAGAATCCCTATGCTATCCATGGTAGATAAGCCTTTTCTAAAACCGAATTGCGAAGTTGGGAGTAAACCGCGAGATTCCACAATCCACACTAGGCAGTTTTTTATTAGATGCTCTAGAAGCTTTAACAACACAGAGGACAAGGCAATAGGCCTATAGCTATTAGAATCCTCAGAGTGTTAGCCAGGTTTTAGAATCGGTATTATAATTTGGCATTTCCATTCATCTGGAACCCAACCATTACTGTAGCAGTAATTTAAAATACTTAACAGATATTTCTTTGTATTGGAATATGTGTGGGTGATAAAGGAATATGGTATGCCATCCAGATCTGGTGAGGAATCTTTTACATGTTTGAGTATCATATTCAGTTCTAGAAAGGTAAAAGGTTCGTCCAATGGATCATTTGATAGGCCTACAGGTGGTTGATAAACCTCCCCATAGGATGGAGCGTAGGGAGGGGCTATTTTGTTAAAGAACAGCTCTGCAATCTCATAAGTCAATGCTGACTGGGAGGATGGAAAGCAACCTGACCTAAATCTCTTAATGCTTTTCCATACAACAGTTGACGGAGTGGTTGGGGACAGAGATGAACAAAAGTTGAACCACCCAACTCGCTTCTTTCTTCTAAGCAGTCTTCTCGTTCTTGCAGCCATTTGCTTGTACAGAAGGAGATTATCAATGCTCATATTTCTATTATAACTTCTCTCAGCCTCTTTTCTCTCCTGCTCTGGTGCACTCAGGGTCCCACCATGGTGGAAATGGGATTTTACCCCGTGCACTATTTTTTTATGGGGAAAGAAGCCTCTGCAGATGAGGTTAGAGCCTCAATAAGTTTCTGGCAACATGTCTGAGCATGGTAGGCTAAGTGCTGTGGATGATGGAGGTTGATGTTTGGAAGAAAGTTGATTATATTATCTAAATCTAAAGAGAACTGAGTCCAATCAGGGTTAGAAATGTTAAATTTTAAGAGAGGGGGAAGAGCATTCTCCAAATATGTCCTTCCGGAGAAAGATATAATAATTGGGTAGTGGTCGCTACCATATGTTGATGATGTGCATAGCCAAGAGGAAGAGACAGCAATGTCTGGGGAGCAAAAGGTAAGATCTAAACAGCTACTTTGTTACCCTGGGAGGATCCTTCGTGTAGAGCAGCCATCATTTAATACACATAGATTGAGGTCGTCTAATATTTCTATTAGACCTTCCCCAAAAGTATCACATCGTGCTGAACCCCATCGAAAATGGTGGCTATTAAAATCACCCATAACCAGGATTGGACCTCTCATTCCCTGGATAATACTCCTAAGAACTGACAGAAAACTTTGCTGTGGGTGAGCAATATATACAGACAGCACAGTTATATCTGCAATTCGAGCGGCTGCTATATTCATACCTTCAGTGGAAGGAGTGATAGGAATAGGAAGAAGAGGAAAACGGTTACTGACAAAAAGAGCAGAGCCACCATAGCCATCTGCTCTATCACATCGAATAACGTTATAATGAGGGATATGGAAGTTAAGACTCGGTGTTAACCAAGTCTCAGAAATAGAAAAAGCTATTGGAGAGTATTTATTTAAAAGGTGTATGAGGTCATGCTTCTTATGAAACACGCTCCTCACATTCCATTGTAGGAACACCTGGTGAGCCATTTTTATAGTTTAGAAGAAGAGAAATAAGTCTATTAGCATCGTTGTACGGTAACTGTGATGCACTAGGCATTACAGATCCAGATTGAGCATTACTATTGAACATGAAAGATGTTAGAAGTTGGACAAGAAGAGTAATAATTTCACCAGAATTATTAGGTGATTGAGAGCTGGTGTTGTCGAGTGCACAGCCATTAGGCTGAGTGGGCTGAGGAGATCTTATAATATTGAGATGACTAGTTTTATCATAAGAAGGTGAAAGAGGAGCATGTGTTTTAGGTTTGAGGTAAACTGTTTTTTTATAAGATTGTGTGGGAGTGGGAGAAGACATTGATTTTGCAATATTAGCATATGAACAGGAAACAGAGGGGACTGACTTGCTAGCCTCAGCATATGACACCACCTTCTCAGCCATCATGGACTTAATAGCCCTCTGCCTGCCGAGCTCTGGGCATGATTTGCTATTAGCAAAATGATTACCAGAGCACAGAATACAGAAAGCATCTTTTTCCTGTACTTCACATCCATTGCCTTGATGATCATGTCCGCATTTAATGCAACGGGGCTTAGATCTGCAAATAGATTCGACATGGCCAAACCTACAGCATTTGTAGCATTGGATGGTAGGATAAATATATTGTTCCACTGGTAAGGAATTGTAGCAGCAAAAGACCCTTTTCGGTAATACTTGACCATCGAATGTAATGACGCATGTCTCCGTGGGCTTCCACTCTGGAACCCCATCTTTGAGACTTTTCCTATTGATCCGTCTAACTTTTAGGATTTTACCACAACCTATAGGGACTGTAATATAAATCATAGCATCTTCTTCCGACATATCGATGGGTACACCAGAGACAACTCCTATGCGAGTTACATTAAAGGATGGTATAGAGGCTAAGTATTTGTGATTGCTAAGTAAGGGGTTACTAAGAAATGAGTTGGCATCCTGAGGGGAATTGAATTCAACGGAAACCCTGTTTCGCCCAACTTTTTTTACTCCATCCAGTACAATATTTGAAACATTGTTTTTAAGGAGGAAAAGACCAAATGTAACTGGATGTAAGACTGTGCCATCATTTTGGTTAGCTTCTAAACGTGTTACATGTCCAATAAATGGTGATTTGTCGCTAGTTGTATATTTTTTCCTAGATATCTGGCTTTTAGGTTGTTTAGAAGGGCGGGAATTGTTAGGTAATTCCTCATTTACCGGGCGTTTACGGGATGTTACTTGCATTCTATCAGAATCTGCCAAAGAGCAAACCACTTCGGCAAATTGCGATAGAGGATTTGGTTGGTGATGAAGACTGAAGTTAGGCGAAGTTGAGGGGTAAGAAGTATGGCCACCGAAGTTAAAATCGAGTATCGGTGGTCCGCTCGCACGGCGAAGAGAGAAGGTTTTACGGTGGGTCTATGGGGTCACGCGCCGCCTTTCCGTCACCCCGGACCGATTCGGCGGGGCGAGACGCATCCATAGCCCACCAATAAAAAAAAAAAAAAGGGGTAAGAAGTATCGGGGGGATCAGGAGGTTTTGTTTTATCAGCCATTATGAACAAACAGTGTTAAAACACAAAACAAACCTTTCACCACGTCACTATGACGATACACAAACACACACAACACTAAAACAAGTCACAACTGCCACAAAAAGAATAAAAACCGAAACAATTCTCGAGAAACTCTTTTGACGGGAATTTGAAAACGTCATGTGGTGCTCTTGTATTATATTCAATATTTTAATGTTTTAACGTGTTATATTAGATAATTTTGATGGCATTTTATGTAATGTGATGCGCGGAACTACTGGGATGTCGTGAATATCATATAAAAGTGTTTTACAACGTTTTCATTTTCCATCAAAATTCCAACAAGATACCATCAACAGTGTGGCCATAGCACTGTTGATGGCGACAATTTGACTTAGACTATGACTAGAGATGGGCGTTTTCAGATTTTTACGCAAACCGATACAAATTCGATATCTGATATTTAAATCGATTTTAAAAACCGATTTCAGAAATCGATTTCCAGAGCGGTTGACGGAGCGGGTTTACTTTAGTTTCGATCGATATTCGATGTTTTTAGTTATTTTAGCGTAGCAAACGAAAAACGCAATCGAACGAACGCATTCAAATAATTTTTCTATAATTTCTTTGTTGAATGGATTTAGGTGTACGATTTTCCTTCATGCTTTATCTAGGCTTAACTAGAGTACCTACTAGACTAGCAAAAATGTTTTGTTTTGGATATGATACAAAACTTTCTTGCGTATTTAAAAATCGTCATATTTACAATGATTTCATGATTATATTATATAATGTACATTTTTTTTGTATGGTTTTTTTTTATTAATCCCGATTACGAAGCGAAAATCTTACCTTTTTACATTAAATAGTTATTTCTTATTTTTCATCAAATCGTATGTATGATACTAACATACGTTAGTATAGTATTGAATCGTAAAATACCTATCTAATTATATAGTTCACGAGATCACAAAAATAACATTACGCGCACACCGCACGTGTCACCAAGGTCAAGTGTGCAAAAACTCTCCCATAATTCAAAAATCTATTTAACAAACACAAAACTTAAACTACTATCATTAAGTATTGTGTAATATTATCATGGAAGTAGTTGCATTCTAATATAGATCTTATTCCCTGACTCTTGTAATTCTGTTTCGTTTCCATCTGCCATTCTGAGTTTCTTAGAAACCGCCAAATTCCAAAACAGATGACAATTCGCTTCATCTCTTTCAATGCACTAAACGATCGCTTAGTTAGAATGAAAGGATGCGAATTTTAATGAAATTCGCTTTCTCTCATTCTGACTAAGCGATCGCTTAGGGGAGTGAAAGAGATAGTTAGTAAGTTTTCAAATATTGGTTTGGTTTGCAAAACTAGCAATAGAAAACGATTGCGCGATGATTAGATTTATTATTAGTTTGCGTTTTCGTAGTTTTGTTTTGATATGTGTTGATTTAGTTTCTGCCGAAATACGTTTTCTAAAATCAGTTTGTATAGTGTTGAATATCGATACGATACGATTTCTGACTGAAATCCGATTTCAGATTCGTTTTGATATATCGGACGCATACCTAACTATGACTAACCTGAAAGACTGAAGATATTTATAACTAGTTGTTGGCGAAATCTTGTAAACGCCATTAAAAAAAAAAAAAAAAAAAAAAAAAACAATTCTCCACACACCTGTTAACCACAAACACACCGTCGGCAGAATCGAAAGCGCTGTCGATTTTTACAATGTTTACCGATAAATAAGGTATAGTGATATTTTGTATTAATTTTGGCTGTGTGGTAGCGGCTACGAATACTACCAACCCTTACTTTGCTCGCGAATGTCTCCACCTGATGCCATTTGATCAACAATTACATTCTCAAGTGGGGTAAACAATAACTTTTGCAATACTTATAATGGAAGAGGAATAAATATTGCGTAGACCATAGGTCTATATTAGGCCTAATTGGGATAAAGGTAGAAGATTTATTGTTGCAATAAAACTGTTTAGTAAAAAAAATTTAATTAGATAAAGAAAATATGCAAATAGTTAAAAAAAATTAAAAATAGTAACAAATGTATACAAAATGCGTTTAACAACAAAACGAAAACCCAACAAACTTATGAATGTAAAAACGGGGCCAACTTCGGTAAAAACTGCATGACTACTGTATTCAGAGTCATCGTACAAAGATTGGAGATCTAGAGGGTAGCGAGTTTCATAACAGTAATATTAACCAAGTTGTAAATAAGTAATATTGTAAATTAATTTCTAATTTAAGAAGTGAATATTTTTTAACGTAATTTGATCATAATTAAAACTTTTTCAATATTCGCTGATATATTATCGTATTTTTAGAATCACGAAATTAATGATTTAATAAGTACGAATTGCATTAATATTGGTAGTATATTTAAATACAAATGCGTAGTCCAGTATTGATAAAAATATCCATATTTCTTGAAATATAATTACAGAGAGAGGGAATGTGAAATATGACAATTTTGATGGACTTTATCGCGTTTGTATTTTGATTTTTATTTTCTCAAGACTCGAACACTTTTAAGCGTTCATAATCACGGAGAGGCTGAATGGACACTGAAAAGGTTATGCTTAAAACACAATAAAATCATTAAAAAGTTTTATTTCAAATATGTACTACTCGCGTAAACATCAGAAATGATTAAAAGAGGAGAATTTTTATGCTTTCGACTCTCGTTTCTGTATAAGTTAGATAAAAAAATAGAGAAAGAGAGAGAAAGAAAGTCAGATAGTAACTGTAAATCCTTTGACGTGTCCATGTGGACAAAAAACCCCATAAATTACTAGATAATAAAAAAAAATCTGTAAATCCTAATATTTATATTTTTAAACAAAGTCTTTTATTTAGAAATCGAAGAGTAATAATGGCTTTTGATAAGCTAAGTAACGATATAAAAGAAATTAAGATACAGCCCTTAGGTAAACTAAAATTGAGATAATATGAACTTCTGTCGAAAGAATTTCCCGCTTAAAATCTAGCGCCTAGTGTTTTTTTTTTATAGAATTTCCGATTTCATAACGTAGGTTCTTCATGAAATATTGGTGTTCCGAAACCTTTAAAATTTAACAATATTATTTGTATCCTTTGGTTGTACGTGTATCATAACTTTGATGCCAGCACTCTGGCGAGCCACTTCGTACGCATCTCCAGGGTCTCCTCGAACCTGAAGTGGTGGGTGACCAAGGGTTTTACGTTGATTTTACCGCTCGCTACCATCGCCATAGAGATGGGATACCTGAAAAAAAAGGCGCAATTATATTAAAGAACCTTCGATATAATTTTTAAAAGCCTTCTTACCATGATACTACGAGTATGTCTGCCTTAAACAACGAATAGAATATGCCCCTCCTAAATATTTGTAACTTTATCATTATCATCATCATCTCATCTCATATATGTCTTGCTACTGGGTTTGAGACTCCTCCATAATAGGAAGGGTTGGTAACTTCTATACTAGCTGGATTTTGGATGGTAGATAGCAGGCCTAGCAGTACTCATGATATTGCAAAAGTCCATGAGTGGTAGTAAAACATATATTATCAGGTGTGCTGCTTGCTCCTAAAAAAAGTCAAATACCCAATTGCTTAAGGGCTAACTATTATCCGTCAATAATACATTAATAAAAAAGAAGGAAACTCCACTGAAACTCTTTTAATAGAAAGAAAAAATAATCTAATAAAATAAAATAAAATAAATAGATAAACAAAAGTAAAAACAAAATGGTATTGAGCAAATAGTGGCAGGACCACGCTGTTGACGGTTTTCTGTCTACAGGCTCGGGCCGGTCCGTCCGGGGTAGTACCACACTGAGCAGAAGATCGACGTATGAGTAATGGCAACGTGCTATTGCGCTTCGTTCGGTGAGCGAGAGAGCCGGAAGTCCGACTGGATGGGTTTGGGATTTGTATTGGTAGGCAGCGGCCTAGCTTATACCCTGAGTATTGCAATGGTCAATGGGCGGCCGTAAGACTTACCATCAGGTGTGCTGCTTGCACCACCGAAGTTAAAATCGAGTACCGGTGGTCCGCTCGCACGGCGAAGAGAGAAGGTTTTACGGTGGGTCTATGGGGTCACGCGCCGGCTTTTCGTCACCCCGGACCGATTCGGCGGGGCGAGACGCACCCATAGCCCACCAATAAAAAAAAAAAAAAAAAAGGGTGTGCTGCTTGCTTGTTTGTCATCATTTATTTATTTATTTATTACGGCTCACCAACAATGTACAATCATAACACAATTTAATTCATTTCACAACATAATCTAGAATGTACATCAATTATAGGTGCGCACAACATTCACACAATGTATGCTGCTGGCTTACAATAGTAATCTAAATATAAACTCATTTGCAAAAAAAACGGGCGGTTTTGATTTTCATTCATATTTAAAAAGATACAATACCAAAAAGGTTTCAATCGTTTGTACACGTTACTGGCCGGTTTTAAAAATGCTGTGGTATTTAAAAAAGTACGTTCTAAATTCAATTTTTCATTTGATGTTCATTTTTACAGAAAACCCCTTTTTATCCTACATTTTTGGCGCGAAGTTCCAGAAGTTAACATCGACTTTCATAACTTTTATTCAATTTTTATCGATTAATTTCATATCCTTGACTGTCAAAGCTTTATTTAATGCTGTTTGGCTGTATCAAAAATGGTAGATAATGTGGTAAAAGCTACCAAAATTATCGCGCTGCTTGAAGAGGGTTGCAGCCAATGTTTCGTGGCTAGGAGGCTAAATGTTAGTCGCTCGACAGTCCAAAGGACCTGGCAGCGATATCAGGAGACTGGTTCCGTCGAGAGAAGGCCTGGTTCTGGAAGAAAACCATGTACCCAACCACGGGATGATCGTTTTCTTGTGAGTCGCGCATTGAGAAATCGCAAATCTTCGTATGTGGATCTTAAGAACAACCTCCAAGAAGTAAGAAATGTGCATATTAGTCTATGGACGGTCAGGAGGAGGCTTCTCGCTGCCAATATACGCAGTCACCGCCCGGCCCGCGGCCCCAAATTACTCCGTGAGCACAGAGTTCACAGGCTTAGGTTCGCTAGAAATTGTGAATCATGGACTCAAGACGATTGGAATAGGGTTTTGTTCTCTGATGAAGCCAGGATATCTCTGTTCGGTGAAGATCGACGTCGGCGAGTGCTAAGAAGACAAGGAGAACGCTTTGCAGAGACATGTTTCGAAGAAATCACACCTTATGGTGGGGGCTCTGTTATGTTTTGGGCAGGAATAAATTCAATGGATCGTACAGAGTTAGTCTTCATTGAAAACGGCTCACTGACTGGGCATCGATACATAACGGAAGTTCTAATTTCTCATGCACAACCCGCATTGGCCGCTCTAGGTGAAGACTCGATTTTTATGGACGACAATGCTCGCGCCCACCGATCCCGCGATGTTAATGCGTATGTGCAAGAGGTCGGCATTCGTCGTTTGGATTGGCCAGCTCGAAGTCCCGACCTCAATCCCATAGAGCATGTCTGGGACGTTCTGAAACGGCGTGTGAGATCAGTACACCCGGCTCCGCAGACCATCAGAGAGCTGAAGAATGTGATTACTGCGGAGTGGGAACGTATTCCGCAAGCAAGTATCCGGGATATACTCGCTAGCATGCCCAGACGAATTCAAGCTGTGATTTTAGCTAGAGGGGGTCACACTCGATACTAAACATTTATCTGCTTTTACTTTATTAAAGAAAAACAAACAAAAAAACTTTTTTATTTTTACTTCATGAGCATATGCACTACTAGCGAATATACACTACTAGCGAGGTTTAGCATTATTTCCCATAAATTGTATCTAAATTTTATGAAATACTGATGAAAACGATTATTTTCTTATTAATTTACCAAATTGTGTGGATAAAACTACCTATAATTATCAAACAAAGAAATATTAACATTTGAAATGGTTCATTGCTTAGGTGCCCGTTTTTTTTGCAAATGAGTGTAGTATGAACAAAATATGAGGAATCTATATAAACACAATCAAGTTAGAAATTAAAAACAAAGATTTATAAGTTAAATAAAAATATAAAAATATAATGTTATCGAGATTTTAAGAAAAATTTATTAAGGGTCTTTTTTATATTGGGCAGACTGTCACAGAAAATATCCAAATCTAAGTGGCTTAATAAATTGTTGTAATTATCACAAGTGCGGTATAAAGGCGAATGACGACCAAGATTGGTTTTTACTGACAGCAAAACAAAAAGTTTTTTTGATTTTAAACGCGCATGTATCTTAGGAATTTTGAAACATATCTTGTTGAGGAAAGCTTTGCAGTGTAAGTTATTATTAAGAATTTTATGCAAAACAATCACTTCCAGCATTAATCTACGATGTTTGAGCCTAACAATATTGAAACGTTCGAGTCTTTGCTCGTATCTGCACCGATTACTGACACCAGAGGTAACAAATGCAAGGTGGCGAGTAAAAGCTTTATTTATTCTTTCTATACGATCAATATGGATAGTATAGGAAGGGTTCCATATGATACTACCATATTCAAGTATGCTTCTGACTAGTGAATTAAATAACATAATTTTAGAATTCCGCTTAAGAAAACCTAGCATCTTAGCTGAACGATTAACTATAAAATCTATGTGTGTATTAAATTTTAATTTTTTGTCTATAATTATGCCTAAATCTTTAACTTCAGAAACCTCGGGAATAAGCACTCCATTAATATTCAAAGATACTCCGAGCGGCTTTCTCTTTTTTGTAAAGACTATGTGATGGCATTTAGCTGCATTTAAAGACATTCTATTAGTAATACACCATAAGCAGATTCGATCGATATCGTCTTGCAATAGTAGTGCATCGTTAGAACATTTAATTTCTTTATATAACTTCATGTCATCGGCAAATAGAGAGCAATTACTATTTTTGACGCAGTAGACTATATCATTAATAAATAAGGTAAACAAGATTGGTCCCAAATGCGACCCCTGCGGTACTCCAGATGTCGAAATATATTCAGTTGATTGATATCCAGCCAACACTACAAATTGAGGTCTGTCGTTCAGGTAAGAAGAAAACCACTCGTGAAGTACACCAACAATACCATATGACCGTTGCAGTTTACTGAGAAGAATAAGGTGATCTACTTTATCAAAGGCGCTCGAATAATCGGTATATATTGCGAATATCATAAGCAATAAAACAATAATCAGGTTATTAAAACTGTTATAAATAGCTGATTAGTGATGTGATCAGCATATACGTGTTAAAGGTATAAGAAACTACTACTAACTCGTTAACATATCGGAAGATTCCTCTAATGTCGACCTCCCGGGCGAGTGCACCGGCCAGAGGTACTGTCAGCTCTGGGTCGCCCATACCTATGAGAACAGCCACACCACCGGACATTGTCACCTGAAAACAAACAGAGGCGTGACAGATTATTAAACGTTTATATTAGGATTGCGTTATGGTGACAGGTATCCAGTGACATAACTCCTAACATTTTTGTGGGAGTGGTAATAACCAGCTGACGAATCACCAGGATAAGGATCAGAAACACTGTTCTGGCAAACTTAATAAGGGCAATTATGATCGCCAAACCGCCTTTTTTTTTCTTGTTCATACTATAGTCATGAATTTATGGATTATCACATCGATGACAGACTTGTGGGACTTTCCAGTCACCTGCACTATCGGAATACTTTATAGTGTTCACCATAGCGGCTACTGCCGCACTTTTACGAGGCGTCGGAGAGATTTTCTGATAACAATCAATCCATATTATTCCAATGTACGGCGGTTTGACCACGTCCAGCTGCAGTGGGAAGAGGTGTGCATATCATCGCTCCTGCCTATCTGGTATCGCCAATCACCTGCTACAAATAGTGCTTAGGGCCATTATCCCTATATATAAAGGCTTTTATCCAACAGTAAACGTCTGATGGGTCTAAGATGACGATAATTATGTTATCATATTGTCACTCGAGAAAGCCATTAGCCACGGACATGGGTGACTAATAAATAATACACACTCCACTGTTAGCCGATCCTTCTCTATATTGACTTAATATACCACGCTGGCGAGGCAGTTCTATATAAGGTTTTTTTTTAGTTTTCCCGTACCCCGGAGGCGACGCGTACCGACCCGCCCCCGTCGGTACGAACATCGGCAGTTGCGGCGATGGGGGCCGCCACCCATCACGCCTTGCCCAGTTAGGCGAGTCGAGGAGAACGGAGTGCCGGGTGGGCACGTGGAATGTAAGAGGTTGTGTGGAAGGTAAGTTGCACGAGCTAATATCCGTCATGGCGGACAAACAGCTAGACGTGCTCTGTGTAACAGAGACCAAGCGAAGGGGCAGCGACGCCTGCGATCTTCCTGGTGGCGGGATGGCTCTGTGGTCTGGTGTACCACAGAGCGATCGAGCCAGCATGGGGGTAGGAGTGCTGTTGTCCTCTCGCTTGGCCTCAGGTGTGAAGGATTACGGAATGTATGATCCCAGACTTCTCTGGGTCCGTATAAAACTAGGTGTCACCAAGGTATTCATGGTTGTAGCATATGCTCCCGTAGGATCCTCGGTGGCATCAGACCTAGAGAAGTTTTGGGATAATGTTAGGGAAGTTCTGGATATGGCAGAAACCAGTGAACGCGTGATTGTATGCGGAGATTTGAACGGATGGGTGGGGACCAAGCGTCCCGACTATGAGGACGTACTTGGTCCATTTGGTGATAAGAGAGTGAACGACGCAGGTAGGCTCATAGCGGATGTATGCATGGAGAGAAACCTTATTGTGTCAAACACATTTTTCCAACATAAGGACATCCATATGTATACATGGAGAAGGAATGAACAGAAAAGCATAATAGATTTAATTTTGGTAGACAGTCGCCTCCGAAGCAAAATATTGGACGCAAGAGCCTACAGGGGCCCCACAGTCGACACGGACCACTATCTCGTTATTGCGAGATTTAGTGGTCTGTTCAGAAAGTGGAGGCACTGGCGAGAGCGTGTCCACTTCGGAGGGCTTGAAAGAATAAAGGTTGAAAGGTTGCAAGAAGAGTGTGTAAGAGAAAAGTATGCAGAGGGTGTCCGAGAACGGCTGACGATGGCAAGCCAGCCGCAATCGGACATTGAAGAATGCTGGAGAGTATTGAAAGAGAGTATGGTAGATACAGCGAAAGAAGTATGTGGAAGTTCAAAGAAGCATAGAAAAACAAATGGTGATGCATGGTGGGATGCGGAAGTGGCAGCTTCCGTAGAGCAAAAGAAGAAAGCGTGGCTGGACTATGTCTCTTCTTTGAATCTGAATGACAGTATGACTGAACAGAAGAAAGAAATATATCGGCAATGTAAGAATGACACCAAGGCCTTAGTGAAAGAGAAACGTGATAGAGCAAGTATGAGTGCAGAAGATAGGCTGACTAAAAACTTCGAGGGTAACACCAAACTCTTTTGGAGGGAGGTGAAGAAGTCTCGGGGTGGTTGGTCAGCCTTCAGAATGAATAAGGTCTAAAGGTGGAGACATTCTTACACAAACACAAGACGTGTTAAGCCGATGGAGTGAATATTTTGGCGATATGTATGCGGATGCTACGGTTGGCGCCGGTGTTGGATATGGTTTAGTAGATCAACATTCGACAACGGCGTCCTCCGATGGCATCAGTATGGATGAAGTTGAATGGGCAATAAGAAGTTTGAAAAATGGTAAGGCAGCGGGCATTGATATGGTGTCTGCCGAGATGATCAAGCTCGGTGGCTCTTGTGTCTGGGAGGCGTTCCTGTTGCTCCTCAATTTATGTTGGAGCTCGGGAATGGTTCCCAGGGACTGGAATAGCGCAGTCATCGTGCCTTTGTTTAAAAACAAGGGTTCACGTTATGACTGCGCAAATTACAGAGCCATAAGCTTGACCAGTTTGGCAGCAAAAGTGTATGGAAAAGTTATTGAAAGGAGAATGAGGATGGTGTCCGATGGTTTACTGTGTGAGACACAAGGAGGTTTCAGGAGTGGAAGGGGATGCATGGATCAAGTGTTCTCTCTGCGCAACATTGTGGAGAAGCATCTGGCTCTAAGTCAGAGGGTTTTCTGCAGTTTTGTGGATCTGGAGAGAGCATTTGACACGGTTGTACGAAAGGAACTTTGGGACATTTTACCTGAGTATGGTATTAACGGTAAACTGCTACAGGCTGTGCAGTCCAGTTACATGGGCTGTAGAGCCTGTGTGCGGCTGGATGATGGAATGTCGCCTTGGTTTGACGTCAATATCGGCGTTAAGCAGGGGTGCGTTCTGTCAGCCAGGCTGTTTATCATATATCTGGATAAATGTCTTCAAAGGTTGAACGATATGAATGTGGGAGTCCAGATGGGCGACTCAGTGGTCACTGCTCTGCTTTATGCATATGATGCAGTCCTGCTGGCACAGTCAGCGACTGACCTGCAGACCCTAGTCGACACAATGACAGAAGATTGTAAGAAAAGGGGTCTACGCGTGAATGTGAGCAAAACCAAAATAATGGTCTTTGAAAGAGATAAAACCAGAACAGATGTAAGAGTAACAATAGGTAATGATGTACTAGAGCAAGTGGATGAATTTGTATATCTTGGATGTGGATTTAGCCGAGATGGAAGGTACACCACTGATATAGAGCGAAGAGTGAATGCGGGAAATAGAGTGAACGGAGCGTTGGGGCAACTTTTCGGCAGCCACCACCTCAGCCAGAAGGCACGTGTAGCAATACATAACGCAGTGCTTGTCCCAACATTACTGTATGGAAGCGAGAGTTGGGTATGCAGAAAAGAGTATGATAGTAAAATTAATGCGGTCGAAATGCGATCTCTGCGGAAAATCTGTGGAGTTAGGCTGACCGACCGCATTCGTAACGACGACGTAAGAGAGCGAGTAGGTATGAAAGAGAGTATTGGTGTAAAGATGCGAAAGGGAATGCTCCGATGGTTCGGACATGTGGAAAGAATGCCGAACGAACGCCTGGTTAAGAAGATATACAATGCGAAAGTGGAAGGATGTAGGTATCGAGGGAGACCGAGACTAACCTACCTAGACCAGATCGGTCATGTACTGAAGGAAGGTGAAGTCAAGAGTCTCCGAAACCGGCGAGCGTGTATGAAGAGAATTATGAATGTTGAGGAAGCGAGTGAAGTATGCAGAGATAGAGTTCTCTGGCACTCTGTTCTCTCTGCCTACCCTGCAAGGGATATGGCGTGATGATATGTATGTATGTATGTATGTATGTAAAAAGTATTGTGTACTTACCAGAATTGCCAATCTCACGGCAGCCTCAGCTCCGCAGGCTTCGAATGTAACATCGGGTTGACATCCCAACAGTTCATGGATCTTCTTTACAAGTTCATTTTCATCAGAGTCATTGCTCACAAGGAGTGCGTGCTCAGCACCCATCTTTTGAGCAAACTCCACACATACATAATTTCTTTACAAAAGACACCGCCCTCCACTAATCATTGTATTACTGGGCAGTTTACAAACATGCAAACAAATTACACCCAGACTCAGAACAACACTTTGTAGATCGCACAAAGTATTGTCCTACGTGGGTGTCGAATCAATAGCACTGGCATGGAAGGTATCTTAATGACTCTACCATCTGTAAAGTCAATTTTCTTAACTTGAGATTTTAATTTTATTTTACTTATGGTTTTAAAAGCTAAGAAGTACGCTGTTGGCCAATCTCCTGATGACAGTTTTTACAACTCCCTATTTTTACGACTTTCACTACAAAAAAAAAGCGATCGCATAGCATTTTTGAGCTATCACTACATGGAAGCAATCACAACTCTAATATCCGGATTAATTTGTCGAGGTTTCACTACATATTTGCGCAGAACCGATTCTTAGAGGTTTGGGGAGGCGTCCTGATTCACATCTGGTCGGCACGATAAATTTTCCGTTAAATCAATAAATGGAAATCTTGTAATATCATGCAATTCGAATTCAGTACTGATTCAATAATATATTACTCATTTGAGATTAACAATAAATTAAATCTTTATTAAAACTTAATTACGAGCGAAAAGGGATTGTCACATATGGGATTCGAACCCACACCTATTGGCAATCTGTTCCAATCGTGCTACCACTTACACCAACGTGAACGTATGACATTCAATCTTCGCCTCGTATTATATTTGTGTCTTTAAAGGAGACGCGTGCCATCTAGCCGACATTGTAACTTAGTTCAAGTAAATTAAAAAATAAATGATGATATATAAACTTTGAAAAATATATGATATATTTACCTGTAATGAGAACTTTGCTGGCTCCCATTGTTTTTGCTATTAACATGGTGAGGATACCAATAGGTCCAGCACCCAATACAACTACTGTATCTCCAGCGGCCAAGCCTACCCTCCGACACGCGTGCACTCCAGCAGTAAGAGGTTCCAGTAAAGCTCCTTCCTCCATGGTCATGTGGTCCGGTAACCTAAAAAAAATTAAATCAAATGAGGTCGCCAGAGATAGAAGGGGGTGGGTTTGGGGTTTGTATTGGTAGGCAGCGGCCTGGCTGTACCCTTGGTATTGCAAAGGTCCATGGGCGGCAGTAACACTTGCCATCAGGTGCGCTGCTTGTTCGTTTGCCACCATTAGCAATAAAAAAAAATATATAACTATATAAAATTGTACAAGTGAAATAAAAGAGATATTTTGAGATGTTAATGCGATCACGAGAATCGGTTAATTGGAAACAAAATATCATTAATGACGCGTTTTAGTTGGAGGAGTACCTACCACACGAATCTTAATAGCTTATTCTTCTCGTTATTACGAATTAGAAACTCTTTATTTTAACTAACTCTTTCTGATTAAGATAAGCTGTCTTCAAAATTGAAAAATTCTATAATAATAAACACAAACGAGTCACCGTCTGCCACCGTTCATCTCTTAACATGGGTTTGAAGGCAGACACAGACAGAAGACAGTTTATAATTTCATAGATATAAGATGAGCCAGTCCACTAAGCACCCACTCTCATATTCATATATTAGATACCATCATCACACAATAGTTTTACACTTAGTGCTGGCATTCCACGTATGTTATGTGCAGACGTGGAATGTCATCGGTAGGTGTCCCATCCCAATATTTAGATTAAATTTCTCTAAAGGCCTCTGCGTGTTGGATCCATATCCCCATGTAAGCCTACCAAAGGACCGGGTATCTTCCCTACGGAAGATCCCGTGCATAAATGGAAACACAAAATTACTTTAATAATACATGAATTTACAATAATGGCTAACACCAGCGATTACTTTAAATAATCAAGTCTCGATTCTTAAAGCCACAATTCTTTGCCATAAAGACAAACAATCATGGCAAACGGTTCACAATATCAGTTCTTTTTCATCCTATATTAATGAAATACTAACTTGTAACAGAAGTCGGCGGGATGCTTGTAATATCTAGCTAGATTGCCGTGGATGGGTGGTGGTGCACAGAATGCCATATCAGGCAGCCCGTCTTGAAGAACTCTCAGTAGCGGCACGGTACACCCGGCTCTAGCTATTGCGACGCGGTCACCCACTTTGAAGTTCTTCACATCTGGGCCCAACTGGAATGTCGAAATTACAGGAAAGATATATTCTTATTTTGTTACCAAACGGTACAGTCTTTTTAAAAGTATCTTAAAAGATATCTGCAACCTATTTTTTTTTAAAGTGGCTATACCCCTTTTTTTTTTTTTTTTTTTTTATTGGTGGGCTATGGGTGCGTCTCGCCCCGCCAAATCGGTCCGGGGTGACGGAGAAAGCGGCGCGTGACCCCATAGACCCACCGTAAAATCCTCTCTCTTCGCCGTGCGAGCGGACCACCGGTACCCGATCTTTGTCTTCGGTGGTCCGCTCGGCGGTTTACCCTCGCGGGTTCCTCTCGTCAAAGTGTCTATACCCTGCACTAATAATATAAAGATATTATAAAGATAATTATAAATTGTAAAGAACTAATTATAAAGATGCGAAAGGGAATGCTCCGATGGTTCGGACATGTGGAAAGAATGCCGAACGAACGTCTGGTTAAGAAGATATACAATGCGAAAGTGGAACGATGTAAGTGAACCTTTAGAGTCACGAAAATAATAAAATGATGTCTGAAACGATCTCCGTGTGGTGACGTAGTAAGAATTCATCTAATCCTATCTATTCTATCTTATGAATATGTGTCGTAAAATACGAATAAGTGATATAATATGCAGATAAAATATGTGCCAGAGAAATACAGCTAGAAATAAAACCTAATTTCAAGTCTTAAGACTAGCGTGATATAGTACAGAACTAACTTCCTATTTTGGAGGTTATCCGAGCCCAGATGTAGAACGTATATGAGCTGACATAATGAAAGGATTTATTTACAAAGTGCTATGGATATATACTAGGATAGTAGAACTATTAGTATCATCCAAACCATAATTGTGGGAGATTTCCTCGAAACGGTGTATGATATATTTCTTGTCTTTCACCACTCCGTCCGGGGGGAACGAGGGGCGTGAGCACGCATACCCGAAACCCACCCGTGTCACGTCGCATTCGTCGTTGGGTCGACCACCGGAGCAGGGTGACTTGACGTCAGTGGTCGGCCCGACGGAGTCCCCCCTCGGGGAGTACGTCGGTCTTTCCTCACGCGATCGGCCTCTCGGCGGGTGACAGACTCCCCGATCCAGTCACCTGCGGCCTCAATTTTATATCCACCTTTTTTTTTGTTAAGGCTGTGGAAATGCTTTTACGCACTATCCCCCGCCAGTGACAGACGGGGTACGGGGGGTATGTAGGACTCGCCGGCCATAGATGTTGGCGGCCGGAATACCCACTAAAACCAACAGCGGTCCCTTCCGCGCTTTTACAGGATGCCGGAGAGATCATCTAATGACATTCTATCCCCGACACCCCTAAACTTTATATCGACCTGGACCAACTCCACCTGATGCTGTTTGGTCGACAATTACATTCCCAAGGTGAATTGATATCATGCAGGCGGCTGATCTTTAAACTTGTAAATAAACATTTGCAATATGTATGATGGAAGCACATAATGGCAGGATAATGCTGATACAGAATTTTACAACGGGTAAAATTGGAATGAAATTGTATGTTTAAAGACTGAAAACAATAATTTATAATCAAACCGCAGCCTATCAAGAGAATTTAATCAAACTAAAAACACGGTGTCATCTAATATTAGAAATAAATCTTAAAACAATAAATATCTAAGCGGGAATATGGCATATTCCATAGTGGCTACCACAAATTGGATGACACAGCGTAAAACCGAACTAGGTGGACTGAAAAGTTGCAGAGAATCGTTGTTCTGAATTGGTACAATACCATGGAAGTTAACGAGTTTATAGCTGGATGAAAGCGGTCATAACCAGTTTTTGAATAAATATTAAAAAACTCGACTTCAAAAACGGAAAAGTACAAAATAACTTGAAATACTATTATTTGTATGTGCTATCTATAGACAGGTTTGAAATCGGTGCCAAGCCCTAAACAAAATTATAAACAGCTTAGGTACTTACTGTAATGAAATTCCTACACTAAAGATATCGATACCGGCACCGACTTCAAACCTGTCGATAGATAGCACATACAAATAATATCTAGTATTTTAAGTTATTTCGTACTTTCCGTTTTTGAAGTCGGGTTTTTAAACGAAGTTTTTATTTTTATTTTTCACTTTTTAGTGTTACAGACACACATAGGTTCTCTGTTCTATTAGTAGCGGGGCTTGAGCTACTCGTTCATTTGTCGCACTCACACTTAATGCTAATTTTAGACTTATATGGTCTTCTCATGGATGCCATTGTCAGAACTGGACCAAATTGAAATGGGACCACACGGGAAGCACCAGCTTTCAAATAAAAAAGAATCATTAAAATCGCTTTGCCCATTCGAAAGTTATGAGGTAACAAACATAAAAAAAAACATACAAACGAATTGAGAATCTCCTCCTTTTTTGAAGTCAGTTAAAAATAAGTGATTATACCATCAATATGAACTTTGACAGTGAGATAAGTTAACTATAACTTTTCAGTCACCTTGGAACGATTATTATTTACCTAAAATGATAATGGAAACTTACCATTAACAGACACATAATAAACAGACATACTCTTTTTCAGATCATGGTTTGGCCATTTCCACCCGTTCCGTATGGGATGATAGAAAGGTAACGTGCAGGCCTATACCTAACCGTAATCCCTACCCATCGCCATTGGGCCAACTATTAGTAACGATTCTATGACGTCCGCGGCCGGCCTTTTTTTTTTCTTCGCAAGGTGGACCATGGATGTGGTCGCGCCCCGACAAATCGGTCCGGGGCGACAGAAGTGGCGGCGCGCTACCCCATGGACCCACCCTGCAAACACCTCTCTTCGCCGTGCGAGCGGGCCACCGGTACCCGATCTTTGTCTTCGGTGGCCCGCCCGTCCGTGGCCAGCCTGGAAACAGGCATACTTACATATTATTCAGCCCTCACAAAAGTGAGGATAATCCTTTAATCACCACGCTTGGCTATCGGGTTGGCCATCGCAATGAGCTGTCCTAATATTTAAAGGCTTATTTTGACTTTTATTATAACAGAGTGGTAATGAATTAAGTATACTATTGCTGTGTAGCCAAGAATGACCCAACCAACACTTACATTATCATGGGTGTCGTAAAAGACGACTAAGATCTTTATATCGTACTGCGACCTGGGCGAACTCTTTCCGATGCCGTATATACCCGTATGCCGTTCCCAAGTAGAGTTGACGTCGAGCTGATCATGAAACTATTACTAAACCTTCTGCAATATATAATCCTCTATTGTAGATATTGGGTCGAACCCAAGTAATTGGGATAACAGCAAGATAATGATGATGATAGTTTAAGAATTCAATGCGTCACTAACCATTACTTGCTCGTGGAAGTCCTAAATTGATTGAAGGATTACCAGGAGAACAAGCAGTTCTCTTTTAAGAATCTAATATCTGGAGAACCGAGCCTTGCTCGGTATTATCTTGTTAGTGTGTTTTGGAAGATATATTTAAATATAATAAAAATAATGAAAAAATAAAATAAAAGGCAAAAAGTAGAACAAACATAGAAACTAAAAAAATGTATCGAGCAAAAAAGAGCCAAAATCACGTTTGTTATATGGGAGTACCCCTTAATTATTTATTTTATTTTGTTTTTTAGTATTTGTCGTTATAGCGGCAACAGAAATACATCATCTGTGAAAATTTCTATCTGACTGCTGTCTAACTATCACGGTACAGCCTGGTGATAGACAGATGAACGGACAGCGAAGTCTTAGTTATAGGGTGCCGTTTTACGCTTTGGATACGGAACCCTGAAAAGGTTGAACTCATATAAAAGCTCACAAAAAATGGAAATACTCTTTAAAATTTGAATGTCTACAAAGTCACAATACCTACTGTATTAATCCGGAATTTGAAAGTTTCTAAGCTATAAAGAGGTCATACACTTTTAGGACACGGTGTCATAGGAACGTAGATTTTGAAATTTTAAATGGTTGAACAGCAATTTTCTAAGCCGAATATTGTAATTGAGAGCCATGATAACACATTGCATCGTATAACTGAAATCCATCGCTCATAAGATGTATTACCCGTTTTAATTTTAAATCATTCGAAGAGGTCGAATATTAAAATAAATCCTTCGAATAAGTGATAAACTCCAAGTCCGAAAGCCGGTTGAGTTCCTGAGTACTCTGAAGGCTCCCGGTCTCCCAACTCACATCTTAAAATTGAGAGCTGGCGCGCCAAAATTGTACAATGTCGCCAGTTTGCAAGAAAAAGTATTACTTTGCATTGTAATCGGGTCAACTATACCTACTGGTTGTTCTCGAGCAGAGTCTGTCTTTATTCCTAGGATTCTTCAAATACCATCAAATTACTCCTTCAAATTTCAGAGAGTGCAGTTTGCCATTAAAGTCTGCTTGGCAATAATAATAAACAAAGGTCGAGGTCAAATTCTTAATGTAACGGGAGTAGACTTGAGAGAAAGCTGCTTCTCCCATAGGCAGTTGTATGTGACATGCTTCAGAGTAAGCTCACAGAGTAGCCTAGTAATTCTAGCATCCGAAAGAAAAATAAAAGATATTGTTTACAAAGAAATACTGTAATAGGTGAAGTATCGCGGGTGGATGTCATTGAAGCGGTACCAGTGGTCTGCCTAGTTTCAATGGAAAAGACGGTGTGTTATGGGGCCGCCTACCCTTCCGTCGGTCGGCATGGGCGCGGTGTATTCAAAACATAGCCTGTTAAGAAAAGAGCCTCGTGTCCATAATATATAACAAAATTTCATTTGATTTTCATGTTTAATGAACCTTCCCTACACTATAATAAAGATTGTTATCATCATCATCACAGCCCATATACGTCCCACTGTTGGGCTCGGGCCCTCTTCGTAATGGGAGCGAAGTTAACCTACCATACTGCTGGTAGACGTGTTGGTATAGGGTTTTGTTTTGAGTTTTCCTTTTCGTGCATAGATGTTATATATTATGCATTTTATATCCCTAAGTCGTCTCTTACGTTCACCCAAGGGTAAGATAGGAGGTGGTGAATTGTATTCTTACTCCGTCACCACATGGATAAGATTGTTATACTATATAAGTATGCAAACATTTATACCTAATAATTTAATAAATAATAATAAAATTAATAACGTAAAAAACAAACAAAAATTCTATTAGAGCCATTTTCGACTTTTACGCAGACAAAGACGCGGGCAAATGATAATAATTAATAAAATAATAAAAAAGGCCAAAAAGTAAATAAGAGAAAGTAAGGATCCGAACCGAGCTCGATTTTCCAACTGAGCTAAATATCTATTCTTAATGACGCTGTCATTGTTCTGCTGACATGTTCAAAATTTGAAAACCGTCATATTCTAATAGTTTTAATTCAAGGGAAAATTACATTTTTTGTTGCCGAAAAATACTAACAAATCAATATTTTCTATAAATTAAACCTAGCTAGATCGATTAATGGCACCCGGAACCGCTTGTATGTTAAATTTCAAGAGAATCGTTATAGCCGTTTCCGAGATTCAGATTACATATATATATACAAGAATTGCTCGTTTAAAGATATAGTGAGATAGTGAGATTAACACTAATCCGCTTACCGGGCGGGGCGGTTATGGCGTTATGTCTCCTGGCGCTTATATATGGTAACAGTGGTCTTTAATGGACTGAAACACTGATATGGACAGTCATAAATTAAACCAATGTACCAATGGACTCCACAGGTTGGTTGGTTAGTTGTTAAAAACTGACCTACCTATCTTGTCTAGTGTCGCGGGTTCGATATCCACGCAGGAGAATACTTTGTGTGATTCACGAATTGTTGTTCTGATTCTGCGTGTAATTTGTGTCCATTAATTATGTATATGTTTGTAAAAGTCCCCTGTAATATAAGGATTATTTAATTAGTGCGTGGTGTTGTATTATATTTTTTTAAAACCAGCCCCGTCACAGCACAGCACAGTCAAAGTTTTTAGTTAAAATTAACGAATACATCATTCTCTTAAGATTTGCGAATATTTTAGTTATGGTAAAATCTAGAGGATTCCAGAATATGTAGGTAATTAAGATATTTTTTTTATCACAAACGCAATCGTATTATTGTGGCATATGACCTTGTTTTTTTATGGCAATTATATGTTAAATGAAAGAAAAATATCGAAACTTTAAATGTTGAATACATTTTTTTTTAAATACTATTTAGAGTTCCACTGTGTGACCAATAATAGTTAATATATATAATGCTTACTTTACATATTATGTCAGTAGAAAACTTGCGTTTTGTAAAATCGCCCCACAGGAAAGTGACAATTTTGCTCATGTTTAGGCATTTTTCTCCAAAAAGATATTTTCGAACCTAGCTGAATTTCAGTGCCCATATAGAAGCCAATTAGTTCCTTATTCCAGATTTAAAATAAATCAGAAATATTTAAAAACTAAGGAGCTATGATTTGAGCGCACCAAAATTCCTTAAGAACTAGCCACATACCTCTGAGCCAATGTTTCGATAATCAGATAGGGTCTCAAGCTTCATCAAGACGCGCCAATCCTTACACGTGCTGGAATCGCGGTATTTCTGAACGATGATCTGTTATTTTGTTGCTTATGGTGACAACCGAGCAAACAACACACTGATGGTAAGTGTTACTGCCGCCCATGTACCATTGCAATCCCAGGGATATAGCTAGGCCGCTGCCTACCAATACCTACGCGCCGCCCTTCCGTCGTCCCAGACGAAACGGATGGCGTGTGTCCAGACCATAGCCTGCGTCAGGCGGGCCACCGAAGACAAAGATCAGGTAGGATAGGAAAGAGAGGTGTTTGCATAACGGTTTTATGGTAGACATGTGTAAGTGATGTGAGTGATGTATCACACGTAATATTACCCGACCGTGTACTGACCCATTACACATTACGCGGCTAAATATTACATCACATTAAACATCACACATCACATTAAACATCACACATCACATTAAACATGACACGAACACACGTGTACTGTTCTGTATTTCTGCAATGTTCAGTGTCTGGCAATTCAATATGTATTTTGAGCTTTATTTTCAGAACGTTAAGGCTTATACTTATTTCTTAACGCCGCCCGCCGTATGTATAGAGCGCTATCCCATTACGCATCACACAGGACATGAAATGTCATGTGTGATGTTTGAAGTGATGGTAAAATGTAATATTACTCGGCACGAAATTTAATGCCATTTCACATCACTTCGCGAAGTACTGTTTCGCGCATGTTAATTTTATGGGGTTGCGCGCCGCCTCTTCCGTCGCCCCGGACCAATTTGGCGGGGCGCGACCACCTCCATAGACCACCGCAAAAAAAAAGAAGGCTGCCAAAAAAAAGCAGCACACCTAACGATAAGTGTTATTGCGCGCCGGGACTCCCGCAAAACCAACGGTAAAGCCAGGCCTTTGTTGTAATTAATTATTTAACTTTTTATTCATTTAGCATTGTGACATGCTTTTTTATTCATTACTCTTGGTGGCAAACGAGCAAGCAACACATCTGATGGTAAGTGTTACTGCCGCCCATGGAGCTTCACAATACCAGGGGTATATCTCTAGCCTCTGCCAACCAATAATCCCAAACCCACCCAGTATGTTGGGCTTCCGACTCTCTCTCTCTCATCGAACGAAGCACAGCAGCACATTGCCATTGTTCAGGCTTCGATTTTCTGCGAGAGTGTGGTACTACCCCGGACGGCCCAGCCCGCGGCTGTAGACAGAGAACTATCCACAGCGTGGTTCTACCACTATTAATTTTTGTATATGAAGCGTATATAATAAACTACGTGTACATTACAAAAAAGTCTAAGTCGAAGGTAAATATTGCTGCTTTGTAACCGCTGAACTCTCGAAGGAATATAACAAGGTAGCCTGACCAATCTAGAATTCTGATATATTTGCGAGTTTTACACGTATATAGTTAAACTATTTTATGGATTTTTTATTGCTTATGGTAGCAAACGAGCAAGCAGCGTACCTAATGGTAAGTGATATCACGCCCATGGACCTTTGCAATGCCAGTCGCTGCTTACGAATCCAAATCCACTCAAGTGAGGCTTTCAGTTTTCTCACTCATCGAACGAAGCGCAAAAACACATTGCTATTGCTCAGAAGTCGATTTTCTGGGCGTTTCCGACGTTTTGAGAGTTATTTGATACATCTATTGAATATAGCTTTATATAATTAATCACTTTCTTAGCTGATATACACCCCACTGCTGGGTTTAAGCTTTCTTATTTAGCTTAGCCACACTAGGAAGGCAATTGATTGATTTGTACAGTAATACACTCTGGTCAAACAGGTTTATAAAGCGTTTTATTCCCAGTTTCGTTTTCTTGCCTATGCAAGAAAAAACATCTATATGTTATATTTCTATTTCTCTTAATCGTTTTTTTTTTACGACAGCCACAGGCAAAATAGATGTTGGGGTACGATGTCAGAAACCTCCACGCGGTGTACCCTGGGTGCGGACGGCGGTCCCCAGTTCTTCTGTTGTACTGTCGTCCGTAGCGAATATCTGGCGCTTCGCTCCTAGCCTTCTATCCGTAGAAGGTGACCGGACGCGAATCCGCGACGGGCTCAGTCACTCATTCATTTGAGGGCTGGGCAGGCATGTGCCACCGCCACCGTCGTCAAATCGTAAACCTGATTCTTTGCTTGTCTTAGTTTCAGGAGCGAGGGTCTTGGCTTAACCGCCCGGACCGCGAGGAAGACAACCTCTATAAAGAATTTCGAATGTACATTCGAATTCGGAAATCACCCACAATCTTAAGTTTTGGCGTGCGGCGAGAAGATGCATGGCAGATGGGTTGTTCTGTTCTTAGCACGCTCCAGCCAGGGTACCGGCTGCCCCCCTGGTTGGTAAATGTAGGCTTGCCCGGGTACAGGGATCTCTGCCCGGGTCGACGTAATAGTATCTCCCATACTCGTGGGTTTAACTATGGATACTCATTTAAATTTTAATAGCTACGTGGATCATAGTGATTCCTACCTCAAGGCCCGGTCATGCCAACGGAAAACTGACCGAAACGACGCCTCGTCCTCGTGACTCGAGGCGTCCGCCGAGGGTCCGGCACAACACGCAGAGGCCCAAACAACATCGAAGCGGAGGTCGCCCAGGAGGAGCCGGGGGAAGACCTCCAGCTTCAAACGGCGTTTGGAGGAGCGGCGAGCGCGCAGAAAGGCTGCCGCCGCGGAAGCGAGGAAGGACGGCGGTAGAGCCGAAACGGAGCCGTCGACGGACGAGGGCGACAGCGATGTCGCAGAGCCGTCCGGAGAAGACGGGGGTGGCGGTTCTACCGCCAAAATGGACGAGGGCGGTGACATTCCCGCAGGGCCGTCCAAGAAGGATAGCAGGCCGGCTGTTGAAGCCCCTGCCAGGTCGTCAGCGCGTCTTGTGGCAAAGAGCCCGGCGCCGACAGCGACAACGCTGACGACCAAGGAGAAGGCCCTCCCCTCGCAGAGGAAGCGCCGCCTGAGTAAGGGTGGCAGCTCGGGTGCCGACTCTGAAGGGAGCGTGGCCAACATGCCGCCACCTAAGGTCGCCTCCCGAAGAGGGCGAGGGGCCTCGGGAGAGGAAAGGGCGGCGGTGGTTGCTGCCCGCGCCAACGGCGACCCCCCCGACCTGCGGGCCGAAAATGCCCGCCTTAATGGCGAGATGTCCGCCATTCGGACCCGGAACCGGCAGTTGGGGGATATGCTGGCGGGGATGCGGCGGGCAAACCGCCAGTTATTAAAGGACGTGGCCGACCTAAAGGCGCAAATGGCGCTGCTCGCGCCGCCTGCGCCAGTTGCGCCACCGGCCAAGGCCGGCCACTCAGCGGCCGCTGCAGCGCCAAAGCCGCCTCGCGCCGCGGTGCCGACGACGTTGGGCACTGGTGTGACGGTAACACCCGTGCCCATGGCGAGAAAGACGCCAGCCGCTGCGAAGCGCGCGTCGCTGGCTGGCGCTGGCCCAGCCGCCGCGGCGAAACTGGTCCCCGTGGTGAGGATGACGCCTCTCGCTGCGGACCGCATGCCGCCGCGTGCACTAATTGCTTCGACTGCGGCGGACTGTGTTTCCGCTGCGGTCAAACCGGGCACGTGGCGGCATCTTGCGCCGCCCCGCCCCACTGCCCCGCGTGTGCGGCGGGCAATAAGCCCGCCAAGCACCGCATGGGCTCTGGGGCGTGCAAACCTCCAGCTTCGGCCCCAAAGGGGCGGGGCGGCCCTCCGACCACGGCCGCTCCCGCTCCTAGCGAGGGGGAGGTCATGGATACAGCCCGTTAATGGCTACACCATCCATGCACCACCTCTTGCAAGCCAACACCAACCACTCCGCCGGTGCGCAGGATTTACTCCTGCAATCCATGGCGGAGTGGTCGATTGGTGCAGCCGTAGTCGCAGAACCGTACTGCGTGCCTGATCGCCCCAATTGGGTGGTCAGCCGAAACGGAACTGCGGCAATCGTCGTCTCAACGCAGCGGCACTTCCGTCCTTGTCTCTTTTGGATAGGGGCGAGGAATTTGTCGCGGCGGAGTGGGGAGGGGTCACGCTCTACAGCGTATACCTCTCCCCTAACAGGAGAATGGACGATTTCGGGGCCTCCCTCACCAACCTGGAGGCCTCGATACGGCGACTAGCACCGGGCCTCGTCCTGGTTCTGGGGGACTTCAACGCCAAATCCACGGCGTGGGGGTCCCCTATGACGGACGACCGCGGGCGGGCGGTCATCGAGTGGGCGGCTTCACTGGGCCTCTGTGTTCTTAACAGGGGCTCAGTGAACACGTGTGGGGCGTTCGACCATCGGGGCCCTGCTACGACTGAGGCAGACGGCCGCGGAGGCTGTCACCGGCGGGGGAGTGCTGTTGGCGGTGTCGCTGGACATCGCCAACGCATTCAATAGTCTGCCATTCAGCTGCATCAGGGAGGCGCTCCGATTTCATGGGGTGCCCTTGTACCTGAGGCGGCTGGTGGCGGACTATTTGGAGGGGCGCAGTGTCCTCTGCGCGAGTCCCGCAGGGGACATTGTGCGGACGTCCATGTCGTGCGGCGTTCCACAGGGGTCGGTTCTGGGGCCGACTCTGTGGGACATCGGGTACGACTGGGCGTTGAGAGGGAGTCTCCCCCCCGGGCTGAGCGTGATATGCTACGCTGACGATACGCTCGTCACAGCCCGGGGCAGGACACTCGAAGAGGCGGCGAGCCTGGCCACTCTCGGCACCGAGGAGATGGTCGGGCGAATCGAGGCGCTGGGGCTCAGGGTGGCCCTAAATAAGACGGAGGCCCTATTGTTCCATGGGCCACGCGTAAGGCCGCCAATCGGCGTCTCGCTAGTCGTCAACTCCGTCCACATCAGCATCCAGGCCCATATGAAGTACTTGGGTCTGGTGCTCGACGGGTGATGGTGGTTCCGGGAGCATTTTCGCCGAATTGCTCCCCGGCTGGTAGGCGCGGCGTCCGCCCTTTCGCGGCTCATGCCGAACGTGGGCGGACCCAGCTTCGAGGGCCGACGGCTGTATGCGGGGGTGATCCGTTCTATGGCCATGTACGGCGCACCCGTGTGGGCGAGGGCTCTGAACGTCCAGCTCAGGGCTGTTCTGTGGAGACCCCAGAGAGTCATGGCGGTCAGAGCCATTCGCGGGTACCGCACGGTATCGACCGAGGCGGCATGCCTACTGGCCGGGACACCCCCGTGAGACCTAGAGGCGGAGATGCTCTCCGACCTCTACCGGCGGGTGACCTCACTGCGCGACGAAGGTGGCTCCCCATCGCTGAGCGAGATAGCCACCTGGCGCGAGGACGCCCGCCGAGACGTCATCGCCCGTTGGGCTACGCGGCTGGAGAGGCCTAGACACGGTGTCGTCACCGTCGAGGCTCTCCGGCCCGTATTGATGGAGTGGATAGAGCGGCGGCACGGAGTCCTCTCCTTTCGACTGGTGCAGGTGTTGTCGGGGCACGGATGCTTCGGCTTTTACCTGCACACGGTCGCGTGTAGGGAGTGGACTTCGTTCTGCCACCATTGCAGCAGTGACGAGGACACGGCGCAACACACGCTGGAGGCGTGTCCGGGCTTTGACCGGCAGCGCCGTGACCTCGTCGCTGTTATCGGTGCCGACCTGACGCTGCCGGCTGTCGCGAGAGCGATGGTCGACAGCGTCAGGAACTGGGACGCGGTCGCCGCCTTCTGCGAGGCTGTCATCTCGCAGAAGGAGGCGGCGGAACGAGTCCGGAAGGAATCCCGCGACCCGGGCCGCCGTCAGCGGCCGGGGCGGCGCAGGCGCGAATACTTGCGCCTGATGCCGCCCTAACCGAGGCCTCGGGTGATCGGACCGGGGAATTGTCCGGTCATCCGACGTGAGGCCACCGCGTGAGGGCGACGCCCCGACGGCGAAATCTGTCGGGGCGTCGACGAGAGGAACCCGCGAGGGTAAACCGCCGGGCGGGCCACCGAAGTTAAAATCGAGTACCGGTGGTCCGCTCGCACGGCGAAGAGAGAAGGTTTTACGGTGGGTCTATGGGGTCACGCGCCGCCTTTCCGTCACCCCGGACCGATTCAGCGGGGCGAGACGCACCCATAGCCCACCAATAAAAAAAAAAAAAAAAAAAAAAAAGGCAAAATAGATGTTGACCACCGAAGACAGAGATCGGGTACCGGTGGCCCGCTCGCACGGCGAAGAGAGGAGTTTGCAGGGTGGGTCCATGGGGTTACGCGCCGCCTCTTTCGTCGCCCCGGGCTGATTTGGCGCGACCACATCCATGGTCCCACCTTACGAAAAAAAAAAACCGGAGGTGTCAAGGGACACCCGGATGGAACGAAGTTCTATTTTAATTATATAATTTTTTTCTGCCTTAAGCGATTTTTATCGTTATATTTTAGCCAATTTGCAAAATATCTTTATAAATTATAGCCTATGTGTTATTCTGATGTGCAAGCTATATTACTATAAATTTCATCAAAATCCATTCAGTTCAGTAGTTTTTACGTGAAAGAGCAACAAACATGTTCACATCCATACATTATTACAAACTTTCACGTTTATAATATTAATAATAGGATATACAATTCCACTAGACTACCAAAACTTTTCGGCCCCGAGCTCGAACGCGAGCCGGCCACGCGGCCCGGTCACGGGCGAAAATAATTTCGTTGCGCATTATTTTGATTTTGCTATATCTCTTAAGGTATTGATTTAATTTGCATGGTCTGAAGGAAAAAAAATATCTTCATGAAATGCTCAAGCCAACTAATGTATTTAAAATGATAAGGATTAATACAGTATTTGTGGAAATAGCTTTTCAGTTACCGTTTTATAATAGAACATTTTTTAAAGTATTAAAATGGATATAGTATGTTATCCTTAAGAGATAGATATATACCATCGCGGACTTTTTTGTAGGCCTTTTTAAGCTGTATAATACTGTAGTACTTTATTTTGATCTATTTCGTAGGGTTCAGCCAGCGTTTGCAATGTAAGCGCAAAATAATGTGTTTATTTACGACATCACATTAGAAACCTCTAAAATTATCAGTGTTTCTCTAGTACATTATGCATATATTATACATATAAACCTTCCTCTTGAATCACTCTATCTATAAAAAAAATCGTCGCGACACCACACTGTTCAATGCGAAATAGAAATGAAAATATCTGGCTTGCTTTCTATAAGAGAGCCGACGAGCGACGCCGCACAGCTTACTATAGCAAAAAGTGTCGTGACAACTTTTCGTAAGAATTTTTTCCGTCTAGCCCCCTTTCACAACGCGCGATAAGGAACTTCGTTCCAAAAAGAAAAAGGCAAAATAGATGTTGGTAAAATTATATTTTTAATCCGTCATCACACGTAAAACATAATTTCATCATCATCACAGCCCATATATGTCCCACTGTTGGGCTCGGGCCTCCTTCGTAATGGCAGGGAAATTAACCTACTATACTTCGCTGGTCAGACGTGTTGGTATAGGGTTTTGTTTTGAGTTTTCCTTCTCTTGCACAGATGTTATATGCGTTTTATATCACTTAGTCGTCTCTTATGATCACCCACGGGTAAGATAAGGGGATATTGTATTCTTACTCCGTCATCACACGTAAAAGATAATTTCATTATTTATCATTTCAGCCTAACGCGATCCACTGTATCCAATGTATGCCTATCTCATGTTACGTCACAGAGTGCGGTCTTGTCCGCTTGTCTAGCAAGGATTACATGCAAAAATATAATTAATAGAACATAAATAGGTATGTAAATAATAGAGTAACCAAAAAATCCAAATAGCCTGCTAAACTATCATTTATACCACATAAAACTAGGGACTATCAGCACACATATCTATTATATTAGTAGCAGGACACACTATTGACAGTTTTCAATCTATAGCTGCGGGCCGGTCTGTCCGGGGTAGTACCACACTCTTGTAGAAAATGAACGTATGAGCAGTAAGGGGCCGTTCAAATATTACATAACGCAATTTGGGTTTTCTTGTTAAGTGTTACAATGCATTACACAACCGGGAGGGAGGTTCAAACAACGCGTTACATAGCATTGTTTTTTTATTAAATAAAAATCTGGGGAATTAAAATTTTCTATGTTGGCAAGCAAATTTTTATTTTTTAGATGATGAATAAACAACATACACATGTATTGCGAGTTTGGCATCTCTTTTTTTTATTTATTAATGCCTCGAACACGTTTAAAAACGGTCACTTGGGTGTTACGTAACGTTCAGGGGGGGGAAGGGGGTACAGACATACGTTACGGCGCGTTACATGCAGGGGAGGGAGGATCAAAAATTGCGTTACGTAATACTTGAACGCCCCCTAACAACGGGTTGTTGCGCGAGTGAGCGAGAGCCGGTAGCTCAACTTTTTGGTTGGTAGGTAGCGGTCTAGCTATACCCCAGGTATTGCAAAGGTCAAGGAGCGGCAGTAACATCAGGTATGTTGCTTCCTCGTATGCTACTATAAGAAATAAAAAGAAATATCTATCATGACATTATTTAAATAATATTAATTTAATTTTAAGAATTATGTTGAACTATTCATTTATATATATTTTCAGTTAAAAACAAATAAACCAACTGTGTTGCATTATTTTTATTGGAACGAAGTTCCTTATCGCGCGTTGTGAAAGGGGGCTAGACGGAAAAAATTCTTACGAAAAGTTGTCACGACACTTTTTGCTATAGTAAGCTGTGCGGCGTCGCTCGTCGGCTCTCTTATAGAAAGCAAGCCAGATATTTTCATTTCTATTTCGCATTGAACAGTGTGGTGTCGCGACGATTTTTTTTATAGATAGAGTGATTCAAGAGGAAGGTTTATATGTATAATATATGCATAATGTACTAGAGAAACACTGATAATTTTAGAGGTTTCTAATGTGATGTCGTAAATAAACACATTATTTTGCGCTTACATTGCAAACGCTGGCTGAACCCTACGAAATAGATCAAAATAAAGTACTACAGTATTATACAGCTTAAAAAGGCCTACAAAAAAGTCCGCGATGGTATATATCTATCTCTTAAGGATAACATACTATATCCATTTTAATACTTTAAAAAATGTTCTATTATAAAACGGTAATTGAAAAGCTATTTCCACAAATACTGTATTAATCCTTATCATTTTAAATACATTAGTTGGCTTGAGCATTTCATGAAGATATTTTTTTTCCTTCAGACCATGCAAATTAAATCAATACCTTAAGAGATATAGCAAAATCAAAATAATGCGCAACGAAATTATTTTCGCCCGTGACCGGGCCGCGTGGCCGGCTCGCGTTCGAGCTCGGGGTCGAAAAGTTTTGGTAGTCTAGTGGAATTGTATATCCTATTATTAATATTATAAACGTGAAAGTTTGTAATAATGTATGGATGTGAACATGTTTGTTGCTCTTTCACGTAAAAACTACTGAACTGAATGGATTTTGATGAAATTTATAGTAATATAGCTTGCACATCGGAATAACACATAGGCTATAATTTATAAAGATATTTTGCAAATTGGCTAAAATATAACGATAAAAATCGCTTAAGGCAGAAAAAAATTATATAATTAAAATAGAACTTCGTTCCATCCGGGTGTCCCTTGACACCTCCGGTTTTTTTTTTTGAAATTTGCGAGTATCTTGCTGTGACACAAGACTAAGACTGAGTGCGCAAGACAATGACTAGGATGTTTACGCAAGACTAGGTCCTAGACGTGTCTTAGTCTTGCATTTGGGCAACACGACTAATGACAGTACAAATAAAAAAATATAAATTGTAAAAACATTTAATAGTATAAAAAAGATTTTGTTAAAATTTATACAACTTCATATTTACGAGTCTGTACATACATACATACATAAATCTATTAGGTATAAATAATTTATTTACATTTTAAATATAAGTATATAAATAATAACAAAAAAAAAATAATAAACGATAATCTAAAATAACAACAAAAGTGTAGAAAATTTTATAACAAATATAAATAGCCCAACAAAGTCATTATTGAAATACAGCGGGTGGTACTTCGGTAGAAACCAACTGTCAGGTAATCGGTGGATTGAAAAGTTGAAATCTAAGAGACGCCAAGTTTTTATTAAGCATTGCTTTATATCATAGCTGTAACACCATATTTTTTATTCGTTTTTTTTTTAAAGAACATCACCCCGCACTTAGTTAATAATCCTTGTATTGCAGGGGACTTTATAAACATATAATTAACGCAAACAAATTACACCCAGACTCAAAACAAACACTTTGTGGATCGCACGAAGTATTGCCCTAAGTAGGAATCATAGGCAAGATTTTGATAGCAATTAACTAATATTTTAAATTAATTTGTAAGTGCCCAGAGTACAAAAATATAATTTTGACTCTTCAATAAACTATTATTGATATATAATGACTTCTAATGTTTACGCGAGTATTACACATTTGAAATAAAACTACTTTTACGGATTCTATCGCGTTTGTATTTGATTTATAATTTCCCGACGTTTCGAACACTTTACAGTGATCATGGTCACGGGAGGACTGTCCCCCCGTGACCATGATCACTGTAAAGTGTTCGAAACGTCGGGAAATTATAAATCAAATACAAACGCGATAGAATCCGTAAAAGTAGTTTTATTTTAAATATTATTGATATACTTAAGTCCAAAGTACTACCCATTTAAATCTAGTTCCCAGCATTTTTTAAATAGAATTTCAAAGTCTGTAACGTTTTGCCTTTCGTGAAATATTGGTGTCGTACGTTTTAGAATTTAACAGGATTGTTCGCGTCCCTCGGTTGTACGTGTATCATGACTTTAATGCCGGCCCCCTGGCGGGCCAATTCGTACGCCTCCAGGGTCTCTTCCATGCTGAAGTGGTGGCTGACCAGGGGTTTGACATTGATCTTACCGCTAGCTACCATCGCCAACGCAATAGGATACCTGAAAAAATCAATTATTGTATTAAAACTATCACCATTTTTAAAAGGCGAAAGTGTATTTAGCGTTGTCAAACAGCCCTCCAAATATTTATAAGGTGTTTCTTATGTAATTAATAAATGACGTCTAATTCAAGATTTAAAAAAAAAACTGTTACAAATAGCTAATCGGCGATGCCAGTGATCATGTATTGAGAGTATAAGAAACTACAACTAACTCGTTAACATATCGGAAGATTCCTCTAATGTCGACCTCCCGGGCGAGTGCTCCGGCTAGAGGTACAGTCTGCTCTTGCGCTCCCATACCAACAAGAACTGCTACACCACCGGACTTTGTCGCCTGAAAACAAAATAAAGTTATGATAAATTATTAAGCCTCGTATGGTGTGGTTAGGTATACAATGTCTCCCTCTTTAGCTTCCCATTGGAGTTGTAAAAGCCAGCTGAGGGATCACCCGGGGAACAAGAAGTAGTACTCTCCTGAGAAACTTATAGCACCAACTACGATTGTGAACTAGCGAAGCTCGGGGAGGCGTACGTCTTTGAGTGCCGGGGATCGAATGTTAGTAGACGATCTCTCAGGCGCCCTGTAAAAGTGCGGAAGGGGCCGCTGTGGTTTTAGTGGGTATTCCGGTCGGGCAGCTGGCCGGCGAGTCCCACACTCCTCCGTCTGTCACTGACGGAGGATAGCGCGTAAATGCGTTTCCACAGCGACAACAGATAAAAAAGGGAACCCTACGTTCAACAGAGGACGTCAAAAGACCGATAGATAAATAGCTAGATAGATCTTATAGAGCTTAAGGGCCAGTCACTTTCCACAGTTTTTTTTCGACCTATATACGAGTACATGCCATTTTTGGGTACGAAAAAATGTAGTTAATAAATGTAGGTTTAATAAATAAGCTCAAACTCGACATAGTTGAAGAAATGTAGGGTATTTCAATGTGGTGACGCAGTAAGAATACTATTCACCACTCCCATATCTAACCCGTGGGTGATCGTACGAGACGACTAAGGGATATAAAACGCATATAACATCTGTGCAAGAGAAGGAAACCTCGAAACAAAACCCTATACCAACACGTCTGATCAGCACGGTATAGTAGGTTAATTTCCCTTCCATTACGGAGGAGGCCCGAGCCCAACAGTGGGACGTTTATGGGCTGTGATGATAATGATGATGATGTAAGGTACGAGTCTTTTTATTGAGAGGTTATGACAAACACTTGACCTGTATTATCCGGTTTGATGCCAGTCACCTGCTATATTACTCCTTTACCCAAACACCATTTGGACCTACTACTACCGTTTCCTTGACCTCAATGGTATGGTACTAACGCGCCCCTTCATAGGAGGGGAAATGGCTTCTTGTAATACGCTTATCAAACGTATTCAAATAGTGTTTTGTTTCGAGTTGTCCTTCTTTGGTAACGATAATATTTTTAGTTAACGTATCTTAATCGTCGATGATAGCCCCGATAAAAAGGTAGTAAATTACATAATTCTATAAACAGCATCAAATTAGTTACCAGCATTGCCAATCTGACGGTGGATTGAGCCCCACTGGCGTCGAATGAAACGTTCGGGTGACCTTCCAGTAGCTCATGAATTTTCTTCACAAGTTCACCTTCATCGGAGTCGCGACTCACTAGGACCGTGTGATCAGCACCCAGCTTCTTGGCGAAGTCCAAGCGGGACTGGAGAATATCTGTAAATGTGCATTAATTTTTAGACATTTTTAATTTTATTTTACGAACGTTAACTTTTATCCTGTATTTTTTTTTAGAATTTACAATTCACCACCCCTTACCTAACCCTTGGGGGATGGTACGAGACGATTAAGGTACCGCACCAAGAAATACATCCCTTTATCGTAGGGGTCTTTACAAACACAATTAATGAACACAAATAACACCTAAACTCATAAGAATACTTGTGGATCACAAAAAGAACTTTTCTGTGTAGGGACTAAGGCTTTTTTGGTAGAGTATTATCTGGACACATCTGGGGCGACGGAAAGGCGGTGTACGGCCACATAAACCACCACGTTTCCTCCGATTACTCTTGGTTCGACCAATGGTATCGATTTCTTGAATTCCATGGCTGACCTGACGGTTGGGGACGATATTCTTCAAGGGAGTTCAATACCTAGATCCCTATTCTATCTGTGCATTTTTTATGTGAAAGAATTAGTTTCAGTTTTATGTGTGGTGATGGTTTAAGAATATAATATTCTTTGTTTACCAGCCCTTCCTTGCAAGTGGGCATCGGTAAATTAACTGTGTGGTTTTATGAAACTACGGTAAAAGAGAAACTTTTTTTCGCTTTGTAGACATTAAACTAAACATTTTTGGAAAAATATTCGATTTACGGTATTAAAATCGCATCATCAATCTTAATTTTATACTTAAAAAATGGGATTGATTATGGGAAATGATAACTACGTCTCCAACTAATATTTTAATTTAACTCTGTATTTTAGAGTACGATATACATAATATATACAATTATTTAGATGATATACATATATTAAAAACAAACAAATAGCGTGGAGCACTAGCACAAATGAGTAATAGTCTATACACGACACGGTCAGCTGATGCAAACCATAGGCGCCGCCATTTTGGCCTCGGCTGCTCTATCGAGCGCCTTTCACTTTATCTCTACTCCGCGGCCGACCGTCACGCGACATGCAATAGATGGACGAAAAAGTTTGAGGCGATGTAATAAGTTTCACTTTAATATTTTATAATCAGGCATCGAAAATAAGAACTCTGTATTGGTGGCCCGTTTAAAATAGCGATAGAAAAACGTTAGTTGTTAGATAGGCTAATACGTTATGGAGTTAGCGCCGTCCTTTCCACCATCCCGGGCGGTTTGAGCAGCGTGTGACTTTGGAAATCACATTTACTTCGGTTTCCCTCTTGCTATCACATGCTCTTGATATGTCAACTATCCTTGGTGGTTTCTCACGACACCTACAGTAAAAGGGACTGGGCGGTGACACAATTGATTTTTTTTGGTCATCACCACACTGATATTCATCGCCATCTCAGCTTATATACCCACTTCTAGGCTCAATCCACTTCCACAATAGGAGGAAAATTGTCTTATTTTATTTCGAAAAAACCCTATACCAACACATCTGACCAGCGTGTCATAGTGGTTTATGGATTATATACAGAAGTTAACTTATATGAAAGTATTAAAAATATATGAGATAATGACCTGTGATGAGCACTTTGCTGGCTCCCATTGCTTTAGCGGTTAACATGATGAGGAGTCCGATTGGTCCAGCACCCAACACCAGGACAGAATCTCCGGCGGACAAGCCTCCTCTTCTGCACGCGTGCACGCCCACAGAGAGAGGTTCCAGTAATGCTCCTTCTTCCATACTCACGTGATCAGGTAACCTGAAAGCAGGGAGCAATGTATATTAAAAACGCAATCCTTAACCTTAAATAACAGATGGTTGGAAGGGCAACAACGTGTTTAATTTTTTAGCAGGCAGTTATTTTTTTTTGTTCGAGAAGTATGGTATAAACCTTTTGATGAATTCCCTAAAGCTTGCCTTTCAGTAATAAAAATAAATAACCTAGAGTGACAGGTGGACAGACAGAGTCTTGAAAGTGGTAGTAAGGTCTTATTCGGAGTAGATCAGTTGTATTTAAATTGAGGCAATTCTCGCTTCAGTCGAGATCCAGTATTAAATTCATAAAATCATCACCCTATTTTTTTTTGCGGTGGGCTATGGACGTAATCGCGCCCCGCCAAATCGGTCCGGGGCGATGGAAGAGGCGGCGCGCAATCCCATAGACCCAACGTACAAACACTTCTCTTCACCGTGCGAGCAGGCCACCGGTCCGATCTTTGTCATCGGTATCATCACCCTGAAGTCTTCTCGCGTTATCTTCATTTCTCTTACTCACAACGACTGGTAAACTTCGAGGTGTGATAAAAACAAATGACAACTGATATGCCCTCGTAGAATACAAATTTATTAAATTAATCAAATACTAACTTGTAACAGAAGTCAGCGGCATGCTTGTAGTATCTGACGAGGTTGCCGTGGATGGGTGGTGTGGCACAGAATGCCATGTCGGGGCACAGATGGTAGCGGCCCGTCTTGCAGAACTCGCAGTAGCGGCACGGTACACCCGGCTCTATTGCCACGCGGTCACCTACTTTAAGGTTTTTCACTTGTGGTCCAATCTGAAAAGATCATACGTAATATTTATTAATAATGATATTCTACGTCGTATCATAGCTGTTTAGGAGTGTCTGAAATAGTGGTAGCGCCACGCTGTTGACAGTTTTTTGTCTACAACCGCAGGCTGGCCCATTCGGGGCAGTACCACACTCTCGTACAAAGCCGATCTGAGCAGCGCCAATATGCCGTTGAGCTGGAAGCCGTACTTTTTGGGTAGATTTTAGTTAATACGAAACTGCCTGACTGTATCCTTACTATTTCAAAGGTCCTTGGGCAGCAGTAACACCAACAGGTGTGAAATATATTATTCTAAAAAAAAATATAGCATTTGATTGTTCAATTTGCTGTGGGGTGGCGGCTACGGATACTCCCAACCCTTACTTTACTCGTGCATGTCATAAAAGACGACTAAGAGCTTTATATGCATAGACCTGGGCCAACTATCTGATGCTGTTTGGTCATTAAATACATACAGGGTTAGCGTCAGTTAGGCGGCACTTCATAAAACTGTTGCCAATAACTTTTGCAATATGTACGATGCAAGAGGAGAGTACATATTGCGTTGGCCACAAGTAATTTTATAAGAAATTGGGATAAAGTAATTGGGATAATAGATAGTAGGATGCTTTTATTATTTAATTTTATCTTAAGCATCCACCTTTTTTTTTTTTATTGGTGGGCTATGGATGCGTCTCGCCCCGCCAAATCGGTCCGGGGTGACGGAAAAAGGCGGCGCGTGACTCCATAGACCCACCGTAAAACCTTCTCTCTTCGCCGTGCGAGCGGACCACCGGTACTTACTCGATTTTAACTTCGGTGGCCATCTTAAGCATCCACCTACGTTTAAGAAACCAATGACTTTTTTATTGCTTATGTTGGCAAACGAGCAAACAGCACACCTGATGGTAAGTGCCACTGCCGCCCATGGACCTTTGCAATATCAAAGGTATAAACTAGATCGCTGCCTACCAATACAAACCCTAAACCCACCCAGTTGGGCTGCAGGCTCTCTCGCTCACCGAGCAAAGCGCAATAACACATGGCCGTTACTCAGACGTCGATCTTCTGCAAGAGTGTGGGACTACCCCGGACGGACCGGCCCACAGCTGTAGACAGAGAACTGTCAACAGCGTGGTCCTACCACTAATAAATATATCACACACTCATTGACAAAGGCCAAGTAAAGACTTTTAGAGGGTGTGGCTATTCCCTGTAGGCGTTGTCTTCTTAATAAAAGAAAATTATATAGATTACATTCATCGATAATACTGGTAAATTCAAAGAAATAGGTATTCATTAAAATTTCTGTGGATAAACACGATTACATTACATTACGCGATTGAATATCTGTACCTCTTAAAAGTCATAACCTTTAGTACGATACATTGAGCTCGGTCTCAGCTTGGTGAAACGGGACTAAGTACTAAGAAGATCTGGCAAGTACCTGAATGAATTTGTATATTATCCCTATCCCTACTAATATATAAATGTGAATGTAAGTTTGTTTGTTACGCTTTCACGCTAAAACTACTCGACCGATCATCATGAAACATTGCACACATATTCTTGGAGGTATTAAAAGTAACATAGGATACTTTTTATTAAAAAAAAATCAAAACTTTCATATGAAAAATAAAAAAATTGTTTGTCAAAAAATCTCAAAATCTAGCTTCTTCAACGCCATCTAGCAGACCAGTAATGAAGTTCCAACCCTGAGTATTGTAATACCGTTGCACTGTATTACCGACGGTCAAAAATAAAAATAGGGGATCAAAAACTTTAGGAAAGTAACCTTTTACGCGGGCGAAGCCGCGGGCAGAAGCTAGTTAATAATATTCTTTTTTACCGACTTTTTTATATAAAACTTTATACAAGACGTTTAGTAAGTATTAACTTCAGTGTGATGCTCTTCAAATCAAGATATAGGTAATATAATTCTTAAATATATAGAAATAGGTAATAGATTATGGCTGAACCAGATCCCAGAAGCAGCACCCGATTACGAAGTACCTAATAGACCAGGGGTCGGCAACCTGCGGCTCGCGAGCCACATGTGGCTCTTTGGATATCTAGTTGCGGCTCTTTAGTTCTATACGCAAAAAAAAATATTTTATAAAGAAAACATTTAAAAATGGTTCTGAATTGATTAACGAGCATTAGGCACAAATTATTATCGGCAAAAAAAAATTGTGGCTCTTTAAAAACTTTGAACTTTTATAAATTCTAATTTTTGGCTCTTCCGACTCAAAGGGTGGCCGATCCCTGCCCCTGTACTAGACCAACGGTCGGCAATAGCCGGACCGCGGTCCGTATGCGAACCGCAAAATATCGAACCTCGGACCGCCAAATACTGTAATGTATTGTATACCAAGTATAAATGAATACCTAGATAAGCTATACTATAACTTTTTTAATTAAAAATATTTTTTAGCCACATAAAATCTAATTCAGTACTTTATATATTTTAAGGATAAACCATACAATAAATAGGTAGCACTTAATTATTATCAATTGTTTTTTCTGGACTGAATTTTTCCACAGTATCCGGACCCCATCTAAAACTACTTGCCGACCCCCTGTACTAGACTGTCATTTTAATCGATTTAAATTTAGTCAATGCGAAGTTGATGATGACATTCTTTGACATTGTAACTATCAAAAAAGTGCGTTAACGACAATCCAAACATGACTATAAAGTAAACATACTTATCTACATAATTAAATATTTGATTAACTATACAGTAACATACCTAATATTCTGAACTGCAATATAATAATTAATTATTAATTTATAGAATACGGACTACGCAGTGTAGGACGACCCCCCACTAGGTGGATTGACGAGACGCAAAAAACCGTTGGATGCAAGTGGCGCAGGATCGTTTCGAGTGGCATTCTCGTGGGGAGGCCTTTGTCTAACAGAGGACCTCTATGGCCTGATGGATGGATCGATAAATTTCTGTTATACCAATATTTATTTTAAAAGAGTACTGTGGTTTGAAACTGTCTATCCACCTTTTTTTTTTTTTTTGGTGGACTATGGATGCGTCTCGCCCCGCCAAATCGGTCCGGGGTGACGGAAAGGCGGCGCGTGACCCCATAGACCCACCGTAAAACTCCTTCACCGTGCGAGCGGGCCACCAGTACCCGATTTTTGACTTCGGTGGCCCGCCCGGCAAACTGTCTATTCACCTGGTGATGGCGTAAAAATAAAATTCACAGCCTCTTCTTATTTTAACCGTGGGTATTGTAAAAGACAACAGCAAAATAAGTAAAACCTTAATAAGGCCTTCTGTACGAATCAGTATGTTGGGTGAAAAAACCGATGGATCGATGACTGCATGTAGCGAAAATGCGAATTTTGAGAAGGATGTGTGGTGTGACGAAAATGGATACAATAAGGAATATATTAGAGGAAGTTTGAAAGTCGCGCCAGTGACGGAAAATTAAGGAGTGTATGGTTGACATGATATGGACACGTGATGAGACGAGATGAAAGTATTGTTGTAGGTAAAGTTTTAAATATACATGTTGAAGGAAGGTTTAGGGTCAAGGAAGATCAAAGAAAAGACGGAATGCGTAAAGTACGACTTGTATAAGAAAGGGAGCGATCAAAGAGATGACGCTTGATAGGGATGTAAGGAAGGAGAGAATATATTGATCCCGCGTGGTAACAGTGCAAGATATAAGTATATAATTCATCATCCCTTATTTTACACGGGTGTCGTAAAAGACTAGTAGTTGGAAACGAGTTTGAATACTAGCAATTTGCTACCGTCCCGTCCCTTAGTGAGCGTGTCTGAAGCTCTACCCATTGCGGTAAGCAGTGACCCGACAGTTACCACATCATCAGGTGAAATCCTGCTCGTCTAACGCCAAATGACTACACAGATGGCGTAGTTGGGGTTGTTTCTCACGTAGGACAATACTTTGAGCGATCAACAAATTGTCGTTCTGAGTCTGGGTAACTTGTGACCGTTAGTTATTTAAAAAAAAAACCCCGCAATACAAGGATTATTTCGGGTGTTGTCTTAAAAAAAATGCGATATAAAACATCTTATGCGTGTCAAAGACAGCTGATGCTCCAGTAGAGTGCGTAATAACATTCTATAGGCAAACTTGAAACACATCTTGCGATCGCCAAACCGTAAATCAAACGTATAGAAGTTTGAATAGGTATATATTCATCAGTGGACGTCTATAGACAGACAAGAAGATATAATCTTGCATAATTCCGTCATTATTATGTACATATAATGTATATTTAATATAAATATTTTAATAAAACTGTTATATAACTTATATAGATAATAATGATATGGGTAATCTCAAGGTATTATATACATAATTCATTACTTTAATGTTATGATACCAGTATAATGAAAATTTACACAATAAGCACTCATTTTTATTTATTCAACATCATCATCATCATCACAACCCATAAACGTCTCACTGTTGGGCTCGGGCCTCCTCCGTAATGGGAGGTAAATTAACCTACTACACCGCGCTGGTCAGACGTGTTGGATTTCTTTTTTCGGTGGGCTATGGATGAGTCTCGCCCCGCCAAAACGGTCCGGGGTGATGGAAGAGACGGCGCGTGACCCCATAGACCCATCGTGCAAGTCCTCTCTTCGCCATGCGAGTGGGCCAGCGGTACCCGATTTTTGTCTTCAGTGGCCCGCCCGACAGACGTGTTGGTATAGGGTTTTGTTTCGAGTTTTCCTTCTCTAGCATAGATGTTATATGCGTTTTATATCCCTTACTCATCTCGTACGATCACCTACGGGTAAGATATGGGGTGGTGAATAGTATTCTTACTCCGTCACCACACGGAAATTATTCAACATGCTCGAATATAAATATCATCTTTTTGGATCATCATCATTCTCCTGCTCTTGTGCCAATTACTTGTGGTCCACGCAATATGTACGAGTACATATTGCAAAAGTTGTTGGCAATACTCGTAGTTTTATGACCGGCCGCCTGTTTGACGTCAACCCTTCTTAGGGATGTAATTGTTAACCGAATGGCATCAAGTTTACTCAGGTCGGTATAAATCTTTTACGACATTTACGAGCAAAGTAAGGGTTGATAGGTTTCGTAGCTGCTACCATATAGCATCATCTTTACATTTACATTTTTAACCCCCGGCACAAAAAGAGGGGTGCTATAAATATGACGTGTCTGCATGTCTATGTATCTGACCGCAGCATCGTAACTCCTAAACGTATATCGATTATGATGCGGCTTTTTTTTGTTTGAAAGCTGACGCTTATTTGCCTTTTTTTTTTTATATTGGTGGGCTATGGATGCGTCTCGCCCCGCCGAATCGGTCCGGGGTGACGGAAAAGGCGGCGCGTGACTCCATAGACCCACCGTAAAACATTCTCTCTTCGCCGTGCGAGCGGACCACCGGTACTCGATTTTAACTTCGGTGGCCCGCCCGGCGGTTTACCCTCGCGGGTTCCTCTCGTCGACGCCCCGACAGATTTCGCCGTCGGGGCGTCGCCCTCACGCGATGGCCTCACGTCGGGTGACCGGACGATTCCCCGGTCCGATCACCCGAGGCCTCGGTTAGGGCGGCATCAGGCGCAGGTATTCGCGCCTGCGCCGCCCCGGCCGCTGACGGCGGCCCGGGTCGCGGGAATCCTCCCGGACTCGTTCCGCCGCCTCCTTCCCCGAGATGACAACCTCGCAGAAGGCGGCGACCGCGTCCCAGTTCCTGACGCTGTCGACCATCGCCCTCGCGACAGCCGGCAGCGTCAGGTCACGCTTATTTGCCTGTAAGAATCGTAAAAATTGGTTGAGGGCTCAAAGAGTAGACAGCAGGGCTTTCCTGCCTAGTGTGGCATTCAGGCAATAATCCAATAAATGACTATATTTGTCGATCTATTTCGTATCATATTATGAATGAAACGTCTACAAATGCGACATTAATGGTGCTATCGCGATAATCTAGAGCGATTTATTTCTTCGCGATATACTACGCATGTTGATTTTAGATAGCGCGTTGCATGTTCCTAAGAAATCTAAAATCCATCATTATTACACAAAATAATTATGACATATGCCGTAGTGATTAAGATAATCAATGTATCATCCAAGTGTGGATAATATTTTGTGCAAGCCACAGTCTTGTTTTGAAACTGGATGTAATTTGTGTCCGTTAATTGTATGTATTTAAAGTCACCACGCAATACAAAGATTAATTAATTAAAAATGCTAGTTGAAGATATAGAAGTTATTGAAAATTTTAATTAAATAAAATGAATAGATATATTTTTTTTTCTGAAGCTCTACATGTGGCAGAATATTAATGGGCGAGTTTTGTACAATGTCATTTTTGACTACGGGCTAGCTCTATAGGAAGGATAAGGAGTTAAGGAGCTATTTATATTTAGTCCATAATGAAGTATTTTGTGCTAACCAAAAACGAGAAACAATTAGCAAAATAGAAGCGACACGGCAATGAATTAATTCGCTTCACATTGACGTACTATGTGAGGAAATTATCCAGAGCTAATCTGATTATATTTAGTCATTCAAACTCTGTATTACGATTTCATTGAAATTTGGGAGGTGTTCAGGTGTGGAGAGGTTCTGGAACACTCAATTTATCAAATATGTATATAACAATCATTCGTTTCCATTCAAATGCAATTCTATTCGATTGCAAATATGGCAAAGATATCATCTCTTTGAGACTATGCCACCGCTGCAGTGGAATAATCTTTAAGCTAGGGTCAACAAATATTTCACTCGCTTAAGATTTTCGGATATCTTAGTGATGGTGAAATTTTAAGATATGTAATTAAAATATTTTTAGAAAAAAACGTAATAAGATCGATTTATTATGACATTGACGAGAGGTCATATTAAGAGTATGCTTAATCGTAGAGCATGCATGAAGACTATTATGAGTGTGAATGAAGCGATGGAAGTATGCCAGGATCGTGGTTTGTGGCAATCCGTAAACTCTGCCTACCCATCTGGGAAACAGGCGGGGGCTATGTATGTAAGATACATTTTTATGGCCACAACATTTTATAACAACAAAAAAACAACTAAATTAAATTGTAAACGTTTTACAACCTGATAAACATACAACATATTATAACTATTAAACTATTATAACACTACTAAAGTGTGTTAATATTTTAAGTGTTTTTATAACAACTAAATATTATATCAAGAAAAACTGCTTAATTAAATTGTAAATAGTTTACGACATGATAAACATGAATATTATTGCGTCAAAATGTTACTGTTTTTATGGCCACTAAATAAGACATATATATATATATATATATATATATATATATATATATATATATATATATATATATATATATATATATATATATATATATATATATATATAAATGAAAAACAAATGAATAAAATTGTAATCGGTTTACAACATGATAAACATACAACATAATACCATTAGGGGGTCTACATGATAAGAACCACACACATACACAATAATTAATCTATACTAATATTATAGAGAGCTAAAGTTTATGAGTTTGTATGATTGTAAATAGAAGTAAAGTGTAATCTCTAAAAGTAGTGGTATGATTTTGAAAATACTTTCAACATTAGATAGCTAAATTTGCTCTGATTGTTATAGGTTAATTATAAAGAAGTTTGTGAATTTGTATGTAAGGAGTAATCTCTGAAAGTACAGGTTTGATTTTGAAAATTCTTTTACTATTAGAAAGCTACATTATCACTGATTATTATAGGCTATTTTTTATTTCGATGAAGACATGTTTTCAATAGTAAATCTAAAAATGAAGTATCCACTCGCTATTGCCTCGCTAAGTAGGATATTGGAATAAAAATTCCTTTTGTAAGTGAATCATTTATTAGGAAAGTTCGCAACTTTCGTGTCATGAAAATCTCGCTAGAAAAATATCGCGTGTCGAATAAAAAAATATTTTACTTCTTTTTTTTATTTTCACGAAAGCTTATAAAAAAATTGCGTAATATTAAAACGATATGACTCTATTATATTATTTATAAGTTATCGTATTCTTATATAATCTTAATCGTAAGGAATCCTTAATCAGTTTCGACTCGTATTTCGTCGCTATCTGTATAATCTTCTAACTCATACTATCTCTATCGTATTAATCATGATTAATCAGTAACTTTCCTATATAGTTTAAGATAAACAATGAACTTATTACAAGACCTACATATATCGCTATATCAATTTTAACGATATTATTATCAAACAATGCCGCGAATAATAGATGTGTATACGTCTATATTATTGAAATTTATAAGAGTTAACCAATTGTAATATATAGAGAGCTCCCATTGACCGATGTATAACTAGTGTTATACATCGGTCAAGGGTATAACTAATGTGACCAGACGTCCCGTTTTGAACGGGACTGTCCCTTTTTATAATAACGCGTCCCGGTGTCCCCGAAATGAATTCTGGGATGCAACATTGTCCCGTTTTCGGAAATCTATTTATCATTATTTCTCGCTATTTGTTTTGTTAAGATTATTTTCTATGAGGAACAAATTGTGGACATACGAGAAAACCCAGTTACAAATTTCAGTTCTCCAAGCCATGTTGATAATTATGGTGAGTATAAAAAATCGTGTCAAGAGGTTGATAAGTTGATTCTTACTTAAAATGTTCACTAGCTATTTTAAAACAAATTTGTTCCTCTGACAAATAAAATACAACTAAAATTTTCGGGTATATTTTTAAAATGTCCCGTTTTGAGTCAAATAATAAATGGTCACATTAGGTATAATAATGTTATACCCTTGACCGATGAATTACTTCTCTATTGCCATGACGTTGGTCTAGTGCTCCATTAACATGGCTGAGTGTAATTTATGTTCATTAATTGTTACAATTAGAGGATTCGATCCCGGGATCCCGGATCTCGGGATCCCGGTCATATTTTGGTCCCAAAATTTTCGGGATTAAATTTAAAGAATCCCGGGATTTTCGGGATTGATACATTTTTTTAAATTAGTCACTAAAATGTGCATGAGACGCAACGCACTTACCTTGATTTGACGTTTTAACAGCCTTGTTTACATGGCTGATTTCATTTATAATACACATATTATTAATTGATTCATACTAAGAAATTTCATTTGTTTTTGTTAACGACCGGATTAAGCGTAAAAGTTTGTAAAAATTTCCGCTTCACTTCGTGTAAGTATTGATGTTTTTTTTGTTAATTGGTGATAATCAAATTATTAAAAAGCAAAAATGCATTAATGATTTACTTTCGTGCTTTAAATAAGTAATCTATAAAGTTTCTGCTCAATTTAATTTAAAATAGAAGTACCCATAAACATAAGTAGAAAGAAGTTGATTTTTTGAAGTTTACTGTTGGTTTCAGAAATTATTTCCAGAAGTGCCTAGTTTGGTTATTTTATAAGAAGAAAGTTTATAAAAAAAAGTATAATTTTGTTTAACCGCCTTTTAAGTTTAAAACTTAAATATTCTATGTCCTCAAAAATTTATTTTGATATGTTTACTGAGTTTTTGTTACCATTTTCCATTACCAATACAATCCCGGGACTATCCCGGGATCCCGGGATTAACTGTAGATAATCCCGAAATTCCGGGATTAGAAACATCGACCGGGATCGAATCCCCTAGTTACAATACACTTTCCGTGTGGTGACGGAGTAAGAATACTATTCACCACCCCATATCTTACCCGTGGGTGATCGTACGAGACGACTAAGGGATATAAAACGCATATAACATCTAAGGATGTAGGTACCGGGGGAGACCGAGACTAACCTACCTAGACCAGATCGGTCATGTACTGAAGGAAGGTGGAGTCAAGAGTCTCCGAAACCGGCGAGCGTGTATAAAGAGAATTATGAATGTTGAGGAAGCGAGTGAAGTATGCAAAGATAGAGTTCTCTGGCACTCTGTTCTCTCTGCCTACTATTAGGGGGGCATAGTCCGGAGCGTGCTCGTTCGCGTCCCCTGCCAGTCTCTCTGCCTACCCTGCAAGGGATATGGCGTGATGATATGTATGTATAACATCTACGTGAGAGAAGGAAAACTAGAAACAAAACCCTATACCAACACGTTTGACCAGCGCGGTATAGTAGGTTAATTTCCCTCCCAATACGGAGGAGGCCAACAGTGGGACATATATGGACTGTCATGATGATGATGATGATGATGATGAATTGTTACAACAACGATCGCGTTATTCCCACTGCAAGAGTTGCAAGACGAAGACCGGTGTATTATTACATGACTATGTCCGGCTCGATATGCGTACCGCAGTGCGGGTTGGGGCGTCCCCCGGAGGCGACGCGTACCGACCCGGGCCGCCACCCATCACGCCGTGCCCAGTCAGGCGAGTCGAGGAGAGCAGAGTGCCGGGTGGGCACGTGGAATGTAAGAGGTTGTGTGGAAGGTAAGTTGCACGAGCTGATATCCGTCATGGCGGACAAACAGCTAGACGTGCTCTGTGTGACAGAGACCAAGCGAAGGGGCAGCGACGCCTACGATCCTCCTGGTGGCGGGATGGCTCTGTTGTCTGGTGTACCACAGAGCGATAGAGCCAGCATGAGGGTAGGAGTGCTGTTGTCCTCTCGCTTGGCCTCAGGTGTGAAGGATTACGGAATGTATGATCCCAGACTTCTTTGGGTCCGTATAAAACTAGGTGTCACCAAGGTATTTATGGTTGTAGCATATGCTCCCGTAGGATCCTCGGTGGCATCAGACCTAGAGAAGTTTTGGGATAATGTTAGGGAAGTTCTGGATATGGCAGAAACCAGTGAACGCGTGATTGTATGCGGAGATTTGAACGGATAGGTGGGGACCAAGCGTCCCGACTATGAGGACGTACTTGGTCCATTTGGTGATAAGAGAGTGATCGACGCAGGTAGGCTCATAGCGGATGTATGCATGGAGAGAAACCTTATTGTGTCAAACACATTTTTCCAACATAAGGACATCCATATGTATACATGGAGAAGGAGTGAACAGAAAAGTATAATAGATTTAATTTTGGTAGACAGTCGCCTCCGAAGCAAAATATTGGACGCAAGAGCCTACATGGGCCCCACAGTCGATACGGACCACTATCTCGTTATGGCGAGATTTAGTGGTCTGTTCAGAAAGTGGAGGCACTGGCGAGAGCGTGTCCACTTCGGAGGGCTTGAAAGCATAGTTTGCAAGAAGAGTGTGTAAGAGAAAAGTATGCAGAGGGTGTCCGAGAACGACTGACGATGGCAAGCCAGCCGCAATCGGACATTGAAGAATAAGCATTGAAAGAGAGTATAGTAGATACAGCGAAAGAAGTATGTGGAAGTTCAAAGAAGCATAGAAAAACAAATGGCGATGCATGGTGGGATGCGGAAGTGGCAGCTTCCGTAGAGCAAAAGAAGAAAGCGTGGCTGGACTATGTCTCTTCTTTGAATCTGAATGACAATATGACTGAACAGAAGAAAGAAATATATCGGCAATGTAAGAATGACACCAAGGCCTTAGTGAAAGAGAAACGTGATAGAGCAAATATGAGTGCAGAAGATAGGCTGACTAAAAACTTCGAGGGTAACACCAAACTCTCTTGGAGGAAGGTGAAGAAGTCTCGGTGTGGTTGGTCAGCCTTCAGAATGAATAAAATAAGGTCTAAAGGTGGAGACATTCTTACATAAACACAAGACGTGTTAAGCCGATGGAGTGAATATTTTGGTGATATGTATGCGGATGCTACGGTTGGCGCCGGTGTCGCATGTGGTTTAGTAGATCAACATTCGACAACGGCGTCCTCCGATGACATCAGTATGGATAGTTGAATGGGCGATAAGAAGTTTGAAAAATGGTAAGGCAGCGGGCATTGATATGGTGTCTGCCGAGATGATCAAGCTTGGTGGCTCCTGTGTCTGGGAGGCGTTCCTGTTGCTCCTCAATTTATGTTGGAGCTCGGGAATGGTTCCCGGGGACTGGAATAGCGCAGTCATCGTGCCTTTGTTTAAAAACAAGGGTTCACGTTATGACTGCGCAAATTACAGAGCCATAAGCTTGACCAGTTTGGCATCAAAAGTGTACGGTAAAATTATTGAAAGGAGAATGAGGATGGTGTCCGATGGTTTACTGTGTGAGACACAAGGAGGTTTCAGGAGTGGAAGGGGATGCATGGATCAAGTGTTCTCTCTGCGCAACATTGTGGAGAAGCATCTGGCTCTAGGTCAGAGGGTTTTCTGCAGTTTTGTGGATCTGGAGAGAGCATTTGACACGGTTGTACGAAAGGAACTTTGGGACATTTTGGGACGATATGAATGTGGACGATATGAATGTGGGAGTCCAGATGGGCGACTCAGTGGTCACTGCTCTGCTTTATGCAGATGATGCAGTCTGCTGGCACAGTCAGCGACTGACCTGCAGACCCTAGTCGACACAATGACAGAAGATTCTAAGAAAAGGGGTCTACGCGTGAATGTGAGCAAAACCAAAATAATGGTCTTTGAAAGAGATGAAGCCAAAACAGATGTAAGAGTAACAATAGGTAATGATGTAATAGAGCAAGTGGATGAATTTGTATATCTTGGATGTGGATTTAGCCGAGATGGAAGGTACACCACTGATATAGAGCGAAGAGTGAATGCGGGAAATTGAGTGAACGGAGCGTTGGGGCAACTTCTCGGTAGCCACCACCTCAGCCAGAAGGCACGTGTAGCAATACATAACGCAGTGCTTGTCCGAACATTATTGTAAGGAAGCGAGAGTTGGGTATGCAGAAAAGAGTATGAAAGTAAAATTAATGCGGTCGAAATGCGATCTCTGCGGAAAATCTGTGGAGTTAGGCTGACCGACCGCAATCGTAACGACGACGTAAGAGAGCGAGTAGGTATGAAAGAGAGTATTGGTGTAAAGATGCGAAAGGGAATGCTCCGATGGTTCGGACATGTGGATAGAATGTCGAACGAACGTCTGGTTAAGAAGATATACAATGCGAAAGTGGAAGGATGTAGGTACCGGGGGAGACCGAGACTAACCTACCTCGACCAGATCGGTCATGTACTGAAGGAAGGTGGAGTCAAGAGTCTCCGAAACCGGCGAGCGTGTATGAAGAGAATTATGATTGTTGAGGAAGCGAGTGAAGTATGCAAAGATAGAGTTCTCTGGCACTCTGTTCTCTCTGCCTACCTTGCAAGGGATATGGCGTGATGATATGTATGTATGTATGTACTATGTCCAATTCTTGTCTTGGTCTTGCATCAATGCACCATCAATTATTTATTATAGATAACTTTCTTGACCTTACTTATCGAATAACTGACGTGTCTATACAAAATTGTTATTACTCCCTTACGTCTGTACAGTATTTATTAAGATACAGAATTCATTTATTTTTAAAATGTGAATATTGTTATAAAAGATCTTATTATAATATACGTCTTATATTAGACTCGAGCCTCCTCTATAAAAAGAGGAATATTGACCTACTATGCCACGTTGATTAGGTTTAATGTTGAGTAATTATTATTAGATATGGAAATAACGATAACCACGGGCTATAAATCAGGTGGTAAATTGTATTTTTAATGAAGTGAAACTTCTAATGCGCTTTCCAACAAGGTTGCTTTAAACGTTTAACGCAATGGCACTCGAACGCATGCGGGTAGTATACCTGTTACAGGCCAGCGCAAGCATTAGCAACGAGTAGCGTCCAATATTCCAACCCAAAAGGGAGAGAGAAAGCAAGATACACAAAGGTAGAAAGTAGGAGTAAGAAAGAGAGTGAGTCGGTAGATCCCAAGCACATGCGCGTGGTACTCTTGCTATGCAGCGAAGTAAACAGTATGAGCGTCGTGAAATTAGCTGAAATACGTACTTGTTGTTCTATTTTAATTTATAATATTAATTATTTTCATAGGTTTAAGTTTTCACTTCTGTCAGCGGTCCTCATGACTGCTTTGTTTTTTTTTACTCATCAAATTAAATAAGTATAACATTCAAATCTCAATACTCTGTTATATAAAATAGAAATTATATTGGCAATATTAAAAATAATAATTATTATTTATTTAAATTTATTATATTTCAATTTGTATTTTATTAATTAAAGTACGTAGTGGATTTTTATAAAAATATACCTAGTTAAAATAATGTAAGTAGGTACATGTCGCGATTAATAATTTAATCTACCAATGTTATTTATTTAGTTACTTACAATTTATTTACCTACAAAAGTTATAATCAAATTAATTGTAGCTGATACGAAGTTCACCGTGTTATCTGGTTTATTTAACGATTAATTAAAAAAAGGCAAGAGATGATCTCTTGCCTTCTTTGGAGACAGACTATTCTGGTCCGGTCACACCCACACAAACCGCCCGGAGCGGAGGAATAATAAAATATTATTTCCTAGGTCGAATGCGAATTACTAAAAATTTTACCTAGAAGAAAGAAAAAACACAGTGGCTTAAAAACACAAGATAGAAATAAAACTTGTATTACAAAGTAATATTTTAAATATTCATTAATCAGATTCGAAAAGCATGTATTGTGTTTACCGGCGTCCCACTGCTGGGCTCTAGCATCCTATAAAAGATGGTCAAACTAGTTAGTACTGGATTTTGTTTACACTTTTCTCTCTCTTACACGAATGCAAATTGTTTCTTGTTATAATACGTCGTTACACACAGAATTCGAACCTATCACCCTCTGCATTTAGTTGACATACGTACATACATACATATAATCACATGCAGGGTAGGCAGAGAGAACAGAGTGCCAGAGAACTCTATCCTTGCATACTTCACTCGCTTCCTCAACATTCATAAATCTCTTCATACACGCTCGCCGGTTTCGGAGACTCTTAACTCCACCTTCCTTCAGTACGTGACCAATCTGGTCTAGGTAGATTAGTCTCGGTCTCCCCCGGTACCTACATCCTTCCACTTTCGCATTGTATATCTTCTTAACCAGACGTTTGTTCGGCATTCTTTCCACATGTCCGAACCATCGCAGCATTCCCTTTCGCATCTTTACACCAATACTCTCTTTCATACCTACTCGCTCTCTTACGTCGTCGTTACGAATGCGATCTGTCAGATTGATGAATTTATTTATTTATTTTCAATTTAGTTGACAATATAGGTTATATAGGTATACGTTTTCCCTCTCGTCTATATCCCCGTTACGAACAAAATGTTAGTTCGATCTATCTTATTGAAGATTTTAAATCCTAAATTAATATAGCTATTATAGCCCAATCGAATTAGACGAAAAACGGACCAAACCCAGGAAAAATTATAAGTAGAATTTTTCCTTCGGAATTCGTTAGGAGGGGTCACTGAGAGTCTACATTTCGGTTTTCGAATTCCCAGTGGTCTTGCATTTTCCGCCATCTTGATTTTAAGGGTGGTTTTTTGTTTTTTAAATAACTCGTTTATTTTCAATTTTACACGAAGAATGGTTATTACCAAAGTTGTTCAGAATTAAATTTCCTACAATTTTTGTTCTCATCATTTTTTCCGTAGGATCGATATTTTTCGATTCACACCCGAAAAGAAAGGGTGATTTTTTTGTTTATTGAATAACTCTTTTTTTTTTCAGTTTTACATGAAAATTTATTGATGGTCATCACCAAAGTTGTTCGAAAGTAAATTTCCAACAATTTTTGTTCTTATCAATTTTTCTGTAGAATCGATACTTTTCGATATACGCCAGAGAAGAGGTGGGGGTGAAATTTTATTATTGCATTATCACGTTTTTTTGCAACTTCACGCGAAAAATGGTTATTACCAAAGTTGTTTGAAATTGAATTTCCCACAATTTCTGCCCTTATCATTTTTTTCGTAGGATAGATATTTTTCGATTAACATCCAAAAGGAGGGGGTGGAATTTCTGTTTGTCGAATAACTCGTTTAGTATTAATTTTACACGAAAAGTTGTCATTACCAAAGTTGTTTGAAATTACTTGTTTAATTAAATTATTAAATTAATACTAAATAAATTAATAATAAAATTAATAAATTAATAATAAATGAATATATAATATAAATTAAAATTAATGTCCCTACCACATGAACACTCTGTCGAAACAAATATTTATTTTAAAAAATTGCAAATTTCAATGATAATGCAAGTGATGCGCTAATACAATTCCACCCCCTCCTTTCGGATGTTAATCGAAAAATATCGATCCTACGACAAAATTAATAAGGACAAAAATTGTAGGATATTTAATTTAATACGACGAGTTATTCGACAAACAAAAATTCCACCCCCTCCTTTCGGATGTTAATCGAAAAATATCGATCCTACGAAAAAATTGATAAGGACAAAAATTGTAGGATATTTAATTTCAAACAACTTTGGTAATGAAATTTTTCGTGTAAAATTAATAATAAACAAGTTATTCGACAAACAAAAATTCCACTCCCTCCTTTCGGATGTTAATCGAAAAATATCGATCCTACGAAAAAATTGCTAAGGACAGATATTGTGGGAAATTCAATTTCAAACAACTTTGGTAATAACCATTTTTCGCGTGAAGTTGCAAAAAAACGTGATAATGCAATAATAAAATTTCACCCCCACCTCTTCTCTGGCGTATATCGAAAAGTATCGATTCTACAGAAAAATTGATAAGAACAAAAATTGTTGGAAATTTACTTTCGAACAACTTTGGTGATGACCATCAATAAATTTTCATGTAAAACTGAAAAAAAAAAGAGTTATTCAATAAACAAAAAAATCACCCTTTCTTTTCGGGTGTGAATCGAAAAATATCGATCCTACGGAAAAAATGATGAGAACAAAAATTGTAGGAAATTTAATTCTGAACAACTTTGGTAATAACCATTTTTCGTGTAAAATTGAAAATAAACGAGTTATTTAAAAAACAAAAACCACCCTTAAAATGAAGATGGCGGAAAATGCAAGACCACTGGGAATTCGAAAACCGAAATGTAGACTCCCAGTAACCCCTCCTAACGAATTCCGAAGGAAAAATTCTACTTATAATTTTTCTTGGGTCCAATGACAATTCGATTGGACTATTAATAAAAACTTTAAAATGAATACTATTTTTTTTTAATTTAGCGCTCCTTATTGACTGCGTGTGTGTGTGTGTGTTTGTGTATTTATATGAATGACTATTCAAAAATACTAATCTTTATTTACTGTAATTATATTTGGAGTGAATTTATTTATATTATGTAAAATTCGCATTCGGCGTCGCGTCGGAAGTAATGTTTTATCATTCCTCCGCTCCGGGCGGTTTGTGTGGGTTTGGCCGGACCAGAATAGCCTGTCCCCAAAGAAGATAAGAGGTCATCTCGTCTTTTTTTTTAAATTAAACGTAAATTATATAAAATCTTTAAACAACTTATACAATTTTAATCGATTTTATGCTATTTATAACAGACTATTACTAAAAATTAAATTACTGATTTATGTATTTGACGAGATTATAATTATGTACATATATTATTTGCCTTGCAAATACTGTTTACTAATACATTGATAACACAGGTCACAAAAAAAAGTGGTCTGTGCTGGGTGTCTGACAAAGATTTTTCGACGTATTTTTTACCGTTGAATACAAATAGGAAGTCAAAATTGGGTTCAAACCTCAAAAAACAGAGAAATGAAAAAATTACAATAATAATTTTATAAAAAATACAATAATAAATTATTAAATCGTAGATTTTATCGTTTTTTTTTTATTTTCTCCGTTTTTTGCAGTTTGACCCCCATTTTTGACTTCAGATTCATATTCAGCGGTAAAAAATGCGTCGGAAAATCTTTGTCTAACAACCAGCACAGACCACGTTTTTTTTTTGTGGACCTGTGTTATTCTTGTTATACTTTATTAAATGAAAATACAGATAAAAAATAGCTTCAATGCCGTCGTAAGTGTCATGAGACGGACATAATCCTAAAGATAAAATATTATCGCAAACACATTTATACCTAAAATTCATAATGAACGACATTTCTGTCCGGTCGATGTACTACGTCGTTGAATACATAATAGCGCGTAATGTCAAGGTCAACATGTTCGTATTTGTATTCTAAACACGTGTTTGCAGACATACCTAAAGCGTACACACCTCCAATATTATTTATAACTAGTATTAAGTGACTGCATAACTATAATATAATGAACTAATTATTATTAATTACTATTATTGCAGCAAAAGTGTACGGTAAAATTATTGAAAGGAGAATGAGGATGGTGTCCGATGTTTTACTGTGTGAGACACAAGGAGGTTTCAGGAGTGGAAGGGGATGCATGGATCAAGTGTTCTCTCTGCGCAACATTATGGAGAAGCATCTGGCTCTAGGTCAGAGGGTTTTCTGTAGTTTTGTGGATCTGGAGAGAGCATTTGACACGGTTGTACGAAAGGAACTTTGGGACATTTTACCGGAGTATGGTATTAACGGTAAACTGCTACAGGCTGTGCAGTCCAGTTACATGGGCTGTAGAGCCTGTGTGCGGCTGGATGATGGAATGTCGCCTTGGTTTGACGTCAATATCGGCGTTAAGCAGGGGTGCGTTCTGTCAGCCAGGCTGTTTATGATATATCTGGATAAATGTCTCCAAAGGTTGAACGATATGAATGTGGGAGTCCAGATGGGCGACTCAGTGGTCACTGCTCTGCTCTATGCAGATGATGCAGTCCTGCTGGCACAGTCAGCGACTGACCTGCAGACCCTAGTCGACACAATGACAGAAGATTGTAAGAAAAGGGGTCTACGCGTGAATGGGAGCAAAACCAAAATAATGGTCTTTGAAAGAAATGAAGCCAGAACAGATGTAAGAGTAAAAATAGGTAATGATGTAGGTACTAGAGCAAGTGGATGAATTTGTATATCTTGGATGTGGATTTAGCCGAGATGGAAGGTACACCACTGATATAGAGCGAAGAGTGAATGCGGGAAATAGAGTGAACGGAGCGTTGGGGCAACTTCTCGGTAGCCACCACCTCAGCCAGAAGGCACGTGTACAATATATAACGCAGTGCTGGTCCCAACATTACTGTATGGAAGCGAGAGTTGGGTATGCAGAAAAGAGTATGAAAGTAAAATTAATGCGGTCGAAATGCGATCTCTACGGAAAATCTGTGGAGTTAGGCTGACCGACCGCATTCGTAACGACGACGTAAGAGAGCGAGTAGGTTTGAAAGAGAGTATTGGTGTAAAGATGCGAAAGGGAATGCTCCGATGGTTCGGACATGGGGAAAGAATGCCGAACGAACGTTTGGTTAAGAAGATATACAATGCGAAAGTGGAAGGATGTAGGTACCGGGGGAGACCAAGACTCACCTACCTAGACCAGATCGGTCATGTACTGAAGGAAGGTGGAGTCAAGAGTCTCCGAAACCGGCGAGCGTGTATGAAGAGAATTATGAATGTTGAGGAAGCGAGTGAAATATGCAAGGATAGAGTTCTCTGGCACTCTGTTCCCTCTGCCTACCCTGCAAGGGATATGGCGTGATGATATGTATGTATGTATGTATTAATTATTGATTTCTAGTGTCTGTGACGTGGACTTGATCCTCACGCAGAAGATTGCTTTGGACGATCCATAAACGATTGTTCTAAATCTGGGTGTAATTTCCATTCATTGTTTTTGTCAAGTCCAATACGACACGAAGATTTAGTCCTTAATGCGAGATGTCGTCTTTAAAAAATATATGTATTCAATTATCTTCTTACGGACCTGCGGATAAGGGGTCGTTCATTAATCACGTGAGGTTTGAAAGCCACCAAAACCCCTTTGGGGTTTGACAAAAATCACGAAATATCACAAGGGGGATGGGGGGTGTAGTAATATATCACGTGTATTTATTTTTTCGTCAAACGTTACGATTTCTAAACTGAAAAGCGGCGTGTAGTGTGACTTTGACTTGCCTTTGCCAGACAGCGAACGAAGTTTAAAGTAGGAGATCTGTATAAAGACATTTTTGCGAAGTATAAAAAGCAAAAAACCGTGAATATAATGAACTGTGGGCTACTTCTTTATAGTTACTAAAAATTCACGTGATGTTTTCATAGTCTTAAACCTCACCACGTATCACCAAGAGGGAGGGGGGGTTAAGAAAATGCTAAAAAAAGATCACGCGATTAATGGACGTCCCTAAAGGAGGTGATTTTTACCGTATCGGTTGGACGGATGGGTATATCGTTTTATTTGAGTTTTCCTTTCCTTTCAATGGTGTTATATCTACATATATTCTTTTGTATTCTTTTACAAAACCAGCAAGAAATAGATGATGATTGATTTTCTCCGTCATATCTACAAGAGCTAAGACTACCTAAGACTGAGACTATATTGTCATTACGATAATAGTGTTGCCCTCATTAGTTTCATGGCATTTTTGTTTCTTCGATACTCTTTTTTCTGATACGAATGCGATGAAACAAACGAATTCAAAACGATTTTAACAAGGCCTTTGACCGAGTTTTTCTCAAAATTGTTTTACATTAACTATCTGGCTCTAAAATCATGGGTTGCTTATTAAAATAGTAGCAATCATATATTATTATGTATGTAGAGTATTTTTTGTTATCATTAATTATTGGAACGAGGTTCCTTATTTTAAATCTAGTACTCAAATCTGGTGTATCACAGGGTTATATTCGTACATATTGCCCTATTATCATTCAACGTTTTCATAAATGACTGAACTTGACTGAACGTTTACAAGTTTTTGTTTCTTTAAGCCTACGTAAGTTACCGTTACTCACGTACCTTCTTACGCTAGCACCTTAAGCTGGTTAAGTTTGATAATGAATGGAAACTATAGATTACTATAGAGTAATTAACGAAAGCGACAGCAATTACTTTACAGGCAATAAGAACTTTCAGAAAGTTGTAAGTTGATATTTTTCGTCACAATATGATGTAATACATATATGACGTAGCAAAAAAACTGCCGAAATGCTTGAACTGATACTCATAGGATATGTTTATTTAGTTTTAAAATAATATTGTATACCAGCCTATTTGATAGGCAGTGCTCGGGAGACATCCAGCCTGTACCATCCGAAGCGACCGGAAAGGCGTCATGCGACGTATAAACGACAAAATTACTTCTCTGTTGCCATTTCGGCTGACCACCGGCACCAATTTCTTAATATCAGTGGTATTTTCGAACAGCCTGGTACGTTTTGGAATACTATACCTAGATTTGGACCAGTCTACGCACTACATCTGAAGCATATACAAAAAATATTTAGGTGGCATCTATATTTTAAACTACGTAAAGTAAAAATGGGGGTCATACTATTAAAACCAGATCTTATATATACTATTGATCAGATCGGGGCAAGGACCATATACATATGTATATTTATATACAAATTTTTTACATAACGTTATTAGCTGATCAAAAGTATTAAATAAAATCAATGTCCTTGTACCAACTAGATACATATTTTTGTCAGTCCTTCCTATGCGTAGGACAGCTTTTGAAGCTAACTCTCCAATTCCAAGGCTTTTCTAGTTTGGCCAAAGAATGTAGGCGACATTTACGTCGACAGACTTAGCGGGTACTTATCAACTTTAGAGATAAAACGTAGTATGGTATACTTATCATTTGCGTACTAGTCACGTGTGTATGTACTTTGGCACTAATAACGATTCGTATATTGTGTAATACCTAGTATATAACTAAATAACTAAAGAGACGCTGTTTTGTACAAATCTAAAAAAAAAAAACAAAATAAATTTCCCAATGAATTGCAGGGACTCCGATTCGGTGTAATAGCGGATATTATTATCCTTTAAAGCGGTTCTTTCACCTGTTCCAGTTCCTCACCATTTATAAAGTTTTCTGTAATCTTATTAAACTCAACAGAGTTTCATTTTAATAAAAATAGATAAAACAATTGTAAAGACAGATTTCGATAAACAAGTTGCTAGAAATACAACATTGCTAGAATAGGAAAGAATAATTAGTTGGCCACTTGTACGCCGTTGTTTTCTAACCAAAAAAGAACGAGGTATTTTTACCTCGCATATATAGGGGACGAAAAGCGAACTTTTAAGACCACAGTAAGAAAAAAAATTATATGTATATACAATTCTGCTACAAGTTTGTAGATAATACCTGAACTCCTAAACGGCTCCATCGATTTCGATTATTTTTTATGCGTGTTTAGGTGGATATAAGAATGATTTAGATTGACAGTTGTATCAGGTAGGTGGCGCTGCAATTAATCTAAAGGAATTCTATTTATGTTTTTTTATAGATTTGTACAACATAGTCTCTTGGGTTAAATAGGTACGTTACAAGATAAAGTATTTAAACAATGCACGTTGTACTTGCTTAATTTCTTAATTAGGTATATATTTTATTTCTTATAAACTTTCATAACGAATATATTTGATAAATTCAAATTCAATTCAAATTCAAAACATTTATTATGCATAAACCCTGCGAGGGCACTTACATATTGTCATTTTTTTTTACATTTAAAGTTAATCTAATAAACTACCACCGGATCGGAATGAGACCGCTACTGAGAAGATCCGGCAAGAAACTCAGTGGGATAATATATGCAATTCTTGAATAAAATAAAATAAAAAAGTGGATTTTTTATACTATGATAACCTTCGGTCCTGGCAAAAGTGGCGGTTTCCGGGAAACACGACCTCGACTCGCCTTGGAAGTAGTTTAAATAAAGATTTTAAGCCATACCCTAAACCTGTTTTAAACTTATATTTTAGGCACTACACTAGTCATATTTCAAATATAAATTTTCCTGATTAATTTTAGAAGTTAGAGAAATGTTAATATTTATAGTAGTCCAAGTAAGTACGTATATTAGATTAAGGGTTATAGATTCCGCGGAGTCCATTCTATCTCTTCAACTCGAGCAGTGATACTGTTCCAGTTAAAGAGATAGAATGGACCCAACAGTACTTATTTTATTTAAAAAGAAAAGTATAAACATATTGCGATGTTATATAACTTTCTAGTTATTGTAGGTTGAATGTATTAGAAGGTATTATTAAAGTATTTAGATTAGAACTTGGAACGTAATGTGCGATATATACGTATAATAACTACGGTATGCGTAATATTATAATTATTTGAAGAGACTTATTACATACCTAGCTATATATTTTAAATATAATTTATATTTATACAATTATTTGTTTTATGCGTTCGAAGGTCATCGCACTGAAGCTAATTAAATAATAAACATGTACTATTTTTTTTATATATAAAAAATGAAAAAAATTATAATAACAGATAAAATATAAATAGACAAACCCACTGAGTTTCTTGCCGGATCTTCTCAGTAACGGTCTCATTCCGATCCGGTGGTAGTTTATTAGATTAACTTTAAGTGTAAAAAAATGACAATATGTAAGTGCCCTCGCAGGGTTTATGCATAATAAATGTTTTGAATTTGAATTTGAATTTTGAATTTCTAATATTTGCTGTGTGGTAGCGGCTATGAATACTACCAACCCTTACTTTGCTCGTGGATGTCGTAAAAGACGACTAAGAGATAGCTCTTAGTATAGACATGTATAGACCTATGTATAGACATATATCGATCTAGGCCAACTTCACCTGATGCCGTTAGGTCAACAAATTACATTCCCAAGGAGGGTTGACGTCAGGCAGGCGGCCGCTCATAAAACTATTGCCAATAACTTTTCTCATCCTTAACGATTTTTTTCTAGCCTATCATTACGAGTAGGACTAGTAGGGTTACCTGTCTTTGTTTTCGGGAGCGGTCCCCTTCCACTCTGTATAGTTAGATTAGGATTAACAAAAAAAATGATTAAAAAAATCAAAAAACCCGACTGCGTAAAAAGTCACCAAAACTACGTACATAACAAAAAATTTGAAAAGAAAAAAACAAGCACTTAGATGTCCGGTGGTCTAGAATTCCCTAATATATTATTGAATAAATACTATTGCAGAATTTATTCGACAGCAAATCTAATTTTTAAATGGATCCCGACTGTTCAGTTGTCATGTTCTATTATTAAAATATATTTCATTTTCTGCAATAGTATTTATTCAATAATATATTAGGGAATTCTAGACCACCGGACATCTAAGTGCTTGTTTTTTCTTTTCAGTTTTTTTATTATGTACGTAGTTTTGGTGACTTTTTACGCAGTCGGGTTTTTTGATTTTTTTAATATTTTTTTTTTATTTTATACTTTTTAGTTATAAATACTTGGGTAGCTATAGTTATCTTATTTATTAATAAGTAGGTAAGTACCTAACTATATAGGTATAGTTTTTCGCTTGAAGTTGAGTACTAAATCGTTAGAAATTGGAGATGGGCGACCGCGTCAGAAATTAGATACTTTAGGTAGGACTACCTATGGTATATTATATAATATACCTACTAGATACTTCAGTATATCTCCATCCACATCCAGTTATATGAATTTTTCGTCTTTTCATCGTAAATTTCTACTGTCTAAAAAACCTATATGTGAGAAAGGTTGTTACGAAACTTTAAATCGATATAGATCCTAAACGGCCACTCAAATCGAAAAATGTTGAGAGAAAACTAAAAATGATTTTTAAATATCTATTTGACGATACCCCACTCGATATAGTTTGTTGACTTTAATGATTTTAATTTTCACAATATGGCGTCCAGTAGTCGCCATATTGAATTTTCAATAACGTCATATCTTTAGTGACACTCGCCGGATTAAGAGGAATCGATTGACGTGCGAATCATAAAAATCGGCCCAGGCGTTTGGTATTATATATACCGTGGCGTGTGTTTCAAAGGAACATACAAACATACATACATACATAGACTGTTAAACACAATACCACTCCTTTGCAGTCGGGTAAAAAGGCAAGGTCGTAACAATCACACAAATATCATTTCAATATGACTGCTACATACATACATATGTACGTAGTACGTACACAGTGAATAATTCGCTAGAATGTCGCGTATTAAACGTTTTTAGGGTTGCTATTCGTATTTTACCCATTACACAGCTTTAGGTATATTATTCTTCTGTATATGTAGATTGAACTAATGGCGTAATGTATCGTAGCGACCTACAGTGTCAGTGTCTTTAGTTCGATTTCCAAGCGAGACAATACTTTGTGGGATTCACTAATTATTGTTCTGAGTCTGTGTTTAATTTGTTGTTAATTGTATGTTTTTAAAGTCCCCAATGCTATGATTATTTCTTAGTGTACTAACTTAGAGTATAAAAATTTAATTAAATTATTTCTAAACAAATGAATTGATTTTGATATCTTGTGTCGTTAAATGAACCTAAAAATTATTTAGATTAACAATTGAACAGTAGGTGACGCTGCAATAAACTTTAGGGTATTTTATTTCTTTTTAAACTTGTATAGTATAGCATTTATTGAGTGAGCCAGTACAGCTATAAAAGAATAACTCAGATTGAGGCAATTCCGCTGTATTATGCTATATGACTCAAATGGATAAAGGTTGGTTATATTATTTATGAAGGGAAATTACTGTTTTAGAGTGGTAACTGAGGACAATTTTCTATTGAATGAAACTTTGTATCTACAAGATAACAGGACCTATGCACTTGAAACTTTCAAATTACCGAAACTTAGCATTTAACATGCTTGATTATTTATAAAAACTTGATTACGAGCCAAAAATGATTATCACATATGGGGTTCGAAGCCACACCTATTGGAAATCCGTTCCAATCGTGCTACCACTTACACCAACGTGAACTGTTGTATGACATTCAATTTTCGCCTCGTATTATATTTTTGTTTTTAAAGGAGACGTCTTATATTTTTTCCCTCTTGTTATATTTTTATTTGTCCCGTATTATATTTTTGTCTTTAAAGTCTCCCATATGTGACAGTAATTTTTTGCTCGTAATAAAGTTTTTACTTGAAACTTTTTACGCTATAACGATCAGACTTATGCACAGACAACAGAATTTATGGCAACTATAATGGTTAACAGTTTGTAAGGAAATATATTCTATCACTAGTTATTAAATACGTTATATCAATTAAGTAACTGATAATATTGTTTTAAAATAGTGTAGATATATGAATTTCCATTTTCACTATCGATTCCCCCCACGTAATCATTCACATTCTTTTTGTGATAAACAGTAAATAGCGAAACGAAAGAAATAATCTCTGAACCTGATAAAAATGATTTACTTATTTTACGAATTTAATGTATTTGCATATAATTGCCCGATGTTTCGAACACTTGACCACTGAACGCTGTAAAGTGTTCGAAACGTCGGTAAATTAAATCCTTACTAATATTATAAATGCGAAAGTAACTCTGTCTGTCTGACTGTTTGTCGCTCTTTCACGCCAAAACTACTGAACCGATCTGAATGAAATTTGGTACACAGATAGTCTAGAGCCTGATAAAGGACATAGGCTACTTTTTAATGCAAAAAAAAGGGTTGTAAAGAGGAATTAAAGTTGTAAGGAAGTATCGTCATTTTTAAAGCCAGAAGCTTGAAACTTAATTTTAGACTATTGATTAGATATAAACAAATATGACATTAAAATTTTGTAAAAAATTTACCCTAAAGGGGTAACATAAAAATAGGGGATGAAAAACTTTATGAAAGTAACCTTTTACGCGGGCGAAGCCGCGGGCAGAAACTAATATCTAATACAAACGCTTTGACCGCGACCATGAACGCTTTCAAAATGTCGGTTAATAAAAAAACAAATACAAACGCGATAGAATACGTAAATAAAGTTTTATTACAAATGTGCAATATTCGCGTAAACATCCGAAATCATTATTTATTACACGCTTTTTATTATTTTAACTCATATACTGCAAAGATGCTACATAACCGTTAAACAATCATAATTATTTGTTAAAAAATGCTAAAACTAATAAAAATTGTATTTTAATCAAAATAATAATATCGAATTTATCATACTTAATTTTGGCGGAATATCGTTTTTTTTTCTAGTAACTTTAAGAGAACTTTATTTAAAAAATAAAAGACAACAATCTTGCACTGTAATAATGTTTGTATTGCGGAAGACTTTACATGGTGGTACCACACTTTGTTATGCGTTATTTGTTATGCGGCTACTATTTATTTGCCCAAATACTTGAACCCAAACACTTTACGAACATGCTACTCCACACTTCGTGCCATCATGCCCAATATTTGGCACGCCGACACATATGGAATGAATGACAACATGAATGAATGAACGAAGTGTGGGCACTCGACACACATATTCGGCTTATTTGTAATGCGCATAACGAATAACACATAGCGAAGTATGGTGCCACCAACAGACATATAATTAATAGACACAAATTAGACTTGGAACAACAATTTGTGTATCGAAATATACTTTATTTAGCAGTAACTAAGATCGTCTTTAGTAAGTAGCATGCTTCGGTGAAGAAGACTCATCAACTGAATTACTTATAACAATTAGTAAACTGATGCGTAATATTAATAAGTTTTTTATACCTAAACCTCGAGATAACTTTGCTCTCATATCAAAATAAAATTTATAAAACGGTATTTTGTCAATGTTAAACTCGATTTATATTTCGGTAACACGACGGTATTCATACAAATAATAGATCACATATAGTAATAATAGCGTTTAAAGTGCGAGTGGTTTTGAGAAAAAGATGGTAATATTAAGTTAAAATAAGATTGAGAAAAATAAAATTTCGCCATCTGTAAAGCTGTGTGATAGCAGCTACAAATACTACCAACCCTTACTTTGCTCGTGGATGTCGTAAAAGGGACTAAGAGCTTTATTCGACCTGGGTCGACACCATCTGATGCCGTTTGGTCAACAATTACATTCATAAGGAGGGTTGATGTCAGGCAGGCGGCCGGTCATAAAATTATTGCCAATAACTTTTGCAATACGTAGGAAGAGGAGTACATACTGCGTCGACCCCAAGTAATTGGGATAAGAGCAGGAGAATGATGATCTGTTAACAAATACTGATAAAAATGCTATGATTTCCATAAAACTTAAGTTATAATAATATTTGTAAAACGAGCAGCACCTTTTATAACAGTCCAAAATAGTATTGTAGTCATTTTGTATTATTCTATATTATAAAAAGCTGTTCTCACAACTTCTCTAGCGTAAATTGCATATTTATTGTCATTATTTTAGATAATAACGTCTTTACTTTAAATTAATTATTATGCCATCTAATATTAATAATTAGTTTTAAATGCGACTGAAAATGGAGAATTCAAATTTCTGAGATTGTAAATTTTTTTTGTGACTGTAATAGGAGTGAGCGTCGGGGGCTCGCAGATGCAGCTGCGCACTCGCCCTGATGATGAGTATCGGATATGCTCAAAACCCAGTACGACATAATCGACTCTAACGCGTGAGTATTGCCGAAAAATATAATTGTCTAACTATAATAAGATTTGGTTAAAAGAAAGGGAATGAAAACAGAGTTGTCATCCGATAGGGTTTAGTGGAAAATGAGGGCATATCGAGCTCAAGTAATTGGGAAAAGAGCAGGAAGATTCTGATGTGTGTTCAAAGTTGTTAGTCCCATGAGTTCTGTGACTATATCCCCGGACTGTTGGATGAGCGCTGTACGTTAATTAATTAAATCTATGTTTATAAATTATGCAATGAAATAAAATTATTTTTGAGGAATTTTAGCCGATTGAATTTTGTTTTTCCAACGTTTTGGTTACTGTAAAGTAGTTAATCATAATCACTGAATAATATTCGAAAAAAAATATTTATTTTATAATTTAATATTATAAATGAGAATGTGATTACACAATTCTGTTTGTTACGATTTTACACAATTACTAATCAAGCCAATGTTTTAAAATTTTGTTTATACTTCGTTACGAATATTAAAGAAGCTAAAGATTACATAAAAACAAGAAAAAAATACTGTACTCGATGAATTAAAACTTATAGACAAAATCTATATTAACGCGAACACTTAATATACATTGTAAAAAATATAAAACTACGTTATGGCTCGAAAATTTATAAACGAATACAGGATTATAATTAAAGTTACCTTGGCAATGACTCCTGATGCTTCGTGACCCATGATCATAGGTTCATGCATCACGAAGTGGCCGCACGCCCCCGACTGCCAGTAGTGCACATCCGAACCGCAAATACCCACGCAGTCCATACGAAGTAGTACCTCTGAAAATAATAAGACGATTATAATAATGCTATACTGATTGTATTACCTTCATCCTCAAGAATGATAGGATCAAATCTCCTCTCCCCAATAGGAGAAAAATCTACTATTAATAATGGACAGTGGAGGCGATATAGATATTTCAATTTTTTTTTTCTGTTTTATAGATGATATTTGCCTATTACCTTTAGTCTTTTATGACATGACATACACGGGTGAGAAAGGGAGTGGTGAATTGTATTCTTACTCTATCACCACCCAGAGAAAGAAACATACAATCAACAGACACAAAACGGAGTGTCCATGAATGGCATGATCATTTCTTTACATAATAATTCTGCTTGAGAATCGAGATCACGACACCCGCCCCGCTATGTGCGTACTAACACCCCACTCCGCTATTTAAATAGTCAATGTTTACTAGATAAGGTTTTCTTTTTTGTTGCTTATGGTGGCAAACGAGCGAACAGCACACCTGATGGTAAGTATCACTGCTGCCCATGGACCTTTACGATACCAAGGGTATAAAACTAGGTTGCTGCTCCATCCACCCAGTTGAGCTGTCGCCAAACTCCAGATCCACCCAGTATACAATATTCGATTACTACATTGATCCCACTTCCGATATTGCATTCGTGTCATACTATTTGTGTGTGTGTAACTGTGTATGTCACACAGTTTAATTTTGTGAAGGCTTCCTTTCAACTGCTTATGTGATTCATGCATGTTTATTTTTTCAGATGCCAAGCTTTAAGTTCGCAGACTAGAACTATATGATGAACATTGATAATTATTTAGTAAGGATATGGATTTGACACTCACCATTGCCGGTTACCTCTGGTATGGGTGTCTGTATCTGTAGAATAAAAAAATAAGCACAATATTAATATTAAAGTCTTTAATGCTCGTAAGCTCGTATTACAATCATTTATTATGTATTCATCCTACATAATTTCTTAATAATCCAGTAATTTATCATCGGAACGTGACCGCTATTGAAAAGATCCGGCAAGAACCGCATCAAGCTCATTTTATTTTTTAATTACATCCTCTTTTATAAAATTGTATACAACATATTTATTAAGAATGTTCTCTTCTACACAAATACCTATACATTTTTTTTTTCGATCTTAGACACAGTTTTTTGCTGCGCTAGATCCCACTACTGATATCAAGAGTTCAATAGATATAGAAATAACAAAAATTTCCCTCTCTTTAGCAGGCCATTCAGGACAATTCAATAGTGGTAGGACCACGCTGTTGACAGTTCTCTATCTACAGCCGCGGGCCGGTCCGTCCGGGGTAGTACGTAGTACTACACATTCGCAGAAGATCGACGTTAATGGCAATGTCCTATTGCGCTTCGTTCGGTGAGCGAGAGAGCCGGTCACCCAACTGGGGTGGGTTTGGGGTTTGTATTGGTAGTCAGCGGCCTAGCTATACCCTTGGTATTGCAAAGGTCCATGGGCGGCAGTGACACTTACCATCAGGTGTGCTGTCTGCTTGTTTGCCTACATTCGCAATAATAAAATAAATGAGAAAAAAAACACACCCGCCCATTCCGTTATGGAGCACATATGGAGGGCGGTATGTGCGCCTATAGCCCACCGTGTAACCATCGTTATCATGCCAACCATTGATATCGCTTTTTGTCATTCAGGGCCAACCCGGTGGGCTACACTTTCGGGTATTATCTCCGTCAACGCCCCGGCAACAAACTACAGTGTTGGCGGGACGTGAGCAGAAATGCCCTAGAATGCAATACCTCCTTATAAAACAATTTATGTAAGAGACCCCTCAATCATACTAACGGAGGAAGCACATAAAGAGTTTCGTCGTAAAAGAATCAAGTGACTACCAGTATTGTACGCTAAAACCTCCTTGTCTACTTTTAATATAGTAAGTCATTAATATTGTTTTAAATCATTTTCTGCAAACAGGCAGTTAAATAACAATACTCGACCTTGATGCTGAATCTATTTAGCTCTACGTAACGAAAATCAAAGTCCCTTCACCACACCTAAGACTAAGTTTAGTATTTTTGGACACCCAAGTACATTCTTACAATTGATGAGGTCACGTCATAAATGAGATAATTTTATCGCACGCTATTGTCCCTCAAGATAAGGAACGAAATAAAACTGTAAACCAAACTCGTCTGTCCAGCGTGGTATATTCATCATACATACATATCATCACGCCATATCTCTTGCAGGGTAGGCAGAGAGAACAGAGTGCCAGAGAACTCTATCCTTGCATACTTCACTCGCTTCCTCAACATTCATAATTCTCTTCATACACGCTCGCCGGTTTCGGAGACTCTTGACTCCACCTTCCTTCAGTACATGACCGATCTGGTCTAGGTAGGTGAGTCTCGGTCTCCCCCGGTACCTACATCATATATTCATCATCATCATCATTATTCAGCCTTTTGTCATCCACTACTGGACGTAGGCCTCCCTCATACTTCGCCACAAAGTGCGGTTTTCTGCCACCCGCATCCCACGACTCCCAGCAACTTTCACCAAGTCGTCGGTCCACTTAGTCTGTGGGCGGCCAACACTTTGACGTCCCATACGTGGTCAATTATAGCGTGGTATATTAGGTCAATTAATCTCTCATTATGGAAGAAGCTTCAGTGAAACTGTGGGGCGCATATGAGCTGAGATTAATGATGAAGTCCCTTAAGGAGGCAGAAGTGTAACGCTTCCATATTTTGCTTTAAACTATAATTAACAGAGAAATTATTCCACAAGTCTGTCAACGTTAAAACTCCGACTTTATAGCTAAAATAACTTACTGGCAACAACCAGATAAAGTGCTTATGTCTGCGTCTAAAGTTGCAATAGATAGGTACAACATATACTGGAATTACATATTAAAAATATTAACCGTAGCTCTCTCTGTAATCATATCTTTATGCATTATTTGAATATAAGTCTTTTCCAGGAGGAAAATATCGCAATCTCTAAACATGGCAGACAAATTCTTAATTACAGTTGGTGTTATACGTTTGCCAGGACAGTACGGCTGATCATTCCCTTGGCGATCTCTTACCAACGTGACCATATGCCTAGTTCTTGACGGAATCGTCCTGTTTTCAGGCTGTGTCCCGTTGCTCCCAGCAAGAATAAAAATTAATTACAAAGACTAACAATAATAATTCTTCTGTTATTTTCTATTTTTATTACCATTCCCACTTCAGCACTAGTCGCGATATTTTGAAACCGATATGTTTCCAAGATAAATCTATACTAATAAATGGAGAGTCGGTTTTTTTATTCGGTTATACTGCGAAACCTACCGAAACGATCGGAATAATAATTATACCGTAAGGGGCCTTCCATAAATTATGTAAGGCGTTTTAGGGTTGACCGAATATTAGAACTTCTTACTAGAGGTAGGGAGGGTGTAATGAACCTGACATAACGTAAGATATCAAATTGAAAATTACTAATTTTGGTCAAAACTGTGATAGATTAATAAGATTAATGTTATTGCAATGAGATAATGATACCTACTTGTAGCAAGAAGATTTTAATAAAAGATTATTTTAGAATAAACGGAGTTATATCTGTTTAATGGGGCCTTTTCTTACAAAAATTCTTATTAAATTATAGTTGCAATCCTATGATGTCTTACTGTAGGGGGCGAGGGGGCCAAATGATTCTTCAAAATCCCTTACGTAATTTATAAATGGCCCTAAGATGTAACGTGTTTCGGATATTATTTTAGTATATGTTGGTGATTACTTATCCGGAAAGGAGGGAAGCGGGCGGGAGAGCTAGCTGGTAACTAACATAAAACTAAAACAAATGCGTTTGCGACTTCAAACTAATGTCGATAAATTCAAATTATACAATTATTATTATAAATTGTGTTAAGTTTGTATTGAGTGTTCTCTCTGCGCAACATTGTGGAGAAGCATCTGGCTCTAGGCCAGAGGGTTTTCTGCAGTTTTTTGGATCTGGAGAGAGTATTTGACACGGTTGTACGAAAGGAACTTTGGGAAATTTTACCGGAGTATGGTATTAACGGTAAACTGCTACAGGCTGTGCAGTCCAGTTACATGGGCTGTAGAGCCTGTGTGCGGCTGGATGATGGAATTTCGCCTTGGTTTGACGTCAATATCGGCGTTAAGCAGGGGTGCGTTCTGTCAGCCAGGCTGTTTATCATGTATCTGGATAAATGTCTCCAAAGGTTGAACGATATGAATGTGGTAGTCCAGATGGGCGACTCAGTGGTCACTGCTCTGTTCTATGCAGATGATGCAGTCCTGCTGGCACAGTTAGCGACTGACCTGCAGACCCTAGTCGACACAATGACAAAAGATTGTAAGTAAAGGGGTCTATGCGTGAATGTGAGCAAAACCAAAATAATGGTCTTTGAAAGAGATGAAGCCAGAACAGATAAAAAAAAAGAGAGAGAGAGAGTAAAAATAGGTAATGATGTACTAGAGCAAGTGGATAAATTTGTATATCTTGGATGTGGTTTTAACCGAGATGGAAGGTACACCACTGATATAGAGCGAAGAGTGAATGCGGGAAATAGAGTGAACGGAGCGTTGGGACAACTTCTCGGTAGCCACCACCTCAGCCAGAAGGCACGTGTAGCAAAACCTAACGCTGTGCTTGTCCCAACATTACTATATGGAAGCGAGAGTTGGGTATGCAGAAAAGAGCATGAAAGCAAAATTAATGCGGTCAAAATGCGATCTCTACGGAAAATCTGTGGAGTTAGGCTGACCGACCGCATTCGCAACGACGACGTAAGAGAGCGAGTAGGTATGAAAGAGAGTATTGGTGTAAAGATGCGAAAGGGAATGCTCCGATGGTTCGGACATGTGGAAAGAATACCGAACGAACGTCTGGTTAAGAAGATATACAATGCGAAAGTGGAAGGATGTAGGTAAAGGGGGAGACCGAGACTCACCTACCTAGACCAGATTGGTCACGTGCTGAAAGAAGGTGGAGTCAAGAGTCTCCGAAACCAGCGAGCGTGTATCAAGAGAATTGAATTGTTCGAAGAAGCGAGTGAAGTATGCAAGAATAGAGTTCTCTGGCACTCTGTTCTCTCTGCCTACCCTGCAAGGGATATGGCGTGATGATATGTATGTATTATTATAAATTCATATTTCCATGTCCTTGTTTTTTTATATTATAACGGGACGCTTATAGAAATTAGTAAAAATAAAAACTTATATTATTAATAGTATTCTGGAGCGTCCCGTTAAAAAATTGTGGTCACGTGACTTATGATGCCAATTAGAATGTAAAGAATGGTGAAACGTATTCTTAATCTACCACACAGGGAAACGTAAGTAAATAATTATTACTATTATGTATAAAAGCATAGTTACAACAGGATATTTTTTAACATAATTAGTGCACTTGCACAAACTAAAGGCCGTTAATTGCAAACTTAATAATATATTGAGAGGTGTCAAGGGACACCCCGATGGAACGCAGTTCCTTTTGATTAATTAGTGAAGGAATAGTAATAAAATTTTATTTTTTTAAGATATACCTAATAATATTTTTTTTATTATTTATTATGTACAAAAAACCTGTATACACTCAACAAAAATAATCGTCGCGACACCACATTGGGCAATGAGAAATAGAAAGACGAAACGAAAATAATTGTCTTACTTTCTATGAGGGAGAGAGAGAGGGAGAGAGCGAGAGAGAGAGAGGGAGAGAGAGATAGAGAGAGAAAGAGAGACACGCGCACGCCGCACGGCTTACAACTATAGCAAAAAGTGTCGTTACAACTTTTGGTCTTAATTTTTTCCGCCTAGCCCCTTTCGCAACGCGCGATAAGGAACTTCGTTCCAAAAATAATTTATTCCCGTCACTAAATTAAAAAAATGTATTGCCTGCCATCTTTTTATTGTTCACATTTATGCATCATCTTTCACCTGCACCCTAACCTGGAGTCGCCTGTCAGCAATATTGTTGCAGACCAGTACACTGTAGTGTAACCCCCTATGCACGCCGCCAAAAAAAACTGTATCCCCTTATAGTTATCACCGCCATGGATGTCTTCGCTTTTCGCAATAAGGCTCTATTTCAAGCAGTGAGAATCCGATCAGGTGTAGCTACCATAGACCGCATATTTCTAACATATAAGCGCCGGCAGAACGATCCAAAACTAGTATTAGGCAGAAGCTTACCAAACATTTCGCTTGGCTAGTTAGATAACGTACGACCCAAAATTCTGCTTACTATCGAGGTTCAGACAGGTATTTGATCTGGGTCAACATCGGCAAGGCAACCCCAGACACGCTGATGTGTGCTCCTCAAGGAAGGGTGTCCTGCCTGCCTTCGCCAAGTGGATATTAAATAAACGAGTTTTTAATATTTAGTAAATATCATTGTATTTAATTTATTTAACCCGTCTGGCGAGCGTGGTGATTATGTCAATATCCCCCTTTGAGGAGGCCTGTGTCCATGAGTTGACATTAGTAGAAAGAAAAATAATTTATAATAGTGTGATAGATGACTGCTTCCTTGCAACTTTACAATATTTAATTTTTATTTTAGGGTCAGGCTATGGTGTAGTCACACCACGTCCGATCCGTGATCCAATGGGAAGGACGGCATACATGTACCACTCTAACACCACAAAAGTGGGACCACCGGTACCCCCCGGTTCCTTTCTTCGTTAATCTAGTAAGCATAGCGTTTCTATTCAAACAAATAACTGATTTTGCAAAATTAAGAATCAATTAATTCGTTATTGAAACCTGCAATGTAACTAACATTGCACGTTTCAGAATTATTTGTTTCATAAAAAATGTAGTTAACAAAATTGTGATGATCAACAATAAAGAATTTAGATTTGGTTACATAACTTAACTACGCTATGAAATCTTTAAAATAAAATATTAATAATAAATTAAATAAAGTCTCACCAGCTGTAAATCTTTGGGTTTGTATAAAATAGCGGTTAGATTATCTGTCGCCATGATGCACGTACTCACTTCTACAATGCTTAAGTGTTACTGACTGAACTCACTGAACTAAATTGTAAAAGCTACAACGTTATATTACTGAACACAATTGAACTTGGCATGTCACTAAAGTCATTGATACATTTGAGAATGCAATGCTGCCAGTTAGTATAATAATACCCGAAAAGCGGGTAATTTCAGATTGTATAATGCGGCTTTTTTATCGATTCGGGTAATAATGCGTATTCTATGACTACTGTTTATTATTAACCTAGAAGACACAAACTTTCCAACTGTTGAAATGACAGCGATGATTAATAACTCATTCACCATGATTATTTATATTTATCAAATAAAACAAAATACTGGAAGATTGAATTTATTTTAAAATTAAATATTTACATTGTCCAGCAAATATCCGGCCCAGCGTTCATAACCACACTTATAATTATTAAAAGAATAAAATACTTGACTTTCACGAATATAACGACGAAACAACCGCGAATAAGAAGAATGTGCACATTAAAATATAAAAGAAATTATACGGTAGGTACTGTGTATTAAAATATATTAAATAGGTATAATATATTGTGCATCTGATATTTACGCTGGTATCAGTCAGTACCGTCAATCCATCAACGTATCGATGTCCGCTGTTGGACATAGGCCTGCTTAATAGTAAATAATGTCATAATCGCCACACTTAGCAAACGAGTTTTAAGTTTGCCAGTAGAGAGACGTAATTAATTCCTACCCAGTCACCAAATGTATGCTCTCTATAATACACGTATGGAATAAAACAATTTCTGCGCTTACAGTTCTATTTCGAATCATTGCAACATTCGTGGACTCTTGCTACATGAATCAATCAGGCTCAAAAAACACGTTAATATCCGTTAACTTTATTCATTGTTAATTTCCTTGGGATATTTTTTTCATATACTGGCAACTTTACACTAAAATCGCCTACTATCACAGAGTATATCTATATATTAGGATGCCTAGTTTAAATTGTCACGAAGTCCTACTATACATTGCCTGCATGCATGCACTCCGCATGAATTCATCAGGTATGCAAGTGTAGTTATCGCTTATGTTAAGTTACACCGCGGCCAATTACACTTTGTCCCAGATCTTGAAGGTGCTTAGACATGCATTAAATGAGCCGCTGAAATCACTACCACTCAAATTACAATGTACTTGGCCCGTGAGTCCACATCAAATAAATACTCAAGGTTCCGTCGTCGCCGTAGAGCTGCGAAACCGTGTCACGCAATAATAAATTCATATAACTCTGTAACCCTTTGTTACCGTCAGCAAAGGTTCGTAAAACACAGGGATACCATTGTACCACGTTACTTATTTAGGATTGAGACCCCTCCGCACTCACCAAGTCCGTGTAAGACCGTAGAAGCAATCTGAGGCTAAGATACAAAAAAAAAAGAGTCCACAAAAGAATTAAATAAATAAACCACCACTTGCAAGTTGAGTCTAAGAGAGCCCTCAACCTAGATAAAGTTATCATAGCCATTTGAGACTAACAGCTACGGACACACAAAAAAGATAATAAGCCAATATTCGAGCTGGGAGGCCTTAACGTTCACCTAAAGTCCAGGTATACTTGTAAAGCCATCCGAGGCTAACCAACAACAAAATAAATGACCACTACGTTACCAAAAGCAGCGACTTAGACTAGAAAAACGCCTTCAACTCTTTCTTTGTCGTGGTCCTTCTGGTATAATCAGTGAAGCCAACGTAGACTGATTTCGCTGTGAACCGCTCCATATTGTCAGTGTGAGTATGGTTTACGTAAAGCTGCTGAGATGTCTACGAAAGAAGAATTGGAACTTGAAGGATACTCAGCTGGCGATGTCATCATAAAAGGGGACGGGACAACACTAGATATATTTATACTTTTGCACACCTCATAAGCAAAGCGTTGAGGTGATGCTCTACAATCGATATATGAAAACCAAGGATTTTCAAAACTAAAAATGACTGTATTTTTTTCACATTGCACTTACAGTATAATATTATCATACATATGTCAGAAAACATTCGTTTAAACATTTTTTTTGCAGCAAGTAATTATTTTGTTTACAGTAAGAAAAAAGTTGATTTAAAAATTTTCGAGGACGTCCGGATCTCTGTCCGTGTGGATCTGGCACTCTCACGACCATAACAATTAATGTATGGAAGTATTTTTTTAAAGCAATCACTGCTCTGCGCTGTTTCCTTTCGAAAATGGCTTGGTAATTCTTTGTCTAAACGACATCGGCATTAATAAAAAACTAAACTGCTACGTCTTTAGTGTATGTATATCTTGCGAAAATTGGGTTCGTTTACAATGTTTGCAAGCTGTTTTGCACTACGTCGAGAATGGCGCAAAATTTCAAAAGTATTTTTCTTTCATTTATGGCATTGACTTGTAAATGATAAATAATAAAAAAATATGAGGCGTGCACTTTCAGATTTTCCAAACTTTTATAACTTATTATCAGATAGTGAATTCACATTTTATTAACCTCATACGTAATTGCAAGATAAAAAATCATGTGAATTGGCTCGCAACATATCTGTTATGTAAATAAATTGATAATCATTGAAATACCTATAGGTTCTGTAGTTGTTTTGGTAATATTTACACACTGTAGCACTATGCATCGAGATGAGAATACCATACTTATGGCAAAAGTGCCTTCAATAGATGCCATGTGACGTTATACGTAGGAGTTTTACGTCCATTAGTGGACGACGAAAGGCTAACTGATGATAATGACGTCATTGTTGTACCAAAAAAGATCTAAAATACCTCCTAAATAACCTAATTAAAATTATGTAATTAAATACTTAAAGTATTTCCATTTTACTCAAAGTGAATCCATGATCATAGGATTGCTGTGGCGTCAGTTCAACATTTACGCAGTACTTTTGCCAAATTTACTAAAAATACGACTATCAAAGAGTAAAATCATTAAACTGAAAAAGAGTGGCAACTCCATGATAAAATATGCATGTATGGAAGGTGCTGCTACCCAGAGTTTACGCGGTGAACTAAAGTTGAAGTGATATATATACATATCTACATGTGTATGTGTAATTATATAGAATTTTCTTTTACTATGAAAGCAACCCTGAAATATAAAAAAAACATATCAGCTGATAACGAAGCAATAATAATATCAGCTTAACAATGAAAATTGAGATAATTTTCAGAAAGTACATCAATAACCGTAAATAGATTGATGACAATAAGTACCTACGCTAGGAACAAAAAATAATAATTCTCAGTTGTCAAACGTTTGACAGAGAGGACAAAATGGCACCAGTTAAGTTTGTACAAACAATCTGTAGGCGGCGCGACGGTCAGTAAAAATAAGTAATGTTTTAAGTGTGCCCCCCCAGACGACTATGTACCTCATAGTAACGTAATATATATTGCTGCAAATTTGAATTTTATTAAAATAGTAATTCCACGAAATTTACTGTCAATCGGATGAAGGATTTTTGAACGCATATATATGAACATACATATTTTTAAGAAAGTCTACGTCCTGTTTTATACTTATTCCTTATAATATTGAGACAAAGTTGAAACATTAGTATAATGGATATAATAAGGCATTTTAATGTGGTGACTGAGAATATAATATGTCCACCCCTTTGCCTACTTTTCCACTGAAAGTGCTATGATTGTTGGGAAAGAGGGGTTGTAAACAGATAACATCCCTTAATATATATTCAATTAAAACATTTTACCGTTATCCAGGGTAGAAGTTTTTCAAATTATGTTTTAGACATATTCCGCCTGAACCATCCGAGGCAAAGGGCGATGTGAAGCTCCTTATATTGACAAAACTATAATATCCTTATATATACAAAACTATGGGCAAATGATGGATTTCCTTTTCTAGCCTCTATAGTAAAATAATAATGGCGATTAGCAATGTATGGTCTAATTCAAAATATAATTCTTGTCACATTATTACTTTTTAAACTATTGATATTTGTTTCATTGCCTATGAAAGAAATATACATACATACATATCATCACGCCATATCCCTTGCAGGGTAGGCAGAGAGAACAGAGTGCCAGATAACTCTAACCTTACATACTTCACTCGCTTCCTCAACATTCATAATTCTCTTCATACACGCTCGCCGGTTTCGGAGACTCTTGACTCCACCTTCCTTCAGTATGTTACCAATCTGGTCTAGGTAGGTTAGTCTCGGTCTCCCCCAGTACCTCTCAACACCACAACATCTTTCTAAGAAATAAATATTTGAGGGAAAATTTAATTTTTAACAAAACTAAAAAACTATATATACACAAAGTTTATTCATCCCATCCCCACAAGCCGTGACTTTCTCTAATGGTTTCTCTATTGTCTCTCCTATGTCGCGTTACGGCACTCGCTTCTCCTTTCGCTATTGCCTTCTTTCTATCCATCTTCTTCTGTTTTATGTCTAGATTCTTCTTCACCTGCTGTTTAACAACCTCGGGCGCTATCGTACTAGCTGAAGTGTAAGTTCTCATGGACCGAACATCTGATAAAGCCTTCTCAATCATAGCCAATCTATATTTCTGTGATTTTTTATCGAGGTCTTCATTATTTTCATCTTTCGCTGTATGTTTAACAAGAGTAGGTACATCATCCTCTTCATTTTCATCATTAATACCTTGTTCTATATTATTTTCTTTATTATTTATAGACAATGTGACCGTTTTAGTTGTGATATTATCGACTATATGTGCGCGTTCATCATTTTGTATTGACATTTCAACCTCTCTCCTAAGATCATCTAACTCATGTTCCGAATACTTTGTGTTTTTATTATCATCGTTGGTATTATTCTCGTCATCAGATTCGACGTCGTCATCACTTAATTGTAAGCCAATACCCATTTCCTAAAACATTAAACAGTTAGTATAATAAAAAATATTAGCTTATATAGTTATTTTACTGAAAATATTCATCAATTAAGATCTTCATAATTGATATTGAAGTCTAAAATTCTTCTAAAAGTCTTAAATTCATATTGAAGTCTACGTATAGTATCAAAAATATATATTAATTGGAACACTCACTTAGATTTCAAATTAATTAAGTGTTTTGAGTTTAATTAGTTTATTATTATCACTTGTTATAAAATTAAAGTCTCTTGCGACACTAAGACATTTTTCGTTTAGTGCCGGAGTAATAATACAATTTACCACTACCTATCTAGTCTTCTTAATCTTTATAGTCGTCTTTTTTATAACATACAATATAACATCTATGGTAAAGAAGGAAAATTTCGAAATAAAACCCAATGTCACACGTCTGAACAACAAAGTCAGATCATTTGTATATTACATAAATGCGTGGGAATTGAACTCGCGGCATTGGTGGCTCCTATGGTATACTCATATCCACCATAGCAGGTGACGAAAGAACCCATAATTGCCGTACAAGTACCACTTAACGCCTTGCAGCCGGGTCACCGCTACCCGGTCCTTGTATTCGGGGGCCTGTCCGTCAGGGTGCCGGCCTCTCTTCAGATGAGAACGTAGCCCTTGATTTAGTCACCCGCAGCCTTAGTTAATTATCTTACCTCTAAAAGATCATTGTCCATGTCCTTGTTTCTTTTGTAACCAGAGCAAGCTACCTCCGTATCCAATTCATCGTCTCGCTCCAGATCGCTGAACTTGGGGTATAAGTCTGACTCATAGCCGAAGCGCTTCTTGAAAAACTCGCGGATGCAACGAACGTCCCGATCGAAGTAACTATTGAAAGATTTTTTCATTATAATATCGAATGAATCGTTAATATGTATATATGTCATCATCATCATCATCATCATCTCAGCTCATATACGTCCCACTGTTGGGTTCGAGCCTCCTCCACAATGGGAGGGAAATTGACCTACTACACCACGCTGGTCAGACGTGTTGTTATAGGGTTTTGTTTCGAGTTTTCCTTCTCTTGCATAGATGTTATATGCATTTTATATCCCGTAGTCGTCTCTTACGATCACCCACGGGTAAGATAGGGGGTGGTGAATTGTATTCTTACTCCGTCACCACACGGATATATATATATTATATGTAAATCAAATTAACACATTTATCGACATCTTAAACTGTATAGACGCTAGAGAAGATAATTAAGTGCCTCAAATTTTTTTTTTAATTTTTTCCCGGTGTGCTCACCGGGAAATATATACTTAAACTACTCACCAGGAAAAAAATTAACGAACACGTATTTTGGTATTTATCAATTTTCATCCACTAAGGGTATAAAATGGGTAGATAAGTCAGCGTTTAGTCTGCCAGGTGGCAGACTAAACGCTGACGCCGCGCAGAGGCCAACTAGGTGAGGACGCCGTTGTTTGCTGCCGCGGCGTCGACGGGTACGATACCCAAAAGGGTAATCTGCCGGACTAGACACGAATGTCAAGGAAACGGTACCAGCGCCGGGCCCGATGGCAAAGGAACATGGTTGGCTATGGAGCCACACGCCGCCCTTCTGTAGCCCCGGACAGAATGGGCGGGGTGGGCCTGGAACATAGCCTAACAAAAAAACGTTACGATACGAGAATTAAATTTTGCAATAATACTTTTTCTTGATTTCTTTTTAATTAAAACTTAGTACAAATACGTATCCACTAAAAAGACTCTTACTTCTGTGATATACTCACTAAAAAGGAATACATATTTGGAGAATCATCACCTCAGGATATATATTACTCCCTAAGGGTGTTAAATAGAGGTTGAATTTGGATCTAATATTTTTCACATCACATACGATTTCAACGCGGACAAATATGTGAGGTAAAAGCTAATTATTATTATAATGCTGATGTGATTGTTTGAACCCGCTATTCTTAGGAACTATCAGTTGTATTCTAATAAATCTTATCATATCTGATAGCACACTTATCAAGAAAGGTTATCAAATATAAAACTCTGCGACTAATAAGTGCGTCTAAGTCTAACTCGACTAAGAGTACAACGTCATCAAATACGATAAAATACAATAACAGTGGTAGCCTAACTTTCTGCGCAGTTGCCGTCGTCATAACAGCAACTGAGATAACCAAAATTGTTATTAATGTATTATAGATATTATTGATGTTGATATTATTACTACTGTTGTACGTTAACGTATATTGTGTGTGGGTGTTCATACAAAATACTAACATTAAATATAGAACTTGCGCAAACGAAGTTACATATAAACCCTGTTCTAAATAGCGAACTCTCGTGTAAGAGGGCCGTGGGTTTGATCCTCATGATGTACAGCCACATTTTATGACCCAGAAATCATTCTGTTTCTAGATATTATTTGCAACATTTGATTCATGTTTGTGAAGTCCCTCGCCACAAAAGGGTCTATTTCTTAGTGCAATGTAAATGTTAAAATAACTCCAGTAGATGAAAACACAATGGCCACTGAGAAAATTTCATAATAAATACAGAGCGCTTGGTTAATTTTTTAGGTTTTAAATTTGTTATATAAGCCGCCGTTCGTTTTTCTCCGTCTTCAGGGTGTGCTACTGGCTCCTCTGGCCTGCCTGCCGGTTAAAACCTTTCCAGGCCAGTTATGTTTTAGATGTGACCCGGTAAGTGGCGCTACGATTGCGTTCAAGGTTCAATTTTTATCGCTTAGCTTCTATTGGTTATAAATAAAAAGTCATCAAGTTATAAATAAAAAGGTATACCAACTCACACTTCAGCATTGGGATGTGATGTGGACACCATCTGTGGGAAATCAATGATAATAGGATGATTCTCTTCATCAATCATTATGTTAAACTCGTTGAAATCACCATGAATTACACCACAGTTGCCGAGGCGCACTATCAAATTCATAAGTTCGTCATATAAGGCTTCAGGATCCGCTACCGAAGACACATGGGTCCTGGAAAAATGTTTTACATTGCACTTGAAGTCGTTTATAGAAGTTTTAACTTGAAAGTAAATCCAATATACTAAAATTAATTTAAAGTTAATTTATATAAAGTTGTATTTAACAAACACTAAGGCATACTGTATTATAATATAAATCAAATATTTTATTGTCTTAGTTTTTTCCTATACTTTGAGTAATTAGGGGCCCCCTAAGTAGTATTAGCCTAAGCCCCCTCAACTCACAGTTCGATCTTGAGATGAACCCTTTTACGATGCAGAGTGGTGTTTAAATAAGTATATAATAATTTACTTACAAAGGTCCTCCGTGAACCAGTTGCATAACAACGCAGTGTCGATTAAAATCAATAGGCTTCGGCACTGGAAAGTCACGATCATACAGAGCCTTCATGTAGGCAAACTCTTTAGTCGCCGAGATGCGAGACAGGTATAGCCAGGAGGCACGGTTGCGATGTGCGTGATAATCCCGTTTGTCTTTGATGTTACGGAAACACGTGCGACCCAATCTGCGAATAATCACTGTCATCATCAATCAACCAAATTATTTATTTGCGTTGAATATACGTACATTGATAGGGTGTTACAAAAAATAATTTTGTCCAGATATAGTCCGGGAGGTAGTGTTGCAAATGAAAAAGTCATAGTAAGCCGGCTGATATTATCATCGATGGTTGATCGTATATGACCAATAAGTAAACCAACCGTCAGCTGTTCAAGTAGCGGTGGATGCGGGTGTGGGTGGTTCTGAAGAATGCGGTAAAAGAAAAAAGTCATAGTACGCCGACTGAAACTTTTTTCATAAATAGTTTACGTCATACTGAGCTTAAAAAAAATTGTCAGCTACATGGTGGAGGGGGAATTATGCATCAGTCACACGCACGAACTTGTAAAAAAACACGTTAAAGAAAGGTATAGTACGCTAGATGAAATTTAACAAACTGATTGTTAAAATAGACTAACCTACCTAGACCAGATCGGTCATGTACTGAAGGAAGGTGGAGTCAAGAGTCTCCGAAACTGGCGAGCGTGTATGAAGAGAATTATGAATGTTAAGGAAGCGAGTGAAGTATGCAAGGATAGAGTTCTCTGGCACTCTGTTCTCTCTGCCTACCCTGCAAGGGACATGGCGTGATGATATGTATGTATGTATTGTTAAAATTATCAAAAATACGAAAACAACAATCAGCTGCGTGGGTAGCAGTGGAGAGACCGTCAGCTGAACGAACATCTGTGCGTCCCTTTGTCGTACACAATCAGTTTCCGTTGGAACCTTCGAACGAACGAACGCAAATATATCGAAGATCCAACCGTTTTGTATATTCTGTGGCAAAAAAAAGGAAATATTAATATTATTTTCTGAAAATACTATTAAAAAATGCTCCTCTATATTGGAGATTCGTCAGAAGAATAATTTATCGTCGAAAAGTGTCAAAGTGCCGTTAGAATTGAACGATTTTGAAAAATACCATTCAAAGTGTTATCGCCAATTCACCGCTTTACCGCCAAAATACAGGATAACTGTTGATACTCCTTCAACATCTGCAGCGTCAAGGTAAGTTATATTTTATTACTTTTCGACAGTTATGTGTATTCTGATTAATACCCCTCAATATTAATAATATTGAAGTTTGCAGCGTTGATACGCAACGAAAAATATTTTTTCACGCAGCTACGCCAACATTTATTGCGAACTTCGTATATCGCGCACCTTTGGAGCCATGCTCATCTTCAAAAGCCAACTCAATTTTCTCCCATTGATTGGGGATGGGAAGAAAAAGAAAACAAATACGTTTTCAAATGGTTCGAGGGACACCAAGCACCCCCATCTCTCAGCAGTATAACGGATAGCAGCGAAAGTATTACTGGTATGAAATTTTTGTCAGTGACACTTTCTTTGAGCGTGTATATTCTGGTATCCTAATTTTAATGATTAACATGTGTATTTACAGATGATACAGAAGAAGAGGATCGAGATGAGGAACACGGAAAAGATGAAGAGAACAATCTGACAGAAGAGAGTTCTGATGACGATTCATCTGGGGATGATGACGATAGCAATACTACCGATTACGAATAATTCCGGCAAACTTATCGATTTCTATCTTTATATCTCTTTTTTTATATTCCCTTTGTATTAATTTATGTTATTTCCATTTTATTCTCGATATTATTTTATATTATGCATTTATTTCACGTATGTAAATAAAATAAAACACGAATAAAAATATTTTCGTACAATATTGTTTTACACATGCTATAAACTTCTTGAAATTATCACTCCATCATCATCAACCTGCTCTTAACCCAATTTATTTGGGGTCGACGCAATATGTCTTCTCCTTCCATACAACTCTATCAGACGTCATCTCTGTGGTCACTCCTTGTCTATCCATGTCATGTTTCACGCAGTTCATCCATCTTTTCTTCGGTTTTCCCTTACCCCTTAAGTCTTCAACATTCATGCTTAAAGCTTTCCTCACAACATTACTTTCATCCCTTCTCATCACATGTCCATACCATGTCAATCTTTCACTCCTTAATTTTTTTTTGCATGAACAACCAGTCAGCTGGGTGCGAACAGGGCAGTTCTGTCAGCTGGACCCTGATAGAAACTGTGCATTACTCGAATAATCTGTATCTTTACTGCGTCAGCTGACGATCTTTCCACCGCTACCCATGCAGTTGATTGTTGTTTTCGTATTTTTGAGAATTTTAACAATCACTTTGTTAAATTTCACCCGTACCCCGCGTACTATAACTTTATTTTACGTGTTTCGTTTACAAGTTCATGCGAGCGGCTGACGCCTAATCCCCCCTCCACCATGCAGCTGACGATTTTTTTTTTAAGGTCAGTATGATGTACACTATTTATGAAAACAGTTTCAGCCGGCGTACTATGAATTCAAATCGTTTTTTCTTACCTTTTTTTTTTTTTTTTAGGCGTGGGTTATGGTCGGCGCTCTTCTCGCACCACTCCGTCCAGGGCGAAAGAGGGGCGTACGCACGCATACCCGTAACCCACCCATGAACCTCGCCTACGTCGTTGGACCGGCCACTGGAGCAGCGTGAACTTGTCGTTAGTGGCCGGCCCGACGGAACACCCCCTGAGGGGTACCCTCTCCTTGAGCGACGTCTCCCCCCCGGGGCGGACGTCGGTCCCTCCTCGCGCGGTCAGGCTCTCGGCGGGTGACGGACTAATTCCCCGGTCCAGTCACCCGCTGCCTCGGCGAGGGCGGCATCAGGCGCAGGTAATGGCGCCTACGCCGCCCCAGTCGCCGGCGGCGGTTCGCATCGTGGAGGAGACGCTCCTCGCGCACGCGCTCCGCCGCCTCCTTCCGCGAGACTACTGCCTCGCAGAAGGCTGCGACCGCGTCCCAGTTCCTGACGCTGTCGAGCATCGCCCTGGCAATGGTCGGCAGCGTCAAGTCGGCACCGTCAATTGACCACCGATGATTGCGTCGAGTTCACGGCGCTGCTCTGCCCAAGCGGCACAAGCCTCGAGCGTATGCTGCGCCGTATCCTCGTCGCAATCGCAGTGGTGGCAGGACGGTGTACTCTCCCTCCTGACGACCGTGTATTATTAGGTATTTGGCGAAGCATCCATGCCCCGTCAAAACCTGCACCAGTCGGAAGGAGAGCACCCCGTGCCGCCGTTCCAACCACTGCATCAGCACCGGCCGGAAGGCCTCCACGGTACGCACACCGAACGGAGGCCTCTCCAGCCGGACTGTCCAACGAGCAATGACGTCTCGGCGGGCGTCGACGCGCCAGGCGGTGAGCTCCCTCAGTGAGACCACACCTTTTTTTTACCACTTGTGGAACCACCCACACGCGCACCCACCATGGGTGTGTCAGCTGACGCTTGGTTCACTTATCAGTCATTCGAAGTCTATTGTAAACAATCGATCGGCGTAAAAACACTACCTAAAATGCAACGCTACCTCCCGGACTAATACATTCTGCCCATTGAGCATGCAAATATTAAAAAGTCAATGCTAACAGTTAATAAATAATTCTATAATTTTTAAATTACAATAAAAAAATATATAAAATATATTTAAACAAATGTCGACTAAATCTAAATCGACTGCACAGATGGCGTAGTGGTTAAGATCCTTGACCTTGATCCGAGACCTTACATGCCAGTGCCATGGGTTCGATTCCCATGCAGGACAATACTTTGTGCAATCCACAAAGTGTTGTTCTGAGTCTGGGTGTAATGTGTCTGCGTTAATTGCATGTTTGTAAAGTCCCCCACAATGCAAGGATTATTTCCTAAGCAGCAGGCAGCAGCAGGGTGGTAAAAATGGACTCATCTCAGCTCATGTACCACTACTGGGCTCGAACCCCCTCCACAGTGAAATTGACCTACTATACAATGCTGGTCTGAAATATTCTCATAAGGTTTCATTTCACAATCTTTTTCTATAGCAGTGATGTCATCTGCCTTGTGTCCGTTTATCGTCTCTTACAATTACATATAGCAAATGGGTGGTGAATTGCATTTTTTTTTAATCGTCTTAATTGTCGAATGAGTAAAGTAGTTATGTGGTGAGGTGTGGTAATAACCACAAACATCACAGATTATAATATTGTTTCAGATAGATCTGAGCTAACTGCACAGTTGACAGTGGTATAAACCAATGCATGCATCACCTGTGCAGTGTCATAGGCTCGACCCTCAAGCAGGACAATTCTTTGTCTGGGTGTTATTAGCGCCTCTGGGGTGTATGCTTGTAATTGCCCCCTGAAACAAGGATTTCATTACTTCTACTCACATTGAGGGTTTTCTAATTTCTAATCCCTATATGGGGCACTACGGGCTGTCATTTTTTATGAAAAGAAAATTTAAAATTGTCAATAAAGGTGTGATTAAGCATCTAGATAGAATATTTATAAAATTACACACAACTCAATTTTTTTAGAGAAAATCACTATTCTTGAGAAATTGCCGAGACAACTTCTAAAGCCTCACATTGCACCAAACGCATGATTAAATTTCATCAAAAGTGGGAAAAAAATATATGAATTACAAAATTTTCCTCAAATACCTGTGAAGTTTCAAACACAGTGGAGTCCTATCTTCATCAGCTACAGTATAAATGTTAGATTCCTTGCCAACTCCTATCTGGTTGCCAAATGATGCAATCACTTTTCTGTTAGTTAATGCCTTTAAGGCTAGGTAGTCATATCCAGCATTAGTGAGTCGGTAACCATCATCTGTAATCAACTGATAATATGACACATCACTTCATACTAACATCCCCTTTCTCTTTGCTGTAGGTGTTCAACGTAACGCAAAAACATGTAAATATATGTTCCTAAAAGATACGTAAGAGAGCGAGTAGGTATGAAAGAGAGTATTGGTGTAAAGATGCGAAAGGAAATGCTCCGATGGTGCGGACATGTAGAAATAATGCCGAACGAACGTCTGGTTAAGAAGATATACAATGTGAAAGTGGAAGGATGTAGGTACCGGGGGAGACCGAGACTAACCTACCTAGACCAGATCGGTCATGTACTGAAGGAAGGTGGAGTTAAGAGTCTCCGAAACCGGCGACCGTGTATGAAGAGAATTATGAATGTTGATTTACTGACGGACGATAAGTTTAAATTAAGTTAATTTATAAACCAAGATTTGGCTTGAAGGTCTTAGTCACCATACCATAAACTCCAAAAAAGAAAAGAAAACTGGATTACGAATCGTCGTCAAGTAAATATTTAAAAAAGTAATTCGAAATAGTGTATATATACTTACAGTGTTTTCCACGTTCATACGTTAGCAATCTATGTTTACACAATTCTTTCATCAATTTGTGGACACCGCCATGGCGTAAGTTTGCTATGGATGCTACAAGGGATCCTGGGACCAATTCGTGATTCTTCATACCCATTTCCACCTGACAAAGACGTAAGATTTATAAAACAAAATATTTTCAGGTTAGTAAAACATATGTGTATGTAAATGAAGAAATCTCACTGCAGTAAGAACACGAAAATCCTCTGCTGTCAAATATCTTAATATTGCCACGTCCAACTTGCCCATCTTGAAAATAAGATTTTTATTTTACTCTCCACGATTATACTATCACAATAACAAACGACTCCACAGCACAGACTAATAAGGTAAGAGATACTACGTACACTGACGTATACAGTGTCGCCAATAGATTATTCGATATACATCGATGTTTTTTTTTTTTTTTTTTTAGAAATCTGTTTTATAAGGGACTGGGATAGGTATAAATGCCACGAAAAGGACCTTTTTTTTTTTAGATGTAACACTTTTGATATGACTTTAGAAAAAGTACTCGATGTTTAAAAACATCGATGTTTTCATCCGATATATCGAAAGACATCGATGTACAGTTTCGATTTATCGAATCGAAAAAAACATCGATGTTTTTTCAAAGTTGACACCCCTAGTCGCCAACACTTGAAATTTTATCCCCCTAAGAGTAAACTGAAAAACCTCTAAAACCCCCTAACTGACAATTTGAAAAATGTAGGTTCTTATCTAATATTAAAACGTTTAATTTTTAATTATTATTTTTATTTCAAATAATTACAAGTGGTGTAAAAAAACTTATTTATGGTTATTATCATAAGAATTACTGTTATTTATAACCATTTAATAATAATAATAGTAATGATAAAATATCACCGATCTCGAGTAAATTATATAAATTTATTAAAAATCCATATTTTATTATATTTAGTATTTCCTCCATTTTTAGTATTTCCTTCATTATGACAGAATCTTTTCATTAGATGACACCGACATTTTTTCTCCCTAAAAAACCCCTTTATTATGAGAATGGGAATGCTCCGATGGTTCGGACATGTGGAAAGAATGCCGAACAAACGTCTGGTTAAGAAGATATACAATGCAAAAGTGGAAGGATGTAGGTACCAAGGGAGACCGAGACTAACCTACCTAGACCAGATCGGTCATGTACTGAAGGAAGGTGGAGTCAAGAGTCTCCGAAACCGGCGAGCGTGTATGAAGAGAATTATGAATGTTGAGGAAGCGAGTGAAGTATGCAGAGATAGAGTTCTCTGGCACTCTGTGCTCTCTGCCTACCCTGCAAAGGATATGGCGTGATGATATGTATGTATGTATGTAAAAAACCCTTAAAAAAAATTCCCTCTAAAAAAACCCCAGTGCAATTTTTTACCCCTAAATTTGGGGGAAAAACCCCTAAGTTGGCGACACTGACTACCTATCTCCATAGTCCACACTCCAAAGACTAATACCACAGACTAAAGTACTAACAGACAGAAGTAGTAATAGACTAATACTATTATAATAAAATTATAATGTGTGCTTTCCATTTAATACAAAAGTGACGCAGTGTAACGCAGTGTTCGATAAAGCGCTTTCCATCAACGCCAACTGTTGAACACAGCCGTACACTGTTCGACACTCGAAAAAGTGGTGTTTGACAGATGCTTACCTACTTTCATAGAGTACTTTAAATATATAGGTACTACTTTGCTTGAATTAAGTATCATTACTTAACCTCGCAATTTATTTACGGCATATTCTAGTAGTATTATTTGAGATTATTAAATTGAGCTTGTCTCTTACTTCTAATTAAAATTTAATAAATATGTTCAAACGTAAATATTGCACTATTGAAGTGAGCCCTGATAATGTGGTTATGTTTATAAATTATTGAGCCAAGACTTTGTCAAGGAACTTGCATTTAGGTATACAACGCCCATCATTTTGCGATATTGATGCACTCTAGTGTTATTTTGAGACAACTAGCTGTTTCATTTAAACTTTTACACAGTGTTTGGCAGTGTTTAACAATGTACCGCAGAGTCCCTCTGTGTTAACTAAATGGAAAGCTGGGGGGGCACACTTGAAACATTACTTATTTTTACTGACCGTCGCGCCGCCTACAGATTGTTTGTACAAACTTAACTGCTGCCATTTTGTCCTGTATGTCAAACGTTTGACAACTGTGAATTATTATTGTTTGTTCCTAGCGTAGGTACTTATTGTCATCAATCTATTTACGGTTATTGATGTACTTTCTGAAAATTATCTCAATTTTCATTGTTAAGCTGATATAATTATTGCTTCGTTATCAGCTGATATGTTTTTTTTTATATTGCAGGGTAGCTTTCATAGTAAAAGAAAATTCTATATAATTACATATACACATGTAGATATGTATATATATATATATATATATATATATATATATCACTTCAACTTTAGTTCACCGCGTAAACTCTGGGTGGCAGCACCTTCCATACATGCATATTTTATCATGGAGTTGCCACTCTTTTTCAGTTTAATAACTTTACTCTTTGATGGAAAGCAACCAATAACATGGAGACTAGAGTATAAGGAGAATCATCTGTGTATATGAAAAGTGTCCGTCGAAATGTATTAAATAAGGGTGGTGCCACATTAGCATCATGGTAAATTTGAAAGGAAGCGGAAAAGGAAACTAATAAATCAATAAGCTTACTATTCACAGTTTACGAAATAAAATCACTCGAAACTAATAAATCAATAAGCTTACTATTCACAGTTTCACAAATAAAATCACTCTAGGTGTAGGTACGTTTTCTTGTAGTAATGGTCGTAAACTGTAAACTGAAGGCTATAAATGATAATAATTGTTTAACTCGTCATACTTCAGTTCATCTACAATTGTTATATTGGCTCATTGAATTTGGCATCATGTGTTTTGATTTTTGAATTCTTTAATACACGGTAGATAATATATATTTTTAATTTGACACTACGAATTTATTACCCTATCTAGAAACCTACCATATCCTAATCTGTGTTTCATAGTGGATTATATACTCTACTAGTAGTAGTAGTAGCTCTACTAGTAGTCTTCATGTATGGAGGGTAAAAACTAAGGAGGACCCTCTCAGTGTATTAAGAAGTGTCCATTGAACGGGAGCAAACTAAGGTGGCGCTATAGTAGCAAGTGGAAGAATTTTAAAAGGAGTGCCACAAATTTCATAGGTTCATAGGTTATTATTTATCAAATCACAGTTGACTACGTAACTCAGCACACTTCACTCTGCTTATTACTGCTACATTCATATCATGCCCACTTGCTACACTAGCGCTGTTTCGGGGAGTGTTCGAATAATAATTTGCTGTTTACAAGTGGACACTTTTTGGACTAATCCCCCATACAAGATGGTTCTCCTTAGTTTTAACCCTCCATATCTTCATGGTATAATCGGCTCACTGAATTTGGCCCCAAATGTTTTGATTTTTGAATTCTTTTTATTTTTAATTATTTGTTAGTCATTTGTTCGTTATTGTTCGAATGTTAAAATTGTTTGTTCGTCTTTTATTTATTTATAATTAATTAAAAATGTTCACCCTTAAGTTGGCTCCCCTTACTAGTTATTTTATTTTTATCGCTCAGATTAATTCATTTTGATTAATTATCGTTTGTTCGACCACTATTGATGATTGTTCGATCATAAAAACAATTAAATTCATAATTATTAATTATTTTTTATCTAATAAATAAGACATCACCTTACGCCTATATTGCGCATGCGCCTCCAGTATAGTGGCGGCTTGCCGATATATTGTGTGCATATCATGTAAAAAAAATGACAATATAAAAAAATGCTCTATTTCGAATATTATCAAATTCTCTTCATTGGAAAAAGCTCTAGATTTTCAAGCAGATTTTTTTAATATTTCGTGTTCATTGTGTAAATCCGGTAAACAAACGCGTCATTACACGCCTTAAGAGTACATTTTTATTGAATTAGATATTTGTGGAAGTAGCAAAGAATCGTCTGGACGTACCTGTACATTATGTGAACTTCCACTTTCAGTTTAATAACTTTACTCTTTGACTTCCACTAAAAATTTCTTTGAAAGCTTAAAACAAGGATGCAATTTATAATAACTTATCTTACCGGTGAGTTGACCTTATTTTAAATATATTATTTTTACATGTATATATTTGGAACTAAAAATTTTTATTTTAAGTAAATTTTCAGAAGCTTATGATGTTGGTCATTATTATGCGTAGGTACTGTAGGAAAATATCAGGTAGTTGGAAAAATTAATGACCTCGAAGTGAAATGGTTTCACATTTGTGTCTCCTAGCAGGAGTTTTTTTATGTTTTAAAACCATAATAGGTCATTTAATTATTTAACAAGTAAAGAAATTTAATATTCTTGTGATTTTATTTTTATACTTTATAGATTTGGTCCCGTGCATTTTGAAAAATCCCAAAAAACTATGAAATTTTTTTTTGTGTTTTTGGAATAAATTTCAAACGGCTATACCGATCGAGCCCAAACACTAAACGGCTTTTAACATCGAAAAACCACGCCAATCGCCGCCAAGACAGTCTTCTTTTTCTTCTTTTTATGTATTGGAATCAGCTACTTATACAAGCCATTGTTGCCAGTGTCGAGTTATAATTATCTTCACGTTTTTAATCTCTTCAGGTTAGTTATTGTCCGTCAGTAAGTCGAATTGTCACCATCAACAATGCTATGGCCACACTGTCAATGGTATCTTGTGGGAATTTTGATGGAAAACGAAAACGTTGTAAAGCACTTTTATATGATATTCATTCCATCCCAGCAATTCTGTCACATCAAATTACATAAAATGCCATCAAAATTATCTAATATAACACGTTAAAACACTAAGATATCGAATACAATACAAGAGCACTACATGACGTTTTAGATTCCCGTCAAAAGTCCACCGAGACGGTCAAAATTGGTCCATTGATTCGTTCAAGACATATCATGAAAGCAAGAAAACCGAAAAAGTTTTTTTTCGGCATTACTTCGCAATTCCCAGTTTAATCAATTTGAACTTGCAAATTCTTTATGAGGCTTAACAAACAGCGTAGATTTATTTCTACGTCCTTTTTGTTTTGTTAATTGCTTTTGATTACAAGAAAAAAGTAAACAATAAAAATAAAGATCTCATCTATTTTAATGGTTTCCAATATTTTTTTGATCTGCATACGAAATAATTAGATAGTATAAACGCACCCGTTAAAAAAACGCTAGTAAATACGGTCATTGCAAGGTGACTGACAAAACGAGCACTTGCGCAATATAGGCGTAAGGTGATAGCTTGTTTATTAGATTAAAAATAATTAAGAATTTAATTGTTTTTATGATCGAACAATCATCAATAGTGGTCGAACAAACGATAATTAATCAAAATTAATTAACATGAGCGATAAAAATAAAGATAACTAGTAAGGGGGGCTAAGTTAAGGGTGAATATTTGTTTAATTAATTATAAATAAATAAAAAACGTACAAACAATTTTAAAATTGGAACAATAACGAACAAACGACTAACAAATAATTAAAATATAAAGAATTCCGTGTTCGTTAAGTGAGCCGATTATACCATGGAGACTAGAGTATATAATTATGGAGGGTAAAAAGAAGTTATAGTTCATCTAATCTAAGAAGTGCATTTTGACGTTTTGCATTTTTTAATACATAATAACCTCGGTCAAACGTATACACATGATTGTAAACACTAAATCTGAAATTTTAAACAACTATTAAGTTATTTACATAATTAACATTGTGGGTGACTTTCTTGTACAATAATCTAATGTTGAAACTCGTAAAAATCATTTAAAATAAAAATAACAGGGTAAATAGTAATTGTCATTGACGACCTAACAATGTCACGTCATCACGTTCTATACAGTAGTGCTTGACAACTTCCAATTCACGAATATCCAAATAATCGGTAAAAATATTAGAATAATACAATTAATCGAATAGAGATTTTGACAGAGATGTACATTTCGACACTTTGATTGATGAGGAAATAATTATTAATGTTCGCGACGCTGATAATTCAAGTAATAGTAGTAATTCTTAATAAATCATCATCATCATCATCATTTCAGCCTATTGCCGTCCACTGCTGAACGTAGGCCTCCCTCATTTTACGCCACAGAGTGCGGTCCTGTGCCGCCTGTATCCAACGACGCCCAGCAACCTTCACTAGGTCGTCTGTCCACCTAGTGGGGGGGCGTCCCACACTGCGTCGTCCGGTACGTCGTCGCCACTCTAGAACCTTTCTTCTCCAGCGGTTGTCGGTTCTTCGAGCGATGTGGCCTGCCCATTGCCACTTAAACTAACTCTTAATAAATAGCCATTTTCAAATACAGTTTTTGTTTTTAATTAACCTAATCCTACTAAATATGATGAATAGATTCTATGCTGAAATAATTAAATTTGTTTAGTACTAATTTAGCACTTAATTTATTCATCACCTTTTTGAAAAATAAAAAATAAACCGATTATTAATTTTTATAATTAAAAATCGGTGAATCAATATCGATTTCTCAGTAAAATCGGATATTTTCGATAGCGATTATTTGGTTCACATACCTAGACAACTTACTCAGACAGCTGTCAAAGTGCACTTCTTAGATTAGACAGACTATAGTAGGTAAAAGGTAGTTTTTACCCTCCATATATATAATCCACTATGAAACACAGAATAGGATATGGTAGGATTCTAGATAGGGTAATAAATTCGTAGTGTCAAATCACGAAGTATGTGTATCTCATGGAAGTAACAAGTACTCTGTACAACAGGAATGAGCTCTATCTGTGCATCTTGCAGCAAAAATAAAGAAAATAAAACCTTATGCTAAGGTAGTAAGAGTCTTGTTGCGCGCAAAATAAAAATGAAGCCGAGTGAGAGGGCAACCAGTGTACCCTGTGTCCCGTTCTAACAGTGGACTTAGAATTGCCAGAGTTAAGTTGATTTCAATCCTTTCCTTGTTGGTAGAAAAATATGCGATTGATGTAATGTAATGAAGTAAAAACATTTTCTTCTAAAATGTTTTTAAATATAAATAATAATTTATTACCGACATATTAAAGCAATATTATTTGTTGCTAAGTGTAAAACCTTATTAACGCAAACATTTTGCGATTGGGGTATAGGTTTTCTTTTATATGTATGAAATACGGACACCTGACCTGACAACCCCACATGAAATCGTAAATAATAATAATAACATAATTTGTTAGTGAAGAATTACGGTGACCATGCATGACTATTCAATCCTAGTTCAAGAACAAATAACTTAAGTACCTATGTATTTTTTATTTTTTTATGAAAATAACTTTGTTTAGATTTCAAATTTCCTAAAGATCTTAATGTCCCTAACATTAAGTTCTTTAGAAAATTTAGGAACAAAAAGAAAGCTATTGTGGAAGAATGTAATAAAGATCAGTCGACATGATCGACATCAATAGATGATTTGTTAGATCTCGTAGATAACGCTTGTGTTTCAGATTTTAAACTGAACATTATTTTTTATATTGCTGGATATATCGTGAATGGGATGATTCACAAAATTTCTTGTTCAAATTGTGTGGTGTTATTGGATCACAACACCATAGAACACTGTTTATTACATTATTAAATCAATCGTTAAAAACGTAAACAAAAATAAAATTATCATGTAGGTATGTCGTCCGAGAATTTTATAGCAAACTACATACATCGTTAGAATCAGCACATCCTCCTCAATCTATATTTGAAGATCCACATGATATTCTATTGGTGAAGGCGTTAGCGAATTCATATCTCAATTTACGTTTAACTCAATGCAAAATTAGAATCAATGAAACATATAAGGAATAAGCTGGGTTTGCGGCAGAAACTTCACAAGACTGTCTTATTTAGCAATGTCTGATTTAGAATTAAACTTAAATGTAAACTTAACTGTTTTTTCTTAATTAAATATACCACACACCAGCTTATCGTAATTTTATCTCAGTCCAGCTGCATGTCGTGTCCCACAAGGACCGGTAGATAAGTACCTACATATATGACGCGAGTGTGAAAAGCAAGCAAAAAACAGGAAATGTATAGTGCCACTAAGGCCAAGTTTATAATTAGCATCTTCGATTAAAATCCATCTGAAGCAATGATCTGCTGACGTCAGATCACAAATATTTTTTATAATTATTGTCCTTAAATCATATTTCAATATGGTCACCATCGCCAGAGAGGGATAAAAGGTACAGTTCTGAGCTCTCGCTCGACTTCAATTTTGCGACAACAGCTCATTCCTGTTGTACAGAGTACTTATTACTTCCATGGTGTATCTATACTTCGTGTGTCAAATTATAAATATATATTATCTACCGTGTGTTCAGTATAATCTATAATCAGTATTGGCAATATTAGAAATCGGGGTGTTTATTCCTTATTATATTTAAATTTATAAAATATTATGGATGACTTAAACGTGGGCTTCCAGAATGGGACTATAAGGTTGGAAGAAATTCCTGCAGTTTATTATTCAGGTCAAATTATTCATGGTTCTGTTATTTTTGATCTCAAACAACCACTGACCTTCTCGAGTAAGTACCTCTCATTAACATTCATGCTGATTATAAACTATTATTATTCCCTTATCAAAAATTTTAATAGCAAATTATATCATACCCATTATAAATAATTTATACGATTTTTTTTAAGCTTTATGTATACAATATCATGGTGAAGCTAATGTTCTATGGACAGAAACTGAGATAGAAACAGTACAAGGTGTAAAAGAAGTGAGAGAGACAAAATATCAGAGTCATGAAGTATATTTCAATGAAGTGGAAACACTTGCTGGAGGATATGGTAATTATTATTCTAGTCACTAGCTGCCGAGCCTAGCTGTGTCGTTGGTAGCCAACCATTTATAAGTGATGAGATTTAGTTGTTTTGCACTTTTTAATAGTGTTTTTCTTGATTTATTATTTTTAATAGCATTGGCTGATGTGGAAGTTCCCACCACCCACCTAAAGTTACTGTTAAACCTGTTACGAAATTTAATCAACGCGTATTTGATCTTGAAAAATAATTACCCTTATTGATAATTCTATTTTTTTTATTGCTTATGGTGGCAAACGAGCAAGCAGTGCACCTGATGGTACATGTTATTGCTGCCCATAGATCTTTGCAATACCAGGAGTACAGCTAGAATACAGCCTACCAATGAAAACTCCAGATCCACTCAGAAAGTTGGGTTACTGGCTCTCTTGCTCACTGAACGAAGCACAACAGTAAATTGCTTTTGTTCAGGTGTAAATTTTTTAATGGTATTACCTGGACAGACCGGTCCACGATTGGAGATAGAAAATTGTCAACACTATGGCCGTACCGCTATTAGATAAATTAGATTCTATAAATATAACAAATCATAGGTAAAGTGGAGCTCAAAAGAAATTTGGTCAAAGCACATGTATATGTCAGTGGGCTCTTAAATAAGGGCTTATTTCCTAGAGTTTAAATTCTCAGTTCCTCAAACTGTTAATCTAAGATGAAGTTTTGAAAAAAATACTCTGAATCCCATTAAAAAATCATTTTTATTATTCATAAAAATTTTTATTATATTATTTTGTGACTGTTAAACCAAATACAAAATATAAACCTTTACTGTGACTTAACTTTTTTACTGTGACACCTTAAATCAGGTTGAGAGCCATCAGTGCTCACTAACATTCCAGGTAAAAGTTATCATAACCATCTGCAGCTAACAACTAAGTCACAAAAAAAAGACACCTTAATTAACTTAATATAATTACAATTTTATTATCCATTATAAATAATATTATAATTTTATATTTATAATAATTACCCTATAAAGAAAACAATAGATATTATCATTATTATTTCATAATTATCATCATTATTTATGTAAATGATAAATAATAAATTTGTTATTTTTAATTTAATAATGTTTTAGTGGTCTTATTTTGTGAAGTACTGTTTTTTATAGCTTGTTTTACAAAGCAAACACAGCTTAGGTGGATAATTTGATATTTATAGAATTGTTTCCTTACTGTAATTATGATTTGAAATCTTAAGGTATTATTACAATATGCCTCTTAATAAACATGTTTATGAAATGATAAAAAATGATGAAATTAATAAATATGGAATAAAAAATGTTTACAGATGTAATATAATATTATAATGTCTTTGTGACGGCGAAAACTATTCACCACTTCCTATTTTCTTTTTTTTTTCCATAAAAACAACACCCTGCACTAAGGAAATAATCTTTGTATTGCGAGGGACTTTACAAACATAATTAACGTAGACAAATTACACGCAATTACACTCGGACTCAGAACAACAGTTTGTGGATCTCACAAATTATTGTTCTGCGTAGGAATCAAACCCACGGCACTGGCACAGAAGGTCAATATCTTAACCATTACGCCATCTGTGCCGTGTATTGTATGTTAATCTTGCCTGTAGCTCTAAAAGATATAATATACCTATAATATCTATACAAGAGCCTTCTCTTGTAAGCCCAGCAGTGGGACATATATGAGCCGAGATTACTAATATAAGCTTTAGAGATGCTCATATACAGATGGGCCCTCGGATGATTTAATGATACTGAAAATAAATTTCAATTCATGGTCATATTAATAAGTGATTGAATGTTTAGTTTTATTTGAACCATCTATTTCTGTACTTGAAGGTTATACATTATTATTAAATGCTTGTGGGATCTGCCAGCCATAATCTTTTACAGTGTATTTGAATTTTACCTTATACCAAGGTTCAAAGGATATCAATCACACTGGAGCTAATTATTACTGATCATGTTGAACTTTTTTTTTTATAAAAATGTCTTTAAAGAAATAGTAATAATAGACAATCTCGCCGAGTTCTTATCAGTGATTACATTCCAATCTATTGGTAGTTTATTTGATTCATTAAAAATGTTAAAACTGACAATATGTGAGTGCTCTCGCAGGTTTTATTCATAATAAATGAAATTGAATTAGTACAATTCTTGTTTTCTCTTACACAATGTAGATTCATTATAGAAACAGATTATTAATCATTATTTCATTCAGTATTTTGCTTCTCACTGTTGGACATAGAACTATCTCAAAAATGAGGCTTTGTAGACTAATTGCCGATTGCAATAACGTGTTATACATTTGCTAGGAGAAAGTTGATGCCCACTCTCTTGGTGAAACTCTTCTCGACAATTGTATCATTATCCATCGATAGATTTTAATAAAGATACTTAATCATAATACATTATTAGCAAGTGCTATGGAAAAAATATTGTCTGATATTGCAAGCACCATCATCCTGGAAGGATTTCAATTTCTTGGAGTCAACACAATATATACCTAATCTTACATCGTACATATTGAGAAAGTTTCGGCAATAGTTCTATGACTGGCCTACCTGAAGTCAACCTCTAAATATAATTTTTGAGCAGATGGGGTTGACCCTAGTCCATGTAATATTTTTAGTATGGTTTGCTGACACCCACTAGCAACATAAGGGTTGGTAGTATTCATAGCCACCAAACAGCCTAGAAACAATATGAACAATTTTATTTATTTTTTAGGTACAAGCCAGTTGCCACATACATACCAGTCATTCCCGTTTAGATTCCAAATACCATTCACTTCACCATCTTCCTTCAAAGGAGAACATGGTAATGTCACATATAATATCACTGTCACAATGGTGTACCCTGACATGAGAAAAGAAGAGTTAAAAAAGGAGTTTGATGTTGTAGCACCTCTGGATTTGAACACAGGCAACCCTAGTATAAAGGTATGTATTGCAAGGCTTGAAAATGGCATAGGCCAAATGTCATGAGAGATTTCTACATAGTTGGATTATTTGTGCTGTTTACAATTTTTTTAATATATTTTTTTATTGCTAGTGGTGGCAAACGAGCAGACAGCACACCTGATGGTAAGTGTCACTGCCGCCCATGGACCTTTGCAATATCAAGGGTATAGCTAGAGGGCTGCCTACCAATACAAACCCACCCAGTTGGGCTGCCGGCTCTCTCGCTCACCGAACGAAGTGCAATAGCACATTGCCATTACTGAGACGTTGATCTTCTGCGAGAGTGTGGTACTACCGCGGACGGACCCTGCGGCTGTAGACAGAGTACTGTCCACAGCGTGTTCCTACCACTATTGAAAAAATGGTAATTGTAATTAAGATAGTTCTGAAAACCTCTGTTAATTGTATTTTTATAAGATGCCTGTTGTGCATGATTTACTCCAGAGTAGTGAAGTGCCACTCCAATGTATTGCAATACTAGTACATGTAAAATAAAAATAAAAAACCACCTCATAAGAAAAAAAAGATTATAAATTATCTCTCTATGGTATATTTCCTGATCTTTTGGTGTCGAGTGCTACTTTGCTAGAGCAAGGTAAACACTAATAAAGCATTTTATAGTCGACTCTTAATACCAAGTATCTACATCACTATGCTATAGTTAAATGGTATCAGCGAAATTACAACCAAAATATTGATTACATTATCCATTACTCTGTTGACCCTCTGTGTCTCTCTTTGTCCTCCTTCTTTCTCTTTTTAAGACACTCCTTAGCAAATATTTTTTATATGGAAGCAAACTTTACAAATATATAATTTAAATGACACAGAGTACACCCAGACACAAAACAGCAATTTGTGGATAGCAAAAAAATATTGTCTTGGGTGAGAATCGTACCCAGAACATTTGGTACGATAGGTCAGTGCCTTAACCATTAAGTGATTTGTGCAATTACATTCAGTCAGTTTTGTAAGAAAACCGTTGGTATGTCATCATGTCATCATCATTCATCATTCTCCTACTCTTATCCCAATTACTTGGGGTCGATACAATATGTACTCTTCTTTCATAGTACATATTGTAAAAGTTATTGGCAATAGTTTTATGATCGTCCGCCTGCCAGACGTCTCAACTCTTCTTGGGAATGTAATTGTTGAACAAACGGCATCAGATGGTGTTGGCCCAGGTCGTTATAACGCTCTTAGTCGTATTTTACGTCATCCACGAGCAAGGTAAGGGTTGGTAGTATTCGTAGCCGCTACCACACAGTTAATCCAGTCAGTTTTGTAAGAAAACCGCTGGTAAGTCATCATGTCATTAAATGGAATTATGCTAGATCAGTGGAAGTGAGAGCTGTAACATGATTTTTATCACATCTCAGCTGTTTTTTTGCCACTCTTATGGGTTATAGTATGGATTTGTTTTTTTGTAACAGGAGCCTACGGAGTTGGTGTTTTCAGATGAGGTGATGAGCTGTTGTCTCTGTATTTGGAGTTCACATTCCGTGACTATAAACATCAAACTCCCAGTGACTGGCTATTGTCCCGGTCAAGTTATACCGGCAGTTGTGGAAGTAGAAAATCTTAGTGGTGTTGAGATCACCAAATTTATATTTGAAATCGTAACAGTAAGTATTGATTTTCTTTTAATTTTCTCAAGATGGCCGTTGAGCCTCTTCCATGTTTGGAAAAAAAATGGTCTTCTATAACATACTTGACACATTACGGTAAAGGATTACGTTTCATGTTTGCTATCTCTTAATGTTATATCTGCTTATTTTCCTTCCGCATCCGAAATCATTACTAATATTTTTCATAATGCATGTAAATGAAATAATAAATATGGTATATGTAGTGTATGCACATTTAATATAATTCGTAAATGCGGGTAGATCGAATAATATGTGGGTATAAGAGCTCGGTAGAGACTTGTCGCGAGCCACTTGTGCGTTGCGGATCGTAGAGAACAGTTGTGTAACCGTGTAAAACGTGTCTAGAAGTTAAGCGTGTAATTCTAATATTACACGCATACACAGTATGTATATACAGTATACGCAAATAAATTACTAGCTTCTGAAGTTATTAGAGGGGCATACTTTATTACTTTCTTAAAAAGCGATGATTATTTGGGGTAGTTGAAATTTACCTCTTTGACTGAGATCGCGGGTAGGTGGATCGAGGATTAGTCAGTTAACCGTAAAGAGTCCGACCGTGTGAGGGTGACGCCCATCCCGGCAACACTCTTGTTTATGATTAGATTATGATGACAGGCATGATACCAGAATAAATAATCCGCGGAGCTAAACACCGAGGTATTGGAATAGGTATCAGTGGTTAGCAGAGATGTACAAAATGGTTTTAAAAAAGCACTTAAATACAAAATGCAAAATACTTTTCAGATTTACTATTTCAAATGCAAAATACCAAATAGTTTTGCGTTTTGTATTTCAAATGCTAAATGCAAAATAGGTATTTTCAAATACGTATTCAAAATAAAATACCTTTTGACCAAATCTCAGAAATTTTTATTTATTTTAGGTATTTATCATTATGTTAGGGCCGCACCTGCGTGTATCGTCACGAAGCTTCGTGCAATGAGACGATACACGCAGATGTGACCGGTCATTATTGGCTATCGTCGCGAACATTCGGACTTCGTGTGCAATATCGCTTGGGTGGCGATAAGTCAAAGGATTTTAGGCGCTAATATATCGCGCTCTGTGGTCAGACTAGCGTTTTTCATTTCGGGGGATATTTTCGTTGTGTTTAGACGCGTTCGAAGATCTCCAGTTAATCAATAAATATGGAGGGGGGTGATGAAATGGTGTTAGAATTTATACACCATTATGAAGCGGAACCCATGAAGGGATCCAAAAATATCATTATGTAATTATTAGCATAATATAGCTGTAATAGTAAAGCAATTCGTCATCCATAGTTAAACGCATGAAAATGATTTCGGCCATCTTTAATTATTGCACGATAATACTGAAGCCGCTAATGTGACCACAGTTTTATCGCGATAATTTTCTAGTGTACCAAACGTACGAAGCTTCGCCACAAATTACTTCGGGATGGTACACGCAGGTGCGGCCCTAGCATTAGATATAGAGACACAATGCCGAGCCAAACAAAAACGTCTAATAACATGGCACCTTATGCATAACATTTTGATCATATTTATCAGTACGCATATCAATAAATTCTGTTATGTTATTAATAATAATAATACTCACTTAAAATAATGTAAAAAACTAGACTAACGAAAAGAGAGCCATGGCTCCATTTTGTGAATTGTGTGACCATTTATTTCGGTTCACTTTTCTTTTCTCTTATCTTGTTGTAGTACAGTACATAGCCGTTTCAGTATTGTAGGGATAACAACACTTCAATATCATAAAAGTAGGTAATCAAATCAAATAAAAAAAGGGCGCGCATGGCTAGCAGGTGCCTCTATCGGTTAAATTCGGCAATACAAGCGTCATTCGTTCATTTCATTTTGATTGACTGGTAATGTTGGCTAAACTTGACAAAGTATTTTGCATTTTGAAATGAATATTAAAAATGCTAAATACATCTCGAAAGGTATTTCAAATAAAATTTACTAAAAGGCATTTAAATGCAAAATACAAAATAAGTATTTTGTATTTGCATTTTAAATAGAAGTATTTCAAATAAATCGCATCTCTGGTGGTTAGTTCTTTCATCACCTCTGACTAAAGTCGTACCTATCTATAATATTCTTTTTTCTGATGGCAATAACTTTGTAAAAATAATGTGGGTCAAAATTTAATAACTAATACTGTAGCGGGTAGATGAAAATCTGTAAAACGTTGATTTGTTAGTCATGGAACACCTTAGGTACACCATGACAATAAACGCTATAAAGTAATAAAAAATTCAAACACTGGTATACATATTGCAGCGAGAACTGTACCGGAGCCGACAGCCACCATCCGAGTTCATACCACCTGAGAGGGTGTTATCTTCCACTGAGCGAGGAGCCGTGATGGCAAACAGCAAAAAGATCTTCAAATGCGATGTGCCCGTACCAAAATTCATCCCGGCTTACTTAGAAAATTGTTCTATCATAGACATCGGTTATTTCTTCAGGGTGAGTTTCATTACTGCATAGATGGCGTAGTGATTAAGATACCGATTTACTTTGCCAAGTGTCGCAGGTTTTTTTCTTGCACAGGACAATACTGTAATTTATGTCTGTTGATTGTAAGTTTGTCTATACAAAAGGGGGACACCCTGCCCTAAGGAAATAATCCTTATATCGTGGGGGAATAGGCTCCTACTATATAAGGACTATATACTTAGGACAGTGTCTAAAAAAAATTCATCCCTGATGAACAAAAGCGCAATCATCTCAGCTCATATACATATGTTCCACTGTTGGGTTTGAGCCTCCTCCATAATGGGAGGGAAATTAACCTACTAATATGGGGTGGTGAATTGTATTCTTACTCCGTCCGTTCTTTAAAAACTACAATCATATTCATCCTATTCTTATCTCAATTATTCGTGTACGATGCAATATTTACTCTTCTTCCATTAAACACATTACAAATTTTTTAGCAATAGTTTTATGATCGGCCGCCTGCCTGACGTCAACACTCTTCGGGAATGTAGTTATTGACCAGACTGCAACAGATATAGTTGTAACAGATCAATGTTAAACTCTTAGTCGTCTTTTCGATATCCACTTTCAATGTAATGGTTCTTAATATTTGTAGCCGTATAGTATTTTAAAAAGTAGTTTTAGACGAAATTTTCTCTTTATTTTTCAGGCCACAATCAAATTGTCGGGCTGTAATGATGACTTACAAGACGAATCTGAAATATGTTTGGGTCTAGTACCCATTAACGAGACCGTAAGTGGCAGTTACCGTCATCCCATGGCGCATTGCTTACCATCCGCCCCAATACCAGAACCTCCCGCTTTTAATGGAACTAATACACCTATAAACAGAAGTCGTCAGAACATAGCACAGGGTAGCCAGGATAATCCACCGCCTTACCCAACCGATAATGTGTCTTACGGTGATAATAAACCACAATATCCTATGAAACCTGATCGTGCAATTGGTTTTGTATCAGTAGAGACTGAAATCAAACCACCGCCCTACCCTGGTGGTACATCAAGCGATACTAAGATAGTACTCGTCTCAGGTGAGTACTCGTCTTATAATTATAGTGGGACTATTAATATACCCATGAATACTTATCCTCAGGGAGGAAATACTCCATCCGCACCGCCTCTCTAAGTCATTGTTTTCAATCATTTCTTTTTTTTTAGGTTTATAATAAAAGAACCAAGGATACAAACTTTATAAAAATAATATTTTTTAATATATTAATTTTTGCTTTTGTTATTAAGGGCAAATCATACTTATTCCATAACTTCATGCTAGATTGCCTCGTCTTCTTCCTCATCAGCCTGTCCACGTTGATTGTTGGACATAATTCTCCTCATAATTAGGATAATACCATACTCGCCACGTTTAACGGGGGGTTTGATGTTCGTAGTTAGTGCTATAAGGTTGAGTACCTTATAGCACCTTATAGAACAGCGCTGCTGTCCATTTCTATAGAGATCCCTCGGTCGATTTTTATGATTCGTTCCAAAAGAAACTCTTTTGTATAGGGGACCCTTTAATTTTTAAGGTTTATTTTCAGTTAAAGAAATTTTTAATTTCAATTCTTTTCTATTCTTATTACGATTCATAAAACACAACCCGCTGATAGATAGAATAATAGTGTGAGCTTAGTAATAGGGTAACGTTGGTACCCTTACTTTACGGAGTCCCAAAAATAAGTGTAACAACTTAACAAAATATTAATTTTTAACATTTCACAACAACTTAACAAAATTAGACAAATGTATTTAACCGCAATACTCACGCGTTAGAGTCGACCCGGGTTTCGAGCATATCCGATGATCATCATCAGGGTGAATGCGCAGCTGCGTCTACGAGCTCCAGACATGCATAAAGCACGTTAAATACATTTGTCTCATATGTGTAAAACTCACAGATGTAAGAGTAACAATAGGTAATGATGTACTAGAGCAAGTGGATGAATTTGTATATCTTGGATGTGGATTTAGCCGAGATGGACGGTACACCACTGATATAGAGCGAAGAGTTAATGCGGGAAATAGAGTGAACGGAGCGTTGGGGCAACTTCTCGGCAGCCACCACCTCAGCCAGAAGGCACGTGTAGCAATACATAACGCAGTGCTTGTCCCAACATTACTGTATGGAAGCGAGAGTTGGGTATGCAGAAAAGAGTATGAAAGTAAAATTAATGCGGTCGATATGCGATCTCTTCGGAAAATCTGTGGAGTTAGGCTGACCGACCGCATTCGCAACGACGACGTAAGAGAGCGAGTAGGTATGAAAGAGAGTATTGGTGTAAAGATGCGAAAGGGAATGCTCCGATGGTTCGGACATGTGGAAAGAATGCCGAACGAACGTCTGGTTAAGAAGATATACAATGCGAAAGTGGAAGGATGTAGGTACCGACGGAGACCGAGACTAACCTACCTAGACCAGATCGGTCATGTACTGAAGGAAGGTGGAGTCAAGAGTCTCCGAAACCGGCGAGCGTGTATGAAGAGAATTATGAATGTTGAGGAAGCGAGTGAAGTATGCAGAGATAGAGTTCTCTGGCACTCTGTTCTCTCTGCCTACCCTGCAAGGGATATGGCGTGATGATATGTATGTATGTAAAACTCACGATAATTTCAAAACTAAAACTTAACAAAATGTCATATAAATTCACGACTACCCGCAGTCGCGTAAATACTTCTAGTACTTTCCTAACTTTGTAATTTCATTATTAGATAGATTTCATGCCTTAATTACTTGACAGATCGTCAAGGTTTTGCAGATATTTTATCAAAGTTATATCGTGATCATTCGTATTTTCGCTTCACCTTAACTATTCGACCAATCATCTAGCGCAGCTGTATGGTAGTTAGGTATAAAATAAACCGATTAGTTTTTATATTTTCGATTATTCCCAAGCCAACGACAGTTGAAGAAGAAATAAATCATTTTTTCACAGATTGAATTAGTTTTGTAGTCTTCAGTTAGTGTAACTTGGACTAATATATAGTCCCACTTTTGGGCAAAAACGGTTTTATTCGACAGAATTTTGGCCTGCTATACCATATTGGTAATTTTTAATATGGTTTTTTTTTAGAGTTTATCGTTTTTTGCATCATTCATGTAGTACAAACGCGATAGAATCCGTGAAAATAATTTTATTTCAAATATTACACATTTCTCACACCCGCGTAAATATAAATAAAAATAGGACAAAGGTAGTAACTTATTACGTCGCTAAAACATATATTATGTCCAAAACGTTACTACCTATTTAATTATTTATTAATGAATTTTAATAAAAAATTCAATAAATAATTATTAAAAGCATCGGTCCAAAATTAAAAAGAAAATCATTCCAGAAAAAAATTTAAAATTTGAAATCACTATCATCTGAGTACAATGTACAGTGGGTACTACGAAATTTTATGGAAGACTCGTTTGTACATTTTACTGCTATCAGTCTCGAAGTAGGTGATCTGTATAAAGACCTTTTTGTGAATTATAAAAAAGCAAAAAAATGAGAATATGAGCTTTGGGCTACTTCTTTGTAGGTACTAAAACTCACATGATTTTGGTGGTGGAGGGGGGTTAGTAGTCTTAAACCTCACCACGTATCACCAAGGGGTTAAAAAAATGCTAAAAAAAGATCACGTGATTAATGAACGTCCACTTTCCACAATTCTCATACCGGATTTCCTCTGACAATTTCCGAGTTCCATTGCGTCATTCTTGACTAGGTGCTTAACAGAGTTATTGGTTATACTTTCGATTTGTTTAATCTGAAACTTTCGATTTGCTTTAAAACGCAATGTTTTGGTTGTAGGCTTATTTTGAACGACGATCATCGTATGTTCATTTCTATCCGAAGCGATTACTGAAATAACGTACTTATTACAAATACTTATTTACGCCCCACGGTAAAAATAATTATATTATTAATGTATAAGCATAGGTAGTAATAATATTTTAAATGGCTTTTTATTTTACTATTTAGGGATTTGACGCGTTTTTACTGCCTTAATTTCAACATTATGGCTGCTCTAGTAGTATCTATCAGATGCCACATGTCATTCATCATCATTCTGAATATATATAGAGAGGTGAAATATTTAAAAACGAATTTGTAAAAAAAAAAAACACTAAGACCAGATTAAAATGAGCGCACAATTTCAAATTGAAGTAATAAATTCATAGAAATAAAAGGCCGTAAATCTAAGATGTATGTTCATCTAACTACTTATAATTATTTTTGACGTCAGTTTTATTTATAAGTATATACACTATATGCAGTAGAGAATAAGATATTAAATATATTCATAAGACGGCTTTTAAGTGTTCTTATAGTTATAGCTATTCAAGGGGCGGACCTTACACGTTCTGGACCAATCATAGATTCAAGACCTCCCCAGGATCCGCCCCTTTTATACTAACACTCCAGTGAATTATACAGTAGTTGGAGGATAATCTTATGATAAATTATGTGTCTGTTATAATTGTAATGTTTATAATAAATATTTTATAAATTTATATAATTATGTAGAATGATAATTAACTGGTAGTTACCTAAAACTCGTGATCGTAACGATTGTGCCTAATAAATAAATGATTATTTAATTTTTACTATGGCAGTTGTATTTTTTTTTGTCATGGCAACTACGCGACGGAAGTTCGAGTGAAACCTCGATACTACTAGTTAGTTTATCTAGCGCGTTTCCGTAGAGTCTTTGGAGTCCAAACTTATCCTATAGGTTGTACTTTTATAGTTGGTTAGTTAGTTAATCATATTTGTACATCTAAATAAATGGGACCTTATACAATATGCCATATGCTTTGACCTTTCTTTTGAAGGATATTCAAGAGAAGCCTTTCATATTTTCGAACAAAAATATATTTAGGTAATAAGTTTACTTTGTAAAATGCTGGTCTTTATTTGATACAGAGGTTAAGCATTGCCATTCAACGTGGCGGATTATTTGAATAAGTTTTATTTTTTTTTGTGTTTTCATTTATATTATTTTATAAAAATAATTGTTAATGTTGAAGTAAATAAATATAAATTATCCAAATTACTGAAAAATAGCATTTAACATGCTAAGGTATTTATAAAAAATAGTCTACGAGCGAAAAATGAATGTCACACGTGGGACTCAAACGCACACCTATTGGAAATTCACTCCAATCGTCCTATCACTTAGACAAGTGGAAGCTGTCGTATGACATTCAATTTGTGGCTTGTATTATTTTATCATCTTTGTGGTAGATGTGTGCTATCTACTCGACAATGATTACATATAGAGATTTTAATACTCTAACTTCTACTTTCGTTTTCTCTTAAAATATAAAACTAGCTGACCCAATAGAGACACTGTTCAGTAAAAATCTAAAAAAATATGAATTTTGTGAAATCGAACGCCACCACCGCGACGCTTATTTTAAACCATTCTAAAATTCAACTGAACGCACATAAAATGTCAATCGTTTAGTAGTTAAGTCACATAACCATGTACGGAAGAATTATAATATATAAAGATGTAGATACCTATGTCTCCATTCCCCATAACATTTTATTTTATTGCAAATTTAATTTTTAATAATGTGTTCTTAAAGCAAAAGGTAATTTATATTGCCATTGATCTTGTTTTGTTAAAATACATTTAAAACAAATATTAATAATATTTGTAAAAAAAATACATAAATATAATAGAAAAAAAAAGTACATTATAATAAAAAATAAATACACAAATATAGCTGTCGATAAAGATACACGTTAATAACGGGTTTAAAGTACAAAAATTATCATAGGCAGATAACAGTTTCAAAATGGATGACATATCCATTTTGAAGCTGTTAGATACATATATTATTTTCCATATTATATTTTCATTCTAGTCACTCTTATTCCCACAGATTATAGTTTATAAAAGAATTCTACAGTCCCACTTCAAACCTTAATACATTTGATAATATTTTTACAAGAAAAATACATGTTAATAAACGATTAAGAATTCACCACTTTCGTCAAATTTAATGTTGATACTAGATTTTCTTTATAACTTCAATTAGTACTTAATAACGGTGCTAGTATTTTTGTACTATTTATGAACCTCTATTAGGTTCATTCGAATAGTTTTTAATCATAAATGTTTAATATCTGTGCCTACCCTCCTGTTACGAAATTTTGACGTTTTGTACTCTTGAAAATTACACAAATTGTTTTAATATTAGGTACATGCACATTTCAAGGAACGAACTTAATTAAGATCTGTGTTGAGGAGCAATAAAATAATAATTTTGAATAGTACAAAACATCAAAACTTCAATATCGATCGATCAAAATTCGGTACTGTGTACGGCCAGAGGCGAACTGGGCCGGAAGGGCCCGGTTCACTCCCCAGTTTGGAGCCGGAAACTTGATATTGATTCGATTTGTTATCGCCGTTCAGTAATTTTTCAAAACTAGTGTCAGGGAACTTAGATAACTCAGATTCAACAATTTTTGGAAATTTCTATTTATTTTTCTGTAATTATATGAATAAAATATCTACCCTAGTTTTACATTTAAGTCGCAAAAGTTGGGACATCATGATCGGGCCTCTAAATATGTGGGCTGGACAACTCCACTAAATGGCCATACGCTATGTATGGCAATGCTATGGTTAATATCCCATATTTTGTCTTAAGTTTAAGCTGTTGTTAATATTTTTAACCATCATTAAAAGTTTTAACGCGACATATGTCTCGTTATATTGTAAGCACACTAATATTATATTAAGAATAAATATTATGTTTCTATTCCTGTCTTGTATGTTGTCAATCAAGTTGTTTTAATTGGATTGATAATCAAAGTTGTAAAACTAATGAATGGAATATAATTTGATATTTTATTGTTATTACTACTGTTTAATATATTTTTTTTTGTATATTTTACACACAATATACCTCATGTTATCTCGATACTGTACTTTTATTTTAGTGTTAATCATCCTTAGGGTAGTAGTCATCTGCCGGGTGGGCCACTGAAGAAAAAGACCGCGTACCAGTGACTCACCCGCACGGCGAAGAGAGGTATATTGTAGGGCGGGTCTACGGGGTCTTGCGCCGCTTTTTCTGTCGCCCCGGACGGATTAGCGGGTTTGACGTACCGTAACCCGCCGCAAAAAAAATACAGGATAGTAGTCATCTGGCTGACATGGACGTCAAGGATTCGGTAGGTACCAGTGGCCGGTCCCAATGGCAATGGGGACGGAATACGGTGAGTTATAGAGCCACACACCGCTCTTTCGTCGGCCCAGACGATACGACCGGCGTGTGTCGAAACCATAGCCTGGCAAAAAAGGGAGTTTGTTAGCTACTTACATTTTACTTCATGTTAGCGGCTCCGACTATACTACCAATCCTAACATTGCCCATCATCATCATCTTATCCCATTTATTTCGACACAATTTGTAACCCTTCTTGGGAATGTAATTGTTGACCAGACGGCATCGGATGTAGTGTGCACAGGTCGATGTATAAAGCTCTTAGTGGTCTTCTACAACATCCACGAGTAATGCAAACGTTGGTAGTATTCGTGGCTGCCACCGCTATATCCAAAAACAAAAAAACATACCAACCGATGAGACCAACGTGAAATATATGTCAAGTTTCCTTCCATAATTAAGGAGGCCATTGCTTAATGGTAAAATATTATGACCTGAAGAATAAGAAATAAGAGAGCGTTATATCTTGATAATATTAGATCTAGAAAGACGCTCAGCGTGATATAGAGAGGAGAGACACGGTATTTCTATAAGAGATAAAATACAGAAATGTGTAGAATGGTGTAATCCTAATAATAATAATTCATTTATTTCAGACTTACTATTATGTCCATATAAAAAACTTGACTATTACAGGTTTCTTTGCTGTTTCTACTTACTTATTAGGTTAATTAATAAAACAGATTATTACATGTCAATTACAGATATTAATAAGATTAAGTAGGTATAATAAAATGTCAAAGTATAAAAGGAATAAAAGTAATTAAATTGCATAAAGTTAAATATTAATATCAATGTCAAATTTGGAATGCCAATATTTTAAGATGAATAAAATTAAAAATAAATAATCTTTGAAAACGTCCGAAATTAATTATAATTGACTAAGAATTAGTACGTTAAAGTAGCAATGATCAGGCCATATCGCTCGTCAAATCGACCACTGTAGGGGAATAAAAGGCTAACGATAGACGAACACGTATCGGACATGCATCGCCTGATAGAACGAACCCCATTAGGTAGACAGATGACCTTAAAAGGAGCAAGGAATCGTTGGATGAATGTGATAGGGGACTGTTCTGAGTAGCATTCTGATGAGCCGGGGAGCATTAGCTCCAACAATTGACGCTTACGGGTTGATGAATTGATAGTTCTCATATCAAGTCATCATTCTTCTACTCTTATCCCAATTACTTGCGAGTCGATGCAATACGTACTCTTCTTTCATAGTACGTGCATATTGTAAAGTTATTGGCAATAGTTTTATGACCGGCCGCCTACCAGACGTCAACCCTCCTTGGGAATGTAATTGTTGACCAAACGGCATCAGATGGAGTTGGCCCAGGTCGTTATAAGGCTCTTAGTCGTCTTCTACGACACCCACGAGCAAAGTAAGGGTTGGTAGTATTCGTAGCCGCTACCACATAGCTCAATCAAAGTAATACTAATAAATGATAAAACAATTTATATATGTTTAGCTTTATTGAAAAATATAAAAATACATTCAATTGTATATAAACCATCTAAATAGACATAAAAGCCGTATACTATATTAAATAGCCAATAACATGTTGTAAATATAGAACACTTATTTAAAATACAATTTTATATTGTTGTATAAATACCTTTTTTTTTGTGGCGAACGAGATTAGGGAACGTACCCATACGTAACCCAATTTTTACAATTTTTAAGGATGTATGCGACCAAAAACCAATTTTGTTCCCTGCACCCCAAGAACAGGTAACTTAGTATGGCTACGTTCCTTTACAAATAAATGAATAAACCACTTATGAACTAGTTCAGCGTAAGTTGCTATATAATGGAATGCAATGAAGCATTGCCTTGTATTGAAAAAGTGTTTTAAAGACCACGCCGTGGTTAAAGAATAAATGCGTTTGTTTCGGGGAATAGCATTTCAGCCAGGCTTAGAACAATTATTGGTGGATCACCGTGTGCACTAAACCCTATCACGTTAGGCGCGGTCCTTATTAAGACAGCGCTAGGCACTGCTATTATAGGCACTAATCGTTTACATTAATCACTTTACCAAAATAATGAAGGCACAAAATACATTATTATCTCTTATCATATTAAGTATACCAACATCAACTATAAAAGCATTTTCCTTTTAATATTAATTAATTATTATTGCTTAAATTCTAAAACATATACGAACCATAAATAAAATGTGTAAAAATCTTAAATTTATACTTTGGGTTGCAATTATAATGACGCTAAGCGTCGGTTAGTATAAGTACACATTTTTGTTAACAAAATTATAAAATAATAATAAAAATTAGATTCAGAAAATAACATTAAAGTACCTTTTGAATGAGGTAGATATGATCTACGTCATATAATATGATCATTTTGGATGAGGTACATTTGTAAAGAAAAATTCTATTAAACATTATGCAATAATAAAGTTCTAGTATAAAAATAATGTTTTGTATATAAAAAAATGGGATATTTTGGGTAATTTTACCTTGAACAATACATATATATTTATAACTTTGTGTATATTTGCACTCGCTGATAAAAAATAGAATATTTAAGAAGCAAAACTATATTGTAGACCTCATTTTACGAAGCAAATTATCGTATTCAAAAATTTCATTTCATTCGCGATATCATATTCAAAAATACAATACAATAGATTTATTTGTAATAAACTATAAATAGAACAAATGCGTCTTATTTTCTTCTATATTAACTATAATAATAAAATTCACAAAAGTTTTCATATCAGTACGTTATGACTACCACAACTTAAATTAAATAGCTGCAAAGATAAATACAGTTGTATTCGAAATGCCAACACTGGGGTAATATACAGTTGGTTATAAAAATGCCTTACAATATTTTTTTTTATAAAATTATAACAAATAGAGGCTTACGACTTGACACTCGTTCTTTGTAAATAACCAAACAACGGCATGATGAGATTTAATATCGTTTGCCAAATATATATACAAAGAATGTATAATAAAAATAAATAATTTAAAGTATCCCAATATAAGAATATTGACACAAGACATAATGGTTTCGAAAAGTGTTGCAACGGAAGCGTCATAATGGATACAGATGAATAAAGTAAAATTTTAGCGGTAACAGAAACGGATGCGGAAGTGCAGAAAAACAATGAAAAAAGTTCTTTTTTTAAATTAAATTAGTATCCAAAAATAAATAAATTACCTGCGTGAGATACTAACTAGCGTAGAAAAGATCAGCACATGAAAAGCCAGTTTAAAATTTAATGAATTTCCAATCTAGATAAGCTATTGCACTAATTGCAATTTTTTTTAAGACATCCCTGCTAAGTTATAAATCGTTGTCGTGGGGGACTTTACAAATATGGAATTCTGAATACACATAATACTCAAAATCAGAACAATCTTCGGTCTTCAATGAATTGTCCTGCATGGGAATCGAATTTACGATAAATGGATGGCACCAGAGGCTGGTGTATTTTAAATTTTATAACGTTAAGGAGTGTTATTTATGAATATAAACACATTGTGTTATTTTAATAATAGTCCCGCATATAAGTACTTGAACCGTTCGACCTTAGTATATTATCAATATGTATTAAGATATTAATAAGAACGAATAGAAAATACATATCTATAAAAGAGGATGTTTGTATACAAGGTGGAGACGACCATACGACAATAATTTTAATCTAGTGTATCTGATGACTTGCCCAGCCTGTATACAAACTTTGAATACAATATGTCGTATAGTTTAGTCGCAGCACATTACTTTGTATTATTAACAATTTCCACACTCTGTATAAAAATTAAAATTATTCGCCTATCACTAAGAGATCAATGAGCTCCCGGGCCGCATCGGTATAAACTAATATGAAACTAGTACCTACATATCGCCATGTTTACCAGTTCAAGTCTTCCCCAAACGTAATACAAATCAATGCATATTATACCTTATTCCTAAGTCTTTATAAACCGTGTCATCAGACTTAGATGAGAAATTTAAAACTACCTAATGCGGCTTAATGAAAGAAGACCTCGGTCTCATGTTCAAAACTATTATAATAGGTGTGTAGGTCAGCGTGCCATCGTGATCCTGTGACGTGAATGTGCGTAATTAGACGCTTACTTTGTATTAGAATAGTATTTCTTTCTCATTTACAATGCCTCGTTATAATTACACAGCTTCGGGTATACAGATATGATTTTAATTTATGGAGAATATCACGGAAATGCAGCTTTAACCATACGTACGTACCGAAAGAGATATGGAAACACACGTGTTTGTACTACCAATGGCCGGACTATTGTGCAAGCTGTCCAGAGGTGACGGGATAATCAATCCTTACTGCCTCATAGGGATGGACAAATTTTAAATTATTTTTCTCGCAAATTTGACAGAGGTTGATAATGTGGAGAACTTAAAAAAAGGAATTGTACGATCTTTCGACAAGTTAAAATACATCGGCGTCAATGGCGACCTGTTAACAAGAGTTCGAAATAATATTTTAAGACGATATAATTTGTGCGTTCGGGTCCATGGCGCATATATCGAAAATTTAAAAGTTTAACGACCAAGTGAATTATTAAAGTTATCGTGATTATTTTAATAAAATAATCGAGTGAGAATGAATAGCGTCCAAACATTAAGTGTATGTATTTACCTACGTTTCGAAGTTGTAACATATGATACCACAACGTCACTCGCGTGCCGACCACAGGTTAGTGAACTAATATTTACAAACGGTGTTCTATTTTGTTTCAATATTTATGATAAAAAGTTTGTTTGAAAAAATTGTTTTTTAAATATGCATGCGAGGACTTTTTTAATAGTTTCAAAATACTCCTATACACTAGTATTGACGGTGTTTTCATTTATTGTCGTATTGACGTCTCCACTCTGTATATGGCATCGCAAACTCAAGAAACTATTTGACCGATCATTATGAAAATTGCTAGGTATATGTATTTTTTCATGGAAAAGGTCTATATGCTATCCCCATTGATGTAACTCCCTACCAGGGGGCGCTGCGATATGTGGACTTCTACAAACAAACCAACGGGCTGTTTTTTTTTGTGTTCTTAGCAGTTAGCCGCAGATGGCTTTGACAGCTTTACGCGGCCCATGGGTGAGCGCTGAGGGCTATCAACCCGACCAACGAGCTGGATTTGCTAGTGTTCTATAAAAGTAAACACACCAAACGAGGGTTATGACATTTCTATTAACTAGCTGCCTCACTCGGTATGTACGATTTGTCCTCTCCAAATGGGATTAATAATATAAGCACCACATTTGGCATTTACCTTCTAGAATTTCCTAGAAATCCAATATCCGTAACTGAAACTATCCGGAACTTTCAGATAATTGGAAATAATTTTATTTCCGAAACCGGTATAATGTTATTTTAATAACCGTATTCGTATCCACATCCGAAACATCATATCCGCAACATTCCTATATTTTAATGTGACTTAGAAATAGTGTATATTTTTAATAAAAATCTGAAATATGTTTATTCATACTCCACATCTCAATAATGGCCACTAAGATAATTTTACATATGTCAAAAATAAATTGTTATACCTACATATAAAAAGAAAATATTTTACTTTAGCACCATTTAAAGTAATACAAAATTATTATTTATAATCATAAACTTAACCGATTAAACAGATCTAGCACGTAAAATTAGAACAATTTGATTCTTCACGACTTATCTCGTTTCTCGACAACTGAGTCAATTACTTTCCAGATAGCACGCAACACAGATTAGCTCATATACTACTACTACTGCTGGGCGCGAGTCTGCTACACAAGTCCCTCCCCACAAAGGAGAGAAATTGACCTACTAAATTACGCTTTTTTTGTTTTTGGTGGCGGTCTATGATATAGTCAATCCCCGCTCGATCCGTCCAGGACGACGTAAGGAAAGGTGCGCGACCTCATATAATTAAATATATATATATATACATATATATATAATTAAATATATACATATATATATATATAATTAATATGATAAAAATATACCGAATTCTCTTATCATATAATCCGTTAAATTATTAGTCGCATATGCACATCAGAAACGCGATAATAGCCTAAAAGAACAGATTAACCTTTCGCACTGGCTACGATAGCGCGACAAAATAGACTCCTGTCATTTACTCAAGCTCGTTCTTTCATATTACGTGCTAGTACTGAAGCTATTACATAGCTACATATTAATTCTATTGACTATGGTAACAATTGCTCGTAAATATACAAGTAATCTTATCAAAATTAATTTAAATAATTACTTTGATTATGTAAACAGAAAGGTCTCTATTTGAGGTAGTAATAAGTCACTTTTTCCTTGTAAGGGGACGTCCATTAATCACGTGCTCTATTTTTTAGCATTTTTTAATCCCATGTCCCCCTTGGTGATACGTGGTGAGGTTTAAGACTATGTTCCCCCCTCCCCCACCAACATCACGCGACTTTTTAGTACCTACAAAGAAGTAGCCCACAGCTCATTATATTCTCGGTTTTTTGCTTTTTATACTTTGCAAAAAGGTCTTTATACAGATCATCATCGTTCGTTGCCTGGCAACGGCAAGTCAAAGTCACATTACACGCCGCTTTTCAGTTTAGAAATCGCAGCGTTTGACGAAAAAATAAATACACGTGATATCTTACTACAACCACGTCGCCCTTGTGATATTTCGTGATTTTTGTCAAACGCCTAGTTCCCCCCTTTCAAACCTCACGTGATTAATAGACGGCCCCTAAAGTGGATGTGACGCTTATAGGATCGGCCTCCTTACTGTGTAATTAAAAGAACTTTTAAATATATCATATGACATATGATAATATTTCAAATAATCTGAGTATATCTTGTTCTTAGTCGTTGCCATATGATTATAACCCATCACACTAGAGTATCAAAACCTTTAGAGTGCATAACCAAAACAATTAGTAAAATAATACAAGAGGCAAAAAAAAAGTAAACGACAATCATTGTCATTATTATTTTCTCTTAAATTACGTTAATAATTAAACATTTTATGGCAGAACATTTTGTTTTTAAAGACGTATTGCAGAGAACTTTACAAACACACAATAAACGGACATAAATAACACCCAGCGCAATTGTGAATAGCGTATAATATTGTCTTCTGTAGGAATTGAATCCACTATATTCGATACGAAGAAGCCGGTACTAAAACACCTCATTATTTGTGCAATCAAATCAATTAAGTATACTATTGTGCGTTTTAAAGGCACTAATCAGGATCATCTATTGCCTCCCTTAGATAAAAGTCAACCCGTATATATAAGTTAAGTAGGTAATAAAGAATCTCCCCGTCTATTATTCCAAATCTATGACTACATAAATAGGAACAATATTAGATCCTAGATACATATAGAATAAAATTGAACAAATAAAATATCAATCTTTTATTTTTGGATTGAATTTCTCTAATATTGGGTTGTTTTAAAACATTATCCTGACTCTTCTATTAAATCTATCATTTAGTTCAAAGAATTATATTCATTAATATAAATCATCAGCTAAATGTACCACTTTAGTGTTTACTCTAATGTTCAAGATGTTACCATAACGAAAATTGGCTGTATTGCTCCATTTTCGTTAGCATAGCATAGACAAAATTGAAAAAAAAATGTAAGTGATGACAGTATAATTGAATACATCATAGTCTATGGCACTTTTGGAATAATAAGGAACATTTTTTTTTCATTAATATCTGACAAACTCGAGTTATAAAAACATACAAAAGTTTTTAATATTAATTATAATTCGACATTCATCATAATATAATGGTCGCTGGAAAAGTGACACAACTCTAAAATTTCAATTTTCGTCATATTTAAATTTTTGGTGTTAGTAGGGGTTAATATTAAGTTCTCCCTTATCCATTCTTCATCGTCATTTTTAAGGGAATTATGCAGGCGTTTGTGCATTTGGACTCGCATTTTCAGGAAGTTGAAAAAAAGAAAATCCTTATTTTGATCCTTTTGAAAATTTAATTTTTTCGAGTTGTGTCACTTTTCTTGTGGGCCAACGATATACCTAAGGTTCATATTTAGGTATCCATACCTTTATACACATTGTTCTCTATTTGTTCGGGAAATTTGGATTATATGCCGTTGAAGGTGTAGTATTACCATCTAAAGTAGCTGAAACAGAAATATAAAACTAAACAAGTATGTCGTAAAAGCAGACAATACAAGTAAAACTGTTGTGCTACAGTGAAAAATTTTAATTGTTTATCAATTAGTTTTCAAATATCATAGAATAGTGTTCTCGTATGCGTCTGGTGACGGAGTAAGAATACAATTCACCACCACCTGTCTTACACGTGGGTGATCGTAAGAGACGACTAAGGGATATAAAACGCATTTAACATCTATGCAAGAGAAGAAAAACCTCGAAACAAGAGCCTATACCAACACGTCTGACCAGCGTGGTATGTCAGGTCAATTTTTCTCCCATTATGGAGGAGGCTCGAGCCCAACAGTGGGACATATATGAGCTGAAATGATGATGGACTAGTGCTTATCATTAATTTATTATTATAAATTAATGAAAGCGAAAAAGTCTTATGTGCAATTGTTCTCAAGATCGCGAGAAATTTACCTTACTGCCATCTGACTTTTTTACTAAAAGTTAACCTTTTAAAACTTTTAACTAAAATATGTATATGACTAAAACGCCTAAGTACGCAGTCACTTAATCGCTTTTTCTTCAAGCTTCAAGATATTTTCGTCACACAAAATAGTTACCCATTAAAATTTCAAAGTCCTTCCATTCAGATGTTATTATTGATTATAACTTATTTGAAATTTCACTACAAATGAGTTTATAAGAGGTGAAAACAAGAAGCTCTTAAGGTAATTGGACGTAGGACCACATTGTTGACAGTTCTCTGGTTCCAGCCGAGGGCTGGTCCGTCCGGGGTAGTACCAAACTCTCGCAGTAGATCGATGTCTGAGTAATGTCAATGTACTATTGCGCTTCGTTCGATTAGCGAAAGAACCAGCAGCCCAACTGGGGTGAGTTTGGGGTTTATATTGGTAGGCTATGTCCTAGCTATACCCTTGGTATCGCAAAGATCTATGAGCGCTAGTAACACTTACTATCAGGTGTGCTGCTTGCTCGTTTGCCACCATTTTTCTTTTTTTCCTTTGCAAGGTGGACCATGGATGTGGTCGCGCCCCGACAAATCGGTCCGGGGCGACAGAAGAGGCGACGCGCAACCCCATGGACCCACCCTGCAAACACCTCTCTTCGCCGTGCGAGCGGGCCACGGGTACCCGATCTTTGTCTTCGGTGGCCCGCCCGGCGGTTTACCCTTCCGGTTTCCTCTCGTGTCGACGCACCGACAGCTTTCGCCGTCGGGGCGTCGGCCTCACGCCGTGGCCTCACGTCAAGTGACCGGACAATTCCCCGGTCCGATCACCCGAAGCCTTGGTTAGGGCAGCATCAAGCGCAGATATTCGCGCCTGCGCCGCCCCGGCCGCTGGCGGCGGCCCGGGTCAAGGGAATCCTCCCGGACTCGTTCCGCCGCCTCCTTCTGCGAGATGACAGCCTCGCAGAAGGCGGCGACCGCGTTTCTGACGCTGTCGACCATCGCTTTTGCGACAGCCGGCAGCGTCAGGTCGGCACCGATGACAGCGACGAGGTCGCGGCGCTGCCCGTCCCAGCTCGAACATACCTCGAGCGTATGTTGCGCCGTGTCCTCGTCACTACCGCAATGGTGGCAGGACGGAGTCCACTCCCTCCACACGACCGTGTGCAGATACTTGCCGAAGCAACCGTGCCCCGACAACACCTGCACCAGCCGGAAGGAGAGGAACCCGTGCCGCCACTCCATCCACTCCATCAGTACGGGCCGGAGAGCCCCAACGGTAACAACACCGTGCCTAGGCCTCTCCAGCCGCGTAACCCAACGGGCGATGACATCTCGGCAGGCGTCCTCGCGCCAGGTGCCTATCTCGCTGGACGATGGGGAGCCACTCTCCTCGCGCACTGAGGCAACCCGCCGGTAGAGGTCGGAGAGCATCTCCGCCTCTAGGTCCCACGGGGGTGTCCCGGTCAATAGGCATGCTGCGTCGGTCGATACCGTGCGGTACCCGCGAAAGGCTCTGACCGCCATGGCTCTCTGTGGTCTCCACAGAACAGCCCTGAGCTGGGCGTTCAGAGCCCTCGCCCACACGGGTGCGCCGTACATGGCCATCGAGCGGATCACCCCCGCATACAGCCGTCGGCCCTCGAAACTGGGTCCACCCACGTTCGGCATGAGCCGTGATAGGGCGGACGCCGCGCCGACCAGCCGAGGAGCAATTTGGCGGAAATACTCCCGTGCTCATTTGCCACCATAAACAATAAAAAGAAAGGTGAACAAACTCGTATATATAGTAATAATATAATTTTTTACCGCAATCAGTATCAGGCGTCGATGGTTCAGGTGCCGAGGCAGAAGCGTAAGGATTCGCAGCTGGATTTGAGGGCTGTAAATAATACACATTGTGATTAAACTATTCAGTGTGACCATGGAGTTAGAATACACCTCTTGTCATTCTTGCCTTCGTAAAACCACTAAGGGTATCTGTAGATAATATTGATGAAAGAGAAGGAAAACGATTGGGCCAGAATCCCAATAGGCGCGGGTTCGAATCCCGCTTGTGACATCATTTTTCATTTCGTAATCGGGTTTTATAGAGAAGGGAAAGTGAAAATTCCTATTGTTGAGGCAGTTCGAACCCAAAAGTGAGATGTAGATATATGTACCGAGCTGATATGATTTAATTGAAACGTTTCTTTTCCGTCGGATTTGTAAAAATGTGCTAAGATAGCACCGAGAGAATTGGTAGCAGGGTCTCTTGAACTATCAAAACACCAACTTCAATCGCCATTCTGTATGTTTATCGCATTAATCTCATTGTGTTCGAACGCCCGCTATCTAATAAATGAATGGATGAGAATTATTCAATTATCAGTTTTATTTTTACAGAAAATATTTAATTGAAAATTTGGTATTACGTGAAAACGGATTTTTTTTTCGGCAGGCTATGATCTGAACAGACGCCGTCCGTTCCGTCCGGGGCGACGGAAGGGCAGCGCATGACCCCATAACCCACCGTATTCGCTCCCCATTACCATAGGGCCGGCCATACAAGAAAGCATTCTGATTACTATTATATCAATTTTATTGTTATTATGTAAGGATGTAGGTACCGGGGGAGACCGAGACTCACCTACCTAGACCAGATTGGTCACGTACTGAAGGAAGGTGGAGTCAAGAGTCTCCGAAACCGGCGAGCGTGTATGAAGAGAATTATGAATGTTGAGGAAGCCAGTGAAGTATGCAAGGATAGAGTTCTCTGGCACTCTGTTCACTCTGCCTACTCTGCAAGGGATATGGCGTGATGATATGTATGTATATTTTAACCACTTCTGCTGAAGTTATCTGTTTGAAAATTGGCACATACTTTGTATTAGCAGTTCATTTCGTCCCAAGAAAAGCTTCCGAATCAGAATTTCAAAGCCCTCCTATAAAAAAGTATCACTTTAAAATACGTGTTAATACTTACAGAGCTGACAGTTGGACCGGGCGGTGATGAAGGCAACTTCGATTTTTCACCATCGGCTGGTATAGCAAATCCTATGGTACCAGTTTTAAGACCACCCCCACTACTAGCATTTGGATTTAGACCAGGGTAAGGCGGTGGTAAGTCATCTGAGTAAGGCGGATTAGGCTTCTCATTGATTCCAGAATAACCACCTATAGGAGGTTGAGGCATTGATGGTATTGGGTATGGAGGACCTGTGGGCTTCAATTCTTCTGTAGGGTAAGGTGGTGCTGAGGAGGGCACGGGATCCATAGGTTGCGGCAATTGGTCATGTAGTGGGTTCTGTACAGTGTCTTGGAAGCCTACGAGAGGAATACTACCAATTATTATTGGGTGAGACTCGTCGCTGCCGTTGTGACAGGCACCCACTTCTGTAGATACCTGTAGAATATAAATATAGCATTGGATGACATAAGTAAAAGATTATCATTCTGACATTTGCCATCTCAATTTAGATGGAGTCAACCTAACCAAATTGTTTTTAAAGTGGCAACCGTAAACTAAGGAAATATGACTGCACAGGTGACGTAGTGGTTAAGATACCGATGTTCCGTGTCCGTGGCGTGGGTTCGATTCCTACGCAGGGCACCACTTGGTAAGATCTACAAACTGTTGTCTGGGTGTAATTTGTTTCCGTTCATTATATGTTTGAAAAGCAATTTTTTTTTCTCCTCCCATTATGGAGGAGACTCGACCCCACAGTGTGAGATAAAAGAGCTGAAGTGATGATGATGATGAGCTTAACCATTACATCACCTGTGCAAACGTGTGTGCTTACCTTCAAATAGTAATCAATATCTATATATCGGCACGAGTTGAGGTTATAAACTGCAATGGCTGGTATTTCCATCTCCAGTTGCCAATTACGTGTGGTGTGCGCCGGTATAGGACCTTTTACAATGCTCACTATCGTATCATGGTCGTACTTCGTAGATGGATTTGTGGTGGCTATGAATTTTAAATCCTATAAATATACCAAAAATATATAAAAAATTCAAACTATCCGTAGGGTCACACTGTCGACAGTTCTGTCTGTCTGTCTACAACCGAGGGCCGGTTCGCCCCTGGTAGTACCACACTCTCGCAGAAAATCGACGTGTGACAGTGCACTTCGTTCAGTGAGCGAGAGAGCCGGCAACCGATCTTTCTGGTTGAGTTCGGGTTGGTAGGCGGCGACTTAGCTGTACACTTGATATTGTAAAAATCCATGAACGGTAGTAACACTTACCGACAGGTGTGCTACTTGATCGTTTGCCACCATAAGCAATAAAAAAAAAACATAACTGACAATGGGGTTTGACTTTCGGCAAGCTCATATTTTTTGCCACACGCAATAAATTTAATTAGAAAAGAAACAGGAGGAAAAGAAATTAAATTAGCCCAACTGGGCTAATTTCATTTCCTTCCTATAAAATAAGAGAGACATTAAGCAATATTAACAAATAAGTTAATTAAAAAGAGGATAGCTACGACAAACGCAGCAGCACGGAATGCAACGATACCGGTGAACGAAACGGCTCAGTCTTCGATGGTAAAGAAAGATGCTAGACGCTAGATGTAGTCTCTACAATTCGTCACTTAAACAGAAAAGTGGCATTTCTGGTATTTTTTTTTTATTTATTTAAAAGACACCACCCTGCACTAAGGCAATAATCCTTGTATTGCGGGGGACTTTACAAACATAATTAACGCAGACAAATTACACCCAGACTCAGAACAACACTTTGTGGATGGCACAAAGAATTGTTCTGCGTAGGAATCGAACCTACGGCACTGGCACTGAAGGTCGGTATCTTAACCACTACGCCATCTGTGCAGTCAATTAATATTGTTTAAAACTTTTTTTATATTGTTTAAAACGTTTTGTTATAGCTTGTGTTTTAATATAAAAAAAGATAAATGATCAAATTAAATGTCAAAAACTGTGCTATTAGAAGTGTTATTTTGTTTGTTGAAAAAATCTTTAAATGCGTGTACTGTAAAATTTGATATTTTTGTTAATGTCATTTTTCTTTTTAAGCGACGAATTATTACACTGTTTACTAGATTAAAGATTATTAATCTGTTAAAAAACTAGAGCATAGATAATAATTCGTGATGTTTACACGAATGAAATAAAAATATTTATACGCCGTTCATGGTCACGGCCAACGCTAAATGTTCGGTATGTCGAGAAAGTAACAAATCAAATACGAGCGCGATAGCATTCGTAAATATAGTTTTATTCCATATAATAAAATGAACTTCAGAATCATGATGTAGGCCTTTTTATTTAGAAAATAAACTGTACCAATGACAAGAAAATAAATACTTGATCTACATAAGAGATAGCAGCTGCTATGTCTTATGTAGTCTATATAAATATATCTATATTTAGTAGATATATATATCCTCCTTATAGGGTTAATATAAGCTTTTTTTGGTAGGCACGGAGAGACGAACCGTATGTGTTACCCGCCGTATTCCCTCCCTATCGCCATTAGACCGGCGACTAGTACCTAATCCTTAATGTCTGCAGCCAACCTGGTGGGCTATCCTTTCGGATACAGTACCCCATCGTGCTGCCGAGGCGAGGCGTCGCCCTCACAAAGTCAGCCTCTCTGCGGATGACGGACTATTCGCCAGTCCAGTCACTCGCTGATTTAATACAGGCTAAGTTATTTTTAAATTGAATCGACTACGTTTCGATGTCTCATGCAAACATCCGGGGTGATGCAAGAAGTGTTCGGGTCTAGAACCTATCATATTTACACTCTCCTCATACTGATAGGCGCGGCTAGGCCTAATTCTGACAAAAACTCCAAAGAAACTTTATATAGTCAAATATAGAATTAAAATCGTCTACTGCAAGGGTTCTAATTATTTGCCACCGAAGACAAAGATCGGGTACCGGTGGCCCGTTTGCACGGCGAAGAGAGGCGCCTTGCAGGGTGGGTCTATGGGGTCACACGCCGTCTTTTTGTCACCCCGGACCAATTTGGCGGGGCATGAGCACGTCCATAGTCCACCGTAAAAAAAAGGGTTCTAATTATTTCCATAACTTGGCAATAAAAATGTTACCAAATGTACTATCATTCTGTTCTATTTTTATTGCAACACCTTGAATAAACTTACCACTTTGATGGCAAACTTTAGTTCGTCGATTTCAACGTTGCTATTGTTCTCAGCGCTAACCTCCATGGGAACGATCTGCCCGGGACAATAGCCGCCTGCTGGCAACCTCACTTGAACCTCGGAAGAACCAGCACTTATACACCAACAGCAATAAGTACCATTTAATCCATATTCTATTGGCTCCTGAAAAATAACTTATTTTTAGCAAATTTTCTTTATTTATCTGTTTCTTTTTTTTTCAAATCATATAATAACTTATAAGAGAAAGTTTAAAGCTTGCGCCAGTGACGGATAGATTAAGAAGTGAACGCTTCGCTCGTGGTAAGGACATGTGATGAGATGGAATGATAATGTTGTGAGGAAAGTTTTAAATACCAATGTTAAAGGCAAGGGCAGACCAAAGAAAAGATGGATGGACTGTGTGAAGCATGACATGGATAGACAGGGAGTGATCACAGAGATAACGTCTGATAGGGTTGTATGGAAGGGGAGGACATATTGCAACCCAAATAATTGAGATAAGAGAAGGATGATGGTGATATATCATCATCATCATAGTGATTCAACAAAAGTGACATCATGAAAACTAGTGTATTAAATAAAATTTAATGGAATCAAAATCGCACACATGCAGAAACAAAAGAGTCAAGTCAATAGGTAATGAAAAATAAATTTAAATGCAATTTTTAAGTAATTTTATATTCAAAACTAAGGACCCATCTACATAGCTTCATAGCATCTTATACTACAAAGTACCCATAGATTTTATAAAATATAAATTTTTAGAGCATATAAGAATTATTTTTCACTGACCTTACAGTAGGGAATTTGATTCAAATCCACAGGTGTATGCACTATTATCGCAGCATATTTCTCCTTATTAAATGAGAACATGCCAGATGTGACCATGACAGTTTTGACACGATATCTGATATGCCCATAGTTACCTTCAAATGATGATGGGCAGTTGTATGGGATTTGAAATCTGAACTCAAACTCATGATGACCTGCCCCCAAGTGACATTCGTCTGAAAGGAGATTAGATGTAAAAAATATCTGTATTTTGCTGTAAGAAAAGCTGGCCTGTTGAAACCATTATTCATATACTATTATACATATTGTCTACACAGATAGCGTAGTGGTTAGGATACTGTCCTACCGTGCTAGTGCTGTGGGTTCGATTGCTACGCAGGACAATAGAGATCCAGTGTTATTCTGAGTCTTGGTGTAATTTGTCTGTGTTAATTTCATGTTTGTAAAGTCTCCGGCAATACAAGGATTATTTCTTCTTGGTGGTGTCTATTAAATATTTCATATGCAATGCAAATGCATTTCATGTGTGTACTAAATTATAATTTCTTGCATTCACATCGCACTATATAAAATATAAAAGTATCCACAGCACCATTATTATAGCAAATTCTGATAATAGCTTGCTATCCCAGTCTATTCTTTGTGACATTCTATGGGTACTATAAACAATTTGCTGCTTCTCTATTAGCCTCTTGTCCCTTAGACAGATTTTAAATTTTTCATTGACTACCCATCCAAGTAGCAGAGGACAACAATATAATGAAGTTGGCCTAAAATTTATTTTAATTAGATTCCAAAGTCCTGCCTTACTTTTAGAGTATGTATATATAGTAAGGTAAAATAATTTTATATTTATTATATTATTTTCCAGTGTGATGACATTGTAAGAATATAATCCATCACATGGTATATTAGGCCAATTTCTCAGATTATAACAAGGAAAACATTGTGTAGACCTCTATCCCATAGACAGCTGAATTTTTCTGAATTCTGAGCAGAGAAATATGATTAATATCAGTACATACCATTACTGTTTCCTATAACAAAGTTTTTTAATTTGAAGTACTCTTCATAAGACTCGTGGTGAACTGTTCTAGTTGTAGTTCTTTTATTTACTGTATGTGTTCTCGTTGTAGTCCAATGGACCTTGCAATAGCCTTTACAACTTACATATATACCTAAAATAAATATTATGTTTTTATTCCGAGTAGTGGCTATGAATATTACTAACTCATCTATAGGTAAGTGTCATAAAAGATGACTGAGAGGTCTATATCAATCTACGCCAACTCCATCTGGTGCTATTTGGTAAATAATTACATTGCTAAGGAAGATTGACATCAAACAGGCGGCTGGTCATAAAACAATTGGCAAACCTTTTACAATATGTACAATGTAGGAAGTGTAGTACACCTACTACACTTCCTACATCAATAAGAGTAGGAAAATGAGAATTTTAGTCAAAAGTTGATTTTATTGTAGACTACAAATTCAAAACTCTTGGACATTACAAATACAAAGTTACTGACACAAATAGATAGATTCAAACTTGTGTACTAAAGTCTAAAGATATGTATTATCATGCCTTTATTTTCGAGTGAGAGTGGTTGGAGCTGGCTAAAGAAGGACCTGACAATAAAGCTTCCTTATCTACTGCTAAGTAGGCTTATACAGCTATATATAGCCTATGCTATAGGTATATAGCGTAACACGAATTTAATTATTTAGCAGTACACGAAGACAACTGTGTGGTTAATATGGATGATAGGACCACTCCCCTACTTCAAGAAAGCGTGGGTCTTCCTTATGTTACACGATATATCTTTCAAATTATAATCAGTGATTTTAACCCGAGATAATAATATTCATAAGAACTTACCGTGAATAGTTTTAGGTTTCCCTTGATCGAAAACTATACGGCCCAAGATGGTTTGACCAGAGTAATTTGCACCATTCTGACTATCTAAAACTATACGACCTTCATCAAACCCCATTATAATGATAAATATATAGATAGCATATAATAATAATAGATTACAAAAATTGCATTATGTCATATAATAACATTGAAATATGAATGAAATAATTAATAACAGTAATTATAAGACAGGGTCATAGCTATTTAAACATAGTAGTCACAGACCAAAAATTATCTATTACAACTCTAGATAATAAAATACCACGCAAACCCGTCTGATTATTATCGTGGAGTAACGATGGGTAATTCGAATCGTTTAATTCGAATAACTCGAATAAGACTATTGACTCGTTCATTCGAATCGCCTTTGACCGAAACCGAATCAATTCGTTAACTCGTGTCGTACCTACTCGCAGCGCGGGCGACCGCTGCGGCGCAGCGATCAGTCGACTCGGCTTAATTGGACATTCGTTGATTCGCTCTCTCGTTCTAATACGGAGTCGAATAATCTAACGAATGAATTCTACTAGTGAGAAAATACGAAAATACATGAAATGTTCTAAGAATCACGAATGGGTTGGATACAATTCCATTCGTTTAACGTACCTATTACATTTGCAAAGAGTCGTCTAGAGGAAATAAAAGTTTGAACTGGGAGTTTTTTAATAAAAATGAAGATGGAAACAGTTTCGTGTAAACTATGTTCCTGTAGTTATAAATATTGGTAATACAACAAACAGTATAAATAATTTAAAATGAATAATAATGTAAACGAGTTATAAACTCGCCAACTCGGCTTAACAGGCGGTGACTCGACATACGAGTACGAATTCGACTGTAATGCTTTCGCGAATTCATCGCGCGATTTGACGACTCCCACGTGACGATTCGAATCAATTCGAATTGTGATTCGAATCAATAATAATTTTAATTCGATTGATTCGAATTGAAAAAAATACCATTCGTCTCATCGCTATCGTGGAGTGATCATAATGATTGCGTAAGTTGCAGTCAATCGTCAGCAAAAGTAATTCATCAAAAAGAGTAAGTTGATTACATTAATTATAGACTTCAAGTGTAAGATGCTGTGCCTACAGTAAGACATATATCCAAATTAAATTCACGAAAGTGAACGTGTGGTTCACCAATTTGGATGCTGATTGTTTTTCGAAAGTAAATTAGAAAAGGAGAATGCTCTTTCAGCTCATTCATATCAAATTGGATCACTAAAGAATACTTTTAAATAAGAAAAGAAATTCAGTCTTTTAAATAATTGATACCTCAGCTCCTAGTGTTGATTGAGAAATTAATCCAAATTACTGAAATTTAGAATTTAACATTTTAAATTCTAAGTTATTTATAAAAACTTGTTTACGAGCGAAAAATTATAATCATACGTGGGACCCGAACCCACACCTATTGGAATTTCGTTTCCATCGCCCTACCACTTACTTAGACAAGTGTCAGCTCTCTGAGCTCTCGTATGCAGAGGCGGCTCTAGCACATGTAGCGCCCTGGTGCAATCAGTCACCTGGCGCCCTCTTGTATCAAAATGCGTGAACAAAATGGAATAGGTTGATAGTTACAACACGTTCCACTAAACTCCGAATCTCGCTGGAATGCGTTGTCGCATGCTTAGTTTCGTTGCTTTGACACATAACCACGTAAACGCGATGGGATTATGAAGTTACAGTGAGCATGGCGACAAAGCAACCTACCCACCTGTCAAATAACGCACCCGCTACGTTTATAAATGGTTAAGCACTCGCGCGTACGATGCGCCCGCTCCATGCGGAGCGTTACAGTGAAGGCTCTATGTGTCCCGAGTGGCTCTCGGCGCCCCCTAACACCCGGCGCCCGGATGCATTGCACCCTCTGCACTATAGGTAAAGCCGCTCAGCTGCTCGTATGGTATTCAATTTGCGTCTGGTATTTTGTCGTCTTTATGGGAGACGTTTGCCATCTAGCCGTTAATGAGTAGACATTATACAAATTTTAATACTCAAACCCTCAAACCTTTATAAGGTGTAATTATTATCGTATTAAGTGTAATCATCGTCATATAAAGAGTAATCATCGTCGTATAATGTGTAATCATTGGCATATAATGTGTTTTCATTATCGTATAATGTGTAATCATTTTAGAGAAAATAAGGTTTTGATAGAATGTTTCAGTGCCGAGATGATATTTTCAAAATCACTCAATAACACTATACACAAAGATTACGTCTCAATAGCGAATGCAAAAAAAACAATTCAAGGTCATTTATTACAATTTGGTTGGTACCTAGTTAATTTATGCTTATTAAGTATGCGCTACACGGTTTCAAACATCACCATCCCCAGCCTCCTCGGAAGCAGATGACTCTGCAACCGACGACAGTGACTTCATCGAAGTCCACTCTCGTAAGAGGCTCAAAAAGTCCTCTAACGACGGCCCTTCCAAGGCCCCTAAAATCCAGCCGACAGAATCGGCAGCCAAACCAGTGTCGACTCCTACTGCTACGGCCGCCCCGGCCACCCCAGTAGCGTCGACCTCCTCCGCTCCTAAGCCCAGCCCGGCCCCTCAGGCCCCCGCCAAATCACTTATCCCGCCGCCCCTATACATTAGGGACAAGGATAAGTGGTTGACCATCCAAACGTGGTGTACTACACACCACGTAAATTACAAAGCGGCCAAGTCGACCCCAAATGGCATCCGGGTCGACCTGCGGTCCTCCGACGACCACCGCAAATTATCAAAGATGTTAGGGGATCAACAGATCCCCTACTATACTTATACCCTCCCCGAGGCCAAACTGTTACGAGCAGTAGTTCGTAACATGCCTCATGAAATCAGCACAGCAGAGATTCTCCAATCTCTGAAAGCTGACAATCTCCCGGTAGTCGAGGTACACCGCATGGTACGCGGTAGGGGAAGACTCCCCCTCAATATGGTCTTAGTATGCCTTTTAAATACCCCAGAGGGTAAAGGCATATATAAAACTACAAAAATATGTGGGCTCTCCGGTGTAACCGTTGAGCCACCATATAAAAATGGCAACCTGGCACAATGCCATAAGTGCCAGCTATATGGCCATTCGTCGACTAACTGTTTTGCGCGCCCTAGGTGCGTAAAATGCCTAGACGACCACCACACCAGCCAGTGTGCGCGCCCTAAGGACCACACACTGTGCAAAGAACCGCCAGCATGCGTTCTGTGCGGAGAGTCCGGCCACCCGGCTAACTACCGCGGCTGCCCACGTGCACCGAGGCGGATAGTCCGGCAGCCACCCAAGCAGGCCTTATATTACAATAAGGTCTTTGTCCCAGCCCCAATCCCTACCCACAACGCGTGGGCCCGCCCCTTGCTATCCAACAAGGAGGCATTCCCAACCCTGCCCATCAGGCAGCCCAACCACCCGCCACCACTGGTATCACAAACCCCCAAACCGCCTACCGCTAGGCAAAACCCTCCCCCCATGGGCCATACTAAGCCACAAGGCACAAAAGCCGCGAAGCCGGTAGCCCCAGGCAACGCGCCTACAAAACCACCCCAGGGACTAGACCCGGACCTAGCCCTGGTTTTAAATTTCGCGAGTCTCATTAATCTTACGGAAATCCGTGAGATCGCTGCTGAGCTGAGAAGGAATGAAGGCAACAGCCTCGCCCTCCTCAACACAGCCGTTAGGTTCGCTCCCACCCTGGAGCGTCTCGGTTCTTTTAATAGCCGTTAATGGATAGGCACACTCCCGGTAGAGTCAAACCACGACACCTAAAAATAGGGACATTCAACGCTTATAGCCTCGCCCTCAAAAGGGACGAAGTAGGCACATTCCTTCGGGACCACCAGCTCGACATCTAGTTGGTACAAGAGACGTTCCTTAAACCATACAACAGGGACCCTAAAATTGCGAACTACAACATAGTTCGTAACGATAGGACAACCTCTACTATGGGTGGAACGCTCATCTACTACAAGAGATCGCTGCACTGCACACCTATGGATCCGCCCCCTTTGGCGTGCATTGAAGCCTCCATCTGTCGGCTAGCCCTCACCGGCCATCAGCCGATAACCCTTATATCCGCATACCTGTCTCCTGACAAGGACACTCTTCTAGTCGAGAGCGATCTCAAGGCCTTGCTTGACTTGGGTGACGCCGTCATCATTGGCGGTGATCTTAACGCCAAGAGCACCTCATGGAACTGTCTCAGTTCCAACAAGAGGGGCAGGGCTTTAGAGACCTACGCCGACCGACTGGGATATGACGTCATAGCGCCATTAGAGCCGACGCACTTCCCACACAACATCCTACACAGACCGGATATACTCGATATTGTTCTTCTCAAGAATATAAGCCTACGCTTATGTTCAATCGAAGTACAACACGAGTTAGACTCAGATCACCGTCCGGTGACTCTAGAGCTCGCCTCCCGCTCCCCCGACCCTTCAGGTCAAAACAGCACTATGACAAGGATGACCACCAACTGGGCTCGATTGCAGAAAGGACTGCAATCAACATCCTCGCCCCACCTTGATCAAATTCCAAAGGACATTAGGTCCAAGGAAGACACCTCTCAGGCAATCGATTCCTTAACAAGTCACGTGCAGTCAATTATCGACGACTGCTCACGGCGGGTACCAATTACGAGCGATCGTAGATGGCACCTGCCGGACGACGTCCGTGACCTGTTAAGACGCAAGAACGCCGCTACCCGCGCTTATGACCGATACCCTACGGAGGACAACCGCATTCGTCTGCGGTCCCTACAGAGGGAGGTCAAAAAAGCCATACAAGACATGAGACAGAGCAAATGGGACGCCATGGTTGAGGAGCTAAAGCCCTCTCACCAAGCCTTCTGGCAGCTTTCCCGCTCACTCAAAAAGGACATAGTGTCCACTCTCCCTCCTCTCAACCGACCAAACCAGCCACAGGCATTCATGGACGATGAAAAGTCCGAATGCCTGGGTACACTATACCCCGACGACACAATTCATCACCGTACCATAAATAGCGAAGTGGAACGTCGTACCACTATCTCTCGTTCCTCTGAATACGACAACCCAGACGTACCTATTCCAGCAGTGACCAATGACGAGGTCAAATCTCTGGTCAAGGGTCTACACGCCAAGAAAGCCCCCGGTTCGGACGGTATCTCCAATAAAGTCATTAAGTTATTCCCTGCTCACCTCATTACCATTCTGTGCTGTATCTTCAATGCAGCACTGAACAATAACATCTTTCCCTCGCAATGGAAAGAGGCCGTGGTAATCGGAATCCACAAACCCGGCAAGCGACGTACCGAACCCAGTAGCTACCGCCCGATAAGTCTACTAAAAGGATTAGGCAAGCTTTATGAGCGCATAGTCCTTAGCAGACTTAGATCATTCGCCGAGGATAACAACCTCATTCCAGACACGCAATTCGGCTTCCGTGCGAGGCACAGTTGCGTACAACAGGTCCACAGATTGGTGGAATACACAAGTGGTCAGTTCATGATGAACAGATACACCGGTGTATTATTCCTAGACGTAGCGAAAGCATTCGATAAAGTGTGGCACGAGGGCCTCATTCACAAGCTTTATCGTCTAAAGATCCCAGATTATTTAATTTTAATTATACACGACTACTTGAGTCATCGCAGCTTTCGCTACAGGGTGGAAGGTACGCTGTCTACCTCCCACCCCATCAAGGCCGGCGTCCCTCAGGGATCGGTCCTCTCCCCATTCTTATTTACGCTATATGCTAGCGATATGCCCCAGTTTAACAGAGTCCATAAAGCGCTTTACGCTGATGACACCGCACTCTACTGTGCAGGCAGGACCCCGACAGCAGTAGTTAAAACTCTCCAAACAGCGGTTACCGCCCTAGCCAATTGGTTCAGGAAATGGAGAATCGAAATCAATCCAGAAAAGAGTCAGGCGGTCATGTTCACTCGCAGAACTGCCCGTTCCTACTCTATAGACAACATCCCACCCCTCCAGCTATTTAGCAAACCTGTCTCCTGGAGCAGGCAAGCTAAATACTTGGGTGTGACCCTTGATGACCGACTTAGCTTCGCTCCCCGCATAAAGATTGTACGCGATCGTGCAGCCTTTGTGATGGGACGCCTCCACAGCCTACTCCATGCTAGGTCAAAACTATCCTTGAACAGCAAGGTCCGATTATACACCGCTTGCATACGGCCGATCATGACCTATGCAAGCGTAGTGTTCGCGCACACCAAGGCACACAGGATCCATAGGTTACAGAGCTTACAGAATAGGTTCATGCGCCGAGCTACGGGAGCACCGTGGTTCATTCGTAACGTCGATCTTCACATCGACCTCGAACTGCCGACCATCAGGCAGTTTATGAAGCGGTGCTCCCAGAGCTACTTTGACTCTGCCACGACACACCCCAACCAACTAGTGGTTGGGGCGGCTTCCTACACCCCATCGCGTATCTCCAAAGTCCGACGTCCACGTCACGTCCTCAACGACGATGACGACGTTATTACGCTCGCCCAGACCAAAGCCTACGCCGCACGCGAGGCCATCGCGCACAAACATCCGCGTTTCCGTCCTCGACGTCGAGGTACGAAAACACGGCGAGCAAAAATCACCGACCCCAAGATGGACACGTCCACGTCCACCTTACCCCCAGCGACGCCCCGAGCCGAGGCCCGTTCCCCACAGGGGGAGCCCTCGGGCGAAGTCGCCTAACTCATGTCTATCGGGTTGAAAGCCTTCGGGCTCGCCCGCAGTCCGGTTAAGCTGTAAAAGCCCCTTCGGCTAACAGCTCGCCGTTGGTATGTTTTAGTGGGTATTCAGTGTCCCCTTCAGGGCCTGTGAGTCCCACATACCCCGCCCGGGGCGGGTATGCGACAAATGCATTTTTAACCACTGCGTTACCAAAAAAAAAAAAAAAAAAAAAAAAAAAGGTTTCAAACAGTGGTTTGAAGCAACGGCTTCAAACAGTGTAGACAGATGTTTGATGCCAAATTTCGCATGACCTCTAAACGCCCTTGGTAGCGAGGCTTGCGCTACAAACCACTGGCCAAGAGTTCGATTAAATCTTGTTTGATACCATCTAGCCGCTTGCTTCAAACCAAATGAACGACAGTCACGCTGCAGCGGTGAGCGGAGACGCACGTGACGACGTTCTGCGCGTGAACAGACAGAATGCAATCGCGATGTTATTACTCAACTTCTCGAGTTATACAAAGACTTGCCCTGCCTTTGGGAGTTAAATTGTGAAACTTATAAAACTATTACACAAAAAACCAATGCGTGGGATATTTTAGCAAATAAATTTTTCCTTAGTAAAAATGGTCAAGCCTTTTTCTTCAATAAATTGTGTAAAACCCAACTTTCCAATACAACTATAGCATCTATATTTTATTTAGAAATAATAAATAAAAATGAAAAAAATAATAATAAAAATAATTTATAAATATTTAATCCGTGTGGTGACGGAGTAAGAATACAATTCACCACCCCATATCTAACCCGTGGGTAATCGTACGAGACGACTAGGGGATATAAAACGCGTATAACATCTAAGCGAGAGAAGGAAAACTCGAAACAAAACCCTATACCAACACGTCTGACCAGCGCGGTATAGTAGATTTCCCTCCTATTACGGAGGAGGCCCGAGCCCAACAGTGGGACATTTATGGGCTGTGATGATGTGATGATGATTTTATAAAATGACATCTCCGTGAATATCGTACCATCAGACTGGCTCCCATTTGAGCCTTTGAACAAAAATTTGGAGTAACCATTTTTTTTGTACTTTTGATAGGTAAGGCACCAAGACGTCATTGTAGTAAATATACGGTACGCGAGCGTAAAGACGTCCTATCCGCGCCACGTTCTCTGAAAACTGTTGGTTTCAAACTAGCTTTGAACCATGTAGCCAGCAAAGCGTATTTCTGCTTTTTCTGCTTCAAACCACTGTTTGAAACCGTGTAGCGCATACTTTATGCTTAAAAGGAAATACGCTACAGTCAAGTGTTTTTACACTTTTTACTAGGTACCTACTTTACTTAAGTAAGAGAACAGATCCATACTACCTGACCTGTTCAGGAGGAAGTGAGGATCTTCACAAATACCACATTAAAAAAATGGGTTATGACTTTGAACAAATTAATCTAGTTATTTAATAGGCTACCATTATTGAACAATTCCTTGGCAAATATTCATAGAACACGAAAACATGTTATCATCATTCTCCTGTTCTTATCCCAATTTCTTAGGGTCAACAAAATATGTATCCTCCTCAGCTCCTGCTCCATTGTGTGGTGGTACTCTTATTATATATTTTAATTGCTGACCCAATAGACAATGTTCTGTATAAATATTTTTTAATTAAAGCTTAGCCTGGAGTATGAGTGAGCATTGAGGGCTCTCAACCCAAAACTGAAATTATAAGGGTCATCACCCACAGTAAATAATGATTTGTTTTTAAGATACCTGTAAGTTCGAGAGGAACCCGCGAGAGTAAATCGCCGGGCGGGCTATCGAAGACAAAGGTCGGGTTTCGGTGGCCCGCTCGCACGGCGAAGAGAGACACTTTGCAGGCAGGGTGGGTCTATGGGGTTGCGCGCCGCCTCCTCCGTCACCCCGGACCGATTTGGCGGGGTGCGACGTCCATAGCCCACCGCAAAAAAATAAAAATATAAAAAAAGGGTGGGTCTATGCAGTCGCGCGTCGTCTCTTTTGTTGCCCCAGACCGATTTGGCGAGGCGTGACCACTTCCACAGTCCACCGCAAAAAAAAGATACCTAGTATTAGTAGCTTAAAAACAAACCAATATTTTATTGTAAGTATAATGGGTAAATACTTTTTATGTATGGAGTAGAGATCAGACTTAGTCTTTCAAAATAACAAATCGTTCTTAGACACAAACAACTTCAACTTTGAAATCCATTTGTGTTTACTTACAGACTTAAAAAGTGCATTGCAGCATTTAATTAGGTGCACCTCGCATATTCGTTGCTTACGGATAGCTTATATAGTAAACTGTATAAGAAAGTTACATCATGAATAGAAATACACAATATATTAATTGGATCGGTTAAAGGGGTAATACTGTACTAGATCAGTTGACAAAACAGGCTATTTCGACGGGTATTCCACTACCACGCGCGCCTAATTTTACAGATTTACTGTATTCAGTCAAAAAGAAGTGTGTTGCAAATGTGGAGTGAATACTTCGATGAAAGATCTCGCGCTCTGTAGTACACTACTATGGTGCAAAACTTTACAACCACATCCTTACACCTTTTTTTTTAAAGACCACCCTCACTAAGGAAATAATCCTTGTTTGTACTGCGAGGGACTTTACAAATACATATGCAAATTACATTCAGGCTCTGAACAACACTGTGGATCGTACAAAGTATTGTCCTACGTGGGAATCGAACCCACAGAACTGGCACGGTAGGTCGGTATCTTTAACGCTACGCCATCTATAGTTTGCAGACTCCAATCTGTCCAGACAGGATATAGTAACTGCCCTTAGACTTCGTTACGGCCACATAACTTTAAACAGCTTTATCCACATGATGAATAGGTATTCTTCACCTGACTGTACTATGTGCACAGTTAGAGAACACGTCTTCCCTAACTGTGCATCTTGGTGGAGTGTGTACGGAACATCATACAAATGAGAGCATTTGAGAATCATACAAATATTTGACTAAGAAGGATTGCGGCCTGTAACAGTAATCTATCTTAACCTTTATATCACCCTCATCATCATAGCCCATATATGTCCCACTGTTGGGCTCTGGCCTCCTCCGTAATGAGAGGGAAATTAACCTACTATACCACGCTGGTCAGACTAGATCTGGTCAGGCTGGTATAGGGTTTTGTTTCGAGTTTTCGAGATGTTATATGCGTTTTATATCCCTAATAGTAGTCTCGTACGATCACCCACGGGTAAGATACGGGATGGTGAATTGTTTTCTTACTCCGTCACCACACGGATATACATAATTATCTTCACCTTTATATGAAGAAGCAATATTGTTATATAATATTGTAAACATAGGTTTAAAATGTAGAAATAACTACATTCTATTTTTTTTATAACTATTAATTTGTAATTACTAACAAGGGTGTGGTGCAATGTAAGAATGACACCAAGGCCTTAGTGAAAGAGAAACGTGATAGAGCAAGTATGAGTGCAGAAAATAGGCTGACTAAAACTTCGAGGGTAACACCAAACTCTTTTGGAGGGAGGTGAAGAAGTCTCGGGGTGGTTGGTCAGCCTTCAGAATGAATAAAATAAGGTCTAAAGGTGGAGACATTCTTACACAAACACAAGAGGTGTTAGGCCGATGGAGTGAATATTTTGGCGATATGTATGCGGATGCTACGGTTGGCGACGGTGTCGCATGTGGTCTAGTAGATCCACATTCGGCGACGGCGTCCTCCGATGGCATCAGTATGGATGAAGTTGAATGGGCGATAAGAAGCTTGAAAAATGGTAAGGCAGCGGGCATTGATATGGTGTCTGCCGAGATGTTCAAGCTTGGTGGCGCCTGTGTCTGGGAGGCGTTCCTGTTGCTCCTCAATTTATGTTGGAGCTCGGGAATGGTTCCCGGGAACTGGAATAGCGCAGTCATCGTGCCTTTGTTTAAAAACAAGGGTTCACGTTGACTGCGCAAATTACAGAGCCATAAGCTTTACCAGTTTGGCAGCAAAAGTGTATGGTAAAATTATTGAAAGGAGAATGAGGATGGTGTCCGATGGTTTACTGTGTGAGACACAAGGAGGTTTCAGGAGTGGAAGGGGATGCATGGATCAAGTGTTCTCTCTGCGCAACATTGTGGAGAAGCATCTGGCTCTAGGTCAGAGGGTTTTCTGCAGTTTTGTGGATCCGGAGAGAGCATTTGACACGGTTGTACGAAAGGAACTTTGGGTCATTTTACCGGAGTATGGTATTAACGGTAAACTGCCACAGGCTGTGCAGTCCAGTTACATGGGCTGTAGAGCCTGTGTGCGGCTGGATGATGGAATGTCGCCTTGGTTTGACGTCAATATCGGCGTTAAGCAGGGGTGCGTTCTGTCAGCCAGGCTGTTTATCATATATCTGGATAAATGTCTCCAAAGGTTGAACGATATGAATGTGGGAGTCCAGATAGGCGACTCAGTGGTCACTGCTCTGCTTTATGCAGATGATGCAGTCCTGCTGGCACAGTCAGCGACTGACCTGCAGACCCTAGTCGACACAATGACAGAAGATTGTAAGAAAAGGGGTCTACGCGTGAATGTAAGCAAAACCAAAATAATGGTCTTTGAAAGAGATGAAGCCAGAACAGATGTAAGAGTAACAATAGGTATAATGATGTACTAGAGCAAGTGGATGAATTTGTATATCTTGGATGTGGATTTATCCGAGATGGAAGGTACACCACTGATATAGAGCGAAGAGTGAATGCGGGAAATAGAGTGAACGGAGCGTTGGGGCAACTTCTCGGCAGCCACCACCTCAGCCAGAAGGCACGTGTAGCAATACATAACGCAGTGCTTGTCCCAACATTACTGTATGGAAGCGAGAGTTGGGTATGCAGAAAAGAGTATGAAAGTAAAATTAATGCGATCTCTGCGGAACATCTGTGGAGTTAGGCTGACCGACCGCATTCGTAACGACGACGTAAGAGAGCGAGTAGGTATGAAAGAGAGTATTGGTGTAAAGATGCGAAAGGGAATGCTCCGATGGTTCGGACATGTGGAAAGAATGCCGAACGAACGTCTGGTTAAGAAGATATACAATGCGAAAGTGGAAGGATGTAGGTACCGAGGGAGACCGAGACTAACCTATCTAGACCAGATCGGTCAGGTACTGAAGGAAGGCGGAGTCAAGAGTCTCCGAATGCGAGCGTGTATGAAGAGAATTATGAATGTTGAGGAAGCGAGTGAAGTATGCAAAGATAGAGTTCTCTTGCACTCTGTTCTCTCTGCCTACCCTGCAAGGGATATGTATGTATGTACTAACAAGGGTGACATCACAGAAATATTAATTACCTATTAATATTTCTGTGGGTGACATGATCGCTTTGTGATCAAATCCTATATTATGGTAAATAAAGGAAAAAAAATCCAACTAAAATTATTAGGATATGGAAAGGCAGTGGTTTAAAAAATTAAAGTCACATATTTAACACGTCTTTAATATTTGTATTTGAGGTAAATATTATAAAATTCGAGTATTAAATTATAAACAATATGAATTATAAAATTTATGTAGGTAATTTATAATAAAATGCAATGTATAATATAAATTTTCACTTAAACTCTACTTAAAACTAAAAAGTGGACGGCATTCATAAGTCACATTTTATAGCGAGGGTTGCCATTTTATCACGATAAATTAAATGTTTTATTTTATGGTGTTAGAATATCAGAGGCTTGCATGCCATGTCAAATAAAATCAATTATTAAATTTAACTTTACGAATTATCTGATTAATGAAATTAGTAGAACAAATATATCACGGATAAAATTTTAATACCTAAGTTAAAGGCATACTATTTTTATGCTATTCAACACTCGTAAACAAAAATGAAATATTACAGTGCACGGCAAGCAGCCTATTACTACATATTAGTTAAAAAAATATTTGATTTAAAAGAACATTTAGGTATATTCTTTCATTTATACGTCCTAACATGAAGCATGTCTGTGTCTTTCTATCACAAAAAATTCTCTGTCTTTCTAAGTATGGCAATCCTATTGACTAACAATACACTGAAGCAGCAGTCACAAATACAAGCTTATCTACGTTTCAATCTTAATATACTTATTTAGCGTATTCACATGCCGTTTTTGGGTATGGCCTATACCTTCGTCACCACGGTAGAAAGGAAATTGACGTAATATTAAATTATCCGTTCGCGTAATAAGCCGTGAGCTTAGCGCTAACACGAAGCTCACGGCTTGACCTATTAGTTTGTTTAGAGTTAGCTTTCTTATATGAAACCCAAGGTAAAGGATAGGCCGGGGAAACATTGTACTTTTAGTTCGACGTCATCACTCGGAGGAATATAACAGTTTCCTTATACTATATTTAGGTTAGTACATTAATATAAAAATATAATAAAGCAGGTGTTATAATAAAGGAGAGATTTTTTTAACACTGTATTACTCCAAATAAGTTTTCAAATTGTATTCAAAAAAGCAAATAACGAGGATAATATATTGAAAAAAAAAATCCATATAAAATAGATAAAAACAGGTGTAAACTTTCATAATAAACAAAACCTCGTGACGTTATAGGTTCAACGTCACGTTAACATCCTTTCGCTTCGCCTGTTTAACAAATTTAAACAAAAAATAAGACCTGAATACGAGTCAGTTCCAATTCTAATACAGATTCGTACCTTATAGTATGAAAAGTTAACAAAAATATTTCCTCATTTATTCTGTATATAACTTGTTCAAATTTCTAATAAACACAGGTAGCAGCGAGGTGATACAGGCTAGGCGTGACATATATTTATAAAAGGCCAAATATATAATTCTATAATATCAATATCACAATATCTTATGGATTAACGAATTATTTAATTCTAAACTCGTGCTTTCATTGTTGTATACCCAAAATACTTGCAAGCGGCAGGAACCCTGTTAAATAGCACCAATACCAAAAATAAAATATAATTATTTGTGCTGACTTCATAATATTATACGCTTACAATTGTTAGTAAATTAATATAGATTTATTTTCATATATAATAAAATCTAAGAGCGAAAACAATAGTTATAAATATCAAAGTCAAAATATTAAAATTAAAAAAAAATAGCTGTCACAAATAGGCATAGTAATGCATAAAATTGAGCACAGATTATAAAAAACACTTGTACATATTGGTCGAAACGTAGAAGCTGGCAATACACTCGAAGACAAAACATAGTTGATGTTAATCAACGTCGTCAGAGCTTCTTAGCTGTTACCTTGTCTTACCTATAACTCTACGCCCTCAATTACAATTCCTTAATAACTAGTTCCTAAATATTCGTTCGTTCGACTGCACAGATGGCGTAGTGGTTAAGATACCGACCTTCCGTGCCAGTGCCGCGGGTTCGATTCCCACGCAGAACAATACTTTGTGCGATCCACAAAGTGTTGTTCTGAGTCTGGGTGTAATTTGTCTGCGTTAATTGCATGTTTGTAAAGTCCCCCGCAATACAAGGATTATTTCCTTAGTGCAGGGAGGTGTCTTTAAAAAAAAAAAAAAAAAAAAAAAAAAAAAATATAAAACGGTATTTGACTGTTCGAATATTCTGTCCGAATATTCTTGACACTAATTATGAATAAAATGACAATACATGTTCTTTGATTTAAGCAGTTCATACGTTTTCATAAGATTAAAATTATTGAAAGATATTTCATAATATTAGATGTTAGATGCGACGTCACAATCTACTATAAGTTTACGAACCATTTTAAGTACCGAATATTTTTTTTTTAATACTAAACTGTATCCACTTTGAATTGTTTCTACATGAAACTGCAACTTTATTCATAAGGGTTCAAACGATTTGAGACCTAATTGACTCGTGTGCGTATTATGTAGCGTAATTTTGTATTTATTTTTATTGCGCGCCATGATCAAAGTTGAAATAATGTATATTTACTTGGAAACAATATTATATTCGAAGATATTACGAATATTGTTTTTGAAAATCGTCAATTAATTTAAAATGATAACAAATCATATATGCATGTATTTAAGCAGTGAAGTACCTTTTTTGGAATTGGTTCGGTCCTAACCTGTCCAAACCGCCCATGGGTACATAAGTTGTTGTATTCTACCTTTGTCGACACGAGGACGAAGCACCTATATCATGTCCTTGTATTCAATGGCCACAGTACTATAATAGCCTTCACTATATTCTATAACTAAATATAGGAGTTTTATAGGCACATAGTATCGTCTTACTCTATAGCGGTTTATATATTAAGGTTCTTAGACGTGATCATTATAAGTTATCTATAACTTTTTAATTTAAACGACCAAAATAAAATAAATTTTAACTTCTCATTCAATAAATACTGCAATGATAGTGTTAAAAGTTATAAAAAATCTTATTAACTAGTGTAATAGGAGAGGTAGGCAACGATGGAAAAACTTTTTAAGTTGATTATGTTGCTTGGCAATTAAAATATCACTTTCATTTGATGTATACAATTCTAAGTCTTAATTTTTGGAGATAGTGTGTATTACTGTTTGGAAAACTAAAACAAATTGTAAGACATTTTATGCGAGTCTTATTGGACTATCCGTTGTAATAACGTGTATTATTGCTTGAAAACAAAAATAACTTTCAACTTTTTATTGAAGTTTATTGTATGTAATTATAGAACGCGGTAAAACGCTAAAAGTTACAAATATTTACGCTATCAATTTCATAACAGTCCATTGATATTAGATTATAACCAATAATTTATTTTAATTTTCAATCACATGACTCATACTATCTCCAAAACTAAATGTTTCATAAAAATAAAAATACGGCACACTCTAATATAACTTGTATACAAAATAGACTCAAAAAACACGTAAACATTGAACTATATTTCTAATGTTCATTTGTAACAATGACAGAAGTAATATACCGGGTGTAGCAGAGAATGGAGCAGCTGGTCAGAAAGATGGTAGGAGCCCATTACAAAAATTTGAACGAAAAATGTCAAGGTAGCAAACGTAATCATTAATTTATTTAGGTTTTAGTAAATATTTAAGAAAGTATGAGTATGTAGCAGATTATTTATCTTTTACTTGGTACATTTTATTCAGTTTCAAAGAAAAAGCGATGACGAAATTGAAAACTTTAAATGTTTCTAATTCATTAACGAATTTACGCTTCAAATTTTTGTTATGGGTTCCTACTATCATTACTTACCAGTCTTACCACCCTTCTAACCAGCTGCTCTATTCTCTGTTACCGGTGTAATACCGGCGTTTATAGCGAGTGAAATAGCAATATTTAGCATTATTTCGCCATTATTGAACATAATACGATTCGCTACGTCGCGGTACGGATTCAGACAATAGTTTCATATCATAGGCATTATTAATTTATGGGATCTTTTTAAAGTTCTAATAAGCTACCTTTTTCTATGATGATAAAAATATGCGAGAAAAACAGCTTAAGCGACTGGAACATTGCGTACTTATTGCGTATCTGTCACGCAATCTTAAACAGTTATAGTTTTAGATTCTCGTTTGCCTTTGGATATCGGAGAAAAGTGAGTCAAGCTCTTTTTGCTTTAATAATTTTATGTAAATAAATGAATGATTAAAAATAATCTATGTCATTTAAAATTAATTGATAAATAATTAAAACGTTTGTCTTTAATATCTGCAAAAGTTTCACTACTATCCCGTATCCGTAAAACACACTTGTCTAGTTTTATTCTTACTTCTATGCATCGAAATGGAACAATTAACATTTTAAGGCGTTGGGAGGGTTGTATGAAGTAATGTAGTTTTTGAACTCCCTGTAAAATAATAGTAATATTAATATCATATTCGACAAACTTTTGCTCCGTGTTCTTTTGATATAAAAATACAGAAGTGGAAAGTGACGTCACAGTCTCTGTGTAGAATGTTATTGGATTTTAATCTGCAATGAATTAAAAAGCCCTTTCCATTCATCCATCAGCCTATTGAAGTCCACTGTTGAATATAAAGTTGTCGAATATAAAAAAAATAGTGATGGCAGTTAAGGTTAAATCTTTTCAAGAGTACTCTTGTTCGCTGACATTCTTATGGTGATCACTTAGCAGGTTTTTTTTTAATTATGATTCGAACTAGAAACGAAGGTTCGCTTATAGTTATGTGCTCAAGGTTCTAGGAATCGAAGCAATCCCAGCTTGGTTTTATAGAGAAATCTTTTCTCTATGGTACGCTACTTTTAAAGACCATGTTTTTTACATTAAGTTTTGACGGTATAATTTTATCAGATCCTATACGTCCACTGCTGGATTAGAGCGTGCTGATCAAGCCGTATAGAATTATATTTAGAGTTTATCGTCTCTTGTAGAAATATTATTTACATATCCTTTAGTAGTTTTGTACGACACCCGTAGACATGAGTGTGAATGATGACCTGTATTCTTAATTCCACATAGAAGTGGTAGTTTAGTAGAAGTGATTAGTCATAGTATTTATGTCTTCAAATTAGCTTATATGTATAAATACTAACACTTTATTATCTAGGTTACTTACCGATTTAGCTGCTAGGCGCTGATGGGGCATTGTAAGGACTTGTAGGCTGTGAACAATTATATTTTTGGTATAGATATATTTAGGCGCGGCTCAAGCACATGTAGCGCTCGGGTGCAATCAATAACCTGGCGCCCTCTTGTACCAAAGTGGGTGAACAAAATGGAATAGGTTGATGGTTACAAGCGGCTCTCGGCGCCCCCTAATACCCGGTGCAGTGCACCCTCTGCACTATAGGTAAGGCCCTGGATATATTTGTAATATATCATCATCATCATCTCAGCCCATTTATTTGCAATTGTTGGGCTTGAGCATCCACCACAATGAGAGGGAAATTGACCTACAGCGCTGGTCAGACAAGATGGTATATATGTCTTAAGTTTATGTTTTAAGTTTTTCCTCCTCTTTCATCGACGTTAGCCCTTAGTCGTCTGATACGACACCCAAGCGTAATATTGGGAGTGAGTGAATTGTATTTTCTTTTTCAATATTCGTTTCAGTAGATTAATAAATCATGGTAAACGATACAAGATAATCTTCGGGTTGAGGGCCCTCAGCGCTCTCCCAGTCCGCATAAAGCTGTCAAAGCCATCTGCAGCTAACAGCTGAACACAATACAAGATAATTCATCCTTTCTCACTTTCATTTTAACCGACTTCGAAAAAAGAAGTTTTCGATTGTATGAAATCAAGCTTGTATTAATTTAAATAAACCAATGGCGCAGTAATTCTAACTAGTATTGTAAATGCAACAAAAACTTTGTTTTTTATGCTTTCACGTCTAAATTACGCAAACAATCGTATAGATATTTGGCATACATATTTATCACAGGTACAGGCAACTATAGGATATATTTAATTCTGAAAAAAGTACTCGAGGGTTGGAAAAATAATTCCGGGCTGATCACGGCTGTCAAGGAATCGGTACCAGTAAGCGACCCAATCGCGATGGGAAGAGAAAACGGTGGGTCATAGAGCTGCACGCCACGATTCCGTTATCTCGGAGGCAACGGACGGGGTGTTTCCAGATCATAACGTGCCACAAAAAGGGATTACAAAAATTGATTGACGGCATCTACATTAAAATGAGTGATGCCACGGTGATACTTAGTCTTATACAGGGTGGAAGTGGACCGCTCCCGAAAACAAAGACAGATGACCGTACTAGACCTACTTGTAATGATAAGCTAAAAAAAAAATCGAGTCGGATGAAAAAAAAAAAATTTTTTTTTCTCCACGCGAGTTCATTCAACTCGAAAACAAATGATCGTAAGTTTGAAATAGATTGCGTTTTTTCTCATTTGAGTAAAGTTACTTATTTTTTATGGAATTATCGTTACATGGCACTGTCTGAATATGATGGAGTGTGGAAAAAACTTAAATTCGTCGTGAAATAATTTTTTTTTTATCCGAATCGATCATTTTTCTAGCGTATCATTACAAGTAGGACTAGTAGGGTCACCTGTCTTTGTTTTCGGGAGCGGTCCACATCCACCCTGTATATTCTGATAGCAATACTTACATAAGGTGCATTAGCCCCGGGCGGCAATAACGGCGTCGCTGAGGATGGCTCATTGCCTGGCATTGTAAAACCCATATTACCTGACTGGACTAAATTCGCGTTAGTTATATTCGGATTACCCCCTTGATAAGGTTGGCCTGCATTAGCACCAGGATAAGGTTGACCAGGATTAGCTCCAGGATAAGGCTGACCAGGATTAGCTCCAGGGTAAGGTTGACCAGGATTAGCACCAGGATATGGTTGGTTAGGATTAGGTCCAGGGTAAGGTGAAGGTTGAGGAGGATAAGCATTTGGTGGGTTGCCTTGGTAGCCGCCTTGATTGGGAGGATATTGAGTGCCAGGGTAAGCCGCATTACTATTAGGGGCCGGGTAAGGTGGAACGTTAGGGTATTGTTGACTCCCTGGGTAAGGCGGAGCAGGTCCCGGGTAAGCTGTATTTTGTGGGTAATTGGTACTATTATACCCTGGATTAGGCAGTGGCTGACTTATGATAGTTGCTGGAGTGAAATTAGGGGGTTGGCCGGCCGGTCCAGTTTGGGGTAGTTGATTTTGGAAAGGATTGGGTGCTGTATCTTGGAAGCCAAGAAGAGGAATATTGCCAAATATAATGGGATGGGTTTCTTCATCACCCTCGTGGCATCCACTTACTTCCGTTTGAACCTGAAACAATAAATTACACTATTTTTAATTTGAAAGCAAAAGAGAGGGATGTTATGAGTTTAACGTGTATGCTTATTTGTGGCATCGTAGCTTCTAAAAAAATTGTTGCTTTTTTTTTTGATAACTGGGATGATCGAAATGATTCTTAGCTGCAATTTATAAATATTTGTTCAAGTATTTAAAGATAATCAAAAACTTTTTGTTAGCTGCCGTATGGATTTCAAATGGATATATATATATATATATATATATATATATATATATATATATATCCTATAGAAATCTATATATATATATATATTTTAAAAGACCACTAAAGAAATAATCCTTGTATTGCTGGGGACTTTACAAACATGCAATTCATGCAGACAAATTTCACCCAGACTCAAAACAACACTTTGGATCACACAAAGTATTGTCTTGCGTGGGAATCGAGCGCACTCCAGTGGCACGAAAGGTCGGTATCTTAACCACTACGCCATCTGTCCAGTCAATGCACACTTACTTTAGTTTCAAACATGTATGTGACTTCCTTATACCAACCCGTTTGACCAGTGTGGTAATCCCAAGCATACTCTTCTATATGGAAGAAGAAAATAACTACAGGGACAAAGGATTCGGTGCTTTTGTCTCATAGATAGCACTTTGTACCTTGATAATTACCATGTACAATTCACAGTTCGACTCGAACCTCAATAGAAGAGGAATCTACTTTACCATGCTGGACTCACAAAAGTAGGAGATATTCAGGTCTTCCTTCCGTTGCAGTGATATTATCTGCTTGCATCCTTTAGCCGTCAGGAACGAGGGACTGTGACCATTATATTCTTACTCAGTCATCATTCTCCTGCTCTTATCCCAGTTACTTGGGGTCAACGCAATATTTTTTCCTCTTCCTACATATTGCAAAAATTATTGCCAAAAGTTTCATGACCGGCTGCCTGCCTGACTTCAACCCTCCTTGGGAATGCAATTGTTGACCAAATGGCATCAGATGGAGTTGACCCAGGTGGATATAAAGCTCTTAGTCGACTTTTACGACATCCATGAGCAAAGTAAGGGTTGGTAGTATTTGTAGCCGCTACCACACAGCGAGTGTATACTTACTTGGTAACTAGATAAAGAAATAAAATACATTTACCCTGAAAATATAATCAATATGGATGAATCGACAGCCGTCGAGGTTATAAATGTCCATTAGGGGTACTGGTAGTTCTATCGTCCAGCTGGGGGTAGTGCCGCCTGCTATGGGACCTCTTTTCTCGGAGGCTATGATTTCGTTATCTATTCTCGTGTCCGCTCTCGATGTAGCTTCATATTTGATATCCTGTGGATTATCATTAAACATTACATCTTGGGAGTTTCGGCGGGTAACATCATCATGTCACATGGCACTCCGAAATTATATTCAATATCTTTGTGTTTTAATGTTATATTGAAGTATTTTAAGTAAGATAATAATAAGAGAAGGTGCTTAAGTGTAACGAATATGATGTAATAGTGTTTATCATATTTTGCAAACATTAGAAGACGAATCATTAATTTGGTTCTCAACGCCCAATGAAAGGTAACGGCTAAATGGATGTACTTTTTATGAATAAGCTACGCAATATGAATTGAAATATTATGCTATAAGTTTTAAAGAAAATTTAACCCTTGGTTAAGTCCCAGATTATAAAAACTAAAATTTATTTGAATGTAAGACTTAATATCCATGATCAATAATAAATAAAGTATAAAAAATACATAATTATTGATGTTTTAGCGGGAATGTTGAAGTGTTGTTGCGCTTTTAAACTACATAGATTTTAGTGTTTTATAGTATTATATTAAATATTTGTGTTCACATTTTGTGTAATATGCATGCAGAGAATGTGCTAAAGTGTAATTAATATTAATTAAAAGTGTTTTACGTTTGTTGTGGTGTTCAGCCAAATATCCTAAAGCAACTTTCTATTGGTTGAATGGTTGATCCGCACCAAATTAAAGGCAACGACTTGACTTACTGACGGACAATCATTTGAAATGTAGTTATATCCTGGTGAAGATTGGGCAGAAAAGTCTTAATAATTATATCATATTTTTTTATATTAATGTATACATGTCATTACTTATTAAAGACCTGATGACCATTGTATCACCTAAAATTGAAGTACTTATCCTTACTAATATTATAATGCGAAAGTAACTCTGTCTGTCTGTCTGTCGCTCTTTCACGCCAAAACTACTGAACTGATCTAAATGAAATTTGGTACACAGACAGTCTAGAGCCTGATAAAGGACATAGGCTACTTTTTAATGCGTAAAAACGGGTTGTAAAGGGGGATGAAAAGATGTAAGGAAGTATCGTCATTTTTAAAGCCAGAAGCTTGAAACTTATTTTTAGGCTATTGATTAGATATAAATAAATATAACATTAAAATTTTGTAAAAGATTTAACCTTAAGAGGTAAAATAGGGATGAAAAATTTTAGCAAAGTAACCTTTTACGCGGGCGAAACCGCGGGCAGAAGCTAGTATTATTATATTTCAAAAACACCTCGCATTAAATAATTCCTTGTAACTTTACACACATACAATTCACGAGCATAAATAATACCCAGACTTGGAAGAATCATATGAGGATCCCGCAAGTGTCTTGCGTGGGAGTCGACCTATAGCACAAGAGGATGGTTCTTAGACCACGTCGCCATTTGCGTATACACAATGAACACTTTATCAACATATATTTCAATTATTTACCTTTTTAATAGAGATCTTGAGTTCATCTATGTCAACGCTGCTGTGGTTTACCACATTAATCTCTATGGGGATAACCTGGCCAGGGCAGTAACCTCCTACTGGAAGTTTCACTAGGATCTCGGAGGAGCCCGCGCTTATACACCAGCAGCAATAAGAGGTTATCATTTCGCATTCTAATGGCTCCTGAAAATAAAATAGACAGGTTACTGATGGAGACGTGTTGGAGAGAGATCACATTAAATGTAACTGTAGACCCTGTATGAAGACATTCTTCTATCTTATATCATGAGTGTGAATGAAGCAATGGAGGTATGCCAGGATCTAGGTAGTCTTTGATTTGTGGTCGATATACAAGGTGTCGATTTAATTAGTAGAATCTTTGAAGGGGGTGTATCAGACCATGATACACTATCCAAATCAGTAAAAAAAAATAGTACCTAAGTTTTGATTAAATTGCCATACTGATAAGCGGTCAATACACTTGTACTATAAAAATTTCATGTAGGCATAACTCATGCGTGTGACACTGAACTAGTAGGCAAATAGACCCGCTCGCGCTGCGCTCACCGCCGCACAGTTGGTCGAAATGTACCTACAGGTCAATGTACGCTGACAAACCTACTGTTTTGATAAGAAACAAATCACTTTATCTCGGGATTGGGCAGAGCTAGGAGTCTGCAACTAACTTTAATGTTTTTTATGGCGTCATTCCTACAAACTTAAACTAGTTAAGTTGTTGTACTAATAAAATCGGCACCCTGTATATGTTATAGCTGTCATTTACAACATCCACGACCAATAAAAGGGTTGGTAGTATTCGTAGTCAGTACATATCATACAGCAAGCATGTAACATATATATTACTACATATATAATACCCATGATATTTATAAAACAAAGCAAAAATAAAGTCTTATATGTCTTGTTGTTTTTGAATATCTTTGAAACGGCGTCACCGATTTAAATGAGACTTTCACTGGCAGATAGCGGCTGTCATAAAGAGTGATTCAATGATGATGATCAAAATCATTATTCAGCCTTTACCCATCCCCTGCCAGACGTGGGTCCTCAGTTGGCATATCTATGGCGCGGCCACTTACTGGCAAGGTTCTTACTACAATAGTCACGTTTGAAAGGCGGGATAACAATTGCATTAAGATGTTATACGTTGTCCAGAAGCGTGCTGGAGCTTATTCGCCTTGACATACCTCAACCAAATTTATAAAACGTCCATGAGCGAGTACGGGCTGGCGACAATTGGTTTTTATACGGTCGCCGCACAAGGAAGAATAATATTATCTATGAATTTGTAAACAGTCTATTAAAATGATCGGTAATTAATTCATCAATATCACATTTTGTGGCGTCTAACGTTTAATTCGATAGTATTAAAATGGAACTTGAATCAATACTAATCTAGTCTATAAAAAAATAACATGCGAATTTTGCTAGTAATATACACAATTAAGGCCTTTGTAAATAAATACAAATTAATCCCAGCCGTCTAGTCTTACGTGTGCCGTATGTCTTATATAATCGAATTCATTCAAGGCGTATATTCGTACAAACGGTGCTTCCAGGCCAATGACCTCGATACAGACCGCCTATAACCGCACTAGATATATCTATCTTACAATAGTAAATCCGTGTAGTGAGTACCAGTCCACGTGTTGAGAATTATAATGAGTAAACACCCTAATATTGCCGCAGTATCGTAAAAAACCGACTAAGTAAGGATGGTATCTGTAAGAAAATGAAAACTTTAAATGAATCTAAGTTTATTGGTTTGATTTGTTGGACGTAAAACTTATTATCTGCCAATCAGAACGAGGCAGAACATCTTTTAACAACGCGATAGGAAGAAATTACGGAAATTAGATTATTAAAAAATTAAACTCTTTTAAGCGGCAATAGAAGAGAATTTACAGGAAAATTTCAAACTCAAAAAGTGCTACAGCAAAAGAAAAATATTTATTATATATTGTAGAGAGAGACAGGTAATGAAAAAGATATAGGTACATACAGATATGGAAGAAAAGAGAGAAGCAGTGTAAAAGAATAATTAAATTTTAAAATGACTTATTTATTTTTAACTCAATCATAATATGTCAGAATGTCAAAGAAGTTTTACTTCAACTGCGCGTAACAATTTTGACACTAACTTTCTTGTAATTTATAGTTCTTAAAATATAGCTTGATCTCTGTGACAGATAGCTCCAAAACCGATGAAGTAATTTTGAATACGCGTCATGTTTACATGAATTATGAGTATAAAAATATGAATATTTACACCATAACTTGGACCTCATGTGTGTTTTAAAATACTTAGTAACCATTTTATAAAAATATGAAGCTTACGTAAGTACAAGGTCATACTGGACTGAGAATAAGATAGAGATGGGACAATCGTTAAACGTAAATCGATAACGTTCTTATTAATTATTTATAAAACAAGTAAAACCAATATATTACCTATATAAACCACATGGTTACGCTATAAAATAAGTAAATTGTGTTATTTTAGTATTCAGACATCAGTTATAATATTAATAAGGTCATTTACTTTATATTAAAAAGATATTTTATTTTACAAAATAAACATGATTGTTCATGAAATAATCTGTGACCAAGAACTCATCATCAACCTACAGGAATGCTCTAGCGATGATGATAGTAGTGACGATGAACTTGGAAGTACTCCTTTTGAATAATAAAAAAAATAACAGCTTTAGTTTAAATTAAATAAAATCCATTGATTTAAATTCAATAAGATTTTCATAGATTGTTTTACATTTATAAATAATCGATTCACCCATCCATTTGATTGAAGTTCAATAAGATTTTTATACATTGTTTTTCAATTGCAGTAGCAAATAACTTTAAAAAATAAGGAATAATTCCTTATTTTTTAAAGACAAAATATACAATTCGACAAAAATATGGACTAAATCGTAAGTGTGCAGCACTAGTGACAACTGTCACAGAGATCAAGCTATATTATATGGAATATAGTAACTATTTTATATTTTGACTTGTAAATAAATATATTGGGGATTTAAATAAGTTTTTTTTTGACCAAAGACATTAATCGTTCATGAATTGATGATTGAAGTCAATAAAACGGAATTCACTTCGTTGATTCATCAACTGACCTTACAGTAGGGGTTTAGATTCAAGTTCACGGGCGCATGCACTCTTATGGCGGCCGTCTTCTCTTTATTCGTCGAAAACATCCCTGAAGTGACCATGACAGCTTTGACACGATATCTGATGTGTCCGTGAGTACCTTCGAATGATGAAGGGCAGTTGTTTGGGATTGGACAGGTGAAGTTGAACTCGTGATGTCCTGCCTGTAGGTGATGCTCGGCTGAAAGAAGTTAGGAATTATAAAAATGGTAACTATTGAAACCATTGGGAGACATAATTGCCTTTCTAATAAAACCAGTTTGGGGCACATCGGCATCGCTTGGATGGTTTTAAAGTTTATAACTGAAATAGAAATTTTTTTGCGATTTCTATGTATTGACAGGATTTTGAAGTTATTTATCCCTCTAATGTTAAAAGATAAATAAATATTATCACAATTAAGAAGGTAATTAAAAATAAAACAAACGAATAAACAGGTATTGTCTAAATTTATGTTTATAACTTATTTTTTCAAATATTACCGACGAGTTTTTTGGCGCGAATATGGAAATTTCATGTCACGCTCTTGTATTATATTCATTTCTTTAGTGTTTTGTAGTGTTATATTGAATAATTTTCCTGGTATTTCATAGAATATAATACAGTTAAAATGCTGAAGTGTAGTGAATATGCTATAATAGTGGTTTACGTGTATTTTCGTGTTTTCCCAAAATGCCCAACCAAACTGTAAATTGGTTATCAGCGCCCAATTAATGGTAACGACTTGATTTACTGACGGACGGTGACTATTAAGGCTACGCAATATGAAGAAGTGGTAAATAATATATGAAAAAAATTAATACGTAAAACAAGGCAGTAAGGCCTACTGACTATAGCCTGCCCATAATGGAGGCCATACACGCTAGGTTTTGCATGATGGTTTTAACTCTGCATGCATAACCGACAGGCAAGCCCTAGCGTGTATGTGATAAAACTGTAGTTATCTTTGCATGTACATGCAACCGAGCAAATATCAAAATTGATATTTTTGCCGCTCGGTTATGTTTGCGCGTGAGCATAAGCGAGCGTGTGTGGCGTCCGACGAGCTTGCCTGACAGTTCTCTGATTTTAATTGTCGTACTACGTAGCTCAACTGAGAAGTAGGCATCTTACACATACCGTCCCGTAGCTCAACTGAAATTTAATGTCAAAACTGTGCATGCAAACCCTAACGTGTATGTGTAATATGAAACTCGGTTATGCATGCACAGTTAAAACCATCATGCAAAAACTAGCGTGTATGGCCTCCATTACAGCGAAAAAAAACCCGACAACTATTAAAGGAAACATACCACCTTTAGATAGCATGTTAAAATGTAACGTTTAAGCTTTATTTTTAGTGAAAACTTCAACTATTAATATATTTATTTATTATTCGTCATGAAACTTTAACATTGATGTAGGACTTATGGCCGAAATTTCATAAACACAAAAAAACACCTATCAGAAATAATAAAGAGATGTTATTTAAAATGTTTTTCTATTATGCTTATGGTGGAAAACGAGCAAACAACACACCTGATGGCAAGTGTTACTGCCGCTCATGGACCTTTGTAGTACCAGGGGTACAGATAGGCAGCTAGTCGGTAACACATTCAGTAAACTTACCAAGTTAATGAGTCATCGTGTATAGGAGGCATAATGGAGCAGCACTCTATTTTTTACGTTTAAAATAGAATAATGATTGCCTACATAATAGTTCAATTGCTCGTGAACTTATTACCGATCTGAATACAAGTCACGTACTAGTAAGTACTCGCCACACTCAACTCGGTTGCTTGAATTACAGTTGATATCAAATATCATTTACTCAACTTATTATTAAATCAAATAAATTCAAACTAAATGATATTTTTTTTATGTGGTTATGGACTAAGAATAGCATAGGTAAGACGATTAAATAAACTTTTGTTATGCCCCTGGTATTGATGAGGTCCATGAGTGGCTGCTGCCACTTAATCACAAATGGGCTGTTTACACGTTTGCCACAAAAGTCAATAAAAAAAAAAATCAAACTTGAGGCGCTAATTAGATCTTGTGACTATTAACCCCTTGATTGGGTCAACGGTCAAATTAAACGAATGCCAGGTTAAAAGTCCGTGACATTAAAAAAAAAAAATGTGCTAGTAGGCATAGAGAGGTAGGCTATGTGAAATACCAGTGCATGGTTAGAATTTGAACAAATTTTGATGAGAGCCCCAGCAGAGAGAGAGACAGAGTTTGAGCGCGAAAATTGTAATCTGTCGGTCTTTATTACTTCTAATTGGATTGGAGTCAGCTTTACAGATAAACAATATTCAGCAGAATGGTCAGTAGATCCGAAGTAAGAATGATCTTCACTCATCTGTTTTATAGAATGAAAATCATATATTTTCAAGTTCAGTTCAGTGTTTTAACCATTTAAATAGGTTTGCCATCAAACAATATGTTTCATGGCTATAAATAAATGAAATTACAATTTAAATGAATCATTATCCTGCTCTTATCCCAATTACTTGAGATCGAAGCAATACGTACTCTTCTTGATTTGTACATATTGGAATGTTTTTTAGCATTAGTTTTAAAACTGGCCGCTTTTCCAACATTAACCCTCTTTGGGAATGTAATTGTTGACCAGACGGCATCAGATACAGTTGGTCCAGGTCGGTGTTAAACTCTTAGTCGTCTTTAATGAGACTCACGAGCAATATAAGAGTTGGTAGTATTCGTAGCTGCTACCATACTTAAATTATAATGGAATACAAAATAACGCAAAAGATAACGATATCTTCGGCTCTTAGGAGATATTAGTATATTTGTAGTGGCGCGGCGTACTACTCCCCCTTTTTTGTGGCAGGCTATGATCTGGGTACACTTCGTCCGATTCGTCCGTTGGGATGTAAGGGCGGTCAAAATCAGCCTTTGTTTTTTTTTATTGCTTATGGTGGCAAATGAGCAAGCAGCATACCTAGTGATAAGTGTTACTGTCGCCCGGATGGTACCTACAGCCGAAGGCCGGTCCAGAAGTAGAAAGAAAACTGTGAACAGTGTGGGCCCTCGACTACTAATCGTCCTAACAAATTATCGATCTTTTTTTCAAAAAAATCAGTAGTAGATCAGCAAGGTAAAATATCTTCACTTTGACTTTGACTTTTAACTTTCCCTGTTTAGAATGTCAAGTTGAACGGTAATCAATCCATGCTATAAATAGATATTCTGTTGCATCTGTTGCCATAGAAACAAAATCTATACAACTGCAGGACATCTGTTATAATTTAGTATTATATAACATTGTATTGTATAATAATATTAGTAGGTAGTATAGGTATCTCACTATATCTTTAAACGAGCAATTCTTGTATATATACAGGGTGGAAGTGGACCGCTCCCGAAAACAAAGACAGGTAGTCTTTGTTTTCGGGAGCGGTCCCCTTACACCCTGTATATGTAATCTGCATTTCGGAAACGCCTCCAACGATTTTCTTGAAATTTAGCATACAAGGGGTTCCGGGGACCATTAATCGATCTAGCTAGGTTTAATTTATAGAAAATATTGTTTTGTCAGTATTTTTCGGCAACAAAAAATATAATTTTTCGTTGTATTAAAACTTAGAATATGAAGGTTTTCAAATTTTGACGCTGTCATTAAGAATTGACATTTAGCTCAGTTGGAAAATCGAGTAGTCTAACAAACCGGAGCTCGATTCGGATCCTTACTTTTTCTTATTTACTTTTTGGCCTTTTTTTTCCCCCAGTGAACGTCGGCCTAGTAAGGGAAATTACAATAGATGAGGTCAGAGAAGCAGTGAGAAGTATGAAAAATGGAAAGGCTGTAGGGCCCGATGGTATACCAGTTGAAGTATGGAAGATTTTGGAAGAGGATGGGTATATGTGGTTAACTTTATTCTTCGATAAGCTGCTGCGCGACGAAGTAATCCCCAATGAATGGTGCAATAGTACGCTAGTGCCCATTTTTAAAAATAAAGGGGATGTTCAGGACTGCGGTAGTTATTGAGGAATAAAGCTTGTCACACAGTATGAAATTGTGGGAAAAAGTGGATTTATGTCGGGCCGCGGGGAAACGGATGCCATGTTTGCACTGCGCCAACTGTGCGAAAAATATCGTGATGCACATAAAATCTTGCACATGGTATTCGTTGACCTCGAGAAGGCCTATGACAGAATACCGAGAACAGTTTTGTGGTGGGTACTAAAAGAGAAAGGTGTGGCTGTGAAGTATGTTAGGTTAATCTGTGCCATGTACCGACAATCTAGGTCGTACGTGAAATCAGCGGCTGGAGACTCCGACGAGTTCAGTGTCGAAGTAGGTCTGCACCAAGGGTCGGCGTTAAGTCCTTACCTCTTCCTGTTGATAATGGATGCATTAACATCGGAGATACAGGAAGAGGCACCCTGGTGCATGCTATTCGCTGATGACATTGTTCTTGTCGGAAAAGAGGGCCTTGAGGTACAAAGCATGCTGGAAAAGTGGCGCTGTAAATTGTAGAATGTAGGCTTGAAAATCAGCAGACCAAAAACAGAATACATGTTCTGCGATTTCGGCGGTCTCTCCAATTTTACACCCATAACTATAGATGGAGTACCTATCCCAGTATGCTCGAACTTTCGATACCTCGGTTCTCTTATCCAAAGCGATGGCGACCTGGATCGTGCGGTGAAGCACAGAATTGATGTGGGATGGATGAAATGGCGGCAGGTCACGGGTACAACATGCGACCCCAAAGTACCCCTTAAATTAAAGTGCCAAATATATAAAAGCCTAATAAGACCTGCTGTACTGTATGGATCAGCATGTTGGGCGACAAAAGTGACGGATGAGAGACGACTGCATGTAGCGGAGATGCGAATGTTGAGATGGATGTGTGGTGTGACAAAAATGGATAAAATAAGGAATGAACATATAAGAGGAAGTTTGAAAGTTGCGCCAGTGACGGAAAAATTAAGGAGTGAAAGATTGACATGGTATGGACATGTGATGAGACGGGATTAAAGTAATGTTGTGAGGAAAGCTTTAAGTATGAATGTTGAAGGCTTAAGGGGTAAGGGAAGACCGAAGAAAAGATGGATGAACTGCGTGAAACATGACATGGATAGACAAGGAGTGACCACAGAGATGACGTCTGATAGAGTTGTATGGAAGAAGAAGACATATTGCGTCGACCCCAAATAAATTGGGATAAGAGCAGGTTGATGATGATGATGACTTTTTGGCCTTTTTTATTATTTTATTAATTATTATCATTTGCCTACATCTTTGTCTGCGTAGAAGTCGATAATGTTTTAATAGGATTTTTGTTTGATTTTTACGTTATTAATTTTATTGTTATTTATAAATAATAATGTATAAATGTTTGTATACTTATATAGTATAACAATCTTATCTATATGGTGACGGAGTAAGAAAACAATTCATCACCCCCTATCTTACCCGTGGGTGATCGTAAGAAACGACTAAAGGATATAAAATGCATATAACATATAGATGTTGCATAGGCAAGAAAAGGAAAACTCGAAACAAAATCCTATACCAACACGCCTGACCAGCGCGGTATAGTAGGTTAACTTCCCTCCTACTATGGTGGAGGCCCGATCCCAACAGTGGGACATATGTAGGCTGTGATGATGATGATGATAACAATCTTTGTTATAGTATAGGAAAGGTTTAATAAACATAAAAATCAAACGAAATATACATACATATATATCATCACGCCATATCCCTTGCAGGGTAGGCAGAGAGAACAGAGTGCCAGAGAACTCTATCTCTGCACACTTCACTCGCTTCCTCAACATTCATAATTCTCTTCATACACGCTCGCCGGTGTCGGAGACTCTTGACTCCACCTTCCTTCAGTACCTGACCGATCTGGTCTAGGTAGGTTAGTCTCGGTCTCCCTCGGTACCTACATCATTCCACTTTCGCATCTTTACACCAATACTCTCTTTCATACCTACTCGCTACGTCGTCGTTACGAATGCGGTCGATCAGCCTAACTCCACAGATTTTCCGAAGAGATCGCATTTCGACCGCATTAATTTTACTTTCATACTCTTTTCTGCATACCCAACTCTCGCGTAAACCGCACACGTGCCTTCTGGCTGAGGTGGTGGCTGCCGAGAAGTTGCCCCAACGCTCCGTTCACTCTATTTCCCGCATTCACTCTTCGCTCCATATCAGTGGTGTACCTTCCATCTCGGCTAAATCCACATCCAAGATATACAAATTCATCCACGTGCTCTAGTACATCATTACCTATTGTTACTCTTACATCTGTTCTGGCTTCATCTCTTTCAAAGACCATTATTTTGGTTTTGCTCACATTCACGCGTAGACCCCTTTTCTTACAATCTTCTGTCATTGTGTCGACTAGGGCCTGCAGGTCAGTCGCTAACTGTGCCAGCAGGACTGCATCATCTGCATAAAGCAGAGCAGAGACCACTGAGTCACCCATCTGGACTCCCACATTCATATCGCTCAACCTTTGGAGACATTTATCCAGATATATGATAAACAGCCTGACTGACAGAGCGCACCCCTGCTTAACGCCGATATTGACGTCACACCAAGGCGACATTCCATCATCCAGCCGCACACAGGCTCTACAGCCCATGTAACTGGACTGCACAGCCTGCAGCAGTTTACCGTTAATACCATACTCCGGTAAAATGTCCCAAAGTTCCTTTCCTACAACCGAGTCAAATGCTCTCTCCAGATCCACAAAACTGCAGAAAACCCTCTGACCTAAAGCCAGATGCTTCCCCACAATGTTGCGCAGAGAGAACACTTGATCCATGCATCCCCTTCCACTCCTGAAACCTCCTTGTGTCTCACACAGTAAACCATCGGACACCATCCTCATTCCCCTTTCAATAATTTTACCGTACACTTTTACTGCCAAACTGGTCAAGCTTATGGCTCTGTAATTTGCGCAGTCATAACGTGAACCCTTGTTTTTAAACAAGGGCACGATCACTGCGCTATTCCAGTCCCCGGGAACCATTCCCGAGCTCCAACCCAAATTGAGGAGCAACAGGAGCGCCTCCCGGACACAGGAGCCACCAAGCTTGAACATCTCGGCAGACACCATATCAATGCCCGCTACCTTACCATTTTTCAAACTTCCTATCACCCATTCAACTTCATCCATACTGATGCCATCGGAGGACGCCGTTGTCGAATGTTGATCTAATAAACCACATGCGACACCGGCGCCAACCGTAGCATCCGCATACATATCGCCAAAATATTCACTCCATCGGCTTAACACGTCTTGTGTTTGTGTAAGAATGTCTCCACCTTTAGACCTTATTTTATTCATTCTGAAGGCTGACCAACCACCCCGACACTTCTTCACCTCCCTCCAAAAGAGTTTGGTGTTACCCTCGAAGTTTTTAGTCAGCCTATCTTCTGCTCTCATACTTGCTGTATCTCGTTTCTCTTTCACTAAGGCCTTGGTGTCATTCTTACATTGCCGATATATTTCTTTCTTCTGTTCAGTCATACTGTCATTCAGATTCAAAGAAGAGACATAGTCCAGCCACGCTTTCTTCTTTTGCTCTGGCACGGAAGCTGCCACTTCCGCATCCCACCTTGCATCACCATTTGTTTTTCTATGCTTCTTTGAACTTCCACATACTTCTTTCGCTGTATCTACCATACTCTCTTTCAATACTCTCCAGCATTCTTCAATGTCCGATTGCGGCTGGCTTGCCATCGTCAGCCGTTCTCGGACACCCTCTGCATACTTTTCTCTTACACACTCTTCTTGCAACCTTTCAACCTTTATTCTTTCAAGCCCTCCGAAGTGGACACGCTCTCGCCAGTGCCTCCACTTTCTGAACAGACCACTAAATCTCACAATAACGAGATAGTGGTCCGTATCGACTGTGGGGCCCCTGTAGGCTCTTGCGTCCAATATTTTGCTTCGGAGGCGACTGTCTACCAAAATTAAATCTATTATACTTTTCTGTTCATTCCTTCTCCATGTATACATATGGATGTCCTTATGTTGGAAAAATGTGTTTGACACAATAAGGTTTCTCTCCATGCATACATCCGCTATGAGCCTACCTGCGTCGTTCACTGCCTTATCACCAAATGGACCAAGTACGTCCTCATAGTCGGGACGCTTCGTCCCCACCCATCCGTTCAAATCTCCGCATACAATCACGCGTTCACTGGTTTCTGCCATATCCAGAACTTCCCTAACATTATCCCAAAACTTCTCTAGGTCTGATGCCACCGAGGATCCTACGGGAGCATATGCTACAACCATGAATACCTTGGTGACACCTAGTTTTATACGGACCCAAAGAAGTCTGGGATCATACATTCCGTAATCCTTCACACCTGAGGCCAAGCGAGAGGACAACAGTACTCCTACCCCCATGCTGGCTCGATCGCTCTGTGGTACACCAGACCACAGAGCCATCCCGCCACCAGGAAGATCGCAGGCGTCGCTGCCCCTTCGCTTGGTCTCTGTTACACAGAGCACGTCTAGCTGTTTGTCCGCCATGACGGATATCAGCTCGTGCAACTTCCCTTCCACACAACCTCTTACATTCCACGTGCCCACCCGGCACTCTGCTCTCCTCGACTCGCCTGACTGGGCAAGGCGTGATGGGTGGCGGCCCCCATCGCCGCAAAACGAAATTTAGTTATATATTATGGACACCAGGCTTTTTCTTAGCAGGCCATGTTTTGAGCACACCGCGTTCATTCCGACCGGAGCGACGGAAGGGTAGTTTGCGTTCCCATATCCCACCGTCTTTTCCATCGAAATTAGGCCGACCACTGGCACCACTTTTTTGACATCCACCCGCGATACACCATTCTTTGACATACACCTATTACAGTATTTCTTTGTAAACAATATCTTTTGTTCTTCTTTTGGACGCTAGAATTACCAGGCTACTCTGTGAGCTTTTATGATTATTGCGAAGCAGACTTTAATGGCAAACTGCACTCTCTGAAATTCAAAGGAGTAACTTGATGGTATTTGGAAAATCCTAGGAATAAAGACAAACTCTGCTCGAGAACAACCGGTCATATAGTTGACCCGATTACAATGCAATGTAATACATTTTCTTGCAAAATGGTGACATTGTATAATTTTGGCGCGCCAGCTCTCAATTTTAAGATGTGAGTTGGGAGACCGGCAACCTTCAGAGTATTCAGGAACTCAACCGGTTTTCGGACTCGGAGTTTATCACGTATTCGAAAGATTTATTTTAATATTCGACCCCTGCGAATGATTTAAAATTAAAACGGGTAATACATCTTATAAGCGATGGATTTCAGTTATACGATGTAATGTGTTATCATGGCTCTCAATTACATTATTCGGCTTAGAAAATTACTGTCCAACCACTTTAAATTACAAAATCTACGATCCTATGACACCGTGTCCTAAAAGTGTATGACCTCTTTATAGCTTAGAAACTTTCAAATTCCGTATTAATACAGTATTGACTTTCGAGACATTCAAATTTTAAAGAGTATTTCCATTGTACCAAGCTTTTATGTGAGTTCAACCTTTTCAGGGTTCCGTATCCAAAGCGTATAACGGCGCCCTAAAACTAAGACTTCGCTGTCCGTTCGTCCGTCCATCTGTCTATCACCAGGCTGTACCATGATAGTTAGACAGCAGTCAGCCAGAAATTTTCACAGATGATGTATTTCTGTTGCCGCTATAATGACAAATACTAAAAAACAAAATAAAATCAATAATTAAGGGGTGTACTCCCATATAACAAACATGATTTTGGCTCCTTTTTGCTCGATACATTTTTCTAGTTTAAATTTTTTGTACTTTTTGCCTTTTAATTTATTTTTTCATTATTTTTATTATATTTAAATATATCTTCCAAAACACACTAACAAAAAATACCGAGCAAGGCTCGGTCCTCCAGATATTAACGATATTAAATAAGGAGTTCGAGGGTTGTCCATTAATCACGTCATTTTTTAACCTTAGTGGTACATGGTGAGGTTTAAGACGAACCTCAACCAAAAATCAAGTGTATGTTTTAGTATAAAGTATCTTAAAAATTTCAAAATATTATTTTAAATACAAGTAAGAATACAATAATTCAATTCGGAAAAATTAAAAAAGTTCTTTTTGACTAGCATAGAACAAATAAAGGAAATATGCAATCATGCGAAAGATAAATATTTGTACTGCTACATGAATATAATGTTGTCCACGGACCACGCATTACCACTAACAAGTGGATAAGCATCTTGCAAGTTAGCTGTTTGCGCTGTGCTTAATTATAAATGTCGACTGATATAACTTGCATGTCTTTAATAGTTGCAGATAACGCCTGTGAGGTCCTCCAGTTTTATGTACATTTTTAGTGCTGATGTACGAGAAAGAAGATACCAAAGATAGTATAAAATGATAAATCGCTCACCGTTTGCATTTCCCACAACAAAAACTTTGTTCTTAAAGTATTCTTCGTAGGAATCATGGTCTATTGTTTCCTCTTCCTGGCGATCATTCACTGTGCGCGTTTCCGTTGTAGTCCAATGAACTTTGCAGAAACCCTTACAACTTACGTATATACCTGTAACAATAGCGGGATATTAGGAAAAGTGAAAGTATCTTCTATGGGATGATCTGTTAAGAATATAGAATGTGTCATCATTTTCCATTCAACCGTCCACCATTTTTCATCAATCTTAACAACAGCCTGAGTGATCATCAAGCGAACTCGCAGCATAACTCTCTCAGGGTAGTTCCCGCTCGCCTGTCGAGCGTGGCATGACATGGCATAAGTTAGCCTATGTTATTGAGATATCCATCCTTAGCTCTCATATTACATGCTTTGTGCTTCGTCTTTTACGATAATCAAACGAAAGAAACCGAAGAGGTTGAATTGTATCATGTCAACGGCATGTGGAATACGGCAATTATCATCATCGAGTCTTAAAAACAGAATTATTTGCAAAGTTGATTTATTAAGACACTTTTTTTTGAACAATGTAAGTTAAGCCTCTAAGTTTGGGGAAGCCGTATCTGTAGCAGACGGTAGGAAATTATTACAAAGTTTAGCCTTAACAAAAAATATCAATTTTCTTCTTCTTATGTATTGGCAATCAGCTACATATACGAGCTATTGACGCCAGTGTCAAGTTATAAATATTTTCACGTTTTTAGTCTTTCAAGTCAGTCCTTGTCTAAGTCAAATTGTCACCATTAACAGTGCAATGGCCACACTGTTAATGGTATCTTGTGGGAATTTTGATGGAAAACGAAAACGTTGTAAAGCACTTTTATATGATATTTACTACATCCCAATATTTCCGCACATCACATTACATAAAATGCCATCAAAATTATCTAATATAACACGTTAAAACACTAAGATATCGAATATAATACAAGAGCACCACATGACGTTTTCAAATTCCCGTCAAAAGTCAAATATCAATTTTAAGTACAACATTTTTACTATAACGCATGTCACCAGGCACCTAAATAGGTGCTCAATGTGTAGTTCTTATTTCTATTAGCACATTGTCTAAATTTCTGCAACTTATAAAAAGAAATGAGCGGTCGTAGATTGGGCGGTGGATGTGAAACATCTAAATTTATCCGTAGATTTATAGGTATTGAAATATATTGAAATAAAAAAAAATGTTGACAGTGAACGATGATTAGAAAAAGTAAAGGCAGTCTCTCATTTTAGGAAGAAATACTGTATGAGACACAGTACTTTTGTCCTAAAATAGAGAGTAGGTATGAAATGAAAGGGCTTTAATAGCACATTTTAAATATGTATACATTACTAGCTGTTCGCTGCTCTGCTAGTCTTAAGTCAATAATTTTTTTTTAGTGTGGTGACGGAATAAGAGCACAGTTTAATAACAAGAAGAAAGGGAATAACCTTTTTGCCTGTAGATATCATTAAAACGCCTAAGAAATATAATATGCAGACGCCATATATCTACGTCAGAGAAGGAAAACTCGAAACAAAATCTATACCAACTATCTCACTAACTACCACCATCAAACTAGTATGGTATTTATAAAAATAAAAATTGCGTGGCGATATATTTGTATATAGCTTCTCTCATCATCATCATCATCCTGCTCTTATTGTAATTACTTGGGGTCCACGCATGTGTCGTTTATTTCACAGCACATACTGCAAAAATTTTATGATCTGCCGCCTGTCGAGCGTCAATCCTCCTTGGGAATGTAATTGTTGACTAGGTGGCATCAGATACAGTTGGTCCAGGACGATCTAAAGCTCTTAGTCATATTTTATGAGACTCACGAGCAATTTTAGGGTTAGTGGCATTCGTAGCCGCCACCAGACAGCAACTGCTCCAGCATTCCTATGACGATAAAAGCGTGAATCTTGGAAGTCTCAATCAAACAAAAATAAAGTAGCCATTTCATTGAATGTTAGAATATAGAAACGAACCTATATACTATTAAAGGTTTTTTAAAAAGAGCAATTTTAGAGCTCCCTAATTAGATTTGTACTCGGCTTGAAGCCAATATACTATTTATAAGTAGGTATGTAGTTCACTAGTTTACCAATACTTACTTTTAATTTAGGATTATTTTTCTTTGGAAACTCATCAACATCTAAGTTTATTTTGTATTTAATATCCTTGAAGTGCTAACCAATGTGATGACTGCTATAGTAAGCAGAGCAATGGATCGTGTTTATTAACATTAGCCCAAATCAAATACCGTTTAAGCAATATGAATGTACTACATTCTAAATTAAACGCGTACCTTCATATCATCATATACCGTGAAAACACGAATGTGAAATTGGGAACCACGTTCAATATCATCGATAAGAGACTTAGATATCTAAATGGGTGCCAACTTTTGTAGACAATATAGAGGTTTAGTTTTTAGAAGATCATATAACATTCTGAAGTCATTTTAAAATATAATTATAGTTTTTCTCTTGTAATACAATATTTGCTATTTATTTGCGTTTTCAAATTCTCATAGACGAATTATTTAAATAAAGGAAATTAATAAGTTATGATCTGTTGAATCTAGACACTTGACTTGGTAAGCTTTCACAATTTTTTTTATTGTGGTGGCAAACGAGCAAGCAGCATGCCTGTTGGTAAGTGTAATTGCCGCTCATGGACCTTTGCAATACCAGGGGAAGCTAGGCCGCTGGCAATCAATAGAAACCCCAAACCCACTCAGAACGTTGGGCTATATTTCACATACGTCAGTTATATTCACTACTTGTTGAGATATAGTTGAACGCCTGCCCTATTATTTTCCTATGCACTACTCATCACCATAGTTTTATTTTGTTTGTGGTTTTACCTTGTAAAATAAATGACGCACTATACTTGTTTCTCTAAGAAATATAATTGAATTCTTGATGAAGTTATCAACTCTACTTTTATTTCTTCACTAAAAACACTAGGAAGGGAATTTACTTACTATACCACACTGGTTAGACGTGTTATTGTCCAATTTTATTTAGTTTAAAAACAAGGGTTCACGTTATGACTGCGCAAATTACAGAGCCGTAAGCTTGACCAGTTTGGCAGCAAAAGTGTCATCATCATCAACCTGCTCTTATCCCAATTTATTTGGGGTCGACGCAATATGTCTTCTCCTTCCATACAACTCTATCAGACGTCATCTCTGTGGTCACTCCTTGTCTATCCATGTCATGTTTCACGCAGTTCATCCATCTTTTCTTCGGTCTTCCCTTACCCCTTAAGCCTTCAACATTCATGCTTAAAGCTTTCCTCACAACATTACTTTCATCCCTTCTCATCACATGTCCATACCATGTCAATCTTTCACTCCTTAATTTTTCCGTCACTGGCGCAACTTTCAAACTTCCTCTTATATGTTCATTCCTTATTTTATCCATTCTTGTCACACCACACATCCATCTCAACATTCGCATCTCCGCTACATGCAGTCGTCTCTCATCCGTCGCTTTTATCGCCCAACATGCTGATCCATACAGTACAGCAGGTCTTATTAGGCTTTTATATATTTGGCCCTTTAATTTAAGGGGTACTTTGGGGTCGCATGTTGTACCCGTGACCTGCCGCCACTTCATCCATCCCACATCAATTCTGTGCTTCACCGCACGATCCAGGTCGCCATCGCTTTGGATAAGAGAACCGAGGTATCGAAAGTTCGAGCATACTGGGATAGGTACTCCATCTAAAGTTATGGGTGTAAAATTGGAGAGACCGCCGAAATCGCAGAACATGTATTCTGTTTTTGGTCTGCTGATTTTCAAGCCTACATTCTCCAACTTACAGCGCCACTTTTCCAGCATGCTCTGTACCTCAAGGCCCTCTTTCCCGACGAGAACAATGTCATCAGCGAATAGCATGCACCAGGGTGCCTCTTCCTGTATCTCCGATGTTAATGCATCCATTATCAACAGGAAGAGGTAAGGACTTAACGCCGACCCTTGGTGCAGACCTACTTCGACACTGAACTCGTCGGAGTCTCCAGCCGCTGATTTCACGTACGACCTAGATTGTCGGTACATGGCACAGATTAACCTAACATACTTCACAGGCACACCTTTCTCTTTCAGTACCCACCACAAAACTGTTCTCGGTATTCTGTCATAGGCCTTCTCGAGGTCAACGAATACCATGTGCAAGTTTTTATGTGCACCACGATATTTTTCGCACAGTTGGCGCAGTGCAAACATGGCATCCGTTGCCCCGCGGCCCGACATAAATCCGAACTGGTTTTGGGTGATCTCACTTTCTTCTCGCAATCGTTTCTCAATCACTTTTTCCCACAATTTCATACTGTGTGACATAAGCTTTATTCCTCGATAACTACCGCAGTCCTAAACATCCCCTTTATTTTTAAAAATGGGCACTAGCGTACTATTGCACCATTCATTGGGGATTACTTCGTCGCGCAGCAGCTTATCGAAGAATAAAGTTAACCACATATACCCATCCTCTTCCAAAATCTTCCATACTTCAACTGGTATACCATCGGGCCCTACAGCCTTTCCATTTTTCATACTTCTCACTGCTTCTCTTACCTCATCTATTGTAATTTCCCTTACTAGGCCGACGTTCTCTGATACATCTTTTAACACTCCACTCCATGAATTTTCTTCGTTCATTAACCTTTCAAAGTACTGCTTCCAACGCTCTTTTATTTCCTCTTCTTTTATCAACACTTTACCTGCTTCATCTTTTATACACCTGACATGCCTAATATCTTTTGCTCTTTCTTCTCGGGCTTTAGTTATGCGGTATAGCATCTTTTGACCTCGAGGCCCATCTATCGATTTAAAAATCATGTCTTCGGCCTGTGCTCTCGCAATAGCTATTACCCGTCTAGCTTTTTTCTTGCATTCCTTGTATTCAAGCTTTTTTGCTTCCTTCAATCTTTCATTATGTTCATTCTGCCATTCCTTAAATACATTCTTCTTTTCTTTCACGATCTTTTGCACATCTTCATTCCACCACCACGTATCCCTATCAATTATACCTTTTCCTTTCGTTTCTCCTAGTATTCCTTTAGCTGTATTTCTAATACAACTAGCCATTTCTTTCCAACATTCATTCACAGATTTATCATTCATATCATTCATTTCAATCATTTTATCCATCACATTTTCTTTAAATCTACTTGCATACTCTTTCCTTTCAAGCATACTCCATTTTACCTTAGGAGTGTATACCAAAGAGTGTGTACCAAAAGTGTATGGTAAAATTATTGAAAGGAGAATGAGGATGGTGTCCGATGGTTTACTGTGTGAGACACAAGGAGGTTTCAGGAGTGGAAGGGGATGCATGGATCAAGTGTTCTCTCTGCGCAACATTGTGGAGAAGCATCTGGCCCTAGGTCAGAGGGTTTTCTGCAGTTTTGTGGATCTGGAGAGAGCATTTGACACGGTTGTACGAAAGGAACTTTGGGACATTTTACCGGAGTATGGTATTAACGGTAAACTGCTGCAGGCTGTGCAATCCAGTTACATGGGCTGTAGAGCCTGTGTGCGGCTGGATGATGAAATGTCGCCTTGGTTTGACGTCAATATCGGCGTTAAGCAGGGCTGCGTTCTATCAGCCAGGCTGTTTATCATATATCTGGATAAATGTCTCCAAAGGTTGAACGATATGAATGTGGGAGTCCAGATGGGTGACTCAGTGGTCTCTGCTCTGCTTTATGCAGATGATGCAGTTCTGCTGGCACAGTCAGCGACTGACCTACAGACCCTAGTCTACACAATGACAGAAGATTGTAAGAAAAGGGGTCTACGCGTGAATGTGAGCAAAACCAAAATAATGGTCTTTGAAAGAGATGAAGCCAGAACAGATGTAAGAGTAACAATAGGTAATGATGTACTAGAGCAAGTGGATGAATTTGTATATCTTGGATGTGGATTTAGCCGAGATGGACGGTACACCACTGATATAGAGCGAAGAGTGAATGCGGGAAATAGAGTGAACGGAGCGTTGGGGCAACTTCTCGGCAGCCACCACCTCAGCCAGAAGGCACGTGTAGCAATACATAACGCAGTGCTTGTCCCAACATTACTGTATGGAAGCGAGAGTTGGGTATGCAGAAAAGAGTATGAAAGTAAAATTAATGCGGTCGAAATGCGATCTCTTCGGAAAATCTGTGGAGTTAGGCTGACCGACCGCATTCGCAACGACGACGTAAGAGAGCGAGTAGGTATGAAAGAGAGTATTGGTGTAAAGATGCGAAAGGGAATGCTCCGATGGTTCGGACATGTGGAAAGAATGCCGAACGAACGTCTGGTTAAGAAGATATACAATGCGAAAGTGGAAGGATGTAGGTACCGAGGGAGACCGAGACTAACCTACCTAGACCAGATCGGTCATGTACTGAAGGAAGGTGGAGTCAAGAGTCTCCGAAACCGGCGAGCGTGTATGAAGAGAATTATGAATGTTGAGGAAGCGAGTGAAGTATGCAGAGATACGAGTTCTCTGGCACTCTGTTCCCTCTGCCTACCCTGCAAGGGACATGGCGTGATGATATGTATGTATGTGTTTATTTAGTTTTCCTTCGTTTAGTTCGTTAGTTTTTCTTTCTTGCAATGATGTCATCTGTTTGGGACCCTTAGTCACCTTTCACAATTACTGATGCTTAAGAAAGGGGGTGATGAATTGAATTCTTGCTACGTCACAAAATAAAAACTACAAATTTATATAAAAAAAAAACAGTAATGAAACAACACTGTAAAATCTATATAAATGAGAGTAAGGGAGAACCCAAGAGAACTCACGGGTATTTAATTATTATCAAAATTGCATTTTATCACAAGTTAATTCGTAACTATCACCGGATCCGAATACGGTCATTGTTGAGAAATTCCGGTAAGAAACTAAAGGGAGTCGTTTCCTTCCAGCGAATGTCTTAAAAACTAGGGTTGAAATCACAACAGGGGGAAGGATTCTCGAAATAAAGCTTTAAGTCGTACCGTCTAGCTAGTGCAATTATGAAAATAATCTTGGCAGTGCGAAATTTAGCTATGTTCGGTTGTTAAAGGCATTAAAGGGCAAGAGCAGCAGACATACTTACCTACACGCTGATCCGATTCGCATGCGAAGACCTGACAGAAGGCGCATAGACTAGGCACGACTTCTTATGGCATAACACTTTATTCTAATGGGTTGACTGTCATAGCGCCAAAGTCTTATGCCCAAAAGACAATCCTTTGGCCCCTCATATAAACGAGGAAGTAGATACCTTTTTTTATTGCCTATGATGGCAAACGAGCAAGCAGCACACCTGATGGTAAGTATTAATGGCGCCCATGGACCTTTGCAATACCATGAGTATAGCTAGGCCGCTGCCTACTAATAAAAAATCCCAAACCCACACAGTTGGGCTTTCGGCTCTCTCGCTCACCGAACGAAGCCCAATAGCACGTTGCCATTACTCACATTACTCAGACGTCGATCTTTGTGAGAGTGTGGTACTACCCCGGACGGACGGCCCGCGGCTGTAGACAGAGCTGCTCAACAGCGTGGCCCTACCACTATTAAATCTGTTAGTTTTAGTGGATATTCCAATGACATGCTCCGACGACGAGTTATACATTACCATACCTACCCTTAGCCAAACAGGCAGCAGATTACAGAAGGGTAATTTCCACAGAATAAAAAAAAAAAAAAGATATTTTTTTATTACATGTGGATTTTGCATACCCAGTTTGTGTAGAGAAATATGTGTTGTATTGCTTGGCGGTGAATAAAAGCATAAAGCTATAAAAATAATAAATATGTCTGCTATTTAACTTGATATTTAGCCATTTAAGTTTTATTTAGTGGGTATATATTGTAGAGAGGTCATATATGATACCAAACGCGTGGGAAGTGATATAATGCCAATGATACCTATAGTAGCTATTCAATTGGACTGTTTGTCTTAATTTAAAGATGTGATGAGACACTGTGTCTTCAGTCCGTCAATATTCTATCATCGTCTACTATTTAAAGATAAGCGTTTGGAATGCCATAATTGCCACGCTTGTCAAACGGTTGGGCAAACGTTTATAAGGCTAATAGAAGGCCGCTTTTTTTTGGCGGCGGGCTACGGTGCGGTCACGCACCGCTAATCCGTCCGGGGTGACAGGAGAAGCGGCGCACAAACCCGTAGACCCGCCTTACAATGTACCTCTCGACGCCGTGCAGGTGGGCCACCGGAACGCGGTCCTTTTCTTCGGTGGCCCACTAGGAAACCGCTATTGACAATTTCTTCCCAAAGTGATTTATATGAATCCTATGGGAACATAAGGGGTGGTAATGTGCATAAATCGCCGGTTAATAATTTTAGAAACGAGTGGATAGCTTTTTTTGGGACATTCTATGGCCGATAGATGATACAAGGCCTAGGCTATTTTGATGCCGGAAAAAAGAATTAGGGTTCAATGATAAAAACTAATTCTGACCTTCTTCCATAAATATTGTTTAGCATTAAATTAAATAAATCTTTTTAATAACTCTAAAATTCATGAATATATCATTATCATATCAGCTCATTTATATTCCACTGATAGACTGGATCCTCCTCTATTATTATATCTATTCATAGGAAATATGCATATTGTACCACCTCTTACTCATCTTTTACAACACCCTCGTACAAGATATAGCGTGGTGAATTGTATAAGGGAATGACATTCCTTCACGGAAGTAAATATAAGTATTACAAAAATATAAACTTTTCACAACTTTTGCGAACTGAACAAATAATTTTCTTTTAATCCACGCAAACAAAATCACAAGCAACAGTTTTAGAATATGAAATTCTTTGTATATTGCCGTATAATAACTTATACGGCAATAGAATAACTCCTTTGTGAGTAAATAATATCGTAATAAGTAAAGTCGTACCGACTGTTGCAGCGTATGTAGCGATTGATGACAATACTATGCTCATCACCCCTTCTTTGCCCTAGGATGTTCTTAAAAGACGACTCAAGCAGGAAATCACTACAAGAGAAGGTAATCTCGAAATAAGGCTATATCAACTCGTCTGACCAGCATACTATAGGTCAATAACTCTCCCACTGTGTAGGAAGCTCGAGCCCAGTAGTGAGACGTATATGAGACGATAATGATGTCTCGTATCAACGCCTTTTAATTCCTGCACCACGCTGAGCACTAACTATCATAGCTGATTCATGTTTAAGCGAGAATGCTATTTTCTATTTAATTTAAATTGTTATATGTCCGCGAAAATGACGTGACGAATTGGCTCATTGCCGGTGTTTAGGTACACAGATTTTTACAGTTTCATTTATGCATAGCGATAATAATTAAAAAAAACGAGAGGTGTCAAGGGACACCCGGATGGAACGAAGTTCTATTTTAATTATATAATTTTTTCTGCCTTAAGCGATTTTTATCGTTATATTTTAGCCAATTTGCAAAATATCTTTATAAATTATAGCCTATGTGTTATTCTGATGTGCAAGCTATATTACTATAAAGTTTCATCAAAATCCATTCGGTAGTTTTTACGTGAAAGAGCAACAAACATGTTCACATCCATACATTATTACAAACTTTCACGTTTATAATATTAATTAATAGGATAATAGGATATACAATTCCACTAGACTACCAAAACTTTTGGGCCCCGAGCTCGAACGCGAGCCGGCCGCGCGGCGACACGAAATTAATTTCGTTGCACATTATTTTGATTTTGCTATATCTCTTAAGGTATTGATTTAATTTGCATGGTCTGAAGGAAAAAAAATATCTTCATGAAATGCTCAAGCCAACTAATGTATTTAAAATGATAATGATTAATACAGTATTTGTGTAAATAGCTTTTCAATTATCGTTTTATAATAGGCCATTTTTTAAAGTATTAAAATGGATATAGTATGTTATCCTTAAGAGATAGACATATACCATCGCGGACTTTTTTGTAGGCCTTTTTAAGCTGTATAATACTGTAGTACTTTATTATGATCTATTTCGTAGGATTCAGCCAGCGTTTGCAATGTAAGCGCAAAATAATGTGTTTATTTACGACATCACATTAGAAACCTCTAAAATTATCAGTGTTTCTCTACTACATTATGCATATATTATACATATAAACCTTCCTCTTGAATCACTCTATCTATAAAAAAAAACCGCATCAATATCCGTTGCGTAGTGTTAAAGATTTAAGCATAAATAGGGATATAGGGACAGAGAAAGCGACTTTGTTTTATGTTGTGTCGTTACAACTTTGTTGTGTCGTGACAACTTTTGGTCTTATTTTTTTCCGTCTAGCCCCCTTTCGCAACGCGCGATAAGGAACTTCGTTCCAAAAATGTCACTCCACTTCCAGACCAGTCCCACAGTTAAGAATTCGACTATTGAAATTATTGATCACTATGTTTACCTCAGTCACACAGAATTAATTTGAAGTCAACAGATAAACCCAATTTGAATTGGTAGCTTGGTCAGCTTTCGGGAAACTTAGGGAGGTTTACTTGTCCAATACGCTGTAGTGTCTAATAATAAAAGTTCTATCACCATTGTGTGTTACCATGGAGGACTTATGACACTGAAACGCGATATCTAAATGTCGCCTTCATTATGAAGCTAAAACCTGCTTAGTGAGCACAATTATACTGGGTTGAGAGCCTCCAGCGGTCACCCATAGTCCGGGTTACGCTGTGAAAGCCATCTGCGGCTAAGAACTAAAAGAAACACAAAAAAGAGCTCGATTTCTCCGCAAATATAAAATCTAAAATAAGGCAATCCTTAGAAGAACAAGTATAAAACACACAACCGTCAAAATATGAAAAATTAGCACGCAACAAAGTGCACCATATTGCTTGTCAATGCAACAGTGGGAAAGAAAAATCTTAAGTGGCAGTCACGATTTTAACTGATTGACTGGACTGAAATATTTGTGCCCATGGGTAATCTTTATAAAAATGTTACACGAATTAAAAATGGGATACGATTTCTTTATTCGAGTATTCATAAGCTCCATTAGCGAATACTATTAAAGGAAATAGTTAATTTATATACCCAAGTAGATTAGCAAGAATTCTTTTTTATTAGAATTTTAAAACGACCTTCTATTTTTAGAATAACATAAATAAATTAACACAGACGACATGGGTACATAAATTTGAAAAAAAAAAAAACGTGAATAAGAATTACAGATATAAAGAATATAAAGTTTTATGTTCTATAGTAATAAAAGCAATTTTTGGATACCATTTGAAGTACATTTATATCATGACCCAAGGCCGCCATATTCAGCTGTTGAATGGCACAAAGAAATAAAACTATACATAGTTATAATAATTGCATAGGCATAGCTATACTCACGACATCGTTCGCGATAATATAGTTTTTTTTTAAACATAGTATCTGGTAGGAACTAATAATAAATCGTGGTGTAAACATGTAATTAACACACAAAAACCTCATTAAGATTCGGAACAATTGTTTGTGGATCGCACAAATACTCTTCAAACACTTCACCCTCTGTGCAGTCATCATCTTATGGGGCGATCGCAACATTCGGCACGGTCGGTATAAACCAATCTACAATCTGAGCAGTCATTTTGTCAACAATTATTCATTTCTCTTGAACAGTACTTTTTCCTGGATGTACCATATAAAATCTAGAACCCTGACGACGCATATGGGAATTTTCAAGACGATTGGACGAACTCACATTCTTAATTATAATATCAAAATTGAGAGGCACCATTTGACAGCGTACTCTTTTTATATATGTACATATTTCTGACTTATGTAACGAGATAAGTCCTGTTTGGCGTGTTTAACTTGATTTTTATTGATCTAGATCTGTTTTGTTGTATTAGTGACATAATATTGTAGAATCAGAAATGATCATATTAGAGGAAGTTTGAATTTTGCGCCAGTGATGGAAAAGTTAAGAAGTGAACGGCTGACATGGTATGGACATGGGTTGAGGCGGGATGAAAGTAATGTCGTGAGGAAAGTTTTAAGTATGAGTGTTGAAGGCTTTAGGAGTAAAGGAAGAATGAAAAGATGGATGGACTGCGTGAGGCATGACATGGAAACCAGGGAGTGACTACAGAGATGATGTCTGATGGGATTGTATGGAAGAAGGTGATATATTGCGTCGTCCTCGAGTCGTTGGGAGGGATGATGAGTGACATAATATTGCAGACTGACAGTAATTCGATTCTCTGATTGTCGTGATGGTGTTATCGGGTTTTCCGTCATTAATAACACAAAGTCTGGTGCTATGCTGCCTTCTATTACGATAGGGCTCAAAAACTCACGTACCGAAACATAAGTGCGTTGCTTTGCCTACCGTTTCGTAGATAAAAATCTTTATAAATACTAATACATACTCTCAATGTAGTCACCCTTATTCTGCGGAGAGGGAATCGTAGCACAAATTAGTTGAATAAGCAAATAAATCAAAAAGTACTGACGTATAAGAGGAGACAGCTCGAAAAACAACTTATTCTATAAAGCGATGTAATTCATTTGATTATTGATTTGATAAAGTGGATTCTGAATTAATTGGTCCGGTTCGCTATACGTAGCCCAAAATAGGTTAAAGTTTATTCGAAAAGGGATGTGTATAGGTACACTATAATACCTTACAATATCCTCGCTACTTATAAGTTAGACCCTAACTTCTTTAACTATTAAAGAAGACACGATTTTATGCAAAAAATCAAATCTTAAAAGTTATCATTGTTATACAATATTTGAAAACTTTTAACCGTTTCCTAGAACTCCGGATGTGTCATGTCTATATTCAAGACGCATTTTTGCCATGGCCAAGGCTATATTGAACTGTGCCATTTTAAGTTTAATAAATAGATTGACACTTTGATACAAAAGCAGACAATGCTTCTTATTAAAAATATTAAATTTAGACATGTGTATAGCGCTTTTAAGAAAAACACACCCATGATTTAAAAATAAGAAGAAGTAAAATAATGCCTCGGAATTATTCGCATGCCATTAAATGTTGCAAACAAACTATTATTCGGTCAGAAGACAGAGGTCACCTCTTATCTAGAATCTAATTCTCGGATTCGTTCGCATGCTATTAAGACAACGATGTATCTCTGATATGTTTCGTGTCGACAAGACAAGGCACTTCGAACATTAGTTTCGAGATAGTTTTACTGAGATAAGCTAGCGAGTGGAGTATCGATTATAGCAATAACACCTTCAGTGTATGGCTGCACCATGTGACATTCTATGGAGAAGTATATATGCCTGAAGGCCATACGTCTAGAAGTGAAACTAGAAAGACTGAATGATGATAAAAGACTAGATGGTAAAGTGCTGGAAATCGAGTTCTGAATCCAAAGAAATCAGTAAATGTTTATACTTTTGCCTTTTAAATACCCACAACATAATATGTAGGCAAGGGCGGCTCTAGCACATGTAGTGCCCGGGTGCAATCAATAACTTAGCGCCCTCTTGTATCAAATGCGTGAACAAAATGGAATAGGTTGATAGTTACAAGTACAACACGTTCGACTAAACTGCGAACCTCGCTGGAATGCGTTGTCGCATGCTTATTCTCGTTGTTTTGACACGAAACCAGGAAAACGCGATTGGATTAAAAAGTTACAGTGAGCATAGCGACAAAGCAACCTACTCAAACCTGTCAAATAACGCACCCACTACGTTTATAGATGGTTAGGCACTTGCTGCGTTCGGCGTGCCCGCTCCGTGTGGAGCGCTACAGTGGAGGCTCTGTTTCCCGAGAGGCTCTCGGCGCCCGGGCGCTCCGCACCCTCTGCACTATAGGAAAAGCCGCCCCTGTATGTAGGATAGGTATATATAATAATTGGCCATACATATTACACATAATAATATGCTGACCAATTATTATAACATAACAATGTAATTGAATGTGGTTATTAAAAAAATGATGCAAAATATTTGATACGGGTAAAGGACGGCCCGGGTGGTCGGCCAATGGTCTACTAGTTCGATTTTATAAGTTGAATCTTGACTCTGTAACAGAAGAAAACGTGTAATTTCTGCATATACTCCTCGTAACTATCTAATTACTGTTGGAAAGAGCTGTTTTGCACCGGTGCATAGGTTAAAACAGATGACGTGTAACGACTTATACGACAGCAGTACTCCACGTATAAAAGGAATTATGCTTACCACGTTTTAACTAGATTGGTTAAAAAATGGCTTTCCAAAACTGCTTTATTAAAGTTTTACGTTAGGCTCCTATCGTCTAGCTCTATAATTGAAGATGGTGATAGTATACCAAAGATAAGGTAAATATAAAGTTCTATTTACTTTCATGTAAATGTAGTAAAGAATCTCACAAGTGCATCGCTGCACATAAATACTGCCTGCTGTATAAGCTATACACGATTATGTAATGTTTTAATAATACTCAGTTATTGTGTTTTCGTAAAGGTATTTACTCGTCAACAGGAAAAACAAAGTAAATAAATAACCGTGTTATACTTAATAGGTCCTAGCGCATTCACTGTAAAATAAACTCGGAACCAGCGCATGATATTTACCAATCCGAAGTATACATACCAAAAACCAGAGCCTTGCAGTTTATAAAGGTCTATGAAATCTGGTAAGCAAACTAAGCTTATAGCGGCATTAACTGATTTAGACGTCTATGTATGATGTCTTCTACACCAAGGAGAGTTATCAAAAATCGGAGATTTTAGGGTATCAAAATTGTTCGATAAAATAAAAATAGTTAAAGAAAGCGCGAGCTAGTTTAGTGTTTATTTATGGCCTTGGCATCGTGAATGGATACTGATAATAAAAGTTTAGTTCCAGTAAGTGTCACACAATACTTTATCTTGCTTCAGAGGGAGTGAGACTCGTTGGCACCCATAGTTTTCTCCGTGTACTGAGGGATTCAAATACAATATATCACCAGTCTATTACGTGAATAAACCCAAAGCAAATGCACACTTTTTTAACATTATGTTCAACTAATCATACATTACCCAGCACCACAAAAAAGTTGGTTGTGCGACGAATCAGATTATATTTTCCAGAAGTCACAATTAAGATCCCATGTGACATTTTTTTTACAGATATATTATAAGGCTCAGAAGTGTTTGATACTTGTTAGTGTTATAATAATGAGGGCAAAATTATTTTTTTACGAAGTTTTCGTTAATTCGGGTGCCGCCGGTCCTGGATCTATCTTTTGTTTACACTGTGTCAATACTTCTAAGCTTGTGTCTATATGTGATTATCTAAGAACACTAAAGCCATTGCACTCTCCCAAAACGATTTAAATGACGCTAAACGAGAATTTTTAAATATTGATAAGTTTTTACGTTATCTAAACAATATGTTATATAATAGGCATTATTATCAATTGCAACACATATTATTGCTATTATTTGGAGGTCTGGTAAACATGTCAGTCTTGAATCTAATATCTTTCTAGTCATCCAGACCGAATACTTGCTACGATAAACGTAGGCTACGTACGAGTATACAATTTTTAAAAAGCCTTTTATAGAATAAAGACCATTATTTTACAGTTAAAGATCACATTAAAAATAGATTTAAAAGAGGAAGTTATGCAGACATTTATAGCTGGCAATGGTTTTTGAACTATTATTTAGATTAAGACATTTGTGCTCTAATTACATTTCAAAGTAAATGTAATACGCAATTATGTTCATATAATTAAAAATGTTTATTCGATTTGCAGAAATTATGAATTATTACTCCTTTTCTGTTTCAGTATTTATTTTGGATTAGAAGAATCATATTGGATGTATAATTGATGCCCAATTGAATAGGAATATGTTCACGAATTATTATAACCTTTTTGGGCGACTTTTTCCTTGAAACAGAAGTAGCTCTAAGTAAATTCTTACAATATAAGCCAAAATCTCGCCATTAGGTATTCATTGTGTGATATCATCAACCTACACCTATCCCAATTACTTGCAGTCGAAACAAAATGTACTCCATTTCTAGGGTACATTTTGCAACAGTTAGTGCTTTAGTTTTGACATCTCCGAGCAAAGTAAAGTTGCGTTCGTAGCAGTTACCACACATCATTTACTGTGTGATCATCATCATCTCGGCCCATATGAGTTCCACTGTTGGGCTCGGGCCTCCTCCATAATGGAAGGGTAATTGACCTACTACACCACGCTGCGCTGGTCAGACGTGTTTGTATAGGTTTTCGAGATTTCGAGTTTTCCTTCTCTTGCATGGATTTTTATTATGCGTTTTATATCCCTTAGTCGTCTCGTACGATCAGCCACGGGTAAGAATTTTATTTTATATTATTTACGGGTGGTGAATTTTATTCTTACTCAGTCACCACATGGAAAGTGTGTGATAATTGATCAAATTCCTTTTCAGGATCAGTCCTAACTCTGTGGCGGTGACATAGCTCCTGTGCGGTGGGTATACCTTAACCGCTGGCTACATAAAAACATAGCAAATAATCGTTCAAGACGACGTAGGTGTTTATCGGATACAGTAGCTTTGGCAAATATTTGCATTACGTCGAAAGACGAGAAGAGAATACCACGAGAGCGATGCAGTCGTGTGATGAGTGTCACAATATGAAAAAATCATCAGCTCGTAAGCCAAAGCGGCATGACCAGTGGACCAGTGGCGGTTACTGAGGAGTCATTGGCGATCGCAATTAATAAAATGGTCGGCCATCGACTATTTTTGGGAGAGCCAACAGAACAGGCGTGGAAAGCGGACGCTCGCATTGAGCCCATTTGCTGTGTGTGTTCATTTGTGGGCAAGAGACGAGGAGGTGCGTTTGCAGGAATATGTGAATTTTGGTTCACAGCACATTCTCTCTTTAACACATATGCTTTATTTTTATGCAAGCACAACTTAATTATTTCTTATATTATTTTCATTATTTAGAAGGGAATAGTCATGTGGAGCAGCTAGTTACATCCATACATACATATCATCACGCCATATCCCTTGCAGAGTAGGCAGGGAGAACAGAGTGCCAGAGAACTCTATCTCTGCACACTTCACTCGCTTCTTCAACATTCATAATTCTCTTCATACACGCTCGCCGGTTTCGGAGACTCTTGACTCCACCTTCCTTCAGTACATGACCGATCTGGTCTAGGTAGGTTAGTTTCAGTCTCCCTCGGTACCTACATCCTTCCACTTTCGCATTGTATATCTTCTTAACCAGACGTTCGTTCGGCAATATTTCCACATGTCCGAACCATCGGAGCATTCCCTTTCGCATCTTTACACCAATACTCTCTTTCATACCTACTCGCTCTCTTACGTCGTCATTACGAATGCGGTCGGTCAGCCTAACTCCACAGATTTTCCGCAGAGATCGTATTTCGACCGCATTAATTTTACTTTCATACTCTTTTCTGCATACCCAACTCTCGCTTCCATACAGTAATGTTGGGACAAGCACTGCGTTATGTATTGCTACACGTGCTTTCTGGCTGAGGTGGTGGCTGCCGAGAAGTTGTCCCAACGCTCCGTTCACTCTATTTTCCGCATTCACTCTTCGCTCTATGTCAGTGGTGTACCTTCTATCTCGGCTAAATCCACATCCAAGATATACAAATTCATCCACTTGCTCTAGTACATCATTACCTATAGTTACTCTTACATCTGTTCTGGTTTCATCTCTTTCAAAGACCATTATTTTGGTTTTGCTCACATTCACGCGTAGACCCCTTTTCTTACAATCTTCTGTCATTGTGTCGACTAGGGTCTGCAGGTCAGTCGCTGACTGTGCCAGCAGGACTGCATCATCTGCATAAAGCAGAGCAGTGACCACTGAGTCGCCTATCTGGACTCCCACATTCATATCGTTCAACCTTTGGAGACATTTATCCAGATATATGATAAACAGCCTGGCTGACAGAACGCACCCCTGCTTAACGCCGATATTGACGTCAAACCAAGGCGACATTCCATCATCCAGCCGCACACAGGCTCTACAGCCCATGTAACTGGACTGCACAGCCTGTAGCAGTTTACCGTTAATACCATACTCCGGTAAAATGTCCCAAAGTTCCTTTCCTACAACCGTGTCAAATGCTCTCTCCAGATCCACAAAACAGCAGAAAACCCTCTGACCTAGAGCCAGATGCTTCTCCACAATGTTGCGCAGAGAGAACACTTGATCCATGCATCCCCTTCCACTCCTGAAACCTCCTTGTGTCACACACAGTAAACCATCGGACACCATCCTCATTCTCCTTTCAAGAATTTTACCCTACACTTTTGCTGCCAAACTGGTCAAGCTTATGGCTCTGTAATTTGCGCAGTCATAACGTGAACCCTTGTTTTTAAACAAAGGCACGATGACTGCGCTATTCCAGTCCCCGGGAACCATTCCCCAGCTCCAACATAAATTGAGGAGCAACAGGAACGCCTTCCAGACACAGGAGCCACCAAGCTTGATCATCTCGGCAGACACCATATCAATGCCCACTGCCTTACCATTTCTCAAATTTCTTATCGCCCTTTCAACTTCATCCATACTGATGCCATCGGAGGACGCCGTTGTCGAATGTTGATCTACTAAACCACATGCGACACCGGCGCCAACCGTAGCATCCGCATACATATCGCCAAAATATTCATTCCATCGGCTTAACACGTCTTGTGTTTGTGTAAGAATGTCTCCACCTTTAGACCTTATTTTATTCATTCTGAAGGCTGACCAACCACCCCGAGACCTCTTCACCTCCCTCCAAAAGAGTTTGGTGTTACCCTCCAAGTTTTTAGTCAGCCTATCTTCTGCACTCATACTTGCTCTATCACGTTTCTCTTTCACTAAGGCCTTGGTGTCATTCTTACATTGCCGATATATTTCTTTCTTCTGTTCAGTCATACTGTCATTCAGATTCAAAGAAGAGACATAGTCCAGCCACGCTTTCTTCTTTTGCTCTGCGGAAGCTGCCACTTCCGCATCCCACCACGCATCACCATTTGCTTTTCTATGCTTCTTTGAACTTCCACATACTTCATTCGCTGTATCTACCATACTCTCTTTCAATACTCTCCAGCATTCTTGAATGTCCGATTGCGGCTGGCTTCCCATCGTCAGCCGTTCTCGGACACCCTCTACATACTTTTCTCTTACACAGTCTTCTTGCAACCTTTCAACCTTTATTCTTTCAAGCCCTCCGAAGTGGACACGCTCTCGCCAGTGCCTCCACTTTCTGAACAGACCACTAAATCTCGCAATAACGAGATAGTGGTCCGTATCGACTGTGGGGCCCCTGTAGGCTCTTGCGTCCAATATTTTGCTTCGGAGGCGACTGTCTACCAAAATTAAATCTATTATACTTTTCCGTTCGTTCCTTCTCCATGTATACATATGGATGTCCTTATGTTGGAAAAATGTGTTTGACACAATAAGGTTTCTCTCCATGCATACATCCGCTATGAGCCTACCTGCGTCGTTCACTCTCTTATCACCAAATGGACCAAGTACGTCCTCATAGTCGGGACGCTTGGTCCCCACCCATCCGTTCAAATCTCCGCATACAATCACGCGTTCACTGGTTTCTGCCATATCCAGAACTTCCCTAACATTGTCCCAAAACTTCTCTAGGTCTGATGCCACCGAGGATCCTACGGGAGCATATGCTACAACCATGAATACCTTGGTGACACCTAGTTTTATACGGACCCAAAGAAGTCTGGGATCATACATTCCGTAATCCTTCACACCTGAGGCCAAGCGAGAGGACAACAGCACTCCTACTCCCATGCTGGCTCGATCGCTCTGTGGTACACCAGACCACAGAGCCATCCCGCCACCAGGAAGATCGCAGGCGTCGCTGCCCCTTCGCTTGGTCTCTGTTACACAGAGCACGTCTAGCTGTTTGTCCGCCATGACGGATAGCAGCTCGTGCAACTTACCTTCCACACATCCTCTTACATTCCACGTGCCCACCCGGCACTCTGCTCTCCTCGACTCGCCTGACTGGGAAAGGCGTGATGGGTGGCGGCCCCCATCGGCAGCTAGTTCTTAGCAAATATTTGTGTTCTAGCAATTTTGTTGCACTTAATAGAGTACATTGTGTTTGATTTTGATTTGAACAGAAGATCTTGTCAGTCATCAGTACTTATCTCATATTAATAAATAATGCATAGACTGTACTAGAATATATTTCACACTCAAGTTAGTGCATAAAGTTTTAAAAGAAGATTTGTAACAATGCTTCATTTTCATAAACATATTATATAACCATACAATTATGAATACATGATAAAAAAGCGATTTTGCTCATAGCTGTGTGTGAATTATTTTGTGGGATTCATATGTGATGTATTCTTAGGACAACACTAAGTGTACAGATGGTGTAGCGTTAAAGATACTGTCCTACTTTGCTAAGTGTTGCGGGTTTGAATCCCAAGTACGATATGTGAGAACCACAAATTGTTGTTGAGTCTAGGTGTATTTTGTGTCTATTTAATTATATGTTTGTTAAGTCCCGCAATATACAACGATTATTTGCCTAGTGTTGTCATCAAAAAAAAATGAGTGGCTATTATACCTGTGTCGGTCGTGATTGAACGAATCAAAAAGATCGAATCGCGCTCTTTGCGTGACCGATTCGGTCACCAATCGTTTGAGACCCGGATCTTTCGTGATCGATCGATCGCGAGCGACCGACACAACCCGCCTCGATCCTTGTGAACGGCGACCGACCGAGATCGCCTTTTTTTTTTTTTTTTTTTTTTTATTGGTGGGCTATGGGTGCGTCTCGCCCCGCTGAATCGGTCCGGGGTGACGGAAAGGCGGCGCGTGACCCCATAGACCCACCGTAAAACCTTCTCTCTTCGCCGTGCGAGCGGACCACCGGTACTCGATTTTAACTTCGGTGGCCCGCCCGGCGGTTTACCCTCGCGGGTTCCTCTCGTCGACGCCCCGACAGATTTCGCCGTCGGGGCGTCGCCCTCACGCGGTGGCCTCACGTCGGGTGACCGGACAATTCCCCGGTCCTATCACCCGAGGCCTTGGTTAGGGCGGCATCAGGCGCAGGTATTCGCGCCTGCGCCGCCCCGGCCGCTGACGGCGGCCCGGGTCGCGGGATTCCTCCCGGACTCGTTCCGCCGCCTCCTTCTGCGAGATGACAGCCTCGCAGAAGGCGGCGACCGCGTCCCAGTTCCTGACGCTGTCGACCATCGCTCTCGCGACAGCCGGCAGCGTCAGGTCGGCACCGATAACAGCGACGAGGTCACGGCGCTCCATCCACTCCATCAATACGGGCCGGAGAGCCTCGACGGTGACGACACCGTGTCTAGGCCTCTCCAGCCGCGTAGCCCAACGGGCGATGACGTCTCGGCGGGCGTCCTCGCGCCAGGTGGCTATCTCGCTCAGCGATGGGGAGCCACCTTCGTCGCGCAGTGAGGTCACCCGCCGGTAGAGGTCGGAGAGCATCTCCGCCTCTAGGTCCCACGGGGTGTCCCGGCCAGTAGGCATGCCGCCTCGGTCGATACCGTGCGGTACCCGCGAATGGCTCTGACCGCCATGACTCTCTGTGGTCTCCACAGAACAGCCCTGAGCTGGGCGTTCAGAGCCCTCGCCCACACGGGTGCGCCGTACATGGCCATAGAACGGATCACCCCCGCATACAGCCGTCGGCCCTCGAAGCTGGGTCCGCCCACGTTCGGCATGAGCCGCGAAAGGGCGGACGCCGCGCCGACCAACCGGGGAGCAATTCGGCGAAAATGCTCCCGGAACCACCATCGCCCGCCGAGCACCAGACCCAAGTACTTCATATGGGCCTGGATGCTGATGTGGACGGAGTTGACGACTAGCGAGACGCCGATTGGCGGCCTTACGCGTGGCCCATGGAACAATAGGTCCTCCGTCTTATTTAGGGCCACCCTGAGCCCCAGCGCCTCGATTCGCCCGACCATCTCCTCGGTGCCGAGAGTGGCCAGGCTCGCCGCCTCTTCGAGTGTCCTGCCCCGGGCTGTGACGAGCGTATCGTCAGCGTAGCATATCACGCTCAGCCCGGGGGGGAGACTCCCTCTCAACGCCCAGTCGTACCCGATGTCCCACAGAGTCGGCCCCAGAACCGACCCCTGTGGAACGCCGCACGACATGGACGTACCGACCGAGATCGCCTACGATCAAATAACCGATGTGCACGACCGAGATCGAATACGATCAAATAACCGACGTGCACGACAGTGATCCAATACAATCAAATAACCGATTGACCGGCGCGTCATCAGTCGAATAATTAAAAGAAAAATTACTTTTTGTTTTTTTTTATTTAGTAGTTTTCTTATTTGTGCTTTTCGTGAATAAATAACTGTCACCATCATTGAAAAACATTTATTTTCTTTACTTATATATCGCGCTTCGCTCGCCTTTATAATATTATCAGGGCGAGCGAAGAGTGATAAATTCTATCACGAACATAATATTATATCCATATTTTTAGAAAATATTTTTTTTTTTATTAATTAGATTTCTTCTTCTGTTTTTAATAATTAACGCTGTCTGTCGAAAATTGTAAAAACAATTAAGGCGTGTAGATTAACATCGGGTTTGTTACTGCCATCTGTTAGAAAACTAAAGAATTAATATATAATAATCAATTTATTTTACTAAATATAGATGGAGGGCATGTCTGGTTGTCGTGACCGATAACCGACGTTTTGATCGAATCTTTTTAATCGGTCACTTGTCGTGTCGGTCGCGAACGACCGAGGTCTCTGAAAATGACCGACCGACACAGGTATAGTGACTATGGAATTAAAACTCTTTAATGGAGCTTCATTGGAATGGGAGGATGAAAATGATAACTATGAGGTAGTTCATTATTTTTTTTAAATTTATATTTAATAAACTAATTCTTTGCTACAATATTTCTTTCTAATGTTTTTAATATAAGTTGATAACTTAATAGCTATTCTAATAGTGTTACAATTTTTGTTAATTATTGTTGAGGTGTTGAGTTTTTTTCAACTTCCCTATTTCTTTTTGAAGTTAGGATTTTATATATATTTTTAAACTATGCAATGATACTAATACATTCCATTATGAATTTGAGGACTAATAATGTAATTGAAAATTTGGCTAGACTTGTAGCAAGCTCTTCTAAAATTGGTTCTGTATAGGGTCAAGATAACTTTGAAGCATTGAAGAAATATTTAGGTAATTTTTATACAACATGAATGAGACAAGGAACTTTTTTTTAAATAGGGAAATAAATCCACTGCATTATGGTGATCACAGCTACAGTGCCACAATGACAAGAAAAATATATCTCATGCATAGAACATATGTAATTACTTTATTTTACTAAACTACAAACAAGTTAAACCAGCCAGCTACTTTCCATAGTAAAACAAATGGGACAATACAATAATAATTTAAAAGTGGAACAATTTAAAAAAAAATTGAACAACGAACGTCATTTACGTCATATATCGGCGCTCAAAAATAAGAATGAAATTTGAAAAATGTGTATACTGTAATATATAGTTACACTATTTGGGTATCAGGCCTCACTAATAATAATGCATATAATACAAGCCATTTCGCACTTTATGCAGAATTCCGAAAGTTCAAATTTTATTAATCTCATTAGCAATTATATGGCGTCTTGTTTTGTTCTGTCTGTTACTATGTCTGCAGAATTTCAAGGTCTCCTTCTATACATACTTAGACTATGAATATATAATATCTAGCCACAGAAAACGAATGAATCCTTCCCTTATTTTATAATGCGATAATATACATAAATAACATCACTTAGTGTAATTGACCAAAAATTCGCTAACCGAAATTGTATTATTCAAAACAGATAGATTACATTATTGTAATTATAGATGTATTGAACATTTTTCATCTTGTTATAAATAATGACAAATATCAAACAAGTGCTCAATTAATTTAATGGTGTATAAGACAATTTAATTAAATAATAAACACCCAGAAAATACATACCGTGTATAGTTTTCGCTTTTCCTTGGTCGAAAACTATTCGTCCAAAGATTGTTTGACCGGCATAATATGTACCGTTATCACTGTCCAATAATATTTGACCGGCATCGAATCCCATGATTTATGAAAAATTATTATTTTCACAGATTCTCACGAGTAACACAAAGCCGACAAATAATAAATACCACCCACACCCACAAGATTATTTATGACAGTACCTACTGCAAAAGTGCAAAACTGCAAATTACAACAGTACCGCCAACACGACCACCTTTTCTTTAGAATTCTACCATACGAAAGCATTAAATGGCAAGTGTATTTTGCAAAAAATTATTAATGTTTATTCAAACTCTTTTATAATTAATGACAATTGATAATCTGTGAAAAGCACGCAGCAGTGAGCCAAGTATCCGAGGTCTCTGAAAAAAAGTATCTGAGGAATGGATAATTTAAATTGTAAAAAATAATTTTCTACATAAATAATGCGTAATCAAACGTAACCGTAACCAACAAAACTTATGAAATAATATCACAATCGCCATGCTCAACAGGTGTGTTAGCGATCGTAATTTCGATTATAAGTTAATTTACCAAGACAGTTCCAACTCTTATTTTTTTGTGATGACCAATACTAGGCCATTATAGCCAGTGTCTTATTTTTAACGTTTTATATAGCAAGAATTTTTTTTTCATAAATTATCACTTCACTTAAAGTCACTGTCAATCAGTAAGTTACATAATAGTCGCCTTAAACAGTACAGACATTGTCAGCGGTATCTTTTAGGAATTTTGGTGTAAAACGGTAACACATGTAAAGCATTGCTATATTTATTACTATACCCCAGTGCTTCCTACGTTTTATCTATCTATACATATAATAAATGAGTAGAAATCCCGTGTCTGTACATTTGATAAATTTATAAAAAAATGAGGGGGGCATAGTCCGGAGCGTGCTCGTTCGCGTCCCCTGCCAGTCTAATTAGACTGCTAATCCGGCTCGATATGCGTACCGCAATGCGGGTTAGGGCGTCCCACGGAGGCGACGCGTACCGACCCGCCCCCGTCGGTACGAACATCGGCAGTTGCGGCGATGGGGGCCGCCACCCATCACGCCTTGCCCAGTTAGGCGAGTCGAGGAGAACGGAGTGCCGGGTGGGCACGTGGAATGTAAGAGGTTGTGTGGAAGGTAAGTTGCACGAGCTGATATCCGTCATGGCGGACAAACAGCTAGACGTGCTCTGTGTAACAGAGACCAGGCGAAGGGGCAGCGACGCATGCGATCTTCCTGGTGGCGGGATGGCTCTGTGGTCTGGTGTACCACAGAGCGATCGAGCCAGCATGGGGGTACGAGTGCTGTTGTCCTCTCGCTTAGCCTCAGGTGTGAAGGATTACGGAATGTATGATCCCAGACTTCTCTGGGTCCGTATAAAACTAGGTGTCACCAAGGTATTCATGGTTGTAGCATATGCTCCCGTAAGATCCTCGGTGGCATCAGACCTAGAGAAGTTTTGGGACAATGTTAGGGAAGTTCTGGATATGGCAGAAACCAGTGAACGCGTGATTGTATGCGGAGATTTGAACGGATGGGTGGGGACCAAGCGTCCCGACTATGAGGACGTACTTGGTCCATTTGGTGATAAGAGAGTGAATGACGCAGGTAGGCTCATAGCGGATGTATGCATGGAGAGAAACCTTATTGTGTCAAACACATTTTTCCAACATAAGGACATCCATATGTATACATGGAGAAGGAATGAACAGAAAAGCATAATAGATTTAATTTTGGTAGACAGTCGCCTCCGAAGCAAATATTGGACGCAAGAGCCTACAGGGGCCCCACAGTCGACACCGACCACTATCTCGTTATTGCGAGATTTAGTGGTCTGTTCAGAAAGTGGAGGCACTGGCGAGAGCGTGTCCACTTCGGAGGGCTTGAAAGAATAAAGGTTGAAAGGTTGCAAGAAGAGTGTGTAAGAGAAAAGTATGCAGAGGGTGTCCGAGAACGGCTGACGATGGCAAGCCAGCCGCAATTGGACATTGAAGAATGCTGGAGAGTATTGAAAGAGAGTATGGTAGATACAGCGAAAGAAGTATGTGGAAGTTCAAAGAAGCATAGAAAAACAAATGGTGATGCGTGGTGGGATGCGGAAGTGGCAGCTTCCGTAGAGCAAAAGAAGAAAGCGTGGCTGGACTATGTCTCTTCTTTGAATCTGAATGACAGTATGACTGAACAGAAGAAAGAAATATATCGGCAATGTAAGAATGACACCAAGGCCTTAGTGAAAGAGAAACGTGATAGAGCAAGTATGAGTGCAGAAGATAGGCTGACTAAAAACTTCGAGGGTAACACCAAACTCTTTTGGAGGGAGGTGAAGAAGTCTCGGGGTGGTTGGTCAGCCTTCAGAATGAATAAAATAAGGTCTAAAGGTGGAGACATTCTTACACAAACACAAGACGTGTTAAGCCGATGGAGTGAATATTTTGGCGATATGTATGCGGATGCTACGGTTGGCGCCGGTGTTGGATGTGGTTTAGTAGATCAACATTTGACAACGGCGTCCTCCGATGGCATCAGTATGGATGAAGTTGAATGGGCCATAAGAAGTTTGAAAAATGGTAAGGCAGCGGGCATTGATATGGTGTCTGCCGAGATGATCAAGCTTGGTGGCTCTTGTGTCTGGGAGGCGTTCCTGTTGCTCCTCAATTTATGTTGGGGCTCGGGAATGGTTCCCAGGGACTGGAATAGCGCAGTCATCGTGCCTTTGTTTAAAAACAAGGGTTCACGTTATGACTGCGCAAATTACAGAGCCTTAAGCTTGACCAGTTTGGCAGCAAAAATGTATGGAAAAATTATTGGAAGGAGAATGAGGATGGTGTCCGATGGTTTACTGTGTGAGACACAAGGAGGTTTCAGGAGTGGAAGGGGATGCATGGATCAAGTGTTCTCTCTGCGCAACATTGTGGAGAAGCATCTGGCTCTAGGTCAGAGGGTTTTCTGCAGTTTTGTGGATCTGGAGAGAGCATTTGACACGGTTGTACGAAAAGAACTTTGGGACATTTTACCGGAGTATGGTATTAGCGGTAAACTGCTACAGGCTGTGCAGTCCAGTTACATGGGCTGTAGAGCCTGTGTGCGGCTGGATGATTGAATGTCGCCTTGGTTTGACGTCAATATCGGCGTTAAGCAGGGGTGCGTTCTGTCAGCCAGGCTGTTTATCATATATCTGGATAAATGTCTCCAAAGGTTGAACGATATGAATGTGGGAGTCCAGATGGGCGACTCAGTGGTCACTGCTCTGCTTTATGCAGATGATGCAGTCCTGCTGGCACAGTCAGCGACTGACCTGCAGACCCTAGTCGACACAATGACAGAAGATTGTAAGAAAAGGGGTCTACGCGTGAATGTGAGCAAAACCAAAATAATGGTCTTTGAAAGTGATAAAACCAGAAAAGATGTAAGAGTAACAATAGGTAATGATGTGCTAGAGCAAGTGGATGAATTTGTATATCTTGGATGTGGATTTAGCCGAGATGGAAGGTACACCACTGATATAGAGCGAAGAGTGAACGCGGGAAATAGAGTGAACGGAGCGTTGGGGCAACTTCTCGGCAGCCACCACCTCAGCCAGAAGGCACGTGTAGCAATACATAACGCAGTGCTAGTCCCAACACTACTGTATGGAAGCGAGAGTTGGGTATGCAGAAAAGAGTATGATAGTAAAATTAATGCGGTCGAAATGCGATCTCTGCGGAAAATCTGTGGAGTTAGGCTGACCGACCGCATTCGTAACGACGACGTAAGAGAGCGAGTAGGTATGAAAGAGAGTATTTGTGTAAAGATGCGAAAGGGAATGCTCCGATGGTTCGGACATGTGGAAAGAATGCCGAACGAACGCCTGGTTAAGAAGATATACAATGCGAAAGTGGAAGGATGTAGGTACCGAGGGAGACCGAGACTAACCTACCTAGACCAGATCGGTCATGTACTGAAGGAAGGTGGAGTCAAGAGTCTCCGAAACCGGCGAGCGTGTATGAAGAGAATTATGAATGTTGAGGAAGCGAGTGAAGTATGCAGAGATAGAGTTCTCTGGCACTCTGTTCTCTCTGCCTACCCTGCAGGGATATGGCGTGATGATATGTATGTATGTATGTATAAAAAAATGAATCTAGGCAGTAAGAAAACACTAACAGAAAACAAAAAACATTTTTTGGAATTTCTTGTCTGTCTGTATGTCTGTAATCGCTAATCTCCGAAGTTACTGAACGGATTGTTTCGCAGTTTTGATAAAAAGATTAAGCCCAATTCAGAGCAACATTTAGTCTTTGTTTTATTGAAATCTGATGTCTGTAAAAAAAGTTATGGTCATTTAAGTTTTTAAAATCACCGCTCGCCTTTTATGTCACTAGAAGGTTCCATTTAAAATAGCTATTTAATTTATCTATAGTGTAAGGAAAGTATTTGTATTACTTAATATATAATAGTTTCATCAATTCAGCTCATATACCCCCACTGCTGGGCTCAAACCTTCTTCAAAGTTGAAGGGAAGTTGACATAATACATAACATTAGGCAGGTAGTCAAAATAACTATTAAAACTATTTGTGATAAAAAACAATGTTTTAATTAGTTAGTAATATATAATTTACCTATAAATTAATAAAATGCATGATTTATTTAGTTTGTTAAATGAGCAATAGATGGCGCTATAATTTAGTTTAAACTTTAAATCATTTTTTCGTTATATTTTCAAAAGCTACTACATTAACTTCTTGAACTTAGTAAAGGTACTTTGGGTAGAAAGCTCTTAGCACTCACCTAACAGTCTGAGTAAAGTTGTCATAGCCATCTGCGACTAACAACTAAGTCAAACACGAAAAAGAAAAGTCCACATCATAGAGCGTACAAAACGTACATTCTTAGTTAAGATGCTACTTAGGGGCGAGTATGCAAAGTGCACTCTTTTTTGTTTTTGTTTGGTAGGCTATGGTCTGGACACAGCCATTCCTTCCGTGGTAACAGAAGGGCGTCGTGTGGCCCCATAACTAATCGTGTTCTCTGCCCAAACCATCAGGCTGGCCTCTGGTACCGCTTACTTGACATCCGTAGCCGGTCCGGGGGTTTACCCTTCCAGGTATCGTCTCCGTCTACACCCCGACAAACAACAGTGTTATATCGCCTTCACGCGATCGGTGTCTCTGCGGGTGGTAGATTAATTCCCATGGTCCAGCTATCGAGCATCGTCTTTGCGATAGTCGACAGTGCCAGTTTGACACCGATGATTGCGATGAGTGCACGGCACTGCTTTGCCCAAGCCACGCAAACTTTAAGCGTCTGCAGCGCCGTGTCCACCTCGCAATCGCAGTAGTGGTTAGACGGTGTGCTCTCCCTCCTTGCGACCGTGAGCAGGTACACGCCGAAGCAACCATGCCCCATCACTACATCAGTCACTTTAGCAATAGTGCTACTACCGCCTGTTGCTGCATATTGTGCGAGGGCCTACTTTTTTACAGTTTTATACACTGTTGATAGCATAGAGTACGTTTCAAGCAGCTTGCAGAGCACTTGAAGGTGATCAGCGCTGAGATGACACCCTTGAGTAGGCCTGTAACAGTCATAGCCCCATTCGTTTGAGTCTTTTGCTTTTAACGATGTTATTGTTTTATAGTCTTTCACATCCTTTGACATTATTATAAAATATAAAAGATATCCATCAGAAGATATTCTACGCTACTAAAACGCGACATGAACCAAGATTTTCATTTTTATTAATTCTTTCGTAATGAAAGCCATTTATTATATATTAATCCGTGCGGTTGCGCAGTTAGAATACAATTCACCAACCGCTTTCTTACCCCTGGGTCGATCACCCACGAGACGACTAAAGGATATCATACATATCATACATCTATGAAAGAAAAGGAAAACTCGAAACAAAACCCTATACCAACACATCTGACCAACGTGATATAGTTGGTCAATTTCCCTTCCATTACGGACGAGGCTTAAGCCCAATAGTGGAACGTATATAAGCTAAGATAATAGATGTCCATGTCCCCACGTAGACCTGAAAAGACTTATCTGAGCAGAGCAATCTAACTAAAATGAGGAGACAGCGTAAAATAACTTTGGAAGTAACTACGTCAGAAACTGCAGCTGCATTATTTCTTGGTGGTAAAAGAGCTTTGTTTAAAAACCCGATAGATTTATGCACATTGTTTATAAACCCGATAGATTTATAAAGCAATGAAACACCGAGATGTTCAATAACACAAAACTGCGACACATTCAAAGTGTTTTTTGTTTTATTGTGTACAGTGGTAAACGAGCAAGCAGCATGCACTTATTTTTTTGGACACACGCCTTGCATTCCGTCCGCGTGGACCTATAACTCACCGTTTTCCCTCCCCATCACCATTGGGCATTTCGAGTACCATCCCCGATGACGCCCCGGGTCATCGGGCTTCACACTCACGTGGTTAGCCTCTCCGCGGGTGACGGACTATTCCCCGTTCCAGTTACCGGCGACTTCGGCTAAGGCAAGTAGACGCAGGTAATCGCGCCTGCGCCACCCGCCGCCTCTTACAAATGAAGCGGAAATAACACATTGCCACTGTTCCGACGTTGCTTTTCTGCAAGAGTGGGGTACTAGGTCCGACTGGGGGTCGTACCGGCCCGTGGCTGTAGAAGGAATACTATCAACTGTGGCTTTACCACTATTAGTGTTTTTATTAAGGATTGCTGTCTAATCGTTTGCGTTGATTGGACAATGATAAATAAAAAGAAATCGTAGAGGCCGTAGATCGAGCACTACGAGATCATAATGAAAAGTCAATGGTGCTTTTCTTTGGAGATTTTTGGCAAATCCTTCCTGTTAAAACTCGGGGAAATAGAACTGATGAGGTCAATGCTTCACTGAAGTGTTCTTATCTGTGGCCCCAAGTAGGAAAGCTGAGCCTAACCATCAACATGCAAGCAAACCCAAGGTCACCATTTACATTAGTGTTGCCCAAATGCAAGATCAAGACTTGCTGCAAGAGTTTCGCAGTGCTCCCTTAGACATGATTTTACGATTCTCTTAGCACAGAAAGGATTGTCAACATTTCGTATTCTTACGAGTAATACCAGTACACGGGAGGATAATAGCCCTACTTCGGTTTAGTGCTATGTATCTAATTATTGATAGTTGTACAGTTACTGCCACTAGATGAATAGAATTTCATTAATTTAGTTGGATTTTTAATGTCTATGGGGATTTTTTATTTCTATCAAAACAAGTGACATTATGTTATTCTAAAAGCAAAAGTTGCAAGATTTGCGAGCCTCGCAAGAGTCTTGCATTTGGGCAACACTATATCACATGCTTAAGAACTTGCCGATGTTTTAAAGAAAATTGGAGAAAGCGTCCTAATTGATGAAAATGCTCAAGTGGCTGCCGCAAATACTTGGTCGAGTTAGAATTTTTAAGTTTCAAATAGGGGTGCGTAGTACAATTGAATGTCACGTAGACGAAGTCGCGGGCATCAGCTTGTATTACATAAAATGCAATCAAAATTATTTAATGTAACGACTTAAAACTCTAAAATATTGAATATAACACAAGACCGTCACATGTCTATCAATATTCCTCTACCTACTATCTCTAAACGAGCATTTGTACATTTCTATATTTATATATCACAATCTCAGAAACGGTAGTGATTTCAATGAAATTTAGTATATAGGAGATTTCAAAGGTGATATATCAATCTAGTTTTTGGCTGTAGAAAATATCATTTCGTTAGTGTTCGTTTTCAGTCAATGGAAAAATCTAAAAAGAATATGACGATAGATTTGGCCAATGTCATCAAGAATGAGAGAGAAGAAGAAGAAGAAGAAGAGAGAATGTAACTTAGTTGAGAAATCGGGCGGTCTAACCACAGTCTAACACAGCCACAGTGCACTAAGTATTAAGATTAGAAATTGCAACAAAATAACAATTTACAAAAAAATTGTTAATTTTTATTATTTTTTATACATAAAATCATACATACATATCATCACGCCATATCCCTTGCAGGGTAGGCAGAGAGAACAGAGTGCCAGAGAACTCTATCCTTGCATACTTCACTCGCTTCCCCAACATTCATAATTCTCTTTATACTTACATTCCACGTGTCCACCCGACACTTAGCTCCCCTCGACTCGCCTGACTGGGCAAGGCGTGATGGGTGACGGCCCCATCGCCGCATCTACCGATGTTCGTACCAACGGGGGCGGGTCGGTAAGCATACGTGCGGTGCGGTACGGTGCGGTACGGTGCGTCGGTATACATAAAATCGATACGACATTAGATATCACTTTATAAACTTCACGTAAATGCTTTAATTTCGATTTGCACTCTGGTTTTAAATTTAAAAAAGGCCTTGGGGGACCAGCCAATTTTATACCAAATTTATTTTGAAAAGTTTCTTATTGTCTTTAATATAATCAATGTTTATGCTCATTTTTACTCAAACCACATACTGTACCCACAGTATAGAATAGAACCAAAATAAAAATAAAAAACAATTACTTAATATAAACAGACAATAATTAACGCGTGTATCTATATACAGCGAAATTATACTGATAACGGAGGTCCATCAAACATCGGGCGCTCTCAGTAATCTACGGACCACGTGCGGCGCTCGAGAACAGGCCCATTACTCGATACATTTCTATGTACTATCTTTTTTTTCACGCGCCAAGCATATTAGCTCGTAACTCATACAAGTTATATTAGCAGTCTTTGTGCCCTCGTCGAAGCGCACGAGAATTTTACTTTACAGGGAAAATAAGTCTTAATAGTTTAGCAAAGCGCTTAAATTGTTTCGTCATAGTTGTAAATTTTGCTTGTGTGTTTAAAAAATAAATATTAATATGGTACTTTAAAAATAAAAATGAAGTAATATTTTGCGATTTTTAAATGTTTTGAATTAGTGGTTCAGCGCACGAGCACACTTAAGGTACAGCCACCACTGGAAGTAATACAATAGTTGCCACACGTTCTTAGTCCAGCTCAGTCAAAAATATGAATTAAAACTCTACGTCAACCCACCAATGGCTTCATAATGAATAATCTACTTAGGGTAGTGTGGTATAGTACCCAGGCTACTTACTTTATGATTGTGAATAGACCCACATCTATTAAAGTTGGGCACATGGGCTAAAATAGAAAAAGAATCGGTTACAACTTATATCCTAAAGCTACTTAAAAAGAAGAAAATTACTATAATGCTGTCACAACGTTTACTACTACGTCTACGCGTGAATGTGAGCAAAACCAAAATAATGGTCTTTGAAAGAGATGAAGCCAGAACAGATGTAAGAGTAAAAATAGGTAATGAACTACTAGAGCAAGTGGATGAATTTGTATATCTTGGATGTGGTTTTAGTCGAGATGGAAGGTACACCACTGATATAGAGCGAAGATTGAATGCGGGAAATAGAGTGAACCGAGCGTTGGGACAACTTCTCGGTAGCCACCCGCTCAGCCAGAAGGCACGTGTATCAATACATAACGCAGTGCTTGTCCTAACATTACTATATGGAAGCGAGAGTTGGGTATGCAGACAAGAGCATGAAAGCAAAATTAATGCGGTTGAAATGCAATCTCTACGGAAAATCTATGGAGTTAGGCTGACCGACCGCATTCGCAATGACGACGTAAGAGAGCGAGTAGGTATGAAAGAGAGTATTGATGTAAAGATGCGAAAGGGAATGCTCCTATGGTTCGGACATGTGGAAAGAATGCCGAACGAACGTCTGGTTAAGAAGATATACAATATGAAAGTGGAAGGATGTAGGTACCGAGGGAGACCAAGACTCACCTACCTAGACCAGATTGGTCACGTACTGATAGAAGGTGGAGTCAAGAGTCTCCGAAACCGGCGAGCGTGTATGAAGAGAATTATGAATGTTGAGGAAGCGAGTGAAGTATGCAGAGATAGAGTTCTCTGGCACTCTGTTCTCTCTGCCTACCCTGCAAGGGATATGGCGTGATGATATGTATGTATGTATGTACAACGTTTACCATGAGCCTATAAATTACTACCAAATATTAAAAATATTTTTACTGTTGTATTGTTTTAGTGGCTTATGTGTTACCATACCATGGCATAGTATAATTTTACGCGGTTATTTTAATTTAGTTGTCAAATACATAGTGTGTTGGGAGGTTCTTCACCGTAATAACGTCACAATAGCCGCGTTTTTTAAATTCGTTTTATATATTTTTTGATATTTATTAGAAAAACACTTTTATTGTTGCCTGGTAAAATAGAACAAGTTCCTAACTTGCCGTACATATTGTACACATCGTACCAACGCTTACATGCATTAGGGTCACTGACTATCTATTCAACGTGTATATTAACATAAACCGCATGAATTATGTACTGAATTGAGATTATCTAGTGTGAGCATTTTGCCTTCTTGCACAATGTCTTCTACACATAAAGATATAGAGATGAGTCCGGTGAAGACGGAGCCTGATGCAGGCGTACCAACAGAGATCTTGAAAGTGCCGATAGTTGATGAAGAAGATGTGATTATCGGTAGATTTAGAAAAATAAGTTCGGCTAAATCGATGGCAGCTACAAACGGCAATATTCAGTACCCTACAGATATCCCATCACGTAGTGACGACGTGGAAGCTGGAATACAGTTTCGCACGAGAGAAACATCTGAAAGAGACCAGTTGCTGCCTGATAATGGTACCAACGGTACTTTGGGTTTGCAAGGTTCGCCCAATATCACTAAGAGTAGCTTTCGTGATGTGGAGAAACCGTCCAGATTTAAGGATCAGCCATCTGCTACTAGATTTCAGGTATTTATAAAACATTATTTTCAAGAAATATCTAGAACATTTCTGCTTGGCTTTTTCGTTTAGGGCTTCTTATGGTGTTTGATTCGGAGGTTGAGTATTACTAGTTTTAGTCATCAAGAAATTATTGATAGCAGATAAAATTAAGTTATGTGCTTGTGAATAATTGTATGCTTATGATCTAGATCAATAGTGTGAGTTTACACTAACATAATATACTGCATAACTGCAGGAGAGTATATATTGACAAACTTAAAGTTTAAAAACTTGCAAACTTAAACATTGAATGAAGAAAGGTCATCATCATCATCATCATCTCAGCCCATATATGTCCCACTGTTGGGCTCGGCCTCCTCCATAATGGGTAATTGACCTACTATACCACTCTGGTCAGACGTGTTGGTATAGGGTTTTATTTCGAGTTATCCTTCTCTCTCATAGATGTTATATGCATTTTATATCCCTTAGTCGTCTCTTATGATCACCCACGGGTAAGATAAAGGGGTGGTGAATTGTATTCTTACTCCACCACCACACGGAAAATGAAGAAAGATAAAATATAAAATTTATAGCAGTTTTTTTTTTTAATTATTTTGTTATTTAAGGCAATGTCCATTCATTATATTGTACTGTACTTTCTGTATTTCATAATTCTTCCTTTAATTTTTTTTATTGAATTTTTAAATAATGTCCATCTATCAGCCCATAGACATCCACTGTTGGACTTAGGCCTCCCCATGAAAATGGTAACTCAAAATGGTCCTATGCCACCTTCATCCAATTGATTCCTGCAACCTCTATTATGTCGTCGTAAATAATGTAAACTTATTAAATTTATTTTTTGGCTTTGTGGTCTGGTGTACCACAGAGCGATCGAGCCAGCATGGGGGGTAGGAGTGCTGTTGTCCTCTCGCTTGGCCTCAGGTGTGAAGGATTACCGAAACTCATCTACCTAGACCAGATTGTTCACATAGTGAAAGAAGGTGGAGTCAAGAGTTTCCGAAACCGGCGAGTGTGTATGAAGAGAATTATGAATGTTGAGGAAGCGTGTGAAGTATACAAGGATAGAGTTCTCTGGCACTCTGTTCTCTCTGCCTACCCTACAAGGGATATGGTGTGATGATGTGTATGTATGTACTAAATTTATTTTAAACACATATTGCAGTGTCTTGTAATCCCAAGTATCCGAGCGGATATAATTGAAATGGTGATATCATGGAGTTTGTTCATGTAACTGAAGGGTTACATTATAGTTATCAATGTAGAAACATTATTATGTTACAGATATTATTAGCTTCTAAATATCTGCCCCATATGGTGATGTAAAAAGAATATATTTTACCACCCTTCTTGCCTCTAGATGTAAAAAAAGGGATATTTTTTTTTTTTTTTAACTTAAGACCACCTTTTTTTTTTTTTTTTTTTTCTGCAAGTTGTGACTATGGATGTGGTTGCGCCCCGGCAAATCGGCCCCGGGAGACGGAAGAGGCGGCGCGCAACCCCATGGACCCACCCTGCAAACACCTCTTTTCGCCGTGCGAGCGGACCACTGGTACCCACTGGTACCCGATCTTTGTCTTCGGTGGGGAAACTTAAGACACCACCCTGCACTAAGGAAAATAATCCTTGTATTGCGGGGGACTTTACAAACATGCAATTAACGCAGACAAATTATACCCAGACTCAGAACAACACTGTGGATCGCACAAAGTATTGTCCAGTGTGGGGATCCAACTCACGGCACTGGCCATCTCTGCATATATGGCTATATCCTTATCATAGCTATTTGGAGGAACATTGAGAGTGATCCCTGACTCAACACATATTAGTATGTATTTTTTTTAAATTTCCTATTTTGTGTGACTTAGTTGTTAGTCAAGATGGCTATGACAACTTTACCCCGACTGTCGGGTGAGCGCTGAGGGCTCTCAACCTGAATTAGTATGTATGCATACATTTGTTTTTCATTTACAATGGAATATAAATAACACAGTAATCATGAATGAATACAATTATATGAATGAGATCCGTGAATAATGTATTATATAAAACAAGTGTGACAAATAACACCATTATGCTGTAAATAATATGAGATAGAAGATAAAATTTACATGGTGTACTATATTCAACTACGGGACCTTTTTTTAATTAAATCTCATGATGATTATCCAGGTATTTGTCTAGATGGATGTCATAGATAATAAATCCTATTATACTATTTTAATTTTTATTATCCTGTGTATAGTCATTAGTTAGTACTTGACTGTGATATATTAATCTATAACTGCACAGATGGTGTAGTGATTAATATCTCGACGTGCCAGTATTGTGGGTTCGATTCTCATATATCATCCGCAGGATAATATTTTGTGAAATCCACATATGGCTGTTCTGAGTCTGGGTGTGATTTTATCTGTAAAATATTTGGGTGTATATATTACTTCAGCAGCTTTCGCCATCGAGGCGTCGACTTGAGGCAGGCGAGAGCTTTTGTCGTCGTCGGCCTCACGTGGTCTGCCTCTCCCCGGTTGACGGACTGATCCCCGACCCAGTCACCCACAACTTCGGCTAGGGCGCCTAAAGGTCTTCTATATTGCCTTAGTGCTGCGTCTTTATAATGTAATCACATATATCATACATATCATCATCACGCCATATCCCTTGCAGGGTAGGCAGAGAGAACAGAGTGCCAGAGAACTCTATCTCTGCATACTTCACTCGCTTCCTCAACATTCATAATTCTCTTCATACACGCTCGCCGGTTTCGGAGACTCTTGGCTCCACCTTCCTTCAGTACATGACCGATCTGGTCTAGGTAGGTTAGTCTCGGTCTCCCTCGGTACCTACACATATATATATATATATATATATATATATATATATATATATATATATATATATATATATATATATATATATTTATATAGTTAAGTACCTATACGGAATTGATTTTGTCATTGTGATATATATATATATATATATATCACAATGACAAAAATCAATTCCGTATAGGTACTTAACTTCTTGTGACGACGGGATAAGTATATAATTGTCGCCACCACTTACTTGCCTGTGGCAATTCTAAAAATCGGTTAATGGTTCACCAGGTATTAACCACCGACCCGCCTATCAAGCTTAGTGTTTACGGCACTATTTCCTACTTACCTTATATGTATGAGGTTGGCCTACGTCCAGCAGTGGATTGCAAAAGGACGAATTATGAAAATGGAAAAATAATGTTGAAACTCATATCACCTGACATGAGAGTTCTCTACCTCATTCATTACGCCAATCTATCCATCAACTTATCACATCTTATAAAATGTACTTCGTTCAGTCTTTATATCTAATCATCATTCTCCTACTCTTATCACAATTATTGGCGTCGACGCATTACGTACTCTGCTTCCATAGTACATATTGCAAAAGTTATTGCCAATAGTTTTATGACTGGACACCTGCCTGACGTCAACCCTCCTTGGGAATGTCATTGTTGACCAAATGGCATCAGGTGGGATTGCCCGAGTTTGATATAAAGCTCTTAGTCGTCTTTTACGACATCCACGAGCAAAGTAAGGGTTGGAAGTATTTTTAGTCGCTAACACACAGCTTTTTAATATCAATAGATATTTAATATTAACTAGCGGACCCGGCACACTTCGTTCCGCCTAACAGTTAATGAATGTGATAAGCAGATTTTGATTAATTTAAAATTATTAAGTTATTTTTAGCTGTACGGTAGCGGCTACAAATTTCGCATTGTCAACAGCACGGCCTGCCTCGCTTTACTCTTGTGATTAAGAAGCACGGAGTTGGGCCATATTAACGCGGCGGTATTTCCGTGCAATAAATTGTTCTTCTGCCGTGGTTACGTTCGTTATGTTTCGAATTCTAACTGCGTTACCGTTTTGTTGGGAAAGATTTGATTTTATTGGTCGCGGCATTGTTGATGACAATATAGAAATAATATGTTTTATTATAACAATATTCGTAAAAATTCGTATCACTCGCACAAAACGAACTCTGACCGGTCAAATTTTGCACACATTTTGAGGTCTTGCTCTACTCTCGATATATGAAAATCAAGCATTTTTCAAACGTAATAATGATTGTATTTTTATCACATTGCACTTATAGGATAATATTATCATACATATGTCAAGAAATAACATTCGTTTAAGCGTATTTGATATTTTTAAAAAGCAATTATTTTTTTAAAGTAAGGAAATAGTTGATAAAAAAAATATTCGAAGACGTCGGATAAAATATTCCGGATCTGGCAAGAATACGACCGTAAAAATTAATGTATCAAAATATTTCTTTTTTTAGAAGCTTCATAATCGCAACGCGCGGTTTCCTTTCGAAAAAGGTTTGGTAATTCTTTGTCGTTTAATTGCAATTAATAAAAAACTAAACTGCTTAGTCATTAGTGTATTTTTTTTTTTTTTACACCACCTGTCCCTGCACTAAGGAAATAAACCTTGTATTGCGGGGGACCTCACAAACATGCAATTAACGCCGACAAATTACACCCAGACTCAGAACAACACTTTGTGGATCACACAAAGTAATGTCCTGCGTGGGAAGCGAACCCACGGCACTGGCACGGTCGGTATCTTAACCACTACGCCATCTGTGCAGCCAGTATGTATACCTTATGAAAAATGTTCGTCCATTCGGACAGGCAAAGGAAATAGATCCCATACAGCCTATTGTAAACGAACAGCTATGTTTACTACTGCGTCGAGAATGGCACGAAATTATTTTTCTTTTTCATTTATGGCATTGACTAATAGTAAATGATAAATAAAATAATGAAAAATTGTCACATGTCTGTTAACTTCAGTCACATCTTAAAAATATTGCATTTTTTTTAAAAAGAAAAAAAAACAGAATTACATTTTTTTTGTTTCTATAACTTTGTGAAGTGAAACTTTTTTATCGACGTATGGGAGAAACTTTATATTGTAACGTTTTTCTGTTACGCGCCATATTTATTTTGAAGTGTAAAGCGCATGGGAGGGTTATCCGTGTGGTGACGGAATAAGAATACAATTCGCCACCCCCTATCTTAATCATAGGTGATCGTAAGAGACGACTAAGGTAAGGGATATAAAACGCATATAACATCTTTGTAAGAGAAGGAAAACTTGAAACAAAACCCCATAACAACATGTCTGACCAGCGTGGTATAGTAGGTCAATTTCCCTCCCATTGTGGTGGAGGCGCGAGACCAATAGTGGGACATATATGAACTGAGATTATAAGAGCACGAAGGTAGAGAGAAGAGAGGGAGAGAAAGAGAGAGGTAGACAGAGAGGGAGAGAGAGAGGGAAAGAGAAAGGGAGAAAAGGAGGGATAGAGGGAGGGAGGGAGAGAGAGAGGGAGAAAGGGAGGGATAGAGGGAGGGAGGGAGTCAGAGAGAGAGGGATATAGAGAGGGAGTGAGAGAGAGGGGGAGAAAGGGAGGGATAGAGAGAGAAAGGGAGGGATAGAGAGAGAGAGAGAGGGAGATAGAGAGAGAGGGAGATAGAGAGAGAGATTAGGAGAGAGAACGTACTTTATACGCACCCATAATTTTTTGTTTTTTTTTTAAAGTGCAATTTTATTTAATATTACTACCAGATCTTGTTCAATGAATTAATTAAGGCGCTTTATTTATCGTGCATTGACTAATTGTAAATGCTAAATAATATAAAATTTATGAGGCGTGCACTATTGGATTTGCCTAATTATAATTTTAACTTTTCGCGGTATTTTCCAAACAAACCATTAGACCACGTAATGACGTAAGCTGTCAGTTGCCATGGTTACTTCATCAACAAATGGACGTTTAGAATTTATGTATTTTTAATTTTCTTTTTTTTTGTTTATTAATATCATATTTTAATATCCTATATCCTATTCCCAACGACAACAAACTCAAAAACATAAAAATCATAAAAATTGGTGCAGCCGTTCTCGAGTTATAAGTGTTGTAACTAACACAACTTTCTTTTATATATATAGACTAGCTTCTGCCCACGGCTTCGCCCGCGTAAAAGGTAACTTTCCTAAAATTTTTCATCCTCTATTTTTATTTTATCCCTTAAAGGTAAATTTTTACAACATGTTAATGTCATATTTATTTATATCTAATGAAGAACCTTCATACTGAATTTCATTCAAATAACTTCAAAAACGGCAAAGTTTCATACTAACTTTGCACCACCTTTTAACCCCCTTAGGGGGTGAATTTTCAAAAATCCTTTCTTAGTGCTCCTCTACGTTATAAAAGGAACACCTGTGCAAAATTTCAAGTTTCTAACCCTTATAGTTTAGGCCCTGCGTTGATATGTCAGTCATTAAGTCAGTCAGCTTCTTCTTTTATATATATAGATAAGTGGATTTTGCAACAGTCAATACCGACCATCTGCACAGATCGCGTTCTCGACTATGCATATAGTTTAGTAGTTAAGACCCACGTACCGTGCCAGTGTCATGGGTACGATACCCATGCAGGGTAATACTTTGTCCACCACTCCACAAATTGATGTTCTGAGTATGGGTTTAATTTGTGCCCATTAGGTATGTTTGTACATCCGTACTACTTTCCTTAGTGTAGAGTGAAAAGAAACAAAAAAAAAAAACTTTTGGAGGCACTGGAAAATAGATACGTTTTGGAGAATGTTGTAATACCTAGATGAGATAGGAGTTAGCTATTCATAGATATACTGGTTTCCATACGATGTTTTCTTAAACACTTGAAGCGAACACTTATTCTTTATTGTAGCCCATTGAAAATAATTAACAATTTCAAGACTGCAAGAAAATTTTGATGGAATAATTATTCTGTTCTTATTCCGACTTAGGGCTTACTTAATAAAATACATACTGTTCTACTATTGCACATACTGCAAAGGTTTTGGCAATTTTATGACTAGCCCTCTGTCCAACCCTCCTCGGAAATGTAATCGTTGACCAAATAGTATCAAACACAGTTAGTTGACCTGTCTAACTCAAGTTCTTAATTGTCTTTTACGATATGTATTAGCAATGTAAGGGTCCACTCAGCATAACAACCAGTACATTATAATGGGTATAAATAACTCTGATACAGGTATGATGTACATAGATAGAGTTAAAAATCCGAGAACACGTAAAAATTTATAGGCAGCTAATAAATTAGAATTATAGTTAGATCTTAGCTACAATGAGTTTTGTATATAAAATAATATTAATAAATATATTCAATTTAAATCACTACTGAATATAATTTATTAGCGTTGTGAACGTGGAAACTAGAAAGAGGTTTTATTTCTATTTTGTTGGTAGCCATTTTCGAGACTTTTGTTGTTACAGTGATGCGCGTGCATCTTAAAATTTCACTCTCATCATTTTTTCATAACGCGCCTAAAGAAGTATAACTTCAAAAAACTTTCAGATAAAGTAAGCTGCATAATGGAAAATAAATTGACGAGATTTCAAACAATCACACCTTTTTGTTTGTTTGATCTAAATAAGCTCAGTGTAGTCATTATAACATAAATGTGTGTATATGCACAATTATCAACATATATGAGTACTACATTATTGAATGTTGATAACAGTCGCCAAGCAGTCTTGCGGTCTAGGTCATAGGCGCCTACTTGGGCCGACCAATAAATCATAATAGCGGCAAATTGGATAAGTGCACGGGATGGCGGTAAACTTCCTATAACCTCGACTCGCCGCCTGTCTTACTCCCCGTTAAGAATGGCTAACTGTTTAACGATTGTTCACGTCACATAACGAATTGATGATATACGGGATACATGAAGTGAATGTACTTTATGCTATTTAATTTTTCAGTTTCATAAAAGCATTTGTGAATCGATAAATAATCATAGACATTACTTGCGTCCACATCTATGGGAAATTTTCATCTATGGGCAATTGACATTCAAATTTCTTAATTATTTAAACTACCGTGGCAGTTACGTGTAGTCATCAACATATATTCATATTCACGAGACACTTTAAGAATCTCATTGTAATCCCTTTATAATTTGATCAAAGAGTTTTATAAAAAGCATAGCATGTCCCCATACAATGCGAAAGTGGAAGGATGTAGGTACCGGTGGAGACCAAGACTAACCTACCTAGACCAGATTGGTCACGTACTGAAGGAAGGTGGAGTAAAGTCTCCGAAACCGGCGAGCGTGTATGAAAAGAATTATGAATGTTGAGGAAGCGAGTGAAGTATGCAAGGATAGAGTTCTCTGGCATTCTGTTCTCTCTGCCTACCCTGCAAGGGATATGGCGTAATGATATGTATGTATGTATGTATGCGTAGCATGTCCAGTACTAAATCTATAAAAAGTTACCTAATAAATACTTTTCTTCTCATTGACGAATCAATTCTTATTATTGCTGTGTGGTAGCGGCTACGAATACTACTAATCTTTACTTTGCTCGTAGATGTCATGAAAGACGACTAAGAGCCTTATAACGGACTTGGGCCGACTACGTCTGATGCCGATTGGTCAGCAATTACATTCCAATGGAGGGTTGACGGCTGACAGGCGGCCGTTCATAAAACTATTGACAATAACTTTTGCAATATGTGCTATGACAGAAGAGTACATATTGTATCGACCCCAAGTAATTGGGATAAGAGTAGGAGAATGATTACGAAATAATTCTTATTAAGCGTGTACAATCTCAGACATATTGCGGCTTATGAAAATTTATTGATTGAAATACTCGCAGAAAATTGAGGCCTGAGCAGTGGTAATGTTGTGTTTCGTACGGTGAGCGAGAGAGTCGGCTGTCCAAATTGGTTGAGTTTTGATTGGTAGGCTCGCTATACAGTATTGAAAAGGTCTATAGGCGGCAGTAACATTTACCGCTCGTTTGCCACCAGAGACAATAAAAAAAAAGTACTAATAACATTTTGTCTGGTCCCGGAAAAATCAGTATTGTCATGTTTTTAAAATTAAATATAGCAGTAGTCGTGATTATATTAATTTGTAAGAAAGGACAACACGACATGATTCCAATTGGAAGGCTATTTGCCTCGTGTATAGAATATTTGTGTTAAAAATATGATAACTTTTGATACTATAGTGCTAATTGTTTACAACTACAGCTATTTGTAATAATTTATTATTTTTTTTCAAATAATAAAATACATTATTATCTTAACTTTGGTTATGTGTAATGCTATATTTATTATGCCACAATGGAGTATGAATAATTTAATATCGTCAGTTTAAGTCGTTTTTCTTTAGATGAAAGTAAATTAAATTAAGCGGCGTCGGAATCCTAATATTATTCATCCTCTTCTCTTGTCCGTGGATGTCTAAAAAGGCGACTAAAGGATATTTTATGTGTACCTGATATCTATGTAAGAGAGACAAAAATCGATTTAAAGCACTATGCCATGTCTGTGATCAGCGTGGTACAATAGGTGTAGTGGTATATGGGTTGAGTCGAAGTGTAGTTTTACTCGTTAGTGATATATAATTGAACTTAAAGAATTATTGAGGACAGGTTTTAGTTCATTAAACTTTAATCTTATAGAAATTTTAGTGTGCTGGTATCTCTTTTCTTGTAAGTTCGACCCTTTATCCCGGGATATAGTACTTGGGATAATGCAACTATATTTTTGGAGTTCGTATGGTGACGGAGTAAGAATAGAATTCACTTACCCGTGGGTGATCGTAAAAGATGACTAAACTATAAAATATGCATATGACATCCATGCAAGAGAAGGTCAACTCGAAATAAAACCCTATACCTAAAACCCTATACTCTGACCAGCCTGGGTAATAGGTCTATTTCGCTCCTGTTGTGGAGGAAGCTTAAGCCTAGTAGTGGGACATGTATGAGCTGCGATGATAGTGACGATTAGTAGCTTGGATATAAGAGGATCACTGAAAAAGTGTTTCTTTTATCCAAACATAAAAAATAGCTTTTTCTATAGTATAAATAAATTTAAAAGGAAAACCTTAATGCATGAAATTTTTAGTAAGATGCAAAAAGATTTAGATATTTGAGTCTTCTTTGCGGTAAAACATCCGCAAGGCGCTTTCAATTACTACTTCCATCCTAGAAAACATTTATAGTGCCACGATATGTCGAATATTCTTACTATGACCGTAGAAGATGAATTCATTAACCAATATTTGAGTCGCATCCTCTTGAGTGTCCGGAACTGAGAGATTACTTCGTGATTACAATTTCCGCTCTCCTGAAAACGAGTTGACTCATTTCTCTTTGTGAAATCTCAGGAAAGGATGACTACGTACGTTCTTGTTTTATTCTCTCTAACTCTCGAAGTATCTCTTTGCTTAATTTAGAGATTAGAGTATTATTAGACCACTTTTAATAAGTAGAAATCTAAAATTATTTATTATTTATAAACCCCACGGGGGAATTAATTTCTTGTTAAATTTACATTATATCATAAATCAATTCATAATCAATTGGGATTTGGGATGTCGCGGCCTTAAAATTTCGGATCCGGATACCCATACTAAAATATCATCATACTAGTTTTGGATGCGAAATTATTTCGGATTGACTGAAAGTTTTGGATAGTTTCAGTTACCTACGGATATTGTTGTCAAAAAGTGAAAGGTGCTCAGAATAGGTTGCGCACCAAAAACGTAACGAGGTCATTCGATCACTAGATTTTACTCCTCAAATTTTTCTCATACCGGACGCCTTATATGAAAATCGATTCTTAAGGAGTAAACTCTAAAATAAAAAGGGCTAGTTGTGGTTATTAACGTATTGTTCTCTTTTGGAGAGGCTTACGTTTCGGCTATTAAATGGCTTACGTTACTGTTATTGGGAATTAGCGTCGTGAAGAGCTGCGTAGCGGAGCTGAAGAAAATTAACCTTTCCGTTTATGCTCCCTTTTGGTGTTATTGGAGGGATATGTGGGATTCACCAGCGGCTAGCCCACCGGAATACTTATTAAAAAGCCATCAGCAGTTTCACTTCCCTGTAATTCTTGCAGTGTTAGAGTATGTATGTGTCTATTACTATTACTACTAACTAGTTAAATGGGTGTTATCTGCTTACATCGATTTTTACGTTATCTTGTTATGCGGTCAAAATATTATACATATAATATACATTGCTATGTGTAGATCTTTGCCTTTATGCCATTTCAAATGACGTAAAGAGTCTAAAATCCTTACTAATATTATAAATGCGAAAGTAATTCTGTCTGTCTGTCTGTCGCTCCTTCACGCCATAACTACTGAACCGATCTAAATGAAATTTGGTACACAGACAGTCTAGAACCTGACAAACGACATAGGCTACTTCTTAATGCAAAGAAAGGGTTGTAAAGGGGGAAGAAAAGCTATAAGGAAGTATCGTCATTTTTAAATCCAGAAGCTTGAATCTTATTTTTAGGCCATTGGGTAGATATAAATAAATATGACATTAATATTAATTAAGGGGTAAAATAAAAATAGGAGATGAAAATATTTAGGAAAGTAACCTTTTACGCAGGCGAAGCCGCGGGAAGAAGCTATTAATTAATATAACGAATAAATGTCTGTCTCGCACTTAGCTGGCTTTCATTCAAATGAACGCACACTTCTAAGGCATCAGAACTTTTGCGATTTCTGATATGCTTATAAATTATTAGGTCTGTGACGCTTTGGCTATCTGTATTAAGTACTTCGGTATTTTATGTTGGCAAATGAGCAAGCAGCACACCTCATGGTAAGTCTTACTGCCGTCCATGGACCTTTGCAATACCCAAGGCATGTTAGGTAGGCCGCTGCCTATCATTACAATCCCCAAACCCAGCCAGTTGGGCTTCCGGCTCTCTCGCGCACATAACGAAACGCAATAGCACATTGCCATTACTAAGACGTAGATCTTCTGCGAGAGTGTGGTACCACTCCTGACGGACCGGCCCGCGACTGTAGACAGACAACTATCAACAGTGTAGTCCTACCACTAATTAATAATAATATCGGTATCTAAAATACATCAATCGCCGTTGTTGTTATCACAGCAGTTACTATGCAAGCTTTGTTTTATTTTTGTGTGTCTTAGTTGTTAGCCTCAGATGGCTATGACAACTTTACCCGGACTGTGGGTGAGTGCTGAAGGCTCTCAACTAGAGGATTCGATCCCGGTCGATTTTTCTAATCCCGGGATTTCGGGATTATATACAGTTAATCCCGGGATCCTGGGTTAGTCTCGGGATTGTATTGGTAATGGAAAGTGGTAACAATATGTCAGTAAATATATCAAAATCAATTTTTGAGGACATAGAATATTTAAGTTTTAAATCACCAAAGGGGCGGTTAGACAAATTTATACTTTTTTTTATAAACTTTCTTCTTATAAAATAACCAAACTACAACAAACTAGACACTTCTGAACTACAATTCTAACTGTAAAGTTTCAGTTTTTAAATTCTAATACAATTCTAACTGTCTAATACAATTCTAACTGTAAAGTTTGAAGTATTAAGTCTATACAATGTGTAAACATTGTCCGATAGATGGCATACGTCACCTTGAAGACGTAAGATATAATATGAATCGAAATTTGCATGTCCTAAAATAGTTCACGATGGTGTAAGTGGCAGCACGGTTGGGCTGGATTCCCAATAGGTGCGGGTTCGAACCCCGCTTGTGACATCATTTTTCGTTTCATAAACGGGTATTTATAAATATTTAGTCTTATTGACAATTACAAATTTGGTTAATAAGCATACATAATCTTTAGCTTATCATTTTGACATCAATTTTTTAATGGTTGTCAAGATATTCGAAATGATTACACATTTTATTGATATCTCTCTCTATTAAGAATATACATAATATTTCTCTCGTGACCATGAATGTTGAAGTGCTTGTAATATCGTGAAATAAAAATTAGAATAGTCAAATACTAATGCCGTAAAATTGATAAAAAAATTTTTTTTCATAGATTTTGAACAGTTTTGCCCACACGGCAATATTAGTAGCAGGAATATAGCTCAATGTATTGAGTTCTCTAGATTTTGAAGTGGTAATTTGCCACAGAACTTCGTATATTGTTTCGACAAGTGTTACATTTCAGAAAGAAGCATCTTTAGGATGGTTTGGCCATAAATTCGCATTTGAAACCGGACCGTTTCAAAATAATATCCGCCATTACAAATTAATAATAAATTCCTGTTATTTATCGCCTAATTCAATTTATAGCAGGATAATAGATTTATTAAGCGCAGTATCCATATATTAATTAGATAATATTTTCCTTGTAAACCTTGTATCGAATGTGTGACTTTACAAACATACAAATTAAGTGACATAAATTACAAACAGACTCGGAACAATAAATTTAACATTCTCACAAAGAATTGGTCTGTATGGGTATCAAATCTATGACTTTTGGCATGAGAGATAGGGATATACTAATCTACCACTGCGGTCAATTATACGAATCAAGTTAAAAGTTTTACATATGACTATAATTCGAACCACATTATTAAAGGAAAGAAATACATTTGTAATAATTTCTTCGGTAAATTAATTGAAGATCCTCTGCCAATTTCAATTACGGTATTAATCGGCTTATATAGTAATACTATCAGACCCGGCCACGCGTTGCTGTGGCTAAGGTAGCCTCAGTAACACGTGGTGGTCGTGCTAATAAATTGTAGCTTATATGAAACATTTGTACTATAAAATAGCGCCATCAATTAAATGCTTACTCAACCCAGTCAACAGATACCGCCATCTGTTAGAATCATTTGGAGATAACAGATAATTGTGACTGTCAAATAGTAGACAAATAATTTAATATATTTTGCGAAAATAAAATAATATTGCGACTATAAATTGAGATGGAAGCTATCCTATCTTTTAAGTTGGATCAAACTACACATGCTGTGCAAATTTGATTAAAATCAGTTAAGTACTTTCGGAGTCCATCGCGGACAAACAACGTGACGCGTAATTTATATATATTAAGATTATCGGTCATGAAATCACTAGGTTGTGTGCAAATTGAGGTATAAAAGTATCACCTTATTGCTTCACGAGATATATAGTGCTTATGTTCCCCATTTTATGTTATGGTGGCTTTAGATGACCTTGTTATCTTTCTGTGTATCTTATGCTAAGATTCCTAGTACCCTCATAAATGTAATAGAACAACCAGTATTAGGTATATCGTACATGAAAAAAAGATGAAGATCTTTAGTCATATTGCCCGCTTGTTTCACTCGCAGTGCTTGTCTTACATATTAGAAAAAGAAAGTATATGCATATGATAACGATCAGCTTTAAAAACAAAGATATAAGAATATATCGTATAACAGTAACCGATATACATTTTTTTTTTTGCCTTGGGCTATGGACGTTGTCGCGCCCCGCTAAATCGGTCCGGGGCGACGGAAGAGGCGGCGCGCAACCCCATAGACCCACCCTGCAAACACCTCTCTTCGCCGTGCGAACGGGCCACCGGTACCCGATCTTTGTCTCGGTAGCCTAACCGATATACCCTGGGTTTAAATAGCAATGGGTAAAACATTGCTCTCAGTATTACCTACTGTTAGGGTAAAACCCTAGATAAGGGCTACCACGTAGGTGTTACGTACCGACCCATTGTTACCCGGAAGATTTGACGAGGTGCGGTCAGTCCTGAGTACGTTATTGAAATCGCTTAAAGGTTGTTGGCTACTCTAATTCGATGCCGCTGTGTAGGATTGACTCTAATGAAATTGTTTAATCTCGTAATAAAGGTTATAAGGAAAGCAAGTGGCACAAGAAGATTGCTCAATGTTGCGGTCTGTTTAGGGTACTAATAGCGAAATATTATCGTTAAAGAATCAATGCAGGCATTTTGATTAATTTAGTTTTATGCTTTTGATATATTTCCCTCTTTCTACGAAATCATCCTACGCTTGAATCCCAGCAAAGATCAAGAATCTGCCATGCTTCTCATAAGAAATGTATGTGTACGCGCATTTCTTTAATATTTCCCAGAAAATCGGTTCCATCCAGTTTTGTCATCTTAATCTTTTCTGTGTCATCCAATTACTCATCATACAAAACTTCTATTGTGAGTATCATCTGATCCGTGTAAAAGAATACATCCTCTTAAAGAGGACAAAAATAACTACAGAACATTCAGGTTATCCGCGATGAGGAGGCGGTGGTTAATTTTAGAAGAGTATTGTATTACAAAAGAACTTGGACCTTAACACATGGCGTGAAGGGTTTAATTTGTATTTGTAGGTCTATGTAAGTGTCACAATTGTCCAGCAGTTGAGCGAGTTCGTTTGTTTGTCACTTAGTAATACAAAATCGAAATAAAAAAAACATTGAACTTTATTCGAACCTATTGGTTATTCGATTCGATTGCATAACTTGTTTAGAATATCTCGCTGTGAATCACAGGCACGATAATAATTCTCCCATGAATTTTTTCAGTGTTACTGCGAATTTATTACTAGCTTTTAGAATGTCTACGTATTTTCTTAGTAAACATTGACAGTCGTAAACGTAAAACCGTTAGTGACTTTGAGTTCTAAAAACGGGCTGTGCGTTCACCAGAAGAATTTACAGAACGGATGTACAAATGTCCATCCATTTGTACATCCGACCATAGTGTAGTCATCAGAAAGATTATAGTTCAGTCTTATTTTCTTTTTCGTGTTCCCTGCTCATCACCATTAGGCCGGCCACTGGTACTGAATCTGACGTCCATGGCCAGCCCGGCAGGTTATAGTTCAGTCTATGAGTAAAAAAAAACCGGTTGCAGATTGCACACTGATTTATTTTTATCTAAAAATACTTAGAATATGTTAGTAAACAGAGCACGCATACATTCTCATCAATAACTATTAGTATACATATATGTATTCTAGTATCATTATTCTGCTTTTGTCCTTGGGGTTGTGACAATCTGTACTACTCTTCTATCGTACATTTTGTAAAAGTCATTGGCAATCGTTTTATGATCGCCCGCTTACCTTACGTCAAGCCTCCTTGCGAATGTAATTGTTGATTAAATGGCATCAGGTAGAGTTTGCCCGGGACTGTATAAAGCTCTTAGTTTTTAACGATACTCATGAGCAAAGTATGGGTGGGTAGTTTTTATAGCTGCCACTACACAGCAAAATATTTCTTATTTTATACATAAATCAATTGATGTGCATTATTTACGCAGACTCAAAAATGGCTCTACCGATTTTATTTGTTCGAAGTGATCGTTTAGACGTCGCAGTCAGATTATAACAGAGAAATTCAAGTCCCTGCGTAGTTAATTTTTATTTTTAATAGATGGCGTATCTATCTTCTAAATGATGTAAAGTGAATTACGCATTTTTTTTTATTGCTTATGGTGGCAAGCAAGGTGAGCAAGCAGCAAGCCTAATGGTAAATGTCAGTGGACCTTTGCTATACCAAAGGTCCATGGACCTTTGCTATACCAAAGGTATAGCTAGGCCGCTGCCTATCCTTATAAACCCCAAACCCACCCAGTTGGGCTTCCGGCTGTCTCGCTCACCGAACGAAGCGCAATAGCACGTTGCCATTACTCAGACGTCGTCGTCGGTCGTCTGCGAGAGTGTGTGTGTAGGCTATAATATCTAGGCAAGATAAGGCAAATTCGAAACAAAGCCTTATAACAACACATCTGACCAGTGTGGTATAGTGAGTCAATTTCCCTCCCAGTATGGAGGAGGGAGCCCAACAGTGGGACGTAGGTGAGCTGAGATGGTGATTATGTATTTACTCATTTGTACGCAGTTTATTTATAGAAGTTATGATCTAATAAATTGAAGGTAATGCGAAGTTCATCGGATCATTTAGTTTTCAATAAAGGTCGTTCTTGTCTTCATTAATTATATCTGATGTTTATCTAAGTTAATATTATGTGAGATATATAAATGTTTCATATATGTACATATATAATTTTGTTATTGACGTAGTTTTATATACTTTTTATGGACTCCGTCGCGTAGTTTTTTTGTTATTCATATGTGTATCCTGACCTTTAATAGATATGGCTTTTAATAATAATAAAATGTATTGCCTTTTCAAAATTAAAACTAAAAACGAGCAATTATAATAAAAGAAAAATAAAACTAGAAGGCAAAAGGAATTGGTTCAGCTTCTGCTGTCACTAACTACTGCGCTGATTTTCAGCCATCCCTGTGTATTTATTGTTGGGTTTGTAACTTACATTTCATCAGTATGATGCGATCCAGTACATCATCATCATCATTCTCCTACTCTTATCTCAATTACTTGGGGTCGATACAATATGTACCTACTCTTTTTTCGTGGTACATATTGTAAAAGTTATTGGCAATAATTTTATGACCGGCCGCCTGCCAGACGTCAACCCTCCTTGGGAATGTAATTGTTGACCAAACGGCATCAGATGGAGTTGGCCCAGTTCGTTATAAGGCTCTTAGTCGTCTTTTACGACATCCACGAGCAAAGTAAGGGTTGGTAGTATTCGTAGCCGCTACCACACAGCTTACTTGGATGCGATCCAGTACATAGGTACATTATCAAGTATGGTAATGTAGTGAGATTTCTCCGTGCAGTCATCTCGCGTGTAACACGGTTCTAAATGTAATACACAGTAATTAGAGGAATATAGTATTTTATAGTTTTCTTTCAATCTATAATTTTATATCTGATAATGATTAATACATGCTGCTCTATTTCCTCGTGGGGATAACATTTTACTTTGCCGTGGAAATTATAAATTTATGAAATTGGAAAATGCGAGCAGCCCTATGCAAAAATATTTAATATTAATTGCGAAGGCCAACCCGTCCGCTGCATTTGCTTTTGGCATTATCCTATATCATTTCACCGCTTTTGTCATTATCCTTGTGTCGAGATTTAAGTCCTACATTGCTTTATTCTTTTTTTGCATTATTTTTTAATTTTTTAAGCTAAATGCGTAATATCTCAAGAATATTGTGTTAAAATTTTGAAAATTTCATACAATATTCTTCAAATGTCATACTTTCATGTATAATTGGACTATTTATATCATTGGACTTAATAAATAGATTTTAACTGTGTCGTCACAAAAAAAATATAAAAAAATACATTTTTCTTTACGAATTAACCTTACCAAAAGCTCTCTGCAACCTCCCCTTAAAGCTCTCTGGAGTTAAAACAAGGTTAGGTCTGCTATTGTACATGATTCAAGCTTTAATTTCAATTAAATGTAAAAAAAAAGTATTTAATTTCAATTAAATGTAAATTAAATATAAGCATGTTTCCTAGTTTGGATATTCTTAGCCATATTCGCTCTAATATAGGGGGCGACAGAAAAGTCTTCTACTTGTACTCTTGAATACCAGTACTGCTACTATCTTGATTTAGGTGAAATACTAACGTAGCCACCAAAGACAAAGACCTTGTTCCGGTGGCCGACCCGCAAGGCATCGATAGGTAAGTACGTTGAAGGGCCGTTTTTTCTGTCGCCCCGAACGGAATTTGCAGAATGTGCCCACAGCATAACCCGCCGCCACAAAAAAAGGTGAATTACTAACGTAACACTGTAAAACAAATCTATTTTAATATTAAAGAGTGATTTATGTAGAATACATCATACGAAGTATATAGCTCTATAAAGTAAACAGGCATACCGAACTAAAGATACATAATGTTTAATGTATTTTAAACATAAACAAAATAGATCTCATGATATATTGTATAAAAGCGGGCAAGGTTAACGAATAAAAATAGTTGTTGGTTTGGTATTACTGAATGATAGATCTGATATGAATCAATTAAAATGATATTGAGGTTTTTGTACGATATATATATAAGCTATTTTTTTTTTTAGCTTTGTGGTAGCGGCTTCGAATACTACCAACCCTTACTTTGCTCGTGGATGTCATAAAAGACGACTAAGAGCCTTATAACGACCTGAGCCAACTCCATCTGATGCCGTTTCGTCAACAATTACATTCCCAAGGAGGGTTGACGTCTGACAGGCGGCCGGTCATAAAACTATTGCCAATAACTTTCAGTCACCTGCTGTGTGGTGGAGCTGTGTGGTAGCAGGCTTCGAATACTACCAACCTTTTCTTTGCTCGTGGATGTTGTAAAAGACGACTAAGAGCCTTATAATGACCTAGGCCAAATGCATCTAATGACGTTTGGTTAACAATTACAGTCCCAAGGAGGGTTGACGTCTGGCAGGCGGACGGTTATAAAACTATTGCCAATAACTTCTACAATATATACTATGAAGGAAGAGTACATATTGTATCGACCCCAAGTGATTAGGATAAGAGTAGGAGAATGATGATATACGCTAATTTTTTGGTGGTTAAGCGAAGGATAATTTCGGGACAAGTTGATCGCACATTCATTATCATCATCTCAGCTCATATATGTACCATTGTTGGGCTCAAGCCTCCTCCATAATGAAAGTGGAATTGACCTACTATACCACGCTGGTTAGACGTGTTGGTATAGGATTTGGTTTCGAGTTTTTCTTATCTTGCATAGATGTTATATGCGTTTTATATCCTTTAGCCGTCTCGTACGATCACCCACGCGTAAGATATTGGGGGTAGTGAATTCTTACTCCGTCACCACACGCAAAAAATATTATAGTTTAATTTAATTTAATCTTTTTGGACCCTGACCTCTTTCAAAGTGAGAGGGAAATTGACGTACTATTCCACGCTAGTCAGATGGCTTAGCATAGGGTTTTCCCTCCCTTGCATGGATGCCATCTGCATATTATTTGTCTTAATCGTGTTTTACTTCACCCGTGGGCAAGAAAAGGATTGTTGAATTTATAATCCATAACTATACGGAAATTATACGTTTATTAACGTATGTAATAAATCAATTTTAGTAACTTCTCTTTTTTAAACTGTTTTTGTTAAAATAACCGATTATCTTGTCTTCATTCCATTCCGGTCAATGCTGCGCGTACCGTAGGCTTGACTTAATTGTACCCCATTTTTTTTTTTAACGCAAGGTGGACCATGGATGTGGTCGCGCTCCGACAAAAACGTCCGGGGCGACAGAAGAAGCGGCACGCAACCCCATGGACCCACCCTGCAAACTCCTCTCTTCGCCGTGCGATCGGGCCACCGGTACCCGATCTTTGACTTCGGTGGCCCGCCCGGCGACTTAATTGTACCCCTAGTATTTATAATGTAGGATGTTGTCTGGTAAAGGCTAAAAAACTATGGTGCAATATTTTTATTGACAGCTTACAGACAGGTTATTTATTGAAAAACAACGAAACGGTAATAATAAATACTACACGTTCACTTCAAGATTGCCGTTACCTCCCGTCCCACATCCCTACCTCGTGCCGCCAACATCGCCCGCTTAGCACCGATAGCAACGCTGTTTTTTTATATATATTTTCATATATATATATTAACGGTAAACTGCTACAGGCTGTGCAGTCCAGTTACATGGGCTGTAGAGCCTGTGTGCGGCTGGATGATGGAATGTCGCCTTGGTTTGACGTCAATATCGGCGTTAAGCAGGGGTGCGTTCTGTCAGCCAGGCTGTTTATCATATATCTGGATAAATGTCACTTACTCTACAAAATTGAACTAAATCTCGAAGTGATAAGGTTGAATTTCAGTTGTTACAACTGATATCGATATCAGAAAACTGTTTTCGATATCGATATGTAAACTGCATATCGGATACATAACCGTTTGTGGCACAAACAGAAAACGCCCATATCTACTAACAACTTCAACTGTAGCCTGAATTCCTCATTCATGACCTGATCGATCTGTTTTGATCTGATTCGATAACAACTAATTTAATATCAGGCGATGTCATTACGCTTCGGAGAATCTTAACACCGCGATTCAGATAATGACGTCATTATACTAACGCCATCAACAATTTATGACCCAAAACATTAAATGTTAGAATGGTTGTTACAATATTATTATATTTATTTCTATCTATGTTTTCAAATGTACCTATTATTTACTTTTGTTTTTACTTTAAATATAAATTATTTTTATATCTCACTATATCTTTAAACGAGCAATTCTTGTATATATATAAATATATATATATGTATGTAATCTGAATCTCGGCAACGGCTCCAACGATTTTCTTGAAATTTAGCATACAAGAGGTTCCGGGGGCCATTAATCGATCTAGCTAGGTTTCATTTATAGAAAATATTGTTTTGTTAGTATTTTTCGGCAACAAAAAATATAATTTTTCGTTGTATTGAAACTATTAGAATATGAAGGTTTCAAATTTTGACGCTGTCATTAAGAATAGACATGTAGCTCAGTTGGAAAATCAAGTAGTCTAATCCAAACTAACCGGAGCTTGGTTCGGATCCTTACTTTTCTTATTTACTTTTTGGCCTTTTTTATTATTTTATTAATTATTATCATTTGCCCGCATCTTTGTCTGCGTAAAAGTCGGAAATGGTTCTAATAGGATTATTTTTTGATTTTTACGTTATTAATTTTATTGTTATTTATAAATTATTATGTATCAATGTTTGTATACTTATATAGTATAACAACCTTTATTATAGTGTAGGGACGGTTTAATAGACATGAAAATAAAATGAATTTTTTGATATATATTATGGACACGAGGCTTTTTTCTTAGCAGTCTATGTTTTGAACACACCGCGCCCATTCCGACCGAAGCGATAGAAGGGTATAGTGTGCGGACCCATAAGCCACCATCTTTTCCATCGAAATTAGGCCAATCACTGGTACCGCTTCTTTGACATCCACCCGCGATACTACACCTGTTACAGTATTTCTTCGTAAATAATATCTTTCCGTGTAGTGACGGAGTAAGAATACTATTCACCACCCCATATCTTACCCGTGGGTGATCGTACGAGACGACTAAGGGATATAAAACGCATATAACATCTATTGGGGCGCCAGCTGTCAATTTTAAAATGTGAGTTGGGAGACCTCAGAGTATCCAGGAGCTTGAGCGGTTGTTGGACTCGGCGCTTATCGCTCATTCGAAGGATTTATTTTGATATTCGACCCGTTCAATTGAATATTTGCAAGTAAATGGTTTAAATTAATAATATGCAAGAGAAGAAAAACTCGAAACAAAATCCTATACACGTCTGATACGCGTGGTATTGTAGGTCAATTTTCCTCCCATAACGAAGGAGGCTCGAGCCCAACAGTGGGACATATTATGGGCTTGATTGGCTATGATGATGAATGATATAAAGAAATCGAAACGACTGTGGTAGCACACATAGGTAAGTCATGGCGTCTTGCGACCAATCTGATCAGCATTAACATCCTGTCTCTTTATCGTATCTAACTGATTGTTACTAATATAACTCAGCCCTTCCATCTCGATTTTTACACATATGTTGATTAAACGCTGGCTAAACAGCAAACAAAAATATAGCATGGGACTATCTCTCTTTCCTAATCATTATGCGGTAAAATAAAAATGGGTAATACATCTTATGAGCGATGGATTTCAGTTATTCGGTGCAATGTGTTATCATGGCTCTCAATTACAATATTCGGCTTAGAAAATTGCTGTCCAAGAATTTAAAATTTCTCTACTTTCCTATGATACCGTGTCTTAAAAGTGTATGTGCACCTGTACCTTTTTATAGCTTAGAAACTTTCAAATGCCATATTAATACAGTATTGTGAGTTTCGAGACAATCCAATTTTAAAGAGTATTTTCATTACGTCCGTCCGGCCGTTCATCTATCTATTACTAGGCTGTATCTCAAGAACCATAATAGTTTGACAGCAGCCAGACAAAAATTTTCATAGATGATGTATTTCTGTTGCCGCTATAACGACTAAAATACAAAATAAAATAAATATTTAAGGAGTGCTCCCATACAACAAACGTGATTTTCGCTCCTTTTTGCTCGATATATTTTTAGTTTCTATTTTTACTTTTTGATTTTTAGTTTATTTTTTATTATCTTTATTATATTTAAATATATCTTCCCAAACACACTAACAAGAAAATACCGAGCAAGGCTCGGTCATCCCGATATTTATTAATTAAACATTATTATTATTATTAAATACATATGATTAATTAAAGATTTCAGATTAATCTCCTCTGATGCAAATACAATTTACACCGTGGCATAAATGTGACAATCATGATATGATACTTTTTTGAATTTTGATTGATATTTTTTTTGTGTTACGAAAACTGTTTCTGGTCCTGATATACTACATGCCTTAGCATATACTTGATTATATTTTACATCAGGCTGTCTTTATTTGGTATAGACCTGGTCCTGATCTGGAATGCCTTACCATACTTGATATTTCATATCAGGCTATCCTTATTTGGTCCTGATCTGGTCCTGATCCGGTATGCCTTACCATACTTGATGTTATTTCACATCAGGCTATCCTGATCAGGACCAGACCTGGTCCTGATAGGGTTTGCCGGATCCGGCATGCCTCATTCTATCCTGATCGGGTCCTGATCCGGTATGCCTTACCATACTTGATGATATTTCACATCAGGCTATCCTTATTTGGTCCTGACCTGGTCCTGATCCGGTATGCCTTACCGTACTTGATGATATTTCACATCAGGCTATCCTTATTTGGTCCTGATCTGGTCCTGATCCGGTATTCCTTACCATACTTAATGATATTTCACATCAGGCTATCCTTATTTGGTCCTGATCTGGTTCTGATCCGGTATGCCTTACACTTGATTTTATTTCACATCAGGCTATCCTGATCAGGACCAGACCTGGTCCTGATAGGGTTTGCCGGATCCGGCATGCCTCATTCTATCCTGATCGGGTCCAGATACATGATCTGGTTGAACCATACTTTTTTTCTAGTCGGGTGAACGCGTAGTAGATGCGTTCTTAATATTGATGCAACGGAAGTGTTATAACGATTTTTTTGTAATGCAGTTTTTAATTAAATTGATATTTAGATAAAAATGTAGTAAGTTACTGTTTTATGAAAATTAGTTGGCAATTTTTACATTATTATGAATTCAACATTGCTACTATCGTAGGTTGGACTTCATTAACCTCGCAAATATCAAGTTCCATTTAAATTGCCGTCATAAAACTTGTTGGAAAAACAAAATCGGATGCTGAAAAATCTATATAACTTCCGTAGATGTGAAAGTAGAAGCACAACTTTGTTTCATAATTGGTTTGCTTTATGTATAAAAATAAAACGTAAACCACGAGACATATGTATATGTTTAAGCAGGGGTAGACTCGAACTCAAATAGGAAACAATTTAGTTCCACATAAGAACGCGCGACGACTATTTACTTGCATATTGTGACTACATATTTTCAGTTTGAAACAGGACGCTGTGTTATTTTGCGAATTTCTTTTTATCTCCTTTCCTATGAAAAGGAAGGGTCTATACCCTATTCAGATGAGACGTATTCCCATTCCAAACCAGCCGTCTACCATTGGCCGATGCTCATTTTTGGACAGGCCTACACATGAATAGAGGGAAATATTGCTAATTTGCTATGCATTTTTCACGGGTGGTTTGGCTATTGCTCTTGGTGCTATGAATTGCTCAGGATAGTATTCGATATCCAGTATTAGGTAATTGAGTACTGATGACAGTTTATGGTGTGGCACGCCGCCCTTCCGTCGCCGTTCCGGACGGTTCGGGTGGCGCTGTATTCAGACCGTGACTTGTCGAAGCTCGAAAGTGGCCTGACTTCAGATGACCGGACTAGTCCCCGGCGGTCCTACCACCCGATGCCTCGGCTAGGGTGGCATCAGGCGCAACCCAGAAACCTCCCTTGCGGGTGGAATTTCGTAAAATCCGTTCTTAGCTGACCTTTACTCGGCGAAAGGAATATTCCTACCAAATTTTAAGTCTCTAGGCCTTATGGTTCCAGAGATATCATGATGAGTCAATACATAGGTGGAAATCTCTTATACCTGTGGATTATTTCTCCTAAATTTATTCTGGTATCCAGAATAAATTTAATTAAAATCCTTTTTTGAGTATAGCTTAACACAGTTATTTTAGTTTGTCCGAAAGACTAAAAACGCTTGGAGAAATACTTCTAGGCAGAGTTGTTGAGATATTTCCTGTTCTTAAATTACCTAGCGTCTCGGCACATCGCATATCTTTGTATGTGTAAGATATGTAATAATTTACATACTTCATTGTCTCAGATACAGGATTATTCAAAATATCCGCTTGTCTACTCCTATATTAATTTTTCGACCGTGTGTTAAATGTGAAATAATCTATGCCTGTTTGACAATAACTTTCATACTTCTTAACTCTCGCTCCTAATTATGGATTATCATCATCATCGCAACCTGTATACGACCCACTGCTGGGTTCGAGCGTCCTCTATAACAGGAGTTTGACCTACGGAACCACGCTGGTCAGATGACTTTTATTTCGAGTTTTCTTTCTCTTAGATCTTCATCATCATTTTCCTACTCTTATCCCAATTACTCGGGGTCGATACAATATGTACTCTTCTTTCATAGTACACATTGTAAAAGTTATTGGCAATAGTTTTATGACCGGCCGCCTGTCAGACGTCAACCCTCCTTGGGAATGTAATTGTTGACGAAACGGCATCAGATGAAGTTGGCTCAGGTCGTTATAAGGCTCTTAGTCGTCTTTTACGACATCCACGAGCAAAGTAAGGGTTGGTAGTATTCGTAGCCGCTACCATACAGTCATCTTTCTCTTAGATCTTATGCCTATTATATCTTATGCCTTAGATATTATGCCTATTATATCTTATGCCTTAGATATTATGCCTATTATATCCCTTATCTTTTACGTCATCTACGGACAAGAAAGGGAGTGCTGAATTGTATTCCTTCTTCTGTCACAAGACGGGGATGTTGTGGATAAATATAGTACGGTAGGGCCACACTGTTGACTGTTTTCTGTCTATAGTCGCGGGCTCGTCAATCCGAGGTAGTACCACACTCTCGCAAAAAATCGACGTCTGAGCATTGGCAATATGTTATTGCGTTTCTTTTGGTAAGCGAGAGAGTCGGAAGTTCAACTTGAGTGAGTTTTGGTTGGTTGGTAGCAGCCTAGCTACACTACCGTCCAAAAGTTTGGAAGCAGCAAGGTAAAATCGAATAAAACCAAACTAAGTCATTTAAATTTAAATGTATTGATAAAAAAATAAAGAACAAACAGAAACTAACTTAAACAAAATAAAAAAATAATATACAATGGTAAATTAGATTAAATTTTAGCTTCATCAAAGTGTCCACCTTTCTCCTTTATAATCTTCTCACATATTCTGGGCATTCTATTAATCATTTTTTTAAAATAATCTTTATCTAATTTGTTCCATTCGTTCTCTAATAGCTGCCACAAATGTTCTGAGCTCGTAGGACAACGACTTTTCACCCTCCTGTCAAGTTCATCCCAAACAAGTTCAATGGGAGAAAGATCAGGGGATTGAGATGGCCATTGCATGATGTTTAAAATGTTTTCAGCTTTTTTCTTGTTTAAAAAGTTCTGGCACAATTTAGACGAATGCTTAGGATCATTATCCTGTTGAAAAATGAATCCAGAACCAATGAGACTTAGTCCACTGGGTATGGCAGAATCTTGGAGAATTTTTAAATAGCCTTCCTTGTTTAATTTTCCGGTTATCCTCACAAGATTGCCGGGTTTACTGTTGCCAAAACACCCCCAAACCATGACATTACCACCACCATGTTTGATGGTAGGCACTGTACATGCCTCTGAAGCCCTCTCTTCTTTTGACCGGCGTACAAAGACACGTCTATTGGATCCGAAAATCTGAAATTTTGATTCGTCACTCCAAAGGACATTTTCCCATTGTTCTATAGTCCAGTTTTTATGCGCTTTTGCCCATTCTAGTCTATTTTTCTTATGTCGATTTGTTAGTTTGGGTTTTTTAGCAGCAACACATCCTCTTAATCCCGCAGACAGTAAGCGTCTTTTAACAGTAGTTGTTGAAATGGGTGTTTCTCGCGTATCATTCAGAGCTGCAGTGATCTGTGGTGCAGTTAAGCGTCGATTCCGTTTAGAAAGAACTCTAATGAAGTTGTCCTCTTGATTTGTTGTGGATTTGGGCCTACCAGATCTCTTTCTATCTTCATTTTTTCCCGTTTCTTGTTTTCTAGCAAGGGTATAGTGGACACCTTTACAAGAAATTCCGAGCCTTTCTGCGATTTGACGTTCACTGTATCCTTCCTCGCGTAGAGTGCAAATAGCGCTTCGCTGTTCAAGCGTGATTTGCTTGCGTTTTGCCATTTTCAGAAGAAAAAATACGGTCAAAGTAGTAGCCGATATCTTTCGAATACAGACAATGTTAATATCACAACTTTCACGTGCCAATGCTCAAGTGCGACTGAATAAGGTCTAAAAAAGTTAAAACCAGCAAACATTATCAATAAAACTACACCATTGCATAGGATAAAGTAGCCGACGGATTAAGTCATAAAACACGTGTTTCGTCAATATTAAGGAATTCCATAAAACTTGATGAATGTAGGATAATAATCCTTTTGTGTTTGTGTAGACAGTCGTAAAAGGTTGTAAAACTTAAGATTATTGCTAATTTTTACCGCTATTAGTCGGCATTTATTTGTTTTGTTTGAAAACAGGTGTGCTTCCAAACTTTTGGACGGTAGTGTATATCCCTGATATTGTAAAAGTGCTTGGGCGGCAGTAACACTTACCATAAGGTGTTCTACATGTTCGTTTGCCACCATAAGCAGTAAAAAACTGGATAAATGCTGAGCTTTAGCAGTTATGGTTTGTATTAAGATTTCGCCATAATCAATCTGCGGCCTGACGATAGAGTACGAGGGCGAGCAAGTCGAAATCATAAACGATAACCGCTTACATTACATACGTTAAGGCTATTTATATTTTCGCATTAAAGCCACTATAAATGGCGTCCATAAAATAGTTTTCAATGATTTTATTTATGGGCTCCTGTTTTTATTTTCACGAGCAATATTTCATTCTATACACAGCTGGTTTATGGTTTGAATTGAAAATCTATGATCTTCTGTATGTTGGAATATATTACATTGGTCACCATATTTTCTTTCGTTATCGTAAGTTAAAGAATTTAAGCAAATAACTTTGCTGCATTAGAAGGAAGCCTAGAAATATCATTATTTGCCAAGCCGTTTTGTTGCTGTGCTATAGGAAGCTATCGCCCGTTTTCAAACGACTTCCAAAGCTTGAGTGATGTGTCATTTACGAGTACATCGCCATAGCTGTTACCTAAAATGTAAAATCATTAATCATTGGTGGTAATGGGCGTAATTTCTCTAATCTGGCCCAATAGAGAAACAATGAGTTATGAATAACAATAAGAAATCTATTACGTTCGTTTCGTAATCATCATCAGCCCATATATGTCCCACTGCTGGCCTCGTGCTTCCTCTACATTAGAAGGCCAATTAACCTACAATTAAGAATACAATTCACTGTGCCTTTCCTTGCCTGAGTGTTGTCAACGACTAAGGGATATAATATGCATATAACATTTATGCAAGGCAAGGAAAACTTGAAATAAAATAAAACCATTTATCAACCACTCTGAACAGCGTGGTATGGTAGGTCAATTTCTCCCCTATTTTGGAGGCTCGAGCCCAGCAGTGAAGGCGTTTATACTAAGAAGATGATTATATTATTAAACATTTTCTTATATGATAAATAAGGACCAGAATATATATTAAATATCGCGTATTTGTTCGCAGATGGAAGACGATCACACGGAGTCTCACGCTACAGAAGATTCGGAAGGCTCTGGAATGGATAGTGATGATCCCCTAACTGCCACAGACACCAAATATGGCAAAAGTTTCAGGTAGGTATATTGAATTATTTTCATCAGAATTTTGTTACTTTTTTTTGGACTCAGGCTATGGTCCTGTGGTCCGCTTACTACCCGCTCAATCTGTTTCGAGCGACGGAAGGGGCGGCCCCCATAAAGTTATGATATATACGACCATGCTATATCTCTTTATCGCCATTTGGGTTTTTTTTATTGCTTATGGTGGCAAACAAGCAAACAGCACTCCTGATGGTAAGTGTCACTACCGCCCATGGACCTTTCAAATACCAAGGGTCTGGCTAGGCCGCTGCCTACCAATATAAACCCCAAACCTACTCAGTTGGGTTTCAGGCTCTTTCGTTCACCGAACAAAGTGCAATAGCACATTGCCATTACTCGGACATCGATTGCCTGCAAGAATGTGGTACTACCCCGGACGGACCGGCCCGTGGTTGTAGTCAGAGAACTGTCAACAGCGTGGTCCTACCACTATTTTGGGATACCTACACACTGTCAGTTGAATAAAAAAGACATATCCAGAAAATTTAATACTCATGATGAACACAAAAATGACCAATGAGAACTGTCAACAGCGTGTTCCTACCACTAATGAATGGGTGGATCAGTGATACCGACTACTAAGACTTTTTGTTCTTGTAGAAGAGAGGACGCGCGAACCGGGCTGTGGTGTGCTGGCTGATACAATTGTTTGCTATCTATTGAAAGTAATCCGGTTATAATTTCAATACAAATATACTAATATAGTTTGTATTTTTTGATTTAACAAGTGTGCAATATTACAGACATTTCACGAGGGAAGCTCTACCAAGATTGGACAACTACAGGAACGTTTTATCTCTTCATGCGGCACCACGACCATCACTGGATGAACTTCACAATGCTTCACTATCTAGGAAGGTGAGTTTCTGATTGTGCTTTCAAATAAGTCACACTATGGCTTGTAATAGTCATCCATCGGCCACCGAAGACAAAGATTGGGTACCGGTGGCCCGCTCGCACGGCGAAGAGATGTGTTTGCAGGGTGGGTGCATGGGGTTGCGTGCCGCCTCTTCTGTCGCCCCGGACGATTTGTCGGGGCGCGACCACATCCATGGTCTACCATGCGGAGAAAAAAAAAATAGTCATCCATATTATGACCAGCCGCAGTGAGACATCTAAGATTTTGAGTTTTTTTCTATATGGGGTTTGTTCTATTCAACCTTACATCGGCCTATCATTTTCCTCATGTGGAACACACGCCATCTGGAGGGATGAATAATGCCACGTTCGGCAGGCGAATTGGTAATCACATTTGGTTTTATAATTTTTTGAGGAATTTGCTGTTCCTGCATTCTACTGGTCCTCAGCCAATTTTTACAGGAAAAGAATAGGGAACATTATTGCTGGGTGGTAGGTACCTTACTTTGCTCGTGGATGCCGTAAAAGACGAATAAGAGCATTATATCTACCTGTGTCAACTCCATCTGATGCCGTTTGGCCAACAATTACATTCCCAAGGAGGATTGATGTCAGGCAGGCGGCCGGTTATAAAAGTATGTATTACTAACAACTTTTGCAATATGTATGATGGAAGATGAGTACATATTGTGTCTACCCCAAGTAATTAGGATAAAAGCAGGCAAATGATGAGTGTTGACATTGTATTATGAAAGAGTTTTGGAAGGACCGAAGGATGTTATAGAAGATTTATAATCAGGATATTCATTTGTGAATCGCACTATTTGTGCCATGCCATGTACATGAATATCTTCGGTTGAAAATGTGCGTCAGTAAATTATTAGATTTTAAACGTTCAGCATCTGCTTGTGGGATTTGATCCAGCCATAATATTTTACATTGTATTTAAATTTTACATTATATTGCGGTTCTAAGGGCACACTGAAGCTAATTTTTACTGATCACGTTGTACTATTTTTTATAAAAAAGTCGGTGAAGAAATAATAATAATAGAAAAACTAGCTGAGTTTCTTGCCGGATCTTCTCTGTAGTGGTTATGTTCCGATCCGGTGGTAGATTATTTCATTAATTTAAAATGTTAACACTGACAATATGTAAGTGGTCTCGTAGGGTTTATATATAATAAATGAATTTGAATTTCTTGCCTTTCTGTTACATTGGTTATGAGAGCCCATTAAATCTATTGAATCTTGTGGGTGGACAGTTAAATTGTGTTCGCATATATTTGACGTTTTAATGGACTATTTAGATTGATACGATTTTAGATTATCGACAGTCATATAAATACAGCGGAATGTACTTTTGAATGTTATGTTAAATATTCAAAACTCTTCGAAAATAATTTGTTTTAGTATAATTTTATTTCCGCTGGTTTATCTAAAAGTTAGAACGTATTTAGTTTCGTGATTTATTTGTGGTGGTGGCTAGTAAGACGACTAAGAACTTTTTATAGCCATGGGCTAATCATCTGATGCCGAATGGTTAATATGTACATTTCTAAGAAGGGTTGACTTCAGGCAGGCGGCCGTACCTACATAAAACTATTGTCAAAACTTTTGCAACATAGGAATGAGAGCAGAATGATGATGATGATGATTAAGTGTCGCGATAATTGATTGAATTAAACGATACATGGCGAAAATTCAATATTATTTTGAAATGTAGCATAATAATTATAATTTACCGGGATTAAAAAAATATCTAGGTGAGAGCTTAACTTTTTCTTTTTAGTGTTTTTGGTAAACATTTTTAGATATTAACAAAATGATTTATATAATAATGAAAAATATAAAAATTAAAGAATGGAAAATAATAAAAAAGTGAAATAAAGGATTGAACCCGCGTTGTTTGGATTCGGTTGTTCTATTTTCAACTGAGCTATGTCTATTCTCAATGTCAGTGGCAAAAATCGCCTTCATATTCTAACAGTTTTCCGCCAGCGAAAAGTTATATTTTTTCGTTGGCTGAAAGCACTGACAAAGAGATATTTTTTATAAATGAAACCTAACTAGATCTATTTATCGACACGAAAGCTGATGTTGGTGCTGAAGTTCTGAAGTTATAGAAATATACAAATATAGAGATATATTAATATATAGATATATATTGCTGTGTGCTATACATAATGTATGAGCAGGTTCGTGTATCTCTGGGCTAAGCCACTTTATTTAAAACTATGTATAGAAGCCATGTTTTCAATATGTAACGTATGTACATAGCATTATATACAATTTGACCTATTAACCCATGAAATTAGTTCAGGTAGTTAATTGTGGTAATTGTTCCATATATTCATTAGTCATAATGTTATAAGACGACACGCGATACCTTCGCAAATATGACGCCCTGGTACCATTAGCTAATAAGAGACATTAATAGCAATTTTTGTTAAGTAAATTATATAATTTTCCATATAGTTTTTTACATGTGGTGACGGAATAAAAACACAATCCCCACCTCTCTTGCCCGTGGTTGTTGTGCCCATATATTTATTACTTGTGTTATAAGACCACACGTGAAACCTCCTCGCAAATATGATGCCCTGGTACCATTACCTAATAAAGGACATTAAATGCTCTTTTTGTTAAGTTAATTATGCAATTTTCCGTATAGTTTTAAGAGTAGAACTCCCATCTCTTGGTTGTGGGCTTTGTAACAGACCACTGAGTGATATGATGTGCATACAACATCTATGCAAACAAAGAAGACTCAAAATAAAACCCTATACCAACCCATGAAGACTCGACAAAAAACCCTGCCCATCTGACTAGTGCGAAATTATAGATCAGTTACCTTCATATTTTGGAGGAGACTCGAGCCCAGCGGTGGGACGCGTATTAGCTGTGATGATGTACGAAGTGGGATGTAACTTGACCGTATCCTACCCCAAAAAAAAAAAATTAAAAATGTTTTATAAAACAATACAGATGAGGGATCTCTAGGAAAAACCAGCAACAATTCCACTTTCTTCTAATATTATAAATATAAAAGTTTATGAAGAGTTTTGATGTTTGTATGTTTGTTAACGTCTTGAATAGATTTGGATGATAATTAGAACATAGACAATTTCCTGGATACAATAATACAGAATACTTTTGTTTATTTTTAACCCGGCATAGCTGAGGCAGCGGGTGACCGGACCGAGGATTAGTCTGGTCGCCTGGAGCGAGGCCACACCGCGTGAGGACGATGTCCCGACGGCGAAAGCTGCTGGGGCATCGACTCGAGAGTATACCCGTGAGGGTAAACCGCCGGGCGGGCCACCGAAGACAAATGCCATGGTTCCGGTGGCCCGCTCGCTCGGCGAAGAAAGGTACTTGTAGGGCGGGTCTATCGGGTCCCGCGCTGCTTCTTCTGTCGCCCCGGACGGATTTAGCGGAGTGTGACCACTCCATAGCTCGCAGCCAAAAAAAAAAATCCCAGCAATATATTCCATTGGGATAATATAAAAAGTTTGGGCAATTGACCTACTATACCAAGCTAGTCAGACGTGTTGGTAGAGGGTTTTATTTCGAGTTTTACTTCTCTGGCATAGATGTTATATGCGCCTTATATCCCTTAGTCGTCTCGTACGATCACCCACGGGTAAGATGGTGAATTTTATTCTTACTCCGTCACTATACAAAAAGTCTCGTGTAATATTTTGAAATTTATAATTTTCGTCACCATCATCTCTCATGACGAAACGAAGTACAACAGCAACTTGCTTAGGCGTCGATCTTCTGTGAGAGTGTGGTACTACCCCGGATGGGCCAAACCGCGTGTGTACACAGAAAATTGTCATCAGTGCGGCCCTACCACTTTTAACTTTGTACGTGATCATCTACGTATATCGTCACGTACCTCTAATTAAACACACCCACATGGTTCATAATCCCATGAACTTGAGGTTAATAGGGCAATAACAATTGCGTCTTGCATTATGTATGCACCTATTAAAACTTGTTTGTTATTCTTGACTATTACATAAAATGAAATATGTCAAGAAAATATATATAACTAGCTTCTGGTCGCAACTACGTTCACGTAAGAAGTTATTTCCCCTCGAATTATCGAGGAGGCTCGAGCCCAATAGTGGGACGTGTATGAGCTGAGATGATGATGAGATGAGATTAAGAATAAAATTCACCACCACCTTTCTTCTTGCCCGTGGGTGTCGTGAATTATGACTAAAGGATTAATATGCATATAACATCCGTGCAAGAAAAGGAAAACTCGAAATAAAAGCCTATACGTCTAAGCAGCATAGTATAACAGATCATTTTTTTTATTATTATTGCTTATTGTGGCAAATGAGCAAGTAGCACACCCGATGATAAGTGTCACTGCCGCCCATGGACCTTTGTTATAACCAAGGCTATAGCTAGGCCGCTGCCTACTATTATAATCCCCAAACCCACCCAGTTGGGCTTCTGGCTCCCTCGCTCACCGAACGAAGCGCAATAGCACATTGTTATTATTCAGACGTCGATCTTCTGCGAGAGTGTGGTGCTACCCCGGACGGACCGGACCGCGGCTGTAGACAGAAACCTGTCAACAACGTGGTCCTACCACTAGCAAAATTTCCTTCCTATTGGGAAAAAATTGCAACGCCAGCAGTGGTATGTATATGAGCTGGCATGATAATGACTGAAAAGTTTATATTTCCAGCCAGGTCAAACATTAGAGAAGGACATGGTAGAGCCGAATGTCTTGGGTCCGAACATGAAGTTTGGTTGGATCAAAGGCGTACTGATGCGATGTCTGCTCAACATATGGGGCGTGATGTTGTTCCTCAGGCTGTCATGGGTTGTAGGACAGGCTGGCGTGGGTTAGTATAATCTGAAATATTTTCATATTTACACGCTTGCTTTGTCCCTAAACAGGTAAAATGTATCACTTTTTATCATTCTATAAATACAGGCATGCAATGTATTGCAATATAATTCTTTTGTGTATACATATGTGATTCAATTTCTCCTTAACAGCTTCACCGACTTTGATGAAATTTTGTGTGTGTTCGAGTGTGCGTGTGTGCGAGTGTGTGTGTGTGTGTGTGTATGTGTATTAATTATTGGTTTAGATTAATAATTGGAGGCGATAAGTTGTTTTTTTATTGCCTAGCAGCACTCTCCTGAGAAAATTATAATCCTAACCCGCTTCAAGCATTGTGATTAGGGGGCGTTCAAGTATTATGTAACGCAATTTTTGAAGATTTTTGATCCTTCCTCCCCCACATGTAACGCGTCGTAACGTATGTCTGTAATGAACGTAACGTAACACCCAAGTGTCCGTTTTTAAACGTGCTTGAGGCAATAAAAAAAGAGATGCCAAACTCGCAATACATGTGTATGTTGTATATTCATCATCTAAAAATAAAAATTTGCGTGTCATCTTAGGAAATTTTAATTCCCTAGTTTTTTATTTAATAAAAAAAACAATGCTACGTAACGCGTTGTTTGAACCCCCCTCCTGACTATGTAATGCATTGTAACATTTAACAAGACCCCCCTCCCCCAAATTGCGTTACGTAATACTTGAACGGCCCCTTATGACATTATTCTGTTTTTTTTTGTAGCAGTCTACGGTCTGAACAAATCATAGCTCTTTGCTGGGCTCGAGCCTTGTACATGACAGGGGGAAATTCGCGTACTATATGTTGGTATAAGATTTTATTTCAAGTTTGCCTTTTCTTAAACTTGTCTAGAAACATTCGAGCCCACCGAGGCAACGGAAGGGCAGCGGATGTACAGTACGGATTACTTGTCTTCGGTAATTATAGGCTCTTGGGAAACATCTGTCTAAAGGTGTACTTCCATAGGTTGAGTGAAGGTTTGGTGACGTTAATGATGTGCAGAGAAGGTATTCCATCCCTTGGGTATCATAAGTTGACTACTGGACGTTAGCAGCTAACATCGCTGGATGAATAAATGGTTCGAACATGTTAATAAGATGTATATTTTTCGGCAGCGCAGTCATTGATCCTGATCCTAACAACATCTGTTGTGACTACAATCACGGCGCTCTCCATGTCTGCTATCAGTACAAACGGTGTTATCAAAGGAGGTAACTGTGATTTAACTAGCTTTGTTATTTATCAAAACTTGTTTACGATCGAAAAATAAGTGCCAGATATGGGACTCGCACCCATATCTATTGGAAATCTATTACAATCGTCCTACCAACTAGAACAGTGTGGGCCGACGATGATATATAACAATCAAATTGTCACTCGTATTGGCATTTTTATAGTACACGTGAAAGATGGCGATCTTTCAGTAAACATTTAGGCGGGTTCCACCTGAGACAATTGCTTATCGCTTGTAAACACGTTTTAATAAAAGTGTAATATTCTCCTTAGCTTAATAATTATTACATAATAGCTATTGTTATGTAATGATTTTTACCTATCCGAGTATATAAGTACAATACGCGGCAATAAACTTTGCACATCGATATTTGGAATAGGGTAACCGGTTAAGTTCGGCTTCGTAGATCGTCGTATCCGTCGCACGTTACCTTTGTAAAGATTTTCTGTCATTGTACAACTGCGGTAGAGTGTAGTTGTGTCCAATCAAAAACATATAGATATATATACAGGCGTTAAAACCGTAAAAAAATGGAAAAAAGAATGTGTAGAAAATTATATTTTATTTAATAACAAAAATTTAAAATTGTTTTAACAGTTTCTAATAGATACCATACTGTTAGTGCTTCGTACGACGTCATGTAAGGGCCGTCCATTAATCACGTGAGGTTTTTTCTGAGGGTTGTGGTTGTGGTTTGACAAAATCACGAAATATCACAAGTTGTGTAGTAAGATATCACGTGTATTTATTTTTTCGTCAAACGCTGCGATTTCTAAACTGAAAAGCGGCGTGTAGTGTGACTTTGACTTGCCGTTGCCAGGCAACGAATGAAGTTTAAAGTAGGTGATCTGTATAAAGACCTTTTTGCGGAGTATAAAAAAGCAAAAAAACCGAGAATATAATGAGCTGTGAGCTACTTATTTGTAGGAACTAAAAACTCACGCGATGTTGGTAGGGAAGGGAGGGTCATACTCTTAAACCTCGCCACGTATCACCAAGTGGGAGGGAGGGTTAAATTAAAAAAAAAAAAACATGTGATTAATGGACGTCCCCTAAGTAGTAGACGAGGACCACGGTGTCACAATTTATATTAACCGATTTGCAATGATTTTTCTTTGTTATACTCTCTTTTTATGTTTTATTTGTCACAATTTGTAATTGAATCTTAAATATAATATTAGTTATTAGTTAAATATAATTAAAACCATTCGAAACAATGTAGCAAAACATATAACTTTGTATATTTAAAAGCATAAGCATTCTATTGTTTATAGCTACACGTGTTACTAAATGTAACTTACTCATTTCACTATACTTTTCCTCAACTCACATTACCTTACCTTACCTCACTTTACCTCACCTTACTTCACCTTACCTTACCTCACCTTACCTTTTTGGAGTTTACTCCTTAAGAATCGATTTTCATATAAGGCGCCCGGTATGAGAAAAATTTGAGGAGTAAAATCTAGTGATCGAATGACCTCGTTACGTTTTTGGTGCGCAACCTATTCTGCGCACCTTTCACTTTCTGACGTGAGATAATACTTCACTGAACAGTTTTAATAAATGTAAATAAATATATATATATTATTTTTAGTCAAATGAGCTTTTTTTTGCGCCTGTCTTGATAATCGTACTTAAGGAGCAAACTCCAGTCGTGCCTCGGAGCTGACACACAATTTTTTTTATTCACGCTGTGGAAATGCATTTATGCACTACCCTCTGCCAGTGATATACGGTAGGTACCTCACCTTACCGTATTTCAACTTATAGGGTTTCCCGACGTACTTTCATAGTCATAAATGGCTTGGACCAGCTGTAGTCAGACCTCTATCATAAAAAATGGCATCGGGAAAATTAATTTTACAGGTGGAACATACTACATGATATCGCGGTCTTTGGGCCCAGAATTTGGCGGGTCCATCGGGTTGATATTCTCTATGGCGAATGCGGTAGCGTGCGCTATGTATGTCGTAGGTTTCGGCGAATCGCTCATTACGCTGATACCTGAGTCCGCCTATATGGTTAGCAAGAGTTGGGTAAGTATTGATATTTTATATAATAGATATGATAATCGGAAATCCGCAGACGAACGGGTGTAACCGACATAGCACAAAGAATTAGCACGCTGAAGTGGCAATGGGCAGGCCACATCGCTCGAAGAACCGACAACCGCTGGGGAAGAAAGGTTCTAGAGTGGCGACCACGTACCGGACGACGCAGTGTGGGACGCCCCCCCCACTAGGTGGACAGACGACCTAGTGAAGGTTGCTGGACGTCGTTGGATGCAGGCGGCACAGGACCGCACTCTGTGGCGTAAAATGAGGGAGGCCTACGTTCAGCAGTGGACGGTAATAGGCTGAAATGATGATGATGATGATGATGAGATATGATATGATCCGTTTAGACCGGTCGAGCAATGACGTCCCGGCGGGTGTTGTCCCGCCAAGCGATTAACTTGCTGGGCCAGGCGATGCAGTCACTAGCCAGCGTCGCCGACACCCGCAAAGTTCGGCAAGCATTTCTGCTTCCAAAGTACCATGGGAAGTTTTGGTCAAGTCAGCACTTCTCTGAGAAACATATAACATTATTTGCGATCAGTACTATTTGCCATCAATTCCACGTGCTTCTCACCAGGCTAGGTGTGATTTCATTATCGGTATTCATTTAATGATAACGAAAGTTGGAGACTTCATTTTATTCTCAAACGTCACCACCTTCTGTGGCGGGCCTCGGAATGGAGTAAGTGGAACTTAGTTCAGTTCAGTCCCACAAAGACACAAGTTCGCGCGTTCCGTTCAAATTCTCGTTATAAAAGTTACGCAAATAGAAAATTTAAAGAACCTGCACAACTGCAGCAGTTGCAAGAGTAGAAACAGAAATCTATTTATAGTTTACATGAATAAACATGCATAAACCATGTCATATTTTCTTTATCATTCGTAGGATCAAGCTATCTACGGTTGCATCACGATAGTCGTTCTAACTGGTATAGTGATAGTTGGTATGGAGTGGGAGGCGAAGGCTCAAATAGTTCTGCTCGTTATACTTCTGGCGGCGATAGCTGACTTCTGCATCGGCACTATCATCGGGCCGAAGAATGATATTGAACGTGCCCAAGGCTTCGTTGGCTATGATAGTAAGAACTCTAATCTTCTACTTTTCTCTTTATTTTTATTTGTCTGTGTTATTGTACACATAACTGTGTGGTAGCGGCTACGAATACTACCAACCCTTACTTTGCTCGTGGATGTCATAAAAGACGACTAAGAGTCTTATAACGACCTGGCCCAACTCCATATGATGCCGTTTGGTCAACAATTACATTCCTAAGGAAGGTTGACGTCTGGCAGGCGGCCGGTCATAACACTATTGCTATTAACTTTTTACAATATATACTATGAAAAAAGAGTAGGTACATATTGTATCGACCCAAGTAATTGGGTTAGGAGTAGGAGAATGATGATGTGTTATTGTACACATAGGTCATACATATGTGGAACATGAGCTATGTGTATACGGCTATGTATATCTTATTGTTAGTCATACAGGGGCTAGACAGGTTGGTATGGAAATTTGTTTCGAGTCTTGACTTTATTGTAATTTATCATCATTCTGCTCTTATACCAATTAATTATGGTTCACACAATAGGCAATCTTCTTCTATCGTACATATTGCAAAACTTTTGGCAATAGTTTTATGACCGGCCACCTGCCTAACTTTAATTCTGCTTGGGAATGTAATTGTTTGGCCAAACGCCATCAGACGGAGTAGATCCAAGTCGATGATAAAATTTTTATCATCTTCTGTGGCGGACATCGGAATAGAGTAAATGGAATTAGTGCAGTTTAATCTCACAAGGACAAAGAAGACTGCAAAGAAGGACTCGTATATCCTCAAGTCAAATCAGTGGCCTCAGTTTCAAGGAGTAACTCCCCAAATTGCCGTGATTGTTGGGATCCTCGGTATCGAATTATCGAGCAACCTTCAGTTTGGGAGCCAGTTGGAAGACAAAACCGAATTGGCTAGCGAAAAGCTGGGCTTCCTGAATAGAGGCTGTCGGTATTTCATGTAATATCTTATGCTATTCATAGCATATATTCATCCTCATGTGGAGTTACTGCTCATATCTCTGGGTAGGCGTGCATTAATAGCAGGTAGACCCATTTGACTACCTGCAATGATGTGCTGCTAGAATCGTCGTTGATCGCAATCTCACGGTCAGACTGGAGCCGCTGGAGCGGTGGTGACACTTTGAGTCACTTTATGTACCCTATCCGCTTTTTCACGGGAGTGCTCTGGGAAACCCTTTACCTCCGTATCACTCGATACTAGTAGGGTTCATCCATTTCACCTGGAAACGTTATGGTCTTCAACTGTACTTTTTCAACTATCATTTCGCCCACGTACGTGCAGGATCTGGCATGAACCACTTGCTGCTGTACGCTATGACATCGGCTTCTTAAGTTTTAAGGAGAGCACTTCTTTCACAGTAGGCAGACTAGGTGTGTTGTACCTCTGGTATTGCAAAAGTCCATGAGCGGCAGTATCACTTATCATCAGGTGATCCCAAGCATCAGCTTAAAAAAAGAATTTAGGACATCCAGCAATGCAAGTGTTGGTAGTATCTCTAGCCGCTTACGCACAGCAATCTTCTCTCTATTGCAATTGTAACTTACTAAATCACCATACCAAACATATATGGTATATCAGTTTCTTGAGTCTTCTATATATATTTATGATTTCAGTGACAGTTCTAAGAAACAACATGGGTTCCGATTATCGTTTCTTCGAGGGAGTACAACACAATTTCTTCTCCGTGTTCTCCATATTCTTCCCAGCTGCCACTGGTATACTTGCCGGCGCTAATATATCTGGAGATTTGAAAGTGAGTATATACATACATATTTTTATCATTACATTTTCCAATTCAACAATTCCTTGCGAATGTTGAGATGGATGTGCGGCGTGACGAGAATGGATAAAATAAGAAATGAACGTGTTAGAAAGCTTAAAAGTTGTGTCTGTGACGGATAAAGTAAGGAGTGAACGCTTGACGTGGTATGGACATGTGATGAGACGCAATGAAAGTGATGTTGTGAGGAAAGTTTTAAGTATGAATGTTGAAGGCTTAGGGGGGAAGGAAGAGAAGACCGAAAAAAAAAGATGGATGGACTGCGTAAAACATGACATGGATAGACAAGGAGTGACCGCAGAGATGACATCTGATAGGGTGGTATGGAAGGACAACACATATTGTGTCGACCCCAAATAAATTGCGACAAGAGCAAGATGATGATCTTCCAATAGCGGAAAAATGTTGTAATACGAAATGTCTCTTAACAAATGTACAATTATTGGGTACAAATAATATTACTATATACATATAAATAACGTTTTTGGATTGGTACAGCAGTGAGCTGTTCCCACTCGTCACGGGGGTCATTAATTAGACCATTTTTAATTGTACCAACATTAAGTTCAGTCTGCTCTTTGAGACTAGAAAAAAGACGGGTTATTACAGAATTTTATTTCGAGTTTTCCTTCCTTTGCATAGATATTATTTGCATATTATATCTTACTAAGTCGTTTCATACGAAATCTATAGCTAAGAAAGGGGAGTGGTGAATTGTATTCTTATTCCGTTACCACTCGGAAAAGCCATTATTATAACATTAATATATTAATTAGTATCTTTTGTTTCAGGACCCCTCAAAATCGATACCAAAGGGTACATTGTTAGCAATATTCATCACTACACTGTCATACGTTATGATAGCATTGCTCGCCGGTTGGACAGTGTTGAGGGACGCGTCCGGGGACATTGATGACCTGTACAATTTCACACTATCCCAATGCGCTGTCAACAGAACGTGCCCGTATGGACTTCATAACAGCAATGATGTGAGTATATTATGTAATCATCATCATCACAGCCCATATACGTCCCACTGTTGAGCTCGGGCCTCCTCCGTAATGGGAGGGAAATTAACCTACTATACCGCGCTGATCAGACGTGTTGGTATAGGGTTTTGTTTAGAGTTTTCCTTCTCTTGCATAGATGTTATATGCGTTTTATATCCATTAGTCGTCTCTTATGATCACCCACGGGTAAGATAGGGGGTGGTGAATTGTATTCTTACACCGTCACCACACGGATAACACGGATATTGAGTAATAGCTAGCTATTAATAAGTAACACTCATAAAAAGGTGCAAAGTTGCTATAGAGACACAACAGCACATTATCACTGCTCAAATGTCGATCTTCTGCGAGAGTGTGGACGGACGGACCGCGGATGGACCGGCTCGCGAGTGTAGACAGAATAAAACGTGTGGCCTAGCATTATATTTTCAAGGTTTTTAGAGTCCTACGAGAAAGTAAGCAGTGGCGTTGAGTTATTGGGAGTAGTATAAAAACTATCATTATAAATATAATATTCAATGTAAATAAATGATTACTTTCTCTCAGGTCATTCGTCTTGTGTCAGGGTTTGGACCATTAATATACGGAGGCTGTTTCGCAGCAACATTGTCATCAGCGCTCGCTTCCTTAGTGTCAGCCCCTAAAGTATTTCAGGTATGTATGTTGTACATTAATTAATTTATATTATAAAAAAAGCCTATACAATGTGTAAACATTGTCCGGTAGATGGCATACGTCAGCTTGAAGACGTAAGATATAATATGAAGCGAAATTTGCATGTCCTAAAATAGTTCACGATGGTGTAAGTGGCAGCACGATTGGGCCGGATTCCCAATAGGTGCGGGTTCGAACCCCGCTTGTAACATCATTTTTCGTTTCGTAATCGGGTATTTATAAATTATATTATAAATTTTATACAAATATATACAGAGCAATAAACTGGTCTTTTTTTGTTGGAATAATTTTACTTATTTTGTTATGCACATATGGTTTAATAGCTAAGAAGGCATCGTCCATTAATTACGTGAGGCATTTATGAAGATTTTTGACACCCTTCTCCCTTGGTGAGATGTCGTAAGATTTTTCTCGATCCCCTCCCCTCTTCCCCAATCTCACGTGAGATTTTTTAAAACCGTGCTTGATTATAAAGACTTTTTACTTTCAATTAACTTTAACTAAACTTATCCGCAGTTTTACACCTTTTTTTTGGTAAAAAGTGCTCTCTCCCCAAGTCAAGTGAAATTTAGTAAGATTCGGCTCGACCCCCTCTCACCTGAATACCTCACGTAATTAATGGACGCTCCCTATGATGCCGTGCCAAGTATCATGACTTCAATGATATGTAGGCCAATTTTTTTTGGATCCACAAATTTTTGTGTCACTTGCATTTTATTTGAGAAGTTCTAATTCTTTAAAAATGAAAATGTATGAAATAAATACTGTTTTTGTATATTTTATCACGATTGTAATTAATATTTAATTGCCCGACATTGCGAACTGAACGCTGAAAAGTGTTCAAATGTTTTGAAACATCGGGAAATTAAAAAAAACATACATATGTAAAAATTATTTACTTCACATCTGTAATATTCGCATAAACATCATAAATTAATGAGAATACAATTGTGTAAAATTATTATAGGCGTTATGTCAAGACAAGTTGTATCCGTACCTGGAGTTCTTCGCTAAGGGTTACGGTGCCAACAATGAGCCGGTCCGCGGTTACGTACTCACGTTTATCATCGCCTTCGCTTTCATACTCATGGGTGAGTACTTCGACGTAAAAATATTTCTTAATATTGGCATTGAGACAGTATAAATATTTATTTGGCCACCGAAGACAAAGACCGGGTTCCGGTGGCCCGCTAGCTCGGCGTGGAGAGGTACATGTAGGGCGGGTCTATGGGGTTGTGCGCCGCTTCTTCTGTCGTCCCGGACGGATTTAGCAGGGCGTGACCATTCCATAGCCCGCCGCCAAAAAAAAAGTGGAGATCGTTATATATATTTATGATGAACTGCATCTATTTCATTATCATCATTCAGCCTGTCATAGTCCACTACTGGCCGTAATCTTCCCTAATAATTGAGGCGATATCACCATAATCCTCGCTCACTATGAGATGGTACATTCTCCACACGAGAGCGACTGTATGTATACTCTCCTGGTTACCTCAGCTGGTTTTTATAAATCCCACGGGTAAGAAAGTAGTGACGACAGTTGTATATTGTATATGTAATGTCTAGTTCGTAGTAGTCTCTGTGGAGTTAGGTTGACCGACCGCATTCGTAACGACGACGTAAGAGAGCGAGTAGGTATGAAAGAGAGTATTGGTGTAAAGATGCGAAAGGGAATGCTCCGATGGTTCGGACATGTGGGAAGAATGCCGAACGAACGTCTGGTTAAGAAGATATACAATGCGAAAGTGGAAGGATGTAGGTACCGAGGGCGACCGAGACTAACCTACCTAGACCAGATCGGTCATGTACTGAAGGAAGGTGGAGTCAAGAGTCTCCGAAACCGGCGAGCGTGTATGAAGAGAATTATGAATGTTGAGGAAGCGAGTGAAGTATGCAGAGATAGAGTTCTCTGGCACTCTGTTCTTTCTGCTTACCCTGCAAGGGATATGGCGTGATGATATGTATGTATGTAATGTCTATTTTTTTTTAATAATATTTTAACTGTTATTAATTGTTATGGAAGAAAACATGAATAATGTTTTAATATCTTTAAACGTCTAAACGAGCAATTCTTGTATGTATTATATTTGTATATTTTCAGAATGGTAGTAAAGGCACAAGTGATGATTGAAATTTAATATGCAGGCTTCCGGGTTGACAATAGATCTAGCTAGGTTTCGAGAAAAAAAAATGTTAGTATTTGCAGACAACAAAAAAATGTGTTTTTTTTTTGTAAGCTGAAAAAAACAAACAACATAGTAGTTAAAATTTTGACCTACAGTGCCGTATAGATACTGAGTTTGGTTGTAATTTGTATTCGTTAATTGTAAGTTTATGAATTTCCCCACATTACAAGGATTAGTTCCTTAGTGCAGTGTATTATTTTAATACAAAAAAGATATACTTACCTTATCAACTGCGATTACCATTCCTGCCTACGAAAAGTGGCGATTATAGCATTATACTCCATTGGAAAGCCTTATTGTTCAAGAGTGTCGTTCGGCTATAAGCATATTGCTGAAGCTTGTTGTTCAACAGTAGACGTGGTTGGACTATTTGCAAAATAGATGATCAAATAAAGATTTTCCAAACACCGGCTCATACGAAGATTTCACATATATGTATATTAAACATTCTTCTATAATTTTTACAAGTATAATATTGTTGTTAGGTGGTCTGAATCAGATAGCACCTCTGATATCCAACTTTTTCCTGGCGGCGTATGCTCTCATCAACTTCTCAACTTTCCACGCGAGTCTTGCCAAACCTGTTGGTTGGAGGCCCACTTTCAGGGTAAGGAACCGTTTCGTTTTATTTAAGAAATATAAAGCTATGCACGGCTTATATATTATATTTTTGACAGAAAGTTAGACCAGGAATTTGTGGTCGACGCAATATGGACACATACATAACGTAAAAGTTATTGGCAATAGTTTCCGTGTGGTGACGGTGTAAGAATACAATTCACCACCCCCTATCTTACCCATGGGTGATCGTAAGAGATGACTAAGGGATATAAAACGCATATAACATCTATTCGAGAGATGGAAAACTCTAAACAAAACCCTATACCGACACGTCTGACCAGCGTGGTGTAGTTGGTCAATTACCCTCCTATTATGCAAGAGGCCCCAGCTCACCAGTGGGGCATATATGGGCTGAGACGATTGGCAATAGTTTTATGACTGGCCGCCTGCCTAACGTCAACCCTCCTTGGGAATGTAATTGTGGGTCAGATGGCATCAGGTGTAGTTAACCCACATCTATATAAAGCGTCAGTCGTCTTTTACGACATCCACGAGCAAAGTAAGGATTAGTATTATTCGTAGCCACAACTTGATAACTATCTAATACAATATTACTATGAATAGTTTCATATATATATTTTGTTGTATTGTTGATGTAAAAGTGTAAAAACCAATTCGAGAATTCGACACTGCTCTGCGTATAGTTTCAGCGATCTTTATTCTCTTAACAAACTTGTCAAAACTTTAAAGCGAGAGAGTAGAGATATGTACTCTTTTGAATAAGTTATAACATCAACTGCTCTACCATGCACATTATATTTCCCATTGTAACGACCTATGTAGTACATTGAGTAAGGAAAGGAAAACTCGAAATTATATTTAAAAAACCCATCTGAGCAGCAAGATATAGTAGTTCAGTCTCCCTCTTATTGTGGAGGAGGCACGAGCCCAGCAGTGGGACATGTATGAGTTGACATATTTTATTGTGGATGCCAATAGTATGTATGGTGTAAGACATATTATGTATACAGTTCTACAACATGTGGCTGTCGCTGGTGGGCGCTATGCTCTGCGTCTCCATCATGTTCGTGATCTCATGGATCACGGCGCTGGTCACCTTCGCAGCACTACTCGCCCTGTACCTGTTAGTCTCATACAGGAAACCAGGTAATACAATTTTTTAAACTGTGTTTTCATCCTCTATTTTAGTCCCCGACGCAAAAAGAGGGGTGTTATAAGTTGTATCTGTGTGTGATATCGTAGCTCTTAAACGAATGGACTAATTATGATATTTTTACCTAAAATAATTTTATATAAACTACGACCCTCGTTTTTCCTAAAGTTATTGTTATTATATTAAATAAATTAAGGTTTATTGGCATTATGGTGAAAATGTATATCAGTATGTATGTACATGTGTATGTGTTATATTTAGATTATTTTTATTCTTAGCGTTCTGTTTTTGCTCTTCAGACGTGAACTGGGGTTCAACAACGCAAGCTCAGACTTATAAGAATGCCTTATCCGGTGTTCACCTGCTCAACAGAGTCTCCGAGCATGTCAAGAACTATAGGTAAATATATACAATTCATCATTATCCTGCTCTTATCCCAGTTACTTGAGTTCCACTTAACATGTACTCCACAGCAAATGTTATTGGCAATAGTTTTATGACCGGCCACCTGCCTGACGTCAACTCTTTTTGACAATGTAATTGTTGGCCAAACGGTGTCAGTTAGAATTGGCCTAGCTCGATATAAATCTCATATTCGTCTTTTACGACACCCACGAGCAATAAAAGCGCTAGTAGTATTCGTAGCCGTTACCACACAGTATGTGGTATAATCAGTAGTTCGAATTTATTTGGTACTTTTTATGAAAAATACATTTAATAATTTCCTGTTCGATTGATTAAAATTCTATACCAATCTGTCTGATCAGCGGAAGCCCGAGCCAAACAATAGGACATATAAGAGTTGAGAAGAGGAGAGCATTTTTATTTATGTTTGTTGTTGATCAGTTTTAACCTTTTTTTTCTGTAAACCTAAAAAAATTACCATACATGGAAGATTTTTTTTATTCTCGTATAAGTGAAAAATTCTCGTGTCCTTGCGATGGTATCACGTAAATGCCATTGTTTTTTTTGCAGGCCTCAGATTCTTGTACTGTCAGGGTTCCCAGGCGAACGGCCCTTACTCACGGATTTCACTTATTTATTGACAAAAGGACATTCGTTAATGCTGTGTGGACATATTATGCAGGTAACATAATTCAATATTTATTTAAACCAATGTTGATGGATCGTGTGGTGATGTGTGATAAGAAAGATTTTCATAACGCTTTAGTTTGTTGAGAATCGTGAAGACCGGCTCAGGGATCACCAGGAACACTCCTGGGAAATTTATAAAATCAACACTAACCTGTCGCCTGGTCGCCCAGCGCTTATAACAATAAATCCAACAACAAATCGAATCCAACTCCAACCCAATCACGACTCCAACTTCAAACTAGACCAAACTTATTATTATGTAATAAAATAAAGCGTGCGAGGGTACTTACATATTATTGTCAATTTTACATTTTATTTGTTTTTTTTTTTTGACCTACCATACCATCCTGGTCAGGCGTGTTGGTATTGGATTTTGTTTTGAGTTTTCCTTTTCTTGCATAGATGTTATATGCGTTCTTTATCCCTTAGTCGTCTCTTACGATCACCCACGGGTAAGATAGGAGGTGGCGAATTGTATTGTTACTCCGTCTCCACGCGGCATATAGATGATAAATAGCTAATGTATAATGTGATGTATAGATAGAAGCATTTAATGATCAAAGGGTTTATTTTGTAATGTCTGTCGCATTTAGGGTCAAGTGAGTCACCGCGGTAGAGAAGCGCTAACGAGTCGCGCATACCAGTGGTTTAATAAGAGGAAGATCAAGGCGTTCTACTCTATAGTTGATGATGTTGGATTCAAGGACGGCGCCAGCGCTTTAGTGCAGGTATTTTTTTCCTACATAAATGGAAGCAACTTGTACACTTTTCTTTTTTTTTAATAATTATGGTGGCAATCGTGTAAGCAGTACACCTGGTGGTGAGTGTCACTGCCGCCGATGGACCTTTGCAATACCAAGGGTATAACTAGGCCGCTGCCTACCAATATAAACCCCAAACCCACCCAATTGGGCTTCCGGCTATCTCGCTCACCGAACGAAGCGCAATAGCACGTTGCCATTACTCAGACGTCGATCTTCTGCTAGAGTGTGGTACTACCCCGGACGGACCGGCCCGCGGCTGCTGACAGAGAACTGTCAACAGCGTGGTCCTACCACATTAAAGTATGCAATCCAATTTTCCAAAATAATGGTTATGTGGTCATGAAAATGCAAATTGTAAGTTAATTTGTGTCCCTTTCTACTAGTTACCGAAGTTAAAAAAATATTATATCCTTTCGGGTACCTTCTCAATTTTGAAGTATGATTTTATTGTTAATTGTTTACTTTACAGGCGAGTGGTATAGGCAAGTTGAGGCCGAACATATTACTGATGGGTTTCAAAGAGAACTGGCTTACGAGTGAACCGAACGAGATTGTTGATTACGTCGAAGTCATGCAGTTAGTATTTTGTCGCTTGAATCATAACAAATATATATTTATTAAACATTTTTCAGACCGTTTCCATTGTAATTGCATAAATTGTGAAGAAAATAATTGTGATACACAACATGGACTTCCTGTATGGCGACGGAATAATTCCGCACTTTACTTTGCCGTGGGAGTCGAAATAGGGATCATTAGAATGCAGCAGCGTTTTTCCAGGAAATGTATAACATTTTACTGCGTTCAATAACCCGCTTGCATGGCTATTATGGCAATCGACCAAAGAATGACCGCGCCCTGTGGCGTACTATGTGGGAGGTTTACCTTCAGCAGTGGATGGCATGATTTTATCTCGATGTTAGCTTACATAGGGTAGCCATGTTGATAATAAATATAAGTCGTGTTTCAGTGTAAGGTTTACATCCAATATAAAAACGTAAAATGTTGTTCCTCCTTCAGCTTTATCATCTCCTCATCATCATCTTAGCTCATATACGTCCCACTGCTGGGCTCGAATCTCCACCAAAATAGAAGAGAAATTGATCTACTTTACCACGTTGGTCACACGTAGTATAGGAGTTTTCTTTTTCTTCACCACCGTCTCAGCTCATAAAAGTTCCACTGCTGTGCTCAAGCCTCGTTCGCAATAGTGATCATTCATGAGTCATTTCTTACACTCAATTGAAAAACAATAAGGTGCCTTTAAAAACAGAGGATACCTAACTCTCTACATGTAAAAACTTTTATATACCTATTACTAGTTTTTACCAATTTTTACCAGTTTTTACAAAATAAAAATTTTGGCAGTCTTCATTGTTTGTCAAAAAAGATGAAAATCTAGCAACTTTAACGGCAATAAAGTGCAAACCCTAGGTGCTGTATTACCGATGGGCAAATTAATATCTTACTGACTATAGCTTTCAGCTATCATGCCTGCCAAAATATATTTTTTTACTATCCGTAAAAAAATAAAAAAATAATAAGTATTCTATGTCCTTTCTAATACCTCAAAGACGATGTGTACAAAGTTTCATGAAAGTCGGTTAAGTAGTTTTGGCGTGAAAGCGTAACAAACAAATTTACATTCACATTTATAATATTATATATATATATATATTAGTAGGGATTAAAACTGTTATATATGTTTTTAATATCGTCCTATTGTTAATGTTCTAGTAAAACTTTAGACGTGCATATGGCTATAGCAATATTGCGGGTGGAGGGTGGTCAGTACACGAGCGACACCCTCGACGATGATTTACAAGCGTACCTCCACGATATGAACTTGAAGGACCTGTCAGCTTTCTCACGTGAGTATTCATAATGTTAAAGCTTTACAATATAGCTTATTGTAATTAGTTTGGGTGGTGGATATCAAATATTTTGTTTTAAAATGGTTCTAATGAATCTGTTGAAACTGAAAAGCCGATCCAATAGGAAATATGCATGTTTGTTTACTTTTTATTCCCTTTCTATCGTAATAAAATATATAATTACTGATTTTTAATATTGTAACTGTTCAAATTAATTTTTAAAATAATATTGAAAATAATGATAAAATTTAAACTGTTGTTCGCCGCCATATTTCGCGGCCCTTGGATGACGTCATAAGCCATGCTCAGTGTTTGTTTACTTTAAGTATTAAAGTAATTTTATATTTACAGTTGTAATTACTACTCAGATGATGTATAAAACAAAAAAACCTTATAGTTATAGGTTTATGCTTAAGTCTAAAAATACTAGAAAAAGTTACACACAATAAAACATATTTTTCTGTTCCAAGAGATGCGAAAATTCGAAGAGTAGAATATTAAAATTGCACTAACTATAAAAAAAGAAACAAGATAACAAATAAAAACTCGTTTATCCTTAACACTAGTAGACGCCGTCCACGCCGATAAATTTTAGAACCTGGAACATGACGTCACATTTTGATTCGATCGAAGCCTTTTGCTAAGTTGAAATTCCCCCCTTATTTTTTGCAATTAAAGGCAAACTAAATAAGAAAATAATTGTTTAGGCAATAATTAACAGAATATATGTCTAGTAAATATAAACAACATGCATATTCCCTATTAGGTGTAATAATGGCAATAAAGATTAACTTGAAGCGTATTAAGTAAACTGTGGCTAACCTATCAGTATCATATGAAAGTGTAGATCGTGGTTTTACAGGAGTTACAAAGGTGGGGATGTATTGTGGGATTAGTCCCAATAAAAAAATGTGTAAAAGTGAAGAAAAGGGTTTGGAAATTGATATATCACCCTTAGTAAATTTCGCGTGGAAGTTGTAAAAAATGGCTAAGAGGATTGGATGGCAACCATCACTGGGAGGATTTATAACGCCAACTGCCAACACGCTTGCCAAGCGTGGCGATAATGGCATTTCTGTCTTCGTGGGGAGGACTGTACGCAACAGCGGTCGTTGGGTGGCGTCCATTAATTACGTGGCGTATTCTTCGAGCTGAATCTTTCTAAATCTCACTTGGGGGAGAGCAGGGTTTCGGCAAATATCACGTATTTTTTTTAGCAAAAAATGGTGTAAAACTGCGTGGAAATTAAATTAAAGTTAAATGTAAAAAACCTTTATACCCAAGTATAAGTTTTAAAAAATCTCACGTGATATTGGGGCAGGGGGTGGAGATCGAGAGAAATCTTACGACATCTCACCAAGGGGGGAGCGGGGTACAAAAAACCTCAAAAATGCCTCACGTAATCAATGAACGCCCCCTTGACAGTATGATGAATGGACAGAAAAAATAAATGCCTCTTAAACTGCGATCACAAACCAATTACAATTTCTTTTTATTGTCTCTTAAATTGCGGTCTGAATCATCTCATTTGTTGAAAATATAACATTTGTGTATAATAATAATATTATCTGTAATGGTCATCCATATATGTGCATAAGCTTTTCTCAGGTTCTATGGGTGACAATAAGGGCTCCAAGTCTAATGAGAGTCTCAACACACATTCAAGAGGTAAGTTTATGACGTTTGTGTGAATGTATTATGGTTTGTTTTATTCTTGCCAATGTTAGGTTCAGTGGCAGAGTAATGGCTGTTCTAGTTGTTAACTGGTGGTTGTGTGCAACTTGTAGGATATGATCCAGTCATGATTTTTTAGATTATATTTTGGTTCAAAGGGTATATTATATTAGAGCCTACTAAAGATTCTTTGTACAATTTTATTTACAAGAAATAAGTTTAAAGATTTTCTTGCTTGTTTTTTTTTCACATTACGTTCTTTTCTGATCCAGTGATAGGTTACTAGATTAATTTAAATAGTTGTAAGTGATTTCGATTTCCACGCAAGACATTACTTTATGCAATCCATAAGGGTAAGCAAATAAATTTTCCGTGTGGTGACAGAGTAAGAATATCAGTCACCACTTGATTTCTTTTACAGGATATAAATATAATACTAGTATAAGACAAGGAAAATTAAGAAATAAAATTCTATTCCAACCTTTGATCAGCGTGGTGTAGTAGTTTAATTTCTCTTTTATTGTGAAGGAGGCTGGAGCCTTGCAGCGGGATGTATATGAGTTCAGATGTAATCCGTCGATTTTCTCTTCCTTTCAGAACATTTGACGTCCCATTGACATCGTTGTATAGTAGACCAATTAATCTCTTATTGTAAAGAAAGGAAGGATGTGTGTGTGTGGCATAATTTGTCTACTATATAACGATGGTCAGTCAAGGTGACTTTAAGACTTTTCGAGTTTTCCTTCTCTTATAGTAAGTGAGTGTTTACTTATAATCCTTAATTTTACGACATTCCCAGGCAATAAAGAGCTTGGCCACCGAAGTTAAAATCGAGTACCGGTGGTCCGCTCGCACGGCGAAGAGAGAAGGTTTTACGGTGGGTCTATGGAGTCACGCGCCGCCTTACCGTCACCCCGGACCGATTCGGCGGGGCGAGACGCACCCATAGCCCACCAATAATAAAAAATAAAAAAAAAAAAAAAAAAAAAGGCAATAAAGAGCTTCACCTGGCGCGAGGACGTCCGCCGAGACGTCATCGCCCGTTGGGCTACGCGGCTGGAGAGGCCTAGACACGGTGTCGTTACCGTTGAGGCCCTCCGGCCCGTACTGATGGAGTGGATGGAGCGGCGGCACGGAGTCCTCTCCTTTCGACTGGTGCAGGTGTTGTCGGGGCACGGATGCTTCGGCTTATACTTGCACACGGTCGCGTATAGGGAGTGGACTCCGGCCTGCCACCATTGCAGCAGTGACGAGGACACGGCGCAACATACGCTCGAGGTATGGCCGAGCTGGGACGGGCAGCGCCGTGACCTCGTCGCTGTTATCGGTGCCGACCTGACGCTGCCGGCTGTCGCGAAAGCGATGGTCGACAGAGTCAGGAACTGGGACGCGGTCGCCGCCTTCTGCGAGACTGTCATCTCGCGGAAGGAGGCGGTGGAACGAGTCCGGGAGGATTCCCGCGACCCGGGCCGCCGTCAGCAGCCGGGCGGCGCAGGCGCGAATACCTGCGCCTGGTGCCGCCCTAACCGAGGCCTCGGGTGATCGGACCGGGGAATTGTCCGGTCACCCGACGGGAGGCCACCGCGTGAGGGCGACACCCCGACAATTTTCGGGGCGTCGACAAGAGAGGAACCCGCGAGGGTAAACCGCCGGGCGGGCCACCGAAGACAAAAATCGGGTACCGGTGGTCCGCTCGCACGGCGAAGAGAGAGGAGTTTTACGGTGGATCTATGGGATCACGTGCCGCCTTTCCGTCACCCCGGACCGATTTGTCGAGGCGAAACACATCCATAGTCCATAAAATAAAAAAAAAAAATAAAGCAATAAAGAGCCCATCACTCAGGCTTATAAAGCTGATGTACCCTATTTATATATATACTCCTTATTTAAAAATGATGTTAATATAGGCAGCAGTATGTCGGATGTGTCAATGAGTTCGCCGAACTTGGGACGAGCAGTCACCTCGGACCCATCCGCAACAAGCCAGAAGTCTCCTCAAAAGACTGACGACAAAGAAAGGTAAATATTGTCTTCTTCTTGTATATTGTCTTCTTCCTTCTTGATTAACTTTGTATTACTATTTTTTTTTATTTATGGTATCACCTTACATTAACTTTGTACCGCCTGCCATCTATGGGGCAACGATTACACATTATATTATTTTCATTCATTCAGTATATTTATTCATTCAACAGCAGTGGCAAACGCATCGGAAATGCTTTTCGTCGTGCATTAGGATCTTCTATAGCAAGACGAGCTTCATCCTTCACATCGGTGGAACAGTTCACCAAGCGACAGTCCGGCACCGTCGATGTCTGGTGGTTGTATGATGATGGAGGTAATATATAGTGGCTACATGCAATACTTTGATATTATCATTTGATTATTCACAATGCCGCGTTTGAACCTCCTCTACAATACGAGGGAAATTGACCTACTATACAGCGCTGGTATACTGTACCACGCTGGTCAGACATGTTGGTATAGGGTTTTATTTTGGAGTTTTCCTTCTCTTGTATCTTATATGCGTGTATATCCTTTAGTCGTCTTTAACGACATCCACGGGCAAGATAGGGGGGTACTGAGATATAAAATTTTATCTCAAGAAAACTGTTTTGGACGTAGCGAACTTTATCTACATCACTTACATCTTCCACTTCGCTCATTCATCAGTCTATCGAAGTCTATTTCATTACTGTTGCGATGCAATATTTTCAACAATAGCGGAGGTGCCGACTACGTGGGTATATCGCATTGGCTCAGTGACGACTTACTCCCATGAAAGCTTCGCTGTTAACGGACCTACTTAAGCATTAATCTATTAGAACAACATGTTTTTCTTTCTACGACTTTGTAATTGTAAATTAGCGAGAATGAACTAGCACCTTACAGTCCACATCTTATTTAAACGTCCACCAGGTCCAACAATGGTCCTTCGAGCCGGATTTTATTAGATTGCTGAAATGTAGTTGCAAATATGTTGTTCAGGTTTGACTCTGCTGTTGCCGTATATTCTGTCGACACGTCATGCGTGGTCTTCATGTCCACTACGGGTCTTCACATTAGCGAACAAGAATACAGAACTTGAACTCGAGGAGAGGAAGTGAGTCTTTGCTTCATATTTCATATTAATTATATTCGTCATGATTATTATCCGCCTATCCATGCCCAGGCACGTAGGCTGCACCATAATGGTGGAAAAATGCTTTTTTAAAGTTTGTTTTAAGTTTATTTTATACAAAAGTTTAGGTGTTTTATTTATCGATTGAGGCAGTATGAAGTCTGCCGGTTCAGCTAGTGATATAATAAGTACACAAATAACTGCACAGATACCGACCTTCCGTACCAGTTCCGTGGGTTCGATTCCCACACTGGACAATACTTTGTGCGATCCAAAAAGTGTTGTTCTGAGTCATGGTGTAATTTGTCTGCGTTAATTGCATGTTTCTAAAGACCCCTTCATCACCCTTGCATTGCGACAAGAATTGTTCCTTAGTACGGTGTAGTGTCTTTATCAACGAAAAAAAGTTTACCAGGCAAATTCTGATAATCAAATTAGCCTTCTGGTGACAGCTGAGGCCGTATTTACGTCTCCCTGGGAATAATAAAGTGTGTATTGTGCGTTGTATTCTTGATTGCGTGAGTTAGTAGAGCTTATAATGATTAATCATCAGAGATTGTTAGTAGAGGATTACCAGCAAGATCTATCTCCACGTAATCTGCGTATCGGATGAAAAATCAGAATTGAAAAAAAAATGTTTGAATTAATCATTTCTATGTGTAGTATGGAAGTAATAAGAATACAATTTTAAATTAATAATGTTAAAAGATGGTGTAGTGATTACGATACCGATCTAGAGTTGGAATCGAATTTGATTCCTACTCAAGAGGACGTTCAAGTATTACGTAATGCAATTTTTGAAGATTTTTGATCCTCCCTCCCCCACGTGTAATGCGCCGTAACGTATGTCTGTAAACCCCCCTTCCCCCCTCCCTGAACGTTACGTAACACCCAAGTGGCCGTTTTTAAACGTGTTTGAGGCAAAAATAAAAAAAAAGAGATACCAAACTCGCAATACATGTATATGTTTTTTACTAATCATCCATTGATGTATTACATCAATGTAATCATCTAAAAAATAAAAAAAATTGGACCAACTTAGGAAATTTTAATTCCTTAATTTTTCATTTATTAAAAAAAACAATGCTACGTAACGCGTTGTTTGAACCCCCCTCCCGGCTATGTAACGCATTGTAACATTTAAGAAGAGCCCCCCCACCCCCCAAATTACGTTACGTAATACTTGAACGTCCACCAAGCCAGTTTTTTATGTGATCCACAAAATGTTGTTCCGAGTCTGGATGTAATTTGTATCCGTTAAATATATGTTTGTTAAGTCTTCCGTAATACAAAGATTATTTACTTAGTGCAAGATATTAAAAAAAAAAACACCATCATCTTAAACCCAGTCTCAGAACAATAATGTTCATCGCACAAAATATTGTCCTGCATGCAAACCCGCAGACATATGGCACTGTTACTCAGTATTTTATTCATTACATACATATACATATCATCACGCCATGTCCCTTGCAGGGTAGGCAGAGAGAACAGAGTGCCAGAGAACTCTATCCTTGCATACTTCATTAGCTTCCTCAACATTCATAATTCTCTTCATACATGGTCGCCGGTTTCGGAGACTCTTAACCATTACGCCATATGTAAATCGATGTCTAATGTGTTATTATCAATAGTATGGCATCATTGCTGTCCAAGTTCAGAATAGACTACTCAGCGTTGAAGATGGTGGCTGACATCACCAAGCGGCCGAAGGACTCGACCCTCGCGTACTTCGACAAACTCATACAACCATTCAAGTGTAATGACGACCATGATACTTGTAAGTATATTTTGTTCATCAAACTCTCTGTGTTCACTGTGGGACCAAAGCTACTTACCAATACTAAGTGGCCCCATTTTCCTCGCGTGGCCACTGTTAGTATAGAAAAAGGTCCAATTTTGTTCAAGAGTATTGTTTTTCCCCTCTTAACAGTGACCTCTTCGTAACATGACTAGTTTTCCTATTCGTCAGCCCATAGACGTCTATTGTTGGACATAGGCTTCTTCACTATAGCATTCCCCGCGAGAATGCTACTTAAAACTGTCTTGTGCCACCTGCATTCAACGGTTTTCTGTGGCTTTCAAGATGTCGTCAGTCCACGTCCGTTTTCGCTGATCTGTTTTCGTTGATCGCCATTCAAGAAACTTTTCTTTCTCAACGGTTGTCAGTTCGACGAGCGATGTCTCCTGCCCATTACCACTTCAAGGTGCTAATTCTTCGAGTCCCTCTAAGGGAAGATAAAACGATATTCGTTACGCTTGGCAGATGGCCTGGCGATCGCAAATAGTGTTTTAAGTTTTTATTACTTAGTCGGATTTCATGAATTCCACTGGCAAGTTGGGGTTGGTGACATATTGTATTCAAAACTCATCATTATACGGGTACGAATTAAAGAAATTCTTTCTAGAAGCTTCCTGTTTGTTTTTTAAGTATTAAATGTTTTTATGAAGTTGGTCTACCGTGTTGTTTTATGTGGAAATTATTGCGTATAAGGGATACAATAGAGTATAAGTGGGAATGCTTTTGCTTTTATTGAAATTCCTCACTAAGGAAATAATCCTCGTATGGTCGGGTACTTTACAAATATACAACTAACGACGTCAGATTACACCTATAATAGAATAACAATTTGTAGATCGCTTTAAGTATAATCCTGTGTGGGGCATTGAACCCAGGCACGGTAGGTAGGTAAGTAGCACCGTAACCATTGTGCCGTCTTTGCAGTTTGTGGTGGGATTTATTTAAAAAAAACTTAAATTTGTCTGATTCAGCTGGCGGTATCACCGAAGCGGATCTCTTAGCTGCCCGGGATCGAACGCATCGGCACTTGCGTCTGCGGGAGCTAATCTCGTCACAGTCGAGTGGTGCGCGGCTGGTCTGTGTCACCCTCCCAATGCCGCGCCGCCGCGGTGTCGTACCACCTCCACTATACATGGCATGGCTCCACGCCATATCCACGGCAGCTGAAAGAACCCTGCTGGTCAGAGGGAATCATGCTGCTGTGTTGACATTCTACTCTTAAAGCATATCGATTTCATACATTAAATAGCTTTTGACTAATATCAAAACCAAATTCGCCTACTATTTTAAACCTTTAGGGTAAAGTGATTCCTCTGAGGTGCTGATACTTAGAATGCTCCTAATTAGGGATTTTCTATATCACAAAAGTAAGACACTGTTCTACTAGACAGTTGTTGTGCTAATTTTAATTCACTAAATAACAAGTCAGTATCAATCCAAAATTATATTCTCTACTTTATACCCTTAGAGGATGCAAATTTTTTATATCCTTAGAGGATGAAAATTAAAAAACGTTGAAATGTGTGTTTATTTATTTTTACTGAAGAGTATGTATGCTTAAATTAAAAGATGTTTGATAAGTTTTTTGCTTTTCATACATACATTGCTACTGTGTTTCATCTTCTTTGGGGTTGAATGTCGTAAAATCATTTCTTAGTGAATCTCTATATAACAAAAAGAAAATATCCTTAATATTTTAAATATATTCATATATTCTTAGAAACTAGATCAGAAGAGGCTTTTTACAATATATAGAATACTACTACGCGTGGCTTCTTCCTTTTAATAGAAATGATAAAGTATCCTGGAATAAAAATTAGCTAATGGCATTGAGGGGTAATATATTATACTAATATTAATAAAAGACTATAAAATCGCGTTTGTATTGCCAGAGTTTAAATATACATCAAAACTCACAAATTCTACCTCTATATAAATGGAAATATTAGTTTGGGTAACACTGCCGTCATACATATATGACGGCAGTGTTGCCCAAACTAATATTTCCACGCGTAAGTTCAGTAACGAAAGTTGACAGAAATATTATTTGTCTACTAGAATAATATTGAATCGAATTTTTGATATAATAACTTTATAAATCAAAAGAAATTAATTACACGTCGAATATATGAAATTCTTATATTAATGAAATATCACTATTTTTTTACATATATTGTATATAATCTATGCTATTTATTTATTATGTTTTGTATATTAATAGGGAGAAAAGGTTTGACGAAAGACAACGAATATTTGAATTGAATAAATCCAATGAAATAACATTACCAATATTCTCGTCTTGATCGGGCTAATTTATATATAACCGTGATGAGAAGAAAATTTACATATACAAAAATTCATTATCAATATCCAATTTTGGTGATCGGTACTTGGTGTTATAAGTAGTAGGCGAGTGCTACCCATACTCCTCGATTCCCATTGGAGGGTAATATTGTTTTTTATTCCGTCAACACTCGATAAGGACATATATTACCTATTACAATATGGTATTTCTATGGATGAATTTGTATATCTTGGATGTGGATTTAGCCGAGATGGACGGTACACCACTGATATAGAGCGAAGAGTGAATGCGGGAAATAGAGTGAACGGAGCGTTGGGGCAACTTCTCGGCAGCCACCACCTCAGCCAGAAGGCACGTGTAGCAATACATAACGCAGTGCTTGTCCCAACATTACTGTATGGAAGCGAGAGTTGGGTATGCAGAAAAGAGTATGAAAGTAAAATTAATGCGGTCGAAATACGATCTCTTCGGAAAATCTGTGGAGTTAGGCTGACCGACCGCATTCGTAACGACGACGTAAGAGAGCGAGTAGGTATGAAAGAGAGTATTGGTGTAAAGATGCGAAAGGGAATGCTCCGATGGTTCGGACATGTGGAAAGAATGCCGAACGAACGTCTGGTTAAAAAGATATACAATACGAAAGTGGAAGGATGTAGGTACCGAGGGAGACCGAGACTAACCTACCTAGACCAGATCGGTTGTGTACTGAAGGAAGGTGGAGTCAAGAGTCTCCGAAACCGGCGAGCGTGTATGAAGAGAATTATGAATGTTGAGGAAGCGAGTGAAGTATGCAGAGATAGAGTTCTCTGGCACTCTGTTCTCTCTGCCTACCCTGCAAGGGATATGGCGTGATGATATGTATGTATGTACAATACAGAATATAGAAGCGTTTGAGGGCTCAAAATTGCTTCATCATCATCATCATCACAGTCCATAAATGTCCCACTATTGGGCTCGGGTCTCCTCCGCAGTGGGAGGGAAATTAACCTACTATACCACGCTGGTCAGACGTGTTGGTATAGGGTTATGTTTCGAGTTTTCCTTCTCTCGCATAGATGTTATATGCGTTTTATATCCCTTAGTCGTCTCGAACGATCACCCACGGGTAAGATATGGGGTGGTGAATAGTATTCTACTCCGTCACCACACGGAGATTTTTTTTTTTTAAATTGCTTAAAGCAATCTTATTACAGTTTTACAACGCAATTTTGTACTGTATAACTATAAAATGATTCATCTCAGCTCACATGTTGGGCTCGAGCCTCTTCCATAACAGGAGAGAAATTAACTTCCTATATCACGTTGGTCAGACGTGTTCGTATAGGGTTTTGTTTCGAGTTTACCTTCTTCTGCATAGATGTTATATGCGTAGTCGTCTCTTACCACCACGAGTTAAGATAGAAGAGGGGGTGGTGAAATGTATCCTTACTCCGTCACCACACGGAAAACGAAATGATTAAAGTAAGCTTATTTTAATATCGCAACGGCTTATCAGTTTTGGTAATGTTATTTAAAATTATTCATTCGTGGGATGTGCGGGACAGCATTAGAAATGTAATGTGAAATTACTTTTGAAATTACTATGTATATTTACTATGTATGTATATTTAATATGTATGTATATTTACTATGTATGTATTTTTAAATTTTTATTGTATTTACTTACCAATGTTTGGTATTTCTATGTGTAAAATGTCTTTGGGGCCGTCCATTAATTTGAAAGGGGTGGGGGGCGCTGGTTGGAGATGTTTGACAAAAATCACGAAATATCACAAGGGGGAGGGAGTGTAGTAAGATATCATGTGGATTTATTTTTTCGTCAAAAGCTGTGATTTTTAAACTGAAAAGTGGCGTGTAAGTGTGCCTTTGACTTGCCGTTGCCATAGGTGATCTGTATAAAAACCTTTAGGTAAAGTATAAAAAAGCACAAAACCGAGAATATAATGAGCTGTGGGCTACTTCTTTGTAAGTACTAAAAATTCACGTGATGTTAGTGCGGGTGGAGAGTTATAGTCATAAACCTCAACACGTATCACCAAGGGGGAAAAAATGTTAAAAAAAAAGATCACGTGATTAATGGACGTCCTCTTTCGTATAAATTGTGTGGTTTTTAATTCGTATTGACTTACCAGTGCGTGTGTGTGTGTGTAATAATTTATTTTAGATTTAATAAAAACCATTCCAAGATCTGATGTACAACAGGTATATTGTTATTTAAAATTTATATTGGAATTAAATGCATTTATGCTTCTCTACAATTGCGATTTTGACTACTTTAATGTGGATTTTTACTACTTTTTATATGGAGCTTATACAAAATATACTAGAAACTATCGATTTGTGACATTAACATTTATTTTATAGTTGCACTAGTTTCAAGCATTTCAATTTTAATATTTAGATTAGACAGATTTAGATTAGAGAGTAATACGTATGTGTCGTCACAGTCGCAATCTCCATACTAATCTGCAACAAACATTGTTATACCAGAAAGAGATAGAATATTCCTCACCTAATAAATTCAAAAGCTTGTAACTTTAATTATGTGTATTTTTAATTTATGTCTATTATAAAAATACTAATAATAATTTAATATTATATTAGTAATGAAATACCCAATTATTTAGATGTAAATTTTGTTCTATAGTACAAAAACTATTCATGTTCTGACTAAAAAAACAGATGGTTGCCTGTAAAGTCGGTTTACGAACGATAATGTTACGTGATAACGTCATAAGAAAACATTGATATAAAATTGCATACTTTTATGAATTGAAACCATATTAACTTTTCACTTTACGCAAATTCTTAAAATGCAAGAACGTTTAGGCCGGTTGTGCCTCTCTATTGCTTGTTCCGCGCTCTCGCTTGCATGCTCGGTTCAGGTGGAACATGACACTTTTTCGTGCATGCAACTGGTGTTCATCGATTTATAAGATGTTATCACGTGAAAATAATTTAAATATAATTTTAAGTTAATTTATTACACAATAAAAGTGAATGGCAATGAATGAGATATGATCATAAAGAAGTTATTCACTTAGCTTATTATCTATATCTATTCTATTAGCATTTTGACCACATTAAGACAAGGCAGTATGGTCGACTGACTATAATCTGCCCATAAGAGCGAATAAAAAAAAATAATTTTGACCACGCACCTCTTTATTTCTAATTGTTTTATTTTATTAAACCAATACTCGTACATTACTTAGAATTAATACGAATTATTTATGATAACGGTTGTTGAGTTTACATAGCAATGCATTAACCTATGTCTTATTACAATTTTTAGGCGATGTATTAACATTTCTGGTCGATAAACAATTATTATTAAATCAGATTTAGTACTTCAAATAAAAAGAAATACAAGTTCTTCACATTAAACTAGTATATTTAAACATTTCTTCATTGCTATCAAAGGACCTCGAAATTGACACGAGACAATAATAATAAAAGCATAACATTTGTATTAATTATTTCTTTTCTCTCCTACTAAATGATTTCTAAATTTCAGACAGCTGTGTACAATAATGCACCTGATACTATATTAGATGAGTTTTGGATCCAGGGGAATTTCTGTGTAAGCAATGAGGTTTAGAGTGAAATGTTAAATATGCCGCCCAAATCAGTTTTAATTGACGTATTAAAAAATGAGTTTCTTGCCGGATCATCTCAGTAGCGGTTACGTTCCGATCCGGTGGTAGTTTATTGTATCCATTTAAAATGTTAAACTAACAGTATGTAAGTGCCCTCGCAGAGTTCATACATAATAAACTAACTTAAATATTAAATAGTTTGGAAAATCCGAAAGTGCACGCCTCATATAAATTAGTCAATGCCATAAATTAAAGAAAAAAAAATACATTTGAAATTTCGCGCCATTCTCGACGTAGCGCAAAACATAGCTTGCAAGCATTGTAAACGAACCCAATTTTCATGAGGTATACATACACTAAAAACTAAGCAGTTTAGTTTTTTATTAATTGCAATTAAACGAAAAAGAATTACCAAGCCATTTTTGAAAGGAAACAGCGCGTTGCGATTGTGAAGGTTTAAAAAAATATACTTCGATACATTAATTTTTACGGTCGTGAGAGTGCCAGATCCATACAAGCAAACATCCGGACGTCCTCGAATATTTCTTTTTAATCAACTTTTTTCTTACTTTAAACAATATAATTGCTTTTTAAAAATATCAAATACGTTTAAGCGAATGTTTTTTCTTGACATATGTATCATAATATTACCATATAAGTGCAATGTGAGAAAAATACAGTCATTTATAGTTTTGAAAAGCCCTTGATTTTCATATACCGAGAGTAGAGCATCACCTCAACGCTTCGCTTATGAGGCGTGCAAAAAGTGGATTTGGCAGTAACGGTATCATTGTGTAGAAAACATACAACGATAACTTTATGAGTTGTATTTGTATTTTTTTAGCATATCGACTTCTATTGGATATAGGTCCGCACTATACAAGTATTAAAGCAATTTTATAGGCTATTTGTCAGTTCGTTCCGAAACCCATTTGCTTACACTGTAATCTAGCAAATCCATATAGTTTTTTTTCTCAAAGTATACCATTTTGTAGTGTATTGTGATTTAATACCAAGATCTGCTATATATTTTAAAGCATTGTCACCTACCTATCAATGAATCTATACATTGTAAATAGAATTTATAATAATAATGACCATAATAATTTAGTTTATAATTTCTGATACTCTTGCGAGTATTACGCAATTGTAATTAAACTATTTTTACGGCTTTTGTCGCGTTTACTTTTAATTCTCTAACGGTATCGAATAGTTTACAAAGTTAACAAAAATCGATGAAATACAAACACGATAAAAACCGTAAAAATAGTTTAGTTAATAGTTGAAAATAAGTGGGAATAAAATGCTTGAATTGTGTGTGTGGGTTACCTATTCGTACCCCTTTGGGCATAAATGAGTGATAGGATTTATAAATATATAAAATAACAAGTTGACGTCAATGTTGCCTTATAATAAATATTTTATACAAATATTGGTATAGGTACATATATTTATTCAATGTAATATTTTGCTAATCATGTACGTTTTTAATGCAATTTTAATAGTTAATATTTGGATGCATATTTTGTACGAGTGTGTAATATTTTTAATATATATAGAATATTGTGTTTTAATATTAAAAAAATGTAAGTTGTAAATTCAATGTATTTCAAGCTTGTAATAAATGGAGTGTGTAAATGTTTATTTATAAATACCTCGAAAGATTTTTATTATCGTTATCATTTCTGAATACATCAACATCTTTGGGTGCCTTACGCATTACGTCCCACAAGTGTTCACAACACTCATTTACACTTTTAGCTTGTCGTTATAATGACCGCAGTCACTGTCACATCTGATCATCATCATCATCCATCGTCACTACCGTCATCTCAACTCATATACGTCCTATTATTGAGCTTGAACTACTTCTATTATATAAGAAAATTGACCCACTGTACTACGTCGGTCAGACCGGTTGGCTCTCGCATGACCTACTAGACCTATTTGGTACATATATAGTCCGCTACACCCTTGAAATCAAGGCGTGGTAAACTATCGTCACCATAACCGTGGCAGATGACTGGGACTCTTGGTGGGAACCTGAAAACGTCATGTGGTGCTCTTGTATTATATTCAATATCTTAGTGTTTTAATGTTTTATTAAATATTTTTGATGGCATTTTATGTAATGTGATGTGACGGAACTGCTGGGATGTAGTGAATGTGATATAAAAGTGCTTTACAACGTTTTCGTTTTCCATCAAAATTCCCAAAATTTACCATTAACAGTGTGGCCATAGCACTGTTGATGGCAGGTGCTTACCGCACACGGGTCTTCGGTAAGTACCTGCACAGAATTGGGAGAGCAGAAGCCTCAGGGTGTCAGGAGTGTGGCGCATCAGTGGACGATCGCGCCACACACTGGAGGTATGCCCCGCCTGGGGGCCCCAACGCTACGTCCTGTCGGCGATCATTGGAGGGGTCCTGTCGCTGTCGACCATCATCTCGAAGATGCTCGACAGCGACGGATGCTGGTCGTCGATGGCCTTTTGCGAGGAGGTCATCTCTACAAAAGGCAATGGGGACGCGAGGCAATTGCGTCGGCAAATTCGCTTCGCCGCCGGCGGCCAGGGAGGAGGAGGCGCCGATATGCGCACCTTCTCCCACCGCCTTGAATGACGACAGGGCGTGACCCGATGTTCAAGCGTTGGGGTGTCGGAGATCGAATGTCAGTAGACGATCTCTCTGGCACCCCGTAAAAGCGCGGAAGGGGCCGCTGTGGTTTTTGTGGGTATTCCGGTCAGGCAGCTGGCCGGCGAGTCACGCACTCCCCCTCGTCTGTCACCGGCGGGGTATAGGGCGTAAATACGTTTCCCCGGCCTGAAAAACAAAACACTTGATGGCGACGACTTGACTATTAAGGACGTGAAGAATGTAACTCGACACGGGCAAAAATGGCTCGTAAAGTAGCTGATTGCCAATACGGAAAAAAGAAGAAGCTAGCAGACTGCTCCCGGCTCATTTATAGTTATCCAATATTTCATTCTGTCACAGAACACCGAAGAGCGTAATCACCAAACCAATCAACAATATGAGGATATAAGGCTTTATGTCGAGTTTTCCTTCTTTCGAAAAGATGTTATCAACGTATCATATGCCTTAATCGTCTTTTACTTTTTCATTCTTTTATTTTCTAAGTCTCATGACAGATATTTTATTTTTAGCAAAGACAATCGGCAAGTTCATGGAATTCTGTTTATTCTGTTCGCCTTGGCAACATTCGAGTATTCCAATCACTCGTTTGAACAATTCTTATCATAGCAATTAAATAGTTGTTTTTGTAAACGATAGCAACATAATCGCTCGCTTTGGCAACTTGGTAGCTCATTATAGCAATGAATCTTGGTCTCGTGTATGCTTACCACCAAAGTAAGATTGATTGCTATGAATGACGACTTGTGTTGGGATAACAAATCACTGTTATAAGCATATTGTGTCTATAACGGATCATAATATATAGTGGGAGTATAATTAATAGTGGTAGGACCACGCTGTTGACAATTTTTTGTCTACCGCAGCCGGCCGGTCCGTCCGGGGTAATACCACACTCGCAGAAGATCGACGTCTGAGTAATGGCAATGTGCTATTGCGCTTCGTTCGGTGAGCGAGAGAGCCGGAGGCCCAACTGGGTGGGGACTTTATTAGTAGGCAGCGGCCTAAGTTATAGGTACCCTTGGTATTGCAAATGTCCATGGGCAGCAGTGACACTTACCATCAGGTGTGCTGCTCGCTCGTCTGCCACCATAACCAATAAAAAAGAAATATTATTACGAGAATATTGTTATTATTTTCGATATTCAAGATTAAATTTTTTTTTTTATTGCTCATAACGTCAAACGAGCAAGCAGCGCATCTGATGGTATTAATACCGATCATAGATCTTTGCTATAGATACCAAAGGTACAGTTACATCGCTGTTTTCCAACCCAAACCCATCCAGAAAGGGGCTTCCGTCTCTCTCGCTCACCGAACGAAGTAACCAAACAGCACATTATTCGATTTAGCATAGCTCCTCAGACGTCGATATTTTGCGAGAGTGTATTAGGTACTACCCCGGACGGACCGGACCGCCTGTAGACAAAAAACTATCAAAAGTGCGGCCCTACAACTATTGTATACATTCTGTATATTGTATTTAAATTAGGTATTTTTAAATGTATAAATACCTTTTTTTTATACGGTGGACTATGGATGCGTCTCGCCCCGCCAAATCGGTCTGGGGTGACGGAAGAGGCGGCGCGAGACCCCATAGACCCACCGTGCAACCCCTCTTTTCGCCGTGCGAGCGGGCCACCGGTACCCGATCTTTGTCTTCGGTGGCAAATGTATTAATACTTAAGTGTACGAAAGCTATTCTATTTCTAACGACATAAAAGTTGGCGCTTGTTTATCACAATGTCCATAGGGTTTTGTTCTGCAGATTAAAATATATTAAAGTGTGATTAAATTCGGTTAAAATGATTTTACTATCATCTGCCATAGTTTTATATTACAAAACCGCGACCTTAACGAGGGCGTCCATAGACGCAGGTACTCGCTCTTGCGCCGCACGACGTGACGTCGCCGAAGCGTGTTACGACAGAGGAGTCTCTCCTAGGGATGTTAAAAAATAATCGATTTTTATTTTAATCGATTTTTTTTTTCTAATAATCGATTTTTTATAATCGATTTTTATAGTAATATTAATCGATTTTAAAAAAATCGATTATATAAATTATGCGTTTTAATCGATTTTTATGAAAAGCGCCAACTATGAAACGGATGGATAAAACTCGACGTAAATCCATTATTATTTACAAGTTAAGAGTGCCATAATATATGTAGTTGTTGGTAAACAATAAAAATCTTCCAATAGTAAAACATCTAAACGCGGTTGGCGAAAATATTTTACGATTAAGAAACATACAGCAATATGCAAGTACTGTTCCAAAGAGCTAAAAACTTGCAATAATACTACAAATTTAAAACAGCATGCATACATACATACCATCACGCCATGTCCCGTGCAGGGTAGGCAGAGAGAACAGAGTGCCAGAAACTCTATCCTTGCATACTTCACTCGCTTCCTCAACATTCATAATTCTCTTCATACACGCTCGCCGGTTTCGGAGACTCTTGACTCCACCTTCCTTCAGTACATGACTGATCTGGTCTAGGTAGGTTAGTCTCGGTCTCCCCCGGTACCTACATCCTTCCACTTTTGCATTGTATATCTTCTTAACCAGACGTTCGTTCGGCATTCTTTCCACATGCCCAAACCATCGGAGCATTCCCTTTCGCATCTTTACACCAATACTCTCTTTCATACCTACTCGCTCTCTTACGTCGTCGTTACGAATACGATCGATTAATTTTACTTTCATACCTTTTTTCTGTTCAGGACTGCATCATCTGCATAGAGCAGAGCACTGACCACTGAGTCGCCCATCGGGACTCCCACATTCATATCGTTTAACCTTTGGAGACATTTATTCAGATATATAATAAACAGCCTGGCTGATAGAACGCACCCCTGCTTAACGCCGATATTGAGGTCAAACCAAGGCGACATTCCATCATCCAGCCGCACACAAGCTCTACAGCCCATGTAACTGGACTGCACAGCCTGCAGAAGTTTACCGTTAATACCATACTCATTCCTTTCGTGCAACCGTGTCAAATGTTCTCTCCAGATCCACAAAACTGCAGAAAACCCTCTGACCTAGAGCCAGATGCTTCTCCACAATGTTGCGCAGAGAGAATACTTGATCCATGCATCCACCTCCTAAAACCTCCTTGTGCCTTACACAGTATATCCTCGGACTCCATCCTCATTCTCCTTTCAATAATTTTAGCATACACTTTTGCTGCCAAACTGGTCAAGTTTATGGCTCTGTAATTTGAGCAGTCATAACGTGAACCCTTGTTTTTAAACAAAGGCACGATGACTGCGCTATTCCAGTACCTGGGAACCATTCCCGAGCTCCGACATAAATTGAGGAACAACAGGAACGCCTCCCAGACACAGGAGCCGCCAAGCTTGATCATCTCGGCAGACACCATATCAATGCCCGCTGCCTTACCAGTTGATCTACTAGACGACATGCAATACCGGCGCCAACCCGAGTATCCACATACATATCGCCAAAATATTCACTCCATCGGCTTCACACGTCTTGTATTTGTGTAAGAATGTCTCCACCTTTAGACCTTACTTTATTCATTCTGAAGGCTGACCAACCACCCCGAGACCTCTTCACCTCTCTCCAAAAGAGTTTGGTGTTACCCTCGAAGTTTTTAGCCAGCCTATCTTCTGCACTCATATTTGTTTTATCACGTTTCTCTTTCACTAAGGCCTTGGTGTCATTCTTACATTGCCGATATATTTCTTTCTTCTGTTCAGTCATACTGTCATTCAGATTCAAAGAAGAGACATAGTCCAGCCACGCTTTCTTCTTTTGCTCTACGGAAGTTGCCACTTCCGCATCCCACCAAGCATAACCATTTGTTTTTCTATGCTTCTTTGAGCTTCCACATACTTCTTTCGCTATATCTACCATACACTCTTTCAATATTCTCCAGCATTCTTCAATGTCCGATTGCGGCTGGCTTGCCATCCATCGTCAGCCGTTCTCGGACACCCTCTGCATACTTTTCTCTAACACACTCTTGCAAACTTTCAATCTTTATTTTTTCAAGCCCTCCGAAGCGGACACGCTCTCGCCAGTGCCCCCACTTTCTGAACAGACCACTAAATCTTGCAATAACGAGATAGTGGTCCGTATCAATTGTGGGGTCCCTGTAGGCTCTTGCGTCCAATATTTTGCTTCGGAGGCGACTGTCTACCAAAATTAAATCTATTATATTTTTCTGTTCTTCTCCATGTATACATATGAATGTGCTTTTGTTGGAAAAATGTGTTTGACAAAATAAGGTTTCTCTCCATGTATACATCCGCAATGAGCCTACCTGCGTAGTTCACTCTCTTATTACTAAATGGACCAAGTACGTCTTCATAGTCGGGACGCTTGGTCCCCACCCATCCTTTCAAATCTCCGCATACATTCACGCGTTCACTGGTTTCTGCCATATCCAGAACTTCCCGAACATTATCCCAAAACTTCTCCAGGTCTGATGCCACCGAGGATTCTACGGGAGCCTATGCTACAATCGTGAAAGGTGACACCTAGTTTTATACGGACCCAAACAAATCTGGGATTATAAATTCCGTAATCCTTCACACCTGAGGCCAAGCGAGAGGACAACAGCACTCCTACCCCCATGCTGGCTCGATCGCTCTGTGGTACACCAGACCCCAGGGCCATCCCGCCACCAGGAAGATCCTAGGCGTCGCTGCCCCTTCGCTTGGTCTCTGTTACACAGAGCACGTCTAGCTGTTTGTCCGCCATGACGGTTATCAGCTCGTGCAACTTACCTTCCACACAACCTCTTACATTCCACGTACCCACCCGGCACTCTGCTCTCCTCGACTCGCCTGACTGGGCAAGGTGTGATGGGTGGTGGCCCCCATCACCGCATCTGCCGATTTTCATACCGACGGGGGCGGGTCGGTACGCGTCGCCTCCGGGGGACACCCTAACCCACACTGCGGTACGCATATGAGCCGGATTGAAGTCTGACTAGACTGGCAGGAGACGCAACGTACACGCTCCGGACTATGCCCCCTACACGCTCCGGACTATGCCCCCCTACACGCTCCGTACTATGCCTCCCTAAAAAAAATCATCATCAGGTCAGGCTATTGCCGTCCACAGCTAGACGTAGGCCTAAATGTAAAATAGTACTGGACATTTATGGCATTTTTTTGTTGTGATTTATATTTTAGTTTTTGAGACAATAAGGTTGTTATTTTGTTAGGATGCTCATCATTTCATTTTTATGATAATAAAAAAAAATGTGTCAATAATTACATTTGGTTTCCTTATTCCTTAGGGGCCGTCCATTAATCACGTGAGATTTGAAAGGTGGGGGAGGGGTTTGACAATAATCACCTTCATAGCCTTAAACCTCACCACGTATCACCAAGGGCGAGAGGGGGTTAAAAAATGCTAAAAAAAAGAACACGTGATTAATGGACGTCCTCTTACCTTGAAAATTTAAAGGAATATTCGCTTTGATGAATTTTTAGATTTGAATTGGTTGATTTTTTATTCATATAATTTTATTTGATTTTAATCTGGTAAATTGTTAATATGAATCTCTTAGGTTTATTATTGGAATATGAAAAGTATATACATTTTTAAATAATAGAAAAAATCGATTTTTGCTTAAAAATCGATTATTTATTTTGATTATAATCGATTTTTGGCAAATCGATTAATATTAAATTTAAAAAAATCGATTTTTATTTAATCGATTTTTTTCCAGGAACCTCACATCCCTAGTCTCTCCCTGACTGGCTGCGCCGAAGGCGGTGACTGCGTCCCAGTTTCTGACGCTGTTGAGCATCGTCTTAGCAATGGTCGGCAGCGCCAGGTCAGCATCGATGATTGCGATTAGTTCATATAAATTATTAATAGTAATCTCTGATCAAAAAAGTACATCTAAAAAGTCACTCTTGGCATTTTATGTTCATTAAAAGTAATAAATAACCTTGTGTGAAGTAATAACTTGAGGACAGTAATTTGTCGTGCGTCAACAATATCTAACATATAAATTCTATATCGGTACCTAAATTTAAGGTAACACCTAAGACAAGGATAGATGTAATGTGTAAGTTATGGGGTCGCGCGCCGTTCATTCTGCCACCCCGGACGGATCGAGCTAGGTGTGAATATGCCACAGCCCCTTCCAAAAAAAAAAAACTCCAACTCCTAAGGAAATCTAAACCTGAATGTAATACGTTGTATGATACGATGTCATCAATAATTCATGTTATGTATCATATAAATTACTTTAGGTGTTGTCCAAAACTTAGATGTCGTAGGTAAAATACACATAATTCGAATAGATAACTATTTAAAATACGTTTTCTTGTGTAATATTATCTCTCTAGCAGTGTTTTTTTACTTAGCGGTTCAGATGAACTCATTTTATAAATATTAATAAGTAATTTTAATGAAGATAAAGGCTAAGCGGTTTTAGTGTAGGGCGTCATCTAAAATTTTTAAACTAAAAAACATAGCGGCTGCTGTATGCCTTCGATCATTATATCGACTGCACAGATGGCGTATTAATAAGATACCGACTTCCGTGCCAGTGCCGTGGGTTCGGTTCGTACGCAGGACAATACTTCGTGCGATCCATGAACTGTTGTTCTCTGAACATAATGTGGGTAGCACAAAGTATTGTCTGGGTGTAATTTGTCTGCATTAATTATATGTTTGTAAAGTTTCCCGCAATACAAGGATTATTTCCTTAATACAGAGTGGTGTCTTTTTTAAAAGAAAAAAAAAGAAATTAAATTAAACCTTACCATAGAAAAACAATGCAGTACTCTGTACGACTAATTTATGAATATTTATACTCTGTGTATTTTTTTTTGTTTTGAAAGCGTATCATGACAGCGGACACGCTTTGCAGTTTAATCTAGTTTAATATTTTAAACAGATCTGACCCCAAGTTTAATTTATTGTAATTTTATTATGTACAAATAGTATTACCAAATGAATTGTGAATAAATGATTTGATTATTAAAAGTATTGTATCTTTTAATTTATTCTTCTATAGGCCATGACGAAATTGCTAATGGTAAAATTCAATATTATATCGAAATTTAATTGTTACAGCTTAATGTTGTCTATTGAATGTTTTAATATAGATTAACAGCCCAACAATCGGTACTATTACTATTTTATTTATTGCGTTTCGTTCTCGTGTAGTGATGGACTAAGAATACAATAATATATCGACGTCTTAGCAGTGGCAATGTGCTGCCGTAATTCGGTGGATGAAAGATCCTGCAGCTCAACTTTCTGGGTGGGTTTAGGTTTTTTAATGATAGGCAATGGCCTATTTGTACTGTACCTCTGGTATTGCAAAGGTTCATGGGTGGCAGTAACACTTACCATTAGGTGGGCTGCTTGCTAGTTTGCGACCAAGAGCAATAAGTCTAGTGTAAGCAATTTCCACTGAAGAATAGAATTCGGTAACTGTGACTCTCCCAAAAGGCGATAGAGAGGAATATATGGCAGGTTATAGGCTTCTCTTCTTCTTTGTATTGGCAATCAGCTACTAACATACACCCATTGCGCCAGTGACGAATAAAATTTTTCTTCACAAATTATCAGTTCTGTCATATTTTTAATTTCTTCAAATTACTCATTGTATGTCCGTAAGTTAAATCGTCGCCATCAATAGTGCTATGGCCACACTGTTAATGGTATCTTCTGGGAGTTTTGGTGGAAAACGAAAACATTTGTAAAACTCATATGATATGAGTAGTATTCACTGTATCTATTCCAAAACATAAAATACCATCAAAATCCTTTAATATATAACACGTTAAAATATATTAAGATTAAGGGTTTCGGTTAAGGGATTGCACGGCATCCCTTTCGCCACTTCGCCGTTTTTGCCTGTCGCAAAAAAAAGAGTAAAGAGTTTCGGTAGAATATATTTTTTTTACGGACAACTAATGTTTGAGCTCCACAAACGACATGGTTAATGATATTCTAGGATTAACTTAAGTTATCAGGACTTCCTATGAGCATCTATAATACCGGGACCGGCTATATTTCTGCTTAAGACAATTTTATAATAGTTTAATTATTTTTATAGCAGAATTTATATAAGACCTTGGCGCCATGCTTAACGATCTCAGCAGGGTATCCCAACAAGTAGCTTTACGAATGAACATGGACAAGACGAAAGTCATGTTAAACACCCATGTCATAGCAATGCCTAGTTGGCAATGCGTTTCTCGAAGTTGCTGATCATTGTTTACTTTTGACAAACAGTCCAGTTAGTTAGATCCAATTTCGAGAAAAAGGCAGCCGATGAATCCAACTCTGATGTCGGCAGTGTTCGGGAAACTTAAGAGGATCTTCGCATTCAATATACCTTAGTCTGAAATCACAGGTCTATGACTAGTATGTGTTACTAGTGATGACTTATGGCATGGAGACGTGGACCCTACATGTAGATCTCATGACTAAGCTCAAAGTCACTCAGTGTGCTATGGAGCAGGCTATGTTCGGGATTTCTATGCAAGATAGAATCTGTAACATGGAAATCCGCAGAAGAACGGATGTAACCGACATAGCTCGAAGAATTAGCACGTTGAAATGGTAATCGACAGGCCACATCGTTCGACAAACCGATAACCTTTGAGGAATAAAAGTTTTTGAGTAGTGACTGCCTATCGGACGATCCAGTGATGGTCGCCTCCCTACCAGATGGCCCGATGACTAGGTAAAGTTTGCTGGAAGTCGTTGGATGCGGGCGGAAAAGGTCCGCACATTTTCGCAAAGTATGAGGGAGGGTTACGTCAAGCAGTAGACGACAAAGCGCTGAATGATGAAGATGAATTATTTTTACAGAGCGTTTTGGATAGACTTTTCTGTATTACACAACTTATGAACTGCTTTTATGGCAATATATTCATAGTAAAACGAAGGTATACCCGTGTGGCGACGGGAATAGAATACAAAGGTCGTCACCCCTTACTTGCCCGTGGGAGTCGTAAAAATCAGCTAAGGGTCACCGGGAGATTGGGCAGCGGCTATCTCCCGAGAAATTTAATAATAACATCTACCGCGATCGCCAATCCGCTCGCCAAGCGTGGCGATTATGGCATTATTACCCCCCCAAAATAAATATGGATGCAAAAAAAGTCACGGCCCCCAGTCACGGCAGTTCCGCTGTTCCACCGCTCTCTCTCGGAAATCTCGGAATCTCCGGCCGCGATCCGGCTACCAAAAAAATCGACCCTTGGCCCTGGTAACACACAACGTTCGGACGCTTAGGACCGACGAGAGGGTCATCGAACTGGAAGAGGAATTGAGCAAAATCCGATGGGACATTGTAGGATTATCAGAAGTGCGAAGAGAGGGGGAGGGCACGATAATCCTCCGGTCTGGAAATTTGCTCTTCTACCGGGAGGGAGATCACCCATCCCAAGGCGGTGTAGGGTTTATCGTTCGTAAGTCTCTCGTAGAGAACGTGGAGAGGATCGAAAGTGTGTCAACAAGGGTAGCGTACCTTATACTCAGAATTACCAAACGGTATTCGTTGAAGGTCATACAGGTTTACGCACCGACTTCGACATACTCCGACGACGTATTGGAGGCCTTATACGAGGATATCTCGAAAGCCATCCATACGTCCAAAACCCACTTCACGGTAGTTATGGGAGACTTCAACGCAAAACTAGGCAAAAGGACAGACGATGAGTTGAGAGTGGGGCAATATGGATTTGGACAGAGAAACCAAAGGGGCCCCAAAACTGGCCAACTTTTTGGAGAAGGAAGGCCTCTTCATGATGAATTCCTTCTTCAAGAAACGGCCACAAAGGAAGTGGACCTGGATTAGCCCTGATGGATCCACTAAAAATGAGATAGACTTCATCTTGACGGACAAACGACAAATATTCAATGATGTCTCTGTGATCAGCAGGATTAAAACTGGGAGTGATCACCGGATGGTTCGAGTCACATTGAATCGTCGTACGAAAGTCGAGCGGTCCCGCTTGGTGAAGTCTACACTCCGACCTACACCTGTCCAATACCAGAACCCCGATAGCTTTCAACTCGAATTACATAATCACTTCCAATGCCTGGAAGAGTGCGAATCTTCGAACGATATGAACAACAGGTTCGTGGAAACTGTCCACGCGGTCGGGTCAAAATTCTTTAAGGCCCGTCGCGCTACTAGAACAAAAAAGCTTTCTGACCAGACTCTTCAACTCATGGAGAGGAGAAAGGAAATGACGGTACAGTCTTCAGCCGATTGGTCCGAACTCAGGCAGCTTAATAGACAAATCTCTAAATCTATGCGACGCGATATTCGCCGCTTCAATACACTGCGTATTGAAGAGGCGATAGAGCGAAATCGAGGCTCCAAAGTGTTCGCACGAGATTTGTCTATTGGGCAGAGCCAAATGACTAAGCTGAAGACCGATAACGGTACTGTCATTTCATCCCAGAGCGAGATCTTGGGAGAGGTCGAAAGGTTCTATGGGCAGTTGTACAAATCATCCTTGAATCCTGTTGTCAGCTTGGCCCAAGACCCCAGATCCAAGCTAACTCGGCACTATACCGAAGAAATCCCGGACGTCAGCTTGTACGAGATCAGAATGGCTCTAAAACAATTAAAGGACGGAGTTACCACAGAGCTCCTGAGGGCAGGCCGCAAGCCAGTTTTAAAAGCCCTACAGAAGCTGTTTAATTCTGTCATTCTCGGGGGCGACGTTCCAGAGTCGTGGACCAGGAGTGTGGTGGTGCTGTTTTTCAAGAAGGGCGATAAAACGCTCTTAAAGAATTACAGACCCATCTCACTCCTGAGCCACGTGTACAAATGGTTTTCAAGAGTCATTACGAACCGACTCGCGCGCAAGCTAGACGACTTCCAGCCGCCCGAACAAGCCGGTTTCCGAAAAGGTTATAGTACCATAGACCACATCCACACGCTACGCCAGATTATACAGAAGACCGAGGAGTATAATCGGCCTCTGTGTCTAGCGTTTGTGGACTATGAGAAAGGTGCCAAATTGACAATCGATATATCGAAGTGCTGAAGTGTTTGTATAAAGACGCTACTATGTCAGTCCGCATCCAGGATAAGAGTACGAAACCGATCCAGCTGCAGAAAGGCGTGAGACAGGGAGACGTTATCTCTCCGAAACTGTTCACCACTGCGCTGGAAGATGTCTTCAAGCTCTTAGACTGGACCGGACTCGGCATCAACATCAATGGCGAATACATCACTCACCTTCGATTCGCAGATGATATCGTAGTCATGGCAGAATCCCTGGAGGACCTTGGCACCATGCTCAATGACCTCAGCAAGGTCTCCCAACTAGTAGGGCTGCAAATGAACATGGACAAGACGAAAATCATGTCTAATGCCCATGTCATTTCTGTACCGGTCCTGGTTGGGAATGCGATTCTCGAAGTTGTCGATCACTATGTTTACCTAGGACAAACAGTCCAATTAGGTAGATCCAATTTCGAGAAAGAGGTCAGCCGACGAATCCAACTCGGCTGGGCAGCGTTCGGGAAACTTAGGAGGATCTTCTCGTCTAATATTCCGCAGTGTCTGAAAACATAGGTTTATAATCAGTGTGTGTTACCAGCGATGACTTACGGCACTGAAACGTGGTCTTTAAATGTCGGCCTCATAAAAAGGCTCAAAGTCGCTCAGCGTGCTATGGAGCGGGCTATGCTCGGTATTTCTCTACGTGATAAAATCCGAAATACGGAAATACGTAGAAGAACGGGTGTAACCGACATAGCTCTAAGGATTAGCACGTTGAAGTGGCAATGGGCAGGCCACATCGCTCGACGAACCGACAACCGTTGGGGAAAAAAGGTTCTCGAGTGGCGACCACGAATCGGACGACGCAGCGTAGGACGACCCCCCACTCGGTGGACTGATGACCTTATCAAGGTCGCAGGAAACCGTTGGATGCAGGTGGCACAGGACCGTTATAGATGGCATTCTTGTGGGGAGGCCTATGTCCAACAGTGGACGTTTACGGGCTGATGGATGGATGGATGGAAAACGAAGGTGACGGAGCAATAAATACATTCATACAATTGGCGTAATGAATCGATCGATCGACGATCACCATGGGTGATCATAAGAGACGACTAAGGGATATAAAACGTATATAACATCTATGCAAGAGAAGGAAAGCTCGAAACAAAACGCTATACCAACACGTTTGACCAGCGTGGTAAGTCAATTTGCCGCCCATTATAGAGGAGGCTCGAGCCCAATTGTGGGACATATAAGAGCTGAGATGATGATGTTGATGAAAATGCAAGTGCCGGCATGCAGTTACAATATAACAATACAATACTTGCCACCCTTTATTATCGTCTTAAAAATCGGCTGACGATTTCACCAGGAGAGAGGGCAGCAGCTTTCTATTGAGAAATGTATAACACCTCACTGTGATCACCAACCGGACTGACAATCGTGTCAATTGTGGCACTAGGCCCTCATTTTTACGGCCTATATCCAACAGAAGACGGAGAAGGACTGATGATGAATGATAAAACAAATAAACCCGTGAAGGAAGAGAAAACAAGAATATTGCATAGTTTTTTGGCTTTAGTTTACAGACGGCCACATGTGACACTGGATTAGACATTATAATTGCTTTGTTATGGCTTTAGATATAATAAGTCACTACTCTACATTCCCGTGGGAGCCATAAAAATCGGCCAAGACATCACCGAGAGAATTAGTGTCAATATAGAATGTATTTTATTTTAAAGTCAACATTCTGTATAAAGGAAATTCTTGTATTGCGAGGAACTTTACAAACATATAATTTAACGGACCCAAATTACACCTGGACTCAGAATAAAAGTTTTTGGATCGCACAAAGTATTAATCTGTGAGGGAATCGAACACATGACGCTGGCACAGTAGGAACGGCAAACTTATAATATCAATTGTGCTCGCTATCTCAGCTGCTGAGCATGGCTATTATAGCATTTTCCCCATTAGGAGACCAATATCCAACAGCAAACGTCGATGGTCCGATGAGTAGATGTAAGTACTCTCATTTAAAGCAACTATTTTCCCAGAAAACTGTCAAACGAATTGCGGTCAAATGAAGCTGATGTAGCAAATTGAAGCGCATTCAGTGGGACAACAACGTTAGCAAATACACCGTATCTATGCGATTTATTCGTTTTCTAATACCGATGGATGGCAGAATGCAATAATTATCTCGGTGCGTCTTAAACCTCTTGTTCGTAAACGTTAACCGCGCGAGCCCAGTCGGTCCGCGAACGCGACTCTGTGTATACGTGTTTACGGCCAACTGATTACCGAACGAAACACGTTACGTTCCACGCCCCGTTTTCGAAAAAGTGTTATTAAACAAAACTTTTTTAGTGTTAGTAAACTGTGTTGTGTGTTCATGTGAGTTTTTGTACTCTTATATAGTGCTGACACATCCGTTAATAGGGGACAGTGCCGAGGTAAACATGTGATAATGTATTTTTTAATTTATTTCATAAGCACGTACAAAGTTATTGCTTTGTTTTTATTTATTTTGAATTGAATGAATGGTATTAATGTTCGTTGATAATGCGGATCAATGTGCGCCGTAGATATTCCGGTTTGCGATATAAAATTTGATAGTTTTTCAATGAACTTTGGAGACTAGAAAGGATTGTTCCTTACCTTGAAAGTGTTAAAGCTGTAAATGTTATTTATAGTCGTGTTCTGATTTCGTTTTAAATCATTTTGTATTTTTTGACTTGATGTCTTTTTAGAAGTTTTTTTTAATCATTTCAACTACTGTTTTATGACGAACGAATTTATTAATCGTTTATTTATTCAATCAATTACAGTAAGACTAGTCATTTGGAATACACAAAAACTTGCTATGATATTTTGGAATGTTATGAATGTGTAACTTCCAAATATAGTAGGTAACTTCTAGTTAGTGAGTGACCCACAATTTCCAGAGAAGTTGTTTTAGAGAGATAAACTTCAAGATAGACGCTTTTGTGTGTTCTTATCGACAGAATAGCTTATCGGGAATGAGAATTATGTTCTCATCGGATGACGAAGTGGTCTGGAGTATTTTTAAATATAGTGTTCCTTCATGTAAAGATTATGATGTACGATATTAAATTGCTTTAGTCTTCACGAGTTACATTTTCTGAAATTTTGATTTGTTTGTAATTTAGTATTCTACCTGATCCATTGTTAATATTTTTCAAAGTTTTTAATAAATTATCTGTGCTGTAAAAGTACTCTAAAAAGTTTGTTAAGTATTGCCGTTGTATATTTAAGATCGTGTTGTGTCAATATAGCCTTTATTATTCCCAAATGTATTTAGGCATTTTCTTTATTAAATTAGAATAATAAACCCTATTATTATGAATAATAGATTTGTCTTTTAAGTCAAACAAGTTATGGCACAGAATATCACTTCTACAGCGAGTGACTATCGTCTGACCTCTGCAACCCAAGAGCTTAACAATATTTTAAAATATCTTAAAACTACCTTTGTATCTTTGACTCACGTTAAAAAGGTAAATATGGTAATACGTATTGCATTGAGTTCGCTGCGGATGACGGAGTCAAAACGTGTAAATTGGCGTTAAATCAATATAATTTAAATAAACATTAGCACCTATAGATTTATTTTTATTTAAACGATATAGGTAATATTTATTTAAATCCTTACTAATATTATAAATGCGAAAGTAACTCTGTCTGTCTGTCTGTCTGTCGCTCTTTTACGCCTAAACTACTGAACCGATCTAAATGAAATTTGGTACACAGATAGTCTAGGGCCTGATAAAGGACATAGGCTACTTTTTAATGCAAAAAGAAGGGTTGTGAGGTAGGGGGATGAAAAGATGTAAGGAAGTATCGTCGCGTTTAAATCTTCTGGCTTAAAAACTTATTTTTAGGCTATTGATTAGATGTAAATCAATATGATATTACATTTTTAAAAAAAAATTACCCTTAAGGGCTAAAATAAAAATTGGGGATGTAAAACTTTAGGAAAGTAACCTTTTACGCGGGCGAAGCCGAGGGCATAAGCTAGTTAAATCTATAAAAAACATTATGTAGAAATGTTCGAACGGCATTTAGTAGAAATATTTAAATAAATTTATTTTTAATTGTTTATAATTCTTCTTCTTCTTCTTTTTATGTATTGGCAATCAGCTACTTATACGAGCCATTTTTGCCAGTGTCGAGTTATAATTATCTTCACGTTCTTAATCTCTTCAAGTTAGTCATTGTCTGTCAGTCAGTCGAATTGTCGCCATCAACACTGCTATGGTGACACTGTTAATGGTATGTTGTAGGAATTTTGATGGAAAACGAAAACGTTGTAAAGCACTTTTATATGATATTCACTACATCCCAGCTGTTCTGTCACATCATATTACATAAAACACCATAAAAATTATCTAATATAACACGTTAAAACACTAAGATATCGAATATAATACAAGAGCACAACATGACGTTTTAGATTCCCGCCAAAAGTCCATTGTTATAATTATACACTGAATAAGCATAGACAAGTACCTATAAAAACTTTAAACAGATTTAGTTTCAAATGTTAAAACTGTTAGTAAATATTAATTTGTTATTATTGTACTACACGTGTTTTAGTTAAAAATCACCGTACTTTTCGATGAGACGAGATTGGAATTATCCGTACGAAAGTGAATCTGTTCCCTATTGGAACCTGTAATGCCACTGTGTTTCTATCAGCACACGTTATTTAGACTCACCGTTGCTGTGCCAATAACTAGTTTTATTAGCGGATAACATCGAGAGCCTTTCGTGTTTTTCTGTTCACGTGTAATATATTTTTATAAGAAGGCCTCTTCTAAATCATCGTTTTAAGTGTCTTCCATATTTCTTTATTTATAAAAGACACCCAGCACTAAGGAAATAATCCTTGTATTGCGAGAGATTTTACAAACATATAATTAACACAGACAAATTACACCCAGACTCAGAACAAAAGTTTGTGGATCGCACAAAATATTGTCCTCCGTGGGAATCGAACCCACGGGGCTGGCACGGAAGACTGGTACCTTAACCACTACGCCATCTGTGCAGTCAAATTTATTTATCCACCAAATGGGATATCGAACATGAGATAAATTTTAATTTCATAGTAGATAAGTATTATAACCTTTTAAGTTCTACAAGTTATATGAGTTGTGGAGAAGAGAGGATTTGAAATCATATGTGGATGTCGTAAAAGGCGACTGAGACCCTTTTAACGACCTGGGCCAACTCCATCTGATGTCGTTTGCTCAACAATTACATTCCCATGGAGGGTTGACGTCTGGCAGGTGGCTGGTCATAAAACTATTGCCAATAACTTTTACAATATGTACTATGAAAGAAGAGTACATATTGTATCGACCCCAAGTAATTGGGATAAGAGTAGGAGAATGATGATTTATATAAAAAAAAACTTAACCTCAAGTTATGTATTAAGTAATGAAGGAATTTCTACGGTACGGTATTAATAGAAATTAAAAAATCACATTTATTAATTTTATTGATTTAAAATGATGAATTTTTTAGTCTTTCTAGGACTTTCTTTCTAGGATCATAGTCCTATTGGTGTATATACAGATATCACATCGCAAATATTAAACGAATATTTCCCAGGCTGGAGAATTATTCGTGTAATAAATAAATAATTTTCTCTTGGGTAATTTGTATAATTATTTGTAAATTCAACCGCGACCTATTTATTTCTGAGTTAAGGGGATGGTTACTGAAAATATTGATCATGAAATATGTAAGATATGTTAATAATAAATTTAAAACTTGCTTTAAACAAGCCAAGTTATAATTTTAATAGCTGGAAACTTAAAAACCGATCGAGGGATCACCAGAAAAATGTCCACAAGCACTCTCATAAGATATTTGTGACATAATCAGCGACAGTAAATTCGCCTCATAAGCATGACTTTTTTAGAATTATGTAGAATTATTAAAATTATATCTCTTTTTGGGACTAATCCCATCGCAAATTCCCACCATTGTAATTCTTGAAAGCCAGGATCCAGAATGGTCTCCATATCCACCATCAGTCATCTAATAACACCGAGTTTTGACCGTCATCAGGCAGTCCCGGGAGATGATTTTAATTGTCTTGGGACTTGCAACAAATGTCATTGCAAAAAGTTAAAGAGGAGGAGTTGAAAATAATGATGCCACATTAGAATTACCTATATGTAGGACATCGAGAAATTGAAATTGATATTAAAAAAAATAATATTAACTATGGCACATCTTATTCTTATACAAAATTTGTACGATAAATTCCATGGGGGGTGAAACGAGAAAGTGTTCCATCGCAATAAAAATATATTTTCCAAATTCCAAGACAACTATAGACGAGAAGTTAAGAAAACCGTGAAAGCAGAACAAACAATTTACTTTCCCGCTTAACACATTAGAAAGAATTTTTATGTAGAGTTATACCAAGTAAAAATATTCCTAATATTTAGCACATACATACTCGTAGATATCACTTTTAATGAAAATACATTTTTTTTGTTTTCTTTTTTTCCATGAAAGTTATTAATTATTAAAATTTCTACCATTATTTACATTATTTGTATGCAATATGGAGACTTTCCGTGTGGTGATGGAGTAAGAATACAATTCACCATCCCCTCTCTTACCCGTGGGTGATCGTAAGAGACGACTAAGGGATTTAAAACGCATATAACATCTATGGGCGAGAAGGAAAACGCGAAACAAAACCCTATACCAACACGTCTGACCAGCGCGGAATAGTAGGTTAATTTATCTCCCATTACGGAGGAGGCCCGAGCCCAACAGTGGTACGTTTATGGTCTGTGATGATGATGATGATATTATATTCTTCATTTGGTGGCAGAGTAAGAATACAATTTACCGCTCTCATGGGTGTGGTAAAAGAGGACTAAGGCCTTTACCAATCCATCTGACAAGTGTGGTACTCGTATGTTAGGTCAACTTCCTTCCTATTGTGAGGGAGGTTTGTACACAGCAGTGGAACGTATATGAGCTGATGAGATTATGATTATTAAAATAGAGTATTGTATTTAGTGATTGAATTTCTGTTCTTATTAATCCTCAAAATTCATTCAACAGTCTTAAAAACACATAGAATGCATACTGTTGTCCGAGATGCTAAACGACGGAAAGACATTTTATAGTGATATTGTTAACGGTTTTCTGACTACAGCCGCAGAATAGCCCGTTCGGGGTAGTACAAACTCTCGCAGAAAATCGACGTCCGCGTGTGAGCCGGCAGTCCAACTTTCTGAGGGGATTTGGGGTTTTCATTGGTAGGCAGCGGCCTAGCTGTATCCCTGGTATTACAAAGGTCCATGGGCGAAAGTAATAATGACCATCGGGCGTTTGCCAATATAAACAATAAAAAAATAAAAATTTTATGGTGTGTATTTTAGCTGTTAGCCGCAGATAGCTTTCACAGCATAACCCGGACTATGGGTGAGCGCTGAAGGCTTTTAGCCCGGCGAAAAAATAAGCAATAAAAAATGTAATTTTAAACAATAAAGATCTCCCGGGTACTTCTTTATAGGCATTGCTTGGCAGTGGAGCGTATATAAGTTTTAAAGGAACGAAAGCAAAGTAATCGTGAAAATAAAACATCAGTCATAGATAACGGTAAATGATCAAATGATATCATTTTTGGTTCTCAAACATTGAAACTAAAAAGGTATCTTTCGTTGCACATTATATGCGAAGATAACTAAAATTTATGATATTGAATATTTCTAAATTTTAAATAAAATCCAATTTTACCGACTAAATCTGACCGTATTTACTCCTACTTTAAACAATTTAGTCACCTAAAGTGACTTTATTATTGGTGTATACTGAATTGACTATAAGTATTTCTGAGTTTATTAAGAATTTGATACAGTAAAAATAAAATGTCTCTACGTCCTGATTTTATATTTTACTTCCTGGGGATGATAAGAAATGTAAATAGGCAAATAAAATCACTACAAGACAGATAAAAACTTTAAACAAAATTAATTACTACTTTTACTACTACTTACTACCATGCGAATTTCTGTAAGGTCTGTTCGAGGATTTGTTAGACAAACAGGCTTATGATTTTTAGTCCAAATCTCCTCAATGCATCAAGTTTGGTAAATACGTACTTAATAGCATTTGGGCATTCTTCAATATTGAGTTATTTAGTTGATCGCTCTGGACTTTTCAAATACTGATATTTGATGACATTCACATATTTTTTATTCAAAAGAGATGCCTACATAAGTTTTCTCAATATTGAAGAAATGTCCATTTACCTGGTTTGAATTTGAAAATATAGATGAATAATTAGCAGATTTAAATGAAATATAAGTTGCTGATTTATCTGCAGTTACTAGTTCCTAAATATAAGGGCATGACTTCCTTATAGCAAATCCAAGTACAGCCTTTGCTACGAATTTTACTGTTCTCGTATAATAGCAGGCAAAGAAAATTTATGTCTAGTTGATGATCTAGTTGTTATTGCGGTTGATAGTTTATTTTTCTGTTCATCAGGAATAGTAAATTTTCTGGATATGTCTTTTTTATTCAACTGACAGCGTGCATCTCAAAATAGTGGTAGGGCCACGCTGTTGACAGTTCTCTGTCTACAGCCGCGGGCCGGTCGGTCCGGGGTAGTACCACACTCTCGCAGAAGATCAACGTCTGAGTAATGGCAATGTGCTATTGCACTTCGTTCGGTGAGCGAGAGAGCCGGCAGCCCAACTGGGTGGGTTTGGGGATTCTAATGGTAGGCATATAGCCTTGGTTATAGCAAAAGTCCATGAGCAGCAGTGACACTCACCATCAGGTGTGCTGCTAGCTCATTTGCCACCATAAACAATAAAAATATTATCAATTTTTATCCGCTGGAAATTAACACATGATCAGAAAGCTGATAACGTTACCGCATTCTATGACAGAGATTACTCTGTGCTGAATCCAAAACCATTTTAAAATTATATTATTATATTTAAACTGCTTGCATTATAATAAAAAAATGCATTTATGTTGATATTGTTAAATAACTTTCATCCAAATTAATTATCAACAGTTTTTTTTTTACTTACCGTTTCGGCAGTTGACCAGGCAATTGGAACAAATCTAGTCGCGGATCCACTTGTGACTCATACAAAAGTGTATCGCGATGCGCTCAGTGCGACATTCAATACGGTCACGGTTTGCGAATGCGCACGATGTTCCGGACTTCGATCCCGTTATGTTCAATTAAATACACGCGTCCTTCACATAATATTTTGTATTTTATCTTGTAACATATCCGCGGCTTATTTCGAAAAATTAAATTGATTGGCAAAATCTAAATCAACAATTTAGATTTTGCCAATCAATTTATCTATCTCTCGTAACAGTATTTTGACTATTCAAATTTATGCAAACGGCAATATATTCATATCATCAGATAGAGTGCGCAGCTGCGTCTGTGATCAGTACACGCCGAGAGTATATGCTTTAAACCCGGTTCGACGTAATCAATTCTAACGTCGTTTCATGAGTCGATTGGCATTATACATTTGTCTAACATGTGACAAACTCACGATAATTTTAATACTCAAAGTACATTTTTACTGTATCAAAGATATCATTTTTTTTTCTGTGGATAGACTATGGTCTGGTCACTTTTTAAACACTACCCGAGGTGTCAGAAGAGACAGCGTACAAACTCATAATCAACGCTATACTGCCTCTATATAGCTACATTTGCCGTCGGCACCTTGTCTTTCTGATAGCGATACCGAGTTTTTGGTGTAATCAAAGATATCCTTTTCTGTATCACTTATTAACGTGTATGAGAAATTTAAAAATGATCAGTAGCCTAATTAAAACCTCAAAGCTTTTTTAAATTTATGGAAAGAAAAAGGCCTTTGTCGCTTAGCGAATGTATCGCCCAATACAAATAATATTAGTACACCAAATACTAATATATTATAATGATATACTATCTTATTGGTAGTCTGTATAATTCTTACGACTTACCTTACAGTGGCACAACGAGAATGGAATTACAGCAGCCCGTGCCCTATTTTTTTAGCTCTGAAAATATTACTTCTGGTCGCCTCATTGCAATGCATTCTATCAAAACATTGTAATTATCAATAACGTCACAGACGATACAATTAGGTGATGTAATGTGACCAGATCGGAATTTGTCACAAACTTAAATTTTCTTTCATATATTAGTACATATATAGCTATTAATGCTGTGTGGTAGCGGCTACGAATACTACCAACTCTTACTTTTCTCGTGGATCTCGTAAAAGACGACTATACATACATATCATCACGCCATATCCCTTGCAGGGTAGGCAGAGAGCACAAAGTGGCAGAGAACTCTATCTTTGCATACTTCACTCGCTTCCTCAACATTCATAATTCTCTTCATACACGCTCGCCGGTTTCGGAGACTCTTGACTCCACCTTCCTTCAGTACATGACCGATCTGGTCTAGGTAGGTTAGTCTCGGTCTCCCCCGGTACCTATATCCTTCCACTTTCGCATTGTATATCTTCTTAACCAGAGAGAAGAGCTTAACTAAGAGTAAACTAACTAAACTAAAAAAACTAACTAAACTAAAAAAAAAAAATGTAAACTTACTAACTAACTTAAGCTTCTTAACTAAGAGCCTTATAGCGACCTGGACCAACACCATCTAATGCCGTTTGGTCAACAGTTACAATCCCCGGGAGGGTTGACGTCAGGCAGGCGACCGGTCATAAAACTATTGCCAATAACTTTTGCAATATGTAGGAATAGGAGTACATATTGCGTCGACCCCAAATAATTGGGATAAGAGCAGGAGAATGATGATTATATTATTAGTTATTCCAGTGGCTGCATTCGTGTTGTAATTTAATTTATTTTGTTAACGTAAATTTCGTCAATCACGTTTCTATTCATAGTAATCGCTACTTTTTCCTAGACGAGAAGTATCTTATGGCTTATTCTGTATCTCTGATCGTAAAGATTCGTTGATCAAATGAGTAGTTAAAGCATGAAATCGTAAAAAGAAACACATTCATTTACTAAATTAGGATATAATGTATGTAATGTGAGTCAAATTCCTTGAACATTCAATGGTTTGAACAAAAAGTTATTCAAGTATCATTACCATATTGTGCCTTCAATTATCGACTTGTGCTTTTGTACAATTAGGTACAGTTAGGTCGCCCACGTGGCTCTGAAACCTGTTTAACTCATTCATGTCGACCACTTTCCAATAAAACAAAAAACTACAAGAATATTTCTTAAGTTGTCCCGGTTTATTATTATTATAATAAGTTATAATATAAACTAACAACTAACTAACAGTGAGACATAATATAGTCCCACTAAATAAGCGATTGTTAAAGCAATATTTTTGTATATTTTTTTATTTTATTAAAATTTTGGCCTCCGTTCGGTGAGGGAGTAAGAATACAATTCACCATCCTCTATCTTACCTGTGAATGATCGTACGAGACGACTAAGAGATATAAAACGCATATAACATCTATGTGAGAGAATGAAAACTCGAAACAAAATCCTATACCAACACGTTTGACCAGCGCGGTATAGTAGGTTAATAAATAAGGACAGCCTGATGTAAAATATAATCAAGTATATGGTAAGGCATGTAGTATATCAGGACAAGAAACAGTTTTCGTAACACAAAAAAAATATCAATCAAAATTCTAAAAAGTATCATATCATGATTGTCATATTTATGCCACGGTGTAAATTGTATTTGCATCAGAGGAGATTAATCTGAAATCTTTAATTAATCATATTTATTTAATAATAATAATAATGTTTAATTAATAATATAAAAATAATTTATATTTAAAGTAAAAACAAAAATAAATAATAGGTACATTTGAAAACATAGATAGAAATAAATATAATAATATTGTAACAACCATTCTAACATTTAATGTTTTGGGTCATAAATTGCTGATGGCGTTAGTAAAATGACGTTATTATCTGAATCGCGGTGTTAAGATTCTCCGAGGCGTAATGACATCGCCTAATATTAAATTAGTTGTTATCGGATCAGATCGATCAGGTCATGAATGAGAAATTCAGGCGACAGTAAAAGTCGTTAGCATCTGGTGGTTGCGCCCTAATTGGAACAGCTCACTGGGACTCTCTATGTTAAGAATATAGCACTGCATTCGCTGCCTACGTCATACATTAATTTATATTTTTATTTATTAAACATGTTTTTTAAGATATTCATGTTTTTTAAAAGGACCGGACTGGCCATACTCGTTTTGGATCAGGCAAGATACATAACGCAGATGATTGATTTGGATCCGATCAGTAAAATTTCATCCGGACCCGATCAGGAATGCCTGATCTGGACCCGATCAGGAATGCCTGATCTGGACCCGATAAGGCTTTCCTGATTGGGTCCAGATATATCTTCTGCGTTACATACCTTAGGTCCAGATCGGGCATGCCCGGTCCGGTCCTGCTAAGGAAGACGAAAAAATTACTCGTCGGGTACTCGCTCTCTGACGTCGTCGTTACGAATGCGGTCAGTCAGCCAAACTCTATGGATTTTCCGTAGAGATCGCATTTCATTTAATAGAATGAATATAGTAGAATGTGTAAACATTCGAAATAAAAATATTTTTACGTATTTTATTTGTATTTGATATTTACTTTGCCAAGGTTTTCGAAACCTCTTTTCAGTGTACACGGTCACGGGAGGACTAAAGCGTTTCACATTCAACAAATCCTCGTTATTCCAGAAATTTCTATATAGCCAGTAGACTATTAGTTATGAATGCATCAAAATGTAATAAGTAATACTGCTCGAAAAGTCGGGAAAGTAAATATTAAACGCGATGAAAGCCGTAAAAATAATTGAATTTTTAAAAAATGGAGGAGAGGAAGGAAGACCCACCACTTTCCCACGGGTAATCAATATAGCGTACACTTCAAGAAAGGAAGGAATACGAGATGGGATCAAGGTGGAATAGGATATAAGGAAATCTTACTCCTGTGATGAGCACCGTCTCCAGAACTTTAACTTGCAATTTTTCGCAGAACTTCGAATAAAGATTCGACAAGTGTTTCGCTTCTGAACGAGGCATCCTCAGGACGGTTCGGCTTCAAATGCGCTAATTTGAAGCATGATATCCCATCCCGTATTCCTTCCTTTCTTGAGGTGTACGGTATATTGATTAACCGTGGGAAAGTGGTGGGTCTTCCTTCCTCTCCTTCATTTTATAATAATAATGGCGGATACGCCATGTATCGCCTAATTCAATCAATTATAATTTTATTTAGTGAATACGATAGAAAACTTGGTAAAACAATGACAATGATTACATAAATACAATTAATTTACATATTATATGTTATATCTAATCGGTAATAGTAGTGACTCAATAATAGTGACTGTTAGTTGTATAAATATGTAACAAATTATACGTCTAACGTATCCGGGATATAGATATGTCGCAGATCGATTTATAATAACTAAATAAATGGTTAGTGGAAACGGATAAGAACTTTCCATAAATTAATTCTCACAAACTTTAAAGAACGTGAAAAATATTGAATGGTAGTATTATAAGTCCGGTAAAGCGTGTGAATATTTAATTGACCTTATCAAAACTTTGTCACAAGAAGACCCCATTGGTTTAAGAATTATTCACCTTCATTCATTAATCTCAGCTCATATATGTCCCACTGTTGGGATCGAGCCTCCTACATAATTGAAGGGAAATTGACCTACTATATCAAGCTGGTCAGACGTATTGAGTTTGTTTCGAGTTTTCCTGCTCTCTTATAGATGTTATATGCGTTTTATATTCTTTACCATTCTGTTACGATCATCCACAGGTAAAATAAAGGGTGATTCTTACTTCGTCCCCATGAAAGGTTTTAGGAATACAATGTTAAAACATTTACTTTCTATGATTTGAAATAGTCATGCTATAACTTTTCATTTTTTTTTTTGTGTGACTTAGTTGTTAGCCTCAGATGGCTATGACAATTTTACCCGGACTGTGGGTGAGCGCTGAGGGCTCTCAAGCCGTAATAACTTTTTCAAAATAGCTGTTGCCTTTTCTTATGGTGAACCCTCAACAGGTTTGTACTCTGCGGAAAATGTTTAATAAGCTTATTATTATTATCAAAAAATCCCTCACTGTTATGAGAAAAGCTCGTGTCCAGTAGTGAGATAATGAGAGAGTTGATAAGAAATAGATTTGAATAGAAAGAAATTTGTAATTAATAATAATTTTACATTCACATAGGTACTACTGTTCTCTTAATGGATAGCAAATAATATTTAAAAAAATTGAAACAATGTTAAGCCGATAACAATACGGTTGTATGTATATAATATAGAACGAAAACAGCATACACAACTTAATAATTTCTTTCGTAATTTTGCAATCGGAGTGCTTCGTCAGCATTACCTACTGCTATATTAATTTCATAATCGACATATTTCTATGAAATTCGATTAGTTATTTATAATTTATGAATAACTATTTTCGAACAAAGTTTCGTGTGGACGTAATAAACACATTTGTGCTGTATAATATTGGCTATCAATACTACATTATCAGCGGTCGAGGTTGTCGTAAAATTCAATTCAGAGTTTTATTAATGTAATGAATTTGGTCCAGGTACGTGGCCAAATCCATGTTAGGCTTTTAACATAATGTTCCGTAGTCGCTCATCGGCTTCTGTTTCAAAATAAATAAAACCTTTGATTTGATGATGATGGTGTGTTAGATTAACACTAAATTTCAAAACATATACGTTTATAACAATAAGCTTAGGTCTATATTGGCTGATACACTAATTAATAGATAAGTTATAATATAGACTGACGTCTTGGTTAAAGAAAGAATGAAAATATGTATATATATTAATAGTGAAAGGACCAAGCTGTGGACAGTTTTCTGTCTGCAGCCGCGGGCCCATCCGTCCGGGGTAGTACCACACTCTCGCAGAAGATCGACGTCTGAGTAATGGCAATGTGCTATTGCTCTTCGTTCGATGAGTGAGACAGGCGGCAGTCCAACTGGGGTGGGTTTGGAGATTTTATTGGTAGGCAGCGGCCTAGCTATATATACCCTTAGTATTTTAAAGTTCCATGGGCGGCAGTAACACTTATCATCAGGTGTGCTCGTTTGCCACCATAAGCAATGAAAAAAAAATGTATTTTGCGACAAAAGTAAAAAAAAAATGAATGATAGAAATTTAAATTAAAATAAATAGAAAAATAGACACGACATTTAGACAAAAAAGAGAACAAACAAAAATATTAAATTAAAGAAACAAAGTGAATTCATTTTATTTCTTTAATTTAATCTTTTTAAGAATTAATACATATCAGTACCACACTCTCGCAGAAGATCGACGTTTGAGTAATGGTAATGTGCTATTGCGCTTCGTTCGGTGAGCGAGAGAGCCGGCAGCCCAACTGGGTGGGTTTGGGGATTGTAATGGTAGGCAGCAGTCTAGCTATACCCTTGGTATTGCAAACGTCCATGGACGGCAGTGACACTTACCACCAGGTGTGCTGCTGGCTCGTTTGCCACTTAAAGTAATATAAAAAAATACATAATATAAAAATTGTATGCCGCAACTGTTATAAAAGGGTCTCCGCTCTCCGCTCAGCTTTTGCTAAACAGAATGTTGGCACTGGTTTTCAGCATAACCCTGTTGAGTCCCATTGATGTGAAACTTGTGAGTTACGTAATGTTTAGTTTTAATGGTACAAGTCTTTATCATGATCTGATTTACCTATACGATAAAAGCCGCAGGGAGCAGTTATAACTATTGGTTCCAGCTAGTTGGATACTTGTTAAATACGTATTTCGTTTCCATTCAGCCTTTCGCCTTCGGTGGTAATGTCGCTTTGATTTACTTATTTAATGTAATCAGAATAAAAACTGGAATAATATTAATTTACCGAGGAGATTATAGGTGACTAAAATAAGTCTGTTACTTAGTTGAACAGAAATAATATTATAAAAATAAAATGTTACAATTTTTTTGAAAAGAAATCAACAGTGTTAATCTTATCGCGTGGGAGAGTTTATGATATTGGGTATCGCAACAGTTTTTATTTTGACGGCAGGCAATGGTGGTATGGCAACACTGTATATATTCTGAATAAAACCTGAAAATGTTTTAGTTCAAACCGCCTTTGTTCAACCTAAACCTGTTTTTAAACGGAAATAAAAGTTACCAGCATTATCGCGATCTTACGAAAGACATCTATATACCAAATCAACTTCATTTTTAAAAACCACGTTATAATAATGTAGATTACTAAATTTACGGCGTGATGGCAAATTAAGAATACATTGTGTCAACACCTTTCTAACCTAGAAGACTAAAACCTTATGACAATACCGTCTTGTCTGCGTCGTAAAGTATATTCATTCCATCCCTTATTGAAAGCGATTATGCTTAACAAACAGACGTAAGTACCTGTATGGGGTATGAAAAAAACCGTCTTACTTTTTCGAGCAGATATGCGATAATATGTTAATTAGACTTCGAGAGAGCCCAATTGGGGTGAGTTTGGGGTTTGTATTGGTAGACAGCGGCCTAGTTATACCCTTGGTATTGCAAAGGTCCATGGACGGTAGTGAAATTTACCATCAGGTGTGCTGTCTGCTCGTTTGCCACCATAAGCAATACAAAAAAATGTTTTAAAGTGGATGAAAGGATCAATACACCGCACACCGCAAGTAAGGAAAGAATACGAGATAGGATCATAATGGAATAGGATATAGAGTAGTTTTCTTACTTCTGATTTCCGCCATGTATCGCTTAACTCAATCAATAAAGTTGTGAAAATCGTTTCAATTTTATTGAATCTTTAATATTAATTTGCTTTTAGATAAGGTTAGTTACATGTGTGACTAAGTACGAAGATTCTCCACCCCCCTATCATGCCGATGGACATCGTAAAAGACGACTAAAAGATATAATAAACAAATAACATCTAACATCAGTCACGGTGGTGTAGTGGCAGCACGATTGGGCCGAAATCCCAATAGGCGCCGGTTCGAATCCCGCTTGTGACATCTTTTTCATTTCGTAAACGGGTTTTATAAATAACATCTATGCGAGAGAAAGAACACTCGATATAAAACCCTGTATCAACCCGTCTATTCCCTTCTATTGTAGACGAGACTCAAGTCCAGTTGTAGGACAAATATGAGTTGAGGAAAAATTTAATTAGAATTATTATTCCTCTCATTTTTCTCTTTAAAGCTCAGACTAATGGTCAGGCAATCATAAGCGTACAGACGAAGCGTTGTAATTACAATAATCCACTTTTAAAGTGCAGACATGTAATTATCTTTCAGTGAATTAAAGAAATATATAGCGAGCTCTTAATTAGCTGCAAGTCTTGCATATTATAATTAAATAAATAAATCTATATTTTAGATAGTATTATAACTGTAACATAACCGTAAATTTTGAAACTTTATGAGTTTTTTTTCTAAAATAAAACTCCCAAAGGTTAGAAATAAAAAAAATTGAGTAAGTAAAGTTTTTTAAATGTACTCCATGTTTAAGTTTAAAAAAAACAATTAAAAACTTCGAGTTAAATGTATATATTTTAATAATCTACAAATTAAATAAACCTATTAATTATGTTTAAATTAAATCATAAAACACATAATAAACACAATATATAAAACTTAAGATTTAATTCATTATTGATAGATATATGTAGATTGTAGATAGTAGCTTAGTATTGTATGGTAGCGACTACGAATAGTACCAACCCTTACTTTGCTCGTGGATATAGTAAAAGAAGACTAAGAGTCGTATCGACCTGGGCCAACTCCATCTGATGCCGTTTGATCAAAAATTACATTTCCAAGGAAGGGTAACTTCAGTAAGGCGGCTGTTCATAAAACTATTGCCAATATCTTTTGCAATATGTACGCGTATATATTGCAAAAGTTCTCCCGTGACCATTCACGGGAGAACTAAGGAGTCTCACATTCAACAAGTGATATGTAGATTATAGATATAAATGATAGTATATTAGATATAATTTTTGTAACAATGGGACATCACGCGTCAAGCGTTCTGCGCAGTCACCGTTGTCATGACAGCTGCTGAGATAACAAAAAGCCGCCAAGTGCGAGTAACTCGCGCGCGAAGGATCCGTACCATACCATAAATATAAAGAAAAGTATGTGATGTAACTAAAAATTTAAGGTTTCCGGAATTTTTCCTTAATCTGTGCTATAAGACGTTGCTTCTTACCAAATTTCAAGATTCTGAGTTCACGGGAAGTATCCTGTAAGTTTGGATTACCTTGTGAGTGTCGAAAATTTGCAGAAATTTGCGACATAAACAGCTGTATCTTTTGATTGCGTTAGCTTAGAAGTTTCATTTTTTCACAACTGCAAGGGACAGTAGACCTGAGCATTTGATATAAATTTCAGCTCGATACGCTTTCCTGAGAAAAAGAGTCTTGACAGACAGACAGACGGACAGGTGGACGGACGGACAACAAAGTGATCCTATAAGGGTTCCGTTTTTTCCTTTCGAGGTACGGAACCCTAAGAATGATATATTGTGGGTTTTATTGATAATATTTATTATTAATGCCAAGAGATTGTATTTAAACATTATAGTGTCAGTAGATACTATTAAACCCACCCAAGCGGAGTTGCTGGCATGGGTAACTAATAAAAGTATAACCGGCCTGCGACAAACCGATATGGTTTGTAGCCAACATAGAATTTATAATAAAAAAAAAATATATATAACAAAGTATTATGGTAGATTGAATAACAGTTACGCAAGCAAGTATCATCGCGAATCGATTTGACTCGGTCGAGATACGAAAGCCACTGATGCTGGAGTAGCGGCTTGTGTACTTCCTGCACTAACTTGTCCAACTGTGACACAAAAACACACATCTTAAACGAGTGATTAAGTGGCGCGGTTAAGTGAAGCAGGTTTCGCAAGTGTGAGCTGAATAATGGCCGCAGATATAGTTTTAATCGCTTGATTACTGCTTTATATTTCATACTTATTATTAACTTTTTTTTAACACTCTGTGCTCTGGATACATCCCGCTCAGTCTGTCATGTATCTTATGAAATACTATTAAATGCAAAACTATCATAGATTTCACAAGATGGCGTCTTGGTTGAAATACTGACTTACCATATCGGTAGTCGTGAGTTCAATTCTCACGATTTTGAGAGAGCCGGAAGCCCAACTTTCTGGGTGGGTTTGGGGTTTGTCATGGTAGGCAGCGGTCTAGCTATACCCTTGGTATAGCAAAGGTCCATGGGCAGCAATGAGACTTACCATTAGCTGTACTGATTGCTCGTTTGCCACCATAAGCAATGAAAAAATATAAATAAAAAAACGTAGAATAATAAATACTTCGTGCGATCCAAATTTTTTCCCCCGAGTCCGAATTTAATTTGTGTCCCCTAATTGTAAATTTGTAAAGTTACAACACAATTGTTATTTCCTTAGAGTCGGGTGTTGTCTTAAAATAAAAAAAAAGAACATAGATACATACATATCACCACGCCATATCCCTTGCAGGGTAGGCAGAGAGAACAGAGTGCCAGAGAACTCTATCTTTGCATACTTCACTCGCTTCCTCAACATTCATAATTCTCTTCATACACGCTCGCCGGTTTCGGAGACTCTTGACTCCACCTTCCTTCAGTACATGACCGATCTGGTCTAGGTAGGTTAGTCTCGGTCTCCCTCGGTACCTACATCCTTCCACTTTCGCATTGTATATCTTCTTAAAAAAAAGAAAATAGAGAATATAAGATTTAATAGAGAGTCACCCTATTGATAGCTTTCTGTCTACAACCTCGGGCTAGTCCGTTGTCGGTAGTACCATACTCTCACAGAAAATCGACATCTAAGCAGTAGCTATGGATTATTGCCCTTCGTTCGGTGATCGAGAGAGCTGGAAGCCAACTTTGTGAGTGAGTTCGGGTTTAGGTAACGGCCTAGCTTTACCCCTGGTATTGCAAAGGTCTATGAACGTTAGTAACACTTACCATTAGGTGTACTGTTTGCTTGTGTGATACTTTACTTACTGTGGTTTGGGGATTGTAATGGTAGGCAGCAGTCTAGCTATACCCTTGGTATTGCAAACGTCCATGGACGGCAGTGACACTTACCACTAGGTGTGCTGCTGGCTCGTTTGCCACTTAAAGCAATATAAAAAAATACATAATATAAAAATTGTATGCCGCAACTGTTATAAAAGGGTCTCCGCTCTCTACTCAGCGTTTGCTAAACAGAATGTTGGCACTGGTTTTCAGCATAACCCTGTTGTGTCCCATTGATGTGAAACTTGTGAGTTACGTAATGTTTAGTTTTAATGGTACAAGTCTTTATCATGATCTGATTTACCTATACGATAAAAGCCGCAGGGAGCAGTTACAACTATTAGTTCCAGCTAGTTGGATACTTGTTCAATATGTATTTCGTTTCCATTCAGTCTTTCGCCTTCGGTGGTTATGTTGCTTTGATTTACTTATTTAATGTAAGCAGAATAAAAACTGGAACTAATATTAATTTACCGAGGAGATTATAGGTGACTAAAATAAGTCTGTTACTTAGTTGAACAGAAATAATATTATAAAAATAAAATGTTACAATTTTTTTGAAAAGAAATCAACAGTGTTAATCTTATCGCGTGGGAGAGTTTATGATATTGGGTATCGCAACAGTTTTTATTTTGACGGCAGGCAATGGTGGTATGGCAACACTGTATATATTCTGAATAAAACCTGAAAATGTTTTAGTTCAAACCGCCTTTGTTCAACCTAAACCTGTTTTTAAACGGAAATAAAAGTTACCAGCATTATCGCGATCTTACGAAAGACATCTATATACCAAATCAACTTCATTTTTAAAAACCACGTTATAATAATGTAGATTACTAAATTTACGGCGTGATGGCAAATTAAGAATACATTGTGTCAACACCTTTCTAACCTAGAAGACTAAAACCTTATGACAATACCGTCTTGTCTGCGTCGTAAAGTATATTCATTCCATCCCTTATTGAAAGCGATTATGCTTAACAAACAGACGTAAGTACCTGTATGGGGTATGAAAAAAACCGTCTTACTTTTTCGAGCAGATATGCGATAATATGTTAATTAGACTTCGAGAGAGCCCAATTGGGGTGAGTTTGGGGTTTGTATTGGTAGACAGCGGCCTAGTTATACCCTTGGTATTGCAAAGGTCCATGGACGGTAGTGAAATTTACCATCAGGTGTGCTGTCTGCTCGTTTGCCACCATAAGCAATACAAAAAAATGTTTTAAAGTGGATGAAAGGATCAATACACCGCACACCGCAAGTAAGGAAAGAATACGAGATAGGATCATAATGGAATAGGATATAGAGTAGTTTTCTTACTTCTGATTTCCGCCATGTATCGCTTAACTCAATCAATAAAGTTGTGAAAATCGTTTCAATTTTATTGAATCTTTAATATTAATTTGCTTTTAGATAAGGTTAGTTACATGTGTGACTAAGTACGAAGATTCTCCACCCCCCTATCATGCCGATGGACATCGTAAAAGACGACTAAAAGATATAATAAACAAATAACATCTAACATCAGTCACGGTGGTGTAGTGGCAGCACGATTGGGCCGAAATCCCAATAGGCGCCGGTTCGAATCCCGCTTGTGACATCTTTTTCATTTCGTAAACGGGTTTTATAAATAACATCTATGCGAGAGAAAGAACACTCGATATAAAACCCTGTATCAACCCGTCTATTCCCTTCTATTGTAGACGAGACTCAAGTCCAGTTGTAGGACAAATATGAGTTGAGGAAAAATTTAATTAGAATTATTATTCCTCTCATTTTTCTCTTTAAAGCTCAGACTAATGGTCAGGCAATCATAAGCGTACAGACGAAGCGTTGTAATTACAATAATCCACTTTTAAAGTGCAGACATGTAATTATCTTTCAGTGAATTAAAGAAATATATAGCGAGCTCTTAATTAGCTGCAAGTCTTGCATATTATAATTAAATAAATAAATCTATATTTTAGATAGTATTATAACTGTAACATAACCGTAAATTTTGAAACTTTATGAGTTTTTTTTCTAAAATAAAACTCCCAAAGGTTAGAAATAAAAAAAATTGAGTAAGTAAAGTTTTTTAAATGTACTCCATGTTTAAGTTTAAAAAAAACAATTAAAAACTTCGAGTTAAATGTATATATTTTAATAATCTACAAATTAAATAAACCTATTAATTATGTTTAAATTAAATCATAAAACACATAATAAACACAATATATAAAACTTAAGATTTAATTCATTATTGATAGATATATGTAGATTGTAGATAGTAGCTTAGTATTGTATGGTAGCGACTACGAATAGTACCAACCCTTACTTTGCTCGTGGATATAGTAAAAGAAGACTAAGAGTCGTATCGACCTGGGCCAACTCCATCTGATGCCGTTTGATCAAAAATTACATTTCCAAGGAAGGGTAACTTCAGTAAGGCGGCTGTTCATAAAACTATTGCCAATATCTTTTGCAATATGTACGCGTATATATTGCAAAAGTTCTCCCGTGACCATTCACGGGAGAACTAAGGAGTCTCACATTCAACAAGTGATATGTAGATTATAGATATAAATGATAGTATATTAGATATAATTTTTGTAACAATGGGACATCACGCGTCAAGCGTTCTGCGCAGTCACCGTTGTCATGACAGCTGCTGAGATAACAAAAAGCCGCCAAGTGCGAGTAACTCGCGCGCGAAGGATCCGTACCATACCATAAATATAAAGAAAAGTATGTGATGTAACTAAAAATTTAAGGTTTCCGGAATTTTTCCTTAATCTGTGCTATAAGACGTTGCTTCTTACCAAATTTCAAGATTCTGAGTTCACGGGAAGTATCCTGTAAGTTTGGATTACCTTGTGAGTGTCGAAAATTTGCAGAAATTTGCGACATAAACAGCTGTATCTTTTGATTGCGTTAGCTTAGAAGTTTCATTTTTTCACAACTGCAAGGGACAGTAGACCTGAGCATTTGATATAAATTTCAGCTCGATACGCTTTCCTGAGAAAAAGAGTCTTGACAGACAGACAGACGGACAGGTGGACGGACGGACAACAAAGTGATCCTATAAGGGTTCCGTTTTTTCCTTTCGAGGTACGGAACCCTAAGAATGATATATTGTGGGTTTTATTGATAATATTTATTATTAATGCCAAGAGATTGTATTTAAACATTATAGTGTCAGTAGATACTATTAAACCCACCCAAGCGGAGTTGCTGGCATGGGTAACTAATAAAAGTATAACCGGCCTGCGACAAACCGATATGGTTTGTAGCCAACATAGAATTTATAATAAAAAAAAAATATATATAACAAAGTATTATGGTAGATTGAATAACAGTTACGCAAGCAAGTATCATCGCGAATCGATTTGACTCGGTCGAGATACGAAAGCCACTGATGCTGGAGTAGCGGCTTGTGTACTTCCTGCACTAACTTGTCCAACTGTGACACAAAAACACACATCTTAAACGAGTGATTAAGTGGCGCGGTTAAGTGAAGCAGGTTTCGCAAGTGTGAGCTGAATAATGGCCGCAGATATAGTTTTAATCGCTTGATTACTGCTTTATATTTCATACTTATTATTAACTTTTTTTTAACACTCTGTGCTCTGGATACATCCCGCTCAGTCTGTCATGTATCTTATGAAATACTATTAAATGCAAAACTATCATAGATTTCACAAGATGGCGTCTTGGTTGAAATACTGACTTACCATATCGGTAGTCGTGAGTTCAATTCTCACGATTTTGAGAGAGCCGGAAGCCCAACTTTCTGGGTGGGTTTGGGGTTTGTCATGGTAGGCAGCGGTCTAGCTATACCCTTGGTATAGCAAAGGTCCATGGGCAGCAATGAGACTTACCATTAGCTGTACTGATTGCTCGTTTGCCACCATAAGCAATGAAAAAATATAAATAAAAAAACGTAGAATAATAAATACTTCGTGCGATCCAAATTTTTTCCCCCGAGTCCGAATTTAATTTGTGTCCCCTAATTGTAAATTTGTAAAGTTACAACACAATTGTTATTTCCTTAGAGTCGGGTGTTGTCTTAAAATAAAAAAAAAGAACATAGATACATACATATCACCACGCCATATCCCTTGCAGGGTAGGCAGAGAGAACAGAGTGCCAGAGAACTCTATCTTTGCATACTTCACTCGCTTCCTCAACATTCATAATTCTCTTCATACACGCTCGCCGGTTTCGGAGACTCTTGACTCCACCTTCCTTCAGTACATGACCGATCTGGTCTAGGTAGGTTAGTCTCGGTCTCCCTCGGTACCTACATCCTTCCACTTTCGCATTGTATATCTTCTTAAAAAAAAGAAAATAGAGAATATAAGATTTAATAGAGAGTCACCCTATTGATAGCTTTCTGTCTACAACCTCGGGCTAGTCCGTTGTCGGTAGTACCATACTCTCACAGAAAATCGACATCTAAGCAGTAGCTATGGATTATTGCCCTTCGTTCGGTGATCGAGAGAGCTGGAAGCCAACTTTGTGAGTGAGTTCGGGTTTAGGTAACGGCCTAGCTTTACCCCTGGTATTGCAAAGGTCTATGAACGTTAGTAACACTTACCATTAGGTGTACTGTTTGCTTGTGTGATACTTTACTTACTGTGGTTTGGGGATTGTAATGGTAGGCAGCAGTCTAGCTATACCCTTGGTATTGCAAACGTCCATGGACGGCAGTGACACTTACCACTAGGTGTGCTGCTGGCTCGTTTGCCACTTAAAGCAATATAAAAAAATACATAATATAAAAATTGTATGCCGCAACTGTTATAAAAGGGTCTCCGCTCTCTACTCAGCGTTTGCTAAACAGAATGTTGGCACTGGTTTTCAGCATAACCCTGTTGTGTCCCATTGATGTGAAACTTGTGAGTTACGTAATGTTTAGTTTTAATGGTACAAGTCTTTATCATGATCTGATTTACCTATACGATAAAAGCCGCAGGGAGCAGTTACAACTATTAGTTCCAGCTAGTTGGATACTTGTTCAATATGTATTTCGTTTCCATTCAGTCTTTCGCCTTCGGTGGTTATGTTGCTTTGATTTACTTATTTAATGTAAGCAGAATAAAAACTGGAACTAATATTAATTTACCGAGGAGATTATAGGTGACTAAAATAAGTCTGTTACTTAGTTGAACAGAAATAATATTATAAAAATAAAATGTTACAATTTTTTTGAAAAGAAATCAACAGTGTTAATCTTATCGCGTGGGAGAGTTTATGATATTGGGTATCGCAACAGTTTTTATTTTGACGGCAGGCAATGGTGGTATGGCAACACTGTATATATTCTGAATAAAACCTGAAAATGTTTTAGTTCAAACCGCCTTTGTTCAACCTAAACCTGTTTTTAAACGGAAATAAAAGTTACCAGCATTATCGCGATCTTACGAAAGACATCTATATACCAAATCAACTTCATTTTTAAAAACCACGTTATAATAATGTAGATTACTAAATTTACGGCGTGATGGCAAATTAAGAATACATTGTGTCAACACCTTTCTAACCTAGAAGACTAAAACCTTATGACAATACCGTCTTGTCTGCGTCGTAAAGTATATTCATTCCATCCCTTATTGAAAGCGATTATGCTTAACAAACAGACGTAAGTACCTGTATGGGGTATGAAAAAAACCGTCTTACTTTTTCGAGCAGATATGCGATAATATGTTAATTAGACTTCGAGAGAGCCCAACTGGGGTGAGTTTGGGGTTTGTATTGGTAGACAGCGGCCTAGTTATACCCTTGGTATTGCAAAGGTCCATGGACGGTAGCGAAATTTACCATCAGGTGTGCTGTCTGCTCGTTTGCCACCATAAGCAATACAAAAAAATGTTTTAAAGTGGATGAAAGGATCAATACACCGCACACCGCAAGTAAGGAAAGAATACGAGATAGGATCATAATGGAATAGGATATAGAGTAGTTTTCTTACTTCTGATTTCCGCTATGTATCGCTTAACTCAATCAATAAAGTTGTGAAAATCGTTTCAATTTTATTGAATCTTTAATGTTAATTTGCTTTTAGATAAGGTTAGTTACATGTGTGACTAAGTACGAAGATTCTCCACCCCCCTATCATGCCGATGAACATCGTAAAAGACGACTAAAAGATATAATAAACAAATAACATCTAACATCAGTCACGGTGGTGTAGTGGCAGCACGATTGGGCCGGAATCCCAATAGGCGCCGGTTCGAATCCCGCTTGTGACATCTTTTTCATTTCGTAAACGGGTTTTATAAATAACATCTATGCGAGAGAAAGAACACTCGATATAAAACCCTGTATCAACCCGTCTATTCCCTTCTATTGTAGACGAGACTCAAGTCCAGTTGTAGGACAAATATGAGTGGAGGAAAAATTTAATTAGAATTATTATTCCTCTCATTTTTCTCTTTAAAGCTCAGACTAATGGTCAGGCAATCATAAGCGTACAGACGAAGCGTTGTAATTACAATAATCCACTTTTAAAGTGCAGACATGTAATTATCTTTCAGTGAATTAAAGAAATATATAGCGAGCTCTTAATTAGCTGCAAGTCTTGCATATTATAATTAAATAAATATATATCTATATTTTAGATAGTATTATAACTGTAACATAACCGTAAATTTTGAAACTTTATGAGTTTTTTTTCTAAAATAAAACTCCCAAAGGTTAGAAATAAAAAAAATTGAGTAAGTAAAGTTTTTTAAATATAGTTTAAAAAAAAACAATTAAAAACTTCGAGTTAAATGTATATATTTTAATAATCTACAAATTAAATAAACCTATTAATTATGTTTAAATTAAATCATAAAACACATAATAATCACAATATATAAAACTTAAGATTTAATTCATTATTGATAGATATATGTAGATTGTAGATAGTAGCTTAGTATTGTATGGTAGCGACTACGAATAGTACCAACCCTTACTTTGCTCGTGGATATAGTAAAAGAAGACTAAGAGTCGTATCGACCTGGGCCAACTCCATCTGATGCCGTTTGATCAAAAATTACATTTCCAAGGAAGGGTAACTTCAGAAAGGCGGCTGTTCATAAAACTATTGCCAATATCTTTTGCAATATGTACGCGTATATATTGCAAACCTAAGGAGTCTCACATTCAACAAGTGATATGTAGATTATAGATATAAATGATAGTATATTAGATATAATTTTTGTAACAATGGGACATCACGCGTCAAGCGTTCTGCGCAGTCACCGTTGTCATGACAGCTGCTGAGATAACAAAAAGCCGCCAAGTGCGTGTAACTCGAGCGCGAAGGGTCCGTACCATACCATAAATATAAAGAAAAGTATGTGATGTAACTAAAAATTTAAGGTTTTCGGAATTTTTCCTTAATCTGTGCTATAGGACGTTGCTTCTTACCAAATTTCAAGATTCTGAGTTCACGGGAAGTACCCTGTAGGTTTGGATTACCTTGTGAGTGTCGAAAATTTGCAGAAATTTGCGACATAAACAGCTGTATCTTTTGAGTGCGTTAGCTTAGAAGTTTCATTTTTTCACAACTCCAAGGGACAGTAGACCTGAGTATTTGATATAAATTTCAGTTCGATACCTTCACGCTTTCCTGAGAAAAAGAGTCTTGACAGACAGACAGACGGACAGGTGGACGGACGGACAACAAAGTGATCCTATAAGGGTTCCGTTTTTCCTTTCGAGGTACGGAACCCTAAGAATGATATATTGTGGGTTTTATTGATAATATTTATTATTAATGCCAAGAGATTGTATTTAAACATTATAGTATCAGTAGATACTATTAAACCCACCCAAGCGGAGTTGCTGGCATGGGTAACTAATAAAAGTATAACCGGCCTGCGACAAACCGATATGGTTTGTAGCCAACATAGAATTTATAATAAAAAAAAAAATATATAACAAAGTATTATGGTAGATTGAATAACAGTTACGCAAGCAAGTATCATCGCGAATCGATTTGACTCGGTCGAGATACGAAAGCCACTGATGCTGGAGTAGCGGCTTGTGTACTTCCTGCACTAACTTGTCCAACTGTGACACAAAAACACACATCTTAAACGAGTGATTAAGTGGCGCGGTTAAGTGAAGCAGGTTTCGCAAGTGTGAGCTGAATAATGGCCGCAGATATAGTTTTTAATCGCTTGATTACTGCTTTATATTTCATAGTTATTATTAACTTTTTTTTAACAGTCTATGCTCTGGATACATCCCGCTCAGTTTGTCATGTATCTTATGAAATACTATTCAATGCAAAACTATCATAGATTTCACAAGATGGCGTCTTGGTTGAAATACTGACTTACCATATCGGTAGTCGTGAGTTCAATTCTCACGATTTTGAGAGAGCCGGAAGCCCAACTTTCTGGGTGGGTTTGGGGTTTGTCATGGTAGGCAGCGGTCTAGCTATACCCTTGGTATAGCAAAGGTCCATGGGCAGCAATGAAACTTACCATTAGCTGTACTGATTGCTCGTTTGCCACCATAAGCAATGAAAAAATATAAATAAAAAAACGTAGAATAATAAATACTTCGTGCGATCCAAATTTTTTCCCCCGAGTCCGAATTTAATTTGTGTCCCCTAATTGTAAATTTGTAAAGTTACAACACAATTGTTATTTCCTTAGAGTCAGGTGTTGTCTTAAAAGAAAAAATAAAAAGAAAAGAGAGAATATAGATTTAATAGAGGGTCACCCTATTGATAGCTTTCTGTCTACAACCTCGGGCTAGTCCGTTGTCGGTAGTACCATACTCTCACAGAAAATCGACATCTAAGCAGTAGCTATGGATTGTTGCCCTTCGTTCGGTGATCGAGAGAGCTGGAAGCCAACTTTGTGAGTGAGTTTTGGTTTAGGCAACGACCTAGCTTTACCCCTGGTATTGCAAAGATCTATGAGCGTCAGTAACACTTACCATCAGGTGTGCTGCTTGCTGGTGTGATACTATAAACAATAAAATAAAAAGATCATTAAATAAATGTAAACTAACACAACACCATAATACATCGTTACAAACACAACACACTCTTGCGTTGTTTAATTGATGTCGCCTCTTGAATAATAATTAAATGCGTCGTATTATGTTTACACAGCTGTTGGAAGATATATATTAAAATACATAATATTAATATGCTACAAAGAAGTGAGAAGGTCTTATGTTCTTTAAATCGAATCATCATCATCATCATCACAGCCCATAAATGTCCCACTGTTGGGCTCGGGCCTCCTCCGTAATGGAAGGGAAATTAACCTACTATACCGCGCTGATCAAACGTGTTGGTATAGGGTTTCGTTTCGAGTTTTCCTTCTCTCGTATAGATGTTGTATGCGTTTTATATCCCTTAGTCGTCTCGTACGATCACCCACGGGTAAGATATGTAAATAGTATTCTTACTCCGTCACCACACGGAAAGAATATAGATTTAGTAGTGGTAGGGCCAATCGAATCATCATCTTGCTAATATCTATTCCTCTTTCATCGTACGTATTGCGAAAGTTTTGGCAATTATTTTATAATACGCCGTATGACTTCAACTCCTTTTGAGAATTTAATTATTGAGCAGACGCTATCAGATGGTTTACAGTTTACACAGGCCAATGTTAAACTTTTAGTCCTCTTCTATGACACACTAAGCCTATTTTAATTTGATGCATCACATTTATACAAGTCATCGTGCCTTTGTTTAAAAACAAGGGTTCACGTTATGACTGCGCAAATTAGGAACAGAGCCATAAGCTTGACCAGTTTGGCAGCAAAAGTGTATGGTAAAATTATTGAAAGGAGAATGAGGATGGTGTCCGATGGTTTACTGTGTGAGACACAAGGAGGTTTCAGGAGTGGAAGGGGATGCATGGACCAAGTGTTCTCTTTGCGCAACATTGTGGAGAAGCATCTGGCTCCTGGAGCCTGTGTGCGGCTGGATGATGGAATGTCGCCTTGATTTGACGTCAATATCGGCGTTAAGCAGGGGTGCGTTCTGTCAGCCAGACTGTTTATCATATATCTGGATAAATGTCTCCAAAAGTTGAACGATATGAATGTGGGAGTCCAGATGGGCGACTCAGTAGTCACTGCTCTGCTTTATGCAGATGATGCAGTCCTGCTGGCACAGTCAGTGACTGACCTGCAGACCCTAGTCGACACAATGACAGAAGATTGTAAGAAAAGGGGTCTACGCGTGAATGTGAGCAAAACCAAAATAATGGTCTTTGAAAGAGATAAAACCAGAACAGATGTAAGAGTAACAATAGGTAATGATGTACTAGAGCAAGTGGATGAATTTGCATATCTTGGATGTGGATTTAGCCGAGATGGAAGGTACACTACTGATATAGAGCGAAGAGTGAATGCGGGAAATAGAGTGAACGGAGCGTTGGGGCAACTTCTCGGCAGCCACCACCTCAGCCAGAAGGCACGTGTAGCAATACATAACGCAGTGCTTGTCCCAACATTATTGTATGGAAGCGAGAGTTGGGTATGCAGAAAAGAGTATGAAAGTAAAATTAATGTCGAAATGCGATCTCTGCGGCAAATCTGTGGAGTTAGGCTGACCGACCGCATTCGTAACGACGACGTAAGAGAGCGAGTAGGTATGAAAGAGAGTATTGGTGTAAAGATGCGAAAGGCAATGCTCCGATGGTTCGGACATGTGGAAAGAATGCCGAACGAACGTCTGGTTAAGAAGATATACAATGCGAAAGTGGAAGGATGTAGGTAGCGAGGGAGACCGAGACTAACCTACCTAGACCAGATCGGTCATGTACTGAAGGAAGGTGGAGTCAAGAGTCTCCGAAACCGGCGAGCGTGTATGAAAAGAATTATGAATGTTGAGGAAGCGAGTGAAGTATGCAGAGATAGAGTTCTCTGGCACTCTGTTCTCTCTGCCTACCCTGCAAGGGATATGGCGTGATGATATGTATGTATGTATGTATGTACATTTATACAATAGTTAGGAGCATCATCTCAAGATTTCCTACCCTCTATACCTATTGACGTCCACTGTTATAAATATAGCTCCCCAGCTTGGCATAAGCTTTCCCAGCTTAGCAGGTTAACGGTCGCAGTTCGTGATACAATTTTCTAAGAGAATACTTATCAACCATTTTCTACAGTTTCCATTGGAAAGTAAAAGATGTCGCACATTATACTCTAAAGTCGCTACATGGAAATAACATGAATCTTCAAACGAATATTACTACGTCTAGAGCAGGAGTAAAAATAGTAATACCTCTTCTAATTTGCCCTTTAGTATCATAAGAATTAATTAAGGGATATAATGCCACTTTAAGATAAGGAAACCGCGGTAATAAAGTAATACTTTGGATTTTTTTTTAAGCTGTTAGCCGCAGATGGCTATAAGCTAAGCGACATCACCCAAGGGCTCCTCCTATGGGGAACGGACCTCGGCTTGGGGCGTCGCTGTTGGCAAAGTGGGCGTGCCCACGTTTGGATTTATGATTTTTGCGCGTCGCGATTTCGCACCTCGACGGCGAAGACGAAACCGCGGATATTTATGTGTAATGGCCTCGCGGGCCGTGTAAGCTCTTAATTGAGCGAGTGTGATATCGTCGTCGTCATCGTCGATGACGTGCCGCGGACGTCGGATTTTTGAATTACGAGAGGGCGTGAATAATACTTTGGTATTTATATAACTTTGGTACATACTACATACCTCGATAATACTATGTGCGAACCACAAATTATTGTTTTGACTCTACTTATAATTTGTGTCCAATAATTATGTGTTTGTAAAGTCACACCACAATACAAGGATTATTTCTTTAGTGGCGGGTGTTGTCATTAAAAAAAGCCTCAACCATCTGGCCAGCGAGATATAGGAAACTAATTGATTCACCTCATTAATGCCTGACAGATTAGAATTGAGAAGATCATTGACCAAATGTGAAATACAACTTAAATAATAAATTTTCAACTATGTCGCAGCAAAGCCAAGATAAATTATTAGACACGTGCTTCGTCTTTAGCTCTTGTCATCATATAAATAATGAGACCCACATATGCCATTGTACCTAAAGGCTTGAAGTGATTGTTAATTATAAAGATGCAGTTAATTAATTTACAATAATCAATAGGTGATAGGCCCGTCCCAGCTTTCCTCTTTAACTACCATAACAAAATAACAATGGGTTTCCGTTCAGTTTCAAGCAATTCAATTAATTATCAATTTAATTGCTTTTTTTTTAAATCATACTCATAGCTTGGTGATAGGAGAGGGAATTGTCTAGTCACACAATCTACAAACAAATTCAAGTTTTTTTTTAATTTATTTAATTAAGACTCGGTTATGCTATGGAATTAGGCTATAAAATTTATTGCCGAAGTAACTATAAAATTATTTCCGTTATTAATTATGTATTTACTATGTCTGCGCAAATACTTCGTACTTTTAATGGAGGATTTATTACGTATTACTCATTGTACGTGTTCGGTGTTACCCAGCAAGGATATGTTTATCCAAGTAAAAGATTGTACTACCACCATAAGTTCATAAAATATAAATTTAAAACTGAGGTTTTTAATAAAATAAATATATTTAAGTTCTTTAACAAAATTTCGTCATTTTCGGGAAAAAAAAATCTATTATAATTAAAAAATAACCGTCTTCAAAAAACGTCGTGAAACTAAATTGCAAAAATTTAAATGTGTAAAATAGTTTTATTTCAAAACTATTTTTTGCAATATTCGTGTCATCATCATCATCTCAGCTCTCCCACTGTTGGGCTCGAGCCTTCTCCATAATGGCCCTCCCATTGACCTACTAGGTATACCACGCTGGTCAGACCGTGTTGGTATAGGTAGGTTTTGTTTCGATTTTTCCATCTATTGCATAGATGTTATATGCATTTAATATCCCTTACTCGTCTCTTACGATCACCCATGGGTAAGATAGAGGGTGGTGAATTGTATTCTTACTCCGTCACCGAAATAGTAATATACGTTTAAAGATCAGAAATCATTAATATAAAATCGTTGATAGTATTCATAGACAAACAAGACAGAACAAGGTGTAAACAGAAACAAAAAAGAAATAATCATCAGATCAGTATATTAAACGGTCTCACGTGGCCATATAAAAAACCTTGAGTCGTGATTGTAACACATAGTTAGTAGCAATGATAGCCGTCTGGGAAAACCATTGTATTATGAAATTGTGAACATCGGGTGCTTTATTAAATATTTTGTAAGATAACCATTCTTTTTTTTTATTTTAAAAGCATTAGATGTATAAGTAATGGCGTGGTAATGAAGAATGTAATGTGACGTCACGGATATCATAAAAACTGGCTTAAGATTACTATAAGAATGGGAAGCAACGCTTTCTTGGATTATTTATATCATCTTCTTCTCCTTTTTTACGTATTGGCTATCAGCTACTTACACGAGCCATTGTTGCCAGTGTCGAGGTTTAATTTTCTTCACATATTTAGTCTCTTCAAGTTAGTCATTGTCTATCAGTAAGTCAAACCGACGCCATTAACAGTGCTATAGCCACACTGTTAATGGTATCTTCTTGGATTTGTTGGTGGAAAATGAAAACGTTATAAAACACTTTTATATCATATTCACTACATACCAGCAGTTCCGTCACATCACATTACATAAAATGCCATCAAAATTATATAATATAACACGTTAAAACATTAGGATATCGAATATAATACAAGAGCACTACATGACGTTTTTAGATGCCCGCCAAAAGTCATTTATATCGTCAACTATGACCGTCAACTCACCAACATGACGATTATAAGGGCTATGTCCGACACTGGGCGCATGCAGGATATGGTGACGACAAGGATTTCTTTGTGTTACCGTTCCTTTATTTCATCTGGAAGTTGTGAAAACCGGCTCAAAGAGCCACTAGAAGAATCGATTTTCTGAATATTAGTTTTCTGGGAAACATAAGGCAACAACTGAAATCAATTCACCTGCCAAGCATATCGACTATGGCTTTATACTACTTATAGTGCTTCATTTACATGACTATATCCAACATTGGATTGGAGTGTGAGGTACTGATGATGATGGGGACCTAAAGTAAATAATTATCTGTATATTCAATGTGCCTACATACAACTATGTGTTTTATCGGCGTGACTCCATTATACCAGTCCGCACACGTGTTACATCTGGTCAAGATAAATTAGTGGTGCATTTTAGAGATTCATTTGCGTTTATAAGTGATCGGAATGCGATCATATATCAATATATTCTATTTGGAATATTGATTAATCAATCAATCATTATTTCTGAATACTATCGAACTATTAGGCAGTTGATTGATCTAGCTGATTCAGGGAATACTAGGCGATGTACTAAATAAAACCAAAGTATTATATTCTTAGTTAATCTACTTGACCTGATGATCTATTGATCTGTTGATCTTGACCCACAAATATTTTATTAAAAAATAATAGAAATTGATTACGGTAATAAAACCATATTGTGATCTAACTCGACGACTACGCCATCTAAAGAGTGAGGTAACATTACCAAAATGGTTCTTATATGAGCTGTGAACAATTTCAGTCAAAAATAAAATATATTTTTTTAAAGTATCACGTTCTTGCTTCCTTCTGTGATTAAGACAACTCCACCTTAAGATAAGGCAGGTTAATCGACGTGGCTATACCCCTTATATTGCCGTGAAGTCTTTCAACAGCATTTTCCACTTACCATTGAAGGCCAGAGTAAGCCTACTCTGTCTGCTCTATCAATAAGGACAATAAAAAAGATATCCAACTTAGTTTATTCTCTTAGAACTCAACGTTTACCGGGGCTGTGTATCCGGTTTATATTTAAATTGAGGTCAATTTAAAATCTACGTTTTTAGATTCGATCTATTATTGCTGTACATGACAAAAACGTTATCGTTCAATTAAATCTTGTTTCACCTGTAGCTTTTGCAAAACATCAAAATTTGACTATTTGCATAAATTTCCTGAAGGCTTATAGAAAACTTATTTTCTATAGAAGTTAAAATTTGTTTCTATTATTTTATGAAATTTATTTCTATTGTTTTAATTATATTGTAAAACAAAAAAAAAAAATAAAACATGAAGTTTTTATTTCAAAATATATTACGATCTTAATATATAACGATGATTTATTTTAAGAAGACTATGTTCATATCATCTAAAATCAATTCGTGTATTGCAAATTACTTTCTAAACATTAATATAACAAAATTTTGATTTGATTAAGACATTTCTAGTCATATAATCGATGACATTTACGTTATATTGCATTTAAAACTGATTTAAATTGTAAAACTGTTAGCCAATTACGGACGTCTAGAAAGAAATATTGGCTATAAAAAGTCTTAGCGAAACTAATATCGAAATATAAAGACGTATTCAAAAAACTGTTGTGGAAATACAAGTAACAGATAAATTGGATAACGAACAAAAAGTATTGTAAATAGTCCATCATTCACGAAGTGGCATCATCGTTAAATAACTAGATAAATATTTGAGACAATTTATTGAGTTACGTTTGTAAATAAATGGATTTTAATAACATTTCCTTTGTCCTCTTTACAGCTTATATAAGTCTTACAGATGGAAATGATCCAAATTAATTTAGTAATTAGAAATGGGACGTGGGTATTGCAAACTATGTGGTAAGCGACTTACTGTAATGCGTATTTTTTGACTGCACATGTTAATGTGCTTAATATATCTGTAATCTATATGCTTAATATGCCGAATGAACGTCTGGTTAAGAAGATATACAATGCGAAAGTGGAAGGATGTAGGTACCGGGGGAGACCGAGACTAACCAACCTAGATCAGATTGGTCACGTACTGAAGGAAGGTGGAGTCAAGAGTCTCCGAAATCGGCGAGCGTGTATGAAGAGAATTATGAATGTTGAGGAAGTGAGTGAAGTATGCAAGGATAGAGTTCTCTGGCACTCTGTTCTCTCTGCCTACCCTACAAAGGATATGTCGTGATGATATGTATGTATGTTTGTAACCCATAAATGAATAAAGTGATGGTGGAATTGTATTCGTGTGTAGATAAGATGCTGAAATGATAATTATATGATATGAAAGTGGTTTACGTGTAATTTCATGTTCTGCAAAAAGCCCCCAGACAGATTATTAATTTGGTTTTCAGTGTCCAATTAATAGTTATGACTTGACTTACTGACGGACAGTGACTATGAATAAACTATTCAACATGATGACGTATAAATTGACGTATAATGAACAATAAATAATTTGTGAAGAAAATTGTATAAGACATTGACTGTGTGAGCTATGTTCCCTTTGCCTGTCCCAACGGACGTACACACCAAAAGGTTTTATTGCGGGAATCTGAAAGAATTTTGGCGCGAATATGGAAATGTCATGTCACGCTCTTGCATTATATTCATTTCTTTTGTGTTTTGTAGTGTTATATTGAATAATTTTGCTGGTATTCAATGGAATATGATACAGTTAAAATGCTGAAGTGTAGTAAATATGGTATAATAGTAGTTTACGTTATTTTCATATTTTGCCAAAATTCCCAAAAAAGCACATTGACTTGGTTATCAACGCCCGATTAATGGTAAAGATTTGACTTACTGACAGACATTGACTATTAAGACTACAATACAATATGAAGAACTATTAAGTAATATATGAAAAAAAATAGAATAAGACTTGGCTGTATGGGCTTTGATCCCATTGCCTGTCCGAACGGACGAACAAAACAAAAAAAAAGGATCTGAAATGGTAATGTATTGGTCTTCTGTTATTTTCAATATTTTAGCGTATTAACGTTTTAAATTAAACAATTTTGTTGACATTTTGTGAATGTGATGCGAAGGAATGGTGGGTGTAGTGAATATGATATAAAAGTGCTTTACAAATGTTTTCGTTTTCCATCAAAATTTTGAGAAGATACAGTATGACCAGAGTACTGTTGATGGCAATTTGACTTAAAGATATGAAGAATGATTATTATGAAGAAACTAAAAATGTGAAGAAACTGATAATTTGTTAAGAATATTGTAACTGAACACTGGCAATGAAAACTCGTATCAGCAGCTGCCAATACAAAAAAATAAGAAGCACAGAATAAAAAAGAAATGTTTTTGGCGAGTGTAGTGCAATATAGAATATGATTAAGCAACCAAATTTAATTTCTTAATATTTCGAATGCAATGTTAGATTAGCAATGATAATTAACTAGGTATTGCGCCACGCATCAGCAGAGCGGACATTATAAAAATAAAAACAAAATATATTTTGTTGTCTCAATGGTTAGTTGACAATCAAGGTCGTTTGTGAAATTCGATTTTAAAAAAAAATATGAAGGGTGCATCGTGATGAAACTTATTTGTCGCTTCAATTCTAATGCCATCACGTTTTGTGGTACAATATTGTTTTTCTTTGTAGTATTTATGGTCATAAATCTCCGCAATAGTGGTAGGACCATACCGTGGATAGTTTCTTGTCTACAGCTACGAGCCGGTCCGTCCGGGATATTACCACACTCTCGCAGAAACTCTACGGCTGAACAGTGGCAATGTGCTGCTGTGCTCCATTTGGTGAGCGAGAAAGCTAGCAGTTCAACTTTTTGGGTAGATTTGGGGTTTCATATTGGTAGTCGGCCTAGCTGTACCCTTGGTATTGCAAAGGCCTATGGTCGGCCGTAATACTTACCGGCAGGTGTGCTGCTTGCTCGTTTACCACTATAACATTAAAAAAAGGCGAATCATATATGAGTTAAGATAATGATGGCGATGAAATTTCCGTGTGGTGACGGAGTAAGAATCTTACCCGTGGGTGATCGTAAGAGACGGGATATAAAACGCATATATAACATCTATGCAAGAGAAGGAAATCTCGAAATAAAAAACCCTATATCAACACGTCTGACCAGCGTAGTATAGTACGTCATTTTCTCTCTTATTATGGACTAGGAGTGGGACATATAGGAGCTGAGATGGTGACAAAAAGCTATAAATCAGTATAGAACTAAAATATTAAGTTCTTTATTTATCCATAAGATGATAAATCGGGCTATGAACGTGACCAATTAAACGCAATTAAACAACTTTAATATATATAAACATATTAGCACAAGCAATTTCACGATTTTTCTTAGAACTGGTATTGTACAATAAAAAAAACTAACGTAAAAAAAACTTAAAAATAGCAAACATACAATGTCAGAGCAGTCGCGTGTATCGAGTACTCCCAATTAAAAGTAAGAAAACGGTGATGAAAATGTTCTTTTTTTATGATTAAAATTGATCACCAGACCGTATATTGGTAACAGACCAATGGGCAATAGATACTAGGAGAGCATAATGCCGTGAAGGTGTTGTAATCGAAGGTCCCTTTTTGTCGCTCTTCGTAGGTCGCCTGGGCACTGAATGTGCATGACTGATTTTAATTACTGCAACGAAAAAAAATATCTAGAGAAATAAATAAAAGTTTCTTCTGATTGTAATGTCAAAATAACTTTATTAACCGACTACAAGAAAAAAGGGAGGAGTTTCTCAATTATTTTGTTTTATTAATGTTATATCCGAACTTTTTTCTAGATTTTGATGGTTCTTTTTTACTTATTCATTTTTTTCTTCTTTTTTTTTAAATACCGCATGTAAAACCACCCTGCACTAAGGAAACGATCCTTGTATTGCGGGGTAAATTAAAAACATGCAATTAACGTAGGCAAATTACACCCAGACTCAGAGCAACACTATGTGGGGACTTTTGGCGGGTACCTGAAAACATCATGTGGTGCTCTTGTATTATATTGGATATCTTAGTGTTTTATCGTGTTATATTAAATAATTTTGATGGCATTTTATGTAATGTGATACAAAGGAACTGCTGAGATGTAGTGAATGTGATATAAAAGTGCTTTACAACGTTTTCGTTTTAAATCAAAATTCCCAAAATTTACCAATAACAGTGGGGTCATAGCACTGTTGATGGCAACGACTTGACATACTGACGGAAATGACTAACATGAATATATAAAAGACTAAAGAAAGTTGTGACTCGACACTGGCAAAAAGGACTCTTAAAGTAGCCGATTGCCATTACGAAAAAAAAAGAACACTTCGTGAATCGTACAAACTATTGTCCTATGTGGGAATCGAACCCATGGGACTGACACGGAACTACACACGATAACCAACCACTACGCCATCTGTGCAGTCTTGATCAATATATGATTAGTAGGTAGTTTTTTTTTTTTTGTTAAAACTAGTTGTTAGCCTCAGATGGCTATGACAACTTTACCCGGACTGTGGGTGAGCGCTGAGGGCTCTCAACCCGTTAATGATTAGTAGTTTTTAAATTATTCTTTATAATGTGTTATATTATACCTACATATTTCGTTGACCTCCACTTCATTGTTTTGTAGTCGCTTTTTGTTTTTAATTTTGAGTTATTTAATTAATGAGTTCAAGTTTATTTTTTACTAGCTACTTACCCGTGACTTCGACCGCGTAAAACAATGACTTTTACGATATAATATATTTTTTTGTGTCGTGTCTTGTAGCTATTAGCAGCAGGTGGTTTTACCAAGACTATGGGTGAGCGGTAAGAGTTTTCAAACCACCACTATCAACAGTGTGGCCCCTTTTTTTGGCGGCGGGCTATGGTTTGGTTACGCCTCGTTAATTCCATCCGGGGCGGCAGAAAGAACGGCGCACGACTCCATGGACCCGTCCTATATGTACCTCATTTCGCGGGCCACCAGAACGAGGTCTTTGTCTTTAGTAGCGCGCCCGCTCGAATCGATGCCCCGGCAGCTATCGCCGTCGTGGCATCGTCCACACGCGGAACAGTGTGTTTTTTTTGCAGTTGACTTTGGATGTGTTTCGCCCCGCCAAATCGGTCCGGGGTTACGCAGGAAGCGGCGCGTGACCACATAGACCCACCATGCAACCTCCTCTCTCCGCCGTGCGAGCGGACCAACGGTACCCGATCTTTGTCTTCGGTGGCAAAACAGTGTGGACCTACCACTTTTTATAGTCTTTTACGACGCCAACAATGTAAGGGTTGATAGTAAACGTAGCCGCCATCGTACACAAAATATAACATTAATACAATTTAATAATTAACCTTATATATTTAATTGTTAGTTCATTAACATATAATATTATGTAATCAACAACATATTCAATGTAATTTATGCATAGTATTTGTTTTTATTACTTGCGGTACTTACTCGTACCTAACTTACAAATATTAATATTATGAAGCTGAATAGTTTGAATGCACTAAACTCTAGTGCTATTTGATTTCTAATGTTTATGCGAGTATATATTATGTTAGCTCATACATGTCTCACTGTTGGGCTCCAGTCTCCTTCATAACTGGAGCGAAATTGACTTACGGTACCACGTTGATCAGACGTGTTTCTATAGAGTTTAGTTTCGATTTTCCTTATATATAAGATAAGATGTTATATGCGTTTTATTTCCCTTAGTCGTCTCTTACGATCACCTACGGTTAGATCTAGGTTGGTGAATTGTATTCTTACTCTGTCACCACACGCAAAATTACATATTTGAAATAAAATTGTATTTTTCTATTTTTTATAGATTTTAAATAAAACAATTAGTTTCATTGTTAAAGGTTTTAAATAAAAAGTCGTTCCTCTTTGTTACGCGAGTACCTATTGCACATTTAAAATAAAAACTATTAGTTTTATTATTATTAAACTATTAGTTAATTGAATATATGTTCAAAATTTTACGTATCTACAAAAAAATATATAATTTAAACCATAACCAATTTTTAATTACATTTTGAAATAAAATTTGTATTATTTAACGGATATTGGCTGAACGTGGAACATTAAACAACTGTTTGACAAACATAAAAAAAAAGTCAACCTTTCAAAATGAAATAGTTTTGCATGCGTATTGTTTAAAGCAAACAATTATATTACAGTTAAGTCTTTTGTTAATAATATCCTCGTATGTAATGTCTGTTACGGGTTCAGTGGGTCATTCGTTGGTCGGGAATCGAACCGGTTTGTATAACGCCCACTGACGTTGTTTGTCGTCGTTATAATGTCAATGAAACAGTTCGTTTTATATTTGATCATATTACTTGGTATTACCAACTCTAATTAAATATGTTTTTAAACGGTTTTTTATAGAATTAAGAATTTAAAATAAAAACATATGTTAAGGAAAATACTAGAAGATTAGTATTATATATGAATATCTTTTGACATGCTGTGTGGTAGCGGCTACGAATACTATCAACTCTTACTTTGCTCGTGGATGTCGTAAAAGACGACTAAGAGCCTTATAACGACCTAGGCCAACTCTATCTGATGCCGTTTGGTCAACAATTACATTCCCAAGGAGGGTTGATGTCTCGCAGGCGGCCGGTCATAAAACTATTGCCAATGACTTTTACAATATGTACTATGAAACAAGAGTACATGTTGTATCGACCCCAAGTAAATGAGATAAGAGTAGGAGAATGAAGATGATGATGAATATCTTTTGACATTAGTTGATGAGTTATAAAATTACGTTTTTGTAACCTAGTAACGATTTTTTTTATACACTTTAATAAACTTATGGCCGTTTTCACTGATTCATAAATTTTATGCAATATACAGGGTGGAAGTGTGTGTGTGTACTACCAACGACCTGGGCCAACTCCATCTGATGCCGTTTGGTCAACGATTACATTCCCAAGGAGGGTTGACGTCTGGCAGGCGGCCGGTCATAAAACTATTGCCAATAACTTTTACAATATGTATTATGAAAAAATAATACATATTGTATCGACCCCAAGTAATTGGGATAAGAGTAGGAGAATGAAAATACAGGGTGGAAGTGGACCTCGCTCGTGCTCCTGAAAACAAAGACAGGTGACCCTACTAGTCCTATTTGTAATAAGAGGCTAGAAAAAATTAAAAATGTTTTTTTTTTACATTCCATCGTATTAGGATAGTGCCATGTAACGATAATTCCATAAAAAATACGTCACTTTACTCAGATGAAAAAATACGCAATCTATTCAAAACTCACGATTATATGTTCAAGAGTTCAACGACCTCGCGTGGTAAAAAAAAAATTTTTCATCCGCATTGATTGTTTTTAGCCTATAATTACAAGTAGGACTAGTAGGGTTCTCTGTCTTTTTTTTCGGGAGCAGTCCACTTCCACTCTGTATATGACTTAGAAAATCAAAATAAAAAATGTTAGGTATATGAAACGACATGTTGCTGTTGTTGTGTGGTAGCAGCTACGAATACTACTAACGTTTACTTTGGTCGTGGATGTCGTAAAAGACTACTAAGACCTTTATATCGATCTGGGCCAACACCAGCTGATGCCGTTTGGTCAATAATTACATTCCTAAGGAGGGTGTTGACGCCAGTCACGGGTCGGTTATAAAACTATTTATTTTTTGCAATATGTTAGGAAAAGGAGTACATATTGCGTCGACCACAAGTAATTGGGATAAGAGTAGGAGAATGATTATGACGATGATGGTCTTACCGAAAATTTAAATTCTATTTGTCTTCAGTTAATATCAAAAATTTTCCGTGTGGTGACGGAATAAGGATACAAATCACCATCCTCTATCTTGCCCGTGGATGATCGTAAGAGATGACTAAGGGATATAAAACGCATATAACATTTATGCATGAGAAGAAATATATACCACTATACCAACACGTCTGACCAACGTGGTATAGAAGCTCAATTTCCCCCCCATCACGGAGGAGGCTCGAGCTCAACAGTGGAACATATATGAGCTGAAATGATGATGAATATCAAAAAGACATTTTTTATTAAATAATTAGCATCATATTATGTCATGCACCATTTATATTGCATTAGGTGTCACCTAAAATTTATAGCCGCTGAATAAAGGCATTACTTATCTTAAAACCTATTCTTAGAGCGTTTAGTGATAATTTTCAGTGAGTAAAATTAATTTTAAAATATTTACGTACTTTTTGTTAAATAATCTTCCAAAATTAAGTGGTGGTAAGATGTTGAGCTGGCCACGGATGTCAGGGACTCGATACCAGTGACCGGCCCAATGGCGATGGGAAGGGAATACGATGGGTTATGCCTTAACCCACCGTATTCCCATAACCGTTATGGGGCCAAGCGTCGCACTTCCTTGCCCCGGACAGAATGGACGGAGTGAGTCCAGACCATAGCCTGCCAAATAAGAAAAAAGTGTTGATAACATTTTAAAATTGTTGTAGTTTTACGGCAGATATTTCGTAATGACCTTACAGAAGTAATATATAGTTATATTACACTATATTGTAATTATTTCCGGCAGTTTCGTCATCATTGACGATCGTATTTATTATTATTTCTTTTTATCTAATTTGGGCTGATCTTTCTCAATAAAGTTAACCCTATAAATTTAATTAAATAACTGGCCGACTGAATTTCTTTCGGCTTTTAGTTCCAATATTGTATTATGACAATCATTTTTCTTTCGTATACAAGTTTTTATAAATAATCTAGCATGCGAAACCTCAGTAATTTACTTAAGTATTGAACAAAATGGATTTAACTTGGTTTTATTGGTCGAATATTGAGGAAACTTTTTAAATATCTCTTATAACTCTAGAGATTATGTATTATATTATAAACAAGTTTTTTATTTTGTGTTAAATAATTAAATAAATTCATAAGTGGCCCGTTTTTTTAACTTGTCTGTTGCTGAGGATAGATGACGTTGTACTTTGCTGCCAAATGGAGCTATGTTTTTATAGAATTATTAATTTGTAAAATGTTGTTTTAATTTAGGATTATTGAAGAAAAATTTAAATTAAGGCGCCGGGTAATTCTTTCTACCATATAATCAATGCATTTTTTGGAGGGGTACTTATAATACTTGTTCCGCTTGGTACTCAGCTAAGCGATCACAGTTTAAAAAAAAAGAGCTCTGTGCTGCTCTCTTTGCTGCTTGCTCTAGCTACGATGTGGTAACACCCCGCTAATCGGTCCGGGGCGACGGAAGAAGTGGCGCGCAACAACGTACCTATCAACGCCGTGCGAATAGGCCACCGGAATTCGGTCTTTGTCGTCGGTAGCATTGAACCCACAGCCGACTTTTACATCTTCCACAGGCTAGTAAGGGTTTGCGACAACTGTCTTCTTATCCTGTCACTACACCGGGAAGATAACAAATTCAATAATAATACTTTTTATAATAATGATGCTATTTTCGTTGTTAAAATCACTTGGAAGTGGACGTAGAAGCTCCGATGATTCACACAAAAATTATTAATAAGTAATTGTTGTGTTCGAGTATGCTAATTTTCTCACTCGATCTATCATTGTGATTGACAGTGAACGTGTAACGGTTTGTATATCTTCTTAATATATATAAATTACGCGTCACGTTGTTTGTCCGCGATGGACTCCTAAAGTACTTAACCGATTTTAATAAAATTTGCACAGCGTGTGTACTTTAATCCAGCTTAAAAGATAGGATAGCTTTCATCTCAATTTATATTCGCAATATTATTTAATTGCAAATTATTTGTCTATTATTTGACAGTCATAATTATCTGTTATCTCCAAACGATTCTAACAGCTGGCGGTATCTGTTGACGGGATTGAGTAAGTATTTAATAGATGGCGCTATGTTGAACATACAAACGTTTCATATAAGCTACAATTTATTAGCATAACCACCACGTGTTACTGAGACTACCTTAGCCACAGCAAAGCGTGGCCATACATATATAACTACATATATAACTATCTATAAATTGAGTTAAGAGGTCTAAGACTAAGGACTGAGAGTCCTTCCGTGACCACGAACGCTGTAAAGTGTTCAAAACGTCGGGCAATAAATACAAACGTGATAGAATCCGTAAAAATAGTTTTATTTTAAATTACACATTTATTTTTATACTCACATAAACATCAGAAAACGTTATCCATAAATATCTATAAAATGAACAAGTGTGTATATATTGCCTATGTATTCCAAAACGGATTTTTTTGTTTTGTTTTTTTTTTGGCGGCGGGCCATGGTGTAGTCATGCTCCATTAAATCCGTCCGGGGCGACAGAAGAAGCGGCGCACGACCCCATAGACCCGCCCTACAAGTATCTCCACGCCGTGCGAGCGGGCCACCGGAAACCAGGTCTTTGTCTTCGCCTAGAGTATTAAGCCTAGAGTAAGTAATCGTTAAGTTTGATAGCGATCGGATCAAAAGAAGTTTTATTTTCTTTCATTAATACTTTATACCACACGAAGCGGACAGGAAATGCAGGAAAATGATAATTATTACTAGTTTTTAATACACATACTTTTTACATAGTTCGTTCTGTAACCATATTTGTGTTGAAGTTTAATAGATTATAATAGAATATTCCTCCGAATGTATATTTATGCGCAATCGTATTGAGGTCGGCTTGCTAGTCTAACTAGTTTCGGTAGATTATTATTGACTCTATATTCGACACTTCATATGTATAATAACCGCGTAAACGTCAGAAGTTATTATAATATATGGTGATATAATATTATTAAACAAACAAAGAAATTCAAGGTCGCAGGAGAATATGTACTTGACATGTCTTCCCGTGACCATGAACGCTGTAAACTGTTTGAAATTTCGACAAATTAAAAATCAAATACAAACGCGATAGAAACCGTAAAAATAGTTTTATTACAAATGTATAATACCTACTCGCGTAAATATCAGAAATCATTATGTTAAATGTGTGGTGATGGAGTAAGAATACAATTCACCACCTCCTTCCTATCTTACCTGTGGGTGATCGTACGAGACGACTAAGGGATATAAAACGCATATAATAGAGTCGAGCCGATGGTTTACTGTGTGAGACACAAGGAGGTTCCAGGAGTGGAAGGGGATGCATGGATCAAGTGTTTTCTCTGCGCAATATTGTGGAGCAGCATCTGGCTCTAGGTCAGAGGGTTTTCTGCAGTTTTGTGGATCTGGAGAGAGCATTTAACACGGTTGTACGAAATGAACTTTGGGACATTTTACCGGAGTATGGTATTAACGGTAAACTGCTACAGGCTGTGCAGTCCAGTTACATGGGCTGTAGTATAGTATATATATAGTATATATGGCGTGATGATATGTATGTGTATGTGTGTGTATAATAGAGCGAGAGAAGGAAAACTCGGAACAAAACCCTATACTAACACGTCTGACCAGCGTGGTATAGTAGGACAATGACCCTCCCATTATGGAGGAGGTTGGAGCCCAACAGTGGTACATATATGAGCTGAGATGAGATGAAATTTTGTTAAATAATTTCAATATAATATAGGATTTTATTTATAAACCAGTATTGTAATTTTCTAGGATGCTAATATTGAGCACTGACGTGTCATTAAAACCGTTGCAATAGTTTGTCGTCTTTAGTAGGGAGACTAGTAAGACCGTGAGAAAGTATTAAACCACCCACTTAAATATTTTATTACCTAGATTGCTAGACTAACTCCTTCGTAAACTTAAAAACTAATGCGGTGATGACATTTCCAGAGGAGGAAGTAGTAACGTTCGTCTAGCGGGACATCTGTTACGTTTGCAGGTTAGATTATTTTAATATTTTAAAAGTATTAATTAATTTATTTCTAAACTTAGCTCACGCTCACGTGTTAAATCAAACGATAATCTAAAAGCTATTTTCTGTCCCTCGGAAAAAAAGTAGAAGGGAACTTTGTTAAGACCCAATATTATTACAATAGGATATGACGGCCGAGGTTTCGTGCATGTACATATTTGCTGTGCATGCCGAGGGCTCGCAGATGTGGCTGCGCACTCGCCCTGATGATGACTATTGTATATGCTCTAAATCCAGGTCGACATAATCGATCGTAATGCGTGAGAGTACGGCCTTTTATATACATTTGTCTAATATATAATTTTAAATCGACTAATTATTATCATATTCATCATCATCATCATCATAGCCCATAAATGTCCCACTGTTGGACTCGGGCCTCCTCCGTAATAGGAGGGAAATTAACCTACTATACCGCGCTGGTCAGACGTGTTGGTATAGGGTTTTGTTTCGAGGTTTCCCTCTCCCGCATAGATGTTATATGCGTTTTATATCACTTAGTCGTCTCGTACAATCACCCACGGGTAAGATATGGGGTGGTGAATTGTATTCTTACTCCGTCACCACATGGAAAATTATTATATATTAATATTATCATATTAATTGCGTCTAATTTCATTATTAGTAATAATTTTCTTTTTCATTATAAAATTGCGTTCACTTCGTCACAAATTCTAGGCATTCCCTTATTAGGTTTGCGTTTTGAAAATAATAAGGAATTTGGTTTAATACACCACGCTGGTTAGACATATTGGTATGGGGTTTCATTTTGAGATTTCTGCTCTTGCATAGATGTCATCTGCATCTCATATTCCTTAGTCCTCTTTTACAGCTTTTCTTTCTGATTATATTTAATTTCGTTTTCGCATTATATAATATATTGAATTAGATAGTCATGTATCATAACATTTATTGAAGTTGAAATAAAACTATTTTTACGGATTACATCGTGTTTGTATTTGATTTTTAATTGCCCGATGTTTCGGACACTTTACAGCATTCATTGTCACGGAAGGATGTAATACTTGCGTAAACATTAGAAATCTTTAATTAATTATTGGTTGGCCAAATAAATAAATATTGAGTTAGATAGAACATATTCTAATGAAAATGTAAAGTGAAAAGGATATCGTTATCTAGATCGTTGACATATAGGTCAAAAACAACAAAGGCAAAATAATAGTTGCAATTCTTCCGGTATAAAAACTGCCAATAGTTAGTAGTTAAAGACATAATTAGAATTGCAACAATTGAGAACCATGACAATCAATTCGATATGTAAAATTATTACATTATTTAGTCTAAATATTTTCGAGAAAGTTTCATTTCATTGCAATCCTAGTCAGAGACAAGAACCAACTAGGCAAAGTCGATATCTAAGTTTGCGTAAATTATTAGCACGATTCTTTAATTAATCATAATTTGTTTTACTTTAATAGATTGCAGTATTGTAGATGTTTTAACCGATCCTGTTCGTAAGTGACAAGATTCTGTAGAGCGACAGAAAAATGATAAATCATTGCGAACTTTGTTTTTTTATCTGTATGCTGAAGGAATAAGGATATAATTCATTTATCTTTATTATTTCTTCTTTAACCATGGATGTCATATCAGACTACCAAAAGATATATGTATATAACATCAGGAAACATTGATTTAAAAGAAGGAATACATAACGTAAAATCTTATGTCAATTCGTTTGGTCGTATATATCTCTATAAAAGAGGCTAGGATCCAAAAGTTATACACTTTTTGAATGATAAAAACAAAGGAATTACGGAATTGACACAGACAAAAATAGAAATGGTTATGATTGCCTCCTGGACGAAATGTATGCTTGACCATTAATTTTTGAAACTGAAAAGGCACATGTACGGAAAAATCTCAGAGTATGTAAAAAGTTGCACATTCGCTTGTTTGTTTTTATGCTTTAAGGTAAAATTCTTGTCTATTTTCAGTTTAATGTTAGCCACAAACTATTAGCCTTGTGTAATTATGTCCAATAGAAAATGTCTTTATGAAATGACAAAAGCTGTCTTACTATCAAACGAATCTATTGTGCATTGCTAAATTTGTCATTGGATGTTCTATTCTTAATGTAATTGGTCTTGTAAACACCTTGATATAGTTAACACAATACTCTTGAAACCACACGTTTTTGTCACCCAATCTTTAAAAACGAAACGTCATATGAATAAGAAATTCAATTCGTACTAAATTGAATTATATATTTGTTAAGTAAAGTTCATAGTTGCAATGATTCATTTTGTTCTTTAATTTGTTTAAAGTTTACTATAATTGCCTTTGTCTCAGTATCAAATGACGGTATAACGTACATATAAAATTTTAATTAGATTCTGAATTTTTAAGTAAATAAAACCTTATGAGTACCTGCTGGTATGTCATTAAACTTTATAATGCATCAGAAATATTAAGTTTTTAAATTTTGGACTTGTAATTAAGGTTAAAGTTGTATAGCGGACAAGGTCAAAAGAATAATACGCTTTATAATCCTTTACATAAGAAAGTCTATGGTCGGGATCTCTTACTCTACTCTTTACATAGAAGACGAGGATCTTTGTAAAGATGTTGATGATGATGATAAACATCACATCACATTCACGGTCACATCGCTCGACGAACTGATAACAATTGTGAATAAAAGGTTTCTGAGTGCGACCACCACGAATCGGATCATGAAAAATAGGGAGATCGTTCAATAGGTAGATAGAAATCGTAGGTAGCTGTTGGATGCAGCTAGCATACCACTGTTTTTTGTGATATTATCTAAAAAAGAACTAGGTTCAGTGGCTGATAAAGGATTAATTTAGATTGATATATTTTCATAATATTATAGTAAGTGAAAATATTAGTGTAGTAATAGAGTAAGAATGCAATGAAAACCTCCCCTTCCTTTCCCGTATTTCTTTAAAGGAACGCAAGTAGATAACGTAATTGCAAGAGAACGAAAACTAGAAGTAAAACCCTCTACCAACCCGTATGACAAATATAGTATAGTAGTGCAATATCCCTTCCACTGTACAGAAAGATGGAGCCCAGCACTGAAACGTATGATTCAAGATGATAATGAGAATAATTGAATTCGGATGGGACTCAAAATAGTCCCTTGGAGAACACCGTATGTTATACCTGTATGGATAAGTCAATATAGTATTAGATAATAATGGTTTTCTGTGTGGTGACGGGGTAAGAATACACTCACCACCCTCTATCTTACCCGTGATCGTGATCGTAAGAGACCACTATGGGATATAAAACGCATATAACATCTATGCAAAGAGAAGGTAAGCAAGAAACAAAAACCTATACCATCCGTCTGACCATATGGTATAGTAGGTCAATTTTCCTCCCATTATGGAGGCTCGAGTTCAACAGTAAATATATGAGCTGAGATGAGAGTATAAATAACACGACTAATATATGATATGCGTTTATCTCCATGGTTCATAACTATACAATAGTTAACCATTCAACCATTTACAGTACATTTACCATTTGACTGTCTGTCACCGTTCTATAAATATCGACGTGTATTAAACTCGTGCGCAGAGCTCGCCGTTTGACCTTTGTGTCAAATTCATTCTTTGTACAGATACGTGTTCGCCTCCATGTCTAAAGTACTGTATAGGCCTTAGGGACTTTTATGCTTTTAGACATATGATTGATATATTTTGTAAATTAAATTTCTTTGTTTTAGGAAGATTTACGCTTGTTAATATGATTGACTAATAAAGTTAATGCCAGGTGTCGTAACAAATTAAGAATTTAATGTAAAATCTAGAATTTGCCTGAAGGAACATTAGAATAATGATCCGCTATTGTTCTTCGAAAGTTAAGAAACTAAAACTGAAAGTGATGATAACGGAGTTATTCTTGCTTAAAGGCTTATATCAAACTGTAACCGTCGGTTGACTGATGATTGGATAAAGGCAATATATTATTATATAGTTATAACTAGTTATTGTATAGTTATTATTATGACTTAAAGTCTATAATCGGTGATAAGGTTATGACATTTTCTTTATGAGTCCAGTTGGTTCTTTCAGACGTACAATATATCATACGAATTTGGCAGTGTTCTGTTCGTGGAATGACAGATTTCGTATAGAATATGTCATTTTCCTATCTCTCGTGAGGGAATGTAACCTATGCCTCACGCAAATCAATTAGCAATACTGGTTAATGGTTTTTGGACTAGTTAGTAGCTAGTTTTATTATTAGTGCGGTTACTGTTAGTTTTTTGTTTGCTCCCATAAATGCAATGACTCATCCGAGATACGGTGTTGGCCGATTGGATCTTTAATACATACAAAATCGTAGGCATAGTTATCATACCTAGTTACTGTAAAAATGTAACCTGGTATTTAAACCAGGTAAATAATAAACACAGCAGTGATTATACAAAAATCCGGTATATTATATAAAGCATTATTTAACAATAATTGACTCGTTCAACTCAATGATTGAAGTTAATAAAGAATAGAGTCGTTTCACTGATATTAGTCTCGGATGACATGCTTCATATATTTTATTGATTAATTTATTCCTTTCGACTTCACACAGATAAAAGTTATAGGTAGTACTTTAATCATTTCAGCTCAAATAAGTCCAATTGCTGGACAAGAGCCATCTCCACACTGAGAGAGGTAAGAGGTAAGGTATATTTGGATCTGTAGCTGTCTCGCTTACCGAACGAAGCATAGTAGCTTGCAACTATTCATACTTCGAATTTAGGCGTGAGTGTTGTAGATACTACCCACCATGCCCGCAAGTAGAAAACTATTTGAAGTTTGATTCTATCAATAGGAAATTCGACAAATTATAACAAACATATATGTAATGATTGATATAAGAATCTTACTAAAGGGTGGAAGCTACAAATACTACCATCTCTTACATTATTCATGGCTATCGTAAAAGACAACTAAAAGCTTTACATGGACCTGAGCTTACTCAATGTGATAGTATCTGGTGAACAAGTACATTCCGAAGGAGACGAGATGAAAAAATGAGAGATGTCAGAAAAGTGGCTGGTCATAAAACTATTGCAAATAACTTTTGAAATATAATATAAGAAGATAATGATATTGCGCCAGCTCCAAGTAATTGGTATAAGAAGAAGATGATGATGAATTGATCTAAGAATTGTATTATTTCTTTAAAGTCGTTATAAATAATTATCTTAATGATACTACAGTGAAAAGAAAACAAGACCGTAAAAATCTTATTATGTTTTCCCTCACACTTTATTAACTAAAAAAAGTAATGCGTTATAGGGAAAGCTCATTACAAAGATTACCTCTATAACTATTCATGGTAGCTAGCATTATAAGTAGGGTTACCAGTTTCATAATGATTAATGTATGTATATGCAAAAATATGTTGTGTCAAAATAAAGTATAATTTATTTCCTTATAATGATTTCTAATGTTAACACGAGTATTACTCATTTGAAGTAAAAACGTTTTTACGGATTCTATCGCATTTGTATTTACTTTTAAATTTACCGACGATTCAACCACTTTACAACGTTAATGGTCACGGGAGACCTGTCCTCCCTGAAAATACTTTTTATTACTTTTAGCAGCTATAAACAAATATTTTTTACTCTCAAACAGCTGCACAGTATCTTTATAGTTTATATTTAAGTTAAAGTAAATAAGTATTTGATTTGTATCAGATTTTCCAACACTTTGTTTCTTTCCTTTTTTTTTCGTCTTCCCTGTGAATGATGATGTAATCGAAATTGACATTGTAAAGCAATATATAGAGTGGAGACGACCATACGACAATAATTTTAATTTAGTGTATCTGATGACTTGCCCCGCCTGTATACAAACTTTGAATATAATATGTCGTATAGTTTAGCCACAGCACATTACTTTGTGTTATTAACATTTTCTACAGTCTGTATTAAAAATTTAAATTATTGGCTATCACTAAGAGATCAAAGACCTCCCGCGCCGCAGCAGTATAAACTTATATGAAGGTAGGTTACCTACATATCTCCACTTTACTCTTCTTATCTTAGCTTAAAGTCTTCGCCAAACGCAATACAAATTAATGCATATTATACCTTATTCCTGACCCATAAGATTCATATAAACTGTATTATCAGACTTAGATAAGACAATTAAAAATACCTAAAGCATGCGGCAAATGAAAGGGTACCTATTCGGTCGGATTACAGGTCAGTAAACTAATAGTTACAAACGGTGTTCTATTTTGTTTCAATATTTACGATAAAAACTTTGAGAGAAAATATTTTTTTTTAAATTTGCATGTGAGGACTTTTTAGATTTAGTTTCAAAATACTCATATACTAGTATTGCCGGTGTTTTCATTTATTGTCGTATTGACATCCCCACTTTGTATATACAGTAGGTATATAATTTTTGATAATTATCTTTTTAATGGAATACTAGGGAAAATCCTAGAAAAATCAATTAATGCAAATAAAGTATTCCCGCGTATTTTAGTACATAAAGTACAGTGTATAATTCAATCATCATTTCAGACGTATAAGTCTTTGATTACACAGACGGCATAGTAGACACGAAGAGCAGTACTTTATGCAATCCACAAACAGTTGTTCTAAGCTTGAACGCAAAACTACGCCCAGTAATTCTGCGTTTAATTTGTGTTAGTAAAATCCCTGACAATACAAGGATTATTTCCTTGGTTTTAGGATTATTTCCTTGTATCTTAAAAAAGAATGTTACTCTATAAAATATATCTATTTCTCGTACTGTTGGCATTGGGCTTCCTCTAGAATGAGAGGGTAATTGATTTTTGCCACGCTGGGCAAACGTGTTGAGTTTTGTATTGAATTTTCGAGGTGACTTGCATTTCGTGTTTTATCGAGGTGACTTGCATTTCGTGTCCCTTAATGTCTTTAACTATAGCTATAGTCTAGATATTGATTGTTTAATCCAAACTCAGGTATAACGAACAATTTATATTACACAATTACGGGTGACAACCCTATTTGCAAGTAGAGTATGCCACTTGTGGTGATGTCGAATTGCGACAAATTGGTTCTACATTATTGTGGACGAGAAAAAAGCAATTTTGATTTGCTAATAATCGTTGAACAAACGTACCAGTAGCAATATAGTAGCGTAATATAGACCTTTTGTAATAGTTTTGGCAAATAAAAAAAATAATGGTTTTTCTATTAAAGTTTTTTTTTTATTCATCAGCCCATTGATGTCCATTGTTGAACATAGAGAAGATTGGGTAGGGGTTATGCTACCAACGAAAACCTACCCAGGAAGTTGGACCTCCAGCTTTCTAGCTTACTAATGAAGCGCAACTGTATATTGCCACTGCTCAGATTGATTTTCTGCGAGAGTGTGGTACTACCCCGGATGAACCAGCTTTTTTTTTTTTGCGGTGGGCTATGGACGTCGCACCCCGCCAAATCGGTCCGGGGTGACGGAAGAGGCGGCGCGCAACCCCATTGACCCACCTTGCAAGCACCTCTTCTTCGCCGTGCGAGCGGGCCACCGGTACCCGATCTTTGTCTTCCGTGGCCCGCTCGGCGATATGCCCTCTCGGGCTCCTCTTCTGTCGACGCCCCGACAGCTTTCGCCGTCGAGGCGTATCGGATGAACCAGCCTGCGGCTGTAAATAGAAAACTAATAACGGTGTGGTCCTACTACTATTAGAATAATATATTCCTTATGGTGACGTTGTTAGAATAAAGTTTACCATTCCCTATCTTGCTGGATTTGCTAGTGAGTATCGAAATAGACAATTTAGTGATATAATATTATATTCAACTAACATTTATACAAGAAAGGAAATTCGAAATATAATTTTACGCCAATTCATCTGACCTATGCTGGTCATGATCAATTTCTCTCCTATTGTTTTTATTGCTCTTGGTGTTAAACGAGCAAGCAGCACACCTGATGGTAAGTGCCTGATGGTAACTGCCGCCCATGGACTTTTGTAATACCAGAGGTACAGTTCGGCCGCTGCCTACCGATAATCCCAAACTCACCCAAAATTATGGTCTGCCGGCTGTTTCACTCACTAAATCAAGCACAGCGGCATATTGCCAGCTTAGACGTTGATTTTCTGCGAGAGTACTACCCCGGGCGGACTGTCCCGTGGCTGTAGACAGAAAACTTAGCAGTGTCGTCGTACCGCTACTTCTATTATGGAGAATGCTCGAGCCTAACAATAGGACATATAAGCGGACATGATATTGAGTTATAACTAACGTGACCATTTATTCTTTGACTCAAAACGGGACATTTTAGTTGGGAAGTCAATTAAAACACTTTTTAAAGGTATTCAGAAAAAGTTAGTTAACTTAAAAGTTACGAATTGAAAAATATACGCGAAATGTTTAGTTAGCATATTTATCAGAGGAAAAAAATTGCTTTAATATAGCTGGTGAAGATTTTAAGTAAGAATAAAACTCTTGGTACTTTTTTTAAATTCACTCAAATACAACTTTTGCACGGTTGCCGAAAACGGGACAATTTGGCATCCCAGAGTTCATTACGGGGACACCGGGACTCGTTATTATAAATAGTCACTCGTTATTATAAATAGTCTCGTTCAAAACGGGACGTCTGGTCACATTAGTTATAACGGACCTATAAATTGCTTAACATGATCAGATAGAATTTCATTACAGTAACTATATTTTTTTTTCTCATTACTTATTTCTACATTGCAAAATTTACATTATACAAATATTAATCGTTTTCTGAATAAATAAAAATCGACAAAAAAACGAAATAATACACAGTACTATACAATAGTTGATTCAGTAACACGTAACCAACCGTACAATGGTTACACAACATTTGTAACCAAGTAACCTATGACAGTGAGAACGTTTGCAATAAATATCAACAAAAACGCTTCTACAAAGATAACTAAATATGTCGGACTTTTGACGGGAATTTGAAAACGTCATGTGGTGCTCTTGAATTATATTCGATATCTTAGTGTTTTAACGTGTTGTATTAGATAATTTTGATGACATTTTATGTAATGTGATGCGGCGGAACTACTGGGATGTAGTGAATATCATATATAAGTGCTTTACAACGTTTTCGTTTTCCATCAAAATTCCCACAAGATACTGTACTGTTAATGGTAACAGTGTGGCTATTGCACTGTTGATGGTGACAATTTGACTTAGACAATGACTAACTTGAAAGACTTTATAACTCGACACTGGCACCAATAGCTCGTATAAGTAGCTGATTGCTAATATATAAGAAGAAGAAGAAGAACTAAATACGTCATTATCAGCTTCTTGCCGTACATTGTTGAACGCAGGTCTTTTCTATTAAATGCCATAGTCTACGGTTATTCTTTGGTGATATTATTTTCGTCGCCACGGTTGACTATCAGATTGGCGATGGTAGTGATCGTTTGAAAGCATTGCAATCCATTATGAGAGATCACCCTCATGGTATTCTAATCCCGTCGCCATTTGGAGAACTAAACTTATATTACATAACGCTGCGGCGAATAGGAGTTGAGTAGTAATAATAGCAAATGGAATAAGATATAGTAGCAATGCTCATTAAGCATATTGTCCGAACACCGTTGTCATGTCAACTGCGAGGATAATAAAAGTGGTTGATTGATGTATTATAGATATTATTAATGTTAATATTATTACTACTGATGACGTGAATCTTCAAATTAAATAATCATATGAAATCATCATTGTTCTACTGTTATCCCAATTACTTGGGGTGGATACAATATGTTCCCTTCTTTCATAGTAAATATTGTAAAAGTTATTGGGGATAGTTTTATGACCGGCCGCCTGCCAGACGTCAACCCTCCTTGGGAATGTAATCGTTGACCAAAATGCATCAAATGCAGTTGGCGCAGGTCGTTATAAGGCTCTTAGTCGTCTTTTATGACATCCACGAGCAAAGTAAGGGTTGATAGTATTCGTATCTGCTACCACACAGCTAATATTAAATTTGCAGGTAATATATTCTGATGTAGCTGCTGCCGTGGGTACATAATTAATTCCAATAATCAATAGTGGTGGGTATCAAAAGAAGGACTATGTATGGGAAGCAAGAAGTAGAGGAATGACATTATCGTTCAGCATATATTCTATTAGGTATGGGAAAGTACTGTGACAATAACTACTGCTTATGTTTATACCATAATTACAAAGTCAAATATATCTGTAGTTTATTTAGCAATGCAACGTTTAATTTCACGGTCAGTTGCTGAGCAAGGCACCAAGGCTAGTTGGTTTATTGTACGGTGAATCATAATTTACAAGAGTTCGGACTTTCGGTTTTGTTCGACAATCGTTGCACCTACGATTTCCCCTGGGCCTAATTTAAATTATATTACGTACCAGCTACAGCAAATTTGCATGTCCCAAAATAGTTCACGATGGTGTAAGTGGCAGCACGGTTGGGCCGGATTCCCAATAGGTGCGGGTTCGAACCCCGCTTGTGACATCATTTTTCGTTTCGTATCGGGTATTTATAAATAATTAAGCATATTAAATGCTAAAAATTTCAGTAATTTGAATAACAAGGTTGTGTCATCGTTTAATACAATTCTAACTGTAAAGTTTGAAGTATTAAGTCTATACAATGTGTAAACATTGTCCGATAGATGGCATACGTCACCTTGAAGACGTAAGATATAATATGATTCGAAATTTGCATGTCCCAAAATAGTTCACGATGGTGTAAGTGGCAGCACGGTTGGGCCGGATTCCCAATAGGTGCGGGTTCGAACCCCGCTTGTGACATCATTTTTCGTTTCGTATCGGGTATTTATAAATAATTAAGCATATTAAATGCTAAAAATTTCAGTAATTTGAATAGTTTTATAACTGGCCACCTCCATACTTTTAGCTCTTCTAGAAGATATAATTACGATAGGACCAGAATTTCTAAATTTTCATGTTTTATATTCATTACTATTATTTATGCTTTGGAAACTATCAGCAGCATTCAACAAATAGTAATAATCAGCCGTAAGAATTGTAGAAGCTTATATTTGGCGTGTGATTACATAATTATTTCTAATATTTACGCGAGTATTACACATTTGAAATAAAACTAGTTTTACGAATTCCGTTCTTGGAGGACGTTGAGTCCACGAGTCTTCCCGCGACCATGAACGCTGTAAAATGTTCGAAACGTCGGGAAATTAAAAATCAAATACATACGCAATAGAATACGTAAAACTAGTTTTGTTTCAAGACTATGAATTCACCGCCCCTTTCCTATCTTGTCCGTGGGTAAAAGGCAATTATGAGATATTTATATAACATCTATGCCAGAGACATTGATGTTAGCGTTTATTATTTTTTTTATATCTTTATTTTTTGTATTTTTGCTCGTATTCCTTATTGTGTTGATAAACTATTAGGCTACAGCCATATGCATAAACAATAAATTCAGTTCAATAGTAAAATCAGAGAACGGATTGCTCCTCCGGAGTTACACCGAAGGTCGCCAGCATCGTGTCTCGATCTTAACTTTGACATTCATAACGTTCATATCCGTTTCTATACTAATATTATAAAGCGGAAGAGTTTGTTTGTTTAAACGCGCTAATCTCAGGAACTACTGGTCCGATTTGAAAAATAATTTTTTTGTTGGATAGTCCATTTATAGAGGAAGGCTTTAGGCTATACAACATTACGCTACGACCAATAGGAGCAGAGCAACAATGATGAATGTGTAAAAATCGGGTTTTTGTTTCCTTTTGAGAGCTTCGCGTTCCTGATCGGGTCCGGATGAAATTTTACTGATCGGAACCAAATCAATCATCTGCGTTATATATCTTGTCTGATCCAAAACGAGTATGCCCAGTCCGGTCCTTTTAAAAAACATGAATATCTTAAAGAACATGTTTGATAGGTAAAAATATAAATTAATATATGACGTAGGCAGCGAATGCAGTGCTATATTCTTATCATAGAGAGTCCCAGTGAGCCGTTCCGATTATGGCGCAACCACCAGATGCTAACGACTGCAACTGTCGCCTGAATTTCTCATTCATGACCTGATCGATCTGTTTTAATCTGATTCGATAACAAATAATTTAATATTAGGCCTTGTCATTACGCTTCGGAGAATCTTAACACCGCGATTCAAATAATGACGTCATTTTACTAACGCCATCTATTTATTATGACCCAAAACATTAAATGTTAGAATGGTTGTTAAAATATAATATTTCTATCTATCTATGTTTTCAAATGTTAGGTACATTCATATATATATATATATATATATATATATATATATATATATATAATTTATTTTTGTTTTTTACTTTAAATATAAATTATTTTTATATTATTAATTAAACATTATTATTATTATTAAATACATATGATTAATTAAAGATTTCAGATTAATCTCCTCTGATGCAAATACAATTTCGCCGTGGCATAAATATGACAATCATGTCACTTTTTTGAATTTTGATTGATATTCTTTTTGTGTTACGAAAACTGTTTCGGGTTCTGATATACTACAAGCCTTACTATATACTTGATGATATTTCACATCAGGCTATCCTTATTTGGTCCTGATCTGGTCCTGATCCGGTATGCCTTACCATACTTGATGTTATTTCACATCAGGCTATCCTGATCAGGACCAGACCTGGTCCTGATAGGGTTTGCCGGATCCGGCATGCCTCATTCTGTCCTGATCGGGTCCTGATCCGGTATGCCTTACCATACTTGATAATATTACACATCAGGCTATCCTTATTTGGTCCTGACCTGGTCCTGATCCGGTATGCCTTACCATACTTAATGATATTTCACATCAGGCTATCCTTATTTGGTCCTGATCTGGTCCTGATCCGGTATGGCTTACCATACTTAATGATATTTCACATCAGGCTATCCTTATTTGGTCCTGATCTGGTCCTGATCCGGTATGCCTTACCATACTTAATGATATTTCACATCAGGCTATCCTTATTTGGTCCTGATCTGGTCCTGATCCGGTATGCCTTACCATACTTGATGTTATTTCACATCAGGCTATCCTGATCAGGACCAGACCTGGTCCTGATCGGGTTTGCCGGATCCGGCATGCCTTATTCTATCCTGATCGGGTCCAGATACATGATCTGGTTGAACCATACTTTTTTTCTAGTCGGGGATGTCATACACATTAAAAGTATGTGTAATTGTAAATAGGCGTAAGTGTATGTATGTATGTATGTATGTATAATATACATACATTGTATATATCTATAGAAAGTATAGATAAGACCCAATACTTTTACTTAAGGTTTAATGTTCTACTCTTACTAATAAAAGGGTCATGTAGGTACCTAAAACAGCTTTAACGTATGTATTATTTAAAAATATTTCCATCTTTTACGTAAACGAATTCGCGAGTTGAAGTTAACGTTAGCCCAAAGTAACCATTCCACGCGGACGAAGTCGCGGGCGGAAGCTAGTGTTATAATAAAGCTTAAATTTATTTTATTTTCTTATTTAAGTATTTTTAAATAATTTATTTTTTTCGTGTGGTGACGGAGTAAGAATACAAAGCGTATAACATCTATGCAAGAGAAGGAAAACTCGAAAGTAAACCCTATACCAGCACATCTAACCAGCGTGGTATACTAGATCAATTACCCTCCCGTTGTAGAGGAAGCTCGAGGCCAACAGTGGGACATTTATGAGCTAAGATGATGATGATGATGAAATAATTTATACACTTAAATACATATCATCACGCCATATACCTTGCATGGTAGGCAGAGAGAACAGAGTGCCAGAGAACTCTATCCTTGTATACTTCACTCGCTTCCTCAACATTCATAATTCTCTTCATACACGCTCGCCGGTTTTGGAGACTGTTGACTCCACCTTATTTCAGTACATGATCAATCTGGTCTAGGTATGTGTCTCGGTCGCCCCCGGTACCTACATCCTTCCACTTTCACATCATCAATTCAACATCTATGCAAGAGAAGGAAATCTCTAAACTAAATCCTATACGTACACATCTGACCAGCGTGGTATATAGGTCAATTTTCCTACCGTTATGGAGGAGGCCCGCGCCCAACAGTGGGACATTTATGAGCTGAGATGATGATGATGATGTTGAAATGATTTATAGTTATATCTAAATGTAATTAATCCAATACGCTAAATTGTAAGATGCAAATCGAATCCATAGAATAGTTTTTTTTAATATTTAGTGATTAAAGTTGCCAGTAAGGTTAGCAAAAATATAACAATAAGTTATAATGCTCTTGAAATATTATAAAAATCACGAACTTGCCATAAAATCGATCATATCGGTGATAAAATGCAATTATTTCAAAGGGTTGCAAAGGGCTATTGCCGTCACTAATTCACTCGTTATCGATTGCCACGGTTGCGTAATGTTTCCATGAACAGTACTTGCATAGGTTACAATAATCGAATTAATATTCGACAGTAAAAGTATAAATGCTTAATTGCAATTAAAATGTTAAAATTTAATCGTCGCTTCCCATGACTCAGAAGTTCGTGGGAATATATAATAATAATAGCTTTATTGGATTAAAAAAACCATCGCTAACATTTAATGCACTTATTTTAAAAGATAGCAGCCCTATGGTAATAATTCCACAAGGAATATTTCCTTTTAGCTGGTGGATTTTAAAAACATACAAATACTGACTCAAATATTCAAATTACATTCAGATTTAGAACAAAAATGTGTAGATCTTATAAACTATTACCTTGCGTGGGAACCGAAACTCACTACACTGTCACTGTAGATTGATACTTTAACCACCATACTGCACAGATGCCCGACAAGTTGGCGTAGATTTCCATTATGGTTTTCATTTCAATATTTTTCTTGCCATCTGTGATGTTTCTTTATTTCAGTCTTTCTATGACCATGAAAGCTGTTAGTAGTATTAGAAACGTCGGGAAATTAAAAAACAAACACACGCAGTAGAATCTGTAAAAATAGTTTTATTTCAAAAAGCTGTGTGGTAGCGGCTACGAATACAAAATAAGGTTTGGTAACCCTTATTTTGTTCGTCGTAAAAGACGACTAAGAGCCATTTTAAGGATCTGGGCCAACTTCATCTGATGCCGTTTGGTCAACAATTACATTCCCTAGGAGGGTTGACGTCTCCGGGCGGGCCACCGAAGACAAAAATCGGGTACCGGTGGCCCGCCCGCACGGCGAAGAGATGTGTTTGCAGGGTGGGTCTACGGGGTTACGCGCCGCCTCTTCCGTCGCCCCCGATCGATTTGGCGGGGCGAGACCACGTCCATAGCCCACCGCAAAAAGAAAGGAGGGTTGACGTCTAGCAGGCGGCCGGTCATAAAACTATTGCCAATAACTTTTACAATATGTACTATAAAAGAAGAGTACATATTGTATCGACCCCAAGTAATTAAGATAAGCGTAGGAGAAAGATGAATGATGAGTAAGAGATAATAGGCTCGTAAATATTATAAACCAGCAGAGAAGTTATTTATCTATATAGATATGAAGTTATTTAAAAAAAATAAGATTTCAATAGGAAAAGTTGACCATTCTATATTGCAATCATATTTTCAATTTTTATTAAGACACGATAAATAGTTTCTTTATTAAATTAATTTATTCACTACCGGTGGCCCGCTCGCACGGCGAAGAGAGGTGTTTGTAGGGTGGGGCTATGGCAGGGTTCAGCAACCTACGGCTCGCGAGCCACAAACGGCTCTTTGGATGTGAGGTTGCGGCTCTTTAGTTCTATACGCAAAACAATATTTTATAAAGAAAACATTTAAAAATGGGTCTGAATTAATTAACGAGGATTAGGCACAAATAATCGTTGGCAAAAAAAATATGGCTCTTTAAAGACTTTAAACTTTTATAAACTCTAATTTTTGGCTCTTTCGACTCAAAGGGTTGCTGACCCCTGGTCTATGGGGTCGCGCGCCGCCTCTTCCGTCGCCCCGGACCGATTTGGCAGAGGTGGCCACTCCGTAGCCTACCGCAAAAAAAGGTATAAAATGAATAATGATGTGAAATGCTAATTCATTACAATTAAGAAAAAAAAAAAGAAAATAACTTTTGAGTTAATAAAAAGATATATATTTTTTTTAAATACATCTCAAATGATTTAAATAGAAACAGTAATTGAATTAACCGAGAGAAATATAAGTATTTGTTAAAGTCGCCTTGAATGATTATAATTCAAAGGAAGTGATTGCGCAGCCACTATGTATACAACTGAGGCCATTGGAGTCACCATAATACATTATGCTATACAATCATTGCTACCAATCCCTCGTTCATGGACAATTATTTATAATTTTATTTTTTTTATTCACTATACCCTATCTTATCTTTTTTTTTTTAGATGTGTCTCGCCCCGACAAATCGGTTCGGGGTGACGGAAAGGCGGCGCGTGATCCCATAGACCCACCGTAAAACTCCTCTCTCTTCGCCGTGCGAGCGGACCACCGGTACCCGATTTTTGTCATCGGTGGCCCAATACCCTATCTTATCTGTGGATGTCGTAAAGACGATTAAGAAATATAATATGCGCACAATATTTATGTTACTGTTTCTTTCTTTGATTTTAAGTATCGTCGCTACTCTAAGTCTAAAGGCTCTGAACACAGGCATTCATCCACCATTCAACTATATAGAACTTCTATATCGAATGATTCGCGAGGCTATTGAAATTAAAAATATTGCAATTTCAATGAGGAATTTTAGTAAATTAAATTAATACTATTAACGCCCTAGCTGAATCCACGGCTGCTAGTGACGGACTGTTAAATCGGTCCGTCATTAGCAGTGATATAGATCGTGAGGGTGATGTATCACCTTTCTTTAAAAGACACGAGTGATTTTTTTATGTTAAAGGAAAATATTTTAATTATTCATCAATTATTTATTCTTCATTTCATCATCATCATTATCACAGCTCATAAGTGTCCCACTGTTGGGCTCGGGCCTCCTCCGTAATGGGAGGGAAATTAACCTACTATACCATGCTGCTCAGACGTGTTGGTATAGGGTTTTGTTTCGAGTTTTTTTTTCTCTCGCATAGATGTTATATGCGTTTTTTATCCCTTAGTCGTCTCGTACGATCACCAACGGGTAAAATATAGATAAAATTAGCTGATTTCCGTGGTATTACTGTTAGTAGGGTAGATTGTATGGAAATCGCTCAGCGTGCTATGGAGTGGGATATGCTCGGGATTTCTCTGCGAGATAGAAATCGAAATACGGAAATCCGCAGAAGAACGGATGTAACCGACATAGCACGAAGAATTAGCACGCTGAAGTGGCAATGGGCAGGCCACATCACTCGAAGAACCGACAACCGCTAGGAAAAAAAGGTTCTAGAGTGGCGACTACGTACCGGACGCCGCAGCGTAGGACGCCCCTCACTAGGTGGACAGACGACCTGGTGAAGGTTGCTGGGCGTCGTTGGATGCAAGCTGACAGAACCACACTCTGTAGCGTAACATGAGGGAGGCCTACGTCCAGCATTGGACGGCGACAGGCTGAAACGAATTGTTAATAGTCCTATTATGGGGCAGTCTCGAGCCTAGTAGTGGGACGTATATGAGCTGAGAAATTATTAGATTATTATAAAACTATAAGAGAAGAGGTGGTAATTATACCCAATTGTATTCTTATCTCATTGTCACGGGGATTTTAAATTTTTGTTTGTCAACTTTTTACGAGTATGTTGGCTCATTTTTCTGGAATGGATATGCTAATAATTGTTACTGTTTCTTTCTTTGATTTTAAGTATCATCGCTACTCTAAGTCTAAAGGCTCTGAACACAGGCATTCATCCACCATTCAACTATATAAAACAAATCTCAAAAGAACTTCAATATCGAATGATTCGTAATGCTATTAAAATTAAAATATTGCAATTTCAATAAGGAAAATTAGTAAATTAAATTAATATCTACTAATAGTATTAATTTAACGCCCTAGCTGAATTCACTGCTGCTAGTGACGGACTGTTAAATCAGTCCGTCACTAGCAGTGAGATCGATCGTGAGGGTGATGTATCACTTTTCTTTAATAGACACACGAGTAATTTTTTTTATGTTCAAGGAAAATATTTTTATTATTCATTAATTATTGATTCTTCATTTATTTACATAAAATTATGAAAGTTAGAAGAGCGTATATTTCACTCTCCTTCGATACCTGAAGGTAAGCGAGAACTTTAAATTTTACAACTATTTAAAAGTGTGGGCTTAAACTTTATTTCGCGAACTTTTTGTCATACAAAAAGGGATGCGAATCAGAATTTCAAAGCCGTTCCACATATATTTATAGTTTAAAAATTAAAATCATCATCATCATCACAGCCCATAAATTTCCCACTGTTGAGCTAGGGCCTTCGCCGTAATGGGAGGGCAATTGACCTACTATACCGCGTGTTGGTATAAGGTTTTGTTTCGAGTTTTCCTTCTCTCTAAAATTAAAATAAGTTGTAATTGAAAAAAAATGCAAACAGAATGAATTTTAATGTTTACGCGAGTAGGTATTACATATTTGAAATAAAACTGTTTTTACGCATTCTATCGCGTTTGTATTTGATTTTTAATATGCCGACGTTTCAAACACTTTATAGTATTCATGGTCACGGGAGGATCATGAATATTATTCAGAATGAGAACTGCAAAATACCGATCTATTTGTCGCTTAGTAACTTTCGCTACTTTAATGCTAGGACGTTAACTCTTAATAATATTTTGTTAATCAATTGCGTTGCGTTTGCGCTTTTAAATATTTCGTTGAAGAAAATGCACGCGTGTCCTTGCGTGCGGCCAGAGAAATCATTAATACATGCATATTTATAGCATATGGCTTTCTCTATCTTGCATTTGCACACATAATAACTATTCAGTATTGTTGACAACATTCCTTAATATCGTTGTTTCAAATATTCATACAATATGGCGTTGGTAAATTGTAAGTAGCTGTGTGGTAGCGGCTACGAATACTATCAACCTTTACTTTGCTCGTGGATGTCGTAATAGACGACTAAGAGCCTTATAACGACATGGGCCAATTCCATCTTATGCCGTTTAGCCAACAATTACATTCCCAAGGAGGGTTGACGTCTGGCAGACGACCGGTCATAAAACTATTGTCAATAACTTTTACAATTGCATATTGTATTAGCAAGTGGGATAAGAGTAGGAGAATGATGATGGCGTTCGTAAATATTCAGTATGGCATTTTTATAACTCAAAATAATCGCCTATTTGGTTATGACGAAGTCATTTATCGCGAAGGAAGCCAGTCTAAGCTAAGTTGGTCTAAGTTAAATGTTATTTAGATGTACTCAAATTTTAGGCTAAGTAAAATAGGCTGTATCAAGTTTACTGTGAAACTAAATGATTATTTTAACCGACATCTAAATATTAGGTAATTCCTTTTTTTTCCTTGCGGTTGACTATGGATGTGGTCGCGGCCCGCCATATCAATCCGGGGCGACGGAAGAGGCGGCGCGCAACCCCATAGACCCACGCTACAAGGACTCCTCTCTTCGCCGTGCGAGTGGGCCACCGGTACCCGATCTTTGTCTTCGGTGGCCCGTCCAAATATTAGGTAATACCTTAGGCAATTTAAATATCAATATTGTATATTGAATGTCACATATATCAATAAATCATTGATGTAATGTGTCATATAAATTGCTTTTTTTTATTGATGATAATTTATGTGCGGCTAGTGAAAACGGCTGTTCGACGTCGATATTATTGGTATTTCTTTTTTTTAATATCAGTCTGGTGATGATGTAGGAATATAGTTAGATAATACTTCTTCTTTTATCGCATATGCCGTACTACTTGCGGACATAGGCAGTAAATTAAGGAAAGAAGGGCAGCTCAAAATCGAAACTACAAATAATGTGTTCGTGCCTATTGTTGTTTAATTTTTCTCTTATTGTTGAGAAAAGTGGGTAGCGTTGCTGTGTGGTAGTGCCTACGTATACTACCAAACCTTACTTTTCTCGTGGATGTTATAAAAGATAGCTAAGAGATTTTTATCGACCTGGGCTGACTTCATGTGATGCCGACTAGTCAACAATTACATTCTCAAGGAGTGTTTGATGTTAGGCATGCGGCTGGTCACAAAACTATTGCCAATAACTTTTGCAATATGTACAAAGAGGAGTAGGTATTGCCTCGACCATAAATAATTGGAATAAGAGAAGGAGAATGGATGATGATGTTGAGAAAACTGAGATTTTTTAAAAAGTTTTTTTCTATAAGGCGATTCGTTTCATACCTAGGAAAGCATCTCTTATCACCGAGAATAGAGGGTTCTGATGCAGTTTTTATCTATATTTTAAAAGATATTTAAGGTTAACCACCAATAAACTGCATCTGACAATTAGATATGGGATTGTAAACATCTAAAAACAAGAGCAAAACCAAAATAATGGTCTTTGAAAGAGACGAAGCCAGAATAGATGTAAGAGTAACAATAGGTAATGATATACTAGAGCAAGTGGATGAATTTGTATATCTTGGATGTGGATTTAGCCGAGATGGAAGGTACACCACTGATATAGAGCGAAGAGTGAATGCGGGAAATAGAGTGAACGGAGCGTTGGGGCAACTTCTCGGCAGCCACCACCTCAGCCAGAAGGCACGTGTAGCAATACATAACGCAGTGCTTGTCCCAACATTACTGTATGGAAGCGAGAGTTGGGTATGCAGAAAAGAGTATGAAAGTAAAATTAATGCGGTCGAAATGCGATCTCTGCGGCAAATCTGTGGAGTTAGGCTGACCGACCGCATTCGTAACGACGACGTAAGAGAGCGAGTAGGTATGAAAGAGAGTATTGGTGTAAAGATGCGAAAGGGAATGCTCCGATGGTTCGGACATGTGGAAAGAATGCCGAACGAACGTCTGGTTAAGAAGATATACAATGCGAAAGTGGAAGGATGTAGGTACCGAGGGAGACCGAGACTAACCTACCTAGACCAGATCAGTCATGTACTGAAGGAAGGTGGAGTCAAGAGTCTCCAAAACCGGCGAGCGTGTATGAAGAGAATTATGAATGTTGAGGAAGCGAGTGAAGTATGCAAAGATAGAGTTCTCTGGCACTCTGTTCTCTCTGCCTACCCTGCAAGGGATATGGCGTGATGATATGTATGTATGTATGTAAAAACAAGAGTAAATACAGAGCACTTACTGTGCTAATGAATCACCCAAAATGAGGAGCGGCAGCTGCTCAAAAAGTGAAGCTTCACAATATCTTCTACTTGCCACTTTAAACGGTTTCGCGAGTTAAACAATAGGCCGCCAACAAAGAGAGAAAATATAGGGACTTATCATATAAAGGCTGGCTTAAAAAAAGTTCTGACTCATAACAGAAACAAGACAGTAACAAAATACTGCATACTTTCACTGCGACAGTAATTGCAAGTAAAATATAAAACATTACATGTTGTATTACCACTGTTGAGTATATTTAGTAATCAACTAAATATATCTCGTAGTAAGTAATTGGCCCCTAACCACAGCCGGGATTGCTCAACAGACTATATGGAGTTATGTAACAGTTGCTCTTTCTGCTAGCCTAGTACTTTAGTTTTATATACCTTCATCTTTTAACCTCTAGTTTTTAAGACTTTTAAGAGAAAATATATCAAATCAAATCATTTGTTGTTTATAAGCTCTTAGACGAGTACTTATTTATATTTTTATATTTTGCTTGAAATTAATTTAAAATAAATAATCTAACACCACATCGGAACGCGGCCGTAAGTTGAGAACATCCGGCAAGAAACTTGCGTGCTCGTCATTTTTAAGTTATTTTTTTTAATATAAATTTATATGTATATTTAGTAAGTATTAATTTCAGTTTGATGCACTTCTTCCAACTAGTATATAATTTTTTAACAAGAAATGGTTCGACCTGTAGCTAGACTATTAGTTTTATTTAGATCTTTAACTTAGAAATATAACTAATAAATCATTTTGTAAACGTGTTGACGTCACTATAACGTATTCCACTTTGTCTTTACCGGGTAGCTTTCGTTCTCGACGTTCACTATTCGATACAGGGTTTTTCTAAAGTGCTTATTTCATAATCGCTACGCTTACCAGTTGGGTTAGCGTTCATAATTGGTGATATGTTTTGCGGTAAAATGCTGACCATTTTCTCGTCATATATCAGGTGAATGGTTCTCAGGGGAATTTAGGGACTGGTGCCATATAATAATAATATAATAACATTACAATGTGTTTTTTTTTGGTTGTGTGTTTTAAAATAATCAGATACAAATTAGAGACAATACGTCGTTTGTGGCTTCATGTGCTTAGGGGCCGTTCATAAATTACGTAAGGGATTTTGAAGAATGATTTGCCCATACCGGAAGACATCATAAGATTGCAACTACTCCCCCCTGCCTCTTAATAAAGAATTTTTGTAAGAAAAGGATATTGATCAAATATAACTCCGTTTATTCTGAAATTATTTTTTATTACAATCTTCTTACTACAAGTAGGTATCATTAACTCACTGCAATAACATTAATCTTATTAATAATCTATCACAGTATTAGTAATTTTTAATTTAATATCGTACGTAATGGTGACTACCCGCTCCCTGTCTATAGTAATAAGTAGAATATTCAGTCAATAAAACGTCTTACATAATTTATGAATGGCATCTTATCTCGGAATGTGTAATCAGAGAAGTATTTTCTTCTTTTTTTTTGTATTGACAATCAGCTACTAATACAAACCTATTACCTTAACCTGCACTAGAAGTCGATGCAATATGAACTTGTATATATATTGCAAATATAGTAGTTATGGCAAATCTTTTATGACTTTTCGTCTGCCTGACATCAACCCTCCTTGGGAATGTAATTGTTGACTAGATGACATCAGATGGAGTTGACTCTTCGCCTTTTACGACACTCACGAGCAGTGTAAGGGTTGGTAGTATTCATAGGCGGTACCACACAGCAACAAAAACAAGTCAAAAAACATACCCATGATTGCTATTGTCGAATTAAAATTATCTTCACAATTTCAAAAAGTGCCAGACAAGTTGTGACTTTGGTTCCATAAATCGGGTATGAAGTGTTTTAGCGTTTACTGAGTAGGTATGGTTAAATGAGCTGTAGAAAAATGTCAATATTACCTGACTGCTGATTCAAACTCAGAAATACTCAAGGTTTTGTTCGTCCATTCGGACAGGCAAAGGTAACAAAGCCCATACAGCCAAGTCTTATTTAATATTTTTTCATATATTACTTAATATTTCTTCGTTAAGACTACACAATATGTAGTCTTAATAGTCATTGTCTGTCAGTAAGTCAAGTCGTTACCATTAATCGGGCGATGATAACCAAATCAATGTTTTCTTTTAGGAATTTAGACAAAATATGAAAATACACGTAAACCACTTATTATACCATATTCACTATACTTCAGCATTTTCACTGTATCATATTCCATAAAATACCAGCAAAATTATTGAATATAACACTACAAAACACAAAAGAAATGAATATTAGAGCGTGACATGACATTTCTATATTCGCGCCAAAACTCCAATGACAATATAAATTGTATTTTAAAAATCGAATTGCATGTCATAAATTATAGATTTGGTTTGTAATAAAAAGTAAAAACATAAAAAAGTAATTTTAAATATCGAAACACGATATTTTGTTTATTTTAAAAATAGAATGCAGATTATGATTCAGACAATGCTATGTGAAAAACAACTCTTTGAAAAAAATTTAAAATAATCTATGTTCAAGTCCACACGGAATCATCGGTTTACATGTAAATACTTAATTGACCATTATTCAAAACGCCGTTGACCGTCGATCGCGTAAATAACTGGTCGATCACCTCTGATGCCCACCCCTATCTGTCAAGCCTTCACAACTAATAGTAAATATATAATAATATACCTTAGAATGCAGGTTATAGCGCTTAAATTCCCATTAAAGCTATACAAGTAATGCCTATTTCAACATGACCTATGTTTACGTGTTGTTATACAAGAAAAGTAGATCAATTATAACTGGATACTATTAGGGCGTATGGCCCGATTGTTGATTTTGTATTTGTACACGCGATCAAAATATAACGAACACATAAAATTGATGAACGTATGTATTTTTTTTAGGTTGACATTGTTCAATACAGAACAAATTAGGGTTGAAATGCTTACCCAATATTAATTCTTAATTGCCTTTTTGCCTTAGAGATATAAGTAGCCGTTAGCCGACAACAAATTCTCGAGATAGTGTCCTGAATCAGGTTTTTCATAGATTTTTAAGCGTAAACAGAAAAAAATAAGTAAAGTGTCGTTTTCATTTTAAAAAAGGAAAAAGAAAGGGATAAATAAAAATAAAATGTTATGAATATTCATTCAATTCATATTTAGCCACTAATGTTTGCAATTCATATTTTCTGCCTGACGCAATGAGGCGCGACTATTACTATCTGCCAACTATAGTTCCACAGTTCGTGTTTGCGATTGTAAATTTTTGGCGGCAAAACGCATTGAAAATGGCCCGATCTAAGGATTTGACAGAACGTCCTCACGATTGGTATTTGAAAGTACAAGTAAATATTACAAAAATACTGTAACTATTTTAAACTTATTAAAATTGTAAAACTTAAAGTATATATTATGTTTTTAGTTATTTTTTATCATGTTTATTATTATGTTTTTAGTTAATTTTTATTATTAATTAATATATAATTCTTTTTTAAATATTTTTGCACTAAAGAATGAACCCTCATGAAAGACTTTATCGACTTAGGATATCACAATATGTATAGATCGCCTAAATTGAATTGCATTTTTTCACATCGTAATCAAACCGACAGTTTTCATCATAGAGAGTAGATACCTACTTAGAATATTACGCCATCTATATGAGTGTACGTGTAGAATGTTTCTAATTATAATAGAATTGTTTTTTTTTTTGTTTCAGGATGCAACTAGAAGTGTAGATTCGAAGAAAGGTAATTATACATTTTGATTTAAATCTATTCGGCCGATTCAGGCCTAATACAACACAATTTCCCTCCTATCATCCTATTGTGGAGGCTTGAGCCCAGCAGTGGAATACATATGAGCTGAGATAACGACTATACAGTAATATTATTTTAAGCTGTATTTTTCATTAATAATGTGTTGAGTTTTGTGTTCACGTTAGCTACTGACATACATGTCGTGTCTGCACGGAATCATCTTCTCTGGAGAAAGCGTAAAGATTCGCTGGACCGTAGCCCGTGCTCCGTGCGCTTCGTATCATATGATAGGGATGTCGCAAAATTATATTTAACCGTATTAATTTTAATGCGTTCTGATGTTAACGCGAGTGTTACACATTGATTACATATATGGCGTAGTGATTAAGGTTCGATTCCTACGCAGGGCAATATTTTGTGCGATCCACAAAGTTGTTCTGAGTTTGGTTATAATTTGTCTGCGTTAATTGTATGTTTATAAAGTCCCTCGCAATTCAAGGATTATTTCCTTAGCGCAGGTGGTGTTTAAAAAAATATCAAAGATCAATTTGAAAATAAAAAAAACTATTTTTACGTATTCTATTGCATTTGTATTTTAGCTGTGTGGTAGCGGTTTCGAATACAACCAAGCCTTACTTTGCTCGTAGATGTCGTATAAAACGACTAAGAGCCTTATAACGACTAATTTGACAGTAACTTTTACAATATGTACTATGAAAAAAGAGTACATATTGTATCGACCCCAAGTAATTGGGATAAGAGTAGGAGGATGATGATATCGCTTTTGTATTTGTGTTTTAATTTCGCGACGCTTCGAACGAAGACTCGTTCTCCCGTGATCATGAACGCTGTAAAGTGTTCGAAAAGTTAGGAAATTAAAAATAAAAAAACAAACGCGTTATTTTGTCGCACGATCCTTACTAATATTGTAAATGCGAAAGTAACTCTGTCTGTCTGTCGCTCTTTCACGCCAAAACTACTGAACCGATCTAAATGAAATTTAGTACACAGATAGTCTAGAGCCTTATAAAGGACATAGGCTAGTTTTTAATGCAAAAAAAGGTTTGTACAGGAGGATGAAAAGTTGTAAGGAATTATCGCCATTTTTAAAGCCAGAGGCTTGAAACTTATTTTTAGGCTATTGATTAGATAAAAATAAATATGAAATTGAAATTTCATAAAAAAATTACCTTTAAAATAAAATGGAATTCAATCCATTAACACTTTGATATTCGATAACGTTAAACGCCTCTGAAAAGTCAATAAGTAGTATTATACCTCACTTTTATTTTTTTAATGACATTATTCTACATTAAGTATATTATTCTAGTATTGACTTAGAACAACAATTGATGAATCGCACACAATTTTTTTCTGCGTAGGAATGGAACCCGCGACACTTGGCACGGCAGATATCTGCTTTTTGCGCAGTCAATGCCAAATCAATGCCGGATCTTTCTCATTGTGACCGCGTTCCAATGGTAGTAACCGCTTGTTCGTTATAGGTTTAATTTCATAAATTATCATAAATCTATTGTTTAATAATAAATAACCAAAAGCAGTATAATCTTTTTTTTAAATTATTTATGTAAAAACCAGGTACAAGGTAGGTGTTTAATCACCTACCCTGTATTTGGCTTTTTCTATAATAACGATGAATTTTTGGACGTGAAACACCTGAATCCGATAAAATCAGTTAAATAGTTTTACTTTACGTTTAATTGATTTCCAATTGATAGTTTGTGATGTCGCCTTTTCCGTGTGGTGACGGAGTAAGAATACAATTCACCACCTCTTGCCTGTGGATGATTGTAAAAGACGTCTAAAGGATATATGCAAATAACATTTATGCCAGAGATCCTTCTCTCGACGTACGTTCTTGTTGGAGTCATAAACCTACTACGGGATCACAAGGAAAATATGGAGGCCCATACCTAACATTGAGTTAATGAATGTATGAATGCTATAGTATTGATCATATCTTTTTTAAATAAATAGTTCATACTTGAAAGACCGACTCGGTATCATTTTAGTAAATTGTGGTTTGTGAAAGATGTAATTAGATATTAAAAAATAATTGATGACAAAATGAAAAAAAGGATAAATAATAAAAAAGGGTAAAACAAGGCTCGAAATTGGTCTGTCCAGATTGGGCTGCTCGATTTTCTAGCTGAATTATTTCTATTCTCCTTCCCCCGTCACCTCGTATTAGTTATTTCTATTCTCCTTCCCCCGTCACCTCGTATTAGTTATTTCATTTCTCCTTCCCCCGTCACCTCGCATTAGTTATTTCTTTTCTCCTGCCCTCGTCACCTCGCATTAGTTATTTCTTTTCTCCTTTCCCCGTCACCTCGCATTAGTTATTTCTTTTCTCCTTCCCCCGTCACCTCGTATTAGTTATTTCTTTTCTCCTTTCCCCGTCACCTCGTATAAACTTTAGTTTGTGTGTGCGAGGTGGCGGATACGGATACGGTGCACGCATATTTTGTTATTTATAACAAAGTAAAAAAATCGCTGATATCGTTTCTGAGATTCTTAATATATTAAAATACAGAAATCTACAAATTATATTTAAATGGCTCTTTTAAAGATATTAAATTTAATACAACTTATTCTTACGCACATATGGTGTAGTGACATATAGTGCTAGTATCGTAGATTCGATTCCTACGCAGTACAATACTTTGTCTAAACCACTCTGAGCCCCCAATCTAATTTGTATCTACTAACTATATGTTTGTAATGTCTGAATACAAGGATCATTTTCCTAGTGCTGATTGTTGTTAAAAAATTTCTTTATATTAATGGAGTAAAAATCATCCCCTAATACAATTCATTACTCCCCTTCTTACCCGTGGGTGTCGTACAATACGACTAAAGGATATATATATATATATATATATATATATATATATATATATATATATATATATATATATATATATATATATATATAGACAGAATATTTACACAAAAGAAGCATTCGACATAATATCTTATGGTAAACCATCTGATCAGCACGGTATAGTAGGTCATTTTCACTTCTATTATGGAGGAGGTTCAAACCCAAACAGTGGGAGGTGATATGAATCGAAATGATGAGGAATTATTTATATGGAAATATGTAATAATGTTATATGACGCACAACTTATATTATTACTGATAGAATTACAGTGATTACTGATAATGTAGGAGCGGATGTAGGAGCCATCTGTTTGGTTTTTCATTCTTTTGAAGTCTAATACGGCATATTCTCGATTTTCAAATACCACATAAACGTCTAGTCTGTAACATATTTTGCGCTAATATTTCTTTTTATTGCTGGCAAACGAGCAAGCAGCAACCTGATGGTACGTGTTATTGCCATTCATGGACCTATGTACTACCATGGATACAGCTAGTCCGTGGCCTACCAAATAAAACCTACTCAGAAAATTAGGCTGCTGTCTCTTTTGCTTACTGGAAGAAAAGAAACAGCACTTTGCCACTGCTCAGACATCGATCTTCTCCAAGAGTGTGTTCCTACCTCGGACGGAACAGCCCGCGGCTGTAGACAGAAAACTGTCAACGTCTGAGTGGTAATGGACTAAGGGTTTCCTTAGTCATTACTATGCCTTACTTCATCCATGGATGTTTTAAAAGAGGACCAAGGAAAATTATATGCTGATAAAATCTATGCAAGCGAAGGAAAAGTTGAAATAAAACCCTATACCAGCCCTTCTGAATAGAGTGATATGTCAGGTCCATTTCGCTTTTATTGTGAGGGGAAAACTCGAGTCAAGCAATAGAACTTATATGAAGTGAAATTGAACATTCATCATCATCATCATCACAGCCCATAAATGTCCCACTGTTGGGCTCGGGCCTCCTCCGTACCTAATGAGAGGAAAATTAACCTAGTACACCGCGCTGGTCAGACGTGTTGGTATAGGGCTTTGTTTCGAGTTTTCGTTCTCTCGCATAGATGTTATATGCGTTTTATATCTCTTAGTCGTCTCGTACGATCACCCACGGGTAAGATATGGGGTGAATAATATTCTTACTCCGTCACCACACGGAAAAAAACATTATATTAACATAATTGAAAAAAAAACATTATATTAATAAAATTGAACATTATATTAACATAAAAAAATATTAGCATTGCGTGTTTTATAAAATTGTTTTAGGTTTTACTAGGTGTTATTTGAATTTTAGGCATCGTTGATGGAAACGGGCGATGGACTCGTTAATAGATGTGTAAGCCCTACGTTACTTTATCCGTGTGTATCTGTTATTATGTGTTTCGTGTTTCCCTGATTATTCCTAATACATATGCCCACGTCCAGTTATCAGAATTGTCATATAGTCGTGACAAAACTCAATTACAGTATTTCAATTATTATGACTGCATAGATGCCGTGGTGATTAAAACAACTGATCTGCTGATCAAAAGTCGCGAGGGTTCCATTTCCATACAGGATACTATATGCAGTGTTTTATTTATTATGACTGCACATATGGCTTATTGGTTAAGATACTGACTTGAGTTTTGAGTGTAGGTGTAATTTGTCTGCGTTAATTATATGTTTGTAAATGCCCCCACAATACATACGATTATTCTTCTTCTTCGTGCAGGTTGGTGACTTATAAAAAAAAAATAATAATAATTTGTGGACCCACAAATTTTCAATTTTGAATCTGGATGTATTTTATTGAGATATAAAAATTAGATTTTTGAAATATAAAAATATGATACGAAGCGAGATTTGCATGTCCTACAATAGTTCACGGTGGTGTTAGTGGCAGCACGATTGGGCCGGACTCCCAATAGGCGCGGGTTCAAACCCCGCTTGTGACATCATTTTTCGGTTCGTAATCGGGTATTTATAAATAATTAAGCATATTAAATGCTAAAAACTTTCAGTAATTAGATTTTTGAAATCAAACTTAAATACAAAATCCTTGTATAGCTAGGGATTTTACAAATTTACAATTTAATGGACACAAATTACACCCAGACTCAGAACATATTTGTGGATCATACGAAGAATTGTCTTGCGTGGGGAATTATATTCACGACACTTAGCACAGTAACGCGGTACTTTCACCACTACACCACCTGTTCAGTCAATTAAAGTCACTGAAAGCTTAAGAAAGGAAAAGCATTAGTAAAAAATACTAGCAGTGCTGACTGTTCTATTCTTACTCCATCACCATTTGGTTGACTTCCTTGAGGCAGAATAATGTAGGCGATTTGGCGATTGTAGTTATATTGCCAGTGCTTAGACGTTGATTTTCTGCTAGAACACTACCCCGGTTGTAGACAGAACACTCAGCAGTGTGGTGGTCCCACCACTATTAGGGGGTTATAGGAAGTCAATCTCACTGTGAAGGAGATTCGAACCCAGCACTGGGACGTTTATGATCTGAGATGATGATAATGAGGAATTCAGAATAAATATAGTACCAGGAGAACATACTAGAATACTACCCCGATTGTAGACAGAACACTCAACAGTGTGGTGGTCCCACCACTATTAGGGGGGTTATAGGAAGTCAATCTCACTGTGAAAGAGATTCAAGCCCAGCAGTGGGACGTTTATGGGCTGAGATGATGATAATGAGAAATTCAGAAAAAATATAGTACCAGGAGAACATAAGATCAAAGTAGGTCATAAGTATTATGTTTGCAAATCATTATCTTCTCAACTATTAAGAAAGCAATGCATTTAAATCATTGTATTCACAGTCATGATCCATGTCGTTGCAAGTAATGTCTTGTTTGGTAATATAACTGTATGTATACTAGCTAATTTTGCAACATTTTAATACTAAACTTGCCTTTTATATTCAACTAAATGTGTTGCGACAACCGTTTTGTTTAAATGATATAAAGCATGCGCTGCGACAAACAACAGTAAAGCAATGACTTAATATTTATGCAACAAGTGACATATTTTAATTTGATACTAAAAATGTTTTCATAACAACTATTGTAATAGCAAATTAGTATTAAATTGTTATTGAATTTTTCTTTTACTCTTTATTTTTCTTATCAATTCATATATATGTCCCACTGTTGGCCATTATTATCTCGATAAGAAAATTTTGATTAATCCACTAAATTTTCTGGATAAGTGTCATAAGGTTTAATTACGTTCGTTATCGTATTTGTTGCTTATGCGGTATAATCAATTTTTAAGATTACTATAGACAAGGAAGTGATGGCGACTGTTCTATTCTACAGTATTATCCTGCCTTTCACCCTACGAAAAGCTTTTTATTTTAGATAATAAAAGAGTATCCTTGTATAGCGACAGGATAAGACTACCAGTGGTTAGCCCAAACACCATGGGAAGGAACACAGTGAATTGTGAGGCCGCACGCCAGCTTTTATCGCTCCATATGGAACGGGCGACGTCTCGTCTATAAAAAAAAGTAACCATCATCATCATCATTCTCCTACTCTTATCCCAACTAATTGGGGTCGATGCAATATGTACTCTTGTTTCATAGTACATATTGTAAAAGTTATTGGCAATAATTTTACAACCGGCCGGACGTCAACCCTCCTTTTTTTTTTTTATTTTTTTTTATTTTTTATTGGTGGGCTATGGGTGCGTCTCGCCCCGCTGAATCGGTTCGGGGTGACGGAAAGGCGGCGCGTGACCCCATAGACCCACCGTAAAACCTTCTCTCTTCGCCGTGCGAGCGGACCACCGGTACTCGATTTTAACTTCGATGGCCCGCCCGGCGGTTTACCCTCGCGGGTTCGGGGGTCGGGGCGTCGCCCTCACGCGGTGGCCTCACGTCGGGTGACCGGACAATTCCCCGGTCCGATCACCCGAGGCCTCGGTTAGGGCGGCATCAGGCGCAGGTATTCGCGCCTGCGCCGCCCCGGCCGCTGACGGCGGCCCGGGTCGCGGGACTCCTCCCGGACTCGTTCCGCCGCCTCCTTCTGCGAGATGACAGCCTCGCAGAAGGCGGCGACCGCGTCCCAGTTCCTGACGCTGCCGACCATCGCTCTCGCGACAGCCGGCAGCGCCAGGTCGGCACTGATAACAGCGACGAGGTCACGGCGCTGCCGGTCAAAGCCCGGACACGCCTCCAGCGTGTGTTACGCCGTGTCCTCGTCACTGCTGCAATGGTGGCAGAACGAAGTCCACTCTCTTTGCGCGACCGTGTGCAGGTAAAAGCCGAAGCATCCGTGCCCCGACAACACCTGCACCAGTCGAAAGGAGAGGACTCCGTGCCGCCGCTCCATCCACTCCATCAATACGGGCCGGAGAGCCTCGACGGTGACGACACCGTGTCTAGGCCTCTCCAGTCGCGTAGCCCAACGGGCGATGACGTCTCGGCGGGCGTCCTCGCGCCAGGTGGCTATCTCACTCAGCGATGGGGAGCCACCTTCGTCGCGCAGTGAGGTCACCCGCCGGTAGAGGTCGGAGAGCATCTCCGCCTCTAGGTCCCACGGGGGTGTCCCGGCCAGTAGGCATGCCGCCTCGGTCGATACCGTGCGGTACCCGCGAATGGCTCTGACCGCCATGACTCTCTGGGGTCTCCACAGAACAGCCCTGAGCTGGGCGTTCAGAGCCCTCGCCCACACGGGTGCGCCGTACATGGCCATAGAACGGATCACCCCCGCATACAGCCGTCGGCCCTCGAAGCTGGGTCCGCCCACGTTCGGCATGAGCCGCGAAAGGGCGGACGCCGCGCCGACCAGCCGGGGAGCAATTCGGCGAAAATGCTCCCGGAACCACCATCGCCCGTCGAGCACCAGACCCAAGTACTTCATATGGGTCTGGATGCTGATGTGGACGGAGTTGACGACTAGCGAGACGCCGATTGGCGGCCTTACGCGTGGCCCATGGAACAATAGGGCCTCCGTCTTATTTAGGGCCACCCTGAGCCCCAGCGCCTCGATTCGCCCGACCATCTCCTCGGTGCCGAGAGTGGCCAGGCTCGCCGCCTCTTCGAGTGTCCTGCCCCGGGCTGTGACGAGCGTATCGTCAGCGTAGCATATCACGCTCAGCCCGGGGGGGAGACTCCCTCTCAACGCCCAGTTGTACCCGATGTCCCACACAGTCGGCCCCAGAACCGACCCCTGTGGAACGCCGCACGACATGGACGTCCGCACAATGTCCCCTGCGGGACTCGCGCAGAGGACACTGCGCCCCTCCAAATAGTCCGCCACCAGCCGCCTCAGGTACAAGGGCACCCCATGAAATCGGAGCGCCTCCCTGATGCAGCTGAATGGCAGACTATTGAATGCGTTGGCGATGTCCAGCGACACCGCCAACAGCACTCCCCCGCCGGTGACAGCCTCCGCGGCCGTCTGCCTCAGTCGTAGCAGGGCCCCGATGGTCGAACGCCCCCTTCTAAAACCGAATTGAGCGTCCGACAGATCGGGCCCCACCTCCTCCAGGTGTTGGACGATGCGGGCAGCGAGGATGCGCTCCAGCAGCTTACCCACATCGTCGAGGAGCACGATGGGCCTGTAGGCCGACGGCGAATCCGGGGGCCGTCCCGGCTTTGGCAGGAGAACCAACCTCCCCTCCTTCCAGCACTCAGGGAACCGCCCAGACGCCAAACAGGCGTTGTACAGCTGCCTGAGGCGAGGCTCGAGGTGCTCGAGGAGCGACGTCAGCACCCGGACTGGTATTCCGTCCGGGCCGGGGGCCGTGGTCGCGGAACGAATCCGCGCCACAGCTGCTCCCACTTCCGTCTCCGTCACGGGCGGAACACTCTCGTCGTCAGCCTCCCGGTCTTGTTCTGGCGAGGCCATGACCGGGGGCGTGTGTTCCGACTGCCGTGGAAACAGCTCCTCGACCACCCTACAGAGGAAGTCGGGCTGGAGGGTCTCGGTGAGGGGGGGGCCCTGCGCGCGAAGCTTGTTCAGCGACGCGCGATACGGGCGACCCCAGAGGTCACGGTCGAGACCGTCCAGCATCTCCTGCCAACTTGCGTCCTTGGCGGCTCGGATGGCCAGCCAAAAGGCCGTCCGCGCATCGCGGTACGCCTCGTACAGCTGGCCCTCCCGCTCAGCGTCGCGGTGACGCCGCCGGCTGCGGGTGTAGGACCTTCGGGCGCTGATACATGCCGCACGAAGGTCCGCCAATCTTGGGGACCACCAGTAGACCCCCTGCCTCGGAGGTAGACGCCGCCGCACTCTGGGCATGGCCGCATCGCAGATCTGCGTTAACGCACTGCGGATGCGGACAGCCTCGGCGTCCACCCCGTCCGCTGGGGGCGGTGAGGACAGCCACGTGTGAACGATGGCCGCCTCCGCCAGTAGGTCCCTGTCAAGACGACCCACAGCCCACCGCGGAAACGCGGGAGCTCCGTCCGCCCTGTGACCCCTACCGGGGTCCCGGAGAGGGGAGACCTCCATCCGGATGTACCGGTGGTCCGATAGGGTCTCCGCCTCTTCCAGGACACTCCAGTTCCTCACCCGTGGTGCGACAACGGGGCTAGCGAACGACAAGTCCACTATCGACCCGCCCTGCTGCCGCATACACGTGTTCACTGAGCCCCTGTTAAGAACACAGAGGCCCAGTGAAGCCGCCCACTCGATGACCGCCCGCCCGCGGTCGTCCGTCATAGGGGACCCCCACGCCGTGGATTTGGCGTTGAAGTCCCCCAGAACCAGGACGAGGCCCGGTGTCAGTCGCCGTATCGAGGCCTCCAGGTTGGTGAGGGAGGCCCCGAAATCGTCCATTCTCCTGGTAGGGGAGAGGTATACGCTGTAGAGCGTGACCCCTCCCCACTCCGCCGCGACAAATTCCTCGCCCCTATCCAAAAGAGACAAGGACGGAAAGTGCCGCTGCGTTGAGACGACGATTGCCGCAGTTCCGTTTCGGCTGACCACCCAATTGGGGCGATCAGGCACGCAGTACGGTTCCGCGACTACGGCTGCACCAATCGACCACTCCGCCATGGATTGCAGGAGTAAATCCTGCGCACCGGCGGAGTGACGTCAACCCTCCTTGGGAATGTAATTGTTGTTATTTGACCAAACGGCATGAGATGGAGTCTTCCCAGGTCGTAAGACTCTTAGCCGTCTTTTGCGACATCCACGTGCAAAGTAAGGGTTGGTAGTATTCGTAGCCGTTACCACACAGCGGTTTTATTTTTTTTATATTAAAAAAAAAGTAACCGTAGTGGATATATTACCACCGTATCAACTATCATGGGCTCGATTCCCATGCTGGTCAATACTCGCGATCCACTAACTGTTGTTCTGAGTTTAGATGTAACTTGTACCTTTGTTTGTGTTGTAAAGTGTTTCATAATCATGGATCACTTTTTAGTGCAGGGTGTTTTACGTTGAAGTAATAAGTAGGTAGCAAAACATTTAGCAGTATGTCTCCGTCATGCCCTGTATATCTTACGTTCCACTTTAGAACAATAGTTACATCTTTAAGTTTATACTTTAACATAAATTGTTATTCAAATCAAAGAAAAACTTTTTTTTTTAAAGCCATCCGGCACTAAGGAAATAATCCTTGTATTGCGCGGGACTTTACAAACATGCAATTAATGCAGACAAATTACAACCAGACTCAAAACAACACTCCTCTTTCATAGTACATATTGTAAAAGTTATTAGCTATAGTTTTATGACCGATCGCCTGCCAGACGTTAACCCTTCTTGGGAATGTAATTGTTGACCAAACGGCATCAGATGGTGTTGGCCCAGGCCGTTATAAGGCTCTTAGTCGTCTTTTACCACATCCACGAGCAAAGTAAGTGTTGATAGTACTCGTCGCCGCTCCCACACAACTATATAATACATATTTTATATTAGAACATTTTTCTATTACCTAAATTATATACGTTTTCGATACTTTTGTTCACAAATTATCTATCGTGAATAAGACTAGAAAATAACTCGATATTGCCTCAGCATTATAACAAGGGCATCTATATATTTTGTCGCCTGTTCTATGTCTGCTTTTATCCTACTATTAGTATTAATTCGACAGTTTAGATAGACGAATATTTGTTATTCAAACTCGCCAGAACGGCTGAATGGATCTAGATAAAATTTCTCACAGGGATAAATTATACGGATAGATTGTTAGCCGAGGCCGCGGGTGACTGGATCGGGGAATTAGTCCGTCACCCGCCAAGAGGCCGACCGCGTGAGGAAAGACCGACATCCTACTCGAGGGGGGGACGTCGGTCGATGAGAGGGTACTCCTCAGGGGTATTCCGTCGGGCCAACCACTGACGTCAAGTCACTCTGCTCCGGTGGTCGGCCCAACGACGAAGGCAACGTCACGGGTGGGTTACGGGTGTGCGTGCTTACGCCCCTCTGTCACCCCGGACGGAGTTGTGCGAGGAGACCGCTGACCGTAACCCACCCAAAAAAAGGGGATAGATTATACTTTAGTCACGATAGCTTAATCATTATTCTGAAAAACTTTACAATTCTCTTGGGATAGAATTAATTGACAAACTCTATAAATGCGAGCTAAGGATATAGTTTTATATATATATATATATATATATATATATATATATATATATATATATATATATATATATATAGGCAAAGTGTGTAGATATAATAAGCTAATACGATTCATTTTTCTACAATACGTTATAACTTTGCAAGCAGAATTTAGTTATGAACTTTCCTCTAGTACCAACATATAATTATGCAATTCATTAGTTTCGATAAACATTACTTAGCTACTTAACTATTGACAATAATAGAATCGACCCGATTATGCAACCCTGTGGTATTCCCTAAAAGTACCGTGTGTATATTATGCAATAACGTGTCCAATGCGTTATTCAAATCGGTTTAAGTGTCAAGTAATCGTCCCGTAACTAATTAATAGTCAGGCCGCTTCTTTGTTTGTTCGGTTGATATGTGATTGCTATTGATAAACAGTAGTTGCGTTTGCGTGGTCTACAATTTGTTAATTGCTTACTATAAATGGTAAACATAATGTTATGATTTGTTGAAATTGATATGCTATCATCCGCATATCAAAAGCTTTATTCTTATCATTATTGTTCTGCTCTTATCCCATTTACTTGGATTTTACGCTATATATTCTTCCATCGTGTATATTGCAAAAGTTATTGGTAATAGTTTTATGACCGACCGCCTGCTTGACGTCATACCTTCTTGGGAATGTAAATGTTGGCCATGAGATATCAGGTGGAGTTGGTTCAGGTTGATATCTTAGTCGTATTTTACGACATCCACGAGCAAAGTACGGGTTGGTAGTATTCGTAGCCATACAACAATAATTATATTATATAAGAATACAAATTTTTCAAGTCCTTACTTGCCCGTGGCAGTCGAAAAAAATAGCTGAGGGATCAGGTAAAAAAATAGCAGAGTTCTCCTGAGTAACGCGTAACAACTTACTTCGATTTTTTTTTATTGTTAATGGTGGCAAACTAGCAATCTGCACACCTGATGGTAAGTGTCACTGCTGCTCATGGACCGTTGCAATACCAAGGGTATAACGAGGCCGTTGCCTACCAATATAAACCCCAAACCCACCCAATTGGGCTTCCGGCTCTCTCACTCACAGAACAAAGCGCATTAGCACATTGCTATTATTACTCATACGTCGATCTTCTGCGAGAGTGTGGTACTACCCCGGAGGGACCTGCCCGCGGCTGCAGACCGAGAACAGTCAACAGCGTGGCCCTACCACTATTAATTCGATTGCCAATCCGCTTGTCAAACGTGATCATTATGGCACTTACATCAGTGAATGATGCTATATAGTATTTTAAGGGAGAAGTCCACGTCCAGCAATAGATACTGAAAGGCTTCATGACCATGAAATAATAAATAGGCTATTACTAATTGTTTTATGATTACTTAATATTACTAACTAACACTCGTATAAGTTTTGTAATTTAATTATTAACAGTTTTGCAATAGGCTACGAAGTACCAGGCTATAAAATTGAACGTCGTTATTAAAATAATATTTTAATCCAATTAACAAATGAATAAGCCCTAATGAGACGGTTCTTTTATTAGTTTATAATATTAAAATCGCTTTATAATTTGGTGAATGATAAGCTTATTCGTCTCTACTCTTTACTTTCATTGCAAATATGAGTATTGTCAGAGATCATATCTGTCTCTCTGTTGATTTCGAGCCTCTTTCAAAATGTGTGTGAAATTGATTTACTTTACCATGCTGTTCAAAGGTGTTGTTTTATATATTTATTTGCAGTTTTTCTAATCTTGTAGTGATCTATCTATGTCTCTTAATCACGTGGATGAACAGATGACGTAGTTAAGATATCGATCTACCGTGTGTTCGATTCCTACGTAGGACAACAGTTTATGTGATCCACAAAATTGTTGTTCTAAGTCTTGGTGTAATTTGGGTCCGTTATATTAAATATTATTTTGTAAAGTCCTCCGCAATACAAGAGTTATTTTCCTTATTTTTATGATATTTTTCCTCCTGCCGGGTATTGAGTTTAAAAAAAAAACACAAGAATGAAAGGCGTGGTAACACATTATATTCTTACTCTATTACTAAATGGCAACGCGATATCACTAGAGACGACAACAGTAATTGTTTTTTATCTATAAGCGTATTTATTTAATTTACATAAAATGAAAATAATTCATAAATAAATAACTGCAGTAATACAAGCATTTCACATGGGCTAAACCGACAAAAGTATTATCTTTTTAGGTAGTTAGATGACAGTTATTCCAAAAGCCAACCATTATATGATTGATACGACGAGTCGGAGGTTGATGCAATATTTAAAAGCACACCCATAAATAACTATCTTGTATATCTACATCGTCTGTATATCAATGTTCTGTGTTGAGTTGTGTTAGTTCTATGCGTACAGCTAGCATATTGCGCAAGTAAATATAACCATAATTCGTCGTTTCCTTATTAGTTTTGTTAGTTGTGACGTCTCTTTGTACTTTCCCTTCGACTTTATGTCTTTGAAGATGAACATCTTATTATAATATCTGACCTAGATGTGGTCGTGAACTCAGAGCTAGTGACGTGCTTCTGTAATTTTAATATTGTTAAAATACATTCATCCTCGTCCGTGTACTGGAATGAACAATAATTACAGATAACTTGAAAGATACATTTCCCGTCATCTCAGGTCATATATGGCCCACTGTTGGGCTCGAGCCTCCTCCATAATGGTAAAGAAATTGAAACCTACTTATACCACGCTGGTGAAACGTGTTGGTATAGATTTTTTCTCTTCTTCTATCGCATAGATGTTATATGCGTTTTATATCCTTTAGTCGTCTTTTACGATCACCCACGGGTAAGATAGGGGGTGATGAATTGTATTCTTATACCGTCACCACACGAAAGATACATTTTTTTTATTGCTAATGGTGGCAAACGAGCAAGCAGCACACCTGATGGTAAGTCATACTGTCGCTCATGGACCTTTGCAATACCAGGGGTACAGCTAGGTCGTTGCCTACCGTGAAACTACTCTTCTCAAACCTCAATTAAAGAAGGACATGTCATAGCGGTAGAAACACGGTAGGAGTTATTTCATTCCAGATCTTGCACGTACGTGGGAGAAATGATCACTGAAAACGTACAATCGGAAACCATAACGTTTCAGGGGAAAATGGATGATTCCTGCTTCGGTGTCTAGTGATACGGTGATAAAACGGTGGTAGTTATTTTTAGATGCATTTTATACATATTATTATGATTCATTTCGTTTTTAATTGATATTATCTTTTTTGAATATTTCTTAGACGTATTACCCAATAGGCATTAAACAGGCCATACGCATTAATCCATGATTCTTAGATACGCATCTTGTGCTTCTGTACATTAGTAATTTTCATAATTATTTATGTAAAAGAATAAAATATATCATCCCTTCTGCGTAAGCTGTTAATAAAAGAAAAAAAATATAATCAAAGTTCTATTCCAAGTTAGTTACGAGATGGTACTCTAACACAAAAGCCATCTGACCAGAAGGCCATCTCTCCATTGTGATATCATGCCTTGCATAGGGAAGCTTTATGGACTTTAAAGTTATAGAGTAGCGTGTGTTTTATGGCCGTAACCCGCAATATAAAGCAATGTCCCCATTACTTCAGGCCATTGCACGTGCCTGTGCTAAGGTTGAAAGACCTCGCTGTTTCACTGAGAAGGCACAATAGATATTTTGTATGTTGCACGAAGTTGCAGATATTGTTTATGAATCACTTTCTCTGACTTTGTTATGATGATTTGTGGTTTGTCTACAGACCAATACGTAAGTAGTTAATATTATTTTTAAAGAGACGCGTAAAATTAACATTTTTTTCATTGCGTATAAAGAAAAGTTTGCTAGTTTCGATACGGATTTTGTTTGAGAATTATTTTAAAAATCGAAGGGTTTCCTTTTTTTTTTTGTAAATGAAGTTGTTTTTTATTTATAAACTTTTGACTTGCCACCAGACGTTTTAAAAGTAGGATGTAAACGTCAATATAGATGCGGATTATTTTTTTTGCTAATGATAGTTGCTATGTGCTATCAGTTAGGCGAACCAAAAAAGTTAACAAATGTTTTTGGGTTAAACTAATATTTTAATAGCACCTTCATCATATTCACTACTGGACTCGAGCTTCCTCCACTGTATGGGGCCAAATTGAACTATACCACGCTGGTAACGACATTTCTTTATCAGAATTTCCATCGGAAGATTCGAACAACGGGCAGTCCTTCCGTGAAAGCTGTAAAGGGTTTGAAAATTCAGGAAATTAAAAAGCAAATACGAACGCGATAGAATTCGTAAAAAATGTTTTATTTCAAATGTGTAATACTCGCGGAAATATCAGAAATCCTAAGATATTACATGCATATTATATGCGTTTAATCATGTTTTACGACATGCTGGGGTGTACTATTGTATTCTTACTCCGTCAATACGCGGAAATAGCTTTAAGTATGTCAAAATATAACAGAAATGCAGACACTATTCACCACAATTTGCTTAACATCTTAATCTTCTTAATATATATAAATTACGTGTCACGTTGTTTGTCCGCGATGGACTCTTAAAGTAGGTACTTAACTGATTTTAACCAAATTTGCACAGCAAGTGTTGTTTGATCCAACTAGTGTTGTTTGATCCAACTTAAAAGATAGGATAGCTTAAAATAGTAATATTATTTTATTGCAAATTATATGTCTAATATTTGACAGTCAAAATCATATGTTATATCAAAAGGATTTTAAAAGATGGCAGAATCTGTTGACTGGATTCAGTAAGTATTTAATAGATGGCGCTATGTTAAATGTACAAACGCTTCATATAAGCTAAAATTTGTTAGAATAAACAAAAAGTATTACTGAAGCTAACCTAAGCCACAGCAACGCGTGGCCCGGTCTGCTAGTATACATATATAAGTTACGCGTCACGTTGTTTGTCCGCAATGGACTCCTAAAGTACTTAACTGATTTTAATCAAATTTGCACAGCATGTGTAGTTTGATCCAACTTAAAAGATAGGATAGCTTCCATCTTAATTTATAGTCGCAATATTATTTTATTGCAAATTATTTGTCTATTATTTGAGAGTCACAATTATCTGTTATCTCCAAACGATTCAAACAGATGGCGGTGTCTGTTGACTGGATCGAGTAAGTATTTAATAGACGGTGTTATGTTAAACGTAGAAACGTTTCATATAAGCTACAATTTATTAGCATAACCACCACGTGTTACTGAGGTTACCTTAGCCATATACTTTAGTGCGTTTATCGCAAATACGTATTCCTTATTATAATAAGTATGGACAGCTTAGAGACTGATCCGGGGAGAAAATCTTTTTTATGTTTAATGTTTGAATTTTTAAACTTGAAACATTTCATGAAAATGACTCATAGATATTAGGTTATTAGGTTTTGCCAACGTCGTTGTAATGGTACAAAACTTAATACAATATCATTTGAAATTAGCTAAATACGTAAACCGACAATCATAACAAAAAGAGCGATTGAAGAGCAACAAATTAACGATTAAATATGTGGGCGTATCATTCTCTGATTACATTCTGTTGGAATGAGATAACACTTACTAACAAAGGCACGATTAAAATTAATATATTTAACCTGAGGATTGTTGTCATGATAGCCAAGTAGACAACGAAAGTAGGGGGACCAGTAAACTACTAACCGAAAAGTTTCGAAATTGGTCCTTACAGTTAACTGCTAGACCTTTCTGGGGATATATATTTGCAAATTAAAAGTCATATATTTTTTGATTTTTACCCGAGTATTACTGCTGTGTTACAGCGGCTACGAATACTACCAATCCTTACTTTGCTCGTGAATTGGATGTCGTTAAAGATGACTAAGGTCTTTATATCGACTTGGACCAATTCCATTTGATGTCGTTCGGTTAATAATTACATTCCCGAAGAGGGTTGACTTCAGGCGTGTGACCAGACGTCTTGCTATAGAGAAGGATTATTTCAAGTTTTTTTATTTCTAGCATAGATATCCCTTTTTTTTGGCGGCGGGCTACGGTACGTCAAACCCCTTTAATCCGTTCGGGGTGACAAGAAAAGCGGCGCAAGACTCCGTAGACCCGCCCTATAACATATCTCTCGACGCCTCCCATACGTGTGGGTCACTGGGTGCATAGATTTTTTTTTTGTGTCTTAGTTGTTAGCCGCAGATGGCTATGACAACTTTACTCGGACTGTGGGTGAGCGCTGAGGGCTCTCAACCCGTACTGGGTGCATAGATTTTTTTTTTTTTGGTTACGCAGTGGTTAAAAATGCTTTTGTCGCATACCCACCCCGGGCGGGGTATGTGGGACTCACAGGCCCTGAAGGGGACACTGAATACCCACTAAAACATATCAACTGCGAGCTGTTAGCTTTTACAGCTGAACCGGACTGCGGGTGCATAGATATCCCTTAGTCATCTTTTATGACACCCACGGTAACGAAAAGTGGGGGTTAATTGTATTCTTCTCCATACAAAAATTTTACCTTATTATTTCGTAAAACTTTCGCCTTTTTATTATAGTATAAGTAAGTAGGGTATGATTATTATCTTTCATACATTAAGTTAAATGATAACTCATTAGAATTACCATAATTATACTGCTTATTTTTTTTTTTAATAACACCTCTCAATATAATTTTTGACAATGACCTTCATATTATATACTGTAATTATTTGCGGACGCTTACGTTTTCTTAGGGTGACAATGTGAGAAATATATGTAGGAAATTCATGGATTATTTTCGAATTATTTATATGCATATTCACACGTTGCCTTTTATTTGCCCCGGACAGAATTAGCGGTGTATGTGCAGATCATAGCCTACCAAAAAAAAACTGCCTTACCATAGGCCACCGTCGAGTAATCTGTACTAATGGGCAATTCGATGCCGTTGGAGAGAGTTTTACCTTTTGTACATATGAATATATAAGAGATGGAAAACTCGGAAAAAAGGAAACCCTATACCAACACTTCTGAGCGTGACGTAGTGGATCAATTTCCCTCTTATTATGGAAGAGGCTAGAGCCCAACAATGATATATACGAGCTGAGGCGAGGTGATATGTATACTTATCATTGTGGATCCTGACTTAAAGGAATCAGTATGGTGGGATTAGTCATGTTCCTAATTCATCATCACACGAATCAGTAATTATACTAAGAAAACAATTCATCGCATCCTATCCTGAAAGTGAATGTCGTTTTACCAAAATGGTTTAGGTCAATTTCCCTTTCATTATAAAGAAGAAACAAAGTCAAAACTAGATCATATAGAGTATATAACGTTGAGAGAAGAAGTAGATACTTTATTTTTGATAAGCTTAATGTTATTAATTGCAAGTTCATCATCTCAGCTCATATATGTTCCACTGTTGGGCTCGAGCCTCCTCCGTAATAGGAGGCAAATTGACCTACTATACCACGCTGGTCAGACGTGTTGGTATAGGGTTTCGTTTCGAGGTTTCCCTCTCTCGCATAGATGCTATATACGTTTTATATCCGTTAGTCGTCTCTTACGATCACCCACGGGTAAGATAGGGGGTGGTGAATTGTATTCTTACTCCGTCACCACACGGATAAGTAATTAAATTAGTATAATTGCAAGTTAAATCTTTTTATTTAGTGTCCAAAGGTCTAAAATCCAAATAGATAGACACCCTACTAATATATTCATATGTACAAAAAAATATTACTTTCGCCTAATTTGTATATTCGTTTTGGTGTTTTAGTAAAAGTGAAAACGATATTGTATTTTAAGTTTAACAGAGCGGGAAGACTTTTTTTTAATTAAGTTCATTAATTACTATGGTATTTAGTTTTCTACTTGCTGACCTGTCTGAGATTCGTGCGAGTTAAGAGTATTAAACTGTATTCCTTGTTGTTCCTCTCAAAGGTGCAATTAAAAAAATATCTGTGTTGGATGTTTTTCTATAATTAAACAAGAGTTTAAAAATCGTGTACAAACGCGATAGAATCCGTAAAAATAGATTTTATTTCAAATGTGTAATAATCGCGTAAATAACAGAAATCAGTCAGAGTTACAGTACCTATCAAATTTTGCCGTAATTACTTTCAAATTTTCGTATTTTGATAGCATTTTGTTTTTATTTCGACCTTCCGTGCCAGTGGCGTAGGATCGAATCCCACACACCCCCGTGGGACCTAGAGGCGGAGATGCTCTCCGACCTCTACCGGCGGGTTACCTCAGTGCGCGATGAAGGTGGCTCCCCATCGTTGAGCGAGATAGCCACCTGACGCGAGGACGCCCGCCGAGACGTCATCGCCCGTTGGGTTACGCGGCTGGAGAGGCCAAGACACGGTGTCGTTACCGTCGAGGCCCTCCGGCCCGTACTGATGGAATGGATGGAGCGGCGGCACGGAGTCCTCTCCTTTCGGCTGGTGCAGGTATTATCGGGGCACGGGTGTTTCGGTTTGTACCTGCACACGGTCGCGTATAGGGAGTGGACTCTGGCCTGCCACCATTGCAGCAGTGACGAGGACACGGCGCAACACACGCTGGAGGTGTGTCCGAGTTGGGACGGGCAGTGCCGTGACCTCGTCGCTGTTATCGGTGCCGACCTGACGCTGCCGGCTGTCGCGAGGGCGATGGTCGACAGCGTCAGGAACTGGGACGCGGTCGCCGCCTTCTGCGAGGCTGTCATCTCGCAGAAGGAGACGGCGGAACGAGTCCGGGAGGATTCCCGTGACCCGGGCTGCCGTCAGCGGCCGGGGCGGCGCAGGCGCGAATACCTGCGCCTGATGCCGCCCTAACCGAGGCTTCGGGTGATCGGACCGGGGAATTGTCCGGTCACCCGACGTGAGGCCACCGCGTGAGGATGACGCCTCGACGGCGAAAGCTGTCGGGGCATCGAGAGGAGAGGAGCCCGAGAGGGCATACCGCCGAGCGGGCCACCGAAGACAAAAATCGGGTACCGGTGGCCCGCTCGCACGGCGAAGAAGAGGTGCTTGGAGGGTGGGTCAATGGGGTTGCGCGCCGCCTCTTCCGTCACCCCGGACCGACTTGGCGGGGTGCGACGTCCATGGCCCACCGCAAAAAAAAAAAAAAAAAAAAAAAAAAAAAAGGATCGATTCCCACACGGGACAATACTATGTGTGATCCACAAAGTATTGTTCCGAGTCTGAGTGTAATTTGTCTGCGTTGATTGCATGTTTGTAAAGTCCCCCGCGAGATAAGGATTATTTCCTTAGTGGGTGGTGTCTTTTTCTAAAACATTAAAATTAAAAAAAAATATTTCAATACGATTTTACAATTATTTATAAATAAAAAAAATCTTTAATAATAAGCTTTTGTATAACCAGACTAATTCAGTAGTTTGTGATCAAATCATCAAATAAATGGGTGTTCGTTGTATAAATTATAATAAATAAATAAATATTATAATTATGTTGTAATAATTCATATTTTATAATTAGAATATTAATTATTATATATCTGATATTTATATAATGGAACAAAATTTCTCCACGCATTTTATTATGGACCGACTTGTGTGGCGGTAGGTACTAAGCTGGATGCTAATCCACGAAATCCACGAATATTAGAATTGATCTCAAAACTTATAAAACATTGATTAATTTACATTTAAAACATCTCTGCTTCGTGTTATGTGTGAATATTTTTTTTTTATTGCTTATGGTGGCAAACGACCACAAGCAACACACATGATGGTAAGGTTCACTGCCGCCCATGGAGTATTGCAATACCAAGGATATAGCTTAGGCCGCAGCCTACTAATAAAATCCCTAAACCCACCCAGTTGGGCTGCCGGCTCTCTCACTCATCGAACGAAGCGCAATAGCACATTGCCATTACTCAGACGTCGATCTTCTGCGAGAGTGGGGTACTACCCCGGACGGACCGGCCCGCGGCTGTAGACAGAAAACTGTAAACAGCGTGGTCCTACCACTATTATATATAATAAAATTATAATCATCATCATCATCATCATTTCAGCCTATTGCCGTCCACTGCTGAACGTAGGCCTCCCTCATTTTACGCCACAGAGTGCGGTCCTGTGGCGCCTGCCTCCAACGACGCCCAGCAACCTTCAATAGGTCGTCTGTCCACCTAGTTTGGCGTCCCACACTGCGTCGTCCGGTACGAGGTCGCCACTCTAGAACCTTTCTTCCCCAGCGGTTGTCGGTTCTTCGAGCGATGTGGCCTGCCCATTGCCACTTCAGCGTGCTAATTCTTCGTGCTATGTCGGTTACACCCGTTCGTCTGCGGATTTCCGTATTTCGGAAAATTATAATACTATACACAAATATTTGTCTCGAAAATAAGATCTTTTGTCGTGTCGAAAAGGATCCATAATTTTCACACCTATATATAGTTTGAAAGATATTTTATAATATTATAGTGTAATACAGATTGAAATGAAGTCAACAATTGTTGTTTGAAGGTATGCGTTTATAATTGCGTGTCACAAGTATTTTTCAAGCGAACCCATTGCTACTTTTAATGTTTTCACAACACAGAAAAACCTAAACTCGCACTTTTTCAATAGTATTGCCATTTGTCACCGAGATCGTTTGCATTGCGTCCAGAAATAATTAGCTTCAAATATGATTGCAGACATTACGATTTCGAAAAGGCAGGGCGGACAAATTGTTTTTGTTTTTTTTTTTTCCTTGTTTAATGTCGCAATTCTGATTTTATAAATTTATAAATTCAACCTATTTAAATTGAGATTTAACGTATAATGTCCGAAGCTAATTGATGAAGGTTATTAAAAAGTTAAAATTTCACTGAAAGATTTATTTTAGGGTCGTCTGTATTTTGCTATTGCAGACAAAAATTCCATACCGGTGGCCCGCCTAAATGGCATAGAGATGTCTACTAATACCACAGAGTATAAGATTGCACTCCGTCCCTATCACCGCCCCAGGTAGAATAGATTCAATACTTATTTCTATAATATCCTGTTCATTTCTGAGCAAAAACAAAATACTGCCATGTGAGGGATTTGAACCTCTGGTGGAAATCCGTTCCAATTGTCTTACTAATCATGTAATTCTACGTATAGCAACCAAATTCTCGCTTGTATAGTCCTTTGTACGGCAGATGTTCGGCACGCCATCTATCAGAAAATGTTTACACATTGTACCAATTTAATACTTAAACTTTTCAATTAGAATTCTATTAAAGACGATATATAAGACGATAACACAACCCTATTATCTAAATTACTGAGATTAAACCAAATTACAAAGATCAACAAAAAAAGAAATAAACTCTTATAAATAATTTAGCATGATAAATCTCTAAAATTTAGATTACTTTAAGATCCTATAAAAATAAAATTAACTAATGCTCTTTAATAGATTCAAACATTGCCGGTGTGCAGTTGTCTTCTACAGTGAATCATCATAGTCACAGTCCATAAATGTCCACCGTTGGGCTCGGGCCTCCTCCGTAATGGGAGGGAAATTAACCTACTATACCGCGCTGGTCAGACGTGTTGGTATAGGGTTTTGTTTCGAGTTTTCCTTCTCTCGCATAGGTGTTATATGCGTTTTATATCACTTAACCGTTTCGTACGATCACCCACGGGTAAGAGATGGGGTGGTGAATAGTATTCTTACTCCGTCACCACACGGAAACTACAGCGACAACAACCACGGTCGCTAATATTACCCACATCGTCTTTCGTTGAGAAAGCCTGTATTTACGAGAGGATGAAGATAAATTGATCGATATATGTTGTCGGATCGGGTAGTTATTGGTCTCTAAAAGTAGGTGATTAGATAGCGCACTCAGGATGAGTGTCAGCACGGCGGTCAGGTAAGAGTTCGCGTCACCAGGTGACCACGAATGCTATTGTTTTGATAAAAATTCTTCAAAATTATTTTATGTCAATATGAATGGACGGAGGAATAATGTATCATATTATTTAGAATACACATACATACATATCATCACGCCATATCCCTTGCAGGGTAGGCAGAGAGAACAGAGTGCCAGAGAACTCTATCCTTGCATACTTCACTCGCTTCCTCAACATTCATAATTCTCTTCATACACGCTTGCCGGCTTCGGAGACTCTTGACTCCACCTTCCTTCAGTACGTGACCAATCTGGTCTAGGTAGGTGAGTCTCGGTCTCCCCCGGTACCTACGTCCTTCCACTTTCGCAATGTATATTTTCTTAACCAGACGTTCGTTCGGCATTCTTTAAACATGTCCGAAACATCGGAGCATTCCCTTTCGCATCTTTACACCAATACTCTCTTTCATACCTACTCGCTCTCTTACGTCGTTGTTGCGAATGCGATCGGTCAGCTTAACTCCACAGCTTTTCCGTAGAGATCGCATTTCGACCGCATTAATTTTGCTTTCATGCTCTTTTCTGCATACCTAACTCTCGCTTCCATATAGTAGGTAATGTTGGGACAAGCACTGCGTTATGTATTGCTACACGTGCCTTCTGGCTGAGGTGGTGGCTACCGAGAAGTTGTTCCAACGCTCCGTTCACTTTATTTCCCGCATTCACTGTTCGCTCTATATCAGTGGTGTACCTTCCATCTCGGCTAAAACCACAACCAAGATATACAAATTTATCCACTTGCTCTAGTACACATTACATTCATTACCTATTGTTACTCTTACATCTGTTCTGGCTTCATCTCTTTCAAAGACGATTAATTTGGTTTTGCTCACATTCATTCAAAACTACTACTACTTTTTAATGCAAAAAGGGTTGTAAAGGGGGATGAAAAGTTGTAAGGAATTATCGTAATTTTTAAAGCCAGAAGCTTGAATCTTATTTTTAGGCTATTGATTAAATATAAATAAATATGACATTAAAATTTCGTAAAAAATCTACTCTTAAGGGGTGAAATAAAAATAGGGATGTAAATTTTAGAAAAGTAACCTTTTAGGCGGGGCGAAGCCGCGGGCAGAAGCTAGTATCTTTATAAAAAAATTAACGCTTATTTTGTTTCATTCATTACTATAAACATGACCACTGAGCAATTTTCGAAACGTCGGCAAAACAAAACCCCTATGTAAATTGAAACATCAGAAGTAACTAAATCTAAAGAGATGTAATTGTAAGGATTTAATTACGACTTAATTCTTGTTAATAAACCAACCCAACCAAATCAAGAGTTTCTTGAAAATATAATATAATAAAATAGTTTTATTTTAAATGTATTATCACGTTGCCATTTAGTTGCGTGGCGGCTACGAATACTAACAACCCTTATATTGCTCGTGGATGCATCTGGACCAACTGAATCTGATGACATCTACTCAACAATTACATTCCCAAGGAGGGGTGACGACAGGCAAGCGACCGGTTATAAAATTATTGCCCCTTATATGTATGATAGAACAAGTCAAAATTACTTCTTATTTTATGTCAGGCCATAGTTTGGACACACTCCGTACGATAGCTCCGAGGTGATAGAAGGGCGGTGTGCGACCCCATCACTTAATTTATCATCATCTCATTTCCATTGAGGTGATCACTTGTATCGATTTCTTGACTAGGGCCATCTCGGTTTTTACATATTTTTTTTTATATAAATAGCGTTCACAAGATTTCGCCAATAACTCAATTTAGATTGATAGTTATAGGAGTTATGAAAGTACACTTTAAGTAAATTCACGAGTTAATTTTTTTTAAATTACTGAAATATAGCATTTAATATGCTTAATTATTTATAAAATCCGATTACGAAATGAAAAATTTTGTTGTTGGCTTTAGAATTTTCGTTAGTTGGATTATCCTAAAAAGCTATATAGGTATATATATAAATGCAATGATTTATTCTTTGAAGCTACTAAACGTGGATGACAATCTACAATTAAAAAATAATATATATATATATATATATATATATATACTACGCGGTCTACGCGTGAATGTGAGCAAAACCAAAATAATGGTCTTTGAAAGAGATAAAACCAGAACAGATGTAAGAGTAACAATAGGTAATGATGCACTAGAGCAAGTGGATGAATTTGTATATCTTGGATGTGGATTTAGCCGAGATGGAAGGTACACCACTGATATAGAGCGAAGAGTGAATGCGGGAAATAGAGTGAACGGAGCGTTGGGGCAACTTCTCGGCAGCCACCACCTCAGCCAGAAGGCACGTGTAGCAATACATAACGCAGTGCTTGTCCCAACATTGCCGTACGGAAGCGAGAGTTGGGTATGCAGAAAAGAGTATGATAGTAAAATTAATGCGGTCGAAATGCGATCTCTGCGGAAAATCTGTGGAGTTAGGCTGACCGACCGCATTCGTAACGACGACGTAAGAGAGCGAGTAGGTATGAAAGAGAGTATTGGTGTAAAGATGCGAAAGGGAATGCTCCGATGGTTCGGACATGTGGAAAGAATGCCGACCGAACGCCTGGTTAAGAAGATATACAATGCGAAAGTGGAAGGATGTAGGTACCGAGGGAGACCGAGACTAACCTACCTAGACCAGATCGGTCATGTACTGAAGGAAGGTGGAGTCAAGAGTCTCCGAAACCGGCGAGCGTGTATGAAGAGAATTATGAATGTTGAGGAAGCGAGTGAAGTATGCAGAGATAGAGTTCTCTGGCACTCTGTTCTCTCTGCCTACCCTGCAAGGGATATGGCGTGATGATATGTATGTATGTGTATATATATATATATATACATACAGGGTGTCCCAAAATTCAACGATAAGCCGGCACCAGCAGATGGACCTACATATGACTACTCGAGAACAAAAAAGAAAAAAATTCTACCTTGATTTTTTTTTTCATTACGACAAAAAAACCGATTTCTTTAAAAATCGTCATCTTTTATTATATTATTAAGTGCCATTGCTACAATTTTACAAGTAATTCTGTGATTTTTTTTGTATTGGCAAGGTAAGTAGTACTACTATCGATCACAACCATTAAAAATTCCAGAATATCTATAGTTTTTACACAAAAATCAACCAAAACTATGTTTTTTTCATAAATTATGTAAGATTTTGACTTTCAGCTCACTTTCACTCATCACAGTGAAAAAAAAAAGTATGGACACTACTGTGGCAAATAGTATTAAAAATTGGCGCAACTAACTACAATTCTAAAATGGTATAACATTCTAGGCAAACTAGCCACAAAAATATACTTAGGTGTACTATTTCAAAATAACAACCATACTTCGAAAATTGTTAGTGTTGATAGTAATCACTTCTACTATGTAGCCAAAATGTTTTTGTTGCAAGTTCTCAGAATTTGAATGAGACATGTGCGTAGTCCATAAGATAACATAAGTTAGAAAGAGATAGATATAGAGAGATTAGAATTTACTATATTATTAAAATTACAATAAATGTTCGAATTGTTTGCCATTGGCAGTAATGCAGGCACGACATCGCCTTAAAAATGAACGTTTTATTTTTCTTGCATATCTGATTCTGTTCATGTGATCCACAGCCTGAATTATTTTTTGGCGAAGCTCGTCCAAGGTTGCAATGGGTTTTGAGTAGACTCTGTCCTTTAGACAACCCCAATAGAAAAAATCCAGGGGATTTAGATCGGGTGAACGGGGTGGCCATAAGATAGGACCAAGTCGCCCGATCCAACGCCCTGGGTACTCTTGGTCTAAGTACTCTCGCACAGGGCGGGAATAGTGAGCTGGGCAACCATCGTTTTGAAACCACATGTTTTGCAAATCACTTAAGGGCACGTCTTCTAATAATCCTGGTAACTCATTTTGTAAGAAGTTCAAATAGCTATTGCCATCTATGTTTCCTTGTAACTCAAGGGGCCCTATCACTTTTCCATTTATTATACCCGTCCATAGGTTAACCTTAAATTGATATTGGGATTTGTCTTCTCTCACCAGGTGCGGATTTTCATTGTTCCAGCTATGAAGATTGTGAAGATTTAAATAGCCATCTTTCTTGCAGGTTGTTTCATCCGACCATAAAACTTTGTCTAAGAATTGGGGATCTTCCCTGTGTTTTTGCAGCATTACACGGCAAAATGCGACCCGCAGTGGATAGTCCCGCGGTAATAACGCCTGCACGCGCCTGTAATGATATGGATGAAACTGGTGACGTTTTAAAATTCTATGTGCAGTACTTTTTGGAATTCCCGTTGCTACTTGTATGCCACGTACAGAGGTAGTTGTATCGCTTTCTATTTCTTTGAGAACTTCTTCATCGTGTTCCGATCTAGGTCTTCCAGCGTTTCTCCTGTCAGATGGTATACGACCCTCCGAAAATGCTTGATGCACGTTAATAAATACGCGATAATCCGGATACCTTTGAAGAGTAGGGTACCTTGCTCGATATAATCTGCTAGCAGCGTTGGCATTGCATCGGCATTCTCCATAAATTAGGTGCATATTAGCGTATTCTAACGCTGTATATGGTAGCGGCATAATGAATGCTAAACACTTGAAAATAAGGCAAAACTTCTTTAAAAAAACACAAAATCACAGTCTAAAATAATGCCAAGTCAGGTCAATTTCCAGGTCACTTAATTCAATCCAAAGTCGTTAGTATCAGAGCCACTTTAATTAAAACAGAACGGTGTGCAGTAAACAAAGAAGTAGAGCGTACTGACTTGCTGTGCTGCTGAGGACATTAATTACTTCTCTACCTGCATTAATGTTACTAAACAATTAGCATCTATCTATCTCCCTCTAACGTATAATCTCTCTATCTCTGTCTAACTTATGTTATCTTATGGACTAAGCACATGTCTCATTCAAATTCTGAGAACTTGCAACAAAAACATTTGGGCTACATAGTAAAAGTGATTACTATCAACACTAACAATTTTCGAAGTATGGTTGTTATTTTGAAATAGTACACCTAAGTATATTTTTGTGGCTAGTTTGCCTAGAATGTTATACCATTTTAGAATTGTAGTTAGTTGCGCCAATTTTTAATACTATTTGCCACAGTAGTGTCCATACTTTTTTTTTTCACTGTGATGAGTGAAAGTGAGCTGAAAGTCAAAATCTTACATAATTTATGAAAAAAACATAGTTTTGGTTGATTTTTGTGTAAAAACTATAGATATTCTGGAATTTTTAATGGTTGTGATCGATAGTAGTGCTACTTACCTTACCAATACAAAAAAAAACACAGAATTACTTGTAAAATTGTAGCAATGGCACTTAATAATATAATAAAAGATGTCGATTTTTAAAGAAATCGGTTTTTTTGTCGTAATGAAAAAAAAAATCAAGGTAGAATTTTTTTCTTTTTTGTTCTCGAGTAGTCATATGTAGGTCCACCTGCTGGTGCCGGCTTATCGTTGAATTTTGGGACACCCTGTATATGTATATATATATATATTACATAATTTTAACAAAACAAAGATGCTAAGTGCTAACTAATCTAACTATAGTTTAATGTTGTTTGCGATAACTTTTACATATTATATAATGTAGATTAAAAAACATTTTTAAAATTGGAATATGTAAAACGCCTTTACATTATAATGTAGATTAAAAACATTTTTAAAATTGGAATATATAAAAAGCCTTTACATTATAATGTAGATTAAAAATCATTTTTAAAATTGGAATATATAAAAAGTGTTGCTATATTAAATAGAAATAAATATCAAATAGAAATAAAGAAATATGTTTTATTACTTCTTCTTTTTATGTATTGGCGATCAGCTATTTATACGATTGTTGCCAGTGTCTAGTCATAATCTTCTTTAGGTTAGTCATCGTCTGTCGCTAAGTCAAATCGTCGCACTGTTATTGGTATCATCTGGGAATTTGGCTGGCAAACGAACAAGTTGTAAAATATAATCATTACATCCCTGCAGTTCCTACGCATCACATTACATAAAATACCATCAAAATTATCTAATATAACACGTTATAACATTAAGATATCAAATGTAATACAAGACCACCCCATGTCATTTTCAGATTCCCGCCAAAAGTGCTCAAGAGAGAAGTTTTGTAAAACAATTTACTATTCAAAATAAAACTTCAAAAAGGCAAAATAGACATAAATCAATGTTTATAAAAAGAACTTGTAACGAAACAAAGAATATTTTAATGACGAAAATTGTAATTAGTTTCTCAGTCGGGGCTTTATTTGAGATTGAGTTAGAGATTTCTAAGGCCTTGAGTGTTGCAGTGTTGCAAACAATTGTACAATCGCTGTTTAAAGGGCATGTGGACTATTATTGTGCGTTTGCTAAATAACGTTCAAGTACAGTTGATGATAAAAGTGAAATAATTAATATGGTGAACATTATTTAACATTATCGTCCAGTCTTTCGCCGTCTTCTACTTGAACTTCGCCCCATAGAACGACATATGCATATGTTTTATTCATATGAATGAGGGAATAGGGTTATAATCGCTGCCTTTGGCCGACGAAATAGTAATACAATCGTCGCCACTTATTTGTTCATGGCAGTCGATAAAATTGATTAAGAGTCTTGTTCTCCTGGAGCGAATCACGCTCCGCTTACTAACCATGACGATTACTATCCCGTCATTCCTGTAGTGACCTTACATATCCAGCTGTGACGATGAAGACTGAAATAATAATGATGAATTATAACCAGCCATATCTAACCAATCTAGTAAATTTCTGAAATTTATAAAGATCGCTGAATCAAATAAATAATTTTAAGAGCTAGCTTTATATATATTGCGATATATGCCACGAATACTACCAACTCTTAATTGCTCTTGAAAAAAAAACGGCTAAGAAGTTAAGACTTGATGCCGTCTTGTCAATAATTACATTTCCATGGAGGGCTAACGTCACGCAGGCGACCGGTCATATAATTATTGTTTAAACTTTTACAATATGTGTGATGGAATAGGAGTATACTGCAAATAATATTAAGGGATGTAAATAAAAAATATTTTTTATTTTATAAAGTTTTATGTATCTGGAGAACTTGGTACACCTTGGTATCCCTAGTTTTATTATTCAAATTTCTCTCTTCTTTTTTCTGTTTAGGCCCTAACGGGACGTCAAGGATAAAGCAGTGGAATGTATTTTAACGGTTTATTAACAAATAATATATAACAATTTGTAGAAGTGCCCGTATGTGTGCGCAATCTTGTCCTCGAGGATAGCGAGTGAGTCTTCGCGAGGTTCGTTCATTATCGAGGTGCGAGCGCAGCACCTCTCCCCCTCCAACCCCGTCGGCCGGGGTCAGCTGATCGCAGGTGCGCCGACAATTACACATCATCATCCTGCTCTTATCCCAAATAGTTTCATGACCAGCCGTCTGCCTGACGTCAACCCTAACAGATAGCATCGGATGGAGTTAGCACAGACCTATATAAAGCTCTGGAGTCTTCTTTTAAGTTTTTTGTAGTGGTAGAACCACGCTGTTGACTGTTATCTGTCTACAGCCGCAAGCCAGTACGTCCGGGGTAGTATCACACTCTCTGACGTCTGAGTAATGGCAATGTGCTATTGTCGATTATGTCGACCCGGGTTTCGAGCATGTCCAATGCTCATCATCAGTGCGAGTGCGCAGCTGCGTCTGCGAGCCCCCGACGCGCACTACGGCTAGCGTTACGTACAGCACGCCGCGACATAGCTTCAGGCGGCGAGGGGTACTGCTTGCTTTTTGAGCGTCTTCAGCGGAATCGTCTGATGAGTCCCGACTTAAACGTTTAATAGAGACTGTGGGTGGACGCTCCCTTCAGCATGGATACCGGCACTTAATACTACCTCGACACACAAGGTTGTGTCTGGGATGGAGAGCGACGTGGTTAGCGTGGTATGTCAGGGTGATGGCACGCGGAGTGAGTTTGCTGTGAGACCATCAAGTGCCCTCGGTAACGTTCGGGAGTCATCGGACGATTCCGCTGAAGACGCTCAAGAAGCAAAGCAGTACCCCCCCGCCGCCCGAAGCTGTGTCACGGCGTGCTGAACGTTACGCTAACCGCAGTGCGCGTCGGGAGCTCGCAGACGCAGCTGCGCACTCGCCCTGATGATGAGCATCGGACATGCTCGAAACCCGGGTCGACATAATTGACTCTAACGCGTGAGTATTGCCAAAAATACAATTGTTTAATATGTGCCAAACTCACGATAATTTTAATACTAAAAATGTGCTATTGTGCTTCGTTCGATGAGCGAGAGAGCTGGAAGCCTAACGTGGGCTTGGGGTTTGTATTGGTAGGCAACACCCTAGCTATACACTTGGTATTGCTAATGTGATCAGGTGTGCTGTTTGCTCGTTTGTCACCATAAGCAATAAAAAAAAAGTCGTCAGCATTGAGCAAAGTAAGGATTGATATTATTCCTAATCGCTACCACACAGCACAATTTACTTTACAAATTAATTTACTTTATTACACATCGTTAGTATATTAAGGCATTAAAATTGAAATAATTACGTTAATTATAAAATAATTACAAATTTACCTTTTAATTATGTCCATGTAAATTCTCAAGCATAACATTTTTAACCTTCACATAGACAGATCGTTGCTGCACATTTTGGGTTATGATATAAATATTTGATAAAATCACATACATGATTAGAACGTGAAAATTAAAAGCAAACAAACAAAATTCTCAGAAGTTATTTTTTGTTCGATTGTACGGCACCGAGACCCTTAGTTAAAATTCGAAGCGTGCAATACCATAGGTTGGTTTATGCTTGTAATTTCATTCATTAGGCATGTGCTTCTAATGTGTTATATCGACTATCGATGTGTTTATTTATTGATAAAATACTGACATATTTTGCACTTTTTGGGTAGGTATTAAATTTTAATTTAATATCACTTCTGTTTTGAGATACTATTTTTAATACTACATTAAACGGATAGTGTCGTGACGAAGTAAGAATACAATTCACTATCCCTTTTTTCGCCCGGTTGGGTTTCATAAATGACGACCAAGTGATATGATATGCAGATAACATCAATGCAAGAGAGGGAAAACTCGATGCCAATATGTCTGACTAGCATAAAATAATTTCCCTCCTAAAGTGGAGGAGGCCCTAAATCAGGAGTGGAACGTGTATGGGCTGAGATGATGATAATAAGTATTTATTGGTCAGGAATTATAGTTTTAACATTTGCCTTAGGCAAGATAATTATAGCGAATCGATATTTTTTGTTATCTTGCCAAAATATTAACGATTATTATGAATACGCAATTAATTTAGAAGAGTGATATATATAGGTGGCAATTTAAGTCTTAGACGTGGAAATAAATGTTACATATTAGCAGAGCTAAGTCTTATATTAGAATCTGTTGCCTTTTCCCACCATGATGCTAATTTATAACTCTAAATTATATGGACCGTATAGTTATGTGAATAAAAAATTTCCTCTTAAGATAATGTTTAAATATTCAACAAAAATTAAGTATTACCTTACGTATCTAACAGTTAAAATACATGATGAAAATGGGCTATAAGCGTTTAGGATATACCATGCAAAGTAGGCGTTGAAACGATGTCAGTGATTATTTGGATTAAGAGAATTTAAAATATTACCTACTTACCTACTGAAATTTAATGAAGTTATGTGAATATATTATTTTAATAGTGAAGAACTCAAAGCATTTGATGATCATGAAGTTATGGATGCCTGTAGAAACTATAAATGAAACCACTTTATGGGTTTTTTTTTCTGTAAAATTTCGGCTAGACAGATAATGTGAATAGGGTATAACAATATGGCCACATATTATGAACTATTAATTACAATATAAATTTGGAGGATATCTGATATTGCTAAGGACCGATAAAACGCAGAATTAATTGTCTTTGGCTATGTTTCCTCTAAAGCGAATAGAATCACGTTTTGAACGCTGACGTTTATTTATTGATTTGAATCTGCTATATTTGCTCATTGTCTTTATGAATTATATATTACGTATTCATTAACTAAATAGCCCATATCTTGCTTACAAATAGAATAGGATTAACATTCAATTTTGATCCAATATAACTAATTGCTATAGAACATATATAGAATTATACATATATAAAAGATGTAGATAGAGATAGTAATTATAGTATAGAACATAACCTATTACTAAGAATTTTGGATTTGTCAGAGTTATTTCAATAGATCTGATATTACGCCATCTAGATGTTTTTGTGGCTATTTTGCAGTTTATTTGTAAATAAAGCATATCTAAAAAGTAAAACCAGTTGTTAGCTCCAATAATGGATTGGCCGATTTGAATCTGTTTGAAAATTTACCATATTACATTTTATATATATATATAGATATAAGCATTTTATATTCATAGATATAAGCAATTGAGCTGTGTGGTAGCGGCTATGAATACTACCAACCCTTAATTTGCTCATGGATGTCATAAAAGACGACTAAGAGCCTTATAATGACCTGGTCCAACTCCATCTGATGCCTTTTGGTCAACAATTACATTCCCAAGGAGGGTTGACGTCTGGCAGGCGGCCGGACATAAAACTATTGCCAATAACTTTTACAATATGTACTATGAAAGAAGAGTACATATTGTATCGACCACAAGTGATTGGGATAAGAGTAAGAGAATGATGATGAATGATGATTCATAGATATAAGCAGTATTGTGTGGTAGCGGCTACGAATACTACCAACTCTTACTTCGCTCGTGGATATCGTAAAAGACGACTAAGACTCTTTATATCGACCTGGATCAACTATTCCTGATGCCGTTTGGTCAACAATTACATTCCCAAGACGGTTTGACGTCAGACAAGTTCGCTCATAAAACTATTGCCAATAACTTTTGCAATATGTTTGAGTTAATAATGCGTCGACCACAGGTAATTGGGATAAGAGCAGAAGAATGATAATGATGATGAGATATAAGTAGAAGTATAACACGTACATTACGCATACCTAATTACCACTGAATTACTAATACTTACATATTATATGCCATATCCACTCTACTAACCGGATATTTGTGTTAATAGGAGCGTATCGCAATATTTTAATGTACGTTAATATAGTAATTATAACAACGTATATATTTATTGCGAGTTCACTTTCTTTAATTCTCACGAACATTTTTTTTTAAATAATGTAATGCTAATTAAAATTCGAGTTACTTATTAATATACAGTAATGATAGCCTTGTGATAAGACTACTGTCAAGCAAGTCAGTGTACTGTTATATATCTAATATTAATAGCATATCTATTGCTGATCTGGAATAATTATTGATTGAGGTATTGACCTAAATAGCAAAAATTAGCTATCTAAATTTGCAAAATATTTTTCTGCTTTCACTAAAGAAATCTGATGCTGTGCTGTGTGGTAGCGGCTTCGAATACTACCAACTCTTACTTTGCTGGTGGATGTCGTAAAAGACGACTAAAAGCCTTATAATGACCTGGGCCAACTCCATCTGATGCCGTTTGGTCAACAGTTACATTCCCAAGGAGGGTTGACGTCTAGCGGGCAGCCGGACATAAAATTATTGCCAATAACTTTTATAATATGTACTATGAAAGAAGAGGACATGTTGTATCGACCCCAAGTAATTGGGATAAGAGTAGGAGAATGATGATGATGAGTAAAGAAATCTGATATTTGCCTACCGATCTAGCTTGAAACAATGACGCTGAGAATAATAGTCTACATTTCTTCTCTACTCTTTATTAGGGTATCAGTCGTAAGTGTATATCAGAGTTTTGAGTGTGTAAGAGAGTTTAAATAATAAAAATACTTTATGACTTTGACTGTTAATTACTTTAAAATTAGACATCAAAATCCTCACGCGAGACTGATTATAATACTATTAGCAGCTGATTATCAGAATCAAAAAGGACAGGGTATGGTGTATGGTGTATGGTATGTTTTGGGTATGCAGAAAAGAGTATGAAAGTAAAATTAATGCGGTCGAAATGCGATCTCTGCGGTAAATCTGTGGAGTTAGGCTGACTGACCGCATTCGTAACGACGACGTAAGAGAACGAGTAGGTATGAAAAAGAGTATTGGTGTAAAGATGCGAAAGGGAATGCTCCGATGTTTCGGACATGTGGAAAGAATGCCGAACGAACGTCTGGTTAAGAAGATATACAATGCGAAAGTGGAGGGATGTAGGTACTGGGGGAGACCGAGACTAACCTTCCTAGACCAGATCGGTCATGTACTGAAGGAAGGTGGAGTCAAGAGTCTCCGAAACCGGTGAGCGTGTATGAAGAGAATTATGAATGTTGAGGAAGCGAGTGAAGTATGCAAAGATAGAGTTCTCTGGCACTCTCTTCTGTCTGCCCTACCCTGCAAGGGATATGGCGTGATGATATGTATGTAAAAAGGACAGAAAGAATAAAGCACAATATTGTAATAAGAAACTTATTTTCTCTTTATAAACACAATTGTCTTAGTATTAACCACGAACCTACTCTGCGAGGATATGAGCATAATACTTACTTTGGTAGACGTGTCACCATGTTCTAATTAATAATATAATATGAAGCTAAATCCTGATAAATGCACTACAATCTTTTTTTTTTTAAATTCAATTACATAAACTGATAGCATTGGAGATAGAAATACCTACCATTATGCTTCAATAGTACATATTCTAACCAAGCGCTAGAAGCGCAGGCAGATCTTGATGTAGTGGTGGGTAGTTGCACATTCATTCATTAGATTATAGAATTGTTTATTATGTATCTACCTGATTTTTATTTTTCTAATTATTTATGAAAGTCTGTTCTTTATTAACATTGTACGTAGCTGTGGATAACAGTAATTGGCCCTATTAATTAGTAATTTTTATTCTATGTTATATGTATTTGTAACGACTGTTGTTATCCCAAATAAAATAAATAAATAAATAATAGTTTTATAAAAAAATGTAGTATTTATAAAAAAAATTCAGGAGTGGAAGGGGATGCATGGATCAAGTGTTCTCTCTGCGCAACATTGTGGAGAAGCATCTGGCTCTAGGTCAGAGGGTTTTCTGCAGTTTTGTGGATCTGGAGAGAGCATTTGACGCGGTTGTACGAAAGGAACTTTGGGACATTTTACCGGAGTATGGTATTAACGAGATTAAGAGGAGGGCGCTAGTGCGTAATAGTTAACATCAAGTCCTTCATATTATAGAATAAAAAAACATAAACAGTGAAAAAGTACTTACAGAAAGTGTTTACTTGAACTCTAGGAGTGTCATTCCACCATATAAACTAATAATCAAACAGTGAAGTGCTAATATTCCTACCATATTCACGATTTACAAAAATTTCGAAGTGACTGCAATATAAAAACGAATACAAACAAAGACGTTAGTAAACACATTGAATTGAAATAATTTAGCAACCTTATTGAGACTATTTAATCGATGTGTCACTACAAATTAATCCTTTTTCTGTGTAATAATTGAAAGACCAGATATCTACAAATTAATATATAACACCGATCATGATGCAAGATATCAATTAATTACCGCACCATCTAGCGATATTAAACATCACTACGAGAAACAATAAATCGCCAATAATCACTGCATGCTACGAACGCTGAACGGAATACTTAGTACACATTACTTTCACTAGAGGTCATTAGTGCTCTAACTTTCTGATTAAAGTAGTAGCAAAACATGGAAGAAATAACAAAAATGTTGAAAAATATACAAGAGGAATTAAGTAAGCAAAAAAATGATATAAAAGACTTGAAAGAAAGTATCACAAAAACAATAAATGACAATATTAACGAAAAATTTCAAAATATGGAGATGCAAAACATTAAAATTAATAGAAAAATAGAAGAACAAGAAAATCGCCTGTATTTTATAGAAAAAGACATACGAAGAAATAACGTGGTGCTTTTTGGGATCGAAGAAAAAGAAAAGAGTTATCAAGACCTAGAACATCACCTGTTAGACATATTAAATAACATTCTGTCCTTGAAGTGTAATAAACTGGAGTTGACAGCCATAAGACGCGTAGGAAAAAGAGGAATTAAACCAAGACCAATTATTGTATCTTTGTCAACATTAGGGAGAAAAATAGAAATAATGAAAAATAAATACAGTTTACACAAACAAAATATATACATTAAAGAAGACTTTCCTCAAAATATTTTAGAAAAACGCAAAAAGCTCACTCAACAACTCGCTATAGAAAGAAATAACGGTAAGAACGCAGTATTAAGATATGACAAAATAGTCTATTTAAAAGAAAAAACAGACAGACAAAAGGCCAGCAAAAGAAATATGTCCCAATCTCCCGAATCATTAGATACTACCGTAAACTCACAAATAGATGAGCATAGCAAGAAACAAGTACATAAAAAGAATAGGACAGAAACTACTACTTTAACAAGGTATATTACACAAAAACCACGAGTCGACTCTTGTAATCCTAGCACTTCTAGTGTATAGCAACAAGCTCCCCCTCTCAAACTCCCACCACGGCTGGTCACCGCGGGACACGTCGACCAAAACCCTCCAGTTTTACAGACATTGTATATATGTACTTACAACACGAGATCTTTACTATCGAAAGAAAAAATAATGGAGTTATATTACGCAATTTCAAAAATAAATTATGATATTATTGGTCTATCGGAGATACGAAGAGAAGGTTTTTACATAGAGGAAGATGAAAATCATATATTTTGTAATAGCGGAAAAGTACAAGGACATTTTGGAGTTGGATTTTTAGTTAAAAAAATGTATAAAAATAATATAATAAGTTTCATTGGCTACTCAGAACGAGTGGCAGTTTTAAATTTAAAATTTGAAAATTATTCATTCTCTTTAATTCAAGTTCACGCACCAACCAGTGCTGCTTCAGAAGAGGAAATTGAAACATTCTATAGTACTTTGGAACAAGCTCAAGATGCATCGGAGTATAACCAAATAATATTAGGGGACTATAACGCAATAATCGGTATTCCAAAAAAAGATGAATACTTGATAGCGGGAAAATATGGATCGGGAATTAGGAATAAAAGAGGTCATCGCCTAATACAATACGCTACAGAAAATAACCTCACAATAATAAATACATTATTTAAAAAAAATATGAGAAACAGGTGGACATGGATATCCCCGGACAAAAGTACTAAAAACGAAATAGATTTCATTTTATCAACGACTCCGAGGATATTTAGAAATTACGAAATTTTGAATGTGATGTTCCCATCCGATCATCGCCTTATACGTGGAACAATAGAGATATCCAAACAAAAGAAGAGTAGGAAAAACTTCTGCAAGCTACCATGTCAAACATTTGAAACAGACGAGATTAAAACTAGATATATAAGTTTACAAAAAAATATTGAAACAGCGATGTACAACACACCCAAGATACCAGAAACAATTCAGACGTATTACAACAAACTGAAAAAATGCATACAATCCAGTATATTGAACTGTAAAGAGGAAAGCAAAATAAAAAGGTCTATTATATCTCTTGAAACTTTAAGACTTATAAAACGCAGGCACTATTTACAAAACAAAAAACCGCTATCACAAATAGAAAAACAAGAGCTGAAAATGTTATACAAAACTGTAAACAAGAAAATAAAAGCAGAATACAAACAACATAGAATACGTACAATAGAAAAACATTTGTCATCCTCCGGCAGTACAAAGAGAGCATATAAAGAATTAGATTTGAAAAAAAAATGGATACCAAAATTAAAATCGGGTTCATCTTATAAAAACACCAGACAAGATATAATTGATTTAGCAACTACCTTTTATGAGGACCTCTACGATTCCAAGAAGAAACAATACAATGAAATCATTTTTAAGACGGCTGTACAGAACGTTGACAAATTTGAAGAAGTGGAAATACACCAACAATTAAAAAAATTAAAAACGGGAAAAAGCCCTGGTTTAGATGGTATCACGAATGAATATATAAAAAATTGCTCTAAAGTATTAATTACACCCTTAACTGTGCTATTTAACAAAATATTAAACGAGAAGATTGTACCCTTAGATTGGACAGAGTCAGAGATAATTATATTATATAAAAAGGGCGATCCCACGGAGATTTCGAACTACCGACCCATTAGTATAATGTCAACGATATATAAAATATTCTCGTCGGCAATTCAAAAAAGAATAACACCACAAATAGAGAATTTCATGAGGTCAGAGCAAGCAGGTTTCAGGAAAGGTTTTAGCACGATGGATCATGTTCACACCATAGAACAGTTAATCGAAAAATTTATGGAGTTCAGAAAACCTCTATACCTAGCATTTATAGACTTTCAAAAAGCTTTCGATTATATAGAGCACGAAGCTATTTGGAGAGCATTAATAGAAGCAAATATCCACCCTACATATATAGAAATAATTAAGAATATTTACAGCAACTGCAAAAGTAGGGTCAGACTGGAAAGCACAGGCAGGGATATAAAAATAAAAAGAGGCGTAAGACAGGGCGATCCTATTTCACCTACTTTATTCATCCTTGTCTTACAATATATTATAAATAAGTTAAACTGGCAGAATAAAGGTATAAAAATAGGCTCCAAAAACCTGACACATTTATGCTTTGCTGACGACGTAGTAATTGTAGCTCAAAACGCAAGTGACTTACAAATAATGCTAACAACACTGCATAGTTATAGTAAAATCGTTGGCCTTTATATCAACTTTAAGAAAACTAAGCTCATGACCAATCATATAGAAATTACGACCATCATTGAAAATGAAAAAATTGAATATGTACAAGAATTTATATATTTAGGCAAACAACTTTCATTTAGACCATCGAACAACACGGAAGAAATATTAAGAAGAACAAAGAAAACATGGAATAAGTTCTGGGCCATGAAAGAAATAATGAAAAGCACCTTACCATTATATCTAAAAAAGAAAGTCGTAGACACGTGCTTACTTCCAACTCTTACATACGGTAGCCAGACATGGAAATACACTAGCATTACAAGGAATAAAATAATAACATGTCAAAGAGCGATTGAAAGAAACATCTTAAAATTAAGATTAGTTCAAAAAATAAAACATACAGCAATAAGAGACAAAACTAAAGTTATTGATGCTCTAGAATACGCCATGAAGTCAAAATGGAGATGGGCGGGACATGTGGTAAGGATGAAGGCGGATAGGTGGACCAAGGCTGTAACTCTCTGGCCAGGCCCACAAGGTAAAAGGAGACTGGGAAGGCCGAACGCGCGTTGGTCAGATGATATTAAGCGTTTACATAAAAATTGGACCGAAATAGCAGAAAATCGAGACGAATGGCTAGAACTGGAGGAGGCCTTTACCCGAGAGGGGTCCATACCAATTTAGACAAAGATATACTTAATAAATATAATATTGTAAAATAAAAAAAAAGATTATTATTAGGATAGTATTATGATAGATAGGATAGTATTAAGTTATTAGTATTTTTTTGATTAACTTACATTTATGTTTTTTTGGTTATGGAATAAATGGGCTTTTTATTTTTATTTTATTTTTATTTTATTTTATTTATTTATTATGGTATTAACGGTAAACTGCTACAGGCTGTGCAGTCCAGTTACATGGGCTGTAGAGCCTGTGTGCGGCTGGATGATGGAATGTCGCCTTGGTTTGACGTCAATATCGGCGTTAAGCAGGGGTGCGTTCTGTCAGCCAGGCTGTTTATCATATATCTGGATAAATGTCTCCAAAGGTTGAACGATATGAATGTGGGAGTCAAGATGGGCGACTCAGTGGTCACTGCTCTGCTTTATGCAGATGATGCAGTCCTGCTGGCACAGTCAGCGACTGACCTGCAGACCCTAGTCGACACAATGACAGAAGATTGTAAGAAAAGGGGTCTACGCGTGAATGTGAGCAAAACCAAAATAATGGTCTTTGAAAGAGATAAAACCAGAACAGATGTAAGAGTAACAATAGGTAATGATGTACTAGAGCAAGTGGATGAATTTGTATATCTTGGATGTGGATTTAGCCGAGATGGAAGGTACACCACTGATATAGAGCGAAGAGTGAATGCGGGAAATAGAGTGAACGGAGCGTTGGGGCAACTTTTCGGCAGCCACCACCTCAGCCAGAAGGCACGTGTAGCAATACATAACGCAGTGCTTGTTCCAACATTACTGTATGGAAGCGAGAGTTGGGTATGCAGAAAAGAGTATGATAGTAAAATTAATGCGGTTGAAATGCGATCTCTGCGGAAAATCTGTGGAGTTAGGCTGACCGACCGCATTCGTAACGACGACGTAAGAGAGCGAGTAGGTATGAAAGAGAGTATTGGTGTAAAGATGCGAAAGGGAATGCTCCGATGGTTCGGATATGTGGAAAGAATGCCGAACGAACGCCTGGTTAAGAAGATATACAATGCGAAAGTGGAAGGATGTAGGTACCGAGGGAGACCGAGACTAACCTACCTAGACCAGATCGGTCATGTACTGAAGGAAGGTGGAGTCAAGAGTCTCCGAAACCGGCGAGCGTGTATGAAGAGAATTATGAATGTTGAGGAAGCGAGTGAAGTATGCAGAGATAGAGTTCTCTGGCACTCTGTTCTCTCTGCCTACCCTGCAAGAGATATGGCGTGATGATATGTATGTATGTGTAAAAAAATGTATAGGCATACGATGATACATCGATGGGAGTATTAAATAATGTCATCATCATCATCATCATCATCTTAGATCATATATGTTCTACTGGGCTATATACTCCGCTAAAGAAGCGAAATAGATTTACGATGCTACGTTAGTCAAACGGGTTGGCATAGGATTTTATTTAGATTTTTCCTCTCTTGTGTAGATGTTGTATGCATATTACATTTAAATCCCTTAGTCGTCTTTTACGACACCCATGGCAAGATATGGGGTGGTGAATTGTATCATCATCATCACAGCCCATAAATGTTCCACTGTTGGGCTCGGGCCTCCTCCGCAGTGGGAGGGAAATTAACCTACTATACCGCACTGGTCAGACTTGTTGGTATAGGGTTTTGTTTCGAGTTTTCCTTCTCTCGCATAGATGTTATATGCGTTTTATATCCCTTAGTCGTCTCGTACGATCACCCACGGGTAAGATATGGGGTGGTAAATAGTATTCTACTCCGTCACCACACGGTGAATTGTATAGTTACCGTAGAATATGAAACAACATAAGAAATATAAAATTCCGTATAACATGCAAACAATTACAGCAAAAATATTAGGTGGGTTGTTTTATTCCCTTTAAGAATATATTGTATTTGTAGTTCTATATAATTATTTATTACTCACCCTTTGTTTGAATTGGTCGAAGTCTGGACTCCACCTCCCTAGTCACCCGTAGAAGGTCATTGTCGCCGTTTTTTTTCCTCTCCGTTTAATAACTTTGATGGATTTACTGTTAACTTTTATAAATCTCTTCATAGTCTGAGCTCAAGCCCCGCGGCTACTACGCCATATATACAGCACCATTCAGCTACATCACATAGCATTATACAGCTCTATCTTTAAATGTCGACCTATGATCGAGTCGATAGAAGTGTCGAGTTTGTCGCATCACTAGTGAACGTTCTATCGGTGCTCCGGCGCATTTTGTCACGATCTTCGTGCTTCGAGCTACCATATACATAGATACGATTACTTAAACATTTATTATCTACGTTACTGCTTTTGTTATACTAACTTATCATTTATTTAAAACAAAATACGTAATGGATGGTTATTAAAATGATGTCACAATTTCGAAATACAGCTAAGTTAAGCACGTTATTTCACAAGTTGTATGAGTTATTTTAAATTGTAACTACGTGTGTATTGTTAGGCTACCATGTTTGTTGCTCGTTGTATAACATGTTTATTTTATTATTCTTTTGTAATATTAAATGATAAGAATATTACAGACAAACTTTGTGCACATACATACCTACATACACATACATATCATCACGCCATATCCCTTGCAGGGTAGGCAGAGAGAACAGAGTGCCAGAGAACTCTATCTTTGCATACTTCACTCGCTTCCTTTATAAACTTATTAAAGTTAATACATAGACAAAGAAATTGATTTTTGTCTTCCCGTATGGCAATGAGATAAGAATATAAATGTCGCCAGACCTCATTTCCTGGTGGAAATCGTAAAAATTTATGGAGATATGCTTAGAATACCGGTTAAGGATCTCTGTAAGATGCATATAACATCAATAGAAGAGAAGAAAACTCGAACCAAATCCTATATCACCACATCTAACCAGCGTGGTATAGTAGGTTAATTTCTCTGCTAGTATGGAGGAGGCTCGAGCCTAGCACTGGGATATATGTGAGCTAAAATGATGATAATGATATACAGATAAATAAAATTAATATATGTGTATGGTACCGGCTACGAATACTACAAACTCTTACTTTGATCTTGGATGTCGTAAAATACAACTAAGACTTTTGCGCCGAGCTGAGCGAACTCAATTTGATTCTATTTGGTCAACAATAACATTCCTAAGAAGGGTTGACATTGACATGTTACTTCTTGGTAGATCTTTCCCAGTGCGGCCACTTTCCAACCTGATGATAACCTATTAGATTCTATCATATATACTTCAGGACTGCAGGACTCCAGTCCTCCCATGACCATAAAAACTGTAAAGTGTTCGAACGTTGGGAATTTATAAATCAAATACAAACGCGATAGAATGCGTAAAAATAGTTTTATTAATAATGTAATCATCTCAGCTCATATATGTCCCACTGTTGGGCTCGAGCCTCCCCCATAATGGGAGGAAAAATGACCTACTACACCACGCTGGTCAGACGTGTTGGTATAGGGTTTTGAATCGAGTTTTTCTTCTCTTGCATAGATGTTATATGCGTTTTATCTTCCTTAGTTGTCTCTTACGATCACCCACGGGTAAGATAAAGAGTGGTGAATTGTATTCTTACTCCGTTACCACACGGAAAGTAATACTAGAGTAAATATCAAAAATTGGGGGTCTATAAAAAAAAACAATATTTTATATTTTTAATATTATTTCTATAGCAACTAAATCTTTTCTTGCCTTTTCTAAGTGCATTAAAAATAACTCTTGCCTACCAACCCTTATAGAAATAATAGACATAATCTTATAAATAAATAATTCGATTTCTCTGCGTTAAAAATAAACATTTAGTGACATTTCAATAGACAAACAATATAAAAAAAAAACTGTATTTAGGCTAAATGACAAATTAACCTGAACGTTTAACAAATATTGACATCACTATTTTGTCATTCAAAAAACGGTTTTATTATAGCTGTATTGAGTTCAAATTGTATATTAAATCATTGTTACTTGAATTGACTAATAAAATAAATGTTTATTTATTTGTTATTAAATCACAAATGGAGATTTTGCAATTTGCTTTCGGGCGTAAATCAATTGTGATATGCTATTAAAATGTTTGTCTTGGTCTCACTTAGGCTTTTTATATTTACCAAATACTTTTTTTTTTTTTTTTTTTGGGGGCGGGTTACGGTCGGCACACTCCTCGCACCACTCCGTCCGGGGTGACAGAGGGGCGTAAGCATGCACACCCGTAACCCACCCGTGACGTCGCCTTCGTCGTTGGGCCAACCACCGGAGCAGAGTGACTTGACGTCAGTGGTTGGCCCGACGGAATACCCCTGAGGAGTACCCTCTCCTCGACCGACGTCCCCCCCTCGGGTAGGATGTCGGTCTTTCCTCACGCGGTCGGCCTCTCGGCGGGTGACGGACTAAATCCCCGATCCAGTCACCCGCGGCCTCGGCTAGGGCGGCATCAGGCGCAGGTAATCGCGCCTGCGCCGCCCCAGTCGCCCTAGGTGGTGGCGCCTTGGTGTAGAGGACGCTGCGCCCCTCCAAATAGTCTGCCACTAATTTACCAAATACTAGTACATTTTTTATTTCAAGTTTATGGCTTGGTTACTGAAACTGTTAAGCCAAATCTTTCTTTATAAATTAGCTTTATTTAAACTCATTGTGCGTTCGTTTCGTCCATCAGTAAGCCAAATCATCGCGTTCAACAGTGCCATGGCCACTATTAAAGGTATTTTTTTGGAATTTTGGTAGAAAACGAAAACGTTTGTAAGGCACTGTAGTATCTTATTCACTACACTTTAGTACTTCATTTGCATCACATTACAGAAAATGTCATTAAAATTATTTATATAACACATTAAAACACTAAGATATTGAATATAATACAAGACCATCGCATGACACTTTTCCTTTCCCGCTAAAATCCTAAAATGCCAAAAAAATTAGCGCTAACACAGATTATATAGCAAATATTTTTTTTTTATCAAACGATTTAATTTAGTTCGGATTTTTAAGTTAAGATTTAAGATGAACAAATGCACAGATAATTAATTAGTGACTGTACTGATATGACGTACTGGTTAAGATACTGAGCTACTACGATTGGGTCGTGGGTTCGAACTGCGTAAAACAATACTTTGTGTGATCCATACCTTGTCTAATTTATGTCTGTTAATTATGTTTGTAAAGTCCCCCGCAATACAAGGATTATTTCCATAGTGCAGGGTGTTTAAATTAAATATATAGACAAGCCAATTTATTAATGTAACCAAGAATTACGAATCCAAGTACGTAACGTAATGGGATTGAAGTTTCGGATCTGGTAAACGGATATTAGAATAACATTAGGTTTCAGATGTGAAATTTATACGGATTTTTTTTTAAAGTCACCACCCTGCACTAAGGCAATAATTTTCGTATTGCTGGTGAGTTCACAAACATGCAATTAACGCAGACAAATTACACCCAGATTTAGAACAAGAGTATGTGAATCGCACAAAGTATTAGTTATCCTGTGTGGGAATTAAACCCACGGCACTGGCATGGAAGGTCGGTATCTTAACCAGTATGCCATCTATGCACCTTCAATCTATCCACTTCTTCGATTAGAGATTATCCGAATCCGAATCATTCATTATCTTCGATTAGAGATTAACCGATATTTCCAGATTATCCGAAAATTATAGAATAGCTTGATTAGGATAGTTCGATATATTCTTTTATATCGGTTTTGGTTAAGGTTTCGGATATTATTTTAATTTTGGGTATCCAATAGTTTCGGTTACGATTATGGACCTACAAAATATCCCTAATACGTACTTTCCACGTCAAGTCTCGTAGGTTCGATGCCTAGGCAAAACAGTTCTTTGCACGACTCACAAATGATTTTTCTGTGGTCATTAAAAAAATGTATTTTAATAAAAGATAATACCCCGCATTAAGGAAAGGATCCTTATGTCGCGGGGGACTTCACAAACATATAATTAATGGATGCAAATAAAAGAATCCAAATGGATATACTTCATCATCATTCTCCTGTTCTTGTCCCAATTGCTTGGGGTCGACACAATATTTACCCCTCTCCCTACACATTGCAAAGGTTATTGGCAATAGTTTTATGACCGGCCGCCTGCCTGACATCAACCCTCCTTGGGAATGCAGTTGCTGACCAAATGGCATCAGGTAGTATTGACCCAAGTCGATATAAACCTCTTAGTCACTTTTTACGACGTCCACGAGCAAAGTAAGGGTTGGTAGTATTATATTCGTAGCTGCTACACAGCCGAATTGATATACTTGATTTAGTATAAAAAATAATAGGTCGCACAAAGTATTTTTGTGCGTGGGATCGAACCCATGTCACTGGAAATCGCATATTAATAAAAATTAGTTACTTAAATGGAGTGTACTTGGATTCAGATTTAGAACCCCGACGGGAATTGCATTGCTTTTTAATTTTTTTCCTTAATTTATTAACCGAGAAGCAAGTGGAAAGAATGCCGAACGAACGTCTGGTTAAGAAGATATACAATGCGCAAGTGGAAGGATGTAGGTACCGTTGGAGGCCGAGACTAACCTACCTAGACCAGATCGGTCATGTATTGAAGGAAGGTGGAGTCAAGGGTATCCGAAATCGGCGAGCGTGTATGAAGAGAATTATGAATGTTGAGGAAGCGAGTGAAGTATGCACGGATAGAGTTCTCTGGCACTCTGTTCTCTCCGCCTACCCTGCAAAGGACATGGCATGATGGTATGTATGTAGATGCAAGTTCTTTAAGTCTAAATTGGATCACGATACCCGAGTATTGCCAGTCAGTAAGAAAACAGTAAAAAAAATATGTACAATTGAATGAGAAGAAAAATGATCAATTTTTTTTATTAAAAGCGGTTATTTGTAAATGTGATAATGGTTGCTATTGCAAAAATAGTAGGCGTTTTTTTTTTCTATTTATTTCAGGAACTTTTATACAATAAGTACATGTCAGTTCCGTTTAGATCTAATACAGGTTCTATACACTTATCGATTACTAATATATAAAAATAATTGTTTAGCTACGTCTGACGTTGGTGAGGCTAGCACTTCATGGAAGGTGCCCATATTTAATTTATTTAACATAAAGTTCCTCCTCAAAGTCTCTCGTTCTGACTGAAATCGGACACATTCAACCAACAGGTGTTGCACATCCTCAGGGACACCGCACACGTCACAATTAGGAGATCCTCTGACTGTAAGCGTTAAAAAAAAAACGTAAAATAATTTTAATGAAAACTGATTGTATCAGTTATAATGTATTTACTACAGCAGGACTTCAAGTCAGGCATCAGGGTCCGGCATTTCTCTGGCAAGCTATGTAGTGAAGAATTAGAAATTATCATCATCATCTAATTTTTATCGCAATACTATAATACAATACTTTTTTCCATCAATAATATTGCAAAAGTTCTGACAATAGTTTTATGACAGATCGCCTACCTGACGTTAACCCTCCTTGTGGGTGTACCTAACTATTGATCGGATGGCATCAGATTGAGTCTATCTACGTGCCACCTAAGATAAGAAACAGGTATTGATGACCTAATCACATGGCGGTAATAGATACTTGTGCGGCGGACTAAAGAGTCGCGCAACGTTTAGTATATTGCCTCGAACAAATCGGGCGGGGTGTGACCAGCTTACCACCGTCCACCCTCCAAAAAAAAGTCTATTTGAACTCGTATGTTACAACAATCACAAGCAATAACACCAATACTAATTGCGATCGCCCACCACACCACACCACATTAAGCATGGAAATTATAGCATTATCTCCACTTGGGGAAGTTTACGTCCAACTGCAGCTATTGATAGGCTAATGGATGGATAGATTGATACAAGATAGAATAGAGTCGATTGTTTTATTTAACTCTAACCTCATTAATCATTAGAGTAGAAGAGTTTCAGCCGATTATCCATGATAATCAGCTGGAATTAAAGTGCTCCTGCTTTTTTACTGGAGTGGAGCACTTCTAATGGTAAGTATTACCGCCCATGGGCCTTTACATTACTAGGATACATGTAGACCGCTGCCTATCCACTAAAACCCACCCAAGTTGGGCTTCTGGCTCTCTCGTTTACCAAACAAAGCACACAGCACATTGTCACTACTCAGACGTTGATTTTATGTAAGAATGTGGTTCTACCCCGGACGGACCGGCCCATGACTCTAGATAGAAAAGCAGAAAACTGTCAACAGTTTGGCACTACCAACATAATAATTTAATTATACTATAATAAAAGAGGATGTTTGTATATATGACATCGCTGAACTCTGAAACTATTGGACCGATTATTATGAAATTGGTATGTTTATGTTTTTTTTTTTTGGAGAAGGCTTATATATGTCCATATTGATGTAACTTGCCACTAGGCGGCGATATATCGCCTTCTACAAACATCAGGCTGGGTTTGCTAGTATAATATGTTTTTAATGCATAACCATAGTGATTAACTTGAACTAAACTCGTGAGCAATTGACACGTCAGCCTTGTTCGTCTTTACAATGCTTAATATTGTAAGCGAACTGCCTTTTATGCCCTGACCTACATACATAATTATCACTAACAAAACAGCTTTAACGTACAAGCTATCTAGGGCAGGGAATCGGGCAGATCTTTAAAAGGTCACTCAAAGAAGCTTACATACGTATACTTGCTAGTTTCTTCATTTAGTACGGAGACAATCATTTCAATATTTTTTTTAAAGACGCCACCCTGCACTAAGGTAAGTAATCCTTGTATTGCGGGAGACTTTATAGACATATAATTAATGGACAGAAAATACACCAAGACTCAGAAGAATAATTTGTGGATCGCACAAAGTGGAATCGAACCCACGACACTACACGGTACATCATTACCACTATGCTACCTGTGAAGTCAAATGACCGTGATTCTGACTGACACACTCCTGCATTCTGACTGTACAGATGGCGTAGTGGTTAAGATACTGACCTTCGATTCCCACACAGGACATTACTTTGTGCGATCCACAAAGTGTTGTTCTGAGTCTGGGTGTAATTTGTTTGCGTTATTTGCATGTTTGTAAAGTCCCCGGCAATACAAGGTTTATTTCCTTAGCGCAGAGTGGTGTCTTTTACCGGTGGCCCGCTCAGATGAGATCAGATGAGTTTGTAAGCTATAAAAAACATCTTTTTTATACATGCTACTCTTAGTCACCTGCTGCGTGGTGGAGCTGTGCGGTAGCTGGCTTCGAATACAACAACCTTTTCTTTGCTCGTGGATGTTGTAAAAGACGACTAAGAGCCTTATAATAACCTAGGCCAAATGCATCTAATGACGTTTGGTTAACAATTACAGTCCCAAGGAGGGTTGACGTCTGGCAGGCGGGCGGTCATAAAACTATTGCCTATAACTTTTACAATATGTACTATGAAAGAAGAGTACATATTGTATCGACCCCAAGTAATTGGGATAAGAGTAGGAAAATGACTACTCTTAGTCACCTCTTACGACACCTTAGAAGAAAATGTTTAATAAAATATTTTATTGCGAGTCCGTTATTACATGAACAATAGATTACAATGATTTCATGTAAAAAGTGATATTTGACTTTTAGAAGTAATCAAGATTGCTCCAATACCGATATAGTTCAGTGGGTCAGCGACGTAATAATCTCCTTATGACTTCGAAATTACGAATTTTTTCTTTATTCACCATCATTAAAGATGGATTAGGTGATTAACTTTGACTAAAATTAAGAATATATTTTGGTAAAGAAATGAGCGCGCCCAAGCAATTTTGTTCTGTAATAACTTTAGCGATTTCTATATTAATGTGTTATGGTCAAAAGTAAATGGCCTATGTTCGAATTTATATTTGACGTAAATATATATTTATATTGTTTTTTCATAGATACAGTTTTTATTACTAATTATTAATTACTAATTAGTTAAGGACATTTATTCATATTTTCATCTTTTAAAATAGCAATGGCAGAATGCATTGCTCTACCACCGAAACAACCATTGGGGGAAATGGTTACTGACCGGCTACTCTACTTGTCAATTTGGAGTAATATTAAGTACCCCTAAGTATATGCAGGTGGCAGAGGACTGTTCTGAGTGGCATTTTCGTAAGGAGGCCCATGTCCAAGAGTGGACATCTACGGATTGATGGATGGATGGAAATAGAAATTTATAGAAAACAAAAACAACAAATAAAAAACGTTAAGGACGATAGGGTTGAAGGAATTTAGTTTTCAGTTGGGTCTCATATCTTTTATTACCGAAATCATTTACGATTTTGGCATCACTAAGGCTTGCGTTAAGATCTTTATATTGCGAAGGACTTCACAAATATCATTAAAGGACACAAATAACACCCAGACTTAGAACAATAATTTGTAAATTTAATAAAATGTTGTTGTATTGGAACTGAACCCATGACACCGACAAGATAGATATCTTAAACACTACGCTATCTATGCAGCAACTTTTTAATGAAATTAGCTCCCTTTCAGTACTATTTTATTATGTTAAAAGTTTTAAATAGATTTTTCTTAATTACAGGACTAATAATGGCTGGGTCGAGATGAGATAAGATTCTACAACATTGTTTAATAAGATGTTATAAATATGGAGTCACCAGTAAGAATATATTTAGGTAAGTGTTGTTAATTAAAACTGTATTATAATTTACTATAAGATTTATTTTAAAAAGAGGAACAAATATAAAAAGATATACATTTAAAAATGGACTATTCATAATAACAATTGTATTGACAAATCACGTCTCAAATTTATCGTTAAAGTTAAAAGTGAGCTTGTGAGATATCTGAAAAAAATCAAGTAATTTTGTTTTGAAAGCAAGTGTTTACCAAAATTGACAGGCTTTAATTTTGGTGAAAAATATAATAAAACATATTAATATTTAATATTATTGTTTAAATGTCATGCTTCTCGCTTTAAATAGATTCGTTAATAAGTTTAAATATATTTTGAAATAGAATTAATTAAAAAAATCACAAATTCGCACAACTTTGAACTGTTATATTTGTTAAATTGATGAAAAGAGAATGAACGATGAAAATAAGCCTGAATGTTTTTAGAACTTCCTAACTAAAAACTATTTCAGCTACTAACCCGTTAGTAGCTGAAATAGTTTTTACTCCCCTATCATCATTGATTAATATTAGTACGAGATATAAACAAAAATTTTAATAATTAAAAAAATATATTTTTAGGTGCAGCATTAGTAGTAATTTTACTATTGCTGAGCAGCACAACCGTAGACGGAAACGTTATACCACGCGACACGACCTCGACCACTACTACAGAAGAACAGTTACCTGTAAAGAACAAAGTTAAAAGCCCAGATGTATCACTCAATGAACTTAATTCAAAAATAAAACCTAAAGTATCAACATCAGAAGAAAATGCTAAATATAAAGATCGAGGAAGAGGAAATGTGAAATTCCATTCTCATGCATCGAGCACAGAGAGTATTCTTCGACGAGTCAGATCTACGGAAGCGCCGAAGATAGTGATAGTTACTCCTACTCCTGAAGTAACGAACGTAGCTGACATAGTTGACAATAAACAGAATTATGATAAAAATAAATTGGCAAAATTTGCCGCTAGTAGTACTACTCCTATAGCAGTAATAAAAGATGAACAAAGTGAAGAAGAATATGAGGATGACGACGATGATAATGAGGATGACTCTGCCGAGAAATTCACTTCTAATTTTGACAACTTTTTTTCCATACCTAGTTTTGCAGAATTCACCAATGATGCTGACATTGAAAGCTCTAATAAAAAGATAACACATGACTTCGGCAGTACAACTTATGGAGGCTTTTCAAGTTTGTTTCCTCATCAAGCTTCCTATGGATTTTCAGAACCCACACATGATTCCTTTAAGGCAGAGTTTTTCGATCATCACTTTGAAAGTGAGCTGACTACACCGAAAAATGATTTTTTTGATAAAAGGTTTAATAAAGTTTCTAATAGTATCATTAAGCATTTAGATATTTTAAAAACAAAGACAACCTCTCCTAATGGTACTAATGTTGAGAAGATTATCAAACACAACTTAGATTTGCAGAATATAGGCAATAATAATAAGCCTGGTAACAAAACAGTGTTCATTAAAAATACCAAAGAAATTCGTCTCTTAGACAACGACGGTGTGGCTAGCAGTGCTAATAAAGAATTATCTGATGTTCATGGCACAAGTATTTATTATGAAATGTCTGTGCTTTCTACTGAGACATATGCTATCAATAATTCCGACGATGACTGTGATAATGAATCGTTACCGTTTAGTCCTACACCAAGTACATCAGTGGAAGAAGAGTTGGCGTCTGTAAATGCAGCACAGTTAGCTCTACCATTAACAACCAGACCAGTTTTACCTGATCCAATCCCTGAGGCTCTATCTACAGTATCCTCTAGTTTCTTGCCTGTATCTAGTGTAATACCAATATATAGTACAAAAAATCCCATTGCAGTATCAACGCAAAATTCGATTTCATCCACTGATAAAACAGTGTATCCTAGTACTTTTATTAGAAATAGAAGTTATTCAAAGCGTTTGAACCATAACAAAAATAAAGACTCTCCAAATAGTGTAACATTACAACCTGTAAGTTCATCAACTTCAAGCTCAAGGCAGCAAACACGTAAGTTCTATCATACTACACCAAAATCTAAACCTGTTTGGATGGTACCACGGCGAAATGTCACTAGGTTACGACCAACAATATCATCACCTATTTACACGGAGCATTTCAGCATAAAAGACAGAATAACAACACGTCCACGTCTTTCAAGTCCATTCTTTACTCGGCCAATCAAAACCACGTTAACAACAGTATCTTCAGATATAGACCCAGTTCTACAAGGAGACGTTGGGGAGCAGAAGAAAGTGGTACAATCCCAATCAATCTCTGATAACTCAGTGGCAAATTTGTCTAAGCGAGGTTTTATGAAATTTGGAAATTCTACGGAATCATCCACAGAATTAGATGATGATAGTGAAATGCCACCTACGGCTTGGGCTTTGGCTAGTCTTCGAATTCCTCCAGCCTCTCTGGAGACAGCAGCAAATAGTAGCAGATTAACACAGAAGAGCGTCGACGAAAATGAGTTACAAAGTGTCGGGGAATTTACTGGTAAGAATTTGTAATCATTGCTTAATACAAGTTCAAATTATTAATTTATTTAGCATCTTTTACACGATACACTTTATATAAATGTCATAATTAAATTTAAAAATGAGTATCTATAGACTTTAAAAACACAAAAGGTAAACGAGAAATAATAAAATATGGATTTAATGCAAAATAAGACATATCAGTACGAAATCCTTACGTTTGAGTAAAATATTTTATTCTTCTTCTTCTTATGTATTGGCAATCAGCTACATATACGAGCTATCGGCGCCAGTGTCAAGTTATAAATATTTTCACGTTTTTAGTCTTTCAAGTCAGTCGTTGTCTAGGTCAAATTGTCACCATTAACAGTGCAATGGCCACACTGTTAATGGTATCTTGTGGGAATTTTGATGGAAAACGAAAGCGTTGTAAAGCACTTTTATATGATATTCACTACATCCCAGTATTTCCGCACATCACATTACATAAAATGCCATCAAAATTATCTAATATAACACGTTAAAACACTAAGATATCGAATATAATATAAGAGCACCTCATGACGTTTTCAAATTCCCGTCAAAAGTCGTAAAATATTTTGGTAATATTGTATTCTCGTGTCATTATGACTTAAGTATTTTTTAATATTTATTTGCTGCGGGGATCCTAAAACACGACTAAGAGGTATAATATCCATATAACATCTATGCAAGAGAAAGAAAATTTGAAACTCTATACCAATAGGTCTGACCAACGTTGTGTAGTAGGTCAATATCCCTCGTATTGTGGAGGAGGCTCCAGACTAGCAATGCGCCGTATTTAATCAGAGATAATAGTAAAATTATAATTATTATATTTCAGACAAAAAAGAAACAGCTGTTGTCCCTACGACTACAACGGCGCCTAATCCAATAAGTAACGATATTATAGTTACACAGATTACAGAAATGGACTTAAATAAGGTGCCCTGGCAACCAGTTAAAAAATCCACCCTAAGCACCAAAACACAAATGGAAGCAAAGCCAGAAGAAATGGCTACTCAAAGTAATCTATCACAACAGAATATAGTAGAGGAGTCAACAACGGAACAGACAACACATCTAGAAACAACAGACGCTCCTTGGGTGCCTGTCACTCAAGAAGATGAAACAACGGATGCAAATGATATAGAAACAGAAACTACTCCACCAGTTGACGCATTAAATTCAACGGGTTTTAAATCAATAACCAAACTTCCGGCTGATATTACAACACCTCAAGACGAAAGTGTAGCTAGCTCTGAAGTAAACCAAACTATTACTAAAGAAAAACCATTGACTAAAACTCCTGAATATGAAATAACTACTATCAGGTTTTCATATGTCCCTAATGAAGAAAGTACTACTACTGAGTCTGATATAGAAACCACCGAGACAATTGTTCCTAGTACTTGGCATCCAGTCTTTCCAACTAGAACAAAGTTTACAACAATAGAAGATAGCCCCATTACTACCTATAGGCCTACATATACTGCTTCAAATGAAGAAGAAGAAACAACAACAGTTTTAATAGAAACGACTTCACCTATAGAAGTATCATCACAAGTGTTAGAAAATACCACCAAGTTATCAACCGACACTACTGAAACGCCAGCACAAACTACAGAATCTCCAACTGAAACACAAACTACTACGGAAATTACAACCCAAGCACTAATTGAAGAAAATAATACACAGTTTGTCACAGAGGAACTTACTTCACAATCGGTTACCTCTGAACCCATTACTACGACTACACTCCAAAGTACTACTACATCTGAAAGTACTACTACTCCGCAAACTACTACTACTAGCCATAGACCTACTACTACTGAAGTACCCACAACGATAACAAGTGACATTATTGAAGATACTACAACGATTGTAGTGCAAGTTGTTACTGAAATAAATACAGAAAGACAGAAGAAAATCACCTCAAGCTCTACCTCTGCATCTGAAACTACTGTAACAACATCTACTGAACAACAGGGCTTTGAAGATAGTAGTGGTAGTAATGAAGTAATAACACAAGAAACTATAAAACCAACAACCATTGAAGCAACAACAACTGAATCTGTTACTACTTTGCCAGTAACAATAAAAAGTACTACTAAAATGCCCAAAATGCAACCATCCACTACTACAGAAATAGTTATGGAGACGACAACGCAGAGCAATGCAAAAATACACGATACCACGATGGCCGATGTTACAACAGAAGTAGAATACACAACAAAACCCGTCAATGGATTAGAGGATTTGACTAGTTATGCTGGAGAATTAACGACAGAACATGCGTCTGTTAAAATGGATAATGAGGAAGTTTCAGAATCTGGAGCTGGAATCGCGATAGCTGTTAGCACAATTGGTGTTATTGCGCTGGTACTACTAATTGGATTACTGGTAAGTTTTTAAATACAATACTTATATTAATATTTCAGTAGATAATTACAAATAACAATTTATGCCTTTTAAGAAATTAATAGAAATTTTATATGAACGAAATAATTTAGGCTACTTTAATAAAATAATTACGTCCTTATATTAAACCAACATACCCACTATATAAAAATAAAAATTAAAAAAAAAGTGTGTGTGTCAGCTCCGACGTACGACTGGAGTTTACTTTTTTTACTTAAGTACGATTATCAAAACAGGCGCACAAAAAGCTCATTTGACTAAAAATAATATATATTTTTATTTTTCTTCTTCTTCTTAATGAATAGCCTCTGTGAGTGATTAACCACAACTTCGCCAATGTCAAGTAAAATAAGTTTAAAAAATTATAATCTATTCTATTCTATATATATATAAAAGAAAGTTGTGTTAGTTACAACACTTATAACTCGAGAACGGCTGCACCAATTTTCATGATTTTTATGTTTTTGAGTTTGTTGTCGTCGGGAATAGGATATAGGATATTAAAATATGATATTAATAAACAAAAAAAAATATATTATTAAACATCAATTTTAAACGTTCATTTGTTGATGATATAACCATGGCAACTGACAGCTCACGTTATTACGTGGTCTAATGGTTTGTTTGGAAAATACCGCGAATAGTTGAAATTATAATTTGGAAAATCCAAACGTGCAAGCCTCATAATTTTTATAATATTTATCATTTACGTCAATGCTATAATATGCACGATAAATAAAGCGTCTTAATTATTTTTAGTACGTGACCAATCTGGTCTAAGTAGGTAGGTGAGTCTAGGTCTCCCCCGGTTTCGGTCTAGGTCTCCCCGGGTACCTACATCCTTCCACTTTCGCATTGTATATCTTCTTAACCAGACGTTCGTTCGGCATTCTTTCCACATGTCCGAACCATCGGAGCATTCCCTTTCGCATCTTTACACCAATACTCTCTTTCATACCTACTCGCTCTCTTACGTCGTCGTTGCGAATGCGGTCGGTCAGGCTAACTCCACAGATTTTCCGTAGAGATCGCATACAGAATAATTGCTTTTTAAAAATATCAAATACGTTTAAACGAATGTTTTTCTTGACATATGTATGATAATAATATTATCTTATAAGTGCAATGTGAGAAAAATACAATCATATTTAGGTTTGAAAAGTGCTTGATTTTCATATATCGAGAGTAGAGCAAGCGTGCAAAATTTGACCGGTCAGAGTTCGTTTTGTGCGAGTGTTACGATTTTTTACGAATATTGTTATAATAAAACATATTATGTCTATATGGTCATCAACAATGCCGCGACCAATAAAATCAAATCTTTCCCAACAAAACGGTAACGCAGTTAGAATTCGAAACATAACGAACGTAACCACGGCAGAAGAACAATTTATTGCACGGGAAGACCGCCGCGTTAATTTGGCTCAACTCCGTGCTTCTTAATCACAAGAGTAAAGCGAGGCAGGCCATGCTGTTGACAATGCAAAATCGTCGAACAAATCTCAGAGATCAACAATTAATTTATTTATAAATACCCGATACGAAACGAAAAATGATGTCACAAGCGGGGTTCGAACCCGCACCTATTGGGAATCCGGCCCAACCGTGCTGCCACTTACACCATCGTGAACTATTTTAGGACATGCAAATTTCAAATCATATTATATCTTACGTCTTCAAGGTGACGTATGCCATCTATCGGACAATGTTTACACATTGTATAGACTTAATACTTCAAACTTTACAGTTAGAATTGTATTAAACGATGACACAACCTTGTTATTCAAATTACTGAAATTTTTAGCATTTAATATGCTTAATTATTTATAAATACCCGATTACGAAACGAAAAATGATGTCACAAGCGGGGTTCGAACCCGCAGCACGGTTGGGCCGGATTCCCAATAGGTGCGGGTTCGAACCCCGCTTGTGACATCATTTTTCGTTTCGTATCGGGTATTTATAAATAATTAAGCATATTAAATGCTAAAAATTTCAGTAATTTGAATTAATTTATTTTCAACGCATATGAAGGAAAATGTCGTATAACACAAGGTAATTTTTCGTCTTGCTGGCACGTTATTAAAATACTTGATTATTTGAATTTATATATTATTCATAAATATTCTTGATTCTCCTACACTTATCCCAATTACTTCGGGGCGATACAATATTTACTCTTCTTTCATAGTACATATTGTAAAAGTTATTGGCAATAGTTTTATGACCGGCCGCCTACCAAACGCCTTCCTTGGGAATGTAATTGTTGACCAAAGGACATCAAATGGAGTTGGCCGAGGTCGTTATAAGGCTCTTAGTCATCTTATACGACATCCACGACCAAAGTAAGGGTTGGTAGTATTTGTAGCCGCTACCACACAGCTAAAAATTACTTAATAATTTTAAATTAATCGAAATCTGCTTATCTCATTCATTAACTGTTAGGCGGAACGAAGTGTGCCGGGTCCGCTAGTAGATTTATATTTTAGTCGTCAGTCATGTCGGTTCATTGTCTCTATTTTTATTTACATTTATTAAAACTGTTCAGTGAAGTATTATCTCACCTCAGAAAGTGAAAGGTGCGCAGAATAGGTTGCGCACCAAAAACGTAACGAGGTCATTCGATCACTAGATTTTACTCCTCAATTTTTTCTCATACCGGGCGCCTTATATGAAAATGGATTTTTAAGGAGTAAACTCCAAAAAAGAATTTTAAGTAATGAAAATCCTAGCGTCATATAGTAAAATCATTATAGTTTATTAATATAGCTTTATAATTTATTTTTGTTCCTTTTTACTTAATGCAGGTTGTTTTAAAAAATATACTACCAGATTGACTATTAGAATTTTCAATATGGTACGCGCGCTTTGTATGTTATTCCGATTATCATACCTTAATTAGTTACTGGTTATTTAAAATGATTATTCTAAGCATAACAATTTTGCTTAGCGTAGCAATTTTGAAAGTCAATTGTCACCTTAGCGATGTTTCAGTCTTCAGTGGTGTTACAAAAGTTTAAAGATAAACTATAAACCAACAATATAAAAATTACCTGTATATGAATAGAATAGTTCGATTAGTAACATGACATAATTATTACCTGATATTTCAAAAACTGACCCTGAATACCTAAATTGAAGGTTTATTAAAAATATTTTCCAATATGTGCTTTATCTTTATATAATCTTCTATAATTTTGCCTTCTTCTCAATAGTGATTTTCTGCAGAATATTCGTACAACATATCCAAAGTAATGAGCATAATATCTGTATGATTAACTCACGATAAATTACGTTCACTACTTTGGAGACCGTTGTAGAATTTTTCTTCAAGTAGTTAGAGAAGTTGCTGTCTTCAAACAAGCAGAGCGCTGCATAGCTGTTCTTAGAAGTATAAGTCATGAAATATGCTTACTTAACGCGGCTTTGGTAGTCAAATCTGTAAAATAAAAAATATTATTTAGTGTTAGATACTTTAACATTAGATCGTGCTACTCGTCGGGGTACCCGCTAAATCCGTCCGGGGCGACAGAAGTAGCGACACCATAGACCCCCCTACATGTAACTCTCTACGCCAAGCGAGCGGGCCACCGGATCCCGGTCTTTGTCTTCGGTGGCCCGCCCGGCGGTTTACCCTTACGGGTATCCTCTCGAGTCGGTGCCCAGGCAGCTTTCGCCTATCTATTCTTACAGAAAGTCTCAGAAGTACATAATTTACTGCTGCGCTTCGTTCAGTGAACGAAGAGTCGGTAACCCAAATGCCATATTAGCGGTAGTCTGGCTATGCGTGTGGTATTGCGGCGTTTATTCTCTCAGTTATATCTGTATTCGGGTAGCGAAGACCCTTCCGTTTTCTGCAAAGCAGTTGGAACGGTTTTGTAAGTAATCCTTCCATTATTAATCAACATATTGATGTTAACTGTTGGACATAGGCTGCCCCAAAAGGCGTAATCGCCATGCTTTACAGATGGATTGAACAACGCATTTATTGTTATAAATTTTCCAGGAGTTATTATCCTGCTTCCCTATTCCATTTTCCCCTCCTATCCATTAGATTTTGATGTACTTTTGTAATATCTTCTTCAGTTGACAAATGGGTTTTTATAAAAAATCCAATAAATCATTAGTATTTTTTTATTGATTATGGTGGCCAACGAGCTAGCAGCACACCTGATGGTAAGTGTCACTGCCGCCCATGGACTTTTGCTATTACCAAGGCTATAGCTAGGCCGCTGCCTACCATTCCAATCCCACAAATCCGGCTGGGCCGGTTGGGCTTCCGGCTCTCTCGCTCAACGAACGAAGCGCAATAGCACATTACCATTACTCAGACGTCGATCTTCTGCGAGAGTGTGGGACTAGCCCGGACGGACCGGCCCGCGGCTGTAGACAGAGAACTGTCAACAGCGTGGTCCTACCACGCCATCATTTAATATAATTCTAGTTGAAATGTTACCGTGCTAAATCGGCATAAAATGTAAAAAAAAAACCTATAGATGGTGCGATAAAAGTGTAAGATGAAAATGTGAACTTTAAATTCAATACTACGCATACCTGTAGCTTAAACAGTAAATCAATTGGAACGGATCTCAATAGATTTAACTTTCAGTCATATCCGTGATAATCTCGTCGTTATCTATCATGTAAATGCTAAATCAGCCATAAAGTAATATATAATTTTAAAATCTAATAAGTTCTAAATGTAATAGCTAAATTGATATCATGAATCGATTGTCATCGTCACCATTATCATCACCATCACAGCCCATATATGTTCCGCTGCTGGACTCGGGCCTACTCCATAATGTGAGGGAAATTAACCTACTATACCGCGCTGGTCAGACGTGTTGGTATAGGGTTTGTTTTGAGTTTTCCTTCTCTTGCATAGATGTTATATGCATTTTATATCTCTTAGTCGTCTCTTACGATCACCCACGGGTAAGATAGGGGGTGGTGAATTGTATTCTTACTCCGTCACCACACATATAACAACCACTATCATTTCAGCTCATATACGTCCCACTGCTGGTCTAGAGTCTCCTCTATAATAGGAAAGAAATTTACCTATTATCCCACGCAAGTCAGACGAGTTGATATATGGATTTATTTCGAGTTTTCTTCTCGTCTTTCTTGTTATTTGTCCCTTAATCGTCTTTTAATAATTACCTTATAATAAACAGCCAGGCATAAATATACGCTGAAGTCAGGGACTCATTGATAAGCCCAATAGCCATGTAGATGTGATCCAGTAGGTTATGAGGCTGCACGCTGCCCCTCCGTCGCCCTGGACGGATCGGACGGGATGTGTACAGACCATAGCCTGCCAGAAACAGATATTCTGAAATTTATTAATTAAAAACATTAATAGGAGAATTTTCTTGTTCGTATTTCGCAGAGAGATAGAATATAAGCTAAACATAATATATACACTACTTTTTAAGTAGGAAATTTATTTCCCGGAAAATGAGTGACAAAATATAGGTTAATCCGACCGAAGTTGAGCCATAGGTAGCTTGTAAATATCACAATATATATATATATATATATATATATATATATATATATATATATATATATACATATATATATATATATATATATATATATATATATATATATATATATATATATATATATTAGGGCGTTTAAAAAAAAAAAAAATATATTTTTTCTCGGCACCAGGCTCAAAAGTTTCGTTTACATGCATGTTTACATTTAAAGACGACTAAGTGATTTAAGCCAAAAATAAGAAAAGCTAAACTTGAAATACCCTGTGTCCGTTTCACTAATGTCAATTTCTCTACCATTATGGAGCGCAAGAGGAAAGCACTCGAACTGAGGTATAACTTTAATCGGCTGGATGTCGGTTAGCAAAGCGATATAATGGCTAAGCCCAGCTCAGGCGCTGCAAATCAACTTTTTAAGTAGGTATATGAGCCAACTTAGATAACAGACCCAATTTTCTCTTTTATAATAGCTTCGATTTGTGATTATTGTATTTTTTATGTTACCTTTGTACATACAATGGGACTGACATATTCTTAAATAAAAGTCCCCAAATAAATAAGATTGATAAAAAAAAAACACATTATGGAGGGGGCTCGAGTTAATCATTGGGACGTATATTATCAATGACTGAAGTTACTACACAGATACCAAAGTAGCTTAATTCTGTCAAAGCAATCTAATGATGATGATGATATGAAGGAAAAATCGAAAATATTTATTAAAACATCATCATAATCTCAGCTCATATATGTGCCACTGTCGGGCTCCAGCCTCCTCCGTAATGGGAGGAAAATTGATGTACTATACCCCGCTGGTCAGACGTGTTGGTATAGGGTTTCCTTTCGGGTTTCCATCTCTTGCATAGATGTTATATGCGTTTTATATCACCTAGTCGTATCGTACGATCACCCACGGTTAAGATAGGGTGGTGAATTGTGTTCTTATCCCGTCACCACACGGAAAATTAATATCTTCCATAATAATTTAAATAACATATTTGCTTGGAATACAAAAATAGTTACCAGGGTAACATAAATGTGAAGAGATTACAAATCGTAATTCTAAACTATTCAACCGTCATTATAGTTGTACACTCACACATGCATGAATGATGGGATATTAGGATATCCTAATAACATATCCTAATATCCCATCGGAACAACCCCGATAAGAGTCAGGCGGTCATGTTCACACGTCGAAATGCCCGTACCTAATCTATCGATAGCATTCCGCCCCTTAAAATGTTTAACAAGCCTGTTACTTGGAGCAGGCAAGCCAAATATCTAGGCGTAACCCTTGACGACCGACTCAGCTTCACCCCTCACATAACGCAAGTCGTCCACGCGCGTGCGGTTTTCGTGATGGGAGGCCTCCATAGTTTAATAAATGCTAGGTCTAAATTAACCTTGAGCAGCAAGGTCCGATTATACACCGCTTGCATACAGCCAATCATGACCTATGCTAGCGTAGTGTTCGCGCATGTTAAGGCACACAGGATCCACAGACTACAGACACTTCAAAATAGGTTCATGCGCTGAGCTACGGGAGCACCGTGATTCATACGAAACATCGATCTTCATGTCGACCTCGAACTAACGACCATCAGGCAATTTATGAAACTGTGCTCCCAGAGCTACTTTGACTCTGCCATGACACACCTCAACCCACTAGTGGTTGGGGCGGCTTCCTACATGCCCTCTCATTCATCAATTCAAAAATCCGACGTCGGCGGCACGTCATCGACGATGACGACGACGATATCACACTCGCTCAATTAAGAGCTTACACGGCCCGCGAGGCCATTACACATAAATATCTGCGGTTTCGTCCTCGCCGTCGAGGTGCAAAATCGCGACGCGCAAAAATCATAAATCCAAACGTGGGCACGCCCACTTTGCCACCAGCGACGCCCCAAGCCGAGGTCCGTTCTCCACAGGGGGAGCCCTTGGGCGATGTCGCTTAGCTTACCTCAATCGGGTTGAGAGCCTTCAGTGCTCACCCATGATCCGCGTAAAGCTATCAAAGCCATCTGCGGCTAACAGCTAAAAACACAAAAAAAAAATCCCATCGGAAGTTGTACACGGTGTCTGGTGATAAAAATTCCTTGGCTTTGCAATTCGAGGCGGTCTAATGTGGTCACTCGACACCGAGATATGAGTTATCGTTTGTAACAAGAATTGGCATACTCGAATGCTCGTTAGATTATGTCGGTTACAAGTTTGGAGAACTCTTAGAGAGTTATGAGATCCTAGTACCTACTTTTATGCGATAGCGTTGGTATTTTCCCACCGATAGTTTACCTACTTAGAAATTATTTTAGGTTTAATAACTGACAAGTAAAGTATTAATTAACATATTCGATTTTGATGATATAATTATAATAATCTATATTTTTCTTTTGTGCATATAGTAAAATTGTTAAAAGACCGGTCTTTTTACGTTATAGATAACGTTAAAAGACCGGTCTTTTCACGTTATAGATAACAAAGAAAACCTAATATTGGTATTTATTAGAGCAACAAAATTCAAAAGAATTGTTTTCATAATTTTTGTTTGCCTCTTTTTATTATTTTTTTATTGCACCGCAATTTTCCGTGTGGTAGTAGGTTAATTTCACTCCCATTACGGACGAGGCCCGAGCTTATTTAGTAATCTGTGCCCGAGCCCAACAGTGAGACGTTTGTGGTTCCGATGATGTTCATTATGAGATGAATACACTGCACGCAATTGAATGCAGTATTCACCAATACGTTGCTAGAGATCTAACGTAAAACATCTCGGATAGAAACTAATAATAAATCTCAATATATAATATATCTTAGTAAACCATGCAAATTATTGAAATTTAGCATTTAATATGCTAGATTATTTATAAAAACCCGATTACGTGCGAAAAATGATTGTCACTGGAAAATTTGAGTATTAAATCTGTACAGTGTGTAAACAATATCGGGTAGATGGCACACGTCTCCTTAAAGTTGAAAATATAATACGATGCGAGAATTAAATGTCCTGTCAATAGATCACAGTGATGTAAGTGACAGCACGATTGGGACGGATTTCCAATAGGTGTGGTTTCGAATCCCACTTGTGACAATCATTTTTCGCTCGTAATCGAGTTTTTATAAATAATCCAAGCAATCATAGTTGCTGACGTAACTAGTATTTCATCTACTTAACCCATATACCACTACTTTTTTTAAATTTAAAAGACAGTCTACACTAAGGATATAATCCTTGTATTGCGGAGGTTTTACAAACAAATAATTAACGGACATAATTTACACCCAGACTCAGTACAAGTTGCGTATCGTAAAAATATTGTGCTTCGTAGGAATCGAATTAACAATGGCATGATAGGTCACCCTCAGTGCAGTCGTACACAATGCTAGGACAGACTTCTGGGCTCGGAGTTCCTATAAAATGAGAGAGAAGCTAAACTATGATACCACGCTGGTCGAATGAACTGGCATAGGGACTAATAGTTTCCGTCGGGCCGACCACTGACGTCAAGTCACCCTGCTCCGGTGGTCGGCCCAATGAAAAAGGCGACGTGAAACGGGTGGGTTACGGGTATGCGTGCTTACGCCCCTCTGTCGCCCCGGACGGAGTGGTGCGAGGAGTGCGCCGACCGTAACCCACCCCAAAAAAAAAAATAGGGACTAATTGTTAACAAATAACTATCTTTTTATACTGTTCTTACCCCAATTACTCGGGGTTGACGCAATATGTACTCCTTTTCCATGGTACATATTGCAAAAGTTATTGGCAAAAGTTGTATGACCGGCCACCTGCCTGACGTCAATCTTTCTTGGGAATGTAATTGTTGGCGCCGTCTGTGTCAGCTGGAGTTGGCCCAGGTCGATATGAAGCTCTAAGTAGTCTTTTACGACATCCATGAGCAAAGCAAGGGTTGGTAGTATTTGTAGCCACTACCATAAAACAAACTAATCAAAGGAAATATAGAAAATGAAATACAAACGCGATAGAATCCGTAATAATGGTTTTATTTCAAATGTGTAATATTCGCGTAAACATTAGAAATCATTAAATTCCACCTAATTGTTCGCGAGACATAGGAACATAGACATACGAGTAGGTATACAATTAAATTGTGTAACATGAGGTTTTGGATTCAATTCTGAAGCAAAACTGTTGAAATTCTCAACAGCTAAGCTTTCCCTGTGGTGACGGAGTAAGAATGCAATTTACAACCCTCTAAAGATAGGAATCACCCTATAGGATCGTAAGAGATGACTAAGGGATATAAAACGCATATAACATCTATGTAAGAGAAGGAGAACTCGAAACAAAACTATATCAACACGTCTGACCAGCGTGGTACAGTAGGTCAATTTCCCTCCAATTACGGAGGAAGTTTGAGCCCAACAGTGGGACATATACGAGCGGAGATGATGATGATGATGAAGTATGACGATTAATGATAGGTATTGAAATAATATAGAGAAATTGAGATTTAACACAGTGTCAGAAAACTAATAAATAGTTAATAGTAGCAGCATCGCCATTGTTTATTTTTTTTTAAAGAAACCATCCTTTTTTTATTAGGCTGATATGTGAACGCACGTTGCCCCCTCGTCCGGGGCGAGGAGGAGGACCTGTGGCCATATAGGGCAACCTGTGGCCCCAGAAAAAAAAGAGACCACCTTGCACTAAGGAAAAAATCCTTGTATAACTGATGACGTTTAATTGATAAATGTAACCTAGATATCGTAGCTATCACAACTCTCTAGACTTAATGGTTGAAATATTGAACACTTTCACCGTGTGTTGTTGTTTGAGTCCAAGCAGGACAAAACTTTGTACGGTCTATAAATTATTGTTATATTTCTAATGTTATTAGTTTATTTCAATTATATTTTAATAGGGTTTTGTCTTTTTTAATAAAAAGTATAATGAATCTCGTATGCCAAATTCTGTGGCATTAATACTGGCAAAGGACAAAAGTTTGTATCGTCCATAAACTAAGTCCATAAAATAAATATATATATATATATTGTTTGTATATTTATAAAGTCCCCGATGAAATAATAATTTCTTTCTCGTAGGATATTATTTATCAAGAAACAAAATTAAAATCTAACTACGTTAAAACTTTACGTTAGTAAAAAGTAAATAAATGCTTACCTAAAGGTGAATAGAAATTTTCTTCAAATAAAATTAATAACTGCGATCAAACAAACGGCCTTTGTTTCTTTATAATAATAAAAATTACATTAAATTACAAATAAGTATTTAAATACATAATAATTAAAATAATGTATTAAATAAGTAAGTTTATTAATAATAGTGTTCGTATTATTTTTTAAACAAAATTTTTGTATTTTATAACTAGAAATTTTTGTTTAATTTTAAATTTGGGTTATAAACAAAGGGCCTCCGTTTGCTTGCGCGTGCGCAGGTCGATGGGTGGTACGTCACTGCGCAGAGTGGCGGCGTGCTAGCTCTTACCTCGGTATGAAACTGGGATTATTGCGAGGTGAGCAATGTACGTGTAACAAGAAAGTACTGAACGATTCGCAATATCATTTTTGAAAGGCACGGAAGCATCGATTTATTGTCTTTATATACTCAATTTCGTTAATAATAATTATAAATAATTGGTGCTGCCCAAGACTTGCAGCAAGACTCTCACAGTGGAGGACTGTGAGAGTCTAGACAGTAGAGAACACCAGAGCTTAGACAGCGTTTTACGTCTCCTTTGGCAAATGAAGGCTTGTCAACATTTTGTATTCTTAATAGCAGTATACGGGGGAATAATTTAATACTTTTTAAACAGTTTCATAATAGATAGGCCTGATTAAAAGGCGGTAAGTGGTATGCACCTAATTAAAAATAGTTGTACAGTTAGCACTGCTATCAAGATCGTAGGAAACGGTTGGATGCAGGTGGCACAGGACCATTGCAAATGGCATTCTCGTGGGGAGGCCTATGTCCAACAGTGGGCGTTTACGTTTACGGATGATGGATGGATGGATATCACCGCTAGATAAATGGAATTTCATTAATTAAAGGAAGGAAACCTCAAAATAAAACTCTATATCTACCCATCTGATTAACATCGTGTAAAAGGTCAATTTCTCCCCTAATGTGTATGCTAAGAATACTACCAACCCTTACTTTGCTCGTGGATGTCGTAAAAAACGACTAAGAGCATTATATCGATCTGGGTCAATTTCACCTGATGCCGTTTGGTCAACAATCACATTACCAAGGAGGGTTGACGTCAGGTCATTTGGGGTGTCGGGGATAGAATGTCAATAGACGATCTCTCCGGCATCCCGTAAAAGCGCGGAAGGGACCGCTGTGGTTTTAGTGGGTATTTCGGTCGAACCAGCTGACCGACGAGTCCCACACACCACCTCGTTTGTCACCAGCGAGGGTTAGTGCATAAATGCATTTCCACAGCGTGAACAAAAAAAAAACCGTTCCGCACTTACTGTATTACTGTACATTTGGGAACTAAGTTACCAATAAGCTGTAAGTGTCGCCCGCTCGATAGAGGATGTTTTTACAACGCGAATTGTAAACACAGTGAACGCGATGACGGACCTTCGATGCGCGTATCCATTCTTACGTAAGATTCGTTTGTGTGAATTACATATTATAAGCACAGATCTGTAGGCGCAGTGGGTTTGATTTCAATACAGGACAAGAAACAAACTAGATGGGCTTAATATTATTTTAATTGCATATTAAAAAAATAATTTATGTTATCATCATCACTGCCCATCAATGTCCCATTGTTGGGCTCGGGCCTCCTCCGTAATGGGAGGGAAATTAACCTACTATACAACGCTGGTCAGACGTGTTAGTATAGGGTTTTGTTTCCAGTTTTTCTTCTCTCGCATAGATGTAATATGCATTTTATATTCCTTAGTCGTCTCTTACGGTCACCCACGAGTACGATATGGGGTGGTGAGTTGTATTCTTACTCCGTCACCACATGGATAATTATAGATTAAGTATAACATAAATTGTTTTCCATGTGGTGACGGAGTAAGAATACTATTCTCCACCCCATATCTTACCCCTGGGTGATCGTACGAGACGACTAAGGAATATGACTGATGAATATATAATGGATGGAATTTATTACGGGTTAGGTACGAGGAAAATTTAATATTGATAAATCACCTCTACTAGCTTTCTTCTCGTCCGTGCAATGCTCTCATCAGGACTTCACTGTGTGGGTATGTCGCTCTAGATCAGATACCCCATTGAAGGAATTTACTGGGCACAGTGAGTTCCGTACATTCAAAGCGGAGGGAGGGCGTGCGTCAGGTTTTTAGTAGGTAACGGCCTCACACTATCCCTTTATTGCCCGAAACAGGTTGCACAATTAGGTAATCATTTTCTGTCAAATTCGTCGTCAAAATAAAAATGACGTACTAAGCTTTTAACGTATCGTATCTTATATAAATGGACACGAGCTTTAAATAGGGCACCTCATAAATTCACCTTTCAAGTGGACGTAGACCCTTGAAATTAACTGTTTTACACCAGCATATTTTGCCTTAACTCGTGTATTCTTTTTAATATACTTGTAAAGTACATTTTTTTAATATATGAAAAAGTTTGCCACTTATATGAACTTATTTTTATAATTTATTTGACTTTTATTAGTTTTTAAGATTTCACTCTTGATATTAAAACTTATTATGTCGTAGTGGCTTTGAGTCTCGTATTGCATTCTTGAATAGGACAAATATTTGTGTACGCCAGAAATAGTAAAGTTGTTATTTTACTTGGGGATGAACCTCTCTTGGTCTTAGCTGTTTTTTTATTTGGCAATTCCGGATTCATGCCCTTCTGTCTTGGGGCGCGACGGAAAGGTAGCGGAGCGGGGAAGGGGTGTTTCACTAGAAGAATGGGCAGGAAGGTTTCTAGTCCTAACGATTTGGACAGGGCGTGACCATACCATACCGTACCGTTACGACCATATCGACCATACCGTTTTGTCAAAAAAGACAACTTAGCAAGTGTGGGGTCAGTTTTTTTCATATGGATTAATATTTAAAAAGAAAACTCTGGTCCTGTAGCGGCAATGGTACTTAACAAAGTGGTGTATAAAAAACTAGTTTATACCTGTGCCATCACCCGCATACAAAAATAACTTTCCCAAAATATTCAAAGTTACTTTTTATCCTTTACTTTAGTAACTTCACTTTTACCTTTTACTATTAACCTAAGGGAACACATTATGTAGATAAAAAGTAACTTATGTTATAATCTAAAAAATGTTTTATCTATGTGCCAATTTTCATACAAATCCATTCAACGGTTTACCCGTGATTGACTAACAAGCTTCCAAACATCTTACATTTTCGCATTTATAATATATTCAAAGATGAAAGATAATATCTGTATTTATAAATCATTATCATCTGAGCTCATATATGTCCCACTATTGGACTCGAGCCTCATTCATAATGAGAGGAAAATTAACCTACTATACCACGCTGGTCAGACATTTTAGTATAGAGTTCATTTAAAATTTTCCTTCTCTTGCATAGATGTTATATGCGTTTTATATCCTTTACTCGTGTCTTACGATCACCCACGGGTAAGATAAGAAACGGTGAATTGTATTTTGACTCTATCACCACACGAAAACTGCCTTTATGAATATAAAAACTGAAATCGATACTTGCAAAATTTAGAATCGGTAACGAACTTATAAACTTGAAGTGAGTGCTATGGAAATATATGTTATAGTACAAACTAGGTTTACGGAAACCATTCGTTATCAACATTGTATTCTATAAAGAAAGATTAGTTCAAGTCTTCAAAGAATTTTTGACCGTACTTGCTTATGCTTATAAAGCGCACCCTTTTTTTTTTTTTTTTTTTTTTGCGGTGGGTTATGGACGTCGCACCCCGCCAAATCGGTCCGGGGTGACGGAAGAGGCGGCGCACAACCCCATTGACCCACCCTGCAAGCACCTCTTCTTCGCCGTGCGAGCGGGCCACCGGTACCCGATCTTTGTCTTCGGTGGCCTTATAAAGCGCACCCTATCCATAATCTAATCAGTTAAAACCATAATTAAAACTTTACAATGTTGTATTAAAAATATCTTTAATAATGAATAAGAGAGCTTTGTCTAGCATAAAATAACGACATGAACTTTGAAAATTGAAACCAACCTCCGGTCGCGTCCGCCTGATAAACTTATTGTTTATAATAACGGTTATAATTAGGGTTGGCACTCTTGTATAATAGCGGCTGCGAATATTACCAACCCGTACTTTGCTCGTGGGTGCCGTAAACGACGACTAAGAGCTCTATACCTGGGTCAATTCCTGATGCCGTTTGGTCGAAAATAACATTCCTAAGGAGAATTAATGTCAGGCAGGTGGCTGGTTATAAAACTATTGCCAACAACTTTTGCAATATCTACGATGGAGTAGGAGTGAATATTGCATTCACCCCAAAGTAATTAGGACAAGCAGTGCCGTAAATAGCCTTTTCTGCGCCCTGTGCGATCTTCTATAAATGCGCCCGTGTTTTTTTTTAGTTATTATAGGTACCCTAGAGCAATGCCTATATATAAGGCCTACTTTATTTCAGTCAGGGTAATAAAATAAAGCACAAGGAATTTGGTGTTGGTGGATCAATTATCTAATATTTTGGAAGAAAAATTTTTTTTTTTAAAGAACTGATGTGGGCAAACAAACAGACGAGCCATCTGATGTTAAGTGGACTCTTTGCCTATTATACCACCCAGGCGCGGCTCAAGCACATGTAGCGCCCGGGTGCAATCAATAACCTGGCGCCCTCTTGTACCAAAGTGGGTGAACAAAATGGAATAGGTTGATGGTTACAAGCGGCTCTCGGCGCCCCCTAACACCCGGCGCCCGGGTGCACCGCACCCTCTGCACTATAGGTAAAGCCGGCCCTGATACCACCCACTGTGTCTCACTCACTAAAACTCAAACGCAAGTTCACTAGTGCAAATGCGTTGCCCACCCTGATGCTTAAGATTAAATTTTTGGGCCACTATGGTCTTCACACTTCTATAATAAAATAACACCCCAAACGTAGTCTCCAATCGACCATGTAGCCGGCCGGTCGCTTGACTCCGATAAACACTAAATACAAATACGCTCATGCGCTGCCAAAAAAATGAGCGCGATGTTTTGTCTAATTTAATAGACGTTTTTGATGATACTGGCATGTAGGTGCGTATGTGTTGAAATCGAGCACTAGGGGCGCAGCGGGAACTTATCAGGAGCAAACCGAAAAAATAATAGTCCTGCCTGGTCTGGCCATTTAATTTTTGCGCCCTCCAAAGTCTACGCCCTGTGCCTGGACACCAGTAGCACCGCCCTATTTACGGCACTGGGGATAAGACCAGGTAAATGATGATGATGATGATGAATTAGGGTTGGCACTATTTTAGAATATGAATCCTTTCATAGGCCTAAAATGTATTGGATATAAAGCCTCCCCATGAAGGAGAGTCACCACCGCTTTCTTTTTCCGTGTAATAAAGGACAAAAAGAAGTCGATGTTATTGCACGAGAATATAAATTTAAAACAGACTCCTTGGCCACGAATATTGTAACAACTATCATGACATGATAACAAAATGCACGAAAACTTATGAAACCGTATTGACAATTTCCATTTTGTGACAGCCCTATTTATTAGAAGAGTTTTATTCTACATTTAAAAGAGTAGGTATATATGTATATGTTTAATGTGTGGGCTTATGAATGAAATGGGTTAGCGTATAGTTAGGGTTGTCATCTAAGATTGTCAAGTTGACATATTTTAAAAAAAAATGCCAAAACCGTATGCAGCATAATTTGGTTAGCTATAAACCTTACTTATAAATAGAATATATGGTTGGAATAAGCACAGGCAGATAATGAATATAACTACAATAAAGCAACGTTTTCTAATAATGATTGTTTTTATTGCTTTTTACTTGCCTTTGTAGATGAGTAGCCCACTTGATGGTAAGTGGTATTTGCCTATCAAGGCGGGGTGCGGGGTTCCGGCTCATTTGCTCGCCTCCGGCTCATTAGCTCGCCTCCGGCTCATTAGCTCGCCTCCGGCTCATTAGCTCGCCTCCGGCTCATTTGCTCGCCTTAGATATTATTAATTATTTTTTACGAAAATGTGGTACAACCCACACTTGTTAGTTCTTTTATGACTGCAGTCATAAAATGGTATAAGCATGACTCTATTAGACTCAAGTCATTCTCTAATCACTATGCTATCTATTTCATTTAAATTAAGTGTAAAAATGTTAATATGGAGAACGGCTTACAGACTTTGTACTAATTTGCTACATGTAGAGACGGAAGATATATTTTGTTATATTGTTTTAGGAGAGTATTTTGCACTAAGTTTAAAACATGTACTGTTAGCACTTTTTATCGAAACTCGAAGCGTCACTAAAGGTTATTAAAAATTGCTTTCAGATATATTTAAACAGTTATAACTCTTGTTCTACTAGAGACGAGGCCGGTCGAGTCTACGAGTAGACGAGGAAATGTGTGCTACACAGAAAGATAAAGAAGAAATGTGCACTAATATTATATAATAATAGCAAATACAAGCAATGCATTTTTATATTTTTTTAGTCATCGTCATTCTCTTGTTCTTATCGCTATTACTTTTGGTTGACGCAATATAAACTCCTTTTCCATAGTACTTATTGCCTATAGTAGTTATTGGCAATAGTTTTATGACCGGCCGTTTGCCTGAAGTCAGAATCAGGTGGAGTTGGCTCAGGTCGATATAAAGTTTTTAGTCGTTTTTTTACGACATCCACGAGCAAAGTAAAGGTTGGTAGTATTCGTAGTACTGTACCACTCAGTCAGTCAGTCAATTTTATATTTTTCTCTAGCAATTACATAAATAATTTTTGCATTATATTATTCGTTATATTGTAAATGAAACGTGACAACCCTAGTTAAAAGCTGTATCATTTCATTTGAGACGTTATGTATTTAGTTCTTAGAATCTAGCTATATGAAATCAAGGATATCGTTATCGTCTAATATACAAATAGTTATGATTAGATAAAGGAACGGTGTGAGAACACTATTTACTATGGGAAAGAAATGCATACTTAAAACCCTTATACTAACTAATATGGCCAATGTCTTATCATCATCATCATTTCAGCTCATATATATGATCCACTGTTGGGTCTAGCCTCCTTCATAATGAAAGGGAAATTGACCTACTATACCAAGCTGGTCTTGGTATGGAGTTTTGTTTCGAGTTTTCCTTCTCTTGCATAGATGTTGTATGCGTTTTATATCCCTTAGTCGTTTTTTAAGAACACCCAAGGGTAAGAGAGAAGTGGTGAATTGTATTCTTACTCCGTCATTACACGGAAAAAGTGTCTTATATAGGCGATTATATCTCTTATTGTGAAGTAATTTCACGGTTTGCGATTAACCATCACGGTTTGTAATGAATATTTTAGAAAAAAGTAAATCGTAAAGGATATGTTTGAAAAGACCTTGGGGATGAGGGTTCATTGCAATTATGTCTTCCTCCTTACACGGTGATTCGAGGTATTATCTGATTTACTAACTTAACTTCTTTCCATAATGGAAGCACATGGCGTTTAGTAGAGAGATGCGTCTAGTTTTGGGATGTATCCCACCTCACATTTCCACTACTATAATTCTTGTAAGCCAAGATCCACAATGGTTTCTATAAATGATACCAAGTCTTGGCCTTTAAAAAGTCCCGGGAGACAGTTTTAATTATCTTGGGATTCACAATAAAAATAAGAAAATAAAAACTATCTATTCTCTTTTTATGCAAAAGCGGAAACGCGAAACAACACTGAATAATAAGAGAGTATACCTACAGCTGTATTTCTTGTAAAAATAACAGCTGTATAGAATAGGAATGGCAGCAGTACAGCACCACGAATGTGACAGATCTTGCATAGGGACGTAATTCGTTTATACTTGCGAGAAATGAAGCAGAACATGTCTAAAAATTAAATTAGCCCATTCTATTTTGTGTTTATTTCCGTGTAGTGACAGAGCAGGTATTAAAAATGTATCACCCCTCTATCTTGCTTGTGGGTATCGTAAAAGACGACTAAGGCATAAATTGCATATAACATTTATGCCAAAAGAGGAAATATCAAAATGAAACCTCATACCAATATGTTTGACCAGCGTGGCATAGTAGGTCAATCAAATGAGATAAATTTTGTATTCCCATATGGCCTGGCGTCACCTCGCCTGGCTTTCAGAAGCGATGGATGTCAAGTTCGCGTGGGATTTAATAACGTGTTTTAAACAAGGTTGACATATCACTGCCTTAATTCCAATAGCCCACTTGATGGGTTGAAATTTTTGGTATCCCATAACATTCATGACTGATTCATTTCAGCTGATCGTACGCCGCCGTGGACGTCGAGGTGTATACGCCCAGCGATGCACTCCCGTTTCCTTGGATGCCTATAGTCTGGACAGCGTCAGTGTTGGTCACAGGAAAGGCAATCATCGTTTGAGGGCCAGCAAGAGGAGCTATGGAAATCCAGCGTATGATGACGAGGTAGACTTTGAATTATTCAACTTTTATCTGATTGCGGTGAAAGCTCCAGGGTCATGTGGTTAATCTGTATGCATGTATGTCCTTTTCTAAAAACCCTAGTAACTACTCAACGGCTGAAACGATTTTGATAAATGTTACGTCATGAGATTGGGTGTATAAAATTTTTAAAAAATACAAAAATGGATTTCATGCGCTTTAATGTTGCGGGGTAGAAGAAATTATTTAACGTTCGTGATGCAGCTTATGCTGAGATGAAACCTTTTTCGCTTTCCTAAGTAATAGGGGTTTGTAATTATCTATTTGTATTTATTTGAAAACCGAAATAATTTCATTTCTTTCTTTCTTTTAAATCATGTCACTCATTAATCCGATCCGATAGCGTTCGATCAAAAAATTGCGAATATCATGGTTAGTTCATATTTTAAAGATGAAATGGTTTTGGGCATGATAAGATACCTTCAATAATATATTTTCTTTATCTTATGTCATCGTGCTAAGTAGGTCCCGGCAGTTGATATAATTATAACGTGTTTTAAAATATTTTCTTTCTGTAAATTGCAGGTGACTTCACATCCCATGCAATACGCGGCGCTAGCGAATTTTGCATTGGATATAGAATCAATGACGGCGGAGTTCGCCGAGATACCCTCAGTATCAGTCCGGCCTGATGAAGTCCCGCCAGGATGTGAAGACAAGAACAGATACTCCAACGTACTCCCGTTACCGGAGACTAGAGTGCCGCTGATGAGGTTAGGCAGTGACCCCACTACGGAGTATATTAATGCTAATTACATTACGGTTAGTATACTACAGATATTATATAACAATACAATTTACCTCTATCTTGCCCATGGGTGTCGTAAAAGCCGACTAAAACATCATAATTGTCTTACTCTTATCCCAACCATTTGGAGTCGATACAATATGTACTCTTCTTTCATAGTACATATTGTAAAAGTTATTGGCACTAATTTTATGACCGGCCACCTGCCAGACGTCAACCCTCCTTGGGAATGTAATTGTTGACCAAACGGCATCAGATGGATTTAGACCAGGTCGTTATAAGGCTCTTAGTCGTCTTTTACGACATCCACGAGCAATGTAAGGATTGGTAGTATTCGTAGCCGCTACCACACAGCTTACCACACAGATGACTAAGACTAATAAACTTTATATATATATATATAATTCTACTGTACGTCAATGAACTCCTCCTAAACGGTTGGACTGTTTTTGTTGATATTTTTTGTGTGTGTCCAAGTGGATTCGAGAATGGCTTAGATTTGCAATTGGACCCGGTAGGTGGCGCTACGATCGAGTTGTGGGATTATTAGTTTTCGTACATTGAATGTTAGGCGGAACGAAATTTGCCGGGTCCGCTAGTATGCATATAAAATTTGTGCAAAAGAACGAGACTTCAAATAAAATCCTACGCCAAACCATTTGTCTAGTTTGCTGTAAGAGGTCAATTTCCTTTCTCAAGTGACTCGATCCCAGCAGTGGGACGAATGTGAGAATATAATAAGATATGCTAAGAAAATGATGATATATATCATATCTTATTTTATCGTGTGGCGATGGGATAAAATTACAGTTATCGTCACTCTTTACTTGTCCGTGGTAGTAGTAAAAATCGGCTGATGGTCTAACCGGTAGAATGGGCTGCAGCGTTCTTCTGGTAAACGTAACAGTCTACTGCGATCTTCCACCCGCTTGCCAAGCGAGGTGATTAGGGAACATATCCGTACCGGAATAGTTTTTTTTTTATAATAAAGATTTTCGTCCACAGACTTTTGTCCGTGCCTTTTTTATGTTTTGTATTTTAATTATTATATTGATGTTTATATAATTCAAGGTTTCTTGAAGCGGTTTTAATACATTTATGATGGTTTATATGTATAATGGCGCGTGCGTATGTGTCCTTGATGTTGTGTGACTGCATGTTCCTTTAGGGTATTCTACTTTGCGCAGTTGCTTGATGTTGATGGTGAAAACCTCCTCTGGAATAGTATTTAGTATATTAAATGAGTCTGTTTTAATTTATTTACTAAAATGAAATACAACTATTTTTACAGATTCTATTTCTTTATGGAGGATATGGTCCTCCCGTGATCATGAACACCGTAAAGTGTTCGAAACGTCGTTGGAAAAATCAAATACAAACGCGAAAACTATTTTTACGGATTCTAATCCGTAAAAATAGTTTTATTTCAAATGTATAATACTCGCGTCAACATTAGAAATCATTATATTTTCATAATAATTATAAAAGCGAAAAGGGCGTATATTTTACGTTTCTCAAGTTCACAGGAAAAAAATGTTTCAAATCTCACTTAGAGACTTCTTATATCTAAGTTCCTACTTAGGGACTGCTTATATACTTACACCAATCCTTGTTTTTTATTTTTTTAAATACTAACGTGTGTCCTATCCTTTTTTTTTGCTGTGAACCATGGATGCGTCTCGCCCCGCCAAGTCGGTTCGGGGTGACGGAAGAGGCGGCGCGTGATCCCATAGACCCACCATGAAAACTCCTCTCTTCGCCGTGCCAGCGGGCCACCGGTACTAGACATGCGCGAAATAGTACTTCGCGAAGTGATGTGATATGGCATTACATTTCGTGCCGATTAATATTACATTTTACCATCACTTCAAACTTGCGTAATGCGATAGCGCTCTATATATACGGCGAGCGGCGTCAAGAAATATAAGCCTTAACTTTCTGAAAATAAAGCTCATAAAAAATATTGAATTGCCAGACACCGAACATTGCAGAAATGCTGAACAGTACACGGGTGTTTGCGTCACGTTTAATGTGATGTGTGATGTTTAATGTGATGTGATGTTTAGTCGCGTAATGTGTAATGGGTCACACGGTCGGGTAATATTACGTGTGATACATCACTCGCATTACTTACACATGTCTAACCGATACCCGATCTTTGTCTTCCGTGGCCAACGCGTGTCCTAGCCCACATACACTTTAGTCCTTTCTTTTCTGTTGATCAAAACTCCATAGATAGGCTATGAAATGTTTAAAAGATGTTTTTCTTAAAAAAAGTTCTCTATAATGTAGTGTTTTATCTTCACCAGGGTCCAGGCAACATACGCAACTATTACATAGCTTGCCAATCGCCATTGTCTAACACCGTAGTGGATTTCTGGCGTATGATCTGGGAACAGAACTCAAGACTTGTAGTAATGCTAACTGAATATATGGAGAATGGAGTCGTAAGTATATTTTGTATATTTTGTTAATATCTATTTTTTTACGGACACCTACTCAAAACTAGCTGAAAATTAGAGGTATAGAGGAGATAACTAGAGGAATTGGTCACTACTGGTCCCGCTTGTGAGGATCTGGTCCAGCCATAATCCTTTACATTGTATTTTACATACATATCATCACGCCATATCCCTTGCAGGGTAGGCAGAGAGCACAGAGTGCTAGAGAACTTTATCTCTGCATACTTCACTCGCTTTCTCAACATTCATAATTCTCTTCATACACGCTCGCCGGTTTCGAAGATTCTTGACTCCACCTTCCTTTAGTACATAACTGATCTGGTCTAGGTAGGTTAGTCTCGGTCTCCCTCGGTACCTACATCCTTCCACTTTCGCATTGTATATCTTCTTAACCAGACGTTCGTTTGGCATTCTTTCCACATGTCCGAACCATCGGAGCATGCCCTTTCGCATCTTTACACCAATACTCTCTTTCATACCTACTCGCTCTCTTACGTCGTCGTTACGAATGCGGTCGGTCAGCCTAACTCCACAGATTTTCCGCAGAGATCGCATTTCGACGGCATTAATTTTACTTTCATACTCTTTTCTGCATACCCAACTCTCGCTTCCATACAGCAATGTTGGGACAAGCACTGCGTTATGTATTGCTACACGTGCCTTCTGGCTGAGGTGGTGGCTGCCGAGAAGTTGCCCCAACGCTCCGTTCACTCTATTTCCCGCATTCACTCTTCGCTCTATATCAGTGGTGTACCTTCCATCTCGGCTAAATCCACATCCAAGATATACAAATTCATCCACTTGCTCTAGTATATCATTACCTATTGTTACTCTTCTTACATCTGTTCTGGCTTCGTCTCTTTCAAAGACCATTATTTTGGTTTTGCTCACATTTACGCGTAGACCCCTTTGATTGACATTGTATTTTAATTTTACATTATATCGGGGTTCGAAGGGTATTACACTAGACCTAATTCTTCTTAAATATGTGTACTATTTTTTATATAAAGATCATTAAAGAAATAATAATAATAGATAAACCCGCCAAGTTTCTTGCCGGCTCTTCTCAGTAGCGGTTACGTTCCGGTCCGGTAGTAGTTTATTGGATTAATTTAAAATATTAAAACTAAGAAATCTGACAATATGTAAACGCCCTCGCAGGGTTTATACATAATAAATGAATTTGAACTTGAAATAAAATTTTGAAACTAAAAACTAAGATTTCTTGAATTTCGGTGGCGCAGCGGTATATGTGAAAATGGTTGATTTCGCCGTAACCGAGCGTCAGGATCACCATGGGATTTCTTGGAAGATAATGGCTCTCACACAGTCAGCGCTGAGCTCGGAACGCCACATCTTACCTGAAAGATGGGAATGTGTGACATGTGTTTTCTGTTGCAAATTAAAAGAACAGTGTTTGCATATTAATCTTAAAACAAATTTTGTTTAATTCAAATTGTATATTTACTAACTTTTGTTTCCAGGAAAAATGCTACGAATACCTCCCGCCATCAGAAATATCGGACAATAAACGTACTTTTGGCGATTACCAAATAGTTTTAAAGAAACGTGAACAGCGTGACAAGTATGCTGTATCCAGCATTCAGCTCATCAACTTGGCGACAAGGACCTGGAGGGAGATCACTCACCTGTGGTACTTCTGGCCTGCTAAAGGAGTTCCCGATGATTATGATTCAATTATAGACTTTTTATGCGAGATGAGGAGTTTTATGAAAATTTCACAGACAGCTAAAGAATATGATGAGGAAGGTACGTAGTCTATTTGACCTGGATGTTTATTAAAGAGCAAATTGTTTACTTTTTTATCGTTTAATAAGACTTAGTGGGTACATTTTACTAAGGCAATAAAGAGGAAAATAATATGACAACATAACATCGATTGAGGATTGTGGCAATCGCCTCGTTATAGGATGTCCAACTCTAATGGTGGATATAAAAAGGGTGATGGATGGAGGGAGGAATACTTATCTTGCTGCAAACTTTACAAACAGAATTAATGGTTGCAAATTAAAACTAGACGCAGAACAACCAATTGTTGACACATTTAAAAGATAAAATCTTTAGTTAATTGGTAGGTGTCGTACATAGCTACCAAGGAAAAGCTTTTTATCGTTTTTGGCAAGCCATGATCCGGGTACACCTATTCCATCTGGGGCAACGAAAGTGCAGCTTGTGGTCCCATAACCCAATTTTTGTTCCCTCTTCATCACTGGGCCGACCACTAGTACCGATTCCTTGATATCTGTTGCTGTGGGCTGTGGCCAGGCCCAGTCATTTACCCTTTCGAGTCTCGTCTATATATTAAAGAAAATCAAGAAAAGAACATTTTTTATGGTCTGCGACTAAGTGTAGTGAGTGTAGTCACGCTTGCCTAGCACAGTGATTATGGCTTTACTCTTTTAGGAGATATCTAGTACTGATGAGTAAAAAAAATGAGTTTTTGTAATTTGTCCAAAGGTGTGGAGGTAATATACGGTGATCAGAATCGTTCGTCGTTCAGCAACCTATCCAAGTTTAGAAGTGACGAGGGTAATTCTGGTAATGGAGTGAATGTGTACTCACCAGCGCGGGCTGAACAACATCTTCGAAGGCTGCCTCCTAATAATGGTACGCTTGGAAGAATGAAGGCGGCTTCTGAACTTGAAGGTAAATTTTTCAATTATAGTGTGATGATGGAGAAGAACACTATTTACCACTTTTTCTCTTCCTCGTGGATGTCATAAAAGATGTTTAAGGGATATGATGTGGTGACTGAGTAAAAATACAATTCACAACCATCTATCTTACCCGTGGGTGATCGTAAAAGACGACTAAGGAATAAAATACGCATATAACATCTATACAAGAGAAGAAAACTCAAATTAAAACCTATACCAACACGTCTGACCAGCGTGGTGTAAGATGTTAATTTCCCTCCTATTGTGGAGGAGGCTCGAGTACAACAGTGAGATATTTATGAGCTGTGATGATGATGATGAATGGAAAACTCAAGAATTTTTCTTGGTAGTACTAGGTGGTAGTAGTAGTAGGTATCTTAACTATAATCCCATCTTTTCAGTAGAATTACAAGCTGTATAATTTATTGTGTCAGGTATACGACCGTGTGTGGTGACTTGTGCTTCTGGTGCTGGACGTTCAGCAGCGCTGGTGGCTCTGGATATATGCACGAGGGCACTGCCTGGTGCCGCTGACGTGCCACGGGTAGTGCGTCACCTGCGCGCTCAGAGACCTCACTCGCTCTCTAATCGACATCACTATATCTTCGTATACAAGGTTAGTTAATCCACCACCAGATCCGATCCAGCTATAACCTTTTGGATTAGATGAGTATGATAATTAATCTGTGTGGTCACGGAGTAAGAATACAATTTCCCACTCCCTATCTTACCCGTGGGTGATCATAAGAGATGACTAAGGGATATAAAACGCATACAACATCTAACTATGCAAGAGAAGGAAAACTCGAAACATAACCCTATACCAACACGTCTGACCAGCGTGGTATAGTAGGTTAATTTCCCTCCCATTACGGAGGAGGCTCGAGCTCAACAGTGGGACGTATGTGGGCTGTGATGATGATGATAAGTGTGATCATAGATAAAACCGCTGAGTTTCTGATCGAATCCTCTCAGTGGTTGCTTTCCGATCCGGTGGTTAGTTTATTGATTGCTCAAAGTAAATTGTAAAAATTAACAATAGGCAATTATCCCTACAATGTTTATTCTAACTAATATTGTAAATATGAGTTTTGTTTGTTTGCTACGCTTTCACGCTTAAAACACTCAACCAATTTTAATAATTCTTTAATCATTACAATGCTACATGATCGGTGAGTAGGTTATATTTTATCTTAATATTTCTACGAAAATGGATACTGGTGAAACTGCGGAAATACTAGTGCATACATACATACATACATGCATACCATCACGCCATGTCCTTTGCAGGGTAGGCAGAGAGAACAGAGTGCCAGAGAATTCTATCCTTGCATACTTCACTCCTTCAAATGCTAGTGCATAATAAATAAATAATATTGTTTTTTTAAGTAATTATCGCTTGTAAAAAGTTAAGGGTAAGTTATCTCTATTTGGTGACAGAGTAAGAATAAAATTCGTCTCCCCCATTCTTACCCATGGTTGTTAGTAAAAGTCGATTATGTATACAAGCGGATAAGATCATTGCATTAGAAGAAAAATTCAAAATAAAACTATACTAAGCTGTCTGACCAACGTGGTATATCAGGTCCATTTCCCTACGATTTTGGAGGAATCTCAAGGCTAACAGGGTAATATAGCCCGAGATGATGATGATGATGATGAATGAATAGTTTAAGAATACAATCTTTTTATATTTTACGTGAAAGTTGTAGTCATTAGGTGAAGGAGCAACATAAAAGCGAGCAGCTTAACGCTTCTGGTAAATTAATTTCACAATGAGTTTCTGAATCTAAAGAAGTTTATTTATTGCAAAAATGTACGTCGGACTGATGGCTGGATGAATAGATTTATGTAATCGACGCCATCTAGCGACCGTGGACGGTACTAATAACAACTATTTATTTTTTTAATCGTGCAAGTCGTTTTACTACTACATATATAGATGGCGTAGCGCCAAGTATTCTATTCTCAACTAAAACAATACTTTTCGCGAACTTTATTGTATTTTCAAGCTTGAAGCATTTATTACTTGGCGTGGGCTTTGTAGTTTTAGAACTAATCAACGGACTGTTGATTAGTTCTTTGAATTAACATAAAAATTGTAGTTTGAAACATTAATGGTGTTATAAATTGCACAAACTCAGAATAATAAGTAAAGGATCATACAAATAATTGTTCTGCGTAGGAATCGACTTCCGACTGCAGTTGCTACGAGAGATGTGCGATTCGATGAGTCCAATAATGTATTCACTCGACTAAGCTATGCATATAGACTTAATTAATCTAAATGCTTAATAAATGTTTCTTTATTTTTTCAGGTTCTGAGCGAATACGGCAATAAAATGTTAGGTGGAGGCGTAGATACTATATAAAAAGAAACTAATGACTCACTACGTAAAGACCTTATTATAACCATGACAATACTGGCCTATATAATATCTCAAAGTACTAATAAACAATGTTCAACAATAGAGGAATACAATAAAATGTTTCTTCCTTAGATCAATTAATAACATAGTTCACTTAATATTCAGAAATAACTAATATCATAGACAATTAAACTAAAAAAATAAACGAGAAACAATATTCACAATTGAGCCCCAAAGAGTATGTATGGGTGTGACCATACTATAGCCAACCGTCAAAAAATAACTATTAAAAGACATTTAATAAAAATAATTCATAATAATTAATAATAATAATTATTAAATATAAATCGAATATAGTAAAACACAGTGACACAGCAGTGAAGAGCAGCTGACTGTATCTTTATCGTTCGGGTACACTCGGCGGCCCCGAGTTCACCCGATCGAGCATTTCACTTTCAGAGCGTGACGGATCAGCCTCACTTACAGACTACGAAAAAATCTGTGTTCGGTGCACCAAAATAAGTTTTCACTTCAAAAACTATAAAAATAATTTCATTTCATACGAATAATACTCACGTGAATATCAGGATTCTCTGATATTATTTAAATTGCCTATTGTTAAACATCGTTTAATAGTTAAAAGGTACGTATAGGCAATATTAGAATATAAAACACTATTTGGAACATACCAAAGCGTATTTAACAAGATCTCTTGAAAATTTGTTCGCTCAAAAATAATAGAAAAAAAAACTTTATTTTTTTTTATTATATTTTTAAATGTTTATTATTTTACCAATATGTTTCGTCACAATAAATGATATTACCGCATAATATTAGCGAAACTTGTAAATAAGATTATAATATAAGTTATAATTGTTCGAACAACGTATTTTTATTTATTTTTAGGGGGTTTATTCCGCTAGTCTATAGATATTTCGGTATTCCTACAAATCATGTTTTAAGCATAATTTCAATCACAAGTAAATTCTATTTTAATTAATTATTTGTTGAGTTTTTGCTGTGATTTGATACTAACTTATAGTTTAATACTTCTACTAATATTATTTTAAACTAGAACTATATTTAGAGTGCTGTATTTAGCTTAAATATATTAAAATTATGGATGACGTAATGATCTTTTATAGAATATTTAGCTTTATAAAGTAACTATAAAAGTATAAGACCAGGAGACGCTAGCAAGCATTAACATATAGCCTCAGATTTAAAAAAAAAAGATAAAAATTTCATATTTTTATGATATTTTAATACCTATATTATCAGATGTAACATGTTCTTTCTTTAACCAATGTTAGAGGGCAAACACATGCTGTGCAAACTCTAAACTCGTAAAACGTTAAATACGTAGTATAAAATATATGTAATTAAAGTAATTCACGAATTAAGTATTTACAATTTACTGTTGTAAATGAATATGACATATTACAAATGAATTGGAACGATAAAAAAAACGAAGTAAAACACATTTAGTTAATTCCATACGACTTCCATATTTATTATTAACTCCCCAATATAAATTATATGGGAAATTGAAGTTCTAATGAAAAATTTAAATATAATTACAATTTGGGTACATTAGATAAGCGACTATAGTTGTTATTCTAGTTTAAGAGATTCACCTATTGTCTAAAATATCTAAATGATGAGATTTTTAACATTTATATGTAAGTCAAGCCCACTGAGTGGCTAGATAGTAAACAAATATTTTAATACTTGCTGCAAGCAATTATCTTAATAATTATAAATAATTTCAATTGCTATAATTTGGTTGAAACAAGATTCATATGATGGAAATTAGATTTTAAAAACACGGATTCTGTGCATAATAATTGAATACTCTTAATAATATTGACAAATAGTATTATTATATAATAAAAAAAAGTAAAAAGCTATGAAAATAGCATTCTTTACAAAGCTTTGTTACTTCATAAGCAATTTTATGAAATATAAAACAGTGCTTTAAAAGTAATTAATCATTTATTTAAAAGTATTTATTCTATATTAATTAAAAAAATAAATAAATAAAATTCATTCAATGAAATTGTTTTTATAAATTTTATTAAACCGGTGTTGATATCGTTTGTATTATACTATTTATTTGTCTTTTAAGATACCTATGTTTATTTATTACAAAATGGCTGACCATATTTTAAACGCACATTAATATTTTAATAATATATACAATTGTACGTTAGTTTGTTTTAATAGTTCACTATTCTGTGAGACAAGCCTTCAGATATTTTTGTTTATATGAAGTCAAAAGCATTTACATAATGACATTAAAGTGCACTGTTTTATCCCACACGTAATTAGTTGATAGATAAGTGTTAGTTATATATATTATAGTTTTATGTATTATAATAACTATTATATTGACCAAAAATCTATATACATATTAAGAAAATTGTATACGTCCTACAATTTATATTTAGTTTTACGTTGAAAATAAATAAAAATATTATAAGAATAGTGTTTTTTTTTATTGAAGACAGAAATAAAAACCTGTAATGATTTCTATCTAATGTTTACTCGCGTAAAAATAGTTTCGTTTCAAATGTGTAATACTCGCGTATTACACATTTGAAACGAAACTATTTTTACGTATTCTATCGCGTTTGTAAATACGCGTATGCTTTACAGCGTTCATAGTCGAGAGGAGTCCTCCCGATTAAACGTTGTTAAGTGTACGAAGCGTTGAGAAATTAAAAATCAAATACAAACGCGATAGAATTCGTAAAAATAGTTTAATTTCAAATAAAAACCCAATATTTTTCCTAGCACAAATATATTTTAATGACAAATTCAGACAAACTACTGAAGAATAGAATCTAGACTGTTGATTATGGATAAAATTAGTGATATTTATAAAGATAATACTGTAAGGAATACATTCGCGAAAGAATGTATTCCTTATAGTAATATCATAAAAGACTATACAGATATACAATTATGAAACATAAATAACACCCTAACTTAGAACCATAATTTGCGAATAGCACAAGGAGCTATCATTACGTGAGAAATAAAACTACGACACTCAGTATGCATCATTGCTAACTGTATAATCAGTATGAGGCTTCTAACATTCAGGGATAGTCTGAATGTTTCAGCATTCTTTCAGGCAGATATTGCATTTTAATAACAATAATAACCTTTATTAGATCGAAAAAGTAAGGTTACAATAATCTCCTTATATTAGACATTTGAAAAACATAGGAGTGTTTTGGTATTTGTACTACGATACACTGTGTCACGAATACTACGAGTATATATATATATATATATATATATATATATATATACTTCGTAATCTATTATGAAAGTATCATACCTTAAATATTTTACATACATACATACATACATATCATCACGCCATATCCCTTTCAGTGTAGGCAGAGAGAACAGAGTGCCAGAGAACTCTATCCTTCCATACTTCACTCGCTTCCTCAACATTCATAATTCTCTTCATACACGCTCACCGGTTTCGGAGACTATTGACTCCACCTTTCTTCAGTACATGACCGATCTGGTCTAGGTAGGTGAGTCTCGGTCTCCCCCGGTACCTACATCCTTCCACTTTCGCATTGTATATCTTCTTAACCAGACGTTCGTTCGGCATTCTTGCCACATGTCCGAACCATCGGAGCATTCCCTTTCGCATCTTTACACCAATACTCTATTTCATACCTACTCGCTTTCTTACGTCGTCGTTACGAATGCGGTCGGTCAGTCTAACTCCACAGATTTTCTGTTGAGATCGTATTTCGACCGCATTAATTTTACTTTCATACTCTTTTCTGCATACCCAATTCTCGCTTCCACACAGTAATGTTGGGACAAGCACTGCGTTATATATTGCTACACGTGCCTTCTGGCTGAGGTGGTGGCTACCGAGAAGTTGTCCCAACGCTCCGTTCATTCTATTTCCCGCATTCACTCTTCGCTCGTTAAATATTTTAATTACACGATTATGTTTATTATTGGAAAAAGATATAATAAAGTAAATAATAGTAGTTTGTGTGTGTTAATTAAATATCACCTTTTATTAATTTTGTATTGTTTTAATATATTTTGTCTTTTGATAATTTAAAATTGTATACCAGAAAAATAGTGTGTCACATATTTTCAATGACTTAATAACAAAGAAGTTACAGTGTCATTTATATAAGTAAGTCAAAACGCTAAGATGCATAATAGTTTTTTCTTCAGAAGTATTAATATCACCATCTTTGTTAATGTCATTTCCACCATCGTTAAATCCTTCGAAATCAAATATTTCTTCTGAATTATTATCAGATGAGGTCGAAATACTAGCCTTAATCACTTTCATTAATAGTTGCTACATATTCACTAAGCTCTTCTGCGTTATTATCTGATTCATTCTGACCATTAGTATTATATCTGCTGACTGTAGTTTCCACATAACTTTCATCTTTGAATTCATTTTTAAACGTGATTGCTTTATTTACAGCTTTCGGTGATATTTTAGTTTCAGTGAAAGGTGTTAAATGGAGTTTTATTGCAGTGTAGTCAATATGACCATGTTCTTTTTCTGGAATTTCTTCTAATTCTGAGAGATAAACTATATCATGTGTATTATATGGCTTATGTTTGAGAAGACAAGAGAGTGAGCCAGCGAGAGAAAGCGACGATACTGTAGTAATTCCTGTTGAGAGAATTATTTCTTTAGAGTTAACAAAGAAAATCATGACTGCGTGGATGGGTTATTTTAAATGAAAAATTCTTCAGACACCTTGCTAAATATGTGTTTGGTAGAGGACAACAAGTTCATATTTTATTACATGAAACTGAAATTCTATTATAAAAAGCGAATGATATAAATCTTATTTTCACAAAATAACTAAAAATAACTAGGAGTAACATGCATATTATATGATAGTATAAGACACATTTACTATATGACATTTTTCTTCAGCAAGGAACCTTTTACAGTTACCCCTTAGGCGGGTCGATGAAATAGTTGTTTCGTTTTATCAGCTGTGAGTTTTTTTCAGGTACTTTCAAACAGAGACGAGAGTTGCCCTTTTCGCAATCATTCCTATGCCTTACTATTAAGTTAATGCTGCTGTATTACCAGTATTTCCGAAGGTTTTATCACTGTTACGCCATACGTAGGACTTACGAGTATGTACCGTTAATTCATCATCAGTTTTTTGTCATCCACTGCTGGACGTAGGCCTCCCTCATATATTACCACAAAGCGGTCTTGTGCCGCACGCATCCAACGACTCCCAGCAACCTTCACCGAGTCGTCGGTCCACCTGATTGAGAACCAACACTGCGACGTCCAATACGGGCTCGCCACTCGAGAATATTTCTTCCCCAAACTTCTTCTTCTAATCATAATTAATGAAATATAAGAGCTTCGTATGGTATTAAAATCTACATATATACATATTATTAAACACTACTATGCCATAGTCCCTAAAATTCGCAGATTTCTGCAGACCTATAATCAGACTTATAATTAAATACTTACTATTTTTTTGCATACTAGTTGTAACTTCAAGCTGCAAATAGAAAGCGTTATTATAGTTATAGGTACGTGATAAAAATTTACTACTTAGTGACGAAGTAAAAGTACAATTCAACTACCCCAATGCTTGCCCTTGTCGTGACTTAGAGTCTATGCTAACATCTATGCACGAGCCGGCACATTTCACATAAAATCCTATACCAATTGATAAGTATGGTATTGTAGGTGTGATCCTCCCATTATGCAGGAGAATCGAGGCCAATAGTGGGATAGGTATATACATGGGCTAAGAAGAAGATGAAAAATACAATCCTATTTTAATGAAGTTATTTGAGAAAAAAAGTGTAGGAATAATCTTAATATATATATAAATTACGTGTCACGTTGTTTGTCCGCTTAGTAAGTACTTAACTGATTTTAACCAAATTTGCACAGCACGTGTAGTTTGATCCAACTTAAAAGATGGGATAGCTTAAATCTCAATTTATAGTAATATTATTTTATTGCAAATTATATGTCTAATATTTGACAGTCAAAATCATATGTTATATCAAAAGGATTTAAAAAGATGGCGGAATCTGTTGACTGGATTCAGTAAGTATTTAATAGATGGCGCTATGTTAAATGTACAAACGCTTCATATAAGCTAAAATTTGTTAGAATAAACAAAAAGTGTTACTGAGGCTAACCTAAGCCACAGCAACGCGTGGCCCGGTCTGCTAGTTTTCAATATAATATTCTCTATGTTAACACGTCCTATCAGCTTGTCCTAGTAGGTTACTTTCTTTGTTAACGGATTAGCCCCAGCTGTGGCTCATTGCATATGGGTTAAAAATAAAAAGGCTGTTTTGACCCGTTTCAAATCATGCGCTGCCATTGATTTCAAAGAATAGGTACTATTTTTAATATTTTTTTTACTCCTGACGCAAAGAGGGGTGTTATAAATTTGACATGTTTGTCTGTCTGTAAATCCGTATGTCTGTATGTTACATCATGACTCCTCAACGAATGTACCGCGTTATAATGCGTTTTTTATATTTGAAAGCTGACGTGATCGACATAAGAACTATGCTATAATTTATGAATATTTGTTCAAAAGTTTCCAGTTCATCAGCAGCTCTTTGTTAGCTGACGTAGTAATTTCAGACGCATAATAGATGCTTCACTTATAAAAATACGTATGTAATTTAAAATAACAATGTACGATAGTACCGGTGAGTTGTTCTGATGATACAGTTCCGAAGGTAGGAGAGGAAATCGTGGATTGTCTTTTAGTAAGTATATCAAGTTTAGTCTCATTGGATCCGTCATAAGCGTTTGATGAACGCTCGCGTTCATCAGCTTTTTTTTTGCCGGAGCTTGCTTAAAATTTTCAATTTTATATTATTACTATAGATTTATATACAGTTTGTCTGTCTATCCAGCTAGTATAGATATAAATAAACAGTTAACTAAGTAATTGAAATCAACATTCTCACCGACTCAGCTAAACTTGAATCCGTGGAAACGGTTTCATCATCAACTGCTTGAATATGATTCAAGGTGTTTAATTTTTCTGGTGTATCAACATTCTTCGATTTGATATCACGTCTCACACCGTAAGCACGATAGGAGGTCTGCAGAGAATAATATTTATTATAGAAATATTTTCAGATAGTCTAGTAGACCCGTGAGAATAGATCGTACCGTTAGTTGAGGATTTATTACATGTATAACAGTGACCTAACAACATGTTTATACACTTTGATAAACTTAAAGATGATACACGGAAGATAATCAACTGAATTTTTAATGAAAATTTTAATTATATCATCATCACAATTATCTTAGCGCATATATATTCCACTGCTGGGCTCAAACCATTTTTTGAACACCGGGTTATGGAATGGTTAATTCGGTCCATGGCGCTAAAAGAACGATGCACGACCTTATAGAATCGCCCTATATGTACATCTCGACGCTTTACGAATGGGCCATTGGAACCCGGTCTTTGTCTGTGGTGGCCCACCCGGCGAGGGATCAAACCTCCACCATTATGGGAGGAAAATTGACCAATTGGGCTTATTGATCTATTAAGGTATACAATGCTGGTAAGTCGTATTGGTAGGTACAGCGTTTTATGTCGAGTTTTCCTTCTCTTGTAACGATGTTGTTTGCATAACATGTATCTTAGTCGTCATTTGCCATTATCCTTTGCCCACTTATCATGCGTGGTGATTGTCATTTTCTCTCTATAGTAGGAAGGGGCCACGTCCAGCACTAGCCGTTGATGGAATCAAAATTTTGAAATCCTAAATAATATTACTCACATTTAGCTTGTCAGCCATTGCTCTGTACATTTTGTCAGGTGGTCTTGTCTCTCGGTACAAGTTCAGGGTGTGTGACGCGGCTTTTGCTATTTCATCCTCTTCACTCCCCGAAGACGTCTGTGTATATTGAAGCCTCTATTTTAATGTTCAAAATACCAGTGGCTACAATGATAGCGTATTATTTTAGGTAGTGACCTTCTAAACCGACAGTCGTAGGTTAAATTTTTAGGTAGTTAAAATATTTTATGGTCATTTCTCCCACATTCGTAAAGGATCTGTAGTGAACTAGCTGCTACAAACTGCTACTTGGTTGTCGAGCACTATGAAATGTCCTTCTTCAAACGAGGCTTAAGAAAAGCACATTGTTCACGTCAGGCAGCGGCCTAGCTGTATCCTTGGTATTGCAAACGTTTATGAGTGGCAGTATTAGTTACCATCAGATGTACTGCTTGCTCATTTGCCAGCACAAGCTATAAAAACTTCCAATTGGCGTTATAAGAATCCAAAAAGAGTGATGCTACCCATTCTCTTAGTTTTTCTTCCAGTTCATTTCTCCTTTTTTACGATTTCTATGAGAAATTAAGGATTCATAAAAACCGGCAATGAAACGAGGAAACTCACCTCGTACTTGGTGTATTTCGATGCTTGTTGCCGAAGGTAGGCAGTACGCACAGCCTGAAGTACAGCCGGGCAGACGCTTGGTTCTATATCGGTTTTGTTCATAATTGCCGCAATGAGGGTACCCTCGTCGACTGTATATCATCAACCATTAGTTATATTATCACACATAGCATGATGTATCCATATCATCATCATCTCAGGTCATATACGTCCCACTGTCGGGCTCGAGCCTCCTCCATAATGGGCGGGAAATTGATCTACTATATCATGTTGGTCAGACGTGTTGGTATAGGGGATGCATCCATACAGGAAATAACATTTACAATGGAGCTTGAGTGATCTCAGCAGACCTGTATCACTTCTTCGCGCTTGTGTCTCCTCCATAATTAGAAAGAAATTCACTTACTATACCACGCTGGTCAGACGGGTTTCCCTCTTTTGCACAGATGTTTTCTGCATATCTCTTGTCACGACCAGGAATTGTATTTAGGGTTGGAATCGAGATTCAAGGGTAGCCCTACAGACAAGAATACAATTGTCGTCTTACTTGCTCTCGGGAGCCGTAAAATTCAGCTAAGGCACTCACCAGATAAGTATTAAGCCATTCTTTCCTGAAAAGCATATAACATTGTAGTACCATCGCCAAATCATCTGGCTGGGAGTTACAGCACTATTCCCTCATTTTTGGGAGAGTTACGTGCACACTGTGTACACACTCTTATTTAAGGATCGGACACGCGATATTTAGACTGGGAGGTTGTTACTTAAACTAACTATCGTCTGCGCAATCAATTTGCGTTTGTATTTTTATTTTTTTTACGTTTCAAAGACTTTTCAGCATTTATGATCACAGGGAGACCTCCGTGCCAATGTTCACTTCTCCCGTGACCAAGAACGTTATAAAGTGCTGTAGTTTTATTTCACATATCGTCTTACCTTTTTCTTTACTTAAATATTTTATTATAATATCATATGCTATTTCCACGTTGTTTTCATCGAGATCTAAATCTTGTAATTGTTTAAGTAGTTCTGCTTGATAATCACAATCGCATACATGTGTGCATATTTGGGAAGCAATGGTTAGGTTATCTCTCGTCACTAGTAGCGCTGATATGTAGTTAGCGATGAATTCTTCAATATTTAAAGGTTGAGTTCGTAAAACCTGAATTATCTAAGAAAATTAGAGTCATGGTACTGATAAATTTAACAGGGAGGCCATATATGGGCTGAGGAGAAGAAGAAGAAGAGGATTACACCAGATATCAGGCATCAGATATTTCTATTATTAGAAGAAATATTATCAAATATATTTATAAAATGAAACTAAAATTATTGAGCTCATTAATTGAAAATTTACTTTTATTTACTTACTAATATTATAAATGTGAAAGTAACTCTGTCTGTCTCTCTTTCACGACAAAACTACTAAACCGATCTAAATGAAATTTGGTACACAGGTAGTCTAGAGCTTGATAAAGGACATAGGCTACTTTTTAATGCAAAAAAGGGTTGCAAAGTGGGATGAAAAGTTTTAAGGAATTATCGACACTTTTAAAGTCGGAAGCTTGAAACTTATTGTTAAGCTATTGATTAGATATAAATAAATATGACATTAAAATTTTGTAAAAAAATTAACCTTAAGGGATAAAATAAAAATAGGGGATGAAAACCCTTAGGAAAGTAACCTTTTACGCGGGCGAAGCCGCGGGCAGAAGCTAGTAAATACATACAAAAGGGAATATCACAGTTAGAACATGGTGCATGGTATACTTTCGGAATGATACTGGAGGGGTAGGAAGTACCAACATTAAAAAATCAATCTCAGTGATACAGTTAATTGATGGTGGGGGGTAATACGAGGTTATAGGGGCTGCACGCCGCTGTTCTAACCCTTTGGGTGATTGGAACATCGTGTGATCTGATCTTAGTATCTTTAAATATATGTAATTCCACCACAATAATTCCTGTAGGCCAGGATTCATACACATCATAGTTTGTAAAAAGAAAATGAAAAAGGCACTTAGTCGTAAAACCTAGTTGAAACCTTTCGATTAAGTTCTGCTGTTCGTTATTACTATAACGAGAGAAATAATATATGAGAATAATTAATGAATGCACTAACTTCTCTAGAGATATCTGCCATCAATTCTCTAAGACCTTCAGGCATGTTAATTCTACATTGCTTTATTATTTGAGACTGCAATAAATCACCGGCGTACTCCATTTTCATAACATTTATTGTTAAAAATGTCAATTTAGTCTCGTAGGCTATGAGTTTAGATTTAGTTTGAATATTTATTTATTTTATAATTGAGGAAATTAAAGGAGACCACTTACCGCTCACCTCAAGAAAGAAAGGAATGTGAGATAGCATAAGGTAGTGTTCGTATTCCTAAGTGAAGATTAGCCTACAAAACTTCAGCCAGTAAATTCCCTTAGAACTTTGAAAATATATTTGACACCTCTAATCTTAGCCCATATTGTTTTTATTTTGAGGTAGGCGTTATTTTGTTCAAGTTTGGGAAAGTATTATACCTCTCTCCTCATTACTATCTACATTTGAAAAATAATAATAGATTTCTTCCATGTATATTCTACAGATCGTATATGTATTACAATAAAATCAATTAGTTTGAATATTTATATTTTCTATATGCAAGCAATTTCTGTATATTGCCTAAACGACAATTAAAATATACTACCTATTTAATTAATTCATTAATATATTCGTTACCATAATATTTTTGTATCCAAACTAGACTAAAAAATTATAAATTTCCTATAGTGATGAAATATAAAAACATACCGGCCGAATTGAGAACCTCCTCCTTTTTGGGAAGTCGGTTAAAAATAATTAACCTCTAATGACTAAGAGATATGTACATTACAACTGGCCTGATAAAAGTAGAATAACAGATGATCAAAGTAGATCGCATAGCACAAAAGGTGCATTTAGCACCCCACATTAGATGAGCAAGTGTTGGTTTTTAGTGAGTATTTCGACGAGTCCTACGCAATGCTTTGTCTTAATGTTAACCTGCAGAGAAAATAATAACTGTATTTTCTAGCTACTTTATTTCTTCCTGTGGAGTTGGTGGATGCATGAGATGTACATAGGTTGAAGAAGAAGAAATGAGTGTATTTTTTTTTTTTTTTTTTTTTTTTTTTTTTTTTTTGTTTGGTAGGCTATGGCCTGGTCACACGTCGCCCGTACCGTCCGGGGCAACGGAAGGGGAGCGCGCGGCCCCATAACCCACCTTATTCCCTCCCCATCGCCATTGGGCCGGCCACTGGTACCGCTTCCTTGCCTTCCGTGGTCAGCCCGGCGGGTTACCCTTTCGGGTACCATCCCCCGTCGACGCCCCAGCTAACTGCCGGAGCGTCGCCCTCACGCGGTCGGCCTCTCTGCGGGTGAAGGACTATTCCCCGGTCCAGTCACCCGCGGCCTCGGCTAGGGCGGCATTAGGCGCAGATACTCGCGCCTACGCCGCCCCAGGCGCCGGCGGTGGAGCGTCTCACCGAAGAGGATTTCCTCTACGAGTTCACGGCGCTGCTCTGCCCAGGCCACACAGACCTCGAGCGTGTGCTGCGCCGTGTCCTCGTCGCAATCGCAGTGGTGGCAGGACGGTGTCCTCTCCCTCCTCACGACCGTGTGCAGGTACTTGCCGAAGCAACCATGCCCCGTCAAGACCTGCACCAGTCGGAAGAAAAGGACCCCGTGCTGTCGACCCAACCACTCCATCAGCACTGGCCGGAAGGCCTCGATGGTCCGAACACCGAACCGAGGCCTTTCCAGCCGGATTGCCCAACGAGCAATAACGTCACGGCGGGCGTCGCCCCGCCAGGCGGCCATCTCACTAAGCGAGACGGTGCCGCCCCCTGCCCGCGTCACTGACACCCGCCGGTACAGTCCGGCGAGCATCTCCGCCTCCAAGTCCCACGGGGGTATTCCGGCCAACAGGCATGCTGCCTCCGTCGCCACCGTGCGGTACCCGCGTATGGCCCTGACCGCCATGGCCCGCTGTGGCCGCCACAGCAGAGCCCTAAGTCGGACGGTCAGAGACCCCGCCCACACGGGTGCACCGTACAGGGCCATCGACCGGACCACCCCCGCGTACAGCAGTCGGCACGTAGCGCTGGGTCCGCCCACATTCGGCATAAGCCAGGATAGGGTGGACGCCGCGCCGACAAGCCGTGGAGCAAGCCGACGGAAATGCTCCCGGAACCACCATCGCCCGTCGAGCACCAGGCCCAGGTACCTCATATGGGCCCGGATGCTGATGGGAACCGAATTGACGGTGATCGAGGCGTCGGTGGGTGGACTGGTGCGGGGCCCATGAAATAATAAGGCCTCCGTCTTATCCAGGGCCACCCTTAACCCCAGCGCCTCGATCCGCCTGACAATCTCCTCGGTGCCAAGAGTTGCCAGGCGTGCCGCCTCCTCCAGCGTCCCACCCCGGGCTGTGACGAGTGTATCGTCGGCGTAACAGATTACGCCCAGCCCGGGCGGGAGGCTCCCTCTCAACGCCCAGTCGTAGCCGATGCTCCACAAAGTCGGCCCCAAGACCGACCCCTGCGGAACACCGCACGACATGGGCGTTCGCACAACATCCCCTACTCGGTTCTTATAGAGGACGCTGCGCCCCTCCAAATAGTCTGCCACCAGCCGCCTCAGGTATACAGGCACCCCGTGATACCGGAGTGCCTCCCTGACGCAGCTGAATGGCAGACTATTGAATGCGTTGGCGATGTCTAGAGACACCGCCAACAGCACCCCACCGCCAGTGACAGCCTCCGCGACTACGGCCCTCAGGCGCAGTAAGGCCGCGATCGTCGAACGCCCCTTTCGGAAACCGAATTGGGCGTCCGACAGATCGGGGCCAACCTCGCTAAGGTGCTGGCCGATACGGGCAGCCAGGATCCTCTCCAACAGCTTACCCGTATCGTCCAGCAGCACGATCGGCCTATAGGCCGAGGCCGAGTCCGGAGACCGTCCCGGCTTCGGCAGGAGTACCAGCCTCCCCTCCTTCCAACACCCAGGGAACTGCCCAGACGATAAACACGCGTTGTACAGCTCCCCGAGGCGTGGACCCAGATGCTCGAGGACCAGGGCCAGCACCCGGTCGGGTACCCCGTCTGGCCCAGGAGCGGTGTTCTTGGCACGCATTCGCACCACCGCCGCCCCCATTTCCGTCTCCGTGACGGGCGGAACACTTTCGTAGTCGGCCTCCCGGTCACTATCCTGCAGTGCCATGACCGGGGGCGTGTGTTCCGTCCGCCGTGGGAATAGATTCTCGACAACTCTAGTGAGGAGGCTAGGCTGGAGAGTCTCAGTGAGGAGGGGGCCCCGCGCGCGGAGCTTACTCAGCGCCGCACGATAGGGGCGACCCCAGGGGTCACGCTCGAGACTGTCCAGCATCTCCTGCCGACTAACGTCCTTGGCCTGACGGATGGCCAGCCTGAAGGCAGACCGCGCACTGCGGTAAGCCTCGTATAGCTGGCCCTCCCGCTCAGCGTCGCGGTGACGCCGCCGACTGCGGGTATACGATCTCCGAGCACGTATGCACGCAGCTCGAAGCTCTGCCAACTCCTGGGACCACCAGGGAACCGCCCTCTTCGAAGGAAGACACCGTACACGGGGCATGGCCGCATCGCAAATCTGCGTTAACGCACAGCGAATGCGGCCAGCCTCGGCGTCCACCCCGTCCACCGAGGGCGGTGACGGCAGCCACGAATGCACAATGGCTGCCTCCACCAGTAGGTCTCGATCAAGTCGACCCACAGCCCACCGCGGAAAAGCGGGAGCTCCGTCTGCCGTGTGACCCCTGCTGGGCTGGCGGAGGTTCCGGGAGACCTCTATCCGAATATATCTATGGTCGGATAGGGTCTCAACCTCCTCCTGAACGTACCAGCTCCTCACACGTGGTGCGACATTGGGGCTAGCGAACGACAAGTCCACTATCGACCCACCCCGCTGCCGCACGCACGTATGCACTGAGCCCCTGTTCAGCAAACAGAGGCCCAGTGACGCCGCCCACTCTTCAACCGCCCGCCCGCGATCGTTCGTCCTGGGAGATCCCCACGCCATAGACTTGGCGTTGAAATCCCCCATTACGAAAACTTGGCGCGGTGCCAGTCGCCGTATCGAGGCCTCCAAGTTGGTGAGGGAGGCCCCGAAATCTGCCACACTCCTGTTAGGGGAGAAGTACACGCCGTAGAGCGTTACCTCTCCCCAGTCCGCCGCAACGTATCCATCACCCTTGTCCTTAAGAGACAGAGGCGGGGAAGGCCACGACGTGGAGGCGACGATTGCCACAGAGCCGTCACTGCTACCCAACCAATTAGATCGTTCGGGCACGCAATACGGCTCTGCGGCTACGGCTACACCTATCAACCACTCCGCCATAGCTTGCAGGAAAAGGTCCTGCGCACCGACGGAGTGGTTGAGGTTGGCTTGCAAGAGGTGGATGGACTCGGTAGCCATTAGTGGGCCGTGTCCATCACCTCCTCCGCGCCGGCGGGCGATTGGGTCGCGCTAGGAGCGGAAGCGGCCGGGGTCGCCGGGCCGGTCCGCCCCTTTGGAGCCGAAGCCGGGGGTCTGCACTCTCCACCCCCCATTCGATGTTTGGCGGGCTTATTACCCGCCGCACACGCGGGACAGTGGGGTGCGGCAGCACACGATGCCGCCATGTGCCCGGTTTGACCGCAACGGAAGCATAGTCCACTGCAGTCAAAGCAGTTGGTGCACGTTGGCCGGGTATGCCCGACCGCCATGCACCTAAAACACCTCGCAGGCCGGGACTCCAGCAGGGTTACCCGCGCCGAGCTCCAGCCTACGAGGATCCTGCCTGAGTCAGCCAATTTCTTGACCGACTCTACCGGACACTGCACCCAGGCAGCACCGACGCCGCCCGGTCCAGGGCGAATGGCGCCAATCCGGACAGTGTCCAAGGCGCATCCGGTTTTTGAGACAATAGCCTCCCTGATGTCCTCCACCGTCACGGAATCGTCCAGACCCGCAATGCGCATCTCTGCGCACTTGACGGGTCTGGCGATTCGAACGCCACCCTCCTGGCCAAACAGCCCCCGCAGCTTCGTGGCCACGCTATCGGCCGCCTTGGCGTCCTCGGCCCCAGGGAACTCGAGGATTCGAGCCCCAAATGATTGTATAATAAATATTTGAACAGAATTCTTTCGAGAAACTTATAATTTTAACTGCGATCGTTAACAAGCCTGCCAAGAGTGGTGATTAGAGTTTTTTTTTAATACTAATATTAATAGATAGTTTACCAGCTTATCTATGTCAGAGCAACAACACAATTCATCACCCTCTTTCCTGGCCTTGTGTATTGTAAAAGACGATCAATGAAATAATCCATATACTTACCAGACTCTCGTCTAGCATAGTTTAGTAGATCAATTTCACACCTATTTTGGAGGAAGCTTGAGTCCAGCTGTAGGACGTATCCTTACAGGAGATATTTAATAAAATATTTATTTAATAAGAGCTCCAGCTGTCATTAAATAGAATCGAGCCTAATGTAGACAATAAAGTCTCGAGTCTAGTATGGACTTCAGTCCCTATCTGTGGCAGGTAAATATACCTACTAGACCACGCAAGTCAGACGTGGTGGCATAAGTTTTTAAAACGAGTTTTCGGTCTTCTTGTGTCTATATTATTCACATATCATTTCACTTAATCGTGTTTTACGAAACCTAAGGGCGTGATAGAGGGTGGTCTATTGTATTCGTTTTTTTCTTTGCATTCATGAAAAACAGCACCACCACACTCTCGGTCCATGATTCTGGAACTTCGTCTCTGAGAATGAAAGAACTAAACAGCTTCTGTAGGGCTTTTAAAATCGGCTTGCCACCTGCTCTCAGGGGCTCTATGGTAATTCCGTCATCTCCCGATGCCTTTCTGTTCTTTAATTGTTACAGAGGCATTTTGATCTCGTACAAGCTAACGTCCGGAATTTCTTAGGTATAGTGTCCAGTTAGCTTAGATCTGAGGAGATGATTTGAGCTATATTACCAGTAAAATAAACATAGATCTACATAATAAAACGCATAACAAATTAACCTGCGAAAAATGTCAAAGCAGTAATATTTTATTCTTAACAAGTAGTTGATTCTAAATCACAGTCGATTGCTGACTCTTTGGCAGTCTCAAATTGTATTTTCTCGCCATCATAAGTCTTCAGATATGATATACCTATGACATAGACACTGATTAATTTATAAACGTAATACAAAGTTTACTTTGGGTAAATATCTACAGCGGTTTGTAATTCTAGAGTTAATTTAGTCATTTAACACTGGAGCGGAGAGGTATCAAACGAAAATGAAACAGGCAAATCGTGGCTAATAGATAATCATAAAAAAACAAAGTAACGATGACTTACCTACCAATAGTATCGCCAATAACCCTTGACGTTTCATTGTCACTATTCTCACTTTCTGACAAAATAATTCGGCAGGATCTCCTTTTCGTTATTTGGACGTCTTCATCGGTAGCTACTTGAAAACTTTGATTTAACAAATATATTTCAATGTTCTCCAACTTTATTATCACCTCTTGCGTTAACTTGCAATTTTCAAACTCATCCCTATTTGCATTCAAAATGTAACGTAACTTATCGACGCAAAACTGACCGGCCGAAGTTCGTCGCTCCAGACGAAGAGCGCGCGGGTAGGTGAGCCAGAGCATGACCCTGTGGGCCCCGTCAGCGGACATTCGGTATTTCTTTCTTAAGAGGTTACAGGACACACCGGTAAGCCTTTGGCTATATCACTAAAACTAGACGGTAAAAGTCGCTAATTTTTATTTTCTATACATATTATCGCGTTTTATAAACTTTGGGATGAAAATCGGCAGTTGATTAAAATTTACGATTTCATAATTTTAGCATGGCTCAAACGGAATAGTATGCTAGGCTCACCGATGGGCCGTAAAGCGTTCAACGTGTTAATTATATCCAACTACATAAATTGATATTTACCTACTGTACTTGAAACAATAATTAGAATAAATAATTGGTATTTATTGAATGTAGAATAAATAATTGCACGTGATTATAATTCAATCAAATTAAATAAAATTTTATATTAATCCAAAATTTAAAAGTATTTATTTCATGGATGAAAAAAAATACTATGTAAAATTGTATAAATTGTACTAATATAAATTATATTAATCAGAATTATTTTCTAGCATGACAATACTATTTAAGAGTGAATCTATTGTTCATTTTCTTCATAACCATCTTCAAAATCACTTGTTTCAAATGCTGATACATCGATGCTCTCTGTAGTATCGTTGAATTCAGCTGGAATATAATAGGCATACTTATGTATATTTTCGCCGAGCGGTGACCGGTTAAAAATACAATGAATCACTATTTCTTAACTTTCACTCACTTCAGCTCATATATGTCTTCCATAATGGCAGGGAAATTGACCTCCTGGTCAAGCGTGCTACCACGCTGGTCAAACGTGTTGGTATAGGGTTTTAGTTCGAATTTGCCTTCTCTTGCATAGATGTCATATGCGTTTTATATCCCTTAGTCGTCTCTTACGATCACCCACGTGGATAAAGAGTGGTGAATAGTATTCTTACTCCGTCACCACACGGAAGAGTCAGTGGAAGTTAAAAGTAAAAGAGATTAAGGGGTGCTAGCTACCGAAGACAGGTACTCGGTACCAGTACGGGACCTAAATGGCGATAACGAAGTAGTAGAAGTAATAACGGTCAACATTGTAATAACGATGACTTGTTGGACGTAAGAAACCTTAGTCCTTTCGTGATAATGAGCTCTAAAAAGTGTTTAAAGCATCGGGAAATTAAAAATCAAATACGAGCATGATAAGCCCAAACATAGTTTTATCTTAAATATGTAATACTCGCGAAACATCAGAAGCTGTGTGGTAGCGGCTTAGAATACTACCAACCCTTACTTTACTTGTGGGTGTCGTGACGAAAAGACAACTAAAAGCCTTATAACGACCTGAGTCAACTCCATCTGGTGCCGTTTCGTCAGCAATTGCATTCTCAGGGAGGGTAGACGTCCGGCAGGGGGCCGGTCATAAAACTATTGCCAATAACTTCAACAATATGTACTATAAAAGAAGAGTAATTGGGATAAGAGTAGGAGAATGATGATGATGACTCGAGAAACATCAGAATTCATGACCGGGTAAGCGTGCCAGGATCATGGTTTTTGGTAATGGGTATTCTCTGTATATACTTCTTGGAAACAAGCATGAGTATTTAAATACATAAATGCAAATATTTATTTAACATCTCACGTATTAAATTACTCAATCGACCCTTACAAGTAAATTTAATAGTTGGGTTATTGATCGCACTTGATGTTCTAATTTTTCGTGAGGAATATTGGCGCCTATACTCTTGGTAATTTTTAATCCGGTTTTAACACTTCCTAAGGGAAAGGAAATTGTGACATATTCGTAAGGATGGGGTGAAGACAAAGATCGGGTACCGGTGGCCCACTCGCACGACGAAGAGAGGTTGCTTGCAGGGTGTGTCTATGGGGTCGCGCGCCACCTCTTCTGTCACCCAGGACCGGTTTGGCGGGGCGAGGCCACTCCATAGCCCACAGCAAAAAAAAAGGATGGGGGTCAAGAATATACTCAAGTCCTTATACCGTCATAATATAAAATTATTACGGTTTTCTATTAACAAGTCAAAATACTTGCCCTGTATATCTTCTGGCACTTCCAAAATATCTTCTATAGCCACCGTTGCTTGAGTTTGGCATTCATCCAGAGGCTCCTCGGGAATTTCCAACGTTTCCTCAAAATCTGCGATCACTTCTGGGGGATCCTGTCATACATACAATTCGGTTATAATATATTGGTACCAATATGAGCGGATTGTGTGAGTGATGCTTTAATTTTTATGTATGTAAGATAATAGACGTGAATGATTGGGAGTCCGGTAAACTGTTAGGTAGAGGTCTGAAACAAGAGTCGTTTAGAAGTAAAAATATTGTCATAATTTGTCCACCAGTTTCAGAAAGAGATTAGTCAGAATAAACACACAAACATTTTAAAATTGCTTTTGTATTTTAAGTGTTGTGTATATATATGCCTATCTATCCGTGTGGTGACGGAGTAGGAATACAATTCACCACCCCCTATCTTACCCGTGGGTGATCGTAAGAGACGACTAAGGGATATGAAACGCATATAACATCTATGCAAGAGAAGGCAAACTCGAAACCAAACCCTATACCAACATGTCTGACCAGCGTGGTATAGTAGGTCAATTTCCCTCCAGCTGTGGAGGAGGCTCGAGCCGAACGGTGGGACATATATGAGCTGAGAGGTAGGTAGGGAGCTACTTATATAATTGTATACGTTATATTTTTTCATTATAAATACTGCATTTTTTTTTGTATATGCCTTACCGATGTAAAAGAAATCCTAGGTCCAGATTTTTCATACGTTTCCCTTCGCTGTTCCTCTTCTTCAGCAGCGAGCAAAGCATCTTTATCTACAAAAGGTGTCTCTGAGAAATGAAAAGTATCTTTGGAGATGAATAAACTTATAGTAATCTTTATAATAGGGTATAGCGAAGCTGATTTCTAGGTAAATATTGCAACATTATTATTATTATTTAATAAACCCATAAAATTTAGGTTTTATAATATTCTATGAATTCAAGATAAGTATGAATCCAAGGTTTTTCCCTTCTATGGATAGAATAACCACAGCTGTGTGGTAGCGTCTACGAATACTACCAACCCTTAGTTTGCTCGTGGATGTCGTAAAAGACGACTAAGAGCCTTATAAGGACCTGGGCCAACTCCATCTGACGCCGTTTGGTTAAAAATTGCATTCCCAAGGAGGGTTGACATCTGGCAGGCGGCCGGTCATAAAACTATTGCCTATAACTTTTAAAATATGTACTATGAAAGAAGAGTACATATTGTATCGACCCCAAGTAATTTGGATAAGAGTAGGAGAATGATGATGGTTTTAATAACCATAACCATAATGCAATCCACGTCCACTATATGTTATAAACGCAACGAAAAGGGTATAACGGTTTAATCGCCACGCTCGACATATAAACTCATTTGCAAAAAAAACGGGCGGTTTTGATTTTCATTCATATTTAAAAAGATACAATACCAAAAAGGTTTCAATCGTTTGTACACGTTACTGGCCGGTTTTAAAAATGCTGTGGTATTTAAAAAAGTACGTTCTAAATTCAATTTTTCATTTGATGTTCATTTTTACAGAAAACCCCTTTTTATCCTACATTTTTGGCGCGAAGTTCCAGAAGTTAACATCGACTTTCATAACTTTTATTCAATTTTTATCGATTAATTTCATATCCTTGACTGTCAAAGCTTTATTTAATGCTGTTTGGCTGTATCAAAAATGGTAGATAAAGTGGTAAAAGCTACCAAAATTATCGCGCTGCTTGAAGAGGGTTGCAGCCAATGTTTCGTGGCTAGGAGGCTAAATGTTAGTCGCTCGACAGTCCAAAGGACCTGGCAGCGATATCAGGAGACTGGTTCCGTCGAGAGAAGGCCTGGTTCTGGAAGAAAACCATGTACCCAACCACGGGATGATCGTTTTCTTGTGAGTCGCGCATTGAGAAATCGTAAATCTTCGTATGTGGATCTTAAGAACAACCTCCAAGAAGTAAGAAATGTGCATATTAGTCTATGGACGGTCAGGAGGAGGCTTCTCGCTGCCAATATACGCAGTCACCGCCCGGCCCGCGGCCCCAAATTACTCCGTGAGCACAGAGTTCACAGGCTTAGGTTCGCTAGAAATTGTGAATCATGGACTCAAGACGATTGGAATAGGGTTTTGTTCTCTGATGAAGCCAGGATATCTCTGTTCGGTGAAGATCGACGTCGGCGAGTGCTAAGAAGACAAGGAGAACGCTTTGCAGAGGCATGTTTCGAAGAAATCACACCTTATGGTGGGGGCTCTGTTATGTTTTGGGCAGGAATAAATTCAATGGATCGTACAGAGTTAGTCTTCATTGAAAACGGCTCACTGACTGGGCATCGATACATAACGGAAGTTCTAATTTCTCATGCACAACCCGCATTGGCCGCTCTAGGTGAAGACTCGATTTTTATGGACGACAATGCTCGCGCCCACCGATCCCGCGATGTTAATGCGTATGTGCAAGAGGTCGGCATTCGTCGTTTGGATTGGCCAGCTCGAAGTCCCGACCTCAATCCCATAGAGCATGTCTGGGACGTTCTGAAACGGCGTGTGAGATCAGTACACCCGGCTCCGCAGACCATCAGAGAGCTGAAGAATGTGATTACTGCGGAGTGGGAACGTATTCCGCAAGCAAGTATCCGGGATATACTCGCTAGCATGCCCAGACGAATTCAAGCTGTGATTTTAGCTAGAGGGGGTCACACTCGATACTAAACATTTATCTGCTTTTACTTTATTAAAGAAAAACAAACAAAAAAACTTTTTTATTTTTACTTCATGAGCATATGCACTACTAGCGAATATACACTACTAGCGAGGTTTAGCATTATTTCCCATAAATTGTATCTAAATTTTATGAAATACTGATGAAAACGATTATTTTCTTATTAATTTACCAAATTGTGTGGATAAAACTACCTATAATTATCAAACAAAGAAATATTAACATTTGAAATGGTTCATTGCTTAGGTGCCCGTTTTTTTTTGCAAATGAGTGTATAAAGAGAACCTTGCTGTGCACACTTCAGATGATTATCTAAGTATTGCGATTCCCATGAAAAAGTAGGGGCTACATTATAGTCATCATTCTCCTACTCTTATCCCAATTACTTGGGGTCGACGCAATTTGTACTCCGCTTCCTACATATTGCAAAAGTTTTTGGCAATAGTTTTATGACCAGCCGCCTGCCTGACGTCAGCCCTCCTTGGGTATGTAATTGTTGACCAAATGGCATCAGATGCCCAGGTCGACATAAGGCTTATTGTCGTCTTTTACGACATACACAAGCAAAGTAAGGGTTGGTAGTATTCTTAGTCGCTACCACACAGCTACATTATAGTATGTCTGAAAATTACGACGTGTAGTGATGACTATAAGATGATGACTATAAGATAATGGCTACGAATATTAGTAACCCTTACTTGTTCCATTGCTCAACCAAGAGGTAAAAAGTGACATGGGCCAACTTCATCTCATGCCATTTGGTCAACAATTACATTCTCAAGGAGGGTTGACGTCAAACTGATCGCCGGTCATATTTTTATTGCCAATAATTATTAGTAATTTGTATCATAGAAGAAAAATACATACTGCGTCAATCCCAAGTAATTGGGATAAAACAGAGTAATGATGATTATATATTCAATAAAAACTTTTGTTGGAATGCAATAAATTTCTCTCTGTTAACATACATACATATCATCACGCCATATCCATTGCAGGGTAGGCAGTGAGAACAGAGTGCCAGAGAACTCTATCCTTGCATACTTCACTCGCTTCCTCAATATTCATAATTCTCTTCATACACGCTCGCCGGTTTCGGAAACTCTTGACTCCACCTTCCTTCAGTACTTGACCAATCTGGTCTAGGTAGGTTACTCTCGCTCTCCACCAGTACATACATCCTTCCACTTTCGCATTGTATATCTTCTTAACCAGACGTTCCTTCGGCATTCTTTCCACATGTCCGAACCATCGGAGCATTTCCTTTCGCATCTTTACACCAATACTCTCTTTCATAAAATTCTCTCTGTTAATATATTTATTAGTAGTTTACAATAAAATGCTTTATAAAAATATACAGCCTTACAAACCATCCGCATATTCTTGCGATGGTTGGATTTCATCTTCAACAGCATCTGATAACGTAATTGTATTCTGTTCTTCTTGTTCTTGAAGAAAGGTATCGTCTTCTGCGTGAGTGAGAGTTTTCATTGGGTCATAATTGAGACCTAGGTTTGCGTTTGCTTCTTCCTCAAACATTTTTTTGACATTATCTTCTCGAACAATATTTCTTATATCCTGTATTTCAAGAATTCTTTAGTTTTTTTACACTGGTTTATTAAATTGTAAAAGCTTGGATAAATAAAACAGCGTTGTTATTTTATAATAGGTAATTCCGTGTGGTGACGGAGTAAGAATACTATTCACCACCCCATATCTTACCCGTGGGTGATCGTACGAGACGACTAAGGGATATAAGACGCATATAACATTTATGCGAGAGAAGGAAAACTCGAAACAAAACCCTACACCAACACGTCTGACCAGCGCGGTATAGTAGGTTAATTTCCCTCCCATTACGGAGGAGGCCCAAGGCCAAAAGTGGAACATTTACGGGCTGTGATGATGATGATGATGATGATGATGATGAATAGGGAATTTGTATTAGTAGTTATAGTATGTCAAAAATGTTGCAATTCTCTATAGATTTTATGAGCTTCATGGAATTTTTTGGTTATTTCTAACAACAAGCTCCAAGTTTAGAACTGTGACTGTATAACACCAATAGATTCATCACTATTAGATAGATCTTTTTGTGGCAGGCTATGGTCTGGACATCCCACACCTGTATCGTCAGGGGGCTACGGAAGAGCAATATGCGGACCTATGAGCTCCCGTAGTTCAAACATAAGGTAATTATAATCTTACACGAGAAGGCCCATTATTTTTGGTTGGATATCACCTAGTACTATATTTTTGGACCTTCAGATTTGCTCTGATTTGATAAACCTAACATTATGAACCCTAACACACTAAATTAATCATACAATGTCTTATTTTTAAATAAAAGGAAAGTTGAAATATTATAGATGTCCTGGAGGAGTGTGATTAATATCCTAGAGACTTTAAAAGGATACAACTAATGGATAGAACAAATAATGTCTAAAATTAAAAATCCTTTGCCAATTGCAAAAAAAGGGTTATGCTTTGAAAACTGATTCTAAGATATAGCAGGGAACTGATTCTAAGACAGCATGGAAGGTCCTTAATGAGAGAATTTCTTTATCTATGCAATTATTATTAAATTGTTATCATTTAATGCCAGTTGTTGAGTAGTGGCTATGAATACTATAAACTGTAATATCATCGACCTTGGCCAGTACCCCCTAATACCGTCTAGTTAACCATTACATTCCCAAGGAAGGTTGACGTCAGGCAGACGGTCAGTCATAAAACTGTTGCCAAAACATTTGCGATAAGTACGACGGCAATAAAATACATATTGCATCAACTACAAGTAATTAAATACCAGCGCGATGATGATGACGATTATTTAAGAGCAAAAATGTTAAAGCTTTTAATAAAAAGGACACGACATTGATTCCACAGTACTTACAAGAACAGGTCCTAAATCTGTTTCTCTAGAGTTTCCTACGTCTATCGGAGGCCCAGTGAGGTTAACCTTTCGTCCTTCTCTCTTATCCTTCTTTGGAATTAAATGTCTAAGTATATTTCTGCGTACATGATAGCCTTTATATGCTGCCTGGAAAAAATATCTCTTGATTGATATTCTAAAAACACATTTCGCAAGAGGAACGAATTAATGTCTTCAATCTCCAAGACATAATAGCATATTATAAGATTTTGAATAATTTATTGTACTTGATTAGTTTGATCCATCAGCGTATTGACGTCAACTGTCCAACATGGCCTATGTCCTTAAAGGGGATAAGTGCCATAACTACCACTGTCCATGCAAACGTGAGTCGTCGGCCCATTTCAATAGCATTACGCATTTCATATTGTGTTTTTTAAAGGTTGATATTGATTTTTATTGCTCAATCTATGATGTACTAGAGAAAGTGGATCAATTTGTATATCTTGGATGTGGATTTAGCCGAGATGTAAGGTACACCACTGATATAGAGCGAAGAGTGAATGCGGGTAATAGAGTGAACGGAGCGTTGGGGCAACTTCTCGGCAGCTACCACCTCAGCCAGACGGCACGTGTAGCAATACATAACGCAGTGCTTGTCCTAACATTACTGTATGGAAGCGAGAGTTGGGTATGCAGAAAAGAGTATGAAAGTAAAATTCATGCGGTCGAAATGCGATCTCTGCGGAAAATCTGTGGAGTTAGGCTGACCGACCGCATTCGTAACGACGACGTAAGAGAGCGAGTAGGTATGAAAGAGAGTATTGGTGTACAGATGCGAAAGGGAATGCTCCGATGGTTCGGACATGTGGAAAGAATGCCGAACGAACGTCTGGTTAAGAAGATATACAATGCGAAAGTGGAAGGATGTAGGTACCGAGGGAGACCTAGACTAACCTACCTAGACCAGATCGGTCATGTACTGAAGGAATACTGAAGTATGCAAAGATAGAGTTCTCTGGCACTCTGTTCTCTTTGCCTACCCTGCAAGGGATATGGCATGATGATATGTATGTATGTATCTACTCTTGCAATGTTGTATTAGTATATCACACAATGAAACTGCTTAGGCGATTGCAGTTGGAGTTAATAGGATTCCCAGAAGAATGCTCTATTCTCCCGGTGATCCATTAGCTGGATTCTTTTTATTAAAAAGGCAATAAATACCCAGCCTATTTCTTTTTTTGCATGATGGACCATGGATGTGGTCGCGCTCCTACAAATCGGTCCGGGGCGACAGAAGAGGCAGCGCGCAACCCCATGGACTCACCCTGCAAACACCTCTCTTCGCCGTGCGAGCGGGCCACCGATACGCGATCTTTGTCTTCGGTGGCCCGCCCGGCGGTTTACCCTTGCGGGTTCCTCTCGTGGCAATTACCCTGCCTAAGAAATAAGGGTTTATAAAAGTATCTAGGGCTTTTCAAGCATATAATTTGATTGAAATTGACCTCTATAATGTAAGAATTAAATGTATATACTGAATTTTAGTGGATATTAATTTACTTCTTTCTAGAAATAATCATCGAGAAGTTAAAAAAATATCATTAAACGTAAGAACTTGGATACTTGAATTCTTTCTGTGGCTCGATTTAGTTGAGCCAGTGATGGTTTGGTTCTTTTGTATAGTTCTAAGGTGTGACGGGCTGCAATTTGCCAAGGCTCCTCCTCCTGCCACTTCAGACCCTTGAAACGAAAACGTTTTATTAGTTTTCTTATCTTCCTTTTTTTTATAGCTATTTAGCGTCCTAATGTATAGAAATCCTTTACATTTATAATGATAGTTAGCTCCTATTTCACCCTAGTCCAGGGATTCCCAACCAGAGGGCGCACCTCACTTGGGTGACGTAGAATGCTCTAAGGAAGGGGCGCGTAGGAATTTGTTATAATTATCGGGCGTTGCGGACTGCGACTGGAACAACTACAAGTCACGCCGCCAAGGATTCACCAATTGGCTAATAAAGTGCAGGCCCAATGTTCTCACTAATTATGTTATATTTGATTACATACGCACTTGCTATTTAATTAAAATAAAATCTATTGAAATTTTTATCCTTTGTTTTTTATCGTAGTTGGGACAATGGGGGCGTAATATTTTAGCATAAACTTGAGTGAGGTGCATAGGTTAAAAGGATGGGAATCCCTGCCCTAGTCTGATAATTCAATAATCCTGCCGACATTCTCTTGGGTATAGGTCTCCCTAATCTGGCAACTGGGGTCAAGTAGTCAATCTTCAGTCATACTTAGCCCTTGGCAGGCGGGTTAGCGTGAGCAGTTTGTACTAAAAGTTTCCCATAAAAGTGCTGCATATTATTCTGCTGGTGATCCCTGAGCTAGTTTTTACGACACTTATGGGAAATTAAGTGGGACTTTGTATTTTTAATACCAAATTACATTCGACAGTGGTTTATTTGTAATAAATTCTTCCGTATCCATGTTGCTGTACTGCTGCACTCATCGTAGCTATACATACTCTTACTTATTTGCATAGTAAATTTTTCTGTTTTCCACATTAAATAGGAGGGAACTGGTATCAATATTTTCCAACTCCTGTTTTAAAATTTCTAATTAGATTTATTGCGGGTCGTAGGATAATTAAAAGCATTTCTATGAAAACCATTGTGGATCCTAGCTTAAAAGTGTTATAATGGTGGGTTACTAAGGGCGTGGTAAGAGATAGTTATATGATTTATAGTTCATCTAATCTAAGAAGTGCATTTTGACGTTTTGCATTTTTTAATACACAATAACCTTGGTCAAGCGTATACACATGATTGCAAACATTAAATCTGAAATTTTAAAGAACTATTAAGTTATTTACATAATTAACGTTGCGGGTGTGTTTCTTCTGCCATAATCTAATGTTAAAACTCGTAAAACTAATTTAAAATTAAAATAACATGGTAAATAGTAATTGTTATTCACGATCTTATAATGTCACGTCATCACGTTCTATACAGTAGTGCTTGACAACTTCCAAATCACGAATATCCAAATAATCGGTAAAAATATTAGAATAATATAATTAATCGAATAGAGATTTTGACAGAGATGTACATTTCGACAACTTTATTGATAAAGAAATAATTATTAATGTTTGCGACGATGATAATTCAAGTAATACTAGTGATTCTGAATAAATAGCTATTTTCAAATCCAGTTTTTGTTTTTACTTAACCCAACCCTAGTAAATATGATGAATAAATTTTATGCTGAAATAATTTTTGTTTAGTATTAATTTAGCATATAATTTATTCATCTCCTTTTTGAAAAAATAAAAATTAAACGATTATTAATTAAATAGAATCAATATCGATTTCTTACCAAAATCGGATATTTTCGATAGGGATTATTTGGTTCACATACCTAGACAACTTACTCTGACAGCTGCCAAAATGCACTTCTTAAATTAGATAGACTATAGTTAACAAAAATTACATATATAGATAACAAGACAATTTGTTTACAACTGGAAAGGACTTGTGCCCGGTCAATTAAAACTCCTAACTTTTACGTGGTAGAGTAGTCTTTTCATTATCGCTGGCACCATTTTTTAAATCGTATATTATATGATTTAGTATTAAGTATACTCTTTGTATATTTGGTAGTTTCGTCTTGTCGTTATTTTAGTTTATATATGTCATTATATATGTTATATGTTATTTTATAAAACTTAACGACTCAAATTGCATCCAAACTAAGAACATTAATTTGTAGATCTAATGGAGTTGTCTTGCATAAGAATTGAATCCACAACATTTAATAATATTAATAGGTAGTTGGATTATCATGCCCTTTGTGTAAGAAATTATGAATATTATCATCAATACTTTAACTGACCTCTTTCAATAAGTTTTTTCTATACCAATAATCTTTGTAAGCATCCCTTGCTATTAGACATACTTTTGCAGACATATCTTCGTCTAAAGGGACCTTTTGGAGTATATTTTTTAATATAATATACTCTCTAACTGACTCTGGAAAGAAACACTGATCAAAGGTAACCGTGAAAATCTTTAAAAATCTGAAATAATGAATTTGATAGTGGTAGGATCACGCTGTTCAGTTCTCTGTGTACAGCCGCGGGCCGGTCCGTCCGGGGTAGTACCACGCTCTCGCAGAAGATCGACGTCTGAGTAATGGCAATTTGCTATTGCGCTTCGTTCGGTGAGCGAGAGAGCCGGAAGCCCAACTGGGGTGAGCTTGGGGTTTGTATTGGTAGGCAGCGGCTTAGCTTTACCCTTGGTATTGCAAAGGTCCATGGATGGAAGTAACACTTACCATCAGGTGTGCTGTCTGGTGGTTTGCCACCATAAGCAATAAAAAAAAATCTACGGTCTCTATCGCGTTTGTATTTAACTTCATGATATTTAGAACATTTTACAGTGTTCATGGTCACGGAAAGACTCACTGTTTTTTGGGCCGACTGTGGTCTGGACACACCCCGCCAATTTCACCCGGGGCGACAGAAGGGCAGCGTGCATCCCCTTAACCCACCGCGTATCTTCTCTATCGCTATTGGACCGAGCACTGGTATCGCTTTCTTGATATTATCGGCCGGCCCGGGTTATCCTTTCGGGTATCAACTCCGTCGACGTTTCGGCAACAACAACAACAACAGTGTTGCCGGGGTGTCGCTGTTATGGTTGGCCTATCTGCGGGTGGTGGGCTAATCCGTGGTTCATCCACCCGACTATGAACGCTGTAAATAAAGTGTTCGAAATGTCGAGAAATTGAAAATCAACAAACACGATAGAATCCGTAAAAATAGTTTTATTTCAAATGTTTGATACTCATAAATCACGCGTAAACATCACAAATCTTTACGGTAAAGAATCTTAGTTACATGACATCAAAGTTCATGATGCGCTTATTAAATTTCTCTGAAGTCACGTATTTTCTTATTAGGATAAACTGTATACCTCTAATTCTAATAGGATACTTTTGGCTATCTTTGACGATATTAGGAGCAGGAATTAATGGCTATTTACATAGAGAAGTAACTGGTAATTACCGTTAATTGTCCGGGGTGTGACCGGACTATAGCAGATTCTTCAAAAAGCAGGTGTAATTCAAAAAGGGTGTGATTATGCTTAACAGGCGGGTTGGTGACCGAAGTTGATTATATAAGTTGCGAGCTGCCTGTTTGCCTAATATGGCTCTCAATCAGTTCTACGAATACTACGAGCAAATAATTTTCCAAGTAAGGATGCACCCTTTATTTTGCCCGTGAGTATCGTAAAAGAGACATAATAACATCTATGTAAGAGAAGGAAAACTCGAAATAAAACTCCATAACAATGTTCTGACCAGCGAGATTATAGCAGGCTAATTTACCTTTTGTGTTGGAGGAAGTTTGAGTCTATGAAAATGAGGAAGGATATTTGAAATAAAACCACTTTTACGGATTCTATCGCGTTTGTATTTGGTTTTTAATTTCCCGACGTTTCGAACAGTTTACAGTGATCATGGTCACGGGCGGTCCGGTCGAAACGGCGGGAAATTAAAAATCAAATACAAACGCCATAGAATCCGTAAAAGTAATTTTATTTCAAATGTGTAACACTCGCGTATCCATCAGAAATCATTAAGAAAGGATATACCTATTACATTCTTGACCTAGTTATTACGTTTTTAATCTGGTTTAAGTCATCATTTATTACCTTTTTCTTCATTAGTATCCTTTTCCCTTTCAATCTCAGTGTTTATGATGTCCGCTAGAGTCTGCGCCAGTTTTTCTTCTATGCCTAACTCCAGTAGATGTTCGGCGACAGTTGGACGACAGTCGCATAGCTCATCTAGTATTTTGACAGCCATGATACCATGTTCACGAGTAATCAATAGTGCAGATAAATATTTTGTTATAAACTCTATCAGCTTCCTAGGTTGAGCTCGTAAAACCTGGATATAATTCAGTTTCACGTAATTATATTTTTAATTTAAGATATTCAATATATAAACCAAGGTATTCAATTAAATTTTTCCTTGTGGTGACGGAGAAAGAAACAATTTACCACTCCCTATCTTACCCGTGGATGATCGTCAGGTACGACTCATCGACGATCATCATTTTTCTACTATTATCCCAATTATTTGGGATTGATACAATATGTACTCTTCCTTCATAGTACATATTGTAAAAGTTATTGGCAATAGTTTTATGACTCGCCGCCTGCCAGACATCACCCTACTTGGGAATGTAATTGTTGACCAAACGGCATCAGATGGAGTTGGCTCAGGTCGTTATAAGGTTCTTAGTCGTCTTTTATGACATCCACGAGCAAAGTAAGGGTTGGTAGTATTCATAGCCGCTACCACACAGCTGGTACGACTAAGTGATATATAACGCATATAACGTTTATGCAAGAGAAGGAATACTCAAAACGGAACCCTATAACAACACGCCTGACCAGTGTAGTATTTCCCTCCCATTGATGAGGAGGCTCGAGCTCAGCAGTGGAACATATATAAGCTGAGATGATGATAATGACGATGGATATACAAACTTATTTAACATTCAAATATGTATACGTACTTCTCGAGAAATATCTGCCATTAACTCTTTTAGTCCATCAGGTACAGAGAAAACATTGGAACAGCCGTGTTTCTGTAATAATTCATTCATTATGATGAATTAATTCATTATTTTACACGACAATAAAAGTTTTTAGAAACGTCAACCTCTCAAAATTTTATTTCTAGAACTAAGAAGTTTTGATATTATGTAGCATAAACAAAATGTTTCTCATTTAAATTACTGAAATTTAGCATTGAATATGCTTAATTATTTATAAAACCCGATTACGAAGCGAAAAATGATGTCACAAGCGGGATTCGAACTCGCGCCTATTGGGATTCCGGCCCAATCGTTAGATAGCATACCGTTACCTTAAGACGTAAATATGATACGAAGCGAAATTTGCATGTCCTACAATAAGTCACGGTGGTGTAGTGGCATCACGATTGGGCCGGAATCCCAATAGGCGCGGGTTCGAATCCCGCTTGTGACATCATTTTTCGCTTCGTAATCGGGTTTTATAAAAAAAAAATGTTTCTCATTTTAGAACAGATAGAGTGCTAATTACTTGTGTTATCTTTTATCTTCTATATCTATACATATAATAAAAATGTAACGGATCGCTGTCTGTACATGGAAGATATATGAGAAAAATATTACTGGGACCTTTATCAACACTAACAGAACCCAAAACAATGATTTTTAAAATTTTTGTCTGTTTATCTGTTTGTCTGTTTATCTGTTTTTCTGTTTATCTGTTTGTCTGTGTGTTTGTGCATGCTAATCTCAGAAACGGCTTATTCGATTTAGACGCGGTTTTCACTAATATATAATGGTAAGCTTCAATTAACATTTGGGCTTTATTTTATGTAAATTGGTTTATAAATAAAAAAGTTATGTCAATTTAAAAAAATGTTCGGAGAAAAAAATCTTTATTGATTCTTTTCAAATTACGTACAAATTATCTTCAGTAAAAATAAATAAATACGTGTTTCAGCATTTGTTGATTTTCACCCTCTGGGGGTGTAAATTAGGCCTGCAAAGCGGGTTGGACGACTAATTAAATCATTAGCGCCAGGCCGATATTATTGAAGCTGGCAACTTGAAATGTTGACAGTGGTTTCTTTATATGACTTAGAGATTTACTAGCAGAGTGGCAAAGTTTCTATGGAGAGAAAAAAATCTTTATTGATTCTTTTCAAATTACGAGTCGAATCAATTATTCTAGGGTAATATCCGGCATTTGTCAATTTTCACCCTCTGGTTGTGTAAATTAGGCCTGTGAAGCGGGTTGATCGACTCATTACCGCCAAGCCGAAACTATTAAAGCTAGAAACATTAAATTTTGAAGCAAGATTTTATTTATGACATAGAAATTCAATATGAAAGGATTTTATGAATGCCGCCCCTAAGGGGGTGTAACAAAGCGGCAAAGTGTATATGGGGTGAAAATTTCTTTACCGATTCTTTTCAAATTACGTACAAATATTCCTCGGTAAAAATAAATAAACACGTGTTTCTCTCTCCCTCTCCATCAACCCCGCACCAGGGCCGTTGTGGCGACCAGTGCTGGCGTGACAGCTCACACGATACACATAGTAGACGGCAATAGGTTCTTGCCTAATGGTTTAAGATGCAGGTTAAGTTTAACTTCAAAAATGTTCACTCTATAACTCAAATAATAAATCATATCTAACGAGGTCGCAACTCTGCTGGTGAAACAAAACAGTCAATTAAAGGGTGGCGATAATTATATTTTTATCTCATGGTCATACCTTAAATAGTATATTAATGGCAATATAATTTGTAGAATGAATAGAACTTTCAACCACCTTTTTCTTTAGTGACCGGCTATGGTATATAGACACACGCGCACCGTACACGTACATCTACGTCGTGCGGGCGGGCCACCGCAACCGGGTATCGTCTCGAGTCGAAGCCCTTGTGCAGTGAACCTCAATACAGGTACTTACGCTTGCACCGCCCAAAGCACCGACGGTAGAGTGTGTCAACCTAGAATATCTTCTTTTGGACCCACCCTATTGCCTAATTCCGTTAGACAACTAACTCGCAGAAGGCGGCGACCGCATCCCAGTTTCTGACGCTGTTGATTATCGTCCTAGCGACAACCTTTAACACCTTGCATTGCTTTTTCTATTTAACTCTGTCAGAGTCTATTTACTTTTGCGTGGACGAAGTCGCGGGCAAAAGCTAGTACATATATATAATTCTTCTGTACGTGTGTTGACATTGAACTCCTTCTAAACAGCTGGACCGATTTGAATGATTTTTTTTTGTGTGTATTCGAGGCGATTTGAGAATGGTTTAGATGTGCAATTGGACTCTGTAGGTGGCACCGTTGTCAGTATGTCAAACGGCTGGACCGATTGAGATGAAATTTTGTATACATATTCCAATGGGTCCTTGGATGATTTTAAAAACCAATTGGAGCCGGTAGGTGGCGCTGCTGTCGGCATTTCTCTTAAAGTTTTTCTGGGCAGGACGATGTCTGCCGGGATAGCTAGTTTTACATATTATCCTTACCTACCATACATATATCCATAGTTGATGCTAATATCTTACAAGTATTATTAGGAAATTGCACTAAATTGGATATATATTTTAATCGCTATTGGATATCCTAAAGTTAGAAAAAAAACCACGCGGTAGTATTATGATTTAGTTATTCATTTGCTTGTTCTGTGATTACTAAGATAATTATATGAAAAAAAGAATCCCTTCTTTTAGCCTCTACTTGTTACAATATTTGCCAAGTAATATTTTTAGAAAATGAATTTCCTTCTATTTTATCTTTCTTGTGAGTTGGTTTGCTACAGGATTTTATTTCAAGACATCCTTCTCTTCAAGTGAGAAGATGATATGTTCTTACGTCAAATAGTCATCTTTTACAATATTCATTAGTAAAGAAGGGATTAATCTTATTATTTATTCTTTCTTTCTTGGTCTACGCGTGAATGTGAGCAAAACCAAAATAATGGTCTTTGAAAGAGATGAAGCCAGAACAGATGTAAGAGTAACAATAGGTAATGATGTACTAGAGCAAGTGGATGAATTTGTATATCTTGGATGTGGATTTAGCCGAGATGGACGGTACACCACTGATATAGAGCGAAGAGTGAATGCGGGAAATAGAGTGAACGGAGCGTTGGGGCAACTTCTCGGCAGCCACCACCTCAGCCAGAAGGCACGTGTAGCAATACATAACGCAGTGCTTGTCCCAACATTACTGTATGGAAGCGAGAGTTGGGTATGCAGAAAAGAGTATGAAAGTAAAATTAATGCGGTCGAAATGCGATCTCTTCGGAAAATCTGTGGAGTTAGGCTGACCGACCGCATTCGTAACGACGACGTAAGAGAGCGAGTAGGTATGAAAGAGAGTATTGGTGTAAAGATGCGAAAGGGAATGCTCCGATGGTTCGGACATGTGGAAAGAATGCCGAACGAACGTCTGGTTAAGAAGATATACAATGCGAAAGTGGAAGGATGTAGGTACCGAGGGAGACCGAGACTAACCTACCTAGACCAGATCGGTCAGGTACTGAAGGAAGGTGGAGTCAAGAGTCTCCGAAACCGGCGAGCGTGTATGAAGAGAATTATGAATGTTGAGGAAGCGAGTGAAGTATGCAGAGATAGAGTTCTCTGGCACTCTGTTCTCTCTGCCTACCCTGCAAGGGATATGGCGTGATGATATGTATGTGTATTTATTCTTTACCATAAAGAAGGGTAAGAATATAGTAGTCATAATGACTTTGTCTTGCCTAGGCAGTTGTGGGCTGATGGGTAGCAGCTCTCAACTGGAAAACGTACTACTATCGATGAACCGCTAACCAAACGTTAGCTATTGTGGCAATAAACCCTGAAATGCATGACTGCGTATAGCATTATATGGTTCAAGCCAAATACAGGAAAGCGAGAAGTTGAATATTTATTACGATGATGATGATACAAGAAATAAATCAAGTTACATTTACACTTTTTTTTTCGCGATGGACTATGGATGTGTCTTGCCCCGCCAAATCAGTCCGGGATGACGGAGGAGGCGTCGCACGACTCCATAGACCTACCATGCAAACTCCGCTCTTCGCCGTGCGAGCGGGCCACCGGTACCGATCTTTGTCTTCGGTGGCCCGCTCGAAATTTACATTTATCCTCAAAAACATCTGTCTAGAAAAAAGAAGAAGAAAATAGTTACATCTGTTTTCGATATATACGATGCTAGTTGTCCCGGCAGACGTCGTCCTGCCCGGAAAAACTTTAAGCGATATGGCCGACAGCAGCGCCACCTACCAGGTCCAATTGTACTTTGAAATCATCCAGGAACCTATTGGAATATACATAGAAAATTTCACCCCAATCGGTCCAGCCGTTTAACGTACCGACAACGGTGCTACCTAACGGGTCTAATTGCGAATCTAAACCATTGTCGAATCCACTCGAACACACACAAAAAAATTCAAGAAAATATGACCAGCCGTTTAGGAGTTCACTGTCAACACACGTACAGAAGAATTATATATATAAAGATGAATATATTTACACAAGAATATTTCATTTAAATATATACGATTACGTAATTCAATTAATTCAGATTTAGGTTTTATAACGTGACAAATAATGGAGTCACTGAAATGAATCATTTTGTTAAATGAATCACTGAAATTAAATTACAAAATAATTAAATGACTTTACTGTTAGCTGTTGTTATAACAATTAAAAATAAATAAAATTGAATTTTGAAATCTATTGCAGCGCCTGTACGGTGTACTTGTCCCAACATTACTATATGGAAGCGAGAGTTGGGTATGCAGAAAAGCAAAATTAATGCGGTCGAAATGCGATCTCTACGGAAAACCTGTGGAGTTAGGCTGACCGACCGCATTCGCAACGACGACGTAAGAGAGCGAGTAGGTATGAAAGAGAGTATTGGTGTAAAGATGCGAAAGGGAATGCTCCGATGGTTCGGACCACGGAGCTTCGGACATGTGGAAAGAATGCAGAACGAACGCCTGGTTAAGAAGATATACAATGCGAAAGTGGAAGGATGTAGGTACCGGGGGAGACCGAGACTCACCTACCTAGACCAGATTGGTCACGTGCTGAAAGAAGGTGGAGTCAAGAGTCTCCGAAACCGGCGAGCGTGTATGAAGAGAATTATGAATGTTGAAGAAGCGAGTGAAGTATGCAAGGATAGAGTTCTCTGGCACTCTGTTCTCTCTGCCTACCCTGCAAGGGATATGGCGTGATGATATGTATGTATGTATGTATTGCAGCGCCAATTGTTAATCTAAACCACTCTTAAATCCACATAAACATGCAAAAGAAATTTACCTGAAAGTCGTTCCAGCCGAACTTCTACAAGTTCAGTCACACACACATGTACAAAATAATATGTCATCAACCTGCTCTTAGCTCATAGTGGTGGTAGTACCAAAGTGTTAATAGTTTTCTGTCTGCAGCCGTGGACCACACTCTCACAGAAAATCGACGTCTAAACAGTGGCAATATACACTTAGTTTTATGAGCGAGAGAGCCAGAAGACTGACATGGTTGAGTTTTGATTCGTATGCAGTCGCCTACTTATATCTCTGGTATTATAAAAGTCATGGGTGGTAGTAACACTTATCATGATGTGTGCTCCAGGGATAGAAAATAATAATCATAAAAATATATTAAAACTAGCAGCTCCAGCCACGCGTTGCTGTGGCTAAGGTAGCCTCAGTAACATATGGTGGTTATGCTATTTTATTAGCATTGTAGCTTATATAAAAGGTTTTACGTTTAACATAGCGCCATCTATTAAATACTTACTCAATCCAGTCAACAGATACCGCAGATCTGTTAGAATAGTTTGGAGATAACAGATAATTGTGACTGTCAAATAATAGATAAATAATTTGCAATAAAATAATATTGTGACTATAAATTGAGATGGAAGCTATCCAGTCTTTTAAGTTGAATCAAACTACACATGCTGTGCACATTTGATTAAAATTTGTTCGTTCGCATACACATACACTTAAACATAATGCATACATACATATACACATACATTCACATACATGCTAATAACATATTCACTTATTTTCTTTATTAGAAATGAAGATATAAAAAGATTGCTGCAGCATTGCAAAGATAATAGAAAATTAATAAATTTTGGTAACCTGCCTCAACAATATTAAGTAACAATACGATAATTACATAGATACATATACTATTATAGATATTTTAAAATAATACATACACATATATTAAGATGTGATCTAATTTTATAATATCGTTATCTATATGGGTCGCAGAGTTAGCGCAGCAGACGTTCATTGGGCAAATGGCGTCATGCTGAAATTAATTACACTAAAAAGATACCGACCTTGAAACTATTAGAATTTTTAAAGAGAATTGTTGTTGTAATTAATTAATACTGCTATTAAATACTAACTTTTACCATTTTGTTATATCAATACAAATGTTGCAAATAATTCAAATGATATTACAGAATTACAAAAAATATCACAAAATTACGTTTAGATTCTAAAAGAAAATTATTTATAATAGAAAGCAGTTCTTGGTACTCCCGTGACTATGAACACTGTCATCATCATCATCATCGCAGCCCATAAATGTCCCACTGTTGGGCTCGGGCCTCCTCCGTAATGGGAGGGAAATTAACCTACTATACCGCGCTGGTCAGACGTGTTGGTATAGGGTTTTGTTTCCAGTTTTCCTTTTCTCGCATAGATGTTATATGCGTTTTATATCACTTAGTCGTCTCGTACGATCACCCACGGGTAAGATATGGGGTGGTGAACAGTATTCTTACTCCGTCACCACACGGAAAATGAACACTGTAACTAAAGTAAATTCGTTCGAAACGTTAGGTAATTAAAAATCAAATACAAAACGCTATGAAATCCGTAAAAATAATTTCATCTCAAATGTGAAATACTCGCGCAAGCATCGTCGAAGTCATTCATCGAGATTCTAAAATATTTTTTTTTAAGAGCCAGTCCTCAGTTCTCCTGTAGCTATATAAACGCTGTAAAATGTTCGAAACGTTGATTAATTAAAAATAAAGACCGTAAAAATAGTTTTATTTCAAATGTGTAGGTAATACGCGCGTAAACATCGTCAAATTATTCGTTTAGATTCGATAAAAAACAATAACTATTGGATATCATATATCAATAGCTTTTTTAACTTCTTTATTACTCTTGTATATTATTTATATATTAATCCTTGTATGTTAACCCTTGGCTATGAATTTATTAATTAATTTATGATATCGAAAAAATATTTTTTACCTAGACGAATTGTCTGGCTAGCGTGGTATAGTGCTAGACTCTGACTGAACAGTAGGCTGCTTAGAAGCTTAGCTGCTAAGAGATTAGCTGTAGGAATTGGAAGTATAAAAACAATATATGAAATATATGCATGAATATATGCTTTAATATGGCAACAATTACCTGCCAACCAACGTACAAGTTCAAGTACCTATTTAGGAACTTCAATTTGTATGTTGGCGTATACTTAAGATTTTGATCACAGAGATTTTGTTAAAACGTTTTATCGGATGTTTTGATGGTTTTTAATTAGATAATACAAATAAAAGAAGGCAAACTCGAAATAAAACAACATATCAATCAATCTGACATGTATATAGGATGAGTTCTTTAATAGCATTCAATTAAATTGCAATACAAGTCATTGAAGAGCACTTTCAAGTTTTGGATACCATTTTAAGTTTCACATCGAAGCACGACTTACGTCATTTAATGGCTTGACTTAGTAGGTAGATGGCGTGATCGAAGCCTCTCACCTGGTTTTGCAAATATACACTATGATATTAGAACATACTCATTGAAATATACACTATGATATTAGAACATACTCATTGAAATATACATTATGATATTAGAACATACTCATTGAAATATACACTATGATATTAGAACATAATCATTGAAATATACACTATGATATTAGAACATAATCATTGAAATATACACTATGATATTAGAACATAATCATTGAAATATACACTATGATATTAGAACATACTCATTGAAATATACATATTAGAACATACTCATTGAAATATACATTATGATATTAGAACACACTCATTGAAATATACACTATGATATTAGAACATAATCATTGAAATATACACTATGATATTAGAACATACTCATTGAAATATACATTATGATATTAGAACATACTCATTGAAATATACATTATGATATTAGAACATACTCATTGAAATATACACTATGATATTAGAACATACTCATTGAAATATACATTATGATATTAGAACATACTCATTGAAATATACATTATGATATTAGAACATACTCATTGAAATATACACTATGATATTAGAACATACTCATTGAAATATACATTATGATATTAGAACATACTCATTGAAATATACACTATGATATTAGAACATACTCATTGAAATATACATTATGATATTAGAACATACTCATTGAAATATACATATTAGAACATACTCATTGAAATATACATTATGATATTAGAACACACTCATTGAAATATACACTATGATATTAGAACATAATCATTGAAATATACACTATGATATTAGAACATAATCATTGAAATATACACTATGATATTAGAACATACTCATTGAAATATACATTATGATATTAGAACATACTCATTGAAATATACACTATGATATTAGAACATACTCATTGAAATATACATTATGATATTAGAACATACTCATTGAAATATACATTATGATATTAGAACATACTCATTGAAATATACACTATGATATTAGAACATACTCATTGAAATATACATTATGATATTAGAACATACTCATTGAAATATACATTATGATATTAGAACATACTCATTGAAATATACATTATGATATTAGAACATAATCATTGAAATAGGCTGGTAATGTACTGTATGAGAATAGACGAAAAGTATATTTTATTTTTGATTGCAAAACAGTTATGATACCGAGCTACAGTGCCAGTGTGGGTGTCGAGGTTCGATTCCCGCGCAGGATGCCATTTTGTGCAATTCACAAATTGTTGTACTGAGTCTGGCCGTGTGAATTCGTGACCGTGAGTTCTGTTTAGCCGACATAGCATTAAGAATTAGCACGCTAAAGTGGCAATGGGCAGAGCACATCGCTCGAAGAACCGACAACCGCTGGGGAAGAAAGGCTCTGGAGTGGCGACCACGTATCGGACGACACAGTGTAGGACACCCCCCACTAGGTGGGCAGACGAGCTGGTGAAGGTTGCTGGGTTGTCGTTGGATGCAAGCGGCACAGGACCGCACTCTGTGCCGTTACATGAGGGAGGCCTACATCTAGCAGTGGACGGCGATAGACTGAAATGAGATTCTATTTGTAAAGTCCCCCGTATTGAAAGGATTCTTCTTAGTGCGGGATATTATAATACAAGAAGTTAAGAAAATATTTTGAGATTATATTCTACATTATTTGATTCAATTCTAAAGCAAATGAGACCTTGGGACAAATCCAAATCCGCAAATAAAATATATGTTAATCATTATATATGTTGTCTAAACACAGATAGCAGTATGCATCATTTTATATATACAATATTCTTTGTTACGACAATCACCATTTAACATTGACCTATACGCAACCTTTAAATTCGTTTGAAACACCTACATAACTAGTTCAGACGGGGACGCGGAAGTTCAATTTAAATTGGAATTGTCGTACACGAAACTAATTAACCTATGTATATAAAATACTAAAAATTAAACAAAACTCAACCTTATTTTCAATAATATAGGATCTTACATATATTTATTGATATGTATAATAAATAAATGCGCTTAAACACTGATTAGGCTATTTCATTCGGTGAAGGAGCTCGTTCAGCGTGGCCGTGTGTATATCAATAAAAAATATTATTGATAAACATATGTAAATAATTGATATCGGAACCGGTGTCCATACCACATGGCGTGTTTACAAAAAAAGTAATTTTAAAATACCGTCAGTCAGTCAGTGTACAAAGTGAATTGTTTAAAAATAGTGTGAAGAACAAAAACTATATTAGAGTCCATAAGACATAATTATAGGAGATTTTATGAAGATAAATGGCCTAGAATTACGAAGAATATAATAAAAAATAATAATTTATATGTAATTCATCAAAATACTTCGTCAACTAACTGGATCAAAATGGATGTTCTTACGGCAAGAGCAGTTTCTATGCTGGCCTTGGGAATAGGCAGCTTCTTGACTGGAATGCTACCAGCCTTCTTTTCAGAAAGTGCAAGGCAAAGACACCCACTTTTAATATCGTGTCTTCTATGTTTTGGAGCGGGAGTCCTATTATCCACATCTCTAGTTCATATGTTACCAGAAACAAGAGAAAAATTACCGGATTATTCAGAATTAGTGCTTTGTATTGGATTTTTTACGGTATATTTAGTGGATGAATTATCAAATTTATTCTATAAAAGTAGTGGACATAGTCACGAACGGCAGAGTGTAGGTGAAAGGTCGAGTCTTTTACCAAAGGATGACGAAGATGTAAGAGAAAGAAACGACGGGGGTTCGGAATTATGTCACGTCAGTCATACGGAGCCTTGTAATAAAAATGCTTCGGGTGTTGTTGGATTGCTTTCGGCATTGTTCGTGCATAGTGTACTGGAAGGTTTGGCCATTGGTTTACAGGATAATGCTACGCAGGTGAGTCAATATTTTTTTAATAACTCGTTAGTATTCGACAATAGTATAACCGATGTATGAAACGTCCTGATTCGATCGTATGGCGACGGAGCGAAAAAAAATCACCACCCCCTTTCCTACCTGTGTAGGTGTAATAAAAGATAAAAGACGACCAAGGGATATGCTGATGAATAAGGGCTATTTATGTTACAAAAGGAGAACTCAAAATAAAAAATTATACTGACGTATAGTAGAACAATTTCCCATTATATTGTCGAAGAGGCCTGATTCCAGCGCTGGGAAATATGTAGACTTAGATGATGACTCGATGTTACCATTAGCCAAAAAGCTATTGTTGAACCACAGCTTTATCTGCGTAGATACTAGATTCGATAGAGGCAAATACAGAAAGTTATGTAATATGTATGGTATTCAAGCTGTATAGAAGGCAAGTAAGAGAGCCCTCAGTGCTCACCCATAGTCCGCGTTAAGCTGTGACAGCCATCTGCGGCTAACAGCTAAAAGACAGACACAAAAAAAAGTGTCTCCGTAAAATTGAATCCATTTTTTTATAGTATTGACAAAATTCACAAATGCTTAAATACCTACGTGTTTATTTATTTTCACTGAAGAGTTTTATGATTAATTAGAATACAATGGATACTTCTTTACTTTATGTTTTCATACAAAATTTTCTACTGGATACCCCTTTTGGGTTTGTATTTCCTAAAATGTTAGCAAATCTGAACGTCACAAATATACTACTGAATTGTATTTGTCATGATTCTAGTTTCAGTGGTTACGACTCGGTGATGATGAGTCGGTCAACTAGCTCCTTTATCTATATCTCCTTTATAATTATCTAAAGCTGTATATATTAATTATAATAACTGGTTATTAAAACAAATCCTGCTCCAATTAATACGACATATTAGTGATATTGGTTTAATGTCTCGTTAATTGTTGTCAAACTTGTATGTCTTCATGTGATAAATATTATATTTGAAACTAAGTGAAGATTTGTAATTAAAATATATTGTATGCCTTTTCATTCGTGAAGGTAAGGTAATACTGCGTAGTAGACGATATAGTAAACTAAGCAACTATCTAATCTACCATGTCGAGTGTCGTGGGTTTGATTTTTATGCAAGACAATATTTTGTGATATCTACAATTCGATATTCATATTTATTCCGATTTTAGTGTGATTTGTATTCGTTAATTGTGTTTTTTTGCTCTTTATCATCATCATCATCATCTCAGCTCATATATGTCCCACTGTTGGGCCGAGCCTCCTCCATAATGGGACGGATATTGACCTACTATACTACGCCGGTCAGACGGGTTAGTATAGGGTTTATTTCCGACCTTTCCTTCTCTTGCATAGATGTTATATGCTATTTATATCCCTCAGTCGTCTCGTACGATCACCCACGGGTAAGATTGAATTGTATTCTTACTCCGTCACCACACGGAAATGCTTTTTTTGCTATTGTAATACAAATATTAATAATTCAATAAATATTAATAATTTAGTGTAAAAAAAGTAAAATAAAAAAATTATAGTAGGTATAATATGTAGATTTACAATCGTTTCAACGCTAGTTATTTTTTACCTTCTTGCAGACCGCTGCCGTCTGTTGTTTGTTATCTGTGGTCCACTCGGCAGTTTGCCCTTTTAATTGGCTTAAAGGTCTAAGCAACCAAGCCATAAACTCCAAAAAAAAAAAAAAAAAATTTGCCCTTTTAAGATACGTAAATTGTTATTTATATTTGCCTTACAATATTTATTTTTAATCAAGTTCGTTTTGAAACATGGTTTATGATAATTTAAATGCAAATTGATATAAGCCTTCGTTTATTAACTTGGAGATTTCATAAGAAACTGATTCTTTACATAATCTATGTTGCAATTCATTGAACACGTTATTTTACTGATTTACTATCGATTTTACTAGAGATATCTAAATTTTAGGTAATGCTTAAGGCCAATCTATGTGACACATTACATCAATGTTTGATTGATGTTATGTGTTATAATAATTAGATATTTTTATTTTTAGGGTTCCGTACCCAAAGGGTAAAAACGGGACCCTATTACTGAGACTTCGCTGTCCGTCAGGCTGTATCTCAAGAACGGTGATAGCTAGACAGTTGAAATTTTCACAGATGATGTATTTCTATTGCCGCTATAACAACAAATATTATATATAATAAAATAAATAATTAATGGGGGCTCCCATACAACAAACTTGATTTATTTTTTTAGTTTTACGGAACCCTTCGTGCGCGAGTACAACTCGCACTTGGCCGATTTATATTTGTCTTTTCTTTTTAGCTTTTACCATACCGTAATAGCAATTTGGGCAATGTTTAAATAAAAGTGCCTCGGAAAAGCCTTCCGAGTTTTCTACAGTTTGCCTTAGTAAATTACATCTTCTAAACATTGAAGATCGTTAACTCTTTTCGAAAATAAGCAAAAATTAACATTGATGTTTAAATTGTTTGCATAAAATTTAGTCGTCAAATGGCAAATGGCATTAAACTTCTTTTACGTCACTTACGAGATAGTGATGGTAATTACAAAAAATTACCATCTTACTTGCAATCATATTGAAGTAGCTGGTTTTCAAACATAATACATTTCTTTTATTCTAAAATTACCATCAAAAAGTTGATCCGTCCGCGGTAGTACTACATTCTCGCAGAAAATCGAAGTCTGACTAGTGGTAATGTGATGTGTCACTTTGTTTGCTGAGTGAGACAGTCGGCAGCCCAAATTTCTGGGTGTGTTTGAGATTTTCTCAGTTATACCCCTAGTACTGCAAATGTCAGTAACACTTATCATCAAGTGTACTGCAAGCTCGTTTGCCACCAAAAAGATAAAAAAAAAATATTTGGTGCTCAGATCCATAACCTGCTAAAAAAAGCGTGAGGTTAGTCAAAATATATTTTTAAAATTTTGAATTGATAGCTTTTATGGGAGGGTTGTGAAATTCGGCCACCGAAGACAAAGATCGGGTACCGGTGGCTCGCTCGCACAGCGAGGAGAGGCGCTTTGCGAAATGGGGTTGCGCGCCACCTCTTCTGTCGCCCCTGACCGATTTGGCGGAGCGCGACCACATCCATAGTCCACCGTAAAAAAAAAAAAAGTGAAATTCTGATCTGGAATCTTTTTTTTTTTGGTTATGTGCCACTATGACACACACTGTCTTGTTTTCTTATTTACGCTTATGCATTTCTTATAATGTGTAAACATTGTCGGGTAGATGGCACATGTCATTTTTAAAGACGAAAATATAATACGAACCGCAATTAAATATCATACAACAGCTCACACTTGTTTAAGTGGTAGGGGAGGTAGGACGATTGTAACGAATTTCCAATAGATGTAGATTCGAGTCCCAAGTGTGACATTCATTTTTCACTCGTAATCATATTTTTTATAAGTACACTTAAGCATAATAATAAAACTTATCCTTGTGGTGACGGAATAAGAATACAATTCACAACTCTTTATCATACCCGTGGGTGATGGTAAGTGACGACTAAGGGATATAAAAACTCATGTAAAATCTATGCAAGAGAAGGAAAACTCGAATCAAAACCCTATATCAACACGTCTGATCAGCGTGGTATAGTAGGTTGATTTCCCTCTCATTACGGAGGAGGCCCGAGCCCAACAGTGGGACATATATGGGCTGTGATGATGATGATGATAATAAAACTAGAGAATGGATTATCTTGAAATCTTGTAAATATAATTTTAAAGCTATATTATATTTTCCCTATATGACAGCCATACTTGCATATAAACTGAGAAACAAGTTCATGACATTTAAAAAACATAAAATATACCAGTTTTACTTTTCCTTTATCTCACCAACTTCTTATAATATATGAAAAAGTAAATTAAAACTCTTAAAAATAAAAACATGGTCGCTATATTTATTTATTAAGTAATCTGTGGCTATATGTAGATTTATTTTTCCTTATACGAAATGTTTAACGCTTTATTTAAAAAGAGATTTAAATTAAACTTCATAGTTTGTTGACTCCTTAAGAATATAAAGTGTCACCACCCCCTTAGGCTTTAGTGGAAAAACTGGGTAATTTGATGGAGTAAGAATAGAATTCAATACCACCTATGCTGACCGCGGGTGTCGTAAAGGATGACTAAAGGATAATATGTATAATGTATATATATAACATCTATGCAAAAGACGAAAATTCGAAATAAGCCGACCCTTTTGACTAGCGGGGAGTAGCGTTCTATTATGGACACGTTCCACACAGAGCCACGCAAATTTCTCAAGTTTGAAGCCACAAATCGCACATAATATCTCATCATCTCATCTCAGGTCATATATGTCCCAGTGTTGGGCTCGAGCTTCCTCCATAGTAGGACGGAAATTAACCTACTATACCACGCTGGTCAGACGTATTGGCATAGGGTTTAGTTTTGAATTTTCCATCTCTTGCTTAGATGTTATATGCGTTTTATATCCCTTAGTCGTCTCTTACGATCACCCACGGGTAAGATAGGGGGTGGTGAATGAATGAAACCTCTTTTAAAGATTAAATTTGTTTATATTATCATCATTATTCCTCTGCTTATTTGAGATCATATTATTCAAGGTCAACGCGATATATTGAATGAATTTTGGCAATAATTTTATGACCGGTTTTGGTAAGCAATCGTAATTTTATCATAGATCCATCCGATCGACGTCCAATATTGTATATCATCATCATCACAGCCCATAAATGTCTCACTGTTGGGCTCGGACCTCCTCCGTAATGGGAGGGAAATTAACCTACTATACCGCGCTAGTCAGACGTCTTGGTATAGGGTTTAGTTTCGAGTTTTCCTTCTCTCGCATAGATGTTATATGCATTTTATATCCCTTAGTCGTCTCGTACGATCACCCACGGGTAAGATATGGTAATAAATAGAGTATTGTTTGCCAATTCTCCTGGCGACTCATCAGGCGGTGGTTACGACTGCCAAGAGAAAGTAAATAATAATAGCGTACTGTAACTCGTGTATTATAATATAACATATGTTCAGCTTTAAAATGTTATACAGGATACTATACAACGTAAGATATTGAGCAATAAGTCAAAGATCATTGGTGAAAGGTAGCCGGAAATATACAACGTTCGTAATGGCATTCATAAGGTTTTGATCGACTAGCTTATAAGCACGCCTTTGTCAGTACTGTAGATTAAAAACAATATTGCATAATGATTTTTAAATTTTTACGCGGTTATTACATCTATGGAATAAAACCGTATGAAATTATGGGTTGGACAAATAGAAAAATTAGTGAACAAAGGTTGAGGAAGCAAGTGTAATAAGGACGATTATAACGGAAAGACCACGCCATACTTTTCTGTATCAAACTGGAGATGTGTTGGCGAAAGGTCATATTAAGATTACGCGTAACTGTAGGGCATGCATGAAAACTCGTGTTGATGTAAATGAAGCGATGTAGGTATGTCAGGATCGTGGTTTGTAGCAATCCGTAGTCTGGATACCCCTCTGGAAAACAGGAGTCTGGCTATGTATATAGATATAAAACTATTTTTACGGATTTTTATTCTGAAGATTTTTATTATATACTAGCTGATGCCCACGACTTCGTCCGCGTGACATTTAGTTGTACTACGCACCCCTGTTTGAATCTTAAAAAAAAAATTCGATCAAGTACTTCCGGCAGCCACTTAACCATTTTCATCAAGGAGGACGCTTTCTCCAATTTTCATCGGCAAATTCGTAAGCATGTGAATTAGTGTTGCCCAAAGGCAAGACTCTTGCGAGTCTCGTAAGTCTTGCAACTTTCGCTGTTGAAATAACACAGAGTCACTTGTTTTGATAGAAATAAAAAATCCCCATAGAAAAAAAAAAAAAATTCATCTAGTGGCAGTAACTGTACAATTATCAATAATTAGGTACATACCACTTAACGGGAGTGGTGCTATTATTTCTCCGTGTACTGGTATTAAGAATACAAAATGTTGACAATCGTTTCTTTGCCAAGGAAATCGTAAAATACTGTCTAAAGGAGCACTGCGAAACTCTTGCAGTAAGTCTTGGTCTTGCATTTGTGCAACATGAATGTGAATGGCCACCTTGGCTTTGCTTCCATGTTGATGGTTAGGGTCAGATTTTCTACTTGGGCCACAGATAAGAATACTTCAGTGAAGCATTGGTCTCATCGGTTCTATTTCCTCGGGTTTAAGCTGGAAGGATTTGGCAAAAATCTCCAAAGAAAAGCACCATTGGCTTTTCATTACGATCAATATTTCGTAGTGCTCAATCGGCCTCTACGACTTCTTTTTTTATCCAATCATCGTATACGATTGCGATGGGGAGAGAAAACGGTGGGTTATGGGGCCACGCGGATGGCGTGTGTCCAGACCATGGCCTGCCAAAAAAAGAAGTAGGTGCAGTTTGCTCGTTTACCATCGTACACAATAAAACAAAAAAAACCGGAGGTGTCAAGGGACACCCGGATGGAACGAAGTTCTATTTTAATTATATAATTTTTTTCTGCCTTAAGCGATTTTTATCGTTATATTTTAGCCAATTTGCAAAATATCTTTATAAATTATAGCCTATGTGTTATTCTGATGTGCAAGCTATATTACTATAAATTTCATCAAAATCCATTCAGTAGTTTTTACGTGAAAGAGCAACAAACATGTTCACATCCATACATTATTACAAACTTTCACGTTTATAATATTAATAATAGGATATACAATTCCACTAGACTACCAAAACTTTTCGGCCCCGAGCTCGAACGCGAGCCGGCCACGCGGCCCGGTCACGGGCGAAAATAATTTCGTTGCGCATTATTTTGATTTTGCTATATCTCTTAAGGTATTGATTTAATTTGCATGGTCTGAAGGAAAAAAAATATCTTCATGAAATGCTCAAGCCAACTAATGTATTTAAAATGATAAGGATTAATACAGTATTTGTGTAAATAGCTTTTCAATTACCGTTTTATAATAGAACATTTTTTAAAGTATTAAAATGGATATAGTATGTTATCCTTAAGAGATAGATATATACCATCGCGGACTTTTTTGTAGGCCTTTTTAAACTGTATAATACTGTAGTACTTTATTTTGATCTATTTCCTAGGGTTCAGCCAGCGTTTGCAATGTAAGCGCAAAATAATGTGTTTATTTACGACATCACATTAGAAACCTCTAAAATTATCAGTGTTTCTCTAGTACATTATGCATATATTATACATATAAACCTTCCTCTTGAATCACTCTATCTATAAAAAAAATCGTCGCGACACCACACTGTTCAATGCGAAATAGAAATGAAAATATCTGGCTTGCTTTCTATAAGAGAACCGACGAGCGACGCCGCACAGCTTACAATAGCTTACTATAGCAAAAAGTGTCGTGACAACTTTTCGTAAGAATTTTTTCCGTCTAGCCCCCTTTCACAACGCGCGATAAGGAACTTTGTTCCAACACTTTGAATGTGTATCTATCAGGTTTTTAAATAACTCAACAATATGTGAGCTGTTCTATCACCAAAAAGTAATGTAGCTGCAGTTTCTGACATAGCCACTGCCAAAGTTATTTTACGTTGTCTCCTCATTTAATCGCTTTCTATCATCTAAGCTTATATACGTCCCACTATTAGGCTCCAGCCTCGTCCGTAATGGGAGGGTAATTAACCTAATATACCACGCTGGTCAGATGTGTTGGTATAGGGTTTGGTTTCAAGTTTGCCTTTTCTTAATAGATGTAATATATATTTATATCCCTCAGTCGTCTTGCGGGTGATCGACCCACGGGTAAGACAGGGGGTGGTGAAATATATTCTAACTGCGTAACCGCACGGATAAATATATAATAAATTGCTTTCATTACGAAATAATTAATAAAAATCAATTTCTTGGTCCATGTCGCGCTTTAAGTAGCGTAGGATATCTTCGGATGGATATCTCTTATATTTTTATTATAATGTCAAAGAATTTGAAAGACTGTAAAACAATAACCTCATTAAAAGCAAAAGACCCAAACGAATGGGGGTAAGGCTGTTACAGGCCTCCTCAAGGGTGTCATCTCAGCACTGATCACCTTCAAGTGCTCTGCAAGCTGCTTGAAACGTACTCTATGCTATCAACAATGTATAAAAATCTAAAAATGTAGGCCCTCGTTGTGCGAGGCACGATATGCAGCTACAGGCGTATTGTGTGGTAGTGGCTACGTAAACTACCAACCCTTACTTTGCTCGTGGATGTCGTAAAAGATGACTAAGAGCCTTATAACGACCTGGGCCAACTCCATCTGATGCCGATTGGTCAACTATTACATTCCCGAGCAGGGTTGACGTCTGGCAGGCGGCCGGTCATAAAACTATTGCCAATAAATTTTACAATATGTACTATGAAAGAAGAGTACATATTGTATCGACCCCAAGTAATTGGGATAAGTGTAGGAGAATGATGAGGCGGCAGTAACCGTATTCACTATTGCTAAGGTGACTGGTGTAGTGATGGGTCATGGTTGCTTCGGCATGTATCTGCTAAAGGTTTCAAGGAGGGAGAGCACACCGTTAAACCACTACTGCGATTGAGAGGTGAACACGGCGCTGCATACGCACAAAGTTTGCGTGGCCTGGGCAGAGCAGCGCCTTGAACTCATCGCAATCATCGATGCGCTATCGACCATCGCTAAGACGATGCTCGATAGCGTCAGGAACTGGGACTCGGTTGCCGCCGACAGTCGTCCCACAGAAAAAATGGCGGGGCGTGTCACAGAGGAAACTTTCCATGCTGACACACTTTACCCCGGCGCATCGGACGTTATAGGCGCGAGTACCTGCACCTGTTGCTATCCTAACTGTGGTCGTGGGTAGATGGACCATAGGAATTAATCTACCACTCGCAGAAACACCGACAGCGTGAGGGCGATGCAATGCTGTTGTTTGCCGGGGTGTCGACGGAGGCGATACCTGAAAGGCTAAACTCTCGGACAGGCCGCGGATGTCAAGTAACCGATACCAGAAGCCAGCCTGATGGCGATGGGGAGAGAACGCAATGAGTTATGGAGCCACACCACGCCCTTCTGTTGCCCTGGAAGGAATGGCCGTGTCCAGATCATAGCCAACCAAACAAAAACAAAAAAGGATGCACTTTGCATACTCGCCCCAAAGTACCATCTTAACTAAGAATGTACGTTTTGTACGCTCTATGATGTGGGTACTTTTACATTTTTCATGTTTGACTTAGTTGTTAGTCGTAGATGGCTATGACGACTTTACTCGGACTATTGGGTGAGCGCGGAGAGCTTTCCACCCGAAGTACCTTTACTAAGTTCAAAAAGTTAATATAGTAACTTTTAAACCTAATTTTCAGCGCCATCTATTGTTCATTTAACAAACTAAATAAATCATGCATTTTATTAATTTATAGCTAAATAATATACTATTAACTAATTAAAACATTATTTTTCATCACAATTAGTTTTAATATTTATTTTGACTACTTGACCAACGTTATATAGTATGTCAACTTCCGTTCAACTCTGCAGGAGGTTTGAGCCCAGCAGTGGGATGTATATGAGCTGAATTCATGAAACTACTACATATTAAGTAATACAAATATTTTCCTTACGTTATATATACATTAAATAATTATTTTCAATTGAACCTTTTAGTGACGTAAAAGGCGAGCGGTGGTTTTAAAAACTTAAAAGCCCATAACTTTTTTTACAGACATCAGATATCAATGAAATAAAGACTAAATGTTGCTCTGAATTGGGCTTAATCTTCTTATCAAAACTGCGAAACAATCCATTCAGTATCTTCGGAGATTAGCGATTACAGACATACAGACACACAGACAGACAAAAAATTCCAAAAAAAGATTTTTGGGTTCTGTTAGTGTTTTCTTACTGCCTAGATTCATTTTTTAATAAATTTATCAAATGTACAGACACGGACTTTCTACTCCTTTATTATATGTATAGATATTTATTTTCTTATATTGGAATAAAATTTCGATTAATTCGAAAAGATTTTCGTACAAAATAAATTATATTAGATATTAAGTATGTTAGCGTGGATCATCTGTCTTACCTGTGGAGGCATGTGAAAGTAGTTGCCCCAGTTTAATTGTTTTGTCAACAATAATAATAACAATGATTATCTCAAGACAATATACCCATTTCTTGTAATTTGTCTTTTAAATTGAGGAGAAGAAAGTACCTTTATATATTCTGGTATTTTGTTGCTAATGTGGACATGGTGTAGCAATTTTTCATAAACATATTAGTGTGTGTTCCAGATTCAATAACTAATATATTTGGATATTTTGCATTGCGGGGAAATTTACACTTTGCAGTAATGAATAAGCCACTCTTACATTTTACAAATGTGTTAAAATATGAACGTTAGGTACTGTATTATTATTATAGTATAGTCGGTACTGTATTATTACTGTGTTAAAATATGAACGTAGGTATATTATTAAGTTAATATTATCCAGTGTGATAATCCGCGTCTTTGTGCAATTAAAATAGTGTTAAATAATAAGTCGCTATTAGTGATGAGTGTAGGTATATGTATATGCCCACAGACATGAACACAAATGTAACAGATTTTACGGATATCCTTAGCTCGGTGAGTGCTATCACAGAGAACTGTAGCGTAGGTAATGTTTACATATTGGGTGATTTCAACGCTCATCCATCTGAAAGTTTCTTTAAGGAACTTTCAGACTTTTGTGGGGACCAAGACTCGACTTGTATCGATGTAGAAATTCTAGGTCAAATGTCCGACACGTACACATTCCTAAGTGAATCTCATGGATCTAAGCGGTGGTTAGATCACTGTATAGTGACTAAAGCTAACGCTCAGTCTGTTCAAAAGGTTTCAGTGTCATACGATGTTTTATGGTCGGATCACTTTCCTCTAATAGTAGAGTGTAACTTAAACGTGTTAAGTTCATTAAGGCCTGATATAAATATTGTGTGTAACAAAGTTGTGTGGGGTGAAAGAAACACCAAACAGATACATTTTTATACGAGAGAGTGTAATCGTAGATTAAAACTGATCGACTTTCCACAAGAACTTTATAAGTGTTGTGATAAAACATGTAATATTGGTAGCCATCTAAACTGTATAGATATACCTAACGAAATTGTACAAGCCCTAAGGGAGACAGCAGTTTTATGCTATGATTGCAATAAAATAAAAAAGAGGAAAGTGATAGGTTGGAATAAACACGTCGCGGATGCACATAAGGAAGCTCGTTACCATTTTACATTGTGCGTATGGTATGGTAAGCCAGGATACGGTTATTATTATGAAAGGATGTGTGAGGCTAGGAAGATTTTCAAGGCACGATTAAGATGGTGTCAAAAACATGAAAATCAAATAAAAATGGATATTCTAGCTTCTCACCACGCTAATAATAATTTTCGTGCTTTTTGAAAGAATACGAATAAGTTACGAGAAAAACCGGGTATTTCTGTGTGTATCGGCGGCGTGAATGATCCTACAGATATAGCTAATCACTTTAAAGATCTTTTTTATGTTAAGTCACCTTTGGGTACTTCGAATACTGTGCCCAGGGTTGAACCCGGTATACCACTAGGGTTGAATTTTAATGCTAAAGAGATAGCTCAATTAATAACACATATGTCGCGTGGTAAGTCCCCTAGCCATGATGGGCTCAGCATAGAGCACCTTCGATATGCTGGTGTATACCTACCTAAGATTGTGTCTATGTTGTACAATTTGTGTATTGCTCATTGTTACTTGCCGAGTGAGATGGTGCGAACAGTGGTAGTGCCTGTTGTTAAGAATAAAACTGGCGATCTCGCGGACTCATGTAACTACAGGCCTATCTCCCTTGCTACCATAATATCTAAGGTTCTTGATGGCATGCTTAATGCACAATTAGGTAAGTTCATAATACCTCACGATAACCAATTTGGTTTCCGACCTGGTTTGTCCACAGAAACAGCTGTGTTGTGCCTTAAGCATGCTATCATATATTATACGAAACATAGAACGCCTATCTATGCTTGCTTTTTGGACTTGTCCAAGGCGTTTGACCTGGTTTCCTATGATCTACTATGGGAAAATCTAGAAAATGCGGAAAACTAGAAAACCGGAAGTGGTAAACATTTTAAAATATTGGTATGGAAACCAGGTAAAAAAGAATAAAAAATAGCTAAACGGGTAATAGCTATTGCAAGAGCACAGGCCGAAGACATGATTTTTAAATCGATAGATGGGCCTCGAGTTCAAAAGATGCTATGCCGCATAACTAAAGCTCGAGAAGAAAGAGCAAAAGATATTAGGCATGTCAGGTGTATAAAAGATGAAGGAGGTAAAGTGTTGGTAAAAGAAGAGGAAATAAAAGAGCGTTGGAAGCAGTACTTTGAAAGGTTAATGAGCGCAGAGAATTCATGGAGTGTTAAAAGATGTATCAGACAACGTCGGCCTAATAAGGGAAATTACAATAAGTAGAGAGAGAGAGAGGTAAGAGAAGCAGTGAGAAGTATGGAAAATGGAAAGGCTGTAGGGCCCGATGGTATACCAGTTGAAGTATGGAAGATTTTGGAAGAGGATGGGTATATGTGGTTAACTTTATTCTTCGATAAGCTGCTGCGCGACGAAGTTATCCCCAAGGAATGGTGCAATAGTACGCTAGTGTCCATTTTTAAAAATAAAGGGGATGTTCAGGACTGCGGTAGTTATCGAGGCATAAAGCTTATGTCACACAGTATGAAATTGTGGGAAAAAGTGATTGAGAAACGATTGCGAGAAGAAAGTGAGATCACCCAAAACCAGTTCGGATTTATGTAGGGCCGCGGGGCAACGGATGCCATGTTTGCACTGCGCCAACTATGCGAAAAATATCGTGGTGCACATAAAAACTTGCACATGGTATTCATTGACCTCGAGAAGGCCTATGACAGAATACCGAGAACAGTTTTGTGGTGGGTACTGAAAGAGAAAGGTGTGCCTGTGAAGTATGTTAGGTTAATCTGTGCCATGTACCGACAATCTAGGTCGTACGTGAAATAAGTGGCTGGAGACTCCGACGAGTTCAGTGTCGAAGTAGGTCTGCACCAAGGGTCGAAGTTAAGTCCTTACTTCCTGTTGATAATGGATGCATTAACATCGGAGATACAGGAAGAGGCACCCTGGTGCATGCTAGTCGCTGATGACATTGTTCCCGTTGGGAAAGAGGGCCTTGAGGTACAGAGAATGATGAAAAAGTGGCGCTGTAAATTGGAGAATGTAGGCTTGCAAATCAACAGACCAAAAACAGAATACATGTTCTGCGATTTCGGCGGTCTCTGCAATTTTACACCCATAACTCTAGATGGAGTACCTATCCCAGTATGCTGGAACTTTCGATACCTCGGTTCTCTTATCCAAAGCGATGGCGACCTGGATCGTGCGGTGAAGCACAGAATTGATGTGGGATGGATGAAATGGTGGCAGGTCACGGGTACAACATGCGACCCCAAAGTACCCCTTAAATTAAAGGGCCAAATATATAAAAGCCTAATAAGACCTGCTGTACTGTATGGATCAGCATGTTGGGCGAAAAAAGCGACGGATGAGAGACGACTGCATGTAGCGGAGATGCGAATGTTGAGATGGATGTGTGGTGTGACAAGAATGGATAAAATAAGGAATGAACATATAAGAGGAAGTTTGAAAGTTGCGCCAGTGACGGAAAAATTAAGGAGTGAAAGATTGACATGGTATGGACATGTGATGAGACGGGATGCAAGTGATGTTGTGAGGAAAGCTTTAAGTATGAATGTTGAAGGCTTAAGGGGTAAGGGAAGACCGAAGAAAAGATGGATGAACTGCGTGAAACATGACATGGATAGACAAGAAGTGACCACAGAGATGACGTCTGATAGAGTTGTATGGGAGGAGAAGACATATTGCGTCGACCCCAAATAAATTGGGATAAGAGCAGGTTGATGATGATGATGTATGGAAACCAGGTCAACAACGTACGATGGGCAGGAGCACTTTCGTGTTCCTACAAGTTAGAGTGTGGGGTAAGACAGGGTGGTCTGACTTGCCCCATCCTCTTTAATCTTTATATAAATGATCTGATCGGCGAGCTCAGCGGCACCAAAGTTGCTTGTCACATTGATGGAGTGAACGTGAATAACATCAGTTACGCTGATGACATGGTGCTGCTGAGTGCGTCGATCTGTGGTCGGCGGACGCTTATCGGACGTTGCGAACGGTATGCTAAATTACACGGACTGACATATAACAGTGTTAAAAGCGAACTCATGTTCTTCGGGGCTGGGGGTAAATATCCCAATCATGTACCACCTGTATATCTGAATGAAAAACTAAAATATTGACCCCTAGCTTCAAAGATGATGAGGATATTGAAAGAGGACGGAGGGCATTGTCGGTTCGAGCGAATATGCTCGCTCGCAGGTTTGCTAACTGTACACTGAATGTGAAAATAACTTTATTTCGTGCCTACTGTACAGTTTTTCACACATGTACCCTGTGGGCGGCGTATACGCAAAAATCGTATAGTGCCCTCCGCGTTCAATATAATAATGCGTTCAGGGTGCTGGTGCGGCTGCCTCGCTGTAGTGCATCGGGGATGTTCGCGGACGCGCATGTTGATTGCTTCTATTCAACAATGCGTAAGCGGTGTGCATCCCTGATGCGCAGGGTGCGTGGCATCGCTAACAGTATCATGAATATGATATCGAGCAGACTGGACTGTACGTTCATGGGTCGCTGCTGCGCCATCTCTAACGGGATGTTGTGACGGTGACACGTCTGTGTCTCGTGGTATGACCGTTTCTAGTTTTATTTTATTACTATTTAACATAGATGTAAGTATTACTAATCATTTGAGTCTTGGTCATTTTAATAAACATTATTATTATTATTGATTTTAAAACAATTTATCCCGTAATCATGAATGTTGAAAACTGTTCGAAACGTCTGGAAATTAAAAATAAAATACAAACGCGATAAAATCTGTAAAATAGTTTTTATTTATAAATGGTATTAAACTTTTGAAAATGAATATTCAAGGAATAAAAAATAAATAAATAAAAGGAGAAACAAAAGGCGCAATCAGGCATCGAAAAATTCCTCCGCATCACTGTCCACTGGTAATGTGCCCAGATGGCTAGCAGCATTGCCACGTTGAATGGCAATGCTAATCTTTTGTGCAAAATATAGGCCAGCCCTCTGATCACGTGAAGCAGCGATTAATTTTTTGCGATCTCTTTAAATAAAATGCGCGCACTGGGACCCCAAGGCCCAAGAGTTTCGACCACAAACGGCTCGAAAATATAATTTCCAATAAGGTTATTATACTTTCGCCGCTTGAGCTTTTCTGCAGATGCGGCAGCAGCGCCAGCACAACCTGACGTGTTTGGAAGATGTGATGGCGCAAGGGTGTCAACGCAAGTCGTGTCCCACACCAAAGGCCTACCCATCCTCCAGGGCAGCAAGGACATGCCATCCGGTCTCCTACCATCGTCGCGTACCAAGCCGTTGGGTTCTTTAACAGCTGGTATACCGGCGGTGACAAGAGCTAGATGGATAATTTCGTTGATATTGGCATGCCTTGATATTCTACCTGCGCTCCTGCCGCACGATAGGCCGTGGTGTCCGAGACTATCAACTTGCAGTGATGATGCAACAGTGGACAGTGATGCAGAGGAATTTTTCGATGCCTGATTGCGCCTTTTGTTTCTCCTTTTATTTATTTATTTTTTATTCCTTATTCTATTTTATTCTATTTTTCTGTAAATATTTTAATTTAAAACTTAGCTTTAATTGTACATATTAATTAAAATATTAAATGTAAAATAAAAAAGTTATGTCAAATTAAAAAAAAAAAATAATATTCAAGGACGTTTAACGAGTTCATTTATGAGGAAGTATAAATATTATTTATATTTACTCTGATGTGTGTTTTATATATTTAAACGGACAATTTTCAATGTACAATCATTTTATTTATCTTATAAAAGGCTCTAATGATCTGATGCAATTTTTTTATTTAAGAAGTATTTTAAACCGGCGAGCGTGTATGAAGTGAATTATGAATGTTGAGGAAGCGAGTGAAGTATGCAAGGATAGAGTTCTCTGGCACTCTGTTCACTTTGCCTAACCTGCAAGGGATATGGCGTGATGATATGTATGTATGTATTTTACATTTACCATGTGTAGTGACAGGATAACAATACAATAGAGCATAATTACTTGTAAATGCCAGACCACTAAATGAATAACCAACAAATCTCTCCTAGGAAAGAAATATAAATTATCTTCTCCGAAAAATATGATTACCATGAGCGAAATAAAATTCGATTAGGTGGTATTTAAAAAACAAAGAACTTACTAGTATTCGATTAAAATGTATGCTATTTAGCCCATTGTGAAAAATTTTAGGTATGAATGTTAAAACCGCCGGGCGGGCCACCGAAGTCAAAGATCGGGTAGGTCCATGGGGTTGCGTGCTGCCTCTTCTGTCGCCCCAGACGATTTGTCAGGGCGCGACAACATCCATGGTCCACCTTGCGGAAAAAAAAAAGGTATGAATGTTAAAAGTTTAAGGAAGACAGAAAAAAAGATGGATGGACTACGTGAAGCATGATATAGATAGACTTGAGGTGTTCCCAGAGATAGCGCCTTCTAGGATTGTATGGAATAAAAGGGCATGTTGCTTCGACTCCAAGCAATGATGGTGTCCAATATAGTGCCACGCTCTGAAAGCAAATCGATGACGAGTGTAATATAATTAAATATAATTTAAAAAAATGTCAATTGCTATAATTTATTCCTTCTTAATCTTCCACTCACTGTAGACAGTGATATGGCTGTGCTCCTGGTAATGCAGAAGTCCTTGAACGCCAATTACTATTTATTTGTACATATGCCACCAAGATTAATAAAATAAAAAATCTTTTAAATAACGAAAATTGTTTTCTAGACATCGTATCTGTCGAGCTTTGCGTCATCGCCATATTGCCTCGGTAAATTAATATTAAACAACTACACAAATATACTAGATTATTCAAATCTGTCGTGTATATCGATTTATTTGCTTGTTACTCATGAAATACTAAATGTGTAATTTAATTTCGCAACATAGAATTTCTTTCTGAGAAGGAATTTCTTAAAACCCTACTTCATCTGACCTTTACAGGTTAGAAAGAAAGCCCACATCAAATTCCAAGTCTGTAGGGGCAGTATTGGAAAATGTGGATTTTTTGGGTTGACACCTACCCAATCCCCTTCAGGGTAGAAGAATTTTTAAAAAGCCGTTCTTTGTTTAAAAAATGTGATTTTTACATCCTAGTAACCCCACTTGCAGGTGGAATTTCGTAAAATCCGTTCATAGCTGACCTTTACTCGGTGAAAAGAATATTCCTATCAAATTTTAAGTCTATAGGCCTTATAGTTCCAGAGATATCGTGATGAGTCAATACATAGGTAGAAATCTCTCTATATATATATATATATATATATATATATATATATATATATATATATATATATACATATATATATATATATATATATATATATATATATATATATATATATATATATGTAAATATATATATATATATATAAGAAAAATAATCCTTCAAGCCTTTATTATATTATAGTATTTGCAATAGTGCTTCTGTTAGATAGTTTGCAAATTTTTTTTTTTATTTGGTAACGCAGTGGCTTAAAATGCATTTTTCGCATGCCCGCCCGGGCGGGGTATTAGGGACTCGCTGAATACCCACTAAAAAACCAACTGCGAGCTGTTTGCAAGTCACTTCTGGAGTAGTATACTATGCAGCGCTTGTAGCATTTGGACAAAATTCCGGTGCGTTGAATTGTTTCCGTCTCAAATATTGGTCCCTGAAGCTCTTTTGTTTCCGTGGTGCTTAACTAATCACCATCAACTTTAGGGGAACTAAGGGTTACCTATATGCTACTATTGTGGCTGTACATATTGTTTTTTTATTGACTTGTTACTTAATTGTTTCATGTCTTATGCTTTCTATAGGAGGGAAGTGGATTATTCCCATATTTTTTCACTTTCTTTCTTTTCTTTTTTTTTTGTTGAAGTTGTTGGAAAATTTAGCTCTCAGTTTATTATTACATTGGAATTTAGGGTAGTGTTGGATTCACCAATTGTTAGTGCACTGCAATACCTATAAAAATCCATCCCAATTTCCATGTAATTTTTATGGTACATTAGTGTCGCCTCTTGGTATTTGACTCAATCAAATTAATGGAGGTAGGTAATGGAGGAGATAAGACAACAAAATACATATATCCAATAGTCCCAAAAATATCCTTAACATATATAAATACTACCTTACTACACTTTGCCTGTATAAATCGTTGAATCGATTTTGATGAATTTTAATACAGAGATAAAAAGGACATTGAATAATATTATAGGCTACAGGTTTGTGTGTTAAATTAGAACGGAATTAATTGGGGATGAGGATGAATTTAGTTTGAAACTGTTATCAAAAATTATTTCTATATTTTAAGATTAGTTTTACGTGTGGTGACGGAGTAAGAATACAATTCACCACCCACTATCTTACCCGTGGGTGATAGTACGAGCCGACTAAGGGATATATAACGCATATAACATCTATGCGAGAGAAGGAAAACTCGAAACAAAACCCTATACCAATACGTCCCCACTAGCGCGGTATATTAGATCAATTTCCCTGCCATTATGGAGGAGGCTCGAGCCCAACAGTGGCTGTGAGCTGAGATGTTGATGAATATTACAGTGTCGTGGTTACGAATACTACCCACTTATGGCTCGTGAGTGTCGTAAACGACGAGTAGAAGCTTCACATAGACGTGATCCAACTCTATTTTTCTGCTTAGTAATTACATTCCCAAAGATGTTTCACGTTAGGTAAGCGGCTGATCATAAAAATATTGCCAATATGTACTATGTAACAAGAGTACTTATTGTATTGGCCCCCAGTAATTGGGCGAAGAGCTGTATGTTAATGATGAAATAGTACATAAATAATTACTTGAGCACGTGCGAAGATAGATTGCGCAATTATTTTATCACGAAATGTGTTAACATTGCTTTATGCTTGTAACTATATGTTCCCGCTGCTTTGATTGTGTTAATTAAATATGTTATTTATTATATTGTTATTTTTTAGCTGTGTGGTAGCGGCTACGAATACTACCAACCCTTACTTTGCTCGTGGTTGACGTAAAAGACGACTAAGAGCCTCATTACAACCTGGGCCAACTCCATCTGATCCCTTTTGGTCAACAATTATATTCCCAAGGAGGGTTGACGTCTGGCAAGCGGCCGGTCTAATAAATTTTACTAATAAATTTTACAATATGTACTAAGAAAGAAGAGTACATATTGTATCGACCCCAAGTAATTGGGATAAGAGTAGGCGAATGATGACTTGGATTTTTAATTACTATGGCATGTGCTTAAAATAAATGACTGTGTTATTCTAACAGCGAGCGTTGAAAGATTTGCGAGACTTGCTGGTCTTGCATTTAGGTAAGACTACATAAAACTGTTGTCATAACTTTTGCAATGAACGATGGAGGAGGCGTGTTTATTGTGTTGACACTAAGTAATTGGGGGTAAGAGCAGGTTGATGATGATAATATATAAAATACAGACATCGGACGATTACAATTTTATTACATGTATAGAAGTTGTAAGTAATATGTCTTTGAACTTATCTAACAATGTCGCAAAGCTACACTCTTTTCATTTATTATGAAATAAATACCAACATGGTGATGGGTTTTATCAACAAGTTTGACTAGCGTGGTATAATAGGTCAATTTTCCTCTTATTGTGGAGGAGGCTTGACCCCAGCAGGACGAAATATATGAGCTAAGATGATGATGATAATGACTAATATTATTAGTGACAAAGGAAGTACCGTAAGCTTGATTCCCATGTCGAACAATTTGATTTGGAGGATTCATAAATTGTTATTCCGAGTCTGGGTGTAATTTGTGTCGGTTAATTACATGTTTATAAAAGTCCCCGAAATACAAGAATTATTATTTAGTACAGGATGTTCTCTAAAAAAAAAGTTGCGAATAGTTCAACATTGCATTAGAGTCAAGTACTCAAACGAACCCGAACGCTAATTTTCAACTTGAACCTCTCAATGTCTATCATATAATTGAAAAACAACGTTTTAATTATCATATACAAGTGAATTAATAATTAAAAAGAAATAATAGTAGTAAACGAAAAAAGGCTATTCGGTGATGGCCGGCTGATTCAGTAATTATAAACCAGTCCGAGGGGATTTTTTGCTGACACGAGGAAAACTCGGTAAATGCAGGTAATTATTATGCATAAATTGTTTGTTTCGTGATCTCTTATACTGATATAATTTTAAACTTGTATAAATCTTCATCCGTGTGGTGACGGAGTAAGAATACAATTCACCACCCCCTATCTTACCCGTGGGTGAACGTAAGAGACGACTAAGGGATATAAAACGCATATAACATCTTTGCGGGAGAAGGAAAACTCGAAACTAAACCCTATACCAACATATCTGACCAACGTGGCATAGTAGGTTAATTTCCTTACAATTACGGAGGAGGCCCGAGCCCAACAGTGGGACATATATAGGCTGTGATGATGATAATGATGATGATAAATCTTCATTATTCTCCTGCTTTTATCTCTATACCACACATCACCACATGAATCCTATTATCATTCTGTTATGAGTCGACTAAGTCGAGGTTAAATTCTCGCTTTAGTCACACTGGGTAACAGCAGGTTTTAAGATATAGAACTTCTTTGGTTATGAATATGAAATTAATGAGTTAATAGCTCTTAATTTGCCCAAGAGTAAAACCATGAAGATATTAAAGAGAATACAACCATTAGATTAAAAGGAAATGACATTTATAGATTTTATTCGAGTGGAATTTATGTTTACCAACTCCGCCATTAATTTTTTTAATTAAAATTGTTGCGGGTCCCAAAACAATTAAAAGCATTGGCCGGCTCTGTTTCAAGGTTGTATTATCTATTGAAACCATTGTGGATACTCTCTTAAAGGAGTAACAACCATAGATCATGTCTAATTAGTCTTAAAATAATATGTAAAAATGTTGCCAATTACGACTTTTTGAAGTGAAACTTCTAATACGACTTCCAACAAGGTTGCCTTAAACGTTTAACGCAATGTCACTCGAACACATGCGCGTAGTATACCTGTTACAGGCCAGCGCAAGCGTTAGCAACGAGCAACGTCCAATATTCCAACGCAAGAGGGAGAGAGAAAGAAAGATACACAAAGGTAGAAAGTAGGACAGAAAAAGAGAGTGAGTCGGTAGATCCCAAGCACATGCACATGGTATTCCCGACTAGAAAACAAGTATGGTTCAACCAGATCATGTATCTGGACCCGATCAGGATAGAATGAGGCATGCCGGATCCGGCAAACCCGATCAGGACCAGGTCTGGTCCTGATCAGGATAGCCTGATGTGAAATAACATCAAGTATGGTAAGGCATACCGGATCAGGACCAGATCAGGACCAAATAAGGATAGCCTGATGTGAAATATCATTAAGTATGGTAAGGCATACCGGATCAGGACCAGATCAGGACCAAATAAGGATAGCCTGATGTGAAATATCATTAAGTATGGTAAGGCATACCGGATCAGGACCAGATCAGGACCAAATAAGGATAGCCTGATGTGAAATATCATTAAGTATGGTAAGGCATACTGGATCAGGACCAGGTCAGGACCAAATAAGGATAGCCTGATGTGTAATATCATCAAGTATGGTAAGGCATACCGGATCAGGACCTGATCAGGACAGAATGAGGCATGCCGGATCCGGCAAACCCTATCAGGACCAGGTCTGGTCCTGATCAGGATAGCCTGATGTGAAATAACATCAAGTATGGTAAGGCATACCGGATCAGGACCAGATCAGGACCAAATAAGGATAGCCTGATGTGAAATATTATCAAGTATATAGTAAGGCTTGTAGTATATCAGAACCAGAAACAGTTTTCGTAACACAAAAAAATATCAATCAAAATTCCAAAAAGTGACATGATTGTCATATTTATGCATTATGCCACGGCGAAATTGTATTTGCATCATAGGAGATTAATATGAAATCTTTAATTAATCATATGTATTTAATAATAATAATAATGTTTAATTAATAATATAAAAATAATTTATATTTGAAGCAAAAAACAAAAATAAATAATATATATATATAAAAATGTATCTAACATTTGAAAACATAGATGGATAGAAATATTATATTGTAACAGCCATTCTAACATTTAATGTTTTGGGTCATAATAAATAGATGGCGTTAGTAAAATGACGTCATTATTTGAATCGCGATGTTAAGATTCTCCGAAGCGTAATGACATGGCCTAATATTAAATTAGTTGTTATCGGATCAGATTAAAACAGATCGATCAAGTCATGAATGAGAAATTCAGGCGACAGTTGCAGTCGTTAGCATCTGGTGGTTGCTCCATAATTGGAACGGCTCACTGGGACTCTCTATGATAAATAAGAATATAGCACTGCATTCGGTGCCTATGTCATATATTAATTTATATTTTTACCTATTAAACATGTTCTTTAAGATGTTCATGTTTTTAAAAGGACCGGACTGGGCATACTCGTTTTGGATCAGGCAAGATATAAAACGCAGATGATTGATTTGGTTCCGATCAGTAAAATTTCATCCGGACCCGATCAGGAACGCCTGATCTGGACCCGATCAGGAATGCCTGATCTGGACCCGATAAGGTTTTCCTGATCGGGTCCAGATATATCTTCTGCGTTACATGCCTTATCTGGTCCAGATCGGGCATGCCCGGTCCGGTCCTGCTAAGGAAGACGAAAAAATTTCTAGTCGGGTTCTTGCTATCATCATCATCATTATCATCACAGCCCATAAATGTCCCACTGTTGGGCTCGGGCCTCCTCCACAGTGGGAGGGCAATTAATCTACTATACCGCGCTGGTCAGACGTGTTGGCATAGGATTTTGTTTCGAGTTTTCCTTCTTTCGCATAGATAATGATGCGTTTTATGTCCCTTAGTCGTCTCGTAAGATCACCCACGGGTAAGATATGGGGTAGTGAATAATATTCTTACTCCGTCACCGCACGGAAAATTATTGCTATGCAGCGAAGTAAACAGTGTGAACGTCGTGAAATTAGCTGAAATACGTACTTGTTGTTACTATTTTAATTTATAATATTCATTATTGTCATAGGTTTAAGTTCTCTCTTCTGTCTGCAGTCCTCATGACTGCTTTGTGATTTTTTATGACTATAGTTGTTATCCGCAGAGGGCTATCATAACTAAACGGATTGTTGGATGAGCGTTAAGTGCTCTCAAACCGAAATAATTACAACACTAAATGTTATCATCTTATCAAACGCTAGAATTATACACAAAAAAAAGATAATACCTTCATATATTATCTATTTGATATAATTGATTAGAAAACAAGGGCTTCAGTTTTCACATGTGTTATCGGTCCTTTCCTTCCAAAATTTTATCAGTTAAGCTTGTGACCTAAATGATAACGATACCCTTATTGATAATTGAACAATACCGTCACTAATTTGATTATAATTACAGAATATAATTGTCTGCTCTTAACCCAATTATTTGGTGCTGACGGAATATGTACTTCTCTTCTATCGCACATATTGCAATAGTACATTACTGCAGCGGCCAACAAAACAGGGATTGATGGACGAACGTGTAAATGTGGGCCGAGGCACATATACGTAAGTCCATCAATTCCTAGTTGTAGCCAAGGCGTGTATAGTGCTTTTCTCAAATAATGCGCGGAAATTAAAACTAAGTAGTACTAAGTAGAACTGTATACATGACGAACAACGAACAACATTTTTCACGTGCTAAAGGGTTCATTTGTTTTTTTTACATTATCAAACAACTTTCTTTTTCAAGCCAGTTCGATATTTAAATAAAACTCTGATAAGGCTTCTCCTCGGTGGCTATTTTTTGAAGTAACAAATCGTTCCATTTTTAAAATACATGACAGATATGAATTTACATATATATATATATATATATATGGCCGCTAAAATACGACAGATATAGATTTTCATACATTTTTTGCCGGCCGCTGCTCGCATGTATTTGGTCAGTACAGCAATTTCGATTTATCTCGAAGAAGGTTGTCAAAATAATGCTCAAATTTCCAAGCATGTTTGAGAAAAAGTTATTAGCGGTAGTTTTATAACCGGCCGCTTGCTTGATGTCAACCCTACTTGAAAATAGAATTGTTGGCCCAGGACAGGCCCTAGATATGAATCTCTTAGTCGCATTTAACTACATCCACGAGCAAAGTAAGGGTTTGTAGTACTAGTAGTCGCTACCATATAGCAATCTACATTGCATCACATCGTACAAATATTAGGACTCCACAGAGCAGGGTATTACCAAACTCTCGAAAAAAAACGACGTCTGAGCAATGGTAATATGCTGTTGCGCTTCGTTCGGTGAGCAAGACAGCCGGCAGCCTAAAATTCTGGATTGGGGATTCTCATTAGTAGGCAGCAGTCCTATACTAGGTAATGCGTAAACGTTCATCAGGTGTACTGCTTGCTCGTTTCCCACCATCAGCAATAAAAAAAGAGCGCACATATGATATTTAAGTAGCGATCGTCTATGTTGCATGTCGTGGGTCGATACCCATGTATGACGGTTCTTTGGGCGAATCTATGCAAGATTGTTCCGAGTCTGAGTGTTATTTTTGTACATTCATTATATTTTGTAAAGACTCAATGAAAAGATTCATTCAAAGACAGCAATGAAAAGATTCATTCTTTATTGTTGAAATATGAAAGCTGAAAGTGTAGCGATTTAAAGCTAAATAATTATAGAAAGACCGTCTCGTTGGTCCGCTAGTTATTGCGATCGTGAGACCCTGATTTTGCAGCCTCGATTTAACAAAAATAAAATGTCTCGTTGGCCCATTGGTTACATCGATCATGAGACTCTAGTCTTGCAGTCTCGGTCTAACAAAAATAAAGTGTCTTGTTGGTCCTTTAGCTAATGCGATCGTGGGACTCTAATGGTTTTGCATCCTCGATCTAACAAAAATAGTGTTGTTATAATTTTCTGAAAATTTTTTTAGAGCTACCTAAGTAACGTCAAACACCGAGAAGGAGATATTTCGTATTCGGGTTGCTATTTTAGCTGTCATGAAACTAGCGATAGTATTCAAAAGTGCGATATGTAAAAGAGAATAGATTAAATATCTAAAAGAAGAAAAAAGTAAGATTGTTATATTCCAGACTGATTACAGTAATATGTACTAAAAATATAAGATTAATAAGAGATTATATAAGAACTATTAACTTTTTTAGGGATAACGTCTTTAGGCTTCTATCGAAAAAAAAGATATGATACTGGTGGCCTGCTAACATGATGATAGAAAGGTATAATTACGGCAGGTTACGGAGTTGCACGCCGTCTCTTCTATCACCCTGAGCGGTTTAGTCGTGGTCTGACCGCAGCATAACACACCTTAAAAAAAATTAGACAAATTTTTGTAATTTTGTTTATTTTAAAACGATTTTCGGACGAGATTCAAAATTGTTTAGCGACTATTAATTATTTCTTACATAATCCGTGTTGTAAAAACGACCTTGGATAAACCATGTGGTATCGTATTATTATTGTGAAACAATATATATTTATCATTATTATCAATGCATTATTAATGCAATACATCAAATTACGTGCATTTATTGATTATGGCTATCATGATAGATATTGAATGCATTTTTTATTGCATATCAAAATTATATTATGAACCAATTAGTGTGATATAAAATATCATCATCATCACAGCCCATATATGTCCCACTGTTGGGCTCGGGCCTCCTCCGTAATGGGAGGGAAATTAACCTACTATACCGCCCTGATCAGACGTGTTGGTATAGGGTTTTGTTACGAGTTTTCCTTCTCTCGTATAGTTGTTATATGCGTTTTATATTCCTTAGTCGTCTCGTACGATCACTCGTGGGTAAGATATGGAGTGGTGAATTGTATTCTTACTCCGTCACCACACGGATATAAAATATATCGTCTACAAATATAATCAACCTTTATGCTGTTCGTGGATGTCGTAAGAGACAACTAAGAGCTTTAACATAGACCTGGGCTAACTTCATGTTTGTCAGGTCAAGAATTACATTGCCAAGGAGGGTTGACATCAGGCAGGCGGTTGGTTATAAAACTATTGCCAAAACGTAGGAGTACATATTGTGTCGACGCGAGGTAATTGGGATAAGAGCTGAAGAATGTATCACTGTGAAAGTTATTGGCTATGAAAGAAAGGAATGGTGGTACATTATATTTTTAACCTAAAACCTGAAAAAGACAAATATTTTATTGTGTATATCTCACATATTATTTTAGCGAAAACTAAATCTATATCTATAAAAAAGGATATTTGTACATATGACATCGCTAAACTGAGAAACTATATTACCGATCATTATGAAAATTGGTATGTATATGTATTTTTTAACGGAGGTTTATATGCTACCCCCATTGATGTAACTTGCCACCAGGTGCTTGCCACCAGGCGCTGTGATATATCGATTTTTACAAACAAACCAACGGGTTGGGTTTGCTAGTAATTAATACAAAGCTCATTAACTCACTCAGTTTCTGATGCAGAATTCAGATTCAGATTCAGATTTTGAACCACAGGTGATTTTTAATACTTTTTTATGTATAACACTTATTTCGTCGTTTTATATAATTAATTATATATAATAATAGTCCTTGAAGTTAATTTTTATCAGTGTATACTGCGCATAAGCACTGAAGTGTTACACTGGGAAGATAAAGTTATATGTAATTGCAGACGGCACATATATTCTTAAATTTATAACGTAAAATTATTGAAAGGTAAACTTAAAAATTATCCGTGTGGTGACGGAGTAAGAATAATTCACCACCCCATATCTTACCTGTGGGTGATCGTACGAGACGACTAAGGCATATAAAACGCATATGGGACATTCTTCTTTTTTACCAACAATCTGACCGGCAAATTTTTATATTTGTTAAAAAAGTAAAAATGTGATTTGTTTAGTAAAATGTGATTTAAATTATTGCCTCGTTATTGTAGATTTCAAAAACATATAATGCATCGAAGTATTACTTGTAATTTTTGTTTTATTTCAAATTTAGTAGGAATGGTATCAAAAAAATAACACCTCAGTCACAGAAATGTTTATTTTTTTTATTTCTCATTTAAAATCAGATCTTCAGTTTCTTATTACTTTCTTATCAAGAATATAAACATTTATTTTTACCTAGCTCCATTGGACGGAATTATTAAAATAAACATTTAAAAAAATATATCCAATACCACTCTGTCACATTTTTGATTTTTAAGACAAAATACTATTTAATATTATGAAAGTCACCCAATAAAGTAACTTGAAAATCTAGTGAACACCTTTATTGTTTAGCATGTAATACTAGAACACGTTATTTTTGTAAATATTACCAATTAAGTGGTTCATACATTACTTTGAACTTCAATTATAAGGGGGACAAAATTGTGACAAAGTGGTAAACGAAGTGACGGAGTGGTAAATAATGTTTACCCGCGTTAACCTTATAACAATTTTTAATTTTAGAAAACAATAACAAATTATTATTTATATTTCCTTAAAATATTACTATAAAGTCTTTTGATTGGTATCCATTCTTTGGTGGATATTAATTTAGTTTCACAATATCTTTTCACTTACTCTATTTTCAAAAACTTCTATTGGTTGATCGTATTCGTAAAACACGCGTCTTCCTCTTTTAACTACCTTAGGAGGTGGAATAATTTGTAACAAATTTTCAAACATCACATCCGACACATCAGATTCTAACAATTTAAATAATTTTCCAGTATTATCAACAGAACTGAGATAAAAATCATGAATTTTTTGTTTTAATATAGTATTTTTTGGTAAGACGGAACTATACTTCGTCACTCTCTTAATTCCCATGGTTTCTTTTGCCAGCTGAAGTTTTAGTCCGGAACGTTGAATTGTTGGGTTTTCAAGTATACTTTTGATATAGCGTTTTTTTTGTGGTCTTTTGTGTCCTTGTAATGTTTCTTAATGGTATTTGATAAAATAGTATATTTTCTGTTTTCTTCTTCGCCATGTTCATTTTCCTTTTCACTATAGGTTGTATTATGCACTTTATTTTCTTTCTTTTTCTTTTGCTGAAGTCTTTTCTTGTATTTCTGTACTTTTCTTAGTAATTCTTGTATTTGGTCTTAAAGTGAAATATTTTGTCTAAAAAGTCGTGATCTATCCCGTCTAACTTATTTTCTTCCGCTTGCACTGGCAGTAGACGAGGGTGGAGTCAGTGAACGAGATCTAGGACTTAATGGAAGTAGTCTGGGACTTGAAAGAGGTGGTGTTGAAGCTGGAGTGTTCATCAAAAAGTTCTGCAAAGCTTTCTGTCGTTCTCTTCTCTTCTTATTTCTAATCTGCCATTGTCTCTTTATTTTTTATGCTCTTTTGGTGTCATATCTTTAACCAACTTTTTACGAACATGATATCTTTCTAAATCTTTACGTTTCACTTCTGCAACGATTTCAGCGTTAAGTTTCCTTTTTTCACGACACCGTCGCTGTCATTCAGCCGCAGATAATGCCATTTTTCCATTTAACTGATGGTAACACCTTAAACTAAGAAAATAATCGACGATATAATAACCAACATCCGATATAATCATCAACATCTATTATGAATATTAACTAAGGCTCTAAGTTCCAAGCAAAAATGACCACTTCGTCACAAGTTATACCACTCCGTCACATTTTTGTGACAGAGGTGCTTCGTGACAGAGGTGTAAAATAGTAGTGTTCGAGACTCTCAGCATTTTCCTAATTATAATTTACGCATAAAACTGGGCATATATGAAATACTTATCAGGAATCAATAAAATAATATTAAAACACAGAAATTACAATAACATTTGGAAGTAGTAACTTACGTGACAGAGCGGTCGCTAAATAAACACACGCACCTCCTTTTACTGTTTGCGAGTGACTGACTGGTATTTCCGGGGCGTAGGGACGCATACCGTGGGTCCGGGGTGGAGTGGGGCTGTTGTGTTGTCTAGTGACCAAGGCCAAAATTCCTAACGCACATTATTTTGCACCATGAAATGAGTGACAGAAGGTAGCAACAAAAATCATACACGTGAGGAGACAGCCAATAAAATATTTTTTTTATTTAATAATAGAAACATTAAAAATTATTTCTTCTTATTAATTTAATAACAAAGGTCAAGTAGTTCAGTAAATGTTTTTGGATAGAAACTTTTAATGTATTTTTTTTTTACGAGAGCAATTTGTTTACATTAGTGGTCATAGAGAGACACACTTTATTTGTATGTAAAACACCTCCGTCACGCTTTTTGTATACTATGTCACACTAATTTTGTAAAAAATATTAATAATTAAAATCTACTTTTGAGGATATTATACTTATTGCATTGTCAAGTGTATTTTTATAAATAAAAAAATAAGAAATTTAGTATTTAGGAGCAATATATTTATTTTTTTGCGGAGAAGACAAGTGATTGTCGATAAAAAAGAAGAACGTCACATATAACATCTATGCGAGAGAAGGAAAACTCGAAACAAAACCCTATACCAACACGTCTGACCAGCGCGGTATAGTAGGTTAATTCCCCTTCCCCTCATTAAGGAGGAGGCCCGAGCCCAACAGTGGGACATTTATGGGTTGTGATGATGATGAAACTTAAAAAAAATTAAAAAATAAAGTTTATAATTTAAAATAATAAATCAATGTAAACCTAAAGAAATTGGAAACTCGTTTTTTCATTTCATAATTTTATTTTTTAACACGTTTTTTTTTTTATAAGACAATCTGCACTAAGGCAATAATCCTTGTATTATGGGGGACTTTACAAACATTGCATTTAACCCGGCGTCATGTGGGTTGGGCTGTGAGACCCCTCACATTTTATTTCGCTTCTAGTTCGGTTACTAAGTGTACATATTTGCTGTTCTTCTCAATAGCTGGAGTTGTTGAACTGTTCTATTTGTCACAGTTAACAGTATAGTCGTGCGACAGCCACAGTGGGAGTTATACTTGCACGAAATTGAATTAGGTATGTGAGAACCATCCCCGCAGTTGGTGTCACAATTTCGCACCATTTTTTATAGATATTATTTTAATTATTATCCGTGAATTTATCCTTTTGTATTTGTTTTTTATTTTTATTTACAATTAAAATTGCTGATATGTAGTTCAAAGCATTTTATTTGATTTATGGATCAGGAAGAAACAGAACGACAGTGTATTTTTTCGATTTTACGAGTCTGGCTCCGATTTCTGAGTCTGATTCTGGAGGGACTAGTAATAAACAATATTAATAATAGATTAAAAAAAAATAATGCGTTTTATAAAAAGCCTACGCCTCGGGCTTGTCATGGAACATCTAGAACTTCGCCATAATGTATAGGAGCTTCTCCGTGTTGAAAAAAAAATATAAAAATTTGTTTGTGAATCTACAAGGGAATCTCCGACAAATAGGCTAGTGTTCGCAAAAGGCACCGAGAGTGTCCAGCCAACAAATACCATAAAACAAACTGCAGCTGCGAGAACTGCAATAAATATATTTGTCTAGAATATATTGTATGTGTTTGTGCTGACTGTACCAAAGATAGTAATTTGGAGTAATTAATTGTTATTTTCTTCTAAAGATAATTTAGTTTCCTACAAAAAAGTGGCGTTAAAACATTAAGAAAAATTGTTAATTAATAATAGACCTATATTTAAGGAGAAAAGAAAAAGTTTGTTGATATTTGTCGTTATTTTTTTAAAGCTCTAATAAATATGATTAAAAGATAATATAATCTAATATTTGTGTTTCGTTAATTTTCGTAAATACTTAAAAACTTAATACGAATAAATATGATATTAAATTTATAAAGTATTAGAATAATATTAATATCTAATGAACGGGTCTGTGAGACCCACCCCAACGTCCGTGTAACACTTTTCAACCCCCATGACCGCGGGTTAAAGCAGACAAATTACACCCAGACTCAGAACAACAATTTGTGGATCGCACAAAGTATTGTTCTGCGCAGGAATCGAACCCACGGCTACGAACGTATCTTAGCCATTACGTCTATACAGTTTGAAACATACCAAAATAACCATGTACAGTAAATATGTGTATGTTGTTTTCTTTTTGTGATGGTTAACAAGCAAGCAGAACACCTGATGGTAAGTGTTACTGCTGTCCATGGACCTTTGCAATACCAAGGGTATAGCTAGGCAACGGCCTACCAATACAAACCCCAAACCCACCCAATTGGGCTACCGGTACTCTCGCTCACCGAACGAAGTGCAGTAGCACATTGCCATTACTCAGACGTCGATCTTCTGCGAGAGTGTGGTACTACCACGGACGGACCGGCCCGCGGCTGTAGACAGAATACTATCATCAGCGTGATCCTACCACTATTACTTACAATTATCTTTATATAATTGTATATTTACAATTACTTATAATTTACATATATACATACATACATATCATCACGCCATATCTCTTGCAGGGTAGGCAGAGAGAACAGAGTGCCAGAGAACTCTATCCTTGCATACTTCACTCGCTTTCTCAACATTCATAATTCTTTTCATACACGCTCGCCGGTTTCGTAGTCTCTTGACTCCACCTTCCTTCAGTACGTGACCAATCTGGTCTAGGTAGGTTACTCTCGGTCTCCTCCGGTACCTACACCCTCCCAGTACTTACAATTTATCTTTAGATATTAAGTAAATAACGTGCGGGGCAGGAATTTATTTGTATTCTGTGTCCCGTGTTCGTGGGCACGTTGATAATGATGTTTTAGCGTATTTTTCTTTTCCTACGTATCTATTAGTTAATTATATATACTCATTTTAGAATTATAATACACAAAAGCAACTTACATAATATATAAAATATATTTAGTTTTTTAGCAGTACATAATATCGTTTATATTTTGATGTACATGACACTTGCACTCAATGAGAGAAACACCCACCCACGGGTAAGATAGACAATCGTGAATTTGTAATCAAACTTTGTCTCACATGGAAAGTTTTAATAGATTTAATTATTAAAAGTAATACAGTAAAGTAGGTAACTATCTTAATATATATAAATTACGCGTCACGTTGTTTGTCAGCGATGGACTCCTAAAGTACTTAACCGATTTTAATCAAATTTGCACAGCATGTGTAGTTTCACCCAACTTAAAAGATAGGATAGCTTCCATCTCAATTTATAGAAATATTATTTTATTGCAAATTATTTGTCTATTTTTTGACAATCACAATTATATGTTATCTTATCACCAAACGATTCTAACAGATGGCGGTATCTGTTGACTGGATTGAGTAAGTATTTAATTGATGGTGCTATGTTAAACGTAGAAACGTTTCATATAAGCTACAATTTATTAGCATAACCACCACGTGTTACTGAGGCCACCTTAGCCACAGCAACGCGTGGCCGAGTCTGCTAGTAGTTAATAAAAATTGGCTATGCTTATTCCTTTGAGCAATTAAAGCGATAATGGAAGCAATCAAAAATATTTCGTTAAATGTTACGATAATCGCTAATTTTGTAGGCATACACTTAACGGAAGTATGTATTTGAGATAACTTTTAATCGTATTATAAACGAGTTATCTAATTATTAATCTTTAAAATAAATTGTAGTCACAACATTACAAATACTATCTATATATTTTGTTGTATTTCTATAAAATAATCATTACAATTTTGCCTTGTGATGAGCTGATGACCAAGGAAGAATACACCGTGTTTAATTTCTTTCTTTCCTGCTATTAACAGCACAACAATATTCGCAATTATGTCTGTAAGAAGAGGTCAACTTCAATTAAAACCAATTCGTTTGACCTGCGTGGTAGGTCACTTTTCTTCCCATTGTGGAGGCTTCGCACCCAGCAGTGGCATATATAGGAGCTGAAATAAAGCTGACATTGATGAATCATTACAAATTGTAATACTCAGACCATGAATCGATAACAAATGGGGATGATAAGTTCTTGAATAACGATTATATGAGCACCGTGTTTTACGAACGAAAAATGATTGTTACGTATGGGTCTCGAACCCATACCTATTGCTAATCCGTTCCGATTGTTCTACCACTTAGACAAATGTGAGTTTTAGTGAGATAACCAATTCGCAGTTCGCATTGTTTTGTTTTTATGTGCGACGCTTGCCATCTACCGGATAATGAGTACACATTGTACCGATTTAATACTCTAATTTTGCAGTCAGATTTGTATGTATATGTATTTGTAAAAGATGATGCGATTATACAAATTACTAAGATTTCAGCATTTGAAATGTTAGATTTTATATTATATTACATACATACATACACATACATACATATCATCACGCCATATCCCGCACGCAGGGTAGGCAGAGAGAACAGAGTGCCAGAGAACTCTATCTCTGCATACTTCACTCGCTTCCTCAACATTCATAATTCTCTTCATACACGCTCGCCGGTTTCGGAGACTCTTGACTCCACCTTCCTTCAGTACATGACCGATCTGGTCTAGTTAGGTTAGTCTCGGTCTCCCTCGGTACCTACATCCTTCCACTTTCGCATTGTATATCTTCTTAACCAGACGTTCGTTCGGCACTCTTTCCACATGTCCGAACCATCGGAGCATTCCCTTTCGCATCTTTACACCAATACTCTCTTTCATACCTACTCGCTCTCTTACGTCGACGTTACGAATGCGGTCGGTCAGCCTAACTCCACAGATTTTCCGCAGAGATCGCATTTCAACCGCATTAATTTTACTTTCATACTCTTTTCTGCATACCCAACTCTCGCTTCCATACAGTAATGTTGGGACAAGCACTGCGTTATGTATTGCTACACGTGCCTTCTGGCTGAGGTGGTGGCTGCCGAGAAGTTGCCCCAACGCTCCGTTCACTCTATTTCCCGCATTCACTCTTCGCTCTATATCAGTGGTGTACCTTCCATCTCGGCTAAATCCAGATCCAAGATATACAAATTCATCCACTTGCTCTAGTACATCATTACCTATTGTTACTCTAACATCTGTTCTGGCTTCATCTCTTTCAAAGACCATTATTTTGGTTTTGCTCACATTCACGCGTAGACCCCTTTTCTTACAATCTTCTGTCATTGTGTCGACTAGGGTTTGCAGGTCAGTCGCTGACTGTGCCAGCAAGACTGCATCATCTGCATAAAGCAGAGCAGTGACCACTGAGTCGCCCATCTGGACTCCCACATTCATATCGTTCAACCTTTGCAGACATTTAGCCAGATATATTATAAACAGCCTGGCTGACAGAACGCACCCCTGCTTAACGCCGATATTGACGTCAAACCAAGGCGACATTCCCTCATCCAGCCGCACACAGGCTCTACAGCCCATGTAACTGGACTGCACAGCCTGTAGCAGTTTACCGTTAATACCATACTCCGGTAAAATGTCCCAAAGTTCCTTTCGTACAACCGTGTCAAATGCTCTCTCTAGATCCACAAAACTGCAAAAAACCCTCTGACCTAGAGCCAGATGCTTCTCCACAATGTTGCGCAGAGAGAACACTTGATCCATGCATCCCCTTCCACTCCTGAAACCTCCTTGTGTCTCACACAGTAAACCATCGGACACCATCCTCATTCTCCTTTCAATAATTTTACCATACACTTTTGCTGCCAAACTGGTCAAGCTTACGGCTCTAATAATATTCATTCCATCGGCTTAACACGTCTTGTGTTTGTGTAAGAATGTCTCCACCTTTAGACCTTATTTTATTCATTCTGTAGGCTGACCAACCACCCCGAGACTTCTTCACCTCCCTCCAAAAGAGTTTGGTGTTACCCTTGAAGTTTTTAGTCAGCCTATCTTCTGCACTCGTACTTGCTCTATCACGTTTCTCTTTCACTAAGGCCTTGGTGTCATTCTTACATTGCCGATATATTTCTTTCTTCTGTTCAGTCATACTGTCATTCAGATTCAAAGAAGAGACATATTCCAGCCACGCTTTCTTTTTTTGCTCTACGGAAGCTGCCACTTCCGCATCCCACCATGCATCACCATTTGTTTTTCTATGCTTCTTTGAACTTCCACATACTTCTTTCGCTGTATCTACCATACTCTCTTTCAATACTCTCCAGCATTCTTCAATGTCCGATTGCGGCTGGCTTGCCATCGTCAGCCGTTCTCGGACACCCTCTGCATACTTTTGTCTTACACACTCTTCTTGCAACCTTTCAACCTTTATTCTTTCAAGCCCTCCGAAGTGGACACGCTCTCGCCAGTGCCTCCACTTTCTGAACAGACCACTAAATCTCGCAATAACGAGATAGTGGTCCGTATCGACTGTGGGGCCCCTGTAGGCTCTTGCGTCCAATATTTTGCTTCGGAGGCGACTGTCTACCAAAATTAAATCTATTATACTTTTCTGTTCATTCCTTCTCCATGTATACATATGGATGTCCTTATGTTGGAAAAATGTGTTTGACACAATAAGGTTTCTCTCCATGCATACATCCGCTATGAGCCTACCTGCGTCGTTCACTCTCTTATCACCGAATGGACCAAGTACGTCCCTCATAGTCGGGACGCTTGGTCCCCACCCATCCGTTCAAATCTCCGCATACAATCACGCGTTCACTGGTTTCTGCCATATCCAGAACTTCCCTAACATTATCCCAAAATTTCTCTGGGTCTGATGCCACCGAGGATCCTACGGGAGCATATGCTACAACCATGAATACCTTGGTGACACCTAGTTTTATACGGACCCAAAGAAGTCTGGGATCATACATTCCGTAATCCTTCACACCTGAGGCCAAGCGAGAGGACAACAGCACTCCTAACCCCATGCTGGCTCGATCGCTCTGTGGTACACCAGACCACAGAGCCATCCCGCCACCAGGAAGATCGCAGGCGTCGCTGCCCCTTCGCTTGGTCTCTGTTACACAGAGCACGTTTAGTTGTTTGTCCGCCATGACGGATATCAGCTCGTGCAACTTACCTTCCACACAACCTCTTACATTCCACGTGCCCACCCGGCACTCTGCTCTCCTCGACCCGCCTGACTGGGCAAGGCGTGATGGGTGGCGGCCCCCATCGCCGCAACTGCCGAAATTCGTACCGACGGGGGCGGGTCGGTACGCGTCGACTCCGGGGGACGTCCCTAACTCGCATTGCGGTACGCATATCGAGCCGGATTAGCAGTCTAATTAGACTGGCAGGGGACGCGGACGAGCACGCTCCGGACTATGCCCCCCTATATTATAATTATAAGAAAAAAAATTTCGAGCGAAAATATTTCAGTTATTTGGACGATTATATGTGTAACGGTGTAGTTTAACTTCCGCTTTCACTAAAAGGAAATATTTAATAATGGTAGGACCACGTTGTGGACAGTTCTTTGTCTACAGCCACAGGCCGGTCCGTCCGGGGTAGCACCACACTCTCGCAGAAGATCGACGTCTGAGTAATGGCAATGTGCTATTTATTGCGCTTCATTCGGTGAGCGAGAGAGCCGGAAGCCCAATTGGGGTGGGTTTGGGGTTTGTATTGGTAGGCAGCGGCCTAGCTATACCTTTGGTATTGCAAAGGTCCATGGGCGGCAGTGACACTTACCATCAGGTGTGTTGTCTGTTCGTTTGCAATCATAAGCAAAAAAAAAAAAATATTGATAGTATTAAGTTAGTAGTTGAATGCTGATGAAGTGAAATGGCCATGTTCTCTGCTACGGAGAGCAGTGGTCGATGAAGAGTGTACATAAAAATATTTCAATGGTTTCTATTAAGAAACTTTGAATTATCAAAGAGATATAGGTCCATATCCTTCTTTCTCCTCCCTAGCAATCCGGTTGTACGCCTAGTATTGTAGAGGTCCTTGCGGCAGTTACCACTTCTGGGTAGTTTCATTTTCTACTAATAAAGGAAATAAAAAAAATATAGCATATGCGTCATGTTAATAAATGGGGGGGTTAAACCGAACGAGGGGTGATTTGTTTGACTCATATTGATAAGAAAATATGAAATAATGACTTCTAATGTTTACGCGAGTATTACACATTTGAAATAAAACTACTTTTACGGATTCTATCGCGTTTGTATTTGATTTATAATTTCCCGACGTTTCGAACACTTTACAGTGATCATGGTCACGGGAGGACTGAGGTTTCGTGCGTCCAATATGTCATTGTAACAACAACATAAATTTTATATATAGAATCATTCTATTTTTGTACTGGCAATGAATTGTATTAATTTTGTATAAAAATGTGGGTCAAAATTTAATATCTTATAGGGTAGATATAAATAAATTTCTGTAATAACAATGACATATTGGACGCACGAAACCTCAGTCCTCCCGTGACCATGATCACTGTAAAGTGTTCGAAACGTCGGGAAATTATAAATCAAATACAAACGCGATAGAATCCGTAAAAGTAGTTTTATTTCAAAAGAAAATATGAATTTTAAAATATAGGGGAGTTGAAAAAAAAAGTATTGTGGGTTTTCCGTGTGATGACGGGGCGAGTATACAATGCTCAACCCCCTGATTTGCCTGTGGGTGTCGTAAAAGATGTCTAAAGGAAATATGCGTGTTGTCCAAATGCAAGACCAAGCAAGTCTTACAACTCTCGCTGTTAGAATAACACAGTCATTTATTTTGAGTACATGCCATAGAAATGAAATATTCTTCAAATTACTGAAATTTAGCATTTAATATGCTTCATCATCATCATCATCATCACAGCCCATAAATGTCCTACTGTTGGGCTCGGGCCTCCTTTGTAATGGAAGGGATATTAACCTACTATACCGCGCTGGTCAGACGTGTTGGTATAGGGTTTTGTTTAGAGTTTTCCATCTCTCGTATAGATGTTATATGCGTTTTATATCCCTTAGTCGTCTCGTACGATCACCCACGGGTAAGATATGAGGTGGTGAATTGTATTTTTACTCCGTCACCACACGGATATAATATAATAATCATATTAATATAAATAATAATCATTTTAATTTCTTTTATCAGGTACTGCTGCTATTAACAGCTGTGGCCTCACATAAGTACGTGGTGGGTTTCTGTCTCGGAGCGGAACTGTGCGAGAACTTCCCGAATCGTCTGTGCACTCATATCCTCTGCGTTACGCTGTTTAGTATGGGCTCGGTGGCTGGCATCGCGGTCGGCGCTGGCCTTGAGACTGTCAGCTTATTTAAGGATTCCATCGCGCTACCCATTATGCAGGTAACCTTCAAGTTTTTATTATATTTATTCAGATATAACAGCCTTATTGCCTCATTTGTGGGGGTAGTCTGCGTCCAACAGTGACGACGAAGTTTGCCAAGTGTCTTGGGTTCGATTGGGTATTGTCTTATGTGGGAATCGATCAAATGCGCCATCCACAAATATCTGTTCCAGCCCAGTTAATTTGGACGGGCCACCGAAGAAATAGACCGGGTCCCGGTGGCCTGGCCTTATGGCGTTGAAAGAGACGAACCTTTACCATACTATAACCTGCCATGCACGTGTACGGCAGGTTATGATGGATCCGTACTTGGTCTCCTCATGATGTTTACCTTGAAATTCAAAGCATGGTTTGTTGAAAATTTACGATTTAATACAAGGATTTTGTAGCGGTTGTCTTAACTGACAGGAGACAGGTATACAATACGTTGGGTTATGGGGTTGTTAGTCGTCGTTTCCATTATTCTGGACGGCTTAGGCGAAGTGTCGTCGGTCTCGATCTATTTAGCTCGAGCCTCCTCTATAATGGGAGAGACATTGACCTATTGTACCATGCTGGTTAGTGTTGGTATAGGGTCGGCACCGCTGCAGTCGAAGAGCCAAAAATTAGAATTTATAAAAGTTTAAAGTTTTTAAAGAGCCACAATTTTATTTTTTGGCAACAATAATTTGTGCCTTATGCTCGTTAATCAACTCAGAACCATTTTTAAAGGTGGTTTTCTTTATAAAATATTTTTTTTGCATATAGAACAAAAGAGCCGCAACTTCGCATCCAAAGAGCCATGAGAACATTTGGCTCGCGAGCCGCAGGTTGCCGACCCCTAGTATAGGGTATTATTATGACAGTTAACAGTGTGGCCCTAGCACTAAGTACATGGCATTCAAATTAACAAAGATCATTATGAGTAGTGATTCCCATGCAAGGAGTTGTAAAATATTTTTTTTTAATTTTCATTGACCCAATAAGAAACATTTTTGTCCGACCTCGTATAATAATATAATCTGTTCTTCTTTCTTATCTTCAAGAAAGCATAAATGACTACATGCAAATTAATAATGGATTTTATTTCTTGAAAAATAATTAGGGGAATATAATTGTTCTTTCTACGACATCTATTGATATTCTTTGAACAACTTTCCAGGGTCTTGCAGCCGGCACGCTTCTATATGTGACAGTTAGTGAAGTATTGCCCCGCGAGAGGGCGCGTTGGCACGAACGCAATCGTGGAGCAGGCACTATGCAATTCCTTGCTGTTGTAACAGGATTTGTACTTATGTATTTGACGACGATGTATTTAGGTAAGAATTTAATGATTTTTTTTATCGTTTTCTATTTCTATTATTGGATACTAGATGGCACTTTTTTCAAAGGACTGGTTAACACCGTACTGTGCAATTTTCTGTAGTAATTATTAAATCATCGGATAGCTATTACACCAATTATCAGCCCGGCTATTAGGCGATTATGACTTTGTTTTCTAGAGAGATCTATGTCCAGCAATGAACGTTACTAAGCTGATGAACAGATTGAAATATGGAGATGGTACTTTTTCAAAATAACATTTTTATTGTAATTGCATATATTATGATCTAAACGATTTACGGATATATGGCTATGGTTAATGTTTAACTGATAGCATTTGTAAAAGCTGTGTGAAACGGCTACGAATACTACCAACCCTTACTTTGCTCGTGGATGTCGTAAAAGACGAATAAGAGCCTTATAACGATCTGGGACATCTTCATCTAATGTCTTTTGGTCAACAGTTACATTCCCAAGGAAGGTTGACGTCTGGCAGGCGGCCGGTCATAAGACTATTGCCAATAACTTTTACAATATGTACTATGAAAGAAGAATACATATTGTATCGACCCCAAGTAATTGGGATACGAGTAGGAGAATGATGATTTGTAATAGCTGTAAAACTTAAAAATGTTTTTGAATACGAAATATTGTTGATTAATAAATTATTTATTTTGTTTTATTATAAAATCTTCTGATGTTACGTTTTTATCACTGATATTTATCAATAGATTTTTTTTTAAATTTCAGATCATGATGCTGAATAAAAGCGCTGGTGTGGCGAAAGTGACATTTATTAATTAAGAGAAAACTCTACTTACGTAATTAAAATGATTTTGTGACTTCATACGTAATTAAAATTGATTTATAAATTTTATAAAGTTGATCAATCTCGGATATATTAATCTTCAAAGGATTTTGTAATATTTTAGGATATAAGGTGACAATAAAAGAACTTTGGCTATTCCAGATTTTTATTTCATTTAAAGTTTTGTTTTTGATGTCAACAATAAAATAACTTATAGCTGTTGTGATGATGGGAATAACGTTGCTGTGATATTTATTGTTAATAATATGTGTTTTAATGTAAAAAGTAAATTCATAGTCATTGTGAACTCTGTCATATAAATAGATTTGTGATTCTTTGTATTTAAGTATGAACCAAGACGGTAGGTACATTAAATGTTAACGGTTATAGGATTTACACCTTTCATAACATTAAAAGAAACACTTTCTAAAGCTTTTTAATAAATTAATTTGTTGTTAAGACGTAATTATTTATAAATGGCACTGTTCTGTATAATGCTAGGTATTGTAAACTCTTAGTTGATAGCTACTTGCTAGCAGATGGCGCTTTCAGAATAGTATATAAATATATATATGTTACTTATTACAAATTAGTTGATTGCTACTCGCTAGTAGATGGCGCTTTAGAAATATACTATAGCGTGTTATTTATTACAAAAATATGCTTTTGTTCTGATATAATACATTTAAATGCACAAAATAATCTCAGTCCATAATACTATTGCGTTATTTATATACATCAAATATTTTATGGAAGCGATATTTACGTACTAAAATTCATACTGAATATCAGAATACTCTCGTATTAAACAGTATAAATAGAATGAAATTAATTCTTAAAAAATAACTAAATTTTTAAATACAATAAAAGTATTACAAAATAGAAAATAATACAGATCTTTGACTCGACGCACTTAAAACTAAAAGTAAGTAGATATTGTTACAATAATAACAAAAATAATTAATTGTTAACTTTGAATAAATATTCTTAATTTTAAAAGGAGGAAGAGAGCATTTTTATTTGTGGAGTGATTTCATTTAGTGATGATCATCGTGTAAAAGAACCGCACAAGTTAATAATCTTAAATTTTAATTTTTTAATTCTCAAATAAAAAAAAATAGGTACCTATTTCAAATCGCGCCTACAACCAACCGTTAAAATTTAAAACATATTTGAAAATAGAATTTAAAATTTTTAAAACACCATAGATATTTTGTTCTCGTTTACAAAACTATCATATTTAATAATATAAAAGCGGTTGTTTTACTCGTCATCGTCATCACAAAAGTTCACCACAAAACTATCAAACATGTTTATGACGACTGATCACAGACTGCGTTACTGTTCTATCTTAAAATAATTTAAAGTTAAACTGTAGTGACAGGTGTTGTGAAAACGTAGACACCTCAATTAAACGGTAACTATTAATAATTACAATATATTTCTGACTCATGTCACTTTATAATGCGAAAACTAAAAATAAACATAGTCACGTGTACAACTATACTCAAATTGATATCTAAATCATTGAGTTATTATTATTAAGTACTCAAAGTTACTTGAAAATTGCATAGAAATTATGGACACTTGGATTTTATGACAATAAGTCGCTTAGATCCTGTAATTTTTAAAAATAGAATAGATATTAATCATAGAGTGACTTCTTAATAAGTTCTCTATTCAATGTTTGAAATTAAATTCAAAATGGCGATAATCTTTAAGCTTTTGAGACATAATTGTTATTATGTAATGAAATTTGAAATAATTTATTTTTACATTTAACTTTGTATTTTTATTTTATTAGAAAAGTGTTATGTGACATTTAACATAACATTTTAATACTTATAAATACAGATAACGCATTTGGAATTCCAACATATCCAGGATACAGTTATTAAAATCTAAGCAGCTAACAAGGCACTTTCGTAACTAACTAATGGCCTACAACAAAAAGCGTATAATAGACAAAAAAAAATAAAAATAAATATATTGATACACCGGCGGATAGTTGCACCAATCAAGCCGTAAACTTGAAGTAGGTAACGAAAAACGATCCACAGAATACAAACACAAACAAAAATAACTTTAATGTTGTCTAAATAATTTATACAAAACGCCCAACTAGATACATATACAGGGTAGAGGTATCTTATATGAACGTAATACTATTGGGCGAGCCCAAATTTGTTCAAAGTCCAGATTTTATTTCACTAATACTTCGATGACATCAGGTCTCGTCGACCTCGACGACTCTCCTATTTCTTTTTCTCTGCTTGTGTCTTTTTCGAGCTGGTTTATTTGATTTATTAGGTTTGATTTGGCACTCACAACCGGCACGCACTCTAACATAGTCCATGGACCAACCGCCGGAGCCAGGCACGGAGAAATGTCCTTCAGTCCGCGGCTGGGGCGACTCAGGCGCTGTTGAGTGGAGGTAACGAACTAGAGCATATGAATACGAATATTTCTGTATGCACCTCGACTCATTATAAAGTCTTGCGTCGACGAAACGGCAGGGTTTGTCCACGACGTTTGGAGCACACGACACTTCAAACAGCCTCTGCTGGTTCTCGCCGTCCTCGTACAGCTCTACGTAAAGCCCGGTAGGGGTCCGGCCGCCCTTCTTGGTAACCATTTCGAGAACCGAAGGGCAGCACTGGACCCCTTCTTTTTGGTTGCCCTCTCGCCGCAGTATGACCTGCATATCGCGCCAATGTGAACGTTTCCACGTCATCTCTGGTGCCATCTCCAGCTCGTCTTCTGACCTGGAATAGACGCAAATAATATGTAAATCATAGGTATTCTACAATAAATTATCCTTTTAGTAGCAGATTCATAATACTGAATTAATTCCAATTCCATTGGAAGTGGAATACAAATAATACCTAGACTTAGAGCAAATATTTTTGCTGAAGGAGTAAATCCAATGCTCATAGCTCCTTTCTTTTGCAAGAGAAGGCGAACTCCAAATAAAACTGCCGATCCGTCGATTTATGAGTCCTTGGCGGAATGCCCTAGGAACTTAGTTTTTGGGTCTATAATGTCTTCAAGTATATTCAACCCGAACCGTTTGGGGCATGTGCCACCATTGGTATAGATTTCTTGGCTTTGGTGAAGGTTCATACCTAAGGATACTAAAGTATTTACAGTTTTTCCACTGCATAACGGATTTAGAATACATTGTATATTCAAAATCTGTCAGATGGACAGATTCGAATCTATAGACAGATTAGAAATACAATATGGTACACCTTGGTTTCTTGTTGAAGTCACAAAATTCAAAAGATTAAGAAATAGCCAACCCGCATGGCAAGCGGTATTACTATGGCATTATTGCAATGGGGAGGCCTATATACAAGATTAAACTTTTATTATATTCATTGATACGCATCTTTAAGTCACTCTAGTGGTTTGCTAAATGAAAATCCACGCTGGAATGTCTTGCCTACTTATCTTATAATGAGCTGGGAAATTTTTCAGGCAAGACACTTCTAAATTTATAAAATTTTCATGATTAATTATTATAAAATATTAATATGTTCATATATAGTAATGTTTATAATTAATAAAAGTAATAATGATATAAAAAAGGATATAAAGTATTAGTAAAGTTTATTATTAATTATAAAATGTTCATGATTAATTATTAATTTAATTTCTTTTTAAGTTCCTTATTTTATTATGTATCTTTTTGTTAGAATTAAATGATTTCTTTCTTTCTGAACGTCTACTGGATGATAGGTGGATAAAAATAAAAATTTCAATGGTTATATATACTAACAGCACGCGGTGTGAATAATGAGGTTGCGGCGCTCGACGTACGCGGCTTACGTTGGCTGTCATGTCGCCCGCGTCCACCATTGCACCGCACACCACCTATTTAATAAAACAAGCATTATATTATTTATTATGATAATTAATTAGCTCCATGTCGATCTGGGCCAACTCCATTTGATGCCGTTTGGTCAACAATTACATTTCCAAGGATGGTTGACGTCTGGCAGGCGGAGATCGTAAAAATTTGCAATATGTAAAATAAATGAAGGTGTACATATTGTGTCGACCACAAGTAATTGATTAGGATAACAGCCATAATTGGGATATTATAGACTGGCTTTTGTCAGCGACTTGATCCTCGCAGTAATCATCTGTGATGTCATCGATAAACATCATTAAATAATGAAGTATTTGTGTTGTCGGCTGAAAAAAAATTCAAGCAAAATTTATCCTATATTTTCCTATAAATCTTCTTTAGGACTGATTTTCATGACCGGGTTCCGGTGGCCTGCTCGCTCGGGGTAGAGAGGTATATGTAGGGCGGGTCTATGGGGTCGTGGGCCGCTTCTTCTTCGCCCCGGACCGATTAGTAGGCGTGACTACTCCATAGACCGCCGCCATAAAAAAAGGGTTGATTTTCACAATATTATAATCTTTTTATGGAATATTTAAATAATAAAAGTAAGTCAGAAGTAGTTAGTCATTTGAGTGTTTTGAGTAAGAAATCAACTGAAAGTATTAATGATTTTTTTTCAATCCATTATTTATAATTGCTGGAATATGTATTCATTTATTTTTACTGAAGAGCATTAAGAATTTCGTAAAATTCTTTCTTAGTGTTTAGTTAGTTAGTTCCTTAGTTTCTATGTCGCAAAAAAATACAATACTTATACTTTAATATATATTCTTAGAGAAGAGCGAAAACAAAGGTTACCTAAAGGCAAAACTCACTGTTCCTCCAATATCTTCAATTCAACTAACAGTTTAAGATAAAAAAAAGAATAATATTTGATTAATTTGCTTTCTTCTCAGGCCAGATACGTCCCATTTCTGAGTTCAGGCCACCTCCGCAAAAGGAAGGTAGTGGACCTATTCTACCACGTTTATCAATTGGCTTAAAAGATTTAACCTCAATATATCCAACTCTTATTTGCACATTTATCTCTTCATCTACCTACAGATGGTAATGAACTGTATTTTTATTTCATCACCATATGGATTTAAATTATTATATCACGGTCTCTTATACCTCTCTGAATGGTAGCGGCTAAAAATATTACCAACTCTTACTTTGCTCGTGGATATCGTAAAAGACGTTTAAGAGACTTATAATAAATAACCTGGGCCAACTGCATCTGATGCCGTTTGGTCAACAATTACATTCTCAAGGAGGGTTGATGTCTGGCAGGCGGCCGGTCATAAAACTATAGCCAATAACTTTTACAATATCTACTATTAAAGAAGAGTACATATTGTATCGACCCCAAGTAATTGGGATAAGAGTAGGAGGATTATGATGGTCTCTTATACCTCTCGATCAAGTTATAAGTGTCATCACCCTGCTCTTGTTCTAATTACTTAAAGTCAGCATAATATGTACTTTTTCCATGATACATATTGCTCGGGCCAACCACTGACGTCGTCACTCTGCTCCGGTGGTTGGCCCAACGACGAAGGCGACGTCACGGGTGGGTTACGGGTGTGCGTGCTTACGCCCCTCTGTCACCCCGGACGGAGTAGTGCGAGGAGTGTGCCGACCGTAACCCGCCCCCAGAAAAAAAAAAAAAAATTATACATATTGCAAAAAAGTTTTGTTGGCAATGATTCTATGATCGGCCTGTTTGACGTCAAACCTCATTGGGAATATAATTAGATGCCATCAGATGAAGCTCAGCCAGGTCGATGTTTAAGTTTTAGCCGTCTTTTACGGCACTCATGAGATATATAAGGGTAGTAAAATTCATTTCACGCGGCTTGCAATTATAATTGTGACATCAGATTCATCATCATCTCAGCTCATATATGTTCTATTGTAAGGCTCGAGCCTCTTCCACAATGGGAGGGAAATTGACTTACTATACCACGCTGGTCAGACGTGTTGGTATAGAATTTTATTTTGAGTTTTCTTTCTCTCACATAGATGTTATATGCGTTTTATATCTCTAAGTCGTGTCTTCCGATCATCCACGGGTAAGATATAGGGTGGTGAATTGTATTCTTACTTCGTCACTACACGGGAAATCACCAGATTATAGAAATATTATAAAATGCGATCGACTATATGATAAATTCTATCGTCAATGAATCTTACAATCGCTAGTTATTATAATTGATAAAATATTTGTACGATTAGATATCAATATGGACATAATATTATTATTAAACGCAAATATTTGTATGTAATCCTTTTATATACTTCCATAATAGATTTATGATAAAATATTTTAATTATGTTTCATCAATAATTGTGTTTAAAAAGAAGTTGAATGTTTGAAGGATTTATTCATTATATGAAAGGTATTAAAAACGAGAGAGCCGGAAGCCCTACAGTGGGTTTGAGGTTTGTATTAGAAGGCAGCGGCCTAGCTATACCCTTGGTACTGCAAAAGTCCATGGCGGAACTGATTTACCATCAAGTATGCTGCGTAAGCAATAAAAAAATAAACCATAAATTACTGTAAATTGTTCCGAGTCTGGTTATAATTTTTATCCGTAAAATTATATGTTTGTTAATTTTAAACTTTCAGTTCTGTCGCTCACCAAACGAAGCGCAATAGCACATTGCCATTACTCAGACGTCGATTTTCTGCGAGAGGGTGGTACTACACCGAACGGACCGGCCCGCGGCTGTTGACAGAGATCTGTCAACAGCGTGGTCCTACCACTAAAGATCATATAAAGTATTGACCTGTGTAGGGATCGAATTCATGATGCTATCATGGTAAGTTTAATTTTAACCACTACGCTATTTGTGCAATCTTTATATATAATATTCTATTTACATACAAACATATCATCACGCCATATCCCTTGCAGGGTAGGCAGAGAGAACAGAGCGCCAGAGAACTCTATCTTTGCATACTTCACTCGCTTCCTCAACATTCATAATTCTCTTCATACACGCTCGCCGGTTTCGGAGACTCTTGACTTCACCTTCCTTCAGTATATGACCAATCTGGTCTAGGTAGGTTAGCCTCGGTCTCCCCCGGTACCTACATCCTTCCACTTTAGCATTGTATATCTTTTTAACTAGATGTTTGTTCGGCATTCTTTCCTCATGTCCGATCCATCGGAGCATTCCCTTTCGCATCTTTACACCAATAGTCTCTTTCATACCTACTCGCTCTCTTACGTCGTCGTTACGAATGCGATCGGTCAGCCTAACTCCACAGATTTTCCGTAGAGATCGCATTTCAACCTCATTAATTTTACTTTTATGCTCTTTTCGTTTCCATATAATAATGTTGGAACAAGCACTGCGTTATGTACTGCTACACGTGCCTTCTGGCTGCGGTGGTGGCTACCGAGAAGTTGGCCCAACGCTCCGTTCACTCTATTTCCCGTATTCACTCTTCGCTCTATATCAGTGGTGTATCTTCCACCTCGGCTAAATCCACATTCAAGATATACAAATATAATATTCTATTTAAAATTATAATTAAAAGTTATTCGATTATGCTTTTTGTGATCTAGGTTTTTCAATGTTCAGACATGTTTATTTTAAATTATACAGTGTATGAAGCGACCCATATCTATCAATCGAGCCATCATTACTACGAATTCTATATGCAGTGTATAAATAGGACGATCGCGTCTATGAAAAAAATATTACGATTTCTGATTATAATACTATTTTTACACATTCTATCGCGTTTGTATTTCATTTTTAATTTCACGACGATTCGAACACTTAACAGTGATGGGAGGACTAAGCTGTCTCACGTCTAATAAGTCATCGTTATTGCAGAAATTTATATCTACTTTTATCTTTATATCTACAATAACTTTAATAACAGCAAATTCCTTAATGTATTAAGGGATGCGTTTTATAGACTAAGGGATATAAAACGCATAGAACATCTATGCGAGAGAAGGAAAACTCGAAACAAAAGTCTATACCAACACGTCTGACCAGCGCGGTATAGTGGGTTAATTTCCCTCCCATTACGCAGGAGGCTGTGATGATGATGATGATGATTAAAAAATACTACACCCAGATTACGAACAACAATCTATGGCACAAATTATTGTCCTGTGTGGGAATCGAAGTCATGACATTTGGAATGATTGAACGACATCTCAACCACTGCACCATCTGTAACATATTGTTCCCTTGACTTTATTATAATGCCGATGTAAGTTTCGAATAGACAATTACACGTGTATTAACCTAAATACCCATAAGTAGAAGTCGTGTTAGCATTTAATAAACAAATAGGGCTGGTAGGATTTTCAGAGCTGTGTGGTAGCGGCTACGAATACTACCAACCCTAACTTTGCTCGTCGATGTCGTAAAAGACGACTAACAGCCTTATAACGATCTGGGTCAACTCCATCTGATGCCATTTGGTTAACAATTACATTCCCAAGGAGGGTTGAGGCAGCCGGTCAAAAAACTATTGCCAATGACTTTTACAATATGTACTATGAAAGAAGAGTACATATTGTATCGACCCCAAGTAATTGGGATAAGAATAGGAGAATGATGGTAAGCTCATATACGCCCTACGTCATATACGTACTGGGTTCGACTCTCCCCCACAATGAGAGAGAAATAAATCTACCACGTTAGTGGGACAGTTTGGTATAGGGTTTTATTTCGAGTTTTTTATCTTGCGATATTTATGCCCATTTCTATTGACGACTCCTACATTTGTAACACTTATCATCATTTTGTGCCTTAAGGCAATATAATTTACATTTGTTATCATTCTAGGTGTCACATATTAATTAAAAATTAACTAAAACTTTAATTTTGTTTAAGGATAATTTAACAATATCATTAATTTATTAATTAGTAATTAATTATCCATGTAATGAATAATTACTTTTTAATTAATAATTAATTATTTAAGATTAATTAATAATATAGAGAAGTAAAACTCTAAATAAAACCCTCTACCAACACGTCTGACCAGCGTAATGTAGTAAGTCAATTTCCCTCCTCTTGTGGAAGAGGTTCGGTACCAACAGTGGGACGTATTTAGGCATCCGCCTAAATACGTCGCGCTCGAATTTGATTAAGATCTAACTGGTTGTTTTCAAATTATCTTCAATAACTCGTATTTGTTTTTGTATTATTAGTAACTTTTTGCTTTTTTTTTTTACTTTTAATTATTATTATTATCATACTGCAATCCTTATTCAAATTGAAAGTACTTTTGGCATACAAATTCACTAGTACTTTTTTTTAATAATCTATATCGTTTTCTTTTTTAATTCCTTGTTCTTTTGGTCATTAAACGTCATTTCATTAGATTATTACGTTTATAGCGGTTTAGTAGTATGTCGGATTTTAGAAATTGAATTCATTTTCAAAAGAGGTTTGAGGTTTCGCGTTTGTCTAAGGAATTTAAAAGCTGTCAAGTCATCAACTTTAACTGTCCTTTCTTCGATCATCATCCTCATCTTGCTCTTTGCCCTTCTCATTTTGCAAAAGCAGAGTGCTTTCATAGTACATATTGTAGAAGTTAATGGTAATAGTTTTATGACCGGCCGCCTGCCAGACGTCAACCCTCCTTGGAAATGTAATTGTTGACCAAACGGCATCAGATGGAGTTGACCCAGGTCCGTTATAAGGCTCTTAATCGTCTTTTACGACATCCACGAGCAAAGTAAGAGTTGGTACTATTTGTAGTCGCTACCGCACAGCCTTTCGAGATATTAATTATATCGTATCGAAAATTTTAATCATTAGTCATTTTAAAGATTGCCGCGTCTGTCTCCAAAGCTGTGGTCGTAGGTATATTAGCTTTCATAGCTAGATTTAACTACCAAAAATAAAACGTGTGCGTCTCGGGACGCCCGACAGAAGTAATAACTTAAACTAATCTAAGTTGAACTATTTAATATTGAAATTGTTTACATGAGAAAAGCTTAGGTTATTACATAAATTTTATGTATAATATGATAATGTTAGGAAAGGTTATTTATTAATAAAATCTTATAACATCACATCTTAATACGACTAGCGCTGTGGGTTAGAGTGAGAGAAGAGTCTGACTACCGCTGCCGTATGCGTGAGAGAAAGGCAAGCCAGAAGGACTGGCGCCGTTATGCGTTACGTATCAAAGCTGTTTACCATCCCATAAAAAGTTATCACTTCAAAAAAACATTGTATATATTTTGTTAATTTGACAACTCTAATGAATGTTATTAATTTAAAAGTTAAAGTAGATATTTTACATACGATTTTACGATTGTCACCCAACTTTACTGTTCGACCTATGACTCACATTGAATGAATCAAACCTGTGGACGTATAATTAATTGTCATTCACTCAAGTCAAGAGTCAAGTTAAATAAATGAATTTTTATGTTAAACATTCATTCGTACGATTGGAATATAGAGATTACTATTACACAGAGGATTGGAGGTTCAATATAGACAATATATTGGACACATACTTATTTCATTAACTATAGTGAATTATCTTTATATCTTATTTCCGTGTACTGCTGGCGTAAGAATACAGTTCACAGTTCAGTGGATATTGTAAAAGACGTCTAAGGGATATATTATTTATATAGGATATATTTATATAGGATATTATTTATATAGGATACATGAGAAAGGAAACTCGAAATAAAACCCTTTCCCTCCTGTTGTGAATGAAAATTGAGCCCAACAGTGCGATGTATACGAGCTGAGAAGATCATAATAGTATTATAATTAACTATCTCCAGTTAAATATATATATATAGAGTTTTAAAGCGCAAGAAATAAAAAAAAGACAAAACCCTACACTAAGGCAATACGCCTTGTATTGTGGGTAATTTTACAAACTAAATTATTATGATAAAAATTACACTTACACTAGTAACAATATTTTCTACAGATTTTTATTTCAAATCGATATCGAATTTATATCACTAAAACATTTCTTTACAAATATTGTAGGATAACAATACTGCAATTATGACCCCGCAATAGAACATTACTGAGCAGTCAGTCACAATATCGCTTTGCTGAACACCGGCTTTTATAAAAAAAAAAGTTTTAAATCATGAATATGGCTGTCTAATCATTAAAACAAATCAACCGACCTCATATTAAAATTTACAACATTATTAGCATTTATTAAAGATTATTTTTACGTTACTCCTCCATTCACAAAACACGATTTGAATTTAAAATTTAAATGAAATGATATTAAAATTATATTTAAATCAGTTTTAGCAAATAAAATAAATTGAAATTTAATCAATTCATTTAAAATTATTGAATGGAAACCCGGTCAAATGGGCAACCATTAATTATGAAGAATAAAATCTCATCAATTTTTATGTTTACGAATAAAAATATAATTAGCTTTGTAAACAAATTTATTAGTTAACTTACCAAATATTAATATATTATAGTCATAAATAGCCACTGCTAATGAAATACTGGGCTTATATAATCTTTGGCGAACATCGTGTTATGAATGATGCTCAAATGATTTATTTCTTGCTAGAAAAGAAACCATATTAATTATTATTAATGAAATACTATTATGACGGCATCATCTTCTCAGCTCATATATGTTCAATTGTTGGGCTCAAAACTCCTCCATAATGGGAGGGTAATTGACCTTACTACACTACGCTAGACAGACGTGCTGGTATAAGGTTTTGTTTCGACTTTTTCCTTCTCTTGCATAGATGTTATATGCATTTTATATCTCTTAGCCGTCTCTTACGATCACCCATGGGCAAGACAGGGGGTGGCGAATTCTATTATTACTCGGTTACCACACGGATTATTGGAATATAAATACAAGTTATCACTTCTTTTGCTGCTCGTGGATATCGTAAAAGGGGACTACATAATAACCAGAAAACATCTATGTAAGAGTAGGGAAGACCTTATAAGTACCAACTAGAACTTTAATTAAATATTATTAGGAAGAAACGAGAATCCGATAAACCTTTGACACTTAAATATTTCAACGAGAATGATTCATTACCATAGAAATGACTGATATTATCGTACTTGAGATTAAAATTTATATGTCACAAAGTGGATATATTTACACCTACTTAACTTTTAGGAATCATCAGTCTTCTCTTCGCTGTCCACTGCTAGATAAACATTGTAGGTCTCTTTCACGAATAATATAATGGGGTAGGTAATTACCTAGATAAAATTTACTGCCCACTCTCCTAGTGAGACTGTTAGCCGATTTTTATAACTTCCACGGACAAGTAAGGGGTGAGGAAAATTGTATTCTTATTCCGTTTGCTATTTCGAGGAATTTTAGGAATAAGAATATGATACCTTAAAACAATAAGTACTATTTGCAATATATAATAAATAAACATCCATTATATCTCTGAATACTCATCGAAGGATATGGTAATTGTTGTCCATAGCAAGAGAATTGCGTTTCATATTGAAATCAGTCATTAATTATATAATATTGTGGGATAATCTGTTACAGACGCATTAGTTTATTGTTATTGTAATTAGATAGCCATTAGTGGGCGCCTCCGTTTGACAGCTGTCAAGTGTCGACCTAGAGTAATGCTGTACCAAAATACACTGAGCGTTAAGGTAGTCTGTGAAGTTTTGGCGCGAATTTGAATAGTTCGTCCGAGACCACGTTTTGTTTCATCTTCTATACGTTTTGAACACCTATATTCTGAACACAGTTAGTACTTAAGTGATTGAGGCAAATAGGTTAGCCAAAAACCTTGAGCGTGGATTAAAGTTACTATTAATGAGTATTCAAGTAACAGTCACTTAAAGAGACGTTTACATATATTAAACATTTGAATAGATTGAAATCGAAACGCGATCTTCTTAATAGACCTCAAGGTATTGCAAATTATGTTGTAGATAGATTACACAATGAAATAACATATTCAAGTTGGAAACTAATAATTCTCAGAATCTGATCACTCTATAGGTACATTACTAAAAGGCAAACGTATTTAACCCATACAGCCACTTTTTAGCGGGTACGTCAAAATAGCATGTAGTAGTCTTATATAGTTTATTAGTTTTTGTGATGATGTAATAAATAATTTTAATGGAAATTTAAAAAAAAATATACTAGAATTGTTAATATGCTAGAATTGTTATAAAAATAGACGCAAAATATTATGAAATATTTTGCGTCTATTTTTATGTCCAACTAAACTTTTCAGAGCGTTTACTGGCATATAATGATAGTTTAAATGACTGAAGAGCAAAAATCATTTTCAAAGACAAACTAAGTTAACATCGTCTCATTAGTTGATAAACATAGGTAATTTATAGGTAGAAACATCGCGTGAATTCTGTTTTCTTTAGTTCTCTACTTTAGTTCAATCCATTAGCCCTGATATTTTTATATTAATAAGATTTACTATAACACGTTGGCTCAACAGCCAACGTGTTATATCACTGAATATTGTTTGCATATATCGATTAAACTATTTTTTTAAAGTCTCTTAAAAAGAAGCTGCTGACGTATTTTTTATATAGCGTTTTACCACTCCCAGGAGCCTTATTTAATATTTAAAATTGCTGTCTATTAACTTCATTTGAGAACCGAAAATTGACTGACTATTCTCGGTCGTCAATTACATTGTTCTTTTTTTAAATTTAAAATTAAGTAAAGACAGTGGAAAGTTTGCATTTATGTTCCACATCTCTTCAATAATTTTCTATACTCATTGATATATAAAATAAAATGGACTACCAATAAATCTTGATATGTTTGACATTGGTAAGAAATAAATGTATATTTAATACAACGCTATCAGGACCGTAGCGCTACGGCTTTTAGCGTGTATCTCAAGTGTGCCGGGATGACCAGGGATGCCACGTAAATATAACTGTTACAATTTTGTATGCGGTTAATAAATATCAGCTTAACCGGAAGACAGCAAGAGGTTTTGACTTTGAACCTTCGGCGCACAGAAACGAATTAAAAAATTATATGTATGTACATTATATTATATTCATAATTTATTATATCTTGTGCAATAGTGACAAGAAATAACATAAAATATTCTTATATCACTAAAAGAAGGTTTTCAGTAAATTAATTCCATTCCTTGTAGTATATATATGAAGCTGTTGTTATACCAGGAAACTGACTATTATACACTTTGGAATAATAAAGGAATGAGTGATGAATTGATCATATTCTGCAGAAGTACAATAATGGACATTGGCTTCCTCAAAGGGAGAATATCATAAAATTGCCATATTTGGTAATGGTTTAGTGATTATATTTCAAGAGAGTACCTGCTGCTCATTTTCTAGCTGATTTCACAGACGAAGATTCCCATGGATTTTATCGCGCTTGTATTTGTTTACAGTATTTATGGTTATAGAAGGCTTAGAGTCTGGGGGGGGGCACACTTAAAACATTACTTATTTTTACTGACCGTCGCGCCGCCTACAGATTGTTTGTACAAACTTAACTGCTGCCATTTTGTCCTGTATGTCAAACGTTTGACAACTGAGAATTATTATTTTTGTCCCTAGCGTAGGTACTTATTGTCATCAATCTATTTACGGTTATTGATGTACTTTCTGAAAATTATCTCAATTTTCATTGTTAAGCTGATATTATTATTGCTTCGTTATCAGCTGATATGTTTTTTTTATATTTCAGGGTAGCTTTCATAGTAAAAGAAAATTGTATATAATTACACATACACATGTAGATATGTATATATATCACTTCAACTTTAGTTCACCGCGTAAACTCTGGGTAGCAGCACCTTCCATACATGCATATTTTATCATGGAGTTGCCACTCTTTTTCAGTTTAATAACTTTACTCTTTGCTTAGAGTACTTTACACTAGTTTACACCTAACGAGTCATCGTTTGTAATGATATTTTTATATATCCCCTAGGTAATTTAATTTTGACCCACATTTTCGATAGAAATTAATTACCAAATAGAAACCAAAAAAATATATAAAATATTGTAATATTTTTGGTTAGATATTTAAAATCGAAAATAGTTACATAGAATTCTCCTTTTGACTTAGTGCCTAATAAACACAAAATACAGTGGTTATTAGAGAAGTATCAGCCCTATACAAATACCGGATAGTCGGTTCGATCTGCGCAGACGCTTTGCACTATATTAGAATTAAACACATTCCAATTCTGAAATAATCCTTTTGAATTGTGAACGTGAGAATTGACGGTGGCGAAGGAAGGAAATTTACTGTAATGCATATTGCAACATAGATATTAATATCTATCTATAGTCTGTTTTTTTATGAATTTTGTTACACGGCTACAAGGACTTTTTAAACCAAGAATTCATTTATTAATTATCACTTGATTTAAAATAATTGGCTATAGTGTTAACGCCTTCGGCTAGGAATTTTTGTGGAGCTCAAAAACATATGTAAACCCACTAATATATCCTCTTTATTTAGTTTATCGTTAGTTGTTCATATAGATTCTTACAAATAAACATAAAATTCGTACAGCAGTGTAAGATCTAATTGAATGTAAATACCACTTAAGCAATAGAAACTCCGATTGGATGGACTGGTGATATCTGAAAAGGCCCAGAAAGGCGTTGGATGTAGGTAGACAAGACCGTTCTGAGTGGCATTCACGTGGGGAGGCCTATTTGGACATAGACCTAGGAGTCTATGGGCTGATGGATGGATGGACGCAATAGAAAGAATTATTTAAGGAAACATAAACAAAAATCTTTAAAAAGTATTCCAAACTTTTTATAATATTGAGGATAATATAAAAATATATAGTACCCGAAATTGTACAATGATTGGTCTATTAATTTTACAAAATGTTTAGAGAATCATTGTAAAAGTAGTAACAAATTAGAAATTTTACTTGTAAAGAAGGTTAAAAAGGTACACCAAATACACACAACCTGCTGTTGTTAATTAATTTTGCAAAACCTTGCAAATGGACTGCTAAATCATAACGTCACCATTATGTCATATATACTTTAGCACGTTTTCTGCATTACATTGTGCAAAATATCGTGAAAATTATTTCATAACATATTATAACAATAATATTTTTAATAAGATCGCCAATAATAATTGATATAAGATCGCCATAAGGCAGTTTTATGTTTTTTTTTGTATCAAAACTCTTTATTTATAGTCTGTAACGAGAAATGTCTATCACAGATAATTCAAAATAATTTTGTGACCGCTTAAAATTTCATGAATTTTGAATTGATTTAGTATAGTCCTTACATACAAGTAAAGTAGTTAAATGTTTTTTTGTTTATAAATATCATGTATTATGAAGTACAAAAGGCTTTGACTTGACATGCTAAAATATCTCACTTTGAATAAAAATATATATAAATGGTTTACATCAATGTTGTTTGTAAACGTCCTACAATAATTTAATGCATGTTCTAAAAAGCCAGTTATCGAACCTCAAAGCATAAAAATCGTAGTGAATGTACGATTTAAAAGATATACAAAAAAAAAATTGACAACGACAATTGTATTTGTGAACAAAACTTTTTTATTAAAACAAAACGTATTTGAACATTGGTTGTCGTTGCATCGATATAGCTATGTTCCTATATAAAAAGCCCATAAATAATTCAATCGTGATGAAATCGATGTCACTGACAGCCCACGCTTTATCGATACAATCGATACATCTTTATCGATGCCGATTTTCAATTATAATCGAATGCGTCGCATCAGATGATTTGTGTACCTAATTGGCGCCAATATTGTGCAGTTATTTAAGCTATTGATCTTTGGAATTAAATTATTAGTAGGTAATTTTTTTCTAAATCGTGTTTTGACATCATCATCAACCGCATATTTCATAAATAAAGTATTTATTAACGTTTACGATTTATTAATGCATTTTTAATAGTTAGTTAAATTAAGATTTTGTTGGTATGCTTGTAAGGACTAAACTTTGTACTCGTTTAAATTTAAGTATGTTATATTTTAAGCATTTACTCGTAATTATTCCACCATTCATTTTATTTTAAAACATTAATATGTGCGTGATTTAGAATAGGTCGAATTTTATGTTTCTTGGGACGGTCTATCTAATGGTCCATCTTTATAACGGGGAATATAAAACAGTGAAAAAATGTACTTACGTACGTAATATGTGTTGGTGTAGAATTTCATTTCGATATTACCTTCTTATAACCATTACACTGAATGGGCATCCTTATAAAACTCATGGGCGTTATAAAAGCAGTTTGAACTAAACTCGGCCTACACTGACCTCGGCTCCAGCTACACTGACACAGGCCAATTTCTCTGTTGGATAGGCGTCATCAGGGAGGAATAACACTATAACTGTCATGTTTGGCAAGACGATTAGCGATCACATTGGGTGGTATAATATTCTCGGAAGCCCTCTTCCTGGTTCTCTTTTAGCTGGGTATTTACTCTCTCATCACCGCTGGGGATGTTATTTACAATATTGTAAAATATTGCTAAGGCTACATTGTTGGGAGTTTTCGGTTTAGAGCCGCAGAAAGTTTCTGGGGTTGGGATTAATATTGGTAGGCAACGGTCTAGCCGTACCCCAGGTTTTGCAAAGGTCCATGGGCGGGAGTTAACCTTACCATCAGAAGTGTTGCGTGCTCGTTTGCACCATAAGTAATAAAAATGAAATTTGGTTATATAAATGTTTTACATGTGGTAACGGAGTAAGCATAAAATGTATCACCTCTTATATTGCACGTGGGTTTCGAAAAAGACGGCTAAATTTATATGCAAGACAAGAAAAATAAGAAAACTCAAAATAACATCCTATATAAACTGTGTGGCCAGCATAGTACAGTATTAGCCCAACGACGAAGGCGACGTAACGGGTGGGTTACGGGTGTGCGTGCTTACGCCCCTCTGTCACCCCGGACGGAGTGGTGCGAGGAGTGTGCCGACCGTAACCCGCCTCAAAAAAAAAAAAAAAGCATAGTACAGTAGCTCAATCTCTCTCCTATTAAACAGGAGGCTCATGCCCGGTAGGGGAAGTATGTGACCTGAGATGATAACGGGAATGAAGTTAATCAAACTTTATGACCGATCAAATGCAAATATTTTTAATAACCGTACATATTCGTGTATTAAATACGACGCAATTTAATATTTTAATCACCCCAATAAGTTATAATTTACCTGCTAGTTAGTAGTTGAAGTTAAAACCGTGTAATTACTAACGCCATATTCCAATCGAAGTGTCGTAATTGTGGCTATTTTGGTATAACGGAAATTAAACCATATTATGATCTTAGATAATGAAGATATAAAATTTAAGAGTCTATTACGAACTAGTTTGTTTAAAGCAAGCGACCGTTGACAAGTATCTTGAATAAACTGACTAGCTGAGCCGCGTAACCACATGAGTAAATAAACGTACAGAGACCAAGCTTCTAAGGAGCGAGCAAAATTGTTACCTATTCTGATAGGGTTGGCACATGAGGATGAAAATAAATACACAAAACGTTTGTCAGCTTTTTTTATGTATGGATATTTTTTTACAAATTGCTTACTCTAAATAGTTTTTTTTTTGTAATTTTTAATTTTTAATAATTTGTTATATCTCTTAATCGAATGATAAATTCTAAATCTAATATAAAGTTTTTAAATAATCAATGGGAAAGCACTTGCATGGCATATCAAATTTACAATCTTGTATACGTTTTAGTATATCACTACCAATATTAACAATATTTATTTGTAGATCGAAATATTCTCGAAATTTCTTCTCAAGCAATTCAACAAATGCAATGAAGTTGTCAGGAGGTATTATTAAAAAACCCAATTGATGACGCGATGCACAGCGAGCGGTGAGTGAGCCCTTTGTTTGAGCACTGGCCGAACCAGCCTAAACAGGTTTCGTTCCGTACGTAACGAGTCGCCAGTGCTCACGCACACACGCGCATCATACTTGTAGTGATGTACCTACCGTGGCGCGGTTATTTAAAGGTTTGTCTCTGTACGTTTATTTACTCATGTGACGTAACTTCGTTTGCGCCACAAAAGGAGAGGTTTAAAGAGAGTTGTTGATATTTATAATTTGTAGCGTACGCAACGAAACTCCGTTTTGAGAGCCTTCAGCGCTCACCCATAGTCCGCGTAAAGCTGTGGACGTCATCTGCGGCTAACAGTTAAAAGACACGACACAAAAAAAAAACGCAACGGAATAAATGTTAAGTTTTCCTTTAATCGAGGTTCCCTTAATTGCATAGATGTATTACGCATTTTTTTTAAATAATATAATCGTTTTTAATATTATATCATTTAATTGTGTATGTATGTATTATATTATATTTGTATGTATTATTATTCTGTCACTGCAGGTAAAATTAATTATTATATATATGATATGATATGATGAATATATCATCATCATCACAGCCCATAAATGTCCCACTGTTGGGCTCGGGCCTCCTCCGTAATGGGAGGAAAATTAACCTACTATAACGCGCTAGTCAGACGTGTTGGTATAGGTTTTTGTTGCGAGTTTTCCTTCTCTCGCATAGATGTTATATGCGTTTTATATCCCTTAGTCGTCTCGAACGATCACCCACGGGTAAGATATATGGGGTGGTGAATAGTATTCTTACTCCGTCACCACACGGAGAGAGATTATATATTATATTGCAATAATTATGAATAATTTTAGTTTCTGGAACCGTCACATATAGATATATTGCTACTTAAGACACTTGATGCTTCATAAATAAAATTATACCGTTAAAATGGATTAAATCAATGAAGGGCTTAACTCTGCCTACCGGCGCGCCCCGTTGCAACGGACATAAGCTTTGATTGTTTGACATTCAATTTTGCACGCCGCCATTTTATTTACTGGATTATATTGTGAATAATAATATTACTTTTATTTTTATAATAATTGAAAGCGGTTTTGAAATGTAGTTTGAATTTTATTGGACATAATTTGATTGTCATTTTGTGTAAAGAGGATTTTGATATCGAAGTCGTGATTGGAAGATATTTAAGACTAATCTCGTCAAATAATTTAATTATTATTTTTAAACTTTTTTAAAGATCTACAATGATTTTCATAATAATAAATATAAGATAACATTCTTAATAATAAATATAAGAAGCATAAACTTGATATTTTTAACTCTAAGTTAGATGCGATAAAACGCACACTCAGTCTTGATTTTTTCAGATTGTATGATATCGATAGGTGAATTTGTTCAGGATAAATTTACCAAAAATGAATAATGTAACACTAATGTATTGTTATTTTTATTGCTAATTGTGAAGCGTAATGGTGAAGACCTGTTATTGGCTTTATGTATCTTAAATATTGTAACAAAAATTTTATTATTTTAAACTGTTGGTCTCCCGATAAATAAATAAAAGATACTAAGATTTGACTATCAAGGAGTATTGAGAAACGTATTGCAGGTGAAGAATTCTTCTTGCATATCTTAAACAATCATCATTTCAACTTAGTATCTGCTATTTACTACCACCACTTAACATATTCACCTCCCTCCCTCACTCCCTTTCCCCCTCTCTCTCTCTTTTCCCTCTCCTCTCTCTCTCCCTCCCTCACCCTTCCTCACTCTCCCTCTCTCCTTCCCCTTCCTCACTCTCCCTCTCTCTCTTCCTGCATCCCTTTCTCCCTCCCTCACTCTCTCCCTGCCTCTCTAATCCCTCTCTCCCTTTCTCTCTCGTGTCGCGTTTCATCTGTAAAATTTTTACCTTCGTGCGCTTATAGTCTCAGCTCATATATGTCCCAGTATTGGGCTCGCGTCTCCACCATAATGGGAGGGAAATTGACCTACTATACCACGCTGGTCAGACATGTTGGTATAGGGTTTTGTTTCAAGTTTTCCTTCTCTTACAAAGATGTTATATGCCTTTTATATCCATTAGTCGTCTCTTACGATCACCCATGGGTGAGATAGGGGGTGGCAAATTCTATTCTTACTCCGTCACCATACGAATAATCCTCATGGGCTTTACACTTTAAAATAAATATGGCGCGTAACAGAAAAACGTTACAATATAAAATTTCTCCCATTCGTCGATAAAAAGTTTCACTTCAAAAAGTTAGAAAAATACAAATTATTTATGATACTGAAGTTAACAGACATGTGACAATTTATTATTAATTGTTTTTCGTTTTTTTTTTAAGAATAAGAATAATTTATTTATTACTTAAAATACAGTATACCAGCTTAGTACAACAATTTTATTTTATTTATATTTTACTATTTGTCAATACTATAAATGAAAATGAAAGAAAATTTCGTGCCGTTCTCGACGTAGTACTAAACATAGCTGTTCGTTTACGATAGGCTGTATGGGATTCCTTGGCCTGTCCGAATGGACGAACAAAATAATGTAAACGAACCCAATTTTCATAAGGTACATACACATACATACACTAATGACTAAGCAGTTTAGTTTTTTATTAATTGCAATTAAACGACAAAGAATTACCAAGCCATTTTCGAAAGGAAACAGCGCGTTGCGATTATGAAGCTTTTAAATAAATAAATATTTTGATACATTAAGTTTTAGAGTCGTGGTCCTGCCAGATACAAAAAAAATATCCGACGTCCTCGAATATTTTTTTTAATCAACTATTTTCTTACTTTAAACAAAATAATTGCGTTTTAAAAATATCAAATACCTTTAAACGAATATTTTTTCTTGACATATGTATTATAATATTATTCTATAAGTGCAATGTGAGAAATATACAATCATTTTTAGGTTTGAAAAGTGCTTCATTTTCATATATCGAGAGTAGAGCAAGACCTCAACGCTTCGCTTATGAGGCGTGCAATACACGATAGATATTACATATATATTTATTTTGCCGCTAAAACACGATAGATATGGGTTTTCATACATTTTTTGGCAGCCGCTGCTCGCATGTATTTGGTCAGTACAGCAATTTAGATTTATCTCGAAGAAGGTTGTCAAAATAATGCTCAAATTTCCAAGCATGTTTGAGAAAAATATTTTTTCTTCCTTTTACCGTCCGCTGTTGGCAATAGGTCTCCTTCACAGAAAACCACAAAGTGGACCATATGTCGCCCGCATCCAACGACACCCAACAGCCTTCACCGAGTCGTTAGTCCACCTGATGGGGGTACGTAGTGTATAAAATAATAATAAATTAATATTTTATGTTACTGTAAATATTTATTTCAGTGTACAAATGACACAGTGATACCGTGAAAGTAACGAGTTTTCCATACAGGATATTCATCATCATCATCACAACCCATATATGTCCCACTGTTGGGCTCGGCCCTCCTCCGTAATGGGAGCAAAATTAACCTATTATACCGTGCTGGTCAGACGTGTTGGTGTGGTTTAGAGTTTTCCTTCTCTTGCATAGATGTTATATGCGTTTTATATCCCTTAGTCGTCTCTTAAGATCACCTACGGGTAAGATACGGAGTGGTGAATTATATTCTTACTCCGTCACCACACGGATAAATATAATACAGGATATTACTTTATGCGATTCACGAATTGTTGTTTTAAAACAACAGAAAAATGGTATTGGGTTTAACTTGTAGCTGGTGGGAGTGAAAAATTTATGGCAATTTTTAAAGCTACCTTAGTCAGATGGTTTTGATCGTATTTTCTTTTCTTTTGCATGATATTGTTAGTCGTTTTTATGAATTAAATATGGTATCTGTGGCCTAAAAAAGGAGCATTTGTTTCTATACTTATGATGAAAGATTAAAAGCATATTGTATCTCTAGCCATTTTTATCTCGCGGATGTTGTAAAAGACAACTAAGTTAATTTCCTTTCCGTTATGAGGAGGCTCGCACGTAATAGTGGAGTATACGTAATAGTGGAGGATACAGCAGTTGAGAAAAGGAATTATAAAGAATAAATAATTTGGAAATAGATTGCCTAGCAATCTATATTAGCGTAGTGACTATTAAAATCCAAAATATTTCAGTCATAAATCAATTTGCACTATTAAATACCTATAAAAAGCAAAGTTTTCTCGAAAGTCTTCAAAAATACTTCAAAGTGTCCTCAAAAAAACACTTCAAACTCACGAACATTCAACTTCCTTTGCCTTCATAGAAACAAGTGGACCAAAGAAAAAAAAAATCATATCCACATAGTGGCCGGCAACTACAACAAAAATGGTTATTATTTGCTCCAATGTTTGTCCTAAATCAAAGGGTTCCGTGGCACATAATATTTGTCCAAGAGTTTGGACAAACTTTCTAACACTGGTTCGGTTTACATGTAGGACATATCTTTGAACACCTCGGTGTGTATTGGAGACCCATTTCCTGTTTGTTTTCGATAAGGGACTGCGTATGAATGTGTAGGGGGCCCGAAGATATTTTACTTTCATTTGAAATTTCTCGATATACATGCTAGAGTTAAAAACGTGTGTTCAAACCGTCTTATTTTTTATTGCAGCTAAATATTTAATCTTGATGAGATTTGATTAATCCTTTTGTTTACATTAAATTCTCGTATTTAAGTAAGCCTTTAAAAATAGGTGATAGAATAGAATATACATTTAATTAGTCATCAGTTTCCCTCTTTGCAAATATTAGCATGATTTTGTAAAAGGCAATTGGCTGTGTGAAAGCGGCTACGAATACTACCAACCCCTATTTTATTCGTGGATGTCGTAGAAGACGACTAAGGACTTTATGATGCCATTTGGTCAACATTACATTTTCGAGGTGTGTTGACGTCAGAAAGGCGGCCGATCATAAAACAATAAATTTTACAATATATACAATGGAAAAGGTGTACATATTGCGTTAACCCCCAGTAATTAGAATAAGAGCTGGACTATAATGACTTTTTTAATATGGGACTAATCCCACCACACATTCCCACCATTCTAACTCCTGTAAACCAGGATCTAAAATGGTCTCCATAAATGACACCGAGGTTTCACTCTCAGGCAGGCCCGGGATATGATTTTAATTGTCTTAGGACCCGCAACAAATTTAATTAGAAAAGATTAAAGAGGAGGAGTTGGAAAGAGTGATTCCACTTCCCTCCTAGCCAAAGCGGGAGACAGGAAAACAAAATGACTAGTCAGCCAATAAGTAAAGAGGTGTACAGCTACGATAAGCGCAGCCGTACGGCACCACGGATAAGGAAGAGCTTAACGGGGCCTATATGTAAGCATTAAGATTGATTGTTACAGTAGGTATGGCAGAAACCCAAGACTATAATGACTTTGTAAAAGGTAATAAAAAGCATTCAAAGTATTTTTTTTTAATTATTACATTTCGTGCAGTTTAATAAACGTTTCAAAGCGGATATCCGGTAGCTTTTATCATTTACTCAATACACTTAACCTATTTAAAAAATATTATATATAATATTAATTTTTAAATGAATCGAAATTACTATAAATTAACAATAAATTGCAATATTATCTTAATGGAAAATTAACTTAAACAAATTATAATAAATTGCACATTTGCTCTCAAAAGTTATAGATCGACGACAAGAATATGGAGGAAATGAAAACCTGTGTTCGATCTAGTTTTAGTTTATCTTATCAACCTTACTAATAGGGTTGGCAGACCTAATTTTTTATAGTAACTTATACTATTTTACGTACATATTTACAAGAAACACTACAATTTTCTTTCCCACTAGTGCCACATTAGAGAATATATATTACTATGTATAAGAAAAAGTTTAAAAGTTATGCCAGTAACGGATAAGTAAAGGAGTGAACGCTTGACATGGTGGGCATATGATGTTTCATCATGTCACTGGGATCGTAATGTCTCATCATGTCGGGTTGAAAGTAATATTGTTAAGTATGAATGTTCAAGGCTTTAGGGGTAAAGGTATATTGAAGAGAAGATGAATGGACTGCGTGAAGCATGACATGAATAGCCAAGGGGGCGTTCAAGTATTACGTAACGCAATTTTTGAAGATTTTATATCCTTCCTCCCCCACATGTAACGCGCCGTAACGTATGTCTGTACCCCTCCTTCCCCCCTCCCTGAACGTTACGTAACACCCAAGTGACTGTTTTTAAACGTGTTTGGAAATTTTAATTCCCTAGTTTTTTATTTAATAAAAAAAACAATTCTACGTAACGCGTTTTTTGAACCCCCCCTCCCGGCTATGTAACGCATTGTAACATTTGACAAGACCCCCCCTCCCCCCAAATTGCGTTACGTAATACTTGGAACGGCCCCCAAGGAGTGATCACAGAGATGATTGATTCTAGGGAAGAAGGATATATATATATATATATATATATATATATATATATATATATATATATACATAAATTGGGATCATCATTATCCTGATGATGGTGATAGTGCTCCATTAGAGAACTAAATAATATAGACAGATGATGATATCAAAAAGCATAGCGCTTAATAGCATAGCGCGGATTAGTGGATTAAATATGATCTACGAAATAAAGTAAAAAAACGTTTGTATTTGAATTTTTATTACCCGACGTATCGAACACTTTACAGCGTTCGTGGTTACGGGAGAATTAAGATGGCTCACGTCCAACAAGACATCGTTATTACAGTGTTGGTAATATTATTTCATAAAAATATAAGCATCGGGCAATTAAAAATTAAATACAAACGTGATAGAATTTGTAAAATAGTTATCTTTTTTTTTTAAACACTACACACCACTAAAACGTGAGGGACAAGCGACTTTGGCGGGAATATGAAAGTGTTATGTAATGGTCTTGTATTATATTCAATATCTTAGTATTTAAATTAAGTATTATTAGTAACAGCGTTATATGTAATGTTATGCGACGGAACTCCTGGGATGTAGTGAATATGATATAAAAGTGCTTTATAACGTTTTCGTTTGACACCAAAATGTGTGGCCATAGCATTGTTGATGGCAACGATCTAATTTACTGACGGATAAATTACTAAATTGAAGAGATAAAAGACGTGAATAAAATTGTAACTGGAGCAATAGTGGCTGGTATTGCCAGGCTGCCAATACAAAAAATAAAAACGAAGAGAACGTGGGGTGTATATCAGTTAAGAATTAGTATTTCTTTATTAGTTTAGGATATAGATTTATGTTAATTATTAGCAGCCCTATTTAATAACACATGTCAGGCGTACACTTTAGTGTAATTCTGGTTATTACAAATTTTACGGTGTCAATTAGAATTAGAATGTTTACCGTTCTGCGTTAAGTTTGTGGTAAAACTGTTTTATTTTGTTGCAACACTTATGTAACGAGCCACTGACGATATTTTGTAATCATTTATTTTTCTAATATATTCCCTTTGCTTTCCTATTTTTGTTTTATACAAAACTGCACTAAAGAAATAATCCTTTCATTGCGTGGTACTTTACAAAAATATAACTAAACAGACATAAATTTATACCCAGACTCAGGACAATAATTTGTCGAAAACACTGGCAGAGAATGTCGGTGCCTTAACAATTACGCTATCTATGCAGTCAAAATTATAAACTAATGCTTGTTTTCATTTACAACTCTTAAATTTTAAGCGATACCTAAGGCAATACGTGAAAAAACTGCACAGATGGCATAGCAGTTAAGATATCGAGTCATTGTCGTGGGTTCATAAATTGTTATTTTGAGTCTGCGTGTAATTTGTGTCCTTCAAATTACATGTTTGTTAATTTCCCCGCAATATAAAGATTATTTCCTTAGTGCAGGATGTTATTTTTATTAAAAAAAAAAAACGCCCATCATCATCATCATCTTAGCTCATATATGTCCCAATACTGAACCTTCTTCGCAATAGGAAGGTAGTTGACCGAATATACGACGCTTCGTCAAACGTGTTGGTATATGATTTTATTACGAATTTTTCCTCTCTTGCATGGATGTTATAAGCAGGCCACCGAAGTTAAAATCGAGTACCGGTGGTCCGCTCGCACGGCGAAGAGAGAAGGTTTTACGGTGGGTCTATGGGGTCACGCGCCGCCTTTCCGTCACCCCGGACCGATTCAGCGGGGCGAGACGCACCCATAGCCCACCAATAAAAAAAAAAAAAAAAAAAAAAAAATGGATGTTATAAGCATTTTACATCCCTCAGTCGTCTTTTACGACATCCACGTGTAAAATGAGGGGTGCTAAATTGTATTATTATTTAGTCAACACACGGAAAAAAACTTTACAATAAATAAATTGAAATATTTTCCAGGAAATACCTATTATTTATCAGTCATTTATTTTATGGTACTGTGTTGTAAAACACGTTGATTATGTATTTCATTCATTGTAACTCATCAATGACTGCAATTTGATATTTTTTGATAAAGATATATTTTTAATAGATATAATAATCGCTGTATGTTAGCAGCTACGAATACTACCAATTAGTACGTACTAAAACCATATTTGATGCAACATTTATAACAAACTGGCAAATAATCGTATACTAATGTCTGTATAGCGTTGAAATATGCTATAAATTCTTCTATTCCATCCACTGACAACCACTACCCGCCCATACACAATCCACCTGAAAACACAGCAACCTGTTTAGGCAATTAAACACACGCGCAGACGCATACACTATTATATTTCATGTAATAGCACACCCTCACATTACAATTTAATTCTTCATCTATCTTTTCATTTTCTTTATTCTTTACTTTATGTTATTTCTATTATTGCTTTAATTATTTTACTCTCTAGGGGTTTGCTGAAAACCAGCCGTGCATATATACTATGCCATACAGCGCTGAGCATTTCCCTGTTGACAATATAATGTGTTAGCTAATAAAAGTGATACATATATTGTAACTGTTACCTATTTGCTCATTTGTTATATTGTCAATAAATCTGATTCTATTCTACTCTATTCTATTAATTTGCTCGGGGATGTCGTAAAAGACGACTAAGAGCTTTAAATCGACTATCAATTCCATCTGATGCCGTTTGATCAACAATTACATTCCCAAAGAGGGTAGATGTCTGGCAGACGGCCGGTCATAAAATTATTGCAATAAGTATGTAGGTATATATAACGTATATTGCGTCGACCCCAAGTAATTGGGGTAAGAGCAGGAGAATGATGATGAATGATGAGATATAATAAAAAAAATGTATGTTATGATGGAAGAAGAATACAGTACATCATTCTCTAGTCTCAATCTTGCTTATGTTTAAAATTTGTATAAGAATTTTGATAGTTCGAAAATACTTTTGTCTCGATTTTTTTTTATTTATTGCTTATGGTGACAAACAAGCAAACACTTGATGATAAGCGTTACAGCCGCCCATGGAACTTCGAAATACCAAGGGTATATCTAGGCCGCTGCCTACCAATACAAACCTTAAACCCACCCAATTGGGCTTCCGGCTCTCTCGCGCAACGAACGAAGCGCAATAGCACATTGCCATTACTCAGACGTCGATCTTCTGCGAGAGTGTGGTACTACCCCGGACGGACCGGCCCTCGGCTGTAGACAGAGAACTGTCAAAAGCGTGGTCCTACCACTAAAAGACTTACTCCTCAAATTTTGAAAATGATAATCAAACGTAAACTTTGCAGCTGTCTTGTCCTTTTACTGTTATAGAACAAATTTAACTCTCACAAAGCTTTAATTGTCCCATTAAAGTAATGAATTGCTATCCACAATGCTTAAAAGCCATTAATCATAATTTATTGCAAACTGAAATATCTAAGGAATTTAATTAAAAATAAAAACTGTAAGCTTAACACCAGCTGCTTAATCAATACAAAGCTGTCCCCCGCTTTAATACGACAAGATTGTATTGTCACATAAATCAATTACAATTCAAATATATTGTTGACCATATAAATTAGCACGTATATACATAGTTCACTAGCTCGCACGCTTCGTGGCGAAATAATAGCGTTGCTATGACTTGACGTGCGATTGGAATGTTAAATATTGTTTTTTTGAAGTGAAAACTTCTTTAGGCGCACCGCACACAGATTTTTTCGTGGGTAGTAAGTTAGGCTGATCCGTCATGCTCTGAGGTGTAACGCTCGATCGGGTGAACTCGAGACCGCCGAGTGTAACCGAGCGAGAAAGATACAGTCAGCTGCTCTTCGCAGTTGTATCGCTGTATTTCGTATGATCAATTCTTACGTTTTAATTGTCTTTATTTTATATAAATCGGCCAAGTGCGAGTTGTACTCGCGCACGAAGGGTTCCGTAAAACTAAAAATCTCGTTTGGTCAACAATTACATTCCCAAGGACGTCTGGCAGACGGCTGTAACGCTTATCATCAGGTGTGTTTGCTTGTTTGTCACCATAAGCAATAAATTAAAAAAAAATCGAGACAAAAGTATTTTCGAACTATCAAAATTCTTAAACAAATTTTAATAATTTTTGACGTCTGGCAGGGGGCCGGTCATAAAACTATTGCCAATAACTTTTACATTATGTACTATGAAAGAAGAGTACATATTGTATCGATCCCAAGTAATTGGGATAAGAGTAGGAGAATGATGATGATGAATTCAAGTTTCTTTTTTCTTTGATATTAATTCAAGTTACACCTAAATTAGTAGTAAATAAAAATTAGTAGTTTTAATAAAAAACTAACAACTACTAATTTTTAAAACTTTTAATGAACACGTTTTTAAACTATTTTATTTATAATATTATATTATTAAATTATTATAAATAAATTTTGCAAAAATAAATAGCAAAAAGAGCTCGTCGGCGCACATAGGAGTATTAGACTAAAAAATCCAGTCAAAATGATTTATGGGTTTTTTCATCATTGTTATGAAATAAAAGCGAATGAAATATAATTTTCAGGTATATATTTTAAATACATTGCAAAAAAAATACATTTTACATAAAAATATAAAAAAAGTAATTAAAAACAAATATATCTAGTAGCTGGTTAAAAAAATACAAACAACTCAAAATTACATGCTATCAGAATCGTCATAATCTTCATTTTCTTCATGTTCTTCACCGGAGCTCTCATATTGTTATAGCATTCTCACATTATAGCATTCCTTTTTGGCCTTTTGAATGAGAGAGTAACAAGGGTAGACATCCTTCTTTCCCCCATGGATCAGTTCCCATTGCCTTCGTGTGAAGTCACCTTCTACGAACAATGCCAATGCTTCTTGTGGCGTGTATTTCTTTGTCATATTATCTTTCTCGCTTGATAAAATGATCCTTCGAATTTTGGTAGCTCTCGTAGGAGTTAACGCAATTTCTTTCAAAACTTTGGAAGTGTCAGTATTCCCGGAAGTGGCGTGATTTACACGAGCTGCAAAGGTCAATTCCTCCACAGGTACCTGGTCCTGTAACTCTTTTATTCTTCGTCGCTTGCTCATGTCACTTAATTCTTGTAATTGTTTTTGCAGTCTTCCCGATTTATTAGACCACTTAGGCAGCTCAATTGTTACTTTGAGCCAATCTGCGTTCTTTTCTAAGAATCTGTCTTCTATGCTATGAGAGTCAGTCCACTTTTTTTTTAAACTGGCTTTTTTTCCTTTAAACTCTTTTATTATGTTATATAATTCCAACCCAGTGAGTTTCTTTACCATTTTCGAGGGATCTGTAACAAAAGAAAGCAAAAATGGTAAATTTTCATATTTAAACATTCTTTACCTAAATCTTCAAAATTCTACAATAAAAAAATGTGAACGTACGTGAACAATTTTATTGCAGTTTTATGTAGAAAAAAGTCTTAAATATATCCCCACGTAAAAGGTAAAAAGCGACAAGGCGCGACACTTAGTAAAATTTACTATGATATCTTAAATTTAGTGAAAAAATCGAGCAGTAAAAAGGAGTTTCTAATATTGATCTGACAAGTGAGGAAATCAAGAAAAAACTACATTAAATTTGTTTCATAATATAGTACTTACCTTCTACAGCCATATCCAATCGTTGTTTTCCTTGTAGTACATAAAGCCATGTTTGCACAGAGAGTTTAATGTCACAAAGGAGAGCGCCGAAAATAAAGACACGCGATTTCGCCAAATACTGAGTTCCGACTGGCCAGGTAGTCAAACAACCGGCGCGGGAACAGGCGGGGTGCTGCCTCTCAATAAAACGGTTACTAGTCTTCACAAAAGAAGCATTTTTAGTGTTATTACATTCAATTTGTTATTATGACTTTTAACCGTGTTTAGGCCTCTAATACTCCTTAGTGCGGCGGTGAGATTCGAACTCGTGTCTACGGTGTCTTAAACCAGCGCCTTAGACCACTCGGTCACGCTGCCTGTTCATTGTCAGTGCAAAATTAACTGCTACTTGTTAACCATACACGTTCTGGTGAAAAGGGGTAGTGAGTTTAAAATGATTAAAAATATTTTTTTTATATGATGTAATCACACCCTTTTTTTTTTTTTTTTTTTTTTGGGGTGGGCTATGGACGTCGCACCCCGCCAAATCCGTCCGGGGTGACGGAAGAGGCGGCGCGCAACCCCATTGACCCACCCTGCAAGCACCTCTTCTTCGCCGTACGAGCGGGCCACCGGTACCCGATCTTTGCCTTCGGTGGCCCGCTCGGCGGTATGCCCTCTAGGGCTCCTCTCCTGTCGACGCCCCGACAGCTTTCGCCGTCGAGGCGTCGTCCTCACGCGGTGGCCTCACGTCGGGTAACCGGACAATTCCCCGGTCCGATCACCCGAAGCCTCGGTTAGGGCGGAATCAGGCGCAGGTACTCGCGCCTGCGCCGTCCCGGCCGCGGGCGGCGGCCCGGGTCACGGGAATCCTCCCGGGCCCGTTCCGCCGCCTCCTTCTGCGAGATGACAGCCTCGCAGAAGGCGGCGACCGCGTCCCAATTCCTGACGCTGTCGACCATCGCTCGCGCAACAGCCGGCAGCGTCAGGTCGGCACCGATGACAGTGACGAGGTCACGGCGCTGCCCGTCCCAGCCCGAACATACCTCGAGCGTATGTTGCGCCGTGTCCTCGTCGCTACTGCAATGGTGGCAGGACGGAGTCCACTCCCTCCGCACGACCGTGTGCAGGTACTTGCCGAAGCAACCATGCCCCGACAAGACCTGCACCAACCGGAAAGAGAGGACTCCGTGCTGCCGCTCCATCCACTCCATCAGTACGGGCCGGAGGGCCTCAACGGTAATAACACCGTATCTAGGCCTCTCCAGCCGCGTAGCCCAACGGGCGATGACTTCTCGGCGGGCGTCCTCGCGCCAGGTGGCTATCTCGTTGAACGATGGGGAGCCACCCTCTTCGCGCATTGAGGTAACCCACCGGTAGAGGTCGGAGAGCATCTCCGCCTCTAGGTCCCACGGGGGTTTCCCGGCCAATAGGCACGCCGCCTCTGTCGACACCGTGCGGTACCCGCGAATGGCTCTGACCGCCATGACTCTCTGTGGCCTCCACAGAACCGCCCTGAGTTGGGCGTTCAGAGCCCTCGCCCACACGGGTGCGCCGTACATGGCCATTGAGCGGATCACCCCCGCATACAGCCGTCGGCCCTGAAAACTGGGTCCGCCCACGTTCGGCATGAGCCGAGAAAGGGCGGACGCCGCGCCGACCAACCGGGGAGCAATTTGACGAAAATGCTCCCGGAACCACCATCGCCCGTCGAGCACCAGACCCAAGTACCTCATATGGGCCTGGATACTGATGTGGATGGAGTTGACGACTAACGAGGCGCCGATGGGCAGCCTCACACGGGGCCCATGGAATAAAAGGGCCTCTGTCTTGTTTAGGGCCACCCTGAGCCCCAGCGCCTCGATTCGCCTGACCATCTCCTCGGTGCCGAGAGTGGCCAGGCTCGCCGCCTCTTCAAATGTCCTGCCCCGGGCTGTGACGAGCGTGTCGTCAGCATTGCAAATAACGCTCAGCCCGGGGGGGAGACTCCCTCTCAACGCCCAGTCGTAACCGATGTCCCGCAGAGTCGGCCCCAGAACCGACCCCTGCGGAACACCGCACGACATGGGCGTCCGCACAATGTCCCCTGTGGGGCTCGCGTAGAGAACACTGCGCCCCTCCAAATAGTAGCCTGAGGTACAGGGGCACTCCGTGGAACCGGAGCGCCTCCCTGATGCAGCTGAATGGCAGACTATTGAAGGCGTTGGCGATGTCCAACGACACTGTCAACAGCACTCCTTTGCCGGCGACAGCCTCCGCGGCCGTCTGCCTCAGGCGTAGCAGGGCCCCGATGGTCGAACGCCCCCTTCGAAACCCAAATTGAGCGTCCGACAGATCGGGCCCCACCTCTTCCAGGTGCTGGACGATGCGGGCAGCGAGGACACGCTCCAGCAGCTTACCCACATCGTCCAGAAGCACAATGGGCCTGTAGGCCGACGGCGAATCCGGGGGCCGTCCCGGCTTTGGCAGGAGAACCAACCTCCCTTCCTTCCAGCACTCAGGGAACTGTCCAGACGTCAGACAGGCGTTGAACAGTCGCCTGAGGCGAGGTTCGAGATGCTCGAGGAGCAACGTCAACACCCGGACTAGGATTCCGTCCGGGCCGGGGGCCGTGGTGGCGGAACGAATCTTCGCCACGGCTGCCCCCACTTCCGACTCCGTCACGGGCGGAACACTCTCGACGGCCTCCCGGTCGTGATCTGGCGAAGCCATGACCGGGGGCGTGTGCTCCGACTACCGCGGGAATAGCTCCTCGACCACTCTACGAAGGAGATCGGGCTGGAGGGTCTCGGTGAGGGGGGGGGCCCTGCGCGCGAAGCTTATTCAGCGACGCGCGATACGGGCGACTCCAGGGGTCACGGTCAAGACCGTGCAGCATCTCCTGCCAACTCGCGTCCTTGGCGGACCGGATGGCCAGCCGAAAGGCGGTACGCGCACTGCGGTACGCCTCGTACAGCTGGCCCTCCCGCTCAACATCGAGGCGACGCCGCCGACTGCGGGTGTAGGACCCTCGGGCACTAATGCACGGCGCACGAAGGTCCGCCAGTCTTGGGGACCACCAGTAGACCCCCTGCCTCGGAGGTAGACGCCGCACCCTGGGCATGGCCGCATCGCAGACCTGCGTTAACGCACTGCGGATGCGGACAGCCTCAACGTCCACTCCGTCCGCTAGGGGTGGTGAGGACAGCCACGTGTTCACGATGGCCGCCTCCGCCAGTAGGTCCCTATCCAGCCGCCCCACAGCCCACCGCGGAAATGCGGGAGCTCGGTCCGCCTGAGACCTCCATCCGGATGTAACGGTGATCCGACAGGGTCTCCGCCTCCTCCAGGACACGCCAGTCCACTATCGACCCACCCTGCTGTCGCACACACGTGTTCACTGAGCCTCTGTTTAGGACACAGAGGCCCAGTGACGCCGCCCACTCCACGATCGCCCGCCCGCGATCGTCCGTCATCGGGGACCCCCACGCCGTGGATTTGGCGTTGAAGTCCCCCAGGACCAGGACGAGGCCCGGTGCCAGTCGCCGTATCGAAGCCTCCAAGGTGGTGAGGGAGGCCCCGAAATCGTCCATTCTCCTGTTAGGGGAGAGGTAAACGCTGTACAGTGTGACCCCTCCCCAATCCGCCGCGACAAATTCCTCGCCCCTATCCAAGAGGGATAAGGACGGGAAGTGCCGCTGCGGTCTCTCACACCCTGTAGGTTTTGATTCCCTTGCGAGTGTCGAAAATTTGCAGAAATTTGCGACATAAATAGCTGTATCTTTTGATTGCGTTAGCTTAAAAGTTTGATTTTTTCACAGCTCTAAGGGACAGTAGACCTGAGTATTTGATATAAATTTCAGCTTGATACCTCCACGCGTTCCTGAGAAAAAGAGTCTTGACAGACAGACAGACGGACGGACGGACAACAAAGTGATCCTATAAGGGTTCCGTTTTTTCCTTTCGAGGTACGGAACCCTAAAAACAACGAAGATTATGTTGATTTCTATATTGATACCACTGGTAGGTCTGTTTGCAGTAGTTATGTAGAGCAGGTGTTTTTTCCCTTCCAAAATGGTTGTGGAGAATAATGTATGCTTATTTAAGTTAATTAAGGTACCGCCTGTAGAATTTCCACATCGCTCGACGAACCGACAACCGTTGGGTAAGAAATTTTCTCGAGTGGCGACCATGAATCGGACGACGCAACGTAGGATGACCCTCCACTCGGGCTTACGGGCTGATGGATGGATGGAATTTGATCCTATCATAATCTTTTAAATTATATTTCAGAAATATATGTCGTGGAAAAGCATCATATTGGAGCTAATATTTACTAAAAGTAATCTATAATATTTGAATAAAAAGAAATTGTTAATAGAAGAAACCTTAAAAAACCGCGAAACGTCTTGTCGTGTATTTTTAGCAGCAGTTACGTTTCGGTCCGGTGTTAGTTTATTGGATTCATTTTAAATGTTAAAACTGATAATATGTATGTGTTTTCACTGCGTTATGTGCATTAAAAAGTTTACATCGTCCTTCTACCATCGTTAACTCTATCTGATGTGGTTTGGTTAACTTATATTCTCACAGGAGAGTTAAAGTCAGGCGGCCGGTCATAAATCTATTGCCAAAATCTTTGTAATATGCTCAATGGTAGAGGAGTATTGTGTAGACCACAAGCAATTGGGATAAGAGCAAGATGATGATGGTAAAGTAGAAATAATTATTTTGATTAATACATGTTTTTATTGCTTAAGATCGTAAATGAGCAAGTAGCACACCTGATGATAAGTGTTACTACCACCCATGGACTTTTGCATTACCAGGGTTACAGCTAGACCGTTGCTTACCAACTCAAATACCCCTAGAAAGTTGAGCATCTGGCTCTCGTCTCTAAACGAAGCGTAATAGCATATTGCCATTACTCAGACGTTGATTTTCTACGAGAGTATGGTACTACCCCGGACGGACCGGCCCGCGGCTGTAGATAGAAAACTTTCAACAGAGTGACTCTACAATTAAAATTTATTTTATTATTTTTATAATTTACCTGTTATAGTTTAAGCGTTTTATTTGGCGCCAATGATTAGTAATAAATCGATTGTGTCGCGCGCTTTAGTAATATATTTTTAATTTATATAAATTATATTTGGTTTGTCCATTTTATGACGAATAAAATAATATATTTCCTTTTCATTGCTTCGGTTACTTCACTCCGGAAGGTGATTTCTCTTAACCATGTATGCTATGAAACAAAGTTCTTTTTTATTTCTATGGATTATATGATATCGACTAGATGAAGGGTCCGTTTATACATCCATCAGTCCGTAAACGTCCAATGTTGGACATGGGCCTACTTAAGTTTCTGTGTAATTTTAGAGATAGCATCAGTCCACCTTTATTTTTTTTTTCTGACAGGCTATGGTATCACACCCTGCCCGATCCGTCTGGGGAGATGGAGAGAGCGGCGACCGACCCCATAACCTACCCTGCATTGTGCTTCTCGACGCCGTGCGGGCGGGGCGGGCCAATGTAATCATCAGTCCAACTAGTGGGGGAATATCCTACGCTGCGTCATCAGATTTATGATTTCGTTACAAGTGTTTAATTTATTAGTGGCTTACTTGTAGCTTAATTACATTCAAAATTATAAAGTCAATGACTAAGTTCAAAGTTAAGCGTAATTAGTCATTATGTTGTTCAAATATTTGCAAAAATGGTGCGATATGTCACATCGGTAAAAATCACTTTAAGACAATAAGCGATAGCGGAATTAAATTTGTATTCTATCAGCCACGGAATGTCAAAGTGGCTTGGGATGGGATTAAAAGTATCAGGAATACTGACCTCATCTATAAATTATTAAGATATTATATAAGAGTCTTTTGGATGGTAAAGTTTGTAAATTTCATCTTTTCATTTTTAATTTTCTTTTAAATATCAATATATATATAATTGATATATATATATATATATATATATATATATATATATATATATATATATATATATATGTATATATATATATATATATATATATATATATATACATAATTGATAAATAATTGAAATTTATACGGCAAAAACTAATACTAATTAATACATAATAGTTCGTAAACTTTAATGCCTGCCAAATGACACCATGTTGTAACTTACTGTAAATGTACTTAGTATAATAAATAGAAGTCTAAAATAAAAACAAAATAAACAATTATTCTATATATTAAATTAAATAATTATTTATTTTCTTTTCAAAAATAAATTAACAAAAAATAAACACTTAGCGAAAATGTGGATAAATATAATTTTGTTAAATTTTAAGCTACCTACTATTAATCTCATAATATTACTTCTTTTGTAACTGCATACGACTTAAAGTAAGCTATTTAAAGTGTTAGGATAGTATAAATTGCAGGCATGGAACGTGTCATATTATTATAATAAAAAGTCGAAAAGTATAAAAGGTCTTAAAATATAAATATTTTCAATTTTAATTGTAATAACAATAGTCTTTAGTTACATTTTTTTAAATTGCTTCGAAACCTGTGTAGTTTTAAATGTTTATGGCATTTAGAAAAGTTCGAAATTTAAATTATTATTTTATGGCACAGATAAAAAAATATTCTTGAAGGCGCGGTAACGATCATAATCTAATTAGTTAGTAGAGTTTTATGTCAGATAATTATCTTTTTGTTTGACTTCCATTCAAAATTGCATTGAATGTTTAGGATGGCCATGAAATCGGAATTATAATGCTTTTAAACCTTTTAACCTTTTTTTTTTATAATGCTTTTAAACCTTTTTACCCGTTGGGGGGCATAGTCCGGAGCGTGCTCGTTCGCGTCCCCTGCCAGTCTAATTAGACTGCTAATCCGGCTCGAAATGCGTACCGCAATGCGGGTTAGGGCGTCCCCCGGAGGCGACGCGTACCGACCCGCCCCCGTCGGTACGAACATCGGCAGTTGCGGCGATGGGGGCCGCCACCCATCACGCCTTGCCCAGTTAGGCGAGTCGAGGAGAACGGAGTGCCGGGTGGGCACGTGGAATGTAAGAGGTTGTGTGGAAGGTAAGTTGCACGAGCTGATATCCGTCATGGCGGACAAACAGCTAGACGTGCTCTGTGTAACAGAGACCAAGCGAAGGGGCAGCGACGCCTGCGATCTTCCTGGTGGCGGGATGGCTCTGTGGTCTGGTGTACCACAGAGCGATCGAGCCAGCATGGGGGTAGGAGTGCTGTTGTCCTCTCGCTTGGCCTCAGGTGTGAAGGATTACGGAATGTATGATCCCAGACTTCTCTGGGTCCGTATAAAACTAGGTGTCACCAAGGTATTCATGGTTGTAGCATATGCTCCCGTAGGATCCTCGGTGGCATCAGACCTAGAGAAGTTTTGGGATAATGTTAGGGAAGTTCTGGATATGGCAGAAACCAGTGAACGCGTGATTGTATGCGGAGATTTGAACGGATGGGTGGGGACCAAGCGTCCCGACTATGAGGACGTACTTGGTCCATTTGGTGATAAGAGAGTGAACGACGCAGGTAGGCTCATAGCCTGAGGCCTACAGCCTACAGCCTGAGCCTAGCTCATGCCTGACAGCCTGAGCCTAGCTCATGAGGATGGTGTCCGATGGTTTACTGTGTGAGACACAAGGAGGTTTCAGGAGTGGAAGGGGATGCATGGATCAAGTGTTCTCTCTGCGCAACATTGTGGAGAAGCATCTGGCTCTAGGTCAGAGGGTTTTCTGCAGTTTTGTGGATCTGGAGAGAGCATTTGACACGGTTGTACGAAAGGAACTTTGGGACATTTTACCGGAGTATGGTATTAACGGTAAACTGCTACAGGCTGTGCAGTCCAGTTACATGGGCTGTAGAGCCTGTGTGCGGCTGGATGATGGAATGTCGCCTTGGTTTGACGTCAATATCGGCGTTAAGCAGGGGTGCGTTCTGTCAGCCAGGCTGTTTATCATATATCTGGATAAATGTCTCCAAAGGTTGAACGATATGAATGTGGGAGTCCAGATGGGCGACTCAGTGGTCACTGCTCTGCTTTATGCAGATGATGCAGTCCTGCTGGCACAGTCAGCGACTGACCTGCAGACCCTAGTCGACACAATGACAGAAGATTGTAAGAAAAGGGGTCTACGCGTGAATGTGAGCAAAACCAAAATAATGGTCTTTGAAAGAGATAAAACCAGAACAGATGTAAGAGTAACAATAGGTAATGATGTACTAGAGCAAGTGGATGAATTTGTATATCTTGGATGTGGATTTAGCCGAGATGGAAGGTACACCACTGATATAGAGCGAAGAGTGAATGCGGGAAATAGAGTGAACGGAGCGTTGGGGCAACTTTTCGGCAGCCACCACCTCAGCCAGAAGGCACGTGTAGCAATACATAACGCAGTGCTTGTCCCAACATTACTGTATGGAAGCGAGAGTTGGGTATGCAGAAAAGAGTATGATAGTAAAATTAATGCGGTCGAAATGCGATCTCTGCGGAAAATCTGTGGAGTTAGGCTGACCGACCGCATTCGTAACGACGACGTAAGAGAGCGAGTAGGTATGAAAGAGAGTATTGGTGTAAAGATGCGAAAGGGAATGCTCCGATGGTTCGGACATGTGGAAAGAATGCCGAACGAACGCCTGGTTAAGAAGATATACAATGCGAAAGTGGAAGGATGTAGGTACCGAGGGAGACCGAGACTAACCTACCTAGACCAGATCGGTCATGTACTGAAGGAAGGTGGAGTCAAGAGTCTCCGAAACCGGCGAGCGTGTATGAAGAGAATTATGAATGTTGAGGAAGCGAGTGAAGTATGCAGAGATAGAGTTCTCTGGCACTCTGTTCTCTCTGCCTACCCTGCAAGGGATATGGCGTGATGATATGTATGTATGTATGTTAAACCTTTTACTATCTAACCGTAAAAAAGAATAACGCTGTTGTATTATAACTGTGTTATACTAATCCCTGGCATTAAAAACGCGTGGTATTTTTTGGCGAATATTAAAACAATGCTAAACATTAAATTTTATTTAAAAACGTGTTTCCCTATTACGCGAATGCCGAAGCATGGCCCCAAATTATAATTTATGAATAAATATTAACATAATTTGGCATATCTTTTTTTTAAGAATTTTTTTGAATTTAAATTTTAGAGAGTTCCATCTCTATATCTCAGAATTAATAAACTGTTGTCTTATAGTCTGTTTTATTCTGCTCGATGTGTACCGTAGCTTTGTCCCTACTACTTATGTAAGTTATGCATTATCAAACCAATAAAACTAAGATTATACATATTTGAATAATGTTATCACAAATATTTTAATTTACCAATTAGTTTCTTTATCGCTCAGACTGTTGAATATATCTTTATACTGTTGTAAACTTACAGATTATAAAAATAATATGGTAAATAGAAAAATAAAATAATATTCAACATTTAAAAGGTTATTTGAAACATTCGACTATGACATTGATGTGTAGGGATCAATGCAAACGAACCAATTTGTTCCAGTTTTTACCAGATACAGATGACCCTCATTAGATAAAAGAACAACTATTCTATTCTTCTAGTTCTTCGCAAAGTTAGAAATAAGAATTTAACTCATTCACGTTCTTCTACTTCTTCATGGTACATTAAACACCTTACTACAGACATGAGAATATAGTAAAATCTATAAACGAAAATAAAGTATATATAAAATGTTATATGTTTTTTAACAACTTTTGATAATTAATCTGTCTTATTAGGTAATCTGTACTAAATAAAAATTAAAAAAATATTTTTTATTTTTACCATTATTATGTCTGTTGCTTATGTTTAATAACTTATCTGGTTTTTAAAAACATTTACATGAAACACAATATATATTAAAAATATTTTAAACAGCCTAAGAAGAATTTCTGTTACTATTTTAACTTGAACCCGTTATAAAACGTTAGAAGTAATAAAATTAAAAGAAACTAATTATCATTAATTACGAAGTATTAAACTTTACAACTAAAAATATTTTATTAATAATATCCAAGATCTGATCAATATGCTTATGAGAAATTCTAAATTCAGAAATAGTCGTGCCGATAAACTTGAAAACGAATTTCAAAAATGGAACTCGTTCCACGTACCAGGAAACCATTAGGGCTTGCAGTGCTATAAATTAATTAAATAATCGATTAATGATCGACTTTAAACTAGAACCATGTTTTATAGTTATCGCTCTCCTCTAAGACCACAACAATGATTGCCGATACGTTGACCTTTGTTGTAAGTGTTGCTGCACGCGTAGACTGGTAAGGCATGAAATAGAATTTATGACTAATAAATACTGTTTTCATAACGATTTTCATTTCTTAAATGAATTATGATATTGGTTTTCAATTTAAAGTAGAATTAATGAATTTTAAGCCTAGCTTGTATTATGAATTTTTAGTGTGCGTTGTTTAATTATTTTATATGAGTTGTGTTTTACTGGTCTTTTCGTTTTGCTAGTGGTGTGATGTCTCGAGCCAATTGCTATTATATAAATTCATACATAATTATTTGGTTAATATGCATTTCTTAGGTCACTCACAATTGTTTGTTATATTATAATTAGGATTATTTTTTTACTGTTAGAACGATATTCATTTTTTTTTTATTTAGGACAATCACAATTTTAGTATCAGTAAATTTGTGAAAAATCAGTGTGAAATATGAAAAAGAGAGTAAAGAAAGAAGGAAAAAAAGATGTAATGATAGTCAAAAAAATAAATAAAATCTCTTAACAATTCATTTAGCTATTATGGTTCAGTAATTATCATTTTCAGTCGCGAAACTGTATTAAATACATTTATTTATACGGCAAAACTTTTTTCTGTTGTGTAAAACATACAAGTTCGAATTACAAAAAAAAGAATTTATTGACTTACTTTCTAATGAATTACAAAATTAATAACCCTGACCTGATTCAGTGTAATATAATATGAATTTAAAATATTATTAAGTACAGTATTATTATCTACATATGAATTGTATTTGTTTTTTGTTGCTTCCGCATTAATATAACAATAAAGTTGGTAAACCTTTGATCTACTTGTTAACTAAACTCCAATATCAGTATGCGTTTTATGGACGATTGAAACGTTCACACACAAAACTTTATTAGTTTCCGAACGATCTTTTTATAGTTATAAACATAATTTTATGAGAGGTCCTAAGCGCGATAAATGGTTATCCATCGTGTTTATTAATAAAATATATGTGATTTTCACATTGCATTTGCTTATTCAAAATTTAGATAATTTTATATTTGGTTATTTTTTATTTATTTAGAGATTAATAATAATTAAGAATTTCTGAAATATGTGTTACTGTTTAATTGATGTATAATTACGATTCCATAAAGACAAAAAAATAAAAAACAAATGTATGAAGCTGTAATTAATTAATTTGCTAAAATAACTAGAACTTTAATATAATAAATAACGTGTATTAATAAGAATTCTTTTAAAATAACTAACAATGTTATGCATATTAATATCGTTCGTGTCCGAGTTTCTGTAGGCGAGTTAATATCTACAGATAATAAATTTAAAAATATAGTAATTTAAAAGTAATCTTTTTTAATGATACTTATTTATTAATGATCTTTTTTTAATGATAAAAATATTAAAAAGATTAATTTAACTTACCATTTTAATTGCCATGAGCAAATATATTGATTTCCAAGGTATTGAATAAATCATACATAAAGCACGTCGACACTGTGTTCGCTTAAAAATTTGGTTTCACTTAATAACTTTTTAAATATCGAATACATCACTATTATATTAGGCGCGTTATGTTTGAATTATCGATTCGAATATTCCATTTTCGAACGCGCCTACGCATGTAATGCTATGAGCGACTAGTGATGTCCGCGAGCCGATCCATACTGCATGGGTAACGTTTCTCTATCGTCTGACGAAGCGTACGATTAGAACGAACCGCTTTATTGGAATTCCATCAAGTTTTCGCTCGCGTCTGGTGACAGAAATATATTTTTTTGTACTAATGAAATATGTGTTATAGATAGATAAGCTTATTAGTTCGGATTTTGCAATTTTTTGTGTGTTTTTAATGTTATCAAGCCTTGTACAATATATTATTTCAAGTCACAGAATTTAAAGGCAAGGTGTGTGTGTGTGCAGTTTATACCAATGCTTCATTTGTACGCTTTTTTGTTACTGTTTTGGCCTTTATTTCATCAGCGATTAAAGATTGCTTGGAAAAAAGATTTAGAAGAGAAGTTAGATGGATTTCGTGTAGTATGATATGGTGAACTCGAAGAGATTGATGTCTGATGAAGTTGTGGGGAAAACGAAAGCATATTATGTCAAACCTATGTTACCTATGTAATTAAAATGAAAACAAGGTGATGATAATGAAGTTTGAGAGTAAATAACATGAGTTTAAGAGTAGGTAGGTACTACGACAGTTTTTTTTACAGTATCAGAGCAAAAGCTTATGAATATATTTTCAGGTAGCTTTTAGCTGATAATAGATGGTGAGATCATTTCTGCCAGATTATTAGTTACATCTTGCATGTTGTTTCTGAAAATTTCATATTATAAAAATGGTTCTATAATGCCATCTCACAATCGTAAAATTTTTATAAATACCTAACCCAAAAATAGATAAATTAAAAAATAGGTATAAGAACTGCCGAGAGAAGTGAAAACTTAATAGTATCAAAACACAAATTATTTTTGGGATATTTGAAGATACTGTAATGACATAAATAATAATTTAATGTCATTAATAATATCTACTTTTCTGGATTATTTGTACTTCAAGCAATAATTATATACATACATTTTGATATGATTTATTTTTTAAAATATAGGTGGCGCTGTATTATGTGCGTTGTACCTAAATAAACTTTCAAAAGGACCACAGACACATATATTTATAATAAGACCCGGTGGATGGCGGGGCAATCAATTTAAAAGTAAAACAAACTCTTTTATGATTAAAGATTATTGAAAAGGTAAGCAAAGGTGTATAGACACTTACATATAACTTCACATTTATTTTTTTTATCACACACACACAACTACACACTTTTTTTTAACACTTTCCTTGGCCTAGGTACCGAAACCAATACCTGAATTTATACTAATAAATGTGTGGTGACGGAGTAAGAATACAATTCACCACCCCCTATCTTACCCGTTGGTGATCGTAAGAGACGACTAAGGCATATAAAATGCATATAACATCTATGTAAGAGAAGGAAAACTCGAAACAAAACGCTATATTAACACGCCCGACCAGCGTGGTATAGTAAGTCAATTTCCCTCCCATTATGGAGGAGGCTTGAGCCCAACAGTGGGATGATGATGGTGATGAATGAATGAAGCAGTCCCCTGTCCCATATTATTAAAGTTTTGCAAATCAAAAGTAAAAATGGAAACTTTCTATTAACAGAATCATCTAAAACTACTTTTAATAAACATTATTAATATTACTTTACTATGACAATGCCGACGAGTAACAAGAGCCATCAGACAGTCGCCGGCTGACAGACACTCAACACCAACCGATGGCCTGACCTATTAAATACTAATTTACGTCAAACACAAAGGTTACTAATTCATTGTAATCGATATTATCTGTGTCGTTTATAGAGCGTCGCGTGTCTCAACACTAAACGTTCTTTTTTTGAATAACAGTATACGCCACTAAATTCACTTTTATAATATTTTTTTTGTCTGGTGACGGAACAAGAATATAATTCACTACCATATTTCTTGTCGACTACTTAACCAAATGCATTTTTTGAAATAAAAAGTAAGTGTATAGTAATTTATTTATTTAAACACTTTTATTTAATTAGTTTGTGGTTACAAATTAAGTAAGCCTAGTGTCTTATATTGTAAATTACACAGTATAAGGAGGTCGTGTAATCGTTCGTGGTGGCATAATTCTGGGAAGGGATAAGTTCAATATGGAAGTTTTCATGTATGGATGTAAGTCAGCTGGTATGATTAGATACTTACCGCGAGCAGAGTGGCCAGGGCGGCTGGCATGCGCATAGTCGCGAACCGGGTGGGCGCGCGCAGTCGGCGCTACGTGACGGAGGCGGCGGGCGGACGGGCGCGCGGGGGCCGCATCCGGCCGCCCTCCGGTCCTCTACCACCGTTGCCACCACATCCCACACCTAAACACATATAATTATACATTAATCCATTAGCTTTTTTCAATTCAGCATAATTATCTAATCTTCTTATTCTTTAGCCTATATTCTCATAGAGTGAGTTATTTTACGTATAAAGTAGGATTACTGTTGGATACATATCTCGTTCAATAGTTATTACTAAAATTCCATTGCCACGAATAAATAAGGAGTATCGATAATTGTCATCATCCCGTCGTTAAATGGGTAAAAAAAGAAATTAATCGTTTTCTAAAAACTATCATAAACATATAATTAAACTGTTGTTACGGATGTAATCGCGTTTGCATTCGATTTTTAACTTCCCGATGTTTCGAACATTTTACAGTGTTCATGATCCTCCCGTGACCAAGAACGCTGTAAAGTGTTCGAAACGTCGGGAAATTTAAAATCAAATACAAACGCGATTGAATTCGTAAAAATTGTTTTATTTCAAATGTGTAATACTCGTGTAAACATCGGAAATAATTATAATAATTAAACTATCCATTAATTGAGACCCCCACAATGTGATTTAATTTACATTTAATAGGAATTTCTACGTATTATGTTTTAAATATAAACTTATACATACAACTCTTATTCGATCTATCTTATCTGTATGGTGACGGAGTAAGAATACAATTCACCACCCCCTATCTTGCCCGTGGGTGATCGTAAGAGACGTATAAGGCATATAAAACGTATATAACATCTATGTCAGAGAAGGAAAACTCGAAACAAAACCCTATACCAACACGTCTGACCAGCGCGGTATAGATCATCATCATTCTCCTACTCTTATCCCAATTACTTGGGGTCGATACAATATGTAATCTTCTTTCATAGCACATATTGTAAAAGTTATTGGCAATAGTTTTATGACCGGCCGCCTGCCAGACATCAAACCTCCTTGGGAATGTAATTATTGACCAAACGGCATCAGATGGAAATGGCCCAGGTCATCATAAGGCTCTTATTCGTCTTTTACGACATCTACGAACAATGTAAGGGTTGGTAGTATTCGTAGCCGCTACCACACAGCATCAGCACGGTATAGATATTAGGTTAATTTCTCTCCCATTACGGAGGAGGCCCAGGCCCAACAGTGGGATATATATGGGCTATGATGATGATGATGACATACAACAATATCATATAATAAATTATATACTAAATTTTATAATATTTTATTTCAATATAGATATTAATATCAAATTTAAAAATATCCTTTTGGTGACCAAATAATACAAATCACCACCCGCTATTTTGCTCGTAGGTGTCGCAAAAGACGACACAGGGATTTAATAAGCATACAACATCTATTCAAGAAAAAAAAAAGTCCACAAAACCCTATGGCACACGTTTAGCGATATAGAAGGTCAATGTCCTTTCTATTCTAGAGTTTTTTCGAACCCAACAGAGGGACGTATGGGAGCTGAAATAAAGATAATAATTACGATAGGTATTAAAATAAGCAAGATATCATCATCATCTCAGCCCATATATGTCCCACTGTTGGGCTCGGGCCTCCTCCATAATGGAAGGGTAATTGACCTAATTTACCACGTTGGTCAGAAGTGTTGGTATAGGGTTTTGTTTCAAGTTTACCTTCTCTCGCATAGATGTTATATGCGTTTTATATCCCTCAGTCATCTCGTATGATCACCCACGGGTAAGATAAGGGGTGGTGAATTGTATTCTTACTCCGTCACCACACGGATGAAATAAAATATATTAATAGATATTAAAATTATGCAATTTTATATTAAATTTTTGATTTTATTCCAAGCATTAGATTGGTTAAATACGAGATCCAATGGAATGTTATAAAGACTAAGATGGCTGCGATGTTTCTAAGCGCGCATGTGCAGCACCCGGCGTATGATAACAAGCCACACCTACTTCTTCAAGTCCTCAATGTGCTCTGAATACGCAAATTTACGAAATGGATACAATAGTAAAATCGGATATGATTCATTGTCTAAGTATTCACTTATACATTAGTTATAAAGATTAAAATCTGGAATTATAAGTGGAAAAAAAGCTTACAATAATCTATATTAACAAATAGAGAGCCGGTTTTTTGTTCGTTTATATTGCGAAAACTACTAAACCGGTCGGAATAATACATATACCATAAGATGCAGGGTCTTTCGGAGAAGGTTTTAGTTTATACGTATTTGATATGTTGGTGATATGTTGTCCGGAACCTATATTTTTTTGACTTAGAAATAATAACGTTTTATTGTAATTAAATTTATATGATGATAGAGAGTATTGGTGTAAAGATGCGAAAAGGAATGCTCCGATGGTTCGGACATGTGGAAAGAATGCCGAACGAACGTCTGGTTAAGAAGATGCGAAAGTGGAAGGATGTAGGTACCGGGGGAGACCGAGACTAACCTACCTAGAACAGATCGGTCATGTACTGAAGAAAGGTGGAGTCAAGAGTCTCCGAAACCGGCGAGCGTGTATGAAGAGAATTATGAATGTTGAGGAAGCGACTGAAGTATGCAAAGATAGAGTTCTCTGGCACTCTGTTCTCTCTGCCTACCCTGCAAGGGATATGGCGTGATGATATGTATGTATGTGTAAATTTATATTAAATTGTGATTTGTTTAAAATAAATATTTTAATTCAATTGCTTATATTAATTATATAATATGACACGCGAAGTGGACAAGGACAACTAGTTCTTATTATATTAAAATACACCCCTTGAGGGTTGAATCATTACAATATATCACCAATTATCAATTACCAACCGCCATTTACTTCCCGTGGTATTATTTTTTTAAATTATTAATTAAGACTTTCTTATTACCATTAACGCTGTAAAATGTTCGAAACGTCGGCTATTTAAAAATCAAATACAAACGCGATAGAATCCGTATAAATAGTTTTATTTTAAAAGTGTAATATTCGCGTAAACATCAGAAATCATTAATCAACGTTGCTTATTTACGGTTCAGTAAAATCTTATCTTAGGCGCCAGAAATGTGATTAATGTCAGTATCTATTAAAATATTTTCAATATCAACCTTTCTCCTTTACAAAACTAAGATAAGAACTTATAAAATTGTACATATTACAAGTACTAAAACTATGATTAACGGACAAACAGTATTTTATCAATTATTTGACTTTGAGCTAGAAGCGATTGCGTATGGATTTATTGCAAATTTCCTAGGGATTTTTGTTAAGAACAGCATTTAACTTTGGTGTTCAGCTAATTTAATTGTATATAAAATTGACGTTGCTAAGAAAGTTTAAATATGTCTCCGCGAAGGATATTTATATAGAAAATTAAATCAAGCTAAGTAGCTCCAATTATTATATAGAAACATTCAATCTGATCTGAAACATCATAGCTGATTAATTTTTTCCTATATATTAAGTAATAATAATAGTATTATTGTTAATTAATAATAATAGTAACTACTTAGTTAATATCAATAATTCGTTACATTAAAAATTATTATTTAATTTTATTAAATCATCGTCATAATTCTCCTACTCTTATTCCAATTACTTAGAGTCGATACAATATGTACTCTTCTTTCATAGTACATATTGTATAAGTTATTGGCAATAGTTTTATAACCAGCCGCCTGTCAGACGTCAATTCTACTTGGGAAAGTAATTGATGACCAAACGGCATCAGATGGAGTTGGCCCTGTTCGATATAAAGCTCTTAGTCATGTTTTACGGCATTTGGGTTGAGAGCCCTCAGCGCTCACCCACAGTTCGGGTAAAGTTGTCATAGCCATCTAAGGCTAACAACTAAGACACACACAAAAACAAAAAAAAAAGAAATTTTACGGCAACCTCGAGCAATAAGAGTTTGTAGTATTCGTAGCCGCTACCACACAGCTACTATTACAGCTTATCTTTTTAATAATATTGAATTTATATAAATTAAAATTGACTTTTTTAAATTAAGTCGTTCATCATTTTTTATTTCTTGGTTTGTAAATAGTCCCCTCATTGTTTAAGATTTTAGGCAGCTACATACATACATACATATCATCACGCCATATCCCTTGCAGGGTAGGCAGAGAGAACAGAGTGCCAGAGAACTCTATCTCTGCATACTTCCCTCGCTTCCTCAACATTCATAATTCTCTTCATACACGCTCGCCGGTTTCGGAGACTCTTGACTCCACTTTCCTTCAGTACATGACCGATCTGGTCTAGGTAGGTTAGTTTCGGTCTCCCTCGGTACCTACATCCTTCCACTTTCGCATTGTATATCTTCTTAACCAGGCGTTCGTTCGGCATTCTTTCCACATGTCCGAACCATCGGAGCATTCCCTTTCGCATCTTTACACCAATACTCTCTTTCATACCTACACGCTCTCTTACGTCGTCGTTACGAATGCGGTCGAATTTTAGGCAGCTCCTTTGAAATTAAATGCTTACATCGTAAACGCTCTGATTATGTCTTTAAAACTCGAGAATACTCTTGAAATAAAACCAGTTGGGTCCATCTGGTTAGCGCAATTTTACGTTCAATTGCGAAGGAAAACCGTTTTCCATAGGACATACATCTATAAGAGCTGAACAAAACGCATGGAGAAGAATTGAAGTTATACATAACCTACGCCTTTTTTTTGCGGTGGACTATGGACATGGTCGCGCCTCGCCAAATCGGTCCGGGGCGACGGAAGAGGCGGCGCGCAACCCCATAGACCCACCCTGCAAACACCTCTCTTCACCGTGCGAGCGGGCCACTGGTACCCGATCTTTGTCATCGGTGGCCCTCCTGGTGGTTTACCCTTGCGAGTTCCTCTCGTGTCGACGCCCTCACGCGGTGGCCTCACGTCGGGTGACTGGGCTATCCCCCGGTCCGATCACTCGAAGCCTCGCAGAAGGCGGCGACCACGTTCCAGTTCCTGACGCTGTCGACTATCGTTTTTATGATAGCCGGTAGCGTCAGGTTGGCACCGATGACAGTGACGAGGTCACGGCGCTGCCTGTCCCAGCTCGTACATATCTCGAGCGTATGTTGCGCCGTGTCCTCGTCACTACCACACTGGTGGCAGGACGGAGTCGACTCCCTCCTCACGACCATATGCAGGTACTTGCCGAAGCAACCGTGCCCCAATAAGACCTGCACCAACCGGAAGGAGAGGACTCCGTGCCGCCGCTCCATCCATTCCATCAGTACGGGCCGGAGGGCCTCAACGGTAACAACACCGTATCTAGGCCTCTCCAGCCGCGTAACACAACGGGAGATAACGTCCCGGCGGGCGTCCTCGCGCCAGGTGGCTATCTCGCTAAGCGATAGAAAGCCACCTTCGTCGCGTGCTAAATTAACCCGCCGGTAGAGCTCGGAGAGCATTTCCGCCTCTAGGTCCCATGGGGGTGTTCCGGCCAATGCATATGCCGCCTCAGTCGCCACCGTGCGGTATCCGCGGATGGCTCTAACCGCCATGGCTCTCTGTGGGCGCCACAGAAAAGCTCTGAGCTGGACCGTCAGAGATACGTAACCTACGCCTTGCATAACCTCAACTTTCTTTGTCTAGTTTTCCCTTTTTTCGGTGCATTTTGTTTTGGCTGCAGATCATCCCAATGTCCAGACCGATGGAAGGCCAGTATGAGATATATCATAATTTTACTGTATTACTTATCACATTTGAGGGAGAAAGCGGAATCGATTCTTACATTTTGGTAGATCATCCAGAGTCTGGATGGTACACTTACGGGTACATCTCCTTGTCTAATGCAACAAAACATGGTATTTGGAGTAAAGTTTTATCCCACTGCCAGATAGTTTACAACCGTTATTTCTTTGTGGTTATCGAAATAATTTTATTAATATTTATTAAAGCGACATAACTAGAAGAAAAAGATTCTATCGTAATTATATTTGATTTTTAATTTCTCGACATTTTGAAAACTTTATAACGTTCATGGGCGTGAGAGGACCATGAACATAGTTATAGACACACACACACACACATAGAACATTTACTAGTGGTAGGACTACGCTGTTACAGTACGCTGACCACAGTTTTCCGTCTACAGCCGAGGGCCGGTCCGTCCGGGGTAGTACCACAATCTCGCAGAAGATCGACGTATGAGTAATGGCAATGTGCTATTGCGCTTCGTTCGGCGAGTGAGAGAGCTGGAAGCCCAACTGGGTGGGTTTGGGGATTTTATTAGTAGGCAGCGGCATAAGCTAGACCCTTCGTATTGTAAAGGTCCATGGGCGGCAGTGACACTTACCATCAGGTGTGCTGCTTGCTCGTTTGACATCATATGCAATAAAAAAACGTAAAGTGTTTGAAACCTCGGGAAATTAAAAATCAAATATAAATGCGATAGAATACTTTTCTTTCCGTTATGTTGCCTTAATATTTTATTACGATAACCACAGAGAAATTTGGTTGGACGGTTCCCCCCCGGGCTGAGCTTGGTGTGCTACGCTGACGACACGCTCGTCACAGCCCGGGGCAGCACACTCGAAGAGGCGGCGAGCCTGGCCACTCTCGGCACCGAGGAGATGGTCAGGCGGATCGAGGCGCTGGGGCTCAGGGTGGCCCTAAACAAGACGGAGGCCCTACTTTTCCATGGGCCCCGTGTGAGGCTGCCCATCGGTGCCTCGATAGTGGTAAACTCCATCCACATCAGAATCCAGGCCCATATGAGGTACTTGGGTCTGGTGCTCGACGGGCGATGGTGGTTCCGGGAGCATTTCCGACAGATTGCTCCCCGCCTTGTCGGCGCGGCGTCCGCCCTTTCTCGACTCATGCCGAACGTGGGCGGACCCAGTTTTGAGGGCCGACGACTGTATGCGGGGGTCATCCGCTCGATGGCCATGTACGGCGCACCCGTGTGGGCGAGGGCTCTGAACGCCCAGCTCAGGGCGGTTCTGTGGAGGCCACAGAGAGCCATGGCGGTCAGAGCCATTCGCGGGTACCGCACGGTGTCGACAGAGGCGGCGTGCCTGTTGGCCGGGACACCCCCGTGGGACCTAGAGGCGGAGATGCTCTCCGACCTCTACCGGCGGGTTATCACAGCGCGCGAGGAAGGTGGCTCCCCATCGTTGAGCGAGATAGCCACCTGGCGCGTGGATGCCCGCCGAGACGTCATCGCCCATTAGGCTACGCGGCTGGAGAGGCCTAGGCACGGTGTGGAGACCGTTGAGGCCCTCCGGCCCGTATTGATAGAGTGGATGGAGCGGCGGCACGGAGTCCTCACCTTTCGGCTGGTGCAGATATTGACGGGGCACGGGTGTTTCGGGTTGTACCTGCACAGGGTCGTGTATAGGGAGTGGACTCCGGCCTGCCACCATTGCAGGAGTGACGAGGACACGGCGCAACACACGCTGAAGGTGTGTCCGGGATGGGAGCGGCAGCGCCGTGACCTCGTCGCTGTCATCGGTGCCGACCTGACGCTGCCAGCCGTCGCGAGGGCGATGGTCGACAGCATCAGGAACTGGGACGCGGTCGCCGCCTTCTGCGAGGCTGTTATCTCGCAGAAGGAAGCGGCGGAACGGGCAAGGGAGGATTCTCGCGCCCCGGGCCGCCGCCAGCGGCCGGGGCGGCGCAGGCGCGAATACTTGCGCCTGATGCCGCTCTAACCGAGGCTTCGGGTGATCGGACCGGGAAATTGTCCGGTCACCCGACGTGAGGCCACCGCGTGAGGGCGACGCCCCGACGGCGAAATCTGTCGGGGCGTCGACGAGAGGAACCCGCGAGGGTGAACCGCCGGGCGGGCCACCGAAGTTAAAAATCGGGTCCCGGTGACCCGCTCGCACGGCGAAGAGAGAGGAGTTTTCACGGTGGGTCTATGGGGTCACGCGCCGCCTTCTCCGTCACCCCGGACCGATTTGGCGGGGCGAGACTAATCCATAGTCCACCAAAAAAAAAAAAAAAACATTACATTTCTATAATAGCAACAGTTGGCAGTCGATAGAAGGAAATACATACCTAAGTCATCATCATCATCATCATCACAGCCCAAATATGTCCCACTGTTGGGTTCGGGCGTCCTCCATATCCCTTAGTCGTCTTACGATCACCCACGTGTAAGATAGGGGTTGGTGAATTGTATTCTTACTCGGTCACCACACGGATACCTAACACGGTACCTAACTATCCAGTCATTATGAGTAGGCAATTTAATAATATTGTCATACTTTTTTAACTAAAATTACAAAAAAAATAGATTTAACACAATTTTTTTCTAAGTATTCTAAATTTTGATGGATTGATAAAATATTTGAGTTATTACGCAAACGTTTAATCAATTTATCAAAGAATTCTTTTCCTTATTAAAAGTTATTAGATATATATGTATCATGGTCTAATCGTTGAATGTCATCGCCAAAGTCCAATATGCGAAATCAGTTTATCAGTGACGTCACAGTTACGCCCTCGACGGCGACGCTCGTTTTCAGGAATAGTGAGTTCATCCCCTTATCAATGGCGTCATGATTTTTATTTTAAATATTTACTTACTGAATCAATTGTGAGACTTTATATATTTTTGTTAAAAATATTAATGGCTATTTTGGGACCGTTCCTTTTGTTGGTAGGGCTATAGTTAAATTGTTACTCATTTGTCTTGGCCTGGGGCGCTTTTCTCGTACAAAAGTTGGGAGCTAAGTAAAGTAAGAGGTGAGGATGCTTCCTGCTCTTAACCCGTTAGCATATACGATAAAAATATTTATTATTTAATGTATGTAGACGTCTATAATAACTTTCCGTATGATGACGGTGTAAAAATACTATTTATCGCTCTTTATCATACCCGAAGGTGTCGTAAAAGACGACTAAAGGGAACACATCTTTTGGGGGACACATCTATCCACAGGGATATTGTAGGCACATCCAGTGCCTACAATATCTATGAAAGAGAAGGGAAACTGGAAATAAAACTCTGTACCATGCCGTCGGACCTGCGTGCAGGTCAATTGCCCTCAGGGAGGAGGCATGACCCAAGCAGTGGGACATTATATGAGTTGAAATGATGAAGAGGTACTATAATATTTAGATATTAACATTGTCTTACATTCACAAGATGGTAACACTATGGACAGTGATAGAATAGCGGTTTTTGGCGCGAATATGGAAATGTCATGTCACGCTCTTGTTTTATATTCATTTCTTTAGTGTTTTCTATTGATATATTGATTAATTTTGCTGGTATTTAACGGAATATGATAAAGATAAAGTGCTGAAGTGTAGTGAATATGGTATAATAGTGGTTAACGTGTATTTTCGTGTTCCCAAAATTCCCAAAGAAACTATTAATGTGGTTATCAGCGTCGAATTAATGGTAACGACTTGACTTACTGACGGACAGTGACTATCAAGGACTAATTACAATTTGAAGAAGTGATAAATAATATATGAAGAAAATTAATACGAAAGACAAGGCAGTAAGGTCGACTGACTATAGCCTGCCTCCATAAGGACGATATTAAAAAAAAAAAAAAAAAATGTTAGCATAGCTGTCAGATGACTGAATTAGTCTGTAGAAGATAATATACGATGTCGATCTTGATATGAAGGTTGCAGCAAAAATATGTACCTATATAGTGCCGTGGATTTGATTCCCACGCAGGACAATACTTTGTGCGATCTACGAAGTGTTGTACTGAGTCTGGGTGTAATTCATATGCGTTAATTGTATGTTTATAAAATCCCTCGTAGTACAAAGATTATTTCCTTAGTGCAGATAGTGTCTTTAAAAAAAAAAAAAAAACGAAAATAAGGTTAATGGATATCCATTAGTTTATTCGCAAAATAAATCCTATTATTATTCTATTCAGTACATCTTTCAATTCATTCACTGGTAGTTGACAATTACAAATCTTACAATTTTTCGTATATATATTAAAGATATGTCTTTTACATACATACATATCATCATATCCCTTGCAGGGTAGGCAGAGAGAACAGAGTGCCAGAGAACTCTATCCTTGCATACTTCACTCGCTTTCTCAACATTCATAATTCTCTTCATACACGCTCGCCGGTTTCGGAGACTCTTGACTCCACCTTCCTTCAGTACTTGACCAATCTGGTCTAGGTAGGTTAGTCTCGGTCTCCCTCGGTACCTACATCCTTCCATGTCTTTTAACTTCGTCTTAACATAAATATCTTAAACGTATTGGTGACAGATGTTTTAATTAATAAAATAACGTTTTGTATGTCACCAGGATGTGTCAATATCCTGTTAAAATTGTTATACCTACTGTTGTTTTGCCCACATGTAGGTCCGTTTCACATCAAACAATTACCACATGGATTACGTAACTAATCAATATATACTCTTCTGTTGTTTGTATGTCCGTAGTTATGTGTCATCTGTCAATATAAAAAGGTTATTAACAGCTAATGTTGCAAAATATAAATACTATTTGAGCATACTAAGTTTTTAATTATACTTATATCTTTTTTTTTTTGGAGTTTACTCCTTAAGAATCGATTTTCATATAAGGCACCCGGTATGAGAAAAATTTGAGGAGTAAAATCTAGTGATCGAATGACCTCGTTACGTTTTTGGTGCGCAAACTATTCTGCGCACCTTTCACTTTCTGACGTAAGATAATACTTCACTGAAAAGTTTTAATTAATGTAAATAAAAATAAGATTTTTTTGCGCCTGTTTTGATAATCGTACTTAAGGAGTAAACTCCAGTCGTGCGTCCGAGCTGACACACAAACTCTTTTTTTGTTTTGCTAGGTGGACCATGGAAGTGGTCACGCCCTGGCAAATCGGTCCGGGTCGACAGAAGAGGCGGCGCGCAACCCCATGGACCTACCCTGCAAACACCTATCTTCGCCGTGCGAGCTGCCACCGGTATCACCCGATCTTTGTCTTCAGTGGCCAATTACACTTATATCTAGGATTATCTGAATGTAAGTCAAGCGTGATGCTCTGTTCTTACCCCAGTTACTTGTGGTGGACGCAATATGTAGGTACACCTCTTTCATCGTACATATTGTTAAAAGTTATTGGTAATAGTTTTATGAATATCCGCCTGCTTGACGTCAACCCTCGTTGGGAATGTAATTGTTGACCAAACGGCATCAGATGGAGTTGGCTCAGGTCATTATAAGGCTCTTAGTCGTCTTTTACGACGAGCAAAGTAAGGGTTGGTAGTAGTCTTTAATTTTCTATTTTTTTTTTAAATGTCTGTGATATTTTCTAATGACCGACTCCAAATTTGCAAGAGATGAATTTGAATCACGATTTTCTAGTCTGATTATAATTGTACCGTAAAATAATAAAATTAGTATCACAATATTAAGCTTTTACCAAAAAGTTTAACATTGTGATGTCATTGTATTTGTAAATCACTAGCAATTTTAATTTATCGACTCGTAATTGTCATGTCAAAAAATAAAACTAAAACGAGACACGTGCAATGCACACATCAAGCAAAGTTGGAAGAGAAGGCAACGAAAAGGGGCGAATACATCAGGAATCATGTCTCTAACCAAACTTTTAAAACAGGTCATAATAAACGATATGTCACTATAAGCGATGTCATTATATTCGTATTTTTTATAAGGATTTTATATAAAAACCAAACTAGGGCTGTAAATAACGTCATATTAAGCGATTGGTCAATATAAGCGCCCTCACAATAAACGGATTCTACAACTGTACATATTTCATCATCATCATCATCATCATCAGCACAGCCCATAAATGTCCCACTGTTGGGCTCAGACCTCCTTAATGGGAGAGAAATTAACCTACTATACCGCGTTGGTCAGACGTGTTGGTATAGGGTTTTGTTTCGAGTTTTCTTTCTCTCGCATCATGTTATATGCGTTTTATATCCCTTAGTCGTCTCGTACGATCACCCACGGCTAAGAGATATGGGGTGGTGAATAGTATTCTTACTCCGTCACTACACGGAAAACATGACAATTGTTTGAAATGCAAACCGAAGGGAACAATTATACGGATGTTCTATTTCCTACATTGAACTAAAAATAAAACTGAACAATATCAGTATTAGGTACGCTCCGTTATGTCTGTAAGTGATTATATAACACCAGTGTTGAATAATTAAACACGTATACCATAAAAAATACTATGTATTAAAATATACACGCCGTTATCATGTAAGGTCGCATTCTTAACCGTTGTCTGTACTTAATACAGAGGCTAAAAAATAAAATCATCTTTTATTGGAGTTTACTCTTTAAGAATCGATTTTCATTTAAGGCGCCCGCCCGGTATGAGAAAAAATTGAGGAGTAAAATCTAGTGATCGAATGAACTCGTTACGTTTTTGGTGCGCAACCTATTCTGCGCACCTTTCACTTTATGACGTGATATAATACTTCATTGAACAGTTTTAATAAGTTTAAATAATAAATAATAATAATTGGACGGGAATTTGAAAACGTCACGTGGTGTTCTTGTGTTATATTCGATATATTGGTGTTTTAACGTGTTATATTAGATAATTTTGATGGCATTTTATGTAATGTGATGCAACGGAACTACTGGGATGTCGTGAATATCATATAAAAGTGTTTTACAACGTTTTCATTTTCCATCAAAATTCCAACAAGATACCATTAACAGTGTGGCCATAGCACTGTTGATGGCGACAATTGGACTTAGACAATGACTAACCTGAAAGACTAAAAACGTGAAGATATTTATAACTAGTTATTGGCGAAATCTTGTAAACGCAATTTAAAAAAAAAAAAAGTTTAAATAAAAATATATATAGGTATATTATTTTTAGTCAAATGAGCTTTTTTGCGCCTGTTTTGATAATCATACTTAAGGAGTAAACTCCAGTCGTGCGTCGGAGCTGACACACACTTTTTTTTTTATATCTATAAAAAAAGGTACCACACTTTTGACAGTTATCTGTCTACAGCCGCGGGCCCATCCGTCCGGGGTAGTACCACACTCCCGTAGAAAATCGATGTTTGATCAGTGGCAATGTACTGCTGTGCTTCGTTTGGCGAACGAAAGAGCCGTCAAACCAACTTTCTGGGTGGATTATGAGGTTTTCATTAGTAGGCAGCAGCATATCTGTAACCCCGGCATTGCAAAGGTCCATAGGCAGCAGTAAAACTTACCATTTCATGTTTGCCACTAAGAGCAAAAAAAAAATAAGGATATTTGTATACATCGCTAAACTCAGAACCTATTTGACCAATCATTATGAAAATTGGTGTGTATGTATATTTTTTCACGGATAAGGTTTATATGCTATCCTCAATGATGTATCTCCCCGCTAGGTGGCGCTGCGATATATCGACTTCTACAAAAAAATCAACGGGCTGGGTTTGCTAGTATATTACAAATTTAAATTTTTTATCTTAAATCAATAAACTATCACCGAATTTGAACGCGTTCAAGGACAAGGTGCATTAAGAAATTCTGCGGTTTGACTATTTTATTTATTTCTTCTTACTAGATAAAAAAAGGTATATAAAATTGTATACATGTTTAGTATTTACTCCAGTATGATGCACATAGAAGCGCGATATAATCCATCCATCCATCCATCCATCAGCCCGTAAACGTCCACTGTTGGACATAGGCCTCCCCACGAGAATGCCATTCAACACGGTCCCGCGCCACCTGCATCCAGCGGTTTCCTGCGACCTTAATAATGTCGTCAGTCCACCTAGTGGGGGGTCGTCTTACGCGGCGCCGTCCGATTCGTGATCTCCACTCGACGACCTTTCTTCCCCAACGATTGTCGGTTCGTCGAGCGATGTGGCCTGCCCATTGCCACTTCAACGCGCTAATTCTTCGGGCTATATCAGTTACACCCGTTCTTCTACGGATTTCCGTATTTCGGATTCTATCACGTAGAGAAATACCGAGCATAGCCCTCTCCATAGCACGCTGAGCAACTTTGAGCCTTGATGAGGCCAACATTTAGAGACCACGTTTATTGCGATATAATATAATTATTAAATACTAGCGACCCGCTCTTGCTTTGGCATTCGGTCGTTCTGTCCTCACATTTTAAATCTCTGATAACTTCGACAAATTTCATTTTAATGATACATTGTAAAGAACAGCTTTAATTTAATGATACGTTGTAAAGAACAGCTTTAATTTAATGATACACTGTAAAGGACAGCTTTAATTTAATGATACACTGTAAAGGACAGCTTTAATTTAATGATACACTATAAAGAACAGCTTTAACTTAATGATACGTTGTAAAGAACAGCTTTAATTTAATGATACACTATAAAGAACAGCTTTAACTTAATGATATGCTGTAAAGAACAGCTTTAATTTAATGATACGCTGTAAAGAACAGCTTTAATTTAATGATACGCTGTAAAGAACAGCTTTAATTTAATGATACACTATAAAGAACAGCTTTAACTTAATGATACGTTGTAAAGAACAGCTTTAATTTAATGATACACTGTAAAGAACAGCTTTAATTTAATGATACACTATAAAGAACAGCTTTAACTTAATGATACGTTGTAAAGAACAGCTTTAATTTAATGATACACTGTAAAGAACAGCTTTAATTTAATGATACACTGTAAAGAACAGCTTTAATTTAATGATACACTATAAAGAACAGCTTTAACTTAATGATATGCTGTAAAGAACAGCTTTAATTTAATGATACACTGTAAAGAACAGCTTTAATTTAATGATACACTGTAAAGAACAGCTTTAATTTAATGATACACTATAAAGAACAGCTTTAACTTAATGATATGCTGTAAAGAACAGCTTTAATTTAATGATACACTGTAAAGAACAGCTTTAATTTAATGATACACTATAAAGAACAGCTTTAACTTAATGATATGCTGTAAAGAACAGCTTTAATTTAATGATACGCTGTAAAGAACAGCTTTAATTTAATGATACGCTGTAAAGAACAGCTTTAATTTAATGATACACTATAAAGAACAGCTTTAACTTAATGATACGCTGTAAAGAACAGCTTTAATTTAATGATACGCTGTAAAGAACAGCTTTAATTTAATGATACGCTGTAAAGAACAGCTTTAACTTAATGATACGCTGTAAAGAACAGCTTTAATTTAATGATACGCTGTAAAGAACAGCTTTAACTTAATGATACGCTGTAAAGAACAGCTTTAATTTAATGATACGCTGCACGCTGTAAAGAACAGTTTTAATTTACATTAAATGCATCACGTATCTAAAGCAAATATTTAATTGGAGTGATACTTGTAGTCTTCATCGTTTCAAGAAAACATTTTAAAATAATCTACTACTGGCTCCAAACGCGGCTACAAGTTAAGAAGGCAACTCATCGGGTTTGTTATTTCTTCAATTAAACATTTAAAAAAAAAATGTAATGTATATACATCTTTAGTAAGCATTAGCACTAGTGCCCTTCGACCAAGGATACATTTTTAAAGGTGAAATACAAAATAAAAAAGAATGCCATGAAAGTTATTTAAAATAACACATTAAAACACGAGAGAGGTTGTATTAAGAGTATGCGTAATCGTAGAGTATGCATGAAGACTATTATGAGTGTGAATGAAGCGATGGAAGTATGCCAGGATCGTGGTTTGTGGCAATCCGTAGTCTCTGCCTACCCCTCTGGGAAACAGGCGTGAAACTATGTATGTATGTATGTAAAACACTAAGATATACCTATTATACAAGATCACCACACCAGACTCATATTACCTACCTCCAAAGTCCTTTTCAGTGACACCTTTTATTCTTACTAACACACACAAAATAAGTTTGTATTTAAAACGCTCAAGTGATTCGTTTATTTTTCGACTAAATTAACATTGCAAATAAATGCAGTCTGCATATTACACTTTCTCACATAACATAAAATAAAAATACATATAAACGTTGTTATAGTTTTAGCATTTTCTCAATTTGATATTGCATACAATATCAGCAAAATCATTCAATGCTATATTGATAACAAAAAAGAAATATTTTAATAAAATTTAGCGCCGCATGACGTTTTTATATTCCCGCTAAAACTCTCCGTGATGACTTTAAAACGTTAAGTGAAAATTATCACATAGGTAATGTAAGTTGACTTCAAAATACATATTAATAAATTCCATCTAACTATTTACTTAATCCATTACGCTAATTATTATTAAACTTAACAAGATTAGTATTTTAGTTGAGTACGACGAGAATTAGCACTGGCTTCTGATTGGTCGAATGTGACATACGTGCTATCTAGTCTCGATTTATGATTGGTTGATTTTTTAATGAATTATTTAATGATCGTTCTGAAACTGCTGTCAATTGCACGTTATATTTGTGTAAAAAATTGTTAGGCAAGAGGGGATTCTTATTACGCGGTATATTTTTGGAGTTTACTCCTTAAGAATCGATTTTCATATAAGGCGCCCGGTATGAGAAAAATTGAGGAGTAAAATCTAGTGATCGAATGACCTCGTTACGTTTTTGGTGCGCAACCTATTCTGCGCACCTTTCACTTTCTGACGTGAGATAATACTTCACTAAACAGTTTTAATAAATGTAAATAAAAATATATATATTATTTTTAGTCAAATGAGCTTTTTTTGCGCCTGTTATGATAATCGTACTTAAGGAGTAAACTCCAGTCGTGCGTCGGAGCTGACACACACACTTTTTCTTTTTATATTTATTAGGAAACTGTGATATTAATGACACAAATAGAGCAGTACCATGCCGTGATTCAAAATTTGTGATGAATTCTGAGACGCAAGAATTTATTTTGCCATAACTCTATTTAGTGCGAACGCTTGTTTAAAATTTCACACAAGTTATAATTTATAAATAAAACTTGTCATTCAAAACCTCTGCACTGGCAACTATAGACCAATGTAGAGTTTTTAAATGGCAACTATATATCTGATTGCCACTACAAAAAAAAAAATTAACATTTTTTTTTCAATGTTCAATGCAATGTAACTAAGTTAGAGAAGTATAAGATTTAACGTTTTATGATTTTTATTACATTAATATTGAATTTATACTTTTGTAACTTCATTGAAATAAATTTAAACATATTTTTTTATTATATAAGATATAAAACTACATAATAGCTTAAGATATTAATAATCATAATTTTAATACTCATAATTTTTGAACCGCCATTAATTTAATTTATTTATTCGCCGATTAATTTGTGGTTAATTTCTTTTTCACATATTTTTAACTTTATGGACTATCACTTTTTTATATTTATAGCTTCCTCGGTTTTTAGGCACTTAGATAACTATAAATAAAACTATAAGATGTGTTTTGAATGCTGTCGTAAACTTTTTTACGGGTTGTTACCGATATACAAATGTAACGAATGTGGCTACATCTATATATGTCAACGTTGAAAACGTTATGGTTGTTAGTTTATCACTTTATCATTTGCTCTAATATCAAAAGTATTTGTTTCGAGATGTTTTTAAACACCACGATTTGGTAATATTAGGATTTGTAGTAAGATATCACGTGTATCTATTTTTTCGTCAAACGCTGCGATTTCTAAACAAAAAAGCAGCGTGTAGTGCGACTTTGACTTGCCGTTGCCAGGCAACGAACGAAGTTTAAAGTAAGTGATCTGTATAAAGACCTTTTTGCGAAGTATAAAAAAAGCAAAAAAACGAGAATATAATGAGCTGTGGGCTACTTCTTTGTAGGTACTAAAAACTCACGTGATTTTGGTGGGGGAGGGGAGATCATAGTCTTAAACCTCACCACGTATCACCAATGGGAAGGGGGAGTTAAAAAAAATGCTAAAAAAAGATCACGTGATTAATGGACGTCCCCTTATTGTTTTAATCAGTTTGTCTGGCTGTGCTTAGTTCGGTAAGCGAGAGAGCCGGAAGGTCAAGTTTCTCGGTGGGTTTTGGGATTTTCATTAGTAGGCATAGTCTAACTGTACCTTTGGAATTGCAAAGGTCCATAGGCGGCAGTAACACGCGGCTTGCTCGTTTGCCACCAAGAGCAATATAAAAAAAAAACAATCACACGCTTATACTAACTATACAACTGTTTTAATCTTTACACTTTTTTTTGCAAGTCTGGTTACATTCTACCTGTCCGGGGTGACATAAGAGTGGCGTGCCGTATTACTTACTTTATGCCTTTCCTATTGCTATCGACTCTTATTACTATACATGGACGTATGTGGCCGGCTTACTCTTTAACCGACTTCCAAAAAGGAGGAGGTTCTCAATTCGAACGCTATTTTTTTTTTTTTTTGTATGTTTGTTACGCGATAGCAACGCCAATTATGGATGGATTTTTATAATTCTTTCTTTGTTAGAAAGAGGATACTCTAAGGGTGGTCCCATATGCAGGGTATCAGGATCTGATGCTGAGATCCTGGGAAAATCGAGAGTAATTCCTTAAAATGTAGGGCAAAAATGCTGTTTCTGACGCCTCTATACATAATTTATAGTTCATCTAATCTAAGAAGTGTATTTTGACGTTTTGCATTTTTTAATACACAATAACCTCGGTCAAACGTATACACATGATTGTAAACACTAAATCTGAAATTTTAAACAACTATTAAGTTATTTACATAATTAACATTGCGGGTGACTTTCTTGTACAATAATACTTACATACATACCATCACGCCATGTCCCTTGCAGGGTAGGCAGAGAGAACAGAGTGCCAGAGAACTCTATCTTTGCATACTTCACTCGCTTCCTCAACATTCATAATTCTCTTCATACACGCTCGCCGGTTTCGGAGACTCTTGACTCCACCTTCCTTCAGTACATGACCGATCTGGTCTAGGTAGGTTAGTCTCGGTCTCCCCCGGTACCTACATCCTTTCACTTTCGCATTGTATATCTTCTTAACCAGACGTTCGTTCGGCATTCTTTCCACATGTGCGAACCATCGGAGCATTCCCTTTCGCATCTTTACACCAATACTCTCTTTTATACCTACTTGCTCTCTTACGTCGTCGTTACGAATGCGATCGGTCAGCCTAACTCCACAGATTTTCCGTAGAGATCGCATTTCGACCGCATTAATTTTACTTTCATACTCTTTTCTACATACTCAACTCTCGCTTCCATACAGTAATGTTGGGACAAGCACTGCGTTATGTATTGCTACACGTGCCTTCTGGCTGAGGTAGTGGCTACCGAGAAGTTGCCCCAACGCTTCGTTCACTCTATTTCCCGCATTCACTCTTCGCTCTATATCAGTGGTGTACCTTCCATCTCGGCTAAATCCACATCCAAGATATACAAATTCATCCACTTGCTCCAGTACATCATTACCTATTGTTACTCTTACATCTTTTCTGGCTTCATCTCTTTCAAAGACCATTAATCTAATGTTGAAATTCGTAAAAATAATTTAAAATAAAAATAACATGATAAATAGTAATTGTTATTCACGACCTAACAATGTCACTTCATCACGTTCTATACAGTAGTGCTTGACAACTTTCAATTCACGAATATCCAAATAATCGGTAAAAATATTACAATAATACAATTAATCGAATAGAGATTTTGACAGAGATGTAAATTTCGACACTTTGATTGATGAGGAAATAATTATTAATGTTCGCGACGCTGATAATTCAAGTAATAGTAGTAATTCTTAATAAATAGCTATTTTCAAATCCAGTTTTTGTTTTTAATTAACCTAATCCTACTAAATATGATGAATAGATTCTATGCTGAAATAATTAAATTTGTTTAGTACTAATTTAGCACTTAATTTATTCATCACCATTTTGAAAAATAAAAATTAAACCGATTATTAATTATAAAGAATTAATATCAATTTCTCAGTAAAATCGGATATTTTCGATAGCGATTATTTAGTTCACCTGCCTAGACAACTTACTCAGACAGCTGTCAAAGTGCACTTTTTAGATTAGACAGACTATAGTTTGATTATTTGTGTATGGTGATTATCTTTATGAGCTTCAGCTGATGGTAAAACAACAATGTTACTAAGGGGTAAAATAAGGGTCACGGGATGAACATTTGTATGGAAGTTTATCATTTTCAAAGTTAGAAGTACGAAATTTCGCACACCTACATCTTTTTAGAAATAAAAGAATATGTGTGTTAGTTTTTTTTCAAAATTTCACTACTAAGGGGTAGTATAAGTAGTATAAAATGGGTAAAAACAAGTGAAAGCAAATAAAATATATTTTTTTAATAAATATTTTTTTTTTTTTAAATATTATATATTTTTTTTTCAATTTTGTTAAACTTTCGTGTATTAAGCTAATACGTTGAGATCGTTGCTCCTCGATTTGGTTTGATAACGTTCGCGAATCAAACCGAGTCGCTGAGAATAACTTTCTGTAGTTTCATTACGCCTAGATAAGTTTGTGTATGCCCTCATCTGAGAAAGCCTATTGGCCCGCTGCTCGTCACTCTCATTTGTAATATTTATCCCATTTCCCAAACCCCATTTTTCTTTAAACGAGTGTCTCTCTCGTCACTCGTATCTTCCAAACGGTGCTGTCTCATTTGAGCAGCCCGTTTACTAGGTCTACCTATTAAAAAAAATCTGAATTCAATTATTTTCCACTAAAAACCGGCAAATAAAAAAATATTTTTAGAAAAAACAAAAACCGACTTCAGAACTATACCTACGATAAACGATATACAATAAACTTACACTAAAAAGTAGAAAATAATTCTTTTAATTAGTTTAATCTCAAAAGAATAACAGAACAATTTACGAAATTATAGTATACCTACCTATTTACAGGTAGGTATGTAAAAATTTATACTATGTCAAGAAAAATGGATAATAATATTATATTTTGTATTTCAAAGCAAGGAGCATTGAAATATAATAAACGAAATTATTAATATTTATTTACAAGTACTATTTTTTTGGAGTCGGTGCCAGCTAAATCAAAATTAAAATCCCTTGCATAAATCTTTTAAGCGCATTAAATCATCAACGAAATCTGCCCGCGTTCGGGTAGTTCACTCAGTGACATCGCCCCTCCTTTCTCGCACCTGCCTCGCTCCGGCTATCGCCCTATTCGCAGTGATCGTCCATCTTTGCGTAGGTCAGGTAGGTACTGCGTGAGCCGCGTGATGTTTGCAAGGTAGAAAAACTGTCCTTGGCTGGCACCGACTCCAAAAAAATAGTACTTGTAAATAAATATTAATAATTTCGTTTATTATATTTCAATGCTCCTTGCTTTGAAATACAAAATATAATATTATTATCCATTTTTCTTGACATAGCATAAATTTTTACATACCTACCTGTAAATAGGTAGGTATACTATAATTTCGTAAATTGTTCTGTTATTCTTTTGAGATTAAACTAATTAAAAGAATTATTTTCTACTTTTTAGTGTAAGTTTATTGTATATCGTTTATCGTAGGTATAGTTCTGAAGTCGGTTTTTGGTTTTTCTAAAAATATTTTTTTATTTGGGTATCATTTTCTCTCTGACATGCCTCGCCGCCTCCTGCGAAATCTCTACACTCTGCTCAAAAAGTATCTTGACGTAACTTTTTTCAAAACAAAGCACTTGTGAGGCATTGACGGACACTAAACACATCCAGACTCAGAACAATTTGTGGACGACACTAAATATTGTCCTAAGTGGGTATAGAATAAGTGCCGTGACATGTTAGGAAGGCATTTTAACTACACTATCTTTGCAATCAAAATTAAAATTTGAAGGAAGAAAGTCTTTTTTTTTCTGCGGTGGACTATGCTGTGGTCACGCCCCGCTAAATCGTTCCGGGGCGACGGAAGAGGCGGCGCGACCCCATAGACCCACACTGCAAAGCGCCTCTCTTCGCCGTGGGAGCGGGCCACCGTACCCGATCATTGTCTTCGGTGGCTTGAAGAAGAAAGCCTAAGCTATGAACAAAATCTTCTTCTATCTATCTATATCTATATCTATCTATCTATACATATAATAAAAATGTAACGGGGTCGCTGTCTGTACATGGAAGATATATGAAAAAAAATATTACTGGGACCTTTATCAACACTAATAGAACCCAAAACAACAATTTTTAAAATTTTTGTCTGTTTATCTGTTTGTCTGTTTATCTGTTTGTCTGTTTGTCTGTGTGTTTGTGCACGCTAATCTCAGAAACGGCTTATTCGATTTAGACGCGGTTTTCACTAATATATTGTGGTAAGCTTCACTTAACATTTAGGCTTTATTTTATGTCAATTAGTTTATAAAAAACAAAGTTATGTCAATTTAAAAAATGTTTGGAGAAAAAAAATCTTTATCTATTTTTTGAAATTACGTTCAAATATTCTTCAGTAAAAATAAATAAACACGTGTTTCAGCATTTGTTGATTTTCACCCTCTGAGGGTGTAAATTAGGCCTGCAAAGCGGGTTGGACGACTCATTAAATCATTAGCGCCAAGCCGATATTATTGAAGCTGGTAACTTGAAATGTTGACAGTGGTTTCTTTATATGACGTAGAGATTCACTAAGAAAGGATTTTACGAAATTATACCCCTAAGTGGGTGGAGCAGAGTGGCAAAGTATGTGTGAAGAGAAAAAATCTTTATTGATTCTTTTCAAATTACGAGTCGAATCAAATATTCTAGGGTAATATCCGGCATATGTCAATTTTCACCCTCTGGTTGTGTAAATTAGGCCTGTGAAGCGGGTTGAACAACTCATTATCGCCAGCCGAAACTATTAAAGCTAGAAACATAAAATTTTGAAGCACGTTTTTATTTATGACATAGAGATTCAATATGAAAGGATTTTATGAATTCCGCCTCTAAGGGGGTGTAACAAAGCGGCAAAGTGTATGGGGAGAAAATTTCTTTATCGATTCTTTTCAAATTACGTACAAATATTCTTCGGTAAAAATAAATAAACACGTGTTTCTCTCTCCCTCTCCATCAACCCCGCACCAGTGCCGTTGTGGCGACCAGTTCCGGCGTGAGAGCTCACACGATACACATAATAGACGACAATAGGTTCTTGCCTAATAGTTTAAGATACAGGTTAAGTTTAGCTTCAAAAATGTTCACTCTATAACTGAAATAATAAATTATATCTAACGAGGTCGCAACTCTGCTGGTGAAACAAAACAGTCAAATAAAGGGTGGCGATAATTATATTTTTATCCCATGGTCATACCGTAAATAGTATATTAATGGCAATATAATTTGTAGAATTAATAGAACTTTGAACCACCTTTTTCTTTAGTGACCGGCTATGGTATATAGACACACGCGCGCCGTACACGTACATCTACGTTGTGCGGGCGGGCCACCGCAACCGGGTATCATCTCGAGTCAAAGCTCTCATGCAGTGAACCTAAATACAGGTACTCACGCTTGCACCGCCCAAAGCACCGACTGTAGAGCGTGTCAACGTAGAGTATTTTCTCTCGGACCCACCCTATTGCCTAATTCCGTTAGACAACTAACTCGCAGAATCAACACCTCAACGCATCCCAGTTTCTGACGCTGTTGATTATTATCCTAGCGATAAACCTTCAACACCTTGCATTGCTTTTTCTATTTAACTCTGTCAGAGATGACTTCTGCGTGGACGAAGTCGCGGGCAAAAGCTAGTCTTAAATAAAATTACTAAAATTTATTTATCAAACTAATTTAGAATAATTTTCTGTCGTAATTTTTTAGGCTAGAAATCTAACCTTAGTACCATTACGTGTTATAACTTAGCAGGATTTTATACTAAAATTATAATTTAGTTAATAATACATACAGATGACAAATGGTTGATTTAAATTATACTTGGACAATATAAATGAAATCAAAGCAAGGCTACAAATCAAATACTTATGTAAACCTTGGAGGAATACAATATACTATCGTTGATAAAGCCGCTTGCACACAGAGCTAACGAAGCTGTTGCTTTATGACCACCTAGCAAGATTGTAACCGGACCAAATACGGTTGACGTTGGACATTTTATGGTTTCTATACGCACTAGTACTGAAAAGTAGAATATACTAAATACTAAATCTATACTTATTATTTTTCTTTCGGCTTTTTTATGCTTCATTGTTAAATTGGAAAACTGTAATAGTGTGAAATTAAGAAATACATTATTTATTGTTTGTATTGTGTCTGTTTGTGACATTATAGCTCTTAAACAAATGGATCGATTACGATGTGTTTCCTTGTTTGAAAGCTGACATGATCTAGATGGTTCTATGCTATTTAAAACTTCAATTTATGAATATCGGTTTAGGAGTTTCAAGGAAATCAGATCTTTTTATTAGCTGCCGTAGAAATTTTATAACAGGTATTTATTAAATTTTCAAATATATAGGTATGCGACTTAAAACTTCAATAAGTAATTTATGATGATACAACTACAGTGCTGTGTGGTAGTGGCCAGGGGCGGCGCTAGCACATGTAGCGCCCGGGTGCAATCAATAACCTGGCGCCCTCTTGTATCAAAATGCGTGAACAAAATGGAACAGGTTGATAGTTACAAGTTCGACTAAACTCCAAACCTCGCTGGAATGCGTTGTTCTATGCTTAGTCTCGTTGTTTTGACACGAAACCAGGAAAATAAGATCGGATTATGAAGTTACAGTGAGCATAGTGACAAAGTAACATACCCAAACCTGTTAAATAACGCACCCACTACGTTTATAAATGATTAAGGCATTCGCTGTGTACGGTGCGCGCGCTCCGTGCGGAGCATTACAGTGGAGGCTCGGAGGCTCTATGTGTCCCGAGCACCGCTCGGCGCCCCCTAATACCCGGCGCCCGGGTGCACCGTACCCTCTGCACTATAGATAAATCCGCCCCTGGTAGTGGCTACGAATTAGACATGCGCGAAACAGTACTTCGTGAAGTGATGTGATATGGCATTACATTTCGTGCCGAGTAATATTACATTTTACCATCACTTCAAACATAATATTATAGCGATAATATTATGTTTGAAGTGATGGTAAAATGTAATATTGTTACATTAGCGCTAGCGCTCTATATATACGGCGGGCGGCGTCAAGAAATATAAGCCTTAACCTTCTGAAAATAAAGCTCAAAATAAATATTGAATTGCCAGACACCGAACATTGCAGAAATGCAGAACAGTACATGGGTGTTCGCGTCATGTTTAATGTGATGTGTGATGTTTAGTCGCGTAATGTGTAATGGGACAGAACGCGGTCGGGTAATATTACGTGTGATAAATCACTCGTATTGCTTACACATGTCTACTACGACTAATACCAACCCCGACTTAGATCATGGAAGTCGTAAAAGACCAGAGAGAGATTTGGATGAAAATTGGCAAACAGGTAGATTATTTCCTTGACTTTTTGTTACTTTTTATATAGATAATATTTTCCTTTGGGAGAATTTAATGATAAAATTTTAATATTCAAAAAGACACTGTTTACGCGGGCGGAGTCACGGGCAACAATTTTTTTACGGATTTCATCGTGTTTGTAATTGATTTTTAATTGCTCCACGTTTCGAAAACTTTATATTCATAGTCACGGGCGAACTAAGGTGTCTTACGTCCAACAAGTCTTCGTTATTACAAAATATTAGTTATTAAATCTTGACCCACATTTTTGATACAAATTCATTGCCAATACAGAAATTAATGTTTCTATATAAAAAAAATGTACAGCGTTTATTTCTCCCAGTGCGTACTTATAGCATTTTGACCACACCTCTATGGTGTACACCGTATAGTTTGCCCCTAATATATCTCTTTGTAAGATACCTAGTTCTTGTAACAGTTTTGCTCCTTCCTGTCCGTAAAGTCATGTAAACATATTTTCACGTAATTATGTCATCGTATCAAGACCGTAAGGGTCAAGTCCGATCTCGGCTGAAGTTAGTCTGATGATATTGTAACTGTTTGGTTTTCGTGATCTGAATTTATTATTGCTGACTTTGAAGCGCATTATGCGCTCAACTAATTCATTTTAAAATATTGCTCTGTTTCTCTATTCATCTCAATTCATAAACGTGCGGGGCTCGAACTCTGTCTTCAATGAGAGGAAATTTATCTAATATACCAAGCTGCGGACGCGTTGCTATGCGGTTTTGTTTCGATTTATCATTCCCTTGCACGAGTATTATCTGCATATCATATAGTCGTCTTTTACGACACCCATGATTTAGAATAGATGTGAAGAAACGATTTTTCAATCCATCACCCCATGACACATTTTTACATACATACATATATATTACCACGCCATATCCCTTGCAGGGTAGGCAAAGATAACAGAGTGCCAGAGAACTCTATCCTTGCATACTTCACTAGCTTTCTCAATATTCATAATTCTCTTCATACACGCTCGCCGGTTTCGGAGACTCTTGACTCCACCTTCCTTCAGTACGTGATCAATCTGGTCTAGGTAGGTTAGTCTAGGTCTTCCCCGGTACCTACATCCTTCCACTTTCGCATTGTATATCTTCTTAACCAGACGTTCGTTCGGCATTCTTTCCACATGTCCGGAACATCGGCGCATTCCCTTTCGCACACAAGTTTACTATTGTAATGCATTATTTAGAAACTGCAATGAATAACTTCATTTATTGTTTTGATAAAATTTTATTATTTGTATATTTAATTACTTAATAATAAGTCGTGCAATGCTGCATGACAGGTGAATTTATGGTAACCTGATGTTATCCTTTTATGTTTATTTCTTTTATTATTTTAAACAGTTCCTATTCGTTTCAATATCAGGTATAAGGCTCCTTCAAAACGAAAGGGATATTAGGCTAATATTTCATGCCATCCAAACTAGCCGTCTCACGCAAATTAGAGTTTTGGCGGGTGCGTGGCAACAACATGTCGCGCTTTTAAGTTTTATTAATTATTTAGATGTTTTATAATACTATACTGAATAATTTGTTAGTATTTTATGTAATGTAATACAAAAAAGTGCTGAAGTTTAGTAAATGAATACAAGAGTGCTTAATGTGTATTTTCATAGTCTGGAAAAACATTCAGAATTGTTAATTTAGTTATCAACGCCCAATTAATGGCATCGATTTGACTTACTAACGAACAGTGATTATAAAAAATCTAAGTTAAAATAAAGAAATGGAATATTGTTCTATAAGTCATTAAAAAAAAAAGTACATATTTGGTTACATTCAGATTGTTAAGCCAACAATTTGTTTGATTAAAAGACTTTGTATGGATGTATTGAATAAATTTTATTAAAAAAAAATCTTACGAATCATCATCATAGTAGAAAAAAATAAAAATGAAGACACATTATACCATACACAAGATACCATGAACAGTGTGGCCATTGCACTGTTAATGGCGACAATTTGACTTAGAAAATGACTAATTTCAAAGACTAAAGACGTGAAAATATTTATAACTTGACACTGGCACCAATAGCTCGTATATGTAGCTGATTGCCAATATATAAGAAGAAGAAGACACATTGTATTCTTAATTCATCACCACACAACTATAATTACGTCATCTTGCTATTCAAACGTTATATGATCATTGAAAGTTGCTCTTTGATGTTGTGTTCACTAACTGGGGCACCTAACATACAGTAAACAAATTCAATTAAATAGTAAATGTTTGACACTAACAAGGCGACATCTTGACGCTTTAATCGGTTATATTGCATTACCCGAGGTGACGGAAAACCGATTTGTTTGAACTACTTGTCCTTATATAAGCAAAGAGATTGATTCGTTCCTGTTTTTGTTGATTAGATTTTACGTTATATGTGTATAAATTGACCTATACGAAGAACAAAGTTGCATCTGATTATGATATCAGATCGTTTTTATTGTAGTTATAAAGTTAAACTGATCTATATATAAGATCAACTAATATTCGTTACCTTGATTCATATTAAGACTATACAAAACAATTAAGAACAATGATATTCTTATAAAAACCCGATTACGAGCGAAAAATTATTGTCACAAGTGGTATACGAACCCACACCTATTGGAAATCCGTTCCAATCGTGCTGTTCAATTCTCGCATCGTATTATATTTTTGTCGTTTAAGGTGAATGTCCTACAATAGTTCACGGTGGTGTAAGTGGCAGCACGATTGCAACGGATTTCCAATAGCGTGGGTTCGAATCCCAATTGTGACAATCATTTTTTCGATCGTAATCGAGTTTTTATACATATTAAATGCTAAATTTCAGTAATTTGAACAATGATATTGCTGATTTAGTGTTTGATAATTTTTAAATGGCTCTTCTCTAAAATAATGATTATGCAGATGTAACTTTATTCTACGGATATGTCGAATTAATCCATCCATTTACAATTAATAGCTAAATAATATTATATATCAATATTATGGGATACCAAGCTATTCTAATTAAGAATTGGTAGGATTAGATCAAATAATATTGTTTTACATTTTAATTTATCTGCGTTAATTATATGTTTGTAAAGTCCCCCGCATTACAAGGATTATTTCATTAGTACAGGCTGGTGACAAAAAAAAAATATGTCATAATCATCTTCTCAGCCCACATATATCCCTCCACTAAACTCAAACCCTCTCCACAATGGGAGGCCAATTGTTCTACAATACCACGCTATCGTTACGAGACGGGTGGGTTTAAACTTTTATTTCTAAGTTTCTTTCTATTTCAGTGATGTTATTTGCTTGCCGCTTTTAGTCGTCTTTTACGAAACCCACGAGAAGGAAAGGAATGGTAAATTGTATTCTTATTTCATAACCACATGAAGGGAAATTTTGTATGGTTGCGTAGATAGATTAGTATTATGAGTATCAATCCTCTTGAATAAGTATCGTCGATTCAACGCCCGTGTATGATAATCTATCCGTGTGGTGACGGAGTAAGAATACAAATCACCACCCCCTATCTTACTCATGGGTGATCGTAAGAGACGACTAAGGGATACAAAAGGCATATAACATCTATGCAAGAGAAGAAAATCTCGAACCAAAACCCTATACCAACACGTCTGACCAGCGTGGTAATAGTAGGTCAATTTCCCTCTTATTACGGAGGAGGCTCGAACCCAGCAGTGGGACATATTATGAGCTGATGATGTACGATATACCTTTATCAAAGATGTTTGTTCGTTGTATATTTTTTTCTAGTAAAACACTTCTAATAATTCTTGTATTTTTTCTAGTGAAACATATCTTAGAATTTTATTAAACGGTGAGAAATTAAAAATACAAACGCTTTATACCTATATATATATTTTACAAATGTTATACAGGTAAATCAGTTGATGAATTGCAATAGACCTGTTCAATTCATATCGTACGAGCGTCAAGATGATTGTGTGAATGATAAGCACGAACGGATTGTGTAATTCAAGCAGCCGACACATAAATTCTATGTTGTAACATTTGCTTTATTTGTTAAGATTATTGTGAGTTGATTTTCATGTTAGTGATTTATTTAATGTCAGGGAATTTATATGCTACTGTTTTCAATTTAATTTCGTTAACATATTAGCGCATATTCGTAACCAACTGGGCTCGAGCTTTGCCCGTCCATAATGGAATCGAAATGGTTGTTATATTATATTGATTAGATAAAGGGTTTTATTTCGAGTATTCCTTATCTTGCAATTATTTTACCTGCTTTTTCAAGTGAAAACTTCTTTTGGCACATCGCACACAGATTTTTTCGTAGGCTGTAAGTGAGGCTGATCCGTCACACTCTGAGGTGAAAGACTAGATCGGGTGAACTCGGGACCGCCGAATGTATCCGAACGAGAAATATACAGTCTTCACTGTTGTGTCGCTGTGTTTACAACATATATTCCATTTATATGTAATAATAATTATTACTAATTATTATCAATTTTGCAAGTTTTTAATCAATAGTTTTTAATAGTTATTATTGATACGTGATAATAATTGTTTTAACAATCATTTTTTGGTTTATATTGTGAGGTTAGTGTATGTAGTTAGTGGTTTATCGTGCTAATATTATATAGTGAAAAAGCATTAAACATTATAAAAACCATAATTATTTTGGTCATAGTTTGAAGTTTTCTCTTCTGTTGGCAGTCCTCATGCCTGCTTTGTTTTTTTTCTGTAGTTGTCTTTTGCGATTACCCAGGGTGAAGTAAATTTTGGAGAAACGTTGTTATTACTTTTGTCATCACAAGAGTATATTTACATATATACATACATATCATCACGTTTATCGAATGCCTCACAATATTTTGCTATTGTACATAAATACATATATATTATAACACCATATCCCTTGCAGGGTAGGCAGAGTGTACAGAGTGCCAGAGAACTCTATCCTTGCATACTTCACTCGCTTCTTCAACATTCATAATTCTCTTCATACACGCTCGCGGGTTTCGGAGACTCTTGACTCCACCATCTTTCAGTACGTGACCAATCTGGTCTAGGTAGGTGAGTCTCGGTCTCCCGGTACTTACATCCTTCCACTTTTGCTTTCGATGATTATGATAATAAATATATTCAATATTGAATGCAAGTCTATAAAAAATTAAGAATCCTTGGGTCGTCATTTTAATGTACATATTATTCTAGAGTTGTTGCGTCATACTGAATGGACAAGTCATAATAGTGACGCCAACTTGATTAATGCGACAATTTAGATAATACACACTTTAACCATTTCAAACTAAACAGGTCAACATTTAAATAGCCCTATAAGATTTTTTTATTACTCGAGCAAGTGGCACACTTGATGGTAAGTGTTACTGCTGTTCATAGACCTTTGCAATACCAGGGGTATAGCTAGAATGCTGACGATTAATAAAATAATCCCAAAACCACCCAGAAAGTGGTATTGTCGGGTCTGTCGGTCACTCGTCGAACGAAGCAGAGAAGTGCATTACCACTGCTCAGACGTCGATTTACTGCGAGAGTGTGGTACTCAGATAGACTGGCCCGCGGCTGTAGACAGAAAACTAACAACGACGTGGTTCTGCGTCTAGATAAAGGATCTACTGATATGCAAATATTATATTTAAAACAGCGATCATGAAATACAAAGCCATCAACAGTAATTTTATCAATCTATTGCATCAATTATCCGTGTGGTGACTGAGTAAGAACCGTGGGTCATCACCTCCTATCTACCCGTAGGTGATCGTAAGAGACGACTAAGTGATATAAAACGCATATAACATCTATGCAAGAGAAGGAAAACTCGAAACAAAACCCTATACCAACACGTCTGACCAGCGTGGTATAGTAGATCAATTAGCCTCCCATCGTGGAGGAGGCTCGAGCCCAGTAGTGGGATATGTATGAGCTGAGATGATGATGATACTCTCATTTATGATGGAGGTCTACGTCCAGCAGTGAACTACAGCTAATTGAATTATGATGGCTATTTAAATATTTAGGATCAGATGCCTATTAATTAAAAATATGTATATAATATCTTTTCGAAAATGAAAGTTCTTGTACCTTATTCTTTCTTACGATTGTATCATTATCATTCTTCGTGGATTGGATGCCTGTGTCCAATGGTAGCTGTCCTTAACCTGACATTTGGGTTGATGGTTGAAGTGATTATTTTTGTTTTTTAATTATTTTCAGTATTTTAATTAATAAAACAAGACCACTAGGTGGATTGAGGACATTACGAAGGTGACAAGAAACCGTTGGATGCAACTGGTAAGGGACTGTTTTGAGTGGCATTCTCGTGGGGAGGCCTATGTCTAACAGTGGACCTCTCCGTATATGTGCCCGTATTGATGGATGGATTTTAATAAAATTGAAAATATTGCATACACGTTACTTTAAACATATTCTATATAATATAACGGCTATTTTGTGTTCTTAGTTCTCACGTACAAAGTAAACAGATTTCTCGTCGTCATCCTCCTAAATTACTAATTCATTAGATAATCGGGTGCTAATCGGCTGCATAGTGTAGGTGGATAAGCCGATTATTGCTTTATAGATGTAAATAGGTGATTAGCATTCATATCGCGACGGCGCCGCGGCGTCATACGATGCAAGGCGCCTACAACGTTGGAGGGTAAAGGTCCTTGCCCATTACTGTGTAATAAATGTCTTTATGCAATGATCGGGCCAAATTTGTAGCTGTACGTTTGCATACTTGTTGTTAGTGTTTCATGAATGATTCCATATATATACTTTGTTGCGTTGGAAACCTTTGTAATTGGTTTATTTTGGAATTTACAAAGTCGTTGGTTGATTAGTGTTTCATGTAAATATCTTATATTTATTTGAAATTAAGAAGATATACAATGCGAAAGTGGAAGGATGTAAGTACCGGGGGAGACCGAGACTCACCTACCTAGACCAGATTGGTCACGTACTGAAGGAAGATGGAGTCAAGAGTCTCCGAAACCGGCGAGCGTGTATGAAGAGAATTATGAATGTTGAGGAAGCGAGTTAAGTATGCAAGGATAGAGTTCTCTGGCACTCTGTTCTCTCTGCCTACCGGCCTACCGTGCAAGGGATATGACGTGATGATATGTACGTATGTATGTATTTGAAATTAAACTTTATAACTTCTAACACCATTATCATCATAACTACATCACAGAGGATAACAACATCTACAAGTAGAAAGGTTTCGCTATTAACAAGACCACCAGCGCCAAGAAGAATCCCCAAAAAGACATGTAGTCACTTAACATTTATGACACATGTATTGCGCTCTTAAAGCTTTAACAAACTGTAATAAAACCACTTTAAGAAAATTAATTTTGTAAACAAACCACCATAACAATTAAATTAAACATAAAAAGAGCATGGACAAAAAGTCTGTGGGAAGGCTTAAAAAGAAATTAAAAAAGAGAACCATTTCAACCATGACTAACTATATCATAGAAACGAAAAGATAACATTTTAATTTTTTAATGATATTTGAAGTGATTTTTTATATTGCTTATGATGGCAAATGAGCAAGCAGCACAGCGGAGGTAAGTATTACTGACGTCGAATTTGCAATATTAACAGTACAGCTAGGCCGCTACCAACCAAGACTCACCCCAAAAAGTAGGCCTTCCCGCTCTCTTGTTTACAGTACGAAGCACAATAGCACACGACCACTGCTTAGACGTTGATTTTCTGCGAGAGCGTGATACTACCCTAGACGGACCCGCCCGCGGCTATAGACAGAGAATTGTCAACAGCGTGGCCCCTGCCACTACTGATTTTTTCAAATATTAAGTAGTTTTATTCTTATGAATAATTTATAACATCAGCGTGTTAATACCTTAATACATTTTGATTCTAGTATCATGTCAATTGATCTGTTTATCGTACAATCAATCGATTATAGTTTGTTTCAAGTCGCCTGCAATAACTCCTAAGTAATATTTAATGAACATTTGCACGACACTGCTTTAATTGCAAATGTTTAAAGGTATAATTGATTAATAAGATTTTATATAATATTTTTAGTTTGTTTCTCTCGTAGAATATTTTTTTTTATGATGTATTGTATTTAAAACTTAGCTGTGTGGTAGCGGCTACGAATACTATCAACCCTTACTTTGCTCCTAGATGTCGTAAAAGACGACTAAGAGCATTACAATGTCCTGGGCCAACTCCATCTGATGCCGTTTGGTCAAGAATTACATTCCCAAGGAGGGTTGACGTCTGGCAGGCGGCCGGTTATAAAGCCAATAACTTTTACGATATGTACTATGAAAGAAAAGTAGATATTGTATCGACCCCAAGTAATTGGGATATGAGTAGGACAATGATGATTGTATTTTTTTAAATGATGATTATATTATATTTTTCTGATGAATGATAATTATATATTTCTGGATGTGTATAAAACGTCTTAATTATTTTTAATTTAAAATTCATTTAGTTATTTCCAAAACAAGGAGTAAATTTTTGTACTGGATTCAATTTATCAAGAAAATAGATTCAGAATATTTCCACTACTCACAAGAGGTACCCAGGAATTGTTAGGTCACTATTTAAAATACGAAAGGCAAGAACCCTTTTCTTGTCCGCGATAATCTAAGTAGTGAACGTTTTATTTATTTATCCCAGATAGCGGGGTGATCTAATTCTAAGTACCGACCTCTAATGCCTAATGTCGTAAGTTCGAACCGTGAGAATCACACAAGGAATGTCTTTGGTGAAATTCCTTATACTTGCATTCCACAAATAACTGACCGGAATCTAATATTTATGTATTAATACATATTTTACGAAGTCAAATTTGAAAAATAAATTTAAAAAATATTGCGTACAAAGTACACATATCAGAAGTGAAACTTTGGCAAACTAATTTTTAAATCTCGTTTACATACATCAACCAATATCGTGTATTCTCTCTCTTTCGCTCTCTTTCTCTCTCTTTCGCTCTCTTTCTCTCTCTCTCTCTCTCTCTCTCTTTCTCTCTCGTGCCGCGTTTCTGGTGTCGCGTTTCATCTGTAAAAATTTTACCCTCATACGCGCAAAGAAGTTTCACTACAAAATAAATATGGCGTGACATCATTGTGACTTAGAAATAAAAATGGCTCGTAACAAAAATACGTTATAATATAAAATTTCTCTCATACGTCGATAAAAATGTTTCACTTCAAAAAAAATAGACAGGGTGTAAAGATAGAAATGAAACTTTTATGTTACAGTGAAACATTTCAATTATTCATTTATCTCACTATATCTTTAAACGAGCAATTCTTGTATATGTATATAACAAACTTATAAAATTAACTTCCCTTCCAACGATTTTCTTGAAATTTAGCATACAAGGGGTTCCGGGGGCCATTAATCGATCTAGCTAGGTTTCATTTATAGAAAATATTGTTTTGTCAGTATTTTTCAGCAACAAAAAATATAATTTTTCGTTGTATTAAAACTATTAGAATATGAAGGTTTTCAAATTTTGATGCTGTCATTAAGAATAGACATTTAGCTCAAATGGAAAATCGAGTAGTCTAATCCAAACAAACCGTAGCTCGGTTCGGATCCTTACTTATTCTTTTTTACTTTTTGGCCTTTTTTTTATTATTTATTAATTATTGTCATTTGCCCGCATCTTTGTCTGCATAGAAGTCGAAAATTGTTCTAATAGCATAACAATTTTATCCACGTATAACAATTTTATAACAGTATAACAATTTTATCGACGTAGTAATGGCATAAAAATACAATTCACCACTATCTTACCCCTGGGTGATCGTAAGAGACGAGTAAGGGATATAAAGTGTATATAATATCTATGCAAGAGAAGGAAAACTCGAATCGAAACCCTATACCAACACGTCTGACCAGTGCGGTATAGTAGGTTAACTTCCCTTCCATAGAGCAGGCCCGAGCCCAACAGTGGGACGTATATGGGCTGTGATGATGATGATTATGATAACAATCTCTGTTATGGTATAGGGAAGGTTTAATAAACATAAAAATCAAACGAAATTTAGTTATATATTATGGACATCAGGCTTTTTCTTAGCAGGCCATGTTTTGAGCACACCGCGTTCATTCTGACCGGAGCGACGAAAGGGTAGTATGCGGCCCCATAACCCACTGTCTTTTCCATCGAAATTAGGCCGACCACTGGTACCACTTCTTTGACATCTACCCGCGATACACCATTCTTTGACATACACCTATTACAGTATTTCTTTGTAAACAATATCTTTTGTTTTTCTTTCGGATGCTAGAATTACTAGGCTACTCTGTGAGCTTACTCTGAAGCATGTCACATACAACTGCCTATGGAGGAAGCAGCTTTCTCTCAATTCTACTCCCGTTACCTTAATAATTTAACCTTGAGCTTTGTTTATGGTTATTGCGAAGCAGACTTTAATGACAAACTGCACTCTCTGAAATTCGAAGGAGTAATTTGATGCTATTTGGAGAATCCTAGGAATAAAGACAGACTCTGCTCGAGATCAACCAGTCAGTATAGTTGATTTTTCTTGCAAATTGGTGGCATTGCATAATTTTGGCGTGCCAGCTCTCAATTTTAAGACGTGAGTTGGGAGACCGGGAGCCTTCAGAGTATTCAGAAACTTAACCGGTTTTCGGCATCGGAGTTTATCACTTATTCGAAGGATTTATTTTAATATTCGACCTCTTCGAATGATTTAAAATTAAAACGAGTAATACATCTTATGAGCGATGGATTTCAGTTAGACGATGCAATGTGTTATCATGGCTCTCAATTACAATATTCGGCATAGAAAATTGCTGTCCAACCATTTAAAATTTCAAAATCTACGTTCCTATGACACCGTGTCCTAAAAGTGTATGACCTCTTTATAGCTTAGAAACTTTCAAATTCCGTATTAATACAGTATTGTGACTTTCGAAATATTCAAATTTTAAAGAGTATTTCCATTTTTTGTGAGCTTTTATGTGAGTTCAACCTTTTCAGGGTTCCGTACCCAAAGCGTAAAACGGCACCCTGTAACTAAGACTTCGCTGTCCGTTCGTCCGTCCATCTGTCTATCACCAGGCTGTATCATGATAGTTAGAAAGCAGTCAGACAGAAAATATCACTTTTCACTTTTTTTGTTACCGTTATAATGACAAATACTAAAAAAAAAAAAAATTAAGGGGGTAGGTACTCCCATATAACAAACGTGATTTTGACTCATTTTTGTTCGATACATTTTTTTAGTTTCAATGCTTTATATCTACTTTTCGCCTTTTAATTTATTTTTTCATTATTTTTATTATATTTAAATATATCTTCCAAAACACACTAATAAGATAATACCGAGCAAACTCGGTCCTCCAGATATTAATTTATTAAGAGAGAATGTTTCTTATATGCTTATTTACATGTAATAATGAAATAGAGATTATGAAGTATGAGAGTATACGTCTGTCATCTCAAATTCACGATAAAAAGCTTAAGTACCTAAATGCTCTATCGCGTAGCCGTTACATTTCACTTCGAAGTGTGGGGCGAGTACGCGTCTTTTCTTACGAATCATCATCATCATCATCATTATCACAGCCTATAAATGTTGCATTGTTGGGCTCGGGCCTCCTTCGTAATGGGAGGGAAATTAATCTACTATACTGCGCTGAACGTGTTGGTATAGGGTTTTGTTTCGAGTTTTCCTGCTCTCGCATCATGTTATATGCGGTTTATATCCTTTAGTCGTCCCGTACGATCACGCACGGGTAAGATATGGGGTGGTGAATAGTATTCTTACTGCGTCACCACATGGAAGGAACTATTCTCTACAAAACAAAATTAGGAGAATTTGAAAGCCTTCTGGTAACATTTTTAATTTAAAAATAACTATCGGACAACTGCGTAATAACAGGTTTAGGAGAATTCAATTCAATATCGTCACTGGCATCCAGCAATCCAATTCAAAGAGATAATCCGCAACGTTCCCAAATGCAATACGATTTAATCTTAATATAAACAGCGTACAATTCTGTTCACAGATATACGAACATTAACATTCTTGTTTCTATTAATCAAATCAGAAACCAGATAGTTTGATTTTGCGGTTCACCTTCGAAGGCTGAATGTTTTGGTGCTTAGAACTTACTTAATATTAAACGGGATTGTGGACTTATTTCTAATATTGTAAATCATTCATCATTAATTTCATTCTCCGTGCTCTTATCCCAATTACTTTGAGTCGATGTAATATATACTCCTTGGCGAAAACGCAATATGTACTCCTCTTCCATTGCACATATTGAAAAAGATATTGATATTGGCAATATTGGGTGTAATTTGTCTGCGTTAATTCCATGTTTGTAAAGTCCCTCGCAATACAAGGATTATTACCTCAGTACAGTGTTGTGTAAAAAAAAAAATATAGTGAAACATATATGAAAATATTTGCCCGCCTAATGAGAATAAAGTTGTTTCTACTCCTTTCTTGTTCGTCATAATTCTCCTACTTTTATCCCAGTTACTTGGGGTCGATACAATATGTACTCTTCTTTCATAGTACATATTATAAAATGTAAAAGTTATTGGCAATAGTTTTATGACCGACCGCCTGCCTGAGGTTAACCCTCCTTAGAAATATAATTGTTGACCAGATGGCATCAGCTGGAGTCGAAGCCTATATAAAGCTCTTAGTCATTTTTACGATATCTACAAGCAAAGTAAGTGTTGGTAGTATAAAATATATAGTAAATCTTCGCAAAATTATTTTTGATATTTAGGCAAATATTTATGCATCCTTTTATGAACATCTAATTTTGTATATAATTTTTCAAGGGGGTTGATGATTTAGACAACTTACTTAGAAGAATGCAATGACCATTGAGTTTTTATAGAAGTTTAAAAGCCCGAAAACCAAGGAAAGTGATTTACCTACTGACTCATTAGAATACTATGATATTTAAATAAACAGGAAAAGTATTTTTAAAGTAAGATAGAAGTATGTTAACGCGTAATAGTACCGATATAGATTAAAAAAGAATAATATATTTTTTATGTAATTTTGTTTAAGAGAAACTTAAATAGAAAAATTCGATTAGATATGTAGGTATACCAGTATATAAATACAAAACATAAAATAAAATTATTTATTGCACTTCCATTATTTTTTTAATTTTAATTATTTATTTAATAATTGTCATTACTTATGAACATTAAATATTCTTTCATGAAATAACTACATTTATGACAATTTGTCAGCCTGTCAAACTTGAGATATCGAATTCGTTTTAATTACGATGTTAATAAGATTGAACCAAGGAATTTAAAACCTTATGAAGTCGTCGATTTTATAACTAGTCTCTCATCGGCCATTTTAAATTCTATTTTAAAACGATCAACTGTGGCGATTTGGTTTGTTATTTTGATTTAGTAGTTCAAGCTAAAGGTCACAGATGTCACTTTGTAAATATGACCCACTAGCAGGCGCAGTGGATGCAGCACATCTACTAACAGTCGTTTAGCAGGAACCTGATAGATCCAGAACTACCCGGTCGTATCGACTTCCTGTTACTATGGTATAAAAATATAGACTGCATAATGATTAGATTAGCAAATTGTAGTTATATAGTAAATAGTCTGTCTATTCGACTGTCAGTGTCTATCGCCTTCCATTTTGGAGATAAACTTCACTATAAAGCAAGGATAATGCTATATTACCATAATCGCCAATGGGTTGGTGTTCGCAGTTGGTGTTATTAGCCTCTCATGAGACCGCTACTGTTATCCCACTCAGTGAACTACTTTTATTTACTCATTTTATCTGGGATAATGGAATGGCGGCTTCCCATCGCTATTGAGCCGAACGTTGGTACCGATGCCTTAACTTATTATATACATAGTTATAAGGCCAGGGATCCTTCAGACTATTTTTATAACTCCCACGGCAAAGAAACTTTTAACTTAGTACACTAAGTAATAATAATATTCAGGACTTATTATTATAGATTCTATAATTGCATAAAACAAACTATATTTTACTTTTAGCAAGATTTTTTTTACAAGACACGGTCTGTATTAATAAACTATTTCTTGTATTGTGAGGACCTTTACGGACACAAATTACACTTAGACTTAGACAATAATAAACATAAATAACCAGTCATCTAATAAAGTCAAGGAATCAGTTTCGATGGCCAAAAGTTGACTTTAATAGATAAGTTTTAGAACTGAGTACATTAGAAAATTATTAAAGTTCAAAGATTGATGTTTTGCAAGAGCGTGTTACTATTCCGGATAAGCCAGCCTATTTAGGGCTGTAGGCAGAATATTGTCAGCAGAGTAGACCTAATATTGAAACTATTTTTTTTGTCTGTTCGACGTAAGCTCATAGAATCTCCTCATACAATGATACATCGGCAGTTCTTTGGTGGAGTTATTACCCCAGTGGCCACACTTGGCAAGCAGTAAGCGCATATAAGCGTAAATATATTTATTTTTTATCTTATCTATGTATTGTGAGGTCTGTACACTTTATGCGGAAGCACCTAGTTTATTTGTTCGAATAGAGTGGCCCTACTCATGACTGTTATGAAACTCTGGGTCAATTCTGCTTGACCAGCGAACTGGTTGACAGCCTTGACCTTACTGACACAGAGGTCGTTGCTCAGATTGGTTCCTGAAGGAGAATTTATTGAAGGTTATCTAGGATGAAATGGTTGAAAAGTGGTAAAGACGGGAGTGAACTGGCCAGTAATCTATACATTTTATATCAGCTGGCTTATCCTGGATATTACAGGTCATCATGAGCATTTTACTTTTTATTATTCTCCATGGAATTAGGAATGGCTTTCAAGCTTAATAGATAATTTATTTTCCGTAAAGCAAGTAAAGCCTTTTGTTGATTAACTTTAAAGTTAGGCCTCTTTTTCTTCTTCAGTTGAATTGAAATTCATTTATTACGGTAGTAAGTACCCTCAACTTACGTATTATTAATTTTAACTTAACTTAATCATAATTGATTTTTAAATTAATCCAATAAACTACTACCGGATCGGAACGTAACCGCTACTGAGACGATCCGGCAAGAAGCTCAGCGGGTATTAGCCAATATGCCACCTGTGCAGTTAGGTGCAACTGAGCAGTGAGTGAGTTTATATGAAGCGAGTAGTTTTTAGTATATTGAGAGATTAATAATAAAAACACTGTTTTCAACTTATATCAAACGGGCTGACAGTTTTCAAAATTTTTGAGAAATTTTCTTTTGCTTTTTTCAACTGATACTGAGATAATGAAGCCAAAAAGTTAATTTGCAAATTCGATGGCAGTTTCCATATGTAGGTAAATATGTATGTAAAAAAGTGTATGTATAAAATAAGGCTCGATTTCATACAGAATTGATTATTATTCAGCGTTAATGCGCGAAGAGTTATAAATCTTGGTTGGATCGCGCTGTCAAAGCGGGCGGCACGCTGTGAAAGCAAAGTTATGAGTTTTGACTTATATGGGCTCGTTGTACAATCACGTTCAGAAGAAATTTATAAACGGTAAATCATCATTCAGCCTTTTACTATCCACTGCTGGACATAGGCTTCCCACATATTTCGCCACAAAGTGCAAACTTCACCAAGTTGGCGAATCGGGCGGGCCGATGCCCACCTGGTGGAGGGTGACCAACACTGCGTCATCCAATACGTGGTCGCTCCTCGAGAACCTTTCTTTCCCAGCGGGTATCGGTTCGTCGAGCGATGTGGCCCGCCCATTGCCACTACAGCATGCTAATACATACATATCATCACGCCAAATCCCTTGCAGGGTAGGCAGACAGAACAGAGTGCGAGAGAACTCTATCTCTGCATACTTCACTCGCTTCCTCAACATTCATTATTCTCTTCATACACGCTCGTCGGTTTCGGAGACTCTTGACTCCACCTTCCTTCAGTACATGACCGATCTGGTCTAAGTAGGTTAGTCTCGGTCTCCCCCGGTACCTACATCCTTCCACTTTCGCATTGTATATCTTCTTAACCAGACGATCGTTCGGCATTCTTTCCACATGTCCAAACCATCGGAGCATTCCCTTTCGCATCTTTACACCAATACTCTCTTTCATACCTACTCGCTCTCTTACGTCGTCGTTACGAATGCGGTCGGTCAGCCTAACTCCACAGATTTTCCGCAGAGATCGCATTTCGACCGCATTAATTTTACTTTCATACTCTTTTCTGCATACCCAACTCTCGCTTCCATACAGCGGGACAAGCACTGCGTTATGCATGCAGCATGCATGCAGCATGCTAATTATCCGCGCTATGTCAGTTACACTCATCCGTTTGCGGATTTTAGTATTACGGATTCTAGCACGTAGAGGAATCCCGAGCAGAGTTCGCTCTATAGAACGCTGAGCCACTTTGAGCCTTGGTTATGAGGTCTACATTTAAGGAACACGTTTCCGTGCCATAAGTTATCACTGGTTACACATACTGGTCATAGACCGGTCTTTTTATTTTTGTAAAGTTAAAGTCTGATAAATAGAAATGACAGAAATGGCAGCAAAATTTACCAAAGGCGTATAAAATTTCTGCGGGATCAAAAATATTCTGAAGCATTTAATGCTTACAAAACACAATTAGATTCCGAACAATTATTTATGGATCACACAAAAATTGCCCTGCAGGATGATCGAACCCTTGATATTCTTCACTGCAGATGTGTTGTTGATGAAGATATAATTCCACCATCAAGTTGCTAATTATTAGATAGATTTAATTTGTGTTGTAAAATATTTTGTGCTCACAAGTACCTGTCAAGACGATAATAACGCTTCCGTTTTGGTATATTGAAAATGCATAAAATTTCGCAACATGGCAATTAATGACAGGTTTATATAAATATTTTGTGTTAAAATACCGTTATGTGCTAATTTTAAATGGATATCGTTAGTCTCAAATCTCCATTCGATAGTGGTAGGGCCACTCTGTTGACAGCTTTCTGTCTACAGCCACGGGCTAGTCCATCAAAGTACTGTGGTACTTTCCATGTGTTTACGAAGAAATTATAAAATTCATCAACATTTCTCTTGCCCCTGGGTGTTCTAAAAGACAACTTATCTCTGAGTTGTAATATACGTATAACGCCTGCACACATTAGGGTTGAGAGCCCTCAGCGTTCACCCACAGCCCGGGTAAAGTTTTCATAGCCATCTGAGACTAACGACTAAATCACACAAAAAAGAAACTGTACAAAAAAGATAAACTCGAAATAAATCCTTATACCATCCCATCTGTCCAGCACGGTATAGTAGATTAATATTCCTCCTCTCGTGGAAGCAGCTAGAGACCATCAATTTAATGGCCATTATGCCAATGGGTTAATACGATGAAATAAATACTATAAAACAAAATATTATACATATCGTCGGTTCAAAACAAACTGTCTGAAAAAGTTTAAAATTTCTTATTATTAAAACATTTTGTTAACATTTATATTTTAATAAAAAATGACACATCAACAAATTAAACGTCAAAAACTCTGCACTGTCACAAGTGTGAATTTGACATTTTACGTTAAACCGCCATTTTGATTGTTGAAAAAAAAATAAAATCTTTTTAATTAAAGTCACTTTTCTATTCAACCAGCATGAAAATATTTTAAAATCAATCCAGATAAAATATCTCGTAGTCTTCTTGAGTTATATACATTTGTATTTATCCTTTTCGGACAATTTGTAAACAAATTAATATACTTTAATGTGTACCTACAGTCCTGCATTCATATTAAAAGCTTAGGTTTCATCGTAAAAAATAAAATTAAATGAACATTATTATTTAAACCAGCTAATAAACCACAAGTAAGCTACAGGTATGGTGGTAGTGCTAACAATTTTACAGCCTTATTCTTTTCTCAGTAATAAAAAAGTTATTGCCAATCGCTTTTGTGAAGTTCATTGTACTTATAGCCATTATTTTTAGTATTCCAAGCATATTAGTAGTACTTGTAAAACTAATTTTATTTAGCAAACATATAATAAGGTCTTGAACTTAAAGTTGGTGTTTGTGCTAATGTGATATTAAAGGGATTATAACGCCGCGTATAATATGTTTTAAAAAGTAGGACTACTCAAGTAAGCATTTTGATTATATTAAATCATTTTCACCATAATCTTGCGAGCTGCAAATACAGCTTGTTTTTTAATTTTAATTTTTGGATCTTACTCCATGAGCTGCCATGTTTATGTTTGCCTATTACAAATCACCACAGAAATCGCAGTTTCTCACAAATTTCGCTGAGCTTCTTGTTGGAACTTCTCGACGGAAGGCGCGTCCCGTTCAGGTAGTAGATTATTGAATAAATTTGTTAACTTTTAAAAACATTGCTTTACTCCTTTTTATGATAGCATTATTAATTTATATCTTATTATTACTATATTACTATATTATTAAGTTATATCTTAATATTTTTTCTCGATATAAAGGTTATCTGATGAAATAAGATATTTCAAAGATCAATTGATAGTTTTTGAAATTTACTAGTTTAAATAAACAAATCTTTTAGCTTTAAACCGTAGCATAGATAAATTATTGTCATATCATATCCTGACAAAAAAGGATCTTTAAAAAAGAAAATATTATAACGATATACAATACAAATTTCATCATCATCATCATTCTCCTACTCTTATCCCAATTACTTGGGGTCGATACAATATGTACTGTTCTTTCATAGTACATATTGTAAAAGTTATTGGCAATAGTTTTATGACCGGTCTCCTGCCAGACGTCAATCCTCTTTGGGAATGTAATTGTTGACCAAACGGCAACTTTCTTAGTCGTCTTTTACGACATCCACGAGCAAAGTAAGGGTTGGTAGCATTCATAGCCACACAGCTCACAATACAAATTAATCTAAGGATATATTACTATTATTATAAAATACCCTATTTATACACAGCGCTCGGTTGTAAATATTAAGATGTAAAAAATGTTACTTAAGGATAATGAATGGCTAATAGTAATTTATTTTTATTGTTCTTAATGGCTAAAGAATAATTATTTATTCAAAAACTCTGTGAGGGCTCTTACTTAAAGTATATTATTAATTTTCCATTTTACTTTACAATAATCCAATGAACTATCATCGGTACGAAACAGAACCGCCAATAATAATAGCTGGCAAGAAAATAGATTTTTTTTTATTGACTTCAGCGTTTTAATACAATTATTACAAGCCCAATTTCTTACTCATTGATATTTATCCTTACTAATATTATAAATGCGAAAGTAACTCTGTCTGTCTGTCGCTCTTTCATGCCAAAACTACTGAACTAATCTGTCTGAACTGAACTGTCTAGAGCCTGATAAAGAACATAGGCAATTTTTGAATGCAAAAAAGGGTTGTAAAGCGGGATGAAAAGTTGTAAGGAATTATCGTCATTTTTAAAGCTTGAAACTTATTTTTAGGCTATTGATTAGATATAAATAAATATGACATTAAAATTGCGTAAAAAATTTACCCTTAAGGCGTAAAATAAAAATAGGGAATGAAAAACTTTAGGAAAGCAACCGTTTACGCGGGCGAAGCCGCGGGCAGAAGCTAGTATTTCTATATATTTTAAAGTAAACAATGTTAAAGAAAGGTGTAGGTGGATTTTATTATTACTCCATCACCATACGAAAAATAATGACTTATGGGCACTATTTTTTATTAAAAGGGAAGCGATTCTTTCCGTATGGTGGTGGTAAGAATGCAATTGACCACCCCCTATCTTACCTGGGTGATCGTACGAGACGACTAAGGGATATAATACTCATATGAGATCTAGCAAGAGAAGGAAAACTTGAAACAAAACCCTATATCAACACGTCTGACCAGCGTGGTATAGTAGGTTAATTTCTCTCCCATTATGGAGGTGGCTCGACCCGACTGTGGGACATATATGAGCTGAGATGAAAGATGAGGGAAGTGTTTATTTAGAAGATTATATTATAAATCTTTCAGCCATGTATGTAAATAAATATGCGTACAACGTGTTTGAACATAAACTACACATATTTATATGGAGAGAATAAATGTCAGTTTCTTGTGATAAGGTCAAATTGTCTACCTGGTTTTACGGCTTGTAAAATATAATGCCTGTTTATTAGACCTTTAGCTTAGTGCCGCGGAATACATAGCGGGCATATTTGAACGAAGGAGCGAATTATAGTTAACTAGCTTCTGTCCGCGGCTTCAAGGTAAAAGATTACTTGCCTAAAGATTTTCATTCCCTATTTTATTTTACCCCTTATGGGTAATTAATTTCATATTTATTTATATCTAACCAATGGCCTAAAAATAAGTTTCAAGCTTCTGGCTTTAAAAATGACGATAATTCCTTTCCAACTTGTCATTCCCCTTTATAACCCTTTTTTTGGATTAAAAAGTAGCCTATGTCCTTTGTCAGGTTCTAGACTGTCTGTGTACCAAATTTCATTTAGATCGGTTCAGTAGTTTTGGTGTGAAAGAGCGACAGACAGACAGAGTTACTTTCGCATTTATAATATTAATAAGGATTAATATATCAAATCAAATCATTTATTATGAATGATTTCTGAGGTTTATGGCGAATATTTCATCATTTGATATAAAACTATTTTTAAGGATTCTATTGTGTTTGTATTTGATTTTTAATTTCCCGACGTTTCGAACACTTTACAGCGTTCAACACTTTATGGGAGGACCTTCTGTGACCATGAAGTAAAGAATATCTGGCAGGACTGTGATTGTGGGCTCATAATTAATAAAGATATTTTTTTCAGATAATGTTCTATACAATATGTATAGTTATCAAGTCTAGTGCAATGCTTTTTAAAACGGGATATATTTTATTTATTGTTTATGGCAGAAAATGAGAGAAACCCACTCCTGATGGTTAGTTTTACTGCTGCTCATGGACTTTTGCAATACCAATGGTAAATCTAGGCCGTTGTTTCATTGTCGAATGAAACTTATGATGACAAACGAGCAAGAAGCGTACCTGATGGTAAGTGTTACCTATGGCAATTTGCAGCAATAACAGGGTTATATCTCTCTTGAATTATAAAGTACCTAGTTACTTATATAGTAAATTGTGCTGGCTATCACAGGCTAGATCCTATGGGCCTCGGCGGTGTGTAGATCAACTGTTTATGCGATGTCATAGTTCGGCAGCTTTCAGAGGCAGTTTCCGATATGTAGCGACAAAGTGCTGGAACAATATCCCTCCACCAATTAGGAATCTGCCAAACATATATCGTTTTAAAACTACGTTAAAAAAATTCATTTTCGAACATCAAAAAACAGAAGAGGCTTTGAGGCACGACACTAGTGTCATCTGAGATATTTTTATTTTGTGTTGAAAGAAAAATCCTACCCATAAATTATATTACTTATTCAATTATATCAGATTTATTTATTATATTTATATTATTGCTATGGTTGCATTCATTTGGATTTATTTAGTTTTTTTTTTATTTATTTTATATTTACTTACCACCATGTTTTTCATTCTTCAAGAAACGTTGAAATTACATTATCCAACATTTTTATGGTTATACTACATAATTCACACCGCATATGTTAATTTCGTATGAATTGGTTATCTAGATGACAAAAACATAAATCTATTAAATAGAATACGTAAACTAAGTACCTGCGTAAATTGATTACGGTAAACATAAATGGCGCCGCGTTGTTATAAATGTGCAATTGACTTGACTTTTTTCTTTTTCTTTTTTTTTCTGTTTTAATGGCTATAGTGGCTTAGGACATAAATGATTCTGCCAATGTCCGTTTGGTAAGAATACGCTCGGTAGTTATAAGTTTATTTTATAAGTTACTCTATTGCCAAAAGTGTCACGAGTTGTTGTTTTATTTTGTTTTGAGTTTAATTATAATTACTTATAGTTTTGTCCTTTTGATTCGGTAAATTTGTGTAATTTCGCTTGTTTTTCGTGACGTCATCACTACGACTCCACGGAAGATCAGTGCAGTCTTCTGGCTGCAATATACTGAGCTGGAGTCGTTTTGTGACGAGCATTTATTTATTCGTAATTGTTACTGATACCTACTTTTGTTAAATAGCTCGTTACAATAAATCTTTTCTTTCTTTCTTTCTTTCATATCTAAGTCGCTCCCTACTGATGAAAACCTCAAACCCACCCAGAAAGATAGGCTTCCAGCTCTCTCACTCGCCGAACGAACCCCATAGCACTTTACCATTGCACAGATGTCAATTTTCTACGAGAGCGTGGTACTTCCTCAGATGGATCGGTACGCGGCTGTAAATAGAAAACTGTGAACAGTGTAGTTCTACTACTACAACTTTTTTCAAAATAAAATAAGAAAAATATGTCTGGATTGATAAGAACACGCTTTTTATCTTAGCGTGGTTAGCCAGGCTTTGGATAGTAAACTGACCCCTCTTAACTTATATACTACCGTATTTATTGCTAGGTATTACTCCAGACGCTCCGCTTATCGCTCCGCCTCTTATTATATAATGATGTTAATTTTGAACATATGTATTGAAGCGTCTGAGCGACAGTTACAGCCTTTTTGTTTTGTAGCAAATATGAAATGGTTGACTTGTAATTAGATAGCCATTCATATTATTTTCTTATATGTTCACATCTGAACTTAAAGGTCAATAGCGTGAAGTAGCGCAATCTGAGCTCATAGTGCTTTTTATCTATCGTTAAAATTAGATTAATCTATTAGTGACAGGGTCATAATGTTGATGTCTGCAGCTACTGTTGATGCCGGCCATCTAGGATAGTAGCAGTACTACAGTCCTCCCGTGACCATGATCACTGTAAAGTGTTCGAAACGTCGGGAAATTATAAATCAAATACAAACGCGATAAAATCCGTAAAAGTAGTTTTATTTCAAATGTGTAATACTCGCGTAAACATTAGAAGTCATTATGTTAGCAGTACTACAGTCTAGACTCTCACAGAAAATCAGTCTGAACTGTGGTAATATGCTGGTATGCTTCCTTCAGTGAGCGAGAGCGCCGGAATCTCAATTTTCTGGGTGGGTTTGGGATGTTCATTGGTGGCGAGCACCTTAGTTTTGCAAAGTTCCCCCCTGTTATTGCAAAGTTCCATAGGCCGCAGTAACATTTACCATCAGGTACACTGTTTGCTTGTTTCTCACCATAAGCAAGAAAAACCCATATACAAAAATTATTGTCATCATCTTGTCTTATCCTAATTCATCATCATCATCATCATCACAGCCCATAAATGTCCCACTGTTAGGCTCGGGACTCCTCCACAGTGGGAGGGAAATTAACCTACTATACCGCGCTGGTCAGACGTGTTGGTATAGGGTTTTGTTTCGAGTTTTCCTTCTCTCGCATAGATGTTATATGTATTTTACATCCCTTAGTCGTCTCGTACGATCACCCACGGGTAAGATATGGGGTGGTGAATAGTATTCTACTCCGTCACCACACGGAGAATTATGCTATTTACTTGTGGTCGAAGCAATACGTCATCTTCTTTCTTATAGTCCTCTCAGACGTCATCTCCGTATCCACTCCATGTATTTCCATATCATACCTCATGCAATCCATCTATCTTTTCTAAAGTACTAGTAATTTTATATTAAATTGAAGTCTCGTTGAACAATGATATATTAAGGCAACGCTATAATAACTTACAGCAGATTTGCAGTGTATTAAGTCTTAAAAACGATAATTATGTTCATGCAATTTTTTATTCGAATACAGAAAGCCTAATTGGCCAATAAAAACGTATAATTGAGACATTGAATACATTCATAATCGAATCTTGATCTCTCCTTGTATATACGTGTACAAAAGTGTTAAGTTAAATATTTTTTTTTTAGAAAAGACACGACCCTGCTTTGTGGAAATAATCCTTGTATGGCGGGAGACTTTACAAAATCTGTGCAGTCAGTCAAACTAAACAGGTGTGCCGTAATCGGCCACGGATGTCAAGGAAATGGCCAGTGGTTGGTCCAATAGCGCTGGGGAGGGAACACGGTCACGTCGCACCTCACAGAAAGGTTGGGATGTGTTTAGACCACACCTGCCGATAAAAAAAACCAAAAACAAAAATTGGGGTATCGTAATAAGATACATATAATAGAAATGGAAATTAATTGTAGGAAAAAAATTTAAACAATAATTAATCATTTTGGAATAGAATATCCCTAACCTGTATCCCTAACCTGAAACCCAATCAGAGGTTAAAAAAGAAAATATTGAAATTAAAGAAGATTTTTTTTTTATTGTAATCTATTTTGTGCGGCATCATCATAATTCTCATGCTCTTATGTACTCGTACATATTGCAAAAATTATTGGCAATAGTTTTATAATCGGCCGCCTGTCTAACGTAAACTGTCCTTGGGAATGTAATAATTGACTAAACGGCATCAGGTGGAGTTAGTCCAGGTTAATATTTTTTCCACCACCCTGCACTAAGGAAATATTTTTTGTGTTACCGGGGACTTTATAAACATAAAAATAAAGGAGACACTTTACACCTAGGCTCAGGACAACAATTTGTGGATCGCACAAAGTATTGTCCTGTGTAGGGATCGAACCGACGACACTGGCACGGAAGGTCTCTTAACCACTACACCATCTGTGCACTCGCTCGATATAAATTTCTTAGTCGTCTTTTAAGATATCCACGAGCGAATTAAAGGTTGACAGTATTCGTAAATGCCACGCAGCACCAATTCGAAATATCATCTATTTTATATAGAAGTTATAAATAACTTTTGTATGCGTCAGTACATCGTATTTAGAACGTACCGAAGGGAGCCACTCCTAGATGGCTATCGCAGCGATTACGGGCGGGTACAGGTGTGTTGCTTGTATTCAGAGTGTACTGTATGTGTGTTGTACGAATTTGTATAAGATTTATGTTTATGTACGACAATGTCGTGTAGTAATACAAGCTTGTATGGAATTCGTACGACCTAATTGAGTTATGGTTAGATTTAAATAAATATTTTATGTTTTACTGCCTTTCTGTTAATAGTTAACTAACTTCTAAACTCATTATTCTAATGAGTTTAAAATAATGTGAATTAAAAGTTCTAGATTGGTTTATGTATTGGATTATAATTATCAGCAATTAAAATAGCAAAAAAGTGCGAAAGTGGAAGGATGTAGGTACCGGGGGATACCGAGACTAACCTACCTAGACTAGATTGGTCAAGTACTGAAGGAAGGTGGAGTCAAGAGTCTCCGAAACCGGCGAGCGTGTATGAAGAGAATTATGAATGTTGAGGAAGCGAGTGAAGTATGCAAGGATAGAGTTCTCTGGCACTCTGTTCTCTCTGCCTACCCTGCAAGGGATATGGTGTGATAATATATATGTATTTATGTACAATAGCAAAATATTTGTAAGGCATTCGATAAACTTCTACATATTTTTTAGGCATAGTTTAAAAAATTATATAATGAAAAATTCATAGGAATATGTATAATTTTTAATGGTGTCTTTTTAGTTTTGCTGCCCTTTTGCTAGTCGTTAGAATAAAAAAAAAAAATTATATATGTAGAAATTATGTGCGGTGACGGAGTAAGAATAAAATATAAAAAATACAAATAAAAATCAACACACAACCTTTATGTTACCCGAGGGTGATCTTAAGAGACGACTGAGGGGTATAAAACGCATATAACATCTATGCAAGAGAAGGAAAACTCGTAACAAAACCCTATACCAACACGTCTATCTTGCGCGATATAGAAGGTCAATTTCCCTTCCATTATAGATGAGGTTCGAACCCAACAGTAGTACATATATGAGTCAAAATTAATGAATAAATATATAAAACAAATATTGAAATCGGTCGAAGTTCTTATCAAAATCAAGTCTAGATACGACTCATTACTTAGAAGCGATTCATATCGTCCGTTGAGAAGAAACAAGTTGCTTTAAATTGATGTACTAAATCCACTGCATACTGTACGATTAGTTTCGTAACTTCGTACACACCTAGATATTTCAAAATACAAAAAAAAAAATATTTCATTTGTAGAATATTTATTTTATTACAGAAAATTTACGGCTGACTATAAAGACTTTTAAGTTTTTAAAATATTGTCTAAAATTAAGCTTAATCGTCGCATTTTAATAGAATAGCAGTTATATTGTACGAAACAAAGGCAGGGTGAATTGGAGCGCCACCGAAGACAAAGATCGGGTACCGGTGGCCTGCTCGCACGGCGAAGAGAGGTGTTTTGCATGGTGGGTCTATGGGATCACGCGCCTTCTTTTCCGTCACCCCGGACCGATTTGGCTGGGCGAGACCGCGTCCATAGTCCACCGCAAAAAACAAGGGTGAATGCCAATTCACCCTATTTTCCCCGCCCGCCAGGCTGACCACGGATGTCAAGGAAACGGTAATAGTGACTGGCCCAATGGCGATGGGGAGAGAATACAGTGGGTTATAGGGCCATGCGCCGTTCTTCCGTCGAATGGAATGGACAGCGTATATCCAGACCTACCAAAAAAAGGCGAATTGAAAGAATAGATAAAAGTTACTAATATATTGTAGGTAGGTACTCTTAATATCTATATATATAATATAATGTTTATACGGGTAATGCAACTTATATCTAATAGATACATCTGAAATTGTTGTCATGCACATAAAATCTACCCTTTTAGATTTAGATGCTTGTTATTGCAAATTTCTTCAGAAATGTCTGCAGACAAACACTTTTACTGGACTCAAGATTGAAAGTAGTTTTGTTATTAATTCTTACTAGCTGCCCAGACACATTTCGTTTCGGGTGATTATCATTACGTATTACCGAGGACTTCCAATATATGCCGCTGGAGGAATTGTCATCAGGCCGACATTGTTTAGATTTCCATCGGCAGTAATTGCATTTCGAAGGTATTATATATACTCTTCAGAACGGAGTTTAGTCTGGTTCTATCTAATGAATCAATCAATCTCTCTATTTCAATTTTGATATTATACATATTACCAGCATATTCATCATCATCGTCATCACAGCCCATAAATGTCCCACTGTTGGGCTCGGGCCTGCTCCGTAATGAGAGGGAAATTAACCTACCGCGCTGGTCAGACGTGTTGTTACCAGCATATTAATGCACCATTTTTTTATTATTTTCTTTTTATTAAAACTTTCTGTCTTTAAGGATAATACGAAAAAATAGCCGTTCTCGAGTTATGCGCTTAGCAACATTCATGTTTATTTATATAGATCACATATTTAAACGAATTGCCGAATTCACTATACATAGCACAAAAAAATTCAAATGCGCAAAATTCACTATGCAAAAATAATAAATTCAATAAACCGCAGACATTTGAATGGATAAATTCAAATAAAAACGAAAATATCATTAAAGATATCAAAAGATTTATGAACAATATATACAGTAGTGTATAACTATAAATACGAATGAAGACGAGTAACCTTTCGACAGGTACAAATAAAAATATCACAAGGTGATGAGTATTGGCGAATAAAAATACATATATATTGATGCAGTTTATACGTTTGGAATTTGATTATGTAGATGTTAAATCCAGAAGACCACCGAAGAAGATCATTCAGACTAAGTAATATATTGATCAAATAATTTCCGTCTGGTGACGAGTTAAGAATAAATATAAGTGGGAGTGGTAACAAGCGACTGAGGAAAGCATTAAAAGAAGCCAGAAACACTCTGCTTAGGATTGTATCGTGGGTAGGCACTAAGTCAGGTAATTTTGTTTGGTATACTGTTACGTCAATTAAAAAGTGTAAGTGCCTTAGTTCATATTTAACCTTGTTTATTTTATTTTCTTTTTAATATTAATTTATGTTTAAGACATTAAATATATTTAATTTATGACTTTATAAATACATATGTAGTTTGCCTGTAAAAAATAGGGTCAGAAAAGAATATACGGACAACGTCAAAATCATTATATTTTTATGTATAGCGTATCACTTTTATTAATTTTAGAATCAAAAAATATTTTAAACTTCGCTTGGAAGTATAATAACGACTGTAATCGCCAACTCATCTCGCATAGTGATTATAGTGTTATAGTCCCTGGAGCTGGAGCTCTGGAGCTTTCCCTTTGGAGATCAATCTTGTAATTCGCTGTTGCAAAAAAAATATTCAAATCCAAATTAATGATTTACTGCGTGAAAACGAGAGATAAGGGGATGTCTTGGCATATACTATCGGTAGTCAACGAGAGAGGAGGAGGCAAAAAAAAGTAAAATATGGGTTACGTATCGTTCTTCGAATCGTTCGTTCGTTATTCATATGACATAAATACAAAGATGCATACAAATAAAAAAAAACAAATAAAGAACCAGGAATTTAAAATCTAACTACAAAGATCGTTAGTAAAATCGTTAAACGTGCTGGTTTAGTCCAAATATAAAACCGATCAGAGGCAATATTAACCAATAAAATTCAAACACATAAAATATGATATATCGTTGTGGTTTAAAACTAACAATAATGTATAGAAGGACAATTGTTTTAAAGAATCGTCCGCAAACTAATGTGGTAATGTTGAAAGCTTTATTTTAATAAAATGTATTCATATAGGTTACGATATACGAATCTTATGGCTGCGGTAGGTCGGGATCTTAACAAATAAATTCAACAAATATATTTGAATGTAGCGAATGTTATTTAAGAATGCTTTTTAATCTTGTGTGGAAAATATATATGACATTTATAAGGCGGTAGATGAAAACATTAATGGATTTCGTGATTTTTTTTTGTTAAATCTGTTTTTTTAGAACTGCTGCAGTTAAGGGAAAATCTATATGTCTTTCTACTATATTATGCTTGGGTTGGCGTGAGGTCTTAGTTCGAATTTGTTGAGTTTCAAGGTATTCTTCTTAGATGTCTCTCTAATAGCACTTGGCATTACAATTACAATACATATTACTACTAATGCATTAGCCATTTGGTTTTGATTTCGCACAGTCGCTAATAACTCAACGTATTTTTAAATTTAAATATATTTATCCATACTTATTTCTTTCAATCTATTTACAAATAGAGTTTAAATCTAACAGTAAAATCAGCTTAAAAGGTGAATCTATTTGATGCTAGTAATAATTGCTTGTGTTAGTAACTAACTGTTAATTTAGCAGCATTATTAGATAAATCAGATGAGCCCAAAACTAACCAAATCATATTTTCAACTGCTTCAAAAGCAACGGGTCTCCGTCTATAGAAGATGTAGCCATTTTGTGGTCTTGATGACGCTGTTTTATATTAATATTAGGTATTTAAATATATTTTATGACTATTAAGCATACTTCAGAGTTCAGGTGTATTAATATAAAAAACCTTATATGTCTTAATCTCTGCGGAAAATCTGTGGAGTTAGGCTGACCGACCGCATTCGTAACGACGACGTAAGAGAGCGAGTAGGTATGAAAGAGAGTATTGGTGTAAAGATGCGAAAGGAATGCTCCGATGGTTCGGACATGTGGAAAGAATGCCGAACGAACGTCTGGTTAAGAAGATATACAATGCGAAAGTGGAAGGATGTAGGTACCGAGGGAGACCGAGACTAACCTACCTAGACCAAATCGGTCATATACTGAAGGAAGGTGGGGTCAAGAGTCTCCGAAACCGGCGAGCGTGTATGAAGAGAATTATGAATGTTGAAGCGAGTGAAGTATGCAGAGATAGAGTTCTCTGGCACTCTGTTCTCTCTGCCTACCCTGCAAGGGATATGGCGTGATGATATGTATGTAGGTATGTATGTATGTATATGTCTTAAATTTGGGCAGGCCAAATAATAGAGCTACGAAAGGCTTCGTAAAAAACCTAGTGTAATAAAAACATAGCACGTTTCAGAGAATCGTAGCTCGATTCGAACCCAGATTCTCGTTTTGATATGTTAATATTGTAAGGTCGCCACTAAGTGAATTTTGTTTTCAAGTGAGAGTTGCACCGTCATATTTGTGACTTGGTATTGTATCGATAAGATGATATAAGACAATAACCATTCAACAATGTCAATATACTTGTGTACAAAGCTAGCCAGAGCATAGCTACCTCTGACGAAACGACGCTTGTCTCCGGCTCTCTCTCTCATCAATCGAAAGCGTAATGAAAAATTGCTAATACTCTAATTTGTAATATGAGTGTGATATTCTACCATTAATATGCCATTTATAGCAGCAGGTAGCCAACTATCAGGTTCATGACCCTACCCACTAAAGTGTTTAAATTAGATTTCATTAATTAATTATAATTTACTGAATGCAATAAGTTATATGTTCCTACCTAAGAATTGTAAATGGACATTTTAATTGAATTTAACCTTTAATACATTAATGCAATTTGTTTTAGTGGCATGTTAATGTTACGCATTATTTAACAGCGCGATTTAATTTTGTTTGACCTTTGGTATGTAAATCAAGCTAACCATTAGTCACTACTTTTAGGTTATATTATGTACACAGCTAAAGTACCTGCCTTAACTCAGGAGTTGATATAAGATTGTTTAATAGCTGAAATAAAATGATAAACCTAAAAATATAACGGAACTTTTATCGAGAGTGTTTTTAAATGTTTTACAATCTATGATTTTGCAGAATATGCCCGACTATTTCTGAATGTATACAACATTTTAGAATATACTTGTTGTAGAATGAACGTTCTCGAATAATGGTTTTGACAGAGAGGGAACTTACAGTCATTATAATTTCAAAATCACCGATTTCAAATAAAAATGAAAGGGTTCTTTATGGATATAATATTAGTACACAATATAACTCCTTTGATCGTATCGGAGATCATTTCTGAATTTTTACAGCAAAAATACTGCATTATATTATAATATAGATTAAATTAATATCAGCGTATTATTTAGCCAAAGGTTTCTATAATACTATATTTAAGACACCTCTCGCTAGATAATGCAAGATATTTTTACACATTAAGGAAACATAGCAATGGTTATTTCTTCTTTTATATCTATCTTCTTTTCCCTGTATACATCTCACTAATAAGCATGAGCCTTAATTAAACAAAGAGAAATTATCTGCTGAGACGGGTTGGCGCAAGGTTACATTCTAGCGTCTATTCTTTACAGTAACGTTATTTGGTTACACATCTTATTCAATTACTACCATACCTGCCGCAAAGGAAAGAGTTATAGCCTTTGCATTTTTACTCGTGTATATGTGAAATTTCACTTCCACATTTCATTAGCCTATTTATGTTAACGTTTAAATATAGCCCTTTTGTTCAGAGGTTGCAAGTACTAGTATCACCATGTGTAACGCGTGGCCCGTGGGTGATAGTATTTGTTGTTATCAGCTTCAGATTTAAATTGTGCTTGTATATTGTATTCCTATTTTGTCACTATACGAAAAATATCGTACATAAAGTATGGTATAATATAACTTTGTGCTGAAAGCTATCAATCACTTATAATTGCTAGTCAAGTTGTTAATCTATTAATTTTAACGAAACGTTCAATTAGCACGCTTTTATGCTTTTATAAGGCAATAGTCGGTTATTATACTATATACCAAGAACCAAGGCGTGTTCAACATGTTTTATTTTCTGAAAGTCGGGATGTGGAGCTTCGAACAGTGTGCATATGTACTCGTGTGTTGAATGCTAGCGACCTACAATGTTGGTTAGATGGCTGATTTAGAGATACCAGATAAGAAAGGTAGCTGAAGTAGGACAAACTTATGTTAAATTCTCATCTTTGATTTTTATATCCAAAAAAAAAGTCATCTAACTTTAATCTAGGTACCATTACCAATTAAATGAAAAAAAATGCTGATGGTGATAAACGAGCAAGCAGCACACAAGATGGTAAATGTTTCTGTCGCCCTTTGGAGCTTTGCAATAAAACCTTACCTTAATAATAACCACAAAACCCACCCAGAAAGTTGGGCTGTCTCTCTCGCTCACCGATCGAAGGGCAACAGCATATTGCCACAGCTCAGACTTTAACATTAATATGTTAAAAAATAGCTACAAAATAAACGAAAGGTAAAACATGTAAAATCCCATTTCTATATTAGCGTGAATTTCATATTAAATTTATCAGTAAAGCCATTTATTTACTCAATATATCGGAAGCTACGTTTATTTTTTTGTGATAATAATTATAGATTAAATATTACTTATAAACATTATTTCTGTCGTACAGTGATAGATCTATGATGTTAAGTGACAAACAGATACAATTATAAAATACCAATTTTATTTCACTTGATAAATTGAATACTTAAGAATTTTCTTCATAATACTTTGTTTTTAGGACGAAAGTCGACTAACAATTGTTATTTCGAACAATAAAGTTATATTTGTATTATATAAAGATGGAAGTGCGTTGAAACATTGGCGCCAATTCGAACCAATCAAAATTGTCGGTTAAACTTGACCTGTAAATTGGAGAAATGCTCTTGACAATCATAATAGTCGAGGTTTAGGTATAAATACTTTTATACATATGTATAATATAAAGATGGTAGTTGACTGATTAACTAACACAAGGTTGAAACTGCTGAAGTTATTTATAATCATGAATTTTAATATTAAGTTTGTGACTCTTAAACTTACTAAGAAAGTATTTACGGAATTTAATCCCCAAGGAGATGAAAGACAGTGATAAAGTGTGTATGGGAAGATAAAACTTTATCAGTGTCTTCAAATTAAATACGAATACTTTTCAGTATAATAGATAGGCAATGAAACTTGTAGAATGAAAATTCATATTTGTTTCAGCATATATTAATTTTCATTCACCAAGGGTGTAAAATAGAGATGAATTTTGCTATGATATGTTTCTCTATTCTAATTATATTTTATTACTGTACTGTTTTATTGAGTCAGGTGAAGAATCATCACCAGCATCCTCTATAGATCATAGATCATACCTTTTAATAAGATGGATGCCATAATCGCTACGCTTGGTAGGGGGTTCATGATCACAGCTTGTTTTACGAATTTCTTAGGAGAGTGATGCTCCCTACTTTTTATGTTAATTCCTCAAGTCTCCAGGAAAGTAAGGCGTACATAATTCTTTAACCGTCACTACAAGAATAATTCAGCTTATATAACTCAACGATTTTTACAATACTCAGGGGAAAAATAGGTGGTTGAATTTTACGTAAGTCAACTAACTCTATAAAATACATTTCAAATTTATAAATGTCAATCACAGATGCTATTTAAGTGGCAATAATAATGTCAAATATCCATTACAATAGTTAATAATTCGTTAAATTGGTTTACATGAATTTATGGCAAAAGCAATTATTAATTCACGTACGGTACCATATAAGGAGAATTTATGTTTCGTTTGGAACTAATGTAACTATTGAAACTAATATGCTATATATGATGCTTACTTAGTGTTCTAATAATAATATTATTATCTTTAAATGCATTGCTCCCTTATATCCTTAATTGGTTTGAAGCTCGACTATTAAAATGTCCAGTAACTTACATTAAAGATTTCTATAATGTTCTTTTTACATTTAGAGAGAATAAATTTACACGTCAACGTTGTGGCGTGAACTCGTCAATAGCTCCTTTATAATGACTTCAAAGCATTTAAAGTTACGGGAAATCACATTTATTTTGTCACAACACACAAAGCCGATGAAAGCAACCTGTCTCAAAACACTTAACATTCAATACCGTGTACTTGAAATATATCACAAAATAAAGAAAGTGTTAAAACAGAGTTGAAATAAATATAAAAAAAGACCAGCAGTAATGATCACTTTAGCTTCAAAGTGAATAAATACAATACAAAAAGCCGTTTTAAAAAAATCTAAATTGAGATGTGAAGAAAGCGTATGTCTGTCTTAATGAAAGTCACAGAACGAGTAAAAAAGACAACGGTTGACAAATTAAGATGGCGGTTGTCACGTCGTTTGTCAACTAGTGTTAATAGATTTAGTCGCGTCAGTTATGATCATAATGGATATGCCAGGAAATTCAAATGGGAATCTAGTAAGATCAATGGATTTTGATTTCTTTATAATTGAGCTATTTTTCATAATCATCACAGCCCATAAATAGACATTTATGGGCTGTGATGACCCATAATAGGAGAGAAATTAACCTACTATACCACGCTGGTCAGACGTGTTGGTATAAGGTTTTGTTTCGAGTTTTCCTTCTCTCGCATAGATGTTATTTGCATTTTATATTCCTTAGTCGTCTCGTACGATCACCCACGGGTAAGATATGGGGTGGTGAATAGTATTCTTACTCCGTCACCACACGGAAGAGATATTTTTATCTTATTTTTTTTTCAATTTTAAAAATATTTTAATTATTTTGTTTATAATTTATTTCTCACATATTTATTATTATTTAAACGCCTCAAAAGCTTCTTTTGTGACTTGTTATATATTGACAGTTAGTGGCTATTTATTAGGTTATTTTTTTTCTGTTTGGTAATGGGTTTAGAATATAGTTCAACATCGTCCCCTTTGTCGATGTGTCGTAAAAATGAGACATAGAAAACTCGACGTAAAACCTTATACTACGTCTTCTTACAACACTGACCAGTGTAGTATAGGCTAACTTTCTTCCAAATATAGAGAGTATATGCAACATTGCTATGGATTAATGACCGGACAGATGGCAAAGTGGCTTATGTGATGATTATCCATGCTGAGTGCCGCGGGCTCATTTACCGGTTAATTCCTTGTGTGATCCACGTAAATCTTAGTGTATTATAATTTCTATCCATTTATTGTATGTTTATGACATTCCCGGTGTTAAAAGGCTCATTATCATCATTATTCAGCGTTCACTTCTAGTGCTTTTAGCATATCTTTGAGCGGGAAATTGGCATACATTCTGTTGTAGTATAGTCTCTACTTGTATTTTCAAGTCAGCCTTAACTAAGTGTATTTAACACATTGTAGCCTTTGTACCTTAATCCTATTTTTCGACAATATATTCTGGTCACATCTTACCCAAAGCATCTAGTGAGATAAGGGCAGCTGCCCATAATCTACCGTGTTGTACCTATGACGCTATTCGCACTACCCATCAGTAGCATCCTGATCTATGATTAGTTCGTCATCAATGGGAAATACAAATGCACATTGACTAGCAAGGTCTAGTTCATAACTATTAACATAATGGACATTACATTACAATTCTTAACTGATGCAAGAATCACATTTGACATTTAGTTTCATAACAATAATTTCCATAGCCATTATCAATATTTTTTATTATTATTTCATAGAGATTTATGTTTGTCGAATTGACATTTGCAATTTTTTTCTTTATATTCTGCATTCAATGCCAAAGCAATGATTGCTGATGATGGCATAGTGTATTATAATCAAACATTTAATAATATATACCTTTGTAATTTTGTTCTTCTTAAGAGGTCAACAGTTTGTGACGTATCTGAAACAATGGGAAAATACAAATTAATTATAAAACCACGATGTGTTTCCTTTCGTTGCTGGGTTTTTTTTTGCAGTTATGTACTAGACGCAGGGTACTATAACCCACCATATTACTTCCTTATCGCCATTGCACCGACTACTACTATCGATTTTTTGATATAAGTAGGTACGAAGAAGGGCCGGCTGGTTACCCTTTGGGGTACCATCTCTCGTGTTCAGATAAGGTTATATTCAAAGTATTATCTTTCATGCATACATTTTAACTATATATTATATCCCTTAGTCTTTACAACACCCACGGGCAAGAAAAAAGTGGTGAATTGTATTCTTACTCAATCACCACACGGATGAGTATCATTAGAAATATAATATTTTTGGAAGATATATCAAGTTTTGGTATTATATAGATTTTTGGCTTGGAACTATCGAAGACATTGACTCTGTACTGGTGGTTATACCCAAAATTAATATAACCACACAGCCCACTCATCAATAGATAAATAGTAAATACGTATATGGCAAGTTAAGGGGTTGCACGTTGGCATTTCCGCTGCCACGGGCGAAATGGATGTGGTGTTTCGTCACTACAGCCTGTCTTCAAAAAAAAAAAAAGGTTACTTCGAGGTATATATTACTTTGCAATATCCTAAAATATAAACTCTTTTTACCCGACTGCAAAGGAGTGGTATAGTGTTTAACAGTCTATGTATGTATGTATGTTCCTTTGAAGCACTATATATACCAAACGCCTGGGCCGATTTTTATGATTCGCCCGTCAATCGATTCCTCTTAATCCGGCGAGTGTCACTAAAGATATGACGTTATTGAAAATTCAATATGGCGACTACTGGACGCCATATTGTGAAAATTAAAAAAAATAAAGTCAACAAACTATGTCGAGTGGGGTATCGTTAAATAGGTATTTAAAAATCATTATTAGTTTTCTTTCAACATTTTTCGATTTGACTGACCGTTTAGGATCTATATCGATTTAAAGTTTCGTAACAACCTTTCTCACATATAGGTTTTTTAGACAGTAGAAATTTACGATGAAAAGACGAAAAATTCATATAACTGGATGTGGATGGACATATACTGAAGTATCTAGTAGGTATATTGTCCAATATACCATAGGTAGTCCTACCTAAAGTATCTAATGTCTGACGCGGTCGCCCATCTCCAATTTCTAACGATATAGTACTTTACTTCAGTCGAAAAACTATATATAGTTAGGTACTTACCTACTTATTAATAAATAAGATAACTATAGCTACCTAGGTATTTATAACTAAAAAATATAAAATAAAAAAAAATATTAAAAAAATAAAAAACCCGACTGCGTAAAAAGTCACCAAAACTACGTACATAATAAAAAAACTGAAAAGAAAAAAACAAGCACTTAGATGTCCGGTGGTCTAGAATTCCATAATATATTATTGAATAAAAACTATTGCAGAAAATGAAATATATTTTAATAATAGAACATGACAACTGAACAGTCGGGATCCATTGAAAAATTAGATTTGCTGTCGAATAAAGGTGCAAATCCAAGGTGATTGAGATTGAAATACAATAAAATCCTTATAAACAATTTTATTTCATAATTATTAGAAATTATCATCATAATCATCATCTCAGCTCATATATGTCCCACTGTTGGGCTCGAGCCTCCGTAATGGGAGGGTAATTGACCTACTATACCACGCTGGTCAGACGTGTTGGTATAGGGTTTTATTCGAGTTTTTCTTCTCTCGTATAGATGTTATATGCGTTTTATATCCCTTAGTCGTCTCTTACGATCACCCACGAGTAAGATAAGGGGCTGTGAATTGTATTCTTACTCCGTCACCACACAGATAATATTACGCGGGTATTATATTTCATTATTATTAGTAAATATAAGCAATTCATTACCATATTTAAGCTAAAAGTTTAATCTAATTCATCTGATATTTCCATTAAAGGAATTCATTTATCTATTTGAACGTTTAACTAGTAGATATTTCAACACCTTAGATGTATATTCCGTTTGTTATAAGCACAAATCGTGACTTCAAAATTTGATATTATCATTTGACAGTGCCATTACATGTCCTAAACCAAGGAAGCTTGTTAACCTTAATTTAGGACATATAATAGTTAACTGATAAATTAGTATTTAATTTATAATATTATGTATTACTAAAGGAATATAGATTATAAGAATTTAATATTTATGACTCTTCATTCTTCTACTTTTATCCCAATTAGTCGGCGTCGATACAATATGTACTCTTCTTTCATAGTACATATTGTAAAAGTTATTGGTAATAGTTTTATGACCGTGCGACGTCAACCCTCCTTGGGAATGTAATTGTTGACCAAACGGCATCTGATAGAGTTGGCTCAGGTCCTTATAAGGCTCTTAGTCGTCTTTTATGACATCCACGAGCAAAGGGTTGGTAGTATTCGTAGCCGCTACCACTCAACACTATATACTTTGAATATATTCTCTTTTATTGTATGGTAAGCTAAGAATACTACCTTTTGTAAAATACCATTAAGAGTTTTACATTGAACTAAGTCTATTCTATTTGATGTCGTCTGGTCAATAATGAACTTTCCTAGGATGGTTGATGTCAGGCTGGCGGCTGGTCCTAAAACTATTGCTAAAACTTTAGCAATATGTACGATTGAAAAAGAGTACATATTAAATCGATCAGAAGTAATTCAGATAAGAGCAGAATGATACTATGTATGATACATTACTGCAGCGGCCAGCAAAAGAGGCATTGATGGACGAACGTGAAAATACGTAAGTCCATCAATTCCTAGTTGTGGCCAAGGCTTGTATAGCGCTTTTCTCAAATAATGCGCGGCAATTAAAACTAAGTAGTACTAAGTAGAACTGTATACATGACGAACAACGACCTAACATTTTTCACGTGCTAAAAAGTTCATTTGTTTTTTTTTCATTATCAAACAGGTTTATTTTTCAAGCCAGTTCGAAATTCAAATAAAACTTTGATAAGTTGCCTATTTAGTTACCGTATTTTGAAGTAACAAATCGTTCCATTTTTAAAATACACGTTAGATATAATATACATACCTATAGGTTTTTTGGCGCGAATGTGGAAATGTCATGTCACGCTCTTGTATTATATTCATTTCTTTAGTGTTTTGTGGTGTTATATTGAATAATTTTGCTGGTATTTTATGCAATATGGTACAGTTAAAGTGTAGTGAATATGGTATAGTAGTGGTTTACGTGTATTTTCATATTTGTCCAAAATTCCCAAAGAAAATCATTGATTAGGTTATCAGCACCCGATTAATGGTAACGACTTGACTTACTGACAGACAATGACTATTAAGGCTAATATGAAGAAATGATGAACAATGTATGAAAAATAATTAAATAAGACTTGGTTGTATGGGCTTTGATCCCTTTGCCTGTCCGAATGGACGAACAGAACCAAAAAAAAAAATAATATACATATATGTATATTTATTGGGCCGCTAAAACACGACAGATATGGATTTTCATACATTTATTGCCGGCCGCTGCTCGCGTGTATTTGGTAAATACAGCCATTTCAATTTATCTCAAAGAAGGTTGTCAAAATAATGGTCAAATTTCCAAGCATGTTTGAGAAATATATATTTTCTAAGCAAGGCTCGATATAAAACCTTATATCAAAACGTATGATCAGCGTGGTATATGGTATGGTATGGTACCCATGGTAAGTAAGGTGGTAGTGATATGTATTCTTACTCCGTCACCACACGGAAAAGACAGAAATAATGAAGATGTATTACTACATAGTATGTCAAAATTGCTGAGAATTACATTTTAAATGCTTTGAGAGAATAATGCAGTTAATACATAATGTCTAAATAAAATATCTAACAATAGTTGGAACATGAAGTTTGATATTTTCATAAGTGCGTTAACAAATCAGCTGCCAAATGTTTGCAATGTTCTCTCTTGTTTTAGATTATGTTTCATGCAAAATACTTTAGTGTTTAATGCAAATAGATGACAAATTGTTGTCTGCGAGCTGTCAGACGGGAGCTTTGGAGTTTTCATCAACACTTTGATCGATTTGTTTTAAGTGAATATTTGGATATTAAATTTGAAACTCCTATGATATTTAGTTAGCATTTATATTAGCCGAACATTCTTATAATAATAATAAGCATTAATTAACTCAAATTCATTACAGATTTCATAATATCTTCAACATATTTACAATATGCTTAGGAGTATAATAACTTTTTCTCGTATACTAGGTCAAGAATGTGTGATACGAGACGGGGATAAAAAATATATATTTAAAAAGGTAAATAGTTTAGTGAAGAAAAAGTCAAATTCATTACAGATTTCATAATATCTTCAACATATTTACAATATGCTTAGGAGTATAATAACTTTTTCTCGTATACTAGGTCAAGAATGTGTGATACGAGACGGGGATAAAAAATATATATTTAAAAAGGTAAATAGTTTAGTGAAGAAAAAGTGACCAGTATCATCGGATCGGAACGCGGCCACACTGAGAAAGAGCCGGCAAGAAGACTCAAGAGGCATAATACTGATATATACTTCTTGCAATTTAATATCTTTTTTTAATTTAAAATCTAGGGTAGATATAAATTTCTGTAATAACAATAACATATTGGACGTAAGTCACCTTAGTCCTCCGTAACCATGATCACTGTAAATTGTTCGAAACGTCGGGCAATTAAAAATCAAATACAAACGCGATAGAATTCGCAAAAGACGTTGTATTTCAAAAGAAGAAAGTGATTAAAAAAAATGTAAATGATATATGAAGTTAATAAATAAAAATTTTGAATGTGTATAGGAGTGAGTGCACGGTGTATGTATATATGTGTACACAGTGTGTGTGTACACAGTGCGTGTGCGAATATGTGTGTGTCGTACGTCGTACTCCATGTGTAGTACGTATAAGTTCTACCGGCTCTTATTCCATAATTTCAAAGCGGATAGTGATGGTTGATATCATATTCATCCTCATTGCCATTGGTTTGTATTGATTTTTTAACCTCAGTGGTATTGTTTTTGCTTTTTAGTCGCTTTAATTTTTTTAATTTACTTTCTCAACTTTATTAACGCGATAGGAATATAAGTGCTTAATAATATTCCTTTATTAATAATATTAGTACCATATAATTGACGGCACAGATAGGGTAATGGTTATTGAAGTACGGTGCCATTGCACGGTTTAAATTTTCACGCAGGACAATATGTATCTTCTACGGCCCCCAAATTATTGTTCTAAGTCTGGGTGTAATTTGTGTTCGTTAAATTATAAGTTTTTATAGTTCTCCGCAATAAAAGGATTATTACCCTAGTGTTGTTTAAAAAACAATTATTCAGCTGATTTGTTGAAAGTCATAATATGGCAACATTCACGTAACCACAGATAAATTTAAATTACTTCACTGACATCTGTAGCGAACATCGCAGCGGGAGTTTTTACAAAGTTTTGCAACCTTTATCATTACAATTAAGTCAAAATAAAACTTCAATTAATGGTTTTAAAGTATATATTTCTTTAAATACGAGTCACAATTTCAGGCAATAAAAACATAAGCGTAAATTAAAATGAACTTAAATATAAAAGTGTTAAGATTCAAATTTGTTTGTTATGTATTTATAGTACAAGGAAGACTATTAACTAGATATGACTAGTGATCCAAACAAGCTTGTATGGTAAATACAATTTAAACATTATGATTTGTGATAATTATATTCAAATGCAAATGTCAAGTGTATGGTGTACAAAGGTACATAAATCACATGAGTAAAGAAACAACTGTAGTTGATCTCAGGTGAACTGTATATCTAGATGACGTAGTGATTTAGATACCTATAGGTACCTGCCACGCCAGTATCCTAGTTCCCACGCAGTACAATATTGACGTGATCATCATTCTCCTACTCTTATCCCAATTGAGGTCGATATAATATGTACTCTTCTTTCATAGTACATTATTGTAAAAGTTATTAGCAATAGTTTTATGACCGGCCGCCTGCCAGACGTCAACTGTTCTTGGGAATGTAATTGCTGACCAAACGGCATCAGATGGAGTTGGCCCAGGTCGTTATAAGGCTCTTAGTCGTCTTTTACAACATCCACGAGCAAAGTAAGGGTTGGTAGTATTCGTAGCCACAACCACATAGCTAACGATAACCTTTTATAAATCGATGAACGCTGCTTAAACGCACGAAAATTGTTACGTTCCGCCTGAGCCGAGCGTGCAAGCGAGAGCGCGATAGAGAGGCACAATCGGCCTAATCGTTCTTACCTTTTAAGAATTCGATGTAAACCGAATAGTGAGACGTATATGGGTTAAGAAAAAATAGAATAAAAATCAGTATTTATTAAAGTAAATAAGTGCACATTAAAAACAAAATTGGTAAACACAATTTTTTTTTCGTTATTGTTTATAGTGGCAAACGGGCAAGCAGCTTGCCTGATAGTAAGTATTACTACCGCTCATGGACCTTTGCAATACTGGATGTACAGATAGGCTGGGCTACCTATAAAAAAAAATTCCTAAAAAGTTAGACTTCTGGCTCTCTCGCTCAACTAATGAAACGCAACAGCACATTGTCAATACTTAGATTTCATTTTCTGTGAGGGTCTATAGCCGCGGGCCAATCCTTCCAGAGTAGTACCATACTCTGGAAGGATCGGCCCGCGGCTATAGACAGAAAACCGTCAACAGTGTGCCCTACCATTATTAATAATGATCGACTTTAATTACCGATGACTTTATGGTTTTTATTATATCCAATTGTATTGCGGTCTGCTTTCTAGCTAAACAAAAATCGAAAGAATACTTTTTCACTGATCTTCATAAATCAAAGGAATAAGGATAAATAATGAAATATTCTAAGATTAAAAAAGGCATCCCCGCATGACGGTAGAATAAGAATATAATTATTGCCACCCTCTACTAGTTGCAAAAAGAAACTGAGGGATTACTAGGTAAATGGCCACTAACGCTCTTCTAGGCAATTAAATAAATGCACAGTTAAAAGCATAACGGTTAAGACACCGATCTATCATGTCAATTGTCCTGGATTCATTTTTTACCCAGGAAAATGTTTTATTTTATTGTGGTTGTAATTTGTGGTACCTATAGTTGCAGAGTCCCCTAAAATTCTCTTAGTGCAGGGCCGTTGTCTTTAAAAGAACATGTATAACATCTTAATGTGATCTCCAGTCAGCTTAATAAACGTGGCGATATTGATAATAACCACTCTAATAAATAACAGCATCATGTAGCGTTATTTGGGGAAGCCAAATAGAAAGATTTAGATTTTATGTCAAGCAGTGGACGGCGAAACGCTGAATGATGATAATAATTAGAAAAAGCCTTAAAGGACTGAGAAGTATCTCTTAAAACAGTATTAGTTCAATCTTATAGTGTACTTTCAAATTCATGAAGTGATAAAAGACTAAGGGAGGTAATTAAACTTACTTTATTTTAGCAACTGGAAAGCAATTTTGAAATCGTTCACTCATAATGCCAGAGCCATAAATCCAATGAGAAATCAAGCCTTTGTCCTTTCATTATCATATTTAGCAGTATGTATTACTGTTGTAAATATGGTTGGTTCTATGATAACAGCATGGTATTCTTTTCTATTTCCTTCTGAATCATCTCAGAATCCAAGTAGTCGGGCTCAAGCTTCTTTTACAATAGGAGGGAAATTGATCCACTATACCACGCTAGTTAGACGTGTTGGTATAGGGTTTTATTTCGAGTTTACATTAGTAGTCTTTTACGACCTACAGGTAAGATAGCGGGGGGTCCTAAATTTTATTCTCATTCCGTCATCATATGGAAAATATATATTTTTTAAATAAACATCATCATCATCCCAATTTATTTGGGGTCGACAAAATACGTCCTCTTCCATATTTACTCCTTGTCTATTCATGTCATGTTTCACGCAGTCTCTCCATATTTTATTCAGTCTTCCTTTACCCCTAGAACCTTCAAGGTTCATACTTAAAACTTGCCTCGCATTATCACATTCGTTTCGTCTCATCACATGTCCATACCATAGCTCACTAGCTCACAAGCACAAGCGCTCACTCCTTAGCTTGTCCGTATTAAATATGTTCTAACATATTTTTATATTTTTCTATCAGTTATTATAACACAAAATAAACTGGGAGTTTTGTCGCATAGGAATAGAAAGTACCCTTTAACGTTTATCGAGTACGTAATTCAACTTTAAATCCATGTCCAAAATAAGCGTTCGCCTCACAACACGAATAACAGGCCAGTAAAGATGTTAACAAGGATCAAAAGTGGTCAGCGATTACACAAAAATCCAATTCAATTACCAAGTCTTTTGTGATTTAAAAGCCGCCTTTGTATTCTTCCGAGTACTCGAATAATCAGTTTCAATATTTGTACTACAATTTGTTTACCATACATATTCGAGAGCAGGCGCCCTCTGGTGTTACATTCAACAATGAAGTTTGCTTCATGAGAAATTTCTACAGGACCTCGTGGGAACGTTCGCTTACGCAATAGTCAATATTGGACTATACAATTTCATTGTCAAGTTTTGGGTGTTTTACTGCCATTACTAAACTAAGTTGCCTATACGATTCTACACCTACGTTACCCCCGTGTTTATATTTGTGATTAGGCCGTGTGTCGCCCTTCGATATATAATGGTAAATAATCCATTGTTGTGGATCAACTTTTATGACTGCGAGCTTGGGATTCGTCATGGGTGGCTTACGAGTTTTATTTTTTTTTCTCAACTTTGTTTTATTATAGTGCGTCTTAAACTAAACTGCAGTTCTGCAATAACTTAAATTTAATGTCGATTATTTTTAAAAATAAATAATAATGTATAATTTTGGTTAATAAATTTGCACCCGAGTTATCTAGTCTGTACATGAATATGAAACAAAAATATTTTTACGAATTTTTTGCATTTTCATTTTTACTTTTTTCAGCATTATCTATAAGCATTATATATATTTCTTCAGACATACCTCCTGTAAGGTCGTAGGTTTATTTCATAATATACAGACTGCTTATAGCATTACTGCTATTTCTATCTTGTTTCTAAAGAAATTGTCTCAAGGGTTCGCGTGAGAGAAAAATGTAGTCTTGAATCTGATCTAATTTGTGTTTGTAATTTTATGTTTAAAATACTTGTAATACAGGCATTTGTTATCTATGACTGGCCAAACCTTTTTAAATTCAAACTGGCAGTAAATAGACATAATATTAGGTGACAAAGTGTTCTTTAAGGTGACAAAGTTCTGTGTGTATTGACATTTTAACACCCGTATGGGTGGGCAACCTTAGCTGTCACCCAAAACGCAGAGATGGATATTTTCAGAAATAATTACGACTGTGGCGCTGTCGTGAGATAATTTTATAACTAAGTCTAATGAATTCTATTGTCTAATGATATTATAATTAATCCTAGATCAATTACTATATTACCAGATCATAAAAACCACGTCACAAAGTTTGAAATCATACAACGGTTATAATACAGAATTTTAATTTTATTGTATGGACTCGAAATTATTACAAAGCGTAATATCTAATATTGAATGTTAAAGAAAATCGTATACCGAACTTGATCAGTGTGTACTTGTAAATCAATTCCACTTCCATTACGGAGGAAGCTCGTGTCTAACAGTGAGACAAATATGAACTAAGGAGGCAACAATATTTATGTAATAATAATTATGTTCTCTAAGAAATAAAATTTATCACCTCTTTTTTGTCTGCATGTGCTTTAAAAGATGATTAAGTGGACACTTTTTATCATAACAACAATAGTTGAAGCGTACAAATTACTACTAGAATTTACGTTAAAATGTAAGTTTTATACTATTTTTAATGAAAACTAATATCATAATGATTATGATATATTTACTTATGTTTTGTTATTTAATATGAAAATAAATTCTAAGAATGCTATATCTTAATTTTAATGCAATGTTGTTAGGAAAATTTCGTCAAAATGAAAAACATTTTAGTAATAATATAGAGACACTGTATTGCTATGGACTAACAGTATTTATACAAACTACTATACTATGCTTTAGCCAAACAGTATAATACCACAATTAAAGTTCTGTATATTAAATTAAAGAGACTTTTATTTTGAATTTAATCGAACAAAAGGCTACATAGCACAGAGTATTGATAATTACATAGATACATTATGCCTAAAACGTTGACATAACATGATAATTTAAAAATATATTACATAAAAACAAGTAATAGATAAAAGAAAAACCTTTGAAAAAAACCTTTGCTTGACTAATTAGAGTAATTAAATTAATAATTATTGGCTATTTAGTTCACAAATTACTTCCGTTTGCCGACATAGTGTTAATAAAATTGACATAATTTATCGTTTAAATATACGTATTTACTTAAGAGATTGTTTAGATGCTATAATTCAAAAGTTACGCTTTGAGTTAATTCAAGGTTGATTATCAAACTGAATGTCTTTAATCATCAATTTTTCATTTATTTTCTTTTAATAAATGTCGCATATTTGGACATAAGTTGAAAATATGCGACGGATGAATCACGTTTTAATTCCAAAATAAACACATTTAGCTTTATTGATTTTAGTCTCACGTATTCTTATTTAACAATGTTTATGTCACTGGAACAATGAGGCAGTCTTTTATAATATTGCAAATAGATTCATAATTAGTACTAATGCGGTTTATAGCTTCAATTACACTTTAGCGCTAACGATTTTATTGTGGTTCATTACTAAATGTGAATAATTCTAATCGAATCAACTGCAGAATAAACTAGCAACAGCTTGTCAAAGTATGCTCAGGGAGAGGGTACCCCTCAGGGGGTATTCCGTCGGGCCGGCCACTGACGACAAGTTCATGCTGCTCCGGTGGCCGGTCCAACGACGAAGGCGAGGTTCGCGGGTGGGTTATGGGTGTGCGTGCTGACGCCCCTCTGTCGCCCCGGACAGAGTGGTGCGAGGAGAGCGCCGACCGTAGCCCACACCCAAAAAAAAAAGCTTGTCAAAGTATTGTTATTATTTTTTGTTTTTCCATTCGGACAGGTAAAGGGTACCAAGTTTATTCAGTCAAAACAGTACATGTATTTTTTGTAAATGTTTTTTAAAATAATTAATAATCATTCTCAATTGAAATAAGCAGCCGTTAATAATATTGACAATAATTTCACAAAACAATCAACAGTTGCGTTCTCAGAGCTTCAGACCTCTAAACTGACGGTAACACGAAGAAAATTATACATTTCTTTGTACTGCATATTATGAAGGATAAGACAAAATATTCGGTTGGAACAAACGCAATGTTTACAAATCAAGGATGTGTTAGGAAACAATGTATCGTTAGACAATACAATTCAACATCAGTTTTATGAAGTATGGAAACAGAATTGACAAGCGTCGTATAACATTATGCAGTAGTCATAATGTTGACGGGTATTGCCGTTTACACGTGGGAAGTAACAACATTGGTGTTTGTTTAAACATTCGAGAACATTGCAAGTAATACTCCGACTATTTGAGACACAAGATTTATGACGATAAAACTATTTCAATTTAATATGTATTAATATAGCTATTTTCGTTTGGTTATGGTTATATATTATAGCTGTGTAGTAGCGGCTTCGAATACTACCGACCCTTACTTTCCTCGTGAATGTCGTAAAAGGCCACTAAGAGCCTTATAACGACTTAGGCCAACGCCATCTGATGCCATTTGGTGAACAATTACATTTCCAAGGAGGGTTGACGTCTGGTAGGCGACCGGTCATAAAACTATTGGCAGTAACTTCTACAATATGTAACTATGAAATAAGAGTACATATTGTATCGAATCCTAGTTATTGCGATAAGAGTAGGAGAATGATGATTTTTGTATGGTGGCGGAGTAAGAATTGCAATTCACCACCCCATAATTTACCCGTGGGTGATCGTAAAAGACGACTAAGGGATAAAATATGCATATAACATCTATGCAAGAGAAAGGAAAATCGTGGTGTTAAGTCAATTTTCCTCCTAGTGTGAATGAGGCTTGAGCCCAACAGTGGGACATATACGAGCTAAGATGAAGATGATGAGTACAGGTACAGTAAAATCTACATACGCATATTATAAAGCCGAAGAGTTTAATTGAACGTGCTCTCATATTTAAATTTATTTATTATGTATAAACCCTGCGACATATTGTCAGTTTTAAATATTTTAAATTAATACAATAAACTACCACCGGATCGGAAAGTAACCGCCACTGAGAAGATACGGTAAGAAACTAAGAAGGCTTGTCTATTATTATTATTTCTTTAATGGTTTTTTATAAAAAATAGTACAACGTGATCAGTAATAATTAACTCCAGTGTGTGTGTGTGTGTGTGTGTCCGTGTGTGTGTGTGTGTGTGCACTGGCATGAAAGCTCGGTATCATAAGCACTACGCCATTTGTTCAGTCAGTAAGTACGAATTCGAGTAAGTACGCGACATGGCAGTGGCTGAAATCTCCTTTTCTCACGAATTTTAATCATAAAAAAAGAATTGCAGATCATAATTTTAAAGGCTCTCTCATAAACACAAACTCCGCATAAAGACTCCTCAGATTGCGTAGTGGTTTTTTTTATTACATTTGGTTGCAAACGAGCAGACAGTATACCTGATGGTAAGTGTCACTGCCAACCATGGTCTTTTGCAATATCAAGGGTATAGCTAGGCCGCTGCCTACCAATATAAACCCCAAACCCACCCCAGTTGGGCTTCCGGCTCTCGCTCACCGAACGAAGCGCAACAGCACATTACTCAGGCATCGATCTTCTGCGAGAGTGTGGTACTACCCTGGACGAACCGGCCTGCGGCTGTAGACCGAGAACTATCTACAGCGGGGTCCTACCACTATTGGTTAAAATAAGTTTAAGATCGGTTACGATAAGTAACCTACTGTGTCGTGGGTTTAATTCCCAGGCAGAAAAATAATTTAAGCAATCCATAAACAGTTATCCTTAGTCATCATTCTCCTACTCTTATCCCAATTACGCGTGGGTCGACGCAATAATGTATTCCTCATCAAAACTTACATATTGCAAAAGTTATTGGCATTAGTTTTATGACTGGCCGCTTACCTGACGTCAACCCTCCTTGGGAATGTAATTGTTGACCAAACGGCATCAGGTGATGTTGACCCAGGCGATATCCATATCGGGTCCGGGGAGGTCCAGCTCTTAGTCGTCTTTTACGACACTCATGAGCAAAATAACCTGATATATATAGATACTGGAACCCGATCTTTGTCTTCGGTAGTCCGCCCGGCGGTTTACCCTCACGGGTATCCCCTCAAGTAGAGTGTAATATATCTGCGTTAATTGTAGGTATGTTTGCAGAGTCCCTCGCAATCATCATTCTCCTACTCTTATCCCAAATACTTGGGGTCAATACAATATGTACTGTTTTTTCATAGTACATATTGTAAAAGTTATTGGCAATAGTTTTATGACCGGCCGCCTGCCAGACGTCAACCCTCCTTGGGAATTAGTAGAGTCCCTCGCAATATTAATTAAAAAAATAATTATTTATAGATTAATTTAAAAAAAAATGTGTAAAATTGACAATATGTAAATGCCCTTATGGAGCTTATGCATAATAAATGATTTGATTTGATTTGAGATAGGGATTATGTCGATAGTGCACAATGTATCCTAAAAAAAAGTTTCACTACAAAAATAATTTATTCCATCTCACTTTCTGTTTATTACTGAACGTGGTTAATAAGTTGAACTAGTGGGAACACTAATACGGTTAATATTACCCTACTACACTACAATTGTGTTCTGATTTCCTGGTATATTTCCATATTTTTTTTGTTGGACTTGATGATGTGAGGCTCGACAACCATCTGAGGCAGATGGTTATCGAGCCTACCTCGAGCCTCGGCTAGGAGCGCTACTGAGGGATTGTGAGAGTTCCCACGTGAGATGGATTTATTATTACGCGGCACGGTTTCGCAACTCGACGCCGAAGACAGAACCGTGGTTATATTCGCATAAAAAGTACCGATGAGGTCATTGACCTCTCGATAACAAAACCATAGTGCGATCTAATTCGATCCCACCGCCATCTATCGAAAATTAAATAAAACTATTTTTTAAATATAATTTATATACTACGGTTTAAACACTTTGAATGAATTCATTTCTCCAACTTCACGATCTATCATCCTGGTTATAATTAAATTAATGTAGTGTGGAACATATAAAATTGTTCGCTTCCTTTATTATCACGTTTCACACTTGACTATCCGTTCATAATTAACCAAGTTCTCATCTCATAGTGCACTAAAATGTTGTCCGGCTGTTGAAGGTTTCTGTGAATGAGTTTCACATTGTACAAATGTGACAATGAATAACTATATTTTATGAGCCGTTTATTTTATGAGTCGTATTTTAATTATCGCCTTCACGATTTTAGTTGTGATGTGAATAATAAGGGTTTCTATTAACTGACTTTGGGTTTGTCATTATCATAAGTAGTGGAAGGCCCACACTATTCACAGTTTTGAATCTACGGCTGCGAGTCGGTCCATACAGGGTAGTATTACGCTCTCGCAAAAAATCGACGTCTGATAAGTGGTAATGTGCTTCGTTTAGTGAGCGAAAGAGCCAACAGCTCAAATTCTGGGCAGGTTTTTATTAGTAAGCAGTGGCCTAGCTATACTTGTGATAATACAAAAGACAATTAGCGATAGTAACACTTACCATCAAATGCGTTGCTTGCTCGTTTGCCAACATAAAAAAAATAAAAATCATAATTTCGCCGTCCACTGTTGGATGAAGGTCTTCCCCATAAATGAGGAAATAGTACTACCATCGTCATGCTTGGCAGGCGAATTTGCGATTTAAGTGGGTTTATATATTTCCCGGAAGAGTTAGTTCTCCTGATGAGAGAACTAAGCGATTTATACGACCACCACAGGAAGGTAAGGGATTTATAAATACCCGATTACGAAACGAAAAAATAATTAAGCATATTAAAGGCTAAAAATTTCAGTAATTTGAATAACAAGGTTGTGTCATCATTTAATACAATTCTAACTGTAAAGTTTGAAGTATTAAGCCTATACAATGTGTAAACATTGTCCGCTAGATGGCATACGTCATACCCCTTGAAGACGTAAGATATAATATGAAGCGAAATTTGCATGTCCTGAAATAGTTCACGACGGTGTAAGTGGCAGCATGATTGGGCTGGATTCCCAATAGGTGCGGGTTCGAACCCCGCTTGTGACATCATTTTTCGTTTCATAAACGGGTATTTATAAATAATTAAGCATATTAAATGCTAAAAATTTCAGTAATTTGAAGGTATGATGGTAATAGTATGCTTATCCTATCGCCACACAGTATAATTTAGGTTCGGGATTTTTATTAATTTTACTAAATCTGACTGGACAGATTGTTCGTACTAGTTTCTTAACTAGTACTTAGTATCTTTACTAACTTATTGCCAACCAATAGTCGCGAGGTTGATACCCACGCAGGACAAAACTTTCTGCGTTCAACAATGTTAGTATTCAGAAAAGTTTAAATGAGGTTTGGGTGGTGATAAATCGACCTAGCTAGGTTTCTTTAATATAAAAATACCGTTTTATCAGTGTTTTCAGACAACGAAAAAAAAATTTTTTTCTTTATTAGAATATGAAATCAAATTTGGCTGCCGTCATTAAGAATAAGCATAACTCATTTGGGAATTCGAGCAGTGTAATCCAGACAGTCCCGCTTCTACCCATAGTTTTCCCTTTTTATTACTTCTTTGTTTTTTTATTATTTTTTTTTTTTTTTATACAGGCTGTAAAGGGACCGCTCCCGAAAACTAAGACAGGTAACCCTACTAGTCTTACTTGTAATGATAGGCTAGAAAAAAATCAATTCGGATAAAAAAAAAAAAATTTCCCACGCGAGGTCGTTGAACTCTTAAACATATGATCGTGAGTTTTGAATAGATTGCGTATTTTCTCATCTGAGTATAGTTACGTATTTTTTATCGAGTTATCGTTACATGGCACTGTCCTAATACGATGGAATCTGATAAAACTTAAAAATATTTGTGAAAAATAAAAAAATTACATCCTGATTGATTTTTTTTCTAGCCTATCATTACAAGTAGGACTAGTAGGGTCACCTGTTTTTATTTTCGGGAGCGGTCCACGTCCACCCTGTTTATAAATATGTTAAAAAAAAACACTAAGAAACAAAAATGTTATTAATTATAATTTTATAGTTTTTGTTTTAAATGCGCTACTGTTCGTATAGATACGATAAATATTAATATGAATGCCAATAGGTACCTTTGGTTGGCACATTTGGCAACCACAAAGATTTATTGCAATTGATTACCTTATTTGTAGGGTCCCGTTATAATAACTGTACGTACAATTATAGACCATCTTTTAAGTCTAAATGTTTTGTCTATTACGAATATTTTATATACAATATCTGTTAGGAAAATTACATATAATATTTTTTGGAGAAGATAAATTCTTCATTACGAAATTTGTGTTGTTTGATGTAATTTTATTTGTCATCATGATTCTCCTACTCTTATTCCAATCACTTGGCGTCGATACAATATGTACTCTTCTTTCATAGTACATATTGTAAAAGTTATTGGTAATAGTTTTATGACCGGCCGCCTGCCAGACCTCAACCGTCCTTGGAAATGTAATTGTTGATCAAACGGCATCAGATGAAGTTGTCGAAGGTCATTATAAGGCTCTTAGTCGTCTTTAACGATATCCACGAGCAAAGTAAGGGTTGGTAGTATTCGTAGCCGCTACCACACAGCTAAAATAAAGATGTAATTTCATTTGTATAAATTAAAAAAGAAAAATTCGTGAAAATAAATAACTCTAGGGAAATAATCTTTATATTGCGTGGAACTTTACAAACATATAATTAACGAACACAAATTACATCCAGACTGAAAAACAAACCGCCGGGCTGGATACGGATGGCAAAGATAGCAGTGGCCAGCTCAATGGCAATGGGGAAGGAATACGTTTGATTATGGGACCACGCGCCGCCCTTCGGGCTGCCTCTGCCTGCCCAAAAACAAACCTCAAAAACAAAAAAATCTTTAGACAATAATCGTGCTTGGGAATCAAACCCGTGACAGTTTTCGCGGTAGGCTGGTATCTCAAGTTCAGTTCGTAGTTTGTATATGTATATCTTATAATATACTATATAATATAATATTTTCTTTTCCGTGTGGTGACGGAGTAAGAATACTATTCATCACCCCATATCTTACCCGTGGGTGATCATACGAGACGATTAAGGGATATAAAACGCATATAACATCTATGCAAGAGAAGGAAAAGTCGAAACAAAACTCTATACCAACACATCTGACCAGCGTGGTATAGTAGGTTAATTTTCGTCCCACTATGAAGGAGGCTCGAGCACAACAGTGGGACATATGTGGGCTGAGATGAGACAATAACGCACAGTTTGTAGTTTGTATATAAGAAAGAAAGAAAGAAAGAAAAGATCTTTATTTGTTTTATAAAGGAAAAATAAAATTCCATTATGAAAATTAAAAAATAAATATCGTATAGAAAATTATAAATATATAGAAAATTAAAAAAAAAATACTATACAATATATAGTAAATACAAACTACTATAGTTAACTGTACAATAGTCTCACTATACTGACTATAGTCAAGCAAAACTATTCCCATACAATATTATTAAAATACTTAAAGGATTAATGAAGCAATAAAACCAACCAATCGTATATATAACTATCGCTTTATGATTCATAATCGATTTGTGATGCGAGTCGAATGTGATATCGATTGTTTTATCGATTATTATAATTATAGTTATTACTCTTATATTGGTATATTAACGGTTTTTTTTATATACCGGTTTATATTTAAATTGTGTTAACTTGTACAAATATAATGACAGAGAGAGATTTATTTTTATATTAACCGTATACATATCATCACGCCATATCCCCTGCAGGGTAGGCAGAGAGAACAGAGTGCCAGAGAACTCTATCCTTGCATACTTCACTCGCTTCCTCAACATTCATAATTCTCTTCATACACGCTCGCCGGTTTCGGGGACTCTTGACTCCACCTTCCTTCAGTACGTGACCAATCTGGTCTAGGTAGGTGAGTTTCGGTCTACCCTGGTACCTATTAACCGTACTGTTAAGATAAATGCTTCTTGCGTCAGAAATTTATATTAAACTAGCTTCTGCCCGAGACTTTGTCCGCATAAAAATGAACTTTTCGAAAGGAACTATTATCGCAAGGGAACATTACCGGGATAAAAAGTAACATCATTATTTCAGCTCAAAAACGTCCCACTACTAAGCTCGAGCCTCCTCCGTAAATGGAGGGAAATTGACCTACTATACCACGCTGTTCAGAGGTGTTGGTATAGCGTTTTGTTTCAAGTTTTCCTTCTCTTGCATAGATGTTATATGCGTTCTATATCTTATAGTTGTCTTTACAGCGTTCATAGTCACGGGAGGAAGCCGTTAAAGTATATATTTGAAACGCCGGGCAATTATAAATCAAATACAAACGCGATAGAATCTGTAAAAATAGTTTTATTTCAAATGTATAATCCTCGTATAAACATCAGAAATCACTCTATCCTAATTTATTGAAATCATACGCCTGAGAGAGAATAGTAGCAAAATGATCACGCTTGGTAGTCAGATAAATAGTCGTTATTGATGTAATAAGTTTTCTAGAAAAACATTTTTTTTTTTTGGAGTTTATGGCTTGGTTACTTAGACTTTTAAGCTAAGTCTTCATAGTCTAGACACTTCGTGCCTTGTCTTTCGTATTATTGTTTACCACTTCTTCAAATTGTAATTAGTCCTTGATAGTCACTGTCCGTCAGTAAGTCAAGTCGTTACTATCAATTTGGCGCTGATAACCAAATTCATAGTTTCGTTGGGAATTTTGGGTGAACACGAAAATACACGAAAACCACTATTATACCATATTCACTACACTTCAGCACTTTAACTGTATCATATTCCATAAAATACCAGCAAAATTATTCAATATAACACTACAAAACACTAAAGAAATGAATATAATACAAGAGCGTGACATGACATTTCCACATTCGCGCCAAAACTCAAAACATTTATTATAATATTCATTAGTAGTAGGGTCCACACTGACACTTTTCTATCTAATGCCGTGGACCGGTCCGCCGGGATAGCACCACCTTTTAGTAGAAAATCGATTTCCGAGCAGTGGCAATATGCTGTTGCGCTTCGTTCGATGAGCGAAACTTTTAGAACTCCCATTTTTTATATTATTGGCAGGTAGGTATCCCTGATATTGCAAAGATTTTTGAACGACAGTAATATTCACCATCAGGTGTGTTGCTTACTCTTTTACTACCAAAGCTAATAAGGCAATAATGCAACTCAATATCTTAATACATAGTCAGTTGGTTTTTTTAAATCCCATAGAAAAATAAATAGTAATGAAATATTCTTAACTCATCATCAGATTTAAATAATTATAGCCATATTTTACATACATACATACATATCATCACACCATATCCCTTGCAGGGTAGGCAGAGAGAACAGAGTGCCAGAGAACTCTATCTCTGCATACTTCACTCGCTTCCTCAACATTCCTAATTCTCTTCATACACGCTCGCCGGTTTCGGAGACTCTTGACTCCACCTTCCTTTAGTACCTGACCGATCTGGTCTAGGTAGGTTAGTCTCGGTCTCCCTCGGTACCTACATCCTTCCACTTTCGCATTGTATATCTTCTTAACCAGACGTTCGTTCGGCATTCTTTCCACATGTCCGAACCATCGGAGCATGCCCTTTCGCATCTTTACACCAATACTCTCTTTCATACCTACTCGCTCTCTTACGTCGTCGTTACGAATGCGGTCGATCAGCCTAACTAGCTGTATTTTAGCTATATATTAATATACCATAATTGACCTAACGATATTCCGTTGTAGTTTATGATATTGACCTAACATAAATACATAGGGGTCAACTTAAGTAATAACACTTAATGATGCATTAACACTTGAGAGTTAGATTACGTCTCAATTATAATAACTAAATAGTTTTATAACGCCACTTAAAATTATTTGACTGCGGTCATATATATGTCAAATATTTGGTGTATTAAGTGGCTTATGGATTATAAATATTATGTGATATGGTACATTAATAAATAAAGAAGTTACCTTTTTTAAAAGTCATCACCCAGTACTAAGGAAATAATCCTTGTATTGCGAGGAACTTTATAAATATATAACTAAACGGACAAAAATTACACCCAGACTCACAACAATAATTTTAATCGAACCCATGGCACTGTCTTTGGTCCCGTGGTTTTTCTCAGTCTTTGTCAGTCACTCTGTGTATTGCAAGTCATCATTTCTTTCTTATCCCAATTACTCGAGTCTACATAATATGTACTCGTCTTTCATCGTACATATTGTTTTTATAACAAGTTAATGTTAATGGTTTTCTAATCAGCCGTGTGCCTGATCTCAAGCCACTAGGAAAGTAATTGTTAGCCAGACGGTATCTGAGGCAAAAATCATCAAAAACGAAGTTAGTCCAGGTCGATGTAAAGCTTTTAGTCGTTTACTATATTCATGAGCAATACAAGGGTTGTTCTCTCACTGTTGGCCCTCTTATTCATCGAACGAAGCGCAGCACAAAACAGCACATAGCCAATACTCACACGTCGATTTTCTGCGAGAGTGTAGTATTACACGGACGGGCTGTAGACAGAAAACTGTCAGCAGTAGTCCCTTTTACTTTTTATTTACGGTGGACTATGGACGTGGTCTCGCCCCACAAAATGAGGAAGTGACGGAGGAGGCGGCGCTTGACCCCATAGACCCACCATGCAAAACTCTTCTCTTCGCCGTACAAGCGGGCCACCGGTACCCGATCTTTGTCTTCAGTGACGCCAGCAATTAAAATTATTACCACTATTAAAATTATATGTATTAACTTTCTCTCATACTTAGCTGTGCTATCAAATAATATGTCAATATATTCTGTATAGTAATTGTAAATAATCTTTTTTAAAGACAAAATTGAAAGACAAATTAGTAAATACGCGTGGGTACAGCTGTAGATTGATTAAAACGGTTGTAATAGATTTTCAATAGATTGTTGCCGCAAGCTATAGATAAGGGATCTGTGATAATCTCTTTTTAATACGCTTTCATTAGTTTAACCTATATATGAATTTATTTATGGAAAACAATCTTTCAACGTCGGTTCTACTAATTTTAAGGTGTATTTTAAACTTCTATACACTTATTAGAAACATTGTGTTATAATTTAATTTTAATGACCTAAGAATATAAATTTATAATTTTATCTTAATGTCTTGATCTAAATTATTAGATTAAAATAAGGTATATTTAAAAATATATATACAACGCAATTAAATTAATCTAAAAGATAAAATGATAATTTGAAGTCTTCTAACTCATCCGGCAGCTAGTTAATTTTTTTTTATTGCTTATGGTGGCAAACGATCAAGCAGCACACCTGATGATAAATGTCACTGCCGCCCGTGGACCATTGCTATACCAAGGGTATAGTTTAGGCCGCTGCCTACCAGTAAAATCCCCAAACCCACCCAGTTGGGCTGCCGGCTCTTTCGTTCACTGAACGAAGCGCAGCAGCACACTGCTACTACTCAGACGTCGATCTTCTGCGAGAGTGTGGTACTACCCCGGACGGACCGACCCGCGGCTGTAGACAGAAAACTGTCAACAGAGTGGTCCTACCACTATTAAAAAATTACAAAATTAATTTAAAAAGGATTGAATAGGGATAGAAGGTCGCACTGTTCACAGTTTTCTGTTTACAGGTGCGGCCAGTCTGTTCAGATACTACCACACTCTCGCAGAAAATTGACGCCTGAGCAATGGCAATGTGCTGTTGCGCTTGATTTGGTGAGCGAGAGAGCTATAATTCCAGCTTTTTGGGTAAGTGTTGATTGTTTTTTTTTTTTTTTTTTTTTTTTTTTTTCCACCCTGCACTAAGGACATAAACCTTGTATTGCGGGGGACTTTATAAACATGCAATTAACGCAGACAAATTACACCCAGACTCAGAACAACACTTTGTCGAACCCACAATCGAACCCACAGCACTGGCACGGAAGGTCGGTATCTTAACCACTACGCCATCTGTGCAGTCAAATTGGATTGATTGGTAGGTAGCGGCCTTGAACTAACTCTGGTATTGCATAGACTCACGAGCAGCACTTACACTTCAGATGCACCGCTTGCTCGATGAAAAAAAGTTATTTCCTTTAAGTAAGTACGTAGAATATCGTAATAGGAATATTCTCTAGTTTCATCTTTTATGGGTATATTGTAGTTCCGTTTAATATCATTGCGTGTTTAAACTATAATTATATCTTTGTGGTGATCAACTAATAAAGGAGTAAAAATAAACTTCACCAACCCTACTGGGTGTATCTTCTAAAAAAAGCCTAACTCGAATAAAGAAGGAAAAGGCCTACTTCGAAATTAAATGACACGACCCATTTACCTAATTTACTATAATAGGAAAAATTACTCAGTCATTAAGCAGGAGTTTACTGTCTAATTCATAGCTTAATAAGATTAAGATAACTTATTTCGTTTGTAAGTTTGGCTATTCATAAGATATTATTAATTTTTATTCTACGATCAAAATATATAGCGAGGTATTGGGCTGAAGTTTCACACACTTTTTGATAGGCTATGATAATCTGGTCATATCTTAACTGTTCGAGATGACGGAGGGTGGTATGCGGTTCTATTACCTTCTATACTAACTACCCCTCACCACCTGCGAGGGCTAAAGGATCTAATTTTTTCATATTTGTAGTCCGCCCGGTACGGTATTTTACAGGTAATCTCTTCCTTCGACGCCCCGACATTTGTTTTTAAATTATCAACGGGTTTCTTCATGTTACTCAACATAAGATTTAATCTTTACTTAAATGCAATAACGACGAATTGTCGTCATTTTACAACATTTGAAGAAACAATTCCTTCATTAAAATAATCTAACATTTGATCAGACTATCAGATACATTATGGGCCGTAAATAGTTTACGTTTGCAATCTAGCCGTAAATTGTGTAGATACCATCTCTAAATTAATAGATATACAATTATTTTGTTAGTTAAGCTTTATAGTAAATCATAATGTCCATTTTATTTGCTAGAATTACTAAAGATGACTGATGTCTATACATATAGACATGTCACAGTAAAATATTTGTCGTTTTTGCTACATGGTCTGTGGTTCCGTTTCTGCTCTGGATAAATGTTTGTTGAATCTATTCTTAGTACAAAATTTGATTTTAATAAAAATAATGTGAAGTAAATTTTATTAGATATACACAGCAATACATAGTATATTCAGATGTATAACGTGAGTTCAAAACTCAAAAAAAAATGTTTAGAATAACAAAAAAATATATTTTTCTAAAAATATATTTTTGTAATATTAGGATTTACAGTAATAAAAATATTTGCACTTTGTACTTCAAAATTACTTTAAAATTTTAGCCTTAAGTTCAAGGTTTTAGGAAAAAGGAGGAAATAAGTTATATGCGTACAACACAGAATAATAATAACACATAACAATAATGAAATTAGCTAAATGTATTTATTACTATAATTACTACATCTTTCTGTTAGGTGATATAGTAAGAATACAATTCACCAACATCATTCTCACGTGGGTATCATAAAAGACTACTAAGGAATTTCCTCAAGTGTGAAGGAACCTCTCTCTAGCCCAACTGTAGGACGTATATAATTTGAAATAATGATAAATATTAACTGTATAATTTCCATATTTCAATTATAAAATATACATAATAAACATAAAATCTCAAAGCGCAGTCCATTACAGATCCATTTATATGCAGATGTGTAAAACAAAGCGACAGACAGACAGCAAGACAGATGTCACCCGTCAAATATTAACATTGCACAAGGTAAGGCTGAGGAACTTATTTGCAGACTTTTGACGGGAATTTGAAAACGTCATGTGGTGCTCTTGTATTAATATTCGATATATTAGTGTTTTAACGTGTTATATTAGATAATTGTGATGGCATTTTATGTAATGTGATGCAACGGAACTACTGGGATGTCGTGAATATCATATAAAAGTGTTTTACAACGTTTTCATTTTCCATCAAAATTCCAACAAGATACCATCAACAGTGTGGCCATAGCACTGTTGATGGCGACAATTTGACTTAGACTATGACTAACCTGAAAGACTAAAAACGTGAAGATATTTATAACTAGTTATTGGCGAAATCTTGTAAACGCCATTTGAAAAAAAAAAGAAAACTTATTTGCAAGTGTTGGTTAAATGTGAAGTATGGCTGGAAGAATATTTTCATTGTATTTTTTTACATAAATTTAGAATATTCATTTTAAGACTCCGGCAGGCCTAAAATGTAGGCAATTAAATACACTACATGCGTTTAACACTGTGGGTAACAAACGCTTTAAAGAATTGTAATATGACCAATATATATTATAATATTGCCGTGAGGTGACGGAGTAAGAATACTATTCGCCACCTCATATCTTATCCGTGGGTGATCGTAAGAGACGACTAAGGGATACAAAACGCACTTAACATCTATGCGAGAGAAGGAGACCTCGAAACAAAAACCCTATACCAACACGTCTGACCAGCGCGGTATAGTAGGTTAATTTCCCTCCCATTACGGAGGCCCGAGCCCAACAGTGGGACATTTATGGGATGTGATGATGATGATGATGAATATGACCAAATATTAGTCACGGTGCCGGCTTTTGTGCTTCAAGTTAGATTAGAGTTTTATTTGAAATTTTCGTACATAGTGATATTTAATAAGATCAAAGGGTTCTACGCGTGAATGTGAGCAAAACCAAAATAATGGTCTTTGAAAGAGATGAAACCAGAACAGATGTAAGAGTAACAATAGGTAATGATGTACTAGAGCAAGTGAATGAATTTGTATATGTTGGATGTGGATTTAGCCGAGATGGAAGGTATACCGCTGATATAGAGCGAAGAGTGAATGCGGGAAATAGAGTGAACGGAGCGTTGGGGCAACTTCTCGGCAGCCACCACCTCAGCCAGAAGGCACGTGTAGCAATACATAACGCAGTGCTTGTCCCAACATTATTGTATGGAAGCGAGAGTTGGTTATGCAGAAAAGAGTATGAAAGTAAAATTAATGCGTTTAAAATGCGATCTCTGCGGCAAATCTGTGGAGTTAGGCTGACCGACCGCATTCGTAACGACGACGTAAGAGAGCGAGTAGGTATGAAAGATAGTATTGGTGTAAAGATGCGAAAGGGAATGCTCCGATAGTTCGGACATGTGGAAAGAATGCCGAACAAACGTCTGGTTAAGAAGATATACAATGCGAAAGTGGAAGGATGTAGGTACCGAGGGAGACCGAGACTAACCTGCCTAGACCAGATCGGTCATGTACTGAAGGAAGGTGGATTCAAGAGTCTCCGAAACCGGCGAGCGTGTATGAAGAGAATTATGAATGTTGAGGAAGCGAGTGAAGTATGCAGAGATAGAGTTCTCTGGCACTCTGTTCTCTCTGCCTACCCTGCAAGGGATATGGCGTGATGATATGTATGTATGTAATAAGATCAAACATCGCTATGTGGTAGCGGCTTCGAATACTACCAACCCTTGCTTGCTTGTGGGTGTCGTAAAAGACGACTAAGAGCCTTATTACGACTTGGACCTATCATCTGATGCCTTTTGGTCAACAATTGCATTCCCAAGGAGAGTTGACGTCTGTCAGGCGGCCAGTCACAAAACTATTGCCAATAACTTCTACAATATGTATTATGAAAGAAGAGTACATATTGTATTGACCCCAAGTAATTGGGATAAGAGTAGGAGAATGATGATTGATGAGTGATATTTAATAAGACTTTCATTTGTCTTTAAGATACGGTATGAACGTAGGGGAACTCATAAACCACTGTGTAAACGGTATCGTAAAGATTTTATTGTAATTTTTCCGGCAGACTATATAATGAACACAGAAAACAGCCCTGTGCATAAAACTGTCTAGACGGCATTAGCCAACGCGTGAGATATCGACGGGTACTCGAAAGCGTAATCCATCGAACGCATTTCCTGAATCGGTGTTGGTGGCTCGTTCAGTAAGTTGAGAGTGGATATAAAGTAGGCTTTAGGTCTTCACATAGCCCTTCCGACGCTTCAGATGTGATGAAGCTAAAAATAAAGCTTGATATCAGCGGCAATGTGATTTTTCGAAAAAAACAGTGTAGGAAGGACTGGCATTATATTTTATTGCTATTTCAGTACCGCACTAGGTTATAACAGATAAGAGGTTATAATTATAAACTTTTAGTTTTATATTATACTAGCTTCTGCCCGCGCCTTCGCCCGCGTAAAAGGTTACTTTCCTAAAGTTTTTGATCCCCTATTTTTATTTTTGACCGTCGGTAATACAGTGCAACGGTATTACAATACTCAGGGTTGGAACTTCATTACTGAACTGCTAGATGGCGTTGAAGAAGCTAGATTTTGAGATTTTTTGACGAAACATTTTTTTTATTTTGCATATAAAAATTTTAATGTTTTTTTTAATAAAAAGTATCCTATGTTACTTTTAATACCTCCAAGAATATGTGTACAATGTTTCATGATGATCCGTTGAGTAGTTTTAGCGTGAAAGCGTAACAAATAAACTTACATTCACATTTATATATTAGTAGGGATAAATAACTGACTGCACAGATGGCGTATTGGTTTAGATACCGACCTGCCGTGCCAATAGCGTGGGTACGATTCCCACGCAGGGCAATACTTTATGCGATCCACAATATGTTACTCTGAGTCTGAGTGTAATTTGTCTGCGCTAATTACATGTTTACAAAGTCCCCCGCAATACAAGAATTATTTTCTTACTGCAGGGTGGTGTTTTTAAAAAGAAAACGTCAAATCATCATCACCGCGCTTACAATGCTGAATGCTGGGGACGAGCTTCCTTCAAAATAGGGACTTTGATTTACTATAACCACTTATGCGAGCTTTATTTCACGTTTGTTTTTCTCTTGTGTAGTATCTAGTAAGTGTAGTTATCTAGTTGTTTCCCTTAGTCATATTTTAAGATCACCCATAGGAAAGGAAGAATTACCGATCCTTTGCATTTTCACTCCATCACCCCACAGAAACATGCATATCCATAAATATATCCAAAAGTAATTCAATATCTCTGTGAAAGCGAATTCCTTGCTCAAAGAAATTAACTATAAAATATATGGATGTCCCTATTCAAAAACTGTCGCTGTATAAATAAGAGCTTGTATAGAGACCACTGTTTATGATTCCGCTTCGAATTGATATTCATTGAACTAGTCCTGAGATAATATACAAGTTTACATGTATCTAATATTATATTTCAAACAATCAGCTATTTACCGTTATATCTGGGCACTTTGAAAATGGCTGAGTATTAATCTATGTAAATATATTGTTCTGATTGACATTCTCGTACGAAGACCAACAGCGGACCTCTATAGGTTGACGGATGGATGGTATATACAGAGAATACTATACTGCTGTTTCCTTTCAGCATTTAAGAAAGTGCTTTATATCCCTACTTATACACGGTGGAAGGGGACCGCTCCCGAAAACAAAGACAGGTAACCCTACTAGGTCCTACTTGTAATGATAGGCTAGATAGAAAATCGAATCGGATGAAAAAAATTTTTTTTCGCGCTCTAGGTCGTTAAACTCTTGAACATATGATCGTGAGTTTTGTATAGATTGTGTCTTTTTTCATCTGAGTAAAGTTACATATTTTTTATGGAATTATCGTTACATGCCACTGTCCTAATACGATGGCATAGTAAAAAAATATAAAATTCGTTGTGAAAAAAATTTTTTTTTCGGCTGGATCAATTTTTTTTCTAGCCTATCATTACAAGTAGGACTAGTAGGGTCACTTGTCTTTGTTTTCGGGAGCGTGTCCACTTCCACCCTGTATAATATTATAAATGTGAATGTATATTTGTTTGTTACGCCTTCACGACAACATAAAAATTCTGTACACATAGGCTTCGAGGTATATTAGACAGGACATTTTCTCGCAAATAGTAAATAAAACAAACATATAACATAAGTTTATACAATAAGTATTCCCACGGCGATGTTCTAACTATGTATCAAAGAACTGTCAATAGGCACTAACATTCTATGTCACGACAATGGGACGCTGTCACAAACTGATACATATACTCGACTCGAGAGAGAGACACGTGTTTGAAACTTATGAAATTATAATCTTTATATAGGTATCTTTAAATGAGCAATTATTATAATATAATAGCCTTAGCCGCGGCTTCGCCTGCGTAGTCTGTTGATAAAAAAATAGCCTATGTCTTCAGTCGTGCAATCGGTGTCATTTGGCGACTCTCAATGGTTTTAATTTTATTTTCACGGCATTCTGTTCTTTTTTTCTAAAATAAAAGTAGCCATGTTACTCCTTATAACATGAGCTACGTACCAGTGAATGTCTCGTTAAAATCGGTCTAGCTGTTTCAGAGATTAGCAGGCACAAATAGACAGACAGACATTTTTTTTTTATGTCAGTACCATTATATACTTTAATATGTATTTAGTGAACAGCTATTAATTTGGAATTACAAACAGACACTTCAAATTTATTTATATGTATAGATTTCTATATTTCGTGAATTTCTATATTTTCAGATTCTCGACAACGGCAAAGCGATATCCATGAAATTTATTGGGTAAGAGATTTTGGGAGCGATAAATGAGGTTTGATCTACAGAAAATATATTTTTGCCAGTGTTTTCATCCAATGAAAAAATATAATTTGAAATAGAAAGCAAAATTGACCACACAAGAATAGAAATGGTTCATAGTGACTTCTAATGTTTACGCGAGTATTACACATTTGAAATAAAACTACTTTTACGCATTCTATCGCGTTTGTATTTGATTTATAATTTCCCGACGTTTCGAACATTTTACAGTGATCATGGTCACGGTAGGACTAAGGTGTCTTACTTAGAAATGGTTCAGTTGAGAAATCGAGCAGTCTCATCCAGACAAGGCCAGTTTTTTATTAGATTTTTATTTTTCAATTTTATATACAATATTTTTAATTTAAATATATTTTCCTAAAACACTAGCTCAGTAATCCAGATATTATACTTTAATTTATTCATTCATTCGAGCAAGAAGCAAACCTGGTGGTAAATGTTATTGCATCTTATAAACCTTTGTAATACCCAGGGTACAGCTAAGAAACTGCCTACCAATGAAAATCTCAAACCCACTCAAGAAGTAGGGCTTCCGTCTCTCTCACTCATCGAACAAAGCCCGAAAACACATAAGCACTACTCAGACGTCGATTTTCTGCAAAAATATAGTGCTACGAGTTGATCAGCCCGTGCCAGGGGACTGCCAACAGTATAGTCCTGCCACTATAATTCTCATGCAGTGATGTTATCGAACTTAACCTCTACATCATCTACACATCAAGTCAGTCAGAAGGATGGATGTGACGTAATCCAGAACGAAACAAGAAGTAAAATTAAATGTGCAAAGAGTCACGTAAATCTTTAGTATTATGGCAATTAATCGTTTTGCTAGTTAAGACAATAATTAAAATACAATTAAATTAATTTTCCCTTAATTAGTGCACTTTAGAAATTAAAAAAAATAAAAAAAAATATTACATGTATTCTTTGGTAAACATAGTTTTTTTTTTATTGTTAATGTTCGCAAACGAGCAAGCAGCAGACCTGATGGTAAGTATTATTACCACTTTGCACATAGTTCGGCCGCTAACTAGCAATGAAAATACCAAGCCCGCCTAGAAAGTTGGGTATCCGTCTGTCTTGCTCAGTAAACGAAGCACAGCAGCACATTGTCACTGCTTAGACGTCGATGTTCTGCGAGAGTAGGGTACTAGCCCGTACGGATCGGCCCGAGGCTGTTGACAGAAAACTGTCAACAGCGTAGTCCTACCACTATTAAATGTTTCTATTATGATTGCTAAATTTTAATTTTAACTATTAATATCACTCTTTTTTTCTAAAATATCACTCTCTTTTTTTTTTTTTTTTTTTTTTTTTTTTTTTTTTTTTTTCATTTTAACTATTAATATCACATTCATTCGGATCATTATATTTAGTAATATTATTTTTTAGATAGGTTTAATACCACCCAGTCCTTTTGTCTCGAATTTGAGTGTATTTTATAGGTCAGGGGTTCCCAATCTTTGTCAGCCCGCGGCGCACTTACAAGTTTAGTATTTATTCACGGCGCCCTATCCTAGTTAGCTAGCTATTTAAAAAAGATATAGTCGAAATAAATAGGTACTTATAATAATAGTAGTTTGGTTAAGTAGTCAGCAACAAAAATTAATACATCCATAATATGAAATTGAGATTTTTTATTATTATATTTATAAAAAATGAGAATTGAAAACAAAAGCAACAAGAAATACTTAAGAAAACTGATAATAAAATACAATAGTTATTCAGTCAAATCAATGTGACGGGTGGGCTTGGTGATCGCTGCACAATTTTTCAAAGCGGGGAATAAGACTAGACATAGCTACTCTCATTTCTTGTTCAACATTGATCCTTGAGCGATATTTGTTTTTAATTACAGCTACAGCTGAAAATCCAGCTTCGCATAAATATGATGTTGCAAACGGAATGAAAATTCTTAAAACTTTTGAAGTTAAAGTTGGATATTCATTTTGAATCGATATCCAAAACTCTACCAAATCGGAATTGGTGATTCTAGTTTTAAGGCTGCTGTCGCAAGAGAGTTCAATGAGACTTTCTTCCTCTTGTGATGTAAATTCTGGCGGAGCGTGTGCATGGAATGGATCTTGTATCCACGCGTATTTTTCGACATCATCATTAACAAAGTACTTGGGAAAACCATTCGATGAGCTTTGATAGGTGTTCTGTGAAAAGGACAATCAGGTTTTTTGAGACAACTAATTTATTTGATGCCGCATATTTATATAATTGCGGGAAACAATCTTGACCACCACCTTCATTAATTTTTATTATCCACAACTGCAGTTTCTTTCTAAAAGCTGCAATCCTCTCCGACAGTTTTAAAATGTGCGTGTTTTTGCCTTGCAAAGACATATTCAAATTATTTAATTTTTCAAATATATCGCACAAATATGCAAGTTTTATTAAAAAATCTGGGTCATTAAAATATTTGGCGTTTTCATGACATTCTTCGTGTAAAAATGTGCGAATTTCTTCGTGTAATTCGAATACACGAAATAAAACATTGCCGCGTGAAAGCCAGCGCGAATTGCAGTAATAGAGCAGGGCCGTATGTTCAGCTCCCATATCTATGCATAGTTTTTTAAAAAGTCTGGCTTTTAGCGGTCTAGTTTTTATATAATTTACTGCACCTATGACGCATTCTAGTACTTGGTTCAGTTCAGAGCTCATGGACTTTGATGCAAGAGCTTCCCTGTGGATAATACAATGGGTCCACATAGCATTCGGTGCTTTTTTACGAATAAGCGCTTGTATTCCCCCATGCCTGCCAGACATGGATCGAGCACCATCAGTACATACACCGATACACTTTTTCCAATCCAAACCATTTTCTGCAATAAACTTATCAAGAATTTCAAACAAGTCTTGGGCCTTCGCACTTTCAATAATGCTTTTGCAGAATAAAAGGTCTTCGATAATAATATTATCAGCCAGAAAGCGTACGTAGCAAATAAGATGTGCATCATTGTTACTGTCAGTAGCCTCATCGAGTTGTATACCAAAATCCTTGTTTTTCATTTTTTCTATTAATTGGTAACTAAGATCCTCAGCTATATCATGGATTCTTCGACTGATAGTATTATTAGATAATGGTACCTTGGAAATTAATTTTCCAGCCGATTCTCCCACCATAATATTCACCATATCGAGAGCAGCCGGTAGAATAAGCTCTTCTGCAATAGTATGAGGTTTTTTGCATTTAGCTACCCTGTATGCCACCTTGAATGATGCTAATAGTGCGTTATTAGGTACTGAGGCTTGCTGGGTGAACATATTTTTTGTTCTTATTAAATTTTGTAATTTCCGGTGAAAAAAATCACGCGATTTTGTAGTCATATTTGGATGGATTGTCTCAAAATGTCGTTTTAACTTACTTGGAAGCATACTTTCGGATGATAGTATTTTCAAGCAAAGCACACACTGCGGTTTTTCTTCATTGTTTACTTCTATTGAAGTAAAACCAAAGTCCAAATAGCTGTCATCGTATTTACGATATTTTCGCTTCTTTGCTACCCCGCCGCTAGCAGAGCCACTAGTAGAATCATCGACTTGTTTATTTAATAACAATCTGTCCATTTTGTATGATATTTTTGAATGAAAACGACGCGAAACAAACCAAGACAATACGTTCGTCCCTTCGGCGCGGGCGGCTTAAATAAATAAAAGAGTAATTGCGAGTAAAGGGGGTGCGAGCGGGTAAAGATGTGAAAGCGGTAGGGTATATCAACAGTTTTCAAGCGCGCAGGTAGTTTCTGGCGATCGAGTGAAGCGACGTAAATGTGTTCTTTACAGATGCGAGCGCTCAAAATAGGTATTGTTGCATTATTATATTATAGCCTATAGGTACTCGCAGATATTTGTGGTTTCGGATAATGATAGAGGATTAGATCACGGCGCCCCCCTTTACTTTCTACGGCGCCCCAGGGCGCCGCGGCGCACACTTTGGGAACCCCTGTTATAGGTAGTTCACCGTCCACTTGACGCTTGTACCTTCCGGGAATCAAATTGGGCGATCCATTAGCGGACCGGTGATAAGTGGCACTTGTTTTATATCGTATAAGAATATACCTAACATTCATGTAAATATATAATTGATTTATTATTATTATTAGCATTTAAAATTGTTTTAAACTTATAATTTAGTCTTTAGTGATTCGTAATCACTCAATTCCAGATATGCTAATAATCCATGCAGTTTCGGTTTACGAATGGTAAAGGTGATGATTAAGGCACAATTTCACTTTATGGGGAGGTCTGTATCTAGCAATGAATTTCGAAAAGCTGACAGTGATAATTACCTACAGATGAAATTCAAAATCCCATTAATATTATAAATGTGAAAGTTTGTGAAGATGTTTAGTACTCAATTACGCATAAACTGTTAAACCGATTTAGATGAAAATTGTCAAATAGATAGATCATTGGCTGGATTAATACATATGACTTTTTAGCCGAGTAATATTTATCCTTGGGATAATAGTTCAACTTTAGGCAAGTTATTATTTACGCGGGCGCGAAACGGCGGACAAAAGTTAAAGCATTATAAATCCACCCACCGGCCTACCTGACCACTTTAAAAATACAAAGATATGTAAGGTTATAAGTTCCGCTAACATATGTATAACAAATTATACGTATCCGTAACTTGAGCGTCTTGTTCCCATTTCAGATAAGCGTTTGTTATGACTATAGTTAATATGAAATGTCACCAAAATATTCTCGGAAACAGGAGTCGCTAGCCTTGTTTGTGATATATGTAGTTCTAATTACAATGGCTTAAATGGAATGCGGTTATCAAAGATATCATACTTTAAACGAATAAAGATGTGTTATAAAAGATACTAGACACGGTCTGTCGTAAAAACATACAATAGAACTGAAACTTCCCTGTTTACAAAAAGGAATATTAAGGAGGAGGGATCTTAGCATATACTACGAGTGGTCACCGAAAGAAGGGAGGGGATAACCCCATGGCATTATTTTAAAAAAATTAATCGAAATATATTAACTTTTTTGCGAACAAAAAGATTTTATATTGCAATCCAGTGATATTAACTTAGTTAATGTGATGACCATGCCTGATAACCAAATTATCAGTCTTATTCTTGTTTGTAGGGAAACAGTTTACAGCGCTATCTATCAAAAAATGTTTACACATGTTCCAGTTAGCACATAGCATTATAGATTTTTAATCCAATTATCAATCGGAAGCACACTTGATAATTATTTTTCAATTATCAAATGTGTATTTATAATTAATCTTAATAAAACTGTCCGTATGACAGAATAAGAAAACAATTCACCAGTAGCTTTTGGTTTTTGGATATCGTTAAAAGAAGATTAAAACATATTATGTCAACTAACATCGATCTAGGAGAAGGGAAATTTGACAAAATCCTCAATTGGCGTACAGTAGGTCAAATCTACCTGCTATTATGAGGGCCCGAGCCTAAACCCAATCTCAAGGCCAAAGGTCTGAGAAGAACAACAAGTAAAATATTAAATCAATAATAAAATAAATTTTCTTTCTTTTTAAAAAATATAAAACAAGACCACCCTGGACTAAGGCTAATAATCCTTGCATTGCGGGGGACTTTACAAACATATAATTAACGCAATCAAATTACACCTAGACTCAGAATAGCAGTTTGCGGTTCACACAAAATATTGTCCTGCATAGGAATCGTACCCAGACCACTGGCACGGTAGGTCGGTATCATAACCACTAAGCCATTTGTGCAGTCTAAAAATAAATCGTTTTCTAAAAAATAATACACTTTATTATACAATTACATACATACATATCATCACGCCATATCCCTTGCAGGGTAGGCAGAGGGAACAGAGTGCCAGAGAACTCTATCTCTGCATACTTCACTCGCTTCCTCAACATTCATAATTCTCTTCATACACGCTCGCCGGTTTCGGAGACTCTTGACTCCACCTTCCTTCAGTACCTGACCGATCTGGTCGAGGTAGGTTAGTCTCGGTCTCCCTCGGTACCTACATCCTTCCACTTTCGCATTGTATATCTTCTTAACCAGACGTTCGTTCGGCATTCTTTCCACATGTCCGAACCATCGGAGCATTCCCTTTCGCATCTTTACACCAATACTCTCTTTCATACCTACTCGCTCTCTTACAATTACATAAAGCTATATAATGTTTCACAACCAGATAACCTTTAAATAAACTGCCTAAATAAGTCTTAAGATACTAATTGGTCTACACAGATTACTTTTAGTTCAGGCCAAAGCTACCTTGTATAATGTTAATACAGATTTAACTCAGTATCTTTACTTTCTCCAGACTTGTAGTTGTCACCGCGGAAGGCTAAATAAAGGTTATCGTATGAACGATAAGAGCTCGTTACGAAATCAAAACGATATATCGATAATTTAATCTCTATAATAGCGTTGTGAAATGTCTCAACATTATCTCTTAGAGGTGGGAGTGAGGAATTATACTTGGTATAAACGGTTTCTGATAATGGTGATAATATAACGATAGCTGTTAAACTTAATGTAAATAGAATTAATATGATATGAATTTTGAATGTAGTAAAATTTTAAAATTTAATTAGCATCATCATCATTCTCCTACTCTTATACCAATTGCTTGGGGTCGATACAATATGTACTCTTCTTTCATTGTAAATATTGTAAAAGTTATTGGCAATAGTTTTATGACCGGCCGCCTGCCAGACGTCAACCCTCCTTGGGAACGTAATTGTTGACCAAACGGCATCAGATGTAGTTGGCCCAGGTTTTTATAAGTCTCTTAGTCGTCTTTTACGACATCCAGGAGCAAAGTAACGGTTGGTAGTATTCGTAGCCGCTACCACACAGCTAATTTAATTAAATTTAATTAGCATATAGGAGCAAAATTGCTTGGTTATAAGTTGTTGGTTATAAATATAGGTCATAAGCATTCAAGTATTGATGTTAACGTTTTGGATTAAGATTTTAGATCGCTAATTGTGAATTTTGGAATTAGGATATCTCAGCACAATTCTATTTTGCAGCTATAAAGGCTATAGGGTTTGCAAAGACGCCTTAATGTCTTAAAAAATAATTATGGGTATGAAAATAATCCATACATGTTAGCATACTTCAATTAAATAGGAAATAAAATATTTTTATGGTTTTTTGGTGCATTGGTTTTAAAAATATTCCAAGTTTTTGAATAATTTGTAAAGTTCCCACAAATTCAATACAAGGGCAGTGTGTTATCTTTTAAAAAAAAAATCTGTCAACTCCATTAGTTAATAAATGAAATTAGTAAATCTCTTTCATATATTCGTAATCGTTATCATCTCAGCTTTTATACGTTCCCCTGGGTTTGAGCTTCCTCTACAACTGGAAGGAAAGAAATTGATTTACTATAACCACGCTGATCAAACATGCTGGGAAAGGGTTTTATTTCAAGTTCTCCTCTTGTCATGTCTTACATCATCCACGGTAAAGAAAAGGGGTAATAAATTTTGTTTTAAATAAAAAAATATAACGACGAGTCTATAAGAAATACAATGACGAGTCTATAAGAAAACAATGACGAGTCAAACTTTTCCCATAATAGAGACGTTTGTTGTTTATATTGGCTAAGCGTTTATCGTGTGTACGGTATTGCATCCAATACGTGTATACAGACACTTAATGAGGCGAAAAGTCTAAGAAAACAAGCAACCGGCGCCCACGCGAATTCTTACGACGATCTGTGATAACCAATCTATACTGGACTATGGTATTTTGAAGATAAAACTCTAATGCGAAGGACGTAATGTGTAATAGTAAGATTTAGAGGGTGCTATTGTAGTTGGTTTATGTATTACTTCCATTTATAGAAGTTATCAACATGACAGATAATAAAATCGATACAATTCATGACATAAGTATTGTTATGTAATAATGGTTGAATTAAATTATCTAATTTTTATCATTCATGATATATTATAATATATACTACTAGCTTTTGCTCGAGAGTTCGTTCGCGTAGTAATCATGTGTGAAATTCCCATAAAATATAGTTTTTATTATTTGTGTATTGTAAAGTGATAAATATCAATGAAAAATTCATTCCTATTTTACACCTTTAGGAGGCATATCTCATATCTCTAAGGGGCTAATTTTCAGAATACATATTATTACTATTAGTATTTGAATCTATATCACGAAAGCAAGATAGTGTCTAATATTTATTTGTGATATATTTAATTTAATAAGAAAACAAGTAGAAGTATCAACAAAAGAATTTAATTCCCTATTATTATACCCCTTTTTTTTTTTCGCAAGGTGGGACCATGCAAACACCTCTCTTCGCCGTGCGAGCGGACCACCGGTACCCGATCTTTGTCTTCGGTGGCCCGCCCGGCGATATACCCTCTCGGGTTCCTCTCTCGTCGACGCCCCGACAGCTTTCGCCGCCGAGGCGTCGCCCTCACGCGGTGGCCTCACGTCGGGTGACCGGACAATTCCCCGGTCCGATCACCCGAATCCTCGGTTAGGGCGGCATCAGACGCAGATACTCGCGCATGCGCCACCCCGGCCGCGGGCGGCGGCCCGGGTCACGGGAATCCTCCCGGACTCCTTCCGCCGCCTCCTTCTGCGAGATGACAGCCTCGCAGAAGGCGGCGACCGCGTCCCAATTCCTGACGCTGTCGACCATCGCTTTCACGACAGCCGGGAGCGTCAGGTCGGCACCGATGACAGCGACGAGGTCACGGCGCCTATTATTATACTCTTGGAGGATGAATAATAAGTGTTGATACACGTGTTTATTTTTGTTGATATTAGTCCAGTGCAATTACGGAAAAAAATTGGAAAAAAAAACATAAAATTATGTAGTTTGGGGATTATGAAGGATCGATAGGGGGGTGTATTCTGAGCATATATTCCAATTTGAGGGATTCTGGCGAGGTCAGCTCAAGGTCATTTCGATGAAAAAGATTACGGTCCTTCATAATCCCCAAACTACATAATTTTATGTTTATTTATTTCCGTAATTGCACTGGACTATATGGGTCATTAAGAATATTGGAGGGAAATCATTTTTGACCGCATTAAGATCTTCCCACTGATCTGTCACTAATTTAATTGAGATAGCGTTTTAATTCAGTAGCTGAAATGAAAACGAAGACGATATTGAAAGCGGAGACAAGATCTTCTTAGCGTGTTTTACGTACATACTTTTAAAATACTAACGTATTAAAAAAGACATTTAAGAATCATCATTCAATATGTTCTCTGCTTCCATCGTAAATATTGCAAAAAGTTATTGGCTTATAGTTCTACAACCGGCCGCCTGCCTGACGCCAACCCTCCTTGGGAATGTAATTGTTGACCAAACGGCATCAGGTGGAGTTGCTCCAGGTCGATATAAAGCTATTAGTCGTCTCTTACGACATCCATGAGCAGAGTAAGGGTTGGTAGTATTCTTAGCCGCTACCACACAGCAGGAAAAAAGATATTCAAGAGTAAATATAAAAAATGAAGTAACGTATTTCTGTGAAAGCTGTTAGCAAACGTATTTATTCTTTTTTTTAAAAGACAGATATATACAAACTAGTAGTTCAAACATTTCAACCATAGACAGCGCTAGTTTGCTTATTTGATGTTACCATTTTATAACTATTTCTAATAAAGAATCTAAAATATTGTTTTAACCTATTCTGCAGTTAAAATTAAATAACATTCAAATTTTGGACCACATTTACAATAAAATACATGCTCGGCATTCTTTGACCGGCCGCCTGCCAGACGTCAACCCTCCTTGGGAACGTAATTGTTGACCAAACGGCATCAGATGTAGTTGGCCCAGGTTTTTATAAGTCTCTTAGTCGTCTTTTACGACATCCAGGAGCAAAGTAACGGTTGGTAGTATTCGTAGCCGCTACCACACAGCTAATTTAATTAAATTTAATTAGCATATAGGAGCAAAATTGCTTGGTTATAAGTTGTTGGTTATAAATATAGGTCATAAGCATTCAAGTATTGATGTTAACGTTTTGGATTAAGATTTTAGATCGCTAATTGTGAATTTTGGAATTAGGATATCTCAGCACAATTCTATTTTGCAGCTATAAAGGCTATAGGGTTGGCAAAGACGCCTTAATGTCTTAAAAAATAATTATGGGTATGAAAATAATCCATACATGTTAGCATACTTCAATTAAATAGGAAATAAAATATTTTTATGGTTTTTTGGTGCATTGGTTTTAAAAATATTCCAAGTTTTTGAATAATTTGTAAAGTTCCCACAAATTCAATACAAGGGCAGTGTGTTATCTTTTAAAAAAAAAATCTGTCAACTCCATTAGTTAATAAATGAAATTAGTAAATCTCTTTCATATATTCGTAATCGTTATCATCTCAGCTTTTATACGTTCCCCTGGGTTTGAGCTTCCTCTACAACTGGAAGGAAAGAAATTGATTTACTATAACCACGCTGATCAAACATGCTGGGAAAGGGTTTTATTTCAAGTTCTCCTCTTGTCATGTCTTACATCATCCACGGTAAAGAAAAGGGGTAATAAATTTTGTTTTTAAATAAAAAAAAATAACGACGAGTCTATAAGAAATACAATGACGAGTCTATAAGAAAACAATGACGAGTCAAACTTTTCCCATAATAGAGACGTTTGTTGTTTATATTGGCTAAGCGTTTATCGTGTGTACGGTATTGCATCCAATACGTGTATACAGACACTTAATGAGGCGAAAAGTCTAAGAAAACAAGCAACCGGCGCCCACGCGAATTCTTACGACGATCTGTGATAACCAATCTATACTGGACTATGGTATTTTGAAGATAAAACTCTAATGCGAAGGACGTAATGTGTAATAGTAAGATTTAGAGGGTGCTATTGTAGTTGGTTTATGTATTACTTCCATTTATAGAAGTTATCAACATGACAGATAATAAAATCGATACAATTCATGACATAAGTATTGTTATGTAATAATGGTTGAATTAAATTATCTAATTTTTATCATTCATGATATATTATAATATATACTACTAGCTTTTGCTCGAGAGTTCGTTCGCGTAGTAATCATGTGTGAAATTCCCATAAAATATAGTTTTTATTATTTGTGTATTGTAAAGTGATAAATATCAATGAAAAATTCATTCCTATTTTACACCTTTAGGAGGCATATCTCATATGACTCTGTGGGACATCGGGTACGACTGGGCGTTGAGAGGGAGTCTCCCCCCCGGGCTGAGCTTGGTGTGCTACGCTGACGACACGCTCGTCACAGCCCGGGGCAGGACACTCGAAGAGGCGGCGAGCCTGGCCACTCTCGGCACCGAGGAGATGGTCAGGCGGATCGAGGTGCTGGGGCTCAGGGTGGCCCTAAACAAGACGGAGGCCCTACTTTTCCATGGGCCCCGTGTGAGGCTGCCCATCGGCGCCTCGATAGTGGTAAACTCCATCCACATCAGCATCCAGGCCCATATGAGGTACTTGGGTCTGGTGCTCGACGGGCGATGGTGGTTCCGGGAGCATTTCCGACAGATTGCTCCCCGGCTTGTCGGCGCGGCGTCCGCCCTTTCTCGACTCATGCCGAACGTGGGCGGACCCAGTTTTGAGGCCCGACGGCTGTATGCGGGGGTCATCCGCTCGATGGCCATGTACGGCGCACCCGTGTGGGCGAGGGCTCTGAACGCCCAGCTCAGGGCGGTTCTGTGGAGGCCACAGAGAGCCATGGCGGTCAGAGCCATTCGCGGGTACCGCACGGTGTCGACAGAGGCGGCGTGCCTGTTGGCCGGGACACCCCCGTGGGACCTAGAGGCGGAGATGCTCTCCGACCTCTACCGGCGGGTTATCACAGCGCGCGAGGAAGGTGGCTCCCCATCGTTGAGCGAGATAGCCACCTGGCGCGTGGATGCCCGCCGAGACGTCATCGCCCGTTGGGCTACGCGGCTGGAGAGGCCTAGGCACGGTGTGGAGACCGTTGAGGCCCTCCGGCCCGTATTGATAGAGTGGATGGAGCGGCGGCACGGAGTCCTCACCTTTCGGCTGGTGCAGGTATTGACGGGGCACGGGTGTTTCGGGTTGTACCTGCACAGGGTCGTGTATAGGGAGTGGACTCCGGCCTGCCACCACTGCAGGAGTGACGAGGACACGGCGCAACACACGCTGGAGGTGTGTCCGGGATGGGAGCGGCAGCGCCGTGACCTCGTCGCTGTCATCGGTGCCGACCTGACGCTGCCGGCCGTCGCGAGGGCGATGGTCGACAGCATCAGGAACTGGGACGCGGTCGCCGCCTTCTGCGAGGCTGTCATCTCGCAGAAGGAAGCGGCGGAACGGGCAAGGGAGGATTCCCGCGCTCCGGGCCGCCGCCAGCGGCCGGGGCGGCGCAGGCGCGAATACCTGCGCCTGATGCCGCCCTAACCGAGGCTTCGGGTGATCGGACCGGGGAATTGTCCGGTCACCCGACGTGAGGCCACCGCGTGAGGGCGACGCCCTGACGGCGAAATCTGTCGGGGCGTCGACGAGAGGAACCCGCGAGGGTGAACCGCCGGGCGGGCCACCGAAGTTAAAAATCGGGTCCCGGTGACCCGCTCGCACGGCGAAGAGAGAGGAGTTTTACGGTGGGTCTATGGGGTCACGCGCCGCCTTCTCCGTCACCCCGGACCGATTTGGCGGGGCGAGACTAATCCATAGTCCACCAAAAAAAAAAAAAAAAAAAAAAAAAGGCATATCTCATATCTCTAAGGGGCTAATTTTCAGAATACATATTATTACTATTAGTATTTGAATCTATATCACGAAAGCAAGATAGTGTCTAATATTTATTTGTGATATATTTAATTTAATAAGAAAACAAGTAGAAGTATCAACAAAAGAATTTAATTCCCTATTATTATACCCCTTTTTTTTTTTCGCAAGGTGGGACCATGCAAACACCTCTCTTCGCCGTGCGAGCGGACCACCGGTACCCGATCTTTGTCTTCGGTGGCCCGCCCGGCGATATACCCTCTCGGGTTCCTCTCTCGTCGACGCCCCGACAGCTTTCGCCGCCGAGGCGTCGCCCTCACGCGGTGGCCTCACGTCGGGTGACCGGACAATTCCCCGGTCCGATCACCCGAATCCTCGGTTAGGGCGGCATCAGACGCAGATACTCGCGCATGCGCCACCCCGGCCGCGGGCGGCGGCCCGGGTCACGGGAATCCTCCCGGACTCCTTCCGCCGCCTCCTTCTGCGAGATGACAGCCTCGCAGAAGGCGGCGACCGCGTCCCAATTCCTGACGCTGTCGACCATCGCTTTCACGACAGCCGGGAGCGTCAGGTCGGCACCGATGACAGCGACGAGGTCACGGCGCCTATTATTATACTCTTGGAGGATGAATAATAAGTGTTGATACACGTGTTTATTTTTGTTGATATTAGTCCAGTGCAATTACGGAAAAAAATTGGAAAAAAAAACATAAAATTATGTAGTTTGGGGATTATGAAGGATCGATAGGGGGGTGTATTCTGAGCATATATTCCAATTTGAGGGATTCTGGCGAGGTCAGCTCAAGGTCATTTCGATGAAAAAGATTACGGTCCTTCATAATCCCCAAACTACATAATTTTATGTTTATTTATTTCCGTAATTGCACTGGACTATATGGGTCATTAAGAATATTGGAGGGAAATCATTTTTGACCGCATTAAGATCTTCCCACTGATCTGTCACTAATTTAATTGAGATAGCGTTTTAATTCAGTAGCTGAAATGAAAACGAAGACGATATTGAAAGCGGAGACAAGATCTTCTTAGCGTGTTTTATGTACATACTTTTGAAATACTAACGTATTAAAAAAAGACATTTAAGAATCATCATTCAATATGTTCTTTGCTTCCATCGTACATATTGCAAAAAGTTATTGGCTTATAGTTCTACAACCGGCCGCCTGCCTGACGCCAACCCTCCTTGGGAATGTAATTGTTGACCAAACGGCATCAGGTGGAGTTGCTCCAGGTCGATATAAAGCTATTAGTCGTCTCTTACGACATCCATGACTAGAGTAAGGTTTGGTAGTATTCTTACCACACAGCAGGAAAAAAGATATTCAAGAGTAAATATAAAAAATGAAGTAACGTATTTCTGTGAAAGCTGTTAGCAAACGTATTTATTCTTTTTTTAAAAGACAGATATTATACAAACTAGTAGTTCAAACATTTCAACCATAGACAGCGCTAGTTTGCTTATTTGATGTTACCATTTTATAACTATTTCTAATAAAGAATCTAAAATATTGTTTTAACCTATTCTGCAGTTAAAATTAAATAACATTCAAATTTTGGACCACATTTACAATAAAATACATGCATTTTTATAGGATTGAGTAAGAATTATCTAAAGTATAACGCATCTGTCTTTGGAAATAAAAACCATTATTGATAAAAATATTTTATTAGTAATAATATAATCTAATGTTTTGAATATTGTAACTTTGTGTGTCTTAAGACAATAAAGATGCTATATTAGACATTTAGAAGTACCTAACTCTAGCTTTAATCGCTATTACGACTTTAAACCAGACACACAGTTATGTCAAAGCAATAAAATTGACAATAATAATGTCAACGTTGTCGCATCATGTTCTTCTTGAACTTTATAGAATTTATTCTCGATTACAAATGATTATGAGAATATATAAATAACAGAAGCAGAATCAAATGTGAATGATAATTGAAACGATAAGACTACTGATTTTTATAATAATAATAAAAATACATTTAATATCAATTTAGGAAAGCTGTGTGGTAACGGCTGCGAATACTACCAACCATTATTTTGCTCGTGGATGTCGTAAAAGATGACTAAGAGCTTTATAACGACCTGGGCCAACTGCACCTGATGCCGTTTGGTTAGCAATTACGTTTCCAAGGAGGGTTGACGTCTGGCAAGCGGCTGGTCATAAAACTATTGCAAATAACTTTTACAATGTACTATGAAAGAAGAGCACATATTGTATCGACCACAAGTAATTGGGATAAGAGTAGGAGAATGAATGATGAATCACAATTTAGGAATAGATGAATATATTTTTACAGGACTTCAAACAGAGGAAAATATTCTCATTTCGTCTGTATTTTTTTACGTGGGTTAGTTTCTCAAAACTTTTGTTTAGGTGAATAGATTTGCATGATTCTTCTATAATCGGAAAGCTGGTACTTTCCATGTAGCTCCATGTAAATTTGATGTTCATCTGACTGGTAGTTTGTGAGTTATCCCTATTGATACGTATTTGATCGACCACCTTATTTTGAAGATTCTTTACGATGCGTTATAAAGTATAAATCCTTGTATCGAGGGACACTTACGCGTACAATCATAATTAGGTTAAGAATAATAATCTTAATTATATAACATTGATTATACTCAGATTAAGTATAATAATTTGTAGAGCTGACAGTTTCGCACACAGGACAACTCTGTTATTCAGTCTATCTTTGTTGAAGAAGTTTGACGATTATGGCATCACCCTTTCAGGGGGGAATCTATGTCCAATAATGGATAATGTTGAGCTTATAGATGGACGGATAAATTCCTCTATTGCATTTACACATTAGTATTTTTTTCTAATGTTCTTTTAATTCCTAGTTTTTCGTTTATAGGTATGTCTTTCAATTTCATACAGAACAATTTTATCTCGTTTGTATTTGATTTTTGCAATGCTGATGCTTTAAACACTTTCCTTTTTATGGACACAGAAGTTAGATAATCCTCCTGTGATTGTGACTGTACAAATAATTTCATTCCAAATATGTAATTCTTGTGTAAACAAGAGAAAATATTATGCCTTTAAATTTTTCGAAGTTAATTCTTTTTTATAGTTATCATCATTCAGTCTTTCTTCGTCCACTGTTGGATGTAACCTTCCCTCACTAAAAAGGGGACAGCCGTAACACTTGGTAGGCAGATTAATGACCTATGAGGTGTTGTACACAGCGATGATATTCAGCCATCCCTGTCTATTTATTGTGTACGCTGTTTGTGTTTGCTTTAATAAAAAATCCCCATATTAGATTTTGTTAAATATACAAACATTAGCATGTCAGAATTTAACTATATATTGAAATTATTATCGGTAATTACTATTGCTTTTAAAGTATGATTGCCATAGATACGATGTTGTGTAATTATTAAAGAACTATTTATGTTATTTTAGTTGACACTTCGCCCTTTCTTGCGTGTATCTAAGTACATTCCAAGCGCTGTCAAGTATTGCCACCGACTCGAGGACTCTTCGAGGCGCCATTGCATCGGGCAAACCTAAAGTATCTTAACAAACTTACCAATGCAGTCATTTTAATAATATTATACTTTAATCATTGATAATAAGAATCATAATAGCGTAAAAGGTTTTTAATAAATTGATTTTATTTATGCAAATTTAAGCAAAGCATTCCATTTCGTAGTTATGCTGTATAGTTAATTGCTCTAATACTTGTCATCTTATTTAAGAAACATGTTTAGACAATTTATTTGTTCTCGTTGCATTGAGAATCAGTTTCTTTTAGATATTTAGTCTTTATTATGATACGAATCTCAGCATCATCATTTAGCATTTTGGCATCTACTACTGAACGTGGACCTCCTTCATATACCTTTGCAGTCATTCGTTGAAAAAAAAAAAAATAGTTAGCGACAGAAGTTAGGTAATACACATATCCCAAATGAAGGCCACAAATTGAAATGAAAATGATTTAGATAGAAAAAGATTAAATAAAGGAAATTAAATTGATTAATACATAATATAAAAAAATTATGTGCCTTGCGACTGTTCTAAATGGGTCTCGCTCAGGGTATACTAGACATAATGCTGGCGCTGGTTTTAAGCTTAGGGTTAAGCTACGACCCACGGATGTAAAATTAGTGATATATCTAATGTTAGGTTTATTTATAGTCTTTATCATGATCAGAATTTGTTGAAAATTGTTTTAATCACCATGCTTGGCAAACGAGCGGCTGATCGCAGTAAGGTACAATACATTTCCCAGGAAAGAGCTGCTACTAATTTTTTTAGTGATCTCTCAGCTCACTTTAATAGTTAGCGACAACCGTATTCTTATCCCATCCTCATGCCGAGACTATTGCATACCCTGACAGTAATGGCATCAAAAGAAAATGGAGATAATTAAAACAATATATGAAAATTCTATCGTGCTTGTACTTGATTTTTATTTTACCATAGGTACGTATAGAATGTTTTTCAGCGTTTTTGGTCACGGGATGGCAGTATTTTACATCCAACAAGTCAACGTTATTACAGAAAATTTTATCTAACTGCTACAATATTAAACTACAATATTAAACTACAATATTACTGAAGGAAGGTGAAGTCAAGAGTCTCCGAAACCGGCGAGCGTGTATGAAGATAATTATGAATGTTGAGGAAGCGAGTGAAGTATGCAAGGATAGAGTTCTCTGGCACTCTGTTCTCTCTGTCTACCCTGCAAGGAATATGGTGTGATGATATGTATGTATGAATAATATTAAATTAGATATCGACTCACATTTTTTATACAAATTCGTTGCCAGTCGAAAAAAATATATTATTTTGGGTAAGTTATTTTTAAACATAGAATTTATCGTAATTATCTTAACTACCTAATCATTTTGATTAGGTAGCATATTTATGCTACCTAATCAATCTTAATGAAAGACTACCACACTGAGAAAGTACCAACAAACAACTCACAAAGCATTATAAAAATAAAATTATTTACTTTTAGGAGCCGTCTTGCTTTATTTTACTAAATTGATTTACATCAGGAATGGATTATGAAGTAACTAATACACTTATATAGGTATTAGGTGAGTTATATTTCAATATTCAAAATTACCATTGCTTCTGCATTGACTAAAAATAATGACATTTTAAACGTATTCAATTTACACGCAACGCGGTCTTCTTTGATACATTTCACTTACAACAAAGCGATCACTCAATTGCTGTCGACGAAAAAATAAAACACCATTTAGTTTTTACTCATAGCGAGCTTCAGAATTGTCAACTTTATTTCTTTGATGTTAAACGCAATGTTTCGGTTGCCGATTGTAAGGCGGTGTATACATTGGTTGTATTTAATATAAATAAATATGCTTTAGGAATTTTCATAGTTAATTTTCATAATTTTCCTATCATGTTTAGCGTGTAAATTTTTAAATTTTGATAATCTATAGTGATTGACTTATAGCGGTTATCAACAATAACCCCTAAATTTTAGATTACAGTTAAGGCAATATTTACGATACACATACTTGCCGTATGGTGACGAAGTAAAAATACAATTCATCACCCCCCTATCTTACACGTGGGTAATCGTAAGAGACGACTAAGGGATATAAAATGCATATAACATCTATGCAAGAGATGGAAAACTCGAAACATAACCCTATACCAACACATCTAATCAGCGCGGTATAGTAGGTCAATTTCCCTTCCATTACGGAGGAGGCTCGAGCCCAACAGTGGGACATATATGAGCTGAGATGATGATGATTACGATACGTAAAATTAATTTTACGTGTCAAGAATATATCTTTAGGTGTTATCTAATTATTTTTAAGTGCAATTAATAATAAAAATATAATAAATATTTATTATATTAATATTATAGGTATTTTATATTTCTTTTGTTTATTACCTAAAATTTAGAAGTAACTCTCGGAATTGGTGTTTGTATTTCTAACAGAGGATAAAACTATTTAATTTAATGATTTTATTGGCTAGTTAGTTGATGAATTAATATTTCGTTTTGAACACTCAGTGTTGACTGAGGTGTCTCACGTCCGTCAAAACGTTGATGTTTTTGTTTAACTGACGGGTTCACTCAAATAATGCCCGTTCTTAGGAATACGAAGATAAATTATAGTTTACTCACTGATAATGTATATTCGTGAAAGTTTATTAAACATCAGTTTAGGTGTGAAAGCGTAACAAACTCCTATTTGCATTTATAATAATAGTCAAGGTAATAATAATAGTCAGGATAATAATAGTCATGATAATAATATTCAGGATAATACTAGTCAGGATAATAATAGTCAGGATACTAATAGTCATGATAATAATATTCGGGATAATAATATTCGGGATAATAATAGTCAGGATAATAATATTCAGGATAATAATAGTCAGGATAATAATAGTCAGGATACTAATGGTCAGAATAATAATAGTCAGGATAATAACAGACAGGATAATAATAGTCACGATAATAACAGTCAGTATAATAACAGTCAGTATAATAACAGTCAGGATAATAACAGTCAGGGTAATAATAGTCAGGATAATAATATACAGGATAATAATAGTCAGGATAACAATAGTCAGGATAATAATAGTCAGGATAATTCAAATTCAATTCATTACAGTCTGTCTTGTCCGTGGATGTCGTAAAAGGGACTATATATTCATAGAACATATATGCTAGAGAAGCAAAATTCGAAATTAAACTGTTTACTAGACATGCTTGGTACAGTAGGTTAATTTCCCTCTTATTATGGAGAAGACTCAAACCAGTATTAGGATGTATATCCTATGATACTACTATTCTCTCCTCGACTCGCCTGACTGGGCAAGGCGTGATGGGTGGCGGCCCCCATCGCCGCACACTCACTCTGTTCTCTCTGCCTACCCTGCAAGGGATATGGCATGATGATATGTGTGTATGTATGTATGTACTACTATTCTCTAGTTAATAAGTTATTTTTGGAACGAAGTTCCTTATCGCGCGTTGTGAAAGGGGGCTAGACGGAAAAAATTCTTACGAAAAGTTGTCACGACACTTTTTGCTATAGTAAGCTATTGTAAGCTGTGCGGCGTCGCTCGTCGGCTCTCTTATAGAAAGCAAGCTAGATATTTTCATTTCTATTTCGCATTGAACAGTGTAGTGTCGCGACGATTTTTTTTATAGATAGAGTGATTCAAGAGGAAGGTTTATATGTATAATATATGCATAATGTACTAGAGAAACACTGATAATTTTAGAGGTTTCTAATGTGATGTCGTAAATAAACACATTATTTTGCGCTTACATTGCAAACGCTGGCTGAACCCTACGAAATAGATCAAAATAAAGTACTACAGTATTATACAGCTTAAAAAGGCCTACAAAAAAGTCCGCGATGGTATATATCTATCTCTTAAGGATAACATACTATATCCATTTTAATACTTTAAAAAATGTTCTATTATAAAACGGTAATTGAAAAGCTATTTACACAAATACTGTATTAATCCTTATCATTTTAAATACATTAGTTGGCTTGAGCATTTCATGAAGATATTTTTTTTCCTTCAGACCATGCAAATTAAATCAATACCTTAAGAGATATAGCAAAATCAAAATAATGCGCAACGAAATTATTTTCGCCCTTGACCGGGCCGCGTGGCCGGCCCGCGTTCGAGCTCGGGGCCGAAAAGTTTTGGTAGTCTAGTGGAATTGTATATCCTATTATTAATATTATAAACGTGAAAGTTTGTAATAATGTATGGATGTGAACATGTTTGTTGCTCTTTCACGTAAAAACTACTGAATGGATTTTGATGAAATTTATAGTAATATAGCTTGCACATCAGAATAACACATAGTCTATAATTTATAAAGATATTTTGCAAATTGGCTAAAATATAACGATAAAAATCGCTTAAGGCAGAAAAAAATTATATAATTAAAATAGAACTTCGTTCCATCCGGGTGTCCCTTGACACCTCCGGTTTTTTTTTTGTACACAAAGTAAACAATCAATAGACTCTAACATTGGTGGTAGGACAATACGGTTGACAGTTTTCTGTCTACAGTCACAGGTTGGTTCACCCAGTATAGTATCACACTATGGCAGAAAATCGACGTCTGAGTAGTGGCAATGTACTGGCGCACTTCGTTCGAATGCCTAACTTGAGTGTGTTTTAATTAGTAGGTAGCAGTCTAGTAGATCTATATCACTGCCGACCGTTATTAATAAGATGGTCGACAGTGATGGGTGTTGGATGGCTATGACCTCCTTTTGCGAGGAGGTCATAGCGCAGAAGGAAGCGGCGGGGCGGGCCCGTGAGGCATGTGCCTATGCTGACCCGCTGCGCAGGCGACGGATGGGGAGACGGAGAAGACGCTACGCGCTCCTCTTCCCTCAGTCATGATTGACCTAGGGCGCTAGTCAGCTAACCGCCGGAATGTCAGAGTCGTATGCCCAAAAGGCGAACCTTTGGCGTTCCACAACCGGCGGGGACGCGGGGCCGCTGTGGTTTTTAGTAGGTATTCTGATGCAGTAAAACCATACTGTGTCAGTGAGTCCTACATACCCCTTTGCTGTAACAAGTAAAGGGGATGCGAAAACGCATTTTCCACAGCGCAAAAAAAAAAAAAAAAAAAAAAAAAAAAAAAAAAAAAAAAAAAAGTCTAGTAGATCTATATATCTGTGTGGTGAAGGAGTAAGAATACAATTCATCACCCCCTATCTTACCCGTAGGTGATCGTAAGAGACGACGACGATAAAATGCATATATATAACACCTATGCAAGAGAAGGAAATCTCGAAATAAAACCCTATACCAATACGTCTGACCAGCGTGGTGTAGTAGGTCAATTTCCCTCCAATTATGGAGAAGGCTCGAGCCCAGCAGTGGGGCATATATGAGCTGAGATGATGATGAGCCTAGTATAGCCATGGTATTGCGAAGGTCTCATGGTTGGCAGCAATCAGGCGTGCTTCTTGCTTATTTGATTTATATATATAGGTAATAAAAAAAAATAACATTATTAAAATTATCACCATTGTATACGAGTCCTAAAGAAATTAATGTTAGTATGACAGATTGGGGGCGCTAAGCTCACGATATTTCAAGTGGCAAATATTGCAATCCTTTGTACTCGCGCGGAGAAAAACACTTTAGAGATGAGATATGGGTAAGTAAAATAATTGACAATGTACAACATGTTATTAATTTAAGTGGCCGATGAAATGAATGATCCGTTTGAAATATGATTTTTTTAATCATGTTTTTTATTTATTTTTAAATAGCTTTCAATATGAATAGACGTATTGTCCGTTGTACTATATAATGTTATCTCTGGCATTGTGTAAGATAGTTTTTTATTCTTATTCATTTTAAACTATGTAATTTTCTTTCTTTATGTTTTCAATGAGAATAGAGAACAGCATCCTCCTGGGAAACTTATAATTTTAACTTTAAACGCAAACCGCCTAACAAGCGTGGCGATTACCGTCACACCCGCTCGTTGGGCAATTGTTGGACTATTAGTTGGTAGTACAAACAATACTTATGCCGTTATAAAAGTTTTAAATACAATTCTAAAACTTTATATTGATACGTAAAAGGAGTCGTTGGTCAAAAAAAAATCCGCCAAGTGCGAGTTGTACTCTCGCGTGAAGGGTTCCGTACCATTATATATAAAAAAAATATATATAATATGATATAACTAAAATTTAAGGTTTTTGGAATTTTTCTTTTATATGTGCTACAAAATATTGCTTCATGCCAAATTTCAAGATTCTAGGTCGACTGGAGTAGCTGCGTATTTGAAAATATGCGGCTTAAATTGCTGTTTCTTTTAATTGCGTTGACATAGAATGTTGCTTTTGTTCTAGCTTAAATGTACTATAGATCTGAGTATTTGATATGAATTTCAATTTAATACCTTTACGCGTTCATGAGAAAAGGGGTAGTAAGTGTAAAAATTATTAAAAATTATAAATTTATTTTTATTATATGATGTAATTAAAAATTTACGGATTTCGCAATTTTTCCTTTATCTGTGCTATAAGACGTTGCTTTGTACCAAATTTCAAGATTCTGAGTTCACGGGTAGTAGATGTAGATTTTGATTGCCTTGCGAGTGTAGAAAATTTGTGGAAATTTACGGCATAAACGCCTGTATCTTTTGATTAATTCAATCAAGGCTTAGGAGTTAAATTTTTTCACAGATTTAAGGAACGGTAGACTTGAGTATTTGATATAAATTTTAGCTTGATACCTTTACGAGTTCTTGAGAAAAAGGGCCTTGCCAGACAGATGGACGGACGGACGGACAACAAAGTGATCCTATAAGGGTTCCGTTTTTTTCCTTTTGAGGTATGGAATAGGGTTCCAAAAAAAAGCACTAAATTCTCTAAATGTATTAAATTATGAGATTTGGTTAATATATTTCGAACTGTTATATTATATTAAGGTTTAAACGATAAATATTGACAGTTTAGTTAATGAATATTGACGACTTAATAGCCTGACGAAAGGCTCGGATATAAATACAATCAACACTAGTATTATTGCTTTAAATAAATTTATTTAGAATTGCGTTGTTGTGTGTTTGCTACAAATACTACCAAATTATCTATTGCTTGTATAACATAACTAAGAACGTAGATCTGAACCAACTTTAGCTGATACCGGCTGGTCAATAAATACATTCTCAAGGAGGTATGACATGATATGAAAAAAAAAACACCAAAATGTATTAGGATCTCGTTTCCACGCGGTCCGAGCAGTGCTCATATGCCAAGTGCTATATGACTATGTAGTTATATGAGAGCACAAGGATGTACTTGTGACCACTCAGTCATATTAAGATGCAATGAATTGTAAATATTTATTAGATTTCCTTCCTAATTTAAAATTTACTTTCCGTGCCAGTGACGTGGGTTCGATTCCTACGCAGTACAATACTTTGTACGATCCAAAAAGTGTTGTTCTAAGTCTGGTTGTAATTTGTCTGCGTTAATTGTATGTTTTTAAAGTCCCACGCAATACAAGGATTATTTCCATAGTATAGAGTGGTGTCTTGAAAAAAAATCGTTTATATATCGTTTTAGGTATAGCTAATGCATTGTACATACCTAAATGTAAAAATACTATAATTATGTAGTAAAGTCCTCGAATTTAAATCTTCATTTGACCTAGTGGAATAGGTACGAGTTCTTTGCTGTAAAGTAATGGTTTTACTTACTAGGTAGGTAGTAATCAGTGAAGAACCCATAGCCATCTTATATATCAACCGTGGGAGGTAATAGTTGGATGATTTAACACAAGACAATAACTCTTGTGAGTCGAATTGATTTCACGTATACCCTTAGTGATAAGTTACGGTTCATTGTTTCAATATGTGTCAAATGAAAAGCCTGTCATACTCAAAGTATACTATAGTGACCCCCTGCCTCGATAATCACACAAATTATTAAAGCATAAGAAAAAGTGAAGAAAATCTTGTAAATTAAAATAAAGATACATATTTATGCAAAAGATGAAATGGATGTACGAGGTAAGGAGAATGAATTATTTTATAAGAAACATCGTATTAAAGAAAGTTTGAAAGTTACGCCAGCGAACCCCTGATATGGTGCGGCTATGTGATGACGAGGGATAAAGATGTTGTTAGAACAGTTTAAAGTATTAATGTTGAAGGTGAAGCCTTCAGGGCAAGAGAAAAGCGAAAAAAATATGGTCGGATTATGTGAAACATGATAGGAGTACAAAGGGAGTGAACACTTTCATACTCTTTTCTGCATAACCAACTCTCGCTTCCATACAGTAATGTTGGGACAAGCACTGCGTTATGTATTGCTACACGTGCCGTCTGGCTGAGGTGGTGGCTACCGAGAAGTTGCCCCAACGCTCATTCACTTTATTTCCCGCATTCACTTTTCGCTCTATATCAGTGGTGTACCTTCCATCTCGGCTAAATCCACATCCAAGATATACAAATTCATCCACTTGCTCTAGTACATAATTACCTATTGTTACTCTTACATCTGTTCTGGCTTCATCTCTTTCAAAGACCATTATCTTGGTTTTGGTCTTGTATAAATGCTCACTGTATATCATATTCCATGATTCTTACGACATTCACAGGAAAGAAAAGAGGGGTGATGACCTTTCTCCTTACTTTGTCACTACACGAAAATTACTTTTTAATGTTTACTATACAAGAAATTTAAAATCAGATTGTATTCACATTTGAATATTGTAAAAATGATGATTCGTTAAAGGGGTCTAATAGTAAAAAAAGTTTGAGAGATGCTATTATACAATTTGCAATACATATTTGTTTAGAACCCTTCAAGATTATTGACATTCATTTCTATCAAGTGTCACTTGTAAATTTGACACGTTGAAGGACAGCCATTGAATATTTTTTTATCATCTCTATTTGTTTAGTGGCGCCTGTATTTTGTGAAAAGGATATATTTATTTGCTTTCTGGAATTGTAAAAAAAAAGTGTTAACATTAACAATTGTGAAGTATAAAAAGAATGTAAAATGACTTTTGACGGGAATTTGAAAACGGTATGTGGTGCTCTTGTATTATATTCGATATCGTAATGTTTTAACGTGTTATATTAGATATATTTGATGGCATTTTATGTAATGTGATGCGACGGAACTACTGGGATGTAGTAAATGTCATATAAAAGTGCTTTACTTTTAAAATTCCCACAAGATACCATTAACAGTGTGGCCATAGCACTGTTGATGGTGACAATTTGACTTAGATAATGACTAACTTGAAAGACTAAAAACGTGAAGATATTTATAACTGGACACTGCCACCAATAGCTCGTATAAGTAGCTGATTGCCAATATATAAGAAGAAGAAGAAGAAGAATGTAAAATGCCTTTTGACGGGAATTTGAAAACGTCATGTGGTGCTCTTGTATTATAATAATAATAATAATTGTTTATTCGACGTAAAATTTTTTACACAAAATATTTCGAGTTCCTTGGTTCCTACGCTAGTTGCAAACTGTTGCAGGAACCAGATATATTCGATATCTTAGTGTTTTAACGTGTTATATGTATTAGATAATTTTGATGGCATTTTATGTAATGTGATGCGGCGGAACTACTGGGATGTAGTGAATATCATATAAAAGTAATTTACAACGTTTTCGTTTTCTATCAAAATTCCCACAAGATACTACTAACAGTGAGGCCATAGTAGGTACTGTTGATGGTGACAATTTGACTAAAACAATGACTAACCTGAAAGACTAAAAACGTGAAGAAATTTATAACTCGACACTGGCACCAATAGCTCGTATACGTAGCTGATTGCCAATATATAAGAAGAAGAAGAAGAAATTAAAATATTTTCATCTATATTTGTAAGAAAGCATTTTGTTCCATATCCATACATCAAGAATTTAGATGTTTACTTTTATTGTAAGTGGGCAGGACAATGGGATATTGTTAAATTATAATAATTCGTAGATCATGTTTGATGCTATAAGTTTTGTATGAAAGAGCTGTTGTCTACTCCCCTGGCACTCCACTTGCTAATTTTTTGCAATTACCACGTTAGTGACAAACTGTATACATAATCTGTCTGCACACATAGGCCCAATTTTAGTGATCTAGATTTAAAGTGGTATGGGTGTTGAATAAAAAAATACATATTTGTACGCCAAGCTTATAATAATAACACATAAATACCAATTCCACGTACAATATTTGAAGCTACTAAAATGGTGTCAGAAATGTCACCCTGCTCCGGCCCGTTCCGTAGTGTACAAGGTCATTGTATTCCATTTTACAATAGGGTGCATGTATATTCGTGTAATCGCTTGCACACTAACAGGATTTTTGGCTTCGCTTTTATAAACACTTAAAGTAAGTAAGTAGGTACCGGGGGAGACCGAGACTAACCTACCTAGACCAGATTGGTCACGTACTGAAGGAAGGTGGAGTCAAGAGTCTCCGAAACCGGCGAGCGTGTATGAAGAGAATTATGAATGTTGAGGAAGCGAGTGAAATATGCAAGGATAGAGTTCTCTGGCACTCTGTTCTCTTTGCCTACCCTGCAAGGGATATGGCGTGATGATATGTATGTATGTAAAGTACCGAACTATCCTTATATGTGTTTTTATTCGAAGGATCGAGGATTAAAATTCTATTTCTCATCATTAGAGCACACTTGCTGTTGGATAAATCCTCGTTTTGAATATTAAAATTTAATAACATAAATAACTGCTTTGCATATCAATAATATTATTAAAGTTACATTAATCAAAATATTACCATTCATAACGGTATATGTCAACCATTGTTGAATAGAACAATTTGAATGAGTTATTTATGTGACAAATCTTGTATCTTAAACCTGACAAAACTAATCTACGACAGGATAATGAACAATATACTAGCTAATCCTAAAATAGTTTATGTCATAATTACATATTCAGAGATAAATAAATACTATGCACAATAATAAATTCTGGAAATAATCATTAAAATTTTCATCGTCATTACCCTGCTCTTATCCCAATTACTTGTGGTCGACGAAATATAGGTATACTCTTCTTCCATCGTACATATTGCAATAGTTATTGGCAATAGTTTTATAACTGGATACCTGCCTGACGTCAACTCTCCTTGGGAATGTAATTAACCAGACAGTATCAGGTAGAATTGACTCACGTTAATATAAAACTCTTATTCGTCTTCAACGACGTCCACAAGCAAATTAAGAATTGGTAGTAGGTATTCATAGTTGGTATCACACAGCAATTTAACACGCTTTATCTTGAGATATTTCCGTTTGGTGACAGAGTAGTGGTAGGACCATGCCGCTGTCAGATTTTGTCTACACCTGCGTGATGGCCGTCTGGGAAATAAAATCGACGTCTGAACAGTGGTAATGTGCTGTTACGCTTCGTTTAGCGAGCTAGAGAGCTGGTAGCCCCACTTTCTGGGGTGGGTTTATTTGTAGGCAGCTGTCTAGTTCATCATCATCACAGCCCATATCACTTGCCCAGAAGAATAGTGACATAATCCAAAAAAGTTTTTCAGGAGAGTCAAAATAAGTAGTTTCCTTCTTTTCAGCTCAGTTCAGCAGCGATTTCAAATGCACAAATGTCAGCATAATATCCTTAACAATGACAACGAAGAGTTAATAAGGAGAACTTATAATATTAACCACCCTCCACCATCAAAAATTTAAATATAATGAAAATTTAATTTTTAGAGTTGTGACACTATTCTATCCGGGCAAGCGATGTATTTATGTCCCACTGTTAGGCTCGGGCCTCCTTCGTAATGGGAGGGAAATTAATGACTGCACAGATGGCGTAGTGGTTAAGATACCGACCTTCCGTGCCAGTGCCGTGGGTTCGATTCCCACGCAGAACATTACTTTGTGCGAACCACAAAGTGTTGTTCTGAGTCTGCGTTAATTGCATGTTTGTAAAGTCCCCCGCAATACAAGGTTTATTTCCTTAGTGCAGGGTGGTGTCATGAAAAAAAAAAAAAAAAAAAAAAAAAAAAAACCTACTGTACCACGCTGGTCAGACGTGTTAGTATAGGGTTTCCTTTAGAGTTTTCCATCTGTTGCATAGATGTTATATGCGTTTTATATCCCTTAGTCGTCTCTTAAGATCACCCACAGGTAAGATAGGGGGTGGTGAATTGTATTCTTACTCTATCACTTGGATAGAGCGATCTAGTTGTACCTTTGGTATTAGAAAATACATGAGCGGTAGGAATACTTTACCATCAGGTATGCTGTTTGCTCATTTGCCACCATAAGCGATAAAAAAGGGTAATATCACACGAAAAATTACGTTTAAATGATGTCTATTTTAATAACATAAAAGATATTGGTGATTTGAATTTAATTGGGTTTTTTAGTTATCGCTGTGGACACGGATTAAGAATACAATGTAGCTTGACATTTGTTTAAAAAGACTATGCGAGCGAAGCCGAAAGCAAAGCACTAGTTTAGAATAAAACTAAACATACATATACAGTGTTTCTTAAACATTGAATTAATTTTATGCCTGTTCTTATTTTCCTGTCCATATTGGTGCTACTATTTGATGTTTTCAGCTATCTATGATGGAAGCGTAAATAATTTACACGCCGGCCATGCTAGTTGCCTAGCTTATTACTCGGAGCTTCATTCTACTGCTTATATTGCACGCCTCATAAGCGAAGCGTTGAGGTCTTGCTCTACTCTCGACATATGAAAATTAAGCACTTTACAAACATAAAAATGATTGTATTTTTCTCACATTGCATTTATAGGATAATATTATAATACATATGTCAAGAAAAAACATTAGTTTAAACGTATTTGATATTTTTAAAAGCAATTAATTTAAATTACTGAAATTTTTAGCATTTAATATGCTTAATTATTTTTAAATACCCGATACGAAACGAAAAATGATGTCACAAGCGGGGTTCGAACCCGCACCTATTGGGAATCCGGCCCAACCGTGCTGCCACTTACACCATCGTGAACTATTTTAGGACATGCAAATTTCGAATCATATTATATCTTACGTCTTCAAGGTGACGTATGCCATCTATCGGACAATGTTTACACATTGTATAGACTTAATACTTCAAACTTTACAGTTAGAATTGTATTAAACGATGGCACAACCTTGTTATTCAAATTACTGAAATTTTTTAATTTAATTAATTTAATTAATTTTTAAGTCTATACAATGTGTAAACATTGTCCGATAGATGGCATACGTCACCTTGAAGACGTAAGATATAATATGATTCGAAATTTGCATGTCCTAAAATAGTTCACGATGGTGTAAGTGGCAGCACGGTTGGGCTGGATTCCCAATAGGTGCGGGTTCGAACCCCGCTTGTGACATCATTTTTCGTTTCGTATCGGGTATTTATAAATAATTAAGCATATTAAATGCTAAAAATTTCAGTAATTTGAATAACAAGGTTGTGTCATCGTTTAATACAATTCTAACTGTAAAGTTTGAAGTATTAAGTCTATACAATGTGTAAACATTGTCCGATAGATGGCATACGTCACCTTGAAGACGTAAGATATAATATGATTCGAAATTTGCATGTCCTAAAATAGTTCACGATGGTGTAAGTGGCAGCACGGTTGGGCCGGATTCCCAATAGGTGCGGGTTCGAACCCCGCTTGTGACATCATTTTTCGTTTCGTATCGGGTATTTATAAATAATTAAGCATATTAAATGCTAAAAATTTCAGTAATTTGAATAACAAGGTTGTGTCATCGTTTAATACAATTCTAACTGTAAAGTTTGAAGTATTAAGTCTATACAATGTGTAAACATTGTCCGATAGATGGCATACGTCACCTTGAAGACGTAAGATATAATATGATTCGAAATTTGCATGTCCTAAAATAGTTCACGATGGTGTAAGTGGCAGCACGGTTGGGCCGGATTCCCAATAGGTGCGGGTTCGAACCCCGCTTGTGACATAATTTTTCGTTTCGTATCGGGTATTTATAAATAATTAAACATATTAAATGCTAAAAATTTCAGTAATTTGAATAACAAGGTTGTGTCATCGTTTAATACAATTCTAACTGTAAAGTTTGAAGTATTAAGTCTATACAATGTGTAAACATTGTCCGATAGATGGCATACGTCACCTTGAAGACGTAAGATATAATATGATTCGAAATTTGCATGTCCTAAAATAGTTCACGATGGTGTAAGTGGCAGCACGGTTGGGCCGGATTCCCAATAGGTGCGGGTTCGAACCCCGCTTGTGACATCATTTTTCGTTTCGTATCGGGTATTTATAAATAATTAAGCATATTAAATGCTAAAAATTTCAGTAATTTGAATAACAAGGTTGTGTCATCGTTTAATACAATTCTAACTGTAAAGTTTGAAGTATTAAGTCTATACAATGTGTAAACATTGTCCGATAGATGGCATACATCACCTTGAAGACGTAAGATATAATATGATTCGAAATTTGCATGTCCTAAAATAGTTCACGATGGTGTAAGTGGCAGCACGGTTGGGCCGGATTCCCAATAGGTGCGGGTTCGAACCCCGCTTGTGACATCATTTTTCGTTTCGTATCGGGTATTTATAAGCAATTAATTTGTTTAAATTAAGAAAATAGTTGAAATAGTTGTATAAGTTGATTAAAAAAAATATTCGAGGACGTCGGATAAAATATTTTGTATCTGGCAGGATCACGACCGTAAAAATTAATGTATCAAAATATTTATATTTTTAAAAGCTTCATAATCGCAACGCGCTGTTTCCTTTCGAAAATGGCTTAGTAATTCTTTGTCGTTTAATTGCAATTAATAAAAAACTAGACTGCTTAGTCATTACTGTATGTATACTTTATGAAAATTGGGTTCGTTTACATTTTTTGTCCGTCCCTTGGGACAGGCGAAGGAAATGGATCGAATACAGCCTATTGTAAACGAACAGCTATGATTAGTACTACGTCGAGAATGGCACGAAATTTTTCTTACATTTTCATTTATAGCATTGACTAATATAAATTAAATAATAAAAAATTGTCACATGTCTGTTAACTTCAGTATCATAAATTTATTGTATTTTGTTTTAGTTTCTCTAACTTTTTGAAGTGAAACTTTTTATCGACGAATGGGAGAAATTTTATATTGTACCGTTTTTCTGTTACGCGCCATATTTATTTTGAAGTGTAAAGCGCGTGTAGAGAGGGAGAGAGATAGAGTGAGAGAGGGGGAGGGAGAGAGATTGAGAGAGGGGAGAGAGAGAGAGAGAAGGGAGGGAGAGAGAGATAAGGGAGGGAGAGAGAGTGGAGAGAGAGAGAGAGAGAGAGACAAAGAAAGACTTTTGAACTTTTTTCGAACTTTTTTATTTTATTAAGTGTACTGTCATAAAAACGTATCAATGAAAACTATAAAAAGAAACAAGTAGCAGCTACGAAAACCATAATATTATACCAACCCTTACTTTGCTTTTTTTTTTTTTTTTTTTTTTTTGGTGGACTATGGATTAGTCTCGCCCCGCCAAATCAGTCCGGGGTGACGGAGAAGGCGGCGCGTGACCCCATAGACCCACCGTAAAAACTCCTCTCTCTTCGCCGTGCGAGCGGGTCACCGGGACCCGATTTTTAACTTCGGTGGCCCGCCCGGCGGTTCACCCTCGCGGGTTCCTCTCGTCGACGCCCCGACAGATTTCGCCGTCGGGGCGTCGCCCTCACGCGGTGGCCTCACGTCGGGTGACCGGACAATTCCCCGGTCCGATCACCCGAAGCCTCGGTTAGGGCGGCATCAGGCGCAGGTATTCGCGCCTGCGCCGCCCCGGCCGCTGGCGGCGGCCCGGGGCGCGGGAATCCTCCCTTGCCCGTTCCGCCGCTTCCTTCTGCGAGATGACAGCCTCGCAGAAGGCGGCGACCGCGTCCCAGTTCCTGATGCTGTCGACCATCGCTCTCGCGACGGCCGGCAGCGTCAGGTCGGCACCGATGACAGCGACGAGGTCACGGCGCTGCCGCTCCCATCCCGGACACACCTCCAGCGTGTGTTGCGCCGTGTCCTCGTCACTCCTGCAGTGGTGGCAGGCCGGAGTCCACTCCCTATACACGACCCTGTGCAGGTACAACCCGAAACACCCGTGCCCCGTCAATACCTGCACCAGCCGAAAGGTGAGGACTCCGTGCCGCCGCTCCATCCACTCTATCAATACGGGCCGGAGGGCCTCAACGGTCTCCACACCGTGCCTAGGCCTCTCCAGCCGCGTAGCCCAACGGGCGATGACGTCTCGACCCTTACTTTGCTTGTGGATGTCGTAAAAGACGACTAAGAGCTTTATAACGATGCCGTTTGGTCAACAATTACATTCCCATAGAGGATTGACGTCTGGCAGGCGGCCGGTCATAAAACTATTGCCTTTCAACCTTTGCAATATATAGGAATAGGGGTATATTGCGTCGACTCCAAGTAATTGGGACAAGAGCAGGAGAATGATGATGAAATGAAAATGAAAAGAGAAAATTCTTTTGAAATTTCGTGCCATTCTCGACGTCGTTGTAAACATAGCTGTTCATTTACAATACTTGGAGTATTGTAAACCCATGGCTGTATGGGATTTGTTTCCTTCATTTATGGCATTGACTAATAGTAAATGATAAATAATATAAAAATTATGAGGCGTGCACTTTTGGATTTTCCAAATTATTTTAGTTATATTTCCATTATTTAAACATTCTTTCACGACAAAATAAATACATTGTACCTTACAAATTAGACAAATTTCTTATTCGTTTACTATAAAATAGGCCAAATGAGCAATAAAATTCTAATGAAATAAATATCTTATAAAACAGATTTAAACTAACATATTGCCTCCAGAATCACTCTATAGATAACTTTAATTATAGTAAGTACTTGGGATTAGAAACTTCTGGACAAATTAGGTTAAACGGCGGCCCCTTTTAAGCTAGTTCCTTAATAACGAGACACTTTCTCTTCATGATATTGTGGTAACGAGTTGTTCAATGGGCTAAGGATTACCATATTGATGTATTGGTAATTCAAACTTTTGTATCTTACATAAGTTATTTGTCGGTTTTTGATTTAGAATGGATTCAGTAACGTTACTTTGAAATGTTATTATTTGTGGTGGCAAACGAGCTAGCAGCACACCTGATGTTAAGTGTCACTACTGCCCATGGTGTTGCCAATATCAAGGGTATAGCTAGGCTACTGCCTACTAATATAAACCCCAAACCTCCCCAGTTGGACTTCCGGCTCTCTCGCTTACCGAACGAAGTGCAATAGCAGATTACCATTACTCAGACGTCGATATTCTGCGAGAGTGTGGTACTACCACGGACGGACCGGCCCGCGGCTGTAGATAGAGAACTGTCAGCAGTGTGGTCCTTAGTTTAACCAAATGTAGTGAAATATCATTATTTCTTTGTTTTTAGAAACCACTCTGCACATAAAAAATAATCCTTGTATTGCGGGGTATTTTACAAACATACAATGAACATAGACAAATTACACCCAGACTCAGAGACAAATTACACCCAGACAGAGAAGAACAGAAGACTCAGACTGTGTCATCGTACAAAGTACTATCTTGCATGGGAATTGAACCCGTGGACGGAACACTGACACGGAAGGTACGACGCCATCAGGGTACTAAGTTTGTTTATATAGTTACATTTTAACGCATTTCATACTGCTAACTAAATAGTATACTATTTAATTATGGAAAATTATATCATGTGATTTTAATTTAATTTTAGGTTAATCAATAATTGAATTACACATTATAATTATAATATGCACAAATATTTTCTGTGTGGTTACGGAGTAAGAATACAATTTAACATCTTACCCGTAGGTGATTGTAAAAGACGACTTAGGGATATAAAACGCATAAAACATCTATGGAAGAGATGGAAAACTCGAAACAAAACCTTATACCAACACGTCTGACCGGTCTGCTATAATAGGACAGTTTCCCTCCCGTTATGGTCCTCCATGGCCTCCTAGCTCGAACCCAACAGTGGGACATCTATAAGCTGATGATGATGATGAGGAGGACGGATCACAGTGATGATGATTCACAAAAAATTTTGTTCATATGTGTATCAATTAGTTAATGATTAACACAGCATGCACTGATCACGGTTGATAAAATTATAAAATGTTGTAAGATAAGTTTTATATATTAACGATTTCATATACATAAATGAAAATAATAACATATTTTTTTTTTATGGTGACAAACAAAAAATATGTTAAGCTGGCGCCTATGAACTTTTGCTAAAGGCCCCCCTGCCTACTATTACAATTCCAAAACGGCCCTCTTTCTACCGAACGAAGCGCAATAGCACACTGCCATTACTCAGACGTCGATCTTCTGCGAGAGTGTGGTACTACACCGGACGGACTGGCCCGCGGCTGTAGACAGAGACCTGTCAACAGCGTGGTCCTACCACTATCAAAAATATTAAATGAGATATAATATACAGAATTAACATTTAATAAATATCAGAAATTAAAATTAAATTTTAAAAAAATATATAAATTAAAATTTATATCAAAAGTATAATACTTTTGTAAGTAAAATACTTTTAATCACAATTTAAATAATCTTGACAGAATAAAAATACATTTCAACATCTCCTATTTTTCCGGTCATTATCGCTAAAAATGAGTAAAGGATATATAGATTTACATATAATATAAATGCAAGAGAAGGAAAATTTTAAAACCTATACCAAATCTTTGACTATCGTAGTATAGTAGGTCAATTGCCTCCTATTGTGAAAAAGACTGGAACCTAACAGTGGTATATATATGAACTAATAATATGTTGAATTATAGAAGAGAAGATGGCAATTTAATTATTAAAAAAATATTTTCTCAGAAAGTTTGATAAATTTATTTTGATATTAATTTAAAATAATATCAAACTCATCGAATTAATTGAAAATCATCTACAGGATGGTGATCTACAGGTGTAATGGTTAAAACACCGACCTAAAGTTCAGTGGATTCGATTCCCATGTGCGATCCACAAATTAAGATTCTGAGTCTGGTTGTAAGTAGTTTGTGTCGGTCAATTATGTATTTATAGTCCCCCGCAAAATAAGTAATATATCTTCAGAGCCGCGTGTTGTCTTAAAAACAAGAAAGACATTTTACTATAATTGAATAAAAATCAAGCTTTGCGGTAGCGCCTACGAATACTACCAAACCTTACTTTGCTCGTGGATGTCGTAAAAGACGACTAAGAGCCTTAAAACGACCTGGGCCAACTCCATCTGATGCCGTTTGGTCAACAAGATTAAGAGAATGATGATGAAAAATTGATAGAAATTCAATCATTAATTATGTCTTTACCACTGATTTGCCAATAATATTGCTTGTAAAATTGCGAACCTTTTTTTAAAATAATATCATTTTTTAATTAATAATATAATTATCATTTGCTTAAGACATTGAAAAATAAATTATCAGGTTGAATCGCATACTTGAGCGGTTTTTACGATGATGGTTTAACAATATACATACACTACTTTAATTAATTTGATATATTATAATATAAGCCCTTCTTATCCTCAGAAAGACTATCATTTCATAATTGAGGAGTATCGAATAGATGTCGCATATTAAAATGCAATTATTTAAATAATTACAAAACAGTAACAGTCGGTACACTTCACACGGCCGCCGAACTTTGTCGGTATTGGAACAAAATATTCAAAAACTACCTTTTCCAAGAAGTCTGTTAACGTTTTTGCACTTACATAAGGTTTTTCTTAGAAATTGGAGCACCAATGGAAGTAAAAATGGAATTTAAAGCATTGATATTTCATATAAATAAAGAAATAACTTAATAAGTCGTTATATATTTAGACATAAAACAAAATCAACTTCTATTAGTCTTGCCATTGGGAATTATAAAAAATAACTAAAGGATTATAAGGAGAATTACTACAGCACTTTCCTGGGAAACTCATAACACCAACAGAAATTGCAAAACCATCTGCCCAGTATGATTATTATGTAATTTTGTCCCATAGGACTCTAAAGCTGTGTGGTAGCGGCTACGAATACTACCAAACCTTACTTTGCTCGTGGATGTCGTAAAAGACGACTAAGAGCCTTATATAGACTTAGGCCAACATCGCCTGATGCCGTTTGGGCAACAATTACTTTCCCAAGGAGGGTGGACGTCCGGTAGGCGGCCGGTCATGAAACTATTACCAATAACTTTTGCAATATGTAAGAAGAGGAGTACATCTTGTGTCGACCCCAAGTAATTGGGATACGAGCAAGGAGATTGATTATATCCCATAGGACTTTATCAAAGAATGGACACTGTTAGTCTCGGGAATCTAAAGATAGCTGTATTTATTCTATCCTATAATCGGTAACTGCAAGACAAAGTAATTAATATCAGATTTTTTTTCACTGCCGTGTCACGAGATATTAATTTATATAAATGGTCAGCCATTAACTAAGGCCAGTTGTTAATTGAAAATTTATTTGATTTATAAATGTAATCTGTTGTATAGTGGACCTCACTAGTTGAATCTATTACTGTTTAGACATTGGTTAATTCATTATTTAGATTGTTTGATAATGGTTGCCTTTTAATGTGTAACGCTTTTTAGTTTATGTAGGGATTTTAATTGTTGATTTTAATATATGAAAGAGAGTATTGGTGTAAAGGTGCAAAAGGGAATGCTCCGATGGTTCGGACATGTAGAAAGAATGCCGAACGAACGTCTGTTTAAGAAGATATACAATGCGAAAGTGGAAGGATTACCGGTACCAGGGGAGACCGAGACTCACCTACCTAGAGCAGATTTGTCACGTACTGAAGGAAGGTGGAGTCAAGAGTCTCCGAAACCGGCGAGTGTGTATGAAGAGAATTATGAATGTTGAGGAAGCCAGTGAAGTATGCAAGGATAGAGTTCTCTGGTACTCTGTTCTCTCTGCCTACCCTGCAAGGGATATGGCGTGATGGTATGTATGTATGATTTTAATGAAAGGTTAGATTATTTGATATTGGAATAAGAATACAATGTATCATTACTTCTCATCGGCCCACAGAAATAAAATTGGCTAAAATTACCTTATCTGGAAGAGTAAATACATCGTTCTACTTTAGAAAACTTATACGAATGTCTTACTTGCCTGTAAAAGTGGGGAAAACCAATCCGAAGTTGAGGGATCACCGGAAAAATGAGCAACAGCAGTCTTGTGAATAAATTACCTCCTTCTGCGATCGTCAATCCGCTGCTAAACTCAGTGATTATATGATTAATACTATGCAAAACTTTAGGAATGAACTTTATGTTTAATAGTAAAAGTAGAAGGGCTGATTGGGTTCATCCAAAATAAATTTCGTTAAACTGTAAATATAATGTAAGAGTAAATCCAGCTTTGCCGTATAGTGACGGAATAAGAATACCATTTACCACGATCTTTCTTACCCGATACCCGACGATCACCCAGATCGTAAAAGCCGACTAAGGGACGCAAGCAAATAGCAAGCAAGCGAAGGAATAATCGAAATAAAATCCTATATCAACATGCCTGATCAGCGTGACATAGTAGATCAATTCCCTTCTCGAGCCTCCTCCATAATAATGGGCTCGAGTCTAGCAGTGGGACATATATGAGCTGTCATAATGTTGATATCCAGCGAAGATGATTGCTTGATTTTATAACGAATAGAGGTGTCATAATTTCGCACTTTTCACGTACAATAATTTGTTCTTTGATTACATTTGATATTTATTCATTGCAGTATGTCATTTATTTATTTATAGTAATTGAATGGACATAATTATAGATACCAGTTGGAATAACATGATGACCTTCGGTCAGTTTTTACTACTTCCATGGGAAAGTAAGCGTTTAAAGTAATCGTTGGTAGTTCTAATTTATTTGCTTTGTATTTAAAGTGTGTTGAGAATTATTTTATCGGCAATTTTGAAGTCCTCGATTCAAATCTGAATTTGAAGAGAAGTATTACTAAAGATTTGTAGTGAGGAAATTTGTTTCGAGCTAGGAGCTTACAAAGGAATAGATTTGCCTTATAACGTGAGATTAAGGAAAACACTTCTGTTAAATTCTTCGGGCCTAAAGTATAAGAAAGTGAAACTGTGAAAAAATATAAATATATCACCTAAGTATAATAAAATTTATAATAAATTAACATTAATTGTGCGTAATTATTACTGATATTTACACGACTATTACACGTTTTCTGTATGATAGCGGTTAAAAATACTACAAACCCTTACTTTGCTTGTGGATGTTGTAAAAGACGAATAAGAGCTTTATATGGGCCCTGATGCTATTTGGTCAAGAATTACATTTCCAAGAAGGGTTAAGTTCAGGCTAGCTGTCGGTCATAAAACTATTATCAATAACTTTTGTAATATGTACGATGGAAGCAGGTTACATATTGTGTCGAGCCCAAGTAATTGAGATAAGAGCAGAAGAATGATGATGATGACGCGAGTATTATTACACTCATGTAAAATAAGACGTATTAAATTTTTCACTTAGAGTACTGTTCAGCATTCCACCCGTCATTATAAATATGAACCATGAAACAGTAAAGTCGGTAAGAATAATATATTATTTGAGCGATTAATTTTTTGAAAGACAAGTATTTGTACTATTCGCAGACAAACGCTTAATACTTAATAGGGGAGTTCATAAATATTTCTATATTTTTTAGCGTCTATTATTTTAAGCTTGAATATTCAAGCAACATTTTAAAGTTAAAATATATGTTAAGCTAGTTTATTAAACAAACCACTTGCACCACAAAATAGCAACTTAACAGAACGTGTAAGACATTTAAGAATAGATTTATTATTACTTATAAGCATAGGCGATACAAAGTCGTTGGCGTGCAAATATAACATGAAAAGTAAGGGACCCCACACGCTCCTTGAGGCACGCCCGGCTGTTACTAAGTAAACAATTATGGAATGAAGTGAAAATAAAAAAGTTATTTATTGTTCCGTCCAGAGGTTGAAGGTAAGGCGTTTTTATGGCAGCCCGGCGTGAAGGCTCACCGTTTATTTGCAGTTACTACACGTGTATAATGTTAAAAGCGTAACATAGGCACTTCAACCGGTAACATTGTTAAACAAATTTTATTTTCGTTAGAATCACTTTTGTTTTTCAATTGTTATACAAAGTTTGAAAAGAAGGAATTTGCAAGTGTTGAGTTTTAGTGAAGAGAATTTAAATATCTATCCACAAAGGTAGCCTTTGAAACTTCTACTTAGATTTGAGTGATATTTGAAATAAATTAATTAAAATTAAAATAAAGAATCGAAATTGAATTTATATTTAAAGTGCTATAAAAAATGGCAATGTTAATTTTAAGATACTGCTATTCACCAAACACTATCCTGTATTCTTTTCTGTGCACTTTAAAGGTCCTGCACCTTAATTAGTAAATTATAGGAAATTATTTGGTTTTCTTTATTTTCCTGTATTTAAAAAATAATTGTTTGACGCACGTAATATAATTTTATGAAAACAGCAAATTTGTAAAAAACAACATTAAGACAAACAAAAAAAAGATATATAGGATTATTTATTTTTCCATATAGGGTTGAAATTTTTAAATCAAAATGTGTGTTAAAGATTTGCTTATCTCTTAGGAGAATAAAATGTTAGACTATGAATAAAATTAGGTTATATAAAGATCATTGTGTAGTGTGGATATTGAAGCCATAAATTTAATTAATCATTAATTAATTACAATATTAAATGTAGGTGATAATTACGAAGATTAGCTTTTTATTATCTTATAGTAAATCATATTAATGAGTTTAATAACCAAAGTAATCTTTCTTAAATAGCATAATGCATAATATAATCTTATCTACTATGTACTCTTGTTTAACATCTGTTTTTAAAAATAAATTAATTTCCATCCATCCATCAGCGTTCGACGTTTATGTCAAACATGAACCTCCATAAATGAAATAATACGATAATCATAATATTTCTGGTTTAGCGATCATTGTTGCTATTATAAAGAAAGAATCCTCAAGAGAGCTGTGTCATAGCGGCTACGAATACTACCAACCCTTACTTTGCTCGTGGATGTCGTAAAAGACGACTAAGAGCCTTATACCGACCTGAGCCAATTCCATCAGATGCCGTTTGGTTAACAATTACATTCCCAAGGAGAGTTGACGTCTGGCAGGCGGTTGGTCATAAAAGTATTGCCAATAACTTTTGTACAACAATATATACTATGAAAGAAGAGTACATATTGTATCGACTCCAAGCAATTTGAATAAGAGTAGGAGAATGATGAATCCTCAAGAGAGTATTGTTGGTCATTCTCTTCATGAAGCTTTAATCAGTTTTTATGACGCTCAGCATAAAGACGAATAATGACATTATTCATTAACCTATTCTTCTTAACCTGTTCTCACACGGAAAATGAATTAATTAATTAATGTCACACTATTCGTCAGAATAAAACAGAGTAAGTATATTTTTAAAATGCTTTTTCGTCATAATTTCTTCTTGGCGAAATTAAATCTAATAATATTTAAGCCACTGCAACTAATAGTAGTAGGTCCCACACTGATCATAGTTTTGGAAACTCGACGTCTGAGTAGTGGCAATATGCTGCTGCGTTTCGTTCAGTGATCAAGAGAGCTAGGAGCCCAACTTTCTGTGTGTTTTTTTTTGGGTTTGGGGTTTTCTGTTTTTTTTTTGGGTTTCAGGTATTGTGGGTTTTTGTAGGTTTGGGTTTTGAGGTTTTGTAGGCAGCGGCCTAGCTGTACCCCTGATTTGGCATAGGTTTATGGGCAGCAGTAACTCTTACTATTAGGTGTATTGTTTGCTCGCTTGCCATCATAAGCAATAAAAAACCACTACTGAAATACTTTAAAATTCCCAAGGAGAGTTGACGTGTGGTAGGCGCCGGCCATAAAACTATTACCAATAACTTTTACAATATGTACTATGAAAGAAGACTAGGTACATATTGTACCTATCGGCCCCAAGTAATTGGGATAAGAGTAGGAGAATGATGATACTGAAATACTTTAAAATCATACAAAAATAATAACTGTCGCGTAAAACTTATTCAACTAGATGTGAATAATCTAAGTAAGCAATCCTATTACTTTTATTCGTATTTGTTAATATTAGCAAGTAAAATTTCTGAAGAACCTGTTTTAGGGTCACGCTATTAAATAATTTCATAGCATCAAGGCCAATCTGTTTACAACTGAAATGGTGGTGTAATGGGCTATACACGAACGACGTTAATAGGCAATTGTTGCAAATTATATCAGTAATTTAACGGCTAGTATCACTAAATTAACCAATGACAAACCAAGCGAATATAAGGTTGTCGACCGGAATAATGTCGCACAATTTGAATTCCTATGCAACAGTCTGACAAGGTATACTATTTTAGTTCACGATAACGTTCACAGATTTTCTCATAATATTAGATTTTCTTTAAGGATAAGTCCCTTGTCCGTTTTCTGCATTCAAATACATAAAAAAAGTATATGGGACAACATATGAGATATGGCATGGTGTTCTTACTCCGTCACCACACAGAAAATTACACTTCTAGGTTTTTTTTTATGCACTATAGAATTTTCACTAAAGTTATTCGAGTCATAGAGCCCAATACATTTATATTAAATACACAAAACTTCTATTATAATACTTTTAGAAAAGGGGGTAATATACAGACCCGTCCTTCTTTTTTCTTTTTTGAGGTGGACTATGGAGGTGGTCACGCCCCGCCAAATCGGTCCGGGGCGACGGAAGAGGCAGCGCGCGACCCCATAGACCCACCCTGCAAAGCGCCTCTCTTCGCTGTGCGAACGGGCCACTGGTACCCTATCTTTGTCTTCGGTGGCCCGCTCGGGTCCTCACGCGGTGGCCTCACTTCGGGTGACCGGACTAGTCCCCGGTCCGATCACCCGATGCCTCGGTTAGGGCGGCATAAGGCGCAGGTATTCACGCCTGCGCCGCCCAGATACAGACCCGTCCTGCCACTTTGTTTAAAGTATTTGGAGATATGGCTCTATTTTTGGTAATAAAATGAAATCTTCAAATTCATTGCGAATATTTAAATTTGCATTATATTTTATAGAGGAAAAATCAAATGATTTTTCAAAATGATTTTTCTTTTAATTTTTTATATTTTTTTATAAATAAATTGCGTAAGTCTACTAATAGTAAATTTCTATTTAAAAAATTCTGGCACCATAATATAGCCCTGTGAGACACCACTTGATTTAAATGCACTTGCAACAAAAATATCGTGTCTCATCACAAAACTACACACTCCGACGTGTTATTGCATGCAGCATGGAGTGTGTATACTATTTCTATTCTAATACTAAAGATATTCCAGAAATGTTATCTTAAATTTCGCTTGTAATGTTTGTTTATTACCGTCAAGCTTAGAAAGTATATATCGGTTCAAAGGCTCGAGTTCAAATGCATATAACGCAACAAACGCATTGCGGAGTTTATAATGGTCTTCATAAAATTATTACTATACAGCACAACTATTTGTATGATATTCTAATAGTTGTTTTGGGGTTGAGTGTATTTTGTTGTTGACGATTTTTTATTTACATATTGCGATTCACCATGAGCTTTTAAGTATTTCAAATTATATTATATAGTTTTTCTACTGATACTATCTAAAATAGAATTTGATAGTATTGCTATTCTACATTTATTGTTTTTTTTTTTAAATAGGCTTAGATTTTTTAAATATAATAAAAAATATATTATATGATAATATAATAATATTTCCGATTAATAAATATACAATAAATAGCTGTGCGGTAGCGGCTAAAAATACTACCAAACCTTATTTTGCTCGTGGATGTTGTAAAAGACGACTAAGACCTTTATATCGACCTGGGCCAACTCCACTTGATGCCGTTTGGTCAACAATTACATTCCCAAGTAATGTTGATGTCAGACAAGTGGCCGTTCATAAAACTATTGCCAATAACTTTTGCAATATGTACGATGGAAGAGATGGAAGACACATTGCGTCGAACTCAAGTAATTGGATATGAGAAAGAAAATAATGATGATTGCCGATTAATAAATTTTAAACTTTTTATGATCTTTTATTTATACGCGTGGTATATCCCTTCATTAATGCTATAGGCGTATATAAATTAAAGTTTTTACCTTTAATGATTTCATTTATGGTTGCATCATTTCATAATTGGGTTAAAGCAGCAATTAATGTATATGTAATTACTCTATTATCATTTTAATGTTCTATATTAAATCTTAATACGGGCAGTATCTTCATTAACTTTGAATGAGATTTATTAAAAATTCATTAAGTATTATATAGACCGACAGATAAGAGTTAAATAATTATTGTTATATAGAATAATTTATATTTATATTAAAACTGTATTATATCGAATTCTATTCGATAAAGTATAATATCGATTAGCTGATTATAATTATAATAATTTTATTTCAGATTATGAAGCATAGATGTTAATAGAACAAATAAAAAGAATAGGCCCAGCTAACTAGTCTTAGTAAACACAGAACAAACTTTAAAAGCAATTAAAATAATCTAATATTATAATATAAGATACACTATACCAACACGTCTGACCAGCGTAGTATTGTAGGTCAATTTCCCTCCCATTATGGAGGACGCTCGAGCCCAATAGTGGGACATATATGAGATTATGATGATGAACATGCAAAAATATTTATTACATATTAAACATTTCAGTTGCCAGTGATCCTGGATGCAGAGTATTATATCGCCTGACTCTTTCCTTCAGTTTAGGTGTCTCGAACCCTGCAGTTGGAATGTATATGATCTAGGACGATAATGACGAATTATAACTTTCAATTTAATTTATATTTCCTCTCAAAGGGTTGTTATTAAATAAAAATGTTTATTTTTATTTAGGTTGTACAAATATTGCAACATTTTTTGACGGTATCAACAAAAAATACAGCGCAGCGTTTACTGTCTTTTCTATGTGGTGACGGAGTAAGAATACAATTCACCACCTCCTATCTTACCCAAAGATGATCGTAAGAGACAACTCATCATCATCATCGTTCTTCTGCTCCTGTCCCAATTACTTGGGGTCGACGCAATATGTACCCCTCTTCTTACATATTGCAAAGGTTATGGGCAATAGTTTTATGACCGGCCGCCTGCCTGATATCAACCCTACTTGGGAATGCAAGTGCTGACCAAATGGCATCAAGTAGTATTGACCCAGGTCGATATAAGGCTCTTAGTCGTCTTTTACGACATCCACCAGCAAAGTAAGGGTTGGTAGTATTCTTAGCCGCTACCACACAGCGATCGTAAGAGATGACTAAAGGATATAAAATGCATACAATAACATCTATGTAAGAGAAGGAAAACACACAACTAAACCCTATACCAACTTCTTTGATCAGCGTGGTAGGTATAGTAATTCCCCATAATAATGGAGGAGGCTCGAGCACAACAGTGTAACATATATGAGCTGAGATGATGATGACGATGATTGACGATGATGATGTATATACGAACAATTGTGGTAGGACCACGCTGTTGACAGTTTTCTGTCTACAGCCGCGGGCCGGTCCGTCCGGGGTAGTACCACACTCTCGCAGAAGATCGACGTATGAGTAATGGCAATGTGCTATTGCGCTACGTCCGATGAGCGAGAGAGCCGGAAGCCCAACTGGCTGGGTTTGGGGATTGTAGTGGTAGGCAGCGGCCTAGCTATACTCTTGGTATAGCAAGGGTCCATGGGCGGCAGTGACACTTACCATCAGGTGTTCTGCTTGCTCGTGTGCCACCATAAGAAATTTAAAAAATGTTTTATAAAAAATCGCATAATTTCTTTTCTATTCAAAGATGAAACTCGCTGTCATAATAATTTATAATCTAGTTCGATAATCCAATGAATCACGTTAATACTATGTTTTGCAGGTCAATAAACTCATTGAAAAAAAAAATAATAATATTATGTCTACCAAGCCCTATAAGTCATATAAACGTGTTGATAATTAAGAAGCCGCTAATTACACAGATTCCAATAGAAGTATAAAATTTATAATTGATACTGGTATTTCATATCTTGTCTCTCATTTCCATAGTTCCCATTGGTGTATATAAACTACATCCGGTCCAATCAACGACATTCCAATGACATCGCACGATACCTACTGTCGCACCTGTTGGATAGTATGTAGATTTATCATTTGTATGTGACATATCCGAAACTTGTGATAAGTATTTCAATTTTTTATAATATGTAGTGAAAATTATACATATATAATGAATTTAATGTATAAATAATTGAAAATTATAATATTCTTTTTTATTTTTTTTCCCGTTGATTAAAAATTAAGCTCCGTGTGGTGGCGGAGTAAGAATACAATTCACCACCCCTATCTTACCCGTGGGTGATCGTAAGACGTCTCTTATTTTTATATCCCATAGTCGTCGACTATGGGATATAAAACGCATATAATATGTATGGGAGAAAAAAAACACCGAAACAAAAACCTATACCAACACGTCTGACCAGCGTGGTCAATTTCCCTCGCGAGGCTAACTAAGCCCAACAGTGGGATATATATGAGCTGAAATGATGTTGAAGAATTAAGCTCATTGTGAAGCGCAAGAATTAAGCTCATCGTTGCATCTAATGTATTTTTTTATATAATTATATTATATCTACTAATGTTTTTTTTATATAAAATGATATAAAATATCATTATATATTTTACACCATGTACCTACTGTGTGATAGTGGCTACGAATACTACCAACACTTACTTTGCTGGTGGATGACGTACAATACGACTAAGGGCTTTATATTAACCTAGGCCAAATCCACTGTTACTAGCATAGCCAATTAGTGTATAACTGTTTGTACATACATACATACATACATATCATCACGCCATATCCCTTGCAGGGTAGGCAGAGAGAACAGAGTGCCAGAGAACACTATCTCTGCATACTTCACTCGCTTCCTCAACATTCATAATTCTCTTCATACACGCTCGCCGGTTTCGGAGACTCTTGACTCCACCTTCCTTCAGTACCTGACCGATCTGGTCTAGGTGGGTTAGTCTGTTTGTTATCCAAATAAATAAAAATAATTTGGAAAATCCAAAAGTACACGCCTTATAATTTTCATATTATTTATTTATACTATTAGTCAATGCCATAAACGAAAATGAAAGAAAAAGAAATACTTTTGAAATTTCGTGCCATTCTCGACGTAGTGCTAAACATAGCTGTTCGTTTACAATAGGCTTTATGGGATTTCTTTCCTTTGCCTGTCTGAATGTACGAACAAAAAAATGTAAACGAACCCAATTTTCATAACGTATTTTTTTATTGTTTATGGTGGCAAACGAGCAAGAGCACACCTGATGGTAAGTGTCACTGCTGTCCATGGACCTTTGCTATACCAAGGTTATAGCTAGGCCACTGCTACCATTACAAACCCCAAACCCACCCAGTTGGGCTTCCGGCTCTCTCACTCACCGAACAAAGCTCAATAGCACGTTGCCATTACTGAGACGTCGATCTTCTGCGAGAGTGAGGTACTACCACAAACGTACCGGCCCGCGGCTGTAGTCAGAGAACTATCAACAGCGTGGTCCTATCACTGTGGAACACATGTTGTATACATACACTAATAACTAAGCAGTTTAGTTTTTTTCTTAATTGCAATTAAACGGCAAAGAACTATCAAGCCATTTTCGAAAGGAAATAGCGCGTTGCGATTATGAAGCTTTTAAAAAAATACCCGGACGTCCTCGAATATTTTTTTAATCAACTATTTTCTTACTTTAAACAAAATAATTGCTTTATAAAAATATAAAATACGTTTAAACGAATGTTTTCTCTTGACATATGTATGATAATATTATCCTATAAGTGCGATGTGAGAAAAATACAATCATTTTTAGGTTTGAAAAGTTCTTGATTTTTATATATCAAGAGTAGAGCAAGAGGCGCTTATGAGGCGTACAATAAATTAGTATGTATATAAGTAAAACTAGTACAATATCGAGTCTCGAAGACCGGCTACATCGCAATATAAACGATAGTTCTTCCGCGATATACATTATCATATTATGGAATAGTTTCGGTGTGAATAGGTATCAAAATTATTTATAAATTTATTGATACTTTAAAATATCACGTGGAGTATGTTTCCTCAACAGCTGTGCGACGATCGAGAGGAAGTTATGTGTAACTTTAAATCATATTATCATCGTTAATTATTCTATCGAAATTTCCCTATTTTATTAATATAGCAACATTTGTCTGCGTTAATTATGTATTTGTAAAGTTCCCCACAATACAAGGATTGTTTCCTTAGTACATGGTGGTGTTATATAAAAAAAAACCATGATATAATGGGGCAGATAGGTGATGGCACCTAGATTAGTAGTGAGATGTACTCACTATAGCCCTTAATATAGTTTCAATCTATGTTAAAATTTAACGTGCTAAGAAAATTTTACAAGTACCTATGTAGTAAAATTCCTTACTGGCCATGGTAATTTTAGAGGTAATAATTAAATAAATTTTAGAGGTAATAATAATTAAAAATAATTCTATTTTAAACTAGTAGCTTCACCATTTTGTCAATGTTCCACATCTAACTGCAGGAGTACAGTCTCTGGCGTAACGAGTGCAATCTCATGTTATATAGTCTGCTGCCACGTCTGGGTAGTATACTATATGGACTTTGTAGTAACTCAAGAAAATTGCCGTGCGTTCAGGCGCTTCTGCCATACCTACTATTGTAATCAATTTTAATGCTCACATATAAGCACCATAAGCTCTTGTCATATCCTTCTTGCTGTACTGATATGCTTGACGTATCAGTACTTTCTCTTATCTATTGGCCTATTAGACAATTTTTGCTTCGTGTTACCCACTTTGCATTTGAAGAAAGTGAAATTTTTCAATTTCTGTCTTTCTTCTCTAAATTAACCTCTATGGGGACCATTGTGAATCTTGGCTTAAAGTGATGGGATTAGAGAAAGTAAATAGAATAAGAATAATTTATTTAAAACTTAAAATACAGTAAGCTAGTATAGTAAGCGTGTATAAGAAAATATAAGTACCATCAAATACTTTAATAAGAAAAACAAATATTGATAGGTATTATGTTCACTAAATATTATTGCAATACACTAAAAAGGTTTTAGATGCATTTTATAATCACCTGCCTATCTAATATCGTGAAATATTGTACATATTTTACTAGTTATGATTTTTTGAAAAGAAACTGATTTTGCTAACTTAAACGTTTGTTAAAGACAGTCCTAAAAGCTTATTAAAAGCGGCGGTAACACATTGTATTTTTAACTAGTCACGGGTTTTATACATATATTTCTCGAGATTTTAAAACTGTGTAGTACATTTATGAAAAATAAACCACATGTAATAATAAGGCGTAGGTATAAACGTAATACATACATACATACATATCATCACGCCATATCCCTTGCAGGGTAGGCAGAGAGAATAGAATGCCAGAGAACTCTATCTCTGAATACTTCACTCGCTTCCTCAACATTCATAATTCTCTTCATACACGCTCGCCGGTTTTGGAGACTCTTGACTCCACCTTCCTTCAGTACATGACCGATCTGGTCTAGGTAGGTGAGTCTCGGTCTCCCCCGGTACCTACATCCTTCCACTTTCGCATTGTATAGCTTCTTAACCAGACGTTCGTTCGGCATTCTTTCCACATGTCCGAAAATATAATATAAAACGTAATGGTTTATAATATATGGTACATATAATATTATATTCTTTTTATTTAATACATAACCATTAACGTTAAAATTAATTGCTTAATATTTGTCAAAGCGTATAAACATAAATTATTTTTACGTAAAATTAAGTTGCACTTTGTAACTGTTGTCGTAATTCATAAGCGGTTAGAGATATTAAATTAGACTGTGCAATGGTCTAAGTACTAAACTTTCGTACTGTGTATCTAGTTTTATATACAAGGAGAATAATTCTTTGGGCAATCCACAATAATTGCTGCCTTTCAATTATGTAATTTAGATTTCTGGTGTTTAGGCGAGTATTAATACATTAGTAGTATTGAGTACATTTTGAAATGAAACTACTTTTATGGATTTTTTTCCCGATGTTTCGAACACTTTACAGTGATCGTGATCAAAAGTCCCCCTGTGACCATGGTCACTGTAAAATGTTTGAAAAGTCGGTAAATTAAAAATGAAATACAAACATGATGGAATCTGTTTTTTATTGCATGTGGTGGCAAATAAGCTATAGTACACCTGATGTTAAGTATTACTGCTGCCTATGGACCTTTGCAATACCAAAGCGATAGCTAAGCCGCTGCCTACCAGTACAAACCCCAAACCCACCCAGTTGGGCTTCCGGTTCCCTCGCTCACCGAACGAAGTGCAATGGCACATTGCCATTACTCAGACGTCGATCTTCTGTGAGAGTGTGGTATTACCCCGGACGGACCGGCCCCTAGCTGTAGAGAGAGAACTGTCAACAGTGTTATCCTACCACTAGGGAAAAGTAATTTTATTTCAATTATGTAGTTTTGTTTAATCTTCCCGTATCTTATAATTTTATGTCTCTGCTTACAATTTTCAATTTTATTCTACATATTCTAAATAAAACTTTATCAAACTTTATTACCATCTCTATATATTATCTCACAATATTTATTTGTCTTTATGAAATATTCACATATGTGCCGTCCCTTCCACTGCCCTGGACAATCCATTATTTTTTATTTTATATTATTTTATTTTGCAACAAGTCCACCATTGTATGTACAATAAGTACTGCGAAGATGTTAATTTTTTGCAATAGTGTGACATTACTCAGGATGAGATGGTCTACAAGTACAAGCGTTTACAAAAAAAAATACCATCAACGTAACCTACTAGTAGTTTTTATCTTCAAGTTGAGGTTTTAAAGTTATTTTTGGTTACTCTCGACAATCTTTGTAATACATACATATATATTTTTATAAGCTAAATCTGGCACTAAGAAAATTATGTTTATATTACAGGAGTTTTAAAAAATATAATAATGGACACAAATTATAATCAAACACAACAACAATTTGCGAATTGCAAAGTATTGTTCTGCGTGGGATTTCTTTTTTTATTTTGACTGACATTTGTCACCATAGGTATTTTGACTAATATACCACCTGTGCAGTCGATAGGTATTATGTATTTATATATACGCTGACGCTTATGATTTACACCAACGCATAATCGCCCCTAACACGTAGCCATCAACATTTCAGCAGTGGCCGTCTGTGCCCGCACACCCGCTTGATTTATCGTTACTTTGCTCTTGAAAATATCGACACCCACGTCTATTTGGGTGCCACCCTAAATGTAACGGGGGTTGAAATGCCATTACATTACCTGTTGACGTCTAAAGAAGAAAGCTTCAATATTAAAACTTTCTGAACAATTACGAAAATGTAATTAGGTAATGGTGATGATGGAAAAATGTAACTGAGCTTACACCATAATAATTATGCAAAACAAATTGGTTTCATATGTTTACAGTCGAAGAATTTAAATGTCATCATTATATTTCATCGGTTGGATGTATAAGGAGGGCGACGAAGTTAGGGAGTCGAAACTGGTGGCCCGCCTAAATGACTATCGGGGGTATGCGGCAGGTTATGAGGTTGCAACTCGAGAGGATACCAATGAGGGTCGACCGCCGGGTGGGCCACTGACGATAAACACGGGTTCGGTGACCCACTCGCACGGCGTGGAGAGGTACAATGCGGGGCGGGTCTATGGGGTCGCGCACTGATTCATCTGTCATCCCGGATGGATTAAGCGGGGTGTGACCAGACCAAAAACACCGCCTCAAAAAAAAATAAAAGGTTATGAGTTTGCACAACCTTTTTTTTTTTTTTTTTTTTTTTTTTTATTGGTGGGCTATGGGTGCGTCTCGCCCCGCCAAATCGGTCCGGGGTGACGGAGAAGGCGGCGCGTGATCCCATAGACCCACCGTAAAATCCTCCCTCTTCGCCGTGCGAGCGGACCACCGGTACCCGATCTTTGTCTTCGGTGGTCCGCTCGGCGGTTTACCCTCGCGGGTTCCTCTCGTCGACGCCCCGACAGATTTCGCCGTCGGGGCGTCGCCCTCACGCGGTGGCCTCGCGTCGGGTGACCGGACAATTCCCCGGTCCGATCACCCGAGGCCTGGGTTAGGGCGGCATCAGGCGCAGGTATTCGCGCCTGCGCCGCCCCGGCCGCTGGCGGCGGCCCGGGTCGCGGGAGTCCTCCCTGACTCGTTCCGCCGCCTCCTTCCGCGAGATGACAGCCTCGCAGAAGGCGGCGACCGCGTCCCAATTCCTGACGCTGTCGACCATCGCCCTCGCGACAGCCGGCAGTGCCAGGTCGGCACCGATAATAGCGACGAGGTCGCGGCGCTGCCCGTCCCAGCCCGAGCATTCCTCGAGCGTATGTTGCGCCGTGTCCTCGTCACTACTGCAATGATGGCAGCCCGGAGTCCACTCCCTGTACACGACCGTGTGCAGGTATTTACCGAAGCACCCGTGCCCCATCAATACCTGCACCAGTCGGAAGGTGAGGACCCCGTGCCGCCGCTCCATCCATTTCATCAATACGGGCCGGAAGGCTTCGACGGTCACGATACCGTGTCTAGGCCTCTCCAGCCGCGTAACCCAACGGGCGATGACGTCTCAGCGGGCGTCCTCGCGCCAGGTGGCTATCTCGCTCAACGATGGGGAGCCACCCTCCTCGCGCACTGAGGTAACCCGCCGGTAGAGGTCGGAGAGCATCTCCGCCTCTAGGTCCTACGGGGGTGTCCCGGCCAATAGGCACGCCGCCTCTGTCGACACCGTGCGGTACCCGCGAATGGCTCTGACCGCCATGGCTCGCTGTGGCCTCCACAGAACCGCCCTGAGCTGGGCGTTCAGAGCCCTCGCCCACACGGGTGCGCCGTACATGGCCATCGAGCGGATGACCCCCGCATACAGCCGTCGGCCCTCGAAACTGGGTCCGCCCACATTCGGCATGAGCCGAGAAAGGGCGGACGCCGCGCCGACCAGCCGGGGAGCAATCTGTCGGAAATGCTCCCGGAACCACCATCGCCCGTCGAGCACCAGACCCAAGTACTTCATATGGGCCTGGATGTTGATCTGGATGGAGTTGACGACTAACGAGGCGCCGGTTGGCAGCCTTACGCGTGGCCCATGGAATAATAGGGCCTCCGTCTTATTTAAGGCCACCCTGAGCCCCAGCGCCTCGATTCGCCTGACCATCTCCTCGGTGCCGAGAGTGGCCAGGCTCGCCGCCTCTTCGAGTGTCCTGCCCCGGGCTGTGACGAGCGTGTCGTCAGCATAGCACACCAAGCTCAGCCCGGGGGGGAGACTCCCTCTCAACGCCCAGTCGTACCCGATGTCCCACAGAGTCGGCCCCAGAACCGACCCCTGTGGAACACCGCACGACATGGGCGTCCGCACAATGTCCCCTGCGGGACCCGCGCAGAGGATACTGCGCCCCTCCAAATAGTCTGCCACCAGCCGCCTGAGGCTGAGACTGAGGCAGTCGTGCCAGACGCGGAAGGCCTTGTCGCAGCCTCGCTGGTCGTCGCCGGCGGTTTCGTTGCGGGCGGCTTCAGCGGTCCGGCAGGAGCCAGCGCCGTCTTCCTCCTCAGGGCAGGTCCCTTCGGAGCGGGGCCGGGGCCTTTGGGCTTAGGCCCGGCGTAGCTCCCCACGCGGCCACCCTGACAAGGCAGCGGGGCGGGGGCTGGTGCCGTATGTGGCCGCTTATCTGCGGCAAGAGGCGGCCGGATACGTGGTTCTGGAGGCAGCCTTGCCTCCAGAACGGCGAAGCGCGCATCGACAATTTTGCCCACTGCGTCGACTATCGCGCGCAGGGACTCATCCGGCAATCCCCCCACCGCAGGCAGCGGGGTTGGCATCGGGGTCGGCAGCGGGGTCAGCGCCTCCAGTTGAGCCTCCACCGGGGCCCGCTCCGAGACGCTTGGCGACTTTTTCGCCGCGGCGCGAGTCGTCCTCCTCGCTACCGGGACAGGTGTCGGCTCAGTGGCCGTGACGGCTTCAGCCGGCGGCGTGCCCTCCTCAGCGGGGGGCGTCCTCCTTGCCGCAGGGACGGGTTTCACCGCGGCAGCTGTTTTGCGCACCTTGGCCGACGGCTTTGGCGCAGGCGGTAGGAACTGCGCCATCTGGGCCCGCAGGTCGGCCATGTCTTTGGCCAACATGCGGTTTACCTGACGCAGCGACTCCAGCTCGGACCCAAACTGGCGGTTCAGGTCCGCAGGCCTGAGACCTCGCCACTAAGGCGGGCATTTTCAGCCTGCAGGTCCAGGGGGCCGTCGCTCGCAGCAGGCGCCGCCTCACGCCGAGGAGTCACCGACCTTCTTCCTGCTACTGCGGCCCCTCGCCCCCTGCGAGAAGCCGGCACCTTCGGTGGAGGCATGATGGTCCCGCTCCCCTCGGAGTCGGCGCCCGAGCTGCCTCCCTTGCTCAGGGGGCGCTTTCGCACCTGCGAGGGGAGGGCCTCCTCCCTGATCTTCTCAGCCGCCGCCACAGGACGCGGCGACGACTTAGCGGGGGCTTTAGCGTCCGACCCGCTATCTCCTCTGGACGGCCCTGCGGATATACCGCCCTCGTCCATCTTAGCGGCAGATCTGCTGCCCTCATCCACGGACGGCTCTGCGACGTCACTGTCGCCCTCGTCCGTAGACGGCTCTGCAGCATTTCTGCCACCGTCCTCCTTTTCAGCGGCGGCAGCCTCTCTCCGCGCACGCCGCTCCTCCATCCTCCTCTTGTAGCTGGAAGCCTGCCCCCGGCTCTTCCTGGGCGACTTCCGCTTCACTTTTTGGGCCTCCACGATTTGTGCCGGGCCCTTGGCGGACGCCTCAAGTCCTGAGGACGAGGCGTCGTTGTCAGTTTTTCTTTGGCTTGACAAGGCCGTGGTGTGAGAATCACAAGGATTCCCGTCGGTTTTTAAATGTTTTAAAATTTGCGTATCCATTGTGAATCCCACGAGAATGGGAGATACATTACGTCGACCCGGGCAGAGATCCCTATACCCGGGCAAGCCTACATTTACCAACCAGGGGGTCAGCCGGTGCCCTGGCTGGAGCGTGCTAACGACAGAACAACCCATCTGCCATGCATCTTCTCGCCGCACGCCAGAACTTAAGATTCTGGGTGATTTCCGAGTCCGAATGTTACTTCGAACTCTTTATAGAGGTTGTCTTCCTCGCGGTCCGGGCGGTTAAGCCAAGACCCTCGCTCCTGAAACTAAGACAAGCAAAGAATCAGGTTTACGATGTGTGGGCGGTGGCAAGTGCCTGCCCAGCCCTCAAATGAATGAGTGACTGAGCCCGTCCCGATATTTCGCGTCCTATAACCTCTACTACGACTGTAGTAGAGTAAGGAGCGAAATCGCGCAGATATTCGCTACGGACGACAGTACAACAGAAGAATTGGGGACCGCCGCCCGCACCCAGGGTACACCGCGTGGAGGTTTCTGGGATAGTACCCCATGAGTTTGCACAACCTGGGCTGTGTCAAGTCTGTCCCCAAAAAACTTAAAAAAAACTTTTATTAATTATTTTATTCATTATTATTCATTATCATCATCTCAACTCTTTTTTTTTATTCATTATCATCATCTAATCTCATGTGTCCGACTGCTGGAATCTAGCCTCTTCCACACTAGGAAGGAAATTGACCTACTACACCACGCTGGCCGCCGTTCGACGTCGCTCGTCTTGGTATAAGGTTCTATTTCGAGTTTTCCTTCTATTGCATAGATGTTATACACATATTTTATCCCTTAGTCGTCTTTTACGATCACCCACCTAAACCAATAGGGTGTGGTGAATTGTATTTTTACTCCGTCATCACAGCAGAGCAGCAGAAAGCAATATATTAAAGGAGTAAAATAATCAGAATTTATTCTTAAATCGTTCCTCCCTAATTTTTATTCAATTAGGATCCTTTTTAACGCGAAGAAACTCTTTGTAGGAAGCTCTTCATTGAGTGGTAAAAGATCTTATAAACGATCTAGCTATTGAATATAGCCTTTCCAATTATATCAGGTACCATTATATCACCAAACTTGGACTTGAAACTCACCTGGAGTTGGTGATCTTGGTTGGTATTATATTTCCTATAAGAGTACTGCTATACATTTTAGTAGTGTAGTAGGTGAGGTTTAATCCATTTCATTATGCTGTTAAAAACAGCTCCTAATTATATGGGGACGACTAAATATATATACTCTTCTTCTATACAACTCTATCAGACGTCATGTCTCTGATCGTTACCTGTTTATCCATGTCATGCTTCACACACTCCATCCATCTTTTCTCTTAAAGCCTTCAACATTCATATTTATCTTCCCCAGAACATTATTTTCATCAAGTCTCATCACATGTCCATACCACGTCAATCGTTCACTCTTTAACTTATTCTTCATTGACTAAAATTTCTAACATACATACATACCATCACGCCATATCCCTTGCAGGGTAGGCAGAGAGAACAGAGTGCCAGAGAACTCTATCCTTGCATACTTCACTCGCTTCTTCAACATTCATAATTCTCTTCATACACGCTCGCCGGTTTCGGAGACTCTTGACTCCTTCTTCTTTCAGCACGTGACCAATCTGCTCTAGGTAGGTGAGTCTCGGTCTCCCCCGGTACGTACATCCTTCCACTTTCGCATTGTATATCTTCTTAACCAGACGTTCGTTTGGCATTCTTTCCACATGTCCGAACCATCGGAGCATTCCCTTTCGCATCTTTACACCAATACTCTCTTTCATACCTACTCGCTCTCTTACGTCATCGTTACGAATGCGGTCGGTCGGCCTTACTCCACAGATTTGCCGCAGAGATCGCATTTCGACCGCATTAATTTTACTTTCATACTCTTTTCTGCATACCCAACTCTCGCTTCCATACAGTTATGTTGGGACAAGCACTGCGTTATGTATTGCTACACGTGCCTTCTGGCTGAGGTGGTAGCTACCGAGAAGTTGTCCCAACGCTCCGTTCACTCTATTTCCCGCATTCACTCTTCGCTCTATATCAGTGGTGTACCTTCCATCTCGGCTAAATCCACATCCAAGATATACAAATTCATCCACTTGCTCTAGTACATCATTACCTATTGTTACTCTTCCATCTGTTCTGGCTTCATCTCTTTCAAAGATCATTGTTTTGGTTTTGTTCACATTCACGCGAGATCCCTTTTCTTACAATCTTCTGTCATTGTGTTGACCAGTGTCTGCAGGTCAGTCGCTGACTGTGCCAGCAGGACTGCATTATCTGCATAGAGCGGAGCAGTGACCACTGAGTCGCCCATCTGGACTCCCACATTCATATCGTTCAACCTTTGGAGACATTTATCCAGATATATGATAAACAGCCTGGCTGACAGAACGCACCCCTGCTTAACGCCGATATTGACGTCAAACCAAGGCGACATTCCATCATCCAGCCGCACACAGGCTGTACAGCCCATGTAACTGGACTGCACAGCCTGTAGCAGTTTACCGTTAATACCATACTCCGGTAAAATGTCCCAAAGTTCCTTTCGTACAACCGTGTCAAAAGTTCTCTCCAGATCCACAAAACTGCAGAAAACCCTCTGACCTAAGGCCAGATGCTTCTCCACAATGTTGCGCAGAGAGAACACTTGATCCATGCATCCCCTTCCACTTCTGAAACCTCCTTATGTCTCACACAAACCATCGGATACCATCGTCATTCTCCTTTCAATAATTTTACCGTACACTTTTGCTGCCAAACTAGTCAAGCTTATGGCTCTGTAATTTGCACAGTCATAACGTGAAACCTTGTTTTTAAACAAAGGCACGATGACTGCGCTATTCTAGTCCCTGGGAACCATTCCCTAGCTCCAACATAAATTGAGGAGCAACAGGAACGCCTCCCAGACACAGGATTCACCAAGCTTGATCATCTCGGCAGACACCATATCAATGCCGCTGCCTTACCATTTTTCAAACTTCTTATCGCCCATTCAACTTCATCCATACTGATGCCATCGGAGGATGCCAGTGCCGAATGTTGATTTACTAAACCACATGCGACACCAGCGCCAACTCGAGCATCCGCATACATATCGCCAAAATATGCACTCCATCGGCTTAACACATCTTGTGTTTGTATAAGAATGTCTCCACCTTTAGACCTTATTTTATTCATTCTGAAGGCTGACCAACCACACCGAGACTTCTTCACCTCCCTCCAAAAGAGTTCGGTGTTACCCTCGAAGTGTTTAGTCAGCCTATTTTCTGCACTCATATTTGCTCTATTACGTTTCTCTTTCACTAAGGCCTTGGTGTCATTCTTACATTGCCCATATATTTCTTTCTTCGACGAGCACGACCCGGACTATGCCCCTCAAATTTCTAACATTATCTAATACATTAATTCCTTATTTCATCTATTCTTATTATCATTTGATTTAACCTATTATCATATAAACAAATGAATGGCTGTCTAAAAAGTCCAAAAACCCAAGTAAGAAGCCGAAGAAGAGATCAGAATATTTCTTTAATTCAGTGAAGATTATCAAATAGGAAACTATTTTGGAAATATAAATAAATTAAATTTATTACTATTCCTTCCTCAGTTCATAAATCTTATGGTAATAAATCGTAATTATGAAGCTTTCGTAATATCAAGATATGGTTCTGTGAAAGCAATCAAATTATTTGAACAGATATAAAAGCAATCATAATATTTTAAAATGGAGAGAAAGAAAAGAGACTTAGCACTTTTTCACCGTCAATCAATACACCGCATACTTCAAAAAAGCAACTAATACTGGACAGGATCGAAATGGGATGGGATATAAAGGAAAATTTATACTGTGGGTTGAGTAGTCTCTAGAATTCCAACTTGTAATTTGCCACAGAACTTTAAATATTGATTAGATACTTGTTTTTCCCCAGAAAGAAACATTTTTAATGTATTTGGCTTCAAACACTATTTGCGAGAATACTAATCGTCCACTCATCAGTCTATCAGCGATTTTATTTGATATAGGGAAGAAAAGAAAAGAAATGTTTTCCCGCAACGAGTAAACTTACAACAAATTGCCTTAACATATCATCATCATCATCATCATAGGCCATATATGTCCCACTGTTGGGCTCGGGCCTCCTCCGTAATGGGAGGGAAGTTAATCTACTCTACCGCGCTGGTCAGACGTGTTGGTATAGGGTTTTGTTTCTAGTTTTCCTTTTCTTGCACAGATGTTTTATGCGTTTTATATCCCTTAGTCATCTCTTACGATCACCCACGGGTAAGATAGGGGTGCTTCGGCTTGTACCTGCACACGGTCGCGTATAGGGAGTGGACTCCATCCTGCCACTATTGCAGTAGTGGCGAGGACACGCCGCAACATACGCTCGAGGTATATCTGAGCTGGGACGGGCAGCGCCGTGACCTCGTCGCTGTTATCGGTGCCGACCTGACGCTGCCGGCAGTCGCGAAAGCGATAGTCGACAGCGTTAGGAACTATGACGCGGTCGCCGCCTTCTGCGAGGCTGTCATCTTGCAGAAGGAGACGGCGGAACGAGTCCGGGTCACCCGACGTGAGGCCACCGCGTGAGGGCGACATGAGAGACATGAGAGTCGGCATGAGAGGAACCCGCAAGGGTAAACCGCCGGGCGGGCCACCGAAGACAAAGATCGGGTACCAGGGGCCCGCTCGCACGGCGAAGAGAGGTGCTTGCAGGGTGGGTCCATAGGGTTGCGCGCCGCCTCTTCTGTCGCCCCGGACCGATTTATCGGGGCGCGACCACATCCATGGTCCACCTTGCGGGGAAAAAAAAAACGGGTAAGATAGGGGGTGGTGAATTCTATTCATACTCCGTCACCACACGGATAACATATATCTACTACCTTAACATATACCTACTTAATATTATGTGAAATACTTGTTCATCATAAAAAGTCTCAAACTCAACCTGTTGGTCTAAAAACATCCTAAACTGATCTTCTGATAATACGAATAGTGTTATAATTGCTTTGCATGGGTTGGGCAGGCGAATCTACGTTTATCGAGTCATCTAGTCGTCTTATGTAATAAAGTTACTATAATAAAGCTATTTTACGGATCTATTGCATTTGTATTTGTTTTTTACTGTACCATGTACGTAACACTTTAAAGCATTCATGCCTAAATGGAAGAACCCGATAAAATCCGTAACAATAGTTTTTTTTGCTACTTTTTAGTGGCAAATGAACAAAACACCCAATAAACAGTAAATGGCAAATATAGGTAGTTCATGGACCTCAACAATAATAAGAGCACATATGTACATATAAGTAATGAGAAATTTGATCTACTTAAACTGCGCTTAAAAAGCACAGGACGTGTCATAGCTCCCGGAAAACAACGCAGTAGTCAGTCCAAAGCCTTTTTTTTTTTTTTTTGGCGACGTGCTACGGTACCTCAAACCCCGCTATTCCCTCCGGGGCGACAGGAAAAGCGGCGCAAGACCCCGTAGACCCGCCCTACAATATACCTCTGGACGCCGTACGGGTGGGTCACTGGTACGCGGTCTTTTTCTTCAGTGGCCCACCCGGCGGTCTACCCTCACGGGTATCCTCTCTGATGTCGACGCCCGGACAGTTTGCACCGTCGGGGCGTCGTCCTCACGCGGTGGTCTCGCTCCCAGGGCGACCAGACTAATCCCCGGTCTGGTCACCCGCTGCCTCGGCTAGGGCGGCATGAGGCGGAAGTCAGTCCAAAGCCTACACGTCTATAACAGAAATAAAAGCTGAAAACGTGTCAGGACGTTATCATTTCTAAGTACTATGGGTGAATCGGAAGGTGACGGTGAGATGGTGTCGAGTACGATGATAGAAAGAGGCGTTGGTACCAATTCAGACCGCTCCTCAGAAAGCTCTCCATTAAAGAATCGATAGAGCATTTCTTATATGTAATATTCATGTAAACATCAAAAGTGATATGTAAAAATCCTATTAATATAAATTGCCTGTGTACTCAAGAACGGCTGGATCAATTTTGATGAAATTTTAAAGAAATATTTAGTAGAGATCGCTTCAATATTTCTTTTTTTATATTTTTTTATTTCCATTACATTATTTTTTAAATTTTAATTTTCATCTTTCTACATACGAACAACAAATTAGATATTTCAAAGATACTTTTTAGATATACGCGATAGTATTAAAAAAGTATAATTGTATTTAACTAGCAAACACTTAATATAAAAGATAATGCTTCAAAAAAGACGATAATATTTTGAAACTATTTCGTTTTGTAAATGTTTTATAATGCAATCATTCATTACTCACTGTCGCATTGGTAAGAGCTCATCTCTCAAGTAAACGTTGTTATACATAAATTAAAACGATATTCTAGTCTCAGTGAACGCATTACTTGATAACGATTTGATCTATTTGGCTAATTTATAATTTAAATATCGTTTGAAATAAAAATAGTTTTACAAATTCTATCGCGTTTGAATGGTCACGGGAGGACCATGATCACTGTAAAGTATTTTAAACGTCGGGAAATTAAAACACAAATACAAACGCGATAGAATCCGTAAAAGTAGTTTTATTTGAAATGTGTAATAATCGCGTTAACATTAGAAATCATTAAATATCGTTTTTTTTTTCATAACTTAGTATTCGTAGGGGTACATTGTTGACGGCCACCAAAGACAAAGATCGGGTATTTATTAATCTGTGGATCGGGTACCGGTGGCCCGCTCGCACGGCGAAGAGGAGTTTGCACGGTGGGTCTATGAGGTTACGCGCCGCTTCTTCCGTTACCCCGGACCGATTTGGCGGGCAATACGCATCCATAGCCCCACGCAAAAAAAGGGGTACATTGTTGACAGTTTTCTGTCTACAGCTGCGGACCTGTAGTATCACATTCGTGGAAAATCGAGGTCTAAGCACTGCCAATGTAGTGTTGAGCTTTGTTCAATGAGCGAGAGAATCGATAGCTCAACTTTCTGGATGGATTTTTGTTGATAGGTAGTAACTTAGCTGTAATTCTGCTACTGCTAACGTCCATGAGTGTCAGTAAAATTTGCCATCAGATGTGCTCCTTGCTGCTGCTCTATTGCCACCATAAGCAGTAAAAAAAAACAGGAATAAGGTTGTTAAATCGTTATCATTATCCTCATCTCGCTCTATTACTTGGAGTCGAGGCTTATTTGTACTTTTCTTCTATTTTACATATAACAAAAGTTGAAACAATAATTTTATGACCGACTGCCTGCCTGACTACTGTAATAGAAAGGTTACTGTTTTAGAAACTTAGTGCAGGGTGTTCTTTAAAAAAAATATGTTGCAAAATGCCGCAATTACAATCGGTTGTTATAACAAAAACATCGATAACATTCATTGAATGATGACTATATTCACGTCACCTAACAATTTTTGTTATTGAATTTTATCGTATAGACAAATAATAATTATGACGACATACAATAATATTTGACATAACATTTGCGTATTAACATAATAACAATGTGTAAGTTTCTTTTTTTTTATACATTCTTTTGATATCGTTTAATAACTATAGTCAAGTACTGAACCAGATTATTTGAATGGTATAGCGATGGTGTTACCACCAGATGTGGTGCTTTAACATTTACATGTTACTGCCGTCCAAGAATCTTTGCAATATCATGGGTAGTGTTACCCAAATGGAAGACTCTTGCGATTCTCTCAAGTCTTGCAACTCTCGCTGTTAGAATAACACAGAGTCACTTGTTTTGATAGAAATTAAAAATCCAACTAAATTAATGAAATTCCATTCATCTAGTAGCACTAACTGTACAACTATCAATAATTAGGTACATACCACTTAACGGGAGTGGGGCTATAATCACACCTATCTATCATATGTTTAAAATAACATCAAATTATTTCCCCGTGTGCTGATATTAAAAATACAAAATATTGACAAACCTTTCTTTGCCAAAGGAATTGTAAAATGCTGTCTAAGGAGCACAGCGAGACTGTTGCAGCGAGTCTTGGTCTTGCATTGGGGCAACACTAATCACAGGTATACCTAAGCTGCTGCCTACCAATGTAAACCCCAAACTCCAGTTGTATTGTTCACCAAACGAAGAGTAACAGCACATTGCCATTGCTTAGACGTCGATTTTCTGCGAGAGTGTGGTACTCCCTCGGATTCACCGGCCCGCTGCTGTAGATAGAACTGCCAACAGTGTGGCCCTTATATTACTAAGCTAGAGATTTAGAAAGTCAGTACATATGACGTAATGATCTAAGTTAAAAGCCTATGAAATATAATGAAAACCTAAAATCAATGGGTCAAAATAATATCTAGACTTAGAACCGAACGAACGTCTGGTTAAGAAGATATACAATGCGAAAGTGGAAGGATGTAGGTACCGGGGGAGACCGAGACTAACCTACCTAGATCAGATTGGTCACGTACTGAAGGAAGGTGGAGTCAAGAGTCACCGAAACCGGCGAGCGTGTATGAAGTGAATTATGAATGTTGAGGAAGCGAGTGAAGTATGCAAGGATAGAGTTCTCTGGCACTCTGTTCTCTCTGCCTACCCTGCAAGAGATATGGTGTGTTGATATGTATGTATGTATCTATATAATTATTTGTCCGTGTGGAGAAAAAGAATACAAACCAACCCCCATCTTGTCTATGGGTGAAATACGTCTAAGGCATATAGATAGTATGCAGATAACACCTATTCAAGAAAAGGAAAACTTAAATTAAAATTAAATTGCGTTTGTATTTGATTTTTAAATACGACCGCCCGTGACCATGATCACTGTAAAATATAGTATACGCGATAGAATCCGTAAAAGTAGTTTATTTCAATGTAAACCTTAAATCCACCCAGTTCATGTGTAATAATATTATTTCTAAATATAAAAACATAATCGCATTTTAGTAATGGTAGGACTATTCCGATGTCAGTTGTCTACAGAGGCGGGCCGGTCTGTCCAGAGCAGTACACACTCTCGCAGAAAATTGGCATCTGAGCAGTGGCAATATGCTGTTGCGCATTGTTCGATGAGTGAGACAGCCGGCAGCCCAAATTTTGTAGGTTTAGGTTGGTAAGCAGTGACCTAATTATTTCAAAAGTCCATTGTTCCAGTAACACTTACCCTCAGGCGTACCGTTTGCTCGTTTACTATCATAAACAATAAGAAAAATTAAAAAGCGGTTTTGTTTTCTATCTGAAAACATAAAAAACAAACTTTTCAATCTACGATAATTAATTAAATGAATATAACAGTCAATAAGTAAACGCATTCATTAATAATCCGTGTGGTGACGGAGTAAGAATACAAATCACCACCCCCTATCTTAACTGGTGATCGTACGAGATGACTACGGGATATAAAACGCATTAATAACTATGTGAAAGAAGAAAAATTCGAAACAAAATCCTATATCAACACGTCTGACCAGCGTGGTATTGCAGGTCAATTACCCTCCCATTATGGAGGAGGCTCGAGCCCAACAGTGGAAGATATATGAGCTGAAATGATAATAAGATGATGAGGTAAACGCATTCAGGCCAATACTTGCTTAATCACACTGCTGAGTCTATAACGAATATACATAGACAGTAATGAGTGATATCAACCATTTGAGTGGTAGACTATGTCGTGCGTCAATGTGAGAGAAATGGTAATTGCCACTTTACCACCAAACAAAATGTTCATAAACTTCTTCATTTTAACTGATATACGTCCCATTGCTGCACTAAAGCCGCTTCAATAATGGTAAGGAAATGAAACTATTATATTACGTCGGTCAAACTGATTAGTATAACATACATACACATACATATCATCACGCCATATCCCTTGCAGGGTAGGCAGAGAGAACAGAGTGCCAGAGAACTCTATCTCTGCATACTTCACTCGCTTCCTCAACATTCATAATTCTCTTCATACACGCTCGCCGGTTTCGGAGACTCTTGACTCCACCTTCCTTCAGTACATGACCGATCTGGTTATTAGTATAAGATTTCATATTATACCTCTTAATCGTCTTTTACAAGACTAACTGGTAAGATAAGGGGTGATGAATTGTATTTTTACTTCATTACGGAAATAAAGTTACAATTCATCATCATTCTCCTACTCTTATCCCAATTACTTGAGGTCGATACAATATGTACTCTTATTTCATAGTACATACTTATTGTAAAAGTTATTGGCAATAGTTTTATGACCGGCCGCTTGCCAGACGTCAACCCTCTTTGGGAATGTAATTGTTGACCAAACGGCATCAAATGGAGTTGGCCCAGGTCGTTATATGTCTCTTAGTCGTCTTTTATGACATCCACGAACAAAGTAAGAAATTGGAAGTATTCTTAGCCGCTACCACACAGCTAAATAAATAAAGTTATAATTATATGTATTAAAAAGTTTTTATTCCTTTCTCTAGCGTTGATAATATATGCATATTATATCCGTCAGTTTCATTTGATGGGTTGAGAGCCCTCAGCGCTCACCCACAGTCCGGGTAAAGTTGTCATAGCCATCTGAGGCTAACAACTAAGTCACACAAAAAAAAAGAAAAAAAAAATCAGTTTCATTTATGACACCCACGAGTTAGAGAAAAGGTGGTGAATATTTACAGTATTCTTAATCCATTTTCATAAGGAGAAAGCATTTTTTTTTAAGAATACTGCTAAAGTGCAGCTCTAGCAGTACCTATTCTTTCTTAATTTAATAATGGTCGGGAGGGGTTTTGGCGCGAATGTGGAAATGTCATGTAACGCTCTTGTATTATATTCATTTCTTTAGTGTTTAGTGGTGTTATATTGAATAATTTTGCTGGTATTTTACGCAATATGGTACAGTTAAAGTGCTGAAGTGTAGTGAATATGGTATAATAATGGTTTACGTGTATTTTCATATTTGTCCAAAATTCCCAAAGAAAATCATTGATTAGGTTATCAGCGCCCGATTAATGGTAACGACTTGACTTACTGATAGATAATGACTATTAAGGCTACACAATATGAAGAAATGATGAACAATATATGAAAAATAATTAAATAAGACTTGGCTGTATGGGCTTTGACCCCTTTGCCTGTCCGAATGGACGAACAGAACCAAAAAAAAATTAATAATGATAGGATCACGCTGTTGACAGTTTTCTGTGAACAGCCGCGGGCTGATCCGTCCGGGGTAGTATCACACTCTCACAACAAATTGGCGTCTGAATAATGGCAATGTGCTATTGCGCTTCGTTCGGTGAGCGAGAGAGGCGGCAGCCCAACTGGGAGGGCTTGAGGATTGTAATGGTAGGCAGCGTCCTAGCAATACCCTATTTTGTTTTTTTTTGCTGTGGGCTATGGATGTCGCACCCCGCCAAATCGGTCCGGGGTGAAGGAAGAGGCGGCGCGCAAACCCATTGACCCACCCTGAAAGCACCTCTTCTTCGCCGTGCGAGCGGGCCACCGGTACCCGATCTTTGTGTTCGGTGGCCCGCTCGGCGGTATGCCCTCTCAGGCTCCTCTCCTGTCGACGCCCCGACAGCTTTCGCCGTCGAGGTGTCGTCCTCACGCGGTGGCCTCGCGTCGGGTGACCGGACAATTTCCCGGTCCGATCACCCGAAGCCTCGGTTAGGGCGGCATCAGGCGCAGGTATTCGCCCGGCCGCGGGCGGCGGCCCGGGTCACGGGAATCCTCCCGGGCCCGTTCCGCCGCCTCCTTCTGTGAGATGACAGCCTCGCAGAAGGCGGCGACCGCGTCCCAATTCCTGACGCTGTCGACCATCGCCCTTGCGACAGCCGGCAGCGTCAGGTCGGCACCGATAATAGCGACGAGGTCGCGGCGCTGCACGTCCCAGCCCAATCCTAGCAATACCCTTGGTATAGCAAAGGCCCATGGTCAGCAGTAACACTTACCATCAGGTGTGTTGCTTGCCCGTTTGCTACCATAAGCAATAAAAAAAAATTAATCAACACACAAGGAAAATCCTTAGCACTTTTTAAAAAAAACGAGATCATTGTAATTTTCAAAGAAATTTTCTTACATATGTCGATAATGTAAGAATCTCTCTCTCTCTCTTTCTTTCCCATAAATGTAGTAAAGACGATTAAAGACGATTATTCGAAGAAAAGGAAAACTTAAAACAAAACTCTACGCTAACTCTTCCAGCTAACGACTGTGGCCTAACTACTCCTGGTATTATAAAGGTGTATGGGTGGCAGTACCACTTACCATCTGGTGTTCTGCTTACTCGTGTGCCACTATAAGTAATAAAAAAGGAATCTTTGCTCAATAATTGCATATCTATGTTTTGAAAAATACATACATACATATCACCACGTCATATCCCTTGCAGGGTAGGCACAGAGAACAGAGTGCCAGAGAACTCTATCCTTGCATACTTCACTGGCTTCCTCAACATTCATAATTCTCTTCATACACGCTCGCCGGTTTTGGAGAAATACGATTTTATAATTATAAGCTTTCTATAATAATTATGTTACTAACCAAGTTTCCTATTTACCTGTGTGATATATGAAAGACTTATTATCTACTTTAATGATGTGGAGAGTTTAACAATCTAACGATTCTGTTTTACAACCATTTCACATGTAAATTTAATTTCCTTACCGTGGAGCCTATTTCAGTATTAAGTGCAAAATACATAAATATTATTATAACGGTGCATTTCATAAGCACTTACCTGTCAATTTTAATGACGTCACTGTACACTTAACACACATAAACAAATTTTTTCACTTGACACTTCACACACATTCTAAATTCAAAAAAATTAAAAAATCAAACCAATCATAAACTTGAAATTCTCACTTTAAAATCTCACTGATTTGTTTTACTTTTTTTTTTAATAAATTGTATCGATATGTTTGTGAATCGATTTGTCAAAGTATCGATGAGTGCGTGTTTGCTGGTTGCGCGTACGATGAATACTGGTATAGCGTGCGCTAGCACATGCCAGTGAGCTTGAACTTGGCAAAGCTCGCTGAAAACATTTTTGCATTTATGAATGCGTCCGTTATCGGTCTATCTATTGTTTAAGGGTTGATCTGTGTAGTTAGTTTTTTTTTTCGACTTTTTGCTGGTGTCTTCTTTAAAATAATAAAGTGTATAGACCATCTGGGCTTTATTGCTTATCGTGTTAATTAATATATAAACAATTTAATTATAAATTGGGAATTTTATAGTATTATGGCAATACTGAGTATTTTTACTAAAATATTTCAATAAAATTATACTTTAAAATGAAAAGAAACAGTTTTAGTTGTGAGTTTAGTTTTAAAAAAAAATGTTTAAAGCCAAATTTAAAATTCGAATATGACGAGAATTTAAAAATATAGTACATACAGTTTATATTAAATACTCTATTAGTAAGGTACCTACTATGATTTGTATTTCGTGAGAAAATAAAAAAAAATCTATATCAGCTTTTGAGCAAAATAAAATACCTATCTAACAATACCATTTGCGTACGCGTGGATTCCATTCCAACGTGAAACTAAATAATACGTGTTCGAAACCAAGTACCTGCATGTAACTGGGTTACTAATTGGTCTTATTGTTACCTTGCAACTAAAAGTTAAGTGGCAATATATTATGTACATACCATTGTGTAGGGTTTGATTTTCTTTGAAAACATTTTAGTCTATTTTGTTAATAATTTCACAGTATTCAAAATATTTAAAGAGTAAATTGGTTGTACAGAAAGATGTTTTGTAAATTTCTGCCTCATGGTAAAATTATGATCAATGAAGTCATTGGGTAAATGAGTTAGGTCCATTTCTAGATGCGGTGAATGTGGCTAAATTTACATTTGTCATTCTTGACTTCGTTTGACAGGAGTCGTAAAAACAGGCTGACTGTGCATCATTTACTTGCGGTAGCTATGTGGAGCTAGACCAAAACGATTGAGGAGTTAGTAATTACCTTTTGGATTATATTTTGAGAATTATCTTACATCATGGATTAAAGGGCATCACATCGGAGTTAATCTATATATCAAAAAGCAATGTATGTTCTCTATGTACTCTAAACCGATTGGACCGATTTAGATGAAATTTTTGAGGATTTTTTCTGATTAGGAGGCGTTCAAGTATTACGTAACGCAATTTTTGAAGATTTTTGATACTCCCTCCCCCCCATGTAACGCGCCGTAACGTTTCTCTGTACCCCCCTTCCCACTCCCTGAACGTTACGTAACACCCAAGTGACCGTTTTTAAACCTATTTGCGGCAATAATAAATAAAAAAAAACTCTTTCAAACTCGCAATCCATGTGTATATTGTATATTCATCATCTAAAAAATTAAATTTGCTTGGCAACTTGGGAAATTTTAATTCCCTAGTTTTTTATTTAATAAAATAACAATGTTACGTAACGCGTTGTTTGAACCCTCCTCCCGGCTACGTAACGCATTGTAACATTTTACAAGACCCCCCCTCCCCCCAAATTGCGTTACGTAATACTTGAACGCCCCCTTAGGTTAGATAGTAATCCTGTGAGTAGTAGTTTGGTAGCGATCGGGTTAATTGAAATCTTTTTTGGAACGAAGTTCCTTATTTTTTTCATGGGTCATTTCACGAGACCATTTATATATTTCCATGAATTACCGCCATATTTCCGTGAATAATTAGAATTTCTAGGTAATATTTTTTTATGTTTACGCGAGTATTACACATTTGAACTAAAACTATTTTTACTAATTCTATCGCGTTTCCATTTGATTTTTAATTTCTCGACTTTTCGAAAATTTTGCAACGTACATAGTGACGGGAGGTTATTACAGAGATTTATATCTACCGGGGGAGACCGAGACTAACCTACCTAGACCAGATCGGTCATGTACTAAAGGAAGGTGGAGTCAAGAGTCTCCGAAACCGGCGAGCGTGTATGAAGAGAATTATGAATGTTGAGGAAGCGAGTGAAGTATGCAGAGATAGAGTTCTCTGGCACTCTGTTCTCTCTGCCTACCCTGCAAGGGATATGGCGTGATGATATGTATGTATTTATATCTACCCACTAAATAATAACTAATACTGTAGCGGGTAATGCAGGATAATACTTTGTACCGCCCATTTGGTGACGGAGTAAGAATACCATTCACCACCCCCAATCATACTCGTCATTGATTGCAAGAGACGACTAAGAGATATAAAACAAATATAACGTTTATGCGAAAGAAAGAAACTCGAAACAAAATTCTATACCAACACGTCTGACGCGTGGTATAGTAGGTCAATTTCTCTTCCATTATGGAGGAGGCTCGAGTCTAACAGTGTGACATATATAAACTGAGATGATGATGACTGAGATTACGTGTGATCCAAATAGTTATTCTGTGTCTGTACGTAATTTGTGTCTGTTAATAATATGTTTTTTACTCGTTTTTTTCCGTGTGGTGACGGAATAAGAATACAATTCACCACTCCCTATCTTACCAGATCGTACGAGACGACTAAGGGATATAAAACGCATATAACATCTATGCGAGAGAAGGATAACTCGAAACAAAACCCTATACCAACACGTCTGACCAGCGCGGTATAGTAGGTTAAATTCCCTCCCATTACGGAGTAGGCTCGAGCCCAACAGTGGGTCATATATGGGCTGTGATGATGATGATGATGATAATAATATGTTTATAAAGTTACCAATATAAAGATAATAAGGATTTCCTAAGAACGGTACTATAATATCTAAGATGATCAGATGACGAAGGACCTGTACTCATAAGTGCAGTGAACAGCCACGACACCACTTAATATTGTTTAACCATTATCACATGTTAAAAAAACAAATTTATACAAATATAAATAACCCTAAGCTATCGAAAAATATTTATATTTTTAAGTCAAAAACCTTTTTTTAAATGTTTTTTTTTTATTTAAAGTAATATGCCTAAAACAAAAGTATGTATGTACCTTTTAAACAATTAAAAATAAAATTTTATTTGTTTCCTTGGAGATTAGAGATTATTGAAATTTGATAGTGGATATAACATTATAAGCGAAGGCAGAGTCTAAACAAAAGTTTATGCCCATATGTCTGACTTTGTCGAACAGGCCACCGACGAAATGTTGGATTCCGGTGGCCCGCTCGCACGGCATTTAGAGATACTTGGAGTTTAGGTTATGGGGTTGCGCGCTGTTCTTTCTATCGCCCCGAGTGGGTTGAGTGGATGTGACTATACCATTCCTCGTCGCCAAAAAAAATCCTACGTGTGGCAATCATTTTTCGCTCGTAATCAGGTTTTTTATAAAAAAAAGGGTGTCAGATTATATATATATTTTTTAATGTTTGACTATAGTCATTAGCGACAGATGATTATTACATTTAAACATTAATTGTTACAAATATAAAAACTTTCTTTATATTTAATCAAAATTGGATAGGAATGGAATTTATTTGGAAGAAAAATAAACAGAAAATCCAAAAACAAAAATAATACGATAAAATAAGAGATAATGCCAGTTAAATTAATATAGATATGTATTTATAACATATATTTTTAGTTACTATTCGTTAGTTTCGCGTCGTTCATAACATTTTAATAGCGGAAACAAAGTAATATAAATTTTATAATTTAAAAATATTAAGCCACATATGCTATGAACTGAGTGTGTCCACACCATAATTATTGTATCAAATAAAGACAAGCGTTGCTGCTCAAATCACTGATATTCCTTTAGAAAGAAATTAATAAAGAAAATATCCTTATTCATGTTTATTATTATAAAAAAATAAAACTACGATTAAAAAAACTTCAAAAACTGAAACGTACAAAATAACTTATTATTTTGTATTATATATTATATTATTTTGTATTATATATTATATATATTCTTAATATTTTGTATGTTTCAGTTTTTGAAGTCGGTTTTTTTAATCGTAGTTTTATTTTTTTAATGTTTACCTTTTAATGTTACAGACACACATAGGTTGTTCTATTAGTAGCAAGGCTTGAGTTACTCGTTCATTTGTCGCACACATACTTAATTGCAAATTTTAGACTTATATGGTTTTCTCATGGGTGCCATTATCAGAACTGGACCAAATTAAAATGAGACCACATGGGAAGCACCAGCTTTCAAATAAAAAAAGATTCATTAAAATCGCTTCGCCCAGTCGTAAGTTATGAAGTAACAAACATAAAAAAAAAAATACAGACGGATTGAGAACATCCTCCTTTTTTGAAGTCGGTTAAAAATAATAATTAAAAAAAAGTTAAAACAAAAAATGACGCCCGAGCCCAGCTTTGGGATGATGATGATTTCCTTAACAACACTTATCGGTGATGAATCAATGAAAGCCACTGAATACTTTAAACATTCATTAACTACTTAGCACCCAAACAGTTATTTGATACGTGATCACTGTGACCGGTGTAGTTCCCTAGCGACTCTATACGAACTTACGTTAAGATGCTTAAATGATAGTGGCCGTGTGATTTGTTGTGTGGCACAAGTTATGAGAGTTAATGTTTTCACGCATTTATTTTTTTTTTGTAATATGTAGCGAATTTGCAATAATACTTGAAAATGCTAGCCTTATAGGTAAAGTGTATAAGGTAAAGGGGGCAGGGTTTAGCGTTGTATTTATTAACGATTTTACGAGATTCAAAAACCCAAAGAGTATGAAAGCGTGGTGTCAAGGTTTGTATGAAAACAAAAAAACTTATCTGTTATCTTAAAATTTACTCTTTAATATAAATAAATAAAAAAGACATTTGGCATTTGTCACTTTGCATCCTCTAAGGGTGTAAAATAAGGAGTTAAATAATTGGGTCATGCCTGTATTTGTTTTTTTATTGTATTAAAACTTAGCACACACAAGTACTAAACAGCGTTCACTAATGTGAACTAGAGACTCACAAAAAAAGCAATATTCTTAAAAATAGCTCTTCGGAGAATACATTCACTTCTAAGTGTGTGAAATAGAGGATAAATGTGATACATTTTTTTTATTGCTTATAGTGGCAAATTAGCAAGCAGCACACCTGATGGTAAGTGTCACTGCCGCCCATGGACCTTTGCATTACCAAGGGTATAGCTTAGGCCACTGCCTACCAATAAAATCCCCAAACCCACCCAGTTGGGCTGCCGGCTCTCTCGCTCATCATACGAAACGTAATAGCACATTGCCCTTATTCAGACGTCAATCATCTGCGAGAGGGTGGTACTACCCCGGATGGACCGGCACGCGGCTGCAGTCAAAACTATCAACAGCGTGGTCCTACCACTATTAAAATCCTACAATCATCCTGCAATACTACTAATAAAAATTGGGGACGATACACATAGTTATACGCGGATGTATTCGCAGCAAAAGCTAATAAAAGATACTTCTTCATCGGATAATACGTGTATACTTGTTAATGTCCCTTATTTTTCACAATAAATTCAATGTGTACATAACAACAGTAGGTACTTAGTGTCAAAATAAAAGAAAAATAAAATAAATATATTTTTTGACGATAGCCATCAGTCATTCGGTTTAGAAAATATTAGGTACCTACTTATGAAATCAAAAACTGAATATAATATCGTCAATTATTTTAATCCGCTGAGCGCTCTTAACTTACTCGTTTTTAACTTACTTGCTCCTAAAACTGCATCGGTTTTGATATCCGACTGATAAATTCAACACATATTTTACCATAACAACGCTATTATTAAATGAATATTTAATTATTATTAAATCTAAATGAATATATGAACTGATGAGATTTTTAACACGATACGTATCCGAACAAAAACAGCCTTAATATTTCAGTGGCAGTAAACATTTGATTTCTGATTTTGAAATCTCGGATACGAGTTAAGCAAAAAATTGTATTTTTTGAAGAATAAAATATCATTGTCATTCGTTCCTTCCTTGATTCATATATATATCCTACTTTTGATCAAAGTTTATTACAAATGAGATGTATCTGTTTTTTATTATACTAACTAGACAATTTACCACTAAAGTGAAAACTGTTGTACTTTGTCGAGCGCTTCAAAAGTCGGTGAGCATGCACAGTGACTTATAAAGCACCGAGCCGTCCTTTTATCGCCCTGGTCATTTAGAGAAGATGAGCTTGATTATAGCCCATCAAAATAGGATAGAATGTCAAAAAAGTTTGGCATTATTTAAATTTTTCCTACCTTAAAATCTGCTTATGTTCTTTAGTTATCCCTTACACAACATCCGCACAAAATTAGAGGTTTAATCATCATCATCATCATTCTCCTACTCTTATCCCAATTACTTGGGGTCGATACAATATGTACTCTTCTTTCATAGCACATATTGTAAAAGTTATTGGCAATAATTTTATGACCGGCCGCCTGCCAGACGTCAACCCTCCTTGGGAATGTAATTGTTAACCAAATGGCATCAGATGGAGTTGACCCAGGTCGTTATATGGCTCTTAGTCGGCTTTTACGACATCCACGAGCAAAGTAAGGATTGGTAGTATTCGTAGCCGCTACCACACAGCTAAAATGGTAAAAATTAGAGGTTTAATATCTTACACAATAAAACTAATTTTACAGTTTTTCTAGTGTTTGTATTTCATTTTTACTTACATTATATATTATATACAAAACATTGGATTACAAACGTTCGGAAAGCAGAAATCATATACGAAAATAATAAAAATCGTAAAAATAATTTTATTTCATCATACTTCCTACTAATATTATGAATACGATCTGCCTACTAATATTATTAATAGTGGTAGGACCACACTTTTGACAGTTCTCTGTCAACAGGCCGGTCCGTCCGGAGTAGTACCACACTCTCGCAGAAGATCGGCGTCTGAGTAATGGCAATGTGCTATTGCGCTTCGTTCGGTGAGCGAGAGAGCCGGCAGCCCAACTGAATGGGTTTGGTGATTTTATTGGTAGGCAGCAGTCTAAGCTATACTCTTGGTATTGCAAATTCCATAGGCGGCAGTGACACTTACCATCAGATGTGCTGCTCGCTCGTTTGCCACCATAAAAAATAAAAAAAATATGTGAAAGTTTGTGAAGATGTTTGGATGTTTATTACTCAATCACGCATAAATCGTTTAACAGATTTCGATGAAAATTGGTATAAAGATAGACCATTTTCTGTATTAACACATAGGATACTTTTTATCACGGTAATATATTTCTTTGGGATAATAGTTCCACATTGGCAAAGTCATTATTCACGCGGGCGCAAGCTAGTTATGTATAGCTCTAATGACTCGCGTAAACATCAGAAACGAATATATTGTATACTTAAAAATATATTAAATTTGGACCCACATTTTTAATACTAAATTAATACAAATTCATTACCAGTACAAAAAGAGAATGATTCTATATATAACATTTTCAATCATAAACAACATAAAGGGGGTCAAAATTTAGTATCTTATAGGGTAGATATAAATTTTTGTAATAACAATGACATATTGGACGTAAGACACCTCAGTCCTCCTGTGACCATGATCACTGTAAAGTGTTCGAAACGTCGGGAAATTAAAAATCAAATACAAACGCGATAGAATCCGTAAAATTAAGTTTATTTCAAATGTGTAATACTCGCGTAAACATTAGACAACATAGGGTACTTTTTATCCCGGTAATATGTTTCTTTGGGTTAAACTTTGGTAAGTTACTTTTCACGCGGGCGCAAGCTAGTAATGTATATTGCTCTAATGACTCGCGTAAACATCAGAAACGAATATATTATATACTTTAAAATATATCTCAAGTATAATTGCGTAGGTTTAATTTAAAAAACAAACAAACTTCCTCCTTACCATAAAATAAATAAAATAGCACTTAATTTTAACTTTTGTCATTTACTGATTGACATTTGTCGATGTATTCTGCATTTTTGCGTAAGAAAATTGTTAAGATGAATAATGAATTAACAATAAACATATGGCGCCTGCGTCTGTCTGTGCGTCTATCTGTCTGTCTGTATGTACGCATGTAAATATATTTATTAAGAAATTAAACATTAAAAAAGTTAAGTATACCAAACACGTATTTTATTGACGAGTAGACATATTGTGATTCTTGAATTAATAATACCCTTCGATCAATATAGTGATTTAAGGAAATACTATTATTTTCTTTAAGAAGGAAAATGACTGTTGACGTTCGTTGTTGGTAATAAGACTTCCTACGAAGACGATAATGTCGTAACTGCCACGCTTGTTCATTCTTCTGCCCATTCCTCTAGAAATCCCTTAAACGAATTTAAGACTTCCACAAACTATATGGCATAATGGATAAGATATCAACCTACCATACTTGGTGTCGCGAATTTAATTCCCATACAGGACAATAATTTGTACGATCTAAAAACTGTTGAATCTGAATTTAATTTGTGTCTATTAATTATATTAATTGTCTTTCCGTGTGGTGACGGAGTAAGAATGCAATTCACCACCTTCTATCTTACCCGTGAGTGATCGCACGAGACGACTAAGGAATATAAACTACATATAACATCTATGCAAGTAAAAGATAACTCGAAACCAAACCCTATACCAACACGTCTGACCAGCGTGGTATAGTAGGTCAATTTCCCTCCCATTACGGAGGAGGCTCGAGCCCAGCAGTGGGGCATATATGAGCTGAAATGATGACGACGATGATGAATTGTATTTTTGTAAAGTGCCTCTGTCCGGGTTATATCCTTAGTGCAGGATTTTTTTTAAAAAAAAAAAAACATGTAAAAAGTTTTTATGATATTTTTGAAGTACATTGCTACTGCTTAGATGTTGATTTTCTGCGTGAGTGTGGTACTAATCTGGATGGATCAGCTCATGGCAGTTGACAAAAAACTGTCAACAGTGTGGTCCTTTTTGAAGTGATACTTCTATCTTTACTCTCTCCACCTTGACATTGGCAGAATCATCGGTCGTCGATGGAGCCAAACTTATAAAAAAATTGAATTGAAGTGAAACTTCTAATGCGACTTCCAACAAGGTTGCATTAAACGTTTAACGCAATGGCATTCGAACGCATGCGCGTAGTATAGCAGGTATACTATGCGCATGCGTTCGAGTGCCACAGACAAGCGCGAGCGTTAGCAACGAGTAGCGTCCAATATTCCAATGCAAGAGGGAGAGAGAAAGAAAGATACACAAAGGTAGAAAGTAGGAGAGAGAAAGAGAGTGATTCGGTAGGTCCCAAGCACATGCGCGTGGTATTCTTGTTATGCAGCGAGGTAAACAGTAGATAATTATGAGCGTCGTAAAATTAGCTGAAATACGTACTTGTTCTATTTTAATTTATAATATTCATTATTTTCATAGGTTTAAGTTTTGCCTTCTGTCGGCAATCCTCATGACTGCTTTGTGGTTTTCTTTTTGCGCCGCTCTATGCTCTGATCACACCCCACCAGATTCGTCCGGGGCGATAGAAGATGCGGCGCGTGACGCCATAGACCCGCTCCGCAACGCGCCTTTCTTCGCCGAGCAAGCGGGCCACCGGAACCCGATCTTTGTCTTCAGTGGCCCGCCCGGCAACATTGTGCTCCTACCACTATTACATAATCTGTATTTACATTAAAATATCTCCACTAAGTTATCAATGACAAATAATTGACCGCAGATAATAGGTGTGAAAACAGTAGCTAGACGCTAACTGTGGAATGTAGATTTCAAATTCCCTGGAACCAGTTTCCTATGATTCAAATGACAGTAATCAAGATCAAATTAAACTAAAGATTGAGAAACAATTATTAATTCGAAAATCGAATTATTTCGTTGTAATATTAGGCTGATCGATCGCATTCGTAACGACGACGTAAGAGAGCGAGTAGGTATGAAAGAGAGTATTGGTGTAAAGATGCGAAAGGGAATGCTCCGATGATTCGGACATGTGGAAAGAATAACGAACGAATGTCTGGTTAAGAAGATATACAATGCGAAAGTGGAAGGATGTAGGTACCGAGGGAGACCGAGACTCACCTACCTAGACCAGATTGGTCACCTACTGAAGGAAGGTGGAGTCAAGAGTCTCCGAAACCGTCGAGCGTGTATGAAGAGAATTATGAATGTTGAGGAATCGAGTGAAGTATGCAAGGATAGTGTTCTCTGGAACTCTATTCTCTCTGCCTACCCTGCAAGGGACATGGCGTGATGGCATGTATGTAATATTAAAGAATTATGAAATAATACGGTTTTGATTGAAATATCCGAGTAATGATGGTTAAAGGTAACAATAGGGGGATAATATATATCCCCGTCTATTGGTTGGCGGAAAAGATCTTTGAAGCTGGTAAGCAAATATCATCATCATTCACCTACTCTTATCCCAATTACTGGAGGTCGATACAATATGTACTCTTCTTTCATAGTACATATTGTAAAAGTTATTGGCAATAGTTTTATGACCGGCCGCCTGCCAGACGTCAACCCTCCTTGGGAATGTAACTGTTGACCAAACGGCATCAGGTGTAGTTGGCCCAGGTCGTTATAAGTCTCTTAGTCGTCTTTTACGACATCCAGGAGCATAGTAAGGGTTGGTAGTATTTGTAGCCGCTACCACAGAGCAAGCTGGTAAGAAAATAACTGTAAATAAATAATCACATTTCATAAAATACATAATTATTTATATTTGAAGTCCGACTGGTTGTTTTCCGCACAGCAACCTATAAGCAGAAATAACTTCTGTAGCGAAACTAATGTTATTATTTGAGACTGAATAATTTTCTCGAAGCTGTAGCTAAAACAATGTTCGCTAAATTATTCTAATGTTTTCATAACTGCGCTAACTCTGAAAAAGGTCAACGACACTTTCGTTGTTTATTATAAAATAAGTTTTGTCATATATTGTAAACATTTTTGATATTTTAAGTAACAATATGAAAATAATATTTCTTTCAATAAGTTTAAAAAAGAATTGTAATTTTTTTTCTACAAGCGTGTTTTCTACGTTTGAATAGCTTCTAAGTCATAGCGATAAACTTTAATTTCAAGTATGGATTTAAATCCCAATTTTTACTTTTTACCCTCAGTTTTTAATTTTCAACTTTATTGAGCTCTCGGAATTTTTATTTTTACAAAACGATTTATTTATATTTATGTTTTTTGTACAGTAACATTAAGCACTCCTATAGGTTAAACCAAATATTCCTGATGCATCTGGAGTCATTAATCAAAACGTGGGCATGCCCACTTTGTTACCAGCGACGCCCCAAGCCGAGGTTCGTTCCTTACAGGGGAGCCCTTGCTTACTTTAATTGGGTTGAGAGCCCTCACCGCTCACCCATAGCCCGCGTAAAGTTATCAAAGCCATCGTCTGCTAACAGCTAAACAAAAAAGAATCTTCAAATTACTGAAATTTAGCATTTAATATGCTTAATTATTTATAAAAACCCGATTACGAAGCGAAAAATGATGTCACTAGCGGGATCCCGCTACGCTTTAAAGTTAAAATCATTTACACGGTGAATTGTGCAGTACATACCAGTACACTATTCTTTCTTAAGCTCAAGTCGGGTACAGTAAGACAATAATTCGCTAATAAGAAAATAACTACACGTCATTGTGCACTTAAAATGTGGTAAATGTTTAACACATCTGCATTTCGCGTTGGCGCCAATTTTATTTTGTATTCAACTTAATACAACAGCGCCAGTATTTAGTTTAGTTACGATAATATTTTGCACACACCATTTAAATACAAAAACATGGAAGTGTTCTTACCGCTTCATAATATAGCAACGAAAACTTGATCATTTTAAAAACCACGTACTTATTCATAAATACGTAAGTGCGCTTATTAAATCGCAGGGTTTGATTGAATTATTTCTGTATGGGTGTTTGAGTTTGAATGACCAATATTAGAACGCATATCATTCACCCACCTACCAGCCTGTCAATGTCCACTATTGGAATTATGCCTCCCCACGAATGGAAATTAAAGTTACGGTCGATCTTAAACGGTCTTTGAGACTCACAGAGGCAAATAAGGCGTGGCGACACTATCTATTCTTAAACGTATCATCATCTGAGCCCACATATGTCCCACTGTTGGGCTCGGGCCTTCTCCATAATGGTAAACTCCAACAACATAGAACACACTAAACTAATGTGTATTTTGTTTATTAGTAAGAGGCTGTATATTTTAATGTCGTTTCTATTTGATAATAATTTTACACAAATTTATTTGCTACACAAATCATCCTATTATAATAAACATTATCTTAACTAGAAATATATGTAATCTTTTAAACTATAAATTATTACAAAATATCGAAAACGTAAATTATATCGGATATCCGAAAACATTCTACACTTATACGTACTGTCACAGATAAAAAAATGACAAAATCGTATAGGTATTCCATACAAAGATACCCTAATGACCATCTATCTGAGGATGTATTAAAAATTTTGATAACTATGACAATATACGTTAGTTTTTAAAACATCCGTTGCTTTATTGATGAGATTACGTTAAACATTCACACGAAAACGTGACAGAATAAATCATTGTCTATGGTTGAGAGTTTTTGGCGCGAATATGTAAATGTCATGTCACGCTCTTGTATTATATTCATTTCTGTTGTGTTTTGCAGTGTTATATTGAATAATTTTGCTAGTATTTTATGGAATATGATACAGTTAAAATGCTGAAGTGTAGTGAATATGGTATAATAGTGGTTTACATGTATTTTCATATTTTGCCAAAATTCCCAAAAAAAAAATTTATTTAGTTATCAGCGCCGGGTTAATGGTAACGACTTGACTTACTGACGGACAATGACTATTAAGACTACACAATATGAAAAAGTATTAAGTAATATATGAAAAAAAAAAATAAGACATGGCTGTATGGGCTTTGATCCCTTTGCATGTCCGACCAGATGAACAAAACAAAAAAAATGTCTATGGTTGATATCAAAGATGGCTCGGTAGTGTTCAATAAAGAATTTATGAAGCGAAATGATCCCATATAGTAAAAAGAATATATATCTGCCGTAATAAATAACATTCCTAAAGATTTCTAATGTTTCTGCGAGTATTACATATTTGAAATAAAACTGCGTTTACGAATTCTATTGCGTTTGTATTTGATTTTTAGTTTCCCCACGTTTCGAACACTTTACAGTGCTCATGGTCCTCCCGTGACATTGATCATTGCAGTACTCGAAACGTGGAGAAACTAAAAATCAAATACAAACGCGATAGAAGCTATAAAAGTAGTTTTATTTCAAATTCTTAAAGTTAAACTTCTATTCCAAGGGAACACATTATTGGGATAAAAGGTATCCTTGTTAATCTACGAAGTTCGTATCTATCTATCTATGTACCAATTTTTAACCAAAGTTTAAGGTGATTGAGCAACAAACATCCAAAGATCGAAACCTCTTCATAAACTTTCACATTTATATTAGCTAAATATTATAGCGTTTAAAAAAAATCATAAAATTAAAAACTAAAACAACATTACTGATGATTAATTCAATTCGTTAACGAAACAACTCCCAAACATTAGTCCGATCGGTTATTTGTCACTTAAAAGATTTATGTAGGGCCACCATACAAGATCAAAGGTACCGAACGTCGAGCCATTGTAACCCGTGATATCAAAAGACTGGGCCCCCAAAAGGCCCGTATAAATAGAATTATTTCTACGTGCTTGTACACACGATTTGTAGTTATACAATACTGAATAGGTTTTTTTTTAAATGACTTTGGTCTCGGGATCAATAATTGATTTTTTTTAGAACTATGTTCGCCAACCTTGTTGGTCGAATGACTTAAATATGCTACTGTGATTTTGTGATCTCATATTTAAATTACTGTGATTTAGCACGAAGTTATTTCTACATACATACATACATATCAATATGTATGAAAGGGAGTATTGGTGTAAAGATGCGAAAGGGAATGCTCCGATGGTTGGAACATGTGAAAAGAATGCCGAACAAATGTTTGATTAAGAAGATATACAATGCGAAAGTGGAAGGATGTAGGTACCGGGGTAGACCGAGACTAATTTACCAGATTGGTCACGTACTAAGGTGGGGAAGGTGGAGTCAAGAGTCTCCGAAACCGGCGAGCGTGTATGAAGAGAATTATGAATGTTGAGGAAGCTAGGGAAGTATGCAAGGATAGAGTTCTCTGGCACTCTGTTCTCTCTGCCTACCCTGCAAGAGATATGGCGTGATGATATGTATGTATAAGTTATTTTTCTTAAATATAAATACTTGTTTATAAACGAAAAATCATTATCACACATGGGACTCGATACCACAGCTATTGGCAATCTATTGCAATCATCCTACCACTTAGACAAGTGTGAGCTGTCGAATGATAATCAAATTTTGGCTCGTATTATTTTGTCGTCTTTATGGGAGACGTGCCATCTACCAGACTATGGTTAAAAATTGTGACTATGATTGATTCCTGTGTTAAAATCCATAGGCAATAAAAGTTATTTCTTTATGATTTTTAGTGGACGAGAAAGCAATACAGTGAGTGTGATAATTTAGTTCTGTCAAACACTAAACGAAGTGTCCATTTATTTTTTCGCCAGATTATAGTATTATCCTGTATGAACTGAAATATTTATGATTTCAGGCAGAAAACAGGCAGCGTGGCCTTACCGTTGAAAACTGCTGTTAGGATTTTTGCAGTGGGGCCGGGGTAGTAGGGGTAGTTTTTAACAACAGTGTTGCCAGGGCGTCACCGTCTCTGCGGGTGGCGAACTAATCCCTAGTCCAGAACTAGGTTTATTTTCCTTTTCTTACAATATTGTATCTGCTTACTCGATTTTTTCTATATCCGAAAGGAAGGGATGGTGTTTATTGTATCACTCCGTCACCACAATGATATCTTTTTTTAACAGGGTTTTATTATTTCCATTACCTTTTTTTTTGGGGTGAGTTATGGTCGGCGCTCTCCTCGCACCACTCCGTCCGAGGCGACAGAGGGGCGTAAGCACGCACACCCGTAACCCACCCGTGGCACGTCGCCTTCGTCGTTGGGCCGACCGCCGGAGCAGATTAACTTGACGTCAGTAGTCGGCCTGACGGAATACCCTCTGAGGAGTACCTTCTCCTCGCCCGACGTCTCCCCCTCGGGGAGGGTTATTTTTATTACCTGTATCTATCTCGATCCTCGTAGGTAAGTCTTGAAAGTGAAATATGACCTGCTTTCCGATTTAACTGAAATGTTGGTACGAGATAAGATTATAACGGTATGCTACTAAATCCTTCATTATGGATATATTAGTAGATAATGTCGATATTACTAATGTTGCAGGACGACGCGACGTGGCAACAAGAGCGGAACAGTGTCTGGAAATGTTAGCAAATCGAACAGAATGTAATAACAATGGCCTTCAAGCATTCTGAGTTATTACCGTCGTCATGACCACCGCTGAGATAACAAAAATGGATTATATTGTGAATATTGTTAATGTTAATATCTATTATTATTAATATGATGGAACGACATGGGTGGTCAAATATAATTAAATATATCATCATCATCACAGCCCATAAATGTCCCACTGTTCGGCTCGGGCCTCCTCTGTAATGGGAGGGAAATTAGCCTACTATACCGCGCTGGTCAGACGTGTTGGTATAGGGTTTTGTTTCGAGTTTTCCTTCTCTCACATAGATGTTATGTGCGTTTTATGTCACTTAGTCGTCTCGTACAATCACCCACGGGTGAGATATGGGGTGGTGAATAGTATTCTTGCTCCGTCACCACACGGAACATTTAAATATATAGCATGAAATAATGTAATAACCCATTCAAATGAAGTTGCTTTCAAAACTAGTTAGTAATAAGTGTCACGGACTTTGTAAACGGAGATCTTTACAAATGGAAAATATCGGCGAATAGCAACATACGATGGTCGGACACTCGAGTCAAAACAACTATTATGTCAATCATTCAGCGGCTCGTCCGATTTTTGGGCGCGGCCACAGTGAGAGCGAACAAATACTATTTTATTTATAAAAAAAGTAAAAAGTGAGTTTAAAATGTAAACTTTTATCCCTAAAATATTTTTAGGAAATACTTTACCGGAGTGAAAAATATTCCTTTAATCCAGGAAATGATCTATTTCATCTCATCATCATCTCAGCTCATATACATCCCACCGTTGGGCTTGAGCCTACTCTATAACGAGAGGGAAATTGACCTACTGAATGCATTTTACACACACATACACACACACACACTGACATTTTTATACTAGTCATGTTTTTATAATTTCTTTAAAATGTACCAGGTGTTGGCAGAATATCAGCGCTATTTTATAAAATAAAATAGCCAAAGCTGAGCCAATAGCCTTTTTTGTTTCTCGTTATGTCATTTTATACCAGAAGTTGTTTTCTTTAGTTCTGTTTATTTTCATTAGTTTTTAACGAGAACAAATTAAATGTTTTTCTTTCTTTCTTTATTTCTACTATACCACGCTGGTCAAACGTGTTGGTATAGGGTTTTGTTTCGAGTTTTACTTCTCTTGCATAGATGTTATATACGTTTTATAACCCTTACTCGTCTCTTACGATCACCCACGGGTAAGTTAGGGGGTGGTAAATTGTATTCTTACTCCGTCACAACACTGAAAAATATTATTCCAATTTAAATACGAGGCTACTGGTGTTAATTATTATTGTATCAAAAAGATGATGGTTATACGGATAAATATAAAGATATACTAAAATAAGACATTCGTGAATGCGTTACATATTTCCGTGGTAATTAAGATTATAGTTACCTGTATGATATGTCGCTCTCAGTGATACTCCACATTTCGTTATATTCGCGGCCGGGGCCGGCAGATCGCGTGCACTAAGATCTTAATACATTATAATTTACGATGTTAGGTGGTTAATGATACATATTATAGCAGTTTTGTAAAAGAAATAAACAATTTTTACTTTTTAAATGTCAATGCACGCTATTGTCGACTATTTGGGACGAGGTGAACATACTTTCTATTGAAATATTATACTGAATACCTTGTGGGGAGAGGATTATGAATACAATGTGTTAAAATTCCTTACTCTTTCGTGACTGTCATCATCTTTCCCCTACTCTCTCTGACGTAACCCAATTACTTAGGGTCGAAGCAATATATACCTCTCTTCCATAGTACATATTGTAAAAGTTTTATGATTGACGGTCTATCTAACGTCTAACGTAAGCCAAGGAGGCTTGGAAATATGATTGTTGACCAAACGGCATCAGGTGGAGTTGGCCCAGTTCGATATAAAGCTCTATAGTTTTTTACACTTTTTACCATAGTCAATGGATATCTTTGGATTACATTGTAATCTTTTTGAAGCTATACTTCTTTTGGCGCGTTAGGGAAAAATGATGAGAGTAAATTTTTACGATGCGCATACCGTCACGAAAAACCTGAAGTTAGCTATAGTCAACATTTTAGTTTTTTAAGTAGATAATGCGTTATAATAAAACTTTCAATGTATTAAATACCTTTTTTGATGCAGTCCTGCTGGCGCAGTCAGGGATTGACCTGCAGACCCTAGTCGACACAATGACAGAAGATTGTAAGAAAAGGGGTCTACGCGTGAATGTGAGCAAAACCAAAATAATGGTCTTTGAAAGAGATGAAGCCAAAACAGATGTAAGAGTAACAATAGGTAATGATGTACTAAAGCAAGTGGATGAATTTGTATATCTTGGATGTGGATTTAGCCGAGATGGAAGGTGTCAGTGATGTAACTGATATAGAGCGAAGAGTGAATGCGGGAAATAGAGTGAACGGAGCGCTGGGGCAACTTTTCGGTAGCCACCACCTCAACCAGAAGGAATGTCTAGCAATACATAATGCAGTACTTGTCCCAACATTACTGTATGGAAGCGAGAGTTGGGTATGCAGAAAAGAGTATGAAAGTAAAATTAATGCGGTCGAAATGCGATCTCTGTGGAGTGTGGAAAATCTGTGGAGTTAGGCTGACCGACCGCATTCGTAACGACGATGTAAGAGAGCGAGTAGGTATGGAAGAGAGTATTGGTGTAAAGATGCGAAAGGGAATGCTCCGATGGTTCGAACATGTGGAAAGAATGCCGAACAAACGTCTGGTTAAGAAGGTATACAATGCGAAAGTGAAAGGATATAGGTACTGGGGGAGACCGAGACTAACCTACCTAGACCAGATCGGTCATGTACTGAAGGAAGGTGGAGTCAAGAGTCTCCGAAACCGGCGAGCGTGTTTGAAGAGAATTATGAATGTTGAGGAAGCGAGTGAAGTATGCTAGGATAGAGTTCTCTGGCACTCTGTTCTCTCTGCTTACCCCGCAAGGGACATGGCGTGATGGTATGTATGTATGTATGTATGTAAATACCTTTTTTCTATTGTTAGTGTCGTTTTTTCTACAAACGCAGAATAAGGCCAAAGATAAAATTTTTGATAAGATTTTTAATTTGAAAAGTTTTTTGTCTAGTTACGCCAAAGAAGTATAACCTCTACGCGTGCACACAAACTTTTTTTTTTGTTATTTTTTTTTGGGACTTATTTGTGAAATTTATTTTTTTATGCTGCTCGCTTAATTTTATAAATTGAGCTTGACAAGTCGGTAATTTGATTAAATATCTTCTCTGTCATTGTTCAGTCAACCACTCCGCCTATGATACAAGATAAAACTTAAATCAAAAAGCTAAATATAGAAGTATATAACATAACCTTTATAAGATTAACGTTCAGGTTATATTAAGGCTATATGACACCAATTAGTTTCCAACAAACAATTTCGCATTTTCCATGTGGTGACGGAAGAAGTAAGAATACAATTTACCACCCCATATCTTACCCGTGGGTGATCGTACGAGACGACTAAGGGATATAAAACGCATACAAGAGAAGGTAAACTCGAAACAAAACCCTATACCAACACGTCTGACCAGCGTGGTATAGTAGATCAATTACCCTCAGATTATGAAGGAGGCTCGAGCTCAACAGTGGGACATATATGAGCTGAGATGATGATGAGATGATGAAAATGAAAGTTGGTAGTATTCGTAGCCGAAGCCGTAGAAAATTGAAAATATTTAATGAAGGAAATAGTGTTAACTATCTTAACTAAAACAAACAGTGCTAATTAATACGCTGAATCCAGATCTGTGTCATGATATCAGATACTCCAGTAGTACTATGAAATAAATTATTCAGTATTCTTGATATCAAGGACGTTCAAGCATTGTCGTTATGTCGATAGCAAGTCTGAATACTGAATTATTAGCTAGTTTAATTAGTAGAATTACTTCTTAAGCAATTGTATCTTATATTTCGACACTGTATTTATAATTTCACAATGCTTTAAGGGCAAAATCGTGTCAAATTACTAATTATATACAAATTAGACATGCCTTGTTATCTGTTTGATGGTGGATTAAAAAGACAATATGTTAACAAAAGATTATTTCCCACGGTTAATAACAGATAAGTAAGTACAGGTAAACGAATAACATCCCTGCTAAAAAAATACTAAAAAATCGGCCAAGTGTGAGTTGTACTAGCGCACGAAAGGTTCCGTAAAACTAATTATTTTTGTTCACTTTATTGGGTAAACAAACAATATCACAATGAAGTTTGGTTATAGTGGTTTGAAGCTATGCAATATTAAAAAAAAAGTGATACCCACACCGTTTACCACATATTGGACAAATATACACAATCATATAAAAGTAGTACAGGGTGAGAGAAGAAGGCCTTTTTTGGTGGTGGCCATGGACGTGGTCACGCCCCGACAAATCAATCCGGGGCGACAAAAGAGGCGGCGCGCAACCCCGCGAACTCACCCTGCAAATACCTCTCTTCGCCGTGCGAGCGGGCCACCGGTACCCAATCTTTGTCTTCGGTGGCCCACCCGGCGGTTTAACCTTACGGGTTCCTCCCGTGTCCTGCCCTCACGCGGTGGCCTCGCGTCGGGTGACCGGACAATTTCCCGGTCCGATCACCCGAAGCGTCGGTTAGGGCGGCATCAGGCGCAGATATTCGCGCCTGCGGCCGCTGACGGCGGCCCGGGTCACGGGAATTTTCCCGGACTCACACGGCGCTGCCCGTCCCAGCTCGGACATACCTCGAGCGTATGTTGCGCCGTGTCCTCGTCACTACTGCAATGGTGGCAGGACGGAGTCCACTCCCTATACGCGACCGTGTGCAGGTACAAGCCGAAGCAACCGTGCCCCGACAATACCTGCACCAGCCGAAAGGAGAGGACTCCGTGCCGCCACTCCATCCACTCCATCAGTACGGGCCGGAGGGCCTCAACGGTAATAACACCGTGTCTAGGCCTCTCCAGCCGCGTAACCCAATGGGCGATGACGTCTCGGCGGGCGTCCTCGCACCAGGTGGCTATCTCGTTAGACGATGGGAAGCCACCCTCGTCGCATACTGAGGTTACCCGCCGGTAGAGGTCGGAGAGCATCTCCGCCTCTAAGTCCCAAGGGGGTGTCCCGGCCAATAGGCATGCCACCTCGGTTGACACCGTGCGGTATCCGTGAATGGCTCTGACCGCCATGACCCTCTGTGGCCTCCACAGAACAGCCCTGAGCTGGGCGTTCAGAGCCCTAGAGAAGAAGGCCTGCATGTATGTTTTTTTTTATTTTTTTTTATTGTTAGTTATAGTTAAAAATATATACCCATACACATGCAAGCACGTACATATATATACATAAACACACATGCAGATACATACATACATGTACACATAGCAGCAAATAATTACTATTAGTAAGTAATACACTAGTAGATATGTAAAAATTATCTTATGTATTTACATCCGATGTACAGTATTAAGTCCAGATAATTTTTTAACAACCATTATTTTATAAACAACAGTGCTTCAAATTACTGAAATTTTTAGCATTTAATATGCTTAATTATTTATAAATACCCGATACGAAACGAAAAATGATGTCACAAGCGGGGTATGGATTTGGAATATAATTTCTCTTGCATTATAAAAAGGATCATGCAACAACGGTGGAAGTTTTTAGCAAACACAAACTATTGTCTGAATCTCTGTTATCTGTTTTGGTTTAAAAGATTAAATTTATAGAAGTATATCTATTGGATACGGATTCAGATTACACTGCTCATAATACCTATTTGAAGTGAACATTTCTTTAGCGTTCTTTCTTTTTCGTTGTGCACTTTTTTTGGGATGAGTAAAAAATGTTAAACTCGCGTCAGGACACGTGACCTGATTGAAAATTCCTAAGACGAAGGAAGAGTAAACCGTAGAAGAGGAAATTCGTAAGACGGAGGGGAAAGTAGACCGTGAGAGAATATTATATTTAGTCATATAAATGATAGTACTTTTATACTAAACTAGCTTCTGCCCGCGGCTTCGCCCGCGTAAAAGGTTACTTTCATAAAGTTGTTGATCCCATATTTTTATTTTTGACCGTCGGTAATACAGTGCAACGGTATTACAATACTCAGGGTTGGAACTTCATTACTGGACTGCTAAATGGCGTTGAAGAAGCTATATTTTGAGATTTTTTGACAATTTTTTTATTTTTCATATAAAAATTTTGATTTTTTCTTAATAAAAAGTATCCTATGTTACTTTTAATACCTCCAAGAATATGTGTACAATGTTTCATGTTGATCGGTTGAGTAGTTTTAGCGTGAAAGCGTAACAAACAAACTTACATTCACATTTATATATTAGTAGGGATTCCGAAATATTTTTTTTTTACAGTTGGCTATGGTATGGTTACACCCATACATACTCCCTGGGGCTTTTTATATTTTCTTTTAGGTTTTGTTTTTCATAGATTTAAGTTTTCCCGTTTGCCAGCAGTCCTCGTGTTTTGTGTTTTTTTTTTCCCATAGGAATGATTTAGAGGCTGCTTATGACTCTAACAAGAAAAGGCGAGAAGAAAAGGAAAAAAAACTAAGAAGAGAAGGAAAAGTCATAATAAAATCCATGATATGATAGGAAAGCTCATGTGCCTAATGTCCTAATGTCTTAATGTTGACGTATATGAGCTGATAAGGATAAGAATAAAATCGAATCGCAAAATATCGACGTCTGAGTAATGGCAATATGCTATTGCGCTTCGTTCGGTGAGCGAGAGAGCCGGAAGCCCAACTGGGATGGGTTTGGGATGTATTATTTGGATTTTGTAGGCAGCGGTCTAGCTGTACCTTTGGTAACCTTTGGTATTGCAAAGCTCCATGGGCGACAGTGACAATTAACATCAAGTGCTCCAACCATCACAAGTGTATTTGCTCGTTTGCGTAAGCAAAATAAAGAAAAAAAATTGCTGCTATGGAGCATTGAAAAATACCCAAACGTGCACAATTTATATCCAAGTACTGTGGTTGGTTAATAATATTATCACGTGGTCTGTATTTCTTGAAATCAACGTTAAACCAAACTCACGTGATAAGAGTTTGCGTTGGCAATTTTATTATACTCTTAAATATATCCGCTTATTTAGTAAGATTGCTGTCACGCAATTACGTTTATCCATCCATAGGTGCAAAGTTCAAAACTTGAAGGTCGAATGAGACCAAGCCAAAAGAGATTATGGAAATTCCACTTAATATAGATATGGTAGGGATTACGTCTCTCAATGCAAGATATCTGGCGCCTCACTAATACTAATGCGCTAGGTGGAATTGAGCCAAAATTGTTAATACCGAACTAGCCACCGGGCCCGAGTTTCAATGATAAGCATTTATGAAATCTATAATCTGAGCTGATGTTATACAGAACACATATTTCTATAGGTAATTCATCATCCAGCTCATATATGTCTTACTGTTGGGCTCGAACCTCCTCTACAATGGGAGGGAAATTGTTACCTATTATACCACGCTGGTCAGACGTATTGGTATAGGCTTTTGTTTCTAGTTTTCCTTCTCTTATATAGATGTTTATGCCTCTTATATCCCTTAGTCGTCTCGTACGATCACCCACGGGTAAGATATGGGGTGATGAATTTTATTCTTACTCAATCACCACACGGAATATTATTTTAATCTAATATTTCTTTGTCCATTTAAGTCGTAGGAAATTATTTTTGATATTAATATTCATAGCTTTTAAAAGCTTGCAAAATAAAATTAGTCTGACACCATGATTTTGAAGTAATATTAAAAAAAGGTAAACATATTTTATTATTTTTTTTATATAGCTTCACTTTTCTATTTCGGCAGTTTGTGGTTTAGGAAATTAGCTACTATAGACCATTTAATATCCCTAGCAGTTTTGTTTATAACTGAGATATATCTAATTCCCTCCGGGTACACTGATTTTTTTTATTAAAGTTCTAACTGATGAAAAAAATTTTATGGTGAATAGAGCTCTACTCTGTTATTTATGGCACGGAGGAACCTCCAGAACTTTAACTTGCAATTTTGATCAAATAAATATAAGAAGACTTCCTTATATCCTTTTCCACCTTAATCTTATCGTGCACCTATTCCTTCTTTTCTTGAGATGTACGGTATAATGATTGATTGTAGGAAAGTATTGGAACTCCCTTTCTTCATCCATTTTTTTTAAATTAACCACACTAGAGTACGAATTATCCTTACAATAGATGAGAGCTATTTATTCTTGCAATTTATTTTTAACCGACTTCAAAAAGGATGAGATTCTATGTTTCATAAAATGAATGTTAGTATTAAATCGCAGACAAGTAAAAAATTGATCTACATCATCATTCTCCTGCTCTTATCCCAATTACTTGGGGTCGATGCAATATGTACTTATGCATATTGCAAAATTTATTAGCAATAGTTTTAATACCGGCCGCCTGCCAGACTTCAACACTCAATGGCATTCACTATTGATCAAACGGCATCAGGTAGTACTGGCTCAGGTCGATGTGGAGCTATACTCGTCGTCTACTACTAACTACTATTATTACTCGTCTTTTACGACATCCACGAGCAAAGTAAGGGTTGGTAATATTCGTAGTCGCTACCGAACAGCTAAAAAATATATTTTTTTAATCATTTCAAATCCATACATATCCTCCAATTAAACATTTTTGAAGACAAAAATTGTGTGGTGGTTCAGATAACGATCTATTGTGGCAGTGCTGTGGGTTGGATTCCCACGTAATTAATACTTTGTTGGAATCAAAAATTGTTGTTCTAAGTCTAAATGTATATTTTGTTTGCGAATTACATGTTTTAAAAATAATACTAAATAGCCTTTTTAAACAAATATATATACCGTATTATTTATTGATATTATTTTTTAATGGATTTCTCCGTGTGGTGACGGGGAAAGAATACAATACATCACCCCCTATCTTACCCGTGGGTGATCGTAAGAGACGACTAAGTGATATAAAACGTATATAATATCTATGCGAGAGAAGGAAAACTCGAAACAAAACCCTATACCAACACGTCTGACCAGCGTAGTATAGTAGATCAATTACCCTCCCATTATGGAGGAGGCTCGAGCCCAAGAATGGGGCATATATGAGCTGAGATGATGATGATGATAAATATATAATTAATTTTCCTACTTAATGTAGGTACATATATTTACCGATATATTATGACAGTCCAAATAAACTGTTTTGCGCAATAATACCTGGCATAAATATTTCATACATATTTTATTAATAACACTGATCCCGCACGAGTGGTTCTGTTTATTGGGAGTAATGGTGGTGCTGACCTTTAAGGGGATTTGGTGTTTGGACCGTACCCAGAAGATGACAATAAAATTTTCATACTCATGTTTCTGTAACCTGTTCCAAAAACATCTAATCCATTTGAGGAGTTGTTTATACAATACATATAGAAATGCGAGATGATTTATTGATGGCCGATATTTATACGAGTATACTAATAGTTTTAAATATATTTATATGTGATATATAAAATATTGTTTTTTGGGTTTTGTTGGCTTTCTCAGTCATTGAACTAGTTCTGTTCTCTTGCTCTGTGGTAGCGGCTAAAAATACTACCAGTTATGGGGCTATGGATGCAGTAGCGCTCCGCCAAATTGGTCCGGGGCGACGGAAGAGGCGGCGCGTAACCCCATAGACCCACCCTGCAAGAGCTCCTCTCTTCGCCGAGCAGGCCACCGGTACCCGATCTTTGCCTTCGGTGGCTAAATACTATCAATCCTAACTTTTTTGGTCGTAAAAGACGACTAAGTTTTAAATCGACATGGGCAACCTCAACTTGATGCCGTTCGGTCAACAATAAAATTCCCAAAGAGGTTTGAAGTCAGGAAGGCGATTATAAAACTATTACTAATTATTTTAGAAATATATACATTTTTTTTTTTTTTTTTGCGGTGGGCTATGGACGTCGCACCCCGCCAAATCGGTCCGGGGTGACGGAAGAGGCGGCGCGCAACCCCATTGACCCACCCTGCAAGCACCTCTTCTTCGCCGTACGAGCGGGCCACCGGTACCCGATCTTCGTTGAAATATATACAATGGAAGAAGAGTACAGAGTATTAAGTTGACTTCAAGTAATGAGAATGAGTGCAGGGGAATGATGAATGATGTTAGTTTTAGATCCTTTAAGAACTCTCTCCAAAGGACCACTTAAAAAAAATTAAGAGGCCGCTCCAAATTTTCATATTTCAAACATTGTCAATAATCGATTTTATTTTTCTCGTTACGATGTAATTTTACAGCCAAAAATAATAATTTTCTGAAAGTTTCAGTTCAAAATTTAAGTTTTGAAAGTTTGCTCATACTTTTTTTTAATTTATTAGTGCATTACCCTAGATTTTTTCGAGCGACCTTTTAATATTCAAATTAAAATTCCATACATTTGTTATTTAATACAATAATCGATACTGTATTCAGAAGTAAAGTGGAAAAATTGCTGGCCTAAAATGGTGTTAAAATAGTGAAACGATGACGATTTTTGAAATTTAAAAATATTTGGAGCGACCTATTATTATTTATTTTTAGGCCGCCCTTTGGAGAGGGCTCTCAAACATCAAAACTACCATTTTTTCACTTGAGACTCAAAAAAATATAATCGGTTTTTGCGCCACCCTAACATACCTAGTCTTTGCCATAAATATTGTAACATAGAAAAATGTTCTCTATTGCAAATAACATTTATTACTTTTACAGTGTGTTAATTTAATACATGAATATAAAACAATTTAAAATATAAAAAGCTCATTCGAAGTGGTCTCCATTGGCTGCAGTACAGTCCTTTAAACGTTGAGGCCAGTTGTTAATAGAAGCACGCACTCTGGTTAGACCGAGCTATATGACCCGACGCCGAGTCTTGTTTGAAGGAACATTCTTGGTTAGTGAACGTGGTGTTGTTAAGGCGCTTCACTACCTTCTCAAGAATGGTATCTTGATACACATGTGCCGATGTTTTGATACCTTTTACACAAAAGTATGACTCAGTCACTCCTTCATAGCTAATACCCCATCAAACTATCTGGTACAGAAACATTTTCCTAATACCAAGCGTATGGAGAGTTTTAAAAATTGCATTTCGCTCCATACCTACTTTGTGCAATGCAATCACAGCGATTCGGTTCTCTTATCACCCCACTCCATTTTAGTATCGCAAAATATTGTAATTTACTGGTACAATGTACTGGTGCCAATATATATATATATATATATATATATATATCTATACATATAATGAAAATGTAACGGATCGCTGTCTGTACATGGAAGATATATGAGAAAAAATATTACTGGGACCTTTATCAACACTAATAGAACCCAAAACAATGATTTTTAAAATTTTTGTCTGTTTATCTGTGTGTTTGTGCACGCTAATCTCAGAAACGGCTTATCCAATTTAGACGCGGTTTTCGCTAATATAGTATGGTAAGCTTCACTTAACATTTAGGCTTTATTTCATGTCAATTAGTTTTTAAATAAAAAAGTTATGACAATTTAAAAAATGTTCGGAGAAAAAAATCTTTATCGATTCTTTTCAAATTACGTACAAATTATCTTTAGTAAAAATGAATAAACACGTGTTTCAGCATTTGTTAATTTTCACCCTTTGGGGGTGTAAATTAGGCTTGCGAAGTGGGTTAGACGACTCAATAAGTCATTAGCACCAAGCCGATATTATTGAAGCTGGCAACTTGAAATTTTGACAGTGGTTTCTTTCTATGACGTAGAGATTTACTAAGAAAGGATATTACGAAATTACACACCTAAGGGGGTGGCACAGAGTGGCAAAGTTTGTATGGGGAGAAAAGATCTTTATTGATTCTTTTTAAATTACGAGTCGAATCAAATATTCTATGGTAATATCCAGCATTTGTCAATTTTCACCCTGTGGTTGTGTAAATTAGGCCTGTGAAGCGGGTTGAACGACTCATTACCGCCATACCGAAACTATTAAACCTAGAAACATTAAATTTTGACGCACGTTTCTTTTTATGACATAGAGATTCAATATTTTATGAATTCCATCCCTAAAGGGGTACAACAAAGTGGCAAAGTGTGTATGGGGCGAAAAATTCATTACCGATTCTTTTCAAATTACGTACAAATATTCTTCGGTAAAAATAAATAAACACGTGTTTCTCTCTCTCTCTCCATCAACCCCGCACCAGTGCCGGCGTGAGAGCTCACACGATACACATAGTAGACAGCAATAGGTTCTTGCCTAATGGTTTAAGATACAGGTTAAGTTTAGCTTCAAAAATGTTCACTTTATAACTCAAATAATAAATCATATCTAACAAGGTCGCAACTCTGCTGGTGAAACATAACAATCAAATAAAGGGTGGCGATAATTATATTTTTAATCCATAGTCATACCGTAAATAGTATATTAATGGCAATATAATTTGTAGAATGAATAGAACTTTGAACCACCTTTTTCTTTAGTGACCGGCTATGGTATATAGACACACGCGTGACGTACACGTACATCTACGTTGTGCGGGCGGGCCACCGCAACCGGGTATCATCTCGAGTAGAGCGTATCAACCTAGAGTATTTTCTCTCAGACCCACCCTATTGCCTAATTCCGTTAGACAACTAACTCACAGAAGGCGGCGACCGCATCCCAGTTTCTGACGCTGTTGATTATCGTCCTAGCGACAAACCCCCAATACCTTGCATTGCTTTTTCTATTTAACTCTGTCAGAGATGACTTCTGCGTGGACGAAGTCGCATATAAAAGATGCCGTCAAAAAAGGAAACATATATCTAATAACCTAATTTGTTCTCTCGCAATAAATACTATCTAAAAATGTAAAATAAACTAAAATAAAAGCGCTAAAATAATCTTTATACAGTACTAATGTTATCTGCTAGAATTGATAGTTACTTGTTATATCTCAAATCGTTTGACCATTTGATCGTAATAGCATTTGTAACTATGATAAGCAGCTTAACTATGGGTTAGGTAACCTTAGGTGTGATCGACGCTGCTTCTAAATTAGCTAAGTGGCTTTATCGAGCCTTAATACTATGATAAATGGTGATCGTTTATGGTACGAAGTCATAGTTTGTTAGCGCTGTATACTAGTTGATAGACTTGTATTGTTAGCAATAAAACAACGTGAGATACCTGGGTATGTAATCTAACGGGTTATGAAAACATACAATGTATTATTACCATTTAATTTCCTATTAAAGACGTATAAATTGAGGTATCACCAAGAGTATGGATAACAAAACTCATCATCATTTGGACTCATACCTTTTCTTGGGGACTATACAATATTTCCTCTTCTTCAATACAACTGTATAAGATGTCATCTCTTTTTTTTTTTTTTTGCGGTGGGCTATGGACGTCGCATCCCGCCGAATCGGTCCGGGGTGACGGAAGAGGCGACGCGCAACCCCATTGACCCACCCTGCAAGCACCTCTTCTTCGCCGTGCGAGCGGGCCACCGGTACCCGATCTTTGTCTTCGGTGGCCCGCTCGGCGGTATGCCCTCTCGGGCTCCTCTCCTGTCGACGCCCCGACAGCTTTCACCGTCGAGGCGTCGTCCTCACGTGGTGGCCTCACGTCCGGTGACCGGACAATTCCCCATTCCGATCACCCAAAGCCTCGGTTAGGGCGGCATCAGGCGCAGGTACTCGCGCCTGCGCCGCCCCGGCCGCGGGCGGCGGCCCGGGTCACGGGAATCCTCCCGGGCCCGTACCGCCGTCTCCTTTTGCGAGATGATAAGATGTCATCTCTGCGTTCACTTTATTTCTATTTCTCTCATGCTACGTGCAATATATCTACTATTTCTTTGGTCTTCCCTTATCTCTAAAGCTTTCAACATTCATACTTAAACTTTTTTTCACAATATTACTTTCATCTTGTATCATCAAATGTCCATGCCACGTCAGGAATTCGTACTCTTTTCTGTCATTGTCACAACTTTCAAATACCCTCTTAGGGTAGAATCTCTCTGCCACCGGTGACAAGAACCAATGGCGATAGAGAGGTATATGCACGATAGGTTATGGGGTTGGTCGCCTATCCCTTCTTGTCCCCGAACGGATTGGGTGGGGCATATACCATAGTCTGCCACCATAGCTATACCATAGCTTGCCACCAAAAAAATGGTAGCATCTCTTTTCTGCCGGCCGGCTACGGATGTCAAGGAAGCAGTACCAGTTGTTGGCCCATTGGCGATGGGGAGGGAACATGGTGGGTTATGAGGCCGCACGTCGCCCTTCTGTCCACTCCGGACGGAATGAGCGTGGTTTGTCCAGACCATAGCCTTCCCAAAATAAAAAACTATTCTTTCCCGGTAGACATTATCATCTGTGATCACCGAACTGCCTGTCAACCGTGGCGAGATTTTGACATTATTGTCCCTTAGGGAGATTTATCTGTCCGGTCGTAAACTTAAAAAGTGGAAGGAGGTACAACAGGTTATGGGATTTAACGCTCTTCTTTTCAACACCGAAGGCGGTTTGGGACGGGTGGGACCAGACTAGAGTCGGTCCCATAAAGAGGCCTATTCTTTATTATGTCTTATGTCTAATAGATGGCTGTCGATAATTTGATAAATAGATCATCTCAGCTTATATATGTCCCACTGTTGGGCTCGAGCCTCTTCCGTAATGGAAGGGAAATTGACCTACTATACAAAGCTGGTGAGACGTATTAGTATAGGGTTCCGTTTCGCGATTTCCTTCCCTGACATAGATGTTATATGCTTTTATATCCCTTAATCGTCTCTTATGATCACCCACCGGTAAGAAAGGGCGTGATGAATAGTATTCTTACTCCGTCACCACACGGAAAAATAGAATAGAAATGGATAGTTGATATTTTAGTTAATTTTTCAACCTGATGCCCTCAGGTCAACAATTACAATCCCGAGAAGGGTTGACGTTAGGCAGGCGGCTGTTCATAAAACTATTGCCAATAACTTTTGCAATATGTACGATGGCAGTGGAGCTCATATTGCAAAATCCCAATTAGTTGGGATGAGAGTAGGCAGAGATATAACAAGAGGAAGGCTATATATTTAGCCAAGATGGAAGGTACACCACTGATATAGAGCGAAGAGTGAATGTGGGAAATAGAGTGAACGGAGCATTGGGACAACTTCTCGGTAGCCACCACCTCAGCCAGAAGGCACGTAATACATAACGCAGTGCTTGTCCCAAGATTACTGTATGAAAGCGAGAGTTGGGTATGCAGAAAAGAGCATGAAAGTAAAATTAATGCGGTCGAAATGCAATCTCTACAGAAAATCTGTGGAGTAAGGCTGACCGATCGATTCGTAACGACGACGTAAGAGAGCGAGTAGGTATGAAAGAGAGTATTGGTGTAAAGATGCGAAAGGGAATGCTCCGATGGTTCGGACATGTGGAAAGAATGCCGAACGAACGTCTGGTTAAGAAGATATACAATGCGAAAGTGGAAGGATGTAGGTACCGAGGGAGACCGAGACTAACCTACCTAGACCATATTGGTCATGTACTGAAGGAAGGTGGAGTCAAGAGTCTCCGAAACCGGCGAGCGTGTATGAAGAGAATTATGAATGTTGAGGAAGCGAGTGAAGTATGCAAAGATAGAGGCACTCTTCTTCTTCTCTGGCACTCTGTTCTCTCTGCCTACATGGCTATGGCGTGGATATGGCGTGATGATATGTATGTATGTAAGTAAGGCTATATACGACTTTGCCGTGTAGAGATGAAATAATAATACTACTTACTACTTATCTTGTCCGTGGGTGTTGTAAAAGACTACTAAAGGATACATCTATTAGGCATACAACATCTTTGTGAGAGGTGTAATACTCGAATCTTATAGCAAGCAATTGACCAATACTGCCGGTACTGCTGGTGCTGAGCCTCGAGTCTCGATCCCAGCAGTGAGACATGTGTATAAGCTGAGATGATGTTAAGACTCTTCGCACTAAGTAATAATTTATGGATCTCATAAGGAACTATCCTACATTGGAGTTCAACCCAAGAATTTGACATGAATACGCCATTTGTATAGTCAAAGTCTTTTTGTATAGATTTATAGAACTAAAGCCCCTAACACAAAAGTAATTTGATACGAGGACTTACCTACCTTCTGTGTGGTGACGGAGTAAGAATACAATTCACCACCCCCATCTTACCAGTGCGAGACGACTAAGGGATATAAAACGCATATTACATCTATGTGACAGAAGGAAAACTCGAAACAAAACCCTATACCAACACGTCTGACCAGCGTGGTATAGTAGGTCAATTACCCTCCCTTTATGGAGGAGGCTCGAGCCCAACAGTGGGACATATATGAACTGAGACGACCTACATTTAGTGAACAAAAACAAATATTAAATTCTCCTAGCTATAACAACTATAAATATTTAGTATAGATGATGCTTACACGTCCATCGTCAATATTTCAAAATCAAAGTCCGGACTTGGTCGACATCGAATCAACAAAGCTTAGTATCGAGAACTCGGTAATCGAGATAAATAGTATCGATTTATATCTATCACTCGATTTGTTAACACTTGACCATATTTCTAGTGAAACTATGAGAAATCGCGAATTGATACTATTAATCATGATAAATGGGAATGTTTTTAATAGATCTAGGAGGCAATGACACACTTGAGATTTTCAAGCCGTTATAAATAGATTCTGATTATAAAGTATAGTTTAAGATGAAACATTATTTAATGTACAGGGTAATTTAAGGTAAACGCTGTTTTATAAGGTATTAATTATATCATATACTTATTGGTAAAAAGATACGTAAAGTAATATTTAAAAAAAAATCTCACATTGTAAAATATCTTGTCTGCTCTTCTTGTCAACGTATTTGCATCATATCAGTGAAAGAAACTACGTTAAATGATAGATTGCAATATGGTTTAAATATACATACATATCATCACGCCATGTCCTTTGCAGGGTAGGCAGAGAGAACAGAGTGCCAGAGAACTCTATCCTTGCATACTTCACTCGCTTCCTCAACATTCATAATTCTCTTCATACACGCTCGCCGGTTTCGGAGACTCTTGACTCCACCTTCCTTCAGTACATGACCGATCTGGTCTAGATAGGTTAGTCTCGGTCTCCCCCGGTACCTACATCCTTCCACTTTCGCATTGTATATCTTCTTAACCAGACGTTCGTTCGGCATTCTTTCCACATGTCCGAACCATCGGAGCATTCCCTTTCGCATCTTTACACCAATACTCTCTTTCATACCTACTCGCTCTCTTACGTCGTCGTTACGAATGCGATCGATCAGCCTAACTCCACAGATTCGCCGTAGAGATCGCATTTCGACCGCATTTATTTTACTTTCATACTCTTTTCTGCATACCCAACTCTCGCTTCCATACAGTAATGTTGGGACAAGTACTGCGTTATGTACGGCTACACGTGCCTTCTGGCTGAGGTGGTGGCTACCGAGAAGTTGCCCCAACGCTTCGTTCACTCTATTTCCCGCATTCACTCTTCGCTCTATACCAGTGGTGTACCTTCCATCTCGGCTAAATCCACATGCAAGATATACAAATTCATTCATTTGCTCTAGTACATCATTACCTATTGTTACTCTTACATCTGTTCTGGCTTCATCTCTTTCAAAGACATATGGTTTAAAATGGCTTAAAAATACAAATGTGTTCCTTACTTGCCCGCGGCAGTAGTAAAGATTGGAAATCAACTCTCTTCTGGGAATCTAATAACAGAAATTACGATTTACAATCTGGCATTATATACTTTATGGAAGCTTATATCCAACGGCAAAGCTGACGTATGAATATATGAATACTCTCATTAGCATTTGTGACGCCGTTATTAAGAACAAACTATTCAAACATATGTAGCTAATTATAAAACAAAAATCAACCAGTGATATATTCCTACAAATAAAATAAAACCGACATCTTGTTATCCAAGTAGATGAACCATTAAATAACATACTACTCGTACCTACTTCACACACTGTAAACCATTGCCGAGTTATATTATTCTATTTGTTCTAATAACATCAAAGAAGTTACAAACTAATTAATTAAAGATCTAGTTCAGTAGACATTACTTGATGCACACGAAAACGTACTTTATGATATAAAATTAGGAACTGAACAAAAACCAGAATCGCTTGTTTTCAATTCAATCAATTACAGAACATTACATAATATAAGAAAATAAGAAAAGGCGAAAACAAAAGATGCGAGTAAATGTGTCAAAGTGGATAATATGTTGCGTTTTAGTGACGGCGACACGTTTACGAAACGATTTGTTAGTTAACAAGATCTAAAGAAAGCTGATGCATAAGCTACGAGTGTAGCTACATTCATTCCTTATTTTCTCTTGGAAGTTGCAAAAACCGGCTGACGGATTACTAGGAATAAGTGCAGCAGGACTCTTTTGGAAAACCTACAACACCAACTGTAATTAATGACCCATCTGCCAAGAACGACGATTACGTCGACAACCTTTGGACAGGTTATGTTTCTATGTTCAAAATTGGAGCGATAGGCTGATAGAGAAATTAAATTAACTACATAATTTATAATTATACAAATACACAATTAAAGCGACTTACCACACCCTGGCCGTTCAGCCAAGATAAAAATAATGCACTCAGGGTTTTCATAAACCATCGTGCAGTTTGTGTGATTAAGTCTCTACTCTTTGAGTAAACCACTAGCACAATTTATTTCAGGTTCAGTGGTCACTCTCGGCTTCGATTTGCCAGCAATTTTCTTGGCTTATTGACTGTTTTGTTACGAGCTTCATTATGAATTTGATAAGTTAATGGTTATATTAAGATACTTCTTAATTCATTTAGATTTTATTAATATGTATTTTTATAAAATTGAACTATAACCTAGAAAAAGAATTGTTTCATCAATCATGAGAAAAGAAGGAATGCTGACTATTGTGTTATTACTCTGTCATCACATCATATAGATAAATGAATGTAAGAAGATAAAATTATTACAACAGAAGGAACGCCCAAAACTGAACTCAAAAAAGAAACACTGTCTATGGAAATTGGCAAGCCTTCCATCCAGAGTAGTATAGATCGATTTTTTTAATTTCAAGAAAACTCATACTCAATTGTATTCATGTAGGCTGAAAAAAAGCAACATTAAACCCAAAATCGTAATATAAATAAAGAATCAGGATTATTATATTATTAATCTATTAAAATTAATGTCAATGTAAACAAGAAATTACATGTAATTATTTCAAATCAACCTACAATGTCGAAGTCGTTAATTATAAACATCGTTCCGAGAACAAATTGCTTAAATCAGCCGTAGCCGCTCACGGCTCGCTGGTGACGCCAGAAATAAACTAGACACAAAACAATGAACGCATCTATTGTCCTACACAGTTGTCCAACGGCTGGGTGTAACTCTTGACAAATGTACACCGACTGAATTTCGATTGCACTTCCGATGCATCTGGATGATCAGGGTGTGTACCACAATATTTTATATTCCTAGATATGTTTAAATTATTAGACTTATGTATAGCATTGATACTAGCAATCAGTTTTAAAGATTACTGATATCACGCAAATAGCCAGGTCCAATAAATTAAGATCATTTCTTCCTATTGAACATGAAGATATAAACCAAAAGAATAACTGTAAGATAAATGCGCAAAAATTTATATTTTGTATGGTGACGGAGAAAAAATACAATTCATCACCCCCTATATTACCCGTGGGTGATCGTAAGAGACGACTAAGGAATATAAAACGCATATAACATCTACGCAAGAGAAGGAAAACTCGAAATAAAACTCTATACCAACACGTCTGACCAGGGTGATATAAGTAGGTTAGTTTCTCTCCCATTTCGAAGGAGGCCCGAGCCCAACAGTGGGACATGTATGGGCTCTGATGATGAGAATGAATTTCAACCAACACCAGTTTTATATTAAAAAAGACAAATACGAGTATTATAATACCAGGATCGAAAATGTCAAATATTTGACTCAATTTATGAAGTCACAATTCAATGGTCTTTGTGACGCAATGGATTTTACAAAGTAGAGTTTAATAAATACCTTTTCAGGAAATTTCAGTCTACTGAATCCCCATTTTGAATGCAATAAATGTCTGTAATAGCTATAACTGGCGTGAATTTAACACATCGTATAAGATAGTTTTTATGGAACACTTGATGTGAGGATTTTGCCACAATGTTTGCCTTTCATGCTAAAGGAATAATTAACTATTTAAAATTAGAAAATTCATAAATTTGTGCAATAGGTTCGATTCAAAAATTTTCTATGGTATTTTGTTAGAATATTTTTTAAACTGTCACTGCTACTAAACATGTGTACATAAAATTTATTCTAAAACTATGTTACCGTTTGTTATAAAAACATAATCACCCAATTAATTATCTTTCGCTTACAATACCATTATATCTATAAACCCACAAAGCGTCCCAAAATAGGAATCCAACAATTCATAAACAAAAATCCTAATCAAAGAAACCGATTGATAGCTACAACCTTGTCACGTGGGAGTAACCGAATTGTAATAAAAGACGCCGTACAAAGGTTTAATGAAGCGGAAAACGATGTAATTAACCTAATTAATCAGGTTGTTGATGATGAAGACGACGAAGCGACACTAATCGTAGTTTAAAGATGGTAATCAATGTTGAAATGTCTGTATTTGAATTGTAAATTGATTTAAATCATTTTATAGTTTAAAATGGGTGATTAAATTAAATTATTTATTAATATGATCTTCCATAACGTTTTGGTGGGTTGCATTTTTGAAACGTTTTCGAAAAAGGATGAGATTTTCTATTGGGTTGTATTTTTAATTGTCATTACGCATAGTTCAGTCATTTATGAATCGGTATGTCTTTTTTCATTTCATTTGAAATTATATACTCGTTCTTTCAGATGATCCTCTCTTTTTAATTATAGTATCGCTTTTGAATATTTTAATTGAATCCATCTTCACTCTGAATAATTTAATACTTCAACGTTTATGTAATCAGTATAGAATAGTAGGTATTTATTCCCTATGAGATACTTTTAAAAAATATTTTTGTATTTGAGTTTGGAAAATTTTATAATGTCATGTTTTATTACCGATTCTGTCACTATCCCTTCTTAGAAATGACTATATCCAATAGTAAGCTGATGAATGAAAGGATAAAAGATGAGAAAAAGTAAAGTTCCTTCTGGACAATCTGACGATATCGGTTAAATTAAGCGTTCATTCTTGGACAACTTCCAAATAGTTTAAATGATGATTTATTTGAGTGATGGCCACTATTTATCTCTATTAATGTGTTTTTTTTTAAAAAACAAGTTTAGCTGCTTAAGATTACATAGATAATTTTATAGTTGCATCATTCTATGTCTGTCTGTCGTACCACCAAACAAAATAGCAATGATGAATATTGTTAGACGTATTGCGTCATATAATACATTTTTCGTTTAGGTGAATAGAGATCCTATTTTTGTTATTTAAAAGGTCTCGAAAATCTGGTATTAATAAAATCATTAATACTGAAGTAAAAGGATTCTCGCACTAGTTAATAGACAATCAAGACCCTAGAAGTGTCGACATACATTTTATGAAAGAAGAAATTGGTCTTAGTAGAGTAATTTAAATCTTAGTAACGTTTAAACGTGCTAATATAATAAGATGCGAGAGAATCTACGGGAGATGCCTACATCTAGCCGTTAACGGTAAAAAGTTGAATGATAATGATGATGATAACATCAAAAGCTAAAAGTCGGATTTAAATAAATCCTATCGTGTCAAATATCCTGATTATGAAGAAAGAACTATGAAATATAATACTGTAACTAATAGGATCCATAGGTTATAAATATTACATACATACATATCATCACGCCATATCCCTTACAGGGTAGGCAGAGAGAACAGAGTACCAGGGAACTCTAGCCTTGCATACTACACTCGCTTCCTCAACATTCATAATTGTCTTCATACACGCTCGCCGGTTTCAGAGACTCTTGACTCCACCTTCCTTCATTACGTGACCAATCTGGTCTAGGTAGGTTAGTCTCAGTCTCCCCCGGTACCTACATTTTTTTTTTACCTACCTTATTTTATCTATTGTAAATATGAATAATATATAAATTAAGCAAATTACTTTATGTTGATATATGCGTAAATGTTGAAATAATAAATTAGTTTTTAATTGTCATTGAAGTATTATATGTAGTTTATATTTTGAAATAAGAAACAGAATAATTTAAAATACAGACGCATGTTTTGATAATAATAGTAATAATTATGTAAGTAACCTTAAATTAGCGAAACAGCGAACAGAGTAAATAAACTATTTACTAGTGAAACCTATTCCTGCAATGATATTTAGCATTCATAACTACATTCTTGTGATTGTTTTATGTCGTATTGTTACATCCAGCAAGCTTTTCAAGACATTGTTAAATATAAAAGACATTAGTGTTACAAATATATAAGCAACAATCAGCTGTGTTACATCTCTGTCAATTCTTGTAGATATAAGGGAAGAAGCTAGACAAGTAGTGAGCTGCGACGTGTCTCACTAGAAGGCATTTCAAGCTACGGCTTCCAAATGTACTGTCGTGGAAAAAGAAACTCGACTCGAGGTGTTGCTGGAGACAAAGTTGATGATCAAATATACTGTTAAAATATATGAAATGTCCAAATAAAAAATGTAATGAGGTCTATAAAATAAATTTTTCACTTCATCATCATCATCACAGCCCATAAATGTCTCACTGTTGGGCTCGGGCCTCCTCCGTAATGGGAGGGAAATTAACCTACTATACCGCGCTGGCCAGACGTGTTGGTATAGGGTTTTGTTTCGAATTTTCCTTTTCTCGCATAGATGTTATTTGCGTTTTATATTCCTTAGTCGTCTCGTACGATCACCCACGGGTAAGATATGGTGTGGTGAAATTGGTGAAGAGTATTCTTACTCCGTCACCACACGGAAAACTTTTCACACGGCATTTCTCACTTAAATTTATTTTTTTACGGTGATCATTATAATATAATCTATTATCATAATATAACACAATCTATATACTAGAAAGGTATACAAATGTTCTTCTAAATGTTAGCTAATTCAATTTATTGTTGTTAAAAATAAATATTACTTTAATTAAATGCTATCATCAAATCAGCCGAGCATTATGTAAATATTCTCATTGTAATATTATACGTGGGTGGTAGAATGCTTTCCAACAATCTCTCCATTATGTTTGCAACAGTAATGCTAGTCTAAATTAATGATTATAGCTTTGTACTCAACTAATATATTAAAAACGTTTGTCTTACTGTTTGATCTATTTATAATATTTCCAAATATAAAGATTTTAAAAATTATTAAAAATATTGATAATTTTATATACCTTTAGATATTGAACTTATAATGTTATTTAGTTTGCTTATTTGCTACAAATTTTATAAGTTTAATAAAAATACATACATAGCCTTACGCCTGTTTCCCAGAGGGTAAGGCAGAGACTACGGATTGCCACAAACCACGATCCTGACATACCTCCATCGCTTCATTCACACTCATCACAGTCTTCATGCATGCTCTACGATTACGCGGACTCTTAATCTGACCTTTCACTAACAATAAAAATAGGATTAGAATTAATCAAAATAGGATGCTAAATTTCAAAGATATTTGTTATTTTCACGAATGTAACACATTTGATTCATGATCGTAGAAGGACGTCGTTCCGTAAAATCCTTAAAATAGTTTTATATCATAGTTTTATATAAAAACCGGAGTATGGTATTAACGGTAAACTGCTGCAGGCTGTGCAGTCCAGTTACATGGGCTGTAGAGCCTGTGTGCGGCTGCATGATGGAATGTCGCCTTGGTTTGACGCCTAATATCGGCGTTAAGCAGGGGTACGTTCTGTCAGCCAGACTGTTTATCATTTATCTGGATAAATTACTCCAAAGGTTGAACGATATGAATGTGGGAGTCCAGATGGGCGATTCAGTGGTCACTGCTCTGCTATATGCAGATGACGCAGTCCTGCTGGTACAGTCAGCGACTGACCTGCAGACCCTAGTCGACACAATGACAGAAGATTGTAAGAAAAGGGGCCTACGCGTGAATGTGAGCAAAACCAAAATAATGGTCTTTGAAAGAGATGAAGCCAGAACAGATGTAAGAGTAACAATAGGTAATGATGTACTAGAGCAAGTGGATGAATTTGTATATCTTGGATGTGGATTTAGCCGAGATGGAAGGTACACCACTGATATAGAGCGAAGAGTGAATGCGGGAAATAGAGTGAATGGAGCGTTGGGGCAACTTCTCGGTAGCCACCACCTCAGCCAGAAGGCACGTGTAGCAATACATAACGCAGTGCTTGTCCCAACATTACTGTATGGAAGCGAGAGCTGGGTATGCAGAAAAGAGTATGAAAGTAAAATTAATGCGGTCGAAATGCGATCTCTATAAGCTAAGCATTTTTTCTGATCTCTATATTATTCTAATTTGGTGATACATGACAATGGAAAACAATTACGTATTTAAATATAATCGCTATAAATATAGATAAAAATTTCCAATTAGGCTGATATTAGGTATCCATATTCCATATTGAAACATAAAAAAAACGATAATTTCAAATAGTCCAAAAAGAATTATTTTCAAAAATATTTGCCATATTAAATTAAATATATGAAAAATTATTGAAAACATTCCATCGTCTTGATATACTTGACGCCATATGTTTTTGTCTGTAGAGCCAGACATATCACGCTAAGCAGACCTGTTCCAAGGCTTTTATTTCGAGTCCTATCTTCATTCTTTTGCAGTCGTATTAACTTCGTTACATTCTTAGCTGCTTCCAAATTTATTTAAAAAAAACCCTTAAACCTTTTATTATTATTATTGTTTATTTTTAGAAGCATTTATAATAGATATCTTTACTAGACTCAACCTAAGTATTATAAGTAACAATATGAATCTTCTCAGTGCGCATTCCATTCTGATAGTAGTTATACTCAATTATATGCCGTAATTAAATATGTCATAAAATAGAACACATTAATCTAATTTAAAACCACTATATTGAAGTACTTGGTTACATTAAAAAGCTTTAAAAAACCACAATAGACTTCACACACAAAATTAATCGTTTAAACAAATCAAAAATACATAAACCACCGAAAGATACTTGAACACAGTCGTAAATTTACTGAGATGAATACAAAAATAGTGACAGTATAAATCAAATGTTTTCAACGCAGAGATTATAAAACGCGTCCCACACATTTAGTCCTGTCCACTAAACGCTTAAGTTGGGTCATAAAACACTTAATAGAACGCTATCTTATTCTAAAACTACTTCGTATAGTATTGTCTAATTCTATTTCTCTTTTTTATTATTTATTGCTCTATATTCAGTTTTTGATATTGTAGACTCGGCTAAATTTAGTTGGAATTATAGTAAGATTTTATAACGGTTGCTGTCAAATATTATAATTATATAGTAGCCTAAAAATGCTTTTGTCGCTCATTTTTAGGGTTCCGTACCCAAAGGTTAAAAACGGGACCCTATTACTGAGACTTACTTCGCTGCCCGTTCGTCCGTCCGTCCGTCTGTCAACAGGCTGTATCTCAAGAATGGTGATAGCTAGACAATTGAAATTTTCACAAATGATGTATTTCTATTGCCGCTATAACAACAAATACTAAAAATAAAATAAAATAAAACCTATACAACAAACTTGATTTTTTTATAGTTAATGTTACGGAACCCTTCGTGCGCAAGTTCAACTCGCACTGGAGCGTTTTTATATTTTTAAATGTTTTCATTTGTATAGAATTAAAAAAAAAATGTAGCTATTTGGTTGTTGAAAATATATTAGCAGATCATATTGTCTAATATTTTTTTTTTATAAATACCTCTGATTTTTTTTATTATCTTTCGTTGGTGAGCAAGCAGCCTACCTGACGGTAAGTGATAACTGCCGTTCATGTACATCAGGAATACTAGAGGCACTTCTTATTCACTGTCTAACTTAAGATGAAGATTGGCACTTTGGCTCTCTCGCCTCGCAGAACTAAATGCAGCAGCAAATTACTGCTACTTAGACATCAAGAGGACCCATTAATGGCTGCATAAAAAAAACTGTTAAGAATGTACATAGAAATGAAATTAATGCGGCAGTTTATATTATTTTCTTCTTCTCTCCTTCTGCTTCTACAGCCACAGTAGGTCCTTCAATTGGGCATAGGCTTTTTTCATAACGGGAGGACAAAACCTATAAAGCTATATTGGCCATATAGATTACTTCATCATCATCACAGCTCATATATATCCTACAGTTGGGCTAGGGCCTTCTCCGTAATAGGAGGGAAATTAACCTACTAGACCGCGCTGGTCAGACGTGTTGGTACAGGGTTTTGTTTCGAGTTTTCCTTCTCTTGCATAGATATTATATGCGTTTTATATCCCACAGTCGTCTCTTACGATCACCCACGGGTAAGATATGGGGTGATGAATTATATTTTTACTCCATCACCCCACAGATAATTAGATTTACTTAGCATATTGGAATTGTTACGAGTTAATCTTAATTTGTTGTGATGTTGCGTACGTACGTATTTCCTAATTATCTTTTATGATATCCACGAGGAGGGGGTGATGATTATATTCCTTTTCCGTTATCATATTACATACATACATATCATCACGCCATATCCCTTGCAGGATAGGCAGAGAGAACAGAGTGCCAGAGAACTCTATCCTTGCATACTTCACTCGTTTCCTCAACATTCATAATTCTCTTCATACACGCTTGCCAGTTTCGGAGACTCTTGACTCCACCTTCCTTCAGTACGTAACCAATCAGGACTAGGTAGGTGAGTCTTTCATTTCATTCTCTTTCTGAGTCTGTCATAATATTAAATTCTATATTATTAATATAGTATCTGCCTGTTTCTTTATATTTATTTGGCGTATAGATACTATTTCAGTGGACATTAATTCTCAACATAGTGTATTATTTCTATACATATGTAGATTCATATTGAAAACTTTAATTATTAAGTTATGTAGGTATATGCATACTTTCTTAAATCCTTACTCTTTACTAATATTATAAATGCGAAAGTAACTCTGTCTGTCTGTCGCTCTTTCACGCCAAAAATACTTAACTGATCTAAATGAAATTTGGTACACAGATAGTCTAGAACCTGACAAAGGCCCTACCTACTTTTTAATGCAAAAAAAGGGTTATAAAGGGGGATGAAATGTTGTAAGAAATTATCGTCATTTTTAAAGCCAAAAGCATGAAACTTCTTTTAGGCTACTCATTAGATATAAATAAATATGACTTTAAAATTTCTTAAAAATATTACCCTTTTTTTTTTGTGGGGTGGGCTACGGTCGTCGCGCTCCTCGCACCACTCTGTCCGGGGCGACAGAGGGGCGTAAGCACGCTCACCCATAACCCACCCGTGAACCTCGCCTTCGTCGTTGGACCGGCCACCAGCGCAGCGTGAACTTGTCATCAGTGGCCGGCCCGACGGAATACCCCCCAAGGGGTACCCTCTTCTTGAGCAACATCCCCTCCCTCGGGGAGGACGTCGGTCTTTTCCTCGCGGTCAGCCTTTCGGCGGGTGACGGTCTAATTCCCCGGTCCAGTCACCCGCGGCCTCGGCTAGGGCGGCGTAAGGCGCAGGTAATCGCGCCTACGCCGCCCCAGTCGCCGGCGACGGCTCACGTCGTCGAGGACACGAGACGCTCCTCGCGCTCGCGCTCCGCCGCCTCCTTCTGCGAGACTACTGCCTCACAGAAGGCTGCGACCGCGTCCCAGTTCCTGACGCTGTCGAGCGTCGCCCTGACGATGGTCGGCAGCATCAGGTCAGCACCGATGACTGCGACGAGTTTACGGCACTGCTCTGCCCAAGCGGCACAAGCCTCGAGCGTATGCTGCGTCGTATCCTCGTCGCAATCGCAGTGGTGGCAGGACAGTGTACTCTCCCTCCTAACGACCGTGTGCAGGTATTTGGCGAAGCATCCATGGCCCGTCAAAACCTGCACCAGTCGGAAGGAGAGCATCCCGTGCCGCCATTCCAACCACCGCATCAGCACCAGCCGGAAGGCCTCCACAGTCCGCACACCGAACCGAGGCCTCACCAGCCGGACTGCCCAACGGGAAATGACGTCTTGGCGGGCGTCGATACGCCAGGCGGTGAGCTACCTCAATGAAACCCCACCGCCCTCCGCTCGCACCCCCGACACCCGCCGATACAAATCGACGAGCATTTCCGCTTCCAGGTCCCACGGGGGAGTCCCGGCCAACAGGCAAGCTGCCTCCGTCGCCACCGTGCGGTACCCGCATATGGCCCTGACCGCCATGGCCCTCTGTGGTCGCCACAGAAGAGCCCTGAGTCGGACGGTCAGGGACCCCGCCCACACCGGTGCGCCGTACAGGGCCATCGACCGGACGACCCCCGCGTACAGCTGTCGGCATGTAGCACATTCGGCATAAGCCACGAAGGGGCGGACGCCGCGCCGACGAGCCGTGGAGCGAGCCTGAGGAAATGCTCCCGAAACCACCAACGCCCGTAGAGCACCAGGCCCAAATACTTCATATGGGCCCAGATGCTGATGTCAACCGAATTGACGGTGATCGAGACGCCGATGGTAGGGCCCATACGGGGCCCATGGAACAAGAAAAAAAAATATTACCCTTAAGGTGTGAAATAAAAATAGGGGATGAAAAACTTTAGGATAGTAACTTTTTACGCGGGCGAAGCCGCTGGCAGAAGATAGTAATTACATATATGAGTCGGCCATTACTACAACCTCGTTAATAACTTTCCATACCATACTCTTAATTACTATAAATTCTTGCTATTTTCTTATGGTGATTTATAATCACAAGTTGGTAAGCAGTAAAGTTTTACCGCTACTAGTCTGGAGTGCCGCAAGGATCTTGCTAGGCCCACGCTCTTTCCATATACATATATACAACTTGATTTACGATGCGCTTTCGAATAGGTAGTGTTCCCATAATGTATGAATTATTGAATAAACTTTATTCAACGTATCCACTAGATATCGTAAATAGTTTGATTTGTATATTATTTGTAATAAGAAGTATGATTTGTTCATGTTTTTGTTCAAAGTGTGTAAACAGAATTTCAAGTACTTGCTAAGATATATTTAAACTTGATGCTTAGTTTATATAACTTCAATTTATTTGCCTTTCATTGTAATAATATGTATATCTTTCATGTATAAAAATAGCTACTGCTAGTCATAAGCCTTTTTCCATCAAAGACCTGCACATAGTGTGGTCCTGTACTGCCTTACTTTAACGGTTCTTTGCGATATTGACCGGTCACCATGAGGTTATCCTGACAATGCGTCCTCCGATGCGCTGTTGCTAATGTAAAATCTTTCTTTCCTAAGGATAGTCGGTCCATATAGGGTAGTAATGCAGGAAACGACTATCCATAAAATCAAATATACGAAATTGTATATCCCAGTTCACATAGTTTTTGTTTAAAACAACCGATTAACATCATTCCTCTGACATTAACTCAATTATTTGTGATTAGCGCAATATGTTCTCATACACATTACAAAAGTTATTGGCAAGAGTTTGATGATCGGTCTTTTGTCTAACGCCATCCCTCTTTAGAAATATATTTATTGACTAAATGGTATCAGGCGGAGTTGACCCAGGTCGATATAAAGCCCTTAGTTGTCTTTTACGACATCCACACTTCATCATCTTTTACACAAGTAAGTGTTAGTAGTATTCGTAGCCTATCACGAAGCACAAAACAAGCGATAATGCATAAATAAATATTTATTTCGTGCATAACTTCAAAAACTGTATTTTTTATGTATAAACGTAAGATTATTATTAGCATTCTCACTAATCCCTAACTGCTGTTAAAGAAATAGAAACATATTCTTTAAATTCAATGCCAGTTAAACCAATCCCTTATTTTCAACATAAAGTAATATATCAAAATGCGAGGGTGGACATCTGTTTAGTATTGTGTGTGGTCTACCTTATACTGATAATTATTAAGTTGTTAAAGCGAGATATAAGTTGATACTGCCTACAAGATAAGATCGTACGCCTTAAGGTGTAATATTGAATTGTGTTATTCTTGCATATCAGAATTGATTGTGTGAACGCTATTTATTTCTAAGCTCTTATGAACAACATTATAAAATTGTTGTTTTATTTTCGTTGATTATTTAAATATTTATTATTTTTAGTAATAATAATATTAATTTATTTAGTCAAAACATTACAAATTTACAATAATTTACTTAAGATATTTCCAGTATGTGTAACACTATTATAACTTAGTCTCGTAAACTAGGTCAAGCCTGTATCATACGAGACGGGGTTAATAAATTTATATTTAAAAAGGAAAAAGTCAATAGTATACTGAAGAAAAGTGAATAAAAATAAAAAAGAAAAATGTGAATGTTATATTTAGATTATTTAGTTAATAATAAAGATATAGAAATTGAGAGTGCGTATAGAAGCAGTGAGTGTACGGAGTATGTGCGTGTGTGTATATCTGTGCGTGTGTGTCTGGGTGTGTGTGTGTGTATGTATATATGGGTATGTATTGTGTGATTAGTGATTGTATGTTTATGTTACACCACAGATTACTTAATAAATAAGTTACACAGTGTATGTGAGTAATGATTCGATGAGCGATTGTTTGATTTTGAGATTTATTGTTGTTTTTTATCATAATTGTTATCATATTTTATGATGAACCTAGATCATGCATTTTTCTAACTAAAAATCTTTTCAATAGATGCCTATATTGTCAGTTAAATTAAATTTTGTGAGATTTGTTATTAGACTGCACAAGTGGCGTAGTGGTTAAGATACCGATCTACTGTGTCAAGTATCGTGGATTTGATGCCTGCACAGGACAATACTATGTGCAAGCCACAGAATTATTGTTCTGACTGTGAGTATTATTTATGTCCATGAAATTTATGTTTATAAAGTCCCCCGCACTACATGGATCTAAAAAACAAAGAAGAATTTAGTAATTAAATTAATCATCGTCATAATTCTCCTACTCTTATCCCAATTACTTGGGGTCGATACAATATGACTTCTTTCATAGTACATATTGTAAAAGTTATACATACATACATACATACCATCACGTCATATCCCTTGCAGGGTAGGCAGAGAGAACAGAGTGACAGAGAACTCTATCCTTGCATACTTCACTCGCTAGTATGTAAATAATAATGTAAAAGTTATTGGCAATAGTTTTATGACCGGCCACCTGCCAGACGTCAACCCTCCTTGGGAATGTAATTGTTGACCAAACAGCATCAGATGGAGTTGGCCCAGGTCGTTATAAGGCTCTTAGTCATCTTTTACGACATCCACGAGCAAAGTAAGGGTTGGTAGTATTCGTAGCCGCTACCACACAGCTAATAATAAATTCTAAATAATCATTAAACTATATATAAAAATATATAACATACTAACAAAATTGAAGCATTATATCTACCATTTGAGCAGATCATCTGTTCCAATTGAATCCAGCGTAATAACCTGTCTTAACAAAATCGTTCTGAACGAAAACCAATTTATATGCATTAAGCTGACCTGTTAGGTTCAGAAATTAATATGCAGAAACAATCTAACTCTATGAGCTATCCCAGTTTATAACAAAACGCATGTAATACATATTAAATATTGTAGCTATAAACCTATCTGTTAACATATGTTGGTGAAGACTTTACAATTACTTAGTTAAAACCTGCCATAAAATGAGATTGTATTGTGAGAATATCTACTATAAGAGAACTACTATGCAAATAACATGTAAATACTGTTAACATGTTAAATATATTGCTTTAAATATCATCATCATCTTAATCCACATATGTCCACTATTGGGCTCGGGCCTCCTACACAATGGAAGGGAAATTGACCTGCTCGTACTTCACCTTGCTGGTCAGACGTGTTGGTATAGGGTTTTATATCGAGTTTTCAATCTTTTGCACAGATGCCATATGTATATTATATTCCATAATCGTCTCTTATGATCACCCACGGGTAAGAAAGGGGGTGGTGAATTGTATTCTTACTCCATCACCGAAAAATATATTCAATTCTAAATGCAAATAAAATATTTCTATTTTCACGCTGTTTGGTGGCGGTTACGAAAACTACTTCAACATTTTTCATAGATTTTTCTAAACGACGATTAAACACTTTACATAGCTGTACTATCGTACTTTTTCGTTATAACTAAATAACAGTCAAGTGATAGAGAATATTTTTCTAATACATTTTCATTCTCGTGACTATTAGCCTGTTTTTATAAATCCCATAATACAATAAGAAAATCTGATAACTATTTTAGCCCGTAACAATTTTATACCAATGCGGATATAATCCGCAATTATTATCATCTACTTACTTAGAGACGACTCAATATGTACTCCTCTTCCATCGAACATATTGCAAAAGTTATTGACAATAGTTTTATGACATCAACCCTTGTTGGGAATGTAATCAGATGGAATTGTCCCAGGTAGATATCTTAATATCTCTTAGTCGTCTTTTAAGGCATCCAAAGACATGGCAAATTTCTTACTCCAGCATTATATTTAAATAAATAAATGCAAGATAAATTTCGTATCTATATTTAGTAAAAGCAACTTACATATAAAGAGAAAAGGGCACTTGTATTTTGTCTTCAAGTAATATCGTGATCGATTCATAACATATTGCATTCTTAACTACAACAATGTATTTAGTGAAAAGAGTTAAACAGTGTATTAGGTCACGAATTTCGTGCCTGTTACTTCTTATGGTAACCTCATATTGGTAATTTCATGTTCCTTTCTTTACTTCAAACTGGGTCACTCGTGGTAAATGCATCGGTGTCAAATTAAACACGCTAATATAAATACCTTCAAAGGACGTGTTCGTTGAATCTATATATACAAAAAAAAATGATTGCTGTTCGTTAGTCTCGCTAAAACTCGAGAACGGCTGTACCGATTTGGCTAATTTTGGTCTTGAAATATTTATGGGAGTCCAGGGAAGGTTTATACGGTGAAAAAATATCGAAAAATTGCGAGAAAAAAATAATAAAACCAACAAATTAAAAAAAATCTTACCTGTCAAAAAGATGACGTTGCGAAGTCTGCCGAGTCAGCTAGTATTTCAATATAAATGGCTTTAGAAGGGGGCTTTCGACCATCGGGGCCCTACTACAATTGAGGCAGACGGCCGCGGAGGCTGTCACCGGCGGAGAAGAGCTGTTGGCGGTGTCGTTGGACATCGCCAACGCATTCAATAGTCTGCCATTCAGCTGCATCAGGGAGGTGCTCCGATTTCATGGGGTGCTATTGTACCTGAGGTGGCGGACTTGCAGAGGGGCGCAGTGTCATCTGCGCGGGTCCCGCAGGGGACATTGTGCGGACACCCATGTCGTGCGGTGTTCCGCAGGGGTCGGTTCTAGGGCCGACTCTGTGGGACATCGGGTACGACTGGGCGCTGCGAGGGAGTTTCCCCCCCGGGCTGAGCTTGATATGCTATGCTGACGATACGCTCGTCACAGCCCAGGGCAGGACACTCGAAGAGGCGGCGAGCCTGGCTACTCTCGGCACCGAGGAGATAGTCAGGCGAATTGAGGCACTGGGGCTCAGGGTGGCCCTAAACAAGACGGAGGCCCTCTTATTCCATGGGCCCCGTATAAGGCCACCTATCGGCGCCTCGATAGTCGTCAACTCCACATCAGTATCCAGGCCCATATGAAGTACTTGGGCCTGGTGCTGGACGTGTGATGGGCGTTCTGGGAGCATTTCCGCCGAATTGCTCCCCGGCTGGTCGGCGCGGCGTCCTCCCTATCACGGCTCATGCCAAACATGGGCAGACCCAGCTTTGAGGGCCGACGGCTGTATGTGTTGGTGATCCGCTCGATGGCCATGTACGGCGCACCCATGTAGGCGAGGTCTCTGACCTTCCGGCTGAGGGCTTTTCTGTGGCGCCCTCAGAGAATCATGACGGTCAGAGCCATCCGCGGATACCGCACGGTATCGACCGAGGCGGCATGCGTGTTGGCCGGGACACCCCCGTGGGACATAGAGGCGGAGATGCTCTCCGACCCCTACCGGCGGGTGACCTCAGTGCGCGCCGAAGGTGGCTCCCCATCGCTTAGTGAGATAGCCACCTGGCGCGAGGACGCCCGCCGAGACGTCATTGCTCGCTGGGCTACGCGGCTGGAGAGGCCTAAGCACGGTGTTCTTACTGTAGAGGCTCTCCGGCCCGTATTGACGGAGTGGATGGAGCGGCGGCACGGAGTCCTCTCTTTCCGGTTGGTGCAGGTGTTGTCGGGGCACGGGTGCTTCGGCAAATACCTGCACACGATCGCACGGAGGGAGTCGACTCCGTCCTGCCACCAGTGCGGCAGTGACGAGGACACGGCGCAACACGCGCTAGAGGTCTGCGTGACCTGGGCCCGGCAACGCTGTGACCTCGTCGCTGTCATCGGCGCCGACCTGACGCTGCCGGCTGTCGCGAAAGTGATGATCGACAGCATCAGGAACTGGGACGCGGTCGCCGCCTTCTGCAAAGCTGTCATCTCGCATAAGGAGGCCGTGGAACGAGTCCGAGTAGATTCCCGTGATCCGGGCCGGTGCCAGCGGCCGGGCCGGCGCAGGCGCGAGTATCTGCACCTAATGCTGCCTTAACCGAGGCTTCGGGTGATCGGACCGGGGAATTGTCCGGTCACCCGACGTGAGGCTACCGTGTGAGGGCGACGCCCCGACGGTGAAAGCTGTCGGGGCATTGAGAAGAGAGGAACCCGCAAGGGTTTATCGCCGGGCCGGCCACCGAAGACAAAGATCGGGTACCGGTGGCCCGCTCGCACGGCGAAGAGAGGTGTTTGCAGGGTGGGTTCATGGGGCGCCGCCTCTTCTGTCGCCCCGGACGATTTGTCGGGGCGCGACCACATCCATGGTCCACCTTGCGGGTGTAAAAAAAAAATAAAAAAGTATTTCAATATAAATATACTTTTGAAATAAAACTATTTTTATTGATCGCGTTTGGATTATTTTTTTAATTTCCCCGACGTTTTGCAACACTTTGCAGCGTTAAAAATCAAATACAAATATGATAGAATCCTTAAAATTGTTTTATTTCAAATATGTAACACTCGAGAAAACTAGAGAATTTATTTCTTATACTCATTAAACTTTTCCGTATGATGATGGTGTAAGAATATTATTCACCACCCAATATTTTAACCGTGGGTGATCGTAAGAGGCGACTAAGTGATATGAAACGTATATAACATCTATGCGAGAGTAGGAACACTCGAATCAAAACCCTATACCAACACGTCTGACCAGCGCGGTATAGTAGGTTAATTTCCCTCCCATTATGGAGGAGGTCCGAGCCCAACAGTGGGACATTTATGGGCTGTGATGATGATGATAATAATAATAATCTTTATTGAACACTAAATACATATATGACAGTTTTACATAGATGTCTCTGCCTCTTGAATTAGGTAATACCTGTGTTTCAAGAGACAGTTCCTTCCCGAAATAAATATCTTGGGTTTTTATTGGATAGTAAGCTAACATGGAAAATGCATATTGATCGCGTAAGATCTAAAATTAGTTCACTTACTGGAGCCCTCCGTAGAACTAATGGTTGTATTCCAATTCCTGTGTACCATACAATCTATAACGCACTAGTGAATCCGCACCTAGAGTACTTATTAGAGATTTGGGGATGCGCCGCTAAAACTCATCTAAAACGCTTACAAGTTGCACAAAATAAGGCAATCAAAACATTATTTAGATATGATTACCTTATTATTTATTTATTGATGACCTTACTCCTACAACTGAACTTTACAAAAAAACAAAATTACTTAATTTAACTCAATTATATTTTTATAAAACATGCGTACTTATAAAAAAAAATTACAACTAAAGCAATTCATTCGAACCTTATTTTCACTAAAAGTCACAGATATTTTACTAGAAATAATAATAAACTTACGCTTCCTATTCCAAGAACGAATTACGGTAAACGAAATTTAATGTTTGAAGGGGTACAGATGTTTAATAAATTGCCAAAAGATATCCTAGAAGCAGACACAATTATTACATTTAAAAAGAAATTAAAAGGATAGTTATTATCAGACTGTCAAAGCTCCCATTTTTTCTAGCACTTAATAGGTTTTATATGCATTTAAGTTACTTAAATAAACTAAGACTACATATCTTATATGTAAATATTCATATAGTATAGATATCATATTAGCTCTCCATGCCGTCCACATGTCATATGTACATTTTGTAATTTTAGTTTTAAGTTTCTCATTTAAGTGAACCATGTAAAGTTCTTTGAGAAATAAATATCTTAAACCATAAAAATACACAAACCTTAAACATCAAATTATTTTACAGTAACATACATTATAACTTATAAGTAATGAATATATATATATATATATATATATATATATATATATATATATATATATATATATATATATATATATATATATATATATATCTTACGTAATAAAGACTAATAATAAAGAAATCTATAATAAATGTGTAGTGACAATTTTAAGTCCCTTAGCGTGTTAGTGAGCGCGCGCTATCACACGTTGTGTGTGTGTGTGTGTGTGTGTCTCTCTGTGTGTGTGTGTGTGTGTGTGTGTGTGTCTGTGTGTGTGTGCGTGTGTGTGTGCGTGTGTGTGTGTGCGTGTGTGTGTGTGCGTGTGTGTGTGCGTGTGTGTGTGTGTGTGTTTCCTTTTTTCTTGTGTGTGTATTTGTAGTTAACCTAAATAAATATTTAAAAGCGAGTTTGATGTAATCCATATTATCGAGTAAAATTTGTATATGATTTTTAAAGCTGTAGTTCGTTAGATTCTGCATACCAACAGAATACATTTGATTATATATTTGATGATGATGATGATGACTCACTATACCATCAAAGAATAGATTATTGTTAACATAAGAAGTTAATTTTCGCAATTAACTATCGCGAACTTATATAAGTGCTCTTGCGAATAGAACATTCCCTTTATCTCTAACTAAACCAACTTATAATGAGTCATGAACGACTAAATCATAAATTTCATTGAAAATTTTCCGTTTATCGTTAATGGATTGCAAATTATGTTCAGTGACTTCGAAACTATCGCGTCCAGTCATTGTTTGTGATGTAATATAGAAATATTTAGCACTTTATTGTTTGTTCAAAGCGATTAAATGTCATCTTAGACGACTAAAGTGCTATTATTGTGTTAAAATAGTCAATAGATTGTTGTACATTTCGACTTAGGTGTTAGAATAGTGATAGCCTATTCATAGGATATGGATGAATGTGTTGGTAAACGATTTTAACAATAATTATATAATAGTACTTGAGGAAAATATTTAACTTAAAGGTAAATATCTGGATGACCGAGCCTTGCTCGGTATTTTCTTTTTAATGTGTTTTTGAAGATATATTTAAATATAATAAAATAATGAAAGAACAAATCAAAAAGGCAAAAAATCAAAATAGAACCTAAAAAATATCGAGCAAAAAGGAGCAAAAATCACGTTTGTTGTATGGGAGCCCCTTAAGTATTTATTTTATTTTCTTTGTTAGTACTTGTCGTTATAGCGGCAACAGAAATACATCATTTGTGAAAATTGCAACTGTCTAACTATCATGGTTCATGAGATACAGCCTGGTGACAGAGAGATGGACGGACGGACAGCGAAGTTTTAGTTATTATATTTGCAAAAATCGAGACGGAAAGGTTGAGTTATATTAGGAACAATAGCACAGAGACAGCATATTGATGCTGATCAGATGGTTCGTGAGACGCCATGACGTACCTATGTGCTACGGTCGTTTCGATTTCTTTAAACCATTTACTTGCAAATATTTGAAAACATTCGAAAGGGTCAAATATCAAAGTAAATCCTTTGAATAAGTGATAAACCCCGTCTTAAACAACCGATCGAGTTCCTGAATACACCGAAGCCTCCTGGTATCCCAGCTCATATCTTAAAATTGAAAGCTGGCGCGCCAAAATTATACAATGTTTGCAAGTTTGCAAGAAAAAACATTCTAAGATTCTCCAAATACCATCAGATTACCTCTTCGAATTTCAGAGAGTGCAGTTTGCCATCAAAGTCTACTTCGCAATGACCATAAACAAAGGTCGAGATCAAATTCTTAAGGTAGCGGGAGTAGACTTGAGAGAAAGCTGCTTCTCCCATGGGCAGTTGTATGTAATTGTTGTATGTTGTCACATACACATATGCTTCAGAGTAAGCTCAGACAGTAGCCTGGTAATTCTCATTTCAATCCGACAGAAAAACAAAACATATTGTTTATAAAGAAGTACTGTATTTGGTGTAGTGTCGCGGGTGCATGGACCGGGTATTAGTCCGTCACCCGCAGAAAGGTCAGTCTCGTGAGGACGACGCCTCGGCATCACAGTTGTGCGCGTCTATGGTGATGATACCCGAAAGGATAACCCGCCGGGCTGGCACATCTGTAATGTCAAGGAAGCGGTACCAGAGGTCGACCTAATTTCAATGCAAAACACGATGGGTTATGGGGCTACACACTGCCTTGCCGTCGCCTCGGTCAATGAGCGCAGCTGTTCAAAACGTACCCTCCTAAGAAAAAAGCCTCGTGTCCATAATATATAACAAAATTTCATTTTATTGTCGTGTTTATTAGACCTTTTAATACACTACACTATAATAAAGATTGTTATATTTTATAAGTATACAAACATTTAAACATATTAATTTGTAAATTATAATAAAATAAATAATGTAAAAAACCAAAAAAAATCTATTAGAACCATTTTCGACTTCTACGCGGACGAAGACGCGGGCAAATGTTAGTAATTAATAAAATAATAAAAAAAATAAAAAAGGCAAAAAATAAAAAAAGGGAAACTAAGGATCCGAACCGTGCTCTGTTTTGTTGGGATTAGATTACTCAATGTTCCAACTGAGCCATGTCTGTTCTTAATGACAGCGTCAAAATTTGCCTTCATATGTTAATAGTTTTCCGCCAATGAAAAATTATATTTTTTATTGCCTGAAAATACAGACAAAAAAATATTTTCTAGAAATGAAACCTATCTAGATCGATTAATCGCCCCCGAAACCCTCTATATGCCAAATTTCATGAAAGTTGTTGGTGCCGTTGCCGAGATCCAGATTATATATATATATATATATATATATATATATATATATATACAAGAATTGCTCGTTTAAAGATATAAGATATGAGTATATTTAAATTATTGATTATTTTTTATTGATTTTATATGTGATACATACATACATACATATTATCACGCCATATCCCTTGCAGGGTAGGCAGAGAGAACAGAGTGCCAGAGAACTCTATCTCTGCATACTTCACTCGCTTCCTCAACATTCATAATTCTCTTCATACACGCTCGCCGGTTTCGGAGACTCTTGACTCCACCTTCCTTCAGTACATGACCGATCTGGTCTAGGTAGGTTAGTCTCGGTCTCCCTCGGTACCTACATCCTTCCACTTTCGCATTGTATATCTTCTTAACCAGGCGTTCGTTCGGCATTCTTTCCACATGTCCGAACCATCGGAGCATTCCCTTTCGCATCTTTACACCAATACTCTCTTTCATACCTACTCGCTCTCTTACGTCGTCGTTACGAATGCGGTCGGTCAGCCTAACTCCACAGATTTGTCGCAGAGATCGCATTTCGACCGCATTAATTTTACTATCATACTCTTTTCTGCATACCCAACTCTCGCTTCCATACAGTAATGTTGGGACAAGCACTGCGTTATGTATTGCTACACGTGCCTTCTGGCTGAGGTGGTGGCTGCCGAGAAGTTGCCTCAACGCTCCGTTCACTCTATTTCCCGCATTCACTCTTCGCTCTATATCAGTGGTGTACCTTCCATCTCGGCTAGATCCACATCCAAGATATACAAATTCATCCACTTGCTCTAGCACATCATTACCTATTGTTACTCTTACATCTGTTCTGGTTTTATCTCTTTCAAAGACCATTATTTTGGTTTTGCTCACATTCACGCGTAGACCCCTTTTCTTACAATCTTCTGTCATTGTGTCGACTAGAGTCTGCAGGTCAGTCTGAGCGACTGTGCCAGCAGGACTGCATCATCTGCATAAAGCAGAGCAGTGACCACTGAGTCGCCCATCTGGACTCCCACATTCATATCGTTGAACCTTTGGAGACATTTATCCAGATATATGATAAACAGCCTGGCTGACAGAACGCACCCCTGCTTAACGCCGATATTGACGTCAAACCAAGGCAACATTCCATCATCCAGCCGCACACAGGCTCTACAGCCCATGTAACTGGACTGCACAGCCTGTAGCAGTTTACCGCTAATACCATACTCCGGTAAAATGTCCCAAAGTTCCTTTCGTACAACCGTGTCAAATGCTCTCTCCAGATCCACAAAACTGCAGAAAACCCTCTGACCTAGAGCCAGATGCTTCTCCACAATGTTGCGCAGAGAGAACACTTGATCCATGCATCCCCTTCCACTCCTGAAACCTCCTTGTGTCTCACACAGTAAACCATCGGACACCATCCTCATTCTCCTTTCAATAATTTTTCCATACACTTTTGCTGCGAAACTGGTCAAGCTTATGGCTCTGTAATTTGCGCAGTCATAACGTGAACCCTTGTTCTTAAACAAAGGCACGATGACTGCGCTATTCCAGTCCCTGGGAACCATTCCCGAGCTCCAACATAAATTGAGGAGCAACAGGAACGCCTCCCAGACACAAGAGCCACCAAGCTTGATCATCTCGGCAGACACCATATCAATGCCCGCTGCCTTACCATTTTTCAAACTTCTTATCGCCCATTCAACTTCATGCATACTGATGCCATCGGAGGACGCCGTTGTCAAATGTTGATCTACTAAACCACATCCAACACCGGCGCCAACCGTAGCATTCGCATACATATCGCCAAAATATTCACTCCATCGGCTTAACACGTCTTGTGTTTGTGTAAGAATGTCTCCACCTTTAGACCTTATTTTATTCATTCTGAAGGCTGACCAACCACCCCAAGACTTCTTCACCTCCCTCCAAAAGAGTTTGGTGTTACCCTCGAAGTTTTTAGTCAGCCTATCTTCTGCACTCATACTTGCTCTATCACGTTTCTCTTTCACTAAGGCCTTGGTGTCATTCTTACATTGCCGATATATTTCTTTCTTCTGTTCAGTCATACTGTCATTCAGATTCAAAGAAGAGACATAGTCCAGCTTCTGTTTCTGTTCATTCCTTCTCCATGTATACATATGGATGTCCTTATGTTGGAAAAATGTGTTTGACACAATAAGGTTTCTCTCCATGCATACATCCGCTATGAGCCTACCTGCGTCGTTCACTCTCTTATCACCAAATGGACCAAGTACGTCCTCATAGTCGGGACGCTTGGTCCCCACCCATCCGTTCAAATCTCCGCATACAATCACGCGTTCACTGGTTTCTGCCATATCCAGAACTTCCCTAACATTGTCCCAAAACTTCTCTAGGTCTGATGCCACCGAGGATCCTACGGGAGCATAAGCTACAACCATGAATACCTTGGTGACACCTAGTTTTATACGGACCCAGAGAAGTCTGGGATCATACATTCCGTAATCCTTCACACCTGAGGCCAAGCGAGAGGACAACAGCACTCCTACCCCCATGCTGGCTCGATCGCTCTGTGGTACACCAGACCACAGAGCCATCCCGCCACCAGGAAGATCGCAGGCGTCGCTGCCCCTTCGCTTGGTCTCTGTTACATAGAGCACGTCTAGCTGTTTGTCCGCCATGACGGATCAGCTCGTGCAACTTACCTTCCACACAACCTCTTACATTCAACGTGCCCACCCGGCACTCCGTTCTCCTCGACTCGCCTAACTGGGCAAGGCGTGATGGGTGGCGGCCCCCATCGCCGCAACTGCCGATGTTCGTACCGACGGGGGCGGGTCGGTACGCGTCGCCTCCGGGGGAGGATATGTGATATACACTGTATAACTAAACTTAATAATAATATAAATGCTTTCTGATGTTTACGCGAGTATTATATTGTATATTTGAAATAAAATTATTTTTCATGGTCACGGGATTTCCTTCCATGACCATGAACGTGACTGTAAAGTGTTCGGAATATGGGCAAATAAAAATCAAATACAAACGTGACAGAATAAAAAATAGTTTTATTTCATATACATACTTTTTGAAATATATTTAGTTTTTAATATATTTTATATATAAATAACGTATAAGAGAAAGTTTAAAAGTTGCGCCAGCGACGGATAAGTTAAGGACTGAACGCTTGACCTGGTATTGATATGTGATGAGACGGAATGAAAGTAATGTTTTGATTAAAGTTTTAAGTGTAAATGTTGAAGACTTTAGGGAGGCAAGCCAAAGAAAATATGGAAGGATTGCGTGAGGCATGACATTGATAAACAAGGAGTGATCACAGAGAGACTTATAAGATTATATAGAAGTAGAGAACACATTGTGCATATTGCGTTGATCTTAAATAATTGAGATAAAAGCAGAACAATGTTAATATTTTACATATAAACTAGTTGTCCCGGCAGACGATGTCTTGCCTGGAAAAGTTTTAAGCAATATACTGACAGCAGCGCCACCTACCGGGTCCAATTGTGTTTTGAAATCATCCAGGAACCCATTGAAATATACATAGAAATTTTTATCCCAATCTGTCCGATTTGACATACCGACAACGGCACCACCTACCGAGTCTAATTACGAATCTAAACCATTCTCGAATCTCTCGAATCGAACACACACAAAAAAAAATAAGGCAATCCGTTTAACCGTTTAGGAGGAGTTCACTGTCAACACACGTACAGAAGAATCATATATATAAAGATATGCCATAACAATTTAATCAACATCCCAATTGGGAGGCTATAAATGTGAAATTTGGTGAATAATCCAATGAAAATAGCCTTAATAATAAAGGCTAGACAATGGTTACGTCGTTGGCATAGTAATATGTAATAATATTCGTCGTAGTACGTCGCCCATGAAACCGGTCCGATATGAATGTAGTACTTTTTTTTGCGTGGGCTATGGACGCCGCACCCCGCCAAATCGGTCCGGGGTGACGGAAGAGGCAGCGCGCAAACCCATTAACCCACCCTGCAAGCATCTCTTCTTCGCCGTGCGAGCAGACCACCGGTAACCGATCTTTGTCTTCGGTGGTCCGCCAATTTTCTGTGTATAGCCGCGGGGCGGTACATATGGTGTAGTACCACACTCTCGTAGAAAATTAACGTATGAGCAGTAGCAATGTATTTTTGCGCTTCGTTTGGTGAGTGACAGAGCCGGCAGCCCAACTTGCTGGGTGGATTTGGGGATTTCATTGGTAGGCAGCTGCCTAACTGTATCACTGGTATTGCAAAACTCCACGGTCGGCAATAACACCGATCATATGTGCTGTTTGCTCATTCATCACCATCATCATTATCCTACTCTTATCCCAACCATTTGGGGTCGATACAATATGTACTATTTTTTCATAGTACATATTGTAAAAGTTATTGACAATAGTTTTATGACCGGCCGCCTGCCAGACGTCAACCCTCCTTGGGAATGTAATTGTTGACCAAACGGCATCAAATGGAGTTGGCCCTGGTCGTTATAAGGCTCTTAGTCGTCTTTTACGACATCAACGGTTTGCTCATTTATCACCATTAGGAATAAAAAATAATAATACCGTTCCTTATTTATCACCATTCAACCTTGTTGTCCACTGTTGAACATAGGCCTCACGTATCGAATGCCAACAGACACGGTCATATTCGAGAGATTAGCGTTTCATTAGCTATATTTAGGTTGATGGTTGTAGTGAAGTGTTATACGTTTTCCAAGAGATAACGCAGGCGATTTCTACGACTTACACGTAGTCTTAACACACCCTACGAATTATGACTATTACTTATATAAAAATTAGTATTCTTATATTAAAGACTGATAAAGATTCAGATATTTTTCAATTAGCGTTTTTCATTGTTTAAGAAACGGATAGAAAAGCTTTTATAAACATTATTTTCTTTGCAAAAAAGAATCGATTGGGTGAAGGGTGGCATATTAAAATGAATTGAGTTATTTGGTGGGATCTCTCATAAGGGGTGTGATAATAAACCTCCAGACACGACCATCAAGTATTGATTGCATGTGCACTAAGTTAAGAAACTATTTCTTTCTATTACGAGTAATTCACGATAAAAAGTGGTTGTAATCTGGACAACCATTACAAGGTACCATCCTTGCGAAAGACTAGTTTTTACACTCGACGTTCACCTGTTATATCGGAAATTTATCAGTCAGACCTATTTCGCTGCAACCGTTTATATTTCAGGATTTTCTTATAGAAAGAAAGAAAAGAAAGATCGTTATTTGTTTTTTTATAAAAACTATAAACTTATAAACATCTTATAATATTAACAAAAAAGAAATAATATAAATTATATTGGAGACCACTTTTGGCTGGGAATGCTGGTGCACACTAGTCATTGATTTTCTAGTCAATTACGTTTATATAGAATCACTTTATTTTTGTAAATTCAATGAATTTGTATCAAAATGGGGTCAATATTTAATGAATATTTCTCTAACGGGTAGATTTAAATCTCTATAATAACGATGATATGTTGGACGTGAAACACCTTAGTTCTCCCGTGACTATAAAGGCTGTAAAGTATTCGAAACATTGCAATATTAAAAATCAAATACAAACGTGATAAAAGCCGTAATAATAGTTTTATTTCAAACCAAGTCACATAAGGTCACATAAAATAAAGGTAAGCTTTCATATTATATTATAAAGATAAAATGAGGCATATCTTTATCTGCCCATTGGTAGTTTAAGAAGAGAGAATGAACAAAAACTAATACTAATATTTCCTTAAAGTAACAAATACCATAATGCCATAGTTTCCATAGTTTAAATACCATTTCAAATGCCACGATTGGTTAATAAAATAGAAAGATATGCAATACAAAATGTCTTTGATCTCATGATGTGCTAAATAAAGATATAAAATCATTAATTTTATGTTCCATCTTAATTTCCATTTTAAAAATTCTACTTTCGGTAATCGTACGAGCCATTCTAACATCGGATTATCATACAAATGATTCATTAAAATTACATTAAATATCTTGTTAGAATATCCTTTTTGCTGTTGCCATGTTTGGAATAGAATTATCATATTATCGATTCTAAAATATGTTCTGTTGGCTTTTCTTAATTTTACGTAGTTATAAACTTGTATTTTTGTACTAGACATTTAGCAAAATAATGTACGTGATAATGTGTGTGATATATTTGTGTGTTCTTTTTTTATTTTAATCGTCTATTTCAAGTTTTCAGACAATGATTAAATAGACTGAAATCTAAGTATCCAAATATATGTATATGTTTTTTTTGGACACTCGCAAGATAAACATATATTTATGTAAATCTAAATTAAATATTACTATACTACTAATATTAAAACGTGTAAATTTAAGATTTAATTTTAAAAATTAAAATATGTACGGATAAAAAACCAAATTTGAAAATGATTGTAAGAAAAGGGGTCTACGCGTGAATGTGAGCAAAACCAAAATAATGGTCTTTGAAAGAGATAAAACCAGAACAGATGTAAGAGTAACAATAGGTAATGATGTACTAGAGCAAGTGGATGAATTTGTATATCTTGGAAGTGGATTTAGCCGAGATGGAAGGTACACCACTGATATAGAGCGAAGAGTGAATGCGGGAAATAGAGTGAACGGAGCGTTGGGACAACTTCTCGGCAGCCACCACCTCAGCCAGAAGGCACGTGTAGCAATACATAACGCAGTGCTTGTCCCAACATTACTGTATGGAAGCGAGAGTTGGGTATGCAGAAAAGAGTATGATAGTAAAATTAATGCGGTCGAAATGCGATCTCTGCGGAAAATCTGTGGAGTTAGGCTGACCGACCGCATTCGTAACGACGACGTAAGAGAGCGAGTAGGTATGAAAGAGAGTATTGGTGTAAAGATGCGAAAGGGAATGCTCCGGTGGTTCGGACATGTGGAAAGAATGCCGAACGAACGCCTGGTTAAGAAGATATACAATGCGAAAGTGGAAGGATGTAGGCACCGAGGGAGACCGAGACTAACCAACCTAGACGAGATCGGTCATGTACTGAAGGAAGGTGGAGTCAAGAGTCTCCGAAACCGGCGAGCGTGTATGAAGAGAATTATGAATGTTGAGGAAGCGAGTGAAGTATGCAGAGATAGAGTTCTCTGGCACTCTGTTCTCTCTGCCTACCCTGCAAGGGATATGGCGTGATGATATGTATGTATGTATGTGTATGTATGTATGTAAAAAACCAAATGAAGCAATCAGGCATCAAAAAATTCTTCCATTACTACGTTGAATGTGCAAAATATAGGCCAACCCTCTGATCACGTGAAGAAGTGATTATCAATGAAATAAAATTATGTGTTTAATACGTTTTGTTACATCCAAATTCTGAATAATTTATAGCATCTATAGTTACCTCCGCGACTACAGTACTAAATTTCCAAGATGTCATCATTACCACAAAGTTTCCCACTCACTACACTTATAAGTTCAATAACTTTTGACCTATATTTGGATACCACATTTATATAAAGTCGAAATTAATTACTTCAAATTAGTTTCAATTTTGTATATTCAACGTATATATGACACGAAAAGTTATGGTCTTAAAATAAATAATCCTCAATTTTCGACCAATATTTTTACATACTTTTTGCTTCATTACTTATTTCTTAGTTATAAAGTTACATTCGCAAGTATTTAAAAAAATACTTTTTAGAAATGTATCAATGAAAAGCCATATATTGTTTTTAATGAATTTATACTTGGAATATTTTCATTTAAATGATAACACCTGATTCAATAAAAATGTTTAATGAAATACATTAAACATTTTCAAATATTTCTACATTAAGGAAGTAAAAATACGAGTTATTAATCCTTGCATTGCAAACTATACGTTGATTTTTCGAATATAATAACTATATACCATATTAATATATTCTGTAGGAATACCAATAAATATAAATCATAAAAGATTTAGAAACACAATGTCACCGCGCTCATAAAGTTATGCTACCATATGAGCCGGACGCCATTTTAACGACTTCTGGTTCAATAAAGTCTCGTTTGACAACGCACCTCCGAAGCCGATTGGCCTTACTTAGATATCAATAAATATTTATTGGGTTTATGTCTTTATTTGACAAATCTTACAAATTGTGTCTACTGTCTCATATAATCCATGTCGTAAAGTCGTACTATTGCCGTAGAAATTTGGTTTGGTAATGTATGTTTTACCTAAATCTTATTGTAGATTACTTCATTATTGACTGTGCCGACATGATATTTGAGTTATCTTTTGTTTGAAATAGGTACTGATATTTTACTTGAAAATATTTACTCTTATCAATTCTCAGGCTTTTATACCTAAAAAGAGTAGACAGGCTTTCTTCAAGATGATATTCCACTTCAGAGAATAAATACTTGTAGCGTAAGAGGCTTTATACATATTATTAATGATTATCTCAGACTCAAAACAGTCGTTTGCGGATCGTACAAAGAGTTATTCTGGATGGGGATCAACCCACGACACTGCATAGGAGGTCTCTACTCAGACCTCTTTGCCATGTGTGTAATAGAAGCATTGTAATCTGTTGCTATTATTATATTTCAACTTTACTATGTTAAACCTTCCAAGTACAGCAAAGTCACTGGACAGATACATTTATAACCTGCAGTGAACTTCTAAATAAGTCTATTGCCGTATCATTCTCAGAATTTGTTTTTATTGCTGAGAATTCCTTGGTATACTCTAATTGATAACCCAATTTTCAAATACATATATAAAATGTTAATACATGCTTACTCCACTGCACTGAAGAATAGAAGCTGCCTAAAATATATTTAAATTAATTAAAACATGGCTCTAAGCTTGTAGATTCCTAGGATGATAATAGTGATCAGACTGGACTGATTTATCAATATACTCTCTTGATTACCATCAAAACGTTTTTTTATCTAAATCACTCGTGTATCGATTTAAATTAATTATTTTAAATCAATAACTTTCACTGAAACCAGACGACATTTATATGTATATCAACCAAAATTAATGTCAATATTTTTAGTAATAATGTCTTATTCTAATATCACTATTTAGTTTCTAGATCGTATTATCGATAGCGTATTGTGGGTGTATATTATTAGAGAGATTATACAGAAAGAAAGTACAATAATAAAAGCTTTTTGCTCGCCTCTTTTCATACAAAACTGGATTTAGAGAGACTTGTAAAGACTGGCTCCAAAAGATTATAGTTGGCAGCTTAAGTAAACGATTTAGGTATACTAAACTTTTTTTTAAATATAGTTACATTATATTAATTTTAGGAACTTTAGAAGACTGGAAAACATTTCTCCTGGTATTATTACATCTGTAAAAACTAATTGACATTTATAAAATCCACAACAACATAGTAATTTATTTTCTGCTTCAAATTCTGTCTTTATGATTATAAAATAATCAGTCTTCAAAATAAAATATCAAAATAATCTCTTACGATTTAAATTCAATAAAATTTCAAGACCAAGAATTCGCTCATCAAATTATTATTCCAAAATAGGCACAACATCTTGTTTCCCACAGTCTAACTCAAAGGCTTCAACAAGCGGTCATAAAATCGTCCCTTTATGGACTCCAATTTATCAAAAAACCGGCTGATTTAAAGGAAGCGTTTGAATGTGTAAATCATTCAAAACGCCATCGTAAAAGTTTTACAAAATGTCTATTTTGTTATGTGAAAAGTGTCGTTTTATTTTGTATTTATTACATTTTGGAAATTGTCAACAACTTGACTGCATTCATTTCTTTATTTAGAATTAGCGATTAAAATCGTAATATGGTACATAATAAATCATATCTATAATTACTAACATGTAGCATATTCGTCCAGATGCATTTGCCATAAAACAAATTGGAAGCATATTAAATTTAATATGTGTACTTTTATCCAAATTATTGATATATTCTGTTACATTGCAGACGACATGAGCTTGCCATTTTACGACTAAATAATCTAGCTTGATTTAAATGTTTTATGTGTTTGTGGCGCCATTCGCTGTAAAAGGAATTTACCCCGCAACATAATTTCATTGTCATGTTTAATTAAAACTAATTGTTTACTTGTTGGTTATAATCGAGTTATTTTCTTGTTTAGTTTTATTAGAGAATAAAGTTTTAAACAATGCACTAAATATCTAATCTATGTACTATTTTTCATTAGTTATGACTTGAAATATTAGTGGGTAAAGGATATATACCTATATACATATATTCAAATTTTCTCGAAAAATACGCATGGAAAATATTTATTCATACCACTATCAAAAGCACTTTAATACTTTTTTAAATAAAATAATCTAGAAAATTAAAATTATGATTTCTTTCAGGTATATTATTTATAGTATGTTATATATGTTGTAGAGGGGTATTCTGAAAGTGACACCAGTGATAGAGAAGATTAGGTGCGCGAGATTGTCTTGGTATAAACATATGCTGAGGAAGGATGAAAATGTGACAAGGAGCGTTATCAATATGATTGTGGATGGATGTCCAAGAAATCGAGGGAAGCCCAAAAGCAGATGGATGGATTGTGTGAATGAGGATATGCGTGTGAAAGTAGTGAATACAGATATGACTATAGCAGGCAAGAACTTTTTATACCGTCACCTTTTAGCGTGGGATGAGGGAAGGGTAATGAATTATAATAGTGTAGTGTATATATTAAAAGTTAAAATAAGGAATAATGTTATGAAACAGTGTTGTAATTATATCATACATATAACACGGTGATCAAAATAGAATATAATAATTATATTAATATATTAATATTTGCTGGAATAATTTGAATATCTGTGGAAAGAAGAGATATATATTTCTTCATCGTATGTGAAAAAAAAAATACATTAAGGAGATAAGCAGACAATGATTTTATTGGTAATATCAAATGACAAGTCAATTATTGCCATAAATCATATTTTGTAACTAGTTACAACTAATATAAGACATTTATTTCCGTGTGGCGATGGAGTAAGAATACAATTCACCACCCCCATATCTGACCCGTGGGTGATCGTAAGAGACAACTAAGAGATATAAAACGCATATAACATCTAGGCAAAAGAAGCAAAACCTCTGACCAGCGTCATATAGTAGATCAATTTCTTTGCTATAGTGGCGAAATCTCGCGCTAAACATAGAGATGGATGATGATGATGGTAATGATAATGATGATGATGAATGTAAGATTATCAGCATGATATAGTTGGTGAATTTCTCTCTTATTGTGGATGAGGGACCAAGTCAGCAGGGGGCTTATGTGGGCTGAGATGATGGTAAAGTTACCTCTTTTTAAAATATGTACATTTAACGCTATTAATATGTACATTTAAAGCTAGTTAGTTGATATCTACTTCAGACATTTGATTCCGAGAATGCATTTTACTTGCATTATATTGTACCAATGTCACTATTGAACATAGCTCACAAAGGATGGATAATATCGTAATCAAAGCGTTTGGTTCATTTCGAGAAAGCTGTGTCCCACTCCACTGAGTTTCCCTTAGTTTAGGAAAGTAGAGAAATGGCGGCACATTGTATCCTTAACACATCATTAGACGAAGCATAAATATGACACTATAAATATTAAAACACACATTTTTACGAGTATTCAACAAGTTGAGTGAAACATAGTATCGTTAAATCAAAGATTTTATTGTTGAATAGTTTTATCTGTTGGTCTTGCGTATATTTCTACTCGGCAACTTAAAGTGTAAATTAATGTGTAATAAAATTGTTCTAATTTTTTTTTGTTATTGTTTTTTATGTGCTGTATTATGTTTTATTACTTTGTTTATTTTATTTTATTTTTTATGTTCTTCTTATCAATCTCCTTGTTTAAAATTATGTTCTTTATTTTTTTTATTACCTATTACTTAGATTTTATTAAGATTATTTTTGTAAAGGTATGCTATCGAATATTAAACTATGATACCGTCAGCTATTTTCATTTCAGCATAATGTAGGTTAATAGAAAATTAATAATGAGAAAAATAAATAATGGGGTCTCTCTGTGTGGTGACAGAGTAAGAATACAATTCACCATCCACATCTTGACCATGCGTGATCGTAAAAGACGACTAAGGGATACAAAACGCATTAAACATATACGCAAAAGTAGGAAAACTCGAAACAAAACCCTATACCCAGACGTCTGACTAGCGTGCTTATAATAAGTCAATTTCCCTCGAGTCTCGAAGCCAAGAGTGCGATGTATATGAGCTGTTGAGATGATAAAATAATGGTTACCACAACATCTAATATTCCAAAGTAAAACCCAAAACACTGAAATAGAGATTAAAGATCACAACGATCTTTAATCTCTATTTCAGTGTCTTGCGTTTTTGTGTTTGGCCAGAGAAAAATAAAAACTGGACTAAATTTAAAGATATAATAAGAATAGGTACTATGATTCTTGATTAAGAATTTTCAACTTGAATTGCAAACAATGAAATAAGTAAGACACTTATGTTAGAAACAGATTATAATATCATAAATATAATATAACCATCCGTTTCTGGCCTGAGTAGACAATATTAAATTAAGTTACGTTATTTCTTACAAGCACCTATTTCCTAATTCTGAATAAAATACAACGTAATTTATGAGATAGATACCAAATAATGGCATGGCATGTGCTTTACAATTTCTACAATAAACTAAATCTTTGGCAAGTATATAAATCTTTCGAGTTACAGTTGGACCTGTGAAAAGAATGCTTTTATAATATCTGCCGTTACGGAGGAACTCTTTTACTTTGGCTTCCTTTAAAAAAAAGAAAACTGAGGTCAGTTTAACCTGTGTGGTATACTAGGTATTAATTTACTTTGGTGAAACAAGCTGACTTAGAACTTTATTGTAAGTTTTTCTTTTCTTGGAGTGATGTTATCTGTTTGCAGTCCAAAATGAATGAAAAAAAATATCAATCAAAATTTAAAAAGTATCATATCATGATTTCATATTTATGCCACGGTGTAAATTGTATTTGCATCAGAGGAGATTAATCTGATATCTTTAATTAATCGTATTTATTTAATAATAATAATAATGTTTAACTAATAATATAAAAATAATTAATATTTAAAGTAAAAACAAAAATAAATGATATTTGAAAAAATAGATAGAAATAAATATAATAAAATTGTAACAACTGTTCTAACATTTAATGTTTTGGGTCATAATATATTGTTGATGGCACTTGTAACATGACGTCATTATCTGAATCGCGGTGTTAAGATTCTCCGAAGCGTAATGACATCGCCTAATATTAAATTAGTTGTTATCGAATCAGATCAAAATAGATCGATCAGGTTATGAATAAGAAATTCAGGCGACAGTAGACGTCGTTAGCATCTGGTGGTTGCGCCTTAGTTGGAACAGCTCGCTGGGACTCTACTCTCTATGATAAGAATATAGCACTGCATTCGCTGCCTACGTGTCATATATTAATTTATATTGTTATTTATTAATCATGTCTTTTAAAATATTCATGTTTTTTAAAAGGACCGGACTGGGCATACTCGTTTTGGATCAGGCATGATATATAACGCAGATGATTGATTTGGATCCGATCAGTAAAATTTCATCCGGACCCGATCAGGAATGCCTAATCTGGACCCGATCAGGAATGCCTGATCTGGACCCAATAAGGTTTTCCTGATCGGGTCCTGATATATCTTCTGCGTTACATACCTTATCTGGTCCAGATCGGGCATGCCCGTTCCGGTCCTGCTAAGGAAGACGAAAAAATTTCTAGTCGGGTAGAGTACATATAAGACAATTTGATTTAAGAGATCAACATAAGTAGCTTAGCGAAGTTGTTGCTTATCTTACAATGTGTGATAAATTATAATGTCTCACTACCTCTTTCTTACTTATGAGTGTGATAAGAGTAAGTATTAAGAATATAAGCAGATCTTTGCACAAGGCCTCGAGTGATCGGAGTAGGGAAAAGGCTGCTATCAGTGAGACCAATTCTATAATGGCGATGTCCCGGTACTTTGTGGCTGATTTATCGACATGAGATCCACGTAACATAAAACGCTAACTTTGTAATCGGTACAATAAAGTTAATGACTCAGTTCCGGTATTCAGTTCAATAGGTGATGAAAAGAAGACAAAGAATTACATGGAACTAAGCCACTCAAAAACAAAAGTATATGTTAAGATAATATTAATATGAGAGATAGAAAACTTGAAAATTAAACATAAATCGGTCTAGCAAATGGGGTGTAATAGACTGATTTTGATGTAAGACGTATTTGAAGTAAGAAAGTGAATAGATATAGAAAAGTAACTTATAAATTACAGTGAAATATATGAAATGAATTGTATATAATCTCAAACAGTTCTCATCAGAAACACTAACTAACTAGCTTTTATCACAATCAAAATGCGTGCCTTTGGTAGTGTCGAGTTTTACGACAATTTTATATCGCAGATAAATACGGTAAAACCATACATGTGTACAAATAATAATAGTAAGTCAATGAACTTAATGTATGAAGTACATGTGTGATTATTTAATATTTTAATTATTAGTTTTGTAATAAACTTAACGAGGTAGTACGCCATCTTGAGTGTCGCATGTCACTGGATTATATTTTAATAAGAATTTATGACGCATATTATAGAGCTTTATTCGGCAGGCCATGGTCCGAGCACACCGCGTTCGTTCCTTCTGGGTGCGATCTAATAACCCACCGTATTCCCTTCCCATCCCATTGAGCCGACCACTGGTGCAGATTTCTTAAGCTCCGTAATCGACCCGCGCATTTTTAAGACTGAAAGATTAAAATTATGTTAATGTAATGAATTTTTAGTATAATATATATATATAAAGAAATCAAACACCATAAAATTCGTAAAAAAATAAATTTATTTAAGGGATTCTAAATTAATAAAAATATAGTTTATGAAGATTTCATAAATATAAAAACGTACATAAAATACGTCTAAACTTAGGACATATTATTCTGGAATACAATTAATAGACAATCTAAGATGAATCTCTTAATTTAATCATTTATTTTATCATTTATTAAATGACTGAACCATAATTTCTACATTAAGTATGAACAAGTTTATGAGATAACCACAGTTGGATCTGATTCAATCATTATGTTAATAAACCTATGACTCATAAGCAATGATACTCTTTAACAACATGCAGATGAACTAAAACAGATGATATAAATTAAATTCAAAATTAATTAAGTGACAGCAATTCTATTCAAATATATGTATGGGATGCCATTTTAGTAAACGCTGAAGGCGTAAACAATGTAATTGTTTATAGACTTAGTAAACTTATAGACAGCAAAAATAATGAAAAAAAAATAATTAAATTAAAATAGTTATAGCATAATTGCTTAGAACAACAAGGAGAATCAAATAGAGTGTTATGCAAAGCTATCAAAAATGAGCATAAAGTTAAGCATAAAGCTTGCATAACTCTAAAACTGAAGCATATTTAACTAACGGTGGAATGAAGTTATACTGGATTAATTTGATGATGATTCAATAGTGGTAGGATCATTGACAGTTTTCCGCAAACCAGTCTATCCGGGGTAGTACCACATTCTCGCAGAAAATCGACATCTCAACAGTGATAATATACTATTGCGTGAGCTGTAAACTCAACTTTCTGGGTGGGTCTGTGGTTTTCATAGGTAGACAGTGGCCTAGTTGTACCGCTGATATTGCAAAGGTCCATGGGCGGCAGTAAAACTTATCATCTGCTTACTTGTTTGCCATAATTAACTATAAAAAAAAACTAATTTAAATCTAAAACCCTATCATTTTGATAGATCTATGCTCAGTTGATTATTATTATGAAAGCCCTGCTTATAGAGGCACAAAAGAATACTTGTTTTCGAAGTGTTGATACGTCTAAGTTAATTATGTAATCACTTCAAAATGCACACTGTAAGTTGGATATGACATCCATGGCGCGCCCGGTGGGTTAGCCTTCCAGGTATCATCTCCGTGGTATGACTTCTCGGGCGACGTCCCGGCAACACGACTGAACTGACTGACTGACTTGTCGAAGCGTCACCCTCACGCAGTCCGCCTCTCTGCTGGTAGCAGACTAATCACCGATCCATCCACCCTCGTCTATAAGTATATCTTCCAGGTAAATTCTACTTAACAAATCCTTATATCAATTCTAATATACAATTTAAAATAATTTATAATATGAAATTGCTGTCTTGCTCTATTAGTTTATTACGTCTATAAACAACTATATCGTTTACGCCTTCAGCGTTTTCTAAAATGGCAACTATACATAAATTTGAATGAAATCGCTGTCACTTAATTAGTTTTGAATTGAATTTATATCAATATAAATAAAGTAAAACAGATGTTTTACTTTATCTGAAAATTGTCAAATAGTGTAATTGTTTATGGGTTAAATTAACATAATAATTGAATGAGATCCAATTGCGCTCACGTAAAAAGTTAAGACGTCTATGAAACTATACAGTTATAATAATTATAGAAACTATAACAAAAAAGAATGTGTTAATAAATTTTCTTTTTTCATTCCTTTCAGCTCGATTTTCAAACAAGAAAATATTTTTTTTCGTTTAATTACGTATAACTAAATAATATCCACATGGGGATGAGTTAAAAATATAATTTCACCACCTTTTTGACGCGATACCCGATTGAGGGATCACCAGGAGAATAGTCAACATCATTATATTTTATTAAGAATAATTTTTACACTGTCGGCTATCGGTAACTCCCTTGGTGATTATAAAATTATTTTCCTTGGGGTGGCCTATGTTCAGCAGTAGACATCAAATAATTGATGCATGAGAGTAACTGTAGTATAACAAATGTCTCTTTTTTTAAAGTCCTGCACAAAGGAAATAATCCACTAAGAGGCCATTCATAAATTACGTAAGGGATTTTGAAGAATAATTTGGCCGGGGGACGTGGACCTACAGTATGACATCATAATATTGCAACTACTCTCCCCTGCCCCTAAATAAGAATTAAAGGCCCTATTGATCAAATATAACTCCGTTTATTCTGAAAATATCTTACTACAAGTAGGTATCATTAAGTCACTGCAATAACATTAATCTTATTAATCTATCACAGTTTTGACTAAAATTAGTAATTTACAATTTACGTAATGTCAGGTTCACTATCTCTCCTGCCTATAGTAAGAAGTTATAATATTCAGTCAACACCGCAACCTAAACGTCTTACATAATTTATGAATGGCCCTTAAGGAAATAGTCCCTGCACTAAGGAAATACTTTTATATTACGAGAGATATTAGATTATTAATGAATACATATTACACTTATATTTAGACTCAGAGCAGCAATTGGAGGATTGCACAAAGTAATTTGTAAATATGATTACACATAGTTGAAATTATATTCCGTTCTAAGAATAACTTAAATCCATCGATTGTAAATACTATGTATCCTATTAATATAATACGGAAACAAAAATACATTAACAATATTCTCAAAAAGTTCTATAAATACTTTCTTACTTCAAAAGTCAGAGCAAATTATTCTTAAGAAAAATTACTTATAATAACTTGTTACTCAAAGTGACTTCAAACGAAAGCGAATGTTGAAATTTAAATGCAAAAGAGAACAAAACTTCTTCTACCTTAAGTTCATTCACTTTAAGCCTTAGGCTATTCACAAACTGACTATTAGTGTGCCTCAATTTATGATTACCGAAATCCACCACGACGTGTGAGACCGCCTCGTCTTGTATATATGAAAGAAAATTATACTAGAAAATTGTAATACGAAAAGATATTCTAAAATCATTTCATTAAGGTTCCATTTTATAAAATAGCTTCTATAATTTTCATCTTGCTAAATGATGAGGAATTTAAAAATGAAGAATTTCAATAAATGTCTGCAAACGATACAGACCCTAATAATAATGAGGTTAAAGAATATATTCACATCATTATTGAAATTCAAAGAACTGAATCCTTAAAATACTGATATCTCAATCGGTGTTGACCATTCGTAAATTTATGAACGTGTAACTACCAAGATGTTTGTTAAACTTTTAACCGAATTCGTACTTTTTATTCGTTTTATGAAGATACTCGATACGTCGGGGCGATCGATCTGTATTCTTTTATTGCTTTAGATGAGTCTTCACATCAGTCTTTATTATTTTGGTTATTATTTTTATGTACTCTATATTTAGGATCTTAGGGTATTACTAACGCATTGTCCACTTTCATTATATGTAGTTTGTGTGTCACTGTGGGTATTTATATTTCATTTTGTTTTAATACTTCTAAATCAAACATTGATTGTTGATTGTCATTAAAAACAATTATACAAATAGTATTTTTTCCTATTTGTTAGGTATTATTCATCATTTTATGTGTTTTAATGTAAACAGTCTAGGTTATTGTATAGGTACTTGAAACATTTGGTAGCAAAAGTATCATTAAAATGTTTAAAAGGGTTTCAAAGATCGCCCAATAATAAACACATAGACATAGACAGGAATTAAAAAAGCCTGAGTGATTGTGCTTACTGTGGTCTACTCTGTGGTTCTCCTCTACAAGTCACATTATTTAATCGATTCTCGTAAAATTTTGTCGTTGATAATACGGATCTTCAAAGTAACGGCGTTCAAAAAACTTTAATGTGAGTCATTTCAAGAATATCACAAATCTTTGCTAGACTAGCAATGCCTTTTTTTTTTTTTTTCGCTGAGGAAACGCATTTACGCGCTATCCCCCGCTGGTGAGAGACGGGGGGGAGTGTGGGACTCGCCGGTCAGCTGCCCGATCGGAATACCCACTAAAACCACAGCGGCCCCTTCCGCGCTTTTACGGGGCGCCAGAGAGATCGTCTACTGACATTCGATCCCCGGCACCCCAACGCTTGGCCTTCTGGCCACGTCCTGTCAACCCTTAAGGCGGTGTAAGGAGGTGCGCATAACGGCGCCTCCTCCTCCCCGGTCGCCAGCCGCGGATTGAGTCAGCGGACGCAAGCGCCTCGCGTTCCCGCTCCGCGGCCTCCTTCCTTTCCATGATGGCCTCACAAAAGGAGGCCATCGACGACCAGCACCTGTCGCTGTCAAGCATCTACGAGATGATGGTCGACAACGACAGATCCCTCTCAACGACCGCTGGCAGGATAGGATAGACTAGCAATGCCTATAGTTCTTAGTGAACTAGTAAAAAATTCATATATTTAATGTATTTATAGTACCTACTTGTATTTCATGAATTTATCTATATCTCAAGTCTTCCATCTATTTAAAACTATTCAAACAATATCTTTATATATTATTTCTGAAAATTATTATTTGTGTTAAGTATGAAAGAGAGTATTGGTGTAAAGATGCGAAAGGGAATGCTCCGATGGTTGGAACATGTGAAAAGAATGCCGAACGAACATCTGGTTAAGAAGATATACAATGCGAAAGTGGAAGGATGTAGGTACCGGGGGAGACCGAGACTAACCTATCTAGATCAGATCGGTCATGTACTGAAGGAAGGTGGAGTCAAGAGTCTCCGAAACCGGCGAGCGTGTATGAAGAGAATTATGAATGTTGAGGAAGCGAGTGAAGTACGCAGAGATAGAGTTCTCTGGCACTCTGTTCTCTCTGCCTACCCTGCAAGGGATATGGCGTGATGATATGTATGTATGTATTTTCTGCTTATATTATATTCCGAAAATGAATGCCATCTGTTGAAAAATCTCAATAAAACTTACGATTTTCATTAAAGCGTAAGTATTGATTGCATACAAAGCAAATAGCTACGAGTAAAGCAAAAAAAAAAATGCGTAACAAAGTTACCTTTATTCATTCTTCCCTATCGTCATCCTGCTTTTAATTTAATTATTTGAAAGCTACGCTATATGTCCTCTTCGTCCATCATGCACATTTCAAAAGTATTGGCAATAATTTTATGACTAACCAACTGCCTCCCTGACCTCAATCTACCTTTGAAATGTTACCTTTGTTCTATATCATTATAATATGCTATACTCCGGGTAAACACTGCATTTTCAAGTTGACCATCATCTGCACAATTTTCTCAAACATTTCACTAAATTGAGGAGTGTTAAAACAATTTTATTGCTCATTTGACTTCAATTCACAGTGCTCATATAGCTAATGGTTTAGCATCTAATTAAATTTATCAAGTCTATTATTAATGCCGCCATAAATTTTAACGTGTTCCTTATTTATTAACTTGTGTATCCGCCGCACCTAACATATTATTTGTTAAGAATTATTTAACGTTTCAATTCTTACTTTCACGTATAATTTAGCTAAGATTTTTTCAAAGACAACACCTTTTACTGAGAAAAAAGTCCTTATGTTGCAGTTACAGTATAGAAGCAGATATAAATTGACATTCGCATAAATAATATTGAAGTTGGGCAAATCAAGGAAGTAAATTACAACCATCATAACACTTGCGAGCAGGTCATTGTACAATAGCGGAGTCTAATTTTCAGGAATATAAGTTCTTAACATTAATAACGAATCCGATTACGAAATGAAAAATTGATGTCGCAAGCGGGATTCGAACCCGCGCCTATTGGGATTCCGGCCCAATCGTGCTGCCACTACACTACCGCGACCAATTGTAGGACATGCAAATTTTCATCTCGTATTGTATTTACGTCTTAAGGTGACGGTGTGCTATCTACCCGACAATGTTTACACAATGTTATAGGCTTAATACTTCAAACTTTACAGTTAGAATTGTATTAAACGATGACACAACCTTGTTATTTAAATTTACTGAAATTTTAGCATTTAATATGCTTAATTTATAAAATCCGATTACGAAATGAAAAATTGATGTCGCAAGCGGGATTCGAACCCGCGCCTATTGGGATTCCGGCCCAATCGTGCTGCCACTACACTACCGCGACCAATTGTAGGACATGCAAATTTTCATCTCGTATTGTATTTACGTCTTAAGGTGACGGTGTGCTATCTACCCGACAATGTTTACACAATGTTATAGGCTTAATACTTCAAACTTTACAGTTAGAATTGTATTAAACGATGACACAACCTTGTTATTTAAATTTACTGAAATTTTAGCATTTAATATGCTTAATTTATAAAATCCGATTACGAAATGAAAAATTGATGTCGCAAGCGGGATTCGAACCCGCGCCTATTGGGATTCCGGCCCAATCGTGCTGCCACTACACTACCGCGACCAATTGTAGGACATGCAAATTTTCATCTCGTATTGTATTTACGTCTTAAGGTGACGGTGTGCTATCTACCCGACAATGTTTACACAATGTTATAGGCTTAATACTTCAAACTTTACAGTTAGAATTGTATTAAACGATGACACAACCTTGTTATTTAAATTTACTGAAATTTTAGCATTTAATATGCTTAATTTATAAAATCCGATTACGAAATGAAAAATTGATGTCGCAAGCGGGATTCGAACCCGCGCCTATTGGGATTCCGGCCCAATCGTGCTGCCACTACACTACCGCGACCAATTGTAGGACATGCAAATTTTCATCTCGTATTGTATTTACGTCTTAAGGTGACGGTGTGCTATCTACCCGACAATGTTTACACAATGTTATAGGCTTAATACTTCAAACTTTACAGTTAGAATTGTATTAAACGATGACACAACCTTGTTATTTAAATTTACTGAAATTTTAGCATTTAATATGCTTAATTTATAAAATCCGATTACGAAATGAAAAATTGATGTCGCAAGCGGGATTCGAACCCGCGCCTATTGGGATTCCGGCCCAATCGTGCTGCCACTACACTACCGCGACCAATTGTAGGACATGCAAATTTTCATCTCGTATTGTAATTTTAAATAATTGTAATTTTTCATTTCGTAATCGGATTTTATAAATTAAGCATATTAAATGCTAAAATTTCAGTAAATTTAAATAACAAGGTTGTGTCATCGTTTAATACAATTCTAACTGTAAAGTTTGAAGTATTAAGCCTATAACATTGTGTAAACATTGTCGGGTAGATAGCACACCGTCACCTTAAGACGTAAATACAATACGAGATGAAAATTTGCATGTCCTACAATTGGTCGCGGTAGTGTAGTGGCAGCACGATTGGGCCGGAATCCCAATAGGCGCGGGTTCGAATCCCGCTTGCGACATCAATTTTTCATTTCGTAATCGGATTTTATAAATTAAGCATATTAAATGCTAAAATTTCAGTAAATTTAAATAACAAGGTTGTGTCATCGTTTAATACAATTCTAACTGTAAAGTTTGAAGTATTAAGCCTATAACATTGTGTAAACATTGTCGGGTAGATAGCACACCGTCACCTTAAGACGTAAATACAATACGAGATGAAAATTTGCATGTCCTACAATTGGTCGCGGTAGTGTAGTGGCAGCACGATTGGGCCGGAATCCCAATAGGCGCGGGTTCGAATCCCGCTTGCGACATCAATTTTTCATTTCGTAATCGGATTTTATAAATTAAGCATATTAAATGCTAAAATTTCAGTAAATTTAAATAACAAGGTTGTGTCATCGTTTAATACAATTCTAACTGTAAAGTTTGAAGTATTAAGCCTATAACATTGTGTAAACATTGTCGGGTAGATAGCACACCGTCACCTTAAGACGTAAATACAATACGAGATGAAAATTTGCATGTCCTACAATTGGTCGCGGTAGTGTAGTGGCAGCACGATTGGGCCGGAATCCCAATAGGCGCGGGTTCGAATCCCGCTTGCGACATCAATTTTTCATTTCGTAATCGGATTTTATAAATTAAGCATATTAAATGCTAAAATTTCAGTAAATTTAATTAATAACGAATTTATCTTGTTTTTTTCTTTTTTGTTTAAAAAAAAATACCACCGCGCTGTACTAAGGAAATAATTGATGTGGTGTGGGTGACTTTACAAAGATGCAAGTAACGCAGACAAATTACACCCAGACTCGGAAAAACAGTTTGTAGATCGCACAAAGTATTGTTCTGCGTAGGAATCGAACACACGTCACTGGCACGCAAGGTGGCACCACTACGCCATCTGTGCTGTTAAAATATCTATCTCATTCTAGTAGAACAATTTTATTGATAGTTTGCTGCCTGCAGACATAAGTGTATCGCCTCTAGGTAGTAGCACACTCTTAGAGCAAATCGAGATCTAAGTAGCAATTCGTTACTCTGCTATTTGAAAGTCCCATACAGTAAGCAGCGACCGAGTTCACTCATCTATCATTAAAATGACTAAAAAAATATTAGACTCACAAGAAATATCTATTTATTTTACTTAATAAATTAACCAACGGGTAATAAAATCAATTGTGGCTGACCTCAAAGCTATTAACTTCATCATTTCTATTTGAATGTTACTTTTCCATTTCACTATAATCATATAGCGACGTGAAGGATATAAAATAATGAATAGATAGAAGTTGATTGATTCATTAAACACATTGAATGGTTCGATAATATTCAATTATCATTAATCAAGACGAATAACGCTTTCACTTTTCATTTGACTAGTGATAGTATCAGTTTTGTTTGCGGAGATTAAATACCTACATAATGTTACATTAATAAAAAAAATGGTGGATATGTTGTGGGTTTACGAATGAATATGGACAAGACGAAAATCATGTCAAATGTCCATGTCATTCCTGTACCGGTCCTAGTTGGCAATGCGAAACGAGTAAGTTTTGTTTTTTTTTTACTTATTGCTTTTGGTGGCAAAGAAAGTGAAAGAACTCTTGAAATAAAATTAAATCCCTTTTTAATTTGGTCCCTCAACTGTGTGTGCTTATAAAATTTTCTACCTCAATATGGCGTATTAATAATTCGGGGTATTTATTGTCTTTAAAAATGTATTTAAATTAGATAACTCGCAACAAGTTAATTTTGTAGATTTAAAGGTGAAAGGAGAACAGAATACAGAAGAGAAACAGGACTTTAAGTATTACAACCGATTGGTGAATACTAGCCATTTACAATTTAAGATGCTAATTCCCAATTCATCATCAAAAACTCGCTTCGATTTGCACTGTTACAAAACTAAAGCATACACCAAATTCTGTTAACTTCTTTTTCTCAACCGATGTAAATACAGATAAATCCAAAGAAGCAGTATGAAAAAAAAATCCCATGGTAATTAAAATACAAAACTTGACAATGGAATAAATTCAAAAACTTCAAGCAACAAAATTTACAACCCAAGTCAATGAGAAACGAATTAAAATGGAGAATAAAATTTAAATATTATTGAAGCGTCACTTTCAAATGGCGTTGATAAGTTTAAGTATGTAATAATACGGCCGATATATTGCGTTATTCAACTTATAAAAGCCTATTTTGAAGATATACTTTGTGTATAAAGACTGAGGATGAAGGTGAAATGCTCAATAGCAATGATAAGAGGCAAATATTTGTTAAATAATTTAAGTATTAACAATAAAGTATTGAAACGAAATGGTTTTTGATAAACTCATCGACTTATATTCTCAATCTTGTTTGGACATATAGAAAGAATGAGTGAAAGGTTGACAAAGCAAATATACAAAGCAAGTGTGAATGGGACAATTACAAAGGGAAGAATACGTCATATTTTTGGAGTTTACTCCTTAAGAATCGATTTTCATATAAGGCGCCCGGTATGAGAAAAATTTGAGGAGTAAAATCTAGTGATCGAGTGACCTCGTTACGTTTTTGGTGCGCAACCTATTCTGCGCACCTTTCACTTTCTGACGTGAGATAATACTTCACTGAACAGTTTTAATCAATGTAAATAAAAATATATATATATTATTTTTAGTCAAATGAGCTTTTTTTGCGCCTGTTTTAATTAAATTAAATATTAATAATAATAATTAAATTTAATTAAACACTGTAATAATAATAGTGTCGGATCAATAATATGACTGACAAGAAAAAAGGAACCTAGATATGTTTATAAAAATACCCTACTCGAATCTATTGCTCATACAAAAACATAATAAGTTTATTATGTGTTAGTAATAGATATGTTTTATAGATCGAAGGATAATGATGGTTAACAAAGAAAAAAATTTGTAAGTGGTCGCTACTTTCTGCGTGATAATGATATCGCAAAAGGAAACGACGCAGCTTAAAAATCAGTGAGATAATCCAATACGCTCAAACAAGCTATCGTTAATATGTAGGTCGGCGCTACTGACGCAAGTCTCTAAGCCTAATGCCGCTATAACCGAAGAGTTCAAACTACAGCCCATCGATAAAAAAGGCAAATTGATGTGCAATCACATAAATATTTTTAGTATCTCACTGCGCACAAAACGAATGTGTCTACATACAACAATTTGTCACAAAACCCAAAACACATTTTTTACACTCCAACAATAAACTTTACTCACTTCAACAGCAATTTTTTACAACTAATAAAAAAGTAATAAAGTGAGAATGAAAGGAATTCAAACGTCGCCATCTTTGTGGATATACGTAACTGTGACAAGAGCTTTCGCGCCCAAAATAACGTCATAATGGAGCTGTCAATGTCTGACAATAGCCATCAAACGAAATTAGACAAAGGAAACAAGTATTTAACAATCCTATGCCACTATTCCTCTGGCTAGACAACTGCCAACCAATTATGTAACTAATTTATTAACATATAGGCTGTTTTTAAAAAAAAATACAACTTCTATGAGAAGTAAATCGTGGCGACCATTTAATTCTTTATTCATCTCCACTCGGTGAAAAGCTTTTATATACTATCATATTTTTCTTCTTTTTTAGTCCATATATCTCAATGTGGAATACAAGTATTCTCAATGAGAAGAGAATATTTTTTATAATGTTCTTATATTTATCACATATACTTTTCCAGTTCTAAGTCTTAAAGATAACTAAACTATTTTAATCCGATTTGGAAATCAAAATTTATGCTCGTATCATTACATTTAGATTCATACTTATTAACATGGTTGAGAAATTGTCAAAAATGGAAGATAGCCGATTCAATTTCCATCTTTTTGTGCTATGCAATAGTCCGCAATGGCAGTATGTAACATTATGATCTTTAGTGATAGAAATCTATTAATACCCTACCCTACCCAATACGTTAGATTAGATTAAATATTTTAGATTACATTGAAAATTCATGAACTTAAGATACCAAAAATGGCAATAATTTTAAGGATATTGATAAAAAAGTTAAATCGTCCTGTATATGATTGCCTGGGTAATATCAATATTCATCAATTGCCTGAAAATATCTTCGAAACTCTATTGAAATGTGGTTATTGTAGGAATGAGAAAGAATGCCCTCGACGTAGTGTCAACTACAAATAGATACAATTTGAGACATTGTTGTGCAAAGTAGAGGATTTTCAATTCGCTGTTGTTGTATTTTGACTGTCTTTCAGCGGTTTTGGTATAAACAGCAATAAAACTCAGATTTAATGGTTGGATATAACAGAGCATTGCAAATGCTTTCTTTTTTTTTTTAGACAATTCTCACACTTAAGGTATTCTGCCACGGTTGATTTATAAGTATACAAAAAAGGGTGCTCAGTTTTCGTGGTGTCCGAGTGATTGGTGGTTTAAATACTTGTCACCTTTACTATCTTTCAGATACGAGACGAATGCCCAGTAAACTTTTGTGAATCATTATTTTTCAAATTCTTGAATTAAAATTTTAAAATATAATGAAAGGATAGCATATTTTAATTAATAATTTCTTTTTTGTTAGAGACCAGTCTCCTCTAAAATAATGTGAAAGACGGTGAGCGGGCTTATAGGTATAAGGAATTGCCTGTCGACAAATGATCTACTTATCATGTATGCATGCTTGGCTTATTAATATAGGGAAATGGATGACAGTTTCTAGCTTTCTAGTAATGCGGGCCGCATTACTTTCAGTTCAGTAATGATATTCACGTTAGACAAATATCTATGCAATTCAATGGTTGTTTCGGGTATAACTTTAATTTTACTTTAACCACAATATTCGATCCGATTATATATATTACAATAAGTCGAGGATAACTCCTCGATGCTATAGACAAAATATACCCATTTACAAAATAACACAATTTTTACGGATTAACTCGCGTTTAATTTTATTGTTACACTCCCGACGTTTCAAATATATACTTATTGAATAAAATTAATGGCTGTAGTTTCTTACTTAGTTCTATAAGGAATTGATGCATTGGGTTTAATATTCGTAAAAAAAAACGTTATATGTCATAAATGTAATACATCCATACTTCAGTGTATTTCTTTTTCTTAATTTTGTAAAATCTTTCACTATTGTGATGTGTGTGAAAAGATTGACAAAAACAAATAATGTTTTTTTTTTTTGTTAATATAACCATGGAGTACATACAAAATTATTGTCCGAAATTGCTGTGTGAATACTACCAACTCTTACATTGCTCGAGGGTATCGTAAATGACGACTAAGATCTTTATATCGACCTAGGCCAACTGTATCTGATGCCATCTGGTCCACAGTAACATTCCCAAGAGTGTTGACGTCAGGCAGGTGGCCAGTAAAAGAGTCAAAGCTAATAACTTTCGCAATATGAACGATGGAAACGCAGTATGTTTTGCGTCGACCCCTAGTAATTGGGATAAGATCAGAATTACAATGATAATACGTCTGAAATTATTATTAAAATAAATATGATATTACTTCAATAATTTCAAAATGCTACGCTAGCTCTTACGATAACAGAACGTTTATATAACATACTCACATACCTATTCTGTTCCTCATTTCAGCTTCGAATTATCCTGAAACAAAAAAAAAATGTTAATTTTCTTAAAAAAGAAACGTTTTCACAGTCATTTGTTAACGCGAGGTTATGACGGAATGCGCGGAATGAAGCGGCGGGGTGGGCCCGTGAGGCATGTGTCTATGCTGACCCATTGTGCAGGCGACGGATGGGGAGACGGAGAACACGCTATGTGTTGCTAACCGCCGCAACGTCAGAGTCGTATGCCCAAAAGGCGAACCCTTGGCGTTCCGCAACCGGCGGGAACGCGTGGCTGCATTGGTTTTTAGTGGATATTCTGACACAGTATATACAGCATACTGTGCCAGCGAGTCCTAAATACCCCTTTGCTGTTACAAGTAAAGGGGATATGTAAATGTATTTTCCACAGCGCAAAAATAATATAAGCAATATCCTCTCCTACACGAAGTTACGACTTTGATGCTTATTATAAGATGACCCATAAAATTGATAAGGATTTCCCATGACTCTCTAAATACTTGCAAAAACAACCAATATCAATAACAAGAAAAAATTATGACCTATTGTAGAAGAACAAAAAGAAAAGCCTAATAAGCCATGTGAGCCACGTACGCGTGTTAATAACACGTCGTATTGACTAGACGGATTCAGTATTACAGCAATATGTATGCGACAGTCCACCTCTATTGCCCCATCAATATTGGACCACCGCAAGTCGGCACGCTCCATGTAGTCACAGTTTGCAAATGATATACTTATCATGTATGCATGCTTGGCTTATTAATATAGGGAAATGGATGACAGCTTCTAGTGGTTGGGCCGTGTTACTCGCAGTTCCTTCCCTGCAATCTTAATGTGTAGGTTCGTTCGGAGTAGTAAAGAACTCTTCCAAAAAATTTAACATCTTTAGGGTAAATATTAAATAAGTTAATACGATTTTTTAGGTGAATGAGAGATTCGAACGACATACCCAAATCTTACGCTAAAGCAAGCTAGTTGTGCCCTTACAGCCAGCTAGTTGCAGCCCTGGTATTGCAAAAATCCATGACAATTATAGGCAAAGTTATTTTTTATTTATATTTACGTAAATAATAATAGTTAGAATATGATACCAAAAAGCTAAATAACTATTAAATTAGCTATTCAAATACAGGATAAAATTAATAACAAATTAATGACAATAAAATGAAAAAAAATATTCCTGTTTAAGCAATCTTATAATAGGATAAGTATTAATGCAGATTACAAATATTCTGCATTAATACAGTTTCTGAACATATCCTTAATAGGTTTGCCTCAAAAATAAATATTTTCAAACCTACAGTTTAGTATATTTTGACGTGACAACGTCTTATAAATTGGTTTGTCGGGTGACACTTCAAGAAACTGCGTTACGCTCCGCTCACGTTATGCGCTCACAATGAGAGCGAGTGAGAGGCACGCGTCCCTTCCACTCGGGCATGGTTAGCCCGCCTAAGAGCGAGAGAGACAGACATAAAAAGTTATGTTGATAATGTATTGCAAGTTATTGTATGTATATTTGTATATAAATACGTATGTATGTGTAAAGGTAAAAATAAAATTTTGTTAATATGAAATTCAGTGCGAGATTCTTTGTATAAATTAATGTTTTAAATATAATTCTTTGTATAAATAAATGTTTTAAATTGTTACTATTATTTCATCCTTCTTCCTACTATACGAATGAATATTCACATTAAAATTATTTTACCACTCAAAGTCGTTGTCACGTAAAACTTTCGCCCGTATACCGACTTTACAGGCAACCAATTTTTTTATATAAAAAAATATATATCATCATTCATCATTCCCCTACTCTTATTTCAATTAGTTGGGGTCGATACAATGTGTACTCTTCTTTCTTAGTACCTACATATTGTAAAAGTTATTGGCAATCATTTTATGACCGGCCGCCTGCCAAACGTCAACCCTCCTTGGGAATGTAATTGTTGACCAAACGGCATCAAATAGAGTTGGTCGTTATAGGGTTCTTAGTCGTCTTTTACGACATCCACGAGCAAAGTAAGGGTTGGTAGTATTCGTAGCCGCTACCACAAAGCTATAATAAAAAAATATATATTATTACAAGAAAATATTTCTTTTGTAATATTGTGTAATTATAAACATGAAAATATGTTTAATGTCACCACTATTGGGATATTTCAGACATATGTTTTATTTAAAAAAAAAATGACTCATCCTGTAAGCCTAAACATGAAAGTCGATCTTACTAAGAATCCTTTACTAACATTTTATTAATCAATGAACTGAGTTCAGTAGTAAATTTACTATGCATTAGTCAACTCTATGTACATATTATTATAGGAAATATATTCCCAGCAATGGCCCATTTAGACATCTTCACGTCAAACTTTATAGGGCATCTATTAGAAATATCTAATAAGAAACGATAGACACATCCGATATGTCGATATTCGTCGCAAAGATTATAGTATAAATATCTTTGAACATCGTTAGCATGCATACACTTGTTAGAGGCGCCATTGCAATCGAAATACCACATTATCATTCAATTCAATAAACTATGTTATACGAAATGCAATCTTATAAACAAAATCACATAATCCAATTTAGTATTGCAAGAATTTCTCAATCGTATTATTAACTTTGATATATTTTACGCGAATGGACTCTTTGGAAGGATGCTCGCAAACTATTAGCTCATTTCAATACTACTAAACATACAAATAGCAAATTAAAAGACGATTTAAACCGTGCCTTTCCTTTCGCAATTTGTCATTCCGTCTCGTGTGTTTTACAATAGCATTTATGTGCAGTATGCAGTGAATTCAACTCGGTATTACAAATTGATTTTATACGTGTATCGATTTTTAAATCGATATGAATGCATTCAACATCGGTATTGATGTTAATCGTTGATAAGTGAGAATTGGTTGATCGTTAGAATTGATATATATATGAATGTTTTCCGTTTGTTGATGAAATCTAAATATTATTCGCTACCTAATTTCTTCAAAATCCTAAAAAAATCTATATGTATTTCCATGAATATTGTAAAATTAAGAGATTTGTGTAGAGATGATAGCTCTTAAAAAAGCTATGCCGTTTGAGTAGCGAGATATAATATGACAACTACTCTGTACTTGTTGATGAGATTATGCCCGTTTATAAGACTTTATTAGACAAAAAGGAAGATAGAACTCTGCAAGTTAACCACGCTGATTATGACTTAATCTATTTTTATCCCTTAAAGTTTTCCCGTGAGCGTGAACGTTACAAACGCGATAAAAGCCGAAAGCCCTCGCTCCGCCGCCTCCTTCTGCGAGATGACAGCCTCGCAGAAGGTGGCGACCACGTTCCAGTTCCTGACGCTATCGACCATCGTTTTCACGACAGCCGGCAGCGTCAGGTCGCCACCGATGACAGCGACGAGGTCACGGCGCTGCCCATCCCAGCTCATACATATCTCGAGCGTATGTTGCGCCGTGTCCTCGTCACTACCGCACTGGTGGCAGAACGGAGTCCACTCCCTCCTCACGACCGTGTGCAGGTACTTGCCGAAGCAACCGTGCCCCGACAAGACCTGCACCAACCGGAAAGAGAGGACTCCGTGGCGCCGCTCCATCCATTCCATCAGCACGGGCCGGCGGGCCTCAACGGTAACAACACAGTGTCTAGGCCTCTCCAGTCGCGTAACCCAACGGGCGATTACGTCCCGGCGGGCGTCCTCGCGCCAGGTGGCTATCTCGCTAAGCGATAGGGACCTTCGTCGCGTGCTAAATTAAACCGCCGGTAGAGGTCGGAGAGCATTTCCGCCTCTAGGTCCCATGGGGGTGTTCCGACCAATGTACATGCCGCCTCGGTCGACACCGTGCGGTATCCGCGGATGGCTCTGGCCGCCATGGCTCTCTGTGGGCGCCACGGAAAAGCTCTGAGCTGGACGGTAAGAAACCTCGCCCACACCCTCGCCCCCTTACGCGGGACCCATGGAATAGAAGGGCCTCTGTCTTATTTAGGGCCACCCTGAACCCCAGCGCCTCGATTCGCTTGACCATCTCCTCGGTACCGAGAGTGGCCAGGCTCGCCGCCTCTTCGAGTGTCCTGCCCCGGGCTGTGACGAGCGTGTCATCAGCGTAGCATATTACTTTCAGCCCGGGGGGCTCAATTGTTGACCAATCGGCATCAGATAGATTTGGCCCAGGTCGTTATATGGCTCTTAGTCGTCTTTTACGACATCCACGAGCAAAGTAAGGGTTGGTAGTATTCGTAGAAGCTACCACACAGCACCGTACCTACTGTAGTATTCTATTTCTACATAGAACAATACTATGTATGAAGCAGAAATTGTTGATATCTGTTTGGGTGTAATTTTTATCCGTTAATTGTATATTTGTACATTCCCCGCAATACAAGGATTATTTCTAAAAATACAATGTTGTCTTGAAAAAAAACATATCAATATCTTTTTGTTTTCATAAAAACCCGATTATAAGAAAAGAATTATTGTGACAAGTGGGATACGAACCCACATCAATTGGAATTCCGTTCCAATCATGCTGCCACTTACTGGTGTAAGTGAACTTTTCTTAGCAGCGTCGTCTGAACTCCATTCAAAATATACAACTACTAAGAAACTGACTTATCAGTTATTTGATTCATCAAACATCATAAACGGGGAAGTCCTGTATACCTAGGATTTCTAAAAATAAACATCCGCTTATATTTCAATACAAAAACCGTTTGGTTGTAACACAAATATCATAATGGTTAAGATACTTATGAACCGTGTCAGGTGTCGTTGGTTCGATTCCGACACAGCTCAATAATTTGTGCTATTCATAAATAGTTGTTCCGAGTTTGGATGTAATTTGTCTGTTAATTGCATGTTTATAAATTCTGCTACAATACAAATGGCTATAGGGCTGGGTGTTGTTTTCTACCGAAAAAAAATTACTGTCTTATCATTATTTTTCTACTCTTATCCCAATTGCTAGTGGTTCTCCATCGTACATATTGGCTATAGTTTTACGAACAGCCGCCTGCCTGGCGACAATCCTCCTTGGGAATGTAATGATATTCGTAGCCAAAAAATAGCTATCCGATACCTAATATTTAGGTAACTCCTAAAGTGATCAATAATCAATTGATTTTATGTATCATTTAACATGTAAAATTGATACTTAAATTGTATTAAGTATCATCTAAAATTAGAATACACCTTAATTATTTATATCAAAATTCAAAGAATAAAAATCCGTGAACCTATTAAAAGGTCTAAGTTGGGTCTAAATGACGTCACAAGCGGTCTCTCACCTACATACTTGAGCACAATATGTCATAGTCTTCCCATTGTAGTACAAATATTTCCAGGAACGCACTCGTAAATCTACTTGAGACACGTGTAAACTCTGTTCCAAAAGAAACTGATCAGAACGGAAACAGTAGCATTACGTAACCTTGTCAAAACGTATTTTCCTCGCAGGAGTATTGTTTTTATCTCTTAAATATGCTCGAAAGTAAAATTGACTTAATATACCACGCTGGAACTGCTAAAACACCAGATTAAGAAAGGGGTGGTAAAATATGTTATTACTATGGAATAACGATGACGTCACCACATTTTAAATTATGTACTACGAGTAAATGATTAAAGAACGGTGAACGACTTTTGTATGTAATTTAGGTCTAAAGTTAACAGAAACGTTAGTTAAAAGTATTACACAAATAAAAAAAAACTCTTTTCATAGATTTAATATAGTGTCACAGTGCATTCGAAACGTCGAGAAAGTAAAAATTCGTAAAAAAACAAAATATGTACATCAAAATCCATAAAAATATAAAACTAATATTTTATAAATACTGAAACAGGTGAACTAGCGTCATTTGTTTTACGCATACAATCTCTTATCTATATTGTAATCGGAATCAAGCATCATCCTAAAGCTATTAATGTGGAATATTGAATATCAAATATATTAAGTTTTGTCATGAAGTTCATCCTACTGGTCTAAGTGAAGACTAAGACCTACAATTCCCTACGACGGGTTAATATAAGGTTTTATTTCGAGTTTACCTTGTTTTTTACAGATGTGATATATAGTTATATTACTTAGACAGATGTGATATACATATTTTCTTTTCTTCTTAAGCTTATGGTGGCAAACGGGCAAGCAGCACACCTGATGGTAAGTGTCACTGCCGCCTATGGGTCTTTACAATACCAAGGGTATAGCTTTGCCGCTGCCTACCAATACAATCTCCAAACCCCACCCAGTTGGGCTTCCAGCTCTCTCGCTCACTGAACGAAACACAATAGCACATTGCCACAGATTACACATTGGCATTACTCAGACGTCGATCTTCTACGAGAGTGTCGGTCCGGGGTGATAGAAAGGCAGCGCGTGACCCCATAATAGATCCACCGTAAAACTCCTCTCTTCACCGTGCGAGCGGGCCACCGGTACCCGATCTTTGACTTCGGTGGCCCGCCCGGCGGTTTACCCTCGCGGGTTTCTCTCGTCGACGCCCCGAAGACTGTCGGGGCGTCGCCCTCACGCGGTGGCCTCACGTCGGGTGACCGGACAATTCCCGGTCCGATCACCCGAAGCCTTAGTTAGGGCGGCATCAGGCGCAGATATTCGCGCCTGCGCCGCCCCGGCCGCTGGCGGCGGCCAGGGCCTCGGGAATCCTCCCGGACTCGTTCCGCCGCCTCCTTCCGCGAAATGACAGCCTCGCAGAAGGCGGCGACCGCGTCCCAGTTCCTGACGCTGTCGACCATCGCCCTCGCGACAGCCGGCAGCATCTGGTTGGCACCCGATAACAGCGACGAGGTCACGGCGCTGCCCGTCCCAGCTCGGACACACCTCGAGCGTATGTTGCGCCGTGTCCTCGTCACTGCTGCAATGGTGGCAGGCCGGAGTCCACTCCCTATACGCGACCGTGTGTAGGTACAAGCGGAAGCACCCGTGCCCCGACAACACCTGCACCAGCTGAAAGGAGAGGACTCCGTGCCGCCGCTCCATCCAATTCCTCAGTACGGTCCGGAGGGCCTCAACGGTGACAACATCGTGTCTAGGCCTCTCCAGCCGCGTAACCCAACGAGCGATGACGTCTCGGCGGGCGTCCTCGCGCCAGGTGGCTATCTCGCTCAACGATGGGGAGCCACCAGCTTCGCGCACTGAGGTAACCCGCCGGTAGAGGTCGGAGAGCATCTCCGCCTCCAGGTCCCACGGGGGTGTCCCGGCCAATAGGCATGCCGCCTCTGTCGATACCGTGCGGTACCCGCGAATGGCTCTGACCGCCATGGCTCTCTGTGGTCTCCACAGAACAGCCCTGAGCTGGGCGTTCAGAGCCCTCGCCCACACGGGTGCGCCGTACATGGCTATTGAGCGGATCACCCCCGCATGCAGCCGTCGGCCCTCGAAGCTGGGGACGTGTAGTACTACCCCGGACGGACCAGCCCGCGGCTGTAGACAGAAAAATGTCAACAGCGTGGTCCTACCATTTAATCATCACTTAGCCATATTGTACGACACCCACATGCAAGATAGAGATGGTAAATTATAATTCTTACGCTATCACCTTACTAAAAAATTCAGCATAGTTGACAAAATATTCAATCGTAATAAAATATTTAAAAATATTTTATTTTATATTAAACTACTAGCGCCAACACATTATATTGTAAAAGGCACTGGAATTGAAAAAAATGTATATTGAAAAAAATTATAAAGATAGCGACAGCTGAGACAAAGCGCAACCCCATAGCCTACCATACACATACCTCTCGAACGCCATGTGGGAGAGCCATCGCGGTTCATGTCATCGTTGGCTACATTTAATATCTTTTGGAACATTTAAGAACATTTTTGTGTTGTTTGTAGTTGTTTCTATAAAGCTCGCTTTGTAACATTATGTAGCTGCTACAAAATGAGCACTATAACCTTTAAGGTTTGACATTTTTGCTATATTTATATATTGACGAAATAACAAGTAGCGGCTACGAAAACTACCACCCCTTACTTTGCTCTTGGATATTGTAAAAGACGACTAAGACACCTGGGCCAACTTTATCTGATGCCGTTTGGTTAATAATTACATTTCCAAGGAGTGTTGATGTCTGGCAGGCGATAACTTTTACAATATGTTCTATGAAAGAAGAGTTATTGGCAATAGGCCCACACATTGTATCGACCCCAAGTAATTGGGATAAGAGTAGGAGAATGATGATGATGATTGACGAAACAACAATATTTAGTGGATTAAAAGTCAAATCATTGTATTAGATGTATGCCACAATGAGTAGAAATTAACATTACAACGTCACTTCCGCTCGAGTTTCTACGCGAACTGTCGCCATTTTTCGGTATTCAGTTCAAAAAAAAAATATTAATATAATTTTTTATATAGAGCAAAAAAAACTATACTATTTCCATTTCTTTATTTTCTCGATGACAGTTCTAATTTGATAGTTGTAGTGTTGTGACCAAATAAGTAATGATATCGATCGCATATATATTTTGAACAAAGACAAATTCAACAAAAACATTCAAATATATTTTTTCAAGCTGGGAGCACTCAATGACCCACCGTCATTTTGTATTTGTTTTAATCTGTCACTCGCAACAAGACGGTCGTGCTATATGGTCACTACATTTCTGTTCACTGAGTTTTTTCACATTATCCATACGTTACGTTGTGTATTTTGTGTTCCTCCGTGTTGATTGCTGCCCAGCTGTCAAATATCAAAATGCCTAAAGGATCTGTTCTGAAAAGTCAGGCGAGAGAACTGGTGATCAAGGTTCGTAATTACTTTGAAGCAGAATATCAAAATGGTGGCCCGCTATTACCACTGTCGCAAGTGCGAGAGCGTGTTGCGGCCGCATTAGGAATTAGTGGACCTACTGTTTCAAAAATTACTACCGAAGCTTACGGTACAAGTGGCATGCAAGCAAATAAGCTTCGTACGCCGAAGAAGAAACGTCGTGTGACATCGATTGACAACTTCGACGCTGACGCTATTAGTCGTCATATATATGACTATTACTTGCGCAAAGAAATTCCAACACTTAAAAAACTTATTGTTTCTTTACGTGAACGTGGTTTGTTCCATGGCCAAAAATCGTTATTAAGCTTAGTTTTGAAAGAAATTGGATTTTCTTATAAAAAATCGGATAAACGTAAAATATTGATGGAGCGTCACGACGTGGCTATGGCTCGCTGCGAATTTTTGAGCGAAGCCAAAAAGATATCAGATTGGTCAAATGTTATTTTCACTGACGAGACTTGGTTAGATGCAAACCACACAGTATCGAAGAACTGGACTGACGACACCGCCGTTTCCACTAGTTCAGTGCCAATGGGAAAAGGTGAACGCCTTATCATATGCCATGCAGGGTCTACGAAAGGATTCGTGTCAGATGCTTTACTGGCCTTTAAATCCAAGAAAACAGTGGACTACCACGAATAAATGAACGCGGAGATTTACGAAGGATGGTTCAAAGAAATGGTGCAATCTCTGGAAGAACCGTCAATAATTATTATGGACAACGCTACATATCACTCTAGACAAATTGATAAAATGCCGACGCAGGCCAATAAAAAACAAGAGATAATTGACTGGCTCAAACGTCATGGCGAAAATGTGGATGATACTTTATTAAAAGTACAATTAGTGAATATTTTAAAATATAAAAAAAGCCTCCCTAAAAGATATATTACCGACGAAATAGCTGCCGAATGTGGTCATTGGGTTCTTCGACTTCCGCCGTATCATTGCCAGTACAATGCTATAGAACTAATATGGGCACAAATCAAAGGACACGCCGCTCGAAACACTCGAAACAATACCAATAACAATAAAGGGGGATGCCCTTTTACGGCAAACAAGATGTTAGATTTATTAAAAAATGCATGTGCGGAAGTAACACTGGGAAAAAATTGTGAAAAGAACCCAAAACATTATAGCGTCGGATTGGGAAATTCATGTGGCATTAGATAATATAGAAATACAGGAACTTATAATAAATGTTGAGGAGAGCTCATCGAGTGATAGTGGCGATTCATCAGATTTTGATTAAAATAAATAAATGAACAATCAACATAATATAATTACATCTTGTAATGAAATGTAATATTAGTTAATGAATTTGTATAAAATTATCCGGCAATAGTTTAGTTTCTTACAATTTGTAAAAAAATATAGGGTCTCTTATCGTGTTACGTTTATCGATAGCTCCATCCCTATCAGTTTCTCCGACTCTGCTATGACCTTGTACGCGCGAAAGCGTCATATTTTTATTAAATAATGTATACATAATGTAAAAAAGACGCTCGTTCAAGTTTCCACAGGAGCTGTCATCGAGAAAATAAATAAATGGAAATAGTATAAAAATAGTTGTTATAAAATGTGTATGTGAACGTTCCATTTACCACAAAAAAAAACATAATTCTTATCAGCTCATATGCGTTCTGACTGCTGAGCTTAAGCCTCTTTTCTCAGTAGGAGCAAAACTGGCCTTCTATATTACGTTGGCATCATCATCATTATCATCATCACAGCCCATAAATGTCTCACCGTTGGGCTCGGGCCTCCTCCGTAATGGGAGGGAAATTAACCTAATATACCGCGCTGGTCAGACGTATTGGTATAGGGTTTTGTTTCGAGTTTTCCTTCTCTGTTATATGCGTTTTTTATCTCTTAGTCATCTCGTACGATCACCCACGGGTGTATAGGGTCGTGAATAGTATTCTTACTCAGTCACCACACGGAAAGTTGGTACAGAGTTTATTTTAATTTTTTCTAATGATTTCTGATGTTCACGCGATAATACACTTGAATTTTAGCTGTTTATTACGTTTGTATTTAATTTTTAATTGTTGTTGATGTTTCGAACGTTTTACAGCGTTCATGGGAAAACAGTCATCATGAATCATGAATTTTCCTTCTCTTGCATATATATTATGTGAATATTGTATGTTTAGCCGTTTTTTACGACATTCACGAGTAAGATAGTTTGGTGACATGTACTCTTACTCCGTCACCACACGGTAAATTAATTTAATACAAACGTATCTTTCTTATTTTTACCAAGGATTACTAAAATTTAGGTAACACCTAACGAAGTTTAAACAAAATAGGTACTAGTTGAATGACACAATTAAATTGCCTTGAAAATTACATTAAATTTAGTTGTAGTTGGTAAAAATGGATATACAAATTTTATAGAAAATCTTCTTGAATTGTTGTGAGTTCAGAGCAAGCTGTGCAACTTTTAATATTTTGGTAATCACAACTTTTATGGCAGGCTTATAAATGTGGTGAAACGAAGTACTGTGTCGAGTAGAATGGGAGCAATTTCTCGTTTGCCTTCAAAAATGATTGATGAGTAATTAAAATATTTGCTGTAATATTTTTTTTTTTTTATTGCTTATGGTAGCAAATGAGTAAGCTTTACCAAACACTTACCATCAGGTGTGCTACCTCATGGTAAGTGTTACTGCTGCTCATGGACTTTCGCAATGCCAAAGGTATAGCTAGGCCACTACCTACCAATGGAAACCCCAAACTTTGATTGCGCAGTTGGCGTAGTGGTTAAGATACCTTCCATGCCAATGCCATAGGTTCGATTCCCAAGCAGGACAATACTTTCTGCTATCCACAAAGTGTTGTTTTGAGTCTGGGTGTAATTTATCTGTGTTAATTTATGTTTGTAAAGTCCTCCGCAATACAAGGAGCTTTTCCTTAGTGCTAGGTGGTTTCTTTATGAAAAAACACAACTTAGTTGGGCTTCCGGCTCTCTCGCTCACCGAATAAAGCGCAATAGCATCATTGCCATTACTTAGACGTCGATCTTCTGCAAGAGTGTGGTACTACCCCGGGCGGGCCGGACCGCGGCTGTAGACAGAAAACGGTAAACAGCGTGGTCCTGCCAATACAAAAGGTTTACATTTATCGTATGTCTTTGCTTTCTGTCTTTTTTAAGTATTTTCCTTTCTTCTTACATGAAGCAATGTGATAAAAATATACCTTTCCTAAGGAATAAGACTCTAAAAAAATTAAACTAATTAAGATAATTGTAGAAACATCTATTTCCATATTTAATATGGACTCGCCACTCCTCCAGAATGGAATTGAAATTGATCTGTTATACCAACACACATTAGTCATATGATTTAGAATAAGTTTTTATTTCGAGGTTTCTTACAGTGAAATTACATTTATAGTCTTTTAGTGACCTTTTGTGGTATTTTAGTGATCTTTGTGTATTGATTCTTTTGGTAATCTACCAACGGGAAAAGAAGAGGTAGTGATCATTGCATTTGCATTAAACTTTTAAAATATATATAAAATTTGCTCAGTAACATATGGAACAGTATATATAATTAATGTTTTAGTATGTTGGTGGTCTAATGTCCACATAAATCTTTACGGAAACGATAAATAACACCTATCATTTATTTCCCTTCTAATTGGAATGTTGAGAAAACTGGAGAAAGATTGTGGGTTACGGTATCGGTATTTTGATATCTGTTTACCTATTTATATTTAGTTGTAGCATGTTTTTGTCGCCATTTAATTTGATTTATCTACGTGTTTTTACGAGGTAAAAATACAATTCGCTACCCTTCCTTTGGTCTGGATGTCTTAAAATTTAGGTTTAAGGAAAATAATTAGATGCATACAAAATTAAGGAAAATAATTAGATGCATACAAAAGAGGGAAAGTTTAAAATATATAAGCTGACCCATCTGACAAGGCGGACAAGAGGAAGGCTCAAGGATAACAAGATGTTAATGAACTGAGAAAAAAAACTAGGAATTGTGTAATATCCATATGGTGAAAATAAAGAAAAATTGTTTTTCATTATACCTTTTTCTCTCACAGGGGTTGAAGAACTACGGGACATAAGTAAAAATAGTTAATATAATATGAAATAAATGTACTTTCCAACGTAATACTTTTACAAATCACCTTTATCATAAAAGTTATGAAATTTAACATAGCATCAAATAAACAGGGATCTTGTTATAAATTTAATTAAAAATAAAACTAAGAATTACCACAAAATTGCAAGGCACTAAAAGAACAAATAAACAAAAATTAAATATTAACGCAATAAAATCAGTAAAGATAGATTATTTTAATTTTGCAATAATTGTTTAAAAATAAGAAATCATTGTATTTAATATTCCAGTAATTAAATTAATATTAATATTATTAATTAAAAAATATTATTAATGGTAATTATAAATATTAAAGGAAAAGTTAAAAGTATATAATTCTCATTCCAATATACCAATTATAATTCTTATTGAAATATACTAAATTATCCTACCACGCCAAATGTCGTAAACTCGAATCCCATGCAGGAAAAGACTTTTTGGGATCTACAAATTGTTATTCCGAGTCTGGATATAATTTGTGTCCGTTGATTGTATGTTTGTAAATTCACTCGAAATACAATATTTCCTGTACTGTGCTTTCAAAAAATATTCTTATGCCATTGAAGTATTAGATTAAAAAAGGACCTACGTTCAGAAAATTAAACCTAACTGAATTATATTGTAAACGAAACCGAGTGCAGAGCGCTTGTGTAAAGTTTAGTGTTAATTAATTGATTATGAAATATTATCTCAGAATATAATGACTAAGGCCGTTCCAATAGTCAGAGAATATAGTCAGCGGACAAAACAAATAGTGCTATATATTTATGTAAACAGAATAAAAGTTTATAAATCATTGATAGAAAATACATAAGTATCGTTTTTCTACTTTGTGGTGATAAATTAAGTACCAGAAAAGTTGCAAGGATTTATTCCGTTGCCCGAGCCGTGCTTTTAAATAAAAAAAACCCTGTCGAAGAAAATTTAAATATTCTCTATTTACATTACAAATTACAACCAGCCTTGAGACAGCCATTTAAATTTAGATGCAAAATAATTATCCTGCATATAAATCAAACACAAAATTAGAACATTATACTCTCTGTGTAGATATTTTGATATTCTATCGTTAACATATTTGAAAACATTTATACACTTCTGTCCTCATCTTTCCAAAATAAAACTAACATAATTTAATCCATCATAACTAACCGCTAATCAGATACCTATGAAGTGATTTTGATAGTTTATCAAATTAATAAAATTCAGTATTAATTTTACTGCAGCTAATAAAACTGATTTGAATTTTAAATCGTAACTAAGACGTTCGGACCAAATATCCAAAATGGCGTTTACAAAAATGCAAATGGCGCCGTTATTGAGTTTGACAGTAATCATAAAATGTTTAACGAATTTGGTAATTTTAATAGATTTCTATCTGACCGAGTCCGTAGTTATTGATTCTATTATATCTACAAATCAAGACAAATACTAAATTTAAAAGAAAATGTAATAAATTAATGTGACATTTCACGCCATTATATTTGTAATACGGACACTTTTATGTGAAATTTGGATGTGGGCAAATCCTATCGTAGATCACCGCTTTAAATTTCTACTGTTATAAATCGTAACGCATAAAATTATCTAAAATTAAGCCTAAATAACCAAACGGTATATTTCATCTATTTCTATAAATACTTTAAAAATTGCCTGTGCTATATATAGTTTAGGTAGTTCAACGTTCAAGTATGAAAAAAAATATAGTTTTATGAATCATTGGAATTATGCTGTTAAGCCTATAGGTGAGCTGCTCACCCGGAGTGAGGCCGCTGCGTGAGGATGACGCCTGAATAGCGAGACTTTTCAACTCGGGAGGATACCCACGACGGTAGACCACCTGATAGGCCACCGACGACAAAGACTGGGTTCCGGTGGACCACTCGCCCTATGGTCTATGGGGTCGCGTGCCGATTCATCTATCCTAGCCCGACACAAAAAAAAGAAATATCAAAATAGGTGTAGCTATTGTTTATCTAGATATATTAATACATTAGAGAACGTCAGTTCGTGTAATTTGCAGCCAATTCATTAAAGGTCCTAGTAGTATAACTATTTTATCAATTTTATCACATTTTCATTTTATTTTTTGTATATCTTTCCGCCTGTGTCTTTTAGTGCTAGAAAGTGTACGAAAAGTTAGGATATTAAAAATAAAATAAATAAACATACAATTTTTATTTCATAAATATTATTTCAGTATTTCTTTGTATATACGAGTATTCGCGTAACAGTCAAAACAGTCATCGGAGAATCAAGATAGAACTTTATGGTTTTCATATTTTATCCGCGATAATATTTCTGAAAAAAATCCTTGTGGTTTCATGTTAATAATATTAAGCGTAAAATTTATGTTACATAAAAAATTTAGAATTCTTTTCCACCATTTTATAATAATTAAAGTATGTTGTTTGCATTGTTTCTCATAATTAACTGATATCAGATATTCGTATTCTATTTTTAATGCAGTAACTTCAAATTTTAAATGAACACCAAACTTATCATGGCTGGACATCTGTTCCCATCTTCCATATATCACATGATTATCAAACCACGGTCTGTTTTAATTGCCACTTACAAGACTCACTAACTAATCGATTCTCACTCAACACCATTCGCTTTTCGTAAACATTGTGAAACATTTCTACTGGCACCTTCGCTCTTACTTCATCTAAATCTTCAATTACTAACTTTATAATATCTACTGAAGGTTTCAATTGAATTGCATTAATGAAATATCCAGTGTTATGAAATTTATTAGTTAATATTGACTGGGTTAAATCTCTTAATCAAATCGATCTCGCATCAGTCATGAATATGTGCTTCGTTATTTGTTCTAGTGATAATACAATGTTGGTTGGTCAATAGATGCCGTTTTCTTACATAATGGATTTGAAAATTTCTATCGTATAATAGTTAGCACTTGAATCATTGTTTTGTTCTTTTAGGATCATAGTGACGGGTGGTCGTAACAGTGTTTTTTATTAGTTTCTTGAAAACTATTGATAGACTATTTTATTTCCATTTTTTCTGCTGTTATAGTAATGTTATGTGTTTACTTTATTATTATCATATATTTTTTCTTAAATATGTATGATTATGGTAATGTAAATAATTTTCCCGTGTAGTGACGGAGTAATAATAAAATTCATCACCCCCTATCTTGTCCGTGGGCGATCGTAAAAGACGACTTAGGGATATAAATCGCATTTAACATCTATGCGAGAGAAGGAAAACTTGAAACAAAACCCTATACCAGCACGTTTGACCAGCGCGATATAGTAGGTCAATTTCCCTCCCATTATGAAGGAGGCTCGAACCCAACAGTGGGACATATATGAGCTGAGATGACAATGATGATGATAATGTATATGTATACAGCTCAAAGTCGCTCAGCATGCTATGCTTGAGATTATTCTGCTGGATAGGATTCGCAATACGGAAATCTGCAGAAGAACGAGTGTAACTAATATAGCACGTAGAAGAAGCATGTTGAAATGACAATGGGCAAGTCAAATCGCTCGATGAGTCGATAATTGATGGAGAAGAAAGGTTTTCGAGTGGCGAACTTGTATTGGTCAACGCAGTATAGGATGCATCCTATACTGCGTTGACAATACGCGTACATAACTAATATAATACAGACTTGGACTTTTATTAATACGTATTAGCCTAATTGTATCTCTGGTATTGCAAAGGTTCATGGGCGCTAGTAACACTTACCATTAGAAGCTAGCTTGTCGCCCACCACAAGCAAAAAAAAACCTCACTTTTTACTGCGAAAGACTAAAATAGAAAAAATATCTTTTGACATGTATAAGGAATTAAATATAGTTCGTATATCATAAAATTGTAATTCCGTCATGTGAGACGCAAGCTTTCATCTCAATTGAGATACAGAGTATAAATCATGTCACGTATAAACAAAATGTTTCTATTTTTTCTTATTGTACATGTTTACATTACTCTTTATTCCATGAATGAAACAATGTTGCGAAAGAACTGTAAAAAGAGGACACGTAGTAATTGTACAGGGTGATTTTTTATGTAGATTCTTCCCCTTATCGAGAATGCAATGTGTACCTCCCGTGTGTACGAATACAATTCACCACCCCCATCCTTAGCCGTGGGTGATCGTAAGAGACGACTAAGGGATAAAATATGCACATCACATCTTTGAAAGAGAAGGAAAACTCGAAACAAAACCCTGTACCAACACGTTTGTGTTGTGGTTTTGTTTCGAGTTTTCCTTCTCTTTTTAGGGAAATTGACCTACTGTACCACAGTACAGTAGGTCAATTTCCAACTATGGAAGATGCTTGAGCCCAATAATGGAACATATATGAGCTGAGATGAAGATGATGATGAATGTGTATATATAATGCGTCGTGAAAATTGGACGAAGAAAACAAAATTAAAATCATTAATTAAGTTACTAGCTGACCCGCGCAACTTAATCTGCAATTTTTCAATTTATAATTTCAATTGCATAATTACATTCAATTTCATAATCCAATTAATGTCAATATATCCACACCGTTAGTATTTTTGAAATTATCAACTATTAGCTCAAAAACTAATAAACAGTTTGTCGATGTCAATGTTTTGTCAATAAATTGAAGACCTCTTCTCACAAATTTCTCTATCATTCACTCGCTAACTTTTCATATTACGAAATTTTTCGCAGATTATTTAAAAAAATCTTTTATACAAACCTTGCCCTATACAAAACAAAAGGAATTATCAAATTTGATGCAAACGTTCGGAATTAGTAGTAGTATGCGCGCACATACATTTTGGTGATTAATTTTTATTTATATAGATAAATCCTATATGGACACTTATTGTAGTCGCTGATAGTTTACAGGATCAACTTAAGGTGATACAGCGATACCTTATTTAATTTAAATTGATTCAATAAGCTACCAGCGCCTACCACTAAGAAGATCCACCAATGATCTCAGCTTTTTTTCTAACTTCGTTATTTATGCATACTAAATTTCACAGAAATCAGTAAAGCCATTTCCAAAGTTCTGAATATATAGACACTACAAGAATTCCTTGTTTCAAAATAATAAATACTTTTATATTATTATTAATTATATATCAGTCATCATCATCATTATCCTGCTCTTATCCCTTATTACTGAGAGTTGACGCAATATATACTCTGCTTCCATCGTACACATTGCAAAAGCTTTTGCAATGGTTTTATGAACAGCGTCTGCCTGACGTCCACTCTCCTTGGGAATGCAATTGTTGACCAGACGGCATCAGATATGGTATCGTAAAGCTGTTTGTCGTCTTTTACGACGTTCATGAGCCATGTCAGGTCTAGTAGCATTCATATCCACTACAACACAATAAAAATACTATTTATTGGTAATTTTAAAAACACGCTGTATAATCAAAAGTAAATATATCAAGGAAGTGCAGTATTGCAAGAAGTTACTGAAACGATGTTATTAACTATTTAGATAAACGTCAGATGCGATGTATCAGTGGGGTTTAGCATTCACAAGCATTAAACACGGATGTTAGACAGCACAACGATGGTGGCTGACCTTATTGTACTTCAAGGAATATGTAAAAGCATCTTATAGATGTTTACAAATTAGATTTTGTTAACCCCCGGCAGATAAAGAAGGGTGTTATGAGTTTAACACATCTGTCTATACGTATGTTTGTCTATGGTAGCGAAGCTCTTAAACGAATAGACTGATTATTGTGTGTTTGAAAACTTACATCTTATTTGTTCAAATGTTTCAAGTACATCAGTTTTTTTTTAGCTATAAGGTCTTAGGAAACTTAAATCCATAATGGGTTTGTACTTTAATTTGAAACATATATCGCTTGTTCGGAAGAATATTGATACAATTCCAAAAAGCAACATTTTTCAGGAGGGTCAAAATTAGTATTTTCTTTTTTCAACTCGGTTTAGCAGCGATTTCAAATGCACGAACGTAAACAAAATTTCCTTAAGAATGACAACGAAGAGTTGACAAGGAGAACTTATACAACACCCCTTGTTGAAAATTGAAATTTTTAAAGTTGTATCACTATTGTTCCGGACAAGCGATATGTAATTTAACATTTAAAACATGTATGGATAATATTAGCTACTCCGATGATGGAGCTCAAAGTCAGAAAACGAAACTATGAATTGCCTATTAATGAACTAATCAAGATTGAGTTTTTATTATTAAAACTTTTATTATTAGAGTTTTTGTTATTAAAAATTTTATTTGCGTCGAAGGTTACTTAAAATTTTGTTATTAATTGCATTTGTCATCAGAATATTAGTTTGGTTGGTATTTAGTGTATTTCGTTCCATTACTCGAGGAAAGCTTCCACGAGAAGAGAAATCTGTCTCTTTTCTTTAGTGATGTCATTTAGTTAATTATCTTAGTTGTGTTTTGTGACATTCAAAGGAAAGGGTAGTGATATGTATTCTTACTCGGTCGCCACATCATCATCATCATTAGCTCATATACGTCCCACTTCTGGGCTAGGGTCTCCTCCTCAATAGAAAGATAATCGACCTAATATCATCATATAATCTCTTGCATGTATGTTATGCGCATGTTATACTCTTGCATGGACTAAGAGTTATAATATATAACCCTTAGTCGACTTTGACGACACTCATGGGCAAGAAGAGGATGATGAATTGCATTTTTACTCCATCACCAGACGAAATTTGATCATCGCATAGAAGCTAACAAATGAGGATTCTATTTGACTATCATCATCATCATCTTAGCCCATATATGTCCCACTGTTGGGCTCGGGCCTCCTCCATAATGGGAGGGAAATTGACCTACTATATGACGCTGGTCAGACGTGTTGGTATAGAAAGAAAGAAAGAAGAAGACGAAAGAAAGAAAGAAAAACATTTATTTTGTTCTCGTTAAAAACTAATAAAAATAAACATAACTAAAGAAAACAACTTCTGGTATAAAATGACACGAGAAACAAAAAAGGCTATTGGCTCAGCTTTGGCTATTTTATTTTATAAAGTAGCGCTGATATTCTGCACCTAACACCTAGTACATTTTAAAGAAATTATTAAAAACATGACTAGTATAAAAGTGTCAGAGTGTGTGTGTGTGTGTAACGATGTATGAATAATAACATAAGTATAACAACATTGCATACATATATAATATAAATAAAATTGGCAATATTTAATGAAATATATATTTTTTTAAGAGTATTGAATTTCGCACTATATAAGACAGTGTAATTGTGCGTTAAGTAAATGTTATTTTAAAGTTTTGTTAAAAATAAATACAGATTTTAAGTCCCGCAACTTGGTGGCAGAGAATTTAAAACTACCACGGAATGTTGAAGTGCGATATTTAGGGTTATTTAAAAGGTGTAATGAAGCTCGAGTCTTGTATTTATTGAGAGAACTAGACCAGCTAAGTTTATTGTAGAGGTAAGTTGGCTTTTTGGATAAAATTATACCAAAAAGCAAATTAGCTAAATGGAGTTTTCTGCGTGATTCCATTTTAAGAATTTTTCCATGTTTAAAAACGGCGTAACATGAGAGCGTGGCAGGACAGTGAAGCAAAATCGAGCACAAGCATTCTGTACACGTTGTATGATTCTTATAGTTCTAGTGAGTAGACAAGGTCTATAAACTATGTCACCATAGTTCAACTTAGACAATACAAGTAACTCACAGAGCATGATACGCGTATCTAAGTTTATATAATATATAAATATCTTAGTTTATTAATTATGTATAGGGTTTTGTTTCGAGTTTTCCTCCTCATACATAGATGTTATATGCGTTTTATGTCCCTTAATCGTTTCGTACGATCACCCACGGGTAAGATATGGGGTGGTGAATTGTATTCTTATTCCGACACCATATGGGTAATTTATTTACTATTATTTACTATTTAACTATGCAGAAATATTATTATTTATTATGATAACAGCACTCTACTGACTCATAATCATCTGATAATTCCTATACTGGATTGATTGCCATAAAGAAAAGCCTCTTACAAAAAAAAAAATTCTATACCACGCTGGTCAAATAGGTTGAGTTTTCCTTTTCTTCTAATGTAATCTGCTTGTGTTCGTTAGTCGTCTTTTAAGTTCATCCACAAGAAAGGAAAGATTAGTGACACTTAGTATCCATACTCCATCAGCACACGGAAATAATCTACTGGATGTTAATGGCACTCATCCATCATATAAATACCAGTTCAAGTTATTCTCTACATGGTAATGATCTCATTAAATCTGATATGGCATTGAATTGTGCAGTGCTCATTAAACTATAATACGAGAAGAAGAATCCTCGGACTATGTTCCGTTGAAGAGTCAATAGAATTATAAAAACCCGATTACGAAGAGAAAAATGATATCACAAGTGGGATACGATCCCACACCTATTGGAAATCCGTCCCAATCGTGCTGCCACTTACACCACCGTGAACTATTGTAGTACATTCAATTCTCGCATCGTATTATATTTACGTCTTTAAGGTGACGTGTGCCATCTACCCGACAATGTTTACACATTGTATAGCCTTAATACATCAAACTTTGCAGTTAGAATCGTATTAAACGGTGACACAACCCTGTTATTCAAATTACTGAAATTTTGCATTTAATATGCTTGATTATTATAAAAATCTGATTACGAGCGAAAAATGATGTCACAAGTGGGATACGAAATTTCAGTAATGTCAATAGAATTGTTAAATCGAAACATATTCTAGAAGTTTATGATAAGAATAAAATATATTCTTATCTCAGTAAAATGCCGGAGAATCGTAGACGGTGCTATACTTACAAAGCTTAGTAAAACACGTCTACTAAACTTGATATGATCAGTACTTATTATTTTACACAGCGAGAAAATCACTACGAACTCTAATCTTAGATAGCATCGAACTGTAAACTATTAGAATGATGTTTTCATAGCTTTCAATTGCTGTAAGGATAACATCTATTGTCCATACAATTTAGAGTTATATCCTATTTTATGAGCTGAACAAGACTCATAATATCAGAGTTACTCATAAGGTACAATATACAAGTAAATTTTATGAACTATCCTTTTGATCTATGATATTAAAATGGATGTGCATCAGAATTTATCGTTAAAGATTGTGGTAGTTTATTTGTAATTTTGTATGGCTTAAGATTTACACTAAAATTGAGTTATTACAATATTTATTAGAGATATTTATAATATATTTTACTACTGTCTCTAAAAGTGATTATTTTTGTGATGATGTAAATTCTGAGACCTAGTGAAAAAGTAAAAATCATCAGATTTTCTCTATTTTATATATTAATAGACTACGGATGAATAGATGTAAATAATATAACAAAAAATTTGAAAATCTAACATGATACGCTACAATTATACGTTAATGGCATGGTTCATGTACGGACTAAGGTATTTTTTTTTTATTTTAAAGCATTGTATTTTATTTTATTTTAAATTTAATTTGTTTTATCATAACATTTATATATTTAATCGGTCGATTAAAAAAATGAATAACAAATACCAGAATTTATAAAAAAATAATAGGATTGAGGAGTAACAAATCAACATAATCTTAACTATTTTCGGCACTAGATTTTAGTCTCTATATAATAAGTAAAAGTTATGTTCGCCTTTAAATTACTGCTAAATCTCTTCCTTTGAATCCTGAATCGCACAATAAAAGTTGTGGGTTGCAATTTTGATTTTGTATTTACCATAACAGGCATTTTAATTGAGAATAGAATTATGTAATAAAATATAGATAATTCACATTTCTACATAATTCTTTGAAGATAACGATATGAGAATATAAATAAAAAATAAATTTGCATATAAAATTAGCTTTTTACAATTCAACAACGATGTAAAGACACATCATTTTAATCAGAAGCAACATAACATTTTCAATATAACCAAGTAACTAACATTTTCAATATAACTAAGTAACTAACATTTTCAATGTAACTAAGAACTTATTATTTGCCTTTCTGAAACCTTTGAACAGATGTCAGATACTAAGTGTACATAAACATCTTACTTCATCATCATCATCATCATTTCAGCCCATCACATATAATCAACATCTTACTTATCTTACGTTAAGTTATTATAGCATCTTTTTTATATATTTCAGAGATTATGCATAAATGGCGTACTAGTTGTGGTAACGATCTACTTGTAATATGCCAAGTAAAAAAAAAAAAAATTTTGTGAACAAACCACCATAAAAATTAAATTTAACATAAAAAGAGCACGGACAAAAAGTCTGTGCAATAACCTAAAATAAATAAAAAAAATAATATGTCAAGTATCTGGATAATACTTTGCGCGAACCATAAATTCTTGTTCTCAGTTCCCAACCCATTTCTCTGGTAAACTCAGTTTCTAGGACTCCCATAAGCAAATAGATGACACATCGTATTCCTAACCCATCACCTCACATAGTAAATAGGAAAGTTTAAACATTAAGTATCAAAAACAACAAAATGTACCTGATAACGTTAAAACTAAAACAGTATTACTGGTGTAGATCACCGTTTCACAATATGAAAACAAACAGCCCAAATAAGAACATGGATTTAACATGTCCAAAATAGACGCGGCTTTAACATGTTGTAAATACATGTCGGCAGATCGGCCCTGATTGAAATATGGATCCAATGTGTCTGTTTGGTATTTCTAAAAAGATTAACGACGATTGAAGATGTGCTTTTTTTCGGTTTGCGGTTTATGTCTATTAAAAGGATTCCTCTGTGAGATTTTTGGGGTGATAAATATATTTGGAAGAATGAATATTCTCAATACTAAAAATATTCAGCTTCCTTAAAACTAATTGAATGGTATGACGTGTTTTTTTTTCTATTCATTTCTCCTGTAATGCGTGTCTTCTTAACCGTGATTTAAGGTGTATTATATCAGATGATCATCTCCGTATATTCGCAAAATTTTATTCGAATCTTTGTACAAAGATCGGTTCAGAGAACTTTGTTCCAGTTAAAATTCTATTTCTTTAACTTACCACGTTCCCAGAATGGAATTAGTAAATACAAATTATATATTAACCCAAAATAATCATTTGTGTACCAATGCTGATAGTTGTACTTTTTGAATAAATTTATTCGCCATTCGCTAGTCCTAACTAAAATTATTATAACTTAACTTTTAGGTTATACAATTGTCACTTAAAAATTATCTCAGAAATAAGATTCACGAATTATGAAAATTGAATATTAACAGATTTTTTTACCTAGAGCATAAGTTATGATGGATGCGTCTCGCCCCTTCAAATTGGTTCGGGGTGACGGAAGAGGCAGCGTGCAACCCCATAGACCCACCGTGCAACTCCTCTCTTCGCCGTGCGAGCGGGCCACCGGTACCCGATCTTTGTCTTCGGTGGCCAGCAAGCAGCATAACTGACGATAAGTATTACTGCCGCTCATGAACCTTTGCAATACCAACCAAACAACGAAAACCCATCCAGAAATTTTGGGGTTCCAGCTCTTACGCTCACCAAATAGTGTGCAACGCCATATAGCCATTGCTCAGTCATCGATTTTCTCTGAGAGAGGGGTATTAATCCAAATTGCTCTACCATTCATCATTTCAGAATATCTCCGTCCACTGCTGGACGTAGGCCTTCCTCATATTAAGTCACAGAGTGCGGTCTTGTACCTCTTGCATCCAACGACGCCCAGCAACCTTCACCAGGTCATCTGTGCACTTAGTGCGGGGCGTCCTCCAACTGGACATGGCCAAAAGGTCAAGCGTTGGGGCGTTGGCGATCAAATATTAGTAGACGATCTCTCCGGCGTCCCGTAAAAGCGCGGAAAAGGGCCGCTGTGGTTTTAGTGTGTATTCCGGTGGAACCGCTAACCGGCGAGTCCCACACTCCTCCCCGTCTTAACACCGGCTTTAGCGCGTAAATGCGTTTCCACAGCGTCAAAAGAAAAAAAGTGCGGGATGTCCTACACTGCGGTGTCCGGTACGTGGTCGGCTCTGCCATTACTTTAATTTTATTAATATGAAGTTCTGATGTTTGAAAAAGATAGATACGTTATAAATATCTGGTCTGAAGTAACATGTCTATGTTAATAATCTATGTCAAAGCCAGATAGACTTTCAATGAACGTTAGTTTCTGTTTCTGTTACCTTATTTATTCATTTACCTTATTCGGTAATGAACCACTATTACACGTGGAGTTTTAGCGTAGCAATGACTCGTAGTCGCATTAGCGTAGGAATGGCTAATATGTATTTAAATAAATGCATAATAATATGACTTTAAAAGTATGTAGAGCTTTATCGGACATATTTTAAAAGATTTAACTCCACCATTTATAGTGAAATTAATAACTTGCGTGCTTATATTTCTGTTACTTATTATTATTCTATCAGCAGGTTCTGAGCAGATAAGAGCAGAGAATCATAGAACCCCATAATCTACCATAAAACTCATCATTTGCCTGCCCTCATCCCTGTTGTATCTTTAAGAAAAGATATCTACTGTATTTAATAATGTCTTTGTTATGTATAAATCATGCGAGGGAACTTATGTACATGTTGTCAATTTTATAATTTTTTAATTAATCCAATAAACTACAACGTAACCGCTACTGAAAAAATTCGGCAAGAAACTCAGCGAATTTATCTATTATTATTATTTCCTTACTGTCTTTTTTATAAAAAAATAGTACATGTTTAGTAAGAATTAGCTCCAGGGTGATGTCCTCTTTTTGACGAGAGGAACCCACAAGGGTAAACCGTAGGGTGGGCCACCAAAGACAAAGATCGGGTACCGGTGGCTCGCTCACAGCAGTGGCAGCACGATTGGGACGGCTTTTTCTGTGTTCTTACCGTGAAGGAGCAATAACATATTATTTTTTTTTTTCTTGCTTAACTATGTATTTAATCTACGCAAACGAAGCTAGTGTATATATATATATGAAATGAACTAGAAATGGTGATCTCAACTACATATGATTCTGATACTATAGGATTACAGGTTTATCGTGAAGTCGATTTGTTCGTGTTATATGGTTAGATGTTTGCAATATTGTGAGTTAAGCTCGGCTTTTATTTAGATCCACGTGCCCGCCCACCATAACGGCTAGCAAAGATTACAAACACATTTAAATAGCTTATTTGCCAGATATGATTGTGGCGAAGAAATGTGACCACCATCGCTGCGAACTTGTTATGAATGCGGCTTAGTGTTTCAGATTGTAAGGAATTAAGAGATAAATTTATTTTAAGACTATGAATATAAATTTGAGAAATATACGAACGTCTAGATTTAGAATGCTATGAATAGTAGAACCTTTGAGAAGGTGTGTATCGGTTGATTTTATTAACTCTGATGAATTATTATTATGGATGTAATGAGACGGATTGAAAGTAACGTTGTGAGGAAAGTTTTAAGTATGAATGTTGAAGGCAAACTATAGAAAAATAGATGGACTGCGTGAAGCATGATATGGATAGACAGGGAGTAACTACAGAAATAACATTTGATCGTATGGAAGAAGAGAATATTTGCGCCAACCCCAAGTAACTGGGATAAGAATAGGAGGATAATGATGAATTCTTATTATATCCTGTTCTTCAATTAATTTTGGTCCACGGAATATATAGATACTCTTCTTTCATCGTACATTTTACAAAAGTTTTGGCAATAGTTTTACGAACAGCCGTCTGTCTAATTTCAACCCTCTTTTTAATGTAATCGTTGACCAGATGGCAACAAATGTAGTTGACCCAGGTTAATGTAAAGCTTAGTCGACTCGACCACAATTAATAAAAAAAATGGTACTATTCGTAACCGTAATATAGCCATCAACTATGATAAAAATCTTCCATAATCCATCAAACAAACTCTCAAAGTCGATTACTGTACATAAGCCTGTCATACATATAGGTAATACCACAATTGCCATGCTTGCTAGGAGATTTGGTTATCGCAGATGGATTACCAGTTTCCCAGGCTGGTAATATTTTTTTTTTTTTGCGTGGGGCTATGGAGTGGCCATGCTCTGCCAAATCGGTCCGGGGTGACCAAAGAGGTGGCGCGCGAACCCACAGACCCGCCCTGCAAGCACCTCTCTTCGCCGTGCGAGCGGGCCAGCGGTACTCGATCTTTATCTTCGGAGGCCTTCCCAGCCGAGTACTGCGGCCTATTCTATTTTTGATTCCTTGATTAGTTTTTACGAATTATACGGGGAAGTTAAAGTTCAAGCTATTTCCATAAATCAAACGACACAGAGTACTCTACAGGATGACACAGAGCAATCTGCTATTCGATGACTTTCTGATTTTATATTACCAATAGATCCCAAATGTGATCGAATTCGCTAATAGGTCAATGATTTCTGATGTTTGTCCGGGTATTAAATATTTGAAATAAAACTATTTTTACAGATTTTATAGCCTTTATTTTTGATTTTTAATATCCCGACGTATGGAACACTTTTCAGCGTTCATGATCACAGGAAGATTGAGAGCCTAACCTCCGTAAAAATAGTTTTATATTCCAAATGAAATAATCATTTGGAATGTAAAACTTAGTCTAGTTTTAATTTGTTCAATGTCTTGGTACAGGAGTTTTTAAAAAGAAATAACAAAAAAATATACGCTTTGCTTTAAAATATACAATTAAAATATATAACGCAGTGCTTGTCCCAACATTACTGTATGGGAGCAAGAGTTGGGTATGCAGAAAAGAGTATGAAAGTAAAATTAATGCGGTCGAAATGCGATCTCTACGAAAAATCTGTGGAGTTAGGCTGATCGATCGCATTCGTAACGACGACGTAAGGGAGCGAGTAGGTAGGTATGAAAGAGAATATTGGTGTAAAGATGCGAAAGGGAATGCTCCGATGGTTCGGACATGTGGAAATAATGCCGAACGAACGTCTGGTTAAGAAGATATACAATGCGAAAGTGGAAGGATGTAGGTACCGGGGAAGACCGAGACTAACCTACATAGACCAGATCGGTCATGTACTGAAGGAAGGTGGAGTCAAGAATCTCCGAAACCGGCGAGCGTGTATGAAGAAAATTATGAATGTTGAGGAAGCGAGTGAAGTATGCAGAGATAGAGTTCTCTGGCACTCTGTTCTCTCTGCCTACCCTGCAAGGGATATGACGTGATGATATGTATGTATTAAAATATATATATATATATATATATATATATATATATATATATATATATATATATATATATATACTTTATAATTATCACAATAATCTAATCTAGATAATATAAATCTTATTATAAGTTGAGCTAATCTAATCTATTATCATTAATATCTATAATAACAGTAAATAACCGCTGTGTATTAGCATTCATTGTCATATTTAGTCACCATCATCATCCTTAGCCCACATTAGTCTCTCTCAAGTTTGGGCCTCCACTACGACAGTGGGGAATTTGACCTACTATATACCTCGCTGGTCAGAAGTGGTATTATTTTAGTTCCTTATCTTCTACTATCTGCATACACTATCCCTTAAACGTCTTTTAAGTCATCCACGGGCTTGAAATTTTATTCTTATTCCGTCACTATACGGAAAACTCATAATGAAATACCGGCGAAATTCCTCTCAGAACCACGGAGGAAGACTTCCGTTTCGAAGAAGCGGTGTATACCCTTATAAACTAGCATTTTTATTTCTCTATCATCATTACCACGGACTACCGCTATCGACTTCTCGTCTTAGTTGATTCATATACATAAAAACCTAACAATAAATAAGACTATACATATCATCACGCCATATCACTTGCAGGGTAGGCAGTGAGAACAGAGTGCCAGAGAACTCTAACCTTGCATACTTCACTCGCTTCCTCAACATTCATAATTCTCTTCATACACGCTCGCCGGTTTCGGAGACTCTTGACTCCAACTTCTTTCAGTTACGTGACCAATTTGGTCTAGTTAGGTGAGTCTCGGTCTCCCCCGGTACCTACATCCTTCCACTTTCTCATTGTATATCTTCTTAACCAGACGTTCGTTTGGCACTCTTTCCACATGTCCGAACCATCGGAGCATTCCCTTTCGCATCTTTACACCAATACTCTCTTTCATACCTACTCGCTCTCTTACGTCGTCGTTGCGAATGCGGTCGGTCAGTATAACTTCACAGATTTTCCGTGGAGATCGCATTTCGACCGCATTAATTTTGCTTTCATGCTCTTTTCTACATACCCAACTCTCGCTTCAATAAAGTAATATTGGGACAAGCACAGCGTTATGTATTGTATCTACGCGTGCCTTCTGGTGGAGGTGGTGGCTACCGAGGAGTTGCCCAACGCTCCGTTCACTCTATTTCCCGCATTCACTCTTCGCTCTATATCAGTGGTGTACCTTCCATCTCGGCTGAAACCACATCCAAGATATACAAATTCATCCACTTGCATAAAGACAATAAGACTATATAGTTTTGCAAATTTTTAAACAGCTTGTTTGCATAGTATAAGCAATAGGTTTAAAATCATCATAATTCGCCTGCTCATATCCCGATTACTTGAGGTCGGACGCAATTTGTACCTCTTCTTACATATTGCAAAAGTTATTGGCAAAAAATTTATGATCGGCCGCATGCCTGACGTCAATCCTCCTTGGGAATGTAATTATTAACCAAACGGAAACAGGTAGTCGTCTTTTACGACATCCACGAACAAAGTAAGGGTTTGTAGTATTCGTAGCCATTAGCACACAACTGATATATAGGTATAAAATAAATTGTTATAATTTTGTAAATAAAGCAATTTATAAAACAACATTTAAATTCAATGCATAATATTGCAGTGCATAACATAATTTAAACATTGATACGTAATTAAATATAAAATATGTAATCTTCGATTGACTTTGACGTCGGTAATATTCTAAAATGACATAAGTGTATAAGGTACATAAGGTACATAGGACCTTTTGGTAACAAGTAAACTACTACCGTCTCAATATTTACAAGTAAGTGTGTTCATTAAGAACCATGTACAAGCAAAATTAACATTCATATCTTGTTCGCTATTAATATTATTGCAAAATTATCTACGAAATAGGATAAGTACAGATAGGATTTACATAATAATATGTCAGTAGAATTAGATCAGTGTAATAAGTACTTTTGCATAACTCGATAAGTTGAATAACTTCGTGAACGCCAGATGTGTGAAATATTTTAATTTCCTTCATTTTTTTATTTTCTTACCTCCATTGTGGTTGAGGAGAAAGATGGCTGATCTAGTAGTTGATTTGTGATCAGGTGACGCTTGTGGGATTTCGTTCAGCCATAATCTTTTATATTGTATTTGAATGTTACATTATATCAGGTTTCAAAGGGCATCGCCCTCTTTTTTTTTGTTGCGGGGGCTATGGACGTGGTCTCGCCCCGCCAAGTCGGTCCGGGGTGACGGAAGAGGCGGTTTAATACAATTTTAACTGCAAAGTTTGAAGTATTAAGCCTGTACAATGTGTAAACATTGTCGAGTAGATGGCATACGTCTCCTTAAAGACGTAAATATAATATGATGCGAGAATTGAATGTCCTACAATATTTCACGGTGGTGTAAGTGGCAGCACGATTGGGACGGATTTCCAATAGGTGTGGGTTTGAATCCCACTTGTGACATCATATTTTTGCTTGTAATCGGATTTTTATAAATAATCAAGCATATTAAATGCTAAATTTCAGTAATTTGAATATTAACAACTGTTTTACAAAATAAGTAAATAAATAAATATATCGTTTCAGCTTATTGGCATATCCCACTGTTGGGCTTGTGCCTCCTCTATAATATAAGAGATATTGACCTACTATACCACGCTAGTCCGGCGTATTGGTAGGTATAGGGTTTAATTTCGAGTTTTCTTTCCCTTGTATAGATGTAACATGCATTTTATATCCCTTAGTCGTCTCTTACAATCACCCACGGGCAAGAGTCAGTAGTTCTTACTTCGTCACCACATGGAAAATAAATGTATATAAGAAAAAGCACTAAAAACTATGAGTTAATAAAAAGAAAATAAAAAAGAATAATATGTATTATGACAATGGCGTACCCTCCGGAAATGAGGAAAAAGAAGGCTGCTTAGCTTAATGTTGCAGTATCTAATATAAAAGTGATACCACAACGCTGTTCTGCTGATATTCTGCAGCATTCTGCGACGTCAGCAAAAAAGTAACAAGTAAAAAAAGGGTTTTCTAATTGCATGTAAATGGGACTAATCCCACCACTGTAACTCCTGTAATCCAGGATCCACAACGGTCTCCGTATAAGACACCGAGGTTTGACTCTCGGGAAGTCCCGGGAAACGCTTTTAACTGTGTTGGAACCCGCAACAAATTTAATTAGAAAAGAAAAACAGGAGGAGTTGAAAAAAATCCACTTCCCTCCTATGCAAAGCGGGAGACATGAAGCAAAAATTGCCTAATAGGCCAATAGATAAGAGGATACTGCTGCGCTTCACGTATCAGTATAGCACCCCGGATATGACAAATCTTATGGGGTCTACATGTGAGCCTCAACATTGATTTCAATAGTGGGTATGGCAGAAGCGCCTGAACGCACAGAATTTTTCTCAAGTTGCTACAAGGTCCGTATAATAAACTACCCCAGACGTGATTTGCAAACTGTCTAACATGAGATCGCGCTCGTTACGCCAGAGACTGCACTCCCAGAGGATGTGGTGAGCTGTTTGCTCAAACTCGCAATTAGATGTAGAACATTGACAAAATGGTAAAGCTACAAGTTTAAAATAAAATAATTTTTAATTGCTTATAGTGTCAAACGAGCAAGCAGCACACCTGATGGTAAGTGATACAGACGGCCATGGATATTCGTAATACTGAACATACGGCTAACCCATTGTCTACAAACCTAAACCAACCCAGCTAGTTGGGCTGCCAGGTCTCGGTTGGTTGTTATCTCTTGGTTGCTGAATGAACAAAGCACTACAGCACATTGCCAATGCTCAGACGTCGATTTTCTGAGAGATGTGGTACTACCCCGGACAGACCGATCCGTGGCTGTAGGCTTTGTGGCCCCTCGGCAGCGACCGGGACACGGCGCAGCTTACGCTCGAGGTCTGCATGACCTGGGCTCAGCAGCGCCATGGCCTTGTCGCTGCCATCTGCCGGCCGTCGTGAAAGCGATGGTCGACAGCGAGAGGAATTGGGACGCGGTCGCCTCCTTCTGCGAGGATGTCATCTCGCAGAAGGAAGCGGCGGAGCGAATCCGAGAGGATCTTCTCTTCGAGGATTCGCGCCGCCGCCGCCGACTGACAGACCGCGTACCAGTGACCCACCCGCACGGCGTCCAGAGGTATATTGTAGGGCGGGTCTACGGGGTCTTGCGCCGCTTGTCCTGTCGGCCCGGACAGATTAGCGGGGTTTGACGTACCGTAGCCCGCCACCAAAAACAAAGAAAAAAGGCTTTGTGGCCCCTACCATAAAATAATGTTAATATATTAAATTAAAACGTTCGTCGTCTCGTATAATAAATAATAATATCCACCACACATCAATCGTCGCTTTTGTTATCTCAGCAGTTGTGATACAACGACGACTGCCCAAATTATTAAGAATTACAGACACGGAGCGGAGTTACCGTTCCTATATACTGGTACATCTTAATCATTACAGCACTGGCATGGAAGATTGTTATCTTAACCGCTACACCATCTGTCTAACTACCTTTATTTAAAATCTTACTTTTTGTCAGTTTACACACATACATACATATCATCACGCCATATCCCTTGCAGGGTAGGCAGAGAGAACAGAGTGCCAGAGAACTCTATCCTTGCATACTTCACTCGCTTCCTCAAGATTCATAATTCTCTTCATACATGCTCGCCGGTTTCGGAGACTCTTGACTCCACCTTCCTTCAGTACGTGACCAATCTGGTCTAGGTAGGTGAGTCTCGGTATCCCCCGGTACCTACCTTCCACTATCTTACTTACACTATATCCTTCCACTTTCGCATTGTATATCTTCTTAACCAGATGTTCGTTCGGCATTCTTTCCACGTCATGTCCGAACCATCGGAACATTCCCTTTCGCATCTTACAGTTTACATAAATTTTAGCATCAATCAAAGGAACAAAACCGTAAATCCTAGTAAATATACCTATGATTATATTTCAACAACATTATTAAACCTTATTGCTTCATAGAACACGGTATTTTGTATTCATAAATAAGTATTATGCCGGGACAAATATTATTAAATCGGATGTTATTTATCATTATCAATTATATTTTATATGTAAATTGAATGACTGGATTACAATAATAACTAAGATATATAAGTTTCAATGAATATTGTTTATGCTGTAACTGGCTACTGTAATACCGAGAGAATAAACGTGCTATACTTTATTCTCTGAAAGACCAAAATTCGGACCAAGTTGTCGTAATATAGCTATACACGGTGACATTTATATCATCTTACATAAGTATACTATTCATTCGTATAATTAAAAGGTTAAAAAAGATATTTACTGGAATATATTTTACTAAAAAGTATTATAAATATATTAATAATTAAAATGGTAAGAGAGCAGCATGTAGCGAGCGGTAGGCTACCTACTCGACATAACCTACGTACTGTGTAGGTACTACCTAGGCGTAGGTAAGCTTTGGAATAGCAGTCCACGTGGACTTCGTAGCTGTGATTGGCTAACGTAACTATGTTAGCCAATCATTATCATGCAGAATGCTGCATGATTTCTTTTGTTTAAAATGTAAACATTATAAATAGGGTGTTACAAAATATTAACTTTAATTTATTTTATTTTGTTATTTTTTTATCACTACCACTATTGAACAATTAAATATGTTAGATATGTTTCTTCGGTCGGATACTTTTATGGCACTTCTTTTGTAAGACCATATAAATGTCACCGTGTATATTAATGCCAACATACTAAAAAATTCGCTAGAAGATTGATTTAGAGTTAACAGGTGTAAAATATGAGTAGTGCTGTGTGGTAGCGGCTACGAATACTATCAACCCTTATATTGTTCGTGGGTGTTGTAGAAGACATTTAAGAGCTCTACATCGACCTGTGCCCACTTCGTCTGATGCTACCTGGTCAACAATTATATTCTCAAGTAGGATTGGTGGCCGATTATAAAACTTTTACCAATAACTTTTGCAATATGTAAGATGGAAGAGCAGTGATTGCGATAGGAGAAGGGCAGTGATGAGGTAGAAAAGGAGAGGAGAAATGGGTTAATCCTTTCTTAAATTCTCAAGTCATTAATATTGCGTTACCTAAAGTTGTTAATATATATATGTATTTATTCACCCAGACAAATCAAAAGGTCCAAAAATCTCGCCAGACACAAAAAACAATCACGAGAAAGTGTGTTTGTGTAGTTTAAAGTATTATTTATAAATATAGGTCTCCATTTTGTCATTTAAAATATAAAGTGTTTCACGTACCAAGTTTTGGTCGATATAGTTCATATGCATTTGCAGTACCGAAATTTGAATTTACAGATACCATAGTTGGTCTGATTGAAATTATAATATTATTAGCTTCTGCCCGCGGCTACTGCCCGCGGTTACTTTCCTAAAGTGTTTATCCCCCTACTTTTTTTACCCCTTAAGGGTAAATTTATACAACATGTTAATGTCATATTTATTTATATCTAATCAATAGCCTAAAAATAAGTTACAAGCTTCTGGCTTTAAAAATTACAATACTGCCTTACCACTTTTCATCCCCCTTTACAACCTTTTTTTTGCATTAAAAAGTAGCCTATGTCCTTTATCAGGCTCTAGACTATCTGTGTACCAAATTTCATTTAGATCCGTTCAGTTGCTTTGGCGTGAAAGAGCGACAGACAGACAGAGCGAAAGAGTTACTTTCGCATGTATAATATTAGTAAGGATTAGTCTAATTACTAAGACTCAGCATTTAATATGCAAGGTTATGTATAAAATCTTATTTTACGGCCGAAAAAAGATTGTTTACGCACGGGCTTTCAACCCACATCTACTGGCATTTCGTTCCACTCATTTTACCAACTTAAACAAGCATAAGCCTTTTTTTCTTTTTTTTTTTTTATTGGTGGGCTATGGGTGCGTCTCGCCCCGCCAAATCGGTCCGGGGTGACCGAGAAGGCGGCGCGTGATCCCATAGACCCACCGTAAAATCCTCTCTCTTCGCCGTGCGAGCGGACCACCGGTACCCGATCTTTGTCTTCGGTGGTCCGCTCGGCGGTTTACCCTCGCGGGTAAACAAGCATAAGCCTACGTATAGCAACCAAATATTTTGTCTCTATCTTCATCTTTATAGAGACGTTCCACACGCCATCTTTCGGAGTATCGTTACAAAATTTTGTTGATATATGTGAGCACTCTTCTAAATTAGTAAGAAAATTAGAACGGATTTCCAGTAGATAAGGGTTCAAATCCCACATATGGTTATAATTTTTCGCTACTAAAATATGTTTTTTTAACAGTCAAAAAGCACTTGAATGTACCTCAATTATTTAATCCTTCTATGAGTAGCTTCATGCTGCGAAGAATTTTTGGCTTACAGACTATTCGTCTTATAGTAATAATCGGACTCGTCTGGAGTGGTACCACACTCTTGAAGCAAATAAATATTTGATTAGTAGCAATTTGCTATTACTGTTCGTTCGATGAGCAATAGGGAGTTGAGAGCCCCATAACCACCTTCAGGCAGGTAGAAACCTGGCTATGTCCCTAGTACAGTAGATTTGATGTTCGATAATTAGCACTTCCCATTAGGTAGAATGCTTGCTCGTCTGTAACTAAAGTCAATCATCATCATTCAGCCCTTTATTCTCCATTACTAGACCTAAGGCTCCCTCACAGTTTACCATAACACACGGTCTTGTATCGCCTGCATCTCTATTTATTGTGTCACTCATATGAGTCAATCGCTACGGTTGGAGGAGGGTTGGTGATCGCATTGAGATGTCATGTGTTTTCCAGAAGAAAACTGCTGCCTGATCTCCTAATGAACTTTTAGCCGATTTTTACGCCTCCCATGTGTAGGCGAAGAGGTAACGATCATTGTTCTCTTATTCTATTACCATACAGAGACAAAACGTAAAGATGTATTAATCTGACCTTTCAGATTAAGAGTACGTGTAATCGTTGAGCACGCATGAAGACTGTGATGAGCGTGAAAGAAGCGATGGAGGTATGTCAGGATAGTGGTTTGTGGCAATCCGTAGTCTATTCCTACCCATCTGAAAAAACAGGCGTGAGGCTATGTATGTATGTAAATAAAATAAAAAAGGAATCCTTAAGAGTGGTTTTTCATTTGGCGATAATATGCAGATAAAAAAATATTTCGAAGAATTTAAAGCATCAGAATTTTTATAGTGGATTATTAAAATTAAATCAAAATGGCTTTAATACAAATATGAGATACTCAAAAAAATATTATCAAGTCTCATTAAATTACAAACTGACATAAATTTATTATGTTAACGTGACAAAGATTAATTTATATTTATTTTAAGACAACACAGTCTTTATTTATTTCCTGAGTAATGACACAATATGATAATTCCTTATGTTTAATTTACTACCCTTAACTTTTTCGTGAGTATCGTTATATGAATTTAAACAAAGAATATTAAAATAGATATATTATAAAAAAAAAATGAATTCCTATAGCTAGAGTTGCCAAGAGCGAATGCTTATATTCTTAAATTATCATCACATAGATAAAAAAATAATATTATATTATAAATAGAAAGAAAAAGAAGAAAGAAAAATAAATACATATTATTATTTTATTTTTATAATCAAATCAAATCACTTATTATGCATAAATAGATATGAACATACATATAAGACCACTTAAATGGTCAATTTTACATTTTGTTTGAATACATTTCAAAATACCTTTGGATCGGAAGGCGACCAAGCTATATGTATACAAATGTTGCAAGTATTAGCTCCAGTGTAATGCCCTTCCAGCTAGGATACATTTTTTAAAGGTGCAATAAAAGGGCACTACGTAACTGTTTTCAATTCTAATGGAACGGATTATATGTTTTCCTGGCGAGTCACTCTATCAAATACATCCCTTTATACGAATTACTCTATGAAATATACCAATTCGATAAACTCTAACAACTTTGCAAAATGATTATATTCCCCACATTTTTATTAACTTGAGACATAAATAAATTATCTTTACCGTAATTCTCACACTAAATCACCTAAAAATCTTCTTAAGAATATAATTTAAATGCATTTAAATATACATCGTAAACTTTATTACGACCGTTTTGAAGGCGATAACTTCGCATTTGAAGCCGAACCGTCCTGAGGATGCCTCGTTTAGAGGCGAAACACGTGTCGAATCTTTATTCGAAGTTCTGCGGAAAATTGCAAGTAGAAGTTCTGGAGACGGTGCTCATCACAGGAGTAAGATTTCCTTATATCCTATTCCACCTTGATCCCATCCCGTATTCCTTCCTTTCTTGAGGTGTACGGTATATTGATTAACCGTGGGAAAGTGGTGGGTTTTCCTTCCTCTCCTCCATTTTATAATCTAATTACGCCGACAATATGTCAAAAATGTCTCGCTGCATACGAATCTATAAAGTATACAATATATTTTCTTACTATATTTTTCTTATAATTTAAAAAGCATTATCCTCGGTCATATTCCATCTAATACGATTAGAGATTTAATAAGAAAAAAATTCTTCTCCAAATTGCACCACGTGTGGAACTGTTGAAGATGTTCCTACACGTTCTAATGGAGTGTGAGCAAAATTCTAGTCTAAAAATTCATTATTTGGATAGGACAAGCTTTGTGATATTGCTCTTTTAATAGCATCTTAGCTAGTTCATCTTCAGATGGAGCACGTTTTCAATAAAGTGTGTGCACGTTTTCAAATAAGTGATTAACACAATTTATTCGTAAATAATATTAATGTCAATTATCAAAACTGAACTTAAATTCATTAAAATAAAATCTTGTTTTCTTACAAAAGTATTTTCATTTTAAGAAGTATTTAGAAGATAACTATCTTGTATCTAGTATTTCAGATACTATTTTCAAAAGTATTTTGTATCTGGTATCTCAAATACTTAATTTAAAAGTATCTTGGATTTTGTATTTCAGATACTTTATACAGGGTATTTTGTACATCTCTGTAATTTAGTTACTAAACTCTGTATATTTCCAAGGCAGTGTTATCGCTAAACGATAAAACCTTCTTTAAATAAATTAAAAATAAAAGCATTATTCGTATATTGCCATAGCAAAAATATAAATCACCACCCCTTGTCTAAGCTATAGGTAAAGTACAAACCCAGAAAAAAGTATAATGTGCAGATAACATCTATACAAGAAAAGGCAAACTTAACATAAATTACTATGCCAATCCATCTTGCCAGCTTGGTATATTAGGTCAAATTTACTGCCATTATGGAATATGACCCGATTCCAATAGTTGAAAATAATTGCACGACATGAAAATAAATGGAAAAGGGATAAGGCTCTTTTCCGTATGCTGACTGAGTAAGAATACAATTCACTACCATCTTTAGATTATTATTTGACTGCACAGATGGCGTAGTGGTTAAGATACCGACCTGTAATGGCAGTGTCGTGGGTTCGATTCCCACGCAGGACAATATTTTGTGCGATCCACAAAGTGCTGTTCTGAGTCTGGGTGTAATTTGTCTGCGTTAATTGTATGTTTGTAAAGTCACCCGCAAAACAAGGATTATTTTCTTAGCGAAGGGAGGTGTCTCTAAAAAAAAATTCTATTTTATCCGTGGATGATCGTAAAAGACGACTAAGAGATACAAAACGCATATAACATCTATGGAAGTGATGGAAAACTCGAAACGAAACCCTATACCAATACGTCTGACCAGCGTGGTATAGTAAGTTCCCTCCCATTATGGAGGAGCCTCGAGCCCAATAGTGAGACATCTATGAGCGGAGATAATGAAGGCTGCTCTCAGGCGACATAGAAAGTACATATCTGGGTTATAAAGATGATATTAAGAAATTTTCGTTCAATATATTTTCTTTCAGTTGATGTTAATTAATCAGTAAAGATATATTTACTCTTGTTGTGCATACAATTTATGAAGGACTGTTATTTTTGTAAGCACTGGTCTGAACTTAAAATAAAACTACTCAAAAATTAAATATGTATATTTTCTCGCCATAATATGACCAATGTATCCTTTCAATTTACAATGTGAAATTTACTACCTGCGGGGAGGCGTGGTAAAAATCTGTTACAATAACTTACATACATATCGTCACGCCATATCCCTTACAGGGTAGGCAGAGAGAACAGAGTGCCAGAGAACTCTATCCTTGCATACTTCACTCGCTTCCTCAACAATCATAATTCTCTTCGTACACGCTTGCCGGTTTCGGAGACTCTAGACGCCACCTTCCATCAGTACGTGACCAATCTGGTCTAGGTAGGTGAGTCTTGGTTTCCCCCGGTACCTACATCCTTCCACTTTCGCATTATATATCTTCTTAACCAGACGTTCGTTCGGCATTCTTTCCACATGTCCGAACCATCGGAGCATTGCCTTTCGCATCTTTACACCAATACTCTCTTTCATACCTACTCGCTCTCTTACGTCGTCGTTACTAATGCGATTGATCAGCCTAACTCCGCAGATTATCCGTAGAGATCGCATTTCGACCGCATTAATTTTACTTTCATCTCTTTTCTGCATGCCCAACTCTCCCTTCCATATAGTAATGTTGGGACAAGCACTGCGTTATGTTTGTTACGTTGCTACACGTGCCTCCTGGTTGTGGTGGTGGCTACCGAGAATATAATAACTTCCTTAAATAATACAATATATAATACAATAACAATAAAATATATATTACTATAATACAATAACTTCCTTATTTAAAGTTATTATAATGATATGATATGATGACGAAGAAGAGAAGGAAGAAGTTAAACATTATTATAAGACAAGGAGAACTAAAAAGAAAACCGCTCACCATTTCATTCAACGTAAATCAAATCAAATCATTTATTATGCGTAAGCCTCGTAGGGGCACTTAGAATGTGTAAGTGATCTTTACAATATTTTTTTGAAATTAATTTTTAATTAATCTACCACAGAGTCGGTCACTATCAATTAAATTGCTATATAATACTTAAAAACCTCCTCAAGGAAATCCTTTTTTGAAAAAGTTTTATTTCAACTGTGTAATACTCGCGTAAACATTAATATATCATTGCTGTAGTTCTAGCCATTCAACAGGGTCCCGCGCCACCTGCATTCAGCGGTTTCCTGCAACCTTGATATTATCGTCAATCCACTTAATGGGAGGAAACCCACGCTGCGCCGTCCGATTCGTGGTCGCCATCGAGAACCTTTCTTCCCAACGGTTGTCGGTTCGTTGAGCAATGTGGCCTGCCCATTTTCACTTCAATGTGCTAATTCTTCGGGCTACGTCAGTTACACCCGTTATTCTACGGATGTCCGTATTTCGGATTCTATCACGCAGAGAGATACCGAGCATAGCCCTTTCGATAACACGCTGAGCGACTTTGAGCCTTTTGATGAGGCCAACATTTAGAAACCACGTTTCAGTGCCTTAAAAACCATTACATAATAATAATTAGATAAATATAGATCTAGATTTAAGTTAAAAGGCAATAATAGTTATAAGTAAATAATAATAATAAATCAAACTTACCAAACAGTTAACATGGCGGATAAAGCGATCATGCAATTTACAATGTAGTTCCTTACCGCAGCTGTTTCAATTAAAACTATCACCCGTAGAAAGTTCTCACTGTATTCAATAATTATTTCTCACCTTAAAAGAAGGACCATTTCCTTCTTCTGAATATAAATAAATATAAAAATAGTAAACTTATTTTTATTTTCTTTTTTTTTTTTGTTTTCTTCTTTTACACTACCCTGCGCTAAAGAAATAATTCTTGTATTGCGGGGGACTTTACAAACATATAAATTCATTATAATCATTTCCGCTCATATATGTCCCACAGCTGGGCTCGAGCCTCCTTCATAATTGGAGGGAAATTGACCTACTATACCACGCTGGTCAGACGTGTTGGTATAAGATTTTGTTTCGAGTTTTCCTTCTCTTGCATAAATGTTATATGCGTTTTATATTTCTAAGTCGTCTCGTGCGATCACCCACGAGTAAGATATGGTGTGGTGAATTGTATTCTTACTCCGTCACCACACAGAAAACATAAAATTAACGCAGACAAATTACATTCAAACCTAGAACAACATTTTATTGATCGAAGAAAGTATTGTCCTGCGTAGAAATTGAACCCACGGCATTGGCACGGAAGGTTACTATTTAACCACTACCCTATTTGTGCAGTTTTCATAAAATAAGCAGCAATTAGATAGAGAAATAAGAGAGTGAGGGGGGGTGATAGATAGATAGCGTAAAAAGAAAAGTTCTGAAAATCAGGCTTTCAGAGGATATATTCTTCCGTGTAAAATTGAAGTTTAATATTGTTTTAATGTTTTTTTATCGTCCAAAACAAATAATCAGGAAACACACCGTGACTTCTACACCGATAAAGTCGCCAGCAAAAGCTTTAGACGAGATCTAGTGAGGCTAATAATAATTCTTCACTAAATGAAATATTCCAAGTATTACTTTTTCTAAATGGTGTCTCAGACAAAGGTCAACGGAAAAGTAACCAATTGATGTAGAATCTGCCAAATCGTATAGTTCGAGATATGTCTTTATTACTATTATAAAACTGAAGAGTTTGTATGTTTGAACGCCCTAATTTCAGAAGTTATCAGCTAGATTGCAATAAATTTTATTATTAGGAATATCCTATTTTATCAAGGGTTTAAGCTATAATATATATGACTACTACAGATAGGACCAGAGCAAGGAATGTTGTCAAATCGGTCAAAATATAGTAATAATGGCTGTCAAGCGCCCTGCGCAATTGCTGTTTTCAAAACAACTGCTAGCATAATAAAAAATGTAAGTAATGCTTTATTTTGAGGTTTTGTTTTGAGTTTTCCTTCTTTTAATTCTTTTAATATTATCATAGTTAGCATAGATGTTATCTGCATATTATATACTTTAATCTTCTTTTACAATACCCAGAGAGGGATTGGTAAATTGTATTCTTACTAGATCACCATACGAATAAATAAAAAAAAAACATATTATTAGGTAATAAAGTATGTGGTGTGTGGTAGCGGCTACGAATACTACCAACCCTTAGAATACTCGTAAATATCGTAAAAGACAATTAAAAACATTATTTTGACATGAGTCAATTCTATCTGATACCATCTGGTCAATAATTACATTCCTAAGGTTCACGTCAAGTAGGTGGCCGATCATAAAACTATTGCCAATAACTTTTGCAATGTGTACTATGAAAGAGAAGTACATATTGCGTTGATCACAAGAAGGTAGTTCAAGTAAGAGTAGGATGATGATAATGATATTAAAGGGCTATGGGATGATATAGGTTTTCAAATAAAATCATTATCATCATCATCACTGCCCATAAATTTCCCACTATTGGGCTCGGGCCTCCTCCACAGTGGGAGGGCAATTAATCTACTATACCCCGCTGGTCAGACGTGTTGGTATAGGGTTTTGTTTCGAGTTTTCCTTCTCTCCCATAAATGTGCGTTGCATTTTATATCCCTTAGTAGTCTCGTACGATCACCCACGAGTAAGATATGGGGTGGTGAATAGTATTCTTAATCCGTCACCACACGGAAAATGGATGGATAATATATAGATAATATATGGATGGATATATAAAATGGATGATTATAATGATATTAAAAGACTGGAGGGATGATATAAGTTTTCAAATAAAATAATAGCAATAAATAAATTCATTATTCATCCTCCTGTTTTTGTCTCAATTACCTGTAGTCGACGCATTATATACTCGCACATATTGCAAAAGTTATTGGCAATAGTTTTATAATTAGCCGTCTGTCTGACTATAACCCTCTTGGGAAATGTAATTGTTGACCAAACGGCATCAAATGGAGGTGGCCCAGATTGATATAAAGCTTTAAATCATTTTTTAAAACATCCACGAACAATATAAGGGTTGATTGTATTCGTAGCCGCCACCACACTAAATAAAGTTTAATAGAAGAATAAAAGGACATTGCTGAAAATCAGGGTTGTAGTGTTACATGAAAGAATATGAAAGAGAATATTGGTATAACATATAAAAGAGAGTATTGGTGTAAAGATGCGAAAGGGAATGCTCCGATGGTTCGGACATGTGGAAAGAATGCCGAACGAACGTCTGGTTAAGAAGATAAACAATGCGAAAGTGGAAGGATGTAGGTACCGAGGGAGACCGAGACTAACCTACCTAGACCAGATCGGTATGGTACTGAAGGAAGGTGGAGTCAAGAGTCTCCGAAACCGGCGAGCGTGTATGAAGAGAATTATGAATGTTGAGGAAGCGAGTGAAGTATGCAGAGACAGAGTTATCTGGCACTCTGTTCTCTCTGCCTACCCTGCAAGGGATATGGCGTGATGATATGTATATGTATGTAGTGTTACATTGACATCACAACACAATTGTTGTGATGTCAATGTAATATGAATGTAATATCGTAATAATGTCAATGTAATATCGTATTTTTTGCTCAGCAATCTGAGCAGTTATCCTTTTTTCTGCCGCAGCTGAGACGTTCACTCGATCATAATTATTATGTCTCCTTATTTAGTTTATAGATTTTATGTGTTTTTCATTTATTGTAAGGTTTATTTTTTGTTTTTCTGTGTGTTCGTAACGTCTATCCTTTGTGGCACAAAATAAATACTTTTCTTTCTTTCCTTCTTCTTTCTAATATAAAAAGTATTAACTTATGTCAGTAACCATCATAAATGTATTAAAACCACTTCAAGAAACCTTGAATTATATAAACATCAATATAATAATTAAAATACATAACATAAAAAAGGCACAGACAAAAGTCTGTGAACCAAAACTTTAATATAAAAAAAGAAACTTATGGCAGTAAAGCTGCTGGTTTAGCTAGTCTCGTATAAGATCGGTAGCGTCTGCGTATTTTTATATAATGAGATATATTTTGTTTGACGTATCGGATCAAAGTAAATTCTAACACAAAACATCTTGATTCAGATGGCATATATATATTACAAAGATATGTTTAAAAGCTAGTTCGCAGACTTATATAATAAATTGGCTAATTAAAATTGATGTATGATGTATAATACAAATATTGTGCAAAGTTTGCTGGCAAGAATTTTTAATATACTTTATAATATGACGTCAAAGGGACAATTTTTTTCTTTGGAAATATTTATAACGTTTTTTTTTTTATATTGTTTTTCAAAAGGTTTAAAGAATGTAAGGAATTTTTTATTTAAGTACAAAATTATTTATTATGACTACGGTTACTATTAGAACAGTTTAAGCTTTACTATTAATACTTAAGGTCCAATGTTAATTGCTTTGCTTTATATTTAGCTCTTTATCATCTCAGCCCTATACGTCTCACTGTTGAGCTCGGGCCTCCTCCATAATGGAAGGGTAATTAACCTACTATACCACGCTGATTAGACGTGTTGGAATAGGGTTTTGTTTCAAGATTTCTTTCTCTCGCATTTATGTTATATGCGTTTTATATCCCTTAGTCGTCTCGTACTATCACCCACGGGTAAGATATGGAGTAGTGAATTGTATTCTTACTCCGTCACCACACGGTAAAGTTCTTTATGGTATATAGTAATTGCTACTCATGTTCCCGCGATGTTACAGGAGCCAGATCGCTGTCTACCGTAAATGCTTAAAACTCCAGCTACCTCGTTTAACAACAAAGCTAGCACACTAGCATTTTGCTAATACATACATGTCAATTATGCAAGTGTGTATTACTACAAGCTGACTTTTTTATGGCTACAGACAGGAAACTATCAGCAGCGTAGCTTAACTTTCAATAATTTGATCAACAATCGTATACGATTACACACACACACATATCATCACGCCATATCCCTTGCAGGGTAGACAGAGAGAACAGAGTGCCAGAGAACTCTATCCTTGCATAATTCACTCGCTTCCTCAACATTCATAATTCTCTTCATACACGCTCGCCGGTTTCGGCGACTCTTGACTCCAGCTTCCTTCAGTACATGACCGATCTGGTCTAGGTAGGTTAGTCTCGGTCTCCCCCGGTACCTACATCCTTCCACTTTCGCATTGTATATCTTCTTAACCAGACGTTCGTTTGGAAAGAATGCTGAACGAACGTCTGGTATACGATTATATATGTAGATAAGCAATTATTAGTAGGAGAAAATCAAGTACTGAATCTAGACTGGAGATGTTGTCGATATGAAGTTTTGGTGCAGGATATGGCAACAGATATTAGACAAATATTATATCGCTGTCAGATAAGGTTATGGATATAAAATTATTTTGTTTTATCCTTGACAGGATCACCAATTGCCGAATTCGGGCGACGCAGGCAGCTCTGATGCTGTATAAGGTTATATTTCAAGTTTTCCATCTCTTGTATAGATATTATCTGATTATTATATCCCTTAGTCATATTTTAGGATGCCCATTGACAAAAGAGGGAGTGGTGAATTGTATTTTTAATCTGGACTCAATTCTTCTTAACACGAATTCCTAATAGTGGTAGGACCACGCTGTTGACAGTTGTCGATCTGTGCAGTGTGACAGTGCCACACCGTAATGGCAATGTGTTATTGCGCTTCGTTCAGTGAGCGAGAGAGCCGGAAGCCCAACTGGGTGGGTTCGGGGTTTGTAATGGTAGGCAGCGGCCTAGCTATACCCTTGGTGTAGCAAAGGTCCATGGGCAGCTGTGACACTTACCATCAGGTGTGCTGCGCTCGTTTGTCACCATACGCAATAAAAAAAAAGACGAGCAGCAAAGTTCTAAAAATTATTACCTCCTTGGGAAGATTCATGTTAGTTTAATATTGGTAAGACTACACTATTAACAGTTTTCTGTCTACAGCCACGAGCTGCTCCGTTCAGAATAGTACCATACTCCCGAAGAAAATCGACGTCTGAATAGTAGCAATGTGCTGTTGCACTTCTTTAGGTGAGCCGGCAGTCTACCTTGCGTGGGTATTGGTTGAAATACAGCGGTCTAGGTATACCCCTGGTATTGCCAATGTGCATGAATCGCAGTAACAGATATCTTCAAGTGTGCTTACTCTTTTGCCACCATAAGCAATAAAAACACAAAGCAGTCTTGAGGAGTGCAGACAGAAGTGAAAACTTAAACCTATGAAAAAAAAACTATTGAATAATTGATAATTAATAACTATTATTACATATAAATTAAATATAGTAAACAGAGCGATTCAGCGGCGAAGAGTAGCTGATTGTATCTTTCCCGCTCGTGTACAATCGGCGGTCTCGAGTTCACCCGATCAAGTCATTCCTTAATCCTTACATTCTACAAAAAAAATCTGTGTGCAGTGCGCCAAAAGAACTTTTCACTTCAAAAATATCTAACAGCGGACGTCAATAAGACGGATAATAATCTAATCTTATTTTATTGTAATCGTTATTCAGAAGTCAAAAGCACTATTCTTCATGTCTTATTACGAAGAGATTTTATAAACTAGATTAATAAAAATTATAAAGATTTATAGATAGAACTAAAATGAAAAAGAAACGGCTCATTAAACACATCCATTTGGAATATTACTGACAACGTGTTCCGACGTCCGATGTCACTTGATTTTATAAAAAAAAAATACGTTTTTTTTACCACGTCAACGACACAATTAATGTTTTGTATAAAATTATAATACGACCAATTTATCATTGGAAAGTCCTCCAGACGGTCCGATATAAAAAAGTCTAGACTGCAGAGGCGGTGAAAGCGAAACATAATTTGATGAAAAATTTATAACTACACGTCACAATAACTTTTTGAGTGACATGTTCGGTTTGCATGTAATTTTTATTTACAACTCGCTTCTGCCCGCGGCTTCGTCCGCATAAAAGGTTACTTCCTTAAAGTTTTTATTCCCGTATTTTTATTTTACCCCATAGGGGTATTTTTTTACAATATGTTAGTGTCATATTTATTTATATCTAATCAATAGCCTAAAATAAGTTTCAAGCTACATTAAAAATGACGTTACTTCCTTACAACTTTTCATCCTCCTTTACAACCCTTTTTTGCATTAAAAAGTAGCCTATTTCCTTTATCAGGCTCTAGACTATCTGTGTACCAAATTTTATTTCAGATCAGTTCAGTAGTTTTGGCGTGAAAGAGCGACAGATAGACAGAGTTACTTTCGTATTTATAATTAATATTAGTAAGGATTTTCAAATTTTATTTTTGAAGTCTTCCCTCCGTCAGCCTATCAACATCCTTTGGACATCATCTTGGTTCATATACGAGTATGTCCCACTGCTGAGATCAAGCATCTTTTTAGTAGGAGGGACATTGACCTATTATATCACGCTCTTTAGACGTGTTAGTGAAGTATTCCTTTTTTAATTTTCTTCTCTTATTTTTTTTTTATTTTTCTTATATCGATGTTATATGCATTTTATATCCCTTAATCGTTATTGTGGTCTTTAATTCTATTCTTACTCCGTCACCACATGTTTTTTCCATATTTTTTTTTGCTTATGGTACAGATAAGGACAAACGAGCAAGTAGCATACCTGATGGTAAGTGTTACTGCCGCCCATGGACTTTTACAATAGTAGGGGTTCGGTTAGGCCGCTGCCTATCAATACAAATTCTAAACACACCCAAAGAGTTGGGCTCCCTTCTCGCTCGCTCGCCTAACGAAGCGCAACAGCACAATGCTACTGCTTAGAAATCGCTTTTCTGCATTGTTCTATCCAGGACAAACTGGTCCGAGAATGTAGACAAAAACTGTCAACAGTCCTACCACTATAAATAAGGAAAACTTTTGAAGATAGGCGATTGGAGAGCCAATAATCTCATTAACTTCTTGATAGGCACATAGGCGATTATAAATGATGTTGAAATGTCCCAGGAAAGTGCTGTTTCTCATTCACCTGGTGATTCCTCAGTCAGTTATTACCAATTAATCTATACCTTATTATTTTCCGTGTGGTGACGGAGTAAAAATACAATTCACCACCCCCTGTCTTACCCATGGGTAAGAGACGACTAAGGGATATAAAACGAGAGAAGGAAAACTCGAAAGAAACCCTATATGAACACGTCAGACCAGCGTGGTATAGTAGGTCGCGTCTGATCAATTTCCCTCCCATTAGGCTCGAGCCCAGCAGTGGGACGTATATAAGCTGAAATGATGATGATGATGAAATGATGAATCTATATCCTTAAGGGGCGCGTCCTTAAGAAACGCGCGAATAGCCACTTACGGTTTTAAATATATCTAAAATTTGCTGCATTGAATGATACTAAAAAAATATCTCAAATGCTTAACAAATGACTCTATTAAAACACCGTGTCATAATTTTAAGATAAGTCTTAACTTTCGAGAAAAAAATTCATTCACATTGATCAAAAATATCGAAATCGACCTTTGCTATTATAACTATCTAGGCTATTCCGTTGATATATTTGTAAATATTTTCAATTGAATCGTGAGACGAAAGTATGGATAATAAATACATTTACCATTCAAGTTTTTTATTAATCTAAAACAAAAAATTATAAAATAATCTTAAACACCGTTGATTTTTTAGCCGAAATCGTCCATACATTTTAGTATGAAACAAAAACGTTCTGTAATCAGCATTATAATAAAACACATCCAAAGAAAAATAATCAGTGCCATCTCAGTATTCAAGGTGAGAGCACGTCTGTTAGTTGTTCGAGTCGAGCTCCATATTCGCGATAATCCAGCTTCGCGATAATTTCTTTAGGGTGTGTTGCGAGTGTCAGCGTCGAACACGGCTGCTAATTTATATTCTTCGAGTAAATAAAAGATCAAGTTACATAATATATATGCAAATTTAATTATGTATTTTTGTAAACCGAATTAATTGTCAAACACTATGCAAGTACTTATCGTAATCGTATCGAAGTCATATTTCAGGTAGATATGGGAAAATCGAAAGAAAATTAATAATATAAAATAAACATAAAAAAATGTCAAATTCAAAATAAAGCAGTAAATTATTCATTTTTTACTGACAAAAATGATCAAAATGGAGTTACAAGCTTATATGGAACTATTGTTTTTAATGTTAGAGATTTCATAATTCGCACAATTTTTATACATTCGAATATATGGACCTAAATTGTATTGTGCAAACGCAGCAATCAGAAATTCGATAGCTGAATATTGTTTTGAAATAATCACATCTTTAAGTAACCTGCACTACGAATGTTTTCGATGAAATAAACTGGAGCGCTAGGGTGCACCATGTGAGCAATTCTACAGTATGAAGTTGTCTTTCTTCTCTCCTAAGTATTTTGTTCTGTGTATAATACCCAAAAAGCATACTCTCTCAGACTCTGACCCCACCTTTTGCTGCCGGCTACTCACTGCAGGCTTAGCGATGCGACAAGCTTATGCCTAATACATTGCGTGTTTTCTATGACACTGTGAAGGTTCAACTAATACAAGCGTGTAATAAATATGTAACTAATGCAAGCACCGGCAATTAGATTTATTAGTTTCCAGGGTGCGTGTATTAATACTGTGCGATGCGTTTGTGTGATTAGAAAATGTGAATATGTGTGTTCGATCATAAGTTACGACGCTCGAGGACTGCAGTCTTAATCCTTCACTATATTGCTAATCATCACTTTGAATTAATAATTGTAACAACTGCATTTTTGTTATATAATTTTCATTGCAGCCTTGGCATATTGTGACCAAGTTTTTAGTTTGAAATAATTTACATAGAACATTACATTTCTATAAAAAAAATTGCCATCTGCAACTCTCCAACCCGAAAAATAACATGATAATAATTAATAATAATAATTAGAATATAATGTGATTAAAACATGAGGTCTATGTATAACATCCTAGTAAGCCTTAGCTCCTCAACTATTTGTTTTTGTTTTTTTTTTGCTTATGATGGCAAACGAGCAAGCAGCACACCTGCTAGTAAAGCTGATATCAGACGAGTCATTTTTTGTTCACTTTTGTCTTTCATTTTGCATCTTTCACTCGAAGTGACGCATCTGAACACAAAATGAAACATTAGTGCCGAATGAATTTATTAGTGAACCGATCCAACAATGTTGGATATTGACATCCGGCATCTTTCACTCGCACTCTGAATGAACGAAAAATTAACGGTCTGAACATTGACGGAACGTTCATTCGGGTTTGGCCATTTTGTTTCGAATTCTGTAGCCGAAGGACGTCCCATGTTGATATTCTTTGTGTGCTTTGCACTGGTTGCACGCGGCAAAATGGTGTTTAAGTGGAACGATCAAAATACATTGCTTTTTTTGGAGAACTTTAAAAAGATAATTACAATATGAATCAGGATCTTCAACTGTTCGTTCTCTCAACAATGTATTTGATGCTACTAATAAATTTCTTCTTTCAATCCATGGTCGCACCCATCACCGTCGTCGTTTTCTTTGCTTTTTTTTTGTCAACGATTTGATTTTTTTTTTAGTGCTCTGGTGGCAAACGAGCAAGCAGCACACCTGATGTTAAGTGTTACTGCCATCCATTGACTTTTGCCACACCAGAGGTATAGACAGACCGCTGCCTACCAATAATCCCAAACACACCCAAAAAGATGGGCTTCTGGTTCTCTCGCTCACGGAACGAAGCACAGCAGCATATTGCCACTGTTCAGGCCTCAATTTTCTGCGCGAGTGTGGTTATACCTGGGATGGACTGGCCCGCGGCTATAGACATAAAACTGACAACAGCGAGGTCTACCATTAAAAAAATTACCACTAAAAATTGATTAAATTAAAGTAATTCCAAGACGCACGACTTCATTCGATGACATATTGAAAGAAATGAATAGTGAATGTTCTTTTTTAAATCATTCCCTCTTAGCCGTGTGAACATAGAATGAAAGAAAAATGAACCATCACCCGAGTGAACAATCACTCGAGTAAACCGTCTGATATCAGCTTAAGTATCACTGTCGCCCATGGAGCTTTGCATTATCAAAGATATAGCTAGGCTTCTGCCTACCAATACAAACCCCGAACCCACCACATGGGCTGCCGGCTCCCTTGCTCACTGAACGAAATGCAATAATAAATCGCCATTACTCAAACGTCGATTTGGGGTGTGCTACCCCGGACGGACAGGCCCGTATCTGTAGACAGAAAACTGTCAAAAGTGTGTTCCTACCACTAAAAACATGCCATAAAAACATGCAATTACCTATACTACCACTAAAATAACATACAATTAACGCAGACAAATTACACCCAGATTCAGAACAAGAATTTATGGATCGCACAAAAGTACTGCATAAGAATCAAACTCACGGCACTGGCACGGAAGGTTGGTATCTTAACTACGCTATCCGTTCACTGCTTATGATATTTTTTTCATACTGAATTCCTAATTTAATTGGCCATTTTTTATCGATAATACTCACCACCTGATTTTTATTTTATATCTAAAGTATAAAACGGGACCAGGTTTAGATTTTCGCACACCATAAAAACCTGAATATATAACTTTAGTATTCTACATTATAAACTTCGTGTTCATATAATTTCAAATTTATTATAACAGGGTGCCAGACGATTTGTAAATCCATTGACAGGCATAATGAAATAATAATATTTTGCGCAAAGACTCTTCATATATCATTTAGTTCGTTTCTCTTTAAGTTGAATACTCGAACTAAAGAAATTCTCTTACTATGGAGAACTTTAACAATTAATAAAGAAACAATATTAGCTTACCTTACTTACCTTGGCTTACCTAGGCTTGGAACAATAGTTTATAATGATGGTGATGAAATAGCATAATTAACCAACCCCTCTCTTGGCCATGGGTACTATAAAAGACTACGAATGAATCATTAGCACTTCGGGTTGAGAGCCCTCAGCGCTCACCCACAGCCCGGTTACGCTGTAACAGCCCCTAGGCTAACAGCAATCGCAGTGGATGCGGTTTAGTGGGTAACCTAGCCCTAGACTAGGAATCCCACACTTCCCATCCGGGGAGTTAGTGCTTAACGCATTCCTGGACCACTGCGTTACCAAAAAAAAAAAAAATCATTAGCATCTCAACTCTTATATATCCTACTGTTGGGTTCGAGCCTTCTTCATAATGGGAGAGAAATTGACCTAATATACCACGTTGGTCAGACATGTTGGTATAAGATTATGTTTCTAGTTTTACTTCTTTTTCATTGATGTTACGTTTTATATCCCTTAATCGTCTTTTACGATCCCACGGGTAAGTTAGAGGGTGGTGAATTTTATACTTACTTCGTGACCACACAGAAAATACTAATGAATTCTTCGCTCTATAGAAGAGTCCCGTAGGACGTAGTACTTATGAACTGAGAAGAAGATAAAAGATTGTCATGGGTAGAGCATGAACCCATACGACGGGGGATTTTGGTACGTAGAGCACTGTACGTGCAGTAAAAAATAATTTATATATTCAAATGCTGATAGATATTCTACGATCTTTTCACAAGTTAAAAAAAAAATTAAAATATACGTACATTGTGTTTTCTAAAAATCGTTATAAATCTCTTCACACATTTAATCAGGCGGTAAGATGAAAGAGTTCTTTGTTATTTTCCTCGCGGTTGATTTAATTAGCTGCCTATCTTAATTAGGTATTGAGTGATATATCTTTCATGTTAATAAATAATATACTAGTTAAATATTTTTTTGTTAAATTCATGGTCAAAGGTATGCGTATATGAAAACTTATGGATGAGTTTATACTTAATGAGACAATTGTGTCTAAAGCAGACATGTCAAAGATACGGCCAGCGGGCCGCATCCGACCCCTGGGCCGTATCAATAAATCCCCGCGATCGCATCGATTTTTAACAATCGTATATTATATATCTACTATATAATTTAACAAATAAAATGTTATGATAATTCAGTTCATTTTTTTTTTATTTTCAATCTTGCCCGCACTCTGCAAAATTGAGTTTGACACCTATAGTCTAAACCATGATGATTGATGACTCATTATATCTTAATATATATATAAATTACGCGTCACGTTGTTTGTCCGCGATGGACTCCTAAAGTACTTAACCGATTTTAATCAAATTTGCACAGCATGTGTAGTTTGATCCAACTTAAAAGATAGGATAGCTTCCATCTCAATTTATAGTCGCAATATTATGTTATTGTAAATTATTTGTCTATTATTTAACAGTCACAATTATCTGTTATCTCCAAACGATTTTAACAGTTTGCGGTATCTGTTGACAGGATTGAGTAAGTATTTAATAGATGGCGCTATGTTAAACGTATAAACGTTTCATATAAACTACAATTTATGAGCATAACCACCACGTGTTACTGAGACTACCTAAGCCACAGTAACACGTGGCCGCGACTGGTAGTGCTATTGATGAAAATGGTTATATAGACAGATCTATATTAAAAAAAAGAAAAGCAACATTTATTTATGGTATGCCATTTATTTTTTGAATAAACGTATTTGTTTTTTTTTTTCAAAACAACCCCTAGTTCTAAGGAAATAATCCTTGTATAACCACGGGCTTTACAATTTTTTTTTTTTATTGCTCTTGGTGGCAAACGAGCAAGCAGCACACCTGATGGTAAGTGTTACTGCCGCCCATAGACCTTTGCAATACCAGAGATATAACTAGGCCGCTGCTTACCAATAATCCCAAACCCACCCAGAAAGGTGGGCCTTCAGCTCTCTCGCTCACCGAAAGAAGGACAGCAGCATATTGCCACTGTTCAGGCGTCGATCTTCTGCGAGAGTGTGGTAGGTACTACCCGACGGACCGGCCCGCGGCTACAGACAGAGAACTGTCAACAATGTGTTCCTACCACTATAAAAATTATCAGTATTATCCTATATAAGAATCGAATCCGCAACACTGGCACGGTAAGTCGGTATTTTAAATACTATGCCATCTATACAACTTTTGATTTGATTTAATTTTTTCCGTCTAGTTTAATATCATAAAAATTCACATAGAAACATCTATAATAATTCTACCGCGTCTCAAAATATGTAACATATAAATTTGACGAGATATGTCGTCTACAACTGTACGATAAGGTGTGAGTCTGGCTTCAGACATTTGTAACGACATCATAAAGTGTCTGAATACATTCGGAAAACACCGTGCCAGAGATGAAACTGTGCCAAGAAATTGATCATGCATACTTTCCACGACTTTTTTTGTTAATATATGTACGGGTTTCCCCATTTAACGCTTCGCAATACCAATTCTCCAAATTGCATTACCAGTGGCGCAGCAAAATCGTTATCTACAGTGAAGAAAGTAGTCTTCTTAAAGCTTGTTTGAAAAAAGATATGTAACAGCGCTGGGTAACTTTGCAACAGGGCGTTCATCCTGCGTGGAAGAAATGATCATTGAAAATGTATATGATTTTAGCTCAGGTTAAGGCTCGTGCCTTCTCCAAAATAGGAGAGAAATTGTCCTAGGTACTAAACCACGAGCTGGCCACGGCCGGCCCAATGGCGATTGGGAGGTAATACGATGGGTTATAGGGCCACGCGCTGCCCTTCCGTCGCACGGACGGAACGGCCGGCGTGTGTGCGAACCATATTCTATCAAAAAAAAAGGTACTACACCACGTTAGTCAGACGGCTAAACGGCTACCTTATACCATAAGGTTTTATCACGAGTTTTTCTTCTGTTGCATAGATATTATAGACAAATTAACACTTAGTTGCTTTTTGATACTCACAAGCAAGAGAGGGAATAGTGAACTGTACTTTTACTCCATCACCACACGGAATACTAATACAGTTAAGGATGATACCGTTTTCAGGTTCCTATGGATAAATCATTCACGGGTTAGTATTATACAATAGTTCAAATTATATTGCTACTAAGTTGAATAGTGGTAGTATATTTTATTGTGGTAGGACCACGCTGTGGACAGTTCTCTGTCTACAGCCGCAGGCCGGTCCGTCCGGGGTAGTACCACACTCTCGCAGAAGATCGACGTCTGAGTAATAGCAATGTGCTATTGCGCTTCGTTCGGTGAGCGAGAGAGCCGGAAGCCTAACTGGGGTGGGTTCAGGGTTGTATTGGTAGGCAGCGGCCTAGCTATACCATTGGCAAAGGTCCATGGGCGGCAGTGACACTTACCATCAGGTGTGCTGTCTGCTCGTTTGCCGCCATAAGCAATAAAAAAAAAAAAAAAAAAAAAAAAAAAAAAAAAAGCTTCTCGATGTACTGAGAGCTAATAAAACACATGCCACTCGGAGCACTGCCCGTGAAAGTGTCAATAAAATAGACTGACCAAAAGGCTCTCTTCCGCTCCGACTTCAGTCTGTCCGTAAGATTGAAATTCACATATTTAGATACGGAGCTTATATTTCTAATTATAATTAATTTAACACGATATTTAACATAACTGTTCACCATTTATCCAACAAGTTAATAAATACATAGTATATATTTGTCAATTAAGTCAGATATAACATTTGTCAGTTGCCAACAAATAAATCTATGTAAATTAATTGAGAGATGTTTTTTTTTATATTTCGACAAATATTCATCGTGTCTTGTTAGGATCTTCTATAAATATTCTAACCTTAAAATTGTTTAATATGTGTTTATAATTCCAAACGAAATTTTCTTTAGTAATTTTTATGTACTATCTGTGTAGACGATATACAATATATATTATGTAAGAGGAAGTTTGAAAGTTGCGCCAGTAGTGACGGAAAAGTTAAGGAGTGAAAGATTGACATTGTATGGACATGTGATGCGACGGAATGAAAATAATGTTGTCAGGAAAGTTTTAAGTATGAATGTTGAAGGCTTTAGAGGTAAGGGAAGACCGAATAAAAGATGAATGGACTGCATGGAACATGACATGGATAGACAAGGAGTGACCACAGAGATGACGTCTGATAGGGTTGTATGGAAGGAGAAGAAATGCATCAAAGGTTTTGGAACGCTTATTAAGAATTGAATATTCATATCCTTAATACAAATAAAATACTTTAGATTCGTTTCTAAGGCAAATAAATAATGTAAAATTATTAATCTAGCAATATTTTATTTTGAAATTAGTTTCGTGGCCATTTCAAAACAATGAATAATAAAAACCAAACAATGACTTGTAACGTATAAAACACAAGAGCAAAGTTTTACAGATTGTAAATAACGTTTCGCCAATTTGCTTAAACATGTTTCTTTTTTTATTTCGAATACTTCAACATGGTAGGAAATATTTTCCATCTCATTCGTTAAGAAAGTATTGAAAAGAGATAAAAGATTTTCCTCAATGAAAGCTAATGAGTAATGCAAAGGGCAGAAACACTGACTTGTTATTGCTTTAGTCACTATAAGGCAGAGTAACTTTAAGAATATAAACAGAACCCTATGAAATTTAACATTAGCATTTTGAACATTGTTCTATACCTGCTTGGTGACAAATTCATAGGGATATTGAAAGTCAAAGGGACAATCCTTACTAATATTATAAATGCGAAAGTAACTCTGTCTGTCCGTCTGTATGTCGCTCTTTCACGCCAAAACTACTAAACCTATCTAAATGAAATTTGGCACACAGATAGTCTCGAACCTGATAAAGGACATAGGCTACTTTTTAATGCAAAAAAAAAGGTTGTAAAGGGGTATGAAACGTTGTAAGAAATTATCATCATTTTTAAAGCCAGAAGCTTGAAACTTATTTTTAGGCTATTGATAAATAAGACATATAAATAAATAAGACATTAAAATTTCATGAAAAAAATACCCTTAAGGGGTAAAACAAATATAGGGGATGATAAAAACTTTAGGATGTAACCTTTTACGCGAGCGAAGCCGCTAGCAGAAGCTAGTCTATTATATTATTAAATGAGTAAATTAGTTATGCTTCATTAAAAATCTACACTACAGAATGAATTCTACTAATCGCTCCACAATATTATGAAATCAATACCTACCATTACAATAGTAAAATGAATTGTACACAATTGATTCGGGGTTTTTCTTTTGATATATTTGTATGCTTAAGCCGTTCATCTCTTTCGTGAACATGTTCCCATGATAATCATTTTATAACGTGAAATTTCTTTGTTAGATTGTATTTAAATTGGAAGCTTCTAGAAAGAATACAAATACAGCGGTTCCCTAAGTTCTTTTGATATAAAAAAAAATGTATCACAAGATTTACAGGAAAGCCAATAAACCGCAGGGCAGCTTGTGGCGAGCTGAATGTGAGTGGCGACACTGCGGTCCTGAATACTCCAGAGAGTCGATCAGGGATTCATCTCCAGCTGGCCTTCATTGGCTGGCTAGAGTGGAAACCGAAGAGTGCCCGAAGGACTCTCAGCTCTGGCTTGCCTTAAACAGCTGATCAGAGAGGGGTCGCCAGAGCTATATGCTCGGGGGTGGAAGTGTCATTTTCAAGGGCATAATTACGGGGAAACCATGAGTTTGTTTATCGCCGACTCAATGATGAAACCGGCGCCGCACCGCTCGACACCCCTAGCCACTTACATCAATGTTGCCCTCTGTTGCCCGTATGACTTGTGTGTCTGTGGCGACTATTTAGGGGGCCCATTCAGTGAGTTGGCGAGTCACCGTCTGCCACCGTTCAGCTCTTAACATGGGTTTGAAGGCAGACGACAGTTATAAATTCATAGATTTAAGATGAACCAGTCCACTAAACACCCACTCCCATATTTCATATATTAGATACCATCATCATACAATAGTTTTACACTTACTGCTGGCATTCCACGTATGTAAAGTGCAGATGTGGAATGTCATCGGTAGGTGTCCCACCCCAATATTTAGATTAAATTTCTCCAAAGGCCTCTGCGTGTTGGATCCATATCCCCATGTAAGCCTCCCAAAGGACCGGGCATCTTCCCTATGGAGGATCCCGTGAATTAAAAGGAGATACAAATATAATAATAATAATTTATTTAGTCAAAACATTACAAATTTACAATAATTTACTTAAGATATTTCCAGTACCTATGTGTAACACTATTATAACTTAGTCTCGTAAACTAGGTCAAGCCTGTATCATACGAGACGGGGTTAATAAATATATATTTAAAAAGGAAAAAGTCAATAGTATACTGAAGAAAAGTGAATAAAAATAAATAAGAAAAATGTGAATGTTATATTTAGATTATTTAATTAATAATAAAGATATAGTGAGTGCACGGGGTATGTGCGTGTGTGTGTGTGTGTGTGCATGGGTGTGTGTCTGTGCGCGTGTGTGTGTGTATGTATTGGTGTGTATTGTGTGATTAGTGGATGTATGTTTATGTTACACAGTGTATGTGAGTAATGATTCCGTATTTGAGTAATCCTGTTTTAGAAGCCAATCAGTTACTTTATTTTTTAGGTTGTGTTTGTTTAAATTAAGTATATGCAGTTCTTTGAGAATTTTTTGGTAGATATGAATTGATATAACGTAATACTGATGTCTGGCAAAACATGTCTTATGTTTAAGACCTCGCGGATAATTTTTACGTTTGTTGGGATCGGCAAGAGGCATAGAACCATGTATTCTAAGCACTGAACGGAGTACGTACAACTGTCGAAATAAAATAAATTAAGAATCATATGCGTTTAGTGAGAACGCGATCTCGCGTTTAATACAATTCTAACTGCAAAGTTAAAGTGTTAAGTCTGTACAATGTGTAAACAATGTCGGGTAGATGGCACACGTCTCCTTTAAAGACGAAAATATAATACGATGTGAGAATTGAATGTCATACAATAGTTCACGTTGGTGTAAATGGTAGCACGATTGAAAGGGATTTTTTTATGAACGGACAAGAGAAGAAAAATTAGAAACAAAACCCTGTACCTACACGTCTGACCAGCGTGGTATAGTAGGTTAATTACCCTCCCATTATGGAGGCGGCCGGAGCCCAACAGTGAGACATACATGGGCTGTGATGATGATGATGACATAGTCATCATTTTCATCATTATTCTACTCTTATCCCAATTACTTGGGGTCGATACAATATGTAGGTACTCTTCTTTCATAGTACCTACATATTGTAAAAAGTGGAACCATGGATATGGTCGCGCTCCGACAAATCGGTCTGGGGCGACAGTGGCGACGCGCAACCCCATGGACCCACCCTGCAAGCACCTCTCTTCGCTGTGCGAGCGGGCCACCGGTACCCGATCTATCTCTTCGGTGGCCCGCCCAGCGGTTTACCCTTGCGGGTTCCTCTCGTGTCGACGCGCGGCACTTGAAACGCGGTGGCCTCACGTCGGTCGGGTGACCGGACAATTCCCCTGTCCGATCACCCGAAGCCTCGGTTAGGGCGCCAGCAGACGCAGATATTCGCGCCTGCTCCGCCCCGGCCGCTGACGGCGGTCCGGGTCCCGGAAATCCTCCCGGACTCGTTCCGCTGCCTCCTTCTGTGAGATGAAAGCCTCGCTCGACCAGCTGCCTGCCAGACGTCAACCCTACTTGGGAATGTAATTGTTGTCCAAACGGCATCAGATGGAGTTGGCCCAGGTCATTATAAGGCTCTTAATCGTCTTTTACGACATCCACGAGCAAAGTAAGGGTTGGTAGTATTTGTAGCTGCTACCAAACAGCATGGTGATGACATAGTATAATAAGTAAATTTAAATCCTATTGAGAGACTTCTGAGAAGCAACTATATCAGCTGAGATAATGTTAATTATTTATCTACAATCTTATTTCCCTACCTTAGGGAAATACCACAAAGTATAACTTCTTTCAACAATCTGTATGAGCATAAGAAATGAATTACGCGAGTTTACTGTTAAGTGTTGAAACATCTACATAAATATTACTAATGGCGTATCTGTAAACAAAGCCATTGTTAGAAGTTATTATTGCGAATGCCATGTTTAAATAAACATTGAAATTAATTCAATAAGTGAATGATCTGATAGCAATACAACGTTTTGATAACATCGATTTCATTGTAAGCATTGTAATAGTATTAACTTGAGTATTCAGTTGATATCCGTGTGGTGACGGAGTAAGAATACAATTCACCACCCCCTATCCTACACGTAGGTGATCGTAAGAGATGAGTGAAGAATATAAAACGCATATAACATCTATCATTCGACCAGCGTGGTATACTAGATCAATTTTCCGCCCATTATGGAGAAGATTCGAGATCAAATGTGGATGATAATTATATGAACTGCGATTGTGATTCAATTGATTTATATGATTTTTATACTTAATTTATAATAATTGTTACTATAGCATCTTAAAGTATTAAAGACTTTTGAATTGTTTTTGGTTTTTCCCCATATAAGTAGAAATAAACCATACATTTTACTGCCTACCTGATACAGTTACAAAATCAGTTTATTAGGGTCTACTCTATATTACTGATTATTTTATAATCAGCAGTTACCAGGCAGTATCAGGTGAGTTGATAGCTAAATTGCCAACACAAACAATAAAAAAAACGTGATATTAATAAGAAAATATCCAACCGTAACTATAAATGCTGTAAAGTGTAAAAGAAACATCGAGAAATTAAAAATCAATTACAAACGCGATAAAATCCGTAAAAATACTTTTATTTCAAATTAATAAAAAATCATCATCATAACTCATCCCACGCTAAGTAGGGTCGGCACAACACGTTCTTGCCCTCCTCAAACTTCTATCAGCCGTCATATCTGCATTCATAACTTTCATATACATATCCTCGTTTAAACAATCCATTCATCTCTTTTTGGGTCTCCCATGATTCTTACGCTCATCAACAAACATATTGATACCCTTGTCACATCAAATTAATAGAAAATAAATTTCTAAATACAAATTCTCAAGCAAATCTGACTAAATTATTTACAGTGATCCTCTTATGTACCAAATATATTTAGTACTTAATATATGTTTGTATATCGTGACAAAGTCCCATAATAACATTACAAACGGGCGAACTATAATTCTTACTTTCACCATTTGATCGCGATAACACACTAATAACGTAGAAACAATATTCTAATATTTCAATAAATACAGCATAAATAAAACTTGTATATTAATTAAAATATAAGGAAGAATAATAATCGCTTGTTGAACGGGACGTGCAATGCTGTGTGATTGCTCATAGATGTCGTAAATATGACTAAAAAAAGTTCTACGTCGACCTTTTTTTTTTGCGTTGGGGTATGGATGCGTCTCGCCCCGCTAAATCGGTCTGGGGTGACGGAGGAGGCGGCGCGCAACCCTATAGACCCACCATCCAAACTTCTCTCTTCGCCGTGCAAGGGGGCCACCGGTACCCGTCCCATCTTTGTCTTCGGTGGCCCGCCTGGCGGTTTACCCTCGCGGGTTCCTCTGGAGTTGACGCCACGACAGCTTTCGCCGTGAGGGCGTCCTCCTCACACGGTGACCTCACGTCGGATAACTGGACATTCCCCGGTCTGATTACCCGGTTCTACGTCGACCTGCGTCAACTTCATCTGATACCATCTGGTAAACAATTGCATTCCCAACAAAGGTTGACCTCAGGCAGGCGGCCAGTCATAAAAACTATTGCCAATAACTAAATTGTTAATCAGGAACAATTATATTCCCAAGCAGAGTTGCCAGCAGGCTGGTCATAAAAATATTGCCAAAATTTTCATTATATATACGGTGGAAGAAAAATATATATTACGCCGACCTAAAATAATTTAGAAAAGAGGAGGAGGTTGAGCAAGACTTTGATATTCCACCCATATATTCTGCTGCAGATCCGAAATATAAGGCATTTTTTATAGCAGGCTGACTACTCCCCGCTCTATCCACCCAATACTGATTCCTTGGTTTATCGAAGAATAAGAAAAAAAGAATACTCATCTTAGTCACTCAATATGTATACCAATTTTCGTCACGTCATAATAGCTTAAGAATTGAATCTGTCATCGCCCCTTGCCTGTGGGAGCCCTAAGAAGGGATCACAAGAGCAACTGCACTTTTCTTGAAGATTTTTAATTCTGACTACCACCGCCAACTCCCCTAGTAAGCGTAGCCCATACTAAAAGGTACTATTCTCCTTGAAAAATTTAAATAATTTTGCATTTTATGGAATGCGATGCGTAGGAACTGCTGAGATGTAGTGAATAGAATATAAAAGTGCTTTACAATGTTTTCGTTTGGCACCAAAATTCCAGGAGACATCATTAAAAGTATGGCAATAGCACTGTTGATGGCGATGATTTGACAATAACTAAGGGGCCATCCATTAATCACGTGATCTTTTTTTAGCATTTTAACCCCCCCTCCGCCTTAGTGATACGTTGTGAGGTTTAAGACTATGAACGAACATCGCGTGAATTTTTAATACCTTTAAAAAGTTTGCCCTAAGCAATGTTTTCATGCAAAACCTAACCGGTAATGGTTTACGCATATGTATTCGGCGCTAAAACAACAGAATAACTGGCGACTGGCATGCTGAGCCAGGCGGTGGTAGGTCGGCGGCGTGTGAGGGCTTGGTTCGTTGCCTGGCAACAAGTCACAGTCACACTACACGCCGCTTTTCGGTTTAGAAATCGCGCGTTTGACGAAAAAATAAATACATGTGATATTTTACTACACCCCTCCCTCCCCCTTGTGACATTTCGTGATTTTTGTCAAACCTCTTCAAGCGCCACGTGATTAGTGAACGGCCCCTAACATAATGAGACTAACGACATGAAGAAAGTTATAATTCGAAACTGGCAATAATGCGCGTTTATGTAGCTGATTGCCAATACAAAAAAATAAGAAACGTCATTATCAAATCTTTATGATGTTTCGGTTATCTGACAGCCACTGTCAATTTCAACCGACTACCAGTATTATTATATTTATTATACAGCAGTCAGTATAACATATAAAATAAGAAATTGAAAATTCGCATTAAAAACAACTAGGAATTAATATACGAATAAAAATCATCAAATAAACTTAACATTTAACGAATGTGTCTTCATAATTAGTAGTTAGGTGAAAGTCGGTATAAAGTAAATGTAAATTGTCCATTAGATTTGGAGATAAAATTTTAGTGATAGAAAAACGAGTTGATTAGTATAGAAGTCAAGTAACTTCACTGCGGGGTTGAATGACCTTTTGACATTATCCAAATTTCTTTTTTTTTTAATTTGGGAGCCAGCTTTAGCTAAGCACACTTTTGTACTAGCAACAATAGTTGCCAGTAGCAAATATGGTATTTTAATTTTGATGCTTCGTTTGTAAATTAGTTTTAAGAAAATTTGCTTTTAATAAACTAGTAGCAAATACGCTACTAAAAACTCTTGTAGGTATAAAATAGGATATACATATAAGTATTTCCTATTTTATTTTCCGTGTAGTAATGGATTAAGAATATAATTCAAAGGTCCTTGATAATCATTAAATTACTTTATAAATAATACTAATACAATATATTAGCATTTTACACAGCTGTGTGGTAGCGGCGAAGAATACTACCAACCCTTACTTTACTCGTGGATGTCGTGAAAGACGACTAAGAGCCTTATAACGACCTAAGCCAACTCCATCTGATGCCGTTTGGTCAACAATTACATTTCCAAGGAGGGTTGACGTCTGGCAGGCGGCCGGTCATAAAACTATTGCCAATAACATTTACAATATGTAGTATGAAAGAAGAGTACATATTGTATTGACACCAAGTAATTGGGGATATGAGTAGGAGAATGATGACAATATATTAGCACTTACGCAGCTTTAAATTAGACGAACACCCAAAAAATTCGTTTAAAATAACAACATAAATAAAATTAAATTCAATTAAAACGTGAAGAAAATAACTATGTAGTTAAAATACTTTAAGGGAAAGACTATGTTCCATGTCCATCATGTGTGCGACTGCTAATTATAAGAAAATTCAAATAATATACCGATCGGTAAACATAATCTCAATCCATAAGGTACCTTATGGGTCCAGCCTTCTCCACAATAAGAGAGAAATTGATTTATTACACGCTGGTCAAACGCGTACATACATACATATCATCACGCCATATCCCTTGCAGGGTAGGCAGAGAGAACAGAGTGCCAGAGAACTCTATCCTTGCATACTTCACTCGCTTCCTCAACATTCATAATTCTCTTCATACACGCTCGCCGGTTTCGGAGACTCTTGACTCCACCTTCCTTCAGTACGTTACCAATCTGGTCTAGGTAGGTGAGTCTCGGTCTCCCCCGGTACCTACATTCTTCCACTTTCGCATTGTATATCTTCTTAACCAGACGTACGTTCGGCATTTCGTCAAACGCGTTATATGGTTTTATTTCGAATATTTCTCCTTTTGCTGTTTTCTGTTTTCTGTAAGCGAGTATTATACCCCCTTAATTGTCTTTTAAGACATGCCAGGTCAAGGGGTGGTAAATTATATTTTTAAACCTTCATCACACAAAAAAGTACATTAAAAACTGTATGGTGTTAAACATTTGTCTTTTAATTCTCCTAGAGATGACAAATTAGATAAAAAAAAGGAATAAATTATTTTACTTTTTTTAAAATGTTTTTTTCCCTTTGCCTACCCTGCAAGGGATATGGCATGATGATATGTATGTAATACATTATTTACATGAAAACGAATCAAAATTGAAAAGAGAAAGTTTTTACAGAAATCCTATTCTATATTCGCATAGAAACTGAAAGTGAACAAATGTATGACTTTCGACAGAACATGTTAACATTAACAGCTGACATTATGAAATACGATTATGAGCGAAATGTAAGCTGGGTATACGATTCCTATCGATATTGTACTTGTTTAGTAACGATACAATCGATCGTTTCTAGTATTATTATATTTCATTACTAGCTTCTGCCCGCGGCTTCGCCCGCGTAAAAGGTTACTTTCCTAAAGTTTATCATCCCCTATTTTTATTTTACCCCTTAAGTGTAATTTTTTTAAGAAATTTTAATGTCATATTTATTTATATCTAATCAATAGCCTAAAAATAAATTTCAAGCATCTGGCTTTAAAAATGATGATAATTCCTTACAACTTTTCATCCCTCTATGGAACCCATTTTTGCATTAAAATGTATTCTATGTCCTTTATCAGGCTCTAGACTATCTGTGTACCAAATTTCATTTAGATCGGTTCAGCAGTTTTGGCGTGAAAGAGCGACAAACAGACAGAGTAACTTTCGCATTTATAATATTAGTAAGGATTAGCAACAAGAATCACTACCTTGTTCCTGTTATTCTTATCTCTCATACGACACTTGGTTAAACATTAAAAGTTCTTTAGGATTATCTTATAAGTATAATCATCATCATTATCATAATCACAGATAGGTTTTACTGCTGGGGTCAAGCCTCCTTCACAATAGGACGGAAATTGTTGACAACGGTCAGGCAAATTGGTATAGGATTGCGTTTTACGATCATCTAAGAAAAAGGTGACGACTATTATATTTTATTTGCCGTGTGGTGACGGAGTAAGTATACAATTCACCACCCCTTATCTTACTCGTGGGTGATCGTACGAGACGACTAAAGGATATTAAACGCATATAACATCTATGCAAGAGATGGAAAACTAGAAACTAAACCCTATACTAACACGTCTGACCAGCGTGGTGTAATAGGTCAATTTCCCTCACTCAATTGCCTTCAGTTATGGAGGAGGCTCGAGCCCAGCAGTGGGACATATATGAGCTGAGATGATGATGATTTGATTGATTATGTTCTTATTTCGTCACCACACCAATAAATACCGTACTACTTTCTAACATTTATTATATTACAGATATAAAATTTAAAAAAAAAATACTACGTTTCGGATACTTTACAGCAACGAGAGACCTTCTTTATTTATTTTTTTTTTTTTGTGACAGGCTATGACGTTATTTTTTTTTGGTGGCAGGGTATGACGTTATTTTTTTTTTTGGTGGCAGGCTATGGCTATTATGACACCTACCAAATTATATACCAAAACCTGTTTTGCACGTACAATTACTTTCTTTGATTGAGTAACTTATATACATGTAGTCACTGATAGGTACGTACACCACTGATATAGAGTGAATACGGGAAATAGAGTGAACGGAGCGTTGGGACAACTTCTCGGTAGCCACCACCGAAGCCAGAAGGCACGTGTAGCAATACATAACGCTGTGCTTGTCCCAACATTACTGTATGGAAGCGAGAGTTGGGTATGCAGAAAAGAGCATGAAAGCAAAATTAATGCGTTCGAAATGCGATCTCTATGGAAAATCTGTGGAGTTAGGCTGACCGACCGCATTCGCAACGACGACGTACGAGAGCGAGTAGGTATGAAAGAGAGTATTGGTGTAAAGATGCGAAAGGGAATGCTCCGATGTTTCGGATATGTGGAAAGAATGCCAAACGAACGTCTGGTTAAGAAGATATACAATGCGAAAGTGGAAGGATGTAGGTACCGGGGGAGACCGAGACTCACCTACCTAGACCAGATTGGTCACGTGCTGAAAGAAGGTGGAGTCAAGAGTCTCCGAAACCGGCGAGCGTGTATGAAGAGAATTATGAATGTTGAAGAAGCGAGTGAAGTATGCAAGGATAGAGTTCTCTGGCACTCTGTTCTCTCTGCCTACCCTGCAAGGGATATGGCGTGATGATATGTATGTATATGTAGTCACTGATCGTTAATAAATCCACTATTAATCAGGTGCTAACAATCAAATGCATTTTGGCAGAACATAAAAATACACGTAAAGCACTGTCATATCATATTCACTAGACTTTAGCATTTTCTCTCTATTACATCACATAAAATACCAGCCAAGCTATTTATGACAATACTATAAAACATAAGATAAAATTTAAGAGCAACACATGACAATTTCACATACCCGCTAAAACTCCCACAAAAAAAGCTATACAATAAACCATAAATAAATAAGGCTGACTATTGCACTATATTAAATTAAAATTGATTACTCTACTTAACAATAAATCATTATTGAAAATTATGTCGGTAAATATGAAGTTTATTGCGGCTGCAATGAAAGTAATACGGCTGCTGTGGATAATAAAATTGAAACCCTATTGGAATTACTATTAAATATTAGTGGCGGTATCAAGATCAAGTTTAGACATGTTTATCATAAAATAACCAGTACTACTACTGTTCGTATTATATGACAATAGATTTATGATGGATTATATGAGATTGGATAAACCATAAATCAAACTTTGAATATGAGTTTTATAACTAAAATTGTCGTGATAGAAATAAATCTTAACGTCTATTTTAACAAAATCATTTCTAACACTTTGTATATGGTGATGTAGTTAAAATATAATGTGTTACCACTGCTTTGTCGTCCCGTGGATAAAACGACTAAGATACAAAATGAGAAAGAAGAAAGAATGAAAATAACAAATACATAAGAATCTAGAAGTCAGTGCAGGCTAGTATGTGTATTTGTTGTACAGAAATTATAAAATATTATTTTAATTAGGTCACTCTTCATTAATGAATAAAGTGGTTTTATGATTTAACAATCAACCCTGGTCTAAGTATTTTTTAGCTTTTAGAAGACTATCTGTACCATTCAAATTACTGTAACTTAGCATTTAATATGCTTGAATATTTATAAAAACCCGAATACGAGCGAAAAATGATTGTCACAAATGGGATTCGAACCCACACCGTGAAATCCCTTCCAATCATGCTGCCACTTACACCACCATGAACTAATTGTAAGACATTCAATTCTCGCATCGTATTATATTTTCGTCTTTAAGGAGACGTGTACCGTTACGTCGTTTAATACAATTGTAACTGCAAAGTTTGAGTATTAAGTCTGCACAAATTGTAAACAATGTCGGGTAAATAGCACACGACTCCTTAAAGACGAAAATATAATACGATGCAAGAATTGAATGTCTTACTTACTTCCGTCTTATCTTTCCAATAGGTGTGGGTTTGAATCCCACTTCCAACAATCATTTTTCGCTCGTTTTCGGGTTTATATCTGTATCATTGTAAAGTTTATTTACAATAAAGCCGCTGAAGTAGTTTTTTCTTTATAATTTTCAAGTTATTATTTTTTAGTACAATTCAATTGAAACTCTTGTATTAGTTACTTATGATTTACGTTCCCTTGTGCGAAGAAAAACAGCATATCCAGTATACTTATTGTATCTGTATATTCTAAGGTTCTGGGCAAAATGATGAAAGTTACGCTTAGATGATTGTGCATTATAACAATAAAATACGTAAGAAAACAATGTGAATTGAACCGCGTATTCGTTAATAAAACACAGCAACTTTTATATACTTGAAATAACAATTGATCAAGATATATTTTCTTCATTGCTTGTCAGATTATAATTATTACTATATAACGTGATATAACACAGTGTACGTTCACTAATAGTAAACACAAGAATTCGTAGTTATAACATCTTCTTTCGACATAAAAACTTCAAGTCATTAAAAAAGTAGTAGCAATAAAATCAATAGTAAATGAAGGTAAAGTTGAAACTGTTGAATCTGATAGCATCAAAACTAACAATTTAACGGTTTCTCTTGATATTGTGCTTCAAAGACTTGATATTGGTGTATCAACATTTAAATGGCTTGATTTTTAAAGATTGAGATATTTGATGGATACGGTGTTCTTCAAGGTAGCAAAGTAGAACCATACAATGTAGATATTTTAGGTTATGTAGGGCATACGAGAAGGAATAATCGACTGCACTGATATCTTAATAGTTAAGGTAACGACCTACCATACCACTGTCGTAAGTTCGATCCCTATGCGGGACAATATTTTGTACGATCCATACATTCCTGATCTGGATGTAATTTGTTAAATTGAATATTTGTAAGTTCCCCCGCAATACAATAATTATTCCCATCGTACAAGGAATATATTAAGTATAAGAACGAAATTGATCTTAACATATCACGGTGGTTAGACAGGTTGATATGGGGTTTTATTTTGCGTTTTGGTAAATGTTTTATTTTGAGGGTTGATACCCTTGTTATTTATTGTTGCAGATAGCAAACGAGCAGCCAGCACACCTGATGCTAACTGTTACTGCCGCTCATGGACTTTTGCAATACTAGAGGTAAAGGTAAGCCACTGCTTACCAACCAAAATCTACCCAGAAAATTGAGTTTCCAGCTCTCTCGTTCACCAAAAGAAGCATAATCGCACATTACATGCTCAGACGTCGATTTTCTGCGAAAGTGAGACACTACCCCGTATGGACCGGCCCGAAGCTGTGGACAGAAAACTATTAACAATGTAATTCTACCATTACGAATATTCTCCTGTAGAGGCATTATATGCATATCCCTTAGTTATTTTTCTCGACAACCACTGGTAAGAAAGAAGGAGGCAAATTGTATTCTTACTCCATTACTATAAGACTTTTATGCACCTGAATGAAAGCAAGAGATTTCACTATCTGTGTCACACGAAGAAATGACAATTAATCATTCCCCTACTCTTATCTCAATTACTTGGAGTCGATACATTATGTACTTTTCTTTCATAGTACATATTGTAAAAGTTATTAGCAATAGTTTTATCACCGGTCGCCTGCCAGACGTCAACCCTCCTTGGGAATGTAATTGTTGACCAAACGTCATCAAATGCAGTTGGCCCAGGTTGTTAAAAGGCTCTCAGTCGTCTTTTACGACATCCACGAACAAAGTAAGGGTTGGTAGTATTCGTAGCCGCTACCACACAGCAAAAGAAATGACAATTAATTAGTAATTATCATTCAACAAGATATTATATTAAAAAAAATACAGACGAATTGAGAACCTCCTCCTATTTTGAAGTCGGTTAAAAAGAATTAGTTATGTTTAAGTTATTAATAAATTATCAGTTAAATGTGAATGCTGGAGTTGGAAAGAAGGCAATCCAGCTATAAAACATATTTTAGTATCTTTTTCATTTCATAAAATAACTTTATATCTGTTTTACTATATTATAAATGCCCACTCAACAATGGATATTATATTAATATGTGCTTACATAATATCTTCATTTGTCGTTACAATGAATTTATATCGGTACTTTTAATATTTAAAATTGGAAATTTATTCATTAAATGTGAAAAACCTGATACGCTATCTCATGCTGTTAATTTAATATTTAATATTAATTTTAAATAATGAAATTCAATACAGCGCAAAATTATGTCACAATTTTACGATCTGTAGTATAGTTGAGCAATATCTCTTTAAAATACAGAGTAATGAATACGTTTAAGACTTAAAGTAATTTTCAACAATTTTTTTATCAGTTTTTTAAGACTATTTAATTAAAAAAGGTATTCTGTTCGAATAAATTCTATGTTATTAACATCCAAGGTTAAATAAATCAATGCTCCAATTAAATCGATTTTTGGAAATCGATTGTAGTTTATCCTCCTCTTTAATTTTTAATGATATAAATTCCCGCATTATCGAACGATCTCGTTTGAATAAATTTGCAGAGTTACGAAATATATTACGCCACTAACGATGTTTTCCCTTTTTAAACTAAATTAAAATTGTTATGTAAAATTTTATTAATAATGTTTATTTATCATCTCAATATGGTGACGGCGTAAAAATACAATTCACCACCCCCTATCTTACCCGTGGGTGATCGTAAGATGTGGCTAAGGGATACAAAACGCATATAACATCTATACAAGAGAAGGCAAACTTAAAACAAAACCCTATACCAACACGTCTGGCCAGCGTGGTATAGGAGGTCAATTTCCCTCCCAATATGGAGGAGCTTCGAGCCCAACAGCGGGCCATATATGAGCTGATATGATGATATTGATCATTTCAATGCCCACTGCTGGACATATACCTCTCCATAGCTGAGAATAGCTAGACTCTGGGTCACTCTGTATACTGAATTAAGTGCTCTGAGGCACTGTTTGACTTGGTACCACTATAACCTTTTTACCACCGTATCACTCGATATCGTAGCTAGGTGCATCTATTTCACCTGGAAACGTTATGGTCTGCAACTATGCATTTCCAGTTTTCTCTCACGTACAAACAGGATCTAGAATGAACTACCTGCTGCTATGTTGCCCGAACACTATGACATCTTCATCATCATCTTTAAACGTGGCTTAAGGACACATTTTTCATGGTAGGCAGAGACCTGGATGTGACCCTAGTATTACTACGGTTCAAGACCGACAATATCACTTACTTGATCATTTGTCATTAAAAGCAATAAAAATAACTGTTCTATACAAACAATAAAAAAGCAATAAAAATCAGTTATTTTCTTCTATACGCCTCCTTAAAAGTAACAAAATTAATGTTATTTATTCATGAGAATAAGTCACAAAATAAGAAAGGATTTTTTTCGGTTATTTTTTTGTGGGATGGGCTACGGTCGTCGCCCGTGAACCTCGCCTTCGTCGTTGGACCGGCCACTGGAGCAGCGTGAACTTGTCGTCAGTAGCCGTCTGACGGAATACCCCCTGAGGGGTCCTCTTCTTGAGCGACATCTCCTCCCTCGGGGAGGACGTCAGTCTTTTCCTCGCGGTCAGCCTCTCGGCGGGTGACGTACTGATTCCTCGGTCCAGTTACCCGCGGCCTCAACTAGGGCGGCATAAGGCGCAGGTAATCGCGCCTACGCCGCCCCAGTCGCCAGCAACGGCTCGTGACGTCGAGGAGACGCTCCTCACGCACGCACTCCGCCACCTCCTTCTGCGAGACTACTGCCTCGTAGAAGGCTGCGACCGCGTCCCAGGTCAACACCGATGATTGCGACGAGTTCACGGCGCTGTTCTGCCCAAGCGGCACAAGCCTCGAGCGTATGCTGCGCCGTATCCTCGTCGCAGTCGTGGCAGGATGGTGTACTCTCCCTCCTAACGACCGTGTGCAGATATTTGGCCAATCATCCATGCCCCGTCAAAACCTGCACCAGTCTGAAGGAGAGCACCCTGTGCCGCTGTTCTAACCACCGCATCAGCACCGGCTGGAAGGCCTCCACGGTCTGCACACCGAACCGAGGCCTCTCCAACCGGACTGCCCAACAGGCTATGAAGTCTCGGCGGGCGTCGACGCGCGTGGGCGGCGGTGAGCTCCCTCAATGGGACCACACCGCCCCCCGCTCGCAGCCCCGACCGATACAAATCGGTGAGCATTTCTGCCTCCAGGTCCCACGGGGGACTCCCGGCCAACAGGCAAGCTGCCTCCGTCGCCACCGTGCGGTACCCGCATGTGGCCCTGACCGCCAAGTTATTGGTAAAAGTTTTATGATCAATCAACTGCCTGATATCAACCCTCCTTGGGAATATAATGTAGACCAAACAGCATTAATTGAAGTAGGACCAGGTCTTTTAACTCTTTTAAGGTCTTATACGATATCCACGAGCAAAGTAAAGGTTGGTAGTATTCGTAAACGCTACCACACAGCACAAAATTAAAACAGATGCGAATAACAATTTAATCTCTGCCTCATACAGACTAATTAGATGTATATTTTTTGTAATCTATATTTATGCCGCTACAGTGTAAATAATAATATAGACTATTTTTTTATTTCTAAACCCGTATAAAATGCATTAGATATCTTAATTGCCTTTACAATAACAGGTAAATATTTGAATAACCATAACCGATGATACGCAATTCGCACTACTACATACGTAATTTTTTATAATAACAACACTGATATAATCATTTTATTTCTGGTCACACATAAATTTTACGTCCGATGTAACTATTTTTATAATTACAACACTATTTCCTAGAAATCTTCTTGTAACACAATTAATTTAAAAATAACAATCTTGATATTTGCAGAGTATATTGTATTGTACGTTTTTTTTTTATATTCTACGTTTTCTTGAGTTGATTTGAAATGTTGCCAAGTGTTTAACGCTTGGAAATAGGACCAATATTTGAAACGCTCTCCCACTTGTCTAATCTAAAGTAAAGATGTTAATATTTTAGTGTATTTTAAAGAGATCAAGGGATCAAATATAAGTGGTCGTTTCTCGTATATTGACATTGCTTTTCGCCGATTGTCTCCATTTTAGTTTTAATTGAATTCTAGCTTTGATTAGAGTTTGAATGTTAAATGAAATGCGGTCGTTTGTAGTTTGTTGAAGTGTTGTGGTTGTTTTAATGGGTTGTTTTATAATTAGTATTGCTAGCAGCTATGACCATTTATGTCGATAACGGAGTGAATGACAGTTATTTCGTTTAAATGATTTCGTTAATAAATATTTTACTTAAGATAAATATGAAAACTCGCAGTATTAAAATATAATAATGCTATTCATTGTGTATTACATGAAAATGAAGTAATAATAATATATAAATTATACGTGTGGTGACGGAGTAAGAATACAATTCACCACCCCCTATATTACCCGTGGGTAATCGTAGGGGATGGCTAAGGGATATAAAATGCATATAACATCTATGCGAGAGAAGGAAAACTCGAAACAAAACCCCTATACCAACACGTCTGACCAACGCGGTATAGTAGGTTAATTTCCCTCCCATTACGGAGGAGGCCCGAGCCCAACAATGGGATATATATGGGCTGTATTGATGATGATGATGAAGAAATAATTTATTTGTAAAAAAAAATTAAATAGTTCAGTATTTCATCATTTTAACAGCTGCTAGGAGTTCTCTAAGCCTCGATTTTAAAACATAAGTTAAATAAGGCTCTCATATAAATTTTCCGTATAACTGACACTTTGCCTCCACGATAGAAATAAAAGTTGCTGGACCAATCGTTCATAGAGAATGGATTAAAAATACCATGTGTCTTTACAGGGTGCGTTCTTTCCCGTAAAAATCGTAAAAACCGGCTGATGGATTCATAAATGCAAAGGCAACAGCATAAAATACGATATTAATATCCATCTACCATTCCCTACCTATGCGTCCATCATTTCAATAGGTACTATGTGAGTACATTGAGTAACGCCCTCTGCCGGTGCTTAAGAAGTTTGACTTCAATAGAAAGAATCTAATAAACAGTTTATATTCATCAAACACCAAAGAAAATACTAGCTAATCGGATCAGTAAACGAGCCCAGTTCAGACTTGTTCATGATCAACAATCCAACACCTACCAGCCGTTATCTAAACAGGCTTTATACCAGTAATAATAAACTATAAACTCGCAATCAGTATTGATACTTAAGTATAGTGTGAAAATTATCAAGTATAAAACCAGTTTTCTCCTGAACAAGGTATATAATGGGCGGTGAGTAAACGAAAACAAACTGTCGGGTACGTGCCCTTCAATTCGGTGCAAACAGTTTGCTATATAATTATTAGGTTAATGGGATTCTGTTTTAATGACAGCGATAAGCGGACAGCGTTTAGATTTTTTGATACTATTCCCACCATACATTCTTGCTACTCTAAATTCTACAAGCGAGGATTCTCACAACGGTCAGAATAAACGCCACTAAGGTTTGATACTCACGCAGTTCTGGGAAACGTTTGTAATTTTCTGTAACAAATCTAGTTTTGTTACAAATTTAATCAGAAAAGAAAATCTTTGGGGAGTTCCAAAATATTACCTCCTATGCAAAAAGGGGACAGCAAAATAAATAAGAGGATATACAGCTACGGGAAACGTAACAATACCGAAACATGGATATAATAGCTTAAAAGATGACGGATTTTGATTCCAATGTGGTGGTCCCTATTTTTAGTCGGTTTTGGGGAGGACTGAGCTTTATAGTAGGTAAACATTATTAGGCTCATGGACTCATGTAAAGTAACAATAATGACTAAAATGCCATGGATCCCCGATTCTTGACCGGGATTTCTTTTCTTGATCAGGGAGTACCCTGATAACTGGACAAGATGAAAGCGGGCCATAGCTAACCTAAACAAAATAGGAGGACTGCATTGGTCAATTTAATAATATCCACATTGTTCATGAATGTCTTTTTTTATTGATAAAAAGGCATATGTAAAGCATTGAGCTTTGGGTCACGCGGCTTTAATATATACAGTTGACAGAAACCGTAAGCACCCAAATGCAGAACAATCATTTGTAGATTATTTGAAGTACTGGTTTACAGTTGAATCGAACTCATTATATTCATTGGGCATTTGATACTTGGACCACTACGATATCTTAATGATATCTGATGCTTACGCAAGTATTACATATTTGAAATACATATAACTATTTTTACGGATTATATTGCGTTTGTATTTTATTTAAAATTTCACGACGTTTTGAACACTTTCTTAGGTCCAACATATCATCGTTATTACAGAGATTTATATCTACCCGTACGTATACGTATTAGTTATTATATTTTGACCCATATTATAAATATACAAAATCGTTGCCAGTACAAAATAGAGTATATATAAAAAATATCACTACAATATTATCATCATCATCATTCTCCTACTCTTATCCCAATTACCCCAATTGGGATCTATGCAATATGTACTTTTTTTTCCTAATACATATTGTAGAAGTTATTAGTAATAGTTTTGTTACCGGCCGCCTGCCAGACGTCAACTCTCCTTGGAAATGTAATTGTTGACCAAACGGCATCAGATGGAGTTGGCCCAGGTCGTTATAAGTCGTCATAAAAAAATCACTACAATATGTTTGAAATTATTTATTATTTGCTGTAAAAAGTAATATGGTGGAATGTTTTTTGTAAAATAAATACGTATGCCCTTATTTAAACACAGTGTAACATTATATATAACTTATTATTATACATAATTACTTTTGTAGAACAATTGCCATGAGAACTCCATGGTCATAGGTCACGCGTGACATAATAAAATAAGATTTAGTACGTGCCTTGAAAGTCAAAAAGTAGGTCATGGAAGTAGGCCTCAAATGATAATATGTGGTAGATATAGAATCTTTTTTAATAAAATAATTAGTTTACGTGCTATTTAGAGTTTCAATTATCTAATATATATATTTTGATACTGCTACGATTTTTTTTTAAAGTAGTAGAACCACACTGGTAATAGTTTTCTGTATACAGCCGCGGGCTGGTCCGTCTGGTGGATGGTACTACACCATACTCATAAAAAAAAATTGACAACGCCTAAGCAATGGCAATATGCTGCTGTGCTTCGTTCGATGAGCGAGAGAGCTGGAAGCCGAACACTCTGGCTGGATTTGAGATTTTCATTGGCAGATATACCCCTGATATTACAAAGGAGATATTCCATAAGTAGCAATAACCCTTACCATCAGGTGCGTTGTATGCTCATTTGCTACCAATAGCAATAAAAAAAATATTCATAAGGTATGTACGTTGATATACGATGGGACTAGCATAATGTACGTTTGTATAAAAGTGCCTAATAATAAATAAAGAAAAAAAAATGTGCGTCCTTTACAATGGGAGAGAAATTCACTTGATACTCGTATTACGCTGATCTATTTTTAGCCCGGTCACGTCCTGCCCCTACAGGCCGGGCGGTGGAAGGGATGGTATATTACCCCATACTCTACCGTAATATCTCTGTCACTATATTGATGGACCTATACTATGGTTGTTCGGTCCTTGCAAGTTATGTGGAGGGTATTTGGAGAAACTTCACAACTTCGATTCTGCAACCGTCGTTATGACAGTTGAGTAGGAGATTTGAGACAACTCGGTCCGCCAGGCGGTTGTGCCACTCGGTGTATTCGTAATCGCCGCACCTGCTTAATCCTTGGTAGGACATTGTTTAACGGAACTGTTGGAACCACCATAATAGTGTTTTGTGGTGCTGTGAACTGCATAGTTGTATAGAATATAGTGAAGCTGACTGCGCGGTTTGGCGAGCCTACTGCGACGACACTACTGCCCTCGGCGAAAGTGGATGAAAGGTTGGTGGAGTATTTTTTAATTACTTCTTCGCGGCTTGCAGGGATAGGATAATATCAGTTCCTCACCTAGTTCAGTAAACTTACCTCATACAGTCCACTGCAGGCTGTGCATACCGTACAGTCTTTTTTTGGTCACTTCGACCCAGGATACCGCTCCTAAGGTCTCATACCTCACCTAGGAATTCGTAATTCCCAGGTATTTAGACAGTACAGACGTTCTGTACCGTTATTTCTAACCGTGTTAGAATACCTCCCAATAAATATCATATATGTTAAGACGTTCTTAGCATATAATTTATTTATATTGGCCGTGCCAATTACTTCTTATTCCCCATTATTTAATGAAATTATAATTTCATTGTGTAGACGTTCTATACATATCTTATGTACTTACTTTACTTTTCTCCACTATACGAAGTATACAATATAAACAAAACACATAAATTATTATTTGTCGTACAATTATTCAGCTAAGTGTTATATAATTAAATTGTATAGGTAACAAGTATTAGTGAAAGTAATATAATATTAATTTTATAATTTCATTGGGCTACGTGTGTTGTTTCACAAGATGGCGGCACCTAAAGCAAAAATTTCTAGTGATAAGAAACATCCATTACCCAAAGAATTAACCGTGTTAATTCAACGAAAACAACTCTTGTTTTCACAAATGCAAAAGGTATATGATATGTCCCACGATTTATCGAATTCTGATACGAAAGAATTGTTTTTATTGCACGTCTCTGAAATTAGTGACCTACGTAGTTCATTCGAAAAAATAATATTCGATATATTCGAACAAGAACTTTTAGTTGATTCTGAGTCAATACTTAGAAGTCAAGAGTTACAAAGTTTTGATGAACTATATTTTCGAGTGAAATTATGTGCTTCGAAATATAGCTCGGCACGCATCGGCAATAACGGTGAGAATCGCTTGGTTACCATGGAGTCCCGCCCTCGCCTGCCTAAACTTGAATTATTTACATTTAATTCGGATATTGAGAATTTTAATACATTTTATGAAACATTTTGCTCGTTAGTACATGATCAGCCGCACATTCCAAAAATTGATAAATTTCATTATCTATTGTCTTGCACGAAAGGTTCTGCATTAAATATGGTTAAAAGTGTACCGATATCCGCCAATAACTACGATCTCGTCTGGCAGAGTTTAATTGATAAATATCGAGACAATAGATTGTTAGTTGGTAGGTACCTAGATAAAATGTTAAACTTTTCACCGTTACGCAAGGAATCGTCTGCTGATTTGAACATGTTTATTGAGAACTTCGAACATTCGTATAAGGCAATACAGGCACTTAATATTAAAGATTTAAGCAGTTATGTAATGTGTCATATTGCGTTAAGGGCATTAGATCCACAAACTCGAAAATATTTTGAACAAAAATTAGATCAAAATTCCATTCCTACCTTCGATGAATTAGCATTATTTATACATAATCAAATAAAAGTTCTAGATCATTCTGCGTCATATTCTAATGTGTATTCTAATAAATATCAACAAAATGATTCGCGACAAAAGGATACAAAAAAGCATTCGCTATCTTCTACACGCTCTGGATTAAAGGGTTTATGTGTACATTGTGATAGTAATCATATGATTTTCCGTTGTGAACAATTTCGTAAATTGTCTAATGAGCAACGTATTCGCCGTGCGAATGAATTAAAATTATGTCATAATTGTTTAAAATCAAATCATACCGTTAAGGCGTGTAAAAGTAATTTTAAATGTTTAATCTGTAATTTACCGCATCATGTTCTGTTACATCGTGAAGTTAGCGCGATAGATAATAACAAACCGTGTTCGAATCAGCTGATTTCGACTGAGACCGCTCCTGCGCCGTGCAAGGGAGACGAACAATCAATTATAAGTACGGTGTGTCATCTGACGTCTACGCATACTTCTAACTGTACAGTTATCTTGGGAACAGCTGTTGTGAATGTTTTGAACGCGTTTAATAATTATCAGCCCGTGCGCGTATTAATTGACTCTGGGGCGCAAAGTAATTTCATTACGTTAGATTGTTTTCAACGGTTAGGATTATCAGCTAATAAATGTCCATATAATATCTTCGGACTAGGTGGCGAATATGTAAAAAATTATGGAATGGCTTCGTGTGTTATTCAGCCGCGCTACAATAACACGCCGGTGTTTAACATTGATGCTGTAATTTTACCTAAAATTACATCCGATTTGCCAAACGTACTTATTCCCGATAAGTTGATTACTAAGTATAAAGACTTACAATTAGCTGATCCGTATTTTTATACAACGTCCCCGATTGACATTATTTTATCGGGCGAAGTGTTTCCCTATATTTATGACGGGACAAAATTTATAATAAATAAAGATGTACCAGTGGCATTGGGGAGCATATTTGGTTACGTCATAACTGGAAGACTAGGGTTAAAAAATTGCTCTAGTAGTCTCGATGTTGTACCGTGTGCAACGTCATTTGTGTCGTACACAATTGAAAATAATTATTTAAATGATACACTTAAACGGTTTTGGGAGTTGGAATCTTTACCGTGTGAAGTTCCAACGGATCCTATGGAGGAGTTAGCCGAAAAAATGTACACAGAAAAACACTGTCGTGATGAAAATGGTCGTTATGTTTCTCCCATTTTATTAAACCCACACCATGCACCTATTGGTGATTCTTATGATGTGGCTATAACAAGGCTTAAACAGGTCGAGCGCCGCCTGGCGCGATCGCCAGACCTTCATAAGTCTTATGTTGACTTCATGCGAGAGTATGAATCTCTTGGACACATGGAGTTATATCAAGGTCCTGAGCAGTCAGGATATTATATACCGCACCATTGTGTTCTGCGTCCATCGTCCGTAAGTACACCTCTGCGCGTTGTTTACGACGGTTCAGCACAACCTAAGAATGGTATTTCAATTAACGATGCACTCTTGACAGGCAGAAAACTACATCCAGACTTACTAAAGATTATAATTCGCTTTCGGTTATATAAAGTTTGTTTCACTGCTGATGTGTCAAAGATGTATCGGGCTGTTCTGATTGATCCTGCTGATAGGAAGTACCAGCACATTCTTTGGCGAGAATCTGCAACGGAGCCAGTTCGCGTCTTCGAACTTCGAACGAATACCTACGGTCTCCGTAGTGCACCTTACATAGCTGTGCGCACGCTGCATCAGCTAGCTGAGGATGAGCTCACTCATGCTGAACGTCCGCGTACAGAGGCTGCAAAGGTGCTCAAACAAGGCTTCTACGTTGATGACGAATTATGGTCCTGCCCATCATTAGAACAGGCCTGCACGTTGCAGGATGATTTGCTGACACTTCTTAAAAGTGGTGGCTTTGATTTAAGAAAATGGGCTAGCAACTGTCCCGAGTTACTTACTCATATGCAGTCAAATCAAGTTGTAACCATCGATTTTCAAGATGATACGTTATCATCCTCCCTTAAGGTGTTAGGGTTGACATGGTTACCTGCCTGTGACAGTTTTGCGTTTTCCTATAACATGACTGATAATAAACAGACCAAACGATCAGTTTTAAAACTACTGGCGAGCATATTCGATCCTGTAGGTATTATTTCACCATGTACGTTTGTCGCAAAGTGTATCATGCAAGATCTCTGGAAGATGGGAGTCGCATGGGATGAGCAACTACCACCTGAGCCGTGCTCACAGTGGAATCGATTCATCTCCGATCTACCACTTTTGACTGAATTGCGTTTTGAGCGTCACATCTTAATACCTAATTTTAGTGAAATACAATTAATAGCATTTTGCGATGCGTCATCCCGTGGATACGCAACGTGCTTATATATACGTAGTATAAACAATATAGGTGAAGTGAAGGTTCGACTGCTGACTAGTAAGTCAAAGGTTGCGCCGTTAAACCCACTCTTGTCTATACCTAGACTCGAACTCGAAGCAGCCGTGCTGCTATCGAAGGTTGTAAGTTTTGTCGTACAAAACTTAAGCGATAATAATTTATCTGTTTCTATATTTGCGCTCAGCGATTCGAAAAATGTTTTGGCTTGGATACATACACAACCATACACGTTAAAAACTTTTGTGGCTAACCATGTTAGTCGCATTATTGCCGCAGTACCACCTAGTTGTTGGTATCACGTGAAGGGCGAAAATAACGCTGCAGACATATGTTCACGTGGAACGTTGCCTGCTCACTTCGTGGAAAGAGCTACAGAGTGGATTCACGGCCCCGATTGGCTATATGATAACCAACAAAAGTGGCCTATAAAACCATATTTATTAAATCATAACTTCAAGATTCCCGAACTTAAATCAAATAGTGCAACATTTAGTTTTAATTCTTCTCTAAAGGTTGAAATTAAAAATGACCTTGAAGAAATATTTAATAAGTGTTCTTCTTTTAATAAATTACAGCGTATTATTTCATGGTGTCATAGATTTATTATAAATCTTCAGTGTAAAATTTCAAATCGGTCTTTAGGCCCTCTAACGACCTTTGAGTTGCGCAAAGGTCATGATTCAATTATTAGAATTATTCAACAAAATCACTTTGAATCTGAAATAGTAGCGTTAGAAAAGGGTAAGTTTGTAGCCTCTTTACGTAAACTATCACCCTTCGTTGAAAATAAAGTCCTCAGGGTGGGGGGTCGTATCTCACAATCTGACCTTCCGTACAATACGAAGCACCCGGTTTTGCTACCAAAATGCCGTACAAGTAAATTATTAATCGAATATTTGCACGTAAAATACCTACACGTAGGGCCTCGTACATTACAAGGTCTAATGTGTCAAAACTATTGGCTCGTTGGTGCTCGTAGCATCATTCGATCGGTACTGACAAAGTGTAAGGTGTGTTTTAAATGCCGACCTACTGCATTACAACCTCAAATGGGTACGTTGCCCATGTCCCGACTTAAGGTTGATAAGGTATTCAGCCATGTAGGTACAGATATAAGTGGTCCATTCCTTGTAAAAGAAAGTACACGTCGTAACGCAAAAATATACAAGGCTTATCGATGCCTATTTGTATGTTTTTCAACAAAAGCAGTACACTGCGAGGTGTTAACTGATTTATCAGCTGAATGTTTTCTAGCTGCATATGACCGTTTCGTGGCCCGTCGCGGATTAAGTACTTGTTTATATTCCGATTGCGGGACGAATTATGTATCGGCAGCCAAGCATCTCAAGGAGGTACTTAGATTTTTAAATGGTAATAAGATTCATGACGAGGTACTCGTAGGATTAACCGCGCGGCAAGTAGAGTGGAGGACAAATCCTCCTAACGCAGCTTCCATGGGTGGACTTTGGGAAGCCGGGATAAAAAGTACGAAACACATTTTACAACGTATTGTAGGTGATAGAAGTCTCACTCTGGAAGAGTTGTCAACTGTGTTCTGCAGAATAGAGGCTGTATTAAACTCACGCCCTTTATGTACACTATCTGAAAACCCAAACGAGTTCGATGTATTAACTGCTGGTCATTTCCTGATAGGACAAAGCTTAGTGGCTGTGCCTGAATATAATTATGAGGACGTTCCTCAACATAGATTATCTCGTTGGCAGTCAATTCAAAAAATATCACAGTTATTTTGGAAGCGCTGGTCAAATGACTATCTTCATACTCTGCAACAAAGAGAGAAGTGGTTTGCCTCACCTCCTAACGTAAAGATTGGTGATTTAGTTTTACTGAAATCAAATTTGACGCGCCCATTGCAGTGGCCTCTTGGTAGAATTGAAACAACACACGAGGGCGTTGATGGCATTATTCGTGTAGTTACTTTGAGAACTAAAAATGGTCTAATTAAGAGACCGGTGAATAAAATTTGTCCATTACCGTATGCAAATTAATTACCTTTTATTTTTTTTTTTTTAGGTTAAATTTTATTGTTTATCTAGATTAATTAATTATTATTATTCTTTTTTTTCAAAAATATACCTCACTAAAGGTTTATTTATTCTATGTGTTTTGTTTACATAGGTTAGTGGATTGTATATCCCTTACTTGCTCTTTAATTTAGAATGGGGAATTCATCATGTTGAATTCGGTGAGGGGTATGTTCGGTCCTTGCAAGTTATGTGGAGGGTATTTGGAGAAACTTCACAACTTCGATTCTGCAACCGTCGTTATGACAGTTGAGTAGAAGATTTGAGACAACTCGGTCCGCCAGGCGGTTGTGCCACTCGGTGTATTCGTAATCGCCGCACCTGCTTAATCCTTGGTAGGACATTGTTTAACGGAACTGTTGGAACCACCATAATAGTGTTTTGTGGTGCTGTGAACTGCATAGTTGTATAGAATATAGTGAAGCTGACTGCGCGGTTTGGCGAGCCTACTGCGACGACACTACTGCCCTCGGCGAAAGTGGATGAAAGGTTGGTGGAGTATTTTTTAATTACTTCTTCGCGGCTTGCAGGGATAGGATAATATCAGTTCCTCACCTAGTTCAGTAAACTTACCTCATACAGTCCACTGCAGGCTGTGCATACCGTACAATGGTATTTACATCCTTGGTCATCACTCATCATCATCACTAGATCATCATCATCTATTATTTTATCACAAAATTGCCATCGTTTACAGTGACATCATTAATTTGCATAACTTATTCGTTCTTTCTATATGATGATGGAGTAATAATAATCAACACTCCCTTCTTACTCGTTGGTGTCTTAAAAGACGACGAAGTGATATGATATGCAAGAGAAGGAAAACTTGACACCAACACTATACCTATCCATCTAATAGTAAGGAATTGAGAATAAAATGTATTCCCACCCGTAACTTTTACGTTGGCATCATTTAAACCGGGAGAGAGATCGCCAGGAAAATAGCTTGCAGCATTATCTTGGCAAACTTAAAACGTTAACAACGAACACCAATCCATCTGCCAAACTTAGAAATTATGGCGTCCCTACTTGGAGAGGCATCTATCCAACATTGGATATCAATAGCTGATAATTAAATAATTCCTAATCTAGTAATTATCAGTAATATTTTAAAATAAATTAATACAGAAAATAACAATATTTTCCAATAAAAGCTCTCCACTGCGATACGCTCGCAAAATGCCTAAAGCCTTATCGCAACCGCTCGCAATTATGCTGTGATAATGGCGACGACGCGTTCAAATATTTTAGTTAGGGTTGACACATCAGAGAAATTAAAACATTACTTTATTAGAAATTTGTTCTCAAATTTATTATTTCTATAATTTGTTTTGTAGCGGACAGAAATACTCGTATTAGCAGAAACGCGAACTAATTAGATGTTTCTTCTTATATTCTTAGAACAGTAAAGTTAAAATTTCTTACACCAAGAGAAAATAATTATAAATTAAGTTCACAAATAAATAATCAGCTTCTATTCAAAGTTAAAGAAATGTTCTTCTATCGCATGCTTATTTGGTGCTAATAAAAATTATATAACTTTTCATTTTATTTAGTAAAAAATAAACATATTTAGCGCGAAGAAATACATAATCAATTATTTGTAAAAGAGACTTTACCAAAACAATTAACGCAGACAAATTACACCCAAACTCAGAATAACAGTATTTGGATCGCATAAAGTAAGTATCTATTGTGGTAGGACCACGCTGTTGACAGTTCTCTGTCTACAGCCGCGGGCCGGTCCGTCCGGGGTAGTACCACACTGAGCAGAAGATCGACGTCTGAGTAATAGCAATGTGCTATTGCGCTTCGTTCGGTGAGCGAGAGAGCCGGAAGCCTAACTGGGGTGGGTTCAGGGTTGTATTGGTAGGCAGCGGCCTAGCTATACCATTGGCAAAGGTCCATGGGCGGCAGTGACACTTACCATCAGGTGTGCTGTCTACTCGTTTACCGCCATAAGCAATAAAAAAAAAAAAAAAAAAGTACTGTCCTACATGGGAATCTAACCCACGAGCTGGCACGAAAGGTTGGTATTTTAACCACTATGCCATCTATGCAGTCATCTATATCATTATAAACACAAATATTTTGACTCTATTCCAAAGACTTCACCATTATCATCATCATCTCAGCTCATATATGTCCCACTGTTGGACTCGAGCTTCCTTCGTACCGTGAGGGAAATCGAACTACTATACCTTTTTTTTTGGTCAGACGTGTTGGTAAGTTTTTGTTTCGAGTTGTTCTTCTCTTGCATAAATGTTATATGCGTTTTATATCCCTCAGTCGTCTCGTACGATCACCCACGGGTAAGATAAGGTGAATTGTATTCTTACTCCGTTACCATACAGATAAAAAACTTAAATTTAATTTTCGAATTCAATACTAAAGCTTTAAGAAATCATCAGCCATATTGCCAACATAACAATTCTATTTATAAAAATATTTTTATAATGATAATAATAATACCAATATATAATAAAAAAAGTACTGAAAGAAGGTGGAGTCAAGAGTCTCCGAAACCGGCGAGCGTGTATGAAGAGAATTATGAATGTTGAAGAAGCGAGTGAAGTATGCAAGGATAGAGTTCTCTGGCACTCTGTTCTCTCTGCCTACCCTGCAAGGGATATGGCGTGATGGTGGATGTATGTGTATGTATATATAATAAAAAAAACACAAAAGATACCGCTAATTAATTCAAACACAAATCTTATTTATGTAAATCACAATTCTGTATAAATAATAATAAATTTTTAAAATACCAATCGTTCGATTCACAACTGATCATCGCCATTATATTGTGTAACAGCACAGATGTCGGGCAGACTATTAAATCACAATCTGACCAATCATAAACAAGCTACCGTTTCATCTATTCGCCGACCGTATTCATAACTCCTCCTTAGTTCGTCATCAATTACATTAATTCTCCTTCATAAATATTATTATCTTATACCAACATAATTTTAAAAGTGTTTAATCTATTATAAATTGGATTTTAAACTTTAAATTTACGTATTAAAGTTTTAAATCAAATTATCAGTAAGATAAATACTTGACAAAATTATATATACCAATGAAAGTTTTAAAGTATCTTCGTAATTATATCGTTATCGTAAATGTGTAGAAAGTAAGTATAGTTTAGAACTTTAGAATATTGTCACGCAGAAGTCTTAGATTTGACCTGTGATAACCTTGGCCTCTAAGTTATGCAGTTATGCGATTTATTAATAGTAAATTGTAAGACATTGCTTTCTTCAGTAAAGAAAATACAATTTTCTCAAACATGCTTGGAAATTTGAGCATTATTTTGACAACCTTCTTCGAGATAAATCGATATTGCTGTACTGACCAAATACATGCGAGCAACGGCTGGCAAAAAATGTATGAAAATCCATATTTGTCGTGTTTTGGCGGCCAAATAAATAATTTACATGTAGTAAATTTATATCTATCGTATATTCTAAAATGGAATGATTTGTTACTTTAAAACATGATAACTAAATAGGCAACTTATCAGAGTTTTATTTGAACTTCGAACTGGCTTGAAAAAAAACCTGTTTGATAATGAAAAAAAAAACAAATGAACCCTTTAGCACGTGAAAAATATTGTTCGTTGTTCGTCATGTATACAGTTCTACTTAGTACTACTTAGTTTTAATTTTCGCGCATTATTTGAGAAAAGCACTATACAAGCCTTGGCCACAACTAGGCATAGAAGGACTTAGGTATATGTGCCTCGGCTACGCCTCGGCCCACACGTTCGTCCATCAATCCTGCCCTGTTTTGGTGGCCGCTGCAGTAATGTACTATTGCTGATAGTTTTTTTGTATACATTTACTATAAAAAGATACGCATTACTGATAGTTTTCTATATACAGCCATATTGTCGATGTTCCACATCAAACTGCGATTTTGAACAAACAGCTCAATACATCCTCTGGGAGTGCAGTCTCTGGCAAAACGAGCGCGATCTTATGTTAGACAGTCTACAGGTCGTGTTGGAACCCGAGAAAATTTTCGTGCGTTCAGGGGCTTCTGCCATACCTACTATTGTAATCAAACTTAAGGCTCACACATAGGCCCTTAAGCTCTGTAATACCCGTGATGCTGTGCTGCTACGCCTCACGTGTCAGTATATCCTTCCATCTATTGGCCTATTAGCCAATTTTGCTTCATGTCTCCCGCTTTGCATAGGAGGGAAGTGGAAATTCTTCAACTCCTCCTGTTTTTCTTTTCTAATTAAATTTGTTGCGGGTCCCAAGACAATTAAAAGCGTTTTCCGGGACTTCCTAAGGGTCGAACCTCAGTATATTTTATGAAGACCATTGTGGATCCTTTTTTTTTTTTTTATTGGTGGGCTATGGGTGCGTCTCGCTCCGCCAAATCGGTCCGGGGTGACGGAGAAGGCGGCGCGTGACCCCATAGACCCACCGTAAAATCCTCTCTCTTCGCCGTGCGAGCGGACCACCGGTACCCGATCTTTATCTTCGGTGGGACCATTGTGGATCCTGGCTTACAGGGGTTACAGTGGTGGTAATGTGTGGTGGGATTAGTCCCAAAAAAAAAATACAGCCATATATTTGAGTCGGTTAGGTAGTAAGTTCGAATTTCGTCTTAAGATGACAGCGATCTGCCTGTGCTTCTATTATTGCAGGAGTCAATGAACAGCAGTACGATTAATTTATTATTTACCATTAAGAAAGTGGCGTATTCGTCAGTCACTTCATTCATCTTCTCGGCTCATTTACCTACGTCCCATGGCTGACCTCGCGCTACCTTCACAATAGGAGAGAAACTTACCTACTATACCGCAGACTGGTTGGTAGATGGTTTTATTTTGAGTTTTTCTTTTCCTGTCATTATCATTCTCTTGCTCTTATTCCACGTACTCGGGGTCGGCGTAATATGTCTTCTTTTTCCATACAGCCCTATCAGATCTCATCTCTGAAGCCACTCCCTGTCTATCCATATCATGTTTTGTGCAGTCCACCCATCTTTTCTTTGATCTCCCTTTAACCCTACAGCTTTCAACAATCATACTTAAAACCTTCCTCTCAACACTTCTTTTCTTGTACAAATGTTATATTCATATTATAATATGCGTATACCTATAATTTATGCAAGAGAAAGGATATATCCTTTGGTGGTTTTTTTTTCATTAATAACGGCTAAGATAGAAGCGAACTATATTCTTATTCCGTCACCACATGGAAAGTGGATAGACCTACATAATTGAATGCTATAAGAAAAAAATATTGAATAAATCTACATCATACTTAAAAAATGTTCTAGCAAATAAGTGAGACCTTTCTAATCGTCATTATCCTGTTTTTATTCCAATTACTTGAGGCCGATGACTCTTCCATCTTCCAAAGATTATTAGCAATAGTTTTATGACCGACCGCCTGACATCAACCCTCCTTGGGAATATTATTTTTGACCAGACGGTATCAGATGAAGTTAGCCCAGATTGATATAAAATCCTCTTAATCGTCTTTTACGACATCCACGAGCAAAGTAAGGGCCAATATTATTCGTAACCGCTACCATACAGTATATACGCGGTCATATCGTGACAAAATACTATTTTAAAATCTTATTCAACTTATACTCTGGAAACGGGACTATTAGTTATTTATTTGTTTAATTTTCAATGAAACAGCCACATAACACGTTAAAGCTTTTGAAATTATTTACATAAATTGAAATAAATATAACATCAATTAGTTGACTTTGCGTGCTAACACGCTTTTGAATACTATCAATACTGAGATTAGCCAATATGTGGTAAAAGCCGACTAAGATAGAAGGAAAAAAGAAAGAACAGATCTTTATTTGTTTTTACAATAAAATGATATTTTACTAAATAAAAAAGAAAATAATAATATATAAGTAAAATAAATGTCGTAAAAGACGACTAAGAGCTTTATAACGACCTGGGCCAACATAACCTGATGCCATTTGGTCAACAATTACATTCCCAAAAAGGGTTGACGTCTGGCAGGCGGCCGGTCATAATACTATTGCCCATAACTTTTACAATATGTAAAAGATAAGAAATATGAAAAAAGAGTACATATTGTATTGGCCCCAAGTAATTGAGATAAGAGTAGGAAAATGATGATAAGTAAAAAAGGAGAACGATATCTATTAAGACCTGTTTAGGACGTCTTGTGGTTTAGTTATACTCCGGTTAACTTTTTGTAGTAAAAGAAGGATGATGTGGCAGTCACTAGTCCGTCTGAGGTAGCACCAAGCTCTCGCAAAAAATCGACGTCTGACCAGTGAGTCTGATATTCTGTTGCATTTCGTTTACTGAGCGAGAAAACAGGCCGTCCATGTCCAACTATCTCAATGGATTTGGGGTTTTCATTGGTATGCAGCGGCCTAGCTGTACTTCTAGTATTACAAAGGTCGGTGGTTGGCAGTAACATCTACCTCCAGAAATATTACTTGCATATTTATCACCTTAAAGAATGTAAAAAAGGAAAAAGTAGTCGGTAGTCAATGTCCTGGTACATAAGCGCCAGGATATCTCCATTATTCTCTCTGTTTCTACCTTAATTTGGGTCAATTATAACAAGCGCTGAATGGCGAACGATTATGTTCGCCAGGAGCATGGTTAAGTCACTCTGCTCCGGTGGTCGGCCCAACGATGAAGGCGACGTCACGGGTGGGTTACGGGTGTGCGTGCTTACGCCCCTCTGTCGCCCCGGACGGAGTGACGCGAGGAGTGCACAGACCGTAACCCTCCAATAAAAAAAAAAAAAAGGAGCATGGTTATTCGCATGGTTTGGCAAGGCTTAGTAAAACTTAGCCAAAGCCTTAGGAGCTAAAACATACTTGGCTGGCTTCCTTATGTAGAACGCTAAGTTATTTCAAGGATATATTGCCATACAAATGAAGATAAAAGTTGAACCATTATAGAAATTCAGAATTAATATAACTTATTTTGACATCTTCTGCACGCTACAGAATAATAAATGGTCTCAAAATTACCCCAAAATTAATTAAATTAAAACAAAGAAGCCCCTTATAGGTCAAGCTATCTGTGTGAAATGTGTTTTAATCAATTAATTTGTACCATTTTATATAGAAAATATATATGCAGCGGTAATATTTTACATACATACATACATACATACCATCACGCCATGTCCTTTGCAGGGTAGGCAGAGAGAACAGAGTGCCAGAGAACTCTATCTCTGCATACTTCACTCGCTTCCTCAATATTCATAATTCTCTTCATACACGCTCGCCGGTTTCGGAGACTCTTCACTCCATCTTCCTTCAGTACATGACCGATCGATGACCGATTTGCGGCGATGGGGGCCGCCACCTATCACGCCTTGCCCAGACAGGCGAGTCGAGGAGTGCAGAGTGCCGGGTGGGCACGTGGAATGTAAGAGGTAATATTTTAGATATAGAAAAAAAACACATTTGTTTAAATAATATTACGATTCAATGGATTGAAGCAATTTCATATGTCATTTGACAGATAGTTTTGTATCCCATTAGCTTACACGGCAAGCGGTCAGATCGGCATCTACCTATCCATAATTACGACCAAGAATTCCTCCACTAAGATCATGACGGTTCATTACGATTGCAACTTCATCAAACGAATTCCTCATTATACAGCAACCAAAAACCTTTTCAAGTAAATAAATTACAAAATAATTTGATTACGAATATTTAGAATGCCGATCTTCGATCTAACGGCTATATATATCTAAGTTTGTGCATTTAATGTGAAATACTTGACAATAAAACAGTAATACTTACAATTATTTAATCAACATTCCGGCTAGCCGGCGTATATATTGTCAAGTTAATACCGTAAACATTTAAACTGTCTTTGGTAATAAGAAATAAATAAAACTAGAATATAAATACGACCAGTTTTCGAGAGATGTTGATGTGAAAACTAAAGGTTATAATAGCAAAGTGTCTTAAGGTCTTCGCACACTAGGTGGACATAGTCATTATTGAAAATTTCCTATTCTAAGAGTTTCAATTCGCATATTGAGCATTGGGAACCTATGATGAAAGAAACCTACACGCATGAAAGAGAAAATAAAATAAAATAATTATTTTACTGTAGTACAATTATAAAATTAATGCAAAATTATTCATAGGCATAACAATTTACTAAACTAATTAGGGGTTGTTTTTGAACGCACGCTTATTTTGTGCGGGGATAACCTAGTAGAATATTGGACTGGGCGTAATGAGTTAACTTCCCCATCGGGTTGGTTGAAATTTGTTGCATCGACGACACACTCGTCACAACAGGGGTAGAGACACAGAAGAGGCGTTACGCTTGACCACTTATCTGGCATGAACACTTACCCCTGATGCCACTTTAGCCGAAGTCGTGGGTAGACTTACCGGAATAACTCGACTACTGGTAGTGGCATTAACTGCGTTTAGATGTTATCCGTGTGATGGAGTAAGAATACTATTCACCACCCCATATCTTACCTGTGGGTGATCGTACGAGACGACTAGGGGATATAAAACATAACATCTATGCGAAAGAAGGAAAACTCGGAACAAAACCCTATACCAACATGTCTGACCAGCGTGGTATAGTAGGTTAATTTCCCTCCCATTACGGAGGAGGCCCGAGCCCAACAGTGGCACATTTATGGGCTGTGATGATGATGAGATGTTATAAAGCAAACTTTCTAATGGGCTATCAAATTATAACTGAAAGTACTGGACACAATTAATGTATGCAGACCATCACAGCCAAATTATCAAGTACATATTAGGCCGAAGGATTCTTTGATAAGTAAATGATCAATATAATACCGTTATCTGTTTAAACTGAGGGTTCTATGATTCGTATTTTATGCCTAAAAACTATGTAAAATATCATTCACGAGCCCATAGACGTCCACCATTGGATATACCTAATAGTCTAACTTAACCCAAGCAAAATAATATTACAATCTTCACATTTGTTAGACAATGAGTTGATCATTATTATTGGTGCTATGAATGTCCCAGACAAGCCCTGATAGCCGTCGAGCGGGCCACCGAAGACAAACACTGGGTTCTCCGAGGCCCGCTCACGCGGCTTTGATAGGTACTTCTAGGGTGGGTTTATGGGGTCACGCAGCGTTCTTTCTGTCGCCCCAGACGGATTTGACGGGATATTAGCACATCACAGCCCGCCACCAAAAGAAAGGCAAGCCCTGATGTCCCATTAACTAATTTTTACAACTCCCATTAGAAAATAAAAGAGTTCGATACATTATATTCTTATCTCATCATCGCAAAACCTAACCTAAAATATTATCATACTTTCAGCTCATATAGATCCCACTACTGAGCTCAACCCTTCTCCATAATAACAGGGCAATTAACCTACTATATCACGCTAATTGGATGGGTTAGTTTGGATTTTATTTCGAGTGTTCTGTCTCTTTCAGTGATGGTAATATCACTGCTGCTTGCTTGCACGGCAAAGAAATTAGATGGTGAATATTAATGTTCGCTCTCTTCACGGAGAAACCTAAAATATAATAAGTAGTACACATTACACGTAAGTGTGCAAACACCCTTACAGCCAACAACTAACCATTGAGAAGTTCTAATGAGTATCTCCATGGCTATAAAAGACAACAAGGTAACAGTCGTGACTGTAAAGATTAAAATCTAGGTATCAGTTAAAAAACATAAACTTTGATGATGTTATAATTTTGATTTTGTACTATACGAAATAAAAAAATCTATATAACAAATTACATCGCATATAATATAAAACTACTTATGTACTTTTGTTCATATTAAAATAGGTTTTGAAAGTTCTATTTTTTTTCGTAAATGTTATGAGGAAATTAATGACGATAAAGTTAAATTATCATACATATTTCAGCTTAATATTAATAAGTTAAATATATTTGAAATAAAACTATTTGTATCGTTAATATCGCATTTGTATTTGATTTTTAATTACCCGAAATTTCGACTACTTTACCGTGCTCATGGTCATGACTGCTCCCGTGATCATGTAAGCTATAAAGTGTTTGAAACGTTAAAAATCAAATACAATCGCGATAGAAACCATACAAATAGTTTTATTTCAAATGTGTAATACTCGCGTAAATATTAGAAAGCAGGTAAAGTATATTAAAAATATCACTACATACATACATATCATCACGCCATATCCCTTGCAGGGTAGGCAGAGAGAACAGAGTGCCAGAGAACTCTATCTCTGCATACTTCACTCGCTTCCTCAACATTCATAATTCTCTTCATACACGCTCGCCGGTTTCGGAGACTCTTAACTCCACCTTCCTTTAGTGCATGACCGATCTGGTCTTGGTAGGTTAGTCTCGGTCTTCCTCGGTACCTACATCCTTCCACTTTCGCATTGTATATCTTCTTAACCAGAAGTTCGTTCGGCATTCTTTCCACATGTCCGAACCATCGGAGCATGCCCTTTCGCATCTTTACACCAATACTCTCTTTCATACCTACTCGCTCTCTTACTTCGTCGTTACGAATCTCTTTCATACCTACTCGCTGTCTTACTTCGTCGTTACGAATGCAGTCGGTCAGCCTAACTCCACAGATTTTCCGCAGAGATCGCATTTCGACTGCATTAATTTTACTTTCATACTCTTTTCTGCATACCAAACTCTCGCTTCCATACAGTAATGTTGGGACAAGCACTGCGTTATGTATTGCTACACGTGCCTCCTGGCTGAGGTGGTGGCTGCCGAGAAGTTGCCCCAACGCTCCGTTCACTCTATTTCCCGCATTCACTCTTTGCTCTATATCAGTGGTGTACCTTCCATATCGGCTAAATCCACATCCAAGATATACAAATTCATCCACTTGCTCTAGTATATCATTACCTATTGTTACTCTTACATCTGTTCTGGCTTCGTCTCTTTCAAAGACCATTATTTTGGTTTTGCTCACATTCACGCGTAGACCCCTTTTCTTACAACTAACTCTTATAAATAAGAGGAATTTTCAAAATTTCCTTGTGGTGGCAGACTAATAGCTGACCATGCCCTATCTTATCCGTGGATGTCATAAAAGATGACCAAAGGATGCATATAATATCTATCCAAGAGACAATTAGCTTTAAATAAAACCCAAACTAGCACTTCTGACCAGTATAATATAGTAAGTCATTTTACCACCTATGTATATGTAAATGAAACTAATTATGATTATATTGCATACACAAAATACAGTACCCCGCAATATACATTGCACATCGAACCCTGGAAAGAGATAATTGACTAATTGTATAGCGTTGTCTTTGTCACACACTACATATGTTACGTCGCAAGAAACACTGATAGTCTAGTTTCTATTAGGAGCTGTTAAAACATTTATGATTTTATTAATAAATAATACACCACATCACCTACTCTACGAGCGTTTTCCTATACAATTTTCGACAAATATCATACAGGTAGTATGCAGAGCTAACACTCTGCGAAGACGATATTAATCGATTCATCATTATCACCATCTCAGCTCAAACATAAATCACTATTGCTCAAGCCTCCTCCACATTGGGAGGGAAATTAATCTACTATGCCACGCTGGTCAGACATATTTGTATAGGATTTTATTTCGAGTTTCTCTTTTCTTGCATGGATGTTATATGTGTTTTATATCTCTTAATCGTCTCTTACGATCACCTATGGGTAAGGCAGGGGGTAGTGAATTGTATTCTTACTCCGTCATTACACGGAAAAGCCAGCCATTAGCCGATTGCCTCTATCCAATGATCGATATGCAGTATTTATTACTAGATACTTTACTATATAATTAGCATAAAATTGCTATAACTCAGTACATTTACAGATTAAAAATGAGATAACTATTACACCTGTATCAACCTGATCGTCAAATAAAACATATTGAAAATACCAAGGTTGGCTGCCGTAATCTTTAAAAAACATTATTTTAAAAGAGTTTTGTTGCAACCTTAAAATAATATTACTTCGTTTGTACCGTCAATTATAAAAGTATGAATAAACTATATTAAAATGAATATGATCTGATTTGTATTTCATATATGAAAAAAAATGTCCACCTCTTGTACCTTTATAAAAATGATGACTTTTTGAACGTGAAAACCCTTACTCCTCCCGTGACCATGAACGTTGAAAAGTGTACGAAACGTTGAGAAAGTTAAAATCAAATACAAACGCGATAAAACCTTTAAAATAATTTTATTTCTAATAAAATATATATTATATATATATTATATATATTAATTCTAATAAAATATATATTACATATATATTTTCCGTGGTGACGGAGTAAGAATACTATTTACCACTGTACACTACACACTACACTATTCAAACTCACTATACTTGGTAATAAAGTTCCTCACTTAGGCCACTATGTTATTTATGCAACCATTACTCATCAAGTTACACTTAAATAGCGGCGTTAAATGCAAGTAACCTTGGACTGTGAAGCGTGGACCGTTCTGAGTGGCTTTCTTATGGAGAGTCCAATGTCGAAAAGAGAACATCCACAAGATGGATACACTTAAAAACCGACACTAATTCTACATCCAATTACCTAGCTAAACACATCAACCTCAGCTCATATATGTCACACTGTTGGGCTCGAGAATCCTCCATGATGGGAGGGAAGTTGACCTACTATACTACGCTAGTCAGGCGTGCTGATACTTGATATAGGGTTTTGTTTCGAGTCTTCCTTCTCTTGCATAGATGCTATATGCATTTTATATCCCTTAGTCGTGTCTTACGATCACCACACGGACATTTTTTTTTTAAATTCATAGACAATAGACATATTCTATAAAAGTTAAACTATGTTTAAATTAAGATTATAAACTATGTTTAAATTAAGATTATAATTCCTTACCATATTAGCCATTACACGAATCACTTCGAAATGATTGCCACGTGTAAAATACTTGTAATTGAGGTCGGAAAAGGCTATTAAAGGCCTTCGATTAATTTTACGTCAGTACATATTTATTTATGCTAGTTAGTACACATAGCTCCTAAACTTTGTCTTTAGGGCTGTACTAAAAACAAACTATTTTACTTTACAGAATATTATGATTATAATATGAGTCGAGAGGTTTCCGTGTGGTGACAGAATAGAAATACTATTCACCACTTTCTATCTTACTAAAGGATATTAAACGCGTATAACATTTATGCAAGAGAGTCTCGGACCTAACAGTCAGACATATATGAGTTGAAACGAATATGAGTCGACATAATGATGACCATCACAGCTTAGATATGTCTCCTCTATAAAGAGATGGCAGTTGACCTACTCTACCACGCTAGTCAGACAAGTTGGTATCAAGCTTTCTTTCTCTTGCAGTGATCTTATTTAATGAAAGCGGTGCACCCTTTCAACATTTTTAGTATCAACCGCAGAAACTAAATGATGGTGATGAACAGCGTTTTTACTACATTATTACACAGCTCGCTTAGTATTTACGAGTGACGGAAACACATGCCTTTTATGGGATTAAGCCTTCTCCACAAAGGTAAAAGAATTGAACTACTACAATATGCTCGTTAGACTGTTGAAGCCGAGAATTAGAAGAGAGCTTTGGTTCGAGTTTCATTTGTCTTGTGAATCTTCTCATATATGATAGTTTAAGAATACAATAAAAACAAAAAATATTTCACTCTTTAATATACTTTTGGAGTTGCAAAAACTAGTTGAGAGATCATTACAAGATTGAGCAGGAGCAATTTCCTGGGCAACTTAAAATAATACCCATATTCGCAAATCAGCATGCCAAGTGTAGCGGTTATGGTATTTCTCCTAAGATTTATGGACGGCTCCATAAATACTTGTCTAGAGACTACTCTAAGGAAAATGGAGGATTTCTTAACACTTTGAAGTAATGATAGAGACATATACGATTACTTCCTAAAGTAGATGAAGCCTTGTATTCCACGCTATTCACAAAATTTGTTATATATATTAGTTTCGAGTGAGAACACAAATCAGATAAAACTGCCACCGAATGCTGAGTAAAACGAAAATTAGACACTGTATATTTTGATTTAAGATTTTCAAAAGTTTCCTGTTTGATTTCTATAAATGAGAATTGCATCCTAACACTTAGCACCACAATTACACAGCTGTGTGGTAGCGGCTACGAATACTACCAACCCTCAATTTGCTCGTGGATGTCGTTAAAGACGACTAAGAGCTTTATAACGACCTGGGCCAACTCCATCTGATGGCGTTTGTTCAACAATTACATTTCCAAGGAGGGTTGATGTCTGGCAGGCGGCCGATCATAAAACTATTGCCAATAACTTTTACAATATGTACAATGAAAGAAGAGTACATATTGTATCGACCCCAAGTATTTGGGATAAGAGTAGGAGAATGATGATTTAGCACCACAATTGAATTAAGAGTATGTTTTTATAATGAATTAAGACTACGTACTATGTACTGGAGATATCAGTTCAGCTAATGTAAATAAATATTAAATTTGTTATTCTTATATTCATTAAAATGCTATCCCAATGTCAACACATATATCAGCACTGTGACTCAGTCCATCCAGACGATAAATTTACAAATAAAGTTTAAGTGTTAATACCGGTTAAAATCAAATTATTCATAAGCAATTGTCTCATCAATGGAGTATTGAGATGGGTTAATGACTAAACTGTCAAAAGATAATCTTTCGCGGTCCCACTTATCGAAGCTAAATTTATTTTCATGTATATACATCCTACTTATTATAAATTTCAACATATGTATAATTGTTTTTTTTTAATTTATTAATCAAAGTTTTAACAGACAGAATTGATATAATTAAAACGGGGAAATATATTAAAATGGAGGGAAGGTAAGGATTCATAAGACTCATAACGATTCCAAGGTTAATCAATATAGCTCACACCTCAAGAAAGCAAGCAATACAGCATGAGATCAAGGTGAAATAAAATGTAAGGAAAACTTCGTAATCTTGCAGAGCGACCTCCAGAACTTCGTATTTGAAACTTAACCATCGTATAGATGCCGCATTTAGAGGCGAAACACGAGAATAATTATTAAAAGGCCTGCAGAGAAGTGGTAGTGATGGTCCTTCTTTCTTTTCTTCATTTCAGAATGATAATGGATTTTCGCGATGTCCCCTATTTCAATCAATAAACAATGAAAATATAAAAACGCGTGAATAGGTCCCATTTTTTTTTAACTATTTTGCGAGTAATCAGTGTCAAAAAGAAACAGTGTCATTCCCCTGCTTGAGTATATAAGGTATTTATATTGTTATCAAATAAATAAGACGCACGAAGTATTTGTCAGTGTTTGCATGATGTAAATCCAATAATGTGCCACCAGATCGGCGCAACTGAAAATATGCGGTAAGAAACTCTACGGATACGTCTTATTTTTTTAAATGACTTTACAAGTTAATTAATAGAGCAGTGATCACCCCCTCAAACACATTGAATAAAAGGAAGAGACCCGCTCAAGGTGACTATCTAAAGCAGAAACATTTAAAAAGTATGTAACTTAATAGTTAATACAGTTCGAATTTGTAAAGTATAAATGTAATATTGTGTTTGTCTCTTTTAGGCTTTAGTTACTCAATTTATTCCTCTTGAAGTTTTGCATGTTCTATGGATTACAGAAAAGGCCTATCATCCAGAAAATTGTTATTATTATTTGTGTTCCTATTGTATGTCCTCTAGGAATACACAAAATTGATAAAATCAAAATATAACCTTGGGCAAAGAAAAAGAAAACGGAAATAAAACCCTATATTATCACGTCTGACCAGCTTGGTGTAATAGGTCAATCATTCTCCCTCGAGGCTCGAGCTCAACAGTGGGGCATATGTGGGGTAAGATGATGATAATTATGAAGCCCTAGACATCATTATCATTATTCAGCTTTCGCTATCCACTACTAAACTTAAGCCTCCACCAGGTACTCATTCATGGTCCGCTCGCACGGCGAAGAGAGATGCTTACAGGGTGGATCTATGGGGTTGCGTGCCGCCACTTTCGTCGCCCCGGACCGATTTGGCAGCGCGAGACTACGTCCATAGCCCACCGCAAAAAAAAATAGGTACTCATTCATGTGACATGTGTATTACAGTAATCGCTACTTTGGGCATTCGGGTTGATATTCGCAACAGCCATCTTACGTTTTCCAGGAGGTATTTGCTGCCCACTCTTCTCCACGTGATAGATAGTTAATTTTTATGACTCCCATGAGCAAACAAGGGGTGGTGATAATTGCATTCTTATCTTATCACCACATAGAAAGCCTTGGATAGTTAGTATAATAAACTTGAATAGTTAAGATAATTATGCATAAGTATCAACCCTAGTTTCAATGCTAGTTTTGTTTATGAGCCGTTCAATTTTTAAATTAATGATTTCCTTTTGATTACAACCAGTTATGCCGCAAAGCCTGTCCTTAGCGGAATATAGTTAAAATATTTAACTTAGGACTTTGGTTACATATAAGTAATATAACATTTTAAGTAATATTAAAATTCGCAGATATTTTTGCGAGTATCTAGACATTTGAAATAATACTATTTTTACGAATTTTATCTATGATTCGCATATCGCAGTTTTTATCATCATAATCCCAGCTCTTATACGTCACAATGCTGTGATTGAGCCTTCACCACTTAGGAAGGAAATTGACGTATTCCATGCTGATATATTCTATTTCGAGTTTTCATATTGCGTCGATCCCAAGTAATTGGGATAAGAGCAATATGATGACGATTATGAGTCGTTTATTACGATACCCACGGGTAAGATAGAGGGTAGTGAATTGTATTCTTACTCCGTCACCACACGGAAATCTAGAATGTTATTAACATTTTTATTATTCTCTCAGGTAGAAGTTTTAATTGCTTACGTCCTTGATAATTTTAGCTGTAGTGCTATGTATAGCTTCCTAGCAAAGGAAAATATGGAAAATCATCATATCATAAGGAAAATATGAAAATATAAGTAAAATATGGCAAATCAACCACACCTAAACACTGGTGCATTTTTTTTCAAGATATTAAGGTATCATCATCATCATCTCAGCTCATATATGTCCCACTGTTTGGCTCGAGCCTCCGCCATAACGGGAGGGTAATTGACCTACTATACCACGCTGGTCAGACGTGTTGGTATAGGGTTTTGTTTCGAGTTATCCTTCTCTCACGTAGATGTTATATGCGTTTTATATCCTTTAGTCGTTTCGTACGATCACCCACGGGTAAGATAGGGGGTGGTGAATTGTATTCTTACTCTGTCACCACACGGAAAGGGATACATCGTTCTATTGCTAGAGACATAAAACACACATTTAATGAACAGAAGTAATACTTATTAGAAATCGAACCAACGCCATTCGATATCGAAAGTAGTTTTACTAATAAGCTATTTTAAATTATTTAATTTAAAAAAAATATATTAAATGAAAGACAAAAGTGCACACCCTATATAAATTATGCCGGTTATATAGCCTTCGTGATTACATGCATCCTCAGGGAGGCTTCGCATGCATATTTCATAAAGTCTGTGGCTTGTTAAAAACGCGTCAATCTCTCATGTCATTATTGTTTATTTTATCGGTAGCAAATGATAGGTCTGATGATTTTATCTCCACGTGTCAATGTATACTTGAATTATTCAAAAATTGTTCTTATCTGGAAAGTACACACATACATATCATCACGCCATGTCCCATCCAGGGTAGGCAGAGAGGTCAGAGTACCAGAGAACTCTATCCTTGCATACTTCACTCGCTTCCTCAACATTCATAATTCTCTTCATACACACTCGCCTTTCGGAGACTCTTGACTCCACTTTCCTTCAGTACGTGAACAATCTGGTCTAGGCAGGTGAGTCTCGGTCTCCCCCGGTACCTACATCCTTCCACTTTCGCATTGTATATCTCCTTAACCAGACGTTCGTTCGGCATTCTTTCCACATGTCCAAACCATCGGAGCATTCCCTTTCGCATCTTTACACCAATACTCTCTTTCATACCTACCTGCTCTCTTACGTCGTCGTTACGAATTCAATCGTACAACCTAACTCCACAGATTTTCCGCAGAGATCGCATTTCGACATTTAACTGGAAAGTAATGCGAAGAATTGAATATTCTCGAATGAGAATATGGAATGCACATACATGAAGCGGCTGTCATCCTTCCTTCCAAGGTAGTTGAAGGGAGGAATATGATGGCTGTATCTGGTCCAGCCATTATATTTTACATTATTTTTAACTGACTTTAAAAAAGGAGGAAGTTATTAACTCGCCTGATTTTTTTTTTATTTTTGGTAGGTACTTCAGAGCTTTCGACTGGGTGAATCGATTTTAATTTTTTTTATTTGAAAGCTATTGCTTTCCGAATCCCATTGCAATTTAGTCCACTTGTTATTAGTTGAAGTCGGTTTGGGTTTTTTTTTGTTAAAATTTTCAATATTGAGAATGATATGATATCGTGGTTCAAATATTATCAAAATGGCGACAATACGTCAGTAAAAAAATGCAATAATAGATAAAGCCTGCTGAGTTACTTGATGACACTTCTCAGTGACGGTAGCTTTTAGATTCGGTGGCAGTTTGTTACATTAATTTAAGGTAAAATATTAAAATTTGATTGCACAGATGGCATAGTGATTAAAATGCCGACCTTGCGTGCCAGGATCATGGGTTTGATTCTTACACAGGACAATACTTTGTGTAATCCACAAAGTTTTATGGCGAATCTAGGTGTAATTTGTCAGCGTTAATTATATGTTTGTAAAATTCCCCGTAATACAAGAATTATTTCCTTGAAGCAGGAGTGGAGAGTATTTAACAAAATGACAATACGTAAATGCGTCGTTTAAATATAATAAATGATTTAAAAAAAACATAAATTAAATCCTCAAACTTTTTGCTTTTCGCTTCAAACATTCCTGTACCATTTCTTTATGACAGTTCGTAATTTCTACGTTTGGATCGCTTCCAATTTGATATGATCAGTCATATTTTACTAATAAATATATTTCACTAATAATTACTTTTTCATGATAGTTTGCGGGCTTGCTTATTGTCTGTTGTATTGTACCATTGTACATTTCAAGCATTGATTGCAAATTTAACCTAGAAAGAATTGTAAATATTTTTAAATAGTCATAATAAAAAAAAATAGTTAAAACAAACATGACTGAATGTTAAAACAAACATGACACGTGTTAAAACATTTTGAATAATAACGAGTATTTGAATAGAAAATTGATACTTAGCTACCACGGTAGCTTATATTAAAATAATCCTACATATAATAATTATTATTTACTTTTGACAAGACATATCCTTATTATACGTCCCCCACTAGCTGTGTGGTAACGGTTAAGTATACAACCAACCCTTACTTTGCGATTGAATGACGTAAAAGATGACTATGAGATATATCGACCTATGTCACCTCCACCTGAAACGATCTGTTTAACAATGAGGAATATGCATGGTTATTTTTTATTTTTTTAAACGTTTCTACTAGTTATTACATTACCAAAAATAAATATAACATATCCAAAATATAAACGATTATGCTAACAAAAAAAAAATTATTAAAATCACTATTATTTTTGGCCGATTTAAAAGTAGCTATTATGGCGCGCTGCTGTGACGTCAGAATACACACACATGTTTGGTTCACGAAGTTATTGAAAATTAAAAAAGTGAGTGTAAAGTCAACTTATTACCATGGAAAAGAACAGAAAACCGTATTATAAATATTGTGTCGTTCCTATATGCCAAAATAATATCAAAACTGCACCTAACAAAGTACATTTCCTTATGCCGAGAAATGTAATAAATAAGATAAAAAATTATGCAATTCGATGAGAAGAGACAAAGTGTCGTGTTTGCGTAGTTTATACTGTTGTGAAGATCATTTTAACGTTAGAGAAGTGATGAAGTACATAAAAGAATCATTTTCTTTAATTACATGCACATACTTGTTTTGTTTACAAACTTCGACGTACACATATATACCTACCTACTTTACGTAAAGTTCTTAAAGATATATTCTCAATATCTAATAGGTAGGTACATGGATTTTTATCCATAAAAGTAATATATGTTTAGTTATCTATGATACCTATGAATGAAAACATATAACTTACTAGCTTTCGCCCGCGACTTCGTTCACGCAGATGTCATCTCTGACAGAGTTAAATAGAAAAAGCAATGCAAGGTGTTGAAGGTTTGTCGCTAGGACGATGATCAACAGTGTCAGAAACTGGGATGCGGTCGCCGCCTTCTCCGAGTTAGTTGTCTAACGGAATTAGGCAATAGGGTGGGTCTGAGAGAAAATACTCTACGTTGACACGCTCTACCGTCGGTGCTTTGGGCGGCGCAACCGTGAGTACCTGTATTGAGGTTCACTGCATGAGGGCTTCGCAACTCGAGATGATACCCGGTTGCTGGGCCCGCTTGCATAACGTAGATATACGTGTACGGCGCGCTATAGGATCACGCGTGACCTTGAACGGATTGGGCGAGGTGTGTCTATATACCATAGCCGTTCACAAAAGAAAAAGGTTGTTCAAAGTTCTATTCATTCTACAAATTATATTGCCTTTAAAATACTATTTACGGTATGATTTACGGGATAAAAATATAATTATCACCATCCTTTATTTGACTGTTTTGTTTCACCAGCAGAGTTGTGACCTCGTTAAATATGATTTATTATTTGAGTTATAGAGTGAACATTTTTGAAGCTAAACTTAACCTGTATGTTAAACCCTTAGGCAAGAACCTATTGCCGTCTACTATGTGTATTATGTGAGCTCTCACACCGGCACTGGTCGCCGCGACGACAATGGTGCAGGGTTGGTGGAGAGGAAAAGAGAAACACGTGTTTATTTATTTTTACGAATATTTTACTTTTTTTTAAGAATATTTGTACGTAATTTGAAAAGAATCGATTAAGAAACTTTCTTCCCATACACACTTTGCCACTTTGTTACACTCCCTTAGGGGCGGAATTCATAAAATCCTTTCATATTGAATCTCTATGTCATAAAAAGAAACGTGCGTCAAAATTTAATTTTTCTAGATTTAATAGTTTCGGTTTGGTGGTAATGAGTCGTTCAACCCGCTTCACAGGCCTAATTTACACAACCAGAGGGTGAAATTGACAAATGCCGGATATTACCATAGAATATTTGATTCGACTCGTAATTTGAAAAGAAGCGATAAATAAATTTTCTCCCCATACAAATTTTGCCACTCTGTTTCATCCCCTTAGGGGTGTAATTTCGTAAAATCCTTTCTTAATAAATATCTACGTCATAGAAAGAAACCACTGTCAAAATTTCAAGTTGCCAGCTTTAATAATATCGGCTTGGCGCTAATGACTCCAACCCGCTTCGCAGGCCTAATTAACATCCCCAGAGGGTGAAAATTAACAAATGCTGATACTTTTTGTATTCATAAACCAATTAAAATGAATAAGCCTAAATGTTAAGTGGAGCTTACCACAATCTATTAGCGAAAACCGCGTCTAAATCAGATAAGCCGTTTCTGAGATTAGCGTGCACAAACGCACAGACAAACAGATAAACAGACAAAAATTTTAACAATCATTGTTTTGGGTTCTATTTGTATTGATAAAGGTTCCAGTAATATTTTTTTTCATATATCTTCCATGTACAGATAGCGATCCATTACATTTTTATTATATGTATAGATTAGAGTAAGAGAAAAGTTAGAAATTATTTATTATTTATCTTTCTATTGGGTTTCAGATACAGAGAATTATATGTAATACAAAATAATGGCATTAGAACAGGGACAAAAAGTGATGTTTGTTAAGTCTCTCATTCACAAGGATTAATACTTGAACACAGAAAACTAATAATTCATAAAATAACTGGGTAACGATACAAAATAATCACTAGACACACTAAACACCTTGATACCAGAAGACTCGAGTGTACGATGACGTCACGTTTTGTACAACCAATCGCGTCGCGTTATAGAAATTTGCGAGCGAAAAATTCGCTCGCAAATTTCTATAAAAAAAGCCGATTTTTGATAATTAAATTTCACTATTAAATAATGATGAATTTCAACAATAATTGTATAGGTATGTTTTTTAAGCAATAAAGATTACAAATAAAAATATTTTGTTTATTTTGGAGTCACGTGCATATTCCCTATTATATTACCAAAAGCTCTCTTTTCAGGCAGGCGGCCAGTCATAAAAGTGCTGCCAATAACTTATAACTTTTGCAATATATACAATGGGAAACGAGTACCTATTGCGTTATAACACCTAAGTAATTGTGATAAGGGCAGTAATGATAACGTTCCACGCAACATTCCTGATTTTTTTTAGTATCAAAAGTAAAAAAGACATTATTTCATAGAAAAAGCAAACTGTATTTCATCATCATCATCTCAACCTATATACGTCCCCCCGCTGAGCTTCAGCTTCCTCCACAATATGGATGGCTTGCCATCATCTATCGCTTTATTCCGTCAAATAACTACATTTGCTTATTATTAATTAACTCCATCAAAAAATATCAAGTTTAGATTTTAAAGAATTGATGTGATGTAGAATACCGTTAATTTTGCGGCCGAGTATGTGTAATTTTTCGTGCACCAATAAAACACACAATTTAGGGAGTCGGGTATGTATACTGTATGCGTGGACCATAGCGTAGCGTGAACTATGTAGAATGCGTCGCACTCGCCTATGGCCTATAGCATAAATGGCGACTGGCTCGCCATTGTCGGTACAGTATGATCGAAAGACTTTTTATTGTTTGATGTAGGTAGTAAATATAGTTTCGATTAGAAACGATCGAACATTTTTAAAATTGATCAATTAGTTCTCATAAACGCTTTTATCTTTGACATATAGGTCAAGAGAATATTTCAAAACGGCGTAATTTCGTTTTTCATTCATTTTGTACCATTGATGTGGTTATAGATGATTAAGGTACATCGCACTGAATAATATTTGATTAACTACACTTATAACAGAGACATAGCTGTCCCTGATATTTGCAAGACCCATAATAGGACTAATTACCATTTTACATTAGTTGGGATGCTTATTCGTTTGCCACTAAAAACAATAAAAGTTATTTCTAACTTGCATGCCTATTGCTAATATATTAGTAGCAATATATTTAGTTCTATTGCATATAACAATAAACTTAGACTACAGCCATTTACTTATTAGTCATTGGCCTCCTCGAAGGGGGATAAAACCACAATATTCATACTTATCAGGCGGAATAACGAATGCAGTTAGTGGAATATTTAATCCACGAGAACATATTTGCTGCTCATTTGCCTGATGAATGAATAGGTATGGAATAACATATTGTATTCTTGTTGTCACCACACGGAAAGTAGTGGTATCATTATCATCATCATGTCATATACAACCTACTAAAGTGCTCAAGCCTCCTCCACAAGCGAAAGAAATCGACCTAATATACCACGCTGGTCAAACGTATTCATATAGACTTTTATTTCAGGCATCAATTTTCTTGGATAAATGTTTTCTGCGTGTTCTTAGTGGTAGGACCTTGCTGTTATCAGTTCTCTGTCTACAGCCGCGGGCCGGTCCGTCCGGGGTAGTACCACACTCTCGCAGATGCTCGATGTCTGAGTAATAGCAATGTGCTATTGCGCTTCGTTCGGTGAGCGAGAGAGTCGGAAGCCCAACTGGGTGGTTTTGGAGTTTGTAATGGTAGGCAGCGGATCTAGCTATACCGTTGGTATTTCAAGTGTTCATGGGTGGCAGTGACACTTCCCATCTAATGTGCTGCTAGTTCATTTGCCACCATAAGCAATAAAAAATATATATCATGTCCTTTAGTCATCTTTTAAAAGACTCACGAGAACGTAAAGGGGATGGTTAATTAAAGATCAAATTCATTTATTATGTATAAACCCTGCGAGGGCACTTACATATTGTCAGTTTTAACATTTTAAATTAATACAATAAACTACTTTTGTATTGTATTCTTATTTCATTACTAGGAGATGAATTTCAATAAAATATGAAACACGTCTTCATCAATTCTGTTAAAGAATGTTTATGCAAAATTTGAAACAGATTGGACCCAGGAATCACGTTGCCCCATACAAACTTTGCCCCGCTTTTTCACCTTCTTAGGGGTATAATTTCCAAAAATCCTTTCTTATCAGATGCCGACATCCTACAAAGAACACACCCTCGAAGTTTCAGGTCTCTATGGTCAGCTGTTTGGGCTGTGTGTTTTCCATCATTCAGGACAAAGCGTTTTATATATATAGATTACACGTAAAAGCCTAATTCTTACATACCTAACGTCCCTACTAGAAAAATATTAAAAATGTAAGTGCTTATAGTGAAGTCATATTAATAGAAAATTTAAACACGTAACATAATCAAAAGCTTTATATGTTATAGAAACTAAATATTACCAAATGGATGTAATTATGCAAAAATAATTCAACACACCAATAGCCAATATTAATGTAATTGACATTTAAATTGACATTTAAGCAATAATCTTAAACTCAAATTACTTATTATTAGTTAATAAGTTTAATATTTGTATTTATACAGTTAAGTAACCTATCTAATACGACTTAGCATGGTCACCAAATACTAATCTATTCATCTTTTTTTTATTGCTCATGGTGGCAAACGAGTAAGCAGCACACCTTTTTTTTGCAGTGGACTATGGATGTGTCTTGCCCCGCCAAATCGGTCGTCATCCTTACGCGGTGGTCTCACGACGGGTGATCGGACTATTCCCCGGTCCGATCACCCGAGGTCTCGGCTAGGCCGGCATCAAGCGCAGATATTCGCGCCTGCGTCGCCCGAAGCGCTGGCGGCGGCCCGATTCCGCATGGAGGGAATCCTCCCGGCCTCGTTCCGCCGTCTCCTTCTGTGAGATGACAGCCTCGCAGAAGGCGGAGAGTGCGTCCCAGCAAGCAGTGCAGTAACAGCAATGAGTATCTCCGCCTGCAAGTTCCGCGGGGAAATTCTAAGCATTAGGCAAGCTGCCTCCGTTGCCACCATGCAGTAAGTACGTATGGGCCTTGACCACCTTGTTCCTCTGTAGTCGTCATAGGTGAGCCCTGAGGCGGATGGTTCCGTACCGGTTCATCGACCGAAGCACTCTTGTGTACAGTCATATGCACCTAGCGCTGATTACTTTCACAATCGACATAAACAAAGGGTGCACGCGAAAATGCTGTTGAAGAATATAAATAGACAGAAGGAGGACAGCAGCAAGCATCTTCTGCGACACATATAACACCTCACTGTGATCGCCAACCAGACCCCCAAGCGTAACGATTACGTTACTATCAAATTAATAATTATTGTATAGGAGACGCCTAAATCTAGCAATTGTTGACGAAAGACTGAAAACGATTTTATTTTTTTTGGTAGGCTATGGCCCGGTCACACGTCGCCCGCACCGTCCGGGGCGACTGAAAGGCAGCGTGTGGCCCCATAACCCAACGTATTCCCTCCCCATCGCCATTGGGCCGGCCACTGGTACCGCTTCCTTGCCTTCCGTGGCCAGCCCGGCGGGACACTGAAAACGATGAGGATTTATTTTTAAATGAGCCTTGCAAGATTTGTTTATTGGTTCCGTTTTACATAACTACATCCAGTTATAATCAGTTATCCGTATAATACGTGTTTATGGACATACTGTCATAGATACGCTTGGCTAATTGGCATTAACTTTAACATAATTTCTACATGTAATTGCCAATGTACGTGATATTTATCTTTCATCTCATCCGCAATTAGTTTGTACTGGTTCATGGATCGCCATTTTAATTATCATGGTGTTAGATTATTAATAAACGTATATATATATATATATACACATACATACATATCATCACGCCATATCCCTTGCAGGATAGGCAGAGAGAACAGAGTGCCAGAGAACTCTATCCTTGCATAATTCTCTTCATACACGCTCGCCGGTGTATATATATATTTTTATAAAGACTAAACTATTCTCTATTTAATTTTAAAAAAACTCTCCAATGTCTGATCCAATTTAGATACAGTATTAAGTGAAATTTTGTCAACGGTAAATGATCTAGCAATCAGCTAGATCATTCATTTGACAAATAGTTTAATCTAGAATACTGGCTGTGCTAACGGCCAGTATTTCGGATTTCAGTCGTTTTTTTTTAAATGACCAAGATTCACACTTTCAAACAAACAAACACTACAGAAATATTATAGATACGTGTCAATTTAAAATACGCTTCACGCGGATTGGACGTGACGCGTGATACGAGTTTTAAATCGTTTGCCTAGTAGCTAATATGTAGATATAAAATAATATATTTTATGACATTTAAAATGTATTTTAATAAAATTATACATATAATTTACGATTAATGTAATCATATATAATATATATTTAAATGTTTACGACTAGATGATACATTAAAATTATATTATCTACGATGATCGTTATAACAGAGACATGATATATTTTGAGATGTTCAACTAATATTCCAGTTTTCGTGGGTGTATAATAGCAAATTTCCGTATGGCAATAAGAATAAATTTTTATCATCTCAGCTCATATCTTTCAACTGCTGAGTTCGAACCTTCTCTATAATGAAAAGGAAATATGAAAGAGAGTATTGGTGTAAAGATGCGAAAGGGAATGCTCCGATGGTTCGGACATGTGGAAAGAATGCCGAACGAACGTCTGGTTAAGAAGATATACAATGCGAAAGCGGAAGGATGTAGGTACCGAGGGAGACCGAGACTAACCTACCTAGACCAGATCGGTCAGGTACTGAAGGAAGGTGGAGTCAAGAGTCTCCGAAACCGGCGAGCGTGTATGAAGAGAATTATGAATGTTGAGGAAGCGAGTGAAGTATGCAGAGATAGAGTTCTCTGGCACTCTGTTCTCTCTGCCTACCCTGCAAGGGATATGGCGTGATGATATGTATGTATGTATGAAAAGGAAAGTACTGATCAGACATATTAATTGATTTCATTTAAATTTGCACTTTTTATTTTCGACTGCACAGATAGCGTAGAGGTTAACATAACTTCCGTGCCAGTGTGCCGTAGGTTCGATTCCCACGCAGGACAACACTATGTGCGATCCACAAAGTGTGTTCTGAGTCTGAGTCTGTAATTTGTATGCGTTAACTGCATGTTTGTAAACTCCCCCGCAATACAAGGATTATTTCCTTAGTGCAAGATGGTGTTTTTTCTCTAAAAAAAGATATTGCATCTCTAAGATAGATCATTGATTAAATTAGGACATAAATATGTTAACAATCCGTTATTATTTTATTATGGAGAAAAGAAACGAGTAATAGTGTCCTGTTTCGTTGTTTTAACAAATCTTGCATAGATGTTATTTATATATCACATCGCTCAGTCTCAGTCTCTAAAAGAAATAATGAAGAATCGTATTCTTACTCCCACACCACACGATAAAAAAATATTTAGTAAAAATCATTATAGTTAGTAGTTTAATTGAAATTATCCCAGGGAATTTGTTCAATGTCATGTTACTGAAAGGGACTTAGGGCTATTAAATACTTGAAGACGAGAGGTGGAAATTGGAGTAAGTACTGATCAACTTAGTATCATTCACAAATTGGATTTTCATCCTCATCATAAATATTATGATGATGATATCTGCTACCTAAATGCATATTAGCAAAATCTTCGCGCAATACAAGGACTAATTAATTCCTTGGTGTAATTTGTTTTTTTATTATAAGAAAATGTTTATTTAATTTTTCTATTCTCTTATCCATGGGTAACGTAAAAGATGACTAAAGGAATATAATATGTAAATAAGATTGATGCATGAGGAAAACTCGAAATTAAACCCATCATAACTCTGACTAGTGTGGTATAGTTAGTCAATTTCTCTTTCACTGTAGGACGCTGTTGACAGTTTTCTGTCTACAGCCGCGGGCCGATCCGTCCGGGGTAGTACCATACTCTCGCAGAAGATCGACGTCTGAGTAATGGCAATGTGCTATTGCGGTGGGTTTGGGAATTTTATTGGTAGACAGCAGTCTAAGTTATACCCTTGGTATGGCAAAGGTCCATGGGCGGCAGTGACACTTACCATCAAGTGTGCTGTTTGCTCATTTGCCACCATAAGCAATAAAAAAAATTATCAACAGCCCACCTAAATGGACTGAGATCAAAAAACATTCAAGAAAACTATCTACTTCAAAATACACGACTTATTCATTTTGTGTTTAATAAGTACGAATGACATGAAACATAAAATCTAAGTAACACAGCACGACTTTTTCATATTGATATCCGCAGCGTGATATTACTTTAAATATATCATTATTACTATATCATCATAATATAAGTTTATATATATTTTATACAATAATTTATAACTTAAAATTAATATGAATGATATTTAAATAATATTAAATCTGAATAAATAGACTTTTGATTCAAATTCAATTATTATGTATAAACCTTGCGAGGGCACTTACATATTGTCGGTTTTAACATTTTAAATTAATACAATAAACCGCTACTGAGAAGATTCGACAAAAAAACTCAGCGGGTTTATCTATTATTATTATTCGTTCCTTTTTCCGTGTGGTGACGGAGTAAGAATACAATTCACCACCCCCTATCTCACCCGTGGGTGATCGTAAGAGACGACTAAGGGATATAAAATGCATATAACATTTATGCAAGAGAAGGAATACTTGAAATAAAACACTATACCAACACGTCTGACCAGCATGGTATGGTAGGTCAAATTCCCTACCATTATGGAGGAGGCTCGAGCCCAGCAGTGGGACGTATACGAGCTATGATGATGATGATGATGATGATAATGATTATTCCTTTACTGACTTTTTATAAAAAATAGTAAAACATGTTTAGTGTTGCATCTTTTTAGGATAGACTGCGCTGCTCATCTAATAGGATACTTGTAGCCGTCTTTGACGACATAGGAAGCCCATTGTTTAAGCGATGGGTTGCTGTTCACATGGACCAGAACAGAAAGTGACACAGCATAATATGTTCGATGGTTTTATTTATTATTGCTGTTATTTTAATATATACATCTATATTTATATTTTGACACTATATTACAATGTATCATCACATCATCATCATCACAGCTCATAAATGTCCCACTGTTGGGCTCGGGCCTCCTCCGTAATGGGAGGGCAATTAACCTACTATACTGCGCTGGTCAGACGTGTTGGTATAGGGTTTTGTTTCGAGTTTACCTTCTCTTGCATAGATGTTATATGCGTTTTATATCCATTAGTCGTCTCGTACGATCACCCACGGGTAAGATATGGTGTGGTGAATAGTATTCGTACTCCGTCACCGTACGGAAATCCACAGATAGGGGGTTATGAATTGTATTTTTACTTCATTACGGAAATAAAGTTAATATTATATATTATTAAAAAAGTTTTCATTCTCTTCTCTTGCGTTAATAATATATGTATATTAAATCCTTCAGTTTCGTTTACGACACGCTCAGATAAGAGAGAAGGTGGTGAATTGTATTCTTAATCCATTTTCATAAGAAGAAAGCATTAGTTTTAAAGGACGCATTCTATATGATTTTTGTATTGTATTGACTATTCTATATGGGATTTTATACCTGAAATAAACGATTATTATTAGTAAGAATTATATTCACTGTGATGCCCTACGAATCTCGATATAATGTAAAAATCAAAAACAGTGTAAAAGGTTATGGCTGGAACATATCCCGCGAGCAGTACAATTTGATATATATTTATCAAAGTTACGTGTTTCTGCGTAACATAATTATCACTTTAGTTCATACATAGTCACAGTTGACAGTTTTCTAACAACAGCCACGCGTAGACCACCACACTCTTGCAGAAAATCGACTTCTGAGCAATGGTAATGTGCTGTTGCATTTCGTTATTATATTTTCTCAAACATGCTTGGAAATTTGAGCATTATTTTAACAACCTTCTTCGAGATAAATCCATATTGCTGTACTGACCAAATACATGCTAGCAGCGGCCGGCAAAAAATGTATGAAAATCCATATCTGTCGTGTTTTAGCGGCAAAATAAATATATATGTAAATTCATATCTATTGCGTATTTTAAAAATGGAACGATTTGTTACTATAAATCATAGTTACCATATAAGAAACTTATCAGAGTTTTATTTAAATTTCGAACTGGCTTGAAAATGAAACCTGTTTGATAATGTAATAAAAAAAACCCTTTAGCATGTGAAAAATATTGTTCGTTGTTCGTCATGTATACAGTTCTACTTAGTACTACTTAGTTTTAATTTCCGCGCATTATTTGAGAAAAGCACTATACAAGCCTTGGCCACAACTAGGAATTGATGGACTTACGTATGTGTGCCTCGGCTACGCCTCGGCCCACACGTTCGTCCATCAATGGCTCTTTTGCTGGACGCTGCAGTAATGTACTATTAATCATTTATTTATTATTATGACATAGCGTCTTTACATATAAAAAAAATACCTTAATAAAACTTATTATCAATAAATCTTTCTTAAGAAAAAGTGTCATTGATTTACATAATCTTATTCCTCCGTAGGCTAGACTCAGATCCAGTATCGTGAAACCAGTTAATCGACAACAGAAGTTAGACCGGAACATAGGACGCTAAGTCGTTAATAGCTGGCAATATTAAGCTGTATCCATTTCATTTCACACGGTAGAAAGAAAATTCAATTCTAGCTAAATCTCTTCGTTCATTAAGGATAAATAATTTTTGTGCAATTGACAATTGCTTGTTTTAATGGTTGTTATTTGTATCTATTATTTCATAATCTTCGTATGAGAAACAGTGACGGATTTTAGCTTAGGCCCGGAAGGCCGAGCCTATGGAGACAAATTTTTAGAAGCGCCAAATTTTGAAGTAGTAAAAATCTGAAATCATTTTTTGTTATTAACTGTTTTTGCTTCTTTTTTCTATTCAAAATATTTTTTTAGTTTTGTTAAAATGTTTTAGTTAATTCTTATAAAGAATCTAGCATGTTTAATACTAAATCTCGTAAAGTTTCTTCAGCTTATACAAAATGCTATGCTAATGTATTTAATTGGATAAGGAATGATACTGTATTATTTTCCGTGTGGTGACGGATTAAGAATACCTACTATTCACCACCCTATATCTCACCCGTGGGTGATCGTACAAGACAATTAAAAATCAAATATAAACGCGATATAATCCGTAAAAGTAATTTTATTTCAAATGTGTAATACTCTCATAATCATTAGAAATATAATATTAAGAATAGTAGTATTCAAAAGTTAAATACAGTTATTATGAGTTATCCTGAGGAGATAAATGTATATAATCACGGACTTTGTTATAGATCGTTTTAAGATGTACAATTTCGTATTACATTGTTTCCATTTATTTCGTAAGTTTCAGCCAGCGTTTTACAATAAAGAAGTGACTACCTATTGTCTTCAAGTCTCACCCCTCAAGCAAAGCTAGAAATAACAATGAATCTTCTCTAACCTGTTAATAGTTTCGTATTATTTTCTCTGTTTTAGTACAAGAATAGTACGCGGCGCTAACATTGCATTTGTGTTTGTTAATGTAAACAAATGAGTTAAACTTTGAGATTTATTGTTTACATAGCTTGGTGATTAATTGCAACAAATATTTTTTATGGAGCTCGTAAAGTGTTTATTTCAATGATGTAATAAAATGCCTTATGTGGTCAAATATCATACGTTTTTTAACATACATACATACATAGCCTCACGCCTGTTTCCCAGAGGGGTAGACACAGACTACGGATTGCCACAAACCACTATCCTGGCATACTTCCATCGCTTTATTCACACTCATAATAGTCTTCATGCATGCTCTACGATTACGCATACTCTTAATAAGACCTCTCGTCAACACATCTCCAACTTGCTGCAGAAAAGTATGACGTGGTCTTCCCCTTGTATTCGTCACATTTACGCTTGCTTTATATATTTGCTTCGTCAACTTCTTGTCACTCATTCTTTCTAAATGTCCAAACCACCTCAGAATACTATTTTTGATCTTTGTCACTACTTCTTCATTCACACCACAGCGCTCTCTTATAACACTATTCCTAATTTTATCTTTCATACTTACATCACACATACTACGAAGAGCTCTCATCTCTACAGCATTTATTCTACTTTCATGTCTTCCCTGCCAAAGTCAACTTTCACTACCATACATGAGAGTAGGTACTAATACTCCCTTATGTACAGCTAAACGTTCCTGTTTGGACACGTTTCTGCTTTTCATAAAGGTGCATAGTGCCCCATTCACTCTATTACCAGCATTTACTCTTCCTTCAACATTATCATCATTTTTACCATCTCCAAAAACCATAATTTTCGTCTTACTTACATTTACTTTCATAACTTTTCTTTCAAAAGCTTCATGCATAGTTAGTTACCATCGCCTGCAAATCTTCTGCCGATGATGCAAGTAACTTAATTGGACTTTTAGCGGGAATATGTAAGTATCATGTGGTGTAGAATGTGTCAGGGGCTACCGTAAGGTGTCGTGGACTGGGGCTACATTGCTGGTGGGCGACCCGCCTTGAGATCCTGGTGGAGGCCTACCGGTTGCGCGTTGTGGCACGGGTCGACGGCGTGCAAGTCTCTGTAAGGGGACTGGGTAGAGCACTGGAATTGGCCCGAAGGGGAGTCATCCGGCGACGGAGAGAAGTATTGGCGTCCTCCGCAGTTGCGCCGCATCTCCAACGCTGGATTAATAGATCTCTTCTATTCGGCAGCCTAAGCTTTAGGATGGTGCAGGTACCTACCGGACAACCGTGTCCAGCTTACCGAAGACACCGGTCTTCGGTAAGTATAAGCTCAGAATTGGAAGAGTAGGGGCCCCAGGATGTCACTACTGTGGCGCGCCAGTAGACGATGCGCGTCACATTCTGGAAATATGCCCCGCCTGGGGTTCCCAGTGCTACGTCCTGTTGGTGGTCATTGGGAGAAACCTGTCGCTGTCGATCATCATCTCGAAGATGCTTGACAGCTAGAAGTGGTGGTTGTCAAAGGAGGCCACTCCTTTTGTGAGGCCATCATGAAAAGGAAAGAGGCCGCGCAGCGGGAACGCGAGGCGCTTGCGCCTGCTGACTGGCTCCACCGCCGCCGACGACGACCTAGAAGGAGGAGGCGTCTTTATGTGCACTTGCTCCCACCGTCTTAAGGGATGATAGGACGTGGCCAAGAAAGGCCAAGCGTTGGGGTGCCGAGGATCGAATGTCACTAGACGATCTCTCCGGCGCCCCGTAAAAGCGCGGCAGGGGCCGCTGAGGTTTTAGTGCGTATTCCGGTCGGGCTTTAGCTGGCCGGCGAGTCCCATACTCCTCCTCATCTGTCAGCGATGGGGGATAGCGTGTAAATGCTTTTCCACAGTGAGAAAAAGAAAGTAGGGTTGACGTCAGACAAGCGTCCGGTCATAAAACTAATAACAGTATTATGAGAAAGAAAGTATGTGAGAACAATTTTAAATCAAAATACAAATCTGCTTTACTAAAACGACAATTGGCTGGGGAAAATCTGACACATAACAATTTAAACACTTTGAAATTAAAACAATATTTTATTTAAATAACCCAACAGATAATGCATTATATAGTTATATTAATACCTGCAAGTCTACGCCTACTCATATACACGAGCACTATCTTATACCATACATAGTAACACACAGTAGTATAACACACAGACGCACACACTTGCACATGCACACACATACGCGCACACACGTACACACACACGCTCATGCACACACAAACATAAACACATACACACACGCAGGCACACACACACATAAACATACACAATACTATAGATTCACGGGGATGGCTGAAAATCAGCGCTGTTCTTGTGACAGCAGAAGCTGAGCCAATTCCTTTTGCCTACTAGATTTAATTTTGTTTATTATAATTGTTAGTTTTTAGTTTAAGTTCTGAAAAGGCAATAAATTATTATTATTATTATTGAAAAACTATTGCCAATAACTTTTGCAATATCTACTATGAAAGAAGAGTATCTACATATTACATCGACCCCAATTAATTCGTGATAAGAGGGTGATGATGATGATGATGATAATGATGACGTAATATCACTTATTTTCCCTCTTTTATGTCATATTTATTACTAATACCTACAAAAACATCAATGGCTTTTATGAAATATATAATAATTTAGCGATCACATTGTATTTTCAACCTTAAAAACTATAAATAAAGTTAAAATTGAATTTCTTTCGTATAAAAATCGACCCCCACAGCTCCAATCCCTTGAGAATAGCTTCAATAGTTTTTTAGCACAGAAACTGTTTCCTTATGTTTAGATCAGACGTTGAAATAACTTCAATATGTTCTATCAAATATTTTATTTATATACAGGTTGATACTTTTATTTGTACTATATTATTTTATACACATTTTAACAGTATTATATTGAATTCTTTTTTTATTATTGCGTATGGTGGCAAATAGTTAACATACCTAATAGTAAATGCTATTGGTGCCCATGGATGTTTGCAATACCAGAGATACAACTTGGCCACTGGCTACCAATTGAAACCGATCCAGCGAAGTGCTACAGCACATTGCCACTACTCAAACTCCATTTTTGCTGTAGTGCGGTACTACCCTGAACAAACCGATCCGCGGCTCTAGACAGAAAACTGTCAACAGTATGGGCTTACCATTACTAATGTGGCACTTTTTTCTTTTTTCCTTTTAATTTCTGATTCGCAACATTCTTTTGTGATGAAACTCACTAAGTATTGTAGAAGTCTTTACAAAGATGAGACAGTGATTTGTGGTTCATACAAAATACTAAGTGGTGATCGAACACAATATGCTCGTATTGGAAGTCACTTCTAATAGTCTATACTACTCCATCTTTACAATAAATAGTACATTATACATTGTAGATTGAGTATGTCACTGCCCTATATACGCGAACTATAAAATAAATTCTGGGATTATCAATTTCTAATTGACTTTAGTCATATCGAAACCAGAAACTTAAATTCGTTATTATCAACATCTCAGCTCCTATAGATGCCACCTCTGAACTGAAGCCTCCACAATGGGAGGGATCTTGACCTTGAATACCATGCTGGACAGACGGGTAATCATAACATTTTATTATATGTCGAGTTCCTCTTGTCTTGGTGTTATTGGAAACTGACATATCTTAGTCATCTTTTACAATACCCACGGGGCAAGAGAGGGCACTGAATTTTTGCTCCGTCGCCATACGGAAACTTTACAGTGCTAGTCACATATTTATGTATATTACTTAATCAATTGAGTAGTTGCAATTTTAATTATACAAATCGCTAAAACATCACAGTAGTGTCTAAATAGGGTTGCCATTTCTTAATTAAGTAAGAAAATTAACAACACCATGTATGTAAAGTTTATTAACCTATATTCTACCGCAGACAAATCTAGTCTAGAGTATTTAAATGGTGATCTTGAATAGCTCAGTGGTTATATACGTTTGACTGCATAAATAGCGTTGTGGTTAAGATAATAGTTACGATTTCGATGCCCGTGCAGAACAGTATTTTTTGTGACAGTTTGGTAATCTGAGTCTGGTTGTTATTTGAGTCCGTTATGTTTCTCTATAACATGTCGAAGGCACACGTCACCTATGAAGACGAAAAAATAATACGAGTCACAATTTGATAGTGATACAACAGATCACACTCGTTTAAGTGGATAGGAAGGACGATTGTAACGGATTTCAATAGGTATGGGTTCGAGTCCCACATGTGACAATCATTATTCGTTCGTAAATAAGTTTTTATAAATAATGCTTTCCTTAATAATATCAATTACTAATACATATCTGCAAATATATACTCCTAACTATACTCGTATTAATAATGAAATAAATAATTAATGAATGATAAGTACCATTGCACCACTGCATTTCGTCATTCGTCCTACATTAGGGTACATCAAAGTACATATATACTTGCCGTACCAAATACCACATAATCCCCACAATTTCCTGTTATTGCATTATACATATTAACTAGGAGGGCGAATATTTTCATTGTTATAAAATTTGGTTTTGTTTTAATTATAGAAAAAGAAATACCTAAATATAATTACCGTGGTGTCTAATAATACAGCGTGCCATCTTTTGTTTTCCCGTGAGCCTCTTACGAATTATAAGTATTTTAAGGGAGTGGGGAGACGTACTCTCGTAGAGTACGCTCCAAAGCTCACTCCACTCTAAAGCTGATAATATTAATTGCGGTTGCCAACTGACAAATCAAATGGAGACATATATATACCTAACAACTAATATATTGTTATAAAATTAAAATTAAAAAGATATTAAAAAAATATTTCGTCTAGCCCATCTCAGCTCATACATGTCCCACTGTTAGGCTCGAACCTCCTCTATAATGAGGAGGAACATATTATACCTACCCCGCTGGTCAGACGTGTTTGTATAGGGTTTCCTTCTCTTGCATAGATGTTATATGCGTTTTATATCCCTCAGTCGTCTTTTACGATCACCCACGGGTAAGATAGGGGGTGGTGAATTGTATTATTACTCCGTCACCACACGCAAAGCTACAAATATAATTTTATCATCTCAGCTTAGGTATGGAGTTAGGCTGACCGACCGCATTCGCAACGACGACGTAAGAGAGCGATTAGGTATGAAAGAGAGTATTAGTGTAAAGATGCGAAAGGGAATGCTCCGATGGTTTGGACATGTGAAAAGAATGCCGAACGAACGTCTGGTTAAGAAGATATACAATGCGAAAGTGGAAGGATGTAGGTACCGGGGGAGACCGAGACTCACCTACCTAGACCAGATTGGTCACGTACTGAAGGAAGGTGTAGTCAAGAGTCTCCGAAACCGGCGAGCGTGTATGAAGAGAATTATGAATGTTGAGGAAGCCAGTGAAGTATACAAGGATAGAGTTCTCTGGCTCTCTGTTCTCTCTGCCTACCCTGCAAGGGATATGGCGTGATGATATGTATGTAGTTTAGGTATATATGTCCCACTATCGGGCTTGAGTTGCCTTCATTATTGGAGGATAATCGATACCCTGTCACCACACATATAGTAGTATAATTTTATTGTAGCCAATAAAATATCGTACTTAGTAGTAAAATCAATTAAAAAGGCGCCGAGACAAGCCCATTTGAACTTATTCGCATAAACTTGTTTCGTGTGGTGGACTTTTATAGGCTAATTATTATAATTTAAATAACTACATACCTCGTGGGATTCTATTCTCTTACATATTAATTTTTATTTCTTTTAAACTACATTTTAATGTATAATAAAGAGGTCACCATTTGAATTTAATCAAATTCATTGGTAGTGAATTTGTAATTCTATACAGGGGGAAGGGGACCGCTCCCGAAAATAAAGACAGGTAACTCTACTAGTTCTACTTGTAATGATAGGCTAGAAACAAATTCAAAATTCGATGCGGATGAAAAAAAAAAAATTTTTTTTCACCACGCGAGGTTATTGAACTCTTGAACATATGATCGTGAGTTTTGAATAGATTGCATCTTTTATCGTCTGAGTAAAGTTACGTATTTTCATTGGAATTATCGTTACATGGCACTGACCTAATACGATGGAATGTGAAAAAAACTCAAAATACGTAGTGAAAAAAAAAAATTTTTTTCTTTCGAATCGATTATTTTTTTCTAGCCTATCATTACAATTAGGACTAGTATGGTCACCTGTCTATGTTTTCGGGAGCGTGTCCACTTCCACCCTGTGTATTAGGTTTGTTTTTTAAATTTTGGATTACATGATAGCGAAGATGGTGTGGGCAAAATTGTCACCTGCTGCAATTCAAATGTGTTCAGCAGTGTTCTTTGTCATCATCAGCTCATGTCATATATGTTCCACTGCTGGGCTCAAGCCTCCGCCATAATAAGAGGGAAATTGATCTACTAAACCGCGCTGGTCAGACATGTTAGTATAATGTTTTATTTTGAGTTTTTCTTCTCTTTCATTGATGTTATATGCGTTTTATATTGCTTAGTCGTCTCTTACAACCCACGAATAAGATTGGTGGTGAATTGTATTCTTGCTCCGTCATCACACGGAAAATTTCCTTCTTGTACTCACTAATAATTAAGGGGTGGTGAATTGTATTCTTATTTATGATAATAGGAATTAGGAATGTCCAAACATCAGCTGTGTGGTAGCGGCTTCCAATACTACCAACCCTTACTTTGCTCGTGGATGTCGTAAAAGACAACTAAGATCTTTATAACGACCTAAGCCAATTCCATCTGATACCGTTTGGTCAACAATTACATTCCCAAGGAGGGTTGATGTCAGGCAGGCGGCCGGTCATAAAACTATTGCCAATAACTCTTACAATATGTACTACGAAAGAAGAGTACATATTGTATCGACACCAAGTAATTGGGAAAAGAGTAGGAGAATGATGACTTAGGAATGTCCAAACTAATTCTTGCAAATCCTAGTCATCAATCAACAACAACAGTCACCGACTAAAGTATTTGTTAAATCTCTAGTTTCACCGCTAACCACACTGTAATAAATTTTAAAAGGGGTAATTCATTTAGTGTTTAACTATACATTGCTCACTTCTAACTATGCCTTGTGGTCATTTTATTATTCTACTGTTTCTATCGTAATCATAATATGGTGAATGTCTTGTCACGTGTTAGAATACGTCAATGCTTTTGTTTATTTCAGTATGATTGTACAAATGAAAAGAAAGATACCTATCCGTGTGGTGACGAAGTAAGAATACAATTCACCACCCCTGTCTTAGCCGTGGATGATTGTACGAGATAACTAAGGGATATAAAACGTATATAACATCTATGGAAAAGAAGGAAAACTCGACACAAAACCCTATACCAACACGTCTGACCAGCGTGGTATAGTGGTTTTATTTTCCTCCCATTACCTACGGAGGAGGCCCGAGCCCAACAGTGGACATATATGGGCTGTGATGATGATGAAAGAAAGAAATAAATAAAGAAGAAAATCATTTTATTGAATAACAGAAAACTATCAACAGAGTGGTCCTACCACTATGGTAGGACCACTCTGTTGATAGTTTTCTGTCTATGTTCCCGGACTGGTCGTCCGGGATGGTACCACACTCACTCAAGATCGACGTCTAAACAGTGGTAATAGGCTGCTGCGCTTCGCTCGGTGAGGGAGTCCCGGCAACTCAACTTTCTGGTGGGTTTCGGCCATTGTTTTCTTTAAAAAAGTATAGATATAAATAATATCACATGCGAATACCTATTTGAAAATTTTCCAGCCACAATCCTATATGAGCATTAACTGAACACATGGCAGAATGACCTAAGTGCCACCTTTTATACCAAGCTATCCCTTATTCGATCCTAAGGCAGGCTATTTTATATAATCGATAAATATTTGTTCTGAATCTAGTTCTAGAGTATAGTTTGTATCCATTAATTGAATACTTATAAAATTCCCTATTATATGTATTTATAAATCATTCGACTGCATGTAGCAGAGATGCGAATGTTGAGATGGATGTGTGGTGTGACAAGAATGAATAAAGTGAGAAATGACACATTAGAGGAAGTTTGAAAGTTGCGCCAGTCACATGTGTGGTATAGACATGCGAAGAGGCGGGATGAAAGTAATGTTGTGAGAAAAGTTTTAGGTATGAATGTTGAAGGCTTTAGGTGTAAAAGAAGACAAAAAAAAGTGGATGGACTGCGTAAGGCATGACATGGATAGTATGGGAGTGACTGCAGATATGACATCTGATAGGATCGTATGGATAAAAACAACATATTGCGTCGACCCCAAGTAATTGGGATAAGAGCAAGACGATGATGATGATGTTGATGTTTTTATAAATCTAAATTGTCTCAAAAAAAAAATCTACGAACAATTTCCTCAAAATTCAATGTTGTTTTTATTATATCGTGATTTGATACGATAATATAGCAATTAAACTTTAATTTTGTTTATCTGTAATATGTTTTGGTGTATTTAGTTATTACTTATCTTATTCATTTAACTTATCGACTTTCACTGTCCAATATAAGCCCCTCTATAAGTAGGGGATATGACGATGAATATGACGCTTCACAGGTGAATTGGTGATCATTGATTGTAGGTATTAGCAAACTCCTGCGCCGATTATTTATCTTAAGTTTGAGAAAATTACGGAAATATTTTTTGTTTATTGTATTTTTCTGTATTCTATGCAACTGTATATTATATTTATTGTTATTTTTTGTATTGTATAAACTTGTTAATTATGTTTGTGATTGTTATTTATTAATAAATATTATTTGGAATCTAAGTTTCTATATTTAAAAATAGGTTACATCTTTTTAGAAATATATTACACTATAGACTAGGAAGAATTTATCAGACTCCAATCTTGATGAAATATTATTGATTATTTAACAATAATATTAGAAATCTGTTTTATAAACTTCAATGTCATCATAAAATAATATCGTGAAATACCTTCAATAGTTTGACTGTATTATCAGTGTGATAACTGAATAAATGTACCATGGTCTTATCCTTTCCTTCAGCATGGACATCCCAAACATTAATTAAGAGATGTGAGTAGAAAAATAATAAGAACTTTGGATTAATTCATTTAAGTTTCGAAATTATTTAAAAAAATAACAAAGGAACACCTAAATTTACATTATCTTTGATTTTGTAAATGACTTAGCTGTATGGGATTTGTTCCCTTTGCCTGTTCAATTATACAAACAGAACTACAACAAAAAAAAGATTTTCTCTCAACAGACTTTAACATTTAATTTACGTATTTTAAACAATATTTCATTTGCTTTAAATTACGTTTTTTTAGTGACTTTCAGTCAAATACATACATACATACATATCATCACGTAATTTCCCTTGCGAGGTAGGCAGAGAGAACAGAGTGCCAGAGAACTCTATCCTTGCATACTTCACTCGCTTCCTCAACATTCATAATTCTCTTCATACACGCTCGCCGGTTTCGGAGACTCTTGACTCCACCTTCCTTCAGTACGTGACCAATCTGGTCTAGGTAGGTGAGTCTCGGTGTCCCCCGGTACCTACATCCTTCCAGTTTTGCATTGTATATCTTCTTGACGTTCGTTCGTCATTCTTTCCATATGTCCGAACCTTCGGAGCATTCCGATAAATTCAATAAATATCTTTAGCAGAGCGAAGGCTGGTCTATTGAAAGGTACACTCTGGTCAGAGTTCGTATAGGATTTTCTCACGAGTTTTCCTTCTTCTACACTGGATATTATCTTCTTTTCCCTCATCATTTCAACATCATTATCGTCATCGTCTCATTCCATATACATTCCAATATTAGACTCGGGCTTCCTTGTATAGATATTAATTGCATAATATATGCCTTAGTCGTCTTTTATAACCCCACGGGTAGAAAAAGGGGGTGATGAATTAAATTCACACTCCATATTCACACAGAAATTGGATATTTATAATTACGCATAAAGCATTAACAACTAAAGAAATGTACCACCATACATCATTATTTTGCTCTTATCCCAATTACTTATGGTCGATGGAATATTGTACCTCTTTTCCATCGTACATATTGCAAAAGTTATTGGTAGTAGTTTTATGACTGGTCGCCTGCCTGACGTTCCCTCTTGGTAATATAATTGGTAACCAGACGGCTTCAGAATAAGTTGGCCAGATTAATATAAAACTCTTAGTTCACTTTTACGACATCCACGAGTAAAATAAAGGTTGGTAGTATTAACAGGCGCTACTCACTACTACACAGTACAAATAACTAGCAAAATATTTAATTGATAACATATAATTAGCATGAATATTTGATACAAATTACCAATACAATTCCTAATTTTTGTAATATCAATCGCTTTCTAAAAGAGATGAATTCAAAACTACATCAGTCTGCATAGCTACCGTCTCAATACAACAAACGTTTTTTTTTTTATTTCATTTGATCAAATGTACTAAGAGATATATCGTTCTATGAATAGATAATGTCCCTCTCGTATAATCACGCTGTTTCGTGTTTCATTCATGACTAATATAATTATAATTAAACTTAATGATAGCATCAAAATATAATTTAAAAAAAAACCATAGATTAAACTTACCGAAATTTTTTCCGCATTCATTTAAATTTAACAAAACAAGCACAGATAAAAATGGGATGATTAATTAAAAATAAAACTAAGTCACTAATTCATAAAAAGAACACGGCACATCACTAGGTACACAATCACTTAACTCGCTAAATCGATTTGAATATCGATTAATTGTTAATTGTTTTTGGTACACGTGTGACAGGACTGTGGTACTAGGGAAATGGCGCTAGTTAAACGGGCGCGCGCTCAGCGACCAGATCTCACACTGAGCCACCATACACTCACGAGACAGCAATAATAACCCACCTCGTTATTTCTTTTATTTTCGTTGTTTTATTTTTTTTTATAACTGAAAATCTGCAAGATTGACGCCTCGCGCCTCGGTTTTCTTTGATGCTCTCCCGATTATTTCTTTTTTCTTATCGACCACCAACCAAATTTAATTCGGATGCTTGCATGTCAACCGTTTGACGGGATAATCCGTTGAGATTTGAATATTTCTCTTTTTTTATTCGGAGAACTTAAGATGTGTGCCAAAAATGGATCTGTTATTAGCGAAAGCTCTTATTCGGATAATTCGTGTTATTTTATATAAGCAAATAATTTTGAATCGATTAACTTCATGCTGTGAAATACTTGAATACTCGTTAACATTTGGTAGATTCATTTTGGATGGCGTATTGTTTTATGTTTTTTTATTTAAGGACCACATTTCATTACAATTACATTCCCAAGGAGAGTTGATATCAGGCAAGCGGCTGGTCATAAAGCTATTGCTAAAACTTTTGAAAATTCTACGATGGAAGCATAGTACATATTGCATCGACCCCAAGTAATTAGGATAAGAGCAGGTTGACAATGATTCCGCTACAAGGAATATTTTTTTTCTGTCGTCATGGAATATCCATTACTACTACAGGCACAAAACTTACTCCAACTTGACAAATATTCGTTATACAAATAACTGTGCTACGTGAATACCCAAAGGCGAACCAAATTATTTATTATTTTGAGACACTAGACCTATAGAATAAATCTTTACTACGGAGATATTCAAATATACAATTAATTGCATGAAAGAAAACACTAGCACTCAGAACAATCTTTAATGGAACACCAAAAGATATATAATATCCCTGTACTGACAGAGTAAGAATACGATTCACCACCCCCTATCTTACCCGTGGGTGATCGTATGAGACGACTAAGGGATATAAAACGCATATAACATCTATGCGAGAGAAGGAAAACTCGAAACAAAACCCTATACCAACACGTCTGACCAGCGCGGTATAGTAGGTTAACTTCCTTCCCATTACCGAGGAGGCCCGAGCCCCAAAATGGGACATATATGGGCTGTGGTGATGACTCAGCATATGGTATAGCTGCTAAGATCACTACAGCATATGTATAATATTTATTTCCATGCTCTACAGTAAAAGTAAACACTGCAAGGTACCTCAAATTTCATGTTGAAACAAAAACGTCTCTAAAAAGAAGAGTCCCGTCTACTCGTCACGAATATTTCATTTGTTTTCTCAGTACGCTATTTAGATAAGAATGTTTTTATCTAATATTTAATGGTGGCTCATAAATACACGTATTTATTTAGATTTATGTAATAATCATGGCTATTTAATATGCGGGAAACTGGATGACTTAAGAAAAGATACTTGAACGTGCCGTGGTATGTAGTTGGAACTGTGACATTGTGACTTTTTAAATAGATACTGCCTACTGTATTACTTCGTACGCATAACATGTGTGAGATCCCCGTTAAATATCGTTACCATTATTTCTGTAATAAGTAAAATAAAAAATTTCAAAGCAAAATTTATCCCCAAAGTGTAAATAACACACCCTTAGAGAATGAAAACCGACAAAGTGTGAAAGGAGTTATTTGCAATTTTTTATTTGTTTTTATGAAAAAGTTGTTTTTTTTTTCCATACAAACTTTGCTACTCCATTTCACCTCCTTTGAGGTTAAATTTCATAAAACCTTTTCTCAGTGAGACTTTTAAAAAGAAACCACTTTTCATGTTTAAAGTTTCGGTAGTTTCAGAGTTAATGACACTTTTAGTTAATACTTCGACTAAAAATTATCGACTTGCTATCTTTCTTTTGAAATAGCACTGAGTAATAAGTATATATAATTAAAAAAAGAAATAGGTATTTGAAGATCATATTAATTGAATAAAAATTTAAGAGGTAAATAAGGTCATTAAACTCAATCTACATAGTTTTGATGCGAATACGATAAGTTGTTTTGACAGCCATGTCTGTCTGCCTGTCAAAATTTACCAATTCTTAAACAAAATTTAAATGCACGTTAAAAAGTTGGCTGCTATGAGAAAAATACTTGTTCTAGATACAATACTTTCATTATATCACTTTTTAGTTTTAATTTTTTTATTGTAAAGACAAAATCCTGCTCTAAAGATAACATTCTTATATTGCGGGTAATTTTAATGCTATGTAGTGGCAGTTACGAATACTACCAATACTTATATTACTCGTGGGGTCGAAAAAGGCAACTAAAAGCTTTAGTCGATCTAGGCCAACTCCAGCAGATGCTGTCTCGTGAACAGTTACATTCCCAAGGAGAATTAACATCAAACAGACGGCAAGTCAGAATACAACTGCAAAATCCTTTGCATTATGTACGTATTGTATTTTCCATTATGTATGCACTAATGAAAGAAGAGTATATATTATTACGTTGAACAATTGAAAGAAGAACAAAATACTTGTTTGGTCAATCCCACTTGATACCATTTGATTAACAATTACATTCAACAAGAAGGGTTGACGTCAGGCAGTAAAATAATATTGCGACTATAAATTGAGATAGAAGCTATCCTATCTTTTAAGTTGGATCAAACTACACATGATGTGAAAATTTGATTAAAATTCGTAGTTAAATACTTTAGGAGTCCATCGCGGACAAACAACATGACGCGTAATTTATATATATATTATTATCTAATATTTATTATTATCCAAAATCAGCCTAATATTTAAAGAAATTACACTCAACTCCCATCTACATACAAAGCAGCATTCAACTCGAGTCACGAGTCCAAGCACCTGCATTCCTTATTGAAATGAAGCAATACTATGTCTCACACCATAACGTGGATAATTACCCACCTATAGGTTCGGTGATCATCCTCTTAATGACACACGCTCTGTAATCAGATTCTTTATAGTACAAACGGTTAATCTGTAAAAAGATCTCCTAAGACAAAAACTATTCGATTTGAATGATTTTTACATTTAAAAATATTTTAAATGAATAAATTGTAATGTATATTGATTCTTGACATCATTATCACCATCATCTCAATTCTTATTTGTCCTACTACTAGGGTCGAACCTTCTCCAAAATAGGAGAGATTTCGACCTCATTTTTCACGCTGGTGGGACGGGTTACTATATAGTTTTTTTTTTATTGCTTTTGGTGGCAAACGAGCAAGTAGCACACCTGATGGTAAGTGTCACTGCCGCCCATGGACCTTTGCAATACCAAGGGTATAACTAGGTCGCTGTCTACCATTACAATCGCCAACCCACCTAGTTGGGCTTCCGGCTCTCTCGCTCACCAAACGTAGCGCAATAGCACATTGCCATTACTCAGACGTCGATCTTCTGCGAGAGTGTGGTACTACCCCGGACGGACCGGCCCGCGGCTGTAGACAGAGAACTATCCACAGCGTGGTCCTACCACTATTAAAGTCTTATAGTTTTATTTCGATATTTCTTTTGTATAGATGTTATGCATGATGTGCATACTATATTCTTTAGTTATCTTTTACGACATTCACGAGTAATAAAAGGTATGACGAATTGTATTCTTACTTCGTCACCACACAGAAAAGATAAACACTATCTATATTGAAAGATTTTTATTTTTAAAAATAATTTCAAGTTTATAAGTTGTAATGATTATTGATTCTTGATAGGCGTTATATTTGTTTTTTTTTTTTTAAGTTATACTTCTTTTGGCGCGTTAGGGAAAAATGATGAGACTAAATTTTTACGATGCGTTCGCACATCGTCTCGAAAAACCGACACCCTGAAGCTATCTATAGTCAACATTTTAGGTTTTTAACTAGATAATGCGTTATAATAAAACTTAAAATGTATTAAATACCTTTTTTCTATTGTTAGTGTCGTTTTTTCTACAAACGTAGAATAAAGCGAAAGATAAAATTTTTGAATAGATTTTTATCTTGTTACGCCAAAGAAAGATAACTTCTAACGCGTGTACATAAGTACACACACACTTTTTTCATTTCCTTTGGTGATAGAGCAAGCAACCTACCTGACGGTAAGAGGAAACTTTTGGCTAGGACATGAAAATGTCATGTGGTGGTCTTGTATTATATTAAATTATTATATGAATTATTTAACATATTATGTCAAATAATTTTGCTGTTTTCGGCCAATTTCAACCTGTTACTTTTGTGTTACAGTAATGCGCGCGCATCTTAAAATTTCACTCTCATCATTTTCTTATAACGTACCTAAAGAGGTATAACTTCAAAAGAAGAAGAAGTGATAAGTATCAATAATAAACCTTTATAATACCAAGAGTACAACCAAGTTCTTATCGTAAAGTGGACCTGCGTTCTCTCTTTCAACAATAGGCATCCATACTCTCTCGAATTATTCTTTCCCAACGAACGAATTGCAGTAGCAAATCACTACTATTCAAAAGTACCTGCAAGTGTTTGTTGAACGAACCGACCAATTTATGCAGCCAGCTGCAAGCAAAATACAGTCTATGAGGTATGCAAGATATTACTTGTTGAGTAAGGCCTTAAATTCCTAGAGCATAATATATATATATATCACTTTTTTTTTTAATAAAACACATCCTACTCATCATTCTCTTACTTTTATCCCACTTACTTGAGGTCGATACCATATGTACTCTTCTTTCATAGGACATATTGTAAAAGTTATTAGCAATAGTTTTATGACCGGCCGCATGCCAGACGTCAAACCTCCTTGGGCATGTAATTGTTGACCAAACGGCATCAGATAGAGTTGACCCAGGGCGTTATAACGCTCTTAGTCGTCTTTTATGACAATCACGAGCAAAGTAAGGGTTCGATAGTATTCGTAGCCGCTACCACACAGCAAACACCTCCTACTAAGGACTCTAAATATACCGAAACTCAATCATTTGTGGGGAACACAAAGAATTGTCCTGATTGGAGATTCAACTCACCACACTTGGCTGGAAAGGACGATGATTAAGTTAGCCCATCATCTGTGCAGTTCACTGCCAACACCGTGTTAGTTGTTTTTAAATATTTAAAAAACAAACTATTGTTTTCGAAATGAATTTGTACATATCTCAACGCCAAATATGATTTTAAGATCAAAGGTCTTTCAAAAATTATAACAGGCAGTGACAGGCTGTCATCGAAAATATCACCTCAGGGATTCTTGGAAGAAAACAATGAATTTATGTATTTAGAAAGAAAAAACATTAAATACATAAAAATGTACGGAGAATTAGCACGCTGAAGTGGCAATAGGCAGGCTACATCGCTCGAATAACCGACAACCGCTGGGGAAGAACGTGGTCGCCACTCCACGAACTAGGTGGACAGACGACATGGTGAAGGTTGCTAGGCGTCGTTGGATACAGGCGGCATAGGAAGGTACGCTGTGGCGTAACATGAGGGAGGCCTATGTCCAGCAGTGGACGGCAATAGGCTGAAATGATGATGATGACATAAAATGTTGGAATGTAGTGAGGTATCATGTTAATTACTAATGAGACTTTGTTTTAACTAACTAACCGAGACTAACCTACCTAGACCAGATCGGTCATGTCCTGAAAGAAGGTGGAGTCAAGAGTCTCCGAAACCGGCGAGCGTGTATGAAGAGAATTATGAATGTTGAGGAAGCGAGTGAAGTATGCAGAGATAGAGTTCTCTGGCACTCTGTTCTCTCTGCCTACCCTGCAAGGGATATGGCGTGATGATATGTATGTATGTATGTACTTTGTTTTAACTTTTTTTTATTTGAAATAAAACTATTTTTAAGAATTCTATTTGATTTTTACGTTTCGAGTACTTTACAGCGTACATGGTCACCGAAGGACTCAGTGACAGTCCTCCCGTCGGGCACTATTCAAATTTTCCTTCTCTGAGATGTTATGTTCACATTGTATCCTTTCATCATCATCATCATCTCTATTCATATACGTCCCACTATTGAGCTTGAGGCTCCTCCATAATGAGAGAGAAATTGACCTACTATACCACTCTGGTCAGACGTGTTGGTATAGGATTTAGTCTCGAGTTTTCCTTCCCTTGCATAGATGTTATATGTGTTTTTATATCCCTTACTCATCTCTTACGTTCACCCACGGGTAAGATAGGGTGTGGTGAAATGTATTCTTACTCCGTCACTATACGGAAAACACATCAGACATATCACACTTGTACCGTCTGGAGTGACAGAAGGGTGTAACCCCATGACCCACCCATATTATCTTACGCAGCGCCCAATTGGACTGTCCACCGGTAAAAAATCCTTGACATACACATACATATCATCACGTCATATCCCTTGCAGGGTAGGCAAAGAGAAAAGAGTGCCAGAGAACTCTATCCTTGCATACTTCACTCGCTTCCTCAATATTCATAATTCTCTTCATATTGGTGTGCAAATAATAAATTCTTGCCCTTTCGTTCATATAGCCGTGAAATTATAAAAGAAATTAAATATTCGTCTGCCCGCTTCCACTAACTTTAATATCAAATCTGAAAACAAAAGAAGTCAAAAGTCACTTGTCACCCGAAGGGCATAAGCATGGCAGACACACGATTATAACCTACAAACTTATTTATAACAACACAAAAACGTATATTAAACTTTATTACAACTAAATAAAGGTTAATTCGAATGCAATAAATTAGTTAATTTTATTGCCAAGTAAAGATTTATATGCCGAAATTACGAAGAAAATGTTCACATTTAGCGATTATTTGATGGTATAAAATTGCATTATTCAATATTGCATTGTGTTTATGTTAAATGTGAAGAAAAATACCACAGCTTATCTTATTAACCGACTTCAAAAACTAATAGGTTCTCAATTTGAGACAAATATAGGTATAAATTTATGTTTAAGTTTTTCCGTGTGGTGACGGAGTAAGAATACAATTCACCACCATTTTTATTAGCCGTGAGTGATCGTAAGAGACAACTAAGGAATGTAATAATACAAAATGTAGTAATATAACAAGAGAACAATCTTTACAAGAGAAGAAAAATTTGCAAACCCTATACCAACCCGTCTGACCAGCGTAGTATTGTAGGTGTTTTTTTTTTATTTTTTTATTAAATTACCAAACAAAACACATAAAAGTTTAAGTGACACTATATTCAAATGAATATAGTGTCACTTAAACCTCTCGGATTTGTATGTGACAATCAAGAATCATTTGTAAGGTCAATTTCCCTCCTGTTTTGACGGAGGCTCGAACCTAGCAGTGGGACGTATAGGAGCTGAGATGATGCGACGTTCAAATATTTTATGTATGTTACTAGATTACTCGAATATAACTAGACAGATTTGAAGCATTAAAAGAAACAATTCAAAACTTCTTCGTCAGGAATTTTAATGTTTTTATTTTATAATTTAATTCTAAATTCCCAAGGAAGGTTGACGTCAGGCAGACGGCCGCTTATGAAACTATTGTCCATGACTTTTGTAATATGTACAAGTACATATTGCGTCGACCACAAGTAGTTTGGATAAGAACAAAAGAATGATGGTGATGATAACTTTTAAAATTAAATAAGATTTCCACAGCTTAAACTTAAAACTATTTCTATTAGAAATCCGTTCCAAGTATATATTTATTTTTATAATAGTAAAAAATTATAGTCCCCAAATGGTTAAATTGATGCGTTCCCTATATTTCCCCGCACAGTCTTTATTTCTACGTAATAGGGGCAAATTTTACTGTTTACAAGTGACCACACATCCCAAGTTGTTGAAAACATCCTAAGAAAATTTAGATTTATATTTTTTTATTCTAAAATTCTATATATTCTTAAGACCCCATCCTAAAATTTGAACCAGAAAGATGGCGTTAGCTGTAAGTTGAGTTACTTACGTACATAGGTAACTGAACTAACGAGACAGCTTAATATAAATATTTACTAAAACTAATTACAAACGTAATTGGTTTTAAATCTAATTATAAATTGTAGAATATAATTTTAATCTTAGCTTAGTTTAAATATATAAAGAAGATAATCAGCCCGGTATGCTTGGGTACCAGTTCTAATATTATTTCAAATTTATCTAATCATAATTTTTTATCAGGAACTTACTCCACAAGAGATCACCAATTTACGTGGTAATCACCATCATTCTACGCAGGAATAAATGTTCTACGCATAATAAAATCGTTTTAATAACCTATTAATACGAATAGAACTAGTCCCATTATAATATGGAATGCATATAATTCGAGTCGCGTATCGAATGATATCAATAAAGTAATCGATACATCGATAATCGTTCACATGGATATTGGGTGATGGCCGTTTGACAGCCGTTTGTTAGGTTGGTAGCATATTACTTAACTCTACGGTTAGTAGCGATGGCATGTCAACATTTTAGTAATAAAAAAATTACATTTAATGCATTGCATTTATCAAATCTTTTAACATTTTATTTATAATGATTATTTTTTTGTGAGGGAACGTTGTAATAACTCTATGTCATTCCTTCTTTGTTTGCGAGTACCGTAAAAGACAACGGCCAAGTAAATAGAGAACATCGCTGACTAATGCCAGGAAAATAAACTTTTAGACTTCGCAATTGTAATTGTTGTTGATTTTGTAGACTTTTGGTGGGAATTTATAGACGTCATGTGATGGTATTCAGTATCTTAGTATTTTAACATGTCTTTAAATAATGTTGATGACATTTTAGGTAATGTGATGCGAAGGAACTACAGGTATATAGTGAATATGATATAAAAGTGCTTTACCGCGTTTTAATTTTTCAACAAAAAACCTGTGTTACAAGTCACCAGGACTCCCGCTAAAGGAGAACAGTATTTCAAAAACATAATCGATAACATTACAAGGATGAATACAATTAGTATCGAATATTGTGAAGTTCTAAATAAAACAAGAAAATACAAAAAAGTAAAGAAAGTAAATATGTACTAGTAATGGTGAAGTGAGTGGAAGTCTGTTTTGTATTTATATAAGTGCGTGTGAGCGTCTGTGTGAGCGTGAGTGCGTGTAAGTTTATATGTTATTGTGTTTGCGTGTATGTTGTGAGTACATGTGTGCGTATGTGAGTATGTGTGCGCGTATGTGTGTGTGTGTGTGATATCTACTACTACAAAGCAATCATACTAAATTCTTCTCAGTAAAAAATTCCTCTGCTGCTCGTTTTATAGGTTTCTATTTTTTACGTATTGTCTCTTTAAACCATCAAGGGAACTCAATTATCAGCTTCCAACAGTATTAAAAGACAGCAAATATTATAAAACAATTTGTTAATTGTTAACAATGAGTTATTATATTTGAAATAATGTTTTGAGAGTATTACAATCGGTTACAGCGGATACGACAAAACAATATTGAGTATTTCATAACAATATATTACGCTCAGTAGTTTTGAATATAATATACTCAAACGGTTATAAGTCAATTATATTATATTTTCATAATATATACATTCAAATACATGGTTTATGTTTTTGAAAATACAATATATTACTTTTTTTATTGCTTTTGGTGAAAATGAGCAACACACCTCATATTAAGTGTTACTTTACTATCACCTATGGACCTTTGCAATACTAAAGGCATAGTTAAACCGCTACCTACCAACGAAAGTCGTAAACCCACCCAGAAGGTTGAGCTTCCAGCCCGAATTTCCGCTCACTGAATAAAGCACATTTCCACTGCTCAGACGTCGATTTTCTGCGAGAGTGTGGTACTACCCCGAACCAGCCCGCGGCTGTAAACAGAAAACTGTCTACGATGTGGCCCTACCACAATGTTGCCAACTTTCTAAATAGTTGGATCATAAAAGTCGTCGTGGATGTATCAATTTTACAGATTATAGTCCGATTAGAGGAATTGGAGCGTAGAGACTTCTGGTTTCTCTGTGTTTCCTGTTTCGTCGCTAGTGCTTCGAAAGGCCATTTCACTTTTGTAGTGGTAGAGTCACGCTGTTGATAGTTTTCTGTCTACAGTTACGGGCCGGTCTGTCCGGGGTAGTACCACACTATCGCAGAAGATTGACGTCTGAGCAAAGGCTTTCTCGCTCACTGAACGAAGCGCAACAGCAAATGTTGCGCTTCGTTCAGTGAGCGAGAAAGCCGGTAGCCCAACTGGGTGGTTTTGGGGTTTGTATTGGTAGGCAGCTGCATTTACGCGCTAACCCCTTCCCGCCGATGTTGTGACGGGAAGGAGTGTGGGACTCGCCGGCCGGCTAGTCAAACCGGAATACCCACTAAAACCACAGCGGCCCCCTTCCGCGCTTTTACGGGACGCCGGAGAGATCGTTTACTGACATTCGATCCCCGACGCCCCAACGCTTGGCCTTCTGGCCACGCCCAGTCGGTCCTCAAGGCGGTGGGAGGAGATGCGCATAACGGCGCCTCCCCCTACCCAGCCGCCGGCGGCGGAGCGATTCAGCGGGCGCAAGCCTCTCGCGTTCCCGCTCCGCAGCCTCCTTTCTCTCCATGACGGCCTCACAGAAGGAGGCCATCGACTCCCAGCACCTGTCGCTGTCGAGCATCTTTGAGATGATGGTCGACAGCGACAGGTCTCCTCCAACGACCGACGTCAGGACGTGGCGCTGGGGCCCCCAGGCGGGGCATACTTCCAGAGTGTGACGCGCATCATCTGTAGGCAGCTGCCTAGCTATACCCCTGGTAGTACAAAGGTCAATGGGTGGCAGTTACACTTACCATCAGGTCTGCTGTTAGCTTGTTTGCCACCATAAGCAATAAAAAAAAATAGTTAATATACGGAGAAATACTGGTCGAAAGCTCAGTAGTACTAGAGGTCAAATCCCGTAGTTATGCTATCAAATTAAAAAAAGAAATCAATTCATTTCTTTAATTATATTTTAGTCTCAATTTATACCTCGAGGCACAAAGTTCTTGCGGGAGGATTCCTGTGCCTGGGCAGCCGCCTGCGCTGCCCCGGCCGCCAGCGGCCGGGGCAGCGCAGGCGCGAATATCTGCGCCTGATGCCGCCCTAACCAAGGCTTCGGGTGATCGGACCGGGGAATTGTCCGGTCACCCGACGTGAGGCCAGCGCGTGAGAGCAACGCCCCGACAGTGAAAGCTGTCGGGGCATCGACAAGAGAGGAACCCGCAAGGGTATACCGACAAAGATCGGGTACCGGTGGCCCGCTCGCACGGCGAAGAGAGGTGTTTGCAGGGTGGATCCATGGGGTTGCGTGCCGCCTCTTCCGTCGCCCGATTTGCCGGAGCGCGACCACATCCATGGTCCCACCATGCGAAAAAAAAAAGACACAAAGGTCTTGGCGTATCGGGACAAATAAACTTCCTCCTTTACAAATATCAGAAATCATTTGTTTAGTTTTAATGTATAGTTTTCTTTTTTAAAGTGTAAACTGGTTAAAACCAGGAATTAGTACATAATTTTTCACAGAATTTAATACTAGAAACATTTAGAGAATTATAACAATGCCAACACTTGTAAACAATCTCGCGTCGGACAGAAATTCAACCTCAATATAGCTAGCGAGCTGATAAACTATTTGGGTAGTTATTTAAGGCACGCTGAAAACATGTACAAAATTTGTCCTATAATATCTAAACTCAGAACTGTAGACTTGGCTGATGATAGCTGGGTCTAAATCAACCATTATACTTTTAAATATGTGACAAATAAAATTGCCTAATAAAATGATCTCACTTTTATTTCAATAATTATTTTTACTTATGCTAGGGCCGCACCTGCGTGTATCGTCACGAAGCTTCGTACAATGAGACGATACACGCAGATGTCACCGGTCATTATCGGCTATCGTCGCGAACATTCGGGATTCGTGTGTGTTATCGCTTGGTTGGCGATAAGTTTGGGTTAAGGAGTAATGGGTTTTAGCGCGCTAATAGATCGCGCTCTGTGGTCACAATAGCGTTTTACATTTCGGCGGCAATGTTCGATGTGTTTAGACGCGTTCGAGGATCTCCAGTTCATCAATAAATATGGAGTGGAGCGATGAAATGGTGTTAAAATTTTTATACCATTATGAAGCTGAACCCATGAAGGGATCCAAAAAAAAACATTATGTAATTATTAGCATAATATAGCTATAAAAGTAAAGTAATTCGTCATCCATAGCTTATCGCATGAAAATGATTTTGCCCATCTTTAATTATTGCACGACACTTCGTGTTATATACAGTTTTATCGCGATAATATTCTAGTGTACATAACGTACAAAGCTTCGCCACACATTACTTCAGGACGATACACACAGGTGCGGCCCCTAGCATTATAAAAAAATGGCGAAATAAATAGGTCTACCATACTTAACATTTTTTTTTTCGAAATGTAAAATCGGACGAAATAATCCAGTCTTATTTAATTTATCACTTTTTAAATATTTAATTTGTAAGTACATGTATTATGTTTTCCATAATTAATATACATCTCAAGAGGGAGTAATACCAGATATGATGAAGTGGAATAGCATATGATAAGTTCTTCTTAATCCTAAGTGACCGTGGCTCGGCATCCTCGGGATGTTTCAACCATCTTTATATCCTATTCCACCGTCATCCTATCCCGTAATTCTTTTTTTTTGTTGCTGTATATTGACTAAACGCAGGAGAGTGATAGATTTTCCTTCTTTTCCTCCATCATCATTCTCCTACTCTTATCCCAATTACTTGGTGTCGATACAATATGCACTCTTCTTTCATAGTACATATTGTAAAAGTTATGACCGGCCACCTGCCAGATGTCAACCCTCATTGGGAATGTAACTGTTGACCACACGGCATCAGATGGAGTTGGCGCAGGTCGTTATAAGGCTCTTAGTCGTCTTTTACGACATCCACGAGAAAAATAAGGGTTGGTAGTTTTCGTAGCCGCTACCACACAGCACCTTCTTTTCCTCCATATTAAAATAAATTTGAAGGAATAAAAATTTCGAAAATAATTTAAGTTAAACTAAATTATACGAACTATTGGAACCATTGGACAAGTATTCCAAGTATTTTAAGTATCCAGCCAAAACTGACGTTCAGCTCTCCGAGTATAGAGCACCTCATAACGCCTACGTATCTAAACGAAGTACCGTTAGTACTTGTGCCCTTTAATCAACAGTCCCTTCCTATTTCATTATGCGCTAGCATTGTTAGTACCAGGCTACCATAACTCAACATTAGGTTATTATATGATACTAAGTAGGTAGGCGCGGTTGAAACGGTCACAGTTGAATCACTAAATATACACCGTTATACTTCCTCGTACATTATGTGCGCCTAGTAATAATGTTAATGATATAATAGCTATTTTGATTAAAAAGATGACATATTAAGTATCCGTATATACGGACCTACCTATATATATCATTAAATCAACCTTTTTTTAATAAACTTTCTCATCTATACTAATAAAAAAGGAAAGCCGTTTTTTTTTTGGTTGTACTGCAAGAACTACTGAACCCATTGATATAAAACTTATACCATAAGTTGCAGTTTTACGGCAGTTTTAATATATGATATGTTGATGAATTTCGAAGGTTCTAGAAGCAAGGGAAGAAACGAAGAACGGGTAGATGGACTTTATGAAGCACGACATGATTAGAAAAGAAGGAAACACATAAACATTGGATAGGAATGTGTGAAAGAAGGATGAATATTACATCGACGCCAAGTAATTAGATATTCATCCCTCTACCAGCTCAATTATGTCAGTTATTACACAGTAGTCTGGTGACGAACAAATTCTTTCCTTCTTGGGAATGTAATTGTTGGCCAAACGGCATCAAATGGAGTTGCCCTAGATCGTTACAAGGCTCTTAGTCGTCTTTTACACTTTGACATCCACGAGCGAAGTAAGGGTTGGTAGTATTCGAAGCCGCTACCACACAGCTATATTCTTGCTATGTCACTAAACGGGGATAATATATATGGTAGGGATGCAATGTCAGACATGAATGTCACTGACCACACACAATATTATAATGCAATTGTGGTCACGTCGTGCCGTCTAGACACCGTAGCTCAACTGCGCTTGTAAAAATGTCCACAGTTTGACGCGCGACAAAACTTGACACAACGTTTTAATTTTCATTCCATTTTTTTTTTTATGCATTTTTGTATATATCTCATGGATGCGCTTTGAGAACCAAACCTCTTTTCTTTTATTTTCATATAAAGCTCTTAGTCGTGTATTATGACATCCACGAGCAAATCAGTTACTCACGTACTCACCTGTACCGCTCAGAAATGACGGCATAGTGCTCAGAGTTATTTTATGATATAGTAACAGCCTTCTAAGCGTTATTCACGTTGTTTCATTTCACAGGTTAATTTTTTCCATGGGCTTGTAGTCTACAAGCTTCGACAATGATACAATAACTTTGCACAACAATAGAATTTACAGGGATTAAAAAAAAATACCATTGCTGGTGTAGTAAGATAGATGGTTTTATTGCATATAATAATATATGATCCCTATGGTGATGTGAGAATACAATTCACCACCTCCTTTCTTACTCATGGATGATCATAAGAAACAACTAAGGGAATCATATATAACATATATGCAAGAGAACGAAAACTCGAAACAAAACCCTTTACCAACACGTCCGACCGGCCATAAGTGCAACAGTGCCCAGAGGGACATATATGAGCTTAGATGGTGATCGCGTATAGCAATTTCTTACAGATTTTTGGATTATTTTTGTTTTAATTTATTCTTCTATTACAAATCATTGTACATGAAAAATTGAAATTTGAATCAAATAACAACTATATTTGCACGATTCGCTTGTTATTCCTAATTCGGTTACGTGCCTATTTAGTTTACTAAACATGACAAGACATTCGGACAATAACACATTATTCGTGATTACATTAAACAGGATGCTGGTCTGAACAATTTTAGAACGTGCAATAATTTTAATTAGAGTACATTTTGCAATGTACCTACTATTTATTTATATTTTCATCATCGTTATCATTTCAGATGATATACGTCACACAAAGGGAGGGATTTTGATCTAATATACCACGCTGGTCAGGCGTGTTGGTATAGGGTTTTGTTTCGAGATTTTCTTCTCTCGCATAGATGTTATATGTCGACCTAACACTGTCGGCTGTCGTGAAAGCGATGATCGACAACGTCAAGAACTAGAACGCGGTCACCGCCTTCTGCGAGGTAGTTATCTCGCAGAAGGAAGCTGCGGAACAAGTCCGGGAGGATTCCTTCTATGCGGACTTGTGCCGCCGCCGGCGCCTCGGGCAGCGCAGGCGCGAATTTCTGCGCCTGATACCACCCTAGCCGAGGCATCGGGTGATCGGACCGGGGTCTAGTCCGATCACCCGAAGTGAGGCCACCGCGTGAGGACGACGCCCCGACGGCGAAAGCTGTCGTACATATATATCGTATACTCGAGAGGAACCCGTAAGGGTAAACCGCCGGGCGGACCACCGAAGACAAAGACCGGGTACCGGTGGCCCGCTCGCACGGCGAAGAGAGGCGCTTTGCAGGGTGGGTCTATGTGGTCGCACGCCGCCTCTTCCGTTGCCCCGGACTGATTTGGCGGGGCGTGACCGCACAATGGCCCATCGCAAAAAAAAAGAAATAGATATTATACGCATTTTATATCGCCTAGTCATCTCTTCCGATCACCCACGGGTAACATAGGGAGTGGTGAATTATATTCTTACTCCGTCACCACACGGAAAATGTATGTTTATTTAACTGTATATTTTATCAATGTGAAAAGAATATATACGCTGGTAAAAGGCTGAATGAGTAATTCCAGCAGGTATTAAGGTGGTCATCACTACTAATATTACAAATGCGAATGTAAATTTGTTTGTTACGCTTTCACGCCAAAACTACTTAACCGATTAATTATCATGAAACTTTGTACCTACACATAGTCTTCGAGGTATTAGAATGGAGACATAGGATACTTATTATTATCATTATTTGTATCTCCTATTTATTCACGGGATCTTCCGTAGGGAAGATGCCCGGTCCTTTGGAAGACTTACAAGGGGGTTTTGGTGTTGGATACATACATATATATGGCCGCAGAGGCCTTCGGAGAATTTAATCTAAATATTGAGATGGAACATCTACCGATGACATTCCACGTCTGTACATAACATACGTGGACTGCCAGCAGTAAGTGTAAAACTATTATGTGATGATAGTATTTCATATCTGAATACGGGAGTGGGTGCTTAGTGGACTAGTTCATCTTAAATCTATGAATTTTTAAACTATCGACTGCCTTCAAACCCATATTAAGAGATGAACGGTGGCAGACGGTGACTCGCCAACTCACTAAATGGGCCCCCCCACATAGTCGCCACAGGCACACAAGCAATACGGGCAACAGGGGACAACATTGTTATTATTATTATTTACGAAGAGTAAAGGGTAGGCAGAGAGAACAGAGTGCCAGAGAACTCTATCCTTGCATACTTCACTCGCTTCCTCAACATTCATAATTCTCTTCATACACGCTCGCCGGTTTCGTAGACTCATGACTCCACCTTCCTTCAGTACATGATCGATCTGGTCTAGGTAGGTTAGTCTCGGTCTCCCCCGGTACCTACATCCTTTTACTTTCGCATTGTATATCTTCTTAACCAGACGTTTGTTCGGCATTCTTTCCACATGTCCGAACCATCGGAGCATTCCCTTTCGCATCTTTACACCAATACTCTCTTTCATACCTACTCGCTTTCTTACGTCGTCGTTACGAATGCGATCGATCAGCCTAACTCCGCAGATTTTCCGTAGAGACCGCATTTCGACCGCATTAATTTTACTTTCATACTCTTTTCTGCATACCCAACTCTCGCTTCCATATAGTAATGTTGGGACAAGCACTGCATTATGTATTGCTACACGTACCTTCTGACTGAGGTGGTGGCTACCGAGCAGTTGCCCCAACGCTCCGTTCACTCTATTTCCCGCATTCACTCTTCGCTCTATATCAGTGGTGTATCTTCCATCTCGGCTAAATCCACATCCAAGATAAACAAATTTATCCAATTGCTCCAGCACATCATTACCTATTGTTACTCTTACATCTGTTCTGGCTTCATCTCTTTCAAAGACCATTATTTTGGTTTTGCTCACATTCACGCGTAGAACCCTTTTTCTTACAATCTTCTGTCATTGTGTCGACTAGGGTCTGCAGGTCAGTCGCTGATTGTGCCAGCAGGACTGCATCATCTGCATATAGCAGAGCAGTGACCACTGAGTCGCCCATCTGGACTCCCACATTCATATCGTTCAACCTTTGGAGACATTTATCCAGATATATTATCATATACAACATTCAACAGCCTGGCTGACAATCTTCTGTCATTGTGTCGACTAGGGTCTGCAGGTCAGTCGCTGATTGTGCCAGCAGGACTGCATCATCTGCATATAGCAGAGCAGTGACCACTGAGTCGCCCATCTGGACTCCCACATTCATATCGTTCAACCTTTGGAGACATTTATCCAGATATATTATCATATACAACATTCAACAGCCTGGCTGACAGAACACACCCCTGCTTAACGCCGATATTGACGTCAAACCAAGGCGACATTCCATCATCCAGCCGCACACAGGCTCTACAGCCCATGTAACTGGACTGCACAGCCCGTACCAGTTTACCATTAATACCATACTCCGGTAAAATGTCCCAAAGTTCCTTTCGTACAACCATGTCAAATACTCTCTCCAGATCCACAAAACTGCAGAAAACCCTCTGACCTAGAGCCAGATGCTTCTCCACAATGTTGCGCAGAGAGAACACTTGATCCATGCATCCCCTTCCACTCCTGAATCTTCCTTGTGTCTCACACAGTAAACCATCGGACACCATCCTCATTCTCCTTTCAATAATTTTACCATACACTTTTGCAGCCAAACTGGTCAAGCTTATGGCCCTGTAATTTGCGCAGTCATAACCTGAACCCTTGTTTTTAAACAAAGGCACGATGACCGCGCTATTCCAGTCCCTGGGAACCATTCCCGAGCTCCAACATAAACTGAGGAGCAACAGGAACGCCTCCCAGACACAGGAGCCACCAAGCTTGATCATGTTTATCTCTTCTCTCTGCCTACCCTGCAAGGGTCATGACGTGATGGTATGTATGTATGTGTGTACGAAGAGTAAAAAAAATATTTTGGCTGGCATGATAGGTGAAACTATAGTTAATAAGATATTAATTTGACAGTCAGTAATACAGCACCTAGGGCTTACACTTTATTGGCGTTGAAGTAGCTAGATTTCATATTTTTGATTTGACAAACAATGTTGTCTGCCAAATTATTATCTTTACCCTTCGTAAAATCTTTGATATTTATTTAAGGGCTTCAACGCGAGCGAAGCCACGGGTAAACGCTAGTACCCGCTGCTTCGCTATATGTAAGTAACAATATAAATTTAAAAACATTAAGTAATCTCCGGCATAAAAATAAAACTTTAATGAACAGAACTAGTTAAGACAAATTGCTGAAATTTAGCATTTAATATGCTTAATTATTTTATAAAAACCCGATTACGAAGTGAAAAATGATGTCACAAGTGGGGTTCGAACCCACACCTATTGGGAGTCCGGCCCAATCGTGCTGCCACTTACACCACCGTGAACTATTGTAGGACATTCAAATCTCGTTTCGTATCATATTTACGTCTTTAAGGAGACGTGTGCGGGTTAATCGGGTTTTTATAGAACTAGTTTAGAAAAATCCAATGAGCTTGACGGTTTCCCTAATAGGCAATCCAGGATATCGTCTCCTACCTTCGAGTTCCATAATCAGAGTAGCTCAATGATGCCATCCTACACGGGTGTTTCAAATATTAAGTCATTGTGTAGGAGAGAAGGTTGGTATTTATCCCCGGAATATATTTGTATGAACTGCAAAGAGATATATAAAAATTTGATTACGAGCGAAAAAATGATTGTCACACATGGAATTCAAAGCCACACCTATTGGAAATCCGTTCCAATCGTGCTATCACTTACACAAGCGTGAACTGTCGTATGACATTCAATTTTCGGCTCGTATTATATTTTCGTCTTTAAAGGAGACGTGTGCCATCTACTCAACAATGTTTACACATTATATGCATCATCATTTTGCGCTCGTAATCATTTTTTTATAAATAATCAAGCATGTTAAATGCTAATTTTCAGTAAGAGAAATATAAATAAAATATTTTAAAATACAAAAACTTTTGTTTTTCCACATCAACAAATCTCCAACAACTTTCATTATTCTCCTGTCTTTGTGATCCGATACGAGAATAGGGTAAAAAAAATAAAAAAATATATTCTCTTAATCTTAATAGTACGCTATTTCGAAGTATATTTTACTCTCTAATACCTTAAAAAAGGGGGAATACCTTAAAATCAATATTTTCATTAAAAGAAAAATAGCATAGTTCATATCAACATAGTTTGTATGACACTTTCAAAGTCGTTGAATAAAAACAAGCATTAATAAAATCGCATCATTATGTTCTTTAAACAACTATTTTTAATCTTACGATGAAGTTATTAACTAGAATGTAGATGTCTTATCCAGTTTCGCACGCCTAAAGTACTTTGGTGCATGTAATATGGTAATGAGAGCGATCTAGCGAGTTAATAATACAACAATATAGTGATGTTACCATACAGATACAAATCTGTAATCAAATACTTCACTAATTAAATAATAAACTTAATAATATGTGTAAAATTTAATGATATATGTAAAAAACGCTTATTAAAGTCATATAACAAAAACTATTAACAGTAAATGACACAATAATAATTAAATTACCAATCATTATCGTCATCTCAGCTAAAATACTTCCCAATGTTGGGCTCCTACCTCCTCCATAATAGGAAGGTATAAAAATGTTTCTCTCACCTATTTTTGTCTTTCTTGACAGGGCTCATAATTGTCACACAATTTTTAACATCTTTTATATTATTATTATGGACTGCAATAAGTAATGAAATTGAAATTTCATCTTATCGGTTTGAAAAATGGTGATATTTATTGAATATTTAATGCAAGCAAGCAAGTTAGCAAATGCACGATTGCTGATCGTAAAGTTTCGAGGTGGCACCATGGGCGGATCTTTTTAAAGTTAAATACCAAATGAGAACAATACCTAAATAATATCACAAGAGATATTTAACTTATTACATACGCATGATCAAAGAAAAAGGTACCTATTATGTCATCATTCTCCTGCTCTTGTGGTCGTTATATGTACTTGTACATATTGTAAAAGTTATTGGCAATAGTTTTATGACCAGCTATCTGCCTGATATCAATTCTCTTTGGGAATGTATTTGTTGACCAAACGGCATCAGGTAGAGTTGGCTCAGCTCGATATAAAGCTCTTAGTCGTCTTTTACGACGTCCACGAGCAAAGTAGGGTTGGTACTTGGTAGTATTCATGGCTACCACACAGCACTTTGTGGCGACTGTATGTACCTACCACACAGCATGATGTATAGAAAAAAAAATGTTATAATTTTTTGCTATATAGATGTAAAAAGTTACTTAAAATAATACTCGAGTTACATCACTAGCTACATGAAATTCATTTTAGCGATAACTATTCTGTCCGAGTTTGTATCAGTATAACGATAACCCATGCAAAAATTATCAAGATAAATTTTATAATTCAATTAATGAAATTAATTCTGAAAATTATCTACATTGTTAATTAACATCTTGATGGCGTGAAACTTATAAAAAGTATTTATATGCATAATATAGAAATCCTAAAATTATTAAGTACATCTATTCGCCCATAGATGTCTCTCAAATAAATTATTTACTATCTTGGCAGATATGGACGCAAAACTATTTTCACTTTGATAATTTTGTTTTATTATTACATAGCGGCGCGACCCGGCTTCGCACGGGTGAACATTTATTTATTAAACATTTTGGCATAAACGTACAGTAAATGCAGGACATACCTAAATAATAATGTATTTAGCAATAGTGTATCGCTGGCTTCACTTGGGTTGATGTTTGAAAACAAAATGAGTAAACAGAATAAATGACATCAACTGGTAATTTTTAAAAACATTTCACCGAGGCTTAGAGTATAGGTATACTAATAATAATTAGATACATTATATACCTACTATTACTGTATAAGTACTGATTATCACATATTTCATAGAATAAAAAATATAGCACCCCGACTTATGTGCTAAGTTTTTTTTTACATTTATTTTTCCTTTTTGATTTAAATTTTTTATTTATTTTAATGTAGTTTTTTTTTTATTTGTGTATCATTTCTTTATTCAAGTACATCTATTATTTTAAAGACTTAAATTTTATTAGATTATATTTTAATTTTCCATTTTTACCTTAATGATTCACTATACACTATGTTAGCAGTGGTAAATACAAATGTAGATGGCAATAAAACATATTGATTTTCAGGAGACCCTACTCGAGAAAGTGCAACATATAGTTGGCCATGAGAAAAGCATTCTTTTCTTAGATCGATGCCAACCATAGAAAAAGTTTGTCCCTGGGATTTATTTATTGTAAGGGCAAACGATATCTTTACAGGAAACTGTAATCTTTTAAAAGATATAGGACAATCCGTCGGTATCATTGGGATCCGCGAAAGGTGAGCAAGCTGTCCGGCCGCGGGGCCGGTGTTGATAGTAGCTACAATCACATTGTCTCGCAATTCCATAACCAAAGGTCTTGTTGCATTACACATATGTGGAGGGCTTAAATTTCTCAGAGTGAGCCGCGCGGCTACCTATTTCATAGATGTGCCCTTCTCCAGCACTCCGCCCCCGCCGCACCGGCGCGTCACGGCGGCGAATTAATTTTATTTCAATATTATTAAACTCGTAATATCTTTCGAATGGAGTGTCCGATTTTAATAAAATAAAAAGTTATTTACAGGTATTTAAACAGCCTTACTTGAGAAATAATTTATTTAGGTAAGGATTAAGGCAAAGGTATAAATAACTTGGTCTGATTATGGTCGAAATTTCTATTAAATTTTAAAATGTTAAAAAGTAGTTAGAGTGACATAACTACAATAGTTAGACACATGCTATCGCAATATTTTTTGTAGATAATGATATGTACCTTAATATTGTGGAACATTTTTGGTTCTATTATCAATAGTTTTCGCAGCACATGCGATGAAATATATTTTATGGGCGTTTTTTTACACCTTGGGTAACATTATTGTAATTTTAGTAGGGATCCTTATATTTTTCTTACAATTAAAATAGCCTATAATAATCAGTGATAATGTTGCATTCAGATGGTGAAAGAATTATTTAAATCGGTCCAGTACTTTTTGAGCCAATTCATTACAAACATACATACAAACCTTTCCTCTTTATAATATTATATTAGTATAGATTACTCTTCGGCCTTGTAAATTCCGACTAAGAGCTTTACATCGCCCTGGACCAATTCATTACATTCCAAAGGAGTTTTGACATCAGGCCAGTCACAAATCTAATACTTTTACTTTAACTTTCGCAATATGTACCTACCTATCTTGGAAAAAAATGTATACTCATCCATCCAACATCTATTAGTCTAGCGAATCCTTTATCGGAGAAAGGCCTCCTCAAGAGCGATAATACCATTCCGGCTACGTCTAACAATAGGATGACATTATTATGTCGAGCAAAGCAATGGCAAAGTCAGGTGCCTTTTTAGCCACTTTTAATTTTCTAAATTTTTTTTAAAAGACAACGCTCTAACTAACCTATAAATTTTTGTGTTGCCGGGAACTTTACATGCGATAATAATGACTTCTGATATTTACGCGAGTATTACACATATGAAAACTATTATATTAAATGATATTTTTACGGATTTCTTTTTCTGATTTTTATAAAACTATTTTTACGGATTCTATCGCATTTGTATTTGATTTTTAAATTCCCGACGTTTAGAACTTTAAACTTTACAGTGTTCATGGTCACGGACTTCTATTTAAAAGCGATTTTTTATTGCAGTTGGTGGCAGACGAACATGCAGCAAACCTGATGCCGCTCATGTACCTTTCCAATACCAGGGCATAGCTAGGCCCTGGGGGGGCACACTTAAAACATTACTTATTTTTACTGACCGTCGCGCCGCCTACAGATTGGTTGTACAAACTTAAGTGCTGCCATTTTGTCCTGCCTGTCAAACGTTTGACAACTGAGAATTGTTATTTTTTGTTCCTAGCGTAGGTATTTATTGTCATCGATCTATTTTCGGTTATTGATATTTTTCTGAAAATTATCTCAAGTTTCAATGTTAGGCTGATATTATTATTGTTTAATTATCAGCTGATATGTTTTTTTTTATATTTCAGGGTTGCTTTCATAGTAAAAGAAAATTCTATAATATGTAATTACACATACACATGTAGATATGTATATATTACTTCAACTTTAGTTCACCGCCTAAACTCTGGGTGGCAGCACTTTCCATACATGCATACTTTATCATCGAGTTGCCACTCTTTTTCAATTTAATAACTTTACTCTTTGGCTAGGCCGCTAATTACCATCAAACTCTTAAACCTCGTTTAAATAAGAACATGTCATAGCGCTTTAGAAACACAATAACACGTAATTAGTTTAGTTTAAAAAATATATCTAATTTATTAAATCTGACTGTACTGAATCCTGATAAAATGGATGCTTAAATTTAAGTTTTTTTTTAAATTAAACAACACAAATATTTAATTCTCAATGTGAAGTATTGGATTGAAAAAAAAAGCATATTTGTTACGTATACTCGCTTTAAAAAGATTTATTCCTTGATTAAAAATGATGTTTTAAACAATATTTAAATTTAACATAATCAGTGGCCGTTTTTAAATATATAAGTGACAAATACATAAAATAACAATTGTTTGCGTGACTGTAACACCATGTCACCTCGTTTATCACAGCCGGCTGGGACGTGTACTTTTTTGCATGCATTAATTGTTACCACACGTTTATAAAACACTGGATAAGTCCCTAAATATATATGAGTTAGGTTATACAAGCATCAATAAATACACACATACTATAATTATGTATTTTTATGACATTATTATGTCAATTCTAAATATGGCGTCGGGTAAGAATACAGATGTCACCACTCCTTATTTCCCCATTTCCCAGTCTCCTTATGGGCAACGCTGCAAAATGAACAGCACTTTTCTTGGAAATATATAAGATTTACCTTACAATGGTGAATTGTATTCTTCAAATTATTGAGATTTACCATTTAACTTGCTAAAAACTTGTTTATGAACGAAAACTGATTGTCGCAAGAGATATTTATGAATTTTGGTGCAATGATAGATGGGACCCTGGCAACGGTCGTAGGCTTATATTTTTCGAACGATAAAAATAATATAGGTTTTAAACAAAATTATTTTTACGGATCCTATCGCGTTTGTATTTGATTCCTATTCTCACTACGCTTTGAATACTTTACAAAGTAATCATAATAACAATACAGTTCATAATAACGTTAGTAACGATGACTTGATAGACGTGAGACACTTTAGTTCTCCCGTGACCATGAACGCTGTATAGCCGGTGTAGTTTTAAAAACGTTGGCAAATTTAGAATCAAGTATAAACGGATTAGAATCCGCAAAACAGTTTTATTTCAAATGTTAAACAAATAATATAAGATAGTGAGATTATTGAATTGAAACTTCTTTGCCCGCATGAGGGTAATATTTTTACAGATGAAACGCTATAAAGTGACACGAAAATATGAGACGTTTTTATCCAAGAAGAGGGAGAGAGCGATTGAGATTGAGAAAGAGCAAACGTAGCATGAAACACATAGGCCATGGAGCGAGAGTAGGAAGGATGCGAGTGAGAAAAATAGAGAGAGAGAGAGAGATAAAGCGAAGGTCGCATCACGCACAGTGACATGGAGCGAAAGGTGAAAGAGAGCTAGCGAGAAAGATTGAGTGAGAGTAAGATAGGGCGAACGTCGCATAACGCACATAGTGATGATGTGCACATGAAGCAAGAGGAGAAAGAAAGCGAGTGAGAGAGAGCGAGAGAGAACAAAATACACGATATTGGTTGATGTATTTAAACGAGATTTAAAAATTAGTTAAATAAAGAAGTTTCACTTCTTACATGTGTATTTTGTACGCACGCACTTTTTTTTTATTTTAAATTACGCGAGTGAAGACGTAGGCAGAAGCTATTCATTAATAAATGAATAAATTCCTTCAAATTTGTTATCATCATGGCAACACTACAAAAGCGACAGACACGACAACAGTTTGTGAAAAAAAATCGCACGTTCCTCAACGTATTTGCATCGATCGTGCTCTGAATCATAATTGTCATTCATTTTTAACTGCAGCATGAGAAATGGACTCCGCATTCCCCAATGTCACTTATGCGATTAATGCAATGGAATATTAGCAAATTCAGATCAAATTTCTACAACCATCTTATAGATTCTGTATCGTTTACAAATATCACTCGAGCCTTATTATAGCCAATTATATTCGGGTCAGCTTTCTAGTTCAATAAGTTTCGCACATTATATACGGCTTAGGCACTAAAACTCCATCGTCGAATGGGATAGACGCGTCCATGATCGAATGCGTGTCCTGTCCAAATATCCGAGATGACAGCAAGACCACTCTGGGAGTACCCTCCCATGCGATATTGGCCATAAGCTTTAAACGAACTATTATACATTATTATTTCTAGTTACCAGGCTAGTCACAGCGATTGGTATTGTTACGAATTTTTCTTCTCTCGCAATGATCTTATTTACTGACATATGATAGTCATTTCTGATGAAACTCGTGCAAAAATATTTGATTATGAATTAGTTGAGTTGTTGCTGTTGGGTTGTTAATTGTTGTGATTTCTTACACATCATCATATGAATAACATAGAAAAATAGCCATAATTATTCATAGGAAATCGGGACTTGTTGTTATTAGTTCTAATGCTTACGAAACCCCAAAACAGTTGATACGAATCACATTATAATTCACAACGCCATCTATTGACAGCTAGACTAAAATTAACACTATAATATAAAAGCACCTATTTAATTAACAATTGAAACTAATATATCATGAATGACTTTTTTCCGTGTGGTGACGGAGTAAAGTAGGTAGTAAATAGATCGTAAGAGACGACTAAGGGTTATAAAACGCGTATAACATCTATGCAAGAAAAGGAAAATTCGAAACAATACTCTATACCAACATGTCTGACCTGCGTGGTATAGTAAGTCAATTTGCCTCCCATTATGAGGGAGGCTCAAGCCCAGCAATGGGACATATATAAGCTGCGATGATGATGAAATAATTCATATCATAAAATAAGGTATCATAAGCTTCAGTCAAATTAAATTATATGTCTTTCATAAGGTTACTATGGCGTTGGAAGCGAAATTCTAATTTTGCACGTGTATATAAATACCCGAATACGAAACGAAAAATTATGTCACAAGCGGGGTTCGAACCCGCACCTATTGGGAATCCGGCCCAACCGTGCTGCCACTTACACCATAGTGAACTATTTTAGGACATGCAGATTTCGCTTCATATTATTACATACAATTCTAACTGTAAAGTTTGAAGTATTAAGTCTATACAATGTGCAAACATTGTCCGATAGATGGCATACGTCACCTTGAAGACGTAAGATATAATATGAAGCGAAATCTGCATGTCCTAAAATAGTTCACTATGGTGTAAGTGGCAGCACGGTCGGCCGGATTCCCAATAGGTGCGGGTTCGAACCCCGCTTGTGACATAATTTTTCGTTTCGTATTCGGGTATTTATAAATAATTAAGCATATTAAATGCTAAAAATTTCAGTAATTTTGCACGTGTATTTTGTATGCTACCTTTATATATTTTTATAGTGGCATTTGAACACGCAGTAAGTAATAATTGATGCTCAAATGCTCTATGCAATATAATGGGAATCAAGAGACTTTAGTCCTTAAAACGAATGACTTAGTACCTTAGCGAAGAAGTTGGTGGATATACTGTTTAAACATTTATAATATCTTATTATAACTTAGTCTATTACCGTCTTCTCCTAGATGTAGGCTTACTCCATAAAAAGACAATAGTTTCAAAATGCCACACTTGGCAGACTAGTTTGAGATCGCAGTAAAATGTTACATGTTTTTCAAGAAAGCCGAGCGAGCCAGAAGCCCAAGGTATAGCTAGGATAGCAGTGACACTCACCATCAGGTGTGCTGCTTGCTCGTTTGCCACCATAAGCAATAAAAAATACTGCTTGCTGCACACTCTGTTTATGAAAGACTTAGTTGATTATTACCACTCCCATGAGGAAGCTAGGAGTGGTGATAATTGTGTTCTTAACTCAATGCCACATGATTCAGTTGTCATAAAAAAAAATCATAATCCGACAGACATGGTTTGAACTTTTGGCGTGAATAGGAAAGCGTCACGTGGTGGTCTCACATCTTAGTGTTTTAACGTCATAGGTCATCATCATTACCCTGCTCTTATCCCAATTACTTGGGGTCGACGCAATATGTCCTTTTCTTCCACTCAATCCTATCCGATGTCATCTCTGCGTTCACTCCCTTTCTATTCATATCATGCTTCACGCAATCCATCCATCTTTTCTTCGGTCTTCCCTTACCCCTAAAGCCTTCAACATTCATACTTAAAACTCTTCTCCCAACATTACATTCATCCCGTCTCATCACATGTCCATACCAAGTCAGGCGTTCACTTTTCAACTTTTCCGTCACCGGCGCCACTTTCAAACTTCCTCTTATATACTCATTTCTTACCTTATCCATTCTCGTCAGGCCACACATCCATCTTAACATTCGCATCTCTGCTACATGCAGCCGTCTCTCATCCGTCGCTTTTGTAGCCCAACATGCTGACCCATACAATACGGCAGGCCTTATTAAGGTTTTGTATATTTTACTTTTTAATTTTAAGGGTACTTGAGTGTCACATATGGTACCTGTGACCTGCCGCCATTTCATCCATCCCGCGTCAATTCTGTGCTTCACCGCACGATCCAAGTCGCCATTGCTTTGGATAAGCGAACCGAGGTATCGAATGTTGGAGCATACTGGTATAGGTACTCCATCTAGAGATATGGGTGTAAAATTGGAGAGACCGCCGAAATCGCAGAACATGCACTCTGTTTTTGTTCTGCTGATTTTCAAGCCAACGTTCTCCAATCTACAGCGCCATTTTTCCAGCATGCTCTGTACCTCAAGCCCATCTTCTCCGATAAGAACAACGTCGTCAGCGAAAAGCATGCACCAGGGTGCCTCTTCCTGTATCTCCGATGTTAAGGCATCCATTATCAACAGGAAGAGGTAAGGACTTAACGCCGACCCTTGATGCAGGCCCACCCCAACACTGAACTCATCGGAGTTTCCAACAGCTGATCTTATGTACGACCTACATCGCCGGTACATAGCACAGACTAACCTTATATACTTCACAGGTACACTTTTCTCTTTCAGTGCCCACCACAAAACTGTTCTTGGTATTCTGTCGTATGCCTTCTCGAGGTCAACGAATACCATATGCAAGTTTTTGTGTGCACTACGAAATTTTTCACATAGTTGACGCAGTGCAAATATGGCATCCGTTGTCCCACGACCCGGCATAAAACCGAACTGGTTTTGGGTGACCTCACTTTCCTCTCGCAGTCTCTTCTCGATTACTTTTTCCCACACTTTCATACTATGTGACATGAGCTTTATTCCCCTATAATTGCCACAGTCTTGAACATCCCCTTTATTTTTAAAAATGGGCACTAACGTGCTATTGCACCACTCGTCGGGAATTTCTTCTTCCTGCAGCAACTTATTGAAGAACAAAGTCAGCCACTCATAACCACGCTCTCCTAAAATCTTCCACACTTCAACTGGTATACCATCCGGCCCTACAGATTTACCATTTTTCATACTAATCACTGCCTTTTTTACTTCATCTAATGTAATTTCATTCACTAGGCCGGAGTTTTCTGATTTATCTTTCAAATCTCCACTCCATGCATTCTCTTCGTTCATTAGTCTTTCAAAATACACCTTCCAACGCTCTTGTATTTCCTCATCTTTCATCAGAACCTTGCCTGCTTCATCTTTTATACACTTTACATGCTTAATATCTCTCGCTCGTTCTTCCCGTGCTTTTGTAATGCGTTTTAACGTCATAGGTATATTAAATAATTTTAATGGCACTTTATGTTTGATGTGAAGGAACTGCTGGAATGTAATGAACACGATATAAAAGTGCTTTACAAAACAATGTTCTTGACTTCCACCAAATCTCCAAGAATTTACTATTAATAATGTAGGCATAGCACTGTTGAAGGAGACGATTTGACTTACTGACGGACAATTACTAATATGTAGAGACAAACTACATGAAAAACTAATAATTTGTGAAAAAAATGTAACTCAACACTGGCAATAATGACTCGCATGAGTAGCTAATTGCCAGTATAAAAAAATAAGAATAAGAAATAATTTGAATTAAATCAATCCAAACAAATACAGAGAATGATAATACCAGTAAATAAGTATAGACGTGTAATGAAACGTTTGATATAACATTACAATGTAAAACAGTGAATAAAACACGTAATATAGTGATTGTAATACAATAACACAACATCGCAATTTAATACAATAAATACCACCCAGAATATTCCATGCATAAACGATTGAATCACTCTAAATCAGTAAACACAATTCGTATAACAATAAAAAAGTAAATTAAATACACATAAATTATTGACAAATAACGATTTAATAGAATAATAAAATTACTAACAAAGTATTTTTCGGCTAATGCAAGCGATAAAAATTCTAAAGTCGGATAATGGCCGTACTCTAATGATATTCGCGGATGGTAATGAGATCATGTCGAATCTGCGCACGACTATCGTCTCATTACCGCACGTGGGCCGCATGAATGGACCACCATCATTGAATTTACTCATTAACATCACAATGATTGAATGTATTTTATAAATGTTTATTTGTATTTTGAAAAACTCCCGTATGTTTATGGTTTAAAAATATAATGTGCGGCCATTTGCATTTAATTACACTTGGAGTCGTAAAAACTAACTGAAGACACCAATTAAAAGTCAGCAGCAATTTTCTGGGGTAATAATACCAAATACGATCGCTAATTCTTCTGTATATAAAGCTTACCAACACGTCATCACTGCTGAACTGGAGGATACCTCCATAATGTTCTTCATACGCTGTTCAGACGAGTTAAATGTAGGTTTTATTTCCAGCTTTCTTTCTCTTGCATATAGCATACATATATCGCCATATTATGATATCCACGGGTAGGATAGAAGAATAGGGTAAAATGGGGATAGTAACTAAATTGTATTTCTTATTCTATCATCACATGAAAATGCAATAATTATTATAATTTAATATTTATAAAAGTAAGTAACAAAAAGTCAATATAATTTTATATATAATTATTTTTCTTTTACTGGGAATTAATTTGTATAAAAAATAGGAGTTAAAATTGAATATAAATAAGTACAGTATGTAGTTAAATTATTACAAAACATTAAAATAATTATAATTTTTGGGCGAAAAGTTACTTAGGTAGTTAACAAAATTTTATAAAACGTATTTTAAAATAAAAGATAACTAACTTTGTATATTATTTGTATATTTTGAAGTATCGAACACATGAAGAATGTGTATTTATTTGAAATAAAACTACTTTTACGGATTCTATCGCGTTTGTATTTGATTTATAATTTCCCGACGTTTCGAACACTTTACAGTGATCATGGTCACGGGAGGACTGAGGTGTCTTACGTCCAATATGTCATTGTTATTACAGAAATTTATTTATATCTACCCTATAAGATATTAAATTTTGACCCACATTTTTATACAAAATTAATACAATTCATTGCCAGTACAAAAAGAGAATGATTCTATATATAAAATTTATGTTGTTTATGATTTTTTATTATTAAGGTATTTAATTTATGATAATTATTATTGTGGCAATTTTACAATTTTTACAAAACTAACAAAAACTATTCAGCTACTACCGGATCGGAACGCGGCCACTCTGAGAAAGATCCGGCGAGAAAACTCAGGAGGCATGATACTAATTTTATTATTGAATTTTTGAGTGGCGGCCTACTTTATCTTACTAAAATTAATTAAATTAAAATTTAACTATTATTGTGGGTCAAATCTATACAATAAGTGCTCACAGTGTCTTGCAGTCTTGTGGTGGTTTTCTTAGTTTTATTTTTAATTAAGCGAATGACAGGATCCCAGCTTGATGATAATACCCAGCCATCCTCCCTATTGAAATTTTTATGTTTTTTGATTTCAATAGCCTCGCGAACCATTCTAGGAGGAGTTTCCTCGCCCCCGTCACGGAGACCGTGTGAAACCACCAACAGTTGAACGTCTCCCTGCAGTCCTACCTTATGTAAAAGGAGTCACTGACAAGATTGGCTATATCCTAAAACATGCTTCTATAAAAACCTATTTTAAGCCACTGAAGAGGATTAGTCAGTTCTTACCACCTGTCAAGTGCCAGATCCCTCTACAGGATGCAGGAGTTTATAAATTAGACTGTGACTGTGGTCTCTCTTATATAGGCCAAACAAAGAGATCTGTAAGAACTCGGATCAAGGAACACATAGCTGATGTGAAACACCGCCGTCACACTAAGTCTGCAGTCTGTGAGCATAGTCAGGACCGCGCCCGCCATTATATCAGGTTTGATAAACCACAAATCCTTGCAAAAGAACACCGATACCTTCCTAGAATGGTTCGCGAGGCTATTGAAATCAAAAAACATAAAAATTTCAATAGGGAGGATGGCTGGGTATTATCATCAAGCTGGGATCCTGTCATTCACTTAATTAAAAATAAAACTAAGAAAACCACCACAAGACTGCAAGACACTGTGAGCACTTATTGTATAGATTTGACCCACAATAATAGTTAAATTTTAATTTAATTAATTTTAGTAAGATAAAGTAGGCCGCCACTCAAAAATTCAATAATAAAATTAGTATCATGCCTCCTGAGTTTTCTCGCCGGATCTTTCTCAGAGTGGCCGCGTGCCGATCCGGTAGTAGCTGAATAGTTTTTGTTAGTTTTGTAAAAATTGTAAAATTGCCACAATAATAATTATCATAAATTAAATACCTTAATAATAAAAAATCATAAACAACATAAATTTTATATATAGAATCATTCTCTTTTTGTACTGGCAATGAATTGTATTAATTTTGTATAAAAATGTGGGTCAAAATTTAATATCTTATAGGGTAGATATAAATAAATTTCTGTAATAACAATGACATATTGGACGTAAGACACCTCAGTCCTCCCGTGACCATGATCACTGTAAAGTGTTCGAAACGTCGGGAAATTATAAATCAAATACAAACGCGATAGAATCCGTAAAAGTAGTTTTATTTCAAATGTGTATTTATTTTATATCAATAATTGGAAATATAACAAATAGCTCACCATAACTTTAATTTTACAAGCAATGCACTATTGACATCTAGTGTACAATAGTAAAAATATTTTAAATTAGTGTTAATTGGACATCTAGTGATAAGTAGCATAACTTACTATTTTACAAAAAATAGTTCTACTTTTAAAGATTAGATGTCACTCTTGAATGGCGTGATTTGAAATTGAAACAAAATTGCTACAGTAAAAACTAGGTTTATTATTTATTCTTGGGTATAATCAAGTCTTAGCTAGGATGAGGAATATAAAAAAATAAATGGCGGTGCATAAAATATATTTATTTAATGTGTTAACACTGAAATCAAACGTCAACCACAGCCGCCCTCCATCCACCATTAAATTCTTTCTTTGACGTAACGTGCTAAACAAAACAGCACGAGGGTGTAAAAATGCGTATTGAAACGTGTTATTTCTGTTCGTCCAGGATTTATCCAGGACATGGTATTCAATTTGTCAGAAACGACTGTAAAGTAAGTCTCTACACTTAACAGTAATTATATTGTTCTCTTAATATTGCAATACTAACCTAATCATGGACAGATTTTCAGATTTTGTCGTTCAAAATGTCACGCAGCATTCAAAAGGAAGAAGAACCCACGTAAAACTAAATGGACCAAAGCCTACCGTAAAACTGCAGGTAAAGAATTGGCCATTGACCCATCGTTTGAGTTTGAGAAGCGAAGGAATGCTCCTATCAAATATAGCAGAGATTTATGGAATAAAACTATTGAGGCAATGAAGAAAGTTGAAGAAATCAGACAGAGGAGAAGCAATAATTATATTATGCAGCGATTAAGGAAAGGCAGAGAAGTAGAGTGGCAGAGAGATGTCAGAGAAGTACAACGGGATATATCCCTAATAAAGTGAGTAATTATTGTATTACTTGTTGTAGTAATTATTGTATGTTTTTAATTATTATTTCTCCCTACTATTATTATTTTATTTGCATAAATGGCATAGTTATCGTAGGATGTCATATTAGCCAGGCCTTCTCATAGTTTCTATTCATATGTATGACAAATATTTATTCAACTCATAAATTACTAAAATTTATTATCTAACATGCTTGATTATAAAAACTTGATTACCAGTGATAAATGATTGTAACACATGGGATTCGAACCTTCTTTTTTTTTTACAAATTATTGTTCCTAGTCTAGATGATGGATTGTGGGTTAGTTATTCTTAGTCTAATCACTCAAAATGTACTAAATAACCGGAATTATGTTATTGTATCATATGTGATAAGCAAAGCTAGATTACACCAGATTTGCAATCATTATAGGATGCAATATTCTAATGCTTCAGCTTTACCACATAATAAAATTTAAATTTAATTGCATAATATTATTTAATTATAGATGTAAAACTGAAATATAAATGTGTAATTTTGATTTTTATTAGTAATAGATCATAAACTGCTCCACAGAGAGTAGCAATCAACCTATTGATTAATGGATTACCTTGGTGTCTGCACAGATGGCGTAGTGGTTAAGGTATTGACCTACCATGCCAGTGCCGTGGGTTTGATTCCTACGTGGGACAGCACTTTGTGAAATTCATAAATTATTGTCCTGACTCTGGATGTAATTTATGTCTGTTTAATTATGTTTGTAAAGTCCCCTACAATACAAGGACTATTTCCTTAATACAGGATGTCCTCAAAAAAAAACAAGTGTTTTGAGTTTTCCTTGTCTCACAAAACTATTATCTGCTTAGGTCTTTATGATAAATTTATCACTGTTTACAATATTAGCGGGCAAGAAAGGAGTTAATATTCTGGATTCTTACTTTTTCACTATATTTTATGTTGAAACTAGTTGATCTAACAGTTTTTTTTATTTTTCAAACACCACCCTGCACTAAGGAAATAATCCATGTATTGCGGGGAACTTTACAAACATGCAATTAATGCAGACATATTACACCCAGACTCAGAACGATATAATCTGGATTGCACAAAGTATCATCCCTTGTGGGAATCAAACCCATGGCACTGGCACGGAAGATCCGTATCTTAACCGTTACGCCATCTGTCATTCATCAGGTGCTATCCCATACCAATTTAAAAAAAAGTAGTTATAATAGTTCTGTGAGAATTCTTCTGTTCTGTGAGAATGATTGTGACACTCCCACTGGTGCCACTTGTTAATCTCTGCCATTCATGAATCCACTTGAGCATGAAACAATAAATCTAGCCACTTAGGAGGAGTTATGTCATATACACTCGTACAGAAGAATTGTATATACAGTGTAAACTCTATAACGTCGTTTGTTATAACGAAAAACTTTCTATAACATAGAAATTAATTCAATTAGGTTGGTTTACCATAAAACCCATACATTAATTCACTCTTTATAACACAACAGCCATTCTCTATTACGAAGATAGATTTTCATTTTTAGACAACAACATATGTATTTAGCAGTGTCATTGTTTTTGTAATCAGTTTAGAAAACTAATCTTTAAGGTTATCGATATTTCTAAGGAAAATACCTGAGTTTATAAACAGCCATCTCACTTTTGTCATTACTAATTGCCTTATTATTTTATTTATTTTTCTTATTATTATTGTTTCATGAAGATGGTACCACCACTTACCAAGACATGCACAAAATACTTATATACAAAAATATAAAACAAATATTGTCATAGCAAAACACGTCAGGCAACGTTAACAGAATATGTGTTTAAAATAATTTGCCTATTGATATTAATAACATTAGAAATTATTGTACATACATACATATATATGATCACGCCATATCCCTTGCCTACCCGGCAGAGAAAACAGAGTGCCAGAGAACTCTATCCTTGCATACTTCACTCGCTTCCTCAACATTCATAATTCTCTTCATACACGTTCGCCGGTTTCGGAGACTCTTGACTCCACCTTCCTTCAGTACGAGAAATTATTGTAATTGGTTAAATTTAGTTAATTTTTCCCTTCTCTCCGTATAACAAAAACTCGTTTATAACGAAACAAAACACTCTGAGCCTTAAAATTCGTTATAAAGAGTTAACACTGTATATAGAGATTGATTATTTATTAGCAATTTTAATTTTTTTTACTATATAATTTCTAGATCACCAGCTGCTGGTCTTAAACAAAGACAACTTGCCGAAGCAACTGAAATGGATATTGAACCTGAAACCATTGAAGTTGTTGATGCTAAAGGTCGCAAACAAGTCATCTCTGCACCCATCATGGTGCCAGCCACTGGTGATATGATAGAAGAAGGAGGAGAGATTGATCTTTAGAACCAGGAATATATAAAATTTTACACACAGGTCAAATATAGATAGAGTACACTTAGTACTATATCAGAACTTAAAAAAAAAACAAACAATACAGTTTTTTTAATTTCAATAAAGTTGATGAAATATGTACTTGGCTACCATTGTAAATATTGTAAAAAATTTGGCAACAGTTTTATATCTGTACTAACCAGCTAAGAAAATTAGCACATTGTTAACTTATGGCTATTATACAGAAATACAAGTTTCTATGGCATTTAATTATATTATTTTTCACACCTTTTTGTTACAGTAGGTATATAAAAAATATATTTATCACAACACGTGCACTGCGGCCAAACACAATTGTCGCGTTCCTGCAGACAACGCGTGATGCGTCAAATCACCATTGTCGTGTTTTCATTGCATCGCGCGGCAAATCAAACACCGTGCGTACTTATTTTACGCTAAACTAGTGCGGCGCGCAGGGTGTGCTTACGTAACTTAATATTTTTTAGTTAAGTATTTTATTGCTATTAATTTATTATTAATACATGTCATTTAATTCGTAATGATAGTTAAATAAAGACTATCTACCGATCTTAAGTTTAAATAAGATACGGCTTACCTTATTTAAATAGAAATTGATGTTATTGTAACGAAATATACAATTATATTATTTCTAAAAAATATTTGCAATAATCGTTTGTGTTTAATTTTTTAATATAATTAGTAGGTACATCTAAAAAGGTGTAACTAAAAAATGCGGTGTGCTTTATAGTGTTTTTATTGTAGAATCTTATTGTATATATTGAAAAATGTTCCATGTTTCATATGGTCAATTGTTACAAAAAAATATTATGGCTGCAGCTGTTACACAAAACGCCGGAGTCGCCGGTATCTTTCTATGACGGTACCACAATTAAAACAAAGGACTATGAATTTCCAGATGCGAGTATTATGCATTTTTGTTTTCAAACAAAGGCTTTTCTATAATAATAGGTATTTCTGTTTACTCAAAAACCGCCGCGCGGCCGCGCACTATTGTCGTGTAGCTATCCGCCCGCTATGATATTCGTAGGTGATATTTGGCCGCAGTAAACGTGTTAACTGCCAAGTAAAAAAAATTATGACGATAAATTTTCAAATCTGATTTTACAGTAAAAACCACTTAAATGGCATCAAAAATTGATTTCGTAATTATTTACGTATTTGTTTCATTAAAATATCTAAAAATAAAATTATGTCAGGCATAATTAGGCACACATACAATTTGCGGGCCAGGCTGCAAGTAGTTAGCTAGGGGCCATGTCAGTCATTTTGTATAGAAAAACACTCGCAAATCGTGACGGACGGCTTGCTGAGGCCATTTGAACTTGGTGCTGTGGTGTCAGTCACCAATGACTGACATGGCCTAAACACGTACTACGCCTGTCAGGCACAGGTGACTGACATGGCAGCTAACGAGTTAAAAAAAAGTGTTGTTTTATTTAAAACTAAAAGAAGTTTAAATCCATTACTAATTTAATAATCTCTGTAATAGATTAATTAAAAAAGTGATTGGATTTATTGACTTGAAGTAATTGCCAAATAAGTATTGTTTAAAGTTACCATACAATATTGATAAAAAGATCTTTCCGTTTTATAATCTAAAGAAAACTACCTACCATACGTTTTTCTATTAGCAGCACATTTTCGTATTGTTACAGAGTTAGAAATATAAAGTATCACCCACAAAGCAAATACAAAGAGGAGTTGTTGTAATGAATATTTTCTATGAAACTATGCGTGTCATTTACAGGGGTAAGGGGATCGCTGCTAATGGAGAGATTGAGACAAGTAATAGTACTTGTCTCACTCCCTCCTTTATGTCCATCAACCGGCTATTAGCATAACTACTAATTTCGTATATTTTATGCAGTTGAAATGAAATGATTTATTTATGACAGACACAAGCACAAGCAAAACAAATAGATAATAATAATATCAAAATGGTTAGTGTTTGCCACAATCCGGTCTCAACTCAGCATAATGCTGGCCGCAGACGACCAGCGCTGGTCTTCCGTTGTTACCGGGAGGAGACGTCACGCACATGCCCTCAATATGACTTAATATAATGTAGCATCCACAATGTAGTAACACAATCCAGCTTAAGTCTAAAACTTTATATAATATGACATGGTAATAACAATAATATGATATGTTAATATTATACAACAAAGAGAATACAGTTTCGTTTAACTTTACTGCGAAAATAGCAAAAAAAGAAACACAAATAACAGAGGTTCATAGTACAAGCCAAATATTAAAAATCAATTATAGCATTATCTTAGTTCAAAATGATACAATACAAATTCCTAACAATATTAGAAATGATGTTTACACAAGTCATTTCTAAAAAGCACTGGTGTCTTGAGCAAATAGTTCCTCATTTCTCTGATGTGCATAGATAAAATTTCTAAGTTTTTTCTTAAATGCATGCAAATTAGGCAAATTCCGTATCGGTGGAGGGATATTGTTCCAACATTTTGTAGCAGCGTATCGGAAACTACCTCTGAAAGCTGCTGAGTAATGTCGCGCAGTCGCTAGTTGCAGGGAACATTGTCTAGCATCACGAGACTTACGATTGGCCAACCATGACAGTTTGTGATATAGATAAAAAGGAGTTTGACTTTTTATAACTCCGAAAAGCAAACACGCCAAGTGAAGCTTGCGACGATGCATCATTTTTAATAAACGTTCCTTATTTAGAAATGGACTCACATGTGACCTTAAAGGAATACTAAAACAAAACCTAGCACAAGCATTTTGAACGCGTTGTACCAGTGTCCGCGTTTTAGCTAACAAACTAGAACCAAATACAGTGTCCATATAGTTAAGCCTCGATAATACTAATGTCTCAGTCAACTGAATACGCAAATTTTCTGTCAGATAGGGCCTCATCCTGTAAAGTTGAGTTATCTTGCATTAGATGTCAGTAAGTATATGGTGTAACAGGGACGTACTCAGAATTTACCTATATCAAGGAGTGCTATTTTTTTTTATTTCAAAGATACAAACAAATCTTAATAGCTGTTTGCTCTATTCAAATATAAATGTTTATAATCAAATAATTCTGCATAGCAAATAGGTGAATGACTACATACTGTTTTAACTGCACTTTATAAGGCTTATCAGCATTGTTCATAATGTTAATATTTTATGAAAAATCCAACTTTTCTTTACTGACATTCTGATAAACTCAAAAGATTAGAAACCTTTTTTTTCTTCATATTTGTGTCCTTTTCATCACCAGATAATACAATTTGTTTGGGTTTCTAACAAATTATCGAATGTAAGCCCTGCCCTAGTTGGGCTTTTAGTAAATATGTTAGTTACACGGTATTATTTCCTTCCTTTTTGTCTTTTCCATATAAAAAAGAATCAAACCACTCTATTAAAATAATAATTTATACAATCGATAATGCAACAGTAGTGTCAATGACCAAGACGTGTAAAAGAGTATTTCAGGCGAGCAGACCAGCCCCAGGGTAACGTTTGATTGACGCACGGGCCATCTAAGACTTAGCCATGCCAAAGGTAACTTGAAGACCTGGTCTTCGACGCCACCACCATTTTGAATATTTTTGTGACATGCTCAACCTCGTTAATCTTATCAAGAAATTACATCGAGTGCAATTACATTATTAATAAATAAAGGAGAAAGGGAGACATTGGTTCCAATAATAAAAATGAAATACTCTTTTGCATCATATATTTCTTGAGCTATAACTAGTCTTGCCCTAAATATTGTAACAAAGAAAAACTTTTTGCTATTGCAAAAAATATTTATTACTTTTACAGTGTTAGTTTAATAGGTACATAAATATAAAACAATTTAAAATATAAAAAGCTTGTTCGAAGTGGTTTCCATTGGCTGCAATACAGTCCTTTAAACGTAGAGGCCAGTTGTCAATAGAAGCACGCACTCTTTCAATGGAAAAATTCTTCACTGCCAATCGTATGGATTGCTTTAGGGACTCCAAATTATCATGGCATCTAATGCAAACCGTACTTTCTAATCTCTCTAATCCATTGCTTCTTAACATTATCATTGGACGGTATTCTAAAACATACAAAATTTACAGTTTAATTATAATAGGTTCATTTAGTGTAAAAAATATTTTTCTTTGATGAAAAATCCGAATGTTATAATTATATTCTAATTACGACCCTGGAATTTTGACACTTTTATGGTTCTTCATAGTTAACGACAGCTGGCGTATTGCTTACAAAATAATTATTATAATCCTTAAAATATAGCTTGATCTCTGTGACAGATAGCGACAAAACCGATGAAGTAATTATGAATACGCGTCATTATTAGAATTTTAATTTATATATTTTTTTTATTGCTTATGGTGGCAAACGAGCAAGCAGCACACCTGATGGTGTCACTACCGCCCATGAACCTTTGCAATACCAAGGTTATAGCTTGGGCCGCTGCCTACCAACAAAATCCCCAAGCCCACCCAGTTGGGCTTCCAGCTCTCTCGCTCACCGAACGACGCGCAATAGCACATTGCCACTACTCACACATCGATCTTCTGCGAGAGTGTGGTACCACCCCGGACGGACCGGCCCGCGGCTGTAGACAGAAAACTGTCAACAGCGTGGTCCTACCACAATTGATTATATCGCCTATATTTTCATTCTTTAGGTGCCAGTTTTATCTCAACTGAATTATGAATATAAAAATATGAATATTTACACCATTACTAGTAACCTCATATGTTTTAAAATACTTAGTAACCATTTTATAAAAGTATGGTGCTTACACAAGTACAAGATCATACTGAACTGAGAATAAGATAGAGATGGGGCAATCAATAAACGTAAGTCGATAACATTCTTATTAATTATTTATAAAACAAGTAAAACCAATACATTACCTATATAAACCACATGGTTACTCTATAAAATAAGTAAATTGTGTTAATTTAGTATTCAAACATCAGTTAAAATTTTAATAAGACCATTTCTTTTATATTAAAAAGATACTTTCTTTTATAAAATAAACATGATTATTCATGAAATAATCTGTGACCAAGAACTCATCATCAACTTACAGGAATGCTTCAGCGATGATGATAATAGTGACGATGAACTTGGATGTATTCCTTTCGAATAATAAAAGAATTAATTAACAGCTTTAGTTTAAATTAAATAAAATCCATTAATTTAAATTCAATAAGATTTTCATAAATTGTTTTAAATTTATAATCGATTCATCCATCCATTTGATTGGAAGTTCAATAAGATTTTCATGTATTATTTTTCAATTGCAGTAGCAAATAACTTTTAAAAATAAGGAATTATATCGACAAAAATACGGACTGCATCGTAAGCGTGCGGGACTAGTGAGAACTGTCACAGAGATCATGCTATATTTTATAGACATAACTCATATTTTTGTCGAGGTAGAAGTCTTTGGGTATAAATTTTAATACTCATGGTTATTAGTTATTACGATAATCTTAATAGTTTTAACTTTATGTGCTTTTATAGTTCTAGGTCCTATTACGCAAAGTGGTGCCATCTAACGTTGAGTAAAATTATTTTTGAACATGATACCGTCAAAAGATTTTTCTAGAAATTATTTTGATAAATTATGAATAAATATGCGATGACGGCGATGGGGGCCGCCACCCATCACGCCTTGGCCAGTCAGGCGAGTCAAGGAGAGCAGAGTGCCGGGTGGGCACGTGGAATGTAAGAGGTTGTGTGGAAGGTAAGTTGCACGAGCTGATATCCGTCATGGCGGACAAACAGCTAGACGTGCTCTGTGTAACAGAGACCAAGCGAAGGGGCAGCGACGCCTGCGATCTTCCTGGTGGCGGGATGGCTCTGTGGTCTGGTGTACCACAGAGCGATCGAGCCAGCATGGGGGTAGGAGTACTGTTGTCCTCTCGCTTGGCCTCAGGTGTGAAGGATTACGGAATGTGTGATCCCAGACTTCTTTGGGTCCGTATAAAACTTGGTGTCACCAAGGTATTCATGGTTGTAGCATATGCTCCCGTAGGATCCTCGGTGGCATCAGACCTAGAGAAGTTTTGGGATAATGTTAGGGAAGTTCTGGATATGGCAGAAACCAGTGAACGCGTGATTGTATGCGGAGATTTGAACGGATGGGTGGGGAACAAGCGTCCCGACTATGAGGACGTACTTGGTCCATTTGGTGATAAGAGAGTGAACGACGCAGGTAGGCTCATAGCGGATGTATGCATGGAGAGAAACCTTATCGTGTCAAACACATTTTTCCAACATAAGGGCATCCATATATATACATGGAGAAGGAATGAACAGAAAGGTATAATAGATTTAATTTTGGTAGACAGTCGCCTCCGAAGCAAAATATTGGACGCAAGAGCCTACAGGGGCCCCACAGTCGATACGGACCACTATCTCATTATTGCGAGATTTAGTGGTCTGTTCAGAAAGTGGAGGCACTGGCGAGAGCGTGTCCACTTCGGAGGGCTTGAAAGAATAAAGGTTGAAAGGTTGCAAGAAGAGTGTGTAAGAGAAAAGTATGCAGAGGGTGTTCGAGAACGGCTGACGATGGCAAGCCAGCCGCAATCGGACATTGAAGAATGCTGGAGAGTATTGAAAGAGAGTATGGTAGATACAGCAAAAGAAGTATGTGGAAGTTCAAAGAAGCATAGAAAAACAAATGGTGATGCATGGTGGGATGCGGAAGTGGCAGCTTCCGTAGAGCAAAAGAAGAAAGCGTGGCTGGACTATGTCTCTTCTTTGAATCTGAATGACAGTATGACTGAACAGAAGAAAGAAATATATCGGCAATGTAAGAATGACACCAAGGCCTTAGTGAAAGAGAAACGTGATAGAGCAAGTATGAGTGCAGAAGATAAGCTGACTAAAAACTTCGAGGGTAACACCAAACTCTTTTGGAGAGAGGTGAAGAAGTCTCGGGGTGGTTGTTCAGCCTTCAGAATGAATAAAATAAGGTCTAAAGGTGGAGACATTCTTAAACAAACACAAGACGTGTTAAGCAGATGGAGTGAATATTTTGGCGATATGTATGCGGATGCTACGGTTGGCGCCGGTGTCGCATGTGGTTTAGTAGATCAACATTCGACAACGGCGTCCTCCGACGGCATCAGTATGGATGAAGTTGAATGGGCGATAAGAAGTTTGAAAAATGGTAAGGAAGCGGGCATTGATATGGTGTCTGCCGAGATGATCAAGCTTGGTGGCTCCTATGTCCGGGAGGCGTTCCTGTTGCTCCTCAATTTATGTTGGAGCTCGGGAATGGTTCCCGGGGACTGGAATAGCGCAGTCATCGTGCCTTTGTTTAAAAACAAGGGTTCACGTTATGACTGCGCAAATTATAGAGCCATAAGCTTGACCAGTTTGGCAGCAAAAGTGTACGGTAAAACTGTTGAAAGGAGAATGAGGATGGTGTCCGATGGTTTGCTGTGTGAGACACAAGGGGGTTTCAGGAGTGGAAGGGGATGCATGGATCAAGTGTTTTCTCTGCGCAACATTGTGGAGAAGCATCTGGCTCTAGGTCAGAGGGTTTTCTGCAGTTTTGTGGATCTGGAGAGAGCATTTGACACAGTTGTACGAAAGGAACTTTGGGACATTTTACCGGAGTATGGTATTAACGGTAAACTGCTACAGGCTGTGCAGTCCAGTTACATGGGCTGTAGAGCCTGTGTAAGGCTGGATGATGGAATTTCGCCTTGGTTTGACGTCAATATCGGCGTTAAGCAGGGGTGCGTTCTGTCAGCCAGGCTGTTTATCATATATCTGGATAAATGTCTCCAAAGGTTGAACGATATGAATGTGGGAGTCCAGATGGGCGACTCAGTGGTCACTGCTCTGCTATATGCAGATGATGCAGTCCTGCTGGTACAGTCAGTGACTGACCTGCAGACCCTAGTCGACATAATGACAGAAGATTGTAAGAAAAGGGGTCTACGCGTGAATGTGAGCAAAACCAAAATAATGGTCTTTGAAAGAGACGAAGCCAGAACAGATGTAAGAGTAACAATAGATAATGATATACTAGAGCAAGTGGATGAATTTGTATATCTTGGATATGGATTTAGCGGAGATGGAACACCACTGATATAGAGCGAAGAGTGAATGCGGGAAATAAAGTGAACGGAGCGTTGGGGCAACTTCTCGGCAGCCACCACCTCAGCCAGAAGGCACGTGTAGCAATACATAACGCAGTGCTTGTCCCAACATTACTGTATGGAAGCGAGAGTTGGGTATGCAGAAAAGAGTATGAAAGTAAAATTAATGCGGTTGAAATGCGATCTCTGCGGAAAATCTGTGGAGTTAGGCTGACCGACCGCATTCGTAACGACGACGTAAGAGAGCGAGTAGGTATGAAAGAGAGTATTGGTGTAAAGATGCGAAAGGGAATGTTCCGATGGTTCGGACATGTGGAAAGAATGCCGAACGAACGTCTGGTTAAGAAGATATACAATGCGAAAGTGGAAGGATGTAGGTACCGAGGGAGACCGAGACTAACCTACCTAGACCAGATCGGTCATGTCCTGAAGGAAGGTAGAGTCAAGAGTCTCCGAAACCGGCGAGCGTGTATGAAGAGAATTATGAATGTTGAGGAAGCGAGTGAAGTATGCAAAGATTGAGTTCTCTGGCACTCTGTTCTCTCTGCCTACCCTGCAAGGGATATGGCGTGATGATATGTATGTATGTATGAATAAATATACTTACAAATGAAATGTGATTCTTTCCATAGCATCTGTACGTTTATCGGAGTAGTTTTTACATGATAAAACACAACACTTCATGGTTTTCTTCGTAAGGGGGTGAAACAGAGTGGCAAAGTTTGTATGGGATGAAACAAAAATCTTTATCGATTCTTATCAAATTACGTACAAATATTCTTGGGTAAAAATAAATAAACATGTATTTCAGTATTTGTCAATTTTCACCCTCTGAGGGTGTAAATTAGGCCTGCGAAGCTGGTTGGACGACTAATTAGCGCCGAGCCAATACTATTGAAGCTAGAAACATGAAATTTTGATTGTAGTTTCTTTTCATGATCTAGAGTTTTACTACGAAAGGATTTGACGAAATTCCACCCCTAAGGTGATGAAACATTGTGACAAAGTTTCTATAGGGAGAAAAAAAATCTTTATCGATTCTTTTCAAATTACGTACAAAAATATACATCAATAAAAATAAATAAACCTGTGTTTCAACATTTGTCGATTTTCACCCTTTGGAGGTGTAAATTAGGCCTGCGAAACTGGTTGACAACTCATTAGTGTCAGGTCGATTTTATTGAAGCTAGAAGCATAAAATTTTTACAGTAGTTTTTTCTTATGACAAAGAGATCTATAAAGAAAGGATTTTACGAAATTCCACCCCTAAGGGAGTGAAACAGAGTGACAAGTATGTAAATTACGTAGGTACAAATATTCTTTGGTAAAAATAAATAAACGTGTGTTGCAGCATTTGTCAATTTTCACCCATTGCATAAGAATGTGGTTGAATGACTCATTACCGCTGTTTCAAAATAAATTCCTCCAAAAGTCAGACAGTTCTTGAACCGGGAGGTAATTATGTGAATTTTCTGTATTAAAAGGTGCTGCTGATATGTGTACGTGTACGTTAACATCGTAAAACAGGATATGAAAGGCAATATACTTTATAGAATGAATTGAAATGTAGCTTTCTGGTTACCTCTGTTACAGTTTTCATCCTCTGAAGGTGAAATAGGGGATTTTATTTTGCGGTGATACTTTTATTTGAATCTTATTGCATTAATAACTAGGACAGACAAGTAACAGCCTCTTAATTTTATTATATTAAGACTCACTAACACAGGTATATAACCAGTGTGTGTTACAAGTGATGACTTATGCTACGGAAACGTGGTCCTTAACTGTAGACCTCATAATAAAGCTCAAAGTCGCTCAGCGTGCTATGGAGCGGGCTGTGCTCGGGTTTTCTCTGCGAGAGAGAATTAATCTGCAGACGAACGGGTGTAACGGACATAGCACGAAGAATTAGCACGCTGAAGTGGCAATGGGCAGACCACATCGCTCAACAAACCGATAACCGTTGGGGAAGAAAGGTTCTCGAGTGGCAACCACGTATCGGACAGCCCAATGGTAGACCGACGACTTGGTGAAGGTTGCTAGGAATCGTTGGATTCGGGTAGAACTAGACCGCACTTTATGGTGAAATATGAGAGAGGCCTACGTCCAGCAGTGGATTACAAAAGGCTGAATGATGAAACTCACTAAAAATATATTTATTTGAAAATGAGTCAGCAGCTAATGGTGAGAATGGGGGTTTGAAAATGGTTTTGATATTTCTGATATTTTCAACCTACAATACAAATAATGGGCATCATTTTGAACCTCATTTTCGCCAACAGTCAGGTAATTCTTGCACAGAGAAGTAATATCTGAGACTACACTAACACATGTGCATTAATATTTTTTAATCAACAGAAACATATTCCGTTCACTATTGGACGTAAGCCTTTCCCACAGATGAGATGAATGTAACAATCGCTACGCTTGGCAGGCGGGTTAGCATAGCAGTGCATCCTTATACGTTTACTAGGAAGAGGCTTCAGCACATTCTGCTGGTGAGACCAACTCTGCTGTTGAAACAAAACGGTCAAATAAGGGGTGGCGGTAATTATATTTTTATTCCATCGCCACACGGTAAATAGGATATGAAAGGCAATATAATTCGCAGAATGAATAGAACCATGAACAACCTTTTTCTTTAGTGACCGGCTATGTTATATAGACACATCCCGCGCAATCTGTCCGAAGCGACGCATGACCCCATAACCCACAGTGCGCGTACCTCTACGCCGTGCGGGTGGGCCACTGCAACCGAATGTTTGTTAGCCTTGGCACTTCCGGTGGGTTACTCTTTCGGGTATCATCTCGAGTCGCCCACTACAGGTATTCACCCCTGCACCGCCCAACGCACCGACAGTAGAGCGTGTCGCCGTAGAGTATTTTCTTTCCCACCCGCCCTATTTCCTAATTCCGCCAGACAACTAACCCGCAGAAGGCGGCGACCACATCTCAGTTTCTCACGCTGTTGAGCATTGTCCTAGCGACAAAACTTCAACACCTTTCATTGCTTTTTCTATTTGCTTCCGTCAGAGATGACTTCTGCGTGGACGAAGTCGCGGGCAAAAGCTAGTATATGATAGACGAGGCGTGAGCTTAGTAGTAGTCGTATGAGATATGAGCTGAAACGAAGACAATGCCTATTCTTCTTCTTTTTGTATTGGCAATCGCCTACTAATACGGGGCTATTTTTTCCAGCTTCGAGTTAGAAATTTCTTCATAATAGTCAAATCGTCGCTTTTGACAGTGCTATGGCTACTCTTAATGGCCAACCACTCCGCCGGTGCGCAGGATTTACTCCTGCAATCCATGGCGGAGTGGTCGATTGGTGCAGCCGTAGTCGCGGAACCGTACTGCGTGCCTGATCGCCCCAATTGGGTGGTCAGCCGAAACGGAACTGCGGCAATCGTCGTCTCAACGCAGCGGCACTTCCCGTCCTTGTCTCTTTTGGATAGGGGCGAGGAATTTGTCGCGGCGGAGTGGGGAGGGGTCACGCTCTACAGCGTATACCTCTCCCCTACCAGGAGAATGGACGATTTCGGGGCCTCCCTCACCAACCTGGAGGCCTCGATACGGCGACTAGCACCGGGCCTCGTCCTGGTTCTGGGGGACTTCAACGCCAAATCCACGGCGTGGGGGTCCCCTATGACGAACGACCGCGGGCGGGCGGTCATCGAGTGGGCGGCTTCACTGGGCCTCTGTGTTCTTAACAGGGGCTCAGTGAACACGTGTGTGCGGCAGCAGGGCGGGTCGATAGTGGACTTGTCGTTCGCTAGCCCCGCTGTCGCACCACGGGTGAGGAACTGGAGTGTCCTGGAAGAGGCGGAGACCCTATCGGACCACCGGTACATCCGGATGGAGGTCTCCCCTCTCCGGGACCCCGGTAGGGGTCACAGGGCGGACGGAGCTCCCGCGTTTCCGCGGTGGGCTGTGGGTCGTCTTGACAGGGACCTACTGGCGGAGGCGGCCATCGTTCACACGTGGCTGTCCTTACCGCCCCCAGCGGACGGGGTGGACGCCGAGGCTGTCCGCATCCGCAGTGCGTTAACGCAGATCTGCGATGCGGCCATGCCCAGAGTGCGGCGGCGTCTACCTCCGAGGCAGGGGGTCTACTGGTGGTCCCCAAGATTGGCGGACCTTCGTGCGGCATGTATCAGAGCCCGAAGGTCCTACACCCGCAGCCGGCGGCGTCACCGCGACGCTGAGCGGGAGGGCCAGCTGTACGAGGCGTACCGCGATGCGCGGACGGCCTTTCGGCTGGCCATCCGAGCCGCCAAGGACGCGAGTTGGCAGGAGATGCTGGACGGTCTCGACCGTGACCTCTGGGGTCGCCCGTATCGCGAGTCGCTGAACAAGCTTCGCGCGCAGGGCCCCCCCCCTCACCGAGTCCCTCCAGCCTGACTTCCTCTGTAGGGTGGTCGAGGAGCTGTTTCCACGGCAGTCGGAACACACGCCCCCGGTCATGGCCTCGCCAAAACAAGACCGGGAGGCTGACGACGAGAGTATTCCGCCCGTGACGGAGACGGAAGTGGGAGCAGCTGTGGCGCCGATTCGTTCCGCGACCACGGCCCCCGGCCCGGACGGAATACCAGTCCGGGTGCTGACGTCGCTCCTCGAGCACCTCGACCCTCGCCTCAGGCAGCTGTACAACGCCTGTTTGGCGTCTGGGCGGTTCCCTGAGTGCTGGAAGGAGGGGAGGTTGGTTCTCCTGCCAAAGCCGGGACAGCCCCCGGATTCGCCGTCGGCCTACAGGCCCATCGTGCTCCTCGACGATGTGGGTAAGCTGCTGGAGCGCATCCTCGCTGCCCGCATCGTCCAACACCTGGAGGAGGTGGGGCCCGATCTGTCGGACGCTCAATTCGGTTTTAGAAGGGGGCGTTCGACCATCGGGGCCCTGCTACGACTGAGGCAGACGGCCGCGGAGGCTGTCACCAGCGGGGGAGTGCTGTTGGCGGTGTCGCTGGACATCGCCAACGCATTCAATAGTCTGCCATTCAGCTGCATCAGGGAGGCGCTCCGATTCCATGGGGTGCCCTTGTACCTGAGGCGGCTGGTGGCGGACTATTTGGAAGGGCGCAGTGTCCTCTGCGCGAGTCCCGCAGGGGACATTGTGCGGACGTCCATGTCGTGCGGCGTTCCACAGGGGTCGGTTCTGGGGCCGACTCTGTGGGACATCGGGTACGACTGGGCGTTGAGAGGGAGTCTCCCCCCCCCGGGCTGAGCGTGATATGCTACGCTGACGATACGCTCGTCACAGCCCGGGGCAGGACACTCGAAGAGGCGGCGAGCCTGGCCACTCTCGGCACCGAGGAGATGGTCGGGCGAATCGAGGCGCTGGGGCTCAGGGTGGCCCTAAATAAGACGGAGGCCCTATTGTTCCATGGGCCACGCGTAAGGCCGCCAATCGGCGTCTCGCTAGTCGTCAACTCCGTCCACATCAGCATCCAGGCCCATATGAAGTACTTGGGTCTGGTGCTCGACGGGCGATGGTGGTTCCGGGAGCATTTTCGCCGAATTGCTCCCCGGCTGGTCGGCGCGGCGTCCGCCCTTTCGCGGCTCATGCCGAACGTGGGCGGACCCAGCTTCGAGGGCCGACGGCTGTATGCGGGGGTGATCCGTTCTATGGCCATGTACGGCGCACCCGTGTGGGCGAGGGCTCTGAACGCCCAGCTCAGGGCTGTTCTGTGGATACCCCAGAGAGTCATGGCGGTCAGAGCCATTCGCGGGTACCGCACGGTATCGACCGAGGCGGCATGCCTACTGGCCGGGACACTCCCGTGGGACCTAGAGGCGGAGATGCTCTCCGACCTCTACCGGCGGGTGACCTCACTGCGCGACGAAGGTGGCTCCCCATCGCTGAGCGAGATAGCCACCTGGCGCGAGGACGCCCGCCGAGACGTCATCGCCCGTTGGGCTACGCGGCTGGAGAGGCCTAGACACGGTGTCGTCACCGTCGAGGCTCTCCGGCCCGTATTGATGGAGTGGATGGAGCGGTGGCACGGAGTCCTCTCCTTTCGACTGGTGCAGGTGTTGTCGGGGCACGGATGCTTCGGCTTTTACCTGCACACGGTCGCGCAAAGGGAGTGGACTTCGTTCTGCCACCATTGCAGCAGTGACGAGGACACGGCGCAACACACGCTGGAGGCGTGTCCGGGCTTTGACCGGCAGCGCCGTGACCTCGTCGCTGTTATCGGTGCCGACCTGGCGCTTCCGGCTGTCGCGAGAGCGATGGTCGACAGCGTCAGGAACTGGGACGCGGTCGCCGCCTTCTGCGAGGCTGTCATCTCGCAGAAGGAGGCGGCGGAACGAGTCCGGGAGGAGTCCCGCGACCCGGGCCGCCGTCAGCGGCTGGGGCGGCGCAGGCGCGAATACCTGCGCCTGATGCCGCCCTAACCGAGGCCTCGGGTGATCGGACCGGGGAATTGTCCGGTCACCCGACGTGAGGCCACCGCGTGAGGGCGACGCCCCGACGGCGAAATCTGTCGGGGCGTCGACGAGAGGAACCCGCGAGGGTAAACCGCCGGGCGGGCCACCGAAGTTAAAATCGAGTACCGGTGGTCCGCTCGCACGGCGAAGAGAGAAGGTTTTACGGTGGGTCTATGGGGTCACGCGCCGCCTTTCCGTCACCCCGGACCGATTCAGCGGGGCGAGACGCACCCATAGCCCACCAATAAAAAATAAAAAAAAAATAAAAAAATGGCTACTCTTAATGGTACCTTTTTTTTCCGCAAGGTGGACCATGAATGTGGTCGCGCTCCGACAAATTGTCCGGGGCGACAGAAGAGGCGGCACGCAACCCCATGGAACCACCCTGCAAACACCTCTCTTCGCCATGCGAGCGGGCCACCGGTACCCGATCTTTGTCTTCGGTGGCCGGCCCGGCACTGTTAATGGCACCTAGGATTCCTTCTTGGAATTTTGGTGCAAAACGAAAATATCTGTAGGTATGCTTATATCGTATTTACTACATTCCAGAAATTCCGCTGCATCATATTACATAAAATGCTATCAAGATCATTTAATATAATACGTTAAAACACTAAATAATAAATACAATACAAGACCTTTGCATAACGCTTTCATACTCCCGCCAAAAGTCCAGTCAATATTCTACAAGTTTCATAAAACTACAACATTGCATGTAGGTACCTATTATTTAACTATATAAACCTATTGATTAACCACTATGTAGGTAATCTGTAAAGTAATCCTCTTTATAGACAGGCGTCGTAAACATTTTATTAAACAAAAATCTATGGATATGATTTTGAGATAGTTAAAACTTTATTACCTGTGTTTTTTTTTTCAATATTTAGCCATCATTTAGCCTTTCGCCGTTCACTACTATAGTCTGTATATCATACTATAGTATCACAGTATATCATACTATAGTCATTGTCATTTGAGGTTATTGTTTTAATAAATGGGTAGTATCGCGGTAGAAAGAGAAGACACATTTTTAGTCTACCATTTAGGTACACAATACATTTCCGTCCCTTAGTTGCTGGACTGAGTCATAAAAACCGGTTGAGAGATTACTAGAAGGCAGTAATTAAATTCAACAGTAAACAATAAGCTAATGGATTAAACGGATATAGATAGAGATATCTTGGTTGCAGAGATCTATAAGGAACTATTTACTGATTTTATATACATGTTATTATTGTGTTGTTTCTTTTTAGTAGACATTGGTGTGCGCTTTGTATCGCACAACGGAGGTGAAGAATTCATCAAGACGGGGTTAATAATATGAAATGCAACTATTTTTTTGTTTTATACCTATTCATAAAGTAATAACATTTTCAGGGAATAAAAAATAAAGTAATAACATTTACCTTAGGGGGGCATAGTCCGGAGCGTGCTTGTCGCGTCCCCTGCCATTCTAGTTCTCTGCTAATCCGGATCGAATGCATACCGCAGTGCAGGTTAGGGCGTCCCCCGGAGGCGACGCGTACCGACCCGCCCCCGTCGGTACGAACAGCGGCAGATGCGGCGATGGGGGCCGCCACCCATCACGCCTTGCCCAGTCAGGCGAGTCGAGGAGAGCAGAGTGCCGGGTGGGCACGTGGAATGTAAGAGGATGTGTGGAGGGTAAGTTGCATGAGCTGATAACCATCATGGCGGACAAACAGCTAGACGTGCTCTGTGTAACAGAGACGCCTGCGATCTTCCTGGTGGCGGGATGACTCTTCGGTCTGGTGTAAGTTACACCGTGTAACACAGAGCGATCGAGCCAGAATGGGGTTAGGAGTGCTGTTGTCGTCTCGCTTGGCCTCAGGTGTGAAGGATTACGGAATGTATGATCTTCTTTGGGTCAGTATAAAACTTGGTGTCACCAAAGTATTCATGGTTGTAGCATATGCTCCCGTAGGATCCTCGGTGGCATCAGACCTAGAGAAGTTTTGGGATAATGTTAGGGAAGTTCTGGATATGGCAGAAACCAGTGAACACGTGATTGTATGCGGAGATTTGAACGGATGGGTGGGGACCAAGCGTCCCGACTATGAGGACGTACTTGGTCCATTTGGTGATAAGAGAGTGAATGACGCAGGTAGGTTCATAGCGGATGTATGCATGGAGAGAAACCTTATTGTGTCAAACACATTTTTCCAACATAAGGACATCCATATGTATACATGGAGAAGAAATGACCAGAAAAGTATAATAGATTTAATTTTGGTAGACAGTCGCCTCCGAAGCAAGATACTGGACGCAAGAGCCTACAGGGGGCAAGCCAGCCGCAATCGGACATTGAAGAATGCTGGAGAATATTGAAAGAGAGTATGGTAGATACAGCGAAACAATTATGTGGAAGCTCAAAGAAGCATAGAAAAACAAATGGTGATGCATGGTGGGATGCGGAAGTGGCAGCTTCCGTAGAGCAAAAGAAGAAAGCGTGGCTGGACTATGTCTCTTCTTTGAATCTGAATGACAGTATGACTGAACAGAAGAAAGAAATATATCGGCAATGTAAGAATGAGACCAAGGCCTTAGTGAAAGAGAAACGTGATAGAGCAAATATGAGTGCAGAAGATAGGCTGACTAACACTTCGAGGGTAACACCAAACTCTTTTGGAGGGAGGTGAAGAAGTCTCGGTGTGGTTGGTCAGCCTTTAGAACCTGCGCCTAATGCCGCCCTAACCAAGGCTTTGGGTGATCGGACCGGGGAATAGTCCGGTGAGCCGAGGTGAGGCCACCGCGTGAGGACGACGCTCCGAAGGCGAAAGCTGTCGGGACGTCGTAACGAGAGGAACCCGCGAGGGTAAACTGCCGGACGGGCCACCGATGACAAAGATCAGGTAGCGGTGGCCCGCTCGCATGGCGAAGAGAGGTGTTTGCAGGGTGGGTCTATGGGATTGTGCGCCGCCTTTTCCGTCGCCCCGGACCGATTTGGCGGGGCGCGATCACGTCATAGTCCACCACAAAAAAAATGGTCAGCCTTTAGAATGAATAAAATCAGGTCCAAAGGTGGAGACATTCTTACACAAACACAAGATGTGTTAAGCCGATGGAGTGAATATTTTGGCGATATGTATGCGGATGCTCGAGTTGGTGCTGGTGTCACATGTGGTTTAGTAGATCAACATTCGGCACGGGCGTCCTCCGATAGCATTTGTATGGATGAAGTTGAATGGGCGATAAGAAGTTTGAAAAATGGTAAGGCAGCGGGCATTGATATGGTGTCTGCCGAGATGATCAAGCTTGGTGGATCCTGTGTCTGGGAGGCGTTCCTGTTGCTCCTGAGTTTATGTTGGAGCTCGGGAATGGTTCCCAGGGACTGGAATAGCGCAGTCATCGTGCCTTTGTTTAAAAACAAGGGTTCACGTTATGACTGCGCAAATTACAGAGCCATAAGCTTGACCAGTTTGGCAGCAAAAGTGTACGGTAAAATTATTGAAAGGAGAATGACGATGGTGTCCGATGGTTTGATGTGTGAGACACAAGGAGGTTTCAGGGGTGGAAGGGGATGCATGGAACAAGTGTTCTCTCTGCGCAACATTATGGAGAAGCATCTGGCTCTAGGTCGGAGGGTTTTCTGCAATTTTGTGGATCTGGAGAGAGCATTTGACACGGTTGTACGAAAGAAACTTTGGGACATTTTACCGGAGTATGGTATTAACGGTAAACTGCTACAGGCTGTGCAGTCCAGTTACATGGGCTGTAGAGTCTGCGTGCGGCTGGATGATGGAATGTCGCCTTGATTTGACGTCAATATCGGCGTTAAGCAGGGGTGCGTTCTGTCAGCCAGGCTGTTTATCATATATCTGGATAAATGTCTCCAAAGGTTGATATGAATGTGGGAGTCCAAATGGGCGACTCAATGGTCACTGCTCTGCTCTATGCAGATGATGCAGTCCTGCTGGCACAGTCAGCGACTGACCTGCAGACCCTAGTCGACACAATGACAGAAGAAAAAGAAAAGGGGTCTACGCGTGAATGTAAGCAAAACCAAAATAATGGTCTTTGAAAGAGATGAAGCCAGAACAGATGTAAGAGTAAAATAGTTAATGATGTACTAGAGCAAGGGGATGAATTTGTATATCTTGGATGTGGTTTTAGCCGAGATGGAAGGTACACCACTGATATAGAGCGAAGAGTGAATGCGGGGAATAGAGTGAACGGAGCGTTGGGACAACTTTTCGGTAGCCACCACCTCAGCCAAAAGGCACGTGTAGCAATACATAACGCTGTGCTTGTCCCAACATTACTATAAGGAAGCGAGAGTTGGATATGCAGAAAAGAGCATGAAAGCAAAATTAATGCGGTTGAAATGCGATCTCTACGGAAAATCTGTGGAGTTAGGCTGACCGACCGCATTCGCAACGACGACGTAAGAGAGCGTACTCGCTCTCTACCTACTGGTACCTACTGGTATAAAAGAGAGTATTGGTGTAAAGATGCGAAAGGGAATGCTCCGATGGTTCGGACATGTGGAAAGAATGCCGAACGAAAGTCTGGTTAAGAAGATATACAATGCAAAAGTGGAAGGATGTAGGTATCGGGGGAGACCGAGACTCACCTACCTAGACCAGATTGGTCACGTGTTGAAAGAAGGTGGAGTCAAGAGTCTCCGAAACCGGCGAGCGTGTATGAAGAGAATTATGAATGTTGAAGAAGCCAGTGAAGTATGCAAGGATAGAGTTCTCTGGCACTCAGTTCTCTCTGCCTACCCTACAAGAGATATGGCGTGATGATATGTATGTATGTAATAACATTTACAATATACCTATATAATTATAACTGTGTATTTTTAATTTATTTTGATGTAACTAACAGGGGCGGCTCTAGCGCATGTAGCGCCCCGGGTGCAATCAATCACCTGGCACCCTCTTGTATCAAAATGCGTGAACACAATGGAATTGGTTGATAGTTACAACACGTTCGACTAAACTCCGAACCTCGCTGGAATGCGTTGTCGCATGCTTAGTCTCGTTGTTTTGACACGAAAACAGGTAAACGCGATCGGATTATGAAGTTACAGTGATCATGGCGACAAAGCAACCTACCCAAACCTGTCAAATAACACATCCACTACGTTTATAAATGGTTAGGCACTCGTGTGCCCGCCCTGTGCGGAGCGTTATAGTGGCAGCTATGTGTCCCGAGCGGCTCTCGGCGCTCCCTAACATCCGGCGCCCGGGTGCACCGCACCCTCTGCACTATAGGTAAAGCCGGCCCTGGTAACTGATCGTCTGATCTATCGTACCTATTCTAAAAATGCTCCCTTAATCAACGATAGTACCTAATTATTCGAACGACCGTTACATGACCTAGCATGACGACTCTAATCTCATGCAATATCCATACAATTTACAATTCACAACATATCTAAAAAAAAACACTTCAAAATAAAAAAGAAACCTCTGTTCTTCCTTATTGGATATATGAAAAGGTTACTCACCCCTACCTAATTGAATTAGTTGTAACGTAATAATAAATTAATACAAGATTCAAACGCCGTCAACGTTACACTTCTACTACCAGAAGTCTTATCAAAGATTTGACTTTATAAAAGTATTAATGCTTTTTAATAATGCCAGTTTATTCATATGTATTTGGATTAATAGTGGCGTGCGTGTCATATGTAGTGTATCAAAGGTATATTAATGTTTATACAAGTCTTGTGAACAAACCGTTAAAGAAATATGACTATATAATCGGTAAGCTATATCTTAATGATTGATTGGATTAGTTTTGTTTTTATGATTCCTGTATAGTCGCGGCTACGAATAGTAGTTACTTATATTGCTCGTGAGTGTCATTAAAGGTGATTGAAGAGCTTTAGATTGAATTGAACCTACATCTGATGTCGTCTGCTCAACAATTACATTACCAAGGAGAGTGGTGGGCCAGGTAGGCAGCTGGTAATAATCAATTTTAATGTAATATACTAATTTAATAATTAGATTTTCTGTGTTATGACGTTGTTGGAATACCATTCTCCAAAAATAATTAAGGGATATAGTATGTAGATGACATCGATGAAAGTGAAGGAAAACACGAAAAAAAACCCTATATATACGTCTGACCAGCGTGGTATAGTACCTACGTCAATTTCCTTTCCCATTTTGGAGGAGGGCAGATCCCAGCAACAATATTTATGTGTACTGAGTTTGTAAATAAATGTATAATATTTATAAACCAGCTTTCTTCGTTCTTTAAAAATTAGGGTCTGAGAGTTAATCCAGCGTTATAATTCCGAAGTGTTTTACATATTTTTTTGGTGTAATATATAAGTAGGTACAGCGCCGGATTAGCCACGTAGCAAGAGTAGCAAATGCTACGGGCCCCGCGGATTGGAGGGCCCCGCACTCCAACCGCGGGAGTGTAACCGTAAAAAAACTTCAATTTAAATAGGAGTGTAAAATATTTTTATCTCACTTTGATGAAAATATAGAGCATGATTTGTTTAAAAAAGTCAATATTGTAAGTGTTAGCTCTAAATTTGCCCATATTAAATTTAGAAAAGATTATTTGTATCAGTTTGTTTTATTTAATTACCTTACCTAAAGCAAATCTGGGGCCCCTTGACAGATTTTGCTACAGGCCCCGCGCTGGGTTAATTCGGCTCTGAATAGGTACCTATAACATGAAGCGAGCTTAAATTGATTCTATTTTATTTATCTATCTGTAGTATTCCTAACTCGTCACAATATGAAAAAATCGTTATAATCCAAAGCAAAAGTAAATAAGTGCAATTGCCTATAAAAATAGCAACAACCTATTACATAGTTGGCTAATTAAATTCATTCAGGCGCAGCTTTTAAATCTATTTCTTTTTCTAACAAACTTTTAAAATTAGCTTTAAGATCGTGACTCAAGCTAGGAATTTAAATAGTAGTGTATAAAACCAATATGAAGGATTCGAAAAAATCTGTAAAATTAATTGATACAGTTCACTCATGAATAAAAATCACTTTCATTCTTTACCCAGCCCAGATAGTTACGTCTCATTGTTGATTATTAATATATGAATATTGCAGAATAATGAAATAATATTCCTAGTTTATTAGTTTTCTTGTGGTGACGGAGTAATAATACAATTCACCACCTTCTCTAATCAAATACAAACGCAATAAAATCCATAAAAATAGTTTTATTTTATAACTATTATTTAGACATTTTCCCGTATGGTGACGGAGTAAGAATACAATTTACTGCCCGCTATCTTACCCGTGAGTGCTCGCAAAAGACGATAAAGTTTGCATATAATATCTATTCAAGAGAAGGAAAACTCGAAATAAAATCCTATACCAACACGTCTAACCAACGTGATATAGTAGGTTTATTCCTTAATTCCCTCCCATTATGGAGGAATCTCGAGGCCAACAGTGGGACATATATCAGCAGATATGATAATAATTAAGACATTACAAATATATCAGCTTTATATAGATAAATAAATTTAATGTATTAATTTAATTTTAATAATCTTTCAGTAGGAGCTGGCACAGCGGGTTGTGTTCTAGCATCTCGTCTATCCGAAGACCCAGATACGAGAGTTCTACTTGTAGAAGCTGGAGAGCATATGGGCTACTTTACAAGAATTCCGTTAACTCCTACAGCTGCACAGCAAGGACCTAACGACTGGGTTGTGAGAACTAAGCCACAAAAGTATTCCTCTTTTGGATTGTGGGGACAGGTCATTAGAATTTAAGCATGATACATATGTTTTTAGTAATTATTTTCTAGAAAAATATGGTAATTTTTCCCCTCTTTTTCTTACAGTATTTATATTAAAATTATACGTCTCTTGAGTTCTAATAACCTACAGTTTGGTCCCCTTGTATTTGATGCCGGCGGGTCAGCACGCTCATTTTATATTTTCAAATAATTTATATTTTGTATCATGTTGCCCCTTTTTGTAATTGTTAGTATTGGTTTAAAAATATATTAAGTAGTTCGAAATTTAAATAAATTCATCATCATCATCATCATCTCAGCTCATATATCGTCCGTTAAAAAGAAGAGTGACATTTCTCAAATAGTTTGAAAATTTATAAGAACCCGAACCTCGACCCGAAAATAAATAATCAAGCATATTAAATGCTAAATTTCATTAATTATTTAGTTTGAAAATTGGTATTATTTGTTAAAACGTTTTGTTGTCATTTATATATTAATAGAAAAATTACACATTCATTTTTATCATCTCAGCTCATATATGTCCCACTGTTGGGCTCGAGCCTCCTCCATAATGGAAGGGTAATTGACCTACTACCTATACCACGCGTCAGACGTGTTGGTATAGGGTTTTGTTTCGAGTTTTTCTTCTGTCACATAGATATTAATGCGTTTTATATCCCTTAGTCGTTTCCTACGATCACCCACGGGTAAGATAGGGGGTGGTGAATTGTATTCTTACTCCGTCACCACACGGAAAAAAAATTACACATTATCAAATTAAATGTAAAATCTCTCAAAAACAAGTGTCATTCTACGTTAAACATCCATATTAATTGTTGAAAAAAAGAATGTTTAAATGCGTTTGAAAATTTGGCCTTCACAAAAGTCACTTTTTTATTTAACCGACCATATGTTTCACTGTTGGGCTCGGGCCTCCTCCATAATGGCAGGCAAATTGACTATACTGCGCTGATCAGATGTGTTGGTTGGTATAGGTTTTTGTTTCATGTTTTACTTCTCTGGCTTAATTTTAATAAATTAAATAAATTATAAATCTTTTTTTGTACAAATATAATCAATAATAAGTATTGAGTATAAATCGCAAATTGCTAGTTCAGTATCGCTCAAACTTAAATAGATCTACTCGTACATGGTCTACATTTCAAATAAAAAAATAACCCACAAAATCAGTACATATTGTAAAAAGTTCTGAGATAAAATATATAAAAAAAAAATACAATCGAATTGAAGAATCTCTTATCTTCTTCTTTTTTTAAATCGAATAAAATACCTACCTAATTACATTCATAGGATTTAAAAAACCTCTTTTTTATATAAATAGAGATATACAAACAGATTTTATTTTATTCAACTTCTATTTCAATTTAATATTATTACGTTAGATTTTGAGGGGGGCATAGTCCGGAGCGTGCTCGTTCGCGTCCCCTGCCAGTCTAATTAGACTGCTAATCCGGCTCGAAATGCGTACCGCAATGCGGGTTAGGGCGTCCCCCGGAGGCGACGCGTACCGACCCGCCCCCGTCGGTACGAACATCGGCAGTTGCGGCGATGGGGGCCGCCACCCATCACGCCTTGCCCAGTTAGGCGAGTCGAGGAGAACGGAGTGCCGGGTGGGCACGTGGAATGTAAGAGGTTGTGTGGAAGGTAAGTTGCACGAGCTGATATCCGTCATGGCGGACAAACAGCTAGACGTGCTCTGTGTAACAGAGACCAAGCGAAGGGGCAGCGACGCCTGCGATCTTCCTGGTGGCGGGATGGCTCTGTGGTCTGGTGTACCACAGAGCGATCGAGCCAGCATGGGGGTAGGAGTGCTGTTGTCCTCTCGCTTGGCCTCAGGTGTGAAGGATTACGGAATGTATGATCCCAGACTTCTCTGGGTCCGTATAAAACTAGGTGTCACCAAGGTATTCATGGTTGTAGCATATGCTCCCGTAGGATCCTCGGTGGCATCAGACCTAGAGAAGTTTTGGGATAATGTTAGGGAAGTTCTGGATATGGCAGAAACCAGTGAACGCGTGATTGTATGCGGAGATTTGAACGGATGGGTGGGGACCAAGCGTCCCGACTATGAGGACGTACTTGGTCCATTTGGTGATAAGAGAGTGAACGACGCAGGTAGGCTCATAGCGGATGTATGCTTGGAGAGAAACCTTATTGTGTCAAACACATTTTTCCAACATAAGGACATCCATATGTATACATGGAGAAGGAATGAACAGAAAAGCATAATAGATTTAATTTTGGTAGACAGTCGCCTCCGAAGCAAAATATTGGACGCAAGAGCCTACAGGGGCCCCACAGTCGATACGGACCACTATCTCGTTATTGCGAGATTTAGTGGTCTGTTCAGAAAGTGGAGGCACTGAGAGCGTGTCCACTTCGGAGGGCTTGAAAGAATAAAGGTTGAAAGGTTGCAAGAAGAGTGTGTAAGAGAAAAGTATGCAGAGGGTGTCCGAGAACGGCTGACGATGGCAAGCCAGCCGCAATCGGACATTGAAGAATGCTGGAGAGTATTGAAAGAGAGTATGGTAGATACAGCGAAAGAAGTATGTGGAAGTTCAAAGAAGCATAGAAAAACAAATGGTGATGCATGGTGGGATGCGGAAGTGGCAGCTTCCGTAGAGCAAAAGAAGAAAGCGTGGCTGGACTATGTCTCTTCTTTGAATCTGAATGACAGTATGACTGAACAGAAGAAAGAAATATATCGGCAATGTAAGAATGACACCAAGGCCTTAGTGAAAGAGAAACGTGATAGAGCAAGTATGAGTGCAGAAGATAGGCTGACTAAAAACTTCGAGGGTAACACCAAACTCTTTTGGAGGGAGGTGAAGAAGTCTCGGGGTGGTTGGTCAGCCTTCAGAATGAATAAAATAAGGTCTAAAGGTGAAGACATTCTTACACAAACACAAGACGTGTTAAGCCGATGGAATGAATATTTTGGCGATATGTATGCGGATGCTACGGTTGGCGCCGGTGTTGGATGTGGTTTAGTGGATCAACATTCGACAACGGCGTCCTCCGATGGCATCAGTATGGATGAAGTTGAATGGGCGATAAGAAGTTTGAAAAATGGTAAGGCAGCGGGCATTGATATGGTGTCTGCCGAGATGATCAAGCTCGGTGGCTCTTGTGTCTGGGAGGCGTTCCTGTTGCTCCTCAATTTATGTTGGAGCTCGGGAATGGTTCCCAGGGACTGGAATAGCGCAGTCATCGTGCCTTTGTTTAAAATCAAGGGTTCACGTTATGACTGCGCAAATTACAGAGCCATAAGCGTGACCAGTTTGGCAGCAAAAGTGTATGGAAAAATTATTGAAAGGAGAATGAGGATGGTGTCCGATGGTTTACTGTGTGAGACACAAGGAGGTTTCAGGAGTGGAAGAGGATGCATGGATCAAGTGTTCTCTCTGCGCAACATTGTGGAGAAACATCTGGCTCTAGGTCAGAGGGTTTTCTGCAGTTTTGTGGATCTGGAGAGAGCATTTGACACGGTTGTACGAAAGGAACTTTGGGACATTTTACCGGAGTATGGTATTAACGGTAAACTGCTACAGGCTGTGCAGTCCAGTTACATGGGCTGTAGAGCCTGTGTGCGACTGGATGATGGAATGTCGCCTTGGTTTGACGTCAATATCGGCGTTAAGCAGGGGTGCGTTCTGTCAGCCAGGCTGTTTATCATATATCTGGATAAATGTCTCCAAAGGTTGAACGATATGAATGTGGGAGTCCAGATGGGCGACTCAGTGGTCACTGCTCTGCTTTATGCAGATGATGCAGTCCTGCTGGCACAGTCAGCGACTGACCTGCAGACCCTAGTCGACACAATGACAGAAGATTGTAAGAAAAGGGGTCTACGCGTGAATGTGAGCAAAACCAAAATAATGGTCTTTGAAAGAGATAAAACCAGAACAGATGTAAGAGTAACAATAGGTAATGATGTACTAGAGCAAGTGGATGAATTTGTATATCTTGGATGTGGAATTAGCCGAGATGGAAGGTACACCACTGATATAGAGCGAAGAGTGAATGCGGGAAATAGAGTGAACGGAGCGTTGGGGCAACTTTTCGGCAGCCACCACCTCAGCCAGAAGGCACGTGTAGCAATACATAACGCAGTGCTTGTCCCAACATTACTGTATGGAAGCGAGAGTTGGGTATGCAGAAAAGAGTATGATAGTAAAATTAATGCGGTCGAAATGCGATCTCTGCGGAAAATCTGTGGAGTTAGGCTGACCGACCGCATTCGTAACGACGACGTAAGAGAGCGAGTAGGTATGAAAGAGAGTATTGGTGTAAAGATGCGAAAGGGAATGCTCCGATGGTTCGGACATGTGGAAAGAATGCCGAACGAACGCCTGGTTAAGAAGATATACAATGCGAAAGTGGAAGGATGTAGGTACCGAGGGAGACCGAGACTAACCTACCTAGACCAGATCGGTCATGTACTCAAGGAAGGTGGGGTCAAGAGTCTCCGAAACCGGCGAGCGTGTATGAAGAGAATTATGAATGTTGAGGAAGCGAGTGAAGTATGCAGAGATAGAGTTCTCTGGCACTCTGTTCTCTCTGCCTACCCTGCAAGGGATATGGCGTGATGATATGTATGTACGTTAGATTTTGTTAATACTTTTAGCTGTAGGAACACCCTGTTGACAGTTTTCTGCCTACAGCCGCGGACCAGTCCGCCCGCAGCAGTACTATGCTCTCGCAGAAGATCGACGTCTGAGTAATAGAAATGTGCTATTGCGCTTCGTTCGGTGAGCGAGAGAGCTGGCGGCCCAACTGGGTGGGTGTGGGGTTTGTATTGGTAGGCAGCGACTTAACTATACTCTTGGAATTTCAAAGGTCCATGGGCGATAGTAACACTTACCATCAGGTATACTGCATACTCGTTTGTCACCATAAGCAATAACAAAAAATAGTTAATATACGGAGAAATTCTTGACGAAAGCTCAGTAGTATTTAGAGATCAAATCCCGTACTTATGCTAATAAATTCGCAAAAGAAATCAATACATTTGTTTAATTATATTTTAGTCTCAATTCATACCTCGAGGCAAAGGTCTTGGTGGATCGGGTCAAATAAATTTTCTCCTTCATGGGTTTGGTCAAACTTCAGATTACTATAGATGGAAAGACCTAGGTTTTGAAGGATGGACAGAAGATGAACTAAAACCTTACTTCATAAAAGCTTTTGGTACTGTGAGAAACGAATTTGATTCCAATCATTGTTCTGTTGATGGAGAATGCCCCGGACCTAAGGTAACCTAGCTTTATATAAATTACGAAGTATATTATACTAGCAGACCGGGCCACGCGTTGCTGTGGCTTAGGTTAGCTTCAGTAACACTTTTTGTTTATTCTAACAAATTTTAGCTTATATGAAGCGTTTGTACATTTAACATAGCGCCATCTATTAAATACTTACTGAATCCAGTCAACAGATTCCGCCATCTTTTAAAATCCTTTTGATATAACATATGATTTTGACTGTCAAATATTAGACAAATAAGTTGCAATAAAATAATATTACTATAAATTGAGATTTAAGCTATCCTATCTTTTAAGTTGGATCAAACTACACACGCTGTGGAAATTTGGTTAAAATCAGTTAAGTACTTTATGAGTCCATCGCGGACAAACAACGTGACACGTAATTTATATATATTAAGATATATAAGATAAGAAGATAGGTATAAGCATATATTATTTAAATACTATATATATATATATATACCCAATTTTGTCAACTGTAGTGCAAAGTTTGACATTTCTTAGTTAGATTTTATATCCTGCAGTGGTAGGACCACATTGTTGACAGTTCTCTGTCTACAACCGCGAACCGGTACGTCCAGGGCAGTACCACAATCTCGCAGCAAATTGCTGTCTGAGCAGTGGCAATACTCTGCTGTGCTTTATTCAGTGAGCGAGAAAGCCGGCATCCTAACTTGAGTTAGTGGTAGTTGATAGATGACAACTTGGCTGTACCCCGAGGTATTATTGCAAAGGTAGGCGTGAGCGGCAGTAACACTTACCATCAGTAGTACTTGCTCATTTGCCACCATAAACTGAGCAGATTCAGCAAAAAGTCAACGAGCTCAATTTATTTTTTAAGTTATCCCTTTTATATAAAATTTTATAATACAAAATATTATAGCTGGACCCGATACCAAAATCGGTACTTTAACTACTAGAATAGCTATCACACTGTTCAACCACTTTGAAGAGAAGGCCCACACCGGGCAGCTAACACAATATTTCAGTCATAAACAAATGGTAACACGTGTGATATTAATATATTTTTAGACTCCAATGCAACTTAAACTCATAAACGATGGCGATGAACTAATGAACGTATTCAGGCAAGCGTCCTCTGCCCTGAAGACTAAGAATACTGTATTCAAAAGACCAGTAGCTACAGTCAGAGACGGAAGGCGCTATTCTTCTTTTGATGCTTATCTTAAGCCGGTACTGACAAGAAGAAATTTACATATTTTATTACGGACTCAAGCTATTTCTGTATGTACTAGTTATTATTATTTATTTCATCATCTTTCCTTTCAGACAAACACGAGCTTCTTTGCTTATGGACGGAATATTAGAATACTACTATTGTGTCCAGATTTGTTGTCTTCTAATATAAGAATAAAGTATATATCTTGTATCGCGGGGGACTTTACAAACATTTAATTAATGGTCAAAACATTACAATGTCTGGTCACAGTTCCTCGGGGTTTCCTCACTCAGTCCAGCTGTATTCTAATATGACTTGCAGCGTTGACGTTTTTTAAACTCAGAGGTGCCAGAACTGTCACACATTATTTCGTGCCGTTAGATGATTCAAAACTAATCTAAATATAATTTGAAGTATCCATCTTACGGTGATGCGAAAAAACAATATTATTAAATATAAGTATCAGTCAAACCGTAATTTGTCCGTTATAGCTTGAGATAATATTTAAAATCTAATTTTTAAGTTACTATTTGAAAATTTGAAGAGTAGAGAGGTGCTATTTTTGTTTAATATGGGTGGCCACCAAGGTAGGAATGGAATAAAGTTATAAAAAGTGGATAATGCCATATGGGTAAGTTCTAAACGGTTTTAAAGAGCACTTATATATTTAAATTCTGAGCAGTAACTGCGCCCTTTTACTAGGGTTATTCTATTGATGTCACCCCGGTTACCTGCATAAAATCACATAAAATCTGGCAAAACACATCAAATAGACAGTTAAAACCCATACCTAAAAACTTATAGTGTATTCTGTTCGTTAAAATTTTCGTCAATACTAGCCTACTATTACAAGCAATACTAATCCCACAGAGGATTATAAAATAGGATTTACATGATAATGATAATAATTAGATGATATTTTCTTTCAGATTCGCTTTGAGAATAAAACAGCGTCATCTTTATATATTCTACAAAATCACAGGGAGTTGGATAATATATTTGTGAATAAGGAAATTATATTATGCGCTGGCGCCATTAAAACTCCACAGTTACTCATGTTATCAGGGATTGGACCGCCACAGTTATTAAATAGGTAAAACTAAAATAGTGAAATTGAAGTCACAGCTTTCATAGAACAGGCTTCTGTCCATTCTCTTAGTATTCTCTTAGCCGTTTTCTATAACTCCTAAAAAAAATTAGGAAGTAATAATACATTGTATTATAATGCTTTACAGCACTGATAATGTAGTGAGTCTTAGGCTGTTGGTATTTTTTTACAGAAAGCTATAAATCATAATTGCTATAAATTTTGTGGTAGGACCATGCTGTTGACAGTTATCTGTCTACACCCGCGGGCCGATCCATCCGGGGTAGTACCACTCTCGCAAAAGATTCACTGCTGAGTAATGGCGATTTGCTGTTGCGCTTCGTTTGGTGAGCGAGAGAGCCGGAAGCCCAACTAGGTGGGTTCGGGGTTTATATTGGTAGACAGCGGCCTAGTTGTATCCCTGGTATTGCAAAGCTCCATGGGCGGCAGTAACATATACCATAAGGTGTGCTGCTTACTCGTTTGCCACCATAAGCAATAAAAAGAAAACCACGTGAATTGTGTTTTTGTACTAGCAATTTAGAATTTAAATTACTGACATTTAGCATTTAATATGCTTAATTATTTATAAAACCCGATTACGAAATGAAAAATGATGTCACAAGCGGGATTCGAACCCGCGCCTATTGGGATTCCGGCCCAATCGTGCTGCCACTACACCACCGTGACTAATTGTAGGACATGCAAATTTCACTTCGTATCATATTTACGTCTTAAGGTGACGGTATGCTATCTACCCGACAATGTTTACACATTGTTATAGGCTTAATACTTAAAACTTTACAGTTACGATTGGGCCGGAATCCCAATTTAGAATTTGTATTAAAAATGTGGTTCAAAATGTAACAACTGATACTGTTAGTGGGTAGGTATAATTTTTTGTAATAACAATGATATATTGAACGTAAGACACCTTAGTCCTCCTGTGACCATGATCACTGTAGAGTTCGAAACATCGGGAAATTAAAAAATAAATACAAACGTGATAGAAACCGTAAAAGTAGTCAATCTTTTTTTTTATCGTTCTTGGTGGCAAACGAGCAAGCAGCACACCTGATGGTAAGTGATACTGACGCCCATGGACCTTTGCTATACCAGGAGTTTAGCTACGCCGCTGCCTACCAATATTAACCCCAAACCCATCCGGCACTCTCGCTCACCGAACGAAGCGCAACAGCACATTGTTATTGCTCAGACGTCGATCTTCTGCGAAAGTGTGGTATCACACTGGACGGACCGGCCCGCAGCTGTCGACAGAAAACTGTCAACAGCGTGGTCCTACCACTATTAAATTACTGAAATTTAGCATTTAACATGCTTGATTATTTATAAAAACTTGATTACGAGCGAAAAACGATTGTCCCATGTGTGACAATAATTTTTCGCTCGTAATTAAATTTTCATGAAGTGGTTTTATTTCAAATGAATTGTGTTTGCTAATAATCGTGGCTATTGACAAATAGATGCATGATTTTTTTTTTTAAACAGACATCACTGCATGAAGGAAATGCATCAAGAAAATAATCTTTGTAGGTATTGTTATTTTACAAACATATAATTGACAGACACAAATTACACCCAGACTCAGGATAAAAAATTGTGGATCGCACAAAGTATTGTCCTACGTGGACGGGAAAGTAATGGGTTCTGACGCACTATTCTAACCAATCCCAGCACAGGACAGACATGATCAAAGTGAAACAGTTCCTGATGATCAATATTCCCAAAGTACTTCATCAATGAGCCCTTTTGTTGTTTTCAGGTTAAAGATTAAATTGGTATCATCGAATGATCATGTGGGATCGAACCTTCATGATCACATGAATATGCCGATCTACGTGAGCATACAGAAGCCGATCAGCGTCACACTTTCCAAGGTCTTCACGTTTAGTACTGTCTGGGAGTACTTCTGGAAGAATACAGGTAAAATAACATCAACTCTTCCGCATGGTGACGGAATAAGAATATAATTCAATACCCCTTTTCTTGCTTAAAAAACGACTAAGGTACATAATATGTAAATAACGGGAACTTACCCATACCACGTGGCCTATTTTTTACAAGCATTTAACCAAAGTAAACCCGTCCACTCCCTTCAATGACAATCTGTAATACACACCAAGACTTCTCCCCCTAATCTAGTTTTTCACATACTAAGTCAGTATGATATGGTTTTAAATCATTGCTCCCAAACAGGTAGTTAAAAAAAGTTCCTCTGCCATTATGACTAAACGTAGTATTTCTAAAGAGAATCTAGGAACAGGTCGCGTAGTTTGGGTACGTTCCCTAATATTGATGCAAGAGAAGGAATACATACATACATACATATCATCACGCCATATCCCTTGCAGGGTAGGCAGAGAGAACAGAGTGCCAGAGAACTCTATCTCTGCATACTTCACTCGCTTCCTCAACATTCATAATTCTCTTCATACACGCTCGCCGGTTTCGGAGACTCTTGACTCCACCTTCATTCAGTACATGACCGATCTGGTCTAGGTAGGTTAGTCTCGGTCTCCCTCGGTACCTACATCCTTCCACTTTCGCATTGTATATCTTCTTAACCAGACGTTTATTCAGCATTCTTTCCACATGTCCGAACCATTGGAGCATTCCCTTTCGCATCTTTACACCAATACTCTCTTTCATACCTACTCGCTCTCTTACGTGAGAAGGAATACTAGACATAAAATCCTGTATCAACCCATTAGTGGGGTATAGTAGATCAATTTTCCTCCTATTGTGGAGGAAGCCCGAGTCCAATAATGAAACATATATGGACTATGATGATGAGATGATAATAAATATTAACACCGTTTGGTATCCAGATAAATATAGAGCATATTATCGTCTTACTTTTCAGTAAGAGATGCAAAACCGCAGTAAGAGTCGTAAAAAATAAGTTAAGAGTGGTAAAAACCGGCTTTTTTTTGGCAGGTTATGGTCTGGACACACGACGTCTGTTCCATCTAGGGCGATGGAACGGCGGCGCGGGACCCCATAACCTCCCCATTGTCATTTTTATATTATGATGCATTGAGGAAGTCTATGTCCAATTGTGGATGACTTTTAGCGCCTTTAGATAAGTATCAAGGCGCTTAGTGTCGATTCTGTCAACATTAATACTTAAAAAACAAACAAAGCAGTCACGAGGCCTGCCTATAGAAGTGAAAAGTTAAACCTGTGAAATATATATAAAACAAATACAAAAAAAATAAAAAGCGTGCCCCAGGGAATATGTATGGGTGTAACCATAGCATAACCAGCAAAAAAATTTTTGAATTGTTAGGGAATAATTTCGCACGAATTACTTTATCAATACAAAACCACTATCATTTATGTGGTTAAATACAATATTCTCCTATGGTCTACTCTCTCTCCGTCTTACGAATTTCCTTTCCTACGGTCTACTTTCCCTCCGTCTTACGAATTTTCGATCAGGTCACGTGTCCTGACGCGAGTTCAACATTTTTTACCCATCCCTAAAAAGGCATAACGCAGCAAAAGGAGTTTTCACTTCAATAATTCATTAATGTAAAACTAGAAACTGCTATAAACTATCATCATGAACTATACTATTTACATTTTTACGTTTCTATATTTTTTTTTCTTCAAAAGACGCCATCCTGCACTAAGGAAATAAACCTTGTATTGCGGTGACAAATTACACCCAGACTCAGAACAACACTTTGTGGATCGCACAAAGTAATGTCCTTCGTGGGAATCGAACCCACGGCACTGGCACGGAAGGTCTTCGGATCTTAATCACTACGCCATCTGTGCAGTCAAACTTTACAGCGTTCATGATTACAGGCAGATAATCCTCAGGCCTCCCGTGACCATGAAACAATCAAATATAAACGCGATAAAATGCTTAAAAGTAGTTTTATTTTAAATGTGTAAATATTGGCTTAAACATCAGATATTTTTCTCTAATTGTAAGTGGTATACATGCATACCAACATACTTAATAAACAATTTTTTATTAATAAATCAAGCACTTCATTGTTTTTGATCATAGGTTAGATATGATGCAATTATCGAAATATGTAGAAGAATTACTCGTAAATGATCGCCTTTTAGCCACAAAAATATATATTTGTTTAGTAGAGCGACGATGCGGACAGTTTTCTATCTGCAGTCATAGATACGCCGCCTTGCCCAGGGTACCACGCTTTAACCCGCAAGGGTAAACCGCCGGGCGGGCCACTGAAGACAAAGATCGGGTACCGGTGGCCCGCTCGCACGGCGAAGAGAAGAGAGTTGCATGGTGGGTTTATGGGGTCACGCGCCGCCTCTTCCGTCACCCCGGACCAATTCGGCGGGGCGAGACCACATCCATAGTCCACCGCAACAAAAAATAAAGAGGGGTACCACTCTTTCGTACAAAATCGATATACTGATCTAGATATCCAGTATTTCCAATTACAGGTCTTCTATCATTTCCTCCAATGTCAGGAGTAGAGTTTCAAAACAATTCAGCAGTGATGTTATTCTCTATGGGAACTGCCAGCGAGAGGTTGCTTAGAGACCTATCAAATTATAAACCTCAGGTATGTTAAGATTGTGAACTGCGAAAATGCAAAACTTTTGAAAAGCACTCTCTAAAATTTTTTTTACATTAAATTCTAGGTTTTTCGTGACTCCTTCCCATTCTATAATGTAACTCAGAAAGAAGGATTCATTTTCCTCTCTACCTGCATTCAGCCAAAAAGCAGAGGAGCTGTGCGATTGGCTGATTCCATTTCTTCAGCGCCACCTGATGTCGACCCTCGTTATCTGGAGCAGTTCTATGATATTCAGTGCATGATTAAAGGTTCAATATCTTTGTCTCTATATATAGTTAAAGACCTTGTTTGAGCGCTTTATTTGAAATTATTCCGGAACTATCCGTTGAATTATAAAAATGCTTATTGTATGAGATAGCCAGTTAATTGAAATAGGTTTTAGATAATAACCCTGCGACAAATAAGAACCCAGCCGTATCTATTAACTGTCTCAGCTCATATAAGTCCCACTACTGGGCTCGAGCCTCCTCCATAATGGGAGGAAAATTGACCTACTATACCATTCAGACAGACATTTTGGCATAGGGTTTTTTTTGTATTAAGTTTTCTTTCTCTTGCATAGATATTATGTGCGTTTTATATCCCTTAGTTGTCTCTTACGATGACCCACGGGTAAGATAGGGGGTGGTGAATTGTATTCTTACTCCGTCACCACATGGAAATACAGTAATGGCTGTTAAGCCTTCAGTATGGTCACCGTTACTGATAATGAATTGACTGTCTATTATCTTCCTATTATGAGGAACATCACCTCAGAAGTATCACGTTTATGAGTTCAGATGATAGGATGTAGATAAAGTTATACATGTTAGTTATTTAATAATAATGATTTGATTGGTAGGTATACGTCGAGCGGAAAAGCTGGTGTTATCAAAACCGTTTCAAGATATTGGTGCGAGGATACATTGGCCTCGACCCGAACGCTGTCTCTCACTGTGGAGATACACCAGAGAACAACAAAAGGGTCCCGTCCAAAAACGAAGAAGATTGTGAGTAATATAATTACAAGATATAACAAAACAAAAACGTTTAGTGACCGGGGTTCAGAACGATTTTCATCACCCTTACTTACCTGTGAGAGTGTGACAAGCTGCTGTGGGATTACTACATCGAGTTGATATTTTAAAAGGTAACCCGCTGAACGGTCCACCGACAACAAGGTCAGATCAAATAGCGATTAAACCGTATAAAGGCAAGTTATGGGGCCTTACATGGTACTTCCTTCGCTTCGAATGTAGATTCGTAAGGATTATGACATAGTATTTCGGAAGATCTATATCGATTAGTGGACGTTAATGGTGTTACGAACATAATTTATCTAGATAATCCTCTCCAGCCAGGTGGCCCGACGACTCGGTGAAGGTTACTGGGAGTTGTTGGATGTGGGCGGCACAGGACCGCATTTTGTGCCGAAATATGAGGGAGGTACCTTCAGCAATGGATGACAAAAGGCTAAACGATGAATGATGGAATAATCTTCATATTCTTCCTCTGTATATATTTTTGTAGCTAAACTCCTAAACGGCTGGATCAATTTAGATTGACAATTGGACCCAGTAAGTGGCGCTGTGAGCAATTGAACCGAATTTTACTATTAGATTTGTATAGCACAGCATCTGTTAGGTCAGCTAATTCTACTTCTACTATCTACTAATATTATAAATGTGACTATAGTTGTCACAAAATAAAAGGCCCGTTTTGACATTTGTCTTATTGATGGATATAGTGATATAACCATACGACTCGGTACTCGATACTTACGATATATCGATTCAAGTTTGCGTGAGTATTTAATCGATTTGAATATGTATTGTAAAGTGCATTGGATTAAAGTTCTGATTTGAAAATTTAAGTTAAAATTTTGATATTATGGGTATTTTGAAATGACACAATGTTATGAAAGGTCACTTTTCTATCATTATAAATTTGTGTTACAATAACATTCACTCAATCACAAAATAAAAAATCGAGAAAAAGTGAATCTTCAATTTCTTCATGTAATTTCTTCATTTTCTTCAAATGATAAGCCAAAATTGTCGGTTGAGCTATCGTCACCCGCATCTATAATTATTTCATTTTCAATTATATTGTCAATATTGATGTCTCTATCATATTTGAAATAAAACTACTTTTACCTATTCTATCACGTTTGTATTTGATTTTTAATTTCCCGACGTTTCGAACACTTTACAGTGATCATGGTCACGGGAGGACTGTCTCTATCATAGTCTTCCTTAATTATTTTTCGAGTTTTCTACCACTTTTGTCCAGTCTTCTTTAGTAATTTTGGCACAAGCTTCATTCAACAATGTCATAATTTTCTTAGTGGAGAATGGCGGCTTTGTATTGTGGCGTGCTGCGTATTCTTTCATTTGAGCCCAGATCAAAGTATTGTACTGACAATGGTATAGTGGCGCTCTTATCATTTTGTGTCCATACTGAACCACTCTGTGAATTTATTTGCATCCTTTTCTTCGTGATATTTTTTTGTACTTTTAGATTCCATTGCAAGCAAGGCATCATTAAAAAAAAACTTCCCCCAGCTGATTCAGCGTGGCAGATTATTAAGCGTCCACCTTTTCCCATTGGCACTTTTGAGCAAGATGCCCTGGTATCGTCCGTCCACGACTGTGGCACGGTATGATTCGAGCTCAGCCAAATCTCTTCGACAAATATGACATTGTCCCAATTTGTGACTTTGTTAGCTCCAAACTCATAACTTTCAGTAAAGATCAATACACAGCTGGTGAAATTCAGTTATTCTAAACACTAGTATTAAAATTAATAAAACCGGACAACTGCGAGTCCACCTTAAAAGAAAATATTTTGATCGATTTATTTTTTCTTTAACCGATTATTAATAGTCTGTGGAGAATATGAAAAAATCGTTATGAACGGCACTTAGCCGAGTGGGCGGTACCCATCAATAAAAAATGTAATCACCTTAGAACATTTCGATCGGTAAAAAATAGAGAACTTCTTGGGTGTGAACTGTCAAAACGGGCCTTTTATTTTGTGATTAGTATACCTAGATAGAACATTTCTTAGATTAATATATAGGATTATTTTTTCCCAGCAATGTGTTCCTTTGGTATAATAGTTGAACTTTAGGAAAGTTACTTTTTACGCGGGCGAAGCTACGGGCAGAACCTAGTTTTTTTATATGTAGATATAAATTAATCATAAGTTCTTCAAAAACCTTTGCAGCAAAGACCAACCGAAGCTAAAGCCAAAACCGAATCAGATCTTCAGTCCGCCAGACATGTACCTGCAATGCATCATAAGAGAAGTGGCGGTAACAGGACATCACGTCGGAGGCACGTGCTCCGGTGGACTAGTCGTGGACAACTTTCTGCGGTATATAAAATTCTTTCTATTTTTTTATGACTGCACAGATGGCGTAATGGTCCAAGTATACTTTCCATGGATCTTTGTGCAATCCACAAATATAATATTTGTTCCGAGTCTAAATGTAATTTGTGTTCGTTATGTGTTTTTAAAGTGTCCCCGGACTACAAGGATTTATATTTTAATGCGAGGTGTTATCTTAAAAGTAAAATCACTCATGGTTGTCGTAAGAACCGACTAAGGGTTTACCAGAATAATGGGTATTAGTACTTTGATGAGAAACATAAATTGCGATTACTAACACGTCTGGCAAGCGTAGCGATTTTGACAGCAGCTATCCGTCTTTTACGACATCCACGAGCAAAGGAAGGGTTGGCAGTATTTGCAGCCGCTACCACATAGTGAAGTCCTATTAATTCCTATTAATATTATAAATGAAAAAGTTTGTGAAGAAGTTTAGATAAATCAATCGACTGATGAAGTCATCTCATCTCAGCTCATATATGTCCCACTGTTGGGCTCGAGCCTCCTCCGTAATGGAAGGGAAATTGACCTACTATACCACGCTGGTCAGACATGTTGGTATAGGGTTTTGTTTCGAGATTTCCTTCTCTTGCATAGATGTTATATGTGTTTTATATCCCTTAGTCGTCTCTTACGATCACCCACGGGTAAGATAGGGGGTGGTGAATTGTATTCTTACTCCGTCACCACACGGATAACGGTGAGGGAGTAAGTATACAATTTATCACCCATTTTCGTGCTCGACGACTAAGGGAATATATCTCTAAATATTATGCAAAAGGTAGCTGAACCAAATTGCAGAAGCGACACCCAATCACAGGTTCCCTACTAGAGCAGCCATCACTCCTCAATTAAAAACACTTTTTCTATTTTCAGTGTGAAATCAGTATCAGGTCTTCGCGTAGTCGATGCAAGCGTTCTTCCATCACCAATATCTTTATACCCTAATTCAGTGATTATAGCAATGGCGGAAAAAGCTGCTGATCTTATAAAAACGACGAATAAATATTATTAAAAATATTAACAACTGTTTTATTCAAATTACTGAAATTTTTAGCATTTAATATGCTTAATTATTTATAAATACCCGAATACGAAATGAAAAATTATGTCACAAGCGGGGTTCGAACCCGCACCTATTGGGAATCCGGCCCAACCGTGCTGCCACTTACACCATCGTGAACTATTTTAGGACATGCAGATTTCGCTTCATATTATATCTTACGTCTTCAAGGTGACGTATGCCATCTATCGGACAATGTTTACACATTGTATAGACTTAATACTTCAAAATTTACAGTTAGAATTGTATTAAACGATGACACAACCTTGTTATTCAAATTACTAAAATTTTTAGCATTTAATATGCTTAATTATTTATAAATACCCGAATACGAAACGAAAACCCCGGTTCGAACCCCGCTTGTGACATAATTTTTCGTTTCGTATTCGGGTATTTATAAACTGTTTTATTATTACTATGTCGTTATTTCGCTAATAGAATTGAGGAGTTATTCCGACAGATCGAAGTCTTGGGGCCTCGGATGACCTTGGATAAGACGAAGTTTATTAAGTTTAGTAGTTCTTATTAATGGTAGGACCACAATGTTGACAGTTCTCTATCTACAGCCACGGGCCAGAACGTCCGGGGTGGTACCACACTCTCGCAGAAGATCGTCGTCTGAGTAATGACAATGTGCTATTGCGCTTCGTTTGGTGAGCGTGAGAGCCGGAAGCCCAACTGGGTGGGTTTGGGGTTTGTATTAGTAGGCAGCGGCCTAGCTATATCCTTAGTATTGCAAAGGTCCACGGACGGCAGTGACACTTACCATCAGGTGTGCTGCTTGCTTGTTTGACACCATAAGCAATAAAAAAAAAGTTATATTAACGATATCTTACCGATTATCACCAATGGTTTCCATTAGTATCCAGATCCTCTGTGCTCGATGGATGATAGTGATTTCGGCAACATTTTCGTCGAATTGCTCCACGAAAAAAAAAAAACATAAAATAATAGAGATAATTCAACAACATTGTTCTCGAAACGAGTATTATTTATCGCTAAATTATAAATATTAGTAATTATCTAAATACCCAACCATCTACCAACTAGCAAAATAGCAACTTTATATAAAAATCCCCATGTTTTTCTTATTTATAAAACAAAAACTTTAATAAAAAACCGATAACAGCATTATTAAGAAAAAATCTATAATTCATTAGCTGTGTACAGTTAAAGTTAATTCTAAAAGGCGTTCATGAGTATCAGTCATCTCTGCCATCATTTTCATAGTCACATCACCACTTAGCGCCGGTATTGGAAAATTCTTGGGTGGCAACTCCATATTAGTGAATGCGTAAGTACCCTGAAATTAAAACTTCAATAACTACATAATCTAATTAAATGTTTAAATTATATATAGCGACAATCTATACATCATCATCATTCTCCTAGTCTTATCCCAATTACTTGGGGTCGATACAATAAGTACTCTTCTTTCATAGGACATATTGTAAAAGTTATTGGCAACAGTTTTATGACCAGCCGCCTGCCAGACGTCAAACCTCCTTGGGAATGTAATTGTTGACCAAATAATATCAGATGGAGTTGGCCGAGGTCGTTTATAAGGCTCTTAGTCGTCTTTTACGACATTCACGAGCAAAGTAAGGGTTGGTAGTATTCGGAGCCGCTACCACAGAGCTTATAGCGACAATTTATAATTATTTTGAAATGGAGGATAAGAAGAAAGACTCACTATTTTCTCTTGCTTTCTCAATTTACGACACACCTCAATTAAGGCTACGTAACAGGATATATAGGAATTTTTAAATCCTGTAATTAGCAGGACGGTCGTCCCAAATAAGCCTCGTTCAAAGGCGAAATATGTATCAAGATAATGTATGATTTTCTCCAGATTTTTTTTATTGCTTGTTGTACCAAACGAGCAAGTAGCATACCTGATGGTCAGTGTTACTGCCGCCCATGAACCTTTGCAATATCAGGGGTATATAAATTACTGAAATTTAGCATTTAATATGCTTAATTATTTATAAAACCGATTACGAAATGAAAAATGATGTCGCAAGCGGGATTCGAACCCGCGCCTATTGGGATTCCGGCCCAATCGTGCTGCTACTATATCATTATTCATTTCGTAATCGGTTTTATAAATAATTAAGCATATTAAATGCTAATTTCAGTAATTTAAATAACAAGGTTGTGTCATCGTTTAATACAATTCTAACTGTAAAGTTTTAAGTATTAAGCCTATAACAATGTGTAAACATTGTCGGGTAGATAGCATACCGTCACCTTAAGACGTAAATATAATACGAAGTGAAATTTGCATGTCCTACAATTAGTCACGGTGGTGTAGTGGCAGCACGATTGGGCCGGAATCCCAATAGGCGCGGGTTCGAATCCCGCTTGTGACATCATTTTTCATTTCGTAATCGGTTTTATAAATAATCAGGGGTATAGTTAAGCCGCTGTGTACTAATGAAAACCTCTAAACCCACCCCGAAAGTTGGACTTTCGGCTCTGTTGCTCACCGAACGAAGCAACAGGACATTGGTATTGCTCAGACGTAAATTTTATGCAAGAATAAGGTACTACCGCGGACGGATCTGCCCGCGGCTATACAAAGAAAACTGTCCACGATGTGGCCCTAGCACAATTGATTCAAGTTCTGCTCATCACACAAGAATGACAAAATCTTTATATCTTGTTAAACCTTAATTCTTGCCTGTATTCTTTTCTTACTTGGTAGCTTATAAAATAACTTGAACCCACAACTATATTAATAGATACTAGATACCCCCAAACGCTTTGACCTAGTTGATTTATAGTCTTCGAGATGGTTAAATTGAGAGAAAATGTGATAGAAAACTTACTGCTTTCACAGGACATGTTGACGAGTAGTTCGAATACTTCTCCACGAATGTACTGATCCACTTGGTTCTCATGAGGTCACATAATTTCGATCTGATCGTCATCATGTCATTGGGTTTACCATATGATATTATCATCTGAAATAATTATGAAAGTATTTTATTTAGCACAAAATCACTCATTATAATTAGGAAAGATTGCAAAAAAAAATACTAAAGTAAAATTAAAAACGCTGAAGAAAGCTAAGCTGAAGAAAAAGAAATAATGGTGTCTAATGTTTACGCGAATATGGCACATTTAAAATAAACTAGTTTTACGGATTCTATCACGTTTGCATTTGATTTTTAATTTCCAGACGTTTCAAACACTTCAGCGTACATGACCATGAATCCGTATAACTTATTTTTATTTCAAAAGAAATAATGGCTAAAATATTTTTCGTGCCCGGGGGGTTATATTTTTAAGGAGAACGTATTGCACGACGTGTAAAACAATATAAAATATGTTATATTAGGGCATTTTACGGAAATATGACCCTCTTCCGATTGACTTAACCGGAATCAAAAATCTCTAAGAAATATCTCCAACAACATAATTACACTATTAGCTGCGTATATCGGTGACTCATGGAGATAATATATGTGTGTCACACGAATAATAGAATGAATGAATACAATAACACACCTTGATAATTCCACTCTAAATAAACTTAATCTTCAGAGCCCAATAAAAGAGCCCAGCCCCAATAAAAGCATATTTCAGAAATGCCATACGAAGCAGTAACTTTTCTAATCAGAAATCATCAACTTTTAATAGGATGTACGAAAGCTATTTATATATCTCAAGTGTTATTTTATCGTGTGTGACTAGACTGAGGAATAGTCCGTCATCCGCAAAAAGGCTAATCTCATAAGAGTCTCGGTAACAAGCCGTAGCATCAACGATACGTTAGGGAGTACACACATAATACAGATTGAATTTTAATGTTTCTTCCGTCGTTTTAAATCAGAGGAATAACTTTGTATAGCTTACTGATAATTGATTACATTAGTTTAGAATACATGGTTCCGCCATCACCGTCTATTAATATTTTAAATTAGAGGAATTTCCCTACAATTTAAAATAATGATGGATTTCCGCTATGTATCTCTTAATTTAATCAATTATTTCGTACGTCAATTTTAAGACAATTTTTCCATCTAATGACAAAAAATAACTATATTTTAAAATTAATATATTCGTCATTGTAATGCTACGAGAACATGTATTTATTAAAGTTTTTAAACAAGCTAGAATATAGTTATTTACGCAATAACTTCGAAAGTAATGATGCTAAAATTTTGACAAAGTTGCTTAGAAAATTGAATCTAGATATATAAATATATTCTATATATACAGAGTTGAAGTGGACCACTCCCGAAAACAAAGACAGGTGACCATACTAGTCCTACTTGTAATGATAGGCTAGAAAAACAATCGATTCGGAAGAAAAAAAAAATGTTTCACCACGCGAGGTCGTTGAACTCTTGAACATATGATCGTGAGTTTTGATTAGATTGCGTCTTTTTTCATCTGAGTAAAGTTACGTATTTTTAAAATTCAGTAAGAAAATAAAATATTTTTCATTCGAATCAATTTTTTTTCTAGCCTATCATTACAAGTAGTGTCACTTGTCTTTGTTTTCGGGAGCGGTCCACTTCCATCCAACTGACTGATGAACCAACACCAACTGACTGATGAACCAACACACAGCCTAAACCACTGATCTTAAAAACCTGAAACATGGAGGGTGTGTTCTTAAGGGGATGAAAAAGCGGAGGCAAGGTTTGTATGAGAAAACATGATTATACGGTCCAGTCTAATTCAAATTTTGCATAAACATTCTGTAAAAGAATTGATGGAATACGTGTTTCATATTTTATTAATATTCATCTCCTACCGGGGTTAAAATGGGTAGAAAGTAATTCTGGAGACGATTTGCTTCGAAGTTGATATCAATACTCCTTAGTGCTTTTGACTTAAATTACATTTTTTTTTTATTTTGACACATGTTTGAAAACTCAATCCGTTTTTAACCGACTTCATTATTCAATAAAATGTGAACCCACTCTTGTTCAACATTTCTTGATGCAATGCAAATGCTCTTTAAAATTGGAATGTCTCGAAAGTCACTGTACTATATTCGTACGGCATTTGAAGGTATCTTTTTTTTGTGGCGGGTTATGGTCTGGTCACACCCTGCCAAATCCATCCGGGGCGACAGAAGAAGTGGCGCGCGTCCCCATAGACCCGCCCTGCAATACGCGTCTCTTCGCCGAGCGAGTGGGCCACCAGAACCCGATCTTTGTCTTCGGTGGCCGAGACTTCTAGCTCCCGCCGAGCTTGTTGGCGGAGCGGGCTTCTTAGGTTTGGGCCAGGCGCGGTCGCGGCGTAGCTCCCCCGCACGTGGCCCTCGTCGTTGAACGACTCTGCGACAGAATTGTCATCCACGTACATCGAGGGCTCTGCAGTAGATCTGCCGCCATCGTCATGGGATGTAACGGCGGCAGCCTCTCTAGTCTGTCGTTCCTTCTGCACTACCTAACGCCTTTTGGCGCCGGAAGCCTTTTTCATTTTGGGTGGCCTCCCGCGCTCTTTCGGCTTCCTTGGGCCTCTTATAGTGCTGGGCCCTCGGCGGACGCCTCAAGTCCTGAGTACGAGACGTCTTCTGTGTAAGTTTTACGGTAGCATGGCAAGGCTTTAATGTGGGAACCGCTAGGATCTCCGTCTGTATTAGGTAATTTAAGCTTCCATAATGTCCCCCACGAGTATAGGAGAAGTATACCGTTGACCCGGGCAGAGACCCCAATACCCAGGCAAGCTTACATTTACCAACCAGGGGAGCCGCTGGTACCCTGGTGGGACCGCGCCAACGAGTAAACAACTCTACGCTCCTGAAACTAGGCCTTAAGACAAAAGATGTCTTGAAGCAAGAATCAGGTCAGGATTTGTCGGCGGTGGCATATGCCTGCCCAGTTCTCAAATTAATGAGTGACTGGGCCCGTCAAATTTCGCATCCTATACCCTTCACAACTAGTGGGCCATGAGCGAATTTGGGACACATCCCATAAATGGGGATCCCCTCTGGCCAGATTCTAGCCACGAGCGACAATTCTTCAGAAGAATCTAGGAGACTGTCGTTCATGCCTAGGGTACACCGGCCCGATGGCTGTAAGCAGCGATCGGACACACGAGGAGGTTTCTGGCGTCGTACCCCACAAAGTATTGTCCTGCGTGGGAATCGAACCTATAACATTTGAGAAGGTAGTTCAGTATCTTAACTACTAATATTAATCCTCACGGAAATAACATTTTGTTTAAATTACAAATTCTAAATGATTCCAGATAGACAGCCTATTTAGTTGTTCAGAGCAAAGGTTTATCTTTTTTTTTTATTGAGGAGTACGACCTAACGAGGTTCGACTTATATTCCATTATATTAATAGTTAATTACTTACTGTAGTATTGTTCGCCATGGTAATTAACATTGTACAGACCAGATTGGTCCTGTAGGGCTGCCCTCTAGCCTGACGTCTAGTTATTGCAGAACACGATGATATGTATTTTGTATTAAAATATTTTACAGAAGCACCTTCTTGGCGGACTTCTTTCTAAAATATATATCACATTCATACTTAAGGGGACGTCCATTAATCACGTGAGCATTTTTAATTCCCTCTCCACCTAGGTGATACGTGGTGAGGTTTAAGACTATGACCCCTTACCCCCACCAACATCACGTGAATTTATAGTACCTACAGAGAAGTAACCCACAGCTCATTAAATTCCTGGTTTTTGCTTTTTTATACTTGCAAAGAGATCTTTATACAGATCACTTATGGCAACGGCAAGTCAAAGTCACACTACATGCCACTTTTTAGTTTAGAAATCTCAGCGTTTGGCGAAAAAATAAATACACGTGATGTCTTACTACAATCCTTGTGATATTTATTTACGTGATTAATGGACGGTCTCTAAGTGATTCACTAAATACGAAATACACCAGCTCCTTTCTTATCCGTAAATGTCGTAAAAGACGACTAAGGGATATAATATCCATATAGCATCTATTCAAAGGTAGGAGAACTCGAAATAAAACCCTACGCCAATCCGTCTAACTGGCGTAGTATAGTAGGTCAATTTACCTCGTTTTTGTGGAACGTATAACCCAGCAGATGTATATGAGCAAAGATGATGGCGATACCTAACTCAAATAAAATCATAAATGTACCAAAAATTTTCAACCCACGTAGAACAATTTTTGTGCAATCCACAAATGATTGAGCCTAGTCTGGGCGTTATTTGTGTCCGTTAATTGTATATTTGTGTAGTCTCCCTCAATACAAGTATTAATGCCCAAGTGTGAGATAGCCCTTAAAAAAAAATTGTAAATACAGTAGAACCTCGATAAGTTAAAGTCCAAGGGAAACACAAAATATTTTAAATTATAGAGGTTTTAAGTTATCAAGGGTCTATGTTAGGGATAGGCCTTTAATTTATCAGCGTATGTGAGTGTTGTTAGTTTTCTTAATGAACTCATTTTTTAAGCCAGTTTTATCACACAGTAGGTAAAGTGATGTTTCCAGGACAATGATCAAAAACTTATGATCCAAGTAAGCCGTTGTCTTAAGGCTGACCGCCGCAAAGCTTTAAATAATTACGAAGAAGCAAACAATAGGTGACATATGTATGTATTGTTTACGTTAACAATTTAACTAGTGAACACGTGCAAGCAACAAATACCGTAACCTTTTGTTTTGCACACTCTTTAAAAATGACTTATTGACAAACAATTTTATGTTATAGAGGTTGTGAAAACATTTCTTTAAGTTACTGAGGGCCAATACAGAGATTAATTATTTAAGTTATAGAGGTTGCTTATTTTAAGTTGTAGAGGTTTTGGGCTCTGATGGGAAGGGAACATATTATTTTTTGAAGTTATAGAGGTTTTTAAGTTACCGAGGTTTGAGTTATCGAGGTTCTACTGTACTAATATTAAAACAGTTAAGACTACTCTCGGATAAAATTCAGCTAGTTGTCTCTTCATCTAATTTTATTTATCTTAATATATATAAATTACGCGTCACGTTGTTTGTCCGCTATGGACTCCTAAAGTACTAAACCGATTTTAATCAAATTTGCACAGCATGTGTAGTTTGATCCAACTTAAAAGATAGGATAGCTTCCATCTCAATTTATAGTTGCAATATTATTTTATTTCAAGTTATTTGTCTATTATTTGACAGTCACAATTATCTGTTATCTCCAAATGATTCTAACAGATGGCGGTAACTGTTGACTGGATTGAGTAAATATTTAATAGGTGGCACTATTTACGTTAAACGTATAAACGTTTCATATTAGCTACAATTTATTATCATAACCACCACGTGTTACTGAGGCTACCTTAGCCACAGCAACGCGTGGCCGAGTCTGTATGTGTAGTATTTTATAAACTTGGTATTAGTTTAACTTATCCGTGTGGTGACGAAGTAAGAATACAATTCACCATCCCTTATCTTAATCCGTGGGTGATCGTAAGAGACGACCAAGAGATATAAAATACATATAACATCTATGCAAGAGAAGAAAACCTCGAAACAAAACCCTATACCAACACGTCTGACCAGCGTGGTATAATAGGTTAATTCCTCTCCCAGCGGCCTCAGAGCCCAACAGTGGGACATATATGGACTGTGATGATGATAATTAGGTTAACTTAAATACTGCAAATATTTACTAATTTAATTGCGTATCTATAAGATTTTTAAATTTATCGATGTTTTGAAAACTCATTTATGCCTTTTTTTTTTCGCGGTGGGCTATGGACGTGGTCGCGCTCCGCCAAATCGGTCCGGGACGACGGAAGAGGCGGCGTGCAACTCCATAGAACCACCCTGCAAACACCTCTCCTCGCCGTGCGAGCGGGCCACCGGTACCCGATCTTTGTCTTCGGTGGTATCACTGCTAGCCTCGGACCTCGTTATACTCGATGTTATCTGCATATCATATTTCATAGCCATTTTTTCCAAAAAAAGATGTGATGAATTGTATTCTTACTCACGGAAATCATACTTGTTTATTTTGAGAAATAATAATTATTTTAACACTCACCGTGACAGTTTCTATAAGTAATATCAATAATATTAAATAGAATAATCTCAACATACTTTGATACGCTACAGGTTACAATATTAAGTTACCTTTTTTTGATAAATAATTATGATTCTCTATCTCGATACGCTTATATATCAAATCGTTATAAAATTGTAATTGCAAATGAAAAGTAAATATAATGATGATGATATTATTAATTTATTTTTAAGTGCTTTATAGTTAATACATACGAAAATTATTTAATGATGGTTAATAATAATTTTAATCTAGAAACATTCACGGATTTTGTCAAGAAAAATCTTTCCATTGCCATCTACAATGAACAAAAAGTATTTGCATGTGGTGGTCTTGTATTATATTTGATATCATAGCGTTTTAACGTGTTATATTATATAGATATAGTTCTGATGACATTTTATGTAATGTGATGCGACGGTACTACCACACTTTTAAGGGGTCATCCATTAATCACGTGAGGTTTGAACGGCGGGGAGGATTGGTTTGACAAAAATCACGAAATATGACAAGAGGGTGGGGTGGTTGTGGTAAGATATCGTGTGTATTTATATTTTCGTCAAACACTGAGAAGTGGCATGTAGTGTGACTTTAACTTGCCGTTGCCACAGGTGATCTGTATAAAGACCTTTTTGCAAGTACAAAAAAGCGAAATACCGAGAATATAATAAGCTGTGGGCTACTTTTTTGTAGGTACTAAAATTCACGGGATGTTGGTGGGGCTTTCATGGTCTTAAACCTCACCACGTATTACCAAGGGGGAGGGGGATAAAAATGTTAAAAAAAAGATCACGTGATTAATGGACGTCCCCTAATGGCGACGATTTGACTTACTGATGGACAAAGACTTAACATGAAGACATTAAAGAGAAAATTATAACTCGACACTGGCAACAACGGCTCGCATAAGTAGCTAATTGCCAATACCTAAAAAGAAGAAGAAGAAATACAAAAGGGACTTTTGGCGGTAATCTAAAAACGTAATGTGGTGGTCTTGTATTATTTTCGATATCTTAGTGTTTTAACGTGTTGTATTAGATAGTTCTGATGGTATATTATGTAATGTGATGCGACGGTATGGGATGTAGCAAATCTATATATATAAAAGAAAGTTGTGTTAGTTACAACATTTATAACTCGAGAACGGCTGCACCAATTTTTATGTTTTTGAGTCTGTTGTCGTCGGGAATAGGATATAGGATATTAAAATATGATATTAATAAACAAAAAAAATATTATTTTTAGTTTAATTAGTTCTAAACGTTCATTTGTTGATAATGTAACCAATGGCAACTGACAGCTCACGTCATTACGTGGTCTAATGCTTTGTTTAGAAAATACCGCGAAAAGTTGAAATTAAATTTAACCGGTCAGAGTTCGTTTTGTGCGAGTGTTACAAATTTGTACGAATATTGTTATAATAAAACATATTATGTCTATATTGTCATCAACAATGCCGCGACCAAAAAGATCAAATCTTTCTCGACAAAGCCGTAACGCAGTTAGAATTCGAAACATAACGAATGTAAACACGGCAGAAGAACAATTTATTGCACGGAAAGACCGTCGCGTTAATATGGTCCAACTCCGTGCTTCTTAATCACAAGAGTAAAGCGAGGCAGGCCGTGCTGTTGACAATGCGAAATCGTCGAGCAAATCTTAGAGATCAACAATTAGTTAATTTTCAACGCATATGATGGAAAATGTCGTATACCACAAGGTAATTCTTCGTCTTGCTGGCACGTTATTAAAATACTTGATTTTTTTAATTTATATATTTATTTATTTTTTTTTTTTTTTATTTTTTTTTTTTTTTTTTTTTTTTAAAAAGACACCTCCCTGCACTAAGGAAATAATCCTTGTATTGCGGGGGACTTTACAAACATGCAATTAACGCAGACAAATTACACCCAGACTCAGAACAACACTTTGTGGATCGCACAAAGTATTGTTCTGCGTGGGAATCGAACCCGCGGCACTGGCACGGAAGGTCGGTATCTTAACCACTACGCCATCTGTGCAGTCATATATTATATATATATTATTCATATTTATTCAACATTCTCATACTCTTATCCCAATTAACTACTTGGGATCGATACAATATGTACTCTTCTTTCATAGTACATATTGTAAAAGTTATTGGCAATAGTTTTATGACCGGCCGCCTACCAGACGTCAACCCTCCTTGGGAATGTAATTATTGACCAAAGGGCATCAGATGGAGTTGGCCGAGGTCGTTATAAGGCTCTTAGTCGTCTTTTACGATATCCACGAGCAAAGTAATGGTTGGTAGTATTTGTAGCCGCTACCACACAGCTAAAAATAACTTAATAAATTTAAATTAATCGAAATCTACTCATCTCATTCATTAACTGTTAGGTGGAACAAAGTGTGCCGGGTCCGCTAGTATGATATAAAACTGCTTTACAACGTATTCGTTTTCCACCAAAATTTCCAAAAGATACTATTAACAGTACAGTTTGACCTTCCGAGCCAGTGCCGTGGGTTCGAATACGCAGAATAATACTTTGTGCGATCTACAAAGTGTTGTTCTGAGTCTGGGTGTAATTTGTCTGCGTTAATTGCATGTTTGTAAAGTCCCCCACAATACAATAATTATTTCCTTAATGCAGCGTGGTGTCTATTATAAAAAAAAAGTGTGTGTGTCAGCTCCGCCGCACGGCTGGAGTTTACTCCTTAAGTACGATTATCAAAACAGGCGCAAAAAAAGCTCATTTGACTAAAAATAATATATATAGTTTTATTTACATTTATTGAAACTGTTCAGTGAAGTATTATCTCACGTCAGAAAGTGAAAAGTGCTCAGAATAGGTTGCGCACCAAAAACGTAACGAGGTCATTCGATCACTAGATTTTACTCCTCAAATTTTTCTCATACCGGGCGCCTTACATGAAAATCGATTCTTAAGAAGTAAACTCCAAAAAAATTAGTATAGCCATAGCACTGTTGATGGCAATGATTTGACTAACTGACGGACAATGACTAACTCGAAAAGACTAAGACGTGAAGAAAGTTGTAACCTGACACTTGCAACAATTGCACGTATAAGTAGCTGATTGCCAATCCATCTAAGAGAACTACCATCAGGTGTACTGTCTGCTCGTTTGCCACCATGAGCAATAAAAAAAAAAAAGAATAAGAAATAAAAAAGGATTTCGTAAATATTAGTTTATTTTATATAAGTCGCCCTTTCTTCGCTTCGGAATTTAGTCGCTCTGGCTCCATTTTTCAAATCTTTGATAACTTTTAAACTTAAAAGTGAAATGAATAATTATTCATTATATTATTTTTTAATTGAAATGAAACTTCTTTTCACCTCAACGCTTCGCTTATGAGGCGTGCAATAACAAAAATAATGGCTGATATTTTTTTTTAAATCTATATAGGTAATTAAAAATAATGACTGATTTTTTTTTAAATATATATATAGATAATTAAAAATAATGACTGATTTTTTTTTTAAATATAATATAGGCAATTAAAAATAATGACTGACATTTTTCGTTGAGCATTTATTTTCTAAAAAAACTATATAGGTAATTCTGATTCAGTTATTGATATATGAGTTAGACAATTACGAAAATATTTTTTCCCTATAGGAGCGACTTCTACATATTAAAATTGAGAGTTGTTATTGTCACAAGCATATTTATTCAGCCCCATCAAAGTATTGAAGCGAAAGAAAATAATCCTTGCACTGCAAGTGAATTTACAAAGACAATTAACGACCACAAATTACACCGATGACAAAGACCGAGTGCCTGTGGCCCACTCGCACGGCGTCGAGAGGTACATTACGGGCGGGTCTATGGGGTCCCGCGTCGTTTCATCTATCACCCCGGACGGATTTAGCAGGGTGTGAACAGACCATAGCCCGCCGCAAAAGAAAAAGAGACTCACAGCATTTATGAATCAAAGTAATGTCCTATATGGGAATGAGACCCACAATACCTGGCACGCTTGATTCTAATCGCCAAAATTTACAAGCAGGTTGATGATCGCAGTAAGTTATCATACACTTACCTGGAGTTCATTGTCCTAGTGATCCATCAAACAATATTTACTAGTCCTACGGGCGAGTAATAATTGTGACAATAATTATCCCATCACTATGAAGGAAACTATTATTTATTTAATGACTTCTAATGTGTACGCGAGTATTACACATTTGAAATAAAACTAGTTATACGGAATATCTCTAATAAACTAGTGAATTGCCACAATATAATAATTTTCCGTGTGGTGACGGAGTAAGAATACTATTCACCACCCCATATCTCACCCGTGGGTGATCGTACGAGACGACTAAGAGATATAAATCGCATATAACATCTATGCGAGAGAAGGAAACCTCGAAACAAAACCCTATACCAACACGTCTGACCAGCGCGGTATAGTAGGTTAATTTCCCTTTTATTATGGTGGAGGCCCGAGCCCAACAGTGGGACATTTAAGGACTACGATGATGATGATGATGAATAATTATCATAAATTAAATGTTTCATATAACTCATCATCATAAACGATATATACATTTTTACATATAGAATCATTTTTTTTTGTACTGACAATAAATTTGTATTAAAATGTGGGTCAAACTTTTAATAATTGATACTGTAGCGGGTAGATAGAAATTTCTGTAGTAACGATGACTAATTGGACGTAAGACACCTTAGTCCTCCCCTGAACATGATCACTGTAAAGTGTTCGAAACGTAGGGAAATTAAAAATCAAATACAAACGCGATAGAATCCGTAAAAGTTTTTTTTGTTAAACTTTTATTTCAAATGTTACTTATTTGTTAAAATTAAACTTACAGAATCTATGAAATTAAATCATCTCAGCTCATATATCTCCAATTATTGTACTCGAATTAACAATGAGAGGGCAATTGATCTACTATAGCACGTCCGCAAAAAGGTTTTTTTAAATTTTTTTTTTATCGCAGGCTTACCTTGTCTTTTATTAATGCAAATCTTCTTGCGTTACTTAATTATCTACATAGATACATAGGCTCACGTCTGTTTCCTAGAGGGGTAGGCAGAAACTATAGATTGCCGCAAACCACGATCCTGACATACCTCCATCGCTTCATTCACGCTCATCACATTCTTCATGCGTGCTCTACGATTACGCGTACTCTTAATCTGACCTTTCACTAACACATCTTCAATTTGATCTAGAAAAGTACGACGTGACTTAATTATCTTCTATAACTATAAACGGTAAAGAGGGCTTTGCCATACTGTATTCTTACTCCATTCATCATCATCATCAGCTCATATATGTCCCACTGTTGGGCTCGAGCCTCCTCCATATTGGGAGGGAAATTAACCTACTATACCGCGCTGGTCAGACGTGTTGGTATAGGATTTTGTTTCGAGTTTTCCTTCTCTCGCATATATGTTATATGTGTTTTATATCCCTTAGTCGTCTCGTACGTTCACCCACGGGTAAGATATGGGGTGGGAAATGGTATTCTTACTCCGTCACCATACGGAAGGGTATCTTCGTTAATTTGCTTTGAAATTATAAAAATCACAATGCATTAGAACATTAAGCTTGACTGATAGAAAAAGGTAATCTAAATATTATATACCTATACATAATTATTTTAATATTTCATACGCATGAGTCAACATTACAATATAATTAAAATAATATTAACGCTTTTGTTGTATAATAATCTAATGGTTTCTGATGTTCACGTGAACATTCTCCGTGTGGTGACGGAGTCAAAATACAAATCACCACCACCTATCTTACCCGTGGGTGATCGTACGAGACGACTAAGGGATATAAGACACATATAACATCTGTGCAAGAAAAGGAAAACTCGAAATAAAGCCCTATACCAAAACGTCTGACCAGCGTGTTATAGTAGGTTAATTTCCTTCCCATTATGGAGGAGGCTCGAGCCCAATAGTGGGACGTGTTATGAGCTGAGATGACGTGAGTATTACACATTTGAAATAAAACTCTGAAGACACGGTTCTCCCGTGACCGCAATTCCGTGACGGTGTAGAAGAAGAGAATTATGAATGTTGAGGAAGCGAGTGAAGTATGCAAAGATAGAGTTCTCTGGCACTCTGTTCTCTCTGCCTACCCTGCAAGGGATATGGCGTGATGATATGTATGTATGTATGTAAAGTATTCTAAATGTTAGGAATAAAGAAGTAAGGAATCCTTTTATTATGGGGGACTGTATAAACGTAATGATTTCTGATGTTTACGCGAGTATTACACATTTGAAATAAAACTATTTTTACGGATACTATCGCGTTTGTATTTGATTTTTAATTTCCCGACGTTTCGAACACATTACAACGCTATAAAGTGTTCGAAACGTCGGGAAATTAAAAATAATAATAATAATAATTTATTGCCTTTTCAGAACTTAAACTAAAAACTAACAATTATAATAAACAAAATTAAATCTAGTAGGCAAAAGGAATTGGCTCAGCTTCTGCTGTCACAAGAACAGCGCTGATTTTCAGCCATCCCCATGAATCTATTGTATTGTGTATGTTTATGTGTGTGTGTGTGCCTGCGTGTGTGTATGTGTTTATGTGTGTGTGTGTGTGTGTGTGTGTGTGTGTGTGTGTGTGTGTGTGTGTATGTATGTATGTGTGTGTGTGTGCCTGCGTGTGTGTATGTGTTTATGTGTGTGTGTGTGTGTGCATGAGCGTGTGTGTGTACGTGTATGCGCGTATATGTGTGCATGTGCAAGTGTGTGCGTCTGTGTGTTATACTACTGTGTGTTACTATGTATGGTATAAGATAGCGCTCGTGTATAAAAAATCAAATACAAACGCGATAGAATCAGTAAAAATAGTTTTATTTTGACTGTATAAACATATATAAAATGTGGTCGAATCAAGTTCTGCCTGATCATCAAATCACACTGATTTTCGGTATTTTAACCGCTCCGCCATTTGTGTTGTCCAGGCAAATTATTAAAAGGATTATGTCAAGCAGTTACATTCTAACTACATTTATCGACCGTATATTCTATATCAGCTCATTGCTGTGTGGTAGCCACTACAAATACTACCACCCTTTACTTTGCCTTGTCGTAATATACAACTAAGAGCCTTATAACGTACCTAAGTCAACTCCATTTGATGCCGTTTGGTCAACAATTACATTCCCAAGGAGGGTTGACGTCTAGCAGGCGGCCGGTCATAAAACTATTGCCAATAACTTATACAATATGTACTTTGAAAGAAAAGTACATACTGTATCAACCCCAAGTAATTGGGATAAGAGTAGGAGAATGATGATGATTTTCTATATCAGCTCATCTGATTTTATTGTATACTTTGAATATCTAAACTCAAACTTGGTCCAAAACTAGTAGACATTCATATAAACCATAGTCATCATGATGTCAACTCATATACGTTCTACTGCTTAGCTCAAGCCTCCTCTACTTTGGCAATAAAACACCTACCGATAGTCAGTCAGTCAGATATGCCACCGAAGACAAAGATCGGGTACCGGTGGCCTGCTCGCACGGCGAAGAGAGGCGCTTTGCAGGGTGGATCTTTGGGGTCACGCTCCGCCTCTTCCGTCGCACCGATTTGGTGGGTGTGACCACCTCCATAGCCCACCACAAAAAAAAAGCGGATAGATATAGCATTTTTTTATTCATATTATATACCGAGAAGACTAATGACAAGATAGGTGTTAGGAAATTGTATTCTTAACCGACCGGTCAATGACCGGGTACCCGGGTATCCATTTCATTTTCGTAGGTAGATTGTATTAACCGGTTATAAAACTACTGGCAATAACTTTTGCAATATGTGCAATGGAAGAGGAGTACATATTGCGTTGACCATAATTAATTGGGATAAGAACTGGATAATTACATACACTTTATAATTATATAAAATTGATGGAGTTGAAATGAAAGCATTAATAATGTAGTGTATGCATAATTAATATAATTCGTAAATGCGGGTAGATCGAATAATATGTGGGTGTAAGAGCATGGTAGAGACTTGTCGCGCGACACTCGTTGCGACTGCGTTGCGGATCGTAGAGAACAGTCGTGTAACTATTTTAGAATTTAAGCATGTAATTATAATATTATACGCATACACTACAAATAATATGGATTGGCAAATATATTTAATATGATGTGCTTTTTTTCCAAAATCGTTTATAAATTGACTGCATAGATGGTGTAGTGACAATATACTAACTTACCATACCATGGTATTTGGTTAGATTCCCAAAAATGACAATAATTTGTGTGATACACACACTGTTGTTCCGAGTTTTGGTGTAATTTGTGTCCATTAATGATATGTTTGTAATGTCCACCTCAATACAAGAATTATTATCCTTAGTGTATGTTGTGGCCACCGACGACACACACTGGGATCCGGTGGCTCACCCGCACATAGAGAGGTACGTGTACGTAAGGCTATGGGGTCTCGCGCCATCTCTTCCGTCGTCCTAGATGGATTATATTATAAGACTTAAGGAGGACAAGATAATATCTGTAATATGTACTCGCTTAAAATCCTATATACATTTCTAGCAGACCCGGTCACACGTTACTGTGGCTAAGGTAGCCTCAGTAACACATTTATTAACATTTATTTGTTTATTTATTTATTTATTTATTTACCACATACAACCATCATTACAGGTAGTAGGTACCTAATTCAATGGAAGTACACAAATTATAAAAAACATAATTATTAAAATCAAAATAATCTCATTAAAATCTAAATTATTAAAATCAAAATAATCTCATTATTTAATTTAAATTCTAAATATACCTAATATATCAAATTATAATTATACATCTACAGAACTTAAAAGTGCATAAATAGCTTTTGTGAATTCACTCAATGAACATGAAAATATATCAAGTCGGTCAGCAATCGAGTTAAGTACCCTTAGGGCCCGCGTCAACGGTGCCAGCTGCAGTAGGTTGGTATGCGCTTGCGGTAATTTAAATAACTGTGGCCGTCGTCGTCTGATAACACATTCGCCCGGAATATGAAATTGAATAGTTTCCAGGATTGCTTGACTATTCGAAGCACCTCGCAACACTTTAAATATATATAAGGCCGAAGCGAATTCTCTTCTTACCTCTAACATAATGTAACCCACCATACCCAGAATAAATAGTGTAGGATATAGAAGAGGATATCCGGGATACACACCATATCGTTTCAAATATAAAAATCTAATAAATTTATTTTGTATACGCTCTAACATATTTTTGTACTTGGTTTCATGCGGAGACCAAATAATCGAATTGCTTTCCAAGTGACTTCTCACGAGAGCTTCAAACAATGCTTTTAAGGCTTCGATATTATTAAAGTTATTTGCTTGTCGTAATACAAATCCTAGGTTACGATAGGCTTTTTTACATACAATCATTACGTGTTTTCGAAAGTTTAAGCTAGCAGTAAAATGTACACCTAAATCCTTGACTTCGGTGACGCGGTGAAGTGGCTCTTCGTTTATAGTATATTCATGATAATAAGGAGTTAGAGCACGACTAAAAGTTAGTATTGAGCACTTGGCAACATTAAAATACAACCGATTTTCATGACTCCATTTTACAACTCTGTTAATATCCTGCTGCAATATCTCACAATCTTTCTTATGTTTGATTTTACAAACCATTTTCAAGTCATCAGCAAACATTAGAATCTTTGATTCACAGACTACATTCGGTAAATCGTTAACCATGATATTAAAGAGGAAGGGGCCAAGATTGCTTCCTTGACTCACACCAGACTTAGTAAAATAAGGTTAGGAAAGATATCCCCTATAGTCTACGTATTGGCATCTATCCCGTAAGTAGCTTGCAAAAAACGATAGTGTATGTGGAGTGAAGCCTATATTAGCCATCTTTAACAGAAGTGTATCGTTATCTACCATGTCAAAAGCCTTCCTAAAATCAAAATAGGCAACATCCACTTGTGAGCCACTATCCACAGCAGGTACCAAATGTGTCATCAAATCAAGTTACCCGTTATATTATAAATTACCCGTTGTCCCACACCCAGGACGGAAACCATGCTGTGAGTCGGACAAATGAGCTTTTACTTGATGATACATACAGTTGTAAATTGTTATTTCAAAAACTTTAGCTGGAGTGCTTAAGATTGCTACAGGTCTGAAATCACTCGGTGTAAAACCTTCGCTACCCTTCGGTACACGTGGTGGTTATGCTAATAAATATAATAATATAGCGCCATCTATTAAATACTTACTCAATCCAGTCAACAGATACCGCTATCTGTTAAAATCGTTTGGAGATAACAGATAATTATGACTATTAAATAATAGACAAATAATTTGCAATAATATTAAATTGCGACTATAAATTAAGATGGTAGCTATCCTATCTTTTAATTGGATCAAACTACACATGCTGTGCAAATTTGGTTAAAATCGGTTAAGTACTTTAGGAGTCCATCGCGGAGAAACAACGTGACACGTAATTTATATATATTAAGATATGCTCAATTTGTTGCTACGAGTATAACTACATATAAGAGGTCATAATAAGTAAAATTTGTATCAGGTTGGAAGCGTAATCCCGCCAGGCTGGCTATGAGTGTCAAGGAAGCGGTAGCAGTGGTTGGCCTAGTGATGATGGGAGAGAATACGATGGATTATAGGGCCACGCGCCGCCTTTCCGTCGCCCCAGACGGAATGGATGACATGTGTCCTGACCATAGCTTGCTAAAAAAAGGTTAGAAGCTTAATAACATTGAATTCAACATTGCCAATTAACGCCAAAATTGACTAACTAAAATTTCGAATACTCCTCTAAACAGATAAAACAAAATAAATAAAAAATACAAAGTATATAATTCTGAAATAACCAACAGGGTATTTTTAAAAGAAGCCATTTCATTTACTGACGCGCATAGTTACGCCTATCTCTAAAATTTGTTCCTGTGTTTCTGTCATTTCTACAGTTAGTTTCATGAATATAGTCCCACTTGGCATCGGTATTGGGAAGTTCTTGGGTGGTAATTCCATATTTGTAAAAGCATAAGTCCCCTGAAATTTAAAACTTCAATTACTATGAAATGAAAATAAAATGAGAGCCCAACTGGGGTGGGTTTGGATTTCTAATGGTAGGCAGCGGCCTAGCTATAGTCTTGATTATAATAAAGGTCCATGGGTGGCAGTGACACTTACCAATAGGCTTGCTGCTTGCTAGTTTGCCACCATAAGCAATTGGAAAAAAAAAGAAATCGTTACTAATGTCAGTCCACTAGTTGTGATTGCGATACTTTAGTTTGGATTGATTGCAAGGTGTTTTGGCCAACTTGAAATCAATTCTTAATTAACTGGTAATAAATATTGCGCATCGACCCTTGGAAAGAGCTAATAAACTAATTTCAGTTGCGTAGAGCTTTGTCTCTGTCGCACACGACCTGTATGACGTCATGTAAATAACAGTCTTAGGAGTTATTAAATTAATTATGATTATTTCTTGTTAAATAAAATACATATATTTTACAGGCTTCTTTTTAAAATTGTTGGAGTTTTAATAACTCTATATTTGTTTGGATCTGAACGTAACTACAATCTCTCTTACACTTGTAGAACAACTGACAAATGACAGAGCTCTAGAACCCGAAATTAACCGATCGCCTCTATCCAAATAGCGATGTGCAATATTTATAATCGGGTACTGTAACTCCTATATTTTTAATACATTACTCACCTTTAATTAATGTTTTATTTTTTAAAACATCAGCCTCCGCTAAGGAATGGATCACATTCACACAAGGAATGAACACTTATATGAAACTATCTTATCAGCGTGTTATAGTAGGTCATTCTCTACAGTATATAGAAGCTTATCCTTGCGGATAAGCTTCTATATTGTGATATTGATATGAGGAGGTTAATAGCCAGAAGAAGTAGTTGTCTTCTGGATGTTTAGGAATGTCAATCAGAGCGCTATTGTTCAACTTGTGTTCAATAGTTTTTACGACTTTTAGAATGCTATCAGTCCAATAAGAAGCCGTCCTACACGGCGTTGCTAATCGACAAGCTGATGATAATGCAATAGCATATTAGAAAAGAATGACAATTTTAAATAAAATGCTAAGTTAATTAGTCTGGCCAATAAAATATACTGTGGTCAAATTTGCTCTTATTTTAGAGGGTACTCTATCCTATAGTGGAATTCATATGGGATGAAGAACAGAATTATATATTATACAGAATAGATGTGGTTACCAGCTTCAACCTCCACACAAACACGACCCTCAGGCGCAACAAGACCGCGATCGTCGATCAAGATCCTCATCCTGCTCTTTTTCCAATAATTTGGAGTCAACGCAATATATTCAAACATATATTATGTCAATAGTTTTATGACCAACCGCTTCTGTGACGTCAATACCTTTTGATACATTCCCAATTGTTAGCCTGACGTCAACAGATCGAGTTGCCTTTTACAACAGCTATAAGTAATGCAAGTATTGATTTTACGCGTAACCGCAACCATACAGCAAAAGTAGAAGATATTAAAAAAGCAGAAGATATACAAGATATCCGTGGAAATTATAATAACAAGCTTACTGGCAATATAGGACAAGTCGTCGACATATTTGAATATTGTGTTATGAATACATTAACCCATTTGGTGGCCAATATTTCACATAATTTCGCCTTTAACACCATCATATCATTTTGTTTACCACTTAATATTGACATCTGAAAGAGAGAAAAAAAGGAAAGAAAATATATTATTCAGCACAAAAATAAATCTAGAAAACTAAATATTAAAAATTGTGAAATTACAAATCAATGAAAAGAAAATAAAACATAGTTATCAAAATATAGGAATAGTTAATACACATTACAAGCGTCCCTTAAAGAGTGATACGTCCAATTATGGAATACAAATACAATAAAACATTACGCTTGCATTCAATAACTCCACCTCGTCATCATTAACTTGCTCTCATCCTAATTTATTTGGGGTCGATGCAATATGTCTTTTCCTTCCATACCACCCTATCAAACGTCATCTTTGTGATCACTTCTTGTCTATCTATGTCAAGTTTTACGCAGTCTTCCCTTACCCCTAAAGCCTGCACCATGCATACTTAAAACTTTACTCACAACATCACTTTCATTCCGTCTCATCACATGTCCATACCACGTCACAGGCGCAACTTTTAAACTTTCTCTTATACGTTCATTTCTAATTTTATCCATTCTAGTCACACCGCATATCGATCTCAATATTTGCATCTCCGCTACATGAAGGCGTCTCTCATCTGTCGTTTTGGTAACCCAACATGCTGATCCATACAGTACAACAATCAATAACTTCACCTATGATTTAACTTAAGTCATAAATATAGCGTTTGTACGCCATTTTAGCACGCTTATGTTAACTGGTTTTGTATGTAACGGAATCTTTGAAGGTTATTGTCGCATCCTTATAAATGTCGAAATAATTTGAATCTTTGCACACTTATCAAGGATCAGTGATAACACAATAATTTAAATAGTTTATCCAATTATCCTTACAGGATTTTTTATGTCAAAGCTGAGATTTTGGTAAAACTCGATAGATGTCACTGTCCCTATTTTCTACATTGCAACCACATGAAAAATCGATTAACTACATTAAGTTTAAATTGCACTAAACATTGAAAAAAGAAAAATATGTATGACGGAGTAAGAATACAATTCACCACCCTCTAGGGGTGATCATAATAGACGACTAAGGGATACAAAACACATATAATATCTATGAAAGAGAAAGAAAACTCGAAACTAAACCCTATACCAACACGTCTGACCAGCGTGGTATAGTAGGTCAATTTCCCTCCTATTTTGGAGGAGGCTCGAGCCCAACAGTGGGACATATATGAGCTGAAATGAAATGAGTGAATGAATCATTAAACACTTACTGTAATATTATCATTCCAGAGATTTAAAATTGTACAGATTACATTGGTCCTGTATGGTTGGTCTCTACCCTGACGTAAAGTTATTGCGTTGCATGAAGATATATATTTGCTATTGCGATACTTCACAGTAGCACCTTCTTGGTGAATCTTTTTCTAAAACATATAAAAACCTCAAATTACTAAAATTTAGCATTCAATATGCGTGATTATTTATAAAAACCCGATTACGAGCGAAAATATGATTGTCACAAGTGGGATTCGAATCCACACCTAAATCCGTTCCAATCGTGCTGCCACTTACGTTGTGTCATCCTTTAATACAATTCTAACTGCAAGTTTAAGTGTTAAGCCTATACAATGTGTAAACAATGTTGGGTAGAGGGCACACGTCTCCTTAAAGACGAAAATATAATACGATGCGAGAATTGAATGTCCTACAATAGTTATAATAAGCTAAATAATATAAGTTATAAAGCTAATAGATTGGAACGAATTTCCAATAGGTGTAGCTACGATTCCCACTTGTGACAATCATTTTTCGCTCGTAATCGGGTTTTTATAAATATAAAGACTTTGTTTCCGAATGAAAAATGATTACTACACGATTAAACTCTACTCTCTCTTTTATTATTTATAATCCGTTTCAACAGTTTTAATAATTAGACCAGTGTGGGTATGATGATCAAATTATAATTTCCTTTTAACTTACTAATAATGGTAGGGCTACACTGTTGACAGTTTTCTGTCTACTGGGCTGATCGATCCGGGTTAGTATCACACTCGCAGAAAAACGACGTCTGAGCAATGGCAATATACTGTTGCGCTTCGTTTGGTGAGCGAGAGAGCCGGAAGCCCAACTGGTTTGGCGTTTGTATTGATAACCAGCGTCCTAGGTATACCTCTGGTATTGCACAGGTGGCAGGAACACTTAGCATCAGGTGCTTGCTCATTTGCCATTTTAATTTTTCTGTCTTAATCGCCACAATTAGCATGTGGGTTGGCGATATCCATTGGTGTTATAAACATCATCGATCGCTATTACCGTGTGGTTACGGAGTAAGAATACAAATCACCGCCCTATATATTGTCTGTGGTTGTTGTACAAAATGACTGAAGCATATAGCATCAATGGAAAAACAACACAAAATGACAGGTAATATTGGTATAGGATAAATTGGACCATCTTATTACTCTGAATACTTACCATAATATAATCATCATTCTCCTACTCTTATCCCAATTACTTGGGGTCGATACAATATGTACTCTTCTTTCATAGTACATATTGTAAAAGTTATTGGCAATAGTTTTATAACCGGCCGCCTGCCAGACGTCAACCCTTCGCGATGAGGAGCGGGAGGACCGGCTTTACGAGGGCTACCGCAATGCGCGATCGGCCTTCAGGCTGGCCGTCCGTACCGCCAAGGACGTCAGTTGGCAGGAGATGCTGGACGGTCTCGATCGTGACCCCTGGGGTCGCTCCTATTGTGCGGCGCTGAGTAAGCTCCGCGGGTGGGGTCCCCCCCTCACCGAGACTCTCCAGCCCGGCCTCCTCACCAGGGTCGTCGAGGACCTGTTCCCAAGACGGGCAGAGTACACGCCCCCGGTCATGGCTTCGCCAGACACTGACCGGGAGCCCGACGATGACAGTGTTCCGCCCATCACGGAACCTGAGATGGGGATAGCGGTGGCGCGCATGCGCGGAAAATCCACCGCCCCCGGGCCCGACTGTATTCCCTACCGTATGCTGACCCTGGTTCTCGACCACCTGGGTTCCCGCCTCAGGGGGCTGTTCGACGCATGTTTAGCGTCCGAGTGGTTCCCTGGGCGTCGGAAAGAAGGGAGACTGGTGCTACTGCCGAAGCCGGGACGGTCTCTAGAGTCGGCTTCGACCTACAGGCCCATCGTGCTGCTCGACGATGCGGGCAAGCTACTGGAGAGGGTGCTGGCTGCCCGCATCGAGCGGCACCTCGTCGGCACGGGGCCCGATCTATCGGACGCCCAGTTTGGCTTCAGGAGGGGTCGTTCGACGATCGCAGCTCTGTTGCGCCTGAGGGCCGTGGCGACTGAGGCCGTCGCCGCCGGAGGAGTGCTGTTGGTGGTGTCCCTGGACATCGCTAACGCATTCAATAGTCTGCCATTTAGCTGCATCAGGGAGGCGCTCCGATAAACATGTCGCTAAGGGAGAGAGTACCCCTTAGGAGATATTCCGTCGGGCCGGCTACTGACGCTAAGTTCACGGTGCTCCGGTGGCCGGTTCAACGACGAAGGTGAGGTGGTTCGTGGGTGGGTTATGAGTGTGCGTGCTTACGCCTCTCTGTCGCCCCGGACGGAGTGGTACGAGGAGTGCGCCGACAGTAGCCCAACCCAAAAAAAAAAAGAAAAGAAAACACGTCAACCCTCCTCGGAAATGTAATTGTTGACCAAACGGCATCAGATGAAGTTGGCCCAGGTCGTTATAAAGCTCATAGTCGTCTTTTACGACATCCACGAGCAAAGTAAGGGTTGGTAGTATTCGTAGCCGCTACCACAGAGCTAGATTATACACATAATACTTACCATAATAATACTTCTAAATAATAATAAAAATAATACCAAATAAAACAATCTCAACATAGCTGAACACATTATAGTCCGCACAATATAATGTTTCTTATACAAATAATTTTCGATTATTTTATAGTAAAAACATGAAGTAGAATAATAATACGTCTGGATATCGTAATAAGTTATAATTGACAATTTATAAAAAGTCAAAGTAATAAATTCAGACATAATCAATACTTACTAGGAAATCTTACTAGTGACAGGAACGAAAATAATTATTAATTAAACACCGAAATATGTTTGGACATACATACATATACAGGGTGAAAGAAGACCGCTCCCGAAAACAATGACAGGTGACCCTACTAGTCCTTCTTGTAATGATAGGCTAGAATAAAAACGATTCGGATAAAAAAAAAATATTTTTCACAACGAATTTTAAGATTTTTTTCACATTCCATCGTATTAGGACAGTGCCATGTAACGATAATTCCATAAAAAATACGTAACTATACTCAGATGAGAAAAGACGCAATCTATTCAAAACTCACGATCATATGTTCAAGAGTTCAACGACTTCGCGTGGTGAAAAAATATTTTTTTTTTATCTGAATCGATTGATTAGATTTTTCTAGCCTATCATTACAAGTAGGACTAGTAGGATTACCTGTCTTTGTTTTTGGGCAGCGGTCGCCTTCCACTCTGTATACATATCATCACGCCATATCCCTTGCAGGATAGGCAGAGAGAACAGAGTGACCGAGAACTCTATCCGTGCATATTTCACTCGCTTCCTCAACATTCATAATTCTCTTCATGCACGCTCGCCGGTTTCGTTGACTCTTGACTCCACTTTCCTATAGGGAATGCTGCGATGGTTCGGATATGTGGAAAGAATGCCAAATAAACGTCTAGTTAAGAAGATATACAATGCGAAAGTGGAAGGATGTAGGTACCGGGGGAGACCGAGACTCACCTAATTAGACCAGATTGGTTACGTACATGTTTGAACAAATTTGAATAAAACACTTAGTTGGTAAGCTGGATTACCATCAACTCTTATAAAACTCTTTGCGTTCTCTTTCACAATACGAGACCAATATATAGTGTCAAGTAGCATTGTAGTTATCTCCATCCGACTAAGATTCATCTATCAGCTTATCCATGTTCATTTTGGGATATAAACCTCCTCAAAGATAGATAATAGAATGACTTTGTGTTGCTACAATTATGATTGCAGCAAAGATATAGCAAAATTGCTTCGTCATCAGTATCGACTTGATGCTACCGACCATAGTTAGAGCAATGGTTGACAGTGTAAGAAATAGAAATACGCATTATATAAAATAGTTACCTCAGGGAAGAAGTTGGCTGAATGAATTAGGTAAAAATAACACTTATGCTGATGGACACTATAGCGGCCGCGTAGACAACCCTTGCTCATGTACTTGATTCCGATAAGGTCCAATATGAAGCCGTGGTTGGCTGTATTGAAAACGAAGCCGTGGTTGGCTGTATTGAAAACTAGTTCGCTGCCGGCAAGGAGACCAGCTGATGTAAGGCGACATATAACACTTTGTCGCTGCTATGTAGATACACACATTAAAAAGGGGCTGAATAATAATTATAAATCAAATTATAAATTTTCCGTATGGTGACGGAGTAAGAATACAATACACCACCCCTATCTTAACCATGGGTGATCGTAAGAGACGACTAAGGGATAGAAAAACGCATATAACATCTATGCAAAAGAAGGAAAACTCGAAAAATAACCCTATACAAACACGTCTGACTAGTGCGGTATAGTAGGTTAATTTCACTCCCATTACGGAGGAGGCCCGAGCCCAACAGTGGGATATATATGGGCTTTGATGATGATGATATTAATAAACTGAAAAGTAAATATGTTATCATTTTCTTCTTGGCTTTTCAACGATTACTATTAATGACTTAATGTATATATAGAGGAAGACACAAAAGAAATCCTATAGTAACACGTAGAAGCTAATAATACTTGAAGTATATGCCGAACGATGGGACATGAATGTAATGAATAGAAAATCCAAATCGAACGTTTTTTTCATCTATTTCCTTACAGCTCATTTAATCATTCAATAATCTAGGTAATGTTTTGGAGGAAATTTAAGTGGAGGAAATTTATGTTATAAAGACACCCTAATACACCCGTGGTAATGCAAATAATGGTGTTACATCATATTCTTATTTTGTCACTATAAAATGACATATCAAACATTTGAAAGCTTTTTATATCTGAAATGATCAGCCATAAGCTATTTTTAATTATGGCTAAATTTGAAGATTCATTATTAAGAGAAAATAAGTCCTAAGGCTTTTATGAAAGGACTACAATATAAAGTTTCTAAAATAGACATTTATAATTTCATCATCATCATCATAAAAGCTCATATATGTCCCACTGTAGAGCTCGGGCCTCCTCCGTAATGGGAGGGAAATTAACCTACTATACCACGCTAGTCAAACGTTTTGGTGTAGGGTTTTGTTTCGAGTTTTTTTTCTCTTGCATAGATGGTATATGCGTTTTATATACCTTAGTCGTCTTTTACGATCACCTACGAGTAAGATAAAGGGTGGTGAATTGTATTCTTACTCCGTCACCACATGGAAAGTTATCGCTATACGGTCAGAAAAGGATATAATTAAAAGTATGAAAATATTTTTTTGATAAATGATACATACATACATATCATCACGCCATATCCCTTGCAGGGTAGGCAGAGAGAACAGAGTGCCAGAGAACTCTATTTCTGCATACTTCACTCGCTTCCTCAACATTCATAATTCTCTTCATACACGCTCGCCGGTTTCGGAGACTCTTGACTCCACCTTCCTTCAGTACATGACCGATCTGGTCTAGGTAGGTTAGTCTCGGTCTCCCTCGGTACCTACATCCTTCCATTTTCGCATTGTATATCTTCTTAACCAGACATTCGTTCGGCATTCTAATAAAAAAAATGATGATAAATGATTATAGTATTTATTATAGTAAATATAGCAAAGAAAGCAAAAGGAAAAAATACTATTTTTAATTCATCACTACCCGTCAGAAAGGGGTATAAATAGGGGTCATCATTCATCATCATCATTCTCCTGCTCTTATCCCAATTACTTGTGGTCGACGCAATATGTACTCCTATTCCTACAAATTGCAAAAGTTATTGGCAATAATTTTAGGACCGGCCCCCTGCCTGACGTCAACCTTCTTTGGGAATGTAATTGTTGACCAAACGGCATCAGGTGGTGTTGACCCAGGTCGAAATAAGACTCTTAGTCGTCTTTTACGACATCCACGAGCAAAGTGTGGGTTGGTAGTATTCGTAGCCGCTACCACACAGCTTATAAATAGGGGTATAATCTTCTTCTTCTTCTTAATATATATAAATTACGTGTCACGTTGTTTGTCCGCGATGGACTCCTAAAGTGCGTAACTGATTTTAATCAAATTTGCACAGCATGTGTACTTTGATTTTGACTACTTAAAAGATAGGATAGCTTTCATCTCAATTTATAGTAATATTATTTTTATGAAAATTATTTGTTTATTATTTGACAGTTACAATTATTTTTTTTATTTTTATTTATTAAACTTCATGCAACAAGTACAATGGCCGACTTAATGCCGAAGGCATTCTCTACCAGTCAACCAAAGGTGAAGCAGAAATGGTAGAAGGTAGGGCATGTTCCAAGGTATTAACTTAATGCTAGACCATAAACGAAGGAGCGTCTGTACACTAACTACAAACTTATAATAATACAAAGTGTATTATTATACAACAAACAAAGATAGATACGTACAAGAATATATACTACATATCAAAAGTACATATATACGCATATAAGTATATAATATATACAATATATATACTACATATACATAATTACGTTAAATTATATAGGTCATGATGATTCAGCTAATTCATTCAAGAGATGTAGACGAACTCTCTTCTTGAACGTGAGTCGACTGTTAGACATCCTGATATCGAGAGGTAGCGAGTTCCAGAGGAGAACTGCTTGGACAAGAAAGGAAGAATGAATACAATTCGAATTATGAGAAGGACAATGTAGGCGCAAATTGTTGGAGGAGCGTAGGTTTCTGTCGTGATTGGTAGAGAGGTATTGAAAGCAACAAGATAAATAATTAGGAGAATTAGGTGACTTGATGATAGAATATAGAAAGTTGAGGATACGTAAACTCCGGCGTTGGCAAATAGTTAGAAAATTTAGTTGAAATCCAAAGACAGAAACATGGTCATACTTGCGAAGATTATATATGAATCGAATGCAGTTATTAAGAAGGCGGTCTAGTTTATTAAGAAGATCTGCATTCAGGTCAGAATAACACACATCACCATAGTCGATTAGAGGAAAAATTAGGGTTTGGACAAGCGTCGCCTTAGTTCCAACCGGTAAAAACTATCTCAACCGATTGAGAGCACGCAAGTTGCTGGTGACTCGTTGACAAATTTTGGATACTTGAGTTCTCCAATTAAGAGTAGAATCTATATACAAGCCAAGGTCTTTGACACAGGAGGATAGAGGCACAACAGAACCGTTGTAAGATAGTGAAGGAAGAGATTGGATGTCTACTCGGTTTATCATACGCTGTACAATTATCTGTTATCTCTAAACGATTCCAACAGATGACGGTCTCTGTTAACTGGATTGAGTAAGTATTTAATAGATGGTGCTATGTTAAACGTACAAACGTTTCATATAAGTTACAATTTATTAGCATAACCACCACGTGTTACTAAGGCTACTTTAGCCACAGCAACGCGTGGCCAGGTCTGCTAGTCTTAATATATATAAATTACGCGTCACGTTGTTTATCCGCGATGGACTCCTAAAGTACTTAACCGATTTTAATCAAATTTGCACAGCATGTGTAATTTGATCCAACTTAAAAGATAGGATAGCTTCCATCTCAATTTATAGTCACTATTCGTCTATTATTTGACAGACACAATTATCTGTTATCTCCAAACGATTCTAACAGATGGTGGTATCTGTTGACTGGATTGAGTAAGTATTTAATAGATGGCGCTATGTCAAACTTATAAACGTTTTATATAAGCTACAATTTATTAGCATAACCACCACGCGTTACTGAGGCTACCTTAGTCACAGCAACGCGTGGCTCGGTCTGCTAGTACAAAATATTTGCCATTTGTTAATATTTGTAATTAATCACTGTATCTGCAACATAGACAATAAACGCGCACCTATTAAAGCATGCATTTATTGTTCGCAGTAAATGAAAAAAAAATAACATATTTCGATCGAAATTATTGATAATACATCTGCAATTGTAATATAGTTATTTACAAACGAAAAAGGAAATGATAATAACTATAAAATAGACAATAATGACATATCAAAAAACTCAATATTATAATGTTCACCCATCCATACGTAAGCCTATCAACGTACATTGTTATACATTAAAAAAATCGGCCAAGTGCGAGTTGTACTCGCGCACGAAGGGTTCCGTAAAACTAAAAAAAAAATCAAATTACTGAAATTTAACATTTAATATGCTTAATTATTTATAAAAACTCGATTACGACGCGAAAAATGATGTCACAAGTGGGATTCGTAATCGGGTTTTTATAAAAAAAAAACAAATTTGTTGTATGGGAGCCCCCCTTAAATATTTACTTTATTTTATTTTTAGTATTTGTTATTATAGCGGCAATAGAAATACATCATCTATGAAAATTTCAACTGTCTAGCTATCACCGTTCTTGAGATACAGCCTGATGACAGACGGACGGACGGATGGACGGACGGACGGACTACGAAGTCTCAGTAATAGGGTCCCGTTTTTACTCTTTGCGTACGGAACCCTAAAAAAGATTATTTTATCGTTTACATAGAGACCGACCTCACGAAGGCGACTATAGGATATGAATCTCGAAACTCTTTTTTTAAGCACCATCCTGCATTAAGGAAATAAGCCTTGTATTGCTTGGACTTTACAAACATGGAATTAACGCAGACAAATTACACCCACACTCAGAACAACACTTTGTGGATCGCACAAAGTATTGCCCTGCGTGGGAATCGAACCCATGGCATTGGCACGGAAGGTCGGTATCTTAACCAGAACGACATCAGTCAGTGCAATCAAACTTTACCTGGAAGACGAGTCACCGTCTCACTTAAGACTCTATGCTGGTGGTCCTCCCAAATAACGTAGAGCTATATCTCTAGCCTATAGGTAGTTGCACGTCGTACCTTCTGCTGACCCGGGTAGAATAGTGGGAAATGAATGAATACTACTTATCGCTATTCTTGCCAGAGACCCTTACATAGTTAATGTCCTAAGTTTTCCAGCAGTATGCTGCTTTTCAATAGACCTGATGATCTTGCAACAGATTTACACGCTTCACCAATTTTAGACAAGTAAATGGAGCTGATAAATTATATTTTTAACTTGGTGAAATAATTTCCATGATTGCGTACGCTCTAGGTGGCTTTTGCATCCTTCCCGTTTATGCACAATCTAAATAATTTAAGAAATATCACCGCATTGATCCGCTCCTAAGTACCAAATTAGAGATCAATAATAAAGGATTTACTATCCGTATGGTGACGGAGTAAGAATACAATTCACCACCCCTTCTCTTACCCGTGGGTGATCGTAAGAGACGACTAAGGGATATAAAATGCATATAACATCTATGCAAGAGAGAGAAAACTCGAAACAAAACCCTATACCAACATGTCTGATCAGCGTGATATAGTAAGTCAAGTTACCCTTCCATTACGGAGGAGGCTCGAGTCCAACAGTGGGACATTATAATTATGGGCTGTGATGATCATGAATGAATAAGGAATTTAATCAATTAATTATCGTATTCGTATCAAAAATCATTATCATCCTACTATTATTTGAAATAAAACTATTTTTATATTTTACGCTCATGGTCACTGGAGTCCCTTGATCCATCTTCCGATCCCTCCATCAAACAATAAAGTATTCAAAACGAAACGAAAATTAAAAATTAAATACAAACGTGATAAAATCTAGAAAACTAATTACTGAAATTTTGCATTTAACATGCTTCATTATTTACAAAAACTTAATTAAGAGCGAAAAATGTTTGTCACATATGGGATTCGAACCCACACCTATTGGCAATCAATCAAGATTTTATAAATAATCAAGCATGTTAAATGCTAAATTTCAGTAATTTGAATAACAGGGTCGTGCCATCGTTTAATACAATTCCAACTGCAAAGTTAGAGTATTAAATCTGTACAATGTGTAAACAATATCGGGTAGATGGCACACGTCTCCTTTAAAGACAAAAATAAAATACGAGGCGAAGATTGAATGTCATACAACAGTTCACGTTGGTGTAAGGGGTAGCACGATTGGAACGGATTTGCAACAGGTATGGGTTCGAATCCCATATGTGATAATAAGTTTTCGCTCGTAAACAAGTTTTTATCTATAAAACTAGTTTTATTTCAATGTGTAGTAGTCGCGTAAATATTAGAAATCATTATTGTACTCACAAGTTACAACCCAATTACTTGGGGGGCGACACAATGTGTCTACACATAGAAAGTCCTTTTCATCATCATCATCACAGCCCATAAATGTCCCACTGTTGGGCTCGGGCCTCCTCCGTAATGGGAGGGAAATTAACCTACTATACCGCGCTGGTCAGACGTGTTGGTATAGGGTTTTGTTTCGCGTTTTCCTTCTCTTGCATTGATGTTAAATGCGTTTTATATCCCTTAGTCGTCTCTTACAATTAAATTCACAACCCCTATCTTACTCACGGGTAAGATAGGGGGTGGTCAATTGTATTCTTACTCCGTCACCACACGGATAATTCATAGTCGCCGCCACATAGTAAACACGTACTTGCGTTTATTTTTCATAAATATTTTATTTTAAAATATGTATCTATATGTAATACGTGTAAGTCGCTTAAGTTCTTTTTCTTGTAAACTTTTTATCATACAAAAACGTGTATCATTCAAAAAGTAGATTAGAGTTTCAAAATCTTCTTATAAGTAACCTTCAAAATCGCGTGTTCAATATTAAAACGTATGCAGTATAAAGAGATACATTATATTCACAAATAAAAAGCTATCACAAATATATAAATAAATATTACAAATATAGTATGTTACCCAGCAATAAATACACACATCGATCCTTGGAATGAGGCAATCGGTTTATTTCGGCTTTGTAGAGCATTGTCTTTGTCGCACACTACAGTCAAGCGTCAGTCGTTGTATAAATGCAAGAGAGTGCAGTTGTGTGTACTCAAAAATATTTATATAGAGTTAATAAAATCTTAAAAAAATTTGAAAAACAAAAGTATTTTACTTAGTAATAAAAAGTTATGATTGTTTTAATAGCTCCGAATACATACTATAGCCTGTTTTTTAATCTCAGAGATCAAATTGACACATGCAAGTTCAAATTTACATATAATGCTGCCAGCTTTTTTTGTGAAGTGGTGTACCTACGATAACGATATATCGAAACGTAAGAATTTATATTTATTAGACGATTAACTTTAAAGTTTTCTATTCCAAAGTGTATCATTAAAAATCACAAAAGTATACATGGCCACACGCGGCGCTATACATTAGTATAACGCGACGTAGGGACAACGTCACTTACTCAAATGTTTCAATAGTATACCATATATTATATTACCATATACTACAGCAGTTATTGTGTGTTTTACTGAATAATGCGGCAATTATATATTTTTAATATATCATACCTAAATTTCATAGGAACTACACTAGATGCCATTTTCTTTATAACCCGTGCCAATAAAAAAAACTAATCTAAAATGGTGGTTAGTACTTGTAATTAAAAGTTGGAACATCAGCAAAACATGGTTGCCTAATAGGTGATATATTTAAAAAACCAACATGTAGTAATCGAAGTGACAAAGAACCGCGGCTTCAATACTTTTCGCTAATATATAAAACCTAAATAAACATTACATTTCTCAAGGTAATTTATTAAAAAAAAAAACGATACTTATACGTTTATATTAATGCAAATTATCGATAGACGCGTGGCATATAGTCCGATAATGGCACATCACTATTTAAGAATTGCAAAAAACTGATAACACATGCATTTAGTTAATTTAGTCTCGGAGATTACTTCTTCTTCTTCTGCTTATATATAGGAAATTAGCAACTTATATGAGCTATTGGTGCCAGTGTCGAGTTATAAATATCTTCATGTTTTTAGTCTTTCAGGTCAGTCATTGTCTAAGTCAAATTGTTGTCATCAACAGTGCAATGGCCACACTGTTAATAGTATCTATGGAAATTTTGATGGAAAACAAAAACGTTGTAAAGCACTTTTATATGATATTCACTACATCCCAGTAGTTCCGCCGCATTACATTACAAAAAAATGCCATCAAAATTATCTAATATAACACGTTAAAACACTAAGATATCGAATATAATACAAGAGCATCACATGACGTTTTCAAATTCCCGTCAAAAGTCCTCTCTGAGATTAAAAAGGGGACTATAGACTATCAGTGCTCTGTGTCATAACCGTAGTGTGCGACAGGGACAGTGCTCTACGAAATCAAAATTAATCGATAATTTCTTTCCAAGAGGTGACGTGCAGTATTTTTTTATCGAGTACTGTATTTTTTTCTTTTTTGAATCAAAATTTATCCTTTCTTTGGTTTCTTATTTTGATTAGTAGTAGATTTCTTGTTGTAATCGAATCTTAAAAGTGTGTTCGCTTCTAAAATTAGCTCCTTGCTCGATGTGAGGTACAACTCGTACTTGATCCAATAATCACCGTCAGCTATTGGTATAGGCATATTCTTTGGTGGCAACTCCATATTGTAATACACGTATGTACCCTGAAACAGTATTGAGTATATATATCTTTCCTTTACATATTTCGTCTGGAAAACGGGAGAGGCGAATAAATGCCTTTATCAACCATCATGCCCTCTGAGCTGACCACTGATTCTAGTCGGTCCTCAAGTATATTTAGCTTACCATATAAGGACCAATTATTTATTACGTTAATTTCTCCATGGGGCGACTAAGCAAGAATATAATTTAGTACCTCCTGTTCTTCACGTGGGTGTCGTAAAAAACGACTGCGTATAACTGCTATACATTAAGAGAATGAAACTCAAAATATTTCTTGTTTATTGCATGTGGTGGCAAATGAGCATGCAGCAGACTTTATGGTAAGTGTTACTGCCGCCCATGGACCCTTGAAATACCAAAAGTATAGCTAGGCCGCCGCCTACCAATACAAACCCCAAACCCACCCAGTTGGGCTTCCGGCTCACTTGCTCACTGAACGAAGCGCAATAGCACATTGCCATTACTCAGACGTCGATCTTCTGCGAGAGTGTGGTACTACCACGGACGGACCGGCTCGCGGCTGTAGATAGAGAACTGTCAACAGCATAGTCCTGCCACAATTAAAACCCTATATCAACACAACGATTCAGCATATATATAGTAGGTCAATGATCTCCTATGTTGAAAAGACTCGAATCCCAACAGTGGGATATACATAGACTATGATGATGTGATAATAAAGAAGGAAACAATTTGTCAACATTTTTCTTTCCCAATGGTGATCATACAAAACGAAACTGCATGAGAAGGAACACTCGAAATATAACCTAATTTACCTCCCCGTCTTGAAGAATTCTCATGGCCAATATTGGAACGAATACGGGTTGAAAAAAAAAGTTTGAGATATCGCACATTAGTCCCAATACTTTTGAATCAGTTCTTTATAGTTATGGTTTCGTAATAAGTGAATTAAAAAAAATCCGTGTGGTGAAGGAGTAAGAATACTATTTACCACCCCATATCTTACCCGTGGGTGATCGTACGAGGCGACTAAGGGATATAAAACGCATATAACATCTATGCGAGAGAAGGAAAACTCGAAACAAAACCCTATACCAACACGTCTGACCAGCGCGGTATAGTAGGTTAATTTCCCTCCCATTACGGAGGAGGTCCGAGCCCAACAGTGGGACATTTATGGGCTGTGGCTGTGCGATTTACGTATTCGTGTGATGGCGGCTACGAATACAGTGAACCATTAAATTACTCATGGATATGCCTAAAAATGATTAAAATCTAGATATAGACCTGACTCTATTTGTAGTCTGGTCAACAACTACATCTCCAAAGAGAGATGGGCGTCAGCCAGGCGGTTTGTTATAAAGCTATAGCTAAAAATTTTGCAATATGTACAACGAAACTAGTTTTTTTTGGACTAATCCCACTACACTTTCCCACCACTGTAACTCCTGTAAGCCAGGATCCACAATGGTCTCCATATAAGACATCGAGGTTTAACCCTTGGCAAGTCCCGGGAAATGCTTTTAATTTTCTTGTAACCAGAACAAATTTAATTAGAAAAGAAAAACAGGAGGATGTGGAGAAATTTCACGTCCCTTTTATGCAAAGAGGGAGATAGTAGAACACATACTGCGTAATTAGGATAAGAACAGGATAATGATGATGATGTAGTGATGAAGAAAAATAAAATGGTCACCATCATTTCCTGTCCATCAAACAAGACAATTAATGGATGCGAGCAAATAACATCACTGAAAGGGGCAGTAATCTCAAAATAAAAGTTTACACAAACTCATTTGACCAGCGGGATACAGCAGTTCAATTCCCTTTTTAAAGTGGAGGAAGCTTGAGCCCAGCAGTAGGACCTATATAGTTTAAAATGATCATAAATGCTTATATAAACAAACGCATTAGATAATTGATTTCAATTTTATTGCATTGAAATTAAACACTTACGGGTGGAAAAGGGCAATTGTTCGCAGTCAAGTTACTGAAAGTCTTCATGAATTCCTTCATCCATTTATTTTTAAATGAATCACACGTTTTAGTTACAAACTTAAAGTCCCCACCAGCCGACAGAGACAACGTAACACGAAACTAAAATTAATTTGCATTATTAATTTAAAACTAGAGGTTGCTTATGATTACGCGTTTTTACGGCTTTCATTGTGAATACTTTACAGCACACTATACAGCGTTCTTAGTCACGGGTGGACTGTCCACCCTGTCCATGAACACTATAAAGTGTTTCGAAACGTCTGGAAATTAAAAATCAAATACAAACGCGATAAAATCCGTAAAACTAGTTTTATTTTCAAATGTGTAATACTCGCATCAACATTAGGAAACATTATGATATTTCCATATTCCCGCCTTTTTTTGCGGTGGACTATGGAGGTGGTCACGCTCCGCCAAATCTGTCCGGGGCGACGGAAGTGGTGGCGCGCGACACCATAGACCCACCCTGTAAAGCGCTTCTCTTCGCCGTGCGAGTGGGCTACCGGTACCCGATCTTTGTCTTCGGTGGCCTCCATATGCCCGCCTGGGTTATTCTAAAACCTTTCAGTGTTACCCACATAAGTAATTTTCTAATATAGTATATTTTTTCGTTTATTATTCCATCCATTTAGCTCTCAACCCAAGCACTGATAAAATAATATCAGCAACCACTAAAGGTAAGTTTCTCCTATAGGTTCTTAAGCTAAATAATCTGATTCAGACAACCTAATATATAAGTTATATGGTTTGTTTAATATTCTTTTTTTATTGCTAGTGGTAGCAAACGAACAAGCAGCACACCTGATGGTAAGTGTCACTGCCGTCCATGGACCTTTGCAATACCAAGGGTATAACTAGGGCGCTGCCTACCAATATAAACCCCCAACCCACCCAATTGGGCTTTCGGCTCTTTCGCTCACCGAATGAAGCGCACGTATACGTACAATAGTACATTGCCATTACTCAGACGTCGATCTTCTGCGAGAGTGTGGCACTACCCTGGAAGGACCGGCCCGCGGCTACAGACAGAGAACTATCAACAGCGTGGTCCTACCACTTTTTAAAATTATTTATGGTTTAATGAAGGTTATAAAACTTACAGTAACATTATTACCGAAGGGCACAATGTTAGACAGTGACATGTTGGTTAAATAAGGATCGTGTCTGCTTTTCCTGCCGGTGAAAACTGTTGCATCTTTGAGATATTTCGTATTAAAATACTTCATCTTAGCACGCTCCTGAAGAAATTCATCCTGCCAAAAATATAGATTATTCATTTGTTAGTTATATTTATTTAATAATAATATTATTTATAATTTCTTTTCTAAACAGATGATAATTTACAAAAAAAAAAAATATCAATAGGCAGAGTGAATTGGCTCAACTTTTGCTGTCATCTAATAGTACTGATTTTCAGTCATCCATGTGTTCTAATACTCATATTGTCTATACTAATATTATAAAGCTAAAGAGTTTGTTTGTTTGTTTAAACGCGCTAATCTCAGAAACTACTGGTTCGATTTGAAAAAATCTTTCAGTATTGGATAGCCCATTTATCGAGGAAGTATTTAGGCTATATATCATTACACTAAGGCCAATAGGAGCAGAACACCAATAAAGAATGTAACAAAATCAGGAGTTTTATTTCTCTTTTCAGAGCTGCCGCTGCGTACGCTGCTAACTGTTGCTGTAAACAGTTAAAGTTTCGTAAAAATCATGTACAATAGTATTATTCCTCATTTAAAGTTCTAAAAAAATCCGGGACAGCATATGTCTATAATGAACCAACCCTGTAATAGTGAACCAACCCTTAGAGGGTTGGTTCACTATTACGACCTTTTTATGCTTACTAAATATGTTCTAAAATAATGCGGTATTTGCAAAGGTGTTTTTATAAACATGATATATATTTATCTAAATAAATACGTCATTCATTACAAGTTCATTACATCATTTATTTCAATGAACATCTTTGGCGATATCGTAGTTTTACATTAACATCACAGCAAAATAATGATCAAGCGCTGCGCATATTTATCACGCTTTTGTTCGGGTTGTGTGGATGTGTGCGTGAGTGTATATGTAGTTGTGTGCAATCGGATCTAAATCCGAATTCGTGGCTATTATTAATCTTTTATACCCTATTTTGCAAATAAATGATACCTTTTTTTTCGGGTAGGCTACGGTGGGCGCCCTCCTCGCACCACTCCGTCTGGGGCGATAGAGGGGCGTAAGCACGCACACCCGTAACCCACCTGTGACACCTCGCCTTCGTCGTTAGACCGACCACCAGAGCAGCGTAAACTTGTCGTCAGTGGCCGGCCCGACGGAATACCCCCTGAGGGGCACCCTCTCCTTGACCGACGTCCGACGTCGATCTTTCCTCACGCGGTCAGCCTCTCGGCGGGTGACGGAGTGATTCACCGGTCCAGTCACCCGCGGCCTCAGCTAGGACGGCATCAGGCGCAGATAATCGCGTCTGCGCCGCCCCAGTCGCCGGCGGCGGCTTGCATCGCCGAGGAGACGTTCCTCAAATAAATGATACCTGAACCTATGTCTGCGTTTGTGCGTGCCTATGTGCGTGCGCGCCTGCATGAATGTACCCGTTAGACATGCGCAAAACATTATTTTGAAATGTCATATCACATCATATTACATTACGCATAACGTAATATTACTTTATGATATTACAAATGTGATACATATCACACGAGTTCGGTTCGCATAATATAGTGATCCTAATTTTGTAAATTAATATTTATTATTTTATGATATTTATCACATGTTACCTACATGCGTTAAATATTAAATTTTTACCCGATTTGCGTAATATGATTAATATGTAAAATAGTCGATTGATTTCCCTTCATACTTTTCCAGGTTTAGAACTGACAATCTTCATATATTACTTACTTAATACTTTTTATTTTTTCTTTGTTTTGATAAATTGTAGATTCAAAGTTATACAATAATGTTAACGAGCATAAGCGCGATCATGGTATAGGTACATATACATACCCAGTCATTCTCCAATAGTGAGTGAAAGAGGTAGATTTAAAATCTCTTATTTCGTACAATACAATAATCCGTTGAGGAATTAGCTAGCAACTCAAGCAAGCAAGCATTACATTACGCGAAATTTGGGCTAGAGCCAAGAGTGCATAGCATAACGATCGAGTAATGTATTGCGTGATGTGATGTGTAATGCCTCGCTGTGTCGCGTAATGTTTGATATTACCCGCCCGAGTAATATTACGTTTTGATATCAAGCGCATTACTTACACATGTCTAGTACCGGTGCCTGCGCTTGTGCGTGCCTATGTTTGTTTACATATACGTGCGCGCCTGTGTGCGTGTGTGTGTGTGTGCGTGTGTATGTTGTCTATAGTAGTAGGGTACGTATGCGTTTGTGTTTGGTATTTATCTGCACGTGCATATGTGTTTTCATCCAAAAGAACTAAATTTTAAATAATAATAAACATCAATCAATCATTGATTACATGAAATGACATCTATATTCTATATGGTACATTTAAGTGCCGACATCAAGCCATAAATATGTGCATCGATCCATTGGATTCTTACATAATCTTTTAGATATAAAAACAGGATAATATTTCTGAGAGTTGCTTTTTAATCCGCATGTATACATATATAGTATATGTATAGCATATATGTGTGCATTTATGTAATAAAATTTGATTAAAACTCAAAGTATTACTTACTGCACACCAATATCCTATAACAAGAACTAATATAGAGTATACCAATAAACAACCCCGGTGCATTGCTCTTACAATTTAAAAAATAAAAGAACGATAAAACGTGTACGACCTGAAATGGTTGCACTAAAAATTAGTTATAAACGGTCTAACGATATTACATTGAGATAATAACTATTGAGTCATTAATGACTATTTGATGCTCGTTACATCTAATACGAGATTATAATTGCTTGACGCACTAATTCACATCTAGAATATTCTGAATAATACAAAATTTTAATAAAAAAAAAACATCGATAACAAAAAAAAATATTAGTCGAGCTTCAAATACGTTATTATTGTGAATAAATAAAAAACTTTTGATCAGTTCTTAATCAAATTTAAATAGGACCATATAGAGAACACCAGCTTTCATAAAAATAAATCAATAATATCGATTAACTTGGAAAATCATTCTACGGTATACAGATTTTCTTTTTTTTTAGTAAAAGAAATATAAGGTTAACCCGGTTAACCACAAACGTCAAGGAAACGGTACCAGAGGCAGGCTCCAATGGCGATACGGAGGGAATGCAGTGGGTTATGGAGCCTTTGTCGATTGGACGGAACGGACGGCGTGTGTCCAAACCATAGCCTACCAAAAAAAGACAAAAAGAAAACAGGTAAAATAAAAATATTGTCGAATTGAGAACCTTCTGCGTTTTTTAATGCCATTTATGAAAGTTTATGGAGCTATTAACATCAGTATTAGCTGTTTATGCAAATTACAACCAAACTCGGAACAGTAATATATGAATCGGATAAAAATTATTCGACATGGGAATAAAATCCTTTTGGTACTGGCGTACACTAATTGGTCCACTATGCAATCAGTACAGATTACATAATTATTTATGCCGTTGTTATATCTTTTTTAAAATATAAAGTACATTGCAATCTGATCCAATTTTATTAAAAGAAAGTTTTAATATCCTTGGCTCCACAACCACATCCTCAGTCGCTTAAAAAACTGGATAAACGTGTTTATTATTTTATAATTAACATTTTAGGGTTAACTTTTGAAAACAATATTATGTCTTTTAAGATACTATGTGTATCTCACATTTTACTCGCTTATAACATTTTGAATTCAGTTAAATTAAAAATCAATTACTCAGTAATTGGTACCACGTAAATCTAGTAAACGAGTGAAGGGCTGACTTGTAATTATGCTGTAAGCTCATATGTAACAATAGAATAGGTGGAAAAGCAGAGAGGCAAATGAACTGCTTTCAATTGAATTGGCGCAAGACAGACAACGTATACTGAGGCTAGGCTTAAACAATCCTGTAGTCGACAATGATCTAATTCCTGGATCTAATTCTCAAAATAAAATTTATAGAATAATACAGGCATAGCATGGCAACAGGAATATATTTGAGGATGCTGCCACATTCGAAAAGACCAGTTACATACAATGCTAGCGATTCCAGGTCTGCATATACAAGTGTAGATTCTCTGACGATTTGTAATGCTACAATTTTAGGCAATTACAGAGAACATTCTCGTATAAATAAGGTGGCGAGTATTCACAACGGTGATCAAAGACAGGCGTTCGCTCTAGTAGAATTTGGTCTGACACAGCTGCGTCTACATTATATAAATATACACGCAGCAGACTCTTAAAGAGAGAATTAAACTTCCCTTCTTCCTTTTTCTATAGATGATATCACTAGAATAGAGGTAAAAGTTTAATCTATCCATTCCGCAGCCTATCGGCGTCCATTATTGGATACAACTTTTTCCGAGAAGGGTCATTTCCTAGCGCCACATTTAACAAGTGAGTTGTTGCTGTTGATGATATTAGTTACCCAAGTTACTGCTCCACATTCTCTTGGTAATGTAAGAAAAAGATACTTATTTTGCCACTAATCGCTTACGCATTGTTTGATTTATTTTTCATTCGTTGTTTTTTAGAATACAGCAAAACTGCTGGTCAAAGGTTTCCATAAGTATCTTCAAGTCACGTATTCCATCTTGAATGATATTAAAGCTGTTTATATAACGTGCGTAAAATACATAATAACTTTACAATTGTTGACGTATATACCTCGAACCTAAGGCAACGTGTGTCTCATGCGGAAATGATTCGAGATATTATAATAATGCAAAACAGGGTTTAGCCTTGATGTCAGAATAACAAATATGTAAAGTTCTTTATTTTTCCGCCTCTGCTTTAGTACTTCAACCGACCCGATCATATTGAGTTGTTTCCAATATGTGTAATTCTGAAGCAAGGCTGCATGATAAAGTGATAGTTATAACAGGTGGAAGTTCAGGCATAGGATTGGAAGCAGCAAAGAATTTAGCAAACCGTGGTGCTAGAGTTATCATCGGCAGCCGTAATGAAACAAAACTACAAAACGCCAAAGAAGAAATTATAACAGCAACGGGTAATCAAAATATTGCTTACAAAGTTCTCGATTTGGGATCTTTAAAATCAGTAAGGAATTTCGCTAATGAAGTTAATATGGAAAATACCATAAATGCGTTAATTAACAATGCTGGCGCTGTTGGACTTCCTGATAAATTAACAGCAGACGATATAAACCTTACTATGCAAGTGAATTACTTTGGCACATTTCTTCTTACATTCCTATTACTGCCAAAGTTAAAAGCTTCAGCACCTAGTAGGATAATAAACGGTGTTGCCGCCACAATGTATATTGGAGAAATTGATTTCGATCATTGGAATGATATCGGACGTTATAATGTGATATCCAGTTTAGCCAATTCAAAATTAGCAATGGCTTTGTTCAACGCAGAGTTAGATAGAAGATTGCAGAAAACTTGTGTTACAGCGAACACATTTGATCCATTCGTTGTTCGTGACACTGAGGTATTAGTTAACATACCTTATACCATTAAAAATATATCTCGTTTTTTTATAGATTTAATTGGGCAGAGGAAAGATGAAGTAGGTAACGAGATAGCATATTTAGCGTCAGTACCTCAAATGGAAAAGATAAGTGGGCGAAATTATAAATTCTGTCGTGAATTTTGGAAACCTCATCAAGCAAATGATAGAGAATTAACAAAACGTTTGTGGGAAGAGTCGAAGAAAGTTGTAAAAATAAGTGAAGAGGAAGATTGGGAAGGTAGAAATGATTAAGTTACTAAAAAATACAATTAATGTTTTTAGTGTAATTTTTTAATACCAACAGTTGTGTTACAAGTTACCGACAATCTTATAACTATCTGTATACTATAAAGCGTTTAAATATTTACGATACAAACATTTTAGAATTAAACATGCATATTCTTGTTTGTCGTTGCTCCGAAAGAAGAGATATATAAAGGTATCCATCCACATTGTATTTAACTGCTATTCCATGTAATAGGATCGAATTTATATACCGTATATTGTGATCTCTTGCAGAATTCATGTTATTGTACTCGTATAATTTCTGGCGGAGTACGCACGCGAACATTTACATTTGTACGACTTCATCTCACTGATGATTGACAATCAACACTTCTGGAATAAAGATATGAGACTAGGTATTTGTGGACTAGGTAGTCACTCTGTTAAGAAGAAAATATCTAATCAACATTGTGTTAATTTTGAGTAAATATAATTTGAAATTTGTAGTTACAAAAATGGAAAGTCAATAAAAGTAACATATATTATAATTATTAAAAACATATTTATGTATTGTATTTTATATTGCTTATGGTGGCAAACGAGCGAGCAGTACACCCGATAGTAACTGTTACTGCTGCTCATGGACCTTTGTAATACCAAATTTATAGCTAGGCCGCCGCCTACCAATACAAACCCATAACCCACCCAGTTGGGCTTCTGGCATTTTTATTCATAGTAGATCGTGGTTAATGTTTTAAGATTGCCCGGAAAGTATTCCTAAACATAAGTTTTTACAACTTGGGACGGTAAGGGATGGGTAAATAGTATTCTTAAACCAGCACTGCAGTGACATCTATACAAATGTGTTATATTATTATCTATAATAATCTGAAGAGAATTATGAATGTTGAGGAAGCAAGTGAAGTATGCAGAGATAGAGTTCTCTGGCACTCTGTTCTCTCTGCCTACCCTGCAAGGGATATGGCGTGATGATATGTATGTATGTATAATAATCTGTGTGGTAGCGGCTACGAATACTATCGAACCCTTACTTTGCTCGTGATTGTCATAAAAGACGACTAAGAGCGTTATAACGACCTAGGCCAACTCCATCTGATGCCGTTTGGTCAACAATTACATACCCAAGGAGGATGACGTCAGGCAGGTGGCCGGTCATAAAACTATTGCCAATAACTTTTACGATATGTATTATGAAAGAAAAGTATATATTGTATCGACCCCAAGTAATTGGGATAAGAATAGGAGAATAAGAAAAGACGCTGGTCGAACGTATTGGTTTTGTTTCGAGTTTTCTTCTCTTGTATAGATGCTAAATGCGTTTTATATCCATTAGTCATTCTTACGATCACCCACGGGTAAGATAGTTGGTGGTGAATTGTATAGTGGATAGTGTTGGTGGTAAATTGTATTACCTAATAAATAATCCAATCCATTTTCTAATTGCGTAATTGTATTATAAATTCCATCAACAGCATTGTTCTTTAACATGTGAATATCCAATATGCAATAGCGGATAAACAGAATAGAATAATGAAACCTGTCTTTTTATCCTGCATTTCTTCCTTGCGGCTAAATTTGAATCTTCCACACATTTTTTTTTTGAAACTGAAAATTTATTAGTTATAGATTTTAGTAAATATAATGTCAGAGATTTTGACAGTCATATTTTTTTTCGTTTTATTGGATCTTTAGCAATGGAGTATCGAAATCAATTTAAAAAAAAATTATAAGTCACGTCGTTACCGTTAATTGGGCGCTGACTCTCAAATTAATCCTCTGGGAATTGTTAATTTGAGAGTTTATTATATTCACTACACTTTAGCATTTTGTATGTATTAGGTACATAAAATATTGGAAAACTATCCATTTATATTACACTAAATTCACCAATAATGAACAGTGCCATACGACATTTACCACCAAAACACCTAGACATTCATATTACTGTATCGTCTATCATTTCGGCTCACATACGTCCCACTGTTGAGCTCGAGCCTCCTCCATAATGGGAAAGAAATTGACCTACTATACAATACTGGTCAGGCGTGTTCGCATAGGGTTTTATTTTGAGTTTCCTTCTTTTTCATAGATGTTATATGCGCCTTATATCCCTTAGTCATCTCTTACGATCGCCCACGGGTAAGATAGGGGGGTGGGGAATTGTATTCTTACTCCGTCACCACACGGATAGAAACAATATACTATAATATATTACTGTAGTAGTTACAGTAGTAGATATAATAATTATTAGATATTAGATTAAATAATTATTGAAATAAAACAATTCCACTGCACAGACGGCGTAGTGATAAGAGAACCTACGGTGCCAGCGCCATGGTTTCGATATCCACGCAGCTCTATACTTTGGGCAAAATGTTGTTCTGAGTTTGGTTGTAATTTGTGTTCGTTAATGATTAGTCCATCATCGAATTATTTCCTTATAGAATAGAGTGGTGTTTAACAAAAATATGCGTGAATTTTATGCATAGATTTAATATACCCATCGCGAAATAATCAAACTCCTCAAAAAGACTAATTAAGGTAATCTTAAGCGCTGCGTGTATTAAAGTAATTTGGTTTTATCCTTCTTTAATCTGCACAAGGTTTAAGAAGGTAATATAATATAACTAAGTCTTCGACGGATATAGTCGTTACCCCATGTAGTGATTGGTTAAAATTGAATATGGCACCGTTCTTTATTTTCCATGGGTTAGTAAAAATGCTGCCCTAGCTGAGGCGTCGGGTGCTCGGACTAGTACGGTCACCCGAAGTGAGGCCATCGCGTGAGGACGATGCACGCATGACGGGCATCAACTCGAGAGGAACCCGGAAGGTAAACCGCCGGGCGGGCCAACGAAGACAAAGATCGGATACCCGTTCGAACGGCAAAGAGAGGTACTTGCAGGGTGGGTTTATAGGGTCGCACGCCGCCTCTTCCGTCTCCCCGAACCGATTTGTTGTGGCTTGGCCACTCCATAGCCCATCGCAAAAAAAAAACAAAATGGGTTAGTAAACATGACTGAGAAATCGCAATGGGAATAGACAACAGTATTCTCCTGGGAGTCGTATAATACTGCTATCACCTGCACGACCCTTAAGCGTAGCTATTATGGCGTTATCCACTATTGAGAAGATATCACCATAGACAGAATGCTGTCGCACAGGATTATAAAGATTTCCACCTATGTAATTGATTCATCACGGTATCTCTGGAACCATAAGGCCTAGAGACTTTAAATTTGGTAGGAATATTACTTTCGCCAAGTAAAGGGGGATTGCTGGGGTGTAAAAATCATATTTTTAAATATAGGCCTACATACTTAAATTTTGGTAGGCATATTTATGTTACGATACAGAGGTAAACTAAGAACAGCTTTTCAAAAATTCCAACCCTAAAGGGGATTGCGTAGGTGTTAACCCAAAAGATCCACATATTCAAATACTGCACCTACAGAGTTAGAGTTTAGTGTGGACTTTCTTTATGGCCTGTAAAGGTCCGATGAAGTAGGTTTATATGAAATTCCTACTCCGAAATGAATTCTATGTAGCGAAAGTAAACTACACAACTGAACTGACGTAACCGAAGCGAAGCGAGGGCGGGTCGCTAGTATAAATATAAAAATACATTACTTTAAAAATTACTTACCGTTCTTTTTAAGAAACCTGAATATTCTCTCGGAGAGTAAAGATAAAATCTTGGTTATTCAACTCAAAAGCCATCCACATAAACAAAACCAAAAACAACAAATAATTGGAATGCTTAATTTCTCACAAAGACTCATAATATTTAAATAAAAAAATGGTAATTTTTAATTTCACGAAGTTTGGATAATTAAAATAAATTCGTTTGATTATTTCGCTTGGATCGCAAAATATTTTGAGCTTGGTTTTTTCAAGTGATGATAATTGCAGTGTAGATGCCTTATCACTATTTTTTCTGTAGATATGGTTTATATTAGTGATTAAATTTTATATTTTTATCTTTGCACATTATATTTTATAAAAAATGGTTAAATAGAGAATTTACATTATAGTAATGGTTTTTAATACTATCTACATGATTTTAGATGACATCACTCCTTAGTTTATAGCTTCTGATCATAGAGTTACACTCTATATTATAGAAAGAGTATAAAACTACTAATTATTATTTGACAACGTGCGTACGTAAACGTAAGATTAGCTAAGTTGCGGTTATTCGCGAACAGAATCTATTTATCAGAAACTTGAATTTATAATATACATCCGAAATTAAATGTAAATTAATATTGTCTATGTGATAATTATAATCCGTATGATGACGGAGTAAAAATACAACTCATGACCCCCATATCTTACCCATGGGTGATCGTAAGAGACGACTAAGAGATACAAAACTCATATAACATCTATTCAAGAGAAGGAAAGCTCGAAACAAAACCCTATTCAAACACGTTTGACCAGCATGGTATAGTAGACCAATTTCTCTCCCATTACGGAGGAGGCTCGAGCCCAACAGTGGGACATATATGAACTACGATTCGACTAATTAGAGAGGATGGGCTATGGCCAAGTCACACCACACTTAACCTACCGAGGACAGGGGAGGGACGGCGTGCAACGCTGTAACCTATCATATTGTATCTCTCTTTATCTTTGGTGCTGTTACCGACTCCTTATCTTCAACACCCCGCTCTAAGGACAAATTGGGAATGATACTTGTGTTGCAGTTTACAATTAACGGTTACGGGTCGCAAATAATATCAAAACAAACTTCGTTCCTCATCATCATTATCATTTTAGCTCATATATGTCCCACTGTTGGGCTCGAGCCTCCTCCATAGTGGAAAGGAAATTGACCTACTATACCACGCTGGTCAGACGTGTTGGTATAGAGTTTTATTTCGAGTTATCCTTCTCTCGCATAGATGTTATACGTTTTGTATACCTTAGTCGTCTCGTACAATCACCCACGGGTAAGATAGGAAGTGGTGAATTGTATTCTTACTCCGTCATCATACGGAAAAGTATATCTCCTAAACAAACTTGCATTTATAATATTAAAAACATTTTTAAAATTAATGCGGTCGTAATGCGATCTCTACGGAAAACCTGTGGAGTTAGGCTGACCAACCGCATTCGCAACGACGATGTAAGAGAGCGAGTAGGTATGAAAGAGAGTATTGGTGTAAAGATGCGAAAGGGAATGCTCCGATGGTTAGGACATGTGGAAAGAATGCCGAACGAACGTCTGGTTAAGAAGATATACAATGCGAAAGTGGAAGGATGTAGGTACCGGGGAAGGCCAATACTGTTGGTCCTGGATCGTCCTGCCGGCGGCTTTACGCCGGCATTTTACGGTCTATGGCACTGTACGGTGCCCCGATCTGGACGCAGTCGCTCACCGCCTCCAATAAGGCCTTATTGCGAAAAGCACAGAGAGCCATGGCGGTGAGGACAATAAGGGGGTACCGTACGGTGTCCTGGACTGCAGCCACACTGCTAGCGGGCGATCCACCCTGGCCACTTCAGGCCAGGGCACAGGCGGAAGTCTACCAGTTCTGCGCTGCGGCGCAGGTGAATGGGGAACGCGTCACCGCGAGGGGACTGAGTAGGGCGAAGGAAGTGGCTCGAGGGGCAGTAGTCCTGCGGTGGAGGGAGGAACTGGAGTCCCCCGTAGCAGGACGGGGTACCGTTGAGGCGGTAGCGCCCCACCTTCACCGCTGGATGAAACGAGGGCACGGCCACCTGTCATTCAGGATGACGCATCCAGGGGCCTCTTCACGTCCAATTCGGTGCAGGTACTTACCGAAGACCCCGTGTCCGGTAAGTACCTGCACCGAATTGGATGTGAAGAGGCCCCTGGATGCCATGAGTGTGGCGCGCAAATTGATGACGCGCGTCACACCCTGGAAGTATGTCCCGCCTGGGGGCCTCAGCGCCACGACCTGTCGGCGGTCATAGGAGCGGACCTGTCGTTGTCGACCGTCATCAACAAGATGCTTGACAGCGACAGGTACTGGACGTCGATGGCCTCCTTTTGCGAGGAAGTCATCTCTGCAAAGGAGGCCGCGGAGCGGGAACGCGAAGCACTCGCGTCTGCGAACTCGCTCCGCCGGTGGCGACCAGGGAGAGGGAGGCGCCGCTACGCGCACCTCCTCCCACCGCCTTGACGGCTGACTGGTCGTGGCCAGATGGCGAAGCGTAGGGGTGTCGGGGATAGAATGTCAATAGACGATCTCTCCGGCATCCCGTAAAAGCGCGGAAGGGACCGCTGTTAGGTTTTAGTGGGTATTCCGGCCGTCAATCTCATGGCCGGCGAGTCCCACACACCCCCCCGTCTGTCACTGGCAGGGGATGTGCGCAAAAGCATTTCCTCAGCGACAACAAAAAAGAAAAAAAAAAGGTACCGGGAAGACCGAGACTCACCTACCTAGACCAGATTGGTCACGTGCTGAAAGAAGGTGGAGTCAAGAGTCTCCGAAACCGGCGAGCGTGTATGAAGAGAATTATGAATGTTGAGGAAGCGAGTGAAGTATGCAAGGATAGAGTTCTCTGGCACTCTGTTCTCTCTGCCTACCCTGCAAGGGATATGGCGTGATGATATGTATGTATGTATGTAAAAACATTTTTGTTAAATCTTTATAAGACATACTTTTATTTTTTTTTGCGGTGGGCTATAAACCTGGTTGCGCCACGCCAAATCGGTCCGGGGCGACAGAAGTGGCGGCGCGCAACCCCATAGACCCACCCTGCAAACACCTCTCTTCGCCGTGCGAGCGGACCACCGGTAGTCGATCTTTGTCTTCGGTGGCCTCCATATTCTCGCCTGGCTTATTCTTTCAGTGTTACCCACATAAGTAATTTTCTAAAATAGTATATTTTTTCGTTTATTATTCCACCCATTTAGCTCTCCAATCCAAGCATTGATAAAATAATATCAGGCATCTCACATTAATGGGAAGATTTTGTAATAAATTTTTTAACTAATATAATAGACAGTAATATATTTTTATAATAGACAGTATAATATTTTGTACCTATTTTTACAATAAAGATATTTGTATCTGCAACCGTAATAAGACCTGCTATACTGTATGGATCAGCATGTTGGGCGACAAAAGTGACGGATGAGAGACGACTGCATGTAACGGAGATGTGAATGGTGAGATGGATGTGTGGTATGACAAGAATGGTAAAGTAAGAAATGAACACATTAGAGGAAGTTTGAAAGTAAGGGAAAAGTTAAGGAGTGAACGGCTGACATGGTATGGACATGTGAAAAAGTGGGATGAAAGTAATGTTGTGAAAAAAGTTTTAGGTATGAATGTTGAAGGCTTTAGGGGTAAAGAAAGACCAAAGAAAATACGGATGGACTGCGTGAGGCATAACATGGATAGTCTGGGAGTGATTGCAGAGATGACGTCTGATAGGATCGTATGGATGAAGATGACAAATTGCGTCGACCTCAAGTAATTGGGATAAGAGCAAGATGATGATGATGATGATATTTGTATTTGCAATCATTTCAAGATCACACAATGAATTTTCTTGTACAGGGCTCGTTCCTACAACACTAGGCAAGTAGCGTCAGTATTTGATAACTCAGTCTTCTGTACAATCAATTGTATGGTATTGTAAAAAGAGATGTAGGTACACAAATAAAATCAACAAAATTCTTTTTATACGAAATCTCCCAGTGTAGTGACAGAGTAAGAATACAATTCATCAGCTATCTTACCTATGGGTGATCGTAAGAGTCGACTAAGAAATACAATAAGCATATAAAATCTATGCAAGAGAGCGAAATCTCGTGTTATAGTAGGTCAATTTCTCTCCCACTGTGGAGGAGGCTCAAGCCCAACACCAAGTGAAAATAAATAGGTTTATTTTATTGCCTATGGTGGCAAACGAGAAAGCAGCACTCGTGATGGTAAATGTTACTGCTGCCCATGGACTTTGCAATACTAATGGTACAGCTAGGCTATTGCCTACCAATAAAAACTTCAAACTAACCTAGAAAGTTAGACTGCTAGCTATTTCACTCACCGAACGATGCGCAACAGTACATTGCCATCTCAGATGTCGATATTCTACGAGAGTGTGATACCACCCAGGACGGACGCTCTGTAAACAGAAAACTGTCAACAGTGTGGGCCTATCACTATAAAATGTATGCAGAAATGTATCTTATTAAGTACTTCGTACATCGAACATTCGAGAATAAACAAAACATTACTAACATATAAGTGCTAAAATATTTTAGTAAAAAAACTTACACAAAAGGTTATGAAATTTCAACACAAAAAAAAAACAACAAATAGGCCTTAAGATATAAATAGATGTCAAGTTCAAAATACATATATGTGTGTATATATGCGTGTGTGTGCAGCACCCCGCCGTCTGTGATAGGCTCGGCGACCACGCCCCTTACGGAAACCGAATTGGAGGGCAATAAGCCGACTAAAATCTTAATGATACCGGTCGAGCCTTTTATACAATTTATAAATTGTTCAGTAATCGTAAGAACGTCACAAACACAATACATTATGTTTGTACGTGACTTATTCGCGGATTGTGAGACTAACGTACGATTAGATGGTAAAGTGGCTATAGTGACTGGCGCTACTTCTGGCACAGGACTTGAAATAGCCAAGAATATAGCTAAAAGAGGTGCTAAAGTTATCATTGCGAGCAGAAATCCTAATAAACTGCAAAATGCAAGAAACGACATTGTTGAATCTTCAGGTAATAAAAATATTATAACCAGGCAGATGGACTTCGAATCGCTGACATCAGTTAGAAGTTTTGTAGATACTACTCTGAGAACAGAGCCTCGATTGGATATATTGATTAATAATATTGGTGCTATAGGATTACAAGATACGTTGACTGAAGATAGCTTGCAGCTAATGATGCAGGTTAATTATTTTGGATCGTTTCTTCTCACATTCTTATTGTTTCCACTTTTAAAAGCATCTACACCCAGTAGAATAATCAATGTTTCTTCTTTGGCAATCATTTTGGGTACTGTAGACTTGGAACATTGGAATGAAGTTGGCAAATACTCCAATTTTGGTTATTATTGCAATGCCAAATTAGCAAATGTATTATTCACAGTAGAAATGGAGAGAAGGATAACGAAGGGTAGCGGAGTGAACGTATACAGCATGGATCCAGGACTAGGCAAATCGATCTTTTTCCGAAATTTTGATAATGAACAGATAAGAAATACATTAAACACTGCTTTAGAGAAGCTTGGGCAACCTTTGCCGAAAGTTGCCACAATAGCTGTATATTTGGCTGCGGACCCCAAAGTTGAACATGATAGTGGAAAACACTTCAGGTATTGCCGCGAATTTTTCAGTTCTTGGTTTGTTAATGATACAGTGTTAACTAGAAACGTATGGGAGGTATCCAAAAAGCTTGTCAAAATAACTTACGAAGAAGATTGGGAACAATGATATAATTTAAGAAGAGTTTATTTTAAAAGTCAAAAATGTATTAAAAGATGTGAATTGTAATTATAGTCCTTAAAATATAGCTTGATCTCTGTGACAGATAGCGACAAAACCGATGAAGTAATTATGAATACGCGTCATTATTACAATTTTAATTTGTATTTTTTTTTTATTACTTATGGTGTCAAACGAGCAAGCACACCTGATGGTAAGTGTTACTGCCGCCCATGAACCTTTGCAATACCAAGGGTATAGCTTGGGCCGCTGCCTACCAATAAAATCCCCAAGCCCACCCAGTTGGGCTTCCGGCTCTCTCGCGACCGAAGCGCAATAGCACATTGCCACTACTCAGACGTCGATCTTCTGCGAGAGTGTGGACCCCGGACGGACCGGCCCGCGGCTGTAGACAAACTGTCAACAGCGTGGACCTACCACAATTGATTATATATTTTCATTCTTTAGGTGCCAATTATATCTCAACTGAATTATGAATATAAAAACATGAATATTTACACCAAAACTACCTCATGTGTTTTAAAATACTTAGTAACTATTTTATAAAAGTATGGTGCTTACGCAAGTACAAGATCATACTGAACTGAGAATAAGATAGAGATGGGGCAATCGATAAATGTAAGTCGATAACATTCTTATTAATTATCTATAAAACAAGTAAAACCACCCAATACATTACCTATATAAACCACATGGTTACTCTATAAAATAAGTAAATTGTGTTAATTTAGTATTCAGACATCAGTTATAATATTAATAAGACCATTTCTATTATATTAAAAAGATAATTTCTTTTTAATTTTAAACATTAATTAATTATAAACATGATTATTCATGAAATAATCTGTGACCAAGAACTCATCATCAACCTACAGGAACGCTCCAGCAATGATGATGATGATAATAGTGACGATGAACTTGGATGTATTCCTTTCAAATAATAAAAAGAATTAATTAACAGCTTTAGTTTAAATTAAATAAAATCCATTAATTTAAATTCAATAAGATTTTCATTAATTGTTTTAAATTTATAATCGATTCATCCTTCCATTTGATTGAAGTTCAATAAGATTTTCGTGTATTATTTTTCAATTGCAGTAGCAAATAACTTTATAAAGTAAGGATATATATCGACAAAAATACGGACTGCATCGTAAGCGTACGGCACTAGTGAGAACTGTCACAGAGATCATGCTATATTTTATAGACTATAGGAATTATTATTATCCTGCGTACAATTGACATTGCAAATGTGTTCGATCTTTGTGTATACATGTTTAATAATACAGAAATAAATCTAAAAGTACAAAAGATAAAAAATTAAAATGTATTCGAATATCAAGGTTCTCTTAAATATATACAAATAAAAATAATAATTTAAAAAAACCTGAATGTAACATCTTTATTATTGTGAAATAACAATTAGAAGGTTGTGTAATTAAAATAAATTAAGTTAAAAATGTACATATATTATATATCTTTCCGCATGGTAACGAAGTAAGTATACAATTCACCATCCCCTATGTTACCTGTGAGTAAACTCGAACCAAAACCCTATACCAATACGTGTGACCAGCGCGGTATAGTAGGTTAACTTCCTTCCCATTGCGGAGGCAGCTCGAGCACAACAGTGGGACGCATATGAGCTGAAATGAATATGTATTTTAATTAAACGATGTTATAATAAATTATCGTCCTCACAGATGACCTTCCATGCCATTCCCATGGATTCGATGTATGTAAGGATAATTTACTTTGTGTGATCCACAAATGTGTGATTCTCTGGCACTCTGTTCTCTCTGCCTACCCTGCAAGGGATATGGCGTGATGACATGTAAGTATGTATGTACAAATTGTTGTTCTGAGTCTGGGTGTAATTTGTGTCTATTAATTGTATGTTTATGTATAATTAGTATAGTATTAAGGGCAGAGATGTACAAAATGGTTTTAAAAAAGCATTTAAATACAAAATGCAAAATACTTTTCAGATTTACTATTTCAAATGCAAAATACCAAATAGTTTTGCGTTTTGTATTTCAAATGCTAAATGGAAAATAGGTATTTTCAAAATACTTTTTCAAAATAAAATACCTTTTGACCAAATCTCAGAAATTTTTATTTATTTTAGATATTTATCATTATGCTAGGGCCGCACCTGCGTGTATCGTCACGAAGCTTCGTGCAATGAGACGATACACGCAGATGTGACCGGTCATTATTGGCTATCGTCGCGAACATTCGAGTTTCGTGTGCAATATCGCTTGGGTGGCGATAAGTCAAAGGGTTTTAGCGCGCTAATATTTCGCGCTCTGTGGTCAGACTAGCGTTTTTCATTTCGGGGGAAATTTTCTTTGTGTTTAGACGCGTTCGAGGATCGCCAGTTAATCAATAAATATGAAGTGGGGTGATGGAATGGTGTTAGAATTTATACACCATTGTGAAGCGGCACCCATGAAGGGATCCAAAAATATCATTATGTAATTATTAGCTAGCTATATAATAATATAGCTGTAATAGTAAAGCAATTCGTCATCCATAGTTAAACGCATGAAAATGATTTCGGCCATCTTTAATTATTGCATGATACTTCGTATAAAATACCGAAGTCGCTAATGTGACCACAGTTTTATCGCGATAATTTTCTAGTGTACGAAACGTACGAAACTTCGCCACAAATTACTTCGGGACGATACACGCAGGTGCGGCCCTAGCATTAGAAATAGAGACAATGCCGGGCCAAACAAAAACGTCTAATAACATGGCACCTTATGCATGACATTTTGGTCATATTTATCAGTACGCATATCAATAAATTCTGTTATGTTATTAATAATAATAATAATACTCACTTAAAATAATGTAAAAAACTAGACTAACGAAAAGAGACCCATGGCTTCATTTTGTGAATTGTGTGGCCATTTATTTCGGTTCACTTTTCTTTTCTCTTATCTTGTTGTAGTACAGTACATAGCCGTTTCAGTATTGTAAGGATAACAACAACACTTCAATATCATAAAAGTAGGTAACCAAATCAAATAAAAAAAGGGGCGCGCATGGCTAGCAGGTGCCTCTATCGGTCAAATTCGGCAATACAAGCGTCATTCGTTCATTTCATTTTGTTTGACTGGTAATGTTGGCTAAACTTAATCACAAAGTATTTTGCATTTTGAAATGAATATTAAAAATACTAAATACATCTCGAAAGGTATTTCAAATAAAATACAAAATGCTTTTTACTAAAAGGCATTTAAATGCAAAATACAAAATAGGTATTTTGCATTTTGTACTTGCATTTTAAATAGAAGTATTTCAAATAAATCGCATCTCTGATTAAGGGTAAACTGCTACAGGCTGTGCAGTCCAGTAACATGGGCTGTAGAGCCTGTGTGCGGCTGGATGATGGAATGTCGCCTTGGTTTGACGTAAATATCGGCGTTAAGCAGGGTTACGTTCTGTCAGCCAGGCTGTTTATCATATATCTGGATAAATGTCTCCAAAGGTTGAACGATATGAATGTGGGAGTCCACATGGGCGACTCAGTGGTCACCGCTCTGCTCTATGCAGATGATGAAGTCCTGCTGGCACAGTCAGCGACTGACCTGCAGAACCTAGTCGACACAATGACAGAAGATTGTAAGAAAAGGAGTCTACGCGTGAAAGTGAGCAAAACCAAAATAATGGTCTTTGAAAAAGATGAAGCCAGAACAGATGTAAGAGTAACAATAGGTAATGATGTACTGGAGCAAGTGCATGAATTTGTATATCTTGGATGTGGATTTAGCCGAGATGTAAGGTACACCACTGATATAGAGCGAAAAGTGAATGCGGGAAACAGAGTGAACGAAGCGTTGGGGCAACTTCTCAGTAGCCACCATCTCAGCCAGAAGGCACGTGTAGCAATACATAATGCAGTGCTTGTCCCAACATCACTGTATGGAAGCGAGAGTTGGGTATGCAGAAAAGAGTATGAAAGTAAAATTAATGCGGTCGAAATGCGATCTTTACGGAAAATCTGTGGAGTTAGGCTGATCGATCGCATTCGTAACGACGACGTAAGAGAGCGAGTAGGTATGAAAGAGAGTATTGGTGTAAAGATGCGAAAGGGAATGCCCCGATGGTTCAGACATGTGGAAAGAATGCCGAACGAACGTCTGGTTAAGAAAATATACAATGCGAAAGTGAAAGAATGTAGGTACCAGGGGAGACCGAGACTAACCTACCTAGACCAGATCGGTCATGTACTGAAGGAAGGTGGAGTGAAGAGTCTCCAAAACCGGCGAACGTGTATGAAGAGAATTATGAATGTTGAGGAAACGAGTGATGTATGCAAGGATAGAGTTCTCTGGCACTCTGTTCTCTCTGCCTACCCTGCAAGGGACATGGCGTGATGGTATGTATGTATGTATGTATACAAATGAAGAATTGACATACGTGAGAATACAATTAAAATTGGAAGGACGAGGAATTAGATTAACAGGGATGATATCATAAAGAGAAAATGATCTTTTGGGGAACTCTGCTCTCCTCGACTCGCCTGACTGGGCAAGGCGTGATGGGTGGCGGCCCCCATCGCCGCTAATGAGAGCAGAGTGCCGGGTGGGCACGTGAAATGTAAGAGGTTGTGTGGAAGGTAAGTTGCACAAGCTGATATCCGTCATGGCGGACAAACAGCAAGACGTGCTCTGTGTAACAGAGACCAAGCGAAGGGGCAGCGACGCCTGTGATCTTCCTGGTGGCGGGATGGCTCTGTGGTCTGGTGTACCACAGAGCGATCGAGCCAGCATGGGGGTAGGACTGCTGTTGTCCTCTCGCTTGGCCTCAGGTGTGAAGGATTACGGAATGTATGATCCCAGACTTCTTTGGGTCCGTATAAAACTAGGTGTCACCAAGGTATTCATAGTTGTAGCATATGCTCCCCTAGGATCCTCGGTGGCATCAGACCTAGAGAAGTTTTGGGATAATGTTAGGGAAGTTCTGGATATGGCAGAAACCAGTGAACGCGTGATTGTATGCGGAGATTTGAACGGATGGGTGGGGACCAAGCGTCCTGACTATGAGGACGTACTTGATCCATTTGGTGATAAGAGAGTGAACGACGCAGGTAGGCTCATAGCGGATGTATGCATAGAGAGAAACCTTATTGTGTCAAACACATTTTTCCAACATAAGAACATCCATATGTATACATGGAGAGGGAATGAACAGAAAAGTATAATAGATTTAATTTTGGTAGACAGTCGCCTCCGAAGCAAAATATTGGACACAAGAGCCTACAGGGGCCCCACAGTCGATACGGACCACTATCTCGTTATTGCGAGATTTAGTGGTCTGTTCAGAATGTGGAGGCACTGGCAAGAGCGTGTCCACTTCGGAGGGCTTGAAAGAATAAAGGTTGAAAGGTTGCGAGAAGAGTGTGTAAGAGAAAAGTATGCAGAGGGTGCCAAGCCAGCCGCAATCGGACATTGAAGAATGCTGGAGAGTATTGAAAGAAAGTATGGTAGATACAGCGAAAGAAGTATGTGGAAGTTCAAAGAAGCATAGAAAAACAAATGGTGATGCATGGTGGGATGCGGAAGTGGCAGCTTCCGTAGAGCAAAAGAAGAAAGCGTGGCTGGACTATGTCTCTTCTTTGAATCTGAATGACTGAACAGAAGAAAGAAATATATCGGCAATGTAAGAATGACACCAAGGCCTTAGTGAAAGAGAAACATGATAGAGCAAGTATGAGTGCAGAAGATAGGCTCACTAAAAATTTCGAGGGTAACACCAAACTCTTTTGGAGGGTGGTGAAGAGGTCTCGGGGTGGTTGGTCAGCCTTCAGAATGAATAAAATAAGGTCTAAAGGTGGAGACATTCTTACACAAACACAAGACGTGTTAAGCCGATGGAGTGAATATTTTGGCGATATGTATGCGGATGCTACGGTTGGCGCCGGTGTCGCATGTGATTTAGTAGATCAACATTCGACAACGGCGTCCTCCGATGGCATCAGTATGGATGAAGTTGAATGGGCGATAAGAAGTTTGAAAAATGGTAAGGCAGCGGGCATTGATATGGTGTCTGCCGAGATGATCAAGCTTGGTGGCTCCTGTGTCTGGGAGGCGTTCCTGTTGCTCCTCAATTTATGTTGGAGCTCGGGAATGTTTGAGACACAAGGAGGTTTCAGGAGTGGAAGGGGATGCATGGATCAAGTGTTCTCTCCGCGCAACATTGTGGAGAAGCATCTGGCTCTAGGTCAGAGGGTTTTCTGCAGTTTTGTGGATCTGGAGAGAGCATTTGACACGGTTGTACGTAAGGAACTTTGGGACATTTTACCGGAGTATGGTATTAATGGTAAACTGCTACGGGCTGTGCAGTCCAGTTACATGGGCTGTAGCGCCTGTGTGCGGCTGGATGATGGAATGTCGCCTTGGTTTGACGTCAATATCGGCGTTAAGCAGGGGTGCGTTCTGTCAGCCAGGCTGTTTATCATATATCTGGATAAATGTCTCCAATGGTTGAACGATATGAATGTGGAAGTCCACATGGGCGACTCAGTGGTCACTGCTCTGCTTTATGCAGATGATGCAGTCCTGCTGGCACAGTCAGCGACTGACCTGCAGACTCTAGTCGACACAATGACAGAAGATTGTAAGAAAAGGGGTCTACGCGTGAATGTGAGCAAAACCATCTTCATCGTCTTTGAAAGAGACGAAACCAGAACAGATGTAAGAGTAACAATAGGTAATGATATACTAGAGCAAGTGGATGAATTTGTATATCTTGGATTTGGATTTAGCCGAGATGGAAGGTACACCACTGATATAGAGCGAAGAGTGAATGCTGGAAATAGAGTGAACGGAGCGTTGGGGCAACTTCTCGGCAGCCATCACCTCAGCCAGAAGGCACGTGTAGCAATAGATAACGCAGTGCTTGTCCCAACATTACTGTATGGAAGCGAGAGTTGGGTATGCAGAAAAGAGTATGAAAGTAAAATTAATGCGGTTGAAATGCGATCTCTGCGGAAAATCTGTGGAGTTAGGCTGACCGACCGCATTCGTAACGACGACGTAAGAGAGCGAGTAGGTATGAAAGAGAGTATTGGTGTAAAGATCCGAAAGGGAATGCTCCGATGGTTCGGACATGTGGAAAGAATGCCGAACGAACGTCTGGTTAAGAAGATATACAATGCGAAAGTGGAAGGATGTAGGTACTGAGGCAGACGGAGACTAACCTACCTAGACCAGATCGGCCATGTACTGAAGGAAGGTGGAGTCAAGAGTCTCCGAAACCGGCGAGCGTGTATGTAGAGAATTATGAATGTTGAGGAAGCGAGTGAAGTATGCAGAGATAGAGTTCTCTGGCACTCTGTTCTCTCTGCCTACCCTGCAAGGGATATGGCGTGATGATATGTATGTATCTTTTGGAGCATTCGAAAAAAATATGATTGTTTGAGTCTTCATCCAGACCACACTCACAAAGTGAACTATTTTTTATAGGAAGCTTCGTTAAGTGTGAATTAGAGCAAATATGACCAAGTCTGAGGCGGCAAATGATAGATGTGGCTGTTTTCTTCATATTTTGGAATTTTGAATGGAATATTACTCTGTAATGATGCATATTTCCCTTTGACTGAACTGCTTTTATCCCGATGTTCCCTCCACTTACAGAATAATCTGTTGTTAGTAGAAGACAAAAGATCTTGAGAATATCCTTTATATTTATCAAGGCAACCATTTTCAATAGCTTGTTTGGCAAAGGTATCAGCAGTTTCGTTGCCTACAATACCACAATGACTAGGAATCCAGGCTAGAGTAATGAATAGCCCTCTTGAGTGACACTCGAAAAGTAGTATGTTTAATTTGAAGAATCAAGGAAAATTTACCTTTATTTTTAAATTGATTACTCATAATTGCTAACAAACAACTTTTAGCATCAGAAAATTTACAGAAGATCTTATGATCATATTAGAATCATGAATTTTAAGGCTTCCAAAATGGCAATGGCTTCACCGGAAAAAATGGAATTTTTAAATGGAGATTTAAAATTTAATATAATTTTATAACTTGTTATCAACACAGCTGAACCAACACAGGTATTGTCAGATATTTTTGATGCATCAGCGTATAACTAGTGAATCACTCTAGTAATTGCCGATATGAGATTGTAATATTTTCTCAGTGTTGGGGCTATTTTTATTTATATTTAAGTTTAGAATTATGTTTGGTTTATAGATTAATACTTCGAATGGAGTATAAAATAAAGGATTGATTTTATTCGAGAAAACTGGGAATGGTAAACTTAAAAAATTTGTAAAGCTATTAAATAAACAAGGTGTGCTTTTTTGTGCCCAGTAACCATAACTGGAAATGCAATCAGAGAGGGAATGTAATTTAGGGATTAGAGGGTGATAGCCAAGTTGAAAAGTTTTAAATAAGTATCTGTCAGAAAGATACTGTCTTCTCAGATGTAGTGGAGGATCCACACACTCTACTTGGAGAGCATTGGTTGGGGAAGGTTTCATTGCATCTATGATAAGAGGCAAACATTTTGATTGCAACTTATCAAAGGTATTAAGAGCTCTTTTATTGCAAGGATCTAACAAAGAACTACGATAATCGAATAGGCTGCGTACAAGGGCATTATATAAAAGTTTTTGACAATAAGGATGAGAAACCGACCATACCCCAGCAAGGGAACGTAGAATATTAATGGCCTTTTCACATTTAACTGAAATATAAGATGTATGATGGATCCCACATAACTTACTATCTAAGATGTATCCTAAAAAAATTACTTTGTCTTTTACAGGAAAGATTTGATTATCGTGAGATACTGATATATTTGGAATATGTGTACGATGACTAAAAACTACAAGAGAACTTTTGGGTATAGAAAGGGATAAGCCATGATCAGAAAGCCAAATATGAAGATAGTGAACAGCTGAGCTTAGCTTGTTTGATGCCTCAGGTACGTTATTCACTGATACATATAGCGCTATATCATCGGCATATTGTAGAATATTACAGAAGGAACTGACTGACTGGTCAAGGCCATGAGTAATGCTATATAAAAAGGGCTTAAAACTGAGCCTTGCGGTAGGCCTTTCAAGATAAGTCTAGGAGAAAGAGAGGAATTTTGGATTTGGATTTTTCTGGCTGAAAATAAATTAAAAATGAAGTTAACTATTTTTAGAGGGACATTGAGATGAATTAATTTATTTCTAAGTACAGGAAGAAGAACATTATCATATGCAGATGATACATCTAGGAATATCCCTACACAGTACTGTTGTTTAGACAGTGCTATGCGTATGTCAGTGGTGAAAATACTTAAACTATCTATAGTACCTAGACCTTTACGGAAACCAAATTGTAATTTACAGATTATGTCTTGAGTTTCAATGAACTACTCTAGGCGATTTTTGATTAAACGTTCTAAAATTTTTGCCGTAGTACAAGAGAGAGCTATAGGGCGATAACTTGTAGAATCATGACTAGTACTTGTAGATTCTTACAAAATATAATAAATAAATTAATCTTTATGATTGCTAATGACCTTTATTATAATATATAAATATGATTGCTAATGACCTTTATTATAACCTTTATTATATAATTAGAAAATTTAGAGCAACAAGTAAACTATATTGATGCTATTTGTTTATGGGGATGGTACAGTAAAGTATTTGCAATTAAAAGGTTTTAACACAGCAGCAAATTTCTCTAGAAAAAATTCAAAGAGGGGAGGTGTCCTTATTATGATTAAGAAAGTTATTGACTTTAAAGTTTTGTCTGAAGTTTCCAAATTGAGTAAAGCGTGTGTGTTTGAGTGCTGCGCAGTAGTACTCAGCAAGTTTAGTGTAATATTAGTATGTTTGTATCGAACACCTACATCTAATATTCCAACATATTTTCATAAACTCGAAACACTACTTCTCAACCTATGTCGTTACAGACGCAAGAAAATTATCCTATGCGGAGATATACATAAATATAGACCTCTTGAAAATCACCAAAGAGGTTACCGAATATAAATATATGTTACAGTCACACAATTTATAGACCTACATGCTTAATTATTTATAAAAATCCGATTACGAAGCGAAAAATGATGTCACATGCGGGATTCGAACCCGCACCTATTGGGATTCCGGCCCAATCGTGCTGCCACTTACTCCACCGTGAACTATTGTAGGACATTCAAATCTCGCTTCGTATCATGTTTACGTCTTTAAGGTGACGTGCGCCATCTACCCGACAATGTTTACACATCGAGTAGGCTTAATACTTCAAACTTTGCAGTTAGAATTGTATTAAACGATGACACAACCTTGTTATTCAAATTACCTTTAATAAATTTAACTAATTTTTTATATATTTTAATTAATTATTATTTTTTCGCTTCGTAATCGGGATTTTATAAATAATTAAGCATATTAAATGCTAAATTTCGGTAATTTGAATAATATTATGCGTTGAGTATTCAGGTCAAAGTATGACATGATATTTTCATAGTATTATAATTTTGCATGTTATACAATTATGACAGAACATGTAGAACAAATAAAAATTATAACACCTTATTGTACCATGTTTCAGAGCAAAACAAATTATAATATTATTATATTGTATCTCCATTTATGCACGGGATCTTCCGTAGGGAAGATACCCGGTCCTTTGGTAGGCTTACATGGGGATATGGATCCAACACGCAGAGGCCTTTAGAGAAATTTAATCTAAATATTGGGATGGGACACCTACCGATGACATTCCACGTCTGCACATAACATACGTGGAATGCCAGCACTAAGTGTAAAACTATTGTGTGATGATGGTATCTAATATATGAATATGAGAGTGGGTGCTTAGTGGACTGGTTCATCTTATATCTATGAAATTATAAACTGTCGTCTGCCTTCAAACCCATGTTAAGAGATGAACGGTGGCAGACGGTGACTCGCCAACTCACTGAATGGGCCCCCTAAATAGTCGCCACAGACTCATAAGTCATACGGGCAACAGAGGGCAACATTGGTGTAAGTGGCTAGGGGTGTCGAGCGGTGCGGCGCCGGTTTCACCATTGAGTCTGCGATAAACAGACCCTTGGTTTCCCCGTAATTATGCCCTTGAAAATGACACTTCCACCCCCGAGCATATAGCTCTGGCGACCCCTCTCTGACCAGCTGTTTAAGGCAAGCCAGAGCTGAGAGTCCTTCGGGCACTCTTCGGTTTCCATTCTAGCCAGCCAATGAAGGCCAGCTGGAGACGAGTCCCTGATCGACTCTCTGGAGTATTCAGGACCGCAGTGTCGCCACTCACATTCAGCTCGCCACAAGCTGCCCTGCGGTTTATTGGCTTGCCTGTAAATCTTGTGATACATTTTTTTTTATATCAAAAGAACTTAAGGAGCCATATAATGTTCCTCCGAGTTTATATTATTATTATTATTGTAGGTTTACCGGGTTTTAGAATGGGTAGGATTTTATTCCAATCTTCAGGTGGCATATTTTGGGGAAAAATATATTTAATATATTTAAAAAGATTTGTTTTGTTTTCAGATTTGCATTAACTATAAAAGAGTAAGGAATCTCGTCATAACCAGGAGCTGAATCTTTTAAATTATCCAAAACAACAATTAATTTCTCATAAGAGAATGGTGCATCGAAAGGACTATTAGTTTGAGCTATAGGAGAGGAGTAAATACAAGCTGCAAACCGGATGGGAACTGTAGGAGGAGCTAACCTATTTGCAAATTCATGCGACCATAATGTGGCATCAGAAGAAGATTGAGTAGGTATTGATTGTTGTTAAAAGTATTCTTTAAATTTTTGGGAGAAAGCGTTAATCACCTGACTTTGATACACCATGCCTTAAAAAAATTGTATTGTATATACTATATAATGGGCAGTACTTACAAAAGATGACCAAACTATTCATTATTCCAAAATGGTATAATAACTTCTGCATTTTATCGTAACTTATTGATTTTTTTTTTTCTAAAAGGCAATGAAGTTTATAATAAATGATTATTTTTTAACATAAGGCTTGATGTTATATTTTATTAAACCAAATAAAAAAATCTTTTCACATGTGTGAGAGTAAGAAAGAGAGTGACGTCTCTTGTTTAAGTAAGAGCGAGACAGATAGAGACGCCATTTATTTGCATAAGAGTGGGGTATTAATGGTATAGAAAGAGTGACATTAAAAAAATAAAATTAAAAAACCCCCGACACAAAAACTTAAGCTCCCTTTAAAAAGTAAAAAATAAAAAATTAAACTTAATCTTAAAGTACCTAAGTATGTATTAATAATTCTAACAAAATACCTCGTGTTGGGGGACCGCTCCTAGTTATTTATTATGTTACTATTATTATTTATTATGTTAATATCTTTATTTAAACTTACACCTACTTAATACATTTCTAAATATAATATAAAAAAATAATATATTTAAAAATATAAAAAGCGTGTTGACCCACCGGCAGCGAATACAGGGACCAAGCCGCCGGTGGTTAGGGCTCCAAAGAGAGGAACTTTCTCACGATGCATGCCGTGTCGAGCAACACCGCTTTCTGCATCAGACCCCCAATCCAACTACCTAACGCGAGCCTCTTAAGGTGTTGAGCGAGGCTCTTGGCGATTAGACCATTGGTCGAAATGACTATCGGTACAACGATTGCCGTGTCTACATCCCACATGTCGACAATCTCGTGAGCTAAGTCTTGATATTTTATTTGTTTATCTTTCTCAGCTTTCACGAGATTCCCGTCATGAGGAACAGTAACATCGACAATCATTGCACGGCGCTGTAGCCGATCTATCACCACGATGTCTGGTTTATTAGCCACAATGGTTCTATCAGTGATAATAGATCGGTCCCAGTACAATGTGGCACGACCATTTTCGAGAACCGGCTGAGGTATATACCTGTAGTACGGCACTTCTATGCTTACAAGTCTATATAACAAAGCAAGTTGCTGATGGATGATCCTGGCTACTTGGTTGTGTCTATGCAAGTACTCGCCGTTAGCAAGACGTGAACAACCGGAAACGATATGCCTGAGGGACTCGCCTGGTAGGTGACACGCCCGACAAATATCAGCCGTGCCATCCCTCAAGATATATTGCCGGTGTTATTCGTCTTGATAACTTCGTCAGCAATTGCACAGACAAAACCTTCGGTTTCTCCAAAGAGATTACCGAATTGTAACCAGGTCACAGAGGCTGAGAAATCTACTTCCGAGGCATTTAGGGCCCCGTAGAACCTGCCATGCAGCTCCTTGCTCTGCCATATACTCTCGCGATCTTTGGTGCTTAGTACTGCAGGTTTATGCCAGTTCTCTTTAGCCAACCCAAGCGGGGTGAGCCCGTTATCCACTGCTACCACATCAAGATGCATACCACTCGTCATCTTGAGGAAATAATCTCTGGGGTTGTATATTTCGCGATTATGGAGGGTTTTAGCATTTAGAAAGCCTCGACCCCCACATTTTCGCGGAATATACAACCTCATTACTGATGAACGAGGATGATGCATCCTATGTGATGTCAATAGAGTACGAACTTTCCTGTCCAAGGCGTCCAATTCGGTTTGAGTCCACTTGAGTATGCCAAAGGAGTACATTAGAATCGGCATGACCCATGCGTTGTAGGCACGCACCTTATTGCCGCCCGATAAAAGACTATTTAAAACCTTCTTCAGGCGGCCAAAGAAACGTTCCCGCAACGCTTGTTTCATGTTCGATTCATTAATGTTCAAAGCCTGTGACATACCCAAGTACTTATAGGTATCAGTTACTTGAAGTGGTCTAAATTGTAGAGTATTGAAGAGTTGACCTCTATCAACCTCCACTATCCCACCATGCTTTACATGCATGACAGCACATTTATCTACACCAAACTCCATTTTGATAGAACTACTAAAAGTTTCAGTGACTTTTAGTAATTTCACCAATTGTGGGTTATTTGGTGCAAATAATTTCAGGTCATCCATGTAAAGCAGGTGAGATATTATTTGACCACCTCTTTGTAACCTGCAGCCTAACCCTGAATGTTCTAGTAAGATACTAAGAGGATTCAGTGCTAGGCAGAACCAAAGAGGACTCAAACTGTCACCCTGAAATATGCCCCGCCTGATGTATATCGGTTCGCTACTCCCTAGATTCAGTCGGTGCATTGGATATTTCAGAAACGTTTTCCATTGCCCCATACAAGACTTCAAGAAAGTGCATAGAAGTGAATTAATTTTGTACAACTCCAGCACTCTCAAGAGCCACGTATGCGGCACGGAGTCAAACGCTTTCCCGTAATCTATCCAACATACCGACAGATCTTTTCGGTTGCGACGAACTTGTTGACTAATAGCCGTGTCTATTAGGAGGAGCTCCTTAGTACCACGTCCCCCATTCCTACATCCATTCTGAGAGATAGACATAACCGAATTTAATTGAACATGTTTAGCAATTTTGTTACTCAGAATAGATGTAAGAAGCTTATAGGCCGATGGCAAACACGTTATCGGTCTATAGTTACATGGTTCAGTGGTACTACCTGTTTTATGGAGCAGGTGAGTAATACCAGTCGTCATGAATTCCGGCAACGTCCCAGACACTAAAGCCGACTGAAAGTGAGATGCCAAACGAGCATGAGCACTGTGTAACCATTTTAACCAGAAGTTGTGCAGTCCATCCGGTCCTGGTGATTTCCAATTAGATAAGGAACGGACTGCACAGGTTACATCATCTTTGTCTATTAAAACATTTTCCATTTGTGGAATATTCTCACATGCTCGTTTGACATCCCCCATCCAATCGCCCTCGGAGTGAACAACAGGCTCCGACCAAATACTGCGCCAAAATGTATTAGTGACTTCAGAATCAGGTAGCCGCTCATCATCCACAATTAGGCAAGGACGTTCCCAGTTTCTATAAACTGACTTCTGGTCACTTTCAAACATGCGATTCACAGAATAACGATTCATACGTTTTTTATACCTGCGAATTCGATTTGCCCAAGCATAGACTTTCTGCTTCAGAAAGTCAATGCGCTCCGTGACACGAGCGTTATATTCATCGGGTTTGATGTCAGTTCCCAAGAAGGCTCGTCTCACGTAGCGCATCACCTTCGGTCGAGTATTGCCCGCTCTGAAGCAGATAAGCTTTCCAATGAGCACCCTCGCCTCACAGATACGACATTCAATCCTGCACTGCCAAGCGGGCTTGGCTTTTTTTTGTTGTATAGTAGATTCATTTTCTAAAAATTTTAGTCCTGCTATACGACATGCTGCAACGGCCACACAGTACAGGATTGAATGTGTATCACTAATACTATCACTAGTATGTAAATAACTAGTTAAAAGTGAGTCAAGGGTACCCACCAGACGCCTGTTTTTTCTATGCATGGGCAATCGTGGCAAGCGTGGCCTAATATTATGAGGTATGAATCTATATTCGCGAATCGCACATTCTAAAGCATTTCTTACCTCCTCATTGTACTGGGTGTCCATAGAAACAGTCGCGTCCTCACTTTCCGCATATGGTGGAGGATCGGATTGTATAGTATCAATCGTAGAAATTTCTGTAGAAATGGGAGTAACACGGCATGTTTGTATGGACACTAAGCGTAGCCGATCAAGTGTAGCAACATCCAACAGATGACAGCGCTGGATGGCTCGCACCTGATCCGACAGTCGTTGAGCTGTAACGTTGATAGTTGGTTCGAGGTTCTGAAACAGAAGCAGCATACGATCACGGTACGCGGTTTGATTCCCCCCTCTGTTGCCTCGAAATATGCGCGCATGACGTTTTAATTAATGCTATGCGTCCATTTCATGCGCTGCACATTACCACCGGCAGCGGGGGCCCTGTGTGAGGTCGGTGGGCCTCTGGGTCCCAAGCAAATCGGTGGCTGGCCTCTCCCTCGTCTCGGCGCAGGTGTTGGTGTCGTCGGTGGGGAGAAATACTCGTCACTGGAACTTGAGCTCGACGCCTCTATCGTAACAGAAGCTGCTGGTACACTAGCCGTCGATTGGGAAGCGGAGCTTTGCGACGAGCCCGGGGGTGGTGGTCGTGCTGCTTTAGTCTGTGACCTTGTCAACATTTCGCTATAACAAATTTGTTCATGTTTTCTTTCTTCAGTTTTAATGATTTTTTCATTTTGACGTGTATGTCAAATGTCATTATTTCTTATATTTACGTATTTTTCACTGTTAATATGTTATTACAAAGATATTGCTTTAAATTTCATAAATAAAAAAAATTGTAGATACTTTTTAATACAAAACAGATCTATTAGAAACTCAATAAATTAATTAAAAATATTTTTTACAATATATTGTGTTGACAAACATGTATAGCCTTCAGTGTTGCAAGGTTATTTTGTATGTTATTTATATGTTAATATTATTATTATGTTATTTATATTTTTATTTTATTATGTTGCTTAGTTAGGTTATGTGAGGTTAGACTATTTGTAATTAAATTGTTAGGTTGGAGCGGTCCCTCAACACGAGGTATTTTATTAGATTTATGAATACATACTTAGGTACTTTAAGATTGAGTTTATTTTTTTATTTTTCACTTTTTAAAGGGAACTTAGGTTTTTGAGTCGGGGTTTTTTTTTATTTTATACTTTTTAAAGGTACATATTATAATGTAGATTTTGTTAAGTTTTAAATACATAGGTTCTTGTCTTATTGTTGTTGTCGTCTTCGCTAAATCTTTAAATTTATATTTAAGTAAAATTTATAGTTAAGTAAAGATTAAATCATATTACTTTGTAATGGACACGTGACGCGCTTTGATGTGAGACCCCACTCGAGTATATTTGTAGACATTCGGTTATTCTTCCCCACTTTCACCTCCATAACTTTTGAAGGGCTGAACCGATTTTCATTAAACATGTCTAAGAACACTCGAATATAAGTCACATTTAATACAAAAAAAAGACTAAATTGAAATCGCTTCATCCGCTCGGGAGCTATGATGCCACAGACAGAGGCACACAGCCACAGACAGACACGTCAAACTTATAACACCCCTCTTTTGCGGCGGAGGTTAAAAATAAAAAGTGACTTGTATGATTACGATGCCGTCTTCTTATACAGTGTTAGAATACACTAATATACATTTGATCTATGGAGAGGTCAGATGCAATGGTCATGCTGTAAGTTGATTGTACCGTGAGCCGTGAGCGATATTCGAATGCTGAACGCTATCCAGACCATCGAGTGTTCATTAATGTTCAACAAGCATACTGCGAGGAACATTTACCTAGTACCCGTTTAAACACAGGTAGACCTAGAGCCTACGTCGATGCAGAGGTTCTACTAGAAATTGAAAATGACTCCAGCATTTCCGTACATGCCATTGAGGCGAATATAGGAGTGCCCAAAAGTGTTGCACGTTGCATTTTGAAACGCCACAGTTTTCACCCATATCACGTACATACATACATACATACCATCACGCCATGTACTTTGCAGGGTAGGCAGAGAGAACAGAGTGCCAGAGAACTCTATCCTTGCATACTTCACTCGCTTCCTCAACATTCATAATTCTCTTCACACACGCTCGCCGGTTTCGGAGACTCTTGACTCCACCTTCCTTCAGTAATATAGTAAGTATATAGTCTTCACTAGTATATCACGTACAACGAGTGCAAATTCTTTTGACTCGTGATTATACCAATCGTGTTGAATTTTGTGAAAGAATTTTACAAGAATATATTCCGGAGATTACACATGCCTGATCAAAACATCATTTCTACAGCTTTTCGTGCTTGTATTGATGCAGATGGAAAACAATTTGAACATTAACTATAATAGAATAAAATATTTAAACCATTTTATTTTTGTGTTATTTCTTACAAGTGACACCGTACAAGTTTTGTGGAAAGGTATCACAGATATGTATTACTCGCATAAATAATAGTCATTCTCTGTCTCGCTCTCACTCACATGCGCTTAGATTTATTTATATAGCCTAATAAAATATAACACAAAGAAAACCTTTTTTTAAAACAATAAGTAAATAAATAACTTTTCGTGTGGTGACGGAGTAAGAATACAATTCACCACCCCCTATCTTATGCACGTGATCGTACGAGATTACTAAGGGATAAAAACGCATATAACATCTATGCGAGAGAAGGAAAACTCGAAACAAAACCCTATACCAACACGTCTGATCAGCGTGGTATAGTAGGTCAATTACCCTTCCATTTTGCCATTTTGGAGGAGGCCCGAGCCCAACAGTGGGACATATATAGCCTGAGATGATGATGATGATGAATAGTTTGGCCATCTTTTGTAAGTACTTGCTGCTATGGTTACAATACATTTTTTTTTACAACATGATGTGCCAAAGTCATATCACTAACATTTTCTTCCAATTTAAAGAATACTCTTAAGAAATGTATATTTTTTATGTTATTGTAAAATGTCTGGTTTTAATTGTACTTGTGATCGATAGCGCAGTTATTTGCGCTTCCAATTAAAAATATCCGTTGCCAAAACTAGGCTATTTGTTATTATGGTACATAAAAATATCGCGCAAGGTTCGATTTTTCACCGTTTTTAGTAAAACACTCATATCATAAAAAAAGTGACATGGATTTTTTTTAATTTTTCTAAAGTTGTCATAGAGTCACCGTGTGCCGTTTGGTCAACAATTACATTCCCAAGAAAGGTTGACGTCTGGCAGGCGGCCGGTCATAAAACTATTGCCAATAACTTTTACAATAGGTACTATGAAAGAAAAGCGCATATTGTATCGACCCTATATACGAGTATATGTGCATAACCTCCCTCCCTCCTAAGAAAAATATTTTTTTTAAATCTTGTAAATTCACTGTGATCCGAGTTCCTTTGCAATTGCGTGACAGTATAGTAGGGCTACTAATTTGCCTTGATTAAACCAGGCGTATCTTTTATGCTATTTATAAGTTGTTGTTCAGTAATCGTAAGAACGTTAGAGACAAAATACATTATGTCTTCACGGGACTTGTTCGCGGATTGTGAGACCAATGTACGATTAGATGGTAAAGTGACTATAGTGACTGGCGCTACTTCTGGCACAGGTCTTGAAATAGCCAAGAATATAGCTAAAAAAGGTGCTAAAATTATCATTGTGAGCAGAAATCCTAATAAACTGCAAAATGCAAGACACAACATTGTTGAATCTTCAGGTAATCAAAACATTATAACCAGGCAGATGGACTTCGACTCGCTGACATCAGTTAGAAGTTTTGCAGATACTACTCTGAGAACAGAGCCTCGATTGGACATATTGATCAATAATATTGGTGCTATAGGATTACAAGATACGTTGACTGAAGATAGCTTGCAGCTAATGATGCAGGTTAATCATTTTGGGTCGTTCCTTCTTACATTCTTATTGCTTCCCCTTTTAAAAGCATCTGCACCCAGTAGGATAATCAATGTTTCTTCTTTGGCAATTATTTTGGGTACTGTAGACTTGGAACATTGGAATGAAGTTGGCAGATACTCCAATTTTGGTTATTATTGTAATGCCAAATTAGCAAATGTATTATTCACAGTAGAAATAGCGAGAAGGATACGAGGTAGTGGAGTGAACGTATACAGCATGGATCCAGGACTAGGAAAATCTATATTTTTTCGAAATTTTGATAATGACCTGATAAGAGATACCTTAAACACTGCTTTAGAGAAGCTTGGGCAACCTTTGCCGAAAGTTGCGACAATGGCTGTATATTTGGCTGCGGACCCCAAAGTTGAACATGATAGTGGAAAACACTTCAGGTATTGCCGCGAATTTTTCAGTTCTTGGTTTGTTAATGATACAGTGTTAACTAGAAACGTATGGGAGGAATCCAAAAAGCTTGTCAAAATAACTTACGAAGAAGATTGGGAACAATGATAATTAATTTAAGAAGATTTTATTTCAAAGGTCAAAACTGTTCCTAACTTTAAAAGATGTGAATTGTAATTACTAATTATTATTATGCTGCGTGCAATTGATATTGCAAATGTGTCCAGCCTTTGTATCAGCTTGTTTAACAATACAGAAATAAAACTAAAAGTATAAAAGTTTAAAAAAACATAAAATGCATTCGAATATCAAGGTACTCTTAAATACATATACATACATACATACATACATATCATCACGCCATATCCCTTGCAGGGTAGGCAGAGAGAACAGAGTGCCAGAGAACTCTATCTCTGCATACTTCACTCGCTTCCTCAACATTCATAATTCTCTTCATACACGCTCGCCGGTTTCGGAGACTCTTGACTCCACCTTCCTTTAGTACATGACCGATCTGGTCTAGGTAGGTTAGTCTCGGTCTCCCTCGGTACCTACATCCTTCCACTTTCGCATTGTATATCTTCTTAACCAGGCGTTCGTTCGGCATTCTTTCCACATGTCCGAACCATCGGAGCATTCCCTTTCGCATCTTTACACCAATACTCTCTTTCATACCTACTCGCTCTCTTACGTCGTCGTTACGAATGCGGTCGGTCAGCCTAACTCCACAGATTTTTCGCAGAGATCGCATTTCGACCGCATTAATTTTACTATCATACTCTTTTCTGCATACCCAACTCTCGCTTCCATACAGTAATGTTGGGACAAGCACTGCGTTATGTATTGCTACACGTGCCTTCTGGCTGAGGTGGTGGCTGCCGAAAAGTTGCCCCAACGCTCCGTTCACTCTATTTCCCGCATTCACTCTTCGCTCTATATCAGTGGTGTACCTTCCATCTCGGCTAAATCCACATCCAAGATATACAAATTCATCCACTTGCTCTAGTACATCATTACCTATTGTTACTAATATAAATATATATATATATATATATATATATATATATATATATAAATACATATAAATGCAACTTAACCTGGATGTGATCTAAATTATTTTTATTATTGTTAAATAACAATTAAAAAGTTATATAATTGAAATAAATTGAGTTTAAAATGTACATATACATATATAATATATCTTTCCGTGTGGTGAAGAAGTAAGAATACAATTCGCCACATCTTACCCCTGTGTAAACTCGAACCAAAACCCTATACCAACGCGTCTGACTAGCGCGGTTCTGATTCACAAATTGTTGTTCTGAGTCTGGGTGTAATTTGTGTCTATTAATTGTATGTATGTCAACCGTATCCGGATTACGATATTGTTCCCACCCATTACTTAATCGCGAGAATCGGCAAAATCGCTAAAGGATCTCATCAGAAGATTGAGCATTAACTCTCTCCTGGGAAACGTATAATACTTCATTACAATCGTCACCCCACTGGGCAAGCGTAGTTATTACGACAGTATCATTTGCATGTTCTTAGGGGAGAACTACACCTAGCAGAGAATGGCGAAAGACTGAATAATCAAACAGGAAATGTTAAAAATATCTATACAGTTATTACAAATCAATGTCTGTCTGTACATAATAGATATTGAAGAAAACTAATATGGGAGATGTTTATTAGAAAATTAAAAGTTGAAATAACATTATATTTTGTCAGCTTATTTTTTTGTGTAAGCGGAGGGATGTAAGTACCGGGGGCGACCGAGACTAACCTATCTAGATCAGATTGGTCTAGTAGTGAAGGAAGGCAGAGTCAAGATCTCCGAAACCGGCGAGCGTGTGTGAAGAGAATTATGAATGTTGAGAAAGCGAGTGAAGTATGCAAGGATAGAGTTCTCTGGTACTCTGTTCTCTCTGCCTACCCTGCAAGGGATATGGCGTGATGATATGTATGTATGTTATTTTTTGTCCGTCTACCTTTCTATATGTATACGCATATTATACAACCCTTTATTTATTGCCTGACTAGTCAATATTGCTTTTTGTCTCTCGCTTTGCCTGGGAGGGAAGTGAAATCACTCTTTTCCAACTCCTCCTATTTGTTGCGGGTTCCAAGACAATTAAAATCATTGCCCGCGGCTACCTGAGGGTCAAACCTCGGTGTCACTTATGGTGACCATTATGGATCCTCGCTTACAGGAGTTACAATGATGAGAATGTGTGGTAGGATTAGTCCCAATAAAAAAACATATACGCATCACACAAAAATATGCCATAGAATTGAATATAATTCTCATCAAAATATTACTAGAGGTCTAAATTAAAACATATTACCATCTAAGATAAAAATAATAATAAATCTTAGAATATCATATCACCTGTTTGGTGATGGAATAAGAATAAAATTCACCACTACTTTCTTACCCGTGGCTACCGTAAAAGAAGACTAATGGATATAATAGACAGATAATATCTCTCCGATTCTCCTGGTGTGGAGGAGAGGAGTCGTAAGCTTAGCAGCGGGCCATATATGAGCTGTGATCATGATGATAATAAATACATATCTAACTAACCAAGGCAATCAGGGCACAACTATATATAAATAACTTGTTTTGAGCGATTTGCTACCATTTATAAACACTGCTCCGTTTCTAGTTTTATATATGTCCTAGTTTTATACAGGTTGCCGATTTAATTAGTAGAATCCTTGAATGGGGTTTATCAGACCATGATACACTGTCCAAAACAGAAAAAAAAATAGTACCTAACTTTTGATTAAATTGCCATACTAATAAGCGGTCAATACACCTGTACTATAAAAATTCGATGTAGGTCTATACTCATGTGTGTGACATTGAACTAATAGGTAAATAGTCCCGCTCTCGCTGCGCTCACCACCACACAGCCGGTCGAAATAAACCTACAGGTCAATGTACGCTGACAAACCTAATGTTTTGATAAGAAACAAATCACTTTATCTCGGAATTGGGCAGAGCTAGGAGTCTGCAACTAACTTTAATGTTTTTTATGACGTCATTTCTATACCTAGTTTAAGTTATCTATCTATACATATAGGTAATAAATATGTAACGGATCGCTGTCTGTACATGGAAGATATATGAGAAAAAATATTACTTTCACCTTTATCAACACTAATAGAACCCAAAACAATGATTTTTAAAATTTTTGTCTGTTTATCTGTTTGTCTGTGCGTTTGTGCACGCTAATCTCAGAAACGGCTTATCCAATTTAGACGCGGTTTTCACTAATATATTGTGGTAAGCTTTACTTAACGTTTAGGCTTAATGTCATGTGAATTGTTCATAAATAAAAAAGTTATGTCAATTTAAAAAATGTTCGGAGAAAAAAAAAATTATCGATTCTTTTCAAATTACGTACAAATTATCTTCAGTAAAAATAAATAAACACGTGTATCAGCATTTGTTGATTTTCACCCTCTGGTGGTGTAAATTAGGCCTGCAAAGCGGGTTGGACGACTCATTAAGTCATTAGCGGCAAGCCGATATTATTGAAGCTGGCAACTTGAAATGTTGACAGTGGTTTCTTTCTATGACGTAGAGATTTACTAAGAAAGGATTTTACGAAATTATACCCCTAAGGGGGTGGAACAGAGTGGCAAAATTTGTATGGGGAGAAAAAAAATCTTTATTTATTCTTTTCAAATTACGTGTCGAATCAAATATTCTAGGGTAATATCCGGCTTTTGTCAATTTTCACCCTTTGGTTGTGTAAATTAGGCCTGTGAAGCGGGTTGAACGACTCATTACCGCCAAGCCGAAACTATTAAAGCTAGAAATATTAAATTTTGAAGCACGTTTCTATTTATGATATAGAGATTCAATATGAAAGAATTTTATGAATTCCGCCCCTAAGGGATGTAACAAAGCGGCAAAGTGTGTATGGGGAGAAAATTTCTTTATCGATTCTTTTCAAATTACGTACTAATATTCTTCGGTAAAAATAAATAAACACGTGTTTCTCTCTCCCTCTCCATCAACCCCGCACCAGTGCCGTTGTGGCGACCAGTGCCGGCGTGAGAGCTCACACAATACATATAGTAGACGGCAATAGATTCTTGCCTAATGGTTTAAGATAAAAGTTAAGTTTAGCTTCAAAAATGTTCACTCTATAACTCAAATAATAAATCATATCTAACGAGGTCGCAACTCTGCTGGTGAAACAAAGCAGTCAAATAAAGGGTGGCGATAATTATATTTTTATCCCATGGTCATACTGTAAATAGTATATTATTGGCAATATAATTTGTAGAATGAATAGAACTTTGAACCACCTTTTTCTTTACTGACCGGCTGTGGTATATAGACACACGCGCGCCGTACACGTACATCTACGTTGCGCGGGCGGGCCACCCCAACCGGGTATCATCTCGGGTCGAAGCCCTCATACAGTGAACCTCAACACAGGTACTCACGCTTGCGCCGCCCAAAGCACCGACGGTAGAGCGTGTCAGGCTAGAGTACTTTCTCTCAGACCCACCCTATTGCCTAATTCCGTTAGACAACTAACTCGCTGTTGATTATCGTCCTAGCGACAAACCTTCAACACCTTGCATTGCTTTCTCTATTTAACTCTGTCAGAGATGACTTCTGCGTGGACGAAGTCGCGGGCAAAAGCTAGTTTTAGTAATAAAAATCGGCAACCTGTATATGACTAGCAGACGACAGTCGCTTCGCTTCGGCTTATGTAAGTTTTTTAACTCTAGCCATTTTTTTATTCAACGCCAAGAAGCGGTTACAATGTTTGCCCTCACGTATTTCCATGTTCAGGTGTTTCTTTTTGAGACACTATCTCGCCTTCCACATAACTCAACAAAATACCAAATTCATATAGTGGTAGTACCACACTGTTGAGTTTTCTGTCTACAGCCGCGGGCAGGTCCGTCCGGGGTAGTACCATACTCTTGCACAAGATCGACGCCTGAGTAATGGCAATGTGCTATTGCGTTTCGTTCGGTGAGCGAGAAAGCCTGGGTGAGTTTGGGGTTTGTATTGGTAGACAGCGGCCTAGCTATACCCCCGGTATTGCAAAACTCCGTAGGCGGCAGTGACACCACCAGGTGTGCTGCTTGCTCGTTTGCCACCATAAGCAATTATTAAAAAAATAAAATGCCGTAATTATTTTATCGTGCGTTTTTATTTTACTATAACTCTTAGGATAGTAATTTAAATTAGTTGGTGTAAAGGTCAAAAATATTCAAAATTTAATAATAAACATTCAATAATTTCAAAATTTCATAATACATTTAATAATGAACATATTCAATTAGACATATATGTATATTAAAACTATTATTGATTAAAACGCCTTTTAAAATACGCATAGCTTTTTATCAAATTTTAAAGATAAAAATGATTGCTGTAAGTTATTCTTAAGAGATAAATGTATAAAAGATATTGTGTAGCATTTTATAGGACTTTAAAAATGGAACCATTTGGTAATACATTATTTTTGTTTAACCATTCAGACTGCGTACACTCCTAAAGTCACCAAGCCGCATGATTTTTGCCCACTTAGTTTGACTAATATAATCATAATAATTTAAACACAAATAGCGAAGTGGCTTAGATACCAACCTATCGTGCCAGTGCCATGGGTTCAATTCCCATATATGTCAATACTTTGTGTCATCCACTTTGTAATCTGAGTCTGGATATAATATGTAGGTATCCCTTAATTATATTTTTGAAAAGTCCCTCGCAATACAAGGATTAGGTATACTCTTAGTGTCTGATATTGTATTTTTATATAAAAACCTTAGGTATAGTCTATGTCCAGTCATTATCCGTGTGGTGATGGAGTAAGAATACAATTCACCACCACCTATCTTACCCGTGGATGATCGTACGAGACGACTAAGGGATATAAAAACGCATATAACAACTATGCGAGAGAAGGTAAACTCGAAACAAAACCCTATACCAACACGTCTGACCAGCGTGGTATAGTAGGTCTATTTCCCCTCACTATGGAGGAGGCTCGAGCCCAACAGTGGGACGTATATGAACTGAGATGATGATGATGATAGTCTGTGTCCATTGGTGATAATGTGTGTGAATTACCAAGAAAATCAAGTTTAGCTAATGAGATGGAACCCTTTGAATCGTATCTAATTCCAAACCAAAAGCTGATACAATTGCCAATAACTTTTGCAATATATACTTGTACATATTGCGTTGTATTTGGAATAGGCGCAGGTGAATGATAATGATAGATAATAAATATATTGGAATTTAAATCATACTGACTGACTGCATACATGGCGTAGTGATTAAGATACCGAACTTCTGCCAGTACCGTGGGTTCGATTCACACGCAGGACAACACTTTAGGCGATCCCCAAAGTGTTGTGTTGTATTAACGCAGACAAATTACACTAAAAACATAAAAAGTTTGGGTGTAATTTGTCTGCGTTAATTGCATATTTGTTAAGTCCCCCGTAATACAAGGATTATTTCCTTAGTGCAGGGATGTGTGGAGTGCATCTTCTATATATTTTTTTATCGCTTATGGTGGCAAACAAGCAAGCAGCACACCTGATGGTAAGTATCACTGCCGCCCATAAACCTTTACAATACTAAAAGTATAGCTAAGCCGCTGCCTACCAATACAAACCTCAAACCCACCCAGTTGAGCTTCCGGCTCTCTCGCTCATCGAACGAAGCGAAATAGCATATTGCCATTACTCAGACGTCGATCTTCTGCGAGAGTGTGGTACTACCACAGACGGACCGGCTCGCGGCTGCAGGCAGAGAACTGTCAACAGCGTGGTCCTACCACAATAAAAAAAATAACTAAACTTTTTTTTACAATTAGGATAAGTAAATTATTGCTATGTGATATCAGCTCCGAATACTACCAACCGTTGCATGGCTCGTTGGACTCGTAAAAATACTACTAAGAGCTTTTATATATTCTCAGGCTAACTCTATCTAATACCGTCTGGTCAACAATTAAATTTTCAGTATAGGTTTGACGTCAGGCAGGCAGTTGGTCATCATCATTCTCCTACTCTTATTCCAATTACTTGGGGTCGATACAATAGTAATTCTCTTCTTACATAGTACATATTATTATAAAATGGAGGAGAGGAAGGAAGACCCACCACTTTCCCACGGTTAATCAATATACCGTACACCTTAAGAAAGGAAGGAATACGGGATGAGATCAAGGTGGAATAGGTTATAAGGAAATCTTACTCCTGTGATGAGCACCGCCTCCAGAACTTCTACTTGCAATTTTCCGCAAAACTTCGAATAAAGATTCGACACGTGTTTCGCCTCAAAAGTTATTGGCAATAGTTTTATGACCAGCCGCCTGTCAGACGTCAACACTCCTTGGGAATGTAATTGTTGACCAAAGAGCATCAGGTGGAGTTGGGCCAGGTCGTTATAAGTCTCTTAGTCGTCTTTTACGACATCCACGAGCAAAGTAAGGGTTGGTAGTATTCATAGCCGCTATCACACAGCACGTCAGGCAGGCGGTTGGTCAGAGCCCTTCTGCGAAGACTGCAGAGGGTCATGGCGGTGAGGGCTATTAGGGGCTACCGTACGGTTTCATGGACCGCGGCGACGTTGTTAGCGGGCGACCCACCTTGGTCGTTAGTGGCTGAGGCTCTGGCGGAGGCTTACCGAATCTGCGTTACGGCGTGGGCCGACGGCGAGCGAGTCTCTATAAGGGGACCGGGCAGAGCATTAGAAGTGGCCCGAAGGGGAGTCATCCAGCGGTGGAGAGAAGAACTGGAGTCCCCCGTAGCAGGGCGGGGGACTGTAGAGGCGGTTGCGCCGCATTTCCATCGCTGGATCAACAGAAGGCACGGCAGCCTAAGTTTCAGGGTGGCGCAGGTGCTTACCGGACACGGGGTCTTCGGTAAGTACCTGCACAGAATTGGGAGAGAAGAGGCCCCAGGGTGCCATGAGTGTGACGCGCCAGTGGACGATGCGCGCCACACACTGGAGGTATGCCCCGCCCGGGGGTCTCAACGCCATGTCCTGTTGGCGGTCATTGGAGGGGACCTGTCGCTGTCGACCGTCATCTCGAAGAAGCTCGATAGCGACGGGTGCTGGTCGTCGATGGCCTCCTTTTGCGAGGAGGTCATCTCTACAAAAGAGGCGGCGGAGCGGGGACGCGAGGCAATTGCGTCTGCAAATTCGCTCCACCTCCGGCAGCCAGGGCGGAGGAGGCGTCGATATGCGCACCTCCTCCCACCGCCTTAAATGACGACAGGGCGTGGGCCAATGGCCAAGCGTTGGGGTGCCGGGGATCGAATGTCAGTAGACGATCTCTCTGGCACCCCGTAAAAGCGCGGAAAGGGCCGCTGTGGTTTTAGTGGGTATTCCGGTCAGGCAGCTGGCCGGCGAGTCCCACACTCCCCCTCGCCTGTCACCGGCGGGGAATAGCGCGGAAATGCGTTTCCACAGCGTGAAAAAAAAAAAAAAAAGGCAGGCGGTTGGTAATGAAAGCATTATCAAAACTTTAGCAATATGTACGATGGAAGAGGGAGTACATATTGAGTCGACCACAAGTAATTAGGATAGGAGCGGGATAACGATGACGATAACGACATACATAAAGGAAATTGTAAATAATATAAACATACTGACTAACCTTGTCTCTCTGAAATGACAATGATTGCAAAGATACAAAATCAAATACTAAACAGCATTTTGTTTGCTTATTATGCATACAAATACACACGGATACGCACACACACACACATACAAATACATGTGACGTATTGCATGACGTCAGAAATATCTTTTGTAGGGATGACGTCAAGATCATTCCGTACATTTGAATAAACCAGGTATAAGGTTAGCGATAGCTACTTCAGCGACTATGACGTCACAATCTTTTCGAATATTTAAATAAACCAGAAATAAGGTTGGCGATCGCTACTCCAGGCAATTAAGTCTAGGCCACCGAAGACAAAAATCGGGTACCGGTGGCCCGCTTGCACGGCGAAGAAGAGGTGCTTGCAGGGTGGGTCAATGGGGTTGCGCGCCGCCTCTTCCGTCACCCCGGACCGACTTGGCGGGGTGCGGCATCCATGGCCCACCGCAAAAAAAAAAAAAAAAAAAAAAACGGCAATTAAGTCTTGGTTGGAAGGCGCTTGTGGGATTTGACAGAGCTAAAATCTTTTGCGTTGTACAATATTTGAGAATTATATTATATCCTGGTACATCAGAGCCAATACTTACCAAACATGTTATGTACACATTACTGAAATTTAGCATTTTACATGCTTAATTATTCATAAAAATCATAATCGGGTTTTTATAAATAATTAAGCATATTAAATGCTAAATTTTAGTAATTTGAATAACAAGGCTGTGTCATCGTTTAATACAATTCTAACTGCAAAGTTTGAAGTATTAAGCCTATAACAATGTTTAAACATTGTCGGTTAGATGGCACACGTCTCCTTAAAGACGTAAATATGATACGAAGCGAGATTTGAATGTCCTACAATAGTTCACGGTGGTGTAAGTGGCAATACGATTGGGCCGGACTCCCAATAGGAGCGGGTTCAAATCCCGCCTGTGACATCATTTTTCGCTTCGTAATCGGGTTTTTATAAATGTTATGTACAATTTTATATTAATAAAATAAAATAAAAAATATCAATAAACATCTATGTATGAAGCGGCATAATCCCATAAATCAAATCGAATCAATTAACTATAACCGATATTAACATCAATAATTAAACTAATAACCAGTCAAACAGCATTCATGTATATCAACAACAAAGCTACAATAACGTATATAACTAGGTAACGTATCAATTACAAACACCGATAACGTATTTGCTAACCGAGATAGATGCACAACCGTTATGTCACTCGCACTTTACTTCCGCGTGAATTATGCAAATTGACGTTTGGTACAAGTTATAAGCGGATAAATAAAATAAGTTATCATCTCAACTTATATATGTCCCACTGTTAGGCTCGAGTCTCCTTCATAACGGGAAGAAATATGATCTACTTACTATACTATGCTGGTCAGATGTGTAGGTTTAAGAGTTTATTTTTTTTTGACTTGAAAAACATTAGTGACAGCATTTAGATATACGGTCTGGCCACATACCGTCCAAAAAAAATTAATTTTTAATGGGCAGAGTTTCATCTCCAAATTGTGAGGACTGTGGCGTAGTAGAGGACGTGCAGCACATTGTATTTGAATGTAAAAGGAATAGTACCTATCTCTATAGGTACATCTGTAGGTACTTTTCAGCTGTGACAAGTAGGGATGTCGGCATTTGTAACAGGCTTCCTGACCGATCCTATTTCTAATAAATGTAAATTATTATATAAATTAGTGGATATAGCCCTAGATTGTTAGTTTTAGATAGTTATTTACTATTAACAACATGATTATTTGTTAAATATTCTGTAATTGTTTTATAGGGCGATGTGGTCCATCAGCGACACAGCCCTTTAATAAATGAAAAAAAAAAAGATTTGGTTTCGAGTTGACCATCTGTTGTATAGATGTTATATGCGTTTTATTTCTCTTAGTCGTCTCTTATGATCATCCACGGGTAAGAGAAGGAGTGGTGAATTGTATTCTTACTCCGTCACCACATGGAAAATAAATGACATAATTTTAGTGCATTTATACAGACTTTCCGTTTGGTGACGCAGTAAGAACGCAATTCACCACCCCCATCTTAACTGTGGTGATTGTAAGATACAATTAAAGGATATAAAACGCATAGGCATCTATGCAAGAAAAGAAAAACTCAAAACTAAACCCTATATCGACTTGTCTAACCAGCGTGGTACAGTACGTTAATATCCCACCCATTATGGAGAAGGCCCAAGCCCATCAGTGGGAGGTATATCAGCTGAGATGACATACATACATACACATACATATCATCACGCCATATCCCTTGCAGGGTAGGCAGAGAGAACAGAGTGCCAGAGAACTCTATCTCTGCATACTTCACTCGCTTCCTCAACATTCATAATTCTCTTCATACACGCTCGCCGGTTTCGGAGACTCTTGACTCCACCTTCCTTCAGTACATGACCGATCTGGTCTAGGTAGGTTAGTCTCGGTCTCCCTCGGTACCTACATCCTTCCACTTTCGCATTGTATATCTTCTTAACCAGACGTTCGTTCGGCATTCTTTCCACATGTCCGAACCATCGGAGCATTCCCTTTCGCATCTTTACACCAATACTCTCTTTCATACCTACTCGCTCTCTTACGTCGTCGTTGGGAATGCAGTCGGTCAGCCTAACTCCACAGATTTTCCGAAGAGATCGCATTTCGACCGCATTAATTTTACTTTCATACTCTTTTCTGCATACCCAACTCTCGCTTCCATACAGTAACGTTGGGACAAGCACTGCGTTATGTATTGCTACACGTGCCTTCTGGCTGAGGTGGTGGCTGCCGAGAAGTTGCCCCAACGCTCCGTTCACTCTATTTCCCGCATTCACTCTTCGCTCTATATCAGTGGTGTACCGTCCATCTCGGCTAAATCCACATCCAAGGTATACAAATTCATCCACTTGCTCTAGTACATCATTACCTATTATTACTCTTACATCTGTTCTGGCTTCATCTCTTTCAAAGACCATTATTTTAGTTTTGCTCACATTCACGCGCAGACCCCTTTTCTTACAATCTTCTGTCATTGTGTAGACTAGGGTCTGCAGGTCAGTCGCTGACTGTGCCAGCAGGACTGCATCATCTGCATAAAGCAGAGCAGAGACCACTGAGTCACCCATCTGGACTCCCACATTCATATCGTTCAACCTTTGGAGACATTTATCCAGATATATGATAAACAGCCTGGCTGATAGAACGCAGCCCTGCTTAACGCCGATATTGACGTCAAACCAAGGCGACATTCCATCATCCAGCCGCACACAGGCTCTACAGCCCATGTAACTGGATTGTACAGCCTGCAGCAGTTTACCGTTAATACCATACTCCGGTAAAATGTCCCAAAGTTTCTTTCGTACAACCGTGTCAAATGCTCTCTCCAGATCCACAAAAATGCAGAAAACCCTCTGACCTAGGGCCAGATGCTTCTCCACAATGTTGCGCAGAGAGAACACTTGATCCATGCATCGCCTTCCACTCCTGAAACCTCCTTGTGTCTCACACAGTAAACCATCGGATACCATCCTCATTCTCCTTTCAATAATTTTACCATACACTTTCAAGCTTATGGCTCTGTAATTTGCGCAGTCATAACGTGAACCCTTGTTTTTAAACAAAGGCACGATGACTGCGCTAGTGTACTGTTCCAGTCCCCGGGAATCATTCCCGAGCTCCAACATAAATTGAGGAGCAACAGGAACGCCTCCCGGACACAGGAGCCACCAAGCTTGATCATCTCGGCAGACACCATATCAATGCCCGCTGCCTTACCATTTTTCAAACTTCTTATCGCCCATTCAACTTCATCCATACTGATGCCATCGGAGGATGCCGTCGCCGAATGTTGATCTACTAGACCACATGCGACACCGGCGCCAACCGTAGCATCCGCATACATATCGCCAAAATATTCACTCCATCGGCTTAACACGTCTTGTGTTTGTGTAAGAATGTCTCCACCTTTAGACCTTATTTTATTCATTCTGAAGGCTGACCAACCACCCCGAGACTTCTTCACCTCCCTCCAAAAGAGTTTGGTGTTACCCTCGAAGTTTTTAGTCAGCCTATCTTCTGCACTCATACTTGCTCTATCACGTTTCTCTTTCACTAAGGCCTTGGTGTCATTCTTACATTGCCGATATATTTCTTTCTTCTGTTCAGTCATACTGTCATTCAGATTCAAAGAAGAGACATAGTCCAGCCACGCTTTCTTCTTTTGCTCTACGGAAGCTGCCACTTCCGCATCCCACCATGCATCACCATTTGTGTTTCTATGCTTCTTTGAACTTCCACATACTTCTTTCGCTGTATCTACCATACTCTCTTTCAATACTCTCCAGCATTCTTCAATGTCCGATTGCGGCTGGCTTGCCATCGTCAGCCGTTCTCGGACACCCTCTGCATACTTTTCTCTTACTCACTCTTCTTGCAACCTTTCAACCTTTATTCTTTCAAGCCCTCCGAAGTGGACACGCTCTCGCCAATGCCTCCACTTTCTGAACAGACCACTAAATCTCGCAATAACGAGATAGTGGTCCGTATCGACTGTGGGGCCCCTGTAGGCTCTTGCGTCCAGTATTTTACTTCGGAGGCGACTGTCTACCAAAATTAAATCTATTATACTTTTCTGTTCATTCCTTCTCCATGTATACGTATGGATGTCCTTATGTTGGAAAAATGTGTTAGACACAATAAGGTTTCTCTCCATGCATACATCCGCTATGAGCCTACCTGCGTCGTTCACTCTCTTATCACCAAATGGACCAAGTACGTCCTCATAGTCGGGACGCTTGGTCCCCACCCATCCGTTCAAATCTCCGCATACAATCACGCGTTCACTGGTTTCTGCCATATCCAGAACTTCCCTAACATTATCCCAAAACTTCTCTAGGTCTGATGCCACCGAGGATCCTACGGGAGCATATGCTACAACCATGAATACCTTGGTGACACCAAGTTTTATACGGACCCAAAGAAGTCTGGGATCATACATTCCGTAATCCTTCACACCTGAGGCCAAGCGAGAGGACAGCAGTACTCCTACCCCCATGCTGGCTCGATCGCTCTGTGGTACACCAGACCACAGAGCCATCCCGCCACCAGGAAGATCGCAGGCATCGCAGCCCCTTCGCTTGGTCTCTGTTACACAGAGCATGTTTAGCTGTTTGTCCGCCATGACGGATATCAGCTCGTGCAACTTACCTTCCACACAACCTCTTACATTCCACGTGCCCACCCGGCACTCTGCTCTCCTCGACTCGCCTGACTGGGCAAGGCGTGATGGGTGGCGGCCCCCATCGCCGCAACTGCCGATGTTCGTACCGACGGGGGCGGGTCGGTACGCGTCGCCTCCGGGGGACGCCCTAACCCGCATTGCGGTACGCATTTCGAGCCGGATTAGCAGTCTAATTAGACTGGCAGCAAACACAGCGCGTTAATTAAATACACATGAAAAAAATTGCGCTAGATTTAAATTACTGAAATTTAGCATTTAATATGCTTAATTATTTATAAAACCCGATTACGAAGCGAAAAATGATGTCACAAGCGGGATTCGAACCTGCGCCTATTGGGATTCCGGCCTAATCGTGCTAAATAACAAGGTTGTGTCATCGTTTAATACAATTCTAACTGCAAAGTTTGAAGTATTAAGCCTATAACAATGTGTAAATATTTTCGGGTAGATGGCATACCGTCACCTTAAAACGTAAATATGATACGAAGCGAAATTTGCACGTCCTACAATAAGTCACGGTGGTGTAGTGTAGCACGATTCGGCCGGCATCCCAATAGGCGCGGGTTCGAATCCCGCTTGTGACATCATTTTTCGCTTCGTAATCAGGTTAAATAAAAAAAAAATACGCTAGATGTTAAATGTATTATATTTACAGGGAAACATTATAATTATTCAGCATAGAATATATCGTATTTGTCATTCATTTATTTACACGAAGTTATTAAACCGCAAATGTTTCTCTCTCTCAATTTTGCGAGGAATAGGCTTAAGCGAGTGCTATGTCACGTACTTCTGTGTATTCATCACCACTTCAAATATGTTTAAAGAATACATTTAATTACATGAAATATCAGTAATTCTTTTCCCGTGAACTTTTCATTACAAGAAAAAGGCCTAGCGGCATTTCAAAGACCTCCTATAAAATATTTGTAATTAGAAACAATTCGTACCTATTAAGATGGACGAGGCACACTGTACTATGGACGACTTGACCAAAAATGTAATATTAAATGGGTTACTATTTAAAAACCCGCGAATAGTGAGTGCACATTTTATTACACTCATAAATTAATAATATTACACGATTCTGTGTATTAAAATAGTGTAAACATATATTATAATACTTCCGTATGGTGCGATAATAATTTTACTACGACATAATAATATTACTTCCGTGTGGTGACGGTGTAACAATACAATTCACCACCCTACCTTCTTCTTACCCGTGGGTGATCGTAAGAGACAACTAAGGGATATAAAGCGCATATAATATCTATGCAAGAGAAGGAAAACTCGAAACAAAACCCTATACCAACACGTCTGACCAGCGTGGTATAGTAGGTTAATTTCACTCTCATTACGGAGGAGGTCCGAGCCCAACAGTGGGACACATATGGGCTGTGATGATGATGAAACATATATTAATAAATCTAGGTGATTTACGCGAGTAGAACACATGAAATACCTAAACATATTTTTAGAGGATTTCTCGTGTTTTTATTTCATTTTACTTTCTCGACGTTTCGATCACTTTAGCACCTAATCAATATTAACATTGAATATTATTTGCTCTTGAATATGATAGTTACGGTTAGAAAATACCAATACAGCCTTAAAAAATTTACATGAGTCATGTTTACGGAAAACATCTGTGACAACAAACAATGTTAAGATGATCCTCCACTAGGTGAATTGACGATATCTTCAAAAGTCGCAACGAATAAAACAGTCACAGGACAGAAACAAACACAGGACATACATACATACATATCATCACGCCATATCCCTTGCAGGGTAGGCAGAGAGAACAGAGTGCCAGAGAACTCTATCTCTGCATACTTCACTCGCTTCCTCAACATTCATAATTCTCTTCATACACGCTCGCCGGTTTCGGAGACTCTTGACTCCACCTTCCTTCAGTACATGACCGATCTGGTCTAGGTAGGTTAGTCTCGGTCTCCCTCGGTACCTACATCCTTCCACTTTCGCATTGTATATCTTCTTAACCAGGCGTTCGTTCGGCATTCTTTCCACATGTCCGAACCATCGGAGCATTCCCTTTCGCATCTTTACACCAATACTCTCTTTCATACCTACTCGCTCTCTTACGTCGTCGTTACGAATGCGGTCGGTCAGCCTAACTCTACAGATTTTCCGCAGAGATCGCATTTCGACCGCATTAATTTTACTATCATACTCTTTTCTGCATACCCAACTCTCGCTTCCATACAGTAATGTTGGGACAAGCACTGCGTTATGTATTGCTACACGTGCCTTCTGGCTGAGGTGGTGGCTGCCGAGAAGTTGCCCCAACGCTCCGTTCACTCTATTTCCCGCATTCACTCTTCGTTCTATATCAGTGGTGTACCTTCCATCTCGGCTAAATCCACATCCAAGATATACAAATTCATCCACTTGCTCTAGTACATCATTACCTATTGTTACTCTTACATCTGAACACACAGGACATAGTAATAATAAATATTAGATACACAAAAGATCAGCTGTTCCTATACATACATAACTCGTTCAAAATTACAATATCATACGTCATAGAGATATTACGGGTCAGAAAGGGGAAATATTATACGTATTATTTTGGAATCACACAGAATTTAATTACGAAAATATTTAAAAATACATAAATAAGTTGTTAAAAATCAATTTAGCTATTAACGCTTTCTGCGTGTAACTTAAATCGTAAGAAGGATTCTGCGGTCAAGTGGGAAAGTGTTTTCCCACATAGACAAAGCCACAAAGCGCATCATAAACATTTAAATACGCAATTTATATGTATACAATACTTGTAAAGTACTTTCTTTAAAATATTGTCATATTACTGTGCACGTACGAGTACTTGGATTAAATACAATATATCCAAATTACTTAGATTCTTCTTTCTTAGAACGATTATGTTAATCTAAACTTAGAACATCAAAATAATGAGGACGTTTAATGTTAGAAGACCAACATACAGAGGGGTTTTCACCATCAACATCAAGCAACTGCGCAAAGTAGAAAACTCCACAGAAACATGCAGCCATACAATATCAAGGACACATACGCACGCACCAATATACATATATGAATAAGTATATATTATACCAATATACATATATGAATATTATATAACCATGATAAATGTACTAAAGCCACTTCTATAAACCTTGAATTATATAACATCAATTTAATAATGAAAATACATAACACAGAAAAGGCACGGATAAAGGTCTGTGGATCAAAACTTTATTATAAAAAAAACACTAACAATAAGATTAAACGTTCAATGTGCTAAGTTATTTATAAAAAGAGAGAGAGAGAGAGAGAGAAAAAAATGAGGGTGGTATTTTTTTTTTGTGGTGGGCTGTGTGTGGCAATTTCCCGCTAATTCATCCGAAGTGACGGAAGAAGTGGTGCGCGGCCCTGTAAACCCGCCCAACAACGTACCTGTCGAAGCCGTGCGAGTGAGATACCGGAACTGGAGGAATTGAACCCTCATCTAAAATATTAATTTTTTTATGGAAAATGTGTGCCATCTACCGGACAATAATTACATATTGTACCGATTTAATATTTTAACTTGACCACATTTGTGACCCACATGTTGTCCTATGTGTGACAATCATTATTCGCTCGTAATAAGTTTTTATAGAATATATCTATTTATCTACTAACTACAGGAAATGATTGTCTAGGACTCTAGGTGATGGCGGTAGAATACAATCTTCCGTAACATATTCTGACAGTAGGTTTCGTAAAAGGAATCTAAGGGATCACACCATATCGTATATTGATAACATCGATATTATCATCATTCTCCTACTCTTATCCCAATTACTTGGGGTCGATACAATATGTACTCTTCTTTCATAGTACATATTGTAAAAGTTATTGGCAATAGTTTTAGGAACGGCCACATACCAGACGTCCACCCTCTTTGGGAATGTAATTGTTGACCAAACAGCATCAGATGGAGCTGGCCCAGCTCGTTATAAGGCTCTTATACGTCTTTTACGACATCCACGAGCAAAGTAAAGGTTGATAGTATTCGTAGCCGCTACCAAACAGCTTTGATTTACTTCGATATGTAATTGGTTATCAAAATTATAAGTCATTTAAATTAAAGTCATCGTCCAATATTTAAGAATCATCTTTGCGTAATAATAATTTCCAGTAGCTCTTCATTCGTACAACACAGTACACATAATTTAAAAGTCTGGTTGTATTAACATAATTATAGTAATAAAACTGTAAAGATTTTTGTCTAATGCTTTCGTTACGAGCCACTAACTATAATGAGCTACTCATGTTTATTGCAAATAATACTTTCATATGGTAACCTTTTAATGTTTCGTTCAAAAATTGATAAATTAGCTTGTATTTTTTATGTTTTTTCTTTATTAATTTTATCAATTCGTAAATGATGTATGCATCCTTGTAGGTTTTTGTTATTGTAAACTTGGCTTGTCCAAGTATGTGTAATTTTTATTTTGCCGCGCTTTTTTTTTGTTTCGTCTGTATATATGTAATGGCATCTTTGGACTCAATTTTTAAGAACTTTAAAATTTCGGATTAATTTGTAATTTTGCATACTCATCAATGAAGGTATATGAATTTAAAAGAATTGTGTCATTATCATATCATGTCATTGTCCGTGTGGTGACGGAGTAAGAATAAAATTCACCACCCCCTATCTTACCCATGAGTGATTATACGAAACGACTAAGGGATATAAAAACGCATATAACATCTATGCGAGAGAAGGAAAACTCGAAACAAAACCCTATACCAACACGTCTGACCAGCGCGATATAGTAGGTTAATTTCCCTCCCATTACGGAGGAGGCCCGAGCCCAACAGTGGGACATTTATGGGCGGTGACGATGATGATGTGTCATTTTCTATGTTGGAACATAATTATTTCTGATGTTTTCGTGAATATCACAAATTTGAAATAATATTATTTTTACAGATTCTATAACGTTTGTATATTAATTTCTTTTTTTTTTTAATAACACCTTTAAATTACGCGACGTTTCGAACAAGTGTTGTAAAGTTTTCGAAATGTCAGGTAATTAAAAATCAAATACAAACGCGATAGATTCTGTAAAAATAGTTCTATTTTCTAAGACTTTCACTATGCGCGTGACTGGATCGGGGAATTAGTCCGTCACCCGCCGAGAGGCCGACCGCGTGAGGAAAGACCGACATCCTACCCGAGGGGGGGATGTCGGTCGAGGAGAGGGTACTCCTCAGGGGTATTCCGTCGGGCCGACCACTGACGTCAAGTCACTCTGCTCCGGTGGTCGGCCCAACGACGAAGGCGACGTCACGGGTGGGTTACGGGTGTGCGCGCTTACGGCCCTCTGTCACCCCGGATGGAGTGGTGCGAGGAGTGCGCCGACCGTAGCCCACACCCCAAACACAAAAAAAAAAAGGACTTTCACTATAAGCAGTTTTTTTAATTATTAAAGAGGCGTCATATCAGTTATTTTTTATCACTAATTTTACCCACCGGGTATAAGTAATTTGCTCTGTGCTCATTTGTATTATCTTTATATATATAATTCTTATATACGTGTGTATGTCACTGAACTCCTAAACGGCTGGACGGCTTTTGTTGAAATTTATTGTGTGTGTTCAAGTGGGTTCGAGAATAGTTTAAATTTGCAATTAGACACGGTAGGTGGCGCTACGATTGAGTTGTAGGATTTTTATTTTGTATACATTGACTGTAAGGCGGAATGAAGTTTGCCGGGTCCGCTTGTCTAATCTAAAATTCATTAGCAAATTTAATTTTAATACTTTAGTTGGGTCTTCTATTAAAGTGTTTTTTTTTAACTATTATTTATTATTAAGTGTACCTGTCTGTATGTATGTTTGTAAAATCAGCATAGATCATAAAACTCGCAGCACGGATGCTCGCTAATCCGACAGCTAACACTAATTGTTAGATAATAACGTACATCTCTATTTCAAATCTAATATCACAGGTAATTGTCCATAACGCTGTATTTGAAATACACACCACGTATGTAGAAACGAAAACAATTCTGCTTTCAAAATTTACCACTATATAAATATATATGTATATCCAGATCAATTCATAGCCGATTTTTATGTCTCCCAATAAAAACTAAAAGATAATGAAATTAAATATTTTGAACTCGTCACCAAATCCATCGATGACAAACCCCAGCCCGTCCACGTGGCGTAGAGGTCCCTCTGTCACCCTGGACGGGTATAACTGGTCTAACCATCCCGGTCTAACCATATTATAGCCTGTGCCCACAAAAAAAGCGTCACCACATGGAGACCAAGTACTAATATTATAGGTATAATTAAAAATAAGTTTTTATTTATTGGTTATGATGACTGTACAATATCGGTACAGGATACCAAAGGAGCCCAGTGATACTAAATAATAGAGAGTACCTCAGAGCGAGACATTTATTCATTTAAAAACATGTATGTCTATACCTTTTCGTGTAACATAACCATATCGCGATTTAATTCGATCCCAACGCCATCTATCGACTCCTTGTAAACATTTCCAATAATATAAAGAGTGGCGTTAGGATCGGATACATTCTAAACATTAAACATTCCGCCCACCAAAGAGATTATTATCCCTTTAGTACCATGATGCAAATTTCATGATTCATTATCAAATCGACAAAAGTAATGGACTGTATAATATTTTTGTACTATGGTAACGACAACAGGTACAAATCAAAGGTTATCTATTTAACAAAAAAAAACTCATTTTTTGAAGTACATTATGTGCATAAATCAATCTTAAAATAAGTTTAAAAGGTGACAGTTTAAACGGTAATAATAATCAATCGAGTGTAATATTATAACATTTTGTTAAATAAACATAAATTCTAATAACATAAAACAAAACAGAAAATAAAAGAATGAACATTTGAGATTTACTTAGTAACAGGAAGCAAGCACAACTTTGAAGTTGGACGCTTTATCGTGGAACCCTTGCAAAGAATGGTAACCACACGTGTCAAATCATCCTTACCCGGGTGCAGTTGGGTTATTTTCCCGTACAGCCATTTAGCTGGAGGTAAGTTGTCTTCTTTTATTAAAACTATATCCCCTACCTTAAAATCAGGAATTCGAGTAGCCCATTTCTGTCTTTGAAAGAACTGTGTCAAATATTCCTGCTTCCATCTACGCCAGAATTGTTGCACCATACGTTGTACCAATTGCCAGCGCCGTAGTGTACTTACTGTAGCAGTTTCATAATCGTATTCAGGTGGCACAACCAACGGATGGCCAACTAAAAAGTGACCAGGAGTTAAAGGCGTTGGGTCCTGAGGGTCGTTACTGTTTTGAGACAAGGGTCTTGAATTTAACCATGCCTCAATTTGAGACAACACGGTGCCCATTTCCTCAAATGTGAGAGTGGAGTTACCCACAATGCGTTTCAGATGGTGCTTTACACTTTTTATCCCTGCTTCCCACAGTCCACCAAAGTTTGGAGCGTGGGGAGGGATAAAGTGCCATTCAGTTTGGGAGTTTGCAAGAGAAGCTGCAATATCTTTAAACATTGAGCCTTCCTGTGCAAATAGTGACTGGAGCTCCCTGGCAGCGCCTACAAAATTGGTAGCATTGTCGCTCCAGATGTGACGGCAATGACCACGTCTGGAGACAAATCGTCTGAATGCTGCCAAAAAACTCTCTGCAGTTAGGTCTGAAACGGCTTCAATGTGTACGGCGCGTGTAGCCATACATACAAACAAGCAGATATATCCTTTATAGGACCGTTGTCCGCGACCTTTAGATACTCGCATATTAATTGGCCCTGCGTAATCCACACCAGCGTTAAGAAATGGTTTACTTGGGGTCACCCTGCAAGCTGGAAGGTCCCCCATCATCTGCTGTTTCGTGGTAGCAGCATGCCGTATACACCTCACACAACTACGTATGTGTGCTCGAGCTATATTTTTTACCCGGCTGATCCAGTACCTGGTACGTATAAAATTAAGCACCAACTGTTGTCCCCCATGAAAGGTCCTATCATGCGCGTCGGCTACAATTAACTTAGCTAGACTTGATTGATGTGGGATAACAACTGGATGCTTTGTATCATCAGGTAGTAAAGAGTTACGGAGCCTACTACCTACGCGTAATATTTCATTTTTATCCATAAAAATATTTAATTTATATAATGGACTTTTGTTGTTCAATCGTATGTTACCTTTCAGGGCTACAATTTCGGCGTGAAACCATTGCTGCTGAGTTTGCCTAATGCACTGGTCTAAAGCTTCACGGATTTCCGCCACGGAAAGGTAAGGTGTGAATTTATTATTAGTTTTGCGACGTTTTGTTGACTGCAAGAACCTTTTGCAGTACGCAATTACTCTAATCAGCTTTCTTAGCGATGAGAACTTCGACCCCAAGTTAACATCAAAATCCAATATTAGGTTGACTGTATGGACCTTAGTAGCCTTTATCTCTTCGCGAGTATGAATTCCTCTAGGTCTTGTATATACTATAGGATCATTTCTTAACCAATCTGGTCCCCGTTTCCAAAGATCACTATTCAGTAGCGCAGCTGAAGATGCTCCACGAGAAGCGATATCCGCTGGATTGTCTTTTGACTGGACATGAGCCCATTGCGTATTGTCCAACAAACCAAGTATTTCTGAAGTGCGGTTGGCTACATAAGTTTTCCATCGACTAGGATGATCGTTTAACCAAGCCAACACAACAGATGAGTCAGTCCAAGCGTGGATGTCTCCCTTCGGTATATTCATAACATCAGCTACTTCGGTTAATAATTTTGCCACTAAAACCGAGCCACACAATTCTAGGCGAGGAATAGACAATTGCTTGATCGGAGCTACCTTTGTTTTGGCGGTCAAAAGGTGAGAGTGTACTTTGCCATATGGATCGATAATTCGACAATACACCACAGCCGCATAAGCTATATTCGATGCATCGCTAAATCCATGTAGCTCTATGGCAAGGTTTCGTTCTCCTTTGCCTATCCATCTAGGAATGTGAAAGTCTACTAGTCTTTCCAGTTCTGCACGGTAACATCTCCATTCTTGTAGGAGTTCCGATGGCAACTCATCATCCCAGCCTATACCAGCAATCCATAATTTTTGAATAAAAACCTTCGAGGTTATGATACACGGTGCTATCCATCCTAATGGATCATAAAGCCGTGATATTTCTGATATTACCGTTCTTTTTGTTTCAGATGCCGGTGGAGGTGACATTCTTACGGAGTAGTCAAATTTATCAGTGTTTCTGTTCCAGGTAAGTCCTAAAATCTTTGTTACTTTGTCCATTTTTATTTCCAAATCCTTACCCGAATTTTCCTTTAACTCCTCCAATAAGTGCATCTTATTGCTTGTCCATTTTTGTAGCTGAAAGCCTCCTTTTTTTAATAAACTATTTATTTCTGTATAAATTTCTACTACTTCTGTTTCAGATTGGCAGCCAGTCATCAAGTCATCCATATAAAAGTCCGTAATAACCCTATCAGCAGCCAATGGATAGTTTTTACCTTCATCGCACGCAACTTGATGCAATGACTTGACTGCTAAGTAAGAGGCGGACGACGTACCAAAGGTCACAGTCAGAAGTCTGAAATCTTCAATCTCTTTGCTAGGATCCTCTCTCCAAACAATCCTTTGAAAGTCAGTGTCTGAACGCGCGACTTTGATTTGACGGTACATTTTTATGATGTCTGCTGCCAAACAGATTGGATGTTGCCGCCATCTCATAACAATGTGTCGTAAGTCCGTCTGGAGAGTGGGCCCTACCATTAAGGTATCATTTAAGGAAACCCCGTTCGTTCCCTTACATGATGCATCATACACCACTCTTACCTTAGTATTTTGTCTCACCACTGCGTGGTGTGGCAAATAGACCGCATCACTTCGTTTAATGGTTGTCTCATCAATTATTTTTTCCAGATGTCCCAGCAATAAATATTCTTTCATTACATCATTATACTGTTGTTTCAATTGACTATCCCTAGCCAACTTCCTTTCTAGTCCCAACAGTCTTTTAATAGCTATGCTTTTAGAATGGCCATATTTACAAGGTGGATCTTCAAAACGAAAAGGTAGTTTTACTATGTATCGTCCTTCCTCATCCCTTTTCGTCGTGTTCGTGTAAAATTCCTCACAAGCCTGTTCTTCAGGCGTGAAAGGTCTTTTCGTTAAAGCAGGTTCGGCATCCAGTTCCCATAAACGTTTTAACATTTCATTCTCTTCTATTTGAGTATGCATCGCGATTATAGTGTTATGTGAACTGAATGAACCTTCTGTTTTACCAACATGGCCTGACACAATCCACCCTAAATATGTATCTTGTGCGACCGGAGAGCCACTAGGACTCTTGACTAATCCTACCTTTAATATACGACAATACGTTTCTGCTCCCAACAAAATATCAATTTTGTTAGGCAAGTTGAACTTTGGGTCGGCTAAATTCATATTGTGAATTTCTGGCCACTCCCGAATTTCAAATTGTGCATCCGGCATAACTGAAGTAAGGGAGCTCAATACATGCGCAGTTACTTCTAGGGTGAAAGAAGGGTCATGTAACGATTGTATATTGATTTTAACGACATGTCTAGAGACAACACCGCCATGACCACCTCCAATCCCAGCAATTGTAGTTTTAGAAACTACCTTCTTTAAACGAAGTAATTGCGCAGCTGCCTCAGTTATAAAGGATGCTTGTGATCCTTGATCCAACAATGCTCTCAAAATTTGAGAGGACCCATCTTGTGATCCGACCTTTATGAGGGCCGTGGCTAACAGGACTTGACCCTGAGCTCGTCCATTCACAAAATGAGCTGCTACATTTGCACTTATATCATGTGGTGACGACTCTGAAGCACCTTCATGTGACGTGGCAGACTCTATTGGTTTGCCCACGACACTAGTTACACTAGGGTTCTTTGGGTGTAGCAACGTATGATGCTTTCGCTGGCAAATTCGGCATTTTGAAAGAACACGACATATTTTAGAAGTATGGTTACTCCCTAAGCAATTGAAACATACGCCTAAAGACTGAGCAATAGAGCAGCGCTCGTCAGTATTTTCTTTGGAAAACTTCTTACAGTTAGCTAATTTGTGATTATCGGAACAATGCGGACATGAAACATTAATAGCGCTATGCAATACTTTGGTGTGAGATGTAGGAGATGTAAATTTTGATTTATGTTTGGGTTCGACGAACTCCAAAGCTCGAAAACGTGTCTCCAAAAATTCGCGAAATTGTTTAAAAGAAGGCAGATCATCGGAGGATTGACTAACATGCAGTTCCCACTGCTTCCTAGATTCTAGGTCCAACTTCAAACTTATTACGTATATAATAATTACATCCCATGAGCTAACGTCAATACCAAGATTGGTAAGCTCGTGCAAACAATCACTAGTTACATCAAGAAGATCTTGTAATGCATTTGACGATTCGACCACTATGTTCCGTTGATTAAATAACCTTTTTAGAATACAAGTAGACATAAATTTTTTATTGTTAAATCGGTGTTCTAACATTTCCCAACACTTTTTATAATTAATATCAGTTATAGGAACATGTCTTATTAACTGTTCTGCTTCACCTGACAGTTGCGTCTTTAAGTAGTGAAGACGTTGTACGTCATCTAGCTTTTTATTGTTGTGAACTAAAGAAATAAATAAATCCCGGAACGATGACCACTCGGTATATTTTCCGCTAAAAGTAGGTAAAATTATTTTTGGTAGTCTTACAACATTATCAGGTGAAACATCACACATTTCTTTATCGGAACTATGAGATTTTAATTTAGACAGGGCATTTTTAAGTTCTACTTTGTACATCAGATAACTTTCATAAACATTTTCATAGATGTCCTCTTGAAAATAGTCGACCAATTCGTCTCCCTCACACTCGCCTACAATTCCTTCGTATTTGCTAGAAAAGTTCTTGAACTGATTCTCCAACATTTCCAGCCGCGTATCGACGTAATTATAGGTAATGCGTTCCTTCGGGGACTTCTTAAAGTTAACAAGGCCTTTCTCAATCTGTCCTTTTATATCTCTCAACTTTCTAAGTTCCTTTTCCATATTGTATTCCAAGAGTAGCCCAGTAGTATTTTTATAAGTGTCGCCAAGAGTAAAATTTGAAGCGCGATTTTTCTAAGTGTTTTTGCACTTATATGTTCAGAAATCGGGCATAGGTTCCTCGTCTCGTCGTTTTTATCGAAACTATTCTAAGTCCCAGACAGTAAACTAAGCGAACCCTTCAAATTTTACAAGTTCATGCATAAACTTCACTTTTTCTAAGCCCCGCAATTTAACACTAACAAATCACTTTAAATTGTACTCACAGTTTTGCTTCATTACTCACTCACTCGATCGCTTCAATTTCTCCGTGTACAGCAACAATATCTGCAACTTTCGACACTAATCTTCACACTACTAGCACCACTTTGCTTCAAATAGCGTAACCAATACTCTTGTGCTTTGTGCTCTTCAAAAACGCCCTTCGGCTCGAATGGACCATGTACAATATCGGTACAGGATACCAAAGGAGCCCAGTGATACTAAATAATAGAGAGTACCTCAGAGCGAGACATTTATTCATTTAAAAACATGCATGTCTATACCTTTTCGTGTAACATAACCATATCGCGATTTAATTCGATCCCAACGCCATCTATCGACTCCTTGTAAACATTTCCAATAATATAAAGAGTGGCGTTAGGATCGGATACATTCTAAACATTAAACAATAACAAACGAGCAGACCTGATAGTAAGTGTCACTGCCGTCCATGGACCTTTGCTATACCAAGGGTGTAGCTAATCCGCTGATTACCAATACAAACCCCAAACCCACCCCAGTTGGGCTTCCGGCTCTCTCGCTCACCGAAGGAAGCGCAATAGCACATTGCCATTACTCAGATGTCGATCTTCTGCGAGAGTGTGGTACTACCCCAGACGGACCGGCCCGCGGCTGTAGACAGAAAACCAGTGTATTAACAGTTCGCCTATAGAGATTTTGTATGAGATTTTTAATTCCACCCTGTTGCGTTAGATGGCGCCAATATTAAGCTTTGTTACGATAAAAATAATATAAAATTAATTTATATTATATGAGCTTATTTGTATTTGAGTAAAACATTCATTTTAACTCTTTTTATTTTTATAAATCACATGTTAATTTTTATACATTTTATTGTATTTTGCGTAAAAAGAAACGTGTTGCCGCCATGGCAGCCATTTAAAAAAATACCTTGCGAGCAGTGTGACAAAATTCTGCAGAATTCTGCGATTTTAGCAGAATTCAATCTCAAATTTATGACAGTAGATTGTGTCGCAGACTTTAAAATTAGGCAGATTTTGGCATAATATTGAAAAAGTTCCGCAGGAAACTAGCGGGATTAGACATTAATTAATTACCATTCGGTAGTTGCGAAAACATATTTAAAAAAACCTGTCTTTCTTAAAGAACGTATTTTTTTTTCTTCTGAAGGCACCTTTCATTCTTGGGGAAAATACCCCTTAAATTATTTTGCTTTACCCCTTATTTTGCTTTGAAATTGTATGTAATATACATTTTATGCGCAGATATCGTTAGTCAATTGTTTCGTCCGCGTCAGAAAATATGACCAGAACTATCGTGTTGAATGGGAGAAGGATCCAATGTTTTCATCTTGCTTATGAAGATCCAAAAATGAGAGCAATGCCGCTTTTTGTAAAGTATGTAATAACAGTAGTTTCATGACTTTCTGTTTTTAAATAACATGTAAACTCAGTGAAACATAAAAAAAATGTGATTATTCTGGACAGTCGTCGGTAAGAGACTCTTTTTACTTATGTTGTTCTAAAATACTTGTAATGTAGTTAGTAAACAATTCACATCTGTATGTAACATAAGACAAACGTCTATAACTGAAGAGGTAAAAAAAGCTGAAATTAAAATGTGTATGTTTCTGGCAAAACATAATTTATCATTTAGAGTTATGGATCATTTGAACGAGTTACTTGAAAAATGTTTGCATGATTCAGTAATTGCAAGATCATTTTTATGTAAACGCACTAAAGCTGCTGCATTGACATATAATGTTCTCAAACCTGAAGTTGGAAAAGAATTGCATGCTGAATTGGCTTCTTGTTTACACATATATTTAAACAAAAATCTAATTCAACATGCAGTGTGTGCCAGAAAACCTTGTTTCTTCAGTTGTCATTGATGAAAGTACCGATATCCACCACATTTCAAAAATCACGAAGGCAGATGGAATTAATTGTACCCACACTCCCCAAGTACATTATTTCGCAAAAGCTATGATGATTTTATCTATGATTATACATGTACATCTTGTGAGCGCATATTTTTTTAAATGAACAATATAAAAAAAGACGTGCGAAAAAAATTTAAAAATGAACATGTTGCTGCAATTCTACATGTCAAACAAGCAGTTAAAGAACAGTCTGGATCCATAAATTTTACGCCATCAAAAAATATGGTTAAGGTAGTTCAAAACTGGGATGCGGTGCTGAACCACTTCCACGTGGTGCACCCTGGAAACGTCAGACCTTTTTCCCCGTCTGACGGCCAAGAGTTCAGCCATCGGGTCTCGGCGCGTTCTGCACCGTCTGAACGCGCACGATTTGACCCCGCAGGAAGGGATGACAAATCCCCGTCGTTCCCTCTCCAAAGGGCATGGGGTCTCTCTCGAGATGGCCCTCATGTCCAGCCCGCGTCCCTGAGTTTAGGATATCTTAGATTTAGGGCCAGGATTTGGGGTGCGGAGGTAGATTCCCCTCCAAAGAAAAAACAATCCCGAATCCTAAGTTTCACCGCTCGGCGAGGGGATGCATGGTTACTCCGGAGGAGTCAGCCACTAGAGCGGTACTCAGTCTCTCGGGGGGACTTTAAACCCCACTATATACATGGCAAAAGTTAAAAAAGGATAATGAATCCTCCAGAGGTCCCGGCAACGTCGGGGAGTCCCTTGCTGAGTTGCCATCGGAGCACGTTTCCGGAACGTGTTCCGATGTCGACTCAGTCAGCTCCGCGTATGGGAGGGGGTCAACTTTTGCTTCAGCCGCGGGGGCCGGCTCCCGGACCCGGCTGCGAATACGGTCCCTAATTTAAAAATTGTGAAGAAGAGGAGTAACCTGGGCTACAGCATAAGGAAGGGTGAGCTCACCAAGAAGCGCCAGCAGAAGAAGGCGGAGAGGATGGCGACCACCAGTGTCCCTCTGCCTAAAGGCCAGGAGAGGCACCCATCTGCGTCTCCTGCGCCTAGTGTAAATAATGCAGTCAATATTGTAATCCCGTTGGGCAACGCGGCTGGAGCGGTCTCGATACGGATTACGAGTCATCGAGGCCGTCCGGCCCGTACTGATGGAGTGGCTGGAGAGGCGGCACGGAGTCCTCTCTTTCCGGCTGGTGCAGGTCTTGACGGGGCACGGTTGCTTCGGCAAGTACCTGTACACAGTCGCAAGGGTGGAGACGACTCCGTCCTGCCAACAGTGCGGCAGCGACCGGGACACGGCACAGCATACGCTCGAGGTCTGCGTGACCTGGGCTCAGCAGCGCCGTGCCCTTGTCGCTGCTATCGGTGCCGAGCTCTCGCTGCCCGCCGTCGTAAAAGCGATGGTCGACAGCGAGAGGAATTGGGTCGCGGTCGCCTCCTTCTGCGAGGACGTCATCTCGCAGAAGGAAGCGGCGGGGCGAATCCGAGAGGAACTTCTCTTCGAGGATTCGCGCCGCTGCCGGCGACTGGGGCGGCGGAGGCGTGAATACCTCCGCCTCATGCCGCCCTAGCCGAGGCAACGGGTGACCGGACCGGGGATTAGTCTGGTCGCCCTGGGAGCGAAGCCACCACGTGAGGACGACGCCCCGACGGTGCAAACTGTCCGGGCGTCGACATCAACGAGGATACCCGTGAGGGTAGACCGCCGAGTGGAAGCCACTGAAGAAAAAGACCACGTACCAGTGACCAACCCGCACGGCGTCGAGAGGTATATTGTAGGGCGGGTCTACGGGGTCTTTCGCCGCTTTGCCTGTCGCCCCGGACGGAATAGCGGGGTTTGACGTACCGTAGCCCGCCGCCAAAAAAAAAGGTAGTTCAAAACTCTATAGTTCTATATAAAAATGTGGATAGAACTTCGAATTTTTTTTATTTGAAAATATTGAGTTGCGTTTTTCTCTAGTACACATTAAAACTTATCTATTAGCAGAATTTTAACATTTATTCCAAAAATAATATCAGATTTTTAGCAGAAATTAAATGAGTAGCTAGCATAATGATCAATTTAAATCTGGCCACACTGTACGTGAGTTTGACATTATTCTATGCGTAAGCTTATATTAGTCTGTGGTTATTCTGTTCTGTTTATTTGTTGTATGAGTATTTTTTGTTATCGCCGACGACTATTTTTTGTTTCCTAGATACCGATCGACGCTTGTTTTACTAACCTGACCCATGTGTAATACCCACGGAGACCAGTGATATAATTAAAATGTTGTATGTAGTTAAATGTTGTATTATAATAAAAGAAAGCACTATAACAAGGTAAACCGTTGTTTTATTTGTTTTTCTTTAAGAGTCTTTTAATAATCTTCAGTTGTGAAATCAATTCTATAAAGATTTTACTTCTGAAAATGACTTAGAAAATTTATATTAATTTTAATGAATAATTGAATCCTCCCTAGCCCAGGAGGCCGCTCTCCATTTACACCACTTATCGACAGATGGCGTGTGTACCTGAGCTTTGCTGTTGCCTCTATACCTATATATTTAAAATACTCTATGCAGAAAACTGTCGACAGCGTGGTCCTACCACTATTAATTTTAATTAATAGTGGTAGGATGATTAATTACCATCATCAATTAATTTATCATTTCAGCTTGATGGAACAGTGAAATAGAATGCCATTGTTGAAGCGATGAGTAAATATAGTAAGGAAGTGTTTTTTTTTCTAATCCTCTTTATCTTCAATGTAAAAACTTCTTAAGTAAACAAATAAGACAATTGAGTTTCGTAGAACTTCCTGAAGGTCAAACCTGGATAAGTCAAGTATGTACTGTTGCAACTCTAGTAAATTAATAAAATGAATCATATTTTGGTAAATTAGCATTAACATCTTGCGACAGTATGCACTTGGCTGATAATATTTTTTATTGAATCTTTAATTTTTTTTAGATATTTCCCCGTAAAGCATTTTGTTACCCTTTGTCGTACCAAAGAAGTTTTACTTGAATAAACATGGCATCATCACTATCTTTAGAATCAATATATTAACGCGATGATCGAAGGCTCCAAGCCACTTCAATCATCCTTCATTGACAGCTCATTGGTCAATACAAATTTTTGTAGATGCCGCCTTAGGCTTATACCAATACTAACTTTCACATGTTACGTTTAATTCATTGACCTATGACAAGTTAATATGTTGAACTATACAGACTGTTCTATTAATTATATCTTAATTTTAATGCCAAATCCTTGACAACCCGCTTTCATGTGTAGACGGGCTTATTTTTTCTATAGGTAACGCAAATCGTTGTCTCGATGTGATTTACCACTTAGTTAAATTGAGAATATTCAGCTTTTTTTCTCTCTAATTTAGATTTATAGCGCAAATGTGTCTCATGAACGCCAAAAATATAGTTATAATTATAATATCGGAAATATCAATAGACCTGGAACTGAGGTTTTAGGTTAGGAACACAACGTTAATATTTTTCTGTCCAGCCGCAGGCTGGTCCGTACAAGCTAGTAACACACTCTCGCAGATAATCAACGTCTGAATAGTAGCAATACGCTATTGTGCTTCGTTCCATGATTCAAAGTTCATGAACGGCAGTAATACTACCCTCAGGCTGCTTGCTCATTTGCCACGATAAGCCATAAAAAAAAACTAAAATGCTTTGAGAGATGGATATTTTTTATAACTTTTAAGAATACAGACTTTTCCATATTGTTCATTATTTAAAAAAGAAACACACTGTATAATATGAACATCACTTAACTTTTATGCTTTCTATATAGACAAAGGATTCACTTTGTAAAACATCAAAGCTTACATTATTTTACATGCAATTTTGCAGTTGAATGTTATAAATGGTCAGAGAAATAAACAAGTGGAGTTAAATAAATATTCACTGGTATTGTAACATTTGAAATCAGATACAGTGATCAGTTCTCCCGTGACCATGATCACTGTAGAATGTTCGAAACGTCGGGAATTAAAAAATCAAATGTAAACGCGATAGAATCCCTAAAAGTAGTTTTATTTCAAATGTGTAATACTCGCGTAAACATTAGAAATCATTATGGTATGGTAACAGTTTAGATAAGGAATTGATACAAACCCTCCAAATGATGAGCTGATGAAATTAAGATTGGCAGACAGTCCATGGACTAGGGCAGCTATTTATATAATTTAGTAGTGGCAGGAACAAGTTTTCTGTCTACAGCCGCGGGCTGGTCCGTTCGAGTTATTACACTCTTGTAGAAAATCAAAGTCTGAGCAATGGAAATGTGCTGTGGCGCTTATGCGCTGTGACACAGCAGTGAAGAGCAGCTGCTTAATCTTTCTCGCTCGGGTACACTCGGCGGTCCCGAGTTTACCCGATCGAGCCTTTCACCTCCACGCCTTACTTGCACTAAGAAATAAGGAGGAAAAACCTATAACGGAAGGCAAAGACTTCATTTATTGATGAACAGTGACTATGAATAGATTATGTGAAGAAATAGAAATACTTTTATATATTTTGTAAGGAAAATGTATAAGACTTGGCTGTAAGAGCGTTGTTCCTTTTGACTGTCCCTACGGACATACCGAACCAATTAAAGTCTTATCATCTACGAATCGAAAGTTTTGATTTGTATGACATAGGAATGATGTAGCATTATTTTAAATTCAATATTTTAATGTTTCATATAAAATGATATTTGCCGAATTTATGTAACGTAATGTAATGCAGGGAAAGTGCGAAAGTTTAGTGACATATTCACTATCAGTGTCTAATGGTTTTATAATATCATAAGTTTTTCTACATTTCTAGCAAACTAATTCGCTAATAATAAGTAGGTATATTAACACACATAATATGTAAAATATATTATTACAAGATAATTGTCTCTTATTTAGAAAATAATTATTCTGTCATAATAAAAATATTCATAACATAATATTATTGAAATATATATCGTAATAATTAATGTTGAATCATTATGAATAGCCATGATACATCAACTTTCCATCACGATTCTATCAACAAATATATAAAACTATAAACAAACCATATGATCGACAATTTGCTATTTTAATTAAAACTTATGGTGCCGTATTGGGTTGCGAAATTATTAGTTTTAGAACTAACGATACGGGGACGACACGATCTTTGTGTACTCACTTGTTATATGAACAAAATAAAATACTCAAAGAAAATATGTTGTACACATGATTAAATCCTAATTGTTTTAGCATTTAGAACACTTGAATTTCGTATTTAAGTCTTAATATAAATCTATTTATTTTAGATTTTTCTATTTCGTATACCTACATATTTGTGGATTCTTGTCTTTACCTATAATGAATTAAACGGAAGGATAATAAAAAACAAGTAGACTATTTAGAACCTGAAGTTTTAACTAATGAAAGCCTAATAATATTTACTAGATATAGTTATAGGCTATATATCTATTTCTAGTTCATCTCTAAGTAAACAAAATGGAAATTCTTACTGAGAATTGCCATTTTGGTTTGCCAATTTACTTCGCATTAAAATTGTTAACGTCATGACTATAATAATTATTATTATTATACATTTTTTATTAACTAACAGATATGATTGATACCTGATCGATAAGTTTTTACCTATGGCATATTCTCAGTTGGCGTTGACCACAAGCAGATATTTACTACATGGAAATAAGGTTTTAAACGTAGTCTTCGGCATATTTGGGAACACCTTGCCTTACTTAAATAGCACAAGGACAAGGACGATGTCGAAACTGCTAGTTGATACTAGGACGTCAACGAGGATATAATACCCGAAAGGATAACCGGCGACGAAGAGGGAATACAGGGTTATGAGGCTTTCATCGCCTTGGAAGGGACGAGGTATGTAAAGATCAGAAACTCACCAATAAAAAATGTTTTATTTTTTTATATTTTAAATAATTTAATTTATTAATAACAAAAATCGTATTATATAAAATACATAGAAATGTTAATTGCTAGTACTGTGCGTGATTGCTATTTAAAGTCGCATACGCAAGTAGTATCTTTAACCTATAGATATATTGTAGTATAAGTCATAAGCTAATAGTGTTATTATTATATTATTTTATATTTGTTCAAAATTCGGATCAATGTTTGTTTTTTTGTTTTTGGCAGGCTATGGTCTGGACACACGCCATCCATTCCATCCGGGGTGACAGAAAGGCGGCGCGTGGTCCCATAACCCACCATATGCCTCCCCATCGCCATTGGGCCAGCCACTGGTACTGTTTCCTTGACATCCGTGGCCAGCCCGTATTCGAATCAATGCTGCCTTTAAACGTTAAAAAATAAAAATTTAATACAAGCGCCATAACTACTGAAAAAATAGTTTTATTTATGATACTATCGTAAACATCAGAAGTCATTTATGCAGATGATAGAAAAAAATATCTAGGATAATAAGAAAACTGACTATAGATTTCAAGGAGTCAGTACCGTTGGTCGATCCCATAGCGATGGGGAGGAAACACAGTAAGTTACGGGGTAACACGTCGCCCTTCCATCGCTTCGGTTGGAATGGGTGGGATCTGTCCAGACCGTAAATTCTCAAAAAAAAAAGGAGACTAAAAAATTCTGGGCTTCTGTCGCAAATTATAATGTTGGAAGTTTATAGTTTTTAAATATATCACGCTTTATTTATCCGTGTGCTGATGGAGTAAGAATACAATTCATCGCCCCCTATCTTACCCGTGGGTGGTCGTAAGAGACGACTAAAGCTGATATCAGACGGTTCATTTTTTGTTCATTTTTGTCTTTCATTTTGCATCTTTCACTCGAAGTGACGCATCTGAACACAAAATGAAACATTAGTGCCGAACGAATTCATTAGTGAAACGATCCAACAGTGTTGGATATTGGCATTCGGCATCTTTCACTCGCACTCCGAGTGAACGAGAAATGAACAGTCTGAACACTGAGAGAACTTTCATTCGGGTCCGGTCATTTTGTTTCAAGTTCTGTAGCCGAAGGACGTCCCGTGTTGATAATTTTCTGCGCTGCGTGTGTGTGTGTTGATCGATCGACTGGATCGATCAAAATACATTACATTTTTTGGAGAACTTTAAAAAGATTATTACAATATGAATCAGGATCTTCAACTGCTAGTTCTCTCAACAATGTATTTGATGCTGCTAATATTTTTTTCTTTCAATCCATGGTAGCACCCATCACCGTCGACGTTTTCTTTACTTCTTTTTTGTCAACTCTTTGATTTTTTTTAGTGCTCTGGTGGCAAACGGGTAAGCAGCACACCTGTTGTTAAGTGTTACTGCCGTCCATGGATCTTTACCACACTAGAGGTATAACTAGGCCGCTGCCTGCTAATAATCCCAAACCCACCCAAAAAGATGAGCTTCCGGCTCTCTAGCTCACGGAACGAAGCACAGCAGCATATTGCCACTGCTCAAGCGACGATTTTCTGCGAGAGTGTGGTAGAAATAAATAGTGAATGTTCATTTTTAAATCATTCCCTCTTAGCCGTGTGAACATAAAATGAAAGAAAAATGAACCATCACTCGAGTGAACCGTCTGATATCAGCTTAAGGGATATGAAATGCATATAACATCTATTGAAGAGAAGAAGAACTCGCAACAAAACCCTATAGTAACACGTTCGACCAGGTGTGGTATAGTAGTGCAATTTACCTCCCATTATGAAGGAGGTTCGAGCCCAACAATGGGACGTATATGAGCTGAGATGATGATGATACCAATTGCAACACTCAACACAGGTGGATACAGAGAATGCTGATACAGGAACACCTGCCGAAGACAACACAAAATGACGAATTCTTATGTGAACCGAATTGATGAATTCTTATGTGAACGCTCGTCACTTTTTGGTCGATCGCCGACCTAGTCACACCTTAGTAATAATTATCTTAATTTTGTAATTTTAAATTAATATTAAATTATATTATCATACATCGGATTTTTTTGCACCTTATGCTGCCACTGCTCTTAAGTCACAATTTATCATATATTTTAAGTTTATGTTTGTGGAATTTATTGATTAATTGTTATTGTTAATTAATTATTATTGTTGTTAATTAATTTAAATTAATATGCAATTATTAACAGTTCACTTTAAAAATTAAGTAATGACCTGTAAATATTAAGTTATTAATAGAGAATACAGAACAATACATTAAAAAATTGCTCTTGTCATTATAATATAACGTAAGTATACATATGGCTGAATGGTTGTTTATGGATAAGTGCCGTGTGTTAGATGCCTATGCAGGCTATTCTTCGTACCGCACCGTAGCCCACCGTCAAAAACAAGGCTATTCTTCATACGTTCCATAAATTTTGCTCTATCTCTATTTGTAATTTGCTCTCGTTATTCACAAGTTGGATCAGTTAGATCCAAGAACTTTGACTGCACAGATAGCGGAAAAATTTAAAAGTCAATCGGTATCATAGGTTTGATTCCCAGGTTCAATTCTTTGTGCAATCCATAAATTGTTGTTCACAGTCTGAATGTAATTTGTGTCCGTCAATGTATGTAAGTTTGTAAAATCTTCCGATACACAATGATTTATATTTTAGTATGGCACGTTTTTTCAAATTTGAAAAGAAAGGTAGAGTTATAATATTTCTGTGGTTATAACCGCAGAACTCTTATAATTAATTAACCTACCTTTCTTTATAGTCTATGTACACCCTTCTTTTATGCTGTGGACTATGGAGGTGGTCGCGTTCCGCCAAATCGGTCCGGGGCGACGGAAGAGGCGGCCCGCAAACCCATAGACCTACATCATTTTTCACTCGTAATCGGATTTTTATAAATAATCAAGCATATTAAATGCTAAATTTCAATAATTAGAAATTTTATAGCGTTTGTATTTGATTTTTCCATGTGGTGACGGCGTAAGAATACTATTCACCACCCCATATCTTACTCGTGGGTGATCGTACGAGACGACTAAGGGATATAAAACGCATATAACATCTATACGAGAGAAGGAAAACTCGAAACAAAACCCTATACCAACACGTCTGACCAGCGCGGTATAGTAGGTTATTTACCCTCCCATTACGGAGGAGGCCCGAGCCCAACAAGGAGACATTATGGGCTGTGATGATGATAATGATTTGATTTTTAATTTCCTGACGTTTTTTCAGCGTTCATGATTACGGGAGGACTGACTTTCCTGTAGTATTTGCAATATTCATTGATGCAGTCCAAATTAATTTAATGGATAGATTGCACTCATTTGAATGAAAACAATACGTGTGCGCGTGGGACTTATATAGACTAAAAAGAAGATAAAGATGTGAACATTTTTGCTCTAAATGGGCATTTTAAAATTAACGATTTACAAAATTAGTCTTCACAGTCATTAATATAAAAAGTAATATGTTACTTTTTCCTAAAGTATCCCAAATGAAGAATATTAATCTAAAATCCTAAACTAAATCTCAATATTATCTAATTTTCTTAGGGTCTATCTGTATACCTGCGCCTGATGCCGCCCTAGCCGAGGCATCGCGTGATCGGATCCGGGGACTAGTCCGGTCACCCGAAATAAGGCCACCGTGTGGACTCGAGAGAAACTCGCGAGGGTAAACCACCGGGTGGGCCACCAAAGGCAAAGTTCGGGTACTGGTGGCTCGCTCGCATAGCGAAGAGAGACGCTTTGCAGGGTGGGTCTATGGGGTCGCGTGCCGCATCTTCCGTCGTCCCAGACCGATTTGACGGGCCGCGGCCACATCCATAGTCCACTGCAAAAAAAAAAAAAAGGTCTATCTGTAAGTCTAAAACGCCTACACTGGAGTACTATCACACATGTTGTCCATCTATTCAACTTCATTTACCATGAATAAACCCCATCTGAATATTTACATACTTCTCATTTTATTTTATTAACTTTATCTTAATTCAGTATATCATCGCCACCGTCATTGAGTAGATGCGGCAACAAAGGCCTTTTAAGCTTAAATTGTCTTTTAGGCTAAATTCTAATGATCTTAAGAAATATGTGTTTATAGATCTAACTGTATGTATGACCGAACTTAACTCTGTATATTTTGTTCTTGTATTTATATTTAAAAAAAAAACTATTTATATATTAAAGGTACCGAAATCTCACTCATCGACACTCGTAGTGTAGTATATAACTACTAATTACATATTGGTGAATTATGAATATTATTATATATTATTGACATAAGAGTGATATGAACTAAATATATAATTTAAAAAAAAATGATGAAATAATGAAAAAGCAATGAAAAATTAAACAGAGGGAAAAATAGGACAGCTGTGTATCGAATCGCGTCCCTCTGGATTGAGCAACAGCTCGATTGCCCAATTGAAATATTTTCATTCTTGATAACAATTCCTAAACTACTACTACCAACCCTTACTTTGCTCGTGGATGTCGTAAAAGACGACTAAGAGCCTTATAACGACCTGGGCCAACTCCATCTGATGCCGTTTCGTCAACAATTACATTCCCAACAAATACAAGGAGGGTTGATGTCTAGCAGGCGGCCGGTTATAAAACTATAGCCAATAACTTTTACAATATGTACTATGAAAGAAGAGTATATATTGTATCGACCAAGGATAAAATGTATTTTGATTATATTTTTTTCATTTTCATTTCGAAATACGAGTTTTTCTGAAAAATATAAAACTAAATATTTGTCATCCTCGAAACCTTCCACGTGTTAAATTTTATATGAATTGTTGGGGGCGTTTCTTAGATATTATATAGAAATATACAAATATATTCGTTTATAGAGGCAAGATATATCTGATGTTTTAGAAACAATACACCGTGGTCCTACCACTAATAAAACAAGTTTATTAGTGGTAGGACCACGCTGTTGACAGTTCTCTGTCTACAGCCGCGGGCCGGTCCGTCCGGGGTAGTGCCACACTCTCGCAGAAGATCGACGTCTGAGTAATGGCAATGTGCTATTGCGCTTCGTTCGGTGAGCGAGAGAGCCGGCAGCCCAACTGGGTAGGTTTGGGGATTGTAATGTTATCATTACCGCTTACTCAGCGGCCTAGCTATACCCTTGATATAGCAATGGTCCATGGGCAACAGTGACACTTACCATCAAGTGTGCTGCTTGCTCGTTTGCCACCATAAGTAATAAAAAAAAATAAACATATACATCAAGAAGGTGCCGCTATAAAAAAATATAATAGTAAATCATCTTCACAGTCCATATACGTCCCACTGTTGGTCTCGGGCCTCCTCCGTAATGGGAGGGAAATTAACCTACTACACCACGCTGGTCAGACGTGTTGGTATAGGGTTTTGTTTTGAGTTTTCCTTCTCTTGCATAGATGTTATATGCGTTACATATCCCTTAGTCGTCTATTACGATCACCCACGGGGAAAAATTTAGGTGGGTGGTGAATTGTATTCTTACTCCGTCACCACACGAATCATATCACGGATAATAGTAAAATACATTCCTTCAATAACTTTACGTCAGGGTAGGAGATTATCCTATAAGCACCCGATCACGTACTAACCACTAGAGAAGCCTTTACTCCTCTCAACTATATTGGAGAGAGACCCGTTCCACATAGATCCCCGCAAGCAGACCTTTTAGTGGACATGACGTACACCATTTTCTTTTTCTTTTTTTTTTCGCAAGGTGGGACCATAGATGTGGTCGCGCCCCGGCAAATCGGCCCGGGGCGACGGAAGAGGCGGCGCGCAACCCCATGGCCCCACCCTGCAAACACCTCTCTTCGCCGTGCGAGCGGACCACGACATGACGTACACCATAGATATTCATACAGCCAGTGTTAAGCGTTTGACTTAATGCTCGGAACATCTCCGATATATATGTACATAACATTTGACCTTTACAACACATAAGATTCCTTTCATTTTTACAAGAACGCTATTAAAAGGCAATAAAAGCATACATTTATTTGATTTTCGCAACATGTTTGCGTTATTACTAGAGATTTTGTACATCTGTGATGATGGAATAAGTTTACAATGAACATAACCCATTCACTTTCTTATTGGTAAACGTAGAAAGATGACCAAGGAATGCTATATGGTAGCGGCTACGAATACTACCAACCCTTACTTTGCTCGTAGGTGTCGTAAAAGACGACTAAGACCCTCATACCGACGTGGACCAACTCTATCTGATGCCGTTTGGTCAATAATTACATTCCCAAGTAGGGTTGGCGTGTAGCAGGCGGTCGGTCATAAAACTAATTGCCAATAACTTTTACAATATGTGCTATCAAAGAAGAGTACATATTGTATCGACCCCAAATAATTGGGATAAGAGTAGGAGAATGATGATGATCTGACCAGCCCTGTATATAAACCTTATAGCCTGTCCATTATGGAGGAAATACCAGCGCACCAGGTGGATATATATGAGCTGAGAATTATGATAATGATAAAAATAGAACGTCTTTAAAAAAAAAAAATTAATAATTAAAATCTTGAATTGATTATGAATCGGTTGGGTGATAAAACAATGAAATGGGCAACAACAGTCTACTTAGCACCAACTGGGATCGCTAAGCCTTCAACCAAACGTAGCAATTATTACATTATTGTATCATAGAAAGCCCTGTAGTGTAAATACAAGGCTATAGTGTACATAAACTGACAGGTGGATGGATTAATTATGCGGATTATGCAAATCAATAACAGTGTACATATTTATTAAAAAAAATTATCGATAATTAATTTACGAAACTAATAAAATAAATGTCTCACAGATAACTTACTGGTTATTCCGTGTGGTGATGGAGTAAGAATACAATTCACCACCCCCCTATCTTACCTGTAGGTGATCGTAAGACACGACTAAGGGATATAATATGTATAAAACATCTATATAAGATAAGGAAGACTATATTTAAACCCCTGTACCGACCGCCTGACCGGGCACGGTAGGTCAATTTTCTTCCCACCAAGAAGGAGGCTCGAACTCAGAGGTGGGTATGAGCTGAAATGATGATTATGATAAACGCAGTGGTTAAAATACATACCGTACGAAGTGTCATGTGATCGATTCCTACACATGACAATACTTGATACGATCTACTAATTGATAAACTGAGAGTGTCCCTGCAAGTTTGGAATCGGCAGTACAACTCGGCAATACAAAAATTATTTTCTTAGTACAGAGTCTTGATGAGGCCGGGCTGGTGATCAATATCAAGGAATCGATATCAATAGCCAGTCCAAGGGCGATGGGAGAAAATAGGGTAATTTATAAGGTCGCACACCTCCCTTTCGTTGCGCCGGACGAAACGGGCAGCGTGTATCCAGACCACCATAACCATAAAAAAGCTGTTGCTAAAGCAATAACCGGCTCTAAAGAAATAATTATTATATTGCCTGTACAAAAAAAAAGAAATATTTATCAATTAACTAATAAACGTAATACTAATTCATTAATCCTGTCATTCATCTCATCTCAGCTCATATATGTCCCACTGTTGGGCTTGAGCCTCCTTCATGATGGGAGGGCAATTGACCTACTATAGACCTACTATACCACGCTGATCAGACGTGTGGGTATAGGGTTTTGTTTCGAGTATTCTTTCTCTTGCATAGATGTTATATGTATTTTATATCCCTTAGTCGTCTCTTACGATCACCCACGAGTAAGATAGGGGGTGGTGAATTCTATTCTTACTCCGTCACCACACGAAAAACAATTAGTCACAGATAAAAATATTGTTGTAGAATAGGGGAAGGTGAATTGTATTTTTACTCCGTCATCACACGGATAATTTTGTTACTAATTTAATTTTGTCATTAAATATTGTTAATGAATAAATTATCATTATTATTAACAGTAAAAAAAATTCACCTTCCGCAATCGCGTTGAATTAAAATATCACAACACATAGGCAATTTAAATAATTCAAGCAAAAGGTTACATTTTGAAGCTCTGAGCATCATCAGTGTGTTGAAATAGGGTCAAGTAATTTTAGAGTATTATTACATACAATTTCAATGATCGAAAGCGTTAAAATTATTACTACTGGCAGACGATGGCTTCAATTTACTGCGCTGTTTGTACAGAGGTCGTAGTGTCGAGTGTTGTTCGACTCCCACACAAGGCTTATATTTGTTTTGTTTTTTAAACAAAATCACGCCTATATTTATAGGCGTATATAGATATATAATAAAACTATTTTTACGGTTTTAATAGCGTTTATACTCAATCTTTTTTTATCTCTCCCGTGAGACTATCTATCCGTGTGGTGACGGAGTAAGAATACAATTCACCACCCCCTATCTTACCCGTGGGTGATCATAAGAGACGACTAAGGGATATAAAACGCATATAACATCTATGCAAGCGAAGAAAGACTCTAAACAAAACCCGATACCAATACGTTTGACCAGGTCAATTGCACTCCCATTCCGGCGGAGGCTCGAGCTCAACAGTGGGACATATATAAGTTGAGATGATGAGAATAAACGCTGAAAAGTGTATGCAATTCTAAAAATCAAATACAAACGGAATAAAATCCGTAAAAATTGTTTTCTTTCATGTACAGACAATACTCGCGTAACCATCATGCATGAATGAGTCCCACTTAATCACCTCAGCTGATTTAATGCCCATTATTGCATTTGGACCTTCTCCGCTATGTAAAATATATATATCGGTCTCAAAACACCAATTTGGTCAGAGCATGTTCAGTTTTCCTTTAAATCTATTGACTTTTCCTTTTCTTGCGTCGATGTCATCTGCATATAGACCTTTGATCGTCTTTTACGATACGCATAGACAAGAAAGAGCATAGTGAATTGCTTTCTTACTCCGTCATTACACGAAGTTAATCCCACTATACAGGGAAAGCCATTACCATTTGTCGGCTACAAATACGTACTAACTTCATGCTTTTCTTCATTCTTTTTAAGCTACGCATGCACATTTGTGCATATGCTAACTCCACAATGAGAACTGCCTGTAGTAGCCCATCTGATGAACGTGACATATTTTTCTCAAATTACAGAGGCAACTTGAGCGCAGGAGTTATGAGTATTGTAGCGAGATGTAAGTATATGGAAGAAAGAAGAATACCACGTTAATCAAACTAATTAGTTGGCATAGGTTTATAATTTAGATTTCCATTCTGACTCCACTGGAAATCTCACTAAGTCCAAGTTATCCGAGTTGATGGTAGAGCGGTATGCGACCTTCCGAATTTATGCCTTACCGTCAAATAGTGTTGCCCAAGACTCTTACGAGTCTCGCAACTCTCGCTGTTAAAATAACACAGCGTCACTTGTTTTGAAAGAAATGAAAAATCCACATAGAAATCAAAAATCCAATTAGATTAATGAAATTCCATTCATCTAGTGGCACTAACTGTACAACTATCAATAATTAGGTACATACCACTTAACGGGAGAGGGGCTATAATCACACCTATCTATCATGAGACTATTTAAAATAACATCAAATTATTTCCCCGTGTACTGGTATTAAGAATACAAAATGTTGACAATCCTTTCTTTGGCAAAGGAATCGTAAATTACTGTCTAAGGGAGCACTCTAAGGGAGCACGACTCTTGCAGCGAGTCTTGGTCTTGCATTTGGGCAACACTATCGTCAAATGAGTGGGTTACCGGGACCGAATCCTTGACTTCGATGGTTCTATTAACATTACTTAATACGTTGAATACTTAATCTATCTACACAGATAATTTGGATACATAAAAAAGCCCTATAGAAAAAAAACATGTTCATTACTTTGACATTTTAGCATTCCGTACGAAAGAAAAACTAAATCCTTATATGGTCAATCGTGTATTTGTTTGACCATCTGTCATAATCAACTAATTTCGAATCTAATGAATTCATTAAAGTGCTATAAATCAGCGAATATATATATACGTATTTATATTTTTTTATGTGTATCTATGATTTTATTTTTCATTTATATTTCTCGTTCTATTTTGTATAAATATTACTGTATCTAACTATATCTGGGTTCACCTTTATTTAAAGGTGCATAATATAAGTAAATGATTTTTAATATATGAATTATTTTTGAGAAGTATTATTAGGAAATTAATTTAAAAATGCTAAACGGACCGCGTATCATTTCAAATGATTCAGCTTACTGTAGATAAAATGTCCACAATATTGTCCTAGAAATTTAAAAATTTATAATTTAAAAAATATTAGTCTATGAAACAACAGAGTTCAAAAATAAAAAATCGGCCAAGTGCGAGTTGTACTCGCGCACGAAGGGTTCCGTAAAACTAAAAAAGAAATTGTGATGTAACTAAATATGGAAGCCCCACTTAAATATTTATTTTATTTTTAGTAATTGTTATTATCGTGACAATAGAAATACATCATCTGTGAAAATTGCAACTGTCTAGCTATCACCGTTCTTGAGATACAGCCTGGTGACAAACGGACGGACGGACGGTCGGACGGACAACGAAGTCTCAGTAATAGGGTCCTGTTTTTACCCTTTGGGTACGAAACCCTAAAAAGAATGATAAATATTTATAAAAATTATAGACCTTTCTACACGATGTTTATGATAGGCTAATTCAATATTAATTTATTACATATTTTCGGTACGGAACCCTCTCCGGCAAGGTCAACTCATATTTTAAGTAAAAAAGCAATGTCCTTGTTTATATTCAGACTGAAAGGCGTAAATGAATCAAAAACATTTGAGTTTTCATTGTACAGTTGGCAAGTAGATGTCATTAATTATTATTTTTCTGTGAGGTTGCCTAAATGTGAACGGTCCGAGTACCTCGAGGCACGTTCCATTATGGTTGTAGCATAGTTTAGCATTAAGAGATGCGAAATAGTTTCACAATACTAACTCGTTGAGAGAATAGCTACTTGAAAATAATTAGCACTTTTTCATCCGGCTTGTCGACATGTATGGAATGAAATGTGACGTTATAAAAGGAAAATATGATAAAATGCATTTATCCGTGTGGTGACGTACTAAGAATACAATTCACCACCTCCTATCTTACCCGTGGGTGATCGTACGAGACGACTAAGGGATATAAAACGCATATAACATCTATGCGAGAGAATGAAAACTCGAAACAAAACCTTATAACAACAGGTTCGACCAGCGCGGTATAGTAGGTTAATTTCCCTCCCATTATCGAGGAGGCCCGAGCCCAACAGTGGGACATATATGGACTGTGATGATGATGATGATAAAATGCTATACTACACTACTGTCTATGCAGATGGATTGAATAACAAATTCAATGAAATAAAATAATTAAATAGGCTGTGTGTGACGTAAAGGATTAGTCTATGACAGAAGTGAGACTTTTGTATTATGGGGTAATTTTAATTATTCATCATAAAATTGATTATTTTAAATAGTATTTATGATTTATTTATTTAAATAAAATTATGGAAGCAAGAAAAGCTTCTGGCTCAGTCTTCACAAGTTCTCCAGAAAAAGAGTTTAAGCAACTCCTGTATCGCGTAATTTTGGGTATTACGCGTACATGATTAGCAGTAGCTTAAAATCTTTTTCTCGCAAATTTTTGATCACACATAGGTTTGAATTTCAAATTGCTCCCCCATAAAAAGTTCTCCCTTCAATACGGTGGGAAACGTGTATCAAAGTGTTCACAACACAATACAACAAAAAAATTATGATTACCAAAACAGAAAAATTAAATGAAATAAATGAGTACTGATAGAAATAAATATTTTTTCTATAATATAGTAATAATAATAAACATTGATTTGTAAGAATACAGGTAATACAAGTTCTTTTTTCTTAAATTTTAGGCATATTATACCAAACTAGTGCACAAAATATTTATTTACATCCTTATAATAATTTTAATATTAATAATCACAAATACTATCATTATTATATAATTTAAATTAAATTTCTCTTCAGTCACAGCTCATTATCATTTATAAAATCCTTTACATTATAGTAACATTTGTCTATTAAAAATCTAAATAGTTGTAGTTTATAAGCTCTTAATTTATTTATTTCCTTAAATCTATTTGGTAACTCACTGTAGATAAGTATTGCCATGCAGTACACATTCTTACCTAAATATATTTAACTTTTGTTTAGGTACTAATAGTTTATGAGTATGTCTATGTATATTACCACTATGGGTATTATTGAACTGGTGGCCTGTAGAACTTCAATTGTTGGGAATACTAGGGAATTTCAATGAAACCACTGTATTCTGATCTCGAGGCTGGTTCAACTTGATCTACGCCGTTGATCTAAGTGACCTCTGTCCTCTCTCCTCATTTTATTAAAAAATATTGTTAGCTATTCACATTGCATTTTGTAATGAAACCATACCTTGATCTAGCAAGGCGGTACAACGCCATCTAATGAACTAGATTTTAAATATTAACTTTAATAAATATAAATCATTCACGAACAGTCTACCTGGTCTTGTCGCAGCATCGTGGTGCTTGCAATCCTATATCCTCTCTCTTGGTTTAATCCCCGTCCTTCTAATTTCAATGCGCACTACTCACTATTGTTCACTCATCGTTTGTATATACTTTTGTAGAATCCATAACTCAAATGATATTAGGGGCGTCTATTAAATTACATGAGGCATTTTTGAGGATTTTCCGACAATGAAATTGTCTTGTTGGTAGTCCGATTTAAGTTTTCTTTTAGTTTTTATTATTTACTAGCTTTTGCCCGCGACTTCGTCCACGCAGAAGTCATCTCTGACAGAGTTAAATAGAAAAAGCAATGCAAGGTGTTGAAGGTTTGTCGCTAGGACGATAATCAACAGCGTCATAAACTGGGATGCGTTCGCCGCCTTCTGCGAGTTAATTGTCTAACGGAATTAGGCAATAGGGTGGGTTCGAGAGAAAATACTCTAGGTTGACACGCTCTATCGTCGGTGCTTTGGGCGGCGCAAGCGTAAGTATCAGTATTGAGGTTCACTGCATGAGGGCTTCGACTCGAGATGATACCCGGTTGCGGTGGCCCGCCCGCACAACGTATATGTACGTGTACGGCGCGCATGTGTCTATATACCATAGCCGGTCACTAAAGAAAAAGGTGGTTCAAAAATCTATTCATTCTACAAATTATATTGCCATTAATATACTATTTACTACCGTAATTGGGACCATGGGATAAAAATATAATTATCGCCACCATTTATTTGACTGTTTTGTTTCACCAGCAGAGTTGCGACCTCGTTAGGTATGATTTATTATTTGAGTTATAGAGTGAACATTTTTGAAGCTAAACTTAACCCGTATTTTAAACCATTAGGCAAGAACCTATTGCCGCCCACTATGTATATCGTGTGAGCTCTCACGTCGGCACTGGTCGCCACAAAGGCACTGGTGCGGGGTTGATGGAGAGGGGAGAGAAACACGTGTTTATTTATTTTTACCGAAGAATATTTGTACGTAATTTGAAAAGAATCGATAAGGAAATTTTCTCCCCATACACACTTTACTGCTTTGTTACTCCCCCTTAGGGGCGGAATTAATAAAATCCTTTCATATTGAATCTCTATGTCATAAAAAAAACGTGCTTCAAAATTTAATGTTTCTAGCTTTAATAGTTTCGGCTTGGCGGTAAAGAGTCGATCAACCCGTTTCACAGGCCTAATTTACACAACCAGAGGGTGAAAATTGACAAATGCCGGATCTGCTCGGGGCAAGCAGAGTGGCAAAGTTTGTGGCTTTAGGGGTATAATTTCGTAAAATCCTTTCTTAGTAAATCTCTACGTCATATAAAGAAACCACTGTCAACATTTCAAGTTGCCAGCTTCAATAATATCGGCTTGGCGCTAATGATTTAATGAGTCGTCCAACCCGCTTTGCAGGCCTAATTTACACCCCCAGAGGGTGAAAATCAACAAATGCTGAAACACGTGTTTATTTATTTTTACTGGAGAATATTTGTACGTAATTTGAAAAGAATCGATAAAGAATTTTTCTCAGAACATTTTTTAAATTGACATATTTTTTTTATTTATAAACCAATTGACATAAAATAAAGCCTAAATGTTAAGTGAAGCTTACCACAATATATTAGTGAAAACCGCGTCTAATCGGATAAGCCGTTTCTGAGATTAGCGTGCACAAACACACAGATAAACATACAAACAGATAAACAGACAAACAGATAAACAGACAAAAATTTTAAAAATCATTGTTTTGGGTTCTATTAGTGTTGATAAAGGTCCCAGTAAAATTTTTCTCATATATCTTCCATGTACAGACAGCGATCCGTTACATTTTTATTATATGTATAGATTTTTCGTCATACTCTTTTATTTATTTATTTATTTATTTATACTTTATTGCACACCTAGGTTAATACATTTATAATAACAATTCTAAGCGGAGATAGTACAATGGGCGGCCTTATCGCTAAAAGCGATTTCTGCCAGGCAACCTTTGGATGGAAACATGTAAGGAAAGAGCGGTAGTTGTAGGTGTACTGCTTAACTATGAATAAAATATATAAATAAACATATACATACAATATATATATACATACACACATATACATATATATACATATACACATACACATATATAAACATATATAAAATAAATATTATAACGCGGTTGATAACTTAATAAATGTGAAGCTTAGTAAAGTAATAATATAAATCTAGGTTATATAATAAAGTAGATAGCAAATACTAACTGATCAATTTTAGATAATGATTTTTAAGTTTTACTTTAAATGTGGCCAGGGTCTTAGAGCGTTTTATATCTAGCGGAAGTTCATTCCACAGATGTACCGCCGTGATTGTGAACGATTTCTCAGAAAATGATGTAAAATGCAGTGGCATTTTCAGTTTCATGTTATCTGATGACCTTAAATTCCTATTATGCGTATCATGCAGATATTCAAAGCGAGCTTTAAGATAGGAAGGAGTTGAAGAAGTAAATAATACAGTGTATAATAGAGAGAGAATGTGAGTGTTCCGACGAAGACGTATAGGTAACCATTTGAGCTGGTGCCGAAACTGTGAAACATGGTCATATTTGCGTAATCCAAATATAATCTTTTCAAAATTTCATTTAATAAAAATAAAAATAAATAATTCATATAATATATAATAAATAATTCATAAAATCCGACCCAATCATGTTTTATTTTCACACTATCAAAAATATTATTAACTAATTTATTAATAAAGAATTAATAAAAATAAATTTAATCCCTTTTTAATTACTTTATTTCCATACCCCATCCGATAGGTTTAATTAATTTATTTTATTAACATATTATTATTACCATTACTCGCCAAATATCCGCCATTTTGTTTTATTTTCTAGTATCTATCTAAACATATTTAGGTTTTTACGTCGAATATAATGATACCTTAACTAATGATCCAATCGGACGTTAAGAAGATACGAGGTAATAAAGAAATCTACAAACAAACATGCAAGAACCCTTGCTTGATAGTCGGGTAAAACAACTACAATACGACAAATAATCCGCGCATTATAAATCTTACAAATACAATACGACAAATATCGTATATTATAAAACTATTCTCAAACTCTAATCCGTCGGCAAAATGAAATCGCCTTTTGATGTCGCACGCATTGTTCGATAATGGTTTTAAGTTCACTTGGTTTTTTGTAATCATCGTGATAGACTTATGTAACCATAACCACATTACATTGTTACTTACGTCGGATGTAACCATTTTTGTATGGAAAACTTGTGGCGTAATATCTCTAAGATAACATCTAGGACAGTCATGCTTCGGCAAATTGTGGAAAAATCTTGTGTTTATAGACGGTTTTAATTAACTGTATTAATTGTCTCGTTGGTCTAGTGGCATTAATAGGCAAGTAATGGGTGGTGCCACCGAAGGTGAAAACTTGATTGTGGTGCTCCGAATTTCTACAAAGAATAGTTCGTTATTTTTATAGCCCTTGTCTGATATTGTTGGAGAGGAGGAAATTATACAAATAAAGCACTCTAGCCAGATGGCTTCACAATAGATTTTTTTTATTAAAAGATAGTATACCCCATTATGATAATAGTTCTTGTATTGTAAAAGAATTTATAAAACACAAAATTAATAGACACCAATTACATTTGTAATCTCCTCAAAGTCTCTTGCATGGGAATCGTAACCACGACGCTTGATATAGTGAGTTGGTATCGAAAGCTATACATTCAAAAACTAATCTGTCAGCGTTGTAACTTTCTCTAGATTATGATTTATATTAATAGACGATAGACGAATTAAGAGTACATGGATTATCAGCCTTTAATCCACCACGGGGATGAGAGATAATCCTCCTGAGAAACATGCAATACCAATTACGATCATCAACTCGTCGGCCAATCCCCTTTAATAGAGAGTACCATATCCAAAAACAATAGGCGCTTTCAGGGAACTCCAAGTAAGTAGTATATCACCAACCTGCCTGTCCAGCGTGGCTATTTATCATGGAATCGAGAATCCTAAATCCATTTTTTTATTGCTTATGGTGGCAAACGAGCAAGCAGCACAACCTGATGGCAAGTGTCACTGCCGCCCATAGGCCTTTACTATAACCAGGGCTATAGCTAGCCCGCTGTCTACCATTACAATCCCTAAACCAACCCAGTTGGGCTGCCGTCTCTCTCGCTTACCGAACGAAGCGCAATAGCACATTGCCATTACTCAGACGTCGATCTTCTGCGAGAGTGTGGAACTACCCCGGACGGACCGGCTCGCGGCTGTAGACAGAGAACTGTCAAGTCAACAGCGTGGTCCTACCACAAACATCCAACATTGGACAATCATCATATGTAAATATGAGTCACGGCTTCGTGGCTATCTACTTTCTCTTGCGATAAGTGACAAGACGAAATATTCCTAGCGATTATTATTATTAGAACGGAAGCGATTTAATTTAAAACGCACGGTGCATTCATTTATGGTGCTTGAAACACATATGGTGTTAATATCGTGTACCATCTATGTCATGGTAGCGGCACAAAATATAGTTCAGTAATCGAAATTTCACTGTACTTACTCCAAAGAAGGACTGCACGTGCGATTTATAATTTAGGAACAAGAGTTTTCACTTCGAGGCAAATTCACAGAAACAAATACTTTATTTTTATATCTGTGTGGTGTCGGAGTAAGTATACAACTGTTACTACTCCTCCTTTTCCTAAAGGTGATCTTAAAAGACAAGTAAAAGACGCAAGCATATAATATTACATAAAAAGAAGAAGAACACATTTTTGAGTAGGCCGGACACACGCCGCCCGCTCCGTCCGGGGCGACGGAAGGGCAGCAGAAGAACAGGATCACGTGCCGGCGACCCAACCACTCCATCAGCACCGGCCGGAAGGCCTCGATGATCCGAAAACCGAACCAAGGCTTTTTCAGCCGGATTGCCCAACGGGCAATGACGTCACGGCGGGCGTCGTCACGCCAAGCGGCCATGTCATATAACATCCCCGCGAGAGAAGGCAGTCTCAAAATGAAACTATATGTCATCTCGTTTAACCAGCGTGGTTTATTCAATTTTCCTCCAGCTGTAGAGATGGATTAAGCCCAGCAGTGAAACGCTTAATGCCGGCTGATGGGTAGATGGATATAATAGGATGATAAAATCAAAAAATGGCTACTTTTTTAAAAGACAACACCCCGTACTAATGAGATAATAATTTGCATTGCGAGAGATTTTACAAACATATTATTATAATTAACAGACACAAAATACACTTACACTAAAAATAAATAATTTGTGGAATGCACAAAGCATTGTCCTGCGTGGGAATCGACCCGTGAAACTTGCCATGGTAGGTCGGTATCTTAATCATCACATCATCTGTGGTAATACCTTCCTACAGTTGTTCATCTTTACAATATTAGTAAACATTTTATGACGTAATGTTCTAGATTCCTTAACAATATCCTTAATATCTATCTCATCATCATCTCAACTACTGGGCTCAAACCTCCTCCTTAGTATGTAGGACTTATCTTGAAGATATTTATGGACATTGCCTCACGCCTATGGTGGCATCATCATTGTCTACAGTCAACTTATATCAACTTGACTCGATGGACTGTGTTGGACATTACTCTATGAAAGTTTTACTACTCTGTATTCTGTTCTTACTTTTTTTTTATTTCGATGTTCGTTACCGGCAAAACTTACTATTTTATCATCTCAATTCATTTATGTTATGCTGAGCTCGAGTTTCCTTCACAAGTAGAGGGAGATTGACCTACATTCCCTTTAGTATAGATGAGGCTCTAGGCCAGCCGTGGGACGTATATAAGCTGAAATGACGAATGACTGTCTGGTATATTATTTATTTTTATTTGGCATAGTGACAACAGTCATTATGAATAGCGTAATAATATACATAGCTGATTGTAATCATATTGTCATTAAACTTCGTCAGTGTACAACATGACGGCCATTCCGTAACATAGTTTGGTGCCATCGATAAATTTCTATTGTGCCGATGTTATAACCTTTGGCTTTTACTTTCCAATGACCCGCCTATGAGGTTTATAGGGCAGTGCCCATTCGCATTTGTCGACTTATCGATAAATATATTAAATTATATTTTTTTTTTATTTAGCTTATAGACAATATTTTTATTGTCTAAAAATATTGCAACTACCGTAATTCAGTATTAATTATTAATATTTTTTTTTCACAATACGTGAAGTATAAAGAATAAATTCTTTTGTGTCGAATGACTCCACAAACATATGATTTACAGACCAGACTTAAAATAATCATTTGTGAATAGCACAAAAATTATTTATAAATACCCGATTACGAAACGAAAAATGATGTCACAAGCGGGGTTCGAACCCGCACCTATTGGGAGTCCGGCCCAATCGTGATGCCACTTACACCACCGTGATCTATTGTAGGACATGCAAATCTCACTTCGTATCATATTTACATCTTCAAGGTGACGTATCCCATCTACCGGACAATGTTTACACATTGTATAGGCTTAATACTTCAAACTTTACAGTTAGAATTGTATTAAACGATGACACAACCTTGTTATTCAAATTACTATTTCGTAATCGGGTATTTATAAATAATTAAGCATATTAAATGCTAAAAATTTAAGTAATTCGCACAAAAATTGTTATGCGTAAATGTATGGCGAACTATATGTCCAACAGTGGACATCGACAGCCCGATTATTTAAAAGAATTATGGCGATCAATTAGTATAATCGGATCGGTGTAATATAATATTAGAATAAAACATTTTTTACAAATATTATATCGCCTTTGTATTTGAATTTTGTTTTGAACAGTTTTCTACGTTCATGGCTATGGGGAAACTCCTGCCGGGATAATGCATAATATTATTACATGTTTATTTTGCATAATTAGTACCAACGACAGTAGAATTTATTCTATTTTCTGTAGCCCACTGCCATTTTAAGAAATGCTGTAAAATTTGATTTATTATATCTATGTAATGACCAATACAATTCATCACTCCCTGTTTTGCCTGTAGGTGCCGTAAAACACGACTAAGACATATGGTATGGTATGTCGAGTTTTTATCCTTTCAATGATGGAAAACCAGGCATAGTACGTCAATTTTCCTCTCATAATGACTGCGAGCTCTATCCCAACAGTGCGAAGTAAAAGGGCTCAGAAAAATAAGAAGACGCTATAGAACGTCCGCGACAAATGAAGTATAACATACGTATATTGAAGTTTTTTTTAATATTTTATCGATATCGACAACTTAATTTGCCATCTCTAGTTATTCCCATAATAGTTTCAGTTATTATGTCACTACGCATAGCAAATAGATAAAAAATAATTATACCGTCAGCAAATGTACGATTTCGAAAAGCAACTAGATTTTTATGCACTTAAAACTTATTTCTTCATCAGCCTATGTTGGATAACGCCACGCTTGATAAGCGGATCGGTGATCACACATGTGATTCGGGCGCATTTCCCGGGCAAATTCTGGTGCGTGATTCGGATGCACAACCCAGAAGAATGCTGGTGCGTACTTCCTTGATGCCGAATTTTACAACTCTGGGATACATTGTATTCCTAACCTGTTCCTACATGGGGACATTTATAAATATGGTATTGTATAGAGATTTCATCATCATTAATAGCTCAAATACATAACACTGCTGGGCTCAACCCTCCTCCATAATATGCGGCAACCGTATCGGTGTGGAATAATAGGACAATTTCACTCCTATTGTGTAGCCCAGCAGTGGGACATATAACTGCTTAGATAATGAATATTGCAATAATACGTTAATATTATATATTTTACCGTGACAGAGTTAGTAAACAATTCACCACCCCCTGTTTTACCCGTGGTTGATCGTAAGAAACGACTAAAGGATAGAAATCGCATATAACATCTATGCAAGAGATGGAAACCTCGAAATGAAACCCTATACCAACACGCCTGACCAGCGTGGTATAGTAGGTCAATTTCCCTTCCATTATGGAGGAGGCTCGAGCCCAACAGTGGGACATATATGAGCTGAGATGATGACGTCAATATTTAAATTACTGAAATTTAGCATTTAACATGCTTGAGTATTTATAAAAAAAATGATGAAATGATGAATGAATGATGAAAAATGATTGTCACAATGGGATTCGAATCCAGACCTATTGGAAATCCGTTCCAATCGGACTACCACTTACACCAGCGTTAGCTGTCGTATGACATTCAATTTTCGGATCGTATAAAGACGAAAATATATTACGTCTTTTAAACGAGACATGTGCCATCTAACCTCGTACCTACATCAATATTTACCTGATCAATCATTACCTATTTTGTATATGATAAGACAATTGTCATCATCATCTCAGTCCATATATGTCCCACTGTTGGGCTCGAGCCTCCTCCATAATGAGAGAGAAATTGTCCTACTATACCACGCTGGTCAGACGTGTTAGTATAGGTTTTTGTTTCGAGTTTTCCTTCTCTTGCATAGATGTTATATGCGTTTTATATCCCTTAGTCGTCTCTTACGATCACCTACGAGTAAGATATGGGGTGGTGAATTGTATTCTTACTCCGTCACCACACGGAAAACAATTAGTCACAGATAAAAATATTGTTGTAACAACATTTCACAAACTAAAGGTACTTGCATACATCTCCTTTCTATTTGCGATATGAATTAAAGAATACACAGCAATAGTATAAAATGCATGCTATTGACAAATATACATAATGTCCATATATTGTAACATTGACATTAGGGTTGTCAATCTTTAATTTTTTTTAATATACATATATTTTTTTATTATTTTATCATTATCATCATTCTCCTGCTCTTATCTCAATTATATGTGGTCGATGTAATATATACTCATACATATTGCAAAAAATATTGGCAATAGTTTTATAACCGCCTGCCTGACGTCAACCCTAATTCGGAATGTAATTGCTGACCAAACGGCATTGTCGTTGGCCTAAATCGTTATAAAGCTCTTAGTCTTTTACGACACCCACGAACAATGTAAGGGTTAGTAGTATTCGTAGCCGCTACTACACAGCCATATGTATAAATATAATTTCCTAATTATCGCTTGAATCATGTACAACCCTAGCTACTGTACATTTAATATTACGCTAGAAGTAGACGTCGCGGAAATCATTCTCGCAATGAGATTTTGTATCAAAAATATTACGTGTTATGAAATTATTTGTAAATAACTCTTTACATGACTCGAATGTATTCTAAATTTTGAGATATCATGATGCTGTGATTCTGTTGGATTTTATTTATTTTCTTTACAATTTTTATACTAATTGCACAGATGGCGTAGTAGCTAATATTGATATATCGTGCCATTTTTTATTTTGAGACTAGGTGTAATTTATTTCTGTTTATTGTATATTTGTTCATTAGTGGTAGGACCACGCTGTTAACAGTTCTCTGTCTACAGCCGCGGGCCGATCCATCCGTGGTAGTACCACACTCTCGCAGAAGATTGACGTCTGAGTAATGGTAATGTACTATTTATCTTCGTTCGGTGAGCGAGACAGCCGAAAGCCCAATTGGGGTGGGTTTGGGGTTTGTATTGGTAGGCAGCGGCCTAGCTAGATCCTTGGTATTGCAAAGGTCCATGAGTGGCATGACACTTACCATCAGGTGTGCTGTCTGTTCGTTTGCCACCATAAGCAATAAAAAAATTAAAATCTCCATTACCATGAATAGTATCTTAGTGCTGGATGATGTTTTAAAAAAAACTAGTATACATTATGCTATCAAACACAAGGTGACTGTATAATATGATAGTAATTGACCTGCTATGCGTATTATCTGCTATTTTCCTCAGTCATTCTACTCAACATCCATAGACTAACGAGGACACAGAATTAAAAATAATTTAATTATGTTTCCTAATAATTATGATTGCCAATAGTTTCTGTGTGGTAGTGGCTACGAATACTACCAACCTTTACTTTGCTTGTGGATGCTGTAAAGTGTAAAGGATAACTAAGAGCTTTATATAGTCCTTTTTTTTGCGGTAGAGTATGGGTGCGTCTCGCCCCGCCAATTCAGTCCGGGGTGACGAAAGAGACGTCGCGTGACCCCATAGACCCACCATGCAAATTTCTCTCTTCGCCGTGCTAGCGGGCCGCCGGTACCCGATCTTTGTCTTCGGTAGCCAACTTTATATCGGCCTAGGCCAGCTTCACCTGATGCCGTTTGGTCAAGAATTACATACCTAACGAGGGTTGGCGTCAGACAGGCGGCCGATCATAAAACTATTGCCAATAACTTTTGTAATATTTCGGGTTGAGAGCCCTCAGCGCTCACCCACAGTCCGGGTAAAGTTGTCATAGCCATCTGAGGCTAACAACTAAGACACACAAAAAAAATAAAAAATTTGTAATATGTACGATGGAAGAGTAGTGCATGTTACATCTACACCAAGTTTCAGACTCAGATTCAGACAAGAGTAAGAGAATGATGATGACGAATTATGATTCCCAATAAATATCCCGATGCTTTATGAGTTCGTTATATAGCTGAAATAATTTCCGAATATTATTTTTATAGGGATGGTCTCTTATATAAACGCAACCTGGTTCGCAAACCTCAATTTGTTATTTTTGGTGGCAAGGTTAACAATTGTCACCGAAGACAGACACTCGGTACTGGTGGTATGCAAATACAGCAATCTATATTGCTGTTTACACATCATCGTACCCATAGGGTTACAAGACACCCATTCCGCCGCACCATACATATCACCACAGTTTGAATGACCCCCAATAAAGAATACTGTAAAGATTCACTAAGAGACAGGAATATCACTGCAATAAATAACCTGATATAGGCTCTTAAAGTAAGCTTATCTAATTTTCTATTATGGAGAACTTTTCCGCTTAATTTTGATATATACCTACCTATATAAGAAAAAGAAATTGCATTTTAAAATATGGGCAGGCAATCCATTCTATATACATATATCTATTAGCCCTTCTATTGCTCACACATTGCTCGTGTTGTTGTCATCTTTTTCTGGGTTACGGTACTATGCCGTCAGAATTAAAGACTTTTTTCAACTTTAAAGAAATCGTCAGTACACCTGGCATGTATGTAGATGATCGAGTAAACCATATTCGTAATTAACTACAATTAATTAAAATAAAACAATAAATCTGACAAAATAGTATTCTTATGTGATTATAACTTTCCCACAACTCAGACACTCAGACATATCACTGTTGGAAGTCATTATGAAATACATTAGTTTATACACGACAATAAAAAGAATTTGAAAACTCTAAATATTCGTTAAAAGTAATCTACGAAGTATGTCAGAGAAATAAAAATACATTCCTCGTGATCATCTCAGCTCATATCAGTCCAACGATCTATTTTTCAGTGACAGGGCCACACTGTTGACTGTTCTGTGTCCACAAAAAAGTCTCAAGTGCTAGGCTTGAGTCTCCTCTAGAAGAGAAATTGCCCTGCTATATCACGCTTGTCAAACAGGTCGGTATATGGTTTTATTTTATGTATTCCATCTCTTACAAAGATGTTAAATGCATGTCACATTACTTAGTCGTCTTTAACAACATCCACGGGGCAAGAACGTGGCTTATGAATTGTATTCTTACTTCGTCACCACGCGCAAATAGCTCTTTCGTTATTAAATAACATTATTTTCATAAATTTCTTTTTTCTATATATATATTTGTATCGTAAGAAATAAATAACAGACTTAAACCATTATTTGTGGAATGCCCAAAGGTCTATTCTGTAAAAATCGAATCCATAAATAACTTTAATGCTAGCTGAACGCCATTTTGTTTTCATTATCCGAACATTATGAAGACCATTCAGTATTCATAATCACAAGAGGACTAACTAATTGAAGTTCAATATACCATCGTTATTAGAGAGAGATTCATAATTTTGAATTGTAAACCTACTGTAAATATTTATTTCGTGTAATCTATCTATTATCGTGTAGTGACAGGCTAAGAATAAGAATTTACCACCCCCTTTTATTTTATTTACCCGTGAGTGTTGAAAATGACGTCTATGAGACCCATACTTATTCCGTACTTTCGCATAGATGTTATATACCTACGTATTATCTACGTAGGTATACAATAACATCTATGCGAAAGTACAAAAACTCAAAAATAAAATTATACCAATAACTCTGACTAGCGTGGTATTATAGATCAATTTCCCTCCTATTATGGAGGAGGCCTCGAGCCCAGAAAGTATATAGTATATGTCTTCCAGAAAAACGCTGGTAGCTATGGTTGGTTATACTTCCACAATTTTTTATTGTCCCCACAGGCAAGTTAAGGGTTGTATTGTTACCTTCTCAACACGAGGAAATTTATACATATTAATAATAATAATTGATTTATTGCTGTATCATAAAGGTAATACAAATTATACTTACATGTACAATATGGGAACACTCATTCCTTTGTGAGAGGCTGGTGTCTGTTATAGGGAACCCTACGTCAAATCACTAATCTCCCTTTAGAATAAATTATTTACAATAGAATAATGGTATTAGATACTAATACAATTATTCTATTGTAAATGAAGGAAGAATATTTATTTTCTAAATAAAATTGAGTAAAAATCGTATAAAAGTATTAGAAATTCATTAGCATCCCAAGTTACGTCACAATAGATGGGACAGTGCGTGTTTTGAATCGGCCATTTCTAAAAACAACCGGCCCTGAAGTATTGAAGGTCGTTTCGTAATTCATCTATTCATATTCAATAGACGTTTGATTGTAAAAAAAATATATACACACTGTTTAGTTCGATAAATATTCAGATAGCGTTTATGGCTTAACTGTAATAACGACGCAACAATCTGATTAACATGTCATTCTGTGCTGAGAGGAGGCCAAATGGACAATTTGATTTTTAACAACGGTTAACGTTGAAATTATACATCGCAACCGTTAAATACATTTTTTAGATTACATTCGGTACACGTACGCATGTGATGTAGCTTTCGTTGGTATTATTTCTCAAGGAACCCATATAATGATGGAGTAGTAATACAAGACAGCCATCTCTTCTTTTCCCATAAGTAATTCTAAAAGGCGACTAAAGAAAGTAAGTAGACAACATCAGTCCAAGGGAGGTTAAACTTAAAACTTTGTTATGTATGTAGTACGGCCAAGTAGTGCGTCGTATTTATATGAGCTGAAGTTATGATGACGATTTCTAAAGGCATTTTTGTCTATATCATTTCATCATTTGCTTGCCCTCTTCCCACGCTAAATGGGGTCGGCACACCATGTTCTAGCTTTCCATACTCTTCTATCAGCCATCATATCTGCACTCACAACATTCATACACATATCCTCTTTCACACAAACCATCCATCTCTTTTTGGATCTTCCACGATACTTCCGTCCATCTACAAACATATTGATAACCCTCCTTGTCACATGCCTTTTATCCCTCCTAATCACATGTACATACCAAGACAATGTCGCGCTCCTTAGCTTCTCTAACGCTGGTGCCACTTTCAGACTTCTAATATACTCATTTTGTATTTTATCTAATCTCGTCACCACACACCTGCATCTTAATATATGCATCTCAGTGGCATTTTTGTCTATTATATTATTTTATAAATTATTTTCCTTGTATAAATACTAATACGTCTTAAATTTAAAAAAGTAACCTTATATAATAATTATAAATTCAGCAAATAGTAATCTACAACTAATAAAAAAAATCCTATGTGGCTACGGTATAAGAATATAATTGTTAACCTTACTTGCCCACACGGGAGTAACTGGGTAAATGGGTAACGGTCCCAAGTAATTGAGATAAAAACAATATGATGATGATAAGCTTATTTAACGATCTCCGGGAACCGATGACATGTGATCTCATAATCATCAAATTTTCTCATACTTAACTGAAAGTTGATGATATGTAAAATTACAATAAACCACACGCAATCATTATATAATGTAACCGCAAAGAACACTTGTCTGTGTTAAATGAAAAAGTTAATTGCATCGAAATCTATTAGATTCGGCAACAATTTCAAAAGTCGAGTGCAAAATAGCGTTAACTACATACCATGAGAAACGGGCGTAAGTCATAAGTGATGTGCAAACAAAAATCATAATTCAAATTCATTATGTATAAACCCTGTGAGTGCATTTACATATTGGCAATTTTAACATTTTAATTGAATCGAATAAACTACCACCGGATCGGTACGTAACCACTGCTGAGAAGATCCGGCAAGAAACTTAGCGAGTTAGTCTATTATTATTTCTTTTTTTACTGAGTTTGTTTTAACAAATATTGCCTTCAAACCCCAATATAATGTAAAATTCAAATACAATGTAAAAGATTATGGCTGGACCAGATCCCACAAGCAGCACTCGATCACGGGTTAACTCCTTTACTATGCTTGTCGTACATCGCCGTAAGCTTACATTGGTGCTTATGATTTCTAATTAATAATACAAAAAAGTATTATTTTATCATTTCCCTATTACATCCCCGAGAGCATAAACGGCTGAGGGAACACCAAGAGAATGTGACAGAATAAAAATATAAATCACCATCCCATTTCTTGCCTCTGAATGTAGTAAATAAATAATAATTAAGGACCCTTTTTTTTTTCTCCTGCATCGTGGACCATGGATGTGGTCGCGCCCCTGACAAATCGATCCGGAGCGACAAAAGAGGCGGCGCGCAACCCCATGGCCCTACCCTGCAAACACCTCTCTTCGCCGTGCGAGCGAGCCACCGGTACCCGATCTTTGCCTTCGGTGGCCCGCCCAGCGGTTTACCCTTACGGGTTCCTCCCGTGTCGATGCCCCGACAGCTTTCGCCGTCGAGGCGTCGCCCTCACGTGGTGGCCTCACGTCGGGTGACCGGACAATTCCCCGGTCCGATCACCCGAAGCCTCGGTTAGGGCGGCATCAGGCGCAGATATTCGCGCCTGCGCCGCCCCGGCCGCTGACGGTGGCCCGAGTCACGGGAAGCCTCCTGGACTCGTTCCGGCGGCGACCGCGTCCCAATTCCTGACGCTGTCGACCATCGCTTTCGCGACAGCCGCCAGTATTAGGTCGGCACCGATAACAGCGATGAGGTCACGGCGCTGCCCGTCCAAGCTCGGACATACCTCGAGTGTATGTTGCGCCGTGTCCTCGTCACTACTGCAATGGTGGCAGGACGGAGCCCACTCCTTATACACGACCGTGTGCAGGTACAAGCCGAAGCAACCGTGCCCCGACAATACCTGAACCAGCTGAAAGGAGAGGACTCCGTGCCGCCGCTCCATCCACTCCATCAGTACGGGCCGGAGTGCCTCAACGGTAACAACACCGTGTCTAGGCCTCTCCAGCCGCGTAACCCAACGGGCGATGACGTCTCGGCGGGCGAGGACACCACTCTGCACTAAGGAAATATCCTTGTATTACGGAGCACTTTACAAACATGCAATTAACGTAGACAAATTACACCCAGACTCAGAACAACACTTTGTGGGTCTCACAAATTATTGTCCTGCGTAGGAATCGAACCCATGGCACTGACATGGGAGGTCGGTATCTTAACCACTACGGCATCTGTGCAGTTGAATGTCTATATAAAAATAAAAGAACTCGCAATAGAACTTATTTTATATTGAGCCTATGAGAAGGCTATACGTAAGACCAGCCCAGTAGATCAATATTCCTTCCATTTTGAAAGAGGCTCCCACTGGTAAGTACCACTCATTTGATCTGAATGAATGATAGATTAGTGCAGGGTGGTGTCTTTAAAAAAAAAAAAAAAAAAAAAGATAATGAGAAAGCGAAACGAAGCGTAAATCCATTTCTTTTTCTTAAAACTATTTCATACTATATTAGACTTTAGTATGGTAATAACGACCCTTGCTTATCATACTACTTAAAATTAAAATTTCATCACTGTTCTTAGAGGAGGAAACCACAGCAGACTTAAGCTCAGTGCCTGTTCAAACCAAAGTACATTATTACTTAAAACAGAAGAGGCGTTATTATAATTATAATCTCTTATTTCATCCATAGCATAAACAATGGAAAATTCAAAAGCGATTGGATCCGTAAAAATTGTTTTTTTTTTTAAATCACGTTCTTCTAATCGTCTGCTAGGCAAGAAGGACGAAGATTTTAACAGACCCGGTGTTACTTATATACACGTATGAGTATCATCAGGTCCAAGTCGGGAGTAAGTCGATATGGTGACGGATGAGAACATATCTGATCTTCAATTAGAATTATTATTGGATGGTATTTTTTTTTCTATTTTTGCTGACAATATTACAATAACAATCATAAAATACGCTGAGTCCATGATAATATACTAGAGCCTTTTAGGGTTAGGCTTTTAGGTTAATGCTAACAAATTAAAGAGAGATACAAATGTGAGCTATAACAAAATAAGAAGGAAAAAAATATAAATTGTTTATCTTCCATCACTTGGACCGAAATGACGAAATGTCAAAAATAATGCAAGCTCTCGTATTCTCACTTTGACCTGAAAATATCTAATGACCGACCTTTCAACTTATTCTAAAGGTTGTTTGTATTTGAACATGTTACTTTAGATATATTTTATGATCTCAAGCCTTTTATTCTTTAAAGTGTTGGTAGAGATAACGTCGACTACTACCCAGCTACCCACCAGCCTATCGACTTTCCCTGTGGAAGATCATCATCTCAACGGATTGTAGAACCATAACCAAAATCACAGACGGATAAATACAGGATTTATACATACAGCACAGCCGCGGGCCGGTCCGTTCAGGGTAGTGCCACACTCTCGCAGAAGATCGATGTCTGAGTAATGGCAATGTGCTATTGCGCTTCGTTCGGTGAGCGAGAGAGAAAGCCCAACTGAGGTGGGTTTGGGTTTTGTATTGGTAGACAGCGGCCTAGCTATACCCTTAGTACTGCAAAGGTCCATGGGCGGCAGTGACACTTACTATCAGGTGTGCTGTCTGCTCGTTTGTCACCATAAGCAATAAAAAAGAAACAAAACTCTGGTTGTAAGTAATGACGGCAAAGCAGCACAGGATCCCGACTTTTATGTCTTCTCTAAATGAATAAAAAAGCTCAAAGTAGCTCAGCGTGCTATGGAGAGGGCTATGCTCGGTATTTCTCTGCGTGATAAAATCCGGAATACGGTAACCCGTTGCCACTTCAACGTGCTAATTCTTCGGGCTATGTCGGTTACACCCGAAGAACGGGTGTAACCGACATAGCCCGAAGAATTAGCACGTTGAAGTGGCAAAGAAGAAAGGTTCTCGAGAGGCGACCACGAATCAGACGACGCAGCGTAGGATGACCTCCTACTCGGTGGACTGATGATATTGTGAAGGTCGCAGGAAACCGTTGGATGCAGGTAGCACAGAACCGTTGCGAATGGTATTCTCGTGGGGAGGCCTATGTCCAACAGTGGACGCTTACGGGCTGATGGATGGATGGATGAATTTTATGTCCCTGCAAAGGTTTATTTAATAGTGGTAGAACCACACTGTTGACAGTTTTCTGTTAAGATCCGGAGACCGGTTCGGCGGTTCATCTAGGGTAGTACCATACTCTCGCAGAAAATTGGCGTGTGAGCCATTGCTCACGGCAATATGATGTTGCACTTCGTTTGATGAGTGAGAGAGTTGGCAGCCCAGATTTCTGGGTGGGTTTTGGAGTTTTCATTAGTAAGCAGTGGCCTAGCTGTACCTGTGCGATAGTAACATTTAACATCCGATATGCTGCTTGTTCGTTTGCCACCAGAAGCAATAAAAAAATAAGAATAAAAGAATATGTTGAATATGTTGAATTTCTTACTCTTATGTTCCCGTGTGATGACTGGTTAATAATATAATATGTGCCACCCATTACTTGCCCATGGGAGTCGTAAAATCTATTCATGAAGCAGCAAGTTATTGGACAATTCATAATGTTCGTTGTAATCACCATATACCAGAAGCAAACAGCTAGAAGGAGTACAAAATACTAGAAGGAGAAAATATTACAACAAATGGAGAAGACAATAAAAATACAGCTATTAAATTTAATAGAAAGAAATATCTATTCAGATTACAAGTTTAAGGAATCATAAGAAATACTTCAATTACCCATTACCCATTATACACATTTAAAACATTTTTATTTTTTACATTTATATGAATAACTTGGTAGCATAACATATTACAAGATCTATACGAACCCTATCAGGGTACAACAATATTAAAGAGATTTTATATAATACCTAAATGCTAAAAATCTTAGTATTTATTTACAATATCTTCCGTTATTACCTTGAACAATATATTAAATATTTATATTTAAAACTGTAATGTCAATTCAAATCAAGGGCATACAATTGTCAATTATATATTTTGTTTGAAATTTATTGAATAATTTTTATTTATTTATTTATTATACTTATATTATTTACAATTTATATAAATTAATTATTTATATGTACAATTAAAGCTAAGTTTTAAATTAAAATATTTACAGAAAAATAGAATAAGAAATGAAAAATAAATAAATAAAAAGAGAAACAAAAGGCGCAATCAGGCATCGAAAAATTCCTCCGCATCACTGTCCACTGGTAATGTGCCCAGAAGGCTGGGAGTGGCAGCATTGCCACGTTGAATGGCAATGCTAAGCTTTTGTGCAAAATATAGGCCAGCCCTCTGATCACGTGAAGCAGCGATTACTTTTTTTGCGATCTCTTTAAATAAAATGCGTGCATTGGGACCCCAAGGGCCAAGAGTTTCAACCCCAAACGGCTCGAAAATATAATTTCCAATAAGGTTATTATACTTTCGCCGCTTGAGCTTCTCTGCAGATGCGACAGCACAACCTGCCGTGTTTGGAAGATGTGATGGCGATGATGATGATGTATTATACTTAATTCTGCAAGTATTGTACTCAATGTCAGAGGCATTCTTTACCAATCAACCACATGTGGTGAGGAAGTTATTTACGAAAAGAAACATTGAACTTAAATGATCCATTATGCAAACATATACAGGGTGGAAGTGGACCGCTCCCGAAAACAAAGACAGGTGACCCTACTATCATTACAAGTGTCCTACTTGTAATGATAGGCTAGACCTCAAGTAGAGAAAAAAATGTTTTTTTTTCATCGGTGTCGATTTTTTTTCTAGCCTATCATCACAAGTAGGACTAGTATGGTCTCCTATCTTAGCTTTCGGGAGTGGTCCACTTCCATCCTATATACCTAGTCTTGCCATAAATACTGTAACAAAGATTTATTATTTTCTATTGCGAATAACATTTATTACTTTTACAGTGTGTTAGTTTAATACATAAATATAAAAGAATTTAAAATATAAAAAGCTCATTCGAAGTGGTCTCCGTTGGCTGCAATACAGTCCTTTAAACGTTGAGGCCAGTAGTCAATAGTAGCACGCACTCTTTCGATGGGAAAATTCTTCAAATCGTATGGATTACTCCAAATTATTATGGCGTTTTGTGCAAGCCGTACTCTCTAAAACTGACCATAAATCATTATCCTGCGGATTAAGATCGGGGCTAGACGACGGCCAGTCTTCAGCTCTGATGAAGTCCGAAACGTTCGTTTCCAACCAAGACTGCGTAGACCGAGCTTTATGACCCGGCACCAGGTCTTGCTGGAAGGACCTTGCTGGATTCTTGGTTATTGAACATGGTGTTGTTAAGGGGCTTCACTACCTTCTGAAGAATGGTATCTTCATACACTTGTGCCGATGTTTTGATACCTTTTTCACCAAAGTATGACTCAGTCAGTCCTTCGTAGCTGATACCCCACCAAAACATCACTGAAGTCGGATAATGCCCACATTGTACTCTGTCGACTAATTGGGAAGCTTCCTTAGAGCTTTGGGAATAAATAGGGTCCTTTTGTTTATTAAAATGTTGCTTAATAGAAAAAAGTTTTTTATCCGTAAACAAAATTTTTCTGTGACCTCCCTTTGCGTACCGCTTCAGTAGTTGTTTCGATTTTACCTTTATTCTTTTCTAAATGATCAGTTAAGAAATGACCAGTACATCTCTTATAAGCTGCAAGTCCTAAGTCATTTTTTACAATACGCGACATGGTTCTAGGTGCTATCTTCATCTCCCGAGATAAAATATTTTGCTTTCGGACAGGATTTCTTCAAATTCTTTCCCTTACTGCTTAAACCACCTTTTTCGTACGAACACTGGTGGACGGCTAGATCTTTTTCTGTCACAAAAGAGGAGGTCTCATTGTACCTATTTTATATTTGTATAGCCCGGTACACAAACATTTTACTAATACCTAGCGTATGGAGAGTTTTAAAAATTGCATTTGGCTTCATTCCTACTTTATGTAATGCAATCACAGCAATTCAGTTCTCTTTTTCACCCCATTCCATTTTAATATCGCAAAATATTCTACATTGTATTGGCGCCAAAATGAGAAAACACAATAAACAGTCATATAAAAATGACAGATTCCAAATTCAAATGTAATATTTTGTTTATTTTTAATTGTAACAGAATTTATGGCCAGACTAAGTAGATACATGCAATAATTAGGGATGAATCGATATTACCGAGTACTCATATGGTATCGACACTCTCCAATCGATACTATTACTTGTACATAACACTAACATTCGATACTGAGTACAGATATCGAATGAAAAGAATGGTATCATATAGTGACCCACCTGCATTACCGCGATAGAATCCGTGAAAGTAGTTTTATTTCAAATGTCTAACACTCGAGAAAAAACATCAGAAATCATTAAACTTCTAACGTGTTTAGTATTGCCCCTGGTGACCCAAGTATGATGTCCATTGAAGCGGGATACATTACGTATTTGCTCAAAATACAATACAAAAAAAAATATAGCTGACTCACTAGTCAACTACAATTATTATTAATAGAATTAATGCATGAACCTGCTACATGTTAACTATATAGTCACAAATAGGCCGTTATAGATCGCAGACAGATAATTAAGTTCATGTGAATTTCGCACGACCGTCAATTCACTTTAAATTCTCACAAATACAATGTATTTATATCAATGTAAACTAGTGTAAAAATTGTTTTACTTACTTCATCATTATCTCAGTTCATATACGTCCCACTGTTGGACTCGAGAATGAGAGAGAAATTAAAGTATTAGGTACATCGCTCTGGTCATGCATATTGTCTGGTTTGGAATATTGTTTTATTTCGAGTTTAATGTTTACGCGAGTATTACACATTTGAAATAAAACTACTTTTACGGATTCTATCGCGTTTGTATTTGATTTTTAATTTCCCGATGTTTCGAACACTTTACAGTGATCATGGTCACGGGAGGACTGAGGACTGAGTCTGTAAAACTAGTTTTATTTCAAACTATATTTTAAGGTTTTCTGTTGCATAGAAGTTTTCTGCGTACATTCTTTAGCCGTCTTTTAGGACAACTACGAGCAAGAAAAATGGGTGGTGAATTCTATTCTTACTCTACACACATGGAAATATACTTAATAGAAACCCACGATTATTTTTTATATACTCGTATCTACTACTGTAATATCCTTGATGCTGTACTGCTGCCGCTTCACATATCAGTACGTCCACTTATCTGTTGGCCTATTAACCAATTTTTGCTTCATGTCGCCTGCTTTGTATATGAGGTTTTTCGTCTCTATTTTATTTGCGGGTCCCAAGATTAAAAGCGTCTCCTCGGCTTTTCTGACGGTCGAACCTCAGCGTCTTATACGGACCATTGTGGATCCTAACTTACAAGAATTACGGTGTGGTGAAAATGTGTGGTGGGATTAGTGCCAAAAAAACATATCTACTAGCTAAATCTACACATACAATTCTGTACGAATGTAAAAATCAAACTGAATACGAAAAAAATTTAATCAACAACTATTTAGAAGGAATTCAGTTTCGTATAATTGTAAGATATCAAAAAAAAATATATAATGCTCGCTGATTCGTGTGTCTTCGTCTACATCACATAAGAAAGAAAGAGTAATAAAAATAGTGGGTCATAAGCATCTATAAAGCGCAGCACACAACAGAAACTTTCAAAAATAATCCCCGTTAGTTCAATATTTTTCATTGCTGCTCAGCTCCTATCAGTCGTGGCGTGGTGTTATAAAGCTTTTCTCAATAAATTGGCTCATCATTCTCTTACTATTTTGCCAATTACTTGGGGTCAATACAATATGTACTCTTCTTTCATAGTACATATTGTAGAAGTTATTGGCAATAGTTTTATGACCGGCCGCCTGCCTAAAAACCCTCCTTGGGAATGTAATTGTTTACCAAACGGCATCAGATGGAGTTGGTCCAGGTCGTTATAAGACTCTCCGACCTCTACCGGCGGGTTACCTCAATGCGCGAAGAGGGTGGCGCCCCATCGTTTAAAGAGATAGCCACCTGGCGCGAGGACGCCCGCCGAGAAGTCATCGCCCGTTGGGCTACGCGGCTGGAGAGGCCTAGACACGGTGTCATTACCGTTGAGGCCCTCCGGCCCGTACTGATGGAATGGATGGAGCGGCGGCACGGGGTCCTCACCTTCCGACTGGTGCAGGTGTTAACGGGGCACGGGTGTTTCGGGAAGTACCTGCACACGGTCGTGCACAGGGAATGGACTCCGGGCTGCCATCATTGCAGTAGTGACGAGGACACGGCGCAACATACGCTCGAGGAATGCTCGGGCTGGGACGGGCAGCGCCGCGACCTCGTCGCTATTATCGGTGCCGACCTGACGCTGCCGGCTGTCGCGAAGGCGATGGTCGACAGCGTCAGGAATTGGGACGCGATCGCCGCCTTCTGCGAGGCTGTCATCTCGCAGAAGGAGGCGGCGGAACGGGCCCGGGAGGATTCCCGTGACCCGGGACGCCGCCCGCGGCCGGGACGGCGCAGGCGCGAATACCTGCGCCTGATGCCGCCCTAACCGAAGCTTCGGGTGATCGGACCGGGGAATTGTCCGGTCACCCGACGCGAGGCCACCGCGTGAGGACGACGCCTCGACGGCGAAATCTGTCGGAGCGTCAACAGGAGAGGAGCCCGAGAGGGCATACCGCCGAGCGGGCCACCGAAGACAAAGATCGGGTACCGGTGGCCCGCTCGCATGGCGGAGAAGAGGTGCTTGCAAAAAAAAAAAAAAAAAAAAGGTCGTTATAAGACCCTTAGTTGTCTTTTACGACATCCACGAGCAAAGTAAGGGTTGTTAGTATTCGAAACGGCTACCACACAGATATCTGAATAAATTGGCTATTGAGATGAAATAGCTATTCAATTCGCACCAATGGTTCCTAAGATTAGCTACGCAAGAAGGAAGAACTTGAAATAAAACCCTCACAACACGTCTGGCCGGCCTGGTATATTACGAGTAAGTCAGTGTTTCCTCTCGAACCCAGCAATGGAACGTCTAAGAACTGAGATGATAACGATGTTGATGAATGAGTAGATATTTGACATTCTCACACACTATATCTATACATATAATAAGAATGTAACGGGTCGCTGCTGTACATGGAAGATATATGAGAAAAATATCACTGGGAACTTTATCAACACTAATAGAACCCAAAACAATGATTTTTAAAATTTTTGTCTGTTTATCTGTGTGTCTGTTTGTCTGTGTGTTTGTGCATGCTAATCTCAGAAACGACTTATCCGATTTGGACGCGGTTTTCGCTAATATATTGTGGTAAGCTTCACTTAACATTTAGGCTTTATTTCATGTCAATTAGTTTATAAATAAAAAAGTTATGGAAATTTAAAAAATGTTCGGAGAAAAAAATCTTTATCGATTCTTTTCAAATTACGTACAAATTATCTTCAGTAAAAATAAACAAACACATGTTTCAGAATTTCTTAATTTTCACCCTCTGGGGGTGTAAATTAGGCCAGCGAAGCGGGTTGGACGACTCATTAAGTCATTAGCGCCAAGACGATATTATTGAAGCTGGCAACTTGAAATTTTGATAGTGGTTTCTTTCTATGACGTAGAGATTTACTAAGAAAAGATTTTACGAAATTACACCCCTAAGGGGAACCATAATTAATTGAGATAAGAGTAGGAGAATGATGAATCATCTTTAACGATAGGATAACTGATGGAATGGCCAGGATTTAAAGCTCTTAGTCGTTTTTCACAATACTCATAAAATATATAAGGGTTGGTAGTATTCATAACCGCCAATACACAGCATTGTGGATCATCATCTCAGCTCATATATATCCCACTGTTGGATTCGAGCTTCCCCCATAATGGGAGGAAAATTGACCTACTATATCATGCTGATCAGACGTATTGATATAAAGTTTCGTTTCCCTTTCCTTGTATTTCATAGTTATATGCGTTTTATATCCCTTAGGCGTCTTTTACGATCACCCACGGGTAAGAAAGGGGGTGGCGAATTGTATTCTTACTCAGTCACCACACGGATAACATTGTGGATGATATAAATAAAAAGATGCTTGCGTAATATATACGATTGTAAACTTGACCTGTTGTCCTAGACGACTTCAAAATATAAACGTTCACAAAACTAAGCCAATGTCATTCAATGTTACAAGGATATCAAGCAGCTATTGCTTGTGTGAGTTTGAAGGTCATTGCAAAAATGTAGGACGTAGAACTTGACAAAAGCCGGTTAATGATCATAACACAATTGAAATATGTATAATTTAATATTTATAGAACAATAGTTTGGGTCTTCTTTAGTGAAACGTCATAGTTTTGTAAAAAGCTATCATTATTATCGTCATCTCAACTCGTTTAGTTGGTTTTCTTTTCTACTGCGTGTCAAATCTGATGCATTTTATTGACATAATTATAGATCCTGGCTTATAGGAATTATGTGATAGAAATACGTGATAAAACAATGCTTGCTGGGCTCAATCCTGTTCCAAATAGAACGAAAATTTACCTACCTTCGAGATTACTTTTTACGGTGTGCTATGGTATGGTCACGACCCCTTCGATCCGTCCGGACCATCAGAAGGAACGACGCGCGACTCCATAGACCTTTTTATTTTTTTTGCGGTTGACTATGAATGTGGTCTCGCCCCGCCAAATCGGTCTGGGGTAACGGAAGAGGCGGCGCGTGACCGTATAGACCCACCATGCAAAACTCCTCTCTTCACCGTACAAGCGGGCCACCGGTACCCGATCTTTGTCTTCGGTGGCCGACTCCATAGACCTGCCCTACAATGTACCTCTCAGTGCCGTGCGAACGGGCCACCGGTCCTCGTCTTCCATGGCAGATGGATAGCTATAGTGTTTTATTTCCAGTTTTCTTTCTATTCAATAGATGTTATCTGTATATTATATCAGTTAATCATCTATTACGATACCCATGATTATGGTATGGGCCTATGGGGTAAGATAATGGTGAACAGAAAAGCTATAAATAAGATAAAAATAGCTTTTGTTCTATCACAATAATTCTATGCCTTAATAATATAAAATTGTGCAATAATTTTAATTTGCGGTAATCGCTTCTTTGTCGTAGCCATCCCCAAGCTTCCGTCAGTTCTCATTGTTCCTAACTTGTCGTCTCCGATTTGATCTACATCTTTCTTTAAATACATATTCATATATTTTTTTAGAATTATCTCTATTCCTTTGTGCTTCCATTGATAAATTCATTCTATTAATTCTCTAAACCTGGCATTGTCAATCTACACACACGGCCTGCCCGTTTCTATTTAATATTATTTATTTATTCTATTATATCACCTACTTTAAAATATAATAAAAAAGCGCTACGCATAAAAGGGTATATACATCATCATTTCCTAACTTAAATTTTAAGATCCATTTGTTAAAACCGGTACCAAAATAACGTTAAAGTCAGGATGCTATTAACGTATATACATTATCAAATAATCATTATCTAATGTAAAAGCTACTAAATGAAAGTAATAGTAGAAATTTGTTATCTCTTTTGTACTAAAACATGTTATTAGCGTTACTTTACACCCGTCTTGGTTAATTTAAGTGTAAAACATGAATACATTTAAATAATTAAACAATTATATATTTTGAATTTCACATTCTACTGTCTGTAATATTCAAACAGAGTTTTAATAGACAAAAAGTAATAAAAATAAAAAAAGAAATGTTTTTATATTATTTTCTTAAAAAGGTTAATAACCAAAAGTAAATATATTTTGATGTAATAACGTCTTAAAAATCGATGAACGCCAGCTGCACAAACGAAAAATTGACATGTTCCACCTGAGCCGAGCGTCTCGCAAGCGAGAGCGCGGAACAAACGATAGAGAGGCTTAATCAGCCTAAGAGTTTATGCATTTTAATATTTCATGTGAACTGTTTAGTTGTTTATAAATTGAAGTTAAAAGTTAATGTGGCTTCCATTGTTTATGTTCGTGCAATTCATAAAAAAATCATCGATGTATACTTATGATGCTATGACGTAAAATTAACATCCGCAAACCGACTTTGCAGTCAACGGTTTTTTTTGTAAATTAACACCATTTAGAAATATATTATTACTGTATATTAATAGAACTGATTGAAAAATTATTACCACACGTGGTTATTAATTACATCATCATTCTCCTACTCTTATCCGAATTACTTGGGTTCGATACAATATGTACTCTTCTTTCATAGTGCATATTGTACAAGTTATTGGCATAGTTTTATGACCGGTCGCCTGTCAGACGTCAACCCTCCTTGGGAATGTAATTATTGACCAAACGGCATCAGATTGAATTGGCAGAGGTCGTTATAAGGCTCTTAGTCGTCTTTTATGACATCCACGAGCAAAGTAAGGGTTGGTAGTATTCTTAGCCGCTACCACACAGCTACGTGGTTATTAACTACGTGGGTCATAAATCCGAATATTATCGACTCAGGTTATGTTAACCAGATTAGTTAATTATTGGAAACTAGATTTCTGCTCGCAGCTTCATCTACGTAAACAGTAACTTTCACAAAATTGAACTAATATTCAAACGAATTGGATTACCGAGATAAAGAGAATATTAATTAAACAAATGGCATTTGCACATTTTCAATCAAATCTGTTCAAAGATTTAAGTGTGATTGAGTAAACAGCCAAACATCTTTACCACGCTGTTGACAGTTTTCTGTCTGCAGCCGCGGGCCATTCCGTCCGGGGTAATACCACACTCTCGCAGTAGTTCGACGTTTGAGCAATGGCAATATGCTATTGTGCTTCGTTCGGTGAGCGAGAGAACCGGAAGCCCAACTGGGAGGGTTTGGGATTTGTATTGGTAGGCAGTGGCTTAGCTATGCCCCTGGTTATGCAAAGGTCCATGGCGGCTGTAACACTTACCATCAAGTGTGCTCATTTTCACCGAATTGCTCCCCGGCTGGTCAGCGCGGCGTCCGCCCTATCACGGCTCATGCCGAACGTGGGCGGACCCAGCTTCGAGGGCCGACGGCTGTATGCGGGGGTGATCCGTTCGATGGCCATGGCGGCGCACCCGTGTGGGCGAGGGTTCTGAACGCCCAGCTCAGGGCTATTCTGTGGAGACCACAGAGAGCCATGGCGGTCAGAGCCATTCGCGGGTACCGCACGGTATCGACCGAGGCGCCATGCCTACTGGTCAGGACACCCCCGTGAGACCTAGAGGTGGAGATGCTCTCCGACCTCTACCGGCGGGTTACCTCAGTGCGCGACGAAGGTGGCTCCCCATCGTTGAGCGAGATATCCACCTGGCGCGAGGACGCCCGCCGAGACGTCATCGCCCGTTGGGTTACGAGGCTGGAGAGGCCTAGACACGGTGCTGTTACCGTTGAGGCCCTCCGGCCCGTACTGATGGAGTGGATGGAGCGGCGACACGGGGTCCTCTCTTTCTGACTGGTGCAGGTGTTGTCGGGGCACGGTTGCTTCGGCAAGTACCTGCACACAGTCGTGTGGCCATGGTCATGGTCGACAGCGTCAGGAACTGGGACGCGGTCGCCGCCTTCTGCGAGGCTGTCATCTCGTAGAAGAAGGCGGCGGAACGAGTCTGGGAGGATTCCCGCGACCCTGGCCGCCGCCAGCCGCCGCGAATATCTGCGTCTGATGCCGCCCTAACCAAAGCTTCGGGTGATCGGACCGGGGAATTGTCCGGTCACCCGACGTGAGGCCACTGCGTGAGGGCGACGCACCGACGGCGAAAGCTGTCGGGGCATCGACAAGAGAAGAACCCGCAAGGTAAATAACAGCTGTTATCACCCCTTACTTGCTCGTGGAAGTTGTAATAATCGGTTAACGGTCTCCGGGAGAGGGGCAGCAACTGTGGGCAATGTATGACACATGCGGTTGCCAACCCAACCCAAACCTGGTGATTATTACATTATCGCCTCAAATAAGGGAGTACGTCCTATGGGGTGTGCTATCACTCTGGTTAGATGTAGGGGCTTTAGGTGTTATATGAAGTTTTCCTTTACTTGTATTAATTTTATGTGCAATTGGAGGAAAAGGAAAAGAAAAGGGAGTAAATTGTACTCTTACATCGTCACCACATAGAAAACTTGAACTTTTGGTTCATCATCATCATCATTTCAGCTTATATATGTCCCACTGTTGGACTCGAGCAGCTTCCAGATTGGGAGGGAAATTGACCTACTATACCACGCTGGTCGGACGTGTTGGTATAGGGTTTTGTTTCAAGTTTCCCTTCTCTTGCATAGATGTTATATGCGTTTTATATCCCTTAGTCGTCTCTTACGATCACCCACGGGTAAGATAGGGAGTGGTGAATTGTATTATTACTCCGTCATGACATGGATAACTTTTGATTTTTTTAAAAACTTTTGGTTAAATTATAATAATTTTTGACTTTACCATGACTTTTATAATTCTTTAATAATACGAGTTTTGGAGTTCTTGAAATTCATGCAAATTGTGCTACTAAAAATAAATCATATTTCATCCTTACTAATATTATAAATACGAAAGTAACTCTGTCTGTCTGTCGTTCTTTCACGCCAAAACTACTGAACCGATCTAAATAAAATATGGTACACAGATAGTCTAGAGCCTGATAAAGGACATAGGCTACTTTTTAATCCAAAAAAGGGTTGTAAATGGGGATGAAAAGTTGTAAGGAGGTACAGTCATTTTTAAAGCCAGAAGCTTGAAACTCAGTTTTAGGCTATTGATTAGATATAAATAAATATGACATTAACATGTTGTAAAAATGTACCCTGAAAGGATAAAATAAAAATAGGGAATGAAAAACTTTAGGAAAATAACCTTTTACGCGGGTGAAGACGCGGGCAGAAGCTAGTATATTATATAGTACATTATATATTCATATATTCATAAAGGATGCTTACGTGTCAATGTTATTTATTCACAATGTTTAGTATTAATTTGCTATTCTCAATGATTACAATTTATATGTCAATAGCAGGTAATAAATTAAAATAATTAACATGATAATATTTAATATATATGAAACTTGCATCAATGCAATGTATCTATATGTTAAGGTTTTAGACTTTTATCTTGTCATCATATCAACTCAAAGTCGCTTTGACTTCGGACATACCGTTTCTGAGACTAACCCGTACAAACACAGACGGAGAAAAAGAAACTGACAATATTACTATTATTGCCATATTATATACCTACACTTTTCTTTAATTTTTTTTTTATTTTTTGAACATATAAGTTTTTTTTAACATTTAATAAGGTGAGGCAGTTTGAAAGTTGCGCCAGTGACGGAAAAGTTAAGGAGTGAAAGATTGACATGGTATGTACATGTGATGCGACGGGATGAAAATAATGTTGTGAGGAAAGTTTAAAATAAGAATATTGAACGAAGAAAAGATGAATGGACTGCGTGAAACATGACATGAATAGACAAGGAGTGACCACAGAGATGACGTCTGATAGGGTTGTATGGAAGCAGAAGACATATTACGTCGACCCCAAATAAATTGGAATAAGAGCAAGTTGATGATGATATATACTTTTTTTTTGTATAGATAAAATGGTGTCTGACACGAACGATTTCTTTCGTATATCTAAATTAATAAATATCGCTTTCAATTTATCATCATTACCTAAGGTTATACACGTCTCACTGCGGGGCTCGAGCTTCCTACACAATGGGAATGAAATTGACCTACTATACCAGCGTTTGTCAGACACGTTGGTATAGAGCTTTATTTCATTTTTTTCTACTTTTACATAGACGTTATATGCATATAAGGGATGTACCCTTAGTCGTCTACTACTACATCCACAAACAAGAAAGTAGCTGATGAATTGTATTATTACTCCGTCACAACACAGATAATATATATTTTAGAATATGTATTGAATTGTATTTTAAAAAATACTCTTGTAGTTGTTAGGTACTAAAAGTGAATAAATTTCATCTTTAAGTACTATTTTTTTTTTTGGCAGGCTATGGACACCCGCCATCCGTTCCATTACAGTCACTGCTACCGAATCCCTGACGTCCCTAGCGCCATTCCGGCGGGAAATAAACACTACTTGGGTGATGTATTAAGCAACGTAAAGATATTTAACTAAATTCATTTTAAAAAATAAAGAAAGAGTTTTGTTTCGTAGTAACGGAAGATCAGTTTTGGTTATATGTGACCAACATATTGCTAAGTTTGCGCGGATTACGGCAAATACAGTCACTATGTCAGATCTGTATTATTTTAGTCATTAAATCTAAAAAAAAAGGTTTTTGTTATGGCCACATTAATTATGGCGAAAGCACGCTAAAAAAAAAATTTTTTTGAATAAGAATTTGAAAGGCTGTATATAAAATTCTCACATAAAACAAAACCTTTTGATATCAATAATTAATTGTTCTGAGCCTATTCATGATTTATATCCGTTAATAATATGTTTAGGAGTTCCTTAAAATACAAAGATATAGTGTAGGGGAATGTGGTTTAAAACTAAGTGTAGGGTTATATCAATTCGCCACTTTAACCTCCAAAGACTCGGTATTAGTGGCCAGTCCAATAGCGATGAGAGGAGAATAAGATGAGTTATGGGCTCGCACTCAGCCTTTTCATCGCCCGAGATGGCTTACCACAACCTACTACTTAAAAGTTTTTTTTGCATCTGCTTACATCATTCTTTCAAACTGCATTCTTAAAGCTACTTATTATCTTTCTTTTCAACTTGTATAACCCACTGTTAAATTAAGTTTTCGTCTACAATGAGAGGGAAATTGACCTAACAAACCACGCTGGTCAGACAGATTAGCATATAACTTGCTTTTTTATCTTCATTTCCATACCAAAGAAAGAAAGAAAGAAAGAAAATATGATTTATTGGACACATATACATTTAAATACACATAAGAATAAGACTAAAAAGATGACAGTTAGACGAGAAATCGGTGGTAAAATAATAGTAAAATATAGGTACAAAATAGGTATTAAAACAATAATAGTATATAGAAATGAGATTCTACATTAAACATCCATGAATTCTCGCTAACATGTATTATATACGTATATCAATAGAATCCACAAGTATTATTTTATACATACTATTTAATATATTATAAAAAGGTGTGCCCAAAAGCCACCACGCACATAGACTTAAAACATATTCTAAAATCTTAAATATTTACTAAGTTATAAATCATTATCGTAAGAGACGACTAAGGGATATAAAACCCATATAACATCTATGCAAGGGAAGGAAAACTCGAAACAAAACCCTATACCAACACGTCTGACCAGCGTGGTGTAGTAGGTCAATTTCCCTCCCATTATAGAAGAGGCTCGAACCCAACAGTGGGACATAATTGAGCTGTGATGATGATGATGAAATCATTATAGCTTTGAGAGACATTGGCCGAGTCAAGCGTGTGTCTTTATGACGAGTTTTCTTTCCCTTGCATCAATATTATCTACATATCATAACTCTCGGCTATTCTTTATAAAACCCACGGAGAAAATAAGAGATTGTTAATTGTATTCTTACTCTGTCACCACACAAAGAATCTACGATTTAAAGTGGAAGTAATATTGTATAGTAAATAATTTGAATTCATCATAGAAATAATTCAAAATACTTCTAGTTTTTCTTTTAAGACACCATCCTGCACTAAAGAAATGATTGTATTGCGGGGGACTTTAAAAACACACAGTTAACATAAACAAATTACACCCAGACTCAGGACAACACTTTGTGGATCGCACAAAGTGTTGTCCTGTGCAGGCATCGAACCGACGGCACTGGCACTGAAGGTCGGTAACTTAACTACTACGCCATCTATGCAGTTAAAACACTATTGAGACCAATAATATATACATACATACATATCATCACGCCATATCCCATGCAGGGTAGGCAGAGAGAACAGAGTGCCAGAGAACTCTATCCTTGCATACTTCACTCGCTTCCTCAACATTCATAATTCTTTTCATACACGCTCGCCGGTTTCGGAGACTCTCGACTCCACCTTCCTTCAGTATATGACCGATCTGGTCTAGGTAGGTTAGTCTCGGTCTCCCCCGGTACCTACATCCTTCCACTTTCGCATTGTATATCTTCTTAACCAGACGTTGTTCGGCATTCTTTCCACATGTCCGAACCATCGGAGCATTCCCTTTCGCATCTTTACAACTATACCAATAATCATAGTAATAAAATAATTAACTGTCGTCATTCTCCTACTCTTATCCCAATCACTTGGGGGTCGATACAATATGTACTCATCTTTCATAGTACATATTGTAAAAGTGATTGGCAATAGTTTTGTGACCGGCCGCATGCCAGACTTCAACCCTCCTTGGGAATGTAATTATTGACCAAACGGCATCAGATGGAGTTGGCCCAGGTCGTTACAAGGCTCTTAGTCGTTTTTTATGACATTATGACATCCACGACCAAAGTAAAGGTAAGTAGTATTCGTAGCCGCTACCAAACAGCTTTATTTAATTATTAATAAAATAATTAAATTAAAAAAGGAAGAAGGTGGAGTCAAGAGTCTCCGAAACCGGCGAGCGTGTATGAAGAGAATTATGAATGTTGAAGAAGCGAGTGAAGTATGCAAGGATAGAGTTCTCTGGCACTCTGTTCTCTCTGCCTACCCTGCAAGGGATATGGCGTGATGATATGTATGTATGTATGTATGTATAATTAAATATCATAGCAATAAAATAAAATATAAAAGAAAAAAATCACTGTGGTAGCGGTTACAAATAATACCAACCCTTTCTTTGCTCGTGGATGTCGTAAAAGATGACTAAGAGCTTTATATCGACCTGGACCAACACCACCTGATACCTTTTGATCAACAATTACATTCCAAAGGAGAGTTAACGTTATACAAGCGACTGGTCATAAAACTATTGTCAATAACTTTTACAATATGTACTATAAAAGGAGAGTACATATTGTATCTATCTATATCATATCTATAATCTTTGCAATATGTACGATGGAAACACACGTTATTGTGATAAGAGCAGCATAATGATGTTGACACATGATATCAATAAAATATTTTTATAATAATATTGGCTTCAGTCAATATTTAAATACAGTATAATTGGGTATTTTTTATATGTTGAAATGTAAAGATAGCAAATATATTAATACTGCAAGATGGCTTAATATAGAATTGCTCGCCAGACAGACCATCGACAGTAAGTTCTCACAATAATATAGAATTGCTCGCCAGACAGACCATCGACGGTAAGTTCTCACAATAATATAGAATTGCTCGCCAGACAGACCATCGACGGTAAGTTCTCACAATAATATAGAATTGCTCGCCAGACAGACCATCGACGGTAAGTTCTCACAATAATATAGAATTGCTCGCCAGACAGACCATCGACGGTAAGTTCTCACAATAATATAGAATTGCTCGCCAGACAGACCATCGACGGTAAGTTCTCACAATAATATAGAATTGCTCGCCAGACAGACCATCGACGGTAAGTTCTCACAATAATATAGAATTGCTCGCCAGACAGACCATCGACGGTAAGTTCTCACAATAATATAGAATTGCTCGCCAGACAGACTATCGACGGTAAGTTCTCACAATAATCCACTCAAGAAGCGAAGAGATGTGTTTAGTAGGTTATAAAATCTCACGGAGTCATTCTTTCGCCACGAAATGCTGAATAAAGTAATAGAACATATACGATATTTAGAAAGAAATAAAAATATGAATGCATTAGATAGAAATTTTTTAGTAAATTAATTGTCCATAGCAAACTCGAAGTTCTATTTATTATTTTAAAACGTCCCCACAGGCACACAGGAAATAATAATATTTGTATTGTGCGGGACTTTACAAACATATAATTTAATGAACACAAAAAATACCCAGACTCAAAGAATGAATTCATGAGTTGTACAAAATATTGTCCTGCGTGGTAATCGAACCAACGACACTGGTAAGCTAGGTCAGTATATTAACCACTACGCCATTTGTGCAGTCCCCCTCCTCGGGGAGGACGTCGCTCAATCCTCGCGCGGTCAGCCTCTCGGCGAGTGACGGACTAATTCCCCGGTCCAGTCACCCGCATGTCAACTTAGGCCTAGGGCGACATCGATCCATCACTGTATCTGTGATGAAAAGCATACCATAAAACACCTATGCCTATAATATAAAATTATTCTATTACATAGATATGGCTAGCCTATCCGTCCATCTACACGTGCAAATTATCACGTCCATCTTAAATAAAAATTAAACATTACATCATAACGCCATAGACAGAAACACGCCATAGAGTATTATATTGATGACTTTAAATATTTACTTAACTAGTTTTGCATTCTATGAATTTAAATTATTAAAAAAAAAACATATCCAGAATGAAAATTTGCGATATGAATATTCATATGTATAAAACATAATAATATAATAGCGCTGTGTGGTAGCGGCTACGAATACTACCAAATCCTTACTTTGTTTGTGGATTTCATTAAATAGGATTAAGAGGTTTATATCGACCTCGACCAGTTGGTCGATGATGATGAGATGAAGTTTCATCTGATGCCGTTTGGTCAACAATTACATTCCCAAATAGGGTTGCTGTCAGGCAAGCGACTAGTCAAAAAACTATACTACCCAATAACTTTATCAATATGTATGAGTACATTTTGCGTCGACCACAAGTAATTGGGATAAGAGCAGGAAAATGATGACAGAACATTAACGAAATTATAATACGGCCAATGGCCAATCTACATATTAAGATATTAAAAAACCGTTAATAACATTGGCCGTATTATAATATGGATTATACTAATACTCCATATTACTTTTTTATCAGTATATTTTTAATAGACCAAAAATTATCCATGTGGTGACGGAGTAAAAATAGAATTCGCGACCCACTTTCTTGCCCGTGGATGACGTAAAAGAAGACTAAAGCAAATACATATATGAAATTAATATCTCTACAAGAGAATACGTGAAATAAAACCTAAAACTAACGTGTCTGACTAGCGTGGTATACTAAGTTAAAAATTTTTCATTTTCAATTCATAAAGTGTAAATAAGTAATAAAGTCAACAATTTGAACAAATGTCAAAAATTTAATTAAATGCCTTTCTATATTCAATTTTAAGAATATTTGTTTACAAAAAAGTAACAATTCGTTAGTATAAAGATGTTTAAAAAGCAAATGGTGTTTTTCGAATAATGTATAGAATGTATTTACACAAAATTTGTGTGAAATCACCAAATTATAGTGAGTATCTCAAGTAAATTGGCAAATTGCCAGCTATCTGAGAGCTGTTTTGGCATACATTGGATTATACCGTCATAATTACACGTACATATAGAATAGTAAGTTTGTTTATTTTAAATACTTTCAATAAAAAAACAGTCGTATAACTTATTATGTGATGGCCATTATACTTTATAGAATGAATAATAAATACATTTAAATTTGATACTGTATTAACAATATTTATTTTAATCTACATCTCAGTTTCAATAAAACTCGAACCGGACTTGCGACGAACGTCAAGAGTTAGGTTCCAGTGGTCGACCCTATAGCAATGCATAGGAAATACAGTGGGTTATGGGCCCGCACACCGCCCCTCGGTCATCCTGGAGGGAATAAACCGCGTATGTCCAGATCATAAGCGTCAAAAAATCTCCCTACTGTGTTCGATCCTCCTTTACGTTGGAGGGAAATATTAACCTACTATACCATTCTTATTAAACAGGTTTGAAGTAATTTTATTTCGAGATTTTCTTTTCTCATAAAGATGTTGATGTGTGTGATGATTTACATATCACGTCTCTTAGAATACCCACCCACCAGTAAGCGAGTGTGATGAATTGTATTCTTACTCCGTCATCACAGTGATAAATGTGATAATATATATTTTAGAATATTGAATTGTATCTTAAAAAATATTCTTGTAGTTGTTAATAAAATAAACGAACGTACTTCTTTAAAATCACTACTTGGGTGATGCAGTGCGTAACACTTAGAATATAAATGGACAAATTTAAATAATGTAACTCTAAGAGAAATAATGTGTAATGATTAAGAATATTGTGTATCAACACCTTTACTTTCACGTGCTATATTACTCCCAATACAATTACTCCCATTTGGCCGAAAAGTCAACATGCAGCAGTGGATATCATAGTGTTAGAAAAGAAATGAAAAAAAACTTAATTAATACTCTGTGGTAATGGGAGTTTTAGCAGGCATATGGTAATGTCATGTCGCGATCTTGAATAATATTAATTACTTTAGTATTTTATAGCGTTATATTGAATAATTTTGCTAGTATTTTATGTGATACTAGCAACCCAGCCCGTTGGTTTGTTTGTAGAAGTCGAAAAATCGCAGCGCTGCCTGTTGGCGAGTTACGTCAGTGAGTATAGCATATAAACCTTCTCCGTGAAAAAGTATATATACATACCAATTGTCATAATGATTGGTCAAATAGTCTCTGAGTTCAGCGATGTCATATATACAAACATCCTCTTTTATTGATAATACAGTTAAAAGTGCTGAAATATATTGAATATAATATATTTTCGAAAATTCTTAAAGAATACATAATTTGGTTTTCAGCGCCCAATTGATGGTACCGACTTGACTTACTGAACTAACTGATGGTTAGTGACTATTAATAGGCTACTCAGTATGAAGAAGTGTTAAATAATATTTGAAGAAAATTATTCAAATCTGGGATTTACGGGCTTTGCTCCCACTGCCCATCCGAGCGGACGAACAGAACCAAATAAAAAACTATGCTAACTGGTTGACAAACATTCTAAGCTCAATTTCTCTCATATTTTAGAGGAGGCTGAAATCCAACTGCCATACAAACATGAATTTAAAAATAAAGAAACATACAAGAGAAATAAGTTGTCTGTTGTTTCGCTCATTATAGGTACAGATCCATTGGTGATTGAAACAAACATGTCTACTATCACAAGACTAAAACTATTTTAAATATATTTATAAAAAAAAACTATATTTATCGCATTGATATTTAATTTACCAAATAATATAATATTATTTAATATATTATACTGTGTAATACTTGCATAAATATCTGAAATGTTTATGCTGTCAATATCTCAACCACTGAAACTATAAGAAAATCGCTACCTAATAGCTCTCTATTAGGTAGCGATTTTAGTAGTAGATAGAGCTGACAGAGAAGAAGTTTAGATAATGTTCTGTTTACAATGTACTAGTTGTGCCCTTTACTTTACTTTCGTTAATACCTTAAATATTACTTTAAGATCTATTGTTACTTTTTTTTTCTTAGATCAAATCAAATCATTTATTATGCATAAGCCCCATAAGGGCACTCACATATCATCAATTTTGCATATTTTTTTAAATGAATCGGGAACCACCACCGGATCGGGAAGCGGCCACAAACTGAGACGATCCGGCAAGACTCAGCAGGCTCGTCATTTTTTTTAGTACATGTTTTTTTTTTTCAAAATGATTGGATATATTCTATATTAGCTCGAATGAAATGCCCTTCGTGTTAAAATTGATTTTTTAAAAGTTAATTACAAAATTAAAACAAAACAAAAAAAGATCATAAATGGTTGGACCAGATTCCACAACGGCACCCGATCACGAGTAAGAACGAACTACTAGAGCAGACATGATGCTCTTCAACCACATTCGAGAGAAGGGAGAGACCCGTTTCACGTAGCTACCACAAGCAGAGACCTTTACAGTGAGCATGACCACACCATGATCTAAAAAATTTCAATCAAATAGCTCATATAAATAAATAAATAACTCGTTAGGCCAAACACGCTACACTGTACAATTATGACAATGAAAAATATACAGAGTTCAGACGACAGTGAGGATCAGCGCCAAAACACTGTAAGAGTTAAAATTATATAAAGTAATTGCTGAGAGAGTAGCTGCTCATAACCATTCCGTATTATCATTTAGATAATCGGAAATGTTGTAATATCTTTTTTCGCAAAGTTTATTTTTGATAACCTTTTTAAACTTATTCATGGGCATATCTCGGATATCTTTAGGAAATAGAGATAGCACTATGTATTAAATTAGACCTCTAGCAATAAATTGATCCGGACCGGCCACGGATGGAAGCGGTACTAGCGATCGGTCAAATAGCGATGGCGACGAAATACGCTGGGTTATATGGCCATACGCCGCCTTGTCGTCGTCCCGGATGGCTTGGGCGGGAAGTGTCCAGTCCATAGCCTACAATATATGTAAAAAAGCAATAAATTGGTAAAAACTACATTCAGTTTCATAGAATAGTTTTTGAGTAAGGCATGTACAAACACACAGACAGACAAATGTGCAAAAAATCTAAATATGATTGTTTTGACTGTCCTTGCTCTAATAAACACCCCATTTTTAAGTGGAAACTTCTTTAGCGGCGTTGTGCACTTTTTTGGGATGGCTAAAAAATGTTAAACTCGCGTCAGGACACGTAACCTGAACTAAAATTCGTAAGACGGAGGGAGGGTAGACCGTAGGAGAATATTGTATTTAACCACATAAACGATGACACTTTTATAATGAAAGAAAATACTTTTATAAAGCAATTCGTTCGAAATTATTCCCTAACAATTCCAATTTTTTTTTACGGCTCGCTATGGTATGTTCACACCCATACATACTACCTGGAGCACGCTTCTTATTTTTTTTTATATGTTTTTTTATAGGTTTAAGTTTTCACTTCTGTCAGCAGTTCTCGTGACTGCTTCATTTTTTTTTTATTTTCTTCAATATCTATATAATATACAGACATCGCTTATACCTATTTTTTTTTTTTGACGCTGAGGAAACGCATTTACGCGCTATCCCCCGCCAATTACAGACGAGGGGGAGTGTAGGACTCGCCAGCCAGCTAGTCTGGCCGGAATACCCACTAAAACCACAGCGGACCCGCGTCCGACGCAGAGTAGGGGGCCGGAGAGATCGTCTTTCGACATGCTATCCCCGGGACCCCCGCGTCTTGCCGTTGGGCCACGTCCTCCTTTCCGGTCCAGCGTTACAGCCAGCGGAGCATTCGCTCAACGCTTTCTCAGTTGCAGGACATGGCCTTGGGTCTGTCGGCCCGTTTGGCCTTCTTGGAGGGGTCCTTGCACAGGCGTCCCCCCATAGTGTGCCCTGCCGGGCAGCCAGTGGACTCGCACACCACGCAGTGTGGTACAGCCGCGCATGCGGCTGACTTATGTCCCCGACCGCTGCATCGGAAACAAAGTTCCGAGCGGTCAACCGAGGACGAGCACAGCGCTGTGGTGTGCCCCAACTCTAGGCATCGGCAGCACCTCAAAGGGAGGGCCTCCAGCACCTCTACACCAGCCGAGCTCCAGCCAACCAGTAGCCTTCCGGCATCGGCGAGCGTCTTGGCGGCGGAGACGGGGCACCGCACCTTCGCCATACCCATACCGCGAAGCCCACGCTGGACTGCGCCAACATGCACCACCGCGGCACTGCAACCGCAAGCACGAACCACAGCCATTTGGATTCCCTTCACTGTAGCGGAGTCATCCAGTCCAGTCAATCGTATATCCGCACGCTTTACTGGACGAACGATATTCGCCACTCCTTCTAGCGCAGTGCGCAGTGAAGCCGCCAGTGCGTCTGCAGTTTCCGGCGTTTGAGTTTTGGGCAACTGGAGCACCCTCGACCCAGTCGCTGCCTTCCTGATTTTTAAGCCTTCAGTTATCCCCAGGCTAGGGAGACACACGTCATGCTCAGCCTTAACCAGGGCATCAGCATACGTCATTCCCCTAGATTCGGCCTCGGGCAGCAATGTCAGAATCACTGCCTTAGAGCGGGGGGCCGTCAGCTTCGTTCTTCGCCTTAGCGGCATCGCAGACTGCGTCGCCACTACTCGGAATAAGCCCAAGATGCCGACCAGACCCTGCTGCCTTTTCTGGCTCTCTCCCTACGTCTACAGCTTCTGTCGCAAGACACTCGTAGACCTAACTCCCATGTCAGTTATCTGCCACCAGCGAACGCTCCCGAAACAATTGGTCCGGGGGCGATCGCTGGGCCTAGGGTGCACCACGGGGAGGTTACTGACGTCGCACCCCATTATATTTATACCTACACCAAGTTAGTTATAATTTGTGTTGAATCAAATACTTGAATGCAAACACTTAAGTTCTAGTTTTATGATTTAACAATAATGACGTCAGATTTGTACACTAGTGAAAGATTTACGATGTTAGACTTTGTAGTACTTAGCTATTAACATATGGTTACATACGTACGTGACTTGTAAACAGTAGCCGCAGGGTTAGCACGTACGACACCCTACCATTGACCACTTAAGTCAAAGAAACGGCTTACTCAATAGGCGAAGATGGTTTATTGCTCTCATTTTTAATTTAGTAAAACATACAAATACTAATGTTTACGCGAGTAACTACTAAAACTAGAAAACAATTTTAACGGATTCTATCGCGTTTGTATTCGATTTTTAATTTCACGACTTTTCGAATAATTATTGGACGCAAGACAAGCTTAGTCGTACCGTGACCATGATCACTGTAAAGTGTTCGAAACGTCGGGAAATTAAAAATCAAATACAAACGCGATAGAATCCGTAAAAGTAGTTTTATTTTAAAATTTATAATAAAAAACAATATTAAGGTATTGTATCAATTTATGGATGATGGGCACAATATATTGTGCTGGGTGGGAATCGAACCCGTTATTTATCAGAACAGGTTGATACCTTATTAAGCAATACGCCAACTGTCTAGTCGGTTTTGGGCAGGATATGGCCATGCCATGGCATATCCAATTAAAACTGTGTATGACAGTCTCTGTTCGTGCTTCCCTAGTATGTAAAGCGCGAATAGGTGCAAATTCAAGTACTGAGACTGACTAGCTCTCGAACTGAACATGTTGCGCAGAGACTTCGCGCCAATCGTGCTTACTATCGTGGCATGTAGAGCGCGAGTGATGGTGAATCTAAATCCTAAGATTGACTGCGTCTTTCACTGTCATGGCACACAAAGTCTTCGGCTATGTTAGTCGCACTTCAGATCATAGCTTTACATGCTATGAATGCGAGCAAGCATATAGATTGATAGCAATCTAAGTAATAATATTGACAGTAACTCGCCCTTTATGTCACGTGAAGACTCCATACACGCCTGTCACTGACCCGCGCGTCATTTAATAGTAACTGATAAATTGATAACCCTACAGATGTTGACGTAAGATGGCTTTTACTTATTTATCTTAGGAGAATCTCGGTGACATTTTAATCATAATTTCACTATTTTTTTTTTTTTACAAATTAGAAAGAAAACTATTTTTACAGATTTCCTTGCGGTTTGTATTTGCTTTTTAATTTTACACCGTTTGGAACTCTTAAGAGCGTTAATGGTAATGGGAGGACAGAGTCAGTCAATACAAACGCGATAGAATCTGTAAAAATAGTTTTATATCAAATGTGTTATACTCGCGTAAACATCAGAAATTGTTAGGTATAATACCGACTAGTCAAAGGCAGTGATGACTGCTCTAGTAGTTAACTCGTGATCGGATGCCGCTTGTAGGATCTGATCCAGCTATAATCTTTTGAAAGTATATTCTGAAAATAAGAAATATATTATGATTCGTGCATCTATCTGGAGCTACTTTTTTGTTTTTTGTTTTTCGTAACACCACCTTGCATTAAAGGAATAATCCTTGTGTTAAAGTCCCCCACTTTACAAACATAATTAACAGACACAAATTGTAATTTGTCTGGGTGTACCCAGACTAAAAAAAAACAATTTGTGGATCGTAATATGTTCTTATACATTTATTTCAAATTTATAAAAGTCTTAATGAAATTATGATTAAAATATTATCGACATTATCTGACTGCCCAAAGTTTCGAACACTACAGATTTTTCTCCGTGTACAGCCTCTTTCTTCCCGTAACCATGAACGCTGTGAAGTGTTCGAAACCAACAAAGCATAAAGTTTCGTATTTTCCTTCCTTTGGAAAGATTTTTATGCTTAGTGATCTCGTACAACACACATTAGAAATGGGTGATGACATTCCATTACCCTATCACCACAAATAACACAAACGTGTTAATAATCTATAATCAATAAATGTGTTTTCATCAACTATCCACGTTATCGGCATAAAAAGTAACAATTTCAGTATTCTGATACTTACGTTCTATACACACCACACAAAGCAATAAATAGGGTCCTTACTTATTGCCTACTATAATTGAAATAATATTAGATATTAGTTATAAGAAGTCAAGAGTCTCCGAAACCGGCGAGCGTGTATGAAGAGAATTATGAATGTTGAGGAAGCGAGTGAAGTATGCAAGGATAGAGTTCTCTGGCACTCTGTTCTCTCTGCCTACCCTGCATGGGATATGTGATGATATGTATGTATAAGAGGTATTTAATAAAGTTGTTTTAAAATAAAACTTTATCGTGATATTATAGATTAAAAAGTTAACTTTCATTAAATTCACCTCTATGGTTAATTGATCTATTAAAATAGTACTTTGTGTGTATCTGACAGGTCGAGTTCTTAACCAAATTAAACTAAATTTTATGGATATTCCATAAAATTTGTCGTAGTTTTGCAACATCCTGGAATCAATAACCGGACGAACGCAAGTGCATACGAATTGTCTCCGCTTAGAGCACACGTGCAGATTCTAAAAACTAAAAGATGACCTTCATAAATAGAAGTGATGCGTAATGAATAAAAAAAAATATTTAATAAAAAACGGCCAGTATGGATGCTATTAAAATTAAAAAATATATTTATATTAACCTCAAATCAACATTCAAGACCCTTGACCTCACCAATCAATCATAAAAATATGTACAAAAATCGCATGACGCCCTCCAATTAACCCAAACTTCCTATTCGGATGGTAGGATCTCCCGTGCTTACACAACCTAAGCTATCCTTTCTCCCGCCCCACCGCGACCTCTGTATAGTATATATCACCACACGGCATCCAAGAGCATCACATTACTTCGACACGTACCGGAGTGACCCATCACTAAGCATCATGAAAACCTTCGTAGCGGTAAGTCCAAGTGAAGTGATTGTGCATGTGAAGAGAAAAGAAAAAAAAAATATTGTGACAAGTGCCGTGTCGTTCGGAAATCAAATAGTGCATCGGGATACGCGTGTGATTAATGTTTTTTTTTTCAATTTGGAATGTGATCTATCAATCTAATGCACTGTGTTGATTTCTGAACTTTACTGTTATGTCAAATAATTGATTGAAATCATTTTTGAATTATCATAATTGATTTGATAATTAATATATCTTTATATTGCTCTCAGTAATTAATTAGTAAAATATACAATACAATTAACGCATTTTAAATAATTAAATGCGACTATTCAATTCAAGCTACGATTGAAATCTCGATATTTTTTTTGTCTTACATCGATTAATGGCATTGATAATGATATCGATAAGGATCGCTAACAAGCCTTAGCGCTATTGTTAGGTTTTATTACCGGGGCATTGTTGTAATTTAAGTATCTATGTAATTAAATACAAAATTTCATTTACTTTTATAACTATTGAATAGCATATAAAAAAAATCTATTCCTAAATAATTTATTCATAAAAAAGTTGAGTTGCATAAAATGTGATTATGGTTTACTAGCATATAATACAAGGCGGGAATCTGTCTTCGTATTTGGGTCAACTTTTTCGGTTTATATGAATTTTCCTCATATTTGAGAGTTTTCTAGGGAAAATATCAGCCACAAGCCCGAAGTTTCAAACTATGTTAATTGATGATAATAGGCACGCTGATAATAGGCTGTTTATTGCGTAGGATTACATTTTAATAAAAAAAGAACATCTCAGTAAGAAATAAATCTTTGTGTTACGAGAGACTTTACAAACATGCAACAAATTAACGGACACAAATTACACCCTATTACACCCGTTACTATTAAGTGTCCTGCATGGCAATCAAACTCGGCGCTCGATATAGAAGTTCAATACTATAACTATTCTGCTATTTATTTCAAGTTTCTTCCTTGTAGAAATTTTATCTACTTACGAGTATATCATTTAATCGTCTTCTTTGACATCGCAACCTTTCATTTTGATATCTAAACCATTATTGCAACTTAAATGCTAAAATATCTAAATTCTAAAAACTTGATTACAAGCGAAAAATGATTGTCACACATGGGATCATCATGGGATCCCTTGTGTGACAATAATTTTTCGCTCATAATCAAGTTTTTATAAATAATCAAGCATATTAAATGCTAAATATCAGTAATTCGAATATCTAAATTGTAACAAAAACTTAGGTATGATCTGGAGAAAGTTTCACTGCAATTTGTGAAAGAATTAGTTTCATAGATAGTATCTCTATAATGAATCTCCTTCACCGCCGAGTCTCGTCTCTATTCATATGTCAAAATGTATTATTTCTTTTAAATTATTTCGCACGTTCGCTCGCCTATTGTTTGCGTTTAATTTTGTGTCACATCAACTTTTAGAATAAAACATTTTCGTTTCAAAGTTATGCAAGAATGGATTATTCCCATAGCATACTATTTTTTCACAACAATTAAACTAAAAAAAATCGTGTTATCTTTATGAGAGTTCTCGTAAATAGTTATGTAGCAATTAATTTTTTGTAAGAAATGTTTTGCTAACAATATAATTAAATCTAAAGCAAACTTGCTAGGATTAATATTGATTCCTACTATCTACTAGTATTATAAATGTGTTTGTGAAGATGTTTGAATGTTTGTTACTCAATCACGCGTAAACCGTTGAACAAAGTTGGATGAAAATTGACACATAGATAGACCATTGCCTGGATTAACACACAGGAACTTTTTATTCGGGTAATGCCTCCTTGCGATAATAGTTCTTTGAAAAAGTTACTTTTCACGCGGGCGGAAGCTAGTACACAATAAAAATAAGGCTATTTTATGCGCTCTTTTGTCATAAATATTTTAACTAACAATATAATGTCCTTCTTCTCTAGTGAATCTAACTGTGGAATGCTTTTCAAGATAGTGATCTGAAGATCATAAGTCCGACTCCGTCGACAGGTTTCACATTTGCTTATAAAATAAATCGTAAATTGATAATTATCACGTACTTTAACCACGAGGTCAAATAATGTGAGTCAACCTGCAAATATAAATTATTGTCGAAGATGTGTTAGATCCGTGTCTCGAGGAATATAAACTTTCCCTCAAGGATATCGTTACTTACCCCTTTAACTTAGAAAACCAAATAAGAATGAAATAACTCCCCTCTTAGAGTAATGATATTTTTCTAAAATTTAATAACCAATCCTTAAGAATAATAAGGCTATGAGAATTATGGTTGATGTATTCGTTTTGTGTTCCCTTTGTGGTAACGAAAATATAATGTGTTATTTACACAAAATTTCAATAAGTAGTTATTTTATTCACTAAAATTATGCTTTAAAAAACAAGCGTCTATAAATAATAGCAATATTAAGTACTCACCTTTCGTGCTCTCAACATTGTTTAACGCCTTAGGCAATCTTTCAAAATTCATAAAAAGTAACGGACGGTACTAATGGTCTGTGTAAAGAAATAGTCATAATTACAAGTTAGAAACATCATTGTGTTAGAATCGTATATCACACGAGCTTACACACATAAATATTTACCATCAAGATGTAATGGTTTACGTGCAACAAGTTACCATTATGAATAAGGTAACAGCACGTTGCGTAAAACAGCTGAGGGCATAGAGTCACCGCACGGATCAAAAGGCCAACTACCGTATACATGTATTATTTAAGATCTTCTTCACTTAAAAAAAAACTAGAAACGATGTATCGTAATGACACATATTATCATAATCATCTCCGCTCACACACGTCCTACTGCCACTCGAGTCTCTTACTCAAAAGGAAGAGTGACTTTTCCTTCTCTTTCATATATGTTATATGCATATTATATCACTTAATCGTCTTTTACTACATCCACGGGCAAGATAGGTGTTGAATTGTGTCCTCCGTCACTACACGGATAAGAAAAAAGAAGAAGTGAAAAAAACATACGAAAGAATTGCAAGTTTCGTACTATATGAAAACTTTTTAATTATTTGTCAATCATATCTGAATAGCATAGATTCGTTTTAAGCTCTGTGAATATTTAATAGTCTGTGACGAATAGCGCTTAAATCCTCGATAAAAACAGTCGCTTAGGCAAGAGCCTAAGAAAAAGATTTCTTGCGAAATTTTCGTCACACAAACAAATTGTGAATAAGATTACACAGACCACTTATAAAAAGTTTCAATTCTAAAATTAAAAAATATATATATTGCCGCCAAAATTTAAAATTCATATTTTAATAGCATTTATTTTGTCTCATAGGTTTTAAATGAAAAAATAAATAAAGTTGCGGATACTTGCGTGTTCGCAAAATTCCTTTGGTTGCATCACAGTTAATAAACAAATATTATGGTATAACTTGGACAAAACACGGCATTACGTAAAATACTAAACTTTGACCAATCGATGGCATCTTGAAATTTTACTTTCTAAATCTAATAAATTATATTAACTTTAATTAAAAATTGTAATTAATAAATTCATTATCAAATTACTTCAAAATAATAAATGAGATGAAAAATAAAATACTTATACGCTAAAATGTGATTTTTGTCGTTTTGACCTTACAATATGGAGCGATGGTTTTTCAATATGCCTATTTCATTAATCATAGAATGGTCATCAACATTCGCCTTTTTGTCTAATTAGAACAGATACTGCCCCAAATACTATTTTAGATATTTCTCAATCAAATACTCTACCATGGTGCAGGCAATTCAATTCTAATCACGATCTCGGCTTTTGTTTAATATGTGTATCCGAACGTGGTTTTATTTGTATGTTTTATAAAACTTAGCTTCTAAAGTAATAGTATTCGCGTCTTTTTTTAATTAAATCTGCAAATTTAGCCTACTTCATAAATTATTGTATTAGTAAGTTATTCCTAATGACGCCGATGTCGTATAGTTATCCTTCATGTTAAAGACTACACATATAGCATAGAGCTGTGTCCTATATGCCTGAAGTTCGATTTCCGTGGACTTTTCGTGTGATTCAAATTTTATTTGAACTTTTGTTCTGAGTCTAAACGCAAATGGATTTTTTTTAGCGTAAGTTGTTTGCTCCGCTCTTATTTTTATAGCAGCGTTTAACAGTCGCAAATTACGGCGGGTAAGCACATTCTCTATTACGGAGGATTAAAATATCATGTGTTGGACAAAATATGTATATTACACTTCTACCTACAACAAAGACAAGAGGCATGAAATTATTTCTTTTTTTTTAAAAAAGACAAAGTCTTTACAAATATATAATTAACGCAGACAAATGCACTCAGACTCAGAACAACACTTTGTGGATCGCACAAAGTATTGTCCTGCATGGGAATCGAACCCAGTCACTGTCACAGAAGCTCGGTATCTTAACCACTACGCCATCTGATGCAGTCAAACTATAAATAAAATCATATAAAATAACATTATAATAATTAAATATAATAACTTCACAAGATGCAACCTACTTCAAATTATGTATACATAATTTGAAGTAGGCTTTAGAGAAAGTTTAAAAAAATTGATGTCACATGCAAAACAGTTATAAAAACGATTCTATAAACATGCATCCGCTAGATATTTACATAATAACATATCATTTTATATTTAAACAGCAGTGCTATTGTAATCTTATAAACTTCATTTGAACATTTTTTTTATATAAAAACTTATGTTGCATTTTTTTTTAATTGATAATGGTGTCAAACCAGCAAGCAGCATACCTGATGGTAAGTGTTACTGCCGCCCATGAACCTTTGCAATACTAGGGCTGCTGCCTACCTATGAAAACCTTAAACCCAGCCAGTTGGGCTTGCGGTTCTCTCATTTGTTGTCATTGGTCAGACGTCGATCTTCTATGAGAATATGGTACTACCCCGGACGGGCCGGCCCCCGGCTGTAGACAGAAAACTGTCAACTATGTGGTCCAATCACATCAGAAATTGCATGCATGTTAGAAATTTCACTTTATTTGTAAAGAGGAAAAAAGATATATCTAATACTAATATTTTGTCTAATTTAAATTCTGGAACGTTTAAAATTTTCTGCAATTTCCAATTAAATTCCAAAGATTTTCATGTCAAAGTTCTAGAAAAATATCACAAGTTAAGGACTGTGACAAGTGTTCTCTACATTAGGGCTCCCCTGTATCATAAAAATATCACAAGTTAAGGACTGTGACAAGTGTTCTCTACATTAGGGCTCCCCTGTATCATAAAAATATCACAAGTTAAGGACTGTGACAAGTGTTCTCTACATTAGGGCTCCCCTGTATCATAAAAATATCACAAGTTAAGGACTGTGACAAGTGTTCTCTACATTAGGGCTCCCCTGTATCATAAAAATATCACAAGTTAAGGACTGTGACAAGTGTTCTCTACATTAGGGCTCCCCTGTATCATAAAAATATCACAAGTTAAGGACTGTGACAAGTGTTCTCTACATTAGGGCTCCCCTGTATCATAAAAATATCACAAGTTAAGGACTGTGACAAGTGTTCTCTACATTAGGGCTCCCCTGTATCATAAAAATATCACAAGTTAAGGACTGTGACAAGTGTTCTCTACATTAGGGCTCCCCTGTATCATAAAAATATCACAAGTTAAGGACTGTGACAAGTGTTCTCTACATTAGGGCTCCCCTGTATCATAAAAATATCACAAGTTAAGGACTGTGACAAGTGTTCTCTACATTAGGGCTCCCCTGTATCATAAAAATATCACAAGTTAAGGACTGTGACAAGTGTTCTCTACATTAGGGCTCCCCTGTATCATAAAAATATCACAAGTTAAGGACTGTGACAAGTGTTCTCTACATTAGGGCTCCCCTGTATCATAAAAATATCACAAGTTAAGGACTGTGACAAGTGTTCTCTACATTAGGGCTCCCCTGTATCATAAAAATATCACAAGTTAAGGACTGTGACAAGTGTTCTCTACATTAGGGCTCCCCTGTATCATAAAAATATATTTAAATACTATGTTACAAAATGTACCTTATATCTATAGTCAAATTTCATCCAGATCCGCTTAGACATTCTGGCGTATATGAGTAAACAAATATTAAAATTACGTAGTATAAAATCATCATCATTCTACTCTTATCCCAATTACTTTGGGTCCTCGTAGTTCTGCTTCCATCGTACAAACCGCTAAAATGGCAATAGTTCTATGACTGCCTGCCTGCCTGACGTTAACCCTCGTCTTTTACAATATCCACGACCAATATAACCGTTGGTAGTATATAAGCATAAAATAATTATATTAATAAAATTAATCATAATTGAACCCTCGAAATAAGAATAAACATATAAAAGAAATCATCTTTTATCATCTTTTGTTAAAGTCATTATGTCTCGCGATCGTGACCATACATAAGCTCATTAATCGCGCATCCGTGACTTCCGCCGGAAGTGGCGTAATATGGCATAATCTATATGACATAGTGCTTTTTACAAATCTTTAGAGAAATCTGACTTTTGGTCTAATGAGCTTGGGGGCCATCAGTGACAATTTTATAGACTGCTTCAATGCCGTAATGGCTTCCTGCATCGATCATCAAAATAATTTCATATGCGATGCACAAATAATACTATAAATGTTTCTGAATATCAAGATGCCTGGCTATATTTCTCTACAGGTCGTATTTCTGAATCGATTCTCGTTAAATTATAGTATTAAAGAGTTCGATAATGTAGCGATTTGTTTGCGACTCAGTTATTAGAAATTAACAAAAGCATTAGCTATATACATTTGAAAAAAATGTTCAAAAGCTTTTCATCTAATAAACTCGATTTCATTTTAAGATGCCGCGGGTATCATTTATTCAGTTTTAATCGATATAAATTGACTCTTAAGGCATACAACTCTCAAAGCCAACTAGTTGTATATTTATGGCAAGCGTGACCGTCTATAAATCTTGTCACTATTTAATCGTTATTACAAAATGTATTGAAGCAAAAGTGGTCTGAAGATGTGCCTGATATTTATTGATATAATTAAATAATAATTTTAGATAGTATTTTTTAATCTCTTATATTTTTGGAATATATTTTTTACGATCTCTAAATCTTTTAAAGCATTATTACCTTTTAACGATTCCAAGTCATAATACGGATAGATATTAAGTATTATTGTTGATATTACGACTAAAAAAAATGGCAAATGCAACTGCGTTATTACCAACCACCAGCCCATCGTCTATTAAACGCGGGCCATTCTACTGGTTATTAACTTCCATGGGAGAGCAATTACTAGTGGAATATTGTATTCTTAACTACATAAGGAACTGCATCGGTTAGTGCATATAAAATATATACCTAACGCACGTTTCAAACGCAAACTTTGACTACGGGTTATTTAATAGCATAGTCACTAATCTACGTATATAAAAATAAAAAACGCAAGATTATGTTTGAACAGTCACGAAGTTAAATAGACAAAAGTTTATCCGTTAATCTTTTAAGATTTATTTATGGTACCTAATGTGACATAGAGTTATTTACAGTATAAAACGATAAAATACAAGCAAATTAAAAACATACATTTACCCGCGCAAATATTATTCCAGTATGAACATTTCTTTCTCTCTACATTAGTCAGGAAAGAGTTTATTAGTAATAGTAGTTAGTAGTTTATTAGTTAGAGTTAATATTTCATTCGAATTTAATGAACATTTTTCAAATATATCCTATTACCTCAGACAAATATAATAATATATTCAAATTTAAAACAAAATTTAATTATTAAGTGAACGTTTTGCTCTTTAGCCTCTGTGCTGATAGATGTTGTTGCAAAATATCACTGGTTAACCTTTTATTATATGTACTAGCTGTGTCTGAAGTATCGCATTCATAAGATTACTTGTTTTATTTTATTATTAATTTATTTGAAAAACAAATTTGTGACTTTAGTAATATATCAGCGTTAATATTCATAATAAATGAATGTCATGATAACAACAACGGCTAAAAATGCTAAAGAGCCATTGCAATCAACAAATTCGGTTCACCTAAAAAAAATCATAGATAAAACACACATAAAAAAATATAGACAAATTGAGAAAATTGCCATTTATTTGAAGTCGTTCAAAAACGCGCGAATTATAGTGAGGAGACATGAGACTTTTTTAAGACTATGATCACAGCGTTACTCAACGTTTCATAAAGTCTAATCTAACCTAAACATTTCATATTTCAAAACATAACAAGTATAATGTAGTAGTTAGTTGGCTTGCAGAAATTATATCGTCTTCCTGGTGGCGAGTCAAAGTTGATGTTCTCACAGAGGTGGCGAGGGCCCGCATCGTTCGTTATATAATTCGCTTCCCATCGCATGACCTCACTTTCTCTTGAATTGTTCCTTTTAAAGATAAAAGATGTTAATAATTATCTATAGTATTATTTACTATGAAATTTATATAAAAAAAATTATTAATGTAATGCATGTAGGATTTTTTATAGTAAGAATTGATTTCTCCATTGCTTGTTTACCCGTAGGTCACCTAGGTGTAGTAAATTATGACTGAGGTTTACCTATAATATATATACCCTTTGGCAAAAGTGTAATAATAACCTATTTTTCTTCTCCTGAGGGCAAAAAATGTTTGAAAAAGTACTAGGAATTACTACTTAATTACTACTACTAGATTATGAATTCGCCGAAAATTATTGATTATCTTCTACCGTTTACTCGTTGCTTTAGATTTTATTACTAGTTCCTAAAAACTTAACAATTTCTTAATGTAATTATTTTATTTTTAAATTAATATTATCTTTTCAATATGGGAACCTTACGAAAATATATTTATTATACAACACATACGCGATTAACCATTGAGTAATTTGAAATCGTTTTTACAATTAATTAATTCTAAACGATCAATCAATTAACTCTTTCGTTTGTTATAAATTTATTCTCAATTTCGGATTCTGAGTAAAATTCTTGAACTATTGCTTTATATTAATTACTATTTGATTCAACCCGTGTGGTGACGTGTTACGAATACAAAGCTTCACAATCCTTTACTTTCAAAACTGGCCTGGATTACTGGAAGAATGGGTTCGCATAGAAAACTCAGTTTTGTATTCCGTTAGTTGGCGGTACCTAATGGAAAAAGTAGTAATTATTGCATTATCCTAGCTCTGGGAGATCTATAATCAATAGCGTACATAGATAATCCAATGATTGGACGAATTATTACCCGATTACTGGTAGTATATCAAATTTACATAAAAAAAAACTTGAATCTATGTCACAAGAAAACGATTATCATCGACAAAAACTCTTGTTAAGTATGCCAAATATGGTTTTCTATAGACAACAATAACAGCACTTATAATAATCTTCAAACGCGAAGACATAACTAAACATCGTTTAGAAACTAAATTCTTAAAAAGACTTGACCTAAGCATTTCACTAGCAATTGAGTATTGCACGACGAGTAAAATAAAACATGGCCGGATTTACATAACTTTTATTTGGAAAAAGCTTTGAATATTTATTAGTATTGTAGCAATTAGTTTTAATATAATCATTTATCAAATTAAAAAACCTAATATAAATAGCGAAGATACATTAGATATATTACTGAATTGGTTTTTTTTTTATGGGAGGGAGGAGGGTCAACACTGTGTTAGGTAGTGTAGGAACAGTGTCTCGTCTATCTTCGTATATTGGAAAAGAGTGAGAGATTCGCTTTGCTCACTTTCATAGTTTAATTTAAATAAATTAATGATAAATACAATATATGCTATTCAAAAGTGATATTCGAATAATGAAATGTTTCCCTGTATTGTGATAAGTTTCACTGCTTCACACCCTGTCTAGTTTAATTTTATGCTAAAATATTGTGCCTAGCCTGCGGATTTGCCTCTAAGGCCAACCCAACTGGCCAGCATGATATAGTAAAGTAATTTCCCTCATTTGCTGGAGGACTGTGACCAACAGTGCGATGACCTGAGAAAAGAATACCCACGAAAAACTTTTATGGGTAAAAATTTAAACATCGATTCGTTTATAATTGATGTAAATTCCCAAACTTGTATATTCAAATCTCTCCAGATGTCCTGTGTCCTGTATTTTTAGTATAATTTTAGTAAAATTTCAAACAAATTATAATTTTTAAAATGTGTAGATTTCTAATAAGATTGTTTTTCAACAGTGCATAGCCCTTGCGTTGGTGGCCTGCGCTAGCGCCGAGCCTCCATCCGGCTACAACTACAACCGCCCATCCGGCGGTGGTGGTGGCGGTTTCAGCGGTGGCTTCAGCGGCGGTCTGAGCGGTGGCGGTTCTTACCAGGCCGTACCCGCTGGAGTACAGACATCCGAAGGCCAAAACGTCGACCCACAACTTCTTGAACAAATCCGTACCATCCTCCTGAAGGAAGAATCTTCATCCGGCTCCGGTGGATCAGGCGGACATGGTGGCGCTCCATCATCATCCTACGGTGCTCCTTCATCTTCATACGGAACTCCCTCAACCAGCTACGGCGTACCTTCCGCTCGTGTCGTCGGAATTGTCCTCGATGGAGTTCGCCAGGCCATCCAAGTCGCTCAATTCGAACAATCCGGTGGCTATTCTGGTGGTGGTGGTTCCTCTGGTGGATACCCCGCATCCGGTGTTCCATCCAGCAGCTACGGCGCCCCCTACTAAAAACAGAAATGAATCCGAACTTGATCAATACATTTGGATGGAGAGTGAGGAACACCAGTACCAGTATTAAAGAGCCGTCTAAATGTTATAGTCACATAAAGTTCGGATAGTCGATGTATTCGGGCTGCTTGAAACATCCCCTGGCCGCTTGAATATTAATTCCAATCGGCCGACGATCACGTACAATGTAGGTGGTGTCGGCCCTGGCCGCTGTCATCGCCCTGGCCAACGCTTGCGACTGTGCACGCACACGGGTGAACATGTCCCAGCGGCTAACCAGTCGCTAATTGCCCGCGTTGACAGCTGTCAGAACCGTCACTCTGACAGTTCAACAGCTGACACGCTAGGCAAAGGAACGCGAAGTGGCTAGCCGCTGGGCTCGGATCACATCTTGTATAAAGTTTATCGTAAGGTTAGCTTAAATATATTATTAAGTTTGTTTTTATTTTACAAAAAAAAAAAAAGAAAAGATAAATACATTTTGACACCGTAACTTGAATTTTATTTTCTGCCTAAAATTGATTAATTTTAGTACTTACAATTAAAATAGCTTTATATAGAACAAAATCCTAAAACTGCATTAATTCGAGGAAAAAAACGACCTTTCTCCATAATCGAAGAGATAATAGCCTACTTCCCAGGCAGGTTGGAATAGTGTGCCGGGCGGGCCACCGAAGACAAGGATCGGGTACCGGTGGCCCGCTCGAACGGCGAAGAGAGGTGCTTGCAGGGTGGGTCTATGGGGTTGCGCGCCATCTCTTCCGTCGCCTCGGATCGTTTTGGCCGGGCGCGACCACCTCCATAGTCTACCGCAAGAAAAAAAAGATTGGATTAGTGTTTTCTTCACGAGGTTTTCTTCTCTTACAAGTATAGAACATGACCACAGCTTTACTCGCCTTTTACGACTCGAAAAGGTGGTGTGTCATATCCTAACACTGTCACCACAGTCTACTTTATCTATTGAAAAGCAGACTATTTTGAAACACACTAAAATATTTGTCATCCCAGATCATATGTCTCACTGTTGGGCTCAAGCCCCTCCACACTAGAGGGGTAATTGACCTACTATACCATGCTGATCAGACGTGTTGGTATAAGGTTTTATTTCAAGGTCTTCTACTCTTGATATTACATGCATACTTTATTCCTTAGTCGTATTTTACGATCACCAACGGATAAGATATATATAGGGGGTGGTGAATTGTATTCTTATTCCATCACTACGCAGAGAAAAATACTTATAACTTTAGTATTTATAATTTAAAATATAAATCATGAAGTTAAATGGAGAAAGATTTAAAAATTTTGAGTTTATTATATAATTTAAAACGAAAATGATAAAGTTAAAATCATATAGTTTTAAAAAAAATTAAGTTTATAACATAAATTGAAATAGCGCTAAGAATATATACCCGCGTAATACCTAAAGAGAAGTTTATTCAGTAGATAGTATTTACTTTATTCTTTAAGGATTACATAAAGATGGCGGATAGGTTTTGCATAGACTAATAATGTGTTAAGTTATTTTTTCTTTAGTGGTAACTAGAATTAAAATTACTTATGTTAAAGGAATAACTTTGATATTTATTGTAGGTACAAAGATAGATTGGAATGGTTCCAGCTAATTTGAAATGGATACAGCTAATTGCCTTGAATTTTATATACTCAATATTACTACACAGATAGCGTAATGACTAAGATACCGACCTACCGTGCCGTTGGGTTCGATTACTACGTAGGAAAATTTGTGCTATCCACAAGTTTTTGTTCGAAGTCTAGATGTAATTTGTGGTCATTAATGTTATTATAATTCTCCGGAAAACAAAAACGATTTTCCAAGTGCAGTGTGTGATCTTAAAAAATCTGTTCTATCGTCCATGGGGCACCCAATTTCAATGTTGAAGAATCTTACGAGTAGGAATAATTACATAACCTCCATGCTTAGAAGGTGGAGTATCGATGGCATTTGATGTTAAATGGTACCTGGGAGAGGGGACATGCATCTTCTTAACAAATTCTCAATAGGACTTTACGACGCCTACGGGAAAGAACACATTCTATTCTCCACCACATTCTAGTCACCACATCTGGTATTACACATCTATGGTATAAGCTATTATTTGCCATTGACCAAATGCTCAAACTAGGCGATGTTGCATTAAAAACCTTCGACTTCCAGCTCGTTTATATTTTCCTTCTCCTAGCTTTTCTGTATTGACTTATTAGACAAAATGTGAAATGGAATTTTGCTAACTTCTATTTTTCTTTTCTGTTTTAATTTGTTGCGGATCCCAAGACAATTAAAAGTATTCTCTAGTGCTCTCTAAGGGTCACCTTGTCATTTATGAATGACATTGTAGATTCTGGCTTATAGGATAAATATTTAACATCTTATAGTTTCTGAATAGGTCATCGAAGACAAGCGGCTATAGGTCGCCCATCAATTCAAGAGAGGTATTAAGCAACAATTTGTGGAGTCCTCTACCGTCCTTTCTTCTTGAGTTATCAATTGTTAACAAACTGATGACGATAAATATGATTGAATAATATGTATATTACACAACAGTATATTAAATAATCGTGATATTTCATTTTACAATATCAATAGAGATTATTTGCGAATGTTGAATATTTGTTTAATCATGCAATAGATGCATGTAATAGACATCTATTATCGCCCTACTATGTTGTTTCATATAAAATTATCACTAAAGAGAAATTTGGCGGGAATATTGAAGTATCATATGGTGGTCTTGTATTATATTCAATATCTTAGTGTTTTAATGTGTTATATTAAATAATTTTGATGATATTTTATGTAATGTGATGCAAAGGAACTGCTCGATTGTAGTGAATAAAATATAAAAGTGCTTCACATATGTTTTCGTTTTCCACCAAAACTTCCAGAAGATACCATTAACAAGGTGGCTACAGCGTCGATGGCGACGATTTGACTTACTGGCTTACAATGACTAATATGATGAGATTAAAGACATGAAGAAAATCATAATTCGATACTGTCAATAATAGCGTGTATTCATAGTTAATTGCCAATACAAAAAAATAAGAAGAATATTACTAAATTTGTTTTACCACTATCATTACAGAAATCAATGTTGACCTTAAATTATGCCATTGTTATGGCATAAATATAATAGGTATAAGATTTTTGAATATGTAATCATACGTTATTTGTTGTACTAATATTTAATCTACGAATGGCGTATATTTGTGGTGAATTCAAATTAAATCACTTATTATAAGCTCCATTTTTAAAATTTTTTTATACCTTTTTTTGGCTAGCTAAGGACACATCTCGACTTTGCCATCTGGGGCGACGGCAGGGAGGCCCTATAAATATCGACATTGGACCCACTACTGTTACCGATTCTTTGATATCCGTGCCCAGCTCGGAAGTATAACCTCTTAAGGATAACTTACACATGCTTAATATTACTTTTTGATTGAAATTAATCTAATAATCTATAATCGGACCGTAACGCAATCGCGAGAGAGAGAGAGAGAAGATCTGACAAGAAAGATGAATCAAATTATATAAATATCCGTGTGATGACGGAGTAAGAATACAATTTATCACCCGTATCTTACCCGTGCGTGATCGTAAGAGACGACTAAGGAATATAAAACGCATATAACATCTATGCGAGAGAAGGAAAACTCGAAACAAAACACTCTACCAATACGTCTGACCAGCGTGGTATAGTATGTCAACTTCCCTTCATTTATGGAGGAGGCTTGAGTCCAACAGTCATTCCATCATTCCATATATGTCCCATATATGGAATGATGATGAAATAAAATTAGATACAATTGTATTAGTATTAGTTTATGACTTTCTTCGAATCTATCAAAACATAATACATTTTTCTTTTTATTGCTTGTGGTGGCAAACGAACAAGCGGTACACCTTATGGTGAGTGTTACTATCACTCATGGATATTTGCAACACCTGCGGTACAGCTAGGCCATTCCCTACCAATCCAAACCCACCCGGAAAGTCAAGCATGCAGCTCACCGAATCAGGCAAAACAGCACATCGCCACTGCTCAGACGTCGATTTTCTGCAAGAGTGGTACTCCCTGCGGACCGGCCTGCAGCTCTAGACAGAAAATTGTCAACAATGGGGCTCTATCACTACACAAAAATATCCTATTTAGTTTCTTTTCATGCGAACCCTTCGATAGCCTTGCACCATAGTCTTGCAAATTAAAAATTAGAGCACTCCCAATTCAATGACTGGTTTTGATGACTCATTGGATTTTTCACTAGTCAACACACGGGTAGTGTTCGATTCGATTCGTAGAATACAATGTCGATCATTTCGTTTCTCACGAATATCACAGAAAACAAATAAAATCTCTACAAGGGAATTGAAACATGAAATAGTAAATGGCGGTGTGGATTGCGTACTGATCTACCGTATCGAGTATCATGGATTCCATATAAACGCATGACAATCATTTGATTGTTCCTGAATTATTAGAGTATGACTAATTTTATAGTTTAGTATTTTTAACACTGCGGGCAATTGACCTACTATATCGTGTTGATCTAGGATTTTATTTAGAATTTTCCTTCCTTCCTTCCTTTTTCTTGCAGAGACGCCACGTGCATATTTTATCCCCTAATGGTCTTTTACGATACCCACAGGCAAGAGAGGAGAGGTGGTGAATAATATTCTTACTCCGTCACCACACTTAGAAATTCATCATCTTCATTTCAGCCCATATATGTCCCACTGTTGGGCTCGAGCCTTCTCGTTAATGGGAGGGAATTTGACCTACTATACCACGCTGGTTAGACGTGTTGGTATAGAGTTTTGCTTCGAGTTTTCCTTCTCTTGGATAGATTTTATATGCGTTTTATATCTCTTAGTCGTCTTTTACGATCCCCTTGGGCAAAATAGGGGATGATGAATCGTATTCCTACTCCGTCACCACATGGAAAATATACGTAAAAATGAATAAATATTTACTGAGGGAAAAATGGCGCAAACAATTTTAAATAGCACATCGTTGTTTAGAGAAAGTTAAATTAAAATATTTAGTCATCAGTATAATGTATTCTGAACGGAGTACTGCTTCACATTGACAGATGATGTCAGCTCTCGTGTTGGTAGTAAATAGCTTTGATAGTCGCTGAGAATACCAAATAATACATATTACGAATAGTGTTACATCATTTCACGCATTTGATTGCCGATAGATTTAAATGTAACTAATTTCATCACCAGGTTATAACATCCTGCTGGTAGACCCAAGCCTCCTCCTTAATAAAGGGAAGGCAATTGATCATACCTCACTGGTCAGACGAGATTCATTAACGTCATCTCAGCCTATACAAGGCCCAATGTCGGCCTCGGATCTCCAGCATATTGGGAGGGAAATTGAACTACTATATTACGCTGATCAGACGAGTTGTTTTGGTTTTTATATCAAGTTTTCCTCCTCCTAGATTATAATGATTGTTGGTGTTAACAGCTAAGAGTTTAAGTAATAGCTGAGAGCGATATAGGTGACACATAATATTGATGTATTTATTTAATTAGAGCGGAGTACATTTATACTAATTAATTTCGTAAAAACACAAATTAAATATTAAAAAATATTTAACTTATTATAACATGTATATTATAAATATTGTGTACTACATATAAGCTATGTGGTAGCGGCTGTGAATACTGCCAACCCCTTTGCTCGTGTATCTCGTAAAAGACGACTAGGAACTATTATTATTTATTGTGGTAGGACCACGCCGTTTCTGTCTGCAGCCGCGGGCCGGTCCGTCCGGGGTTACTACCGCACACTCTCGCAGAAGATCGACGTCTGAGTAATGGCAATGTGCTATTGCGCTTCGTTCGGTGAGCGAGAGAGCCGGAAGCCCAACTGGGTGGGTTTGGGGATTGTAATGGTAGGCAGCGGCCTAGCTATACCCTTGGTATAGCAAAGGTCCATGGGCAGCAGTGACACTTACCATCAGGTGTGCTGCTTGCTCGTCTGCCACCATAAGCAATAAAAAAACTCTATTCCGACCTGGTCCAACTCAACCTGATGCCATTTGGTCCACAATTACATTTCCAAGGAGGGTTGACGTCAGTCGGCCGGTCATAAAACTATTGCCAATAACTTTTGCAATGTGTACGATGAAAGAAGAGTACATATTGCGTTGACTCCAAGTAATAAGGATAAGAGCAGTAGAATGATGATAATACTACACATCACACTCGCAAAACAACTGGCATACGAACATAATACGAGTATCCGTCCATTGATCTGCTACATGCAATCATTATTGATGTTATGTGTAATTTATATTACCTTAGATCGTCATTCTCCTACTCTTATCCCAATTACTTGGGGTCGATACAATATGTACTCTTCTTTAATAGTATGTACATGTTGTAAAAGTTATTGGCAATAGTTTTATGATCGGCTGCCTGCCAGACGTCAACCCTCATTAAGAATGTAATTGTTGACAAATCGGCATCAGATGGAGTTGGTCCAGGTCATTATAAAGCTCTTAGTCGTCTTTTATAACAGCCGCGAGTAAAGTAAGGGTTGGTAGTATTCGTAGCCGTAAAATTTAAGGGTCGACGTAGAACACGGGCGTAAACCGGCTCTTTCCATAAGGGAAAAGAAACAGTGGTGAATTGTTTCATTGCTGATCGTCATCACACGAATATTGCATTATAAATAAATTAATGGCATTCTTGAACGCATTATCACTAAAAATATCACGCAATAAATGCATACCTTTCACAACAATGATTCTTCTATGAGCGTTGCGTGCCATCTTTGTTTTATCTAATTGCTAATGACTTGTATGTCGATATATACACACGGTTATTATGATGTACGATTTGTAAAATAATAATTATTAATCACTCATGTAAATAGAGATATTTTAGTTCAATTTGGTTGAGCAATCAGCTCACACACGTCCCACTACTGGACTCGATCCTCCTTTACAATACGAGGAAAATTGACCTATTAAAATACGCTGATCAGGTAAGTAGTATAGACAAATTACTGAAGTTTGGCATTTAATATGCTTAATTATTTTAAATAATTAAGCATATTTAATGCTATATATATATATATATATATATATATATAAATTAAAATAATTTATTTATAAAAACTCGATTACGAAGCGGAAAATGATGTCACAAGTGGGATTCGAACCCACGCTCCGTCCCAATCGTGCTGCCACTTACACCGAGATTTGAATGTCCTACAATAGTTCACGGTGGTGTAAGTTGCAGCACGATTGGGACAGATTTCCAATAGGTGTGGGTTGGAATCCCACTTGTGACATCATTTTTCGCTTCGTAATCGGGTTTTTATAAGTAGTATAGCGTTTTGTTACGAGTTTTTCTCGTCTTTAATAGATGTTACACATACATACATACATATCATCACGCCATATCCCTTGCAGGGTAGGCAGAGAGAACAGAGTGCCAGAGAACTCTATCTCTGCATACTTCACTCGCTTCCTCAACATTCATAATTCTCTTCATACACGCTCGCCAGTTTCGGAGACTCTTGACTTCACCTTCCTTCAGTACATGACCGATCTGGTCTAGGTAGGTTAGTCTCGGTCTCCCTCGGTACCTTAATAGATGTTACACACATTAAATATCTTAGACGTCTTCTACGATACCCACGGGTAAGAAAAGTGGTGGTGAATTCTTACTTCCTCACTACATGGATGTATCCATGTAGTGAGGAAGTTGAGTAACATTTTGTAGTTATCTTGATGTAATTCATACAATATATCACAACCTATCTATTTTTTTTTAATACTCAATTATACATTGTTAGTGCTTGTTCATCTTTTTTATTAGAAGATAGTGCAGCGCTGTTCTTGGAAACACCTTACTGTGATCACCAATCCGCTTACTAAGCATGCCGATTACAGCATAACACTTTCAATGAATGAGTGCGACATATGGCGTGCTACAGCGGAGGTCTAAGTCCGCAGTGGACGGCGAAAGACTGAATGTTTAAGAAATAATGAAGGTTAAAGTCACATCAGTTCAAAGCGTGAAACAAAAGTGTTTTCACCATATTTGCACAACAAATATATTTCAAAACGTAAGTCATATTAGTAATAAGTTATATTATATAAGCTAATAGATAGTACAAGGACATTTGTAAACACAACACAGGCAATTTAAAAACATACAATTCGCATTAATCACTTAAAATCTTACACAAACTAGCTTTGTATTTGTTTACGTAATTTAATCAAGCAATATTTTCGAATATCTATATTGTCTGTGTACAATTTAGTCCGCTCTTATTGATACTTCTTGGCAAAATATTAAAATAATTTGGAAAATCCAAAAGTGTATGCCTCATTAATTTTATATTACCTATTTATCATTTACTATTAGTTAATGGCATAAATGAAAATGAAAGAAAAAATAAATCTTTTTAAATTTGGTGCCATTCTCGACGTAGTGCTAAACATAGCTGTTCGTATACAATAGGCTGAATGGGATTTGTTTCCTTTGCATGTCCGAATGGACAAACAAAAACATGTAAACGAACTCAATTTTCATAAGGTATACGTATACACTAATGACTAAGCAGTTTAGTTTTTTATTAATTGCAATTAAACGACAAAGAATTACTAAGCCATTTTCGAAAGGAAACAGCGCGTTGCGATTATGAAGCTTGTAGAGGAATGGGTCAGTCATGAGAAATATAAAGGGGGATATAAAGTTACAATTGACCGTACTGCAAGTAATCACGATTACCCTCAGACCTATACACCAATCACAACTCACACCTTAAGTGAACTCACAGGACCGACCCAGGCAATCGCCTTTATACAAACAACTATATGGTATGGATGGATGACACGGGATAGTCTTGCCCATGCGACCACGGGACAAGACCACAACCAGCGCCACCCCTTTACCTGCCCGTGGATTGCTCAGCCAAATCACCCAAGGTTTCATTAAGAGAACGAGCAACAGCTCTTCTCCGGAGAAGGTACAGCATCCACCGCTACCGCCAGCCCACCTGCCAAGCGCAGCAACCGTGACACTACTCTCTCACAAGTGACAACATGAGAGAAGTCGACAAAACTAACGTAAGCGAGAATACGATATGCTACCAGTGCACCGTGCCACTCAGACTGCCGAACGGAGCTCGGTCGTTTAGTTTTGTTCGTCTCTTAAACAAGTTTGCGCTAGGTGGCGCGATTAGTGAATACTTTGTTAACATGTTTCCGCTTAACACGTACGATAGACGGAAGTACCGTCAAGCTTTTAAAAAAAGAAACATTTTGATACATTGATTTTTACGGTCGTGATTGTGCCAGATCCAGAATATTATATCCGACGTCCTAGAATTTTTTTTAGTCAACTATTTTCTCACTTTAAACAAAATAATTGCTTTTTAAAACTATCAAATACGTTTAAACGAATGTTTTTTCTTGACATATGTATGATAATATTATCCTATAAGTGCAATGTGAGAAAAATACAATCATTTTTAGGTTTGAAAAGTGCTTGATTTTCATATATCGAAAGTAGAGCAAGACGCTTCGCTTATGAGGCGTGCAATAATAGTTTGGAAAATCCAAAAGTGCACGCCCCATATTTTTTTATTATTTATCATTTACTAGGTATTAGTCAATGCCATAAATGAAAAAAAAGTACTTTGAAATTTCGCACCATGCTCGACTTAGCGCAAAGCAGCTTGCAAGCATTGTAAACGAACCCAATTTTCATAAGGTATACTACATACATTAAAGGCTAAGCAGTTTAGTTTTTTATTAACTGCAATTAAACCACAAAGAATTACAAGCCACTTTCGGAAGGAACCAGGGCATTGCGATTATAAAGCTTTTAAAAAGAAAATACTTCGATACATTATTTTTTACGGTCGTGAGAGTGTCAGATCCATACGAACAGACATTCGGACGTCTACGAATATTTTTTTAATCAACTTTTTTCTTACCTTAAACAAAATAATTGCTTTTTAAAAATACGTTTAAACGAATATTTTTTCTTGACATATGTATGATAATAAAAACCTATAAATGCAGTATGAGAAAAATACAGTCATTTTTGATTTTGAAAAGTCATTGATTTTCATATATCAGGAGTAAAGCATCATCTCAACGCTTCGCTTATGAGACGTGCAATCCGGCGAATAGTTACTTCATGTGAATCTCCATTTTTCATTCTCTAGTTCCTTTTTCAATGTGTATTTAAAATATATATGTAATAGTTCCCATCTACTAATGAGTTTTTATGTTCTACATATAAAACAGTACTACGAAAAATAGATATTAGTGCCGTCTAGTTTTGAACAAATGTATTATATTACACAGTGTATATATATTTTTTTTCACTTCAGCTTATTTACGTCTCACTACTGAGGCCAACCTTTTTCCATAATAAGAGTGATATTAATAACCCGCCTGACCAGCGTCGTATAAAGTTCGATACGACGCTACTCAGAAGGGTTGGTATGCGATTTCGTTTCAAGATACCCTTCTCTTGCACAGATGTTATGTAAATATTATTTATATCTTCTTCGTCTTTTAAAAGACGTAGGTACTTTAAAAATATCTATGGAGAAGACAAGGTGAATTGTAATATTCCGTCACCACATGGAATATCTCATCACATCATTTTATTTAGATCAAATAATATGAAAACACATACTCGTATATGTTACTTAAATAGTTTTAACAATAGTTTTATGAAGGGACTCTTGTTTAAAATTAAATTCTGCCTGGAAATTTTCGAAATAAAATTTTTGACGGCATCAGATGGAGTTTGTCCAGGTCGATATAGCGCTCTTATTCATCTTTAATCACACCCACGAGCAATGTAAGGGTTAACAGTATTCGTAACCGCCTCTACACAGGAAATCTATATCGTCTAGAAGCCTAAAGATTTTACAGCGTGCCTAGTCACTAAGAGTCTATACGAAGTAGGTACTGCGGACTTTTACTCTGTTGTCCATTACCCACGTATTCTAAAAAGCACAACAACACCCATTTCTCTACATTTCAATGACTACGAAGAATACGTTAAAAAATCAATTAATAATCTCATCAACTCAGCTCACACACGTCCCACTATTGGGCTCGAGACTTCTCCAAATGGGAGGGATTGTCGCACTAGCCAGACGTGTTGGTATAGGGTATTTTCGAGTATGCCTTCTCTTGCATAGATGTTATATGCATTTTATATCTCTTATACTCGTTCCAACCATTTATTTTACTTTTGACACATGCTTTAGGACGTAACTGTTTCATTATACGCAATTATTAACTTTGAAACGAGTGAACAGAGAAATATATAAACTGCCCAATAATATTTATATATCTTAATTATTACCCACTAAATACATTAATATGCCGTAAATAGCTCTTTTCATAAAATTTAAGTGATAATTCATTTCCGTTATAAAAAAAGTTACGTTCTATCGCATCTAGTGACAGGATCAAAAGTATTCGGTGCAAACTAATGAATCGCAAATAATCGATTACACTTATTTGCAGTTAAGTCAGCTGACAACTGAGTTTTGAATTGTTGTAATAGACAACACGTTAAAATTGTATCAGGGAGATATAAAAATCTTCTCATCATACCTATAACATGAAATAAAACAACCAAAATATTTTAATATTATTTCATTATAACGAATCGTCGGATTCTTCATACGAACTCGAATCGTCGCTTGAATCATCTGCAGTGTTTATTATTAACTCTTGTGTAGGTATGTTGTCAAATTCAATTTCCCGATCCCAATCAGAGAATATTATATTTTTTGTCTTGTTGACGACACTCGCCCAGTTTTCAGGCGTCACACTAGCACATGCGTTTTTTAAAAGTTCAAGCATTTTATTTGCTGTGAAAGGAGGAGTTGTATTGTTTCTTGCGGCGTGTCCTTTGACTTGTGCCCAGATCATTTCAATTGGATTATATTGACAGTGGTACGGAGGAATTCTGATTACAACATGCCCATATTCTGCTGCCATTTCGTCGATGACATATCGTTTTGGCTGCTTTTTACTTTTTAATATTTTAAGTAATTCTACTTTTAGTAGGGATTCGTCCACATCTTCCCCATTATCACGAAGCCAGTTTATAATCTCGTGTTTTTTGTTGGCCTGTGTTGGCATTTTATTAATTTGGCGAGAGTGATAGGGTGCATTATCAATAAATATTGTTGATGGCTCTTCAAGTGATGTAAGCATTTCTCTGAACCACTTTTCATACACGTCCGCATTCATCTCCTCATGATAGTCTCCTGTTTTTTTTATTTGAACGCTAACAGAGCGTCTGGTACAAATCCCTTTGTAGTTCCCGCATGGCAAATGATGAGGCGTTCACCTTTCCCCATTGGCACTGCAGAAGTAGAAGCAGCAGTATCGTCAGTCCAACCTTTTGGTATGGAATGATTGGCATTGAGCCAAGTTTCATCTGTGAAAACGACATTCGACCAGTCTTCTATTTTCTTCGCTTGTCTTAAAAATTCACAGCGAGACAAGGCTATATCACGACGTTCCATTAAAATTTTTCTTTTGTCGGATTTCTTATACAAGAACCCGATTTGGTGCAGCACCTTTGACAAAGAAGATTTTTGACCACGAAACAAGCCACAATTTCGTAGAGACGCTACTAATTTTTTCAAAGTAGGAATCTCTTTGCTTGTGTAATAATTGTATATATGACGACGAATAGCATCAGTATCAAAACTGTCAATTGCTGTCACTTTACGAGGCTGACGTTTTTTCTTAGGCGTAGATAGCTTGTTCTGTTCAATACCACTACTACCATAGGCTTCTTTAGTGATTTTCGCCACCGTTGGAGCACTAATACCTAATGCTGCTGCAACACGGTCTCTAACTTGGGTTACTGGTATAAGGAATCCGCCATTGCGGCTTTCCTTTTCAAAAAATTCACGAAGCCGCAGCACTAACTCTCTGGATTGTCCTTTAAGCACCATACCTTTCGGCATTTTGCAAGTAAAATCTTACTGGGAGGAACGATACGCTCAACTCAATCAAAGTAAGAAAAATGAAATCAATACGGTGGAATATAAATACTCAACACAGCGTATGAAAAATATGAAAGAGCACTCAGCGAACAGAAATGTGACTAGCACGGGAGTCTTGTTGCGAGTGACAGACAACACAACAAAATGGCGTCGCCGGCGCGCCGTTCAGTGTTGCCAATTCGGCTTAAAAAAAAGGGGTAGGCTGGATGAGAAAATTAGTGATTTACTACCGCAGACGAGGGCGCCATTGTCTCTAAGTAAAGTTTGGAGCAGCGGACCCCGCTTAATGGAAAAATGCTTCATAAAGTAGTTATTTTTTATTTTGCAAAGTACAAAGTAAAATATTTTGGGAGGACTGAATTAGTGGGTATGCAAAAATTAATGTGCCCAAATAACAAATATATTTACAGAAGTGAAGTTTTTAAATAATATGAAATATGTATTTAAGCAAAAATAAAATATCCGTGTTAAATCGATTAAAAGTTCTTCCTGACTAAAATCGATTATTACAAAACATAGTATCCGTAATACATTGGTACAACACTAATTGATCAGAATTCGACCTGCCAAAAGTAAAATAAATGGTTGGAACGAGTATAGTTGTCTATTACGATCACCCACGGGTAAGATAACATTTTTTTTTAAAAGACACCTCCCTGCACCAAGGAAAATAATCCTTGTATTGCTGGGGACTTTACAAACATGCAATTAACGCAGACAAATTACACCCAGACTCAGAACAACACTTTGTGGATCGCACAAAGCATTGTCCTGCGTGGGAATCGAACCCACGACACTGGCACGGAAGGTCGGTGTCTTAACCACTACGCCATCTGTGCAGTCAAGTCTACCAAGATACCAGTGAATTATATTCATACTCCGTCACCACACGGTAAATTAATATTAACTTCATATAAAATCTTGAATAAAAACCCAATGGCTGTGCAAGTTTTGTTTAAGTCATTCCATACATTTTATATCATGTATTTACGCAAGAACTTTCGTTAACTTTCATACAAGAAAAGTGAATGTTTAGACGTTTGTAACTTTTAAATTAGATTTTAATTACCAATTCTGAATAGCACAACGTATATAGCAGCTTATGTAGAATAACTGTACTTGATGCTCATATGACAAGTAAAAGGATAAGCGAGTTATACAACACTGATATGACATACATACATAGCCTCACATGCCTCTATCCCAGAGGGATAGGCTGACACTACGGATTGCCACAAACCACGATCCTGGCATACCTACATCGTTTCATTCATATTCATAATAGCCTTCATGCATGCTCTATGATTACGCATATTCTTAATATGACCTCTCGTCAATACATCGCCAATTTAGTGCAGAAAGTATGACGTGGTCTTCCCTTAGGATATTAATTTCTCACATTTAATAAGTGTATGTTCTTTCCTATGGTCGTAATATATGCTGTAAATTTTGCTTTGATATATTACACCCTACAACACAAATAATGAAAATAATATTTATTTATCGTGGACATTACCTACTTACACATGATTTCTACACGGACGATAGCTAATATATGTATAGTGGCAACTTTGGTGGTAATTAGAGGGACTTTTATAAATTTAATTTTGCCAGTCTATCCATTTATCAATCCACCAAGTATAGATACAAGGAGTCCGAACGGTATAGGCTTTCCATAGTATTCATGGACACAATAATGGACCCAGATCTTAGTTCTCTTTTCTGCCACTGGCTGCGCTATGTTTAGGGCGTACCAATGCTATTATTATTATTACACGTAAACACGCGTTGCCTAGCGAATGTTGAATTTAATTAATTTAAATATAAAATGCCAGAGCTGTCAATAGCAACAAAACATTCCAGTCAACAGCAACAAAACTTTCCGTGTAAGGATTTAAACAAGTATTTCTTTAAAAGTAGCGCACTGTACCGGCAAAAATTCTGGCCCCTAAATTGAAACCATTCATTAAACATTACGTTTGGACTCTGTATCTATAGTTTATGTATCAATGCATCGTCTGATGTTGAATATAAGCCTCTCTAAGAGGATTAATTCTATAACGTGAGTGAAATTATTATCCTGGTAATCCCACATCCCATTTTTTACAACTCCTACGAGCAAATAGCTCATCCAATAGCCTTTTTTTGTCTCTCATTAAAATTGGATTATTTCTTCTACTTAACTCATATACACTCCACCGCTAGACTAGGGCCTCCTCCACAATAAGAGACAAAATGGACCTACTACCCCACGCTAGTCAGACAGGCTGGTATAGAATTTTATTTCGAGTTCTTCTCTTGCATAGATGTTGTCGGTATACGATCTTTTACGACGAAATTTATCATTTAATTCTTACAATTTTCAAATTATAAACAGGTGCCTCAAAAAATTAATCTTATTTATAATAATACAATAATTAACAAGGCAACGAATATAATTTTTTTAGGATTAACTTTGGACAATAATTGTAACTGGGTAGTCCATATCAATAACATGTGTGGCAAACTAAATACCTTTGTGTATGCATTGAAACGGCTACGGCAAACTGTTAATGAAGAGGCTGCTCTCAGTGCTTACCATGCCTACGTAAGTTCCGTTTTAAGGTATGGTATACTTTTATGGGGTAACTCTACGCACATAACAAGAGCCTTCATAGTGCAAAAAAAATGTTTGAGAGCAATAACTGGAGCATCTCCTTTAACTAGTTGTAAACCAATTTTTAAGAAGCATAATGTTTTAACGTTGACATCGATATACATCATGGAAATAGGTATGTTTGTTAAAAATAATTCAGGTTTTTTTTCTAAAGTCAGTGAAGGAAGTAAATTTCTGAAAAGAAATCCTATCAAATTAAGATATGAACTATGTGAAAGCACCCTTCAGTCAAGAAATAGTTATCATATGTCAATTAAAATTTACAATCACATTCCACAATTTATCAGAGAAATGCCGATAAAAAAATTTAAATTTAAATTAAAAACTTGGGCTTATTGAAAAGTGCTTGTGTTCTATACACTAAATGATTTTTTGTTGTATAAATTTTAAATGAAGTTATTGTTATTATTTTTATGTACAGATGATTGTAATACTGAAAAATTCGCATGCCTTTTAAAGGCGAATATGTTGGAATTTAATTTGTAATTGTATATCTTTGTACCATATTCTCAGCGAATAAATATCTTATCTTATCTCTTCTTAATGTGCTTGATTATTTATAAATGTCGGGTAGATGGCACACGTCTCCTTAAAGACGAAAATACAATACGATGCGAGAATTGAATGTCCTACAATAGTTCACAGTGGTATAAGTAGCAGCACAACTGGAACGGATTTCCAATAGGTGTGGGTTTGAATCCCACTTGTGACAATCATTTTTCGCTCGTAATCTGGTTTATACATTACTTTATTTACTTGTGCTTATATTTTAAAAGTACTTAAAATTGTAAAAAGAACAAAGTAAATAGTTTTTAATGTCTTCCTTTCAAATGATGAGTGATCATATTGTATTCCTAATTCTTCACGACAACATCGATCAGAATTACATGCATACATATAATCACGCCATATCCCTTGTAGGGTAGGCAGAGAGAACAGAGTGCCAGAGAACTCTATCCTTGCATACTTCACTCGCTTCCTCAACATTCATAATTCTCTTCATACACGCTCGCCGGTTTCGGAGACTTGACTCCACCTTCCTTCAGTATGTGACCATCAGAATTATGATATAAAATTTAAAAAAAAAAACCAACAACGGCGATATAGTTCACAAAATATATTTATACATCATAACTATTTCAATAATTTCATCACTTTATAATCACAAATGAATTACATAATCCACAACGATTGTAGCATGACATACGAGTACACGCCTGTATTGTTCTACTTATATACTAAAAGATTGGCACTTAGTGAGCACAATATAACAATGTACATACATTATTTACATTAAAATACATAACATTTCGTATTATGATAGAACTTGGTTGAACACAGTATCAACTGTCATTGTAAAATAATGCACGGTCTAGGTTTTTAGTTAAAAGAAAATCACAATACCAAAATTTCAACTCGTCTCCCTAGAGTTTGCATTTCTAGTTACTCCAACTAATCCAGATTTAGCGAAGTCTTAATAGATGATATCTTCTTTTCTAAAAATAGGGTGGATTAAGAAATAAACATAGAATAATTTATGTATTTTGATGCGAGCTTTTATTCAGTTGTTTAGCGAGGTTCAATGCCTCAACTGTTATTTTTTGTTTACTATTCCCAAAATGATATCCCGATTTTAAAAATTCATGAGCAAAGTTAAACATATGGTCGTTTTCACCAACGATAGCTAAATTTAAAAAATTTGCTCAATGGTATATTAATTTTTTGCTGACTCCAATACAATTAACAAAAATACAAGTAAAAAGTCTAGACCGCACCTAATATTTACATTTATATTACAAGTAAGTAAATAGCCATTAAGTTTTTAACGCCTAAATCAGCCTACTACGTATTGATTCTGATAAATAAACATTGTCACAACCAAATATTACGAGTATTGATGACAAAAATAATATAATACAAATTAAATATTTTACAAAAGACAGATTGCATCAAAAAGTTAAATTCTGCCAATACTTCTTATAAAGCTACCTAAATATGATATATGTTACATTTTTTTTTTAATTTAACGACCACAGATAACTCAAAATCACAATGGCTAATGTAATTTACTTTTATGGTCTGTGGTAGTGATATTTTGGGACATAAATATAGAAGCATTATATGCTTTCAAAAACTTACATCAAGATTAAATAATATGTTTTACTAATCTATTATTATGCAATGACCTTTTTGGTAGACTTAAGGCCTATCACTGGGCACAACACAAGAAGACGTTCTCATCGTGGACTAGGATGTATCCAACTGATTTGTTCAAACAATACACATATGACAATAATATTTTATTTTTAAAGTCTATACAATAATAGTAGGAATGTAAATAAAGTTATGGTAGGAAGTGAAATTTCAACATAATTTGTGAATAATTCACAAGTTATGTTTTTTTTCAGTTTAAATAAATTTCAATCTGATTATTTTAGTTAAAAATATATCTCCAAGCTAATTTAAATGTAGCAATGAAAGATAATGGTCTATCCACACATTACAAGGCCGTGCCTTGAATGTAAAAAGGCTATGTACCGTCAGGAATTTAAAAAATATGGGTGCGTACTTAATAAAGACAATACTGACAATTTTGCAAAATAAAAAATTCTGAAGAATTGAGCGGCACACACTGTAAGGAAGGTAACGTTAACATCAAAACGTCTGCAGACAGAGCCTCTGCTCTGTCTGCAGACTTTCGGTCATGACAAGACAGCTATCTCCAGAATGTTATCTCCAGAATATGGTCCTGAGAAGTGTGAATAGACCTTAAATCTTCGCGTACTTAATAATCTACCTAATTCTTTAAGATATAAATGGACATAATTTACATTCCTATACTTATTCGAAATGAATTAACATAATAATGGAAGATAATATTCATTATAATAATAATATAAGTTATCAAAATACCTGCATATACTTTAAAAAAGGCGTTTATTGGAATAATAAAGCTTCATTACTTTTTACATTAATTTATTTAATTCGATTAGAAGGTAGTAGTCAAATGCTAATATTATAAAATTACCTAACCATTTTTTATATTTATAATTCTTTCGTTTCGTATATGTGATTGAACTCGTCCAAAATGGCTAGACCAATTCTGGTGAGATTTTTTGTTTAGATGACTTCAAGAATGGCGTAGATTAAGAATTGGCACTAGTAGATGTCATGGCGATAGATTTTAATTTATTTTTTGTAGATTTATGCAGAACAACGTCTGCTGGGTGCAGCTAGTTAATATAATAATATATTAGCTTTTATCCGCGAGTTTGTCTTCGTGGAATCGATAATGTACGACGTATGTATGTAATGTAGCGATCTGTAGGTCGTACAAAACAATGATCCTATTTGTTAATTATGACCTATCAGTCTCACATAGAATATGCAATGACATTAGTAAAGATTGTAAATCAATAATTAAATATAAAATAATTTCATTCGCTGCCCTCGCATATCGGTCTTTATCCTACTACGTGGAAGCCATCCGCCATATTTACATAGCAGTAGGTACAGGCTGTAGCATGACAAAATTTTACATATATATATATGTATATATATATATATATATATCTATTTAATACTTTGTAGATAACAATGCTTGTAAAAATTTATTGTTTCATTTCACGTTTATAGAGAGCGATTTTTCGTAGTCCCGATTTAGTCTTCGGACTTCTCGTATCAAAATGAGGTGAAAATTACGTAGATTAGCATTTTACAAATAATAATTTAATAAATATACATACATATGTAACGCTATATTTATCAGGCTTTTCATTTATCTTTGTATTCAGAAACTTCGAATATATTTGCGATTTAACATTATGATTTGCATTTAAAAATTTTGTTAGTTTTAACACAACATTTTAAAGTATGAGCAGGTATTTCAAGAACAAAAAATAGGGATAAAATTAACAAATCAAAGATTATTTATATAGTTAAAATATAACATAATTGGATAAAAATCATAATAGGATTATATCTTTAGATTTATAGAAATATAGGAACACAATATATTTAAGCCTTTGTGAATATTTGTAATAATAATTACTTGATATTTTAGTGGACACTTTAAACTAACAACAGACAATCTAACATATTAGATAAGATATTATATAAAAAATAAATATTCTAGTAAATTTCTTTATTTCATTTTTATTGACTTTTAATTGTAGACTAAGAGGCAGTCCAACTGATAAGAAGAGACATATGCAAATAAGAGCAGACAAGTCTGTTGCCTATCGTGAGAAATGAGATTTTCTTAAACCTCATTACCTATCATACATTTAAATGTATATAATAGTGCAAAATAAACCAGTACAAATAGATATGTAAGTTATTAATAATTATTTGACTCAATATAATCACAAAATGAATAGGAGGATATAGCTTGACGTGTGGTACAACTTACAAATATCCTTTTCACAAAATATCCTCGTATGTTTTTATTTGCGGGCTATTTAGCTTTGTTCACATCATGGTACAGATATATTTCTTAAGACGCTAATATTGAACTTTAAAATATCCATTCATTATTATTATTAAATTATGTTATTTTTAATGTATTTGATTTGAATCTCATTTTCTCAATTTAATGGGCAAATTAATATTATTTAATTTTATTTTATTAAATATTTTGCGATATGATTTTATTCAGCCTTTAGATAATAACATATCGCTTCTTTGCAGCAATAATGTATTATCTTGAAAATTACATTTTAAAGAAGTCTTTTTCAAATTTCAAAAAAGAATTGATTATTATATAAATCTATGATTTTAATTATTTCATTATTCTATAATTAAATCATTTATGATTTAATCAGATTTACGATAAAAACATATTTGTTGCGAAACAATTATTTTTTTAAATTTGAAAAGGACTCCTTTAAAATGACATTTTCAAGATAATACATTATTGAGGCAAAGAGGCGATATATATTTCCATAATTTCAACATATGAAATATACGAGGTCATATAATGCGCAAACCTAGTGCATGCATGAAGACTGTGATGAGAGTGAATGAAGCCATGTAGGTATGCCAAAATCGTGATTGGTGACAATCCGTAGTCTCTTTCTACCCCTCTGGGAAATAGGCCTGAGATAGCCTCAGGCCTATTTATATATAGGTATGTATAGCCTATACATAGGTATGTATGTATACGTAAGCGATAATTTATTTTAATATAATATTACTAAATGCAATATAAGATTAAATATAAAGAACAGGAAAAAACATAATAATGTAAATTCACGAAACAAATGATCACAATATTACAGTTACGGACTTGAATGTTGGATAATGTCCGATTAGAATAAAAAAATATGAATACACAGGGAATACAAGAACAGATATCTTGTCAATAGCGTTAACAACTGTATACATTTTTTTCTAATCATATGTGTTTTAAATATAGGTACCTAAAACTGGCTTTAATGATCTTTCTTTTGTTTTTAATGATGTGTCTTTATGTATTGGTTATATTACAAGTATCTCAAATGGGCTAAATAAAAGAGGTTATATACGAAATTCTATTAATCAGTAATTATTTCAATATTAGAAAATTCTCTAAAACAGGCTAAATACAAGAGATGGATAAATACTTTCATAGATACGTTGTGATAAAAAGTGCTATGACTATCAATATATAAATAAAAGTACTCTTTTCTTTGTTGGCAGGCTTTGGGTTAGTTGACACGCAGTCCGCAGCAACGCGTTGCCCCATAAAAAAAAAGTAAAAGTACCCTACATTATAACAATAACTTTTAACAATAAAACGTTCAGCAAGATATCAAAACGAAAAGGAATTATAAATTAAGAAATAATTATAAAATAAACGAGGTAATAAGTAATTAACAAGAAACGTTTTAACTTCCAAAATATATTATGCTGTTGTTGTTGATGATGATCAAACAATAATATTGTGATAGCAGCGATAAGTTAAGTATTAAAATTAAAGATTCAGTTTTTCTCGATATACAGCCCTCCTCACTGTCACTAACCTAACCTGAAAGCAAGAAACAAGGTGTCTCTCACTTTTAAGTAGCACATACACAACACACCAGTGAAATTTAATTTCACCAACCCAAGTTATATGTAACTGACTTAAATTATGTGATAAATGCGAGACTTGATTGACAACTTGTCGCGCTTTCCATGCGATGGTTTTGCGACTAACGCGCGCGACCCCATAGACCCACCCGACATGTCGACGCCCTACATACCCCTCGACGCCGTGCCAACGGGCCATCGGAACCCGATCTTTGTAATCGGTGGCGCTCATCTGACCCTGTCACGCGTTCTTTTATTAATACACCAATAGTTGTAATTTAAATTGTATTCAGCCCGTTTTATTATCGAAATATTATATCCAGCTTTCAAGTTTATCTATTCTAACCCGTTTGAGTTACTATGCTTGCATCTAGATACAATCATAGAATTTTATAGTTTTAATAGTAGATAATAGGCAATAGTTATACTTGAATATCCAAATGTAGGTAATATACTAGCGTACGTATAAATATCGGCAATAATATAAATATTTTTTTATAATTACGTAGACATTAATTATTTTATTTTTTCTGAATGTACAAAGTAATGCAAACATTTTCATTATAACACCAATATTCACAAACATTATTGAAAGAGAACTGTGTTTAGTGTTGGATTAACTATATAGTCGAGGCGGTGTTTCCCAGCAGGGGGTCAACACCACGGGCCTGGTTTACGGTACCAGCCGCAAGCTAGCCAGGTGATAAGTTAGTGCGCCGAGCTGGGGAATAAACCCTTCCGACAAAGTTCGATCCTGATCTTATTGACCCAAGATGGCTGTCAAAGCATAACCACTAACTATGTAAGTATAATTCTAAGATGGAACCTGAAATTATTACTATTATATTATTAGGCAATATCAATAAATATCAGTACTACTGCCATATGTATATTTATTTATTCCAAATAGAGAATGACAAATTGGTGGCAAACGAGCAAGCTGCACGCTTGATGTTAATCCGCCCATGGATCTTTGCAATACCAGAGGTATAGCTAGGCCGCTGCCTACCAACAATCCCAAACCCACCCAGAAAGCTGGGCTTCCGGCTCTCTCGCTCACCGAACGAAGCACAGCAAGATATTGCCACTGCTCAGGCGTCGATTTTTTCGAGTGTGGTACTACCCCGGACGGACCGGCCCGCGGCTGTAGACAGAGACCTGTCAACAGCGTGGTCTTACCACTAAAAAGTCGTATAAGTCATATTATATGAAATTATTTTGTTTATTATGTGTGAATATTGCTTGTGAATATATGTGTAAAGAGATCTTTGTCTTTATAAAATGTAAGTTATAATTTCTATATTTTATAAACGACTTCTTACACCCATGTTAACTATATATATGTACACAAAATCATAACAATACAAATTATCAATAATACTAAAATTCGTAATCGTATTTATACAGATAATTGTTTAGTTTGTATGCACTGAATATTTAGGCCGTTAACTCTGTACTATCTAGCACCTTGTTTCTCCGCTCCAGCATTTTTGTCTGCTTCAACTACTTTATCTGCCTCAGCCTTCTTTTCTGCCTCAGCTTTCTTTTCTGCTTCAGCCTTTTTCTCGGCTTCAAGCTTTTTCTCAGCCTCAGCCTTTTCTGCCTCTGCTTTTTTATCTGCTTCTGCTTTTTTATCGGCCTCTGCTTTCTTTTCCGCTTCTGCTTTCTTCTCTGCTTCCGCTTTCTTATCCGCTTCAGCTTTCTTCTCAGCTTCAGCCTTTTTTTCAGCTTCTGCCTTCTTTTCGGCTTCCGCTTTTTTTTCATCTTCAAGTTTTTTATCTGCTTCGTCTTTAGCTATTCTTTCCGCTTCGGCTTTCTTTTCTTCCTCTATTTTTTTCTGTTCTGCTGCTAACCGCTCCTCCTCCGCTTGTTTTGCTGCTTCTTCTTCTTCATTTTCCTTATCTTCATCCGGCCACAACACTTCGGGATGATTCATCATATAATAGCTCATATGCTTTTCACTACCATAAGTGGAAGCTTTGGTTCCAAGGCACATTAAAAATTGCGCTCTTTCCAAATTTTTATCACAAGCAACAGAATGAAATATATGAATAAGGCTGTTGTCGGCAGTTCTAAACACTGATAAATTTGAATGAATTAACGTCTCAAACATTTGAACATCCTCCATTCCCCAACCTTTTATACTTAGATCAAAGCCTCCAACTTTCTGAAAATCACATTTATAAATACCAAGAATACCAAAACCGTACTGCCTAAAATATCCAAAATCGTTATCAATCTCTTTAGTATATTTCAAATTAATTAACTCCCTCTCAGTTTTTTCGGGTTCTGTCTCAGGTTCAATCTCTTCTTCTTCTAAATTCTCGTCAACCTCTATTGGCACTCCTTTAAGTGTATTATATTCTTCTCCTTCAACTACCTCAGGATTATATTGACTAAATACTACAGGGAAATATACCTGATGATATTTTACTGTGTGTATTCTTATTCTTCTAAGGGTATCAAAATTAAACATCATATCTACATCTATAAAGAAAACTAGATCATCATCGGAACACAATTTAAGTCCTTCTGTTAATGCTGCACCTCTAGAGAAGGATTCTGTACCCATTTGAACAAGACGAATATCTTTACCATACAGATTGACATAATAATTTACTAAAGACTCGGTATTCTTATAATCTGTAGGGCTAGTTGTGTCTAAGAAAAGTACTACAATCAAAGACACAGCCTCATTTGTCTTTAGTACTATATCTTCGTAATTTCTCATGAATCTACCGAAAGTTTCCTGTCTACCGGAGAGTGGCAAAATAAAATGTATTCTTCTATCATAAACAGAATATTCTTCAGCCTCATCGTCATACCATTTGAGTACTTTAGGTAGATTCTGTAACTTCATCAGTCCACTTTCAAGAGCTTCCCTTACACCAAATTTACTGAAGTCAAGAAAACTATCTGGCTGTTGTTTGGACTCGTCAAAATCTTCATAGTCAATTGGACTAGGATTAGGTTCAGACTTTTCTAGTATTATTGGGTCTTCAAATGGAGGTGGATCTCCCATAGGAAGTTCTCTGATCTCCATACCTGTAAAAATGAATAGATATTAAATTTAATGGGCATTTAGTGTCTGCATTATCAACTACAAAACTACTAAATTATATGACTTCAATTCTCCTGTGTGAAGTCACATAATATAGTTTTGATAATGCAGACACATTTAGTGTCTGCATTATCAAAACTCAGTGGGAAAGGTCCCACAGGTGTGAGATAAAATCACCTCAAGTTCAAATTCAAATTCATTTATTATGTATAAACCCTGCGAGGGCACTCACATATTGTCAGTATTAACATTTTAATTTAATCTAATAAACCACCATCGGACTGGAACGTGACCGCTACTGAAAAGATCCGGCAAGAAACTCAGCAGATTTGTCTATTATTGTTATTTCTTTGCTGTTTTTTTTATATATAAAAAAAGTTATTATATAAAAAAAAATATTAAAACAATCAAAAAACCCGACTGCGTAAAAAGTCATCAAAACTACGTGCATAATAAAAAAACTGAAAAGAAAAAAACAAGCACTTAGGTGTCCGGTGGTCTAGAATTCCATAATATATTATTGAATAAATACTATTGCAGAAAATGAAATATATTTTAATAATAGAACATGACAACTGATTCCATTGAAAAATTAGATTTGCTGTCGAATAAAGGATCCCGACTGTTCAGTTACCTACTAGATACTTACCTACTAGATACTTCAGTATATCTCCATCCACATCCAGTAAGAAAACTAAAAATGATTTTTAAATACCTATTTAACGATACCCCACTCGATATAGTTTGACTTTAATTTTTTTAATTTTCACAATATGGCGTAAAGTAGTCGCCATATTGAATTTTCAATAACGTCATATCTTTAGTGACACTCGCCGGATTAAGAGGAATCGATTGACGTGCGAATCATAAAAATCGGCCCAGGCGTTTGGTATATATAGTGCTTCAAAGGAACATACATACATACATAGACTGTTAAACACAATACCACTCCTTTGCAGTCGGGTAAAAATAGTGCAACATGCTTAGTAAGAATTAGCTCCAGTTTCCCTTCGAACCCAATAGTTGTAAACACAATGTAAAAGAATCATGGCTGGACCGGAGCCCACAAGCGACAAGAGAAGGAAGACTCCAAATAAAGACTTGTACACATCATGTCGTAACAGCGTCTTCTAGTAGTCCATTTTCTCTCTCAATGTGGAGCAGCCCTCCAAAATAATGAAATGTACATATATGAACAGAAAAAAAATACTAAATGTACCTGTAAAGGACTGCTGGAGATATGCATGACGCCTGACTGCGGCTGTCATCTTCCGTCCCCTGTATCTCCTGTATTTCAACAGCAAATCCAAGATATGATCAGCTCCGTGAAGCGGTTGCAGTCGAGTGTACCCGTACAGGAGCTCATTGAAATCAATCACGCGTCCACGTTGTCTAGATGGGGCGTTTATTATTTCCATCACCTAAAAATTATATTTTATTTATGTTTAGCAAATATTAGCATATCGACGTCGGCTGTTGAGTATAGAGGATAATTATCACGCTTGGCTCACGAGTTGGCGTTATAATATTTTAAGAAGAAGACCACTCCTCGTGTGTTTGGGGATCCTTTAATTTTTATTGACTTGTTCCACAAGCTAATAATAAGTTGTCACACACTGTATTCATAATACGTCGCATTATAGAAAGATCTACCTGATGGCTGATTAAGAATACTGCCTATTTTGTTGTATGGTGGCGGATACCAATAATAGTAGCCCTTACTAATGTAAATCAACATGGGAGCCCATTTTCCTCTGATCATGCTTTTCGTATAGTAACGGTCTAAGAATACAATTCAATAACCCCTATATTACTTGTGTGTGATCGTAAGAGACGACTAAGGGATATAAAACATATACAACATATCTACAAGAGAAGGAAAACTTGAAACAAATCCCTTTACTAACATGTCTGACCAGCGTGGTAGAGTAGGTCAATTTCCCTCCCATTATGAAGGCAGCTTGCGCCCAGCAGTGGGACGTATATGAGCTGAGATGAATGCTGATAATTTCTGACCAACAATAAGAGTACACGGTCTGTGAAGAAGATACAGTGCCCAGCGACAAATATTGCAATTTTTAGTGGTAAGACCACCTGCTGACAGTTCTTTGTCTACAACCGTGGGCTGGTCCTTCCGAGGTAGTACCACACTCTCGTAGAAGATTGACGTTTGAGTAATGACAATGTGCTATTGCGCTTCACTCGGTGAGCGCGGAGCCGGCAGCCCAACTGTGTAGGTTTTGGGTTTGTAATGGTAGGCAGTGGCCTAGCTATACCCTTCGTATTGTAAAGGTCCATGGGCGGCTGTGACACTTATCATCAGATATGCTGCTTGCTCGTTTGTCACCATAAGCAATAAAAAAAAATAGAGGCAACTGTCTGAGTACCAACCTGCTGTACCGAGTATCATTTGTTTCATGACCACTCAACAAAAAAAAGTAGTCCAACAAAGTAGTCCAACTTTCAAAAAGTTTGTTTACAAATTATTTTCCTGATTTTAGGTATTTTTGTATTTGTTAATGTAAGTGTGTATGTTTAAAAAGTCCCCTACGATACAAAGATTTATTCCTTAGCCCGGGGTGTTTTTTAAAACCATTGACTTGGTGAAAGATTGACTTGAGCCAGGTGACGTTGTATACAAATAACGTCGGACCGCGCTATGTAGCGTCCTTTGATTAAGGTATACCAACAGATTCAGTAGCGATTAGCTCCAGCGGTGGACGAAGAAAGCCTAATGAAAGAAGAAAATAAGACCAACCTCTCTAATGACGTCATCAAGAGCTTCTTTGAGAGGTCCTTCTATTCTTCTCTTGGGGTTCGAATGACTGGCAGAATATATCGATTTGCTTATAAAATCGAAGGGCACTATCTCATCTACTGTGTCGGCTTTGTAGCGATTCATATTTATAGGAGCTCCTGAAATCACAAATATACCTTTTAGTAAAAGTTTAACTATAGCCGCCACGGCTATGGATACTACCAAATCTAATAATGGTCGTGAATGGCATAAGTAAGCTTTCTTTTTCGAGAATTCTTTGTCACACAAAAAGGATCCTGAATAAGAAATTTCACTTTAACAAAATTAAAGAATACCATTCTCACTACCTCATTGATGGTTTAGCATAAATTGGCTGTTACGATATGTGGGTAGCACTACGTGTTGAACAAAACTTAATTATTTATTGGAGAATTATACAGAATCTTTAAGGCTCTTATCGATGAAAAGTTAGCAGTTCACGGCGATTGCTATATTTAATTAGCTTATTTCCCAATTCCAGCGTCTTACTTTCCCGATGGAGTAATAAAAAATAACCGAAGTTATACTAGAAGAAAGCACAATCCTTAAAAGTACCTATAAAATTTATAATATCAACGATAGTCGACTACAGCTTGTTGGTTATTGCGTCGATGAGAATGGTACCCGAAAAGATAATCCGCTAGGCTAGCCACAGATGTTAAGTAATCGACACCAATGATCGGCCCTCGGGCCGGCCCCTGACGGCAAGTTCACGCTGCTCCGGTGGCCGGTCCAACAACGACAACAACGGTTACGGGTATGCGTGCTTACCCTCTGTCGCCCCGGACGGAGTGGTGCGAGGAGTGCGCCGACCGTAACCCAACCCAAAAAAAAAACAAGTGATCGGCCCAAAGACGTAGCGCGGGAAGAAAATACAGTAGCTTATGAACCCGCTCGCCCTTTCTTCGCTCCGGACGAAACAGAAGGGATGTGTCCAGACATAGCTTGCCAAAAATGGGTAGTTTTTTATTCAACAGCGGATGAGGAGGTAGTCTGGATGGATGAACTCACCTAATATCTTATTATTTCCTAAATAGTCTAATTCTCCTATCTTAGCAGGAAATAGAGGTACATCTCCAGGCAGCATGTAGTCAGCTACGTTTTCTTCCGGTACGTTCAGTTCGCGCATAGCTGATGCGATGTCTCTGTGCAGGTCTAAGGAACGTTCTCGAAGCTCTTGAATTCGAAGGTTCTGTAATTTGAAAAAAATGTGATTAATTTCTATTTTTATTTTATTCATCATCTCACGCCATATATATCTGGGTTGCCACCTTTTTCTTTGCAAATAAAGTACATTGGTTATTATGGGTAAAAAAAAAAGTACACAGTATCAAAATAAAGTACAATTTATTTATATTTATTATTATGTTTAAAAGCATATTTTTATTGCTTTTTGCAGCTTGCCTTTATATTTGTTATGTGGATCATTAATTAACCAATCACCACGTTCGCTTTCACACTGATTTTTATACTTCTGCAATAGTTTATTGTTCTGTTTCGTTTAATTTTCTTTAATATTTTTTTCCGTGTAACATATTCACTATCTATTTGCTGCGTTTCACTATTGTAGTTGTGTTCATACACATGTATGAGGAGTATTCTTATCCATGATTTACCATGGCATAAATCTATGAAACTTTAAATCGTATTCTTAGTGCACTTTAAAACGTTTCGCACAAAAACACCAAGAAATGACATTTGAGGTTAAATTACGTTCAGAAATTGTTAAAAACTAGCGCTTAAATAATGTGGCGCTGGCGAGTGGCGGTTAATTTTGTTTATGAAAAAATACTTACGACTAAACTTTACAATATCCCAAAGAATTCATATCATACGAAATAAAGTATTTTCGTATACTTTATTGTTCTCATAAAGTATAGAGTACATTTATATGAAATAACGTACAATAATACTTTATAATAAAGTACGGGTGCCAACCCTATATTCATCCCACTTCTAGGCTTTAGATTCCTAGTAAAATTGACCTAATATACTATGCTGGTCAGAGATGTTTACACAAGGTGCTTACCGGACACGGGGTCTTCGGTAAGTACTTGCACAGAATTGGAAGAGAAGGGGCCCCACGATATATGTGAGTGTGGCGCGCCAGTAGACGATGCGAGTCAATTAGTGTTGTTCTGCTGAGTCTGGGTGTAATTTGTCAGCGTTAATTGCATCTTTGTAAAATCCAAGCAATACAAGGATTATTTCCTTAGTGCAGGGTGGTGTCTTTTTAAAGAAAAAATAAGTATCAATGATTAACAATTCCCTATAGGCCCCGCACCACTCGGTCCGGAAGTTAAATTCTTGAATATTTACGTAGAATTAAATACATTAATCATAATTCGTTATTAAACGGTCACAGGTCAGTGTAAGTCAAACATTTCAATCAATGGTCATTATTTCGCCGTAACCACAGATAAGGGTATAACAATTACGATAAGCAGTCGGACAACGTGTGAGCACGTTTATTGCACCCGACTTATCGTATTCGCATCCGTTATCCTTAACAATAATATAATAACATTATGGCGTGTTAGAATAAATTGTTATCTTATAATACCTGGACTAATGGTGCACGATTAAAATAGAATCATGCATTGTAATATTTACTTTCGATGAAGAAACTATCAGTTAGTAGTGATAGGACTAGTGTTGCCCAGATTCAAGACTCTCGCGAGTCTCACAAGTCTTGCAACGCTCGCTGTTAGAAGAACAAGGAGTCACTTGTTTTGATAGAAATGAAAAATTCTACTAAATTGATGAAATTCCATTCATCTAGTGGCACTAACTGTACCTACAACTATCAATAATTAGGTACATACCAACTATAATCACACCTATCTATCATGAGACTATTTAAAATAACATCAAATTATTTCTCCGTGTACTGGTATTAAGAAAAAAATGTTGACAATTCTTTCTTTGCCAAAGGAGTCGTAAAATGCTGTTTTAGGGAACACAAGTCTTATTTATATGGGGATTTCGTAAATACGACTAAGAGCTTAACACAGAACTAAGCCAACTCCATTTGATACCATCTAATTAACAATAAACATTCTCAAGGAAGATCGATTGTGTACATTTCCTTAAATGTTTTGGATTGAGAGCCCTCTGCGCTCACCACCAGTTCACGTAAGGAAGAAATAATCATCTGATGCTAACATGGGCAACAACGACAACAACGACAAATAAATATTTTTTTAAATCTCCCTAATACCCGATGGTGAAAAAAAGATTTCCCCTGTGGTGACGGGTTGAGAATTCAATGTATCGCCACCCATTATTTCCTTTCGCAGCTGTAAAAACCCGCTAAGGGAGAACCAGGTAACAACAACTGTAATCGCTAACTCTAAACCATGAATTAGATAATCCAGATAATCGTAATCCAAAACCCATCGTAGGCAGCGACCTAACTGTGCGCCTAGTACTGCAGAGATCCACTACTTGCTCGTCTGCTACCAATAAAAAAACCTTAACCAGGCATTCACCATAATGAACTAAATATTTTAAAATGTCCGAGAGAGAGGGAGTTTTGTGCCCTTTATCACCAGTACCGACTCCATAACCAATAAAAAAATAAACCTTGAATACATTACAAGTAACAGGAAAACACATGAACATTAAAAACATCTTCAGCAAATATCGCAAAAAGCAGCTAAAATAAAACAAATAAACTCCGTAACTAAACACGTGGATAAATATTGCTGAGTACCTGTGACTAACTTCACGATATATAAAATATAAATAGGGAAGGCCTAACAAAATTATAAATTCGTAATCTGCGCGGCTAATAATCTTTTCCGTGTGGTGGCGGAGTAAGAATACTATTCACCACTCCATATCTGACCCGTGGGTGATCGTACGAGACGACTAAGGGATATAAAACGCATATAATATCTATGCGAGAGAAGGAAAACTCGAAACAAAACCCTGTACCAACACGTCTGACCAGCGCGGTATAGTAGGTTAGTTTCCCTCCCATTACGAAAGAGGCCCGAGCCCAGCAGTGGGACATTTATGGGCTGTGATGATGATGATGATGAATCTGCGCGGCAAAAAAATATTACCAGTTTAGTAATAAAGGCAAGCTTAACAAATAAAGAAATTTACATCATCATCACAACCCATATATGACCCACTGTCGGACTCGAACTTCCTCCATAACGGGAGGGTAATTGACTTACTACACCTCGCCGATCAGACGTGTTGGTGTAGGGTATTGTTTCGAGTTTTCCTTCTCTCACATAGACATTAATGCGTTTTATATCCCTTAGTCGTCTCGTACGATCACCCACGGGTAAGATAAGAGGTGGAGAATTGTATTCCTACTCCGTCACCACACGGAAGAAACTTTCATTAAAATTTAAAATAACAGGGTCAGGATTATCTATCGATGACTACACAACAAGCATCTATCCTGCGATTGATAAATAGAAAAATGAATAGTACCTATAGGTACTAACTAAGCTATAGCTTAGTTTTCAGTTTTTTTAGTGAAGGAAGGTGGAGTCAAGAGTCTCCAAAACCGGCGAGCGTGTATGAAGAGAATTATGAATGTTGAGGAAGCGAGTGAAGTATGCAGAGATAGAGTTCTCTGGCACTCTGTTCTCTCTGCCTACCCTGCAAGGGACATGGCGTGATGGTATGTATGTATGTACTTAGTTTTCATATTACTTAAAAATGTTTTTTATATACTTGTCTTTTTAAAAACAATATTTTAAACAGAGATAAAAACATTTGTCATCGAGCTACGTAACCTAGATTTCTGAGAAACATTGCATTGCAGTTATTAATTAACTTTTTACGTTCTCCAATTTTATCTAAATAATTATCGTATTCCAAAAACAATACTTTAAAAAAGTGGACAGAAGCATGTTTGCCCATTTACTGTTAAATTAACGGACAAACCTGTTTTTTTTTTAACATTTACCAAAGTATATACCATATTTGCAAAATTTTTATAGTAAATGTTTGTAAGCTAGAAACTCGGATTAGAAAGATATCGCTCTCAATTGACAATTCAGTCTGAAGTTCATTGCTTAAGATAATTACCCCCTAATGATTTTATAATGGACATTGAAATTTCATCATCTCAGCTCATATATGTCCCATTGTTGGACTCGAGCCTCCTCCACAACAGAAAGGAAATTGACCTACTACACCACGCTGCCACTGGTCAGACGTGTTGGTATATAGGATTTTGTTTCGAGTTTTCCTTCTCTTGCAGATTTTTTTTTGTCTCTTAGCTGTTAGCCGCAGATGGCTGTCACAGCTTAACCCGGACTATGGGTGAACGCTGAGGGCTCTCAACCCGGTAATCTCTTGCAAATATATTTTTTTTTAATCTTTATTTTTGAAAAGGGGCTTTGTCACTCAGTGACTATGTCACCCCCGTATGTATACAAATAAAATATATATCTATACATTTTCACTTATTTAACTATATAATACCTAAATTACTTAACACTTTTAGCTTACTCTAATGTATAGTTCCACAAGTGTACTAGATTCTTCAGATAGTAGGTATGCAAGGATACTATTGCAGATACCCACATTTTGATCACTTTGAGATTTTATTTTCTGTCTCACAGCCTCGTTACGAACACATTCCATGAGCACATGATGCACGTCTTCTATTATGTTGCAAATTGAACAGTTGGGTGAATTAGAAATTCCCATTAAAAATTTAAATTTTTGTGATGGAATATGTCCGGAACGTAGCCTCATAATCGTTACTATCTGTTTCCTACTCAGTTGGTGATAATCGAACCATGGGTGCCTAAGGGTTTGATTCTGAATAGTTCGGTACCAAATTCCTTTTGTAAGGGAGCGTTTATCAAACTACTCATTCCATAACTGCCTGCATTGTACTTTAGCTAAATTTAATATTTCGCTATGTAGTGATAGACCATCATATGGAATACCATCACTTATTGCTAATTCAGCTGCTTGGTCAGCCTTCTCATTACCAATGATACCTATGTGGGAGGGTATCCATTGGATAACTACCTCCTTATTTAGTGCACGTAGTTTACAAATGGAATCTAAGATATGGTAGGCTATCGGATGTCCTCGAATATTCGAGGTTAGCCGAGCCAAGTGTAGGAGGGCACTTCTAGAGTCTGACAGAATTACATATTTGTTAAAATTTAAGGATATAGTGTAAGATAACGTTTCGGAAATTGCTATAAGTTCGCAATGCATCACGGAAGCTCTGGTGTTAATATTGAACTTTGCGCTGGTGTCTGTCTGCGAGTCATAGAAGGCAGCTCCACATCCATATTCATCCTTAGACCCATCTGTATAAATTTTATAATATGCGTCAAATGAATCTAACAAGAACTCTGAGCAGATACTTTGTAGTTGTCCTGCAGGAATACGTTTCTTTGTACATGTAATGCCTCCAACTACTACATTTACATTTTCAGCTAGGTCATAATTGGTGATCCATGTATTGAAGCAATAAGTCGGCAAAGCTGTTTGTGAATATATTGTTGTATTCTCATACATCTTATGTATTTCTATGAGTAGGGGAAGTTTCTTTTGTCTCCAATAAGCCTTATCGCAAAGCCCACCCAATTGCTTCAGTACATGTAATGTGCCACAATTTTGCATCGACCTTGATTTAAGGTAAAACTTAGCAGCTAGAAATCGCCTGCGAATATACAGAGTTGTTAAACATAATTCACATTCCATAACATGGATTGGGACAACTCCTTATCATTCCACCTATCAGTCGCATGGCTTGATTTTGTATTTTATCTAGTTTATACAAGTGGCTTTTTGCACTATTATCATACAGAAAACAACCAAAATCAAATCTGCTTCGTATTATAGAAATATACAGTCTCCTTAGGTGCTTTGGAGGGATGCCCCAATCCGACCCTGCAAGTACTTTGAAGATATTTAAAAATTTCAGGGTCCTTTCTCGAATTTCATTGATCTTGCAAATATTATATGCGTTTTATATCCCTTAGTCGACCGTTATAGATGAGTCGGACCGTTATAGGTGGCATTCTCGTGGGGAGGCCTATGTCCAACAGTGGACGTTTACGGTCTAATGGATGGATGGATGGATGGATCCCTTAGTCGTGTCATACAATCACCCACGGGTAAGATATGGGGTGGTGAATTGTATTCTAGTAAGAATACAATGTACGGTACTCCGTCACCACTCGAGAATTAATTCTTACTCCGTCACCACACGGGAAAAATAAAATTAAAATTTACTGTACTCATATTACAAAGGCAATGAGGCAACCCTAAGTATAAAGCAAGACTAATAATAATAAAGCCCAAATAATTTAACTATACAAACTTTCAGCTAATAATATAACATAACACGTGTGAACATCACAGGGCTACTGCCGATTACTGTCGATGTTTGTTTATTCCTAGTCAATTCTAAGCATTCCAAAACCTTTTATGATGAGGCAAACAAGGGGAGCGTATGAAAAGAATTCTTATGCTATTAAATTAATTCTTACTACTTCAGCTATTTTATTTTATTTATATGTTTTAATAGGCAATGGGCACGATCTGTAATATTTTACTTTCTATAAATATGATTTGTTTAGATTAACTTAGCCCTTTTGTCATTATAGATTCGATAATTCGATTTTTACTTAATGTGTGGTCTTTTCTTTTTTCGTGTGGTGACGGAGTAAAAATACTATTCACCCCCCCATATCTTGCCCGTGGGTGATTGTACGAGACGACTAAGGGATATAAAACGCATATAACATCTATGCGAGAGAAGGAAAACTCTAAACAAAACCCTATACCAACACGTCCGACCAGCGCGGTATAGTAGGTTAATTTCCCTCCCATTACGGAGGAGGTCCGAACCCAACAGTGGGACGTTTATGGGCTGTGATGATGATGATGATGTGGTCTCTTATCCTGTATGTATATAAATCTTATGACCGTTTTCATCAAACGACACTCAAATTTTACGTTATACCTAAGATAATTGAAACATTAATATTTACGTCCTTGTAATAATGTTTTTTCTCTGTGTTGTATGATGGCGGTTACGAATACTACCAACCATTGCTGGTAGGTATCGTAAAAGACTTTACAAGAGCTCTATAAGGCCTGGGCCAACACCATCTAATGTAGTATAATCAAGAATTACATTTCCTAGGAGACTAACATCAGACAGGCGGCTGGTTATAAAACGTTAGCCAAAATGTTTGCAATATACTATTGTAGAAGAATACATATTGCATCAACTCCAAGTAATTGGGATAAAAGCAGGATAAAAATGATGATGCCCAACCCATCAATCACAACGGTGTAGTGTCTGATACTGGGGCAGACTCGAGCCCAGTAGTGGTACGTATATGAGCTGATGATGACAATGAGGGCACTAAACTAATATTACCTTAAAATAAGAATGTATCCTGTACATCTGGCGATGGTCTTTCACTGGATGAAGTGTGATCGCTCTGTGTACTTCACGATTCTTCAGTCTATTGGTGTATGCGGCCGCACCGCTGCCGTTATGATGGAGAATTGTTTGCATCTGGAATATATGTAAAGATTCTGTCAGTAACAATTGAGCCTTTCGTGTGCTGATGGAATATAAATACAATTCGCCAGCCCCTCTTATTTTCCCTGAGGTGTCGTAAAAGACAAAGATATAATATGCATAAATGGGAACATGCACCTACTACGTGGCTGATTTAGGGGAGCGCAGTTGTGGTATTTATAAGTATGAAACTAATAGAAAATTTAGTTTTGGCTTGTTGGATATTGGAGGTCACAGAGGTGGTAGTAGTATGGGTATATCTTTTAACATCTATGTAAGAGAAGGAAAACTCGAAATAAACCACTACTAGCACATCTGACCAACGTGGTATAGTAGGTCAATTTCCCTCCTATTGTGGAGAAGGCTCCAGCCAAAAAGTGGGACGATGATGAACAGGATATAAATCTAAATAACAAAACAATAGAAATGAATTATCCCTCGTTTGTTTTATTAAGTTGTAACTAATACCACTTAGGTTCTGTCATATAGGTAATTGAACACAGATGTGTTCGATATTCACGCCCAGTTTAGTGTAAGGATTACACATTTGAAATAAAACTATTTTTTTGCGAATTCTATAGGACGAGAGGGCGGAACACAAAGTCCTCCCGTGATCATGAACGCCGTAAAATATTCGAAAACTTGGGAAATAAAAAATGAAATACAAACGCATTAGAATCCTTAAAAATTTGATCAATTTCAAATCATATATTGCGAATTTTAGCTTACTTTAACGTTGAAGGAAACTATCGAAACTAAAACTGCACAATCATTAGCTCAAAAAAATGATTTTAGCCTTTTAGCCGTCACGCTGACCTTGTCACGGCTGTTATAAAAAAATATGGCAATCGCTATAAGTAATATAAATCGTCAAATGTGCTGAGATCTTAATATTTCTAGAATATTTAATCACATTGAATTCTCAATTCACTGTCGTTTCGTGGAAAAATATATTCTGACGTAATTAAAATAGGTTAGCAAATGGACTCCGATCAGGAATAATTGTCTCAGAAGATTTTCTAGTACTACTGCATTGTAATACGAGAAAAAAGGAGTACACGTGTATTCAACATAAATGGTCCCTATAACTATAATAGTATATATCTCACACCTGTTAAATATGGAATAAAAACATGAAACTAATAATAGATGGCGCTAGCAGTCGTACTATTTTAAGATTACGATTTTTCACTTGACATTTTATGAATGACCATGATCACCAATTTGCTTGATTAATCACTAAAAAAAATCAATTAATAACAAATAAAATATAATTTTTCAACATCTAATCGTTACAAATTATTGACAAAGGTGAAATCAATTTATTAATATTGCGTGAAATAAATAATAATAAGTAATAAAAATAGATTTAAATGACCCGCTAGTACATCACTGCCTTGAAATTGAAAAATAAATACAAGGTATGGAGGCACAGACAATTTGTTATACAGCCTTGCGATGCGCTAGATAATCTGTTACACAAACTTAACGGCTATTTATATAACTCGCCGCTTAATCTTTTTAAGCAAATATGCTATTCCATTTAAATATTACATTAATATGTAACTTCCTTAAAACATATCTTCCTTACTAGAAAATTGCCAATTAATTTTAGCACAATTGCTTTGTAAATTACTGAGAGATATATCAGACGGTTTATAAACACTGCCATTGTGAAAATCCAAATAGCGATGAGAATACGAATGGAGTAGAATATGGCAGTTGCAGTTAGGGATATTCGATATACATCGATGCATCGAAAACATCGATGTTTACAATGCGATACATCGAATCGATCCGATGTTTTGAAGAGCTATCGAAATACTCGATGTATCGATGTTTTTTCATAAAACATCGAAACTGAGATGATAACCAGTAAATGCCACAAAAAAAGACCTTTTTTTTTTTAGAAATCTGTTTGATAAGGGACTGTAGAATAGGCATAAATGCCACAAAAAGGACCTTTTTGTTTAGAAGTCAGTTTTGTAAGGGATTGGAATAGGTATAAATGCCACAAAAAAGACCTTTTTTTTTTTTAGAAGTGTTACTTCTATTTGATATGACTTTAGAAAAAGTACTCGATGTTTAAAAACATCGATGTTTTTTTCATCCGATACATCGAAAGACATCGATGTACAGTTTCGATTTATCGAATCGAAAAAAACATCAATGTTTTTTCAAAGTGGACACCCCTAGTTGCAGTGGACTGCACGGGTGAAGTGTGTTCAGGCCATAGCCTGTTAAAAATAAGATTGTTTATTAAACGTGTGCAGGCCCATATATAGCCTGGTGAAAAAAGGCTAAGCCTATTAAAAAAAAAGGTAAGGACGATGCCGAATTGCCAATAAAAACATAATTGTAAAAATTGGACTCATGATTTGATATTATGATAATTATAGTGTGGTAGGTCGAATTTAGTGATAAAGATCTCAAGACCTAAAGGGATACAAATTTCTAACATTAGAGCAATTAAATAACAAATACAAACGCGATAGAATCCATAAAAATATTTTGTATCAATTCTGAAATTTATTTCATAGAAAAACATACCTAACATTTTAAATAGATTTAAAGTACAATTTCTTGTTTAGTTATTATATATGTTTACTATTTATTTAATAGAACTTTTTAGATTCCAATTAGTCGTATTATTTAAATAAAACAAATAACTCACAATCTATTGAATCTCAACAATTTGACTTGGATAGTTGTTCCAGTTGTTTTATATTTAGCTAATTAATCATCTTATCGTGTTTATGTTATGTATAAGTTATTTGGTTTTATATTGACAAGATTGTGAATATGTAATTTGCTAAATAATAGCCAAGTCAAACATTAAGGTGTTTTTCTATTGTCTCTGGTGGTAAACGAGCAAGCAGCACCTGAATCAGACCTTTGCAATACCAAGAGTATAGCTAAGCCGCTGCCTATCAATATATCGGAGAACCCACCCAGTTGGGCTTTCGGCTCTCTCGCTCACCGAACGAAGCGCAATAGCACCTTGCCTTTTCAATCGGTCTTCTGACAAAGTGTGGTATTACCACGGATAAATCGGTCCGCGGCTGCAGGCATAAACCTGTCAACAGCGTGGTTCTACCACTAATTAATCCAATAGATTATAATTTATTTGCCTCACAGTAAGTAATAAATAGCTAAATCAGTTTAAAACTCAATATTTTCTAAATCTCTCGATACTATAAATCTTAAATATTTTCTAAATAATGTGTTCGATATTTTCTAAATCTCTCTTCGAAATCGATAATTTACAGAGTTAAACAAAGAAATAAGAAAGTAATAACTTTGAGGAAGCGAGTGAAGTATGCAAGGATAGAGTTCTCTGGCACTCTGGTTCTCTCTGCCTACCCTGCAAGGGACATGGCGTGATGGTATATATGTATGTAATAACTTTATTTAAACCCGCAATGAAATTAAGTGTCGATTCAGTTAAAAATATCGAATTATAATGACAAATATCAATCACCCTATAAAATGTTCATTGTTGGACGTAGACCTCCCCACCAAGGAGGATAATCGCCATGTTTGACATATTGGCGATCATAGTAATAGGTTGCCTTGGCCAGTGCTGCTACCTATTCTTTTAATACTCTTTTTATTGGGGCCAGGGGACCGATCATCTGAATATACTCTGTCCGTTAAGCCCTAGGTGACGGAAAAGCGGCGTGCGGTCTCATAACCCAGTGTATTTCCTTCCCATCGCCATCAGATTGACTTAGGTCAAAGTAAAACTAACCTCGCATTTTACACTCTTAGGGAGGAATAAATTCTTTAAGAGGCTGATCTTCAAACTATACCTTTTTAGTAAATCTGTATATGACAAAAGTAAGAAGCGGTCTAATAACTAAAACTAATATAACTCTTGGGATCGGTGCTTGTCTATGGGACATTAATGGGTTGAAGATGACGATGAAGATTAATCGTTATTTTTTAATGTTATAATATATAAACGTTTGAAAACAGTTAATCAACGTCAAATGTATTTTACGTGCGTAATAATAGATTATTTTTTTTATTTATAACCTCTATAGAGCTAAGAAATGGGTTCAGTGATTAGGGTTGTCAGTTTCGAACCAGGTTTTCGACATGTAGTTTCTTTTTTACAGGCAACACCTAGTTATTAGTACAAAATAAAACTATTTTTACAAATTCTACCGCGTTTGTATTTGATTTTAAATTGCTTGATGTTTCGAACACTTTACAGCGTTCATGGTCGCGGTAGGAATAAGGTATCTCACATCGAAAGCCATTTTTTTCTTTTTAGTTGGCTATGATCTTGATTGACATCTGTTGTCGGCCGGCTGATGAATAGTCTCAGATGATAAGTTACATATTCTAGACCTAGAAATTACTAGCTTTAAATTTTGGATTTCATGGCCATGGAAGTTCACATCTCTGGGCACGGGCCTCTCCGCAAGAACGCCACTCGGAACGGACCTGTGACACTTGCATCCAATGAGGCTTCCGGCGACTTTTGTGATGTCGTCAGTCCACCTAGTGGATAGGCGTTCTGCGCTGCGTCGTACGATTCGTGGTCACTGCTCGAGAACCTTGGTCCAACCGACCAACGATTGACTGAGTAATGTAACAACGACTTCTAAGGAACAATTTCTTGTTTCATAGAGGACATTACAAATATGCAATTAACGGACACAAATTACACCCATACTCGGAACAACCATTTGACGAATAAACAAAAATTTCCGGCGTGGGTATCTAATCTACACACCACTATCTGTACAATCTAGATTGTTTTGAATCATGGTTTTCCAGACAGCTAATATAAACCCACGGTCAGAGCCTCGAACCTAATACTAGATATACATATAAATATACATAGTGCCAATAATCAACTGGATAATGGCCTATTATATGCTTCATGACATGGTAAAGTCAAGAAGATTTGGTAAGTATTAGAGATATCTCCAAAAATAATCGTATTCAAATTTTATAAAATAAATATCTATTAAAAAATTATTAAATAATCCGTTGCCAATACGCAACGTGCCTAGACCTCTATAGCATTGCCACGTTCAATGGCAAAACTTAACCTCTATGCCAAGACAGCATTCCGATGACGTATCGCTTCCATAATTAAAATTAATCTTTTTTTTTCTCAGTGATTATTTAATTTGATAAAAATGTTTTATCGATATTTTGTCAATGTTGCAGGCAATTTTTATTTAATAAATTCTTTCAAATATCAATTTTACATCAACAAATTATAGATCGACAGTAAGAACGGTACTTTGTCTGTTGGACGACGTTATAGAATTCACTTTCAACGATGTCTACCCACGAGTGTATTTGAAGACCTTGAAATACTTAAAATATTTTCTATCTTGTTTGAAAAATGCATTTATACAATTTATAATATAAACACTTTGTCAATAAACGTGTCGGAAGTCTGTTTTTTGTCTGTATTAGTTTTTAAAAAACTACATTACGTAGTATATTCTATGTGGGATTTATTATGCTGAAACAAAAATTAACATGAATTCACCAACGCTTTACGTCATAAGCTTCTTATAAAATTTGTGTTACTCATTATAAATCGTCGAATAACATCTATATACATATCAACATAAGTATTATTTTTCCATTCTAGTTAAAAAAAAACACCTACGTACATCTGCCTGGCTTTCATTTTTTGCAATTGTAGCAGTTATACTAGTAAGCAAATACATATCAACATGACTATTTTTCTTAATCTTTTAATTCTTGCCGGCCTGGCTTTTATTTTTTGCAATTTATTGTTTTATAATCAGCTTGCTAGTTATCCTAGTACGCCAGGGAGTTTTGGCGCGAATATGGAAATGTCATGTCACGCTCTTGTATTATATTCATTTCTTTAGTGTTTTGTAGTGTTATATTGAATATTTTTGCTGGTATTTTATGGAATAAGATACAGTTAAAGTGCTGAAGTGTAGTGAATATGGTATAATAGTGGTTTTCGTGTATTTTCGTGTTCACCCAAAATTCCCAACGAAACTATGAATTTGGTTATCAGCGCCAAATTGATAGTAACGACTTCACTTACTGACGGACAGTGACTATCAAGGACTAATTACAATTTGAAGAAGTGGTAAACAATAATACGGCAGACAAGGCACGAAGTGTCTAAACTATGAAAACTTGGCTTAAAGGTCTAAGTAACCAAGCCTCCATAAACTATAAAAAAAAAAAAAAAAAAAAACTAGTACGCCATTAACGTTTTTAACAATTAATTTTAACTTAAACGTATTTTAATTCCATACACAATGACTGTATCGATATTTTATAAAAAAAAATAGTTTGCGTACTTGATCCAAAAGTATATTACCAGTAAAATTTCGGGTAAAAAAATGATTGGGAAGCAGTTCCGAGTGAATGCAGTGAGAACACCATTCATTTTCTTCTCGAAGCTGTCGTTATCCTCCATTAAGGTATGTGTTCATATAGCACCACTACGAAAGAAGAATAAGTGGAAATAAACTAGCTGGTATAACTAGGTCAATTGGCCGTTCTCTGTGGAGAAGAGACAGGAAGAGACTTTGTTTTATAGTATGTAATATAAAAATATATTTTGCCAACCCTAGTCTGAACATTTGAATGATGAATGAATGAAGTTCTAAACACAGTATTTATATCGATAAATGGCGTATAAACTGCACTACACACGATAGTTAAACTAGTTAATGATAACACGCATGACGAAGTATTTTAAACAATCATCTCGCCCCGCCCGGTCGTGACTTCAATTCCAATGTGGGAAAAGATTTTTTATTATACATAGCTTCACGCCTGTTTCCCAGAGGGGTAGGCAGAGACTACGGATTGCCACAAACCACGATCCTGGCATACTTCCATCGCTTCATTCACACTCTTAATAGTCTTCATGCATACTCTACGATTACGCATACTCTTAATATGACCTCTCGTCAATACATCGCTAATTTGATCCAGAAAATTATGACGAGGTCTTCCCCTTGTATTCGTCCCATTCACGCTTGCTTTATATATAGTTTCTTTGTCAACCTCTCCTCACTCATTCTTTCTAAGTGTCCAAACCACCTCAGCATACTCTTTTTGATCTTTGTCACTACTTCATTCACACCACAGCGCTCTCTTATAACATTATTCCTAATTTTATCTTTCAGGCTCACATCACACATACTACGAAGAGCTCTCATCTCAACAGCATTTATTCTACTTTCATGTCTTCTCTGCCAAATCCAACTTTCACTACCATACATGAGGGTAGGTACTAATACTCCCTTATGCACAGCTAGACGTGCCTTTTTGGACACATTTCTGCTTCTCATAAAGGTGTACAGTGCCCCATTCACCCTATTACCAGCATTTACTCTTCTTTCAACATCATTATCATTTTTTACCATCTCGAGTAAATAATACACCCAAATACAAAAATTCTTTCACCTGTTCCAATTCCTTACCATTTATACAAATTTCACATTCCGTCATACATTTGTCCTTTTCAAAAACCATTATTTTCGTCTTACGTACATTTACTTTCATGCCTTTTCTTTCAAAAGCTTCATACATAGTAGTTACCATCGCCTATAAATCCTCAGCCGACGATGCAAGTAATACCTGATCATCGGGATAAAGAAGACATTTGATAAGTAACTCATTCATTCTTAAACCACAATCATTATCTTTCAGATCTTTCAGACAACTATCCATGAATAGGTTATACAGCCACGGTGATGCTACACATCCCTGTCTTTTCTCATTTTTTATCATCTAACTTAAACGCCGATTATTGTTTCTTAATTAAGTTTTTACTCCTTTTTACCTAAAAATAAATATATTTCTGTTAACTTTTGTGTATTACCTAATAAAAATGATTCTATTACCATGGAGCTGATAGTATTTTCTGTAGTAACGTTTTTTAGAGTTTTGGCGGGAAAATAAAAACGTCATGTAGTGGTCTTATATTATATTCATTATAATAGAGCTTTAATTTTTTGGTGCTTTGTATAAATAAAATTTGATAACATTTTATGTAATGCGGAATTAGTACTGGGGTAAAGTTAATATCATATAACAGTCCTTTACACACGTTTGCCACCAAAATTACCAGTAGATACCATTTACTGTCACCGTGGCACTGTTACGATTTATTACTGAAAGAATTATTTTAAATGAAATGATAATTTATAAAAAAAGACTTAGACTAAAGATCTTTGTAACCATGCCATAATATATCATGAAAAAATACAATGCAACAAATATTTATTTTCTAATATATTTTGTACTAGCTTCTGCCCGCGGCTTCGCCCGCGTAATAGGTTACTTTACTAAAGTTTTTCATCCCCTATTTTTATTTTACCTCTTAAGGGTAACTTTTTTAAAATTTTAATGTAAAAATTATTTATATTTAATCAATAGCCTAAAATAAGTTTCAAGCTTCTGGCTTTAAAAATGACAATACTTCCTTACAACTTTTCATCCACCTTTACAAACCTTTTTTTGCATTCAAATGTAGCCCATGTCCTTTATCAGGCTCTAGAGTATCTCTGTACAGAATTTCATTTAGATCGGTTCAGTAGTTTTGGCGTGAAAGAGCGACAGACAGACAGAGTTACTTTCGCATTTATAATATTAGTAAGGATTTCTCTGTCTATTTTATAATATATGTACATTTGCCTCTTAAGTTTTAAAATTAAAATATTTACAGAATAAAGAATAAAAAACTAACGCCGTAATCAGGCATCAAAAATTCCTCCGCATCACTGTCCATCGATAATGTGCCCAGAAGGCTGGCATTACCACGTTGAATGGCAATGCTAATCTAATTAATTATTTACCTACATAGTAGAAGCAACAAATTTGATTTATTTACAATTTATAAATAAATAGCATTGTAAAAATTTATGAGTTAAAAAAAAATTACCAAATGCAGAACTTGGACGTAATGAACAAACGATAGATATCGCATAACGTGGCTTTGGTTTGTCACAGTGACTTAATTTCTAATGCAGTTGGAACGGCTTTCCATTAGATGTGAATACAAGTTCTGTCTCTGGGGAGATCCATTTCGGTTTACAAAGAAGTGAGTTAAATAAAAAAACCAACGTCTTTCCTTCCGTTTTGTAGGAGGCTTGAGCCCAGCAGTGGGACATCAAAATGAATATTATTATTTTTAATATTGTTATATCATTATTTCTTTGTATCAATTATTAAAATAAGCTATTATATATTATATTTGAAGGGATGCGCTTGGTACCACTGATGCCAAGGAATGATTACTAGTGGTCAACCGAAGTGGCAATACTGAAGCATGATAAGGCAGGTTATGGACGCCCTTCGATCGCTCCAGACGGTTTGGACAAGGTGCGACTAGGACATTTCCTATCAAAAAAAAGGAATAGTTTGAACGCGAAAAATACATAGTACAGTCAAGCCTGGGTAAGTGAGAACTGGATAAGCGAGAAAACTCTATAAGTGAGAGTAAAAGCCAGGACCCGTCATTTTAAGCTCCCAAAACGTCTATTAGCGAGAAACAGAAACCTCTGTAAGAGAGAGTCGTTTTTCCCTCATGAACCTCCGTAAGTGAGACTGCTGCTTATCTTTACCTCTATAAGCGACAGTCGAGCTTTATTTATTTATATTATTTAGGAGGAACTATAAGCAAATGACAAAACAAATTACAAATTTAACATCTGCTATTTTATGACTCATTCTTAACTTTTGTGGAACTTCCTAATATTGTTTTTCTATTGTTTTCTTGTCGATATTGTATCTATTCTATTTCGTGGAACTAAATAACTTTGTTATTTTATCGCATTCTTTTCGAATGGACACGTGTGCGAGAAACTCGGGTTAGTGAGAAACCTCTATAAGCGAGAATGAGATTGTGCTCCCTTGAACTCTCGCTTATCCAGGTTTGACTGTATTTGGTTTTTTCACTATATTTTCATTGCTTTATCTATTTTTTTATTGTCTATTATTGAAGATTCACTTCCGCCCGAGTGCGAGATTTGTTAACAAAGGAATTTCAACAAAAGCTTGCCAGATCTTTTTCAATAGAAACGTACTTCACAGTCGTTAAAACTTTTATTTTCACTCCAAATGTCGGTGACTGCTGACTATAAAGTTGGCTTACACGCGCTACAGCTCTCGTTGTTAAGATGTTGACCTACCATGCCAAGTGTCCCGGGATTCGATTCTCACACAATACTTTTTTACATTCTACAACTTTGCCTGCTGATATCTTGGTATTATTTGTTTCCGTTAATTATATATTTGTGATATCCTTCGCTATACAATAATTACTGGCTTAATATAAGCTGTGGTCTTAAAAAAATATACCGTATGGCAATTGACATGATTTTTAGATTTTTTTTTATTGCACTTGGTGGCAAACGAGCAAGCAGCACACCTGATGGTAAGTGATACTGCTGCACATGGACCTTTGCAATACCAGGGGCACAGCCAGGCCGTAGCCTACCTTGAAGAAAGTGCTGTTCTTAAACCTCGTTTGATTTATATGATTGATTTGCTTAGCCGTAAGTGTACGTAGAAAAGTACTCTGTAAGAATGAGCATGTAACATAGGGTTGACAGAGTGTGAACATCATAGAATTATCTACCTCGTAGAGAGAAAAAGCGGTTTCTTATTCTCACTTAACCTTTTCGGGTATTTAATTCCGACCACGTCACGGTAAAGCGCCGAAAACGTAGCGTCGCCCTCACATAAGCAGCTTCCCTACGTCATCATCATTCTCCTACTCTTATCACAATTACTTGGTGTCGATACAATATATACTCTTCTTTCATAGTACATATTGTAAAAGTTATTGGAAATAGTTTTATGACCGCTGCCTGCCAGCCGTCAACCCTCCTTGGGAATGTAATTGCTGACCAAACGGCATCAGATGCAGTTGGCCCAGGTCGTTATACTATAAGGCTCTTAGTAGTCTTTTACGAGATCCACGAGCAAAGTAAGGGTTGGTAGTATTCGTAGCCGCTACCACACAACAAGCGTCTCTACGTATGGCAAACTAATCCTGTCCTGCATACTCTGGTGACGCCTTAGACAATGAAAGCTATGCTATAATATTAGACTATTTATTATTCAAAGAAAAACAGTTTTTCATATCAATAATTATTTCAGTTTTCCTTATTAAACTAAGTATACCGTTGAATTTTACGAACTAGATGAGTTCTAAGAAACGCATCAACGGATTCCAGTTAATTTTAGATAGAAATCAATATATTTCCGGTTCCCTCTGTCCTTGAGCTTTTAAACCTATACCCATATCATGTTTTTCGTAGTACCTATCTATAGAATTTTGTGAAATGCTTTTCTACATAATATTAAATTTTATTATTTACCTTACTTAAGTTTTAAAATATTATGATATCTGATATTTAAGCGAGTATTACATAATTGAAATAAAACTATCTTTACGTATTCTATCGCGTTTGTATTTATGATTTTACTATCCCGACGTTTTGAACACTACAGCGTTCATGGTCTTCGTGGTCGCATAAAAATAATTGTATTTCAAAATTTAAAATGTTTTTTTTTCATTGCTTATTGTCGGTAGATAGGCAAGTAGGCCACCTGATGGTAACCGAAGACAGCAACTTAACCTCAATTATACCAGGGACACGGGTAAAGCGCTGCCAACTGTGAGAAAACTCCTCTTAAACTTTGTCTGAGGACATGTCATAGTGCTAGAAAAAAAAACAACACCTAATTCATTCGGAACTTGGCACTTGCGTAGAAGAAATAAACTCTGCAAATGTACAGTCACGAATGATATCGTTTCTAGGTTTAGGGTTAACCCTTTTTTTGTGGTCTGGTCACACCCCGTTAAATCCATCCGTGGCGACAGATGAAGCGGTGCGCCCATAAAACCACCCCGCAGTATACCTCTCCGCACCGTGCGAGTGGGCAATGGAACCCGGTAATAGACATCGGTGGCCAACCTTTCGACGCTGAAGTACAGCGTCGAATGGTTCGATGATTAGTAATATGAAAGATTAGCAAAATTACAAAAATAATGAATTTGCATAAATGATCACGCACGTAATAAATAAATTTACGTAAATGTTATGATTTATGGTTTCAACAAATGACAGGAATAATTTGACCTACTAAACAAAGCAAGTTGGTTTTATATAAAATCTAAAGTGTATTTGAGCGAAATTCGCAACAAAACGATTCGTCTCGACTGGTTTTTATACAAGTATTGTGTGCAAATTGTTGAGAGCGTTGCTTTGTCGGCTTTTGTCATTGAAACAACCTACTTTCTTAACATCATCCTCCTAGCCTTTATTGTTCCCAATTGTTTTGGCGTCGACTTTCTAGTCCTAATAATACATTTAGCACAATATATTTTTTTCACAGAGCGGCTGCCTTTGACGATATTTTTTTTAAGACAATCAAAGGTTCACACTAACCCAGATCGTCTGGGACGGTGGAGGGATTAGGTGCAACCCCATAACTGTTTTTGCCGATTATAGGCTGAATATAATCCACTGCATTCCCTCCATATCGCCGTCCACTCTCCCTATTGTGGGTCAACCACTGGTTCCGCCCCCTTAACATCCGTGGACAACCTCATAATCTGCGGTACTGTACCTCTCGATCTCCAGGTTCTATATTTGGACGGGTACCAAGTCTGCCTTCGATATTCCGTCCTTCAAGCATCCAACCTCGTCAATTCAAAAGGATGAATTTTTTCTAGAATTATATTTAATAATTGATTATATAAATGGTGTAGTAATTAGCAAATTATCCAAACCGCGCCTAATATTTTTTTTTAATTGCTTATGGTGGCAAACGAGCAAGCAGCACACCTGCTGGTAAGTGTCACTGCCGCCCATGGACCTTTGCAATACCAAGGGTATAGCTTAGGCCGCTGCCTACCAATAAAATCCCCAAACCCACTCAGTTGGACTTCCGGCTCTCTCGCTCACCGAACGAAGCGCAATAGCACATAGTCATTACTCAGACGTCGATCTTCTGCGAGATATAGAGAATTCTGCGAGAATAGATTCTCAAGTAGAAAACGTCTTTGTAGAAATTATTATTTTAGTGTTTCGTTTCAGAAATGTGTAATATTCCTCAAAATACCTATGTTTATATAGCTTATGGAATAAAAAAAAAAGCATCCATCCATTCAGCTCGTAGAGATTCACTATTGGATATAGGCCTCCCACTCAGAAGTCTTGTACCACCTACATACAGGTTCCCTATGACTTTTACGATATCGTTATTTCACCTAGTGGAGGGTCGTCCGATTTGTGTTCGCCATTCAAGAATCTTTCATCTCCAACGGTAATCGGTTCGACGAGCGATTTGGCCTGTCCTTTAACACTTCAAGGTACTAATTCTTTGAATTGCTGATTTAACAAGTCAAGAAATCTTAAGTATAGCTCTGTCCATGGTGTCGTGAGCGACTTTGACCAAAAAATTTTGGCATGAAAATGAAGAGGGGATTGGACAGTATACCTATCTAGCTATCTACTATATCTTATAGAGCAATTTAAAGCAAAAAAGAGAATTGTGGTTACAGTTATTTCAAAATTTTATTAATAAAATTTAAGCAAGTTATATAAAATTAAAGATCGCGTTATAAAATTAACGAGTGAATGTGTGTAGGTTGTATATAGGTTATGGACCGGTTAGCCACATCGCAAAGTAGAAAGTTGGCGGCTTCACCTGTTTCACATGTTTGGACATTATTTAATAGCTTACAATATTATTAACGCACTAAACAATGCTTTATCCATTTTGCAACAATTTGATAAAAGTTTCTCCATCTAAAGAATACATTGCATCACCCCTTTTTATGTGTGATTTAAAAAAAAATAGTAGGGAGGAAAGTAATGGGTAGTCCGATCGCGAATTAGTCCGACATCAGTACAGAACTATCGAGTGGATGATATGTCTCGGCATTTCTGCTTTTCTCTTAATCGTTCCGGAGCCTCTTCCTGTGTGATAACTATCACGCAGAGGGTAGCAACCACGTCCTAGATACTTGCTGACAGTTTCTGCCTGCAGCTATAACACACTCTCTCGCAGAAGATTGATGTTTGAGTTGTACCACTACGCTTTATTCAATGCGAGAGCCCAAACCTTTAAGATAGAGAAAGCGACTTGGCTGTGACCTTAGTAAAGGTGGTAACTACCGCTTATAAAGCGGTAGTTACCACTTCCCTACTTAGTAAGTCAATTTACCAGTGCGCTGCTTGCTTATTTTCCGCTAAAAACAATAAGAAGGAAATTTCTGACGGTGACAACCACAACTCTAACGACCGCGAGCAGGAAAAGGTTTACTATATTCTTAAATAATCTTATAAGCATAGATTTTGTTTATTTATTCTAAAGAAATTAATTATTATCTTGCTCTTATCCTAATTATTAGGGTCCGATACAATACCTACTCTTCTTCCATCATACATATTGTAGCAGTAAGCAATAGATTGATCACGTACTGAAAGAAGGTGGAGTCAAGAGTCTCCGAAACCGGCGAACGTGTATGAAGAGAATTATGAATGTTGAAGAAACCAGTGAAGTATGCAAGGATAGAGTTCTCTGGCACTCTGTTCTCTCTGCCTACCCTGCAAGGGATATGGCGTGATGATATGTATGTATGTATGTATGTATATGTATGTATGTATCTAAGCAATAGTTTTATGACCGAGCGTTCATCTCAAATCAACCCTCTATGGGAATATATTTGTTTACTAAACGGCATTAGAGATCTTTAGGTCTTAGTTGCAATTTATGGCATCCACGAGCAATTCAGCGTCACACATTTTATAGTGGTAGGACCACGCTGTTGACGGTTTTCTGTTTACAGCCGCGGGCCAGTCCGGGGTAGTACAACACTCTCGCAGAAAATCGACACCTGAATAGTGGCAGTGTGCTGCTGTGCTTAATTCGGTGAGCGAGAGAAGCGAAAGCCCAACTTTCTTTTGAGATTTTTTTTTGGTAGGCAGCGGCTTTGCTGTACCCCTGGTATTGCAAAGGTCCATGGGCGTCAGTAACACTTACCATCAAGTGTGCTGTTTGCTCGTTTGTCACCAAGAGCAATAAAAAAACATATCACGAATTTTTCAATCAACTGAATTAAAAATTTAAAACAATTAATTAATTAATTCAGTATGTGATTCCAAGCGGGTCACTTGAGGACAATGGTTGCAATTATGTCTAGATTATTCTATCCGAACCAGGTCACATATGGACATTGACATTAGCAGATGTTCTTAGAACAAGATGAAGTTTTTATTAAACAAATTGTATAGTCACGTTTAAATTTATTGGCTTAAAAAGATATTTTATGATATGATGTCGTAAATCTTCATCGATTTTGATTAAGGTTTTTTATTAATTTTGATGTTTTTTTTTCTCAAATATATGGGATGTTTTCCTGCTGGCTGCTGGGTTTCCGACGTGGCCAATATTGGGAAGGATGTTGACCTTAAATATCACGCTGTTTAGACGGGTTGATTTATATCGAGTTTTCCTTCTTTTGCATCGATGTCATCTGCATATTATATCCCTTTGCTATCTTTTATTGGATAAGATAGGAGTGGTGAATGGTTAGACTCCAGTAAGAGCGATCTTAACCCTTCAACTTACCGGTTGAAAATCATATTTTATCAAATGTCTTTAAACATATATTAATAGGGTTGTCGCAATAAATATGATTATGGCTAAAAGAATTTATAATTTTAAAGAAAGTTTTCGTTCTAATAAAAAAAATATATTACAAAAAACCTATTTTTATATGAAAATATACTATTAATAGTGGTAGGGCCACACTTGACAGTTTTCTGTCTACAGCTGCGAGTCAGTCCGACCAGGGTAGTACCACACTCTCGTAGAAAATCGACGTCTGAGCAGTGCCAATGTGCTGCTGCGCTTCGTTCGCTGAGAAAGAGTACCGGTAGTCCAACTTTCTGGGCGGGGTCGGCGTTTTCATTGGTAGGCAGCAGTCAAGCTATACCCCTGGTATAGCAAAGGTCCATGGGCGTAAATAACACCATAAGGTGCGCTACTGGCTCGTTTGCCACTATAAACTACAAAAAAAAAACGCCTGAATGTTTCCTAAGTTGTAAGTGTTAAGAATAGAAGCATTGCCATATAATTCTAGGTAAATTTTATTACAAAATTTTTAAATTTTTAAGGCAATAATCCTTGCGATAGGCAAATAATCCTTGTATTTTGAGGGACTTCACAAATGTATAATTAACGGATACAAATGCTACCCAAAAGTCAAAACAACAAATTGTAGAGAGCACGAATTATTGTCCTTTGTGCGAATCGAACCGGCTACACTTAGCACGGTAGATCAATATCTTAACCAATATACTGCTTGTGTAGTCAAGTACATACACAATACCTCATAAATGTTTTTTTTTGTTCTATATTTGCACAGATGTTTTGATTATGTTAGCGTATCCGTAAGTAGGTCAAGATATGTACAAGGATCAGGAAGTAAGGTCCTGACTCTCGTTAAGATTGGCATATCCTTGCGTGCGTGCGTCATTTAGCTCGCGAGGGGGCAAGTGGGTGCTTCCTCTGGCGCAGTCTTCTCAATGACAATGAATATTGGCGGAGACAGCTTTTTAACCAACATGGCCCAATCTTAATTAATAAATTTGACTTTGAGTTTATTTGTATGATACGATTTAATTACGTATATTTCAGAGGTACGGAAAAGGGCATAGGGTACCTATAATCTATAAAAATGTCTCCTTAAAGAATATAAAAATAAATTTAAGCGATCGTTTGTCGTAACAAGCTGAGGACATGAAATTGTGTTATGCTGAAGAACATAAAAATGAAAACACTGCTATCGTATCGCAATAGAGAATCGTAGACAAAAGAGAGAGGAAGAGAAGTAATATTAAATGATATGGGACCCAACATCGCACTTAAATTGTCCGGTTAGGGCGGGCTATCCATAACCAATAATAGGCTTTTTTGCAAGCTGAACACACCCCGTCCGTTCCATCCGGAGCGGCGCGTGACCCCATAACCCAACGTGTTGCCCTTCCCATCATCATTGAGCCGCCCACCGGTACCGAATCTTTGACTTCCGTAGACAGCCCAGCATCCAATAATAAAGTATGATATTATACATTCTAGAATAGGAAAAATAACTTATTTGATTGATATCTACATACTAATAGAGAACGAGAGTTGGGTATGCAGAAAAGAGTATGAAAGTAAAATTAATGCGGTCGAAATGCGATCTCTTTTTTTTTTTTTTTTTTTGGGGGCGGGTTACAGTCGGCACACTCCTCGCACCACTCCGTCCGGGGTGACAGAGGGGCGTAAGCATGCACACCCGTAACCCACCCGTGACGTCGCCTTCGTCGTTGGGCCAACCACCGGAGCAGAGTGACTTGACGTCAGTGGTTGACCCGACGGAATACCCCTGAGGAGTACCCTCTCCTCGACCGACGTCCCCCCTCGGGTAGGATGTCGGTCTTTCCTCACGCGGTCGGCCTCTCGGCGGGTGACGGACTAAATCCCCGATCCAGTCACGGAAAATCTGTGGAGTTAGGCTGATCGATCGCATTCGTAACGACGACGTAAGAGAGCGAGTAGGTATGAAAGAGAGTATTGGTGTAAAGATGCGAAAGTGAATGCTCCGATGGTTCGGACATGTGGAAAGAATGCCGAACCAACGTCTGGTTAAGAAGATATACAATGCGAAAGTAGAAGGATGTAGGTACCGGGGGAGATCGAGACCAACCTACCTAGACCAGATCGGTCATGTACTGAAGGAAGGTGGAGTCAAGAGTCTCCGAAACCGGCGAGCGTGTATGAATAGATTTATGAATGTTGAGGAAGCGAGTGAAGTATGCAAGGATAGAGTTCTCTGGCACTCTGTTCTCTCCGCCTACCCTGCAAAGGACATGGCGTGATAACATGGCGTGTATGTATGTATGTAATATTATAAAACAGTAAGACTACTAATAGAAATAATAATAGAATTGATAATACTGTAGTTGACCAAAAAGGTTTTACCTCTGCTGCAGCACAAAGATGATATAGGGCTGGTTTGTAAGCAAAATCAATTTGTTAATCACAGCCCGACACGAAACAATATACACATAGAACTAAATGTCAGTATGAATAAATATCCGTGTGGTGACGGAGTAAGAATACTATTCACCACCAACTATCTTACTCGTGGGTGATCGTAAAAGACGACTAAGGGATATAAAACGCATATAACATCTATGCAAGAGATGGGAAACTCGAAACAAAACGCTATACCAACACGTCTGACTAGCGTGGTATAGTAGGTCAATTTCACTTCCCTTACGGAGGCGACTCGAGCCCAACAGTGGGACACATATGAGCTGCGATGAAGATGAATAAATAGAAGATAATATTACTAATATTAAGATAATATATTGACTGCACAGATGGCGTAGTGGTTAAGATACCGACCTTCCGTGCCAGTGCCGGGGGTTCGATTCCCACGCAGGAAATTACTTTGTGCGATCCACAAAGTGTTGTTCTGAGTCTGGGTGTAATTTGTCTGCGTTAATTGCATGTTTGTAAAGTCCCCCGCAATACAAGGTTTATTCCCTTAGTGCAGCGTGGTGCCTTTAAAAAAAAAAAAAAATATTTGCTATGTGGCAGTGGCTACGAATACTACCAATCCTTATTTGGCTCGTGGATGTCGTAAAATATGACTAAGAGCTTTATATTGTTATGCGCCAACACTTCCTGATGCCGTCTGGTCAACGATTATATTCCCAAGGAGGTTTGCCGTCATACAGGCGGCTGATCATAAAACTATTGTGAATAATTTTTATAATGTGTACAATGGAAGTAGAGTATATATATATTGCGTCGATCCAAATGAATGGGATAAAACCAGGATAACGAAGATGATGATATAAGGTGACTCAAATCTAGCTTAAGCCTATTTAGCTTGAAAGCATAGGCTTTAAGCCTATGCTTTCAAGCTAAATTTGAGTCTTCGTAAATCATCATCTTCGTCCTCCTGGTTTAATATCGACCACGGAAAAGGAAGGGGTGGTGAACATTGCGTTCTTACTCTGTCATCACACGACAATCCAATAAGGGTTGTTTCAAAATTGACAATACCGTTATTTACTAGTTGTTTTACATCAAAACGAAATAACGAAGTAATTGTCCTACACTTCACGTTATACGAACTGATGTCAGGGTAATAGTTTGAAATAATAGCGTTAAACGTTACGACCACTCGTTATCATCATTCTTCTGCTCTTATCACAATCACTTATGGTCGGCGCAATATCTACTCATATTTCATAGTACATATTGCAAAAGTTATTGCCAATAGTTTTATAACCGGCCGCCTTTTTTTTTTTTTATTGGTGGGCTATGGGTGCGTCTCGCCCCGCCAAATCGGTCCGGGGTGACGGAGAAGGCGGCGCGTGACCCCATAGACCCACCGTAAAATCCTCTCTCTTCGCCGTGCGAGCGGACCACCGGTACCCGATCTTTGTCTTCGGTGGTCCGCTCGGCGGTTTACCCTCGCGGGTTCCTCTCGTCGACGCCCCGACAGATTTCGCCGTCGGGGCGTCTTATAACCGGCCGCCTACCAGACGCCAACCCTCTTCGTGAATTTATTTGTTGATCAAACACATCAGATGGTTACGCTATGGCCACTATAATGATTATTATTACAAATACATTGGTATTACAATATATATTTTTATGAAAGAAAACTAAAATAATAGTAATTGTATATAATTGTCACCTTCCTGATTAAAATCACGAAATAATTACGATATGTTATCGTTAATTGTGATCAGTATGTTTGGATATTTACGCGACGGGAGAACAATATAATTGTCGTCATCCTTTATTTGCCCATCATTATATCATCGTAAAAATCGACTAAAGGGTATAATATACATAAAACATATATAACATATGTGCAAAACAAGGAAAACTCGAAATAAAAACCTATACCAACGAGCCTGACTAGCGTGGTAAGTCAATTTCCTTCTTATTGTGGAGGAGGCTGGACCCGGCAGTGAGAGGTGTATGAGCTGATAGTAATAATGATACTTTTTTAATTATTTTCTTTAAAAAAAAAAATCTAGAGACTATTAATATAATTAAAACAAAATAAAAAATCGTCCTGAACCATAGTAGGAACCGCACAAGTCGTAAAAAAGAAAGCAATGATACAAATCGAAATACCTATATATTTTTTATATGAATAAGTCTGTGTCGGCAGTATTTTAAAGACTGTAATAATTGTTTAATCATGGCGGTTAAATTCAGTTATAAATAGAAAAGATAACCTCTCAAAGCAATTATTTGACGCCATTCAAAAATATTTCAAGATAAATTTACGTGTTAATTGGCTTCGCATGTAGATAGATAGATATATTATAGATGGATTGATAAAAGACTTCCGGTGGCTAAAAATAATATCATACGACAATGAACATTAATTTGTATTAAATTCATTTTCAAATCATAGATCAGAATATTCCCTTTTATTTTCTTATACGTCTAACATTTTGACACAGGACCACTGCACAATGAGAGGAATTTTGACCTATTATGCAAAGCTTCTATTTTTACGTGTGGTGACGGAGTAAGAATACTATTCACCACCCCATTTCTTACCCGTGGGTGATCATACGAGACGACTAAGGGATATAAAACGCATATAACATCTACGCGAGAGAAGAAAGCCTCAAAAAAACCCTATACCAACACGTCTGACCAGCGCGGTATAGTGGTTAATTTCCCTCCCATTACGGAGAAGGCCCGAGCCCAATAGTGAGCCAGTAATAGGCTGTGATGATGATGATGTTGCAAAGCTAGGCAGACAATTTAGTATAGCTATTATTTCTTGTTTTCCTTTACTTATAGTTATTTTATTCTTCATCCGTTACCATACGTAAATATCGAATAAATCAAATATATTAATTTCAATTATTAAATTAACAATTTGTACTAGGAATATATTTTCGTTTTCTGAATTCACCATTACATCAATAACATAAACAATCCATTTTTATTCTTAAATTCACTCTTAAATCAATAATAAAAAAACCAAACTTCATTTTTTTAGATAATATACTGCACCAAAGAAATAATTCTTGTATTACAAGCACAGAACAATATACTCAGAGAGAACGACAACTTCATACTTTAGAATTGCTTACACGGTGCACACTAGCGCTCCAGTTTAATTCATTGAAAACATTCGTAGAGCGGGATATTTAAAAATGTAATTATATTTTTAAATATCCCGCTTATTTCAAAACAGCTGAATATCAGCTGTCGAATTTCCGATTGCTGTTTTTGCACAATACAATTGAGGTATATACCTATATTTGAATATATAAATATTGTGCAAAAACAACAAACGAAAATACTTTGTAAAGGGATTTACAATCTATACATATAATAAAAATGTAACGGGCCGCTGTCTGTACATGGAAGATATATGAAAAAAAATGTTACTGGGACCTTTATCAACACTAAGAGAACCCAAAACAATAATTTTTAAAATTTTTGTCTGTTTATCTGTTTGTCTGTGTGTTTGTGCACGCTAATCTCAGAAACGGCTTATCCGATTTAGACGCGGTTTTCACTAATATATTGTGGTAAGCTTCACTTAACATTTAGGCTTTATTTTATGTCAATTGGTTTATAAAAAAAAAGTTATGTCAATTTAAAAAATGTTCGGAGAAAAAAATCTTTATCGATTCACGACGTTACTAAGAAAGGATTTTACGAAATTATACCCCTAAGGGGGTGGAGCAGAGTGGCAAAGTTTGTATGAAGAGAAAAAAATCTTTATTGATTCTTTTTAAATTACTAGTCGAATCAAATATTCTAGGGTAATATCCGGCATTTGTCAATTTTCACCCTCTGGTTGTGTAAATTAGGCCTGTGAAGCGGGTTGAACGACTCATGGTAATGAGTCGTTCAAACGTTTGCCGAAACTATTAAAGCTAGAAACATTAAAGTTTGAAGCATGTTTTTATTTATGACATAGAGATTCAATATGAAAGGATTTTATGAATTCCGCCCCTAAGAGGGTGTAACAAAACGGCAAAGTGTGTATGGGGAGAAAATTTCCTTATCGATTCCTTTTAAATTACGTACAAATATTCTTCGATAAAAATAAATAAACACGTGTTTCTCTCTCCCTCTCCATCAACCCCGCACCAGTGCCGTTGTGGCGACCAGTGCCGGCGTGAGAGCTCACACGATACACATAGTAGACGACAATAGGTTCTTGCCTAATAGTTTAAGATACAGGTTAAGTTTAGCTTCAAAAATGTTCACTTAAAAAATAAATAATAAATCATATCTAACGAGGTCGGAACTCTGCTGGTGAAACAAAACAGTCAAATAAGGGGTAGCGATAATTATGTTTTTATCCCATGGTCATAACGTAAATAGTATATTAATGGCAATATAATTTGTAGAATGAATAGAACTTTGAACCACCTTTTTCTTTAGTGACCGGCTATGGTATATAGACACACGCGCGCCGTACACGTACATCTACGTTGTGCGGGCGGGCCACTGCAACCGGGTATCATCTCGAGTCGAAGCCCTCATGCAGTGAACCTAAATACAGGTACTCACGCTTGCGCCGCCCAAAGCACCGACGGTAGAGCGTGTCAACGTAGAGTATCTTCTCTCGGACCCACCCTATTGCCTAATTCCGTTAGACAACTAACTAGTGTAGTAAGGTATCACGAGTATTTATTTTTTCGTCTAACGCTGCGATTTCTAAACTGAAAAGCAGCGTGTAGTGTGACTTTGACTTGCCGATGCCAAGCAACGAACGAAGTTTATAGTAGGTGATCTGTATAAAAGACCTTTTTGCGAAGTATAAAAAAGCAAAAACCGAGAATATAAGGAGCTGTGGGCTACTTCTTTGTAGGAACTAAAAACTCACGTGATGTTATGGGGTCATAGTCTTAAACCTCACCAGGTATCACCAAAGGGGTTAAAAATGCTACAAAAAAAGATCACGTGATTAATGGACGTCCCCTTAATGAGAAGACTACGCCCTAAACATCGGTGCTGCCATCTACATCTAACATAATTGCGCGTAATATTTGAATTCACGTGAAAAACGTATTCAGACCCTCAACTCCAACTACGTTCGCGATCAATTACTTCATATTCAACCTCAATATTCATCATCTCAGCTCACATATGTTCCACTGTTGGGCTCGAGCCTCCTCCATAATGAGAACCTACTACACCATGCTGATGAGACGTGTTGGTATAGAGTTTAATTTCGAGTTCTCCTTCTCTTACATAGATGTTATATGCCTTTTACATCCCGTGGTGAATTTTATTCTTACTCCATCACCACACCACACATAAAACCTGCTCAATACTCGAAATTAATATTTAAATAATTACAAATAATACATAAAAATCAGTCCCAATAACTTAAGCCGCCCTCACAAGAGCAAATATCTACAATCAGGTACCTACAAATAATTTGGAATTCACCATTATACCAATGGAGCTGTACAAACATTGCAAAAGTGTGAATATATTCAACGAATGGGTGCATACGTGACCGCATGACAATTCCGGTTATTGAATTCAAAATTATTGACATTGCCCGTCCTCTAATACAAAGTAATGAAATCGTGAACTAGGGTTGAAACTATTTAAAATAATATTATTGATTAAAAATACTTAATTAAAAATGTCGTGAATGTCTAGTATCCCATCATTATCTTAAGTTAGGTATGTCTCATTGCTGAGTTTGAGTCTTCTCCAAAAAAAGAGATTGACCTATTGCACTACGCTGATCAGACGGTTTGGTATAGGGCTTCATTTCAAGTTTGCCTCTTCTTGCATAAAAGTTATCTACATATGCCTTAGTTGTCTTTAATGACACCCACGAATAAGATATATAGTGGCAATTTGTATTCTTACTCCGTCACTACATGGAAATCTTTACGAATCTATATTAGTAAGTTTTTCTATAAGACAAATAATTGTGATTTGTATCATTAAATTCGCCTTGATGAAGTTTTAACTAATATAATATACATATAACATCTATGCAAGAAAATGAAAATCGAAATAAAACTATACCAACACGTCTGACCAGCGTGGTATAGTAGGTAATTTTCTCTCCCACTGTAAAGGAGGCACTAGCCCAGCAATAGGACGTATATGAGCTAAAATAAAATAATTCATAAATATCATTTATAATATACATATTATTATGTATATAGTAATATTTAAATTCATAATGTTTCTCTCACTGATCGTCATTCATAGTGTACTCTAAAAATACTCCCTTAATCGACGTGAGCCGAGTTTACCCGAACGAGCATTACATAGCCCATCATAATACCCACAAAATAAAGAGCACAGCGCGCCTAAATAAATTTTCACTTCAATATTTGCCATCCCTGAATAAGAAAATCAAGCGACATGTTTACTCCGTATTTATAAGGCATTTGATCCATACATAGTTAAGTTCGTTAGCCATTTGAGTTAATTGATTCACAATATCAGTTCATTAAAGTGCAAAACAGTTCTTAAATGATATTATTATTGAGTTAACCGGTTTTATGAATATTGATCGTACTCGAACAAATATAATGTTTCATACCGACTCTACAAAATAAGGATGTGAATAATTGAGAAATTTCTCTCTAAATATATATTTTTTATGCGTTATTAAGATATGTTAAACTTTACAGCTTTGATTCCCACGCATTTTGGGTGTACATTAATTGTGTGTTTATAAAATCCCCTACAATACAAGGATTATTTTTCTTTGTGAAAACACAGACCAGTCAACAGTCTATTTAAAAAGATACTCAATATTGGAATAGTATCGATATAACCTTCGTTCTAAGATGGCGGATTACACAACAATTAACATATACCTTAATAGAGGTATCATATAAAAGGGCTTAAAGGATAGTAAAAATAATAAAAATTCAATATGGCCGCCGCTCCAAGATGGCGGATTATATTTTTAAAAGCCCCCTGTATAGCAGCCGCATTAATATTTTTTTTTTTTTTTAATTTCCAGGCCTACACTCCGGTTGCTTACTTTTTATTTTTAAACAGTTCATCCTCTATATGGCATAGATGATTACATTCCAATAACAGTAATAAACAAAATTACTTCATAGACTTTATAAAAAAGTAATTTATTTGACAATAGGTCGCTATCTACTTACTACTAGCACGATAATAATAAATAAGATTCTCTTTAATTATTTTGATAAGAAACTATGAGATGAGACATCGTTAAATATATTTTATTTTGTTTATATAAAAAAGACTTAAAGATCGTTGTCTCGTCGCGATAATTGAAGTCAATATGCTCTCTTGATATATCCAGACACTAATTTGCATTCATTTAATTGCTTATGTGTAATTAAAATTTAGTATTTGAGTTGTTAATTAACAAAACAACAGTTTTTAGGTTCCTTAGAGGTGGTTAGAGAAAATTAATATTATTATAGCGTTCGCTCTCCTATCAATTGACTTTTGTTTTTCCGCTGTAATATTAATAAATAAATAAATTGAGAATTACTTGATCATTAAAACTCTTTTATTTTTCATAATTACCAAGTATTAGTTAAGCTTAGTAATTAGTTTAGTAATTTTAATATTAAAACCAAATTAAGTATGACTTCATTTTTTTTTAAAGTATGACTTTAAAAATAATCTATTATAAAATTAATCAAACGATAAATATTCTGTTCAACAGTACGTACCACGGTTTTAAAAATGTTGAACAGAATATTATATGCGACAGTAGTGGCCACATATCGTCTATTTTTCAAGACCTTTTTGACCTCATTTTCAAAAGAATTAAAAGAAAATGTAATCGACGGCCATATTGAAACTGTTACAATATTGAGTATTGCATATTGCATTATCACGAGACCTAAAGGTATACGCAAATTTTTAACGGACATCGAGAAGGCGATAAAATTAAACGTGCAAGATTTTATTATAGACAAGTGAAACTAAATGAAAGTCTACAACAAATGAAATCATAACTTCCAAGGATGTCAGATTATTCCCACATTGATTTAATATCGATATTTCCAAGAACTGAGCCAATAAAAAAGGCATATTAATTATTATTTTTAAATCGTAAACTGGCAACACCCTGGGTAATTGATCATTAAAATGAATCGCCTGATAAAATCTACGTTGACTTTTAAATTGATAATCTTAAAAAATAAAACTATTTTTACGGTTTTTATCGCGTTTGTATTATAATTTTCTTTCTCGACGTTACGAACACGTTTCATCATTTAATCAAATTAATTACGTCTTACGAAATAAAACTATTTTTACGATTTTTATTCCGTCTTTGAATTTTCTTTCCCGACGTTTCGAAATCGTTTCAGTGTTCATGGTCAAGGGAGGTTCTCGTCCTCCTTTTATATCATATGTGTAATACTCCCGCGAATTCATATTTACGTGAGAAATCATTAATATCTTCTCTTATAGATACTTATATACTTAATGACGATAATCTATGAATATTTATATAACATTGTATTTCAATCATTTATATTTAATTAAATAAACCCGTGGAATTTTGTATTATCCAATTGATTTGATTATAATTATCAAATCGAGTCTCGCTAAAAACAATTCTTTATCGGAATATAACATTTCGTAACTCATAATTACTATAAAAATACTCATTTCGATATTTTTCGATTAATCGCTGTTCAATTAATTTTCTTTTTTCCTTATCCACCCTACTATAGAGGTAGGAGAGTATAAAAATTGTCAGTATAATAAAATCATTTTCGAGGTAACTAATACACAATACAAGAGAAAGCTCACTCACATTCATATGTGAGCTTTCTCTTGTATTCTTCTATTTGAGCTCATGCTGGAATAGAAGAATACAAGCATATTATTATTCTTTTTTTTAGATTTGTTCTAAACAATATTTTAAAATCAAGGGCAATAATTTAATAACAAAATCACAAATTTATATTTAAAAGAATTTATGGTAAATCCATTCATTTATCTGCCAGTGTGGTGACAGAGTGAGAATGGCTGAACAGATGGCGTAGTGGTTAACATATCGACCTTCAGTGTCAGCGCCGTGGGTTCGATTCCTAAGCAGGACAATACTTTGTGCTATCCACAAATTGTTGTTCTCAGTCTAAGTATAAATTGTATCCGCTAATTATATGTTTGTAAAATCCTCCGCAATACAAGTATTATTTCTATAGCGCAGTTTGATGTCTTTAAAAATAAAAAAAAACAATTCCCGATCCTGTTTCTTACCCGTGAGTGATCGTAAAAGTCGAATATGATATGCAGATATATCACAAAGTAAGGAAAGTTCTAAATAAAACTATACCGTCTGAAAAGCTATGCTCAATTTCTCTCTAACTGTGGGGGAGGCTCGAGCCCAGCAGTGGGACATATATGAGCTGAGATGATGATGTTCCATCAGAACGTAGACGAGAGCTAATCACAAGAATGCCACTCAGAATATTAAATAATTACAGGATAATTAATGAATCAAAAACATTTTTATTTTTGCCTCGTACAGGAACTGATATGTTTCGCGGTTCGTACACGGTCAATAAATTAGTCAGTAGCGAGAATCGGGATGTTAACGACTTATTAATTGACATTCCGAACGGTTATTATGCCAACACAAGTTTGAAAGATCCCAATTCAAGGTCATTGTCACCTGCTCACACTAGTTAGGGTTGCCAACATTGTGGACCTTTGATAATCTCAAGAAAAAGATTTTTAAAATATCTTAATTTTAAATTAAAAACACGGCTTAATTTTGCAAATATCTTACAGCCGTTTGCTATTTTTGACTAGCTATAGTCTGGACATCTCGCCCGAACCGTCCTTATAACCCACCGCGCTGCCTCGCATCGTCTCGCTTAGTCTGACCATCGCTACTGATTACATCGATAGCCGTATATTAAACCTAAGAATACTTTTATTGCAGTCAAAACACGTTTGATCGTGTCTAACAAAATTTTAATCCATTTAAATAAAGTCAACAATATTTTCACATTGTAATGTTATTGAAGTGAAACTTCTTTTCGCGCATGAGGGTAAATGTTTTACAGATGAAATGCAATACTAGTGACACGAAAATGTGGGGCGGTTTTGTCCAAGAAGAGGGACAGATCGATTAAGACCGATCGAGTAAGAGTGAGAAAGGGCGAAAGTAGCATGAAGTACATAGCATGGAGCAAGAGTAGGGAGCAAGCGAGTGAGAAAGATCGAGAGAGAGAGTAAGATAGAGCGAACGCCGCATCACGCACAGTGCCATGGAGCGAAAGGTTGGCGAGAGCTAGCAAGAAAGATTGAGAGAGAGTAAGATAGGGCGAACGTCGCATAACGCACATAGCCATGGAGCGAAAGGAGAGAGAGAGCGAGTGAGAGTCAGAGAGAAAAGGGGGATGGAGAAAAATACACGCTATTAGTTGATGTACGTAAACGAGATTTAAAAATTAGTTTGCCAAAGACATTTCCCTTCTGACATGTGTACTTTGTACGCATGCACTGATTTTTTTTTATACAAAGACGGACAATGATTAACATGAAGAGACTAAAGACGTAAAGAAAATTGTAACTCAACACTGGCAACAATGGCTCATATAAGTAGCTGATTGCCAATAAGAAAATGGAGAAGAAGAAAGTCATAAATTAATTATCGCCTAAAAATTTACTGACCATATATGAGTCACGGCATCCAAAAATTCAATGTCACAGAACTGTCAACCCTAACTAAGGTACTCACTAATGAACAACAAATACGAATACTCAACCATCGTAAATAATTTTTTGTGATACCCCTAAATCCTAACTCAGCAGGTTAACGACGTATCTTTAGTCAGTAGTAACTTTTAAATGACAAGTACCTGAACATGAAGAGACTTTAAAGGCCTCGATATAACACAGAATTAAGTATCATTTAAAATATATTGTGTATATCCAAAATCATTTTATTAGCTCTCAAAGAACTTACTTCCTTTGTGTGCCAGCTAATGCATGCAGGTTAGAAGGGATAGATAGAGAATATCGCAGAAAGGTATAATATGAAATGGTTCCCTATGGCGCTCGATCAGCTCGGTTTAGAGAATTTCTAAATCTGGAAGACGGCTGTGCCCTACAATATGTTTAACAAACACTGAGAAGAACAAGAAGAAAACAAAATAATTATTTAATTTCGTAATTAAATTTTACATGGAAAGAAAACTCGAAATAGGTAAGTGGTATTATAACCTGACAACTTTGATATAATAAGTCAATTCTTTCATCCATTGGGTTGACAGTTAGCACCCAACAATAGGTCGAAAATAGGTTGATAATATGATTATTATGAATAGCAGTAATTTTAAACCTAATTACAATCCCTACGGACAATTTTTTTAAATCTCAACACCTCACACAAAGGAAATAATCTTTGTATTTACAAACTTTATCATATACATACATACCATCACGCAATATATAATACGAAAGTCTGGTTAAGAAGATATACAATACGAAAATGGAAGGATGTAGGTACCTGGGGAGACCGAGACTAACCTACCTAGACCAGATCGGTCATGTACTGAAGGAAGTTGGAGTCAAGAATCTCCGAAACCGGTGAGCGTGTATGAAGATAATTATGAATGTTGAGGAAGCGTGTGAAGTATGCAAGGATAGAGTTCTCTGGCACTCTGTTCTCTCTGCCTTCAAACTTTACCAACATATAATTAACGAACACAAACAACATCCAGACTCAGAACTACAATTTATGGATCCCACAGCATATTATAATGCATGGAAAATGAACCCACGACACTTGGGGCGATAGGTCCGTCTTATCTTATCCATTACACCATCTGAGCCGTCGTCAATTTTTTATAAGATTTTCCATCACAATGTTAAAGTCAAAGGTATTTTATCAGAGGTCATGCTATAAGCACCAGTAATTTTTTAATATTAATTTTATAAGTAGATACTTAATATATTTTGAAGGTTCGATATACGTCAGTTAAAAATGGCTAAGCCTCTTAAATGATCCGTCTTTGTCATCTTAAAGGCGATGACAATGGTAGATAAATAAAAGTATTATAATCAAAATTAATATTTAACATTTGATCTTTAGATTTGAAAACACTTAAATCAAAATAAATAAAGATGTAAAATCTTTGTTATTTTGTAATAGCTTTTTTTTATAAGAACAGAATGTTAAAAAAAAATATTTAAAAAACAAGTTAAGCTTTTTAAGACATTTATATTTTTATGACATAAATCCAATAATACATTTCCAATATTATAAATCTAATAAGATACACAATAATTGCCTTGGATAACGCCATGATATAAATGTTAGGAAATCGCTAAAATTAATCTATAATAAAAAATAATATATATGCAGAAGAAAGAACACAAAATAAAACACTAAACCAACCCGTCTGACCAGCGTATTTATACTAAGTCAATTTCTTTCGTATTGCGGAAGAAGCCTGACCCTAGGAGTAGGATGCATGGGACGTATCATTCATCATTCTCCTACTCTTATCCCTAATTACTTGGGGTCGATACAATATGTACTCTTCTTTCATAGTACATATTGTAAAAGTTATTGGCTATATATAGTTTTATGACCGGCGGCCTGCCAGACGTCAACCCTCCTTGAGAATGTAATTGTTGACCAACCGTCATTAGATGGAGTTGGCCCAGGTCGTTATAAAGCTCTTAGTCGTCTTTTATGACATCCACGAGCAAAGTAAGGGTTGGTAGTATTCGAAGCCGCTACCACAGAGCTAGGTATGGTACGTATAAGAGCCGAAATTATGATAATTTTATTAATTTTGAGTTCTATGACATTTTAACACTGTTATAAGTGGATGATCACAGAGGAACCGAAAGATTACAATCTCGTAAACTTCATAAGAAATACATATAAATCCTGTAAACCATAATCTTGTAGGGATATTCCCAGCTTATCACCATTCACCACCACAACTAAGCGCTAAGACATCTGCGGATGGAAAGATTAAAATACATTGTATCCCCTTATTTCAAATAACGAACAGACAATATGAAATTTTAGTTATAATTTCAAAACACTTAAGTCTACAAAAAATCAAGACTAACTGTACATTTTATTATTTATTAATACTCCACGGGCCTAGTTTCAAAACATCTTGTCGCTTAAATGGCATCCGGAGCACAAATTACACGGATATACTTTGACTTAACGCTCGTGAATACTTCGAGAAAATAACATTTTTTATAACTACTGGCGTCTACAAGAAAAAAATTATGATATTAAATTTTGATCTCAAGATATAAACCATAAAAGAATAAATCTGACAATTTTATATTACAACACGGTACTAAATCATAGAGAACCGTTCAAAACTAGTTTCTTTCTTAAACAATCTGAGCATTATTACGTCACTTTCGATTTTAAAAGTTTCAGAACGTTTGCCAAACTTGATTGGCAGTTCGTTGACCTGACAGATGGCCGCGGCTTGTCGTTATTAGACGGAATTGCGTTTCCTTGCTGACTTACACTAACCGCTATCTTTGATTAGTTATCCTGAATAAGCCATAAACTTTATGTAACTCGTTCATATTAATTAAGACTAAAAATCTATTTATATTTGTATACGGTTATATCGACAGATCGGCCTGCGTATGCCAATAGAGAAATAATTATTTCATATTTACATATTTAAAATATACACGTTGAAAAAAAGACACGGATTGTTAACTGTAATTTTAAAATCGTCAAAACTTTTTTTAAGGCTATGGTGGCAAAGGCATCTATTGTATCGACCCCAAGTAATTGGGATAAGAGTATGATGATGGGAAGAGAATGATGATGGTGGCAAAGGAGAATGCAATACCAGGACCATGACCTTTGCAATACCAGGGGCACAGCCAAGCCCCTGCATACCGTTAAGTAAATAAGCGTTCGTGTGAGGTTTACTTTTTTTTAACTTTATTAAGATTAATATTAATTAAAACGTAGACTTTATTTTAGTTTACAAATAATTGGAGTTTATAGAAAAGAAGGAGATTGCACGAAGTGCTATTATTCTTAATCATGTGGTTGAGAAAGGATTTATGTCATTCCATCTATTCTCCATAGAGGCAGAACAACGTAACTGCTACGCTTGGAGGCAGTTTGGTGATTGCAGTTGGTGTTACGGATTTCACAAGACATCAAAAGGAGACTGCTACTCAATTGCCAGGTGTTTCCTGAGTCCATTCTTATTACTTCTACGTAAAATTAAGGGATGACGATACATTTTGTCTTAACCCACTATACCATACAGGGGAATAAATGCTGTATGTTAGTGGTTACGAATACTACCAACCCTTACTCTGCTCGTGGATGTCGTAACAGACGACTAAGACTTTTATATCGACCTGGGCCAACTACACCTGATATCGTTGGGCTACAATTACATTACACGCTATCCGTTTCATCCGGGTCCACGGAAAAGCGGCGCATGGCCCCATAACCCACCATATTCCCTCTCCATCGCCATTGGGCCGGCCACTGTTAGGTGGTTATACTTTCGTACCATCCCCCGTCGCCCTGACGCGATCAGTCGGGTGATGGACTACTCGCCGGTCCAGTCACCCGCACAAATTGTTATTCTGAATCAAAGTGCAATTTGTATCCATTAATTTATATGTCTGTAAAGACACACGCAATACAAGAAATATTTTCTTGAAGCAGGATTTTAAAAAAAAATCTTTTTAATGGTATCAATATGGGTATATTCCCTAAGAAATTCCTCTCAAAATGAATATTCTCAGGCGGCCCTAGTATAGAATATTATTTATCCACGATACCGCAATATATATAGGTATATATGTACTAACAATTTCTTTAGTTAGTAGTGTAGTAGTTGACAGTTTTCTGTCTACAGCCGCGGGCCGGTCCGTCCTGGGTAGTACCACACTGAGCAGAAGATCGACGTCTGAGCAATGGCAATGTGCTGTTGTGCTTCGTTTGGTGAGCGAGAGAGCCGGCAGCTCAACTGGGTGGGTATATCTATATATTGGTAGACAGCAGCCTAGCTATACCCTTGGTATTGCAAACGTCCATGGTCAGTAGTGACATTTACCATTAGGTGTGCTGCTTGATCGTTTGCCACCAAAAGCAAAAAAAAAAAGGTTGAAAATCACGTAATTACTTCTCATCTTAACTTTTACAGTTCATATCCATCTGATAGGACTATTATATCCATCCTATAGAACTGATATTCCTTCAATATTGGTTGGAGTTCCAAAGAGAGATGGTATTTCAAAGAAAGTGAATGTGACGGTGTCAGTGTGTTCCAAAGAAAATAAGTGAGAGTGAGTGTGAGACAGACAGAGTGCAATAACGGACAGCGAGGACAGGAGGATATACCTGGGACAGTTTTGTCGCCATAATAAATTTGTCAATCTGTGACATTGCCGGTTCTATGAGTGGTAATGACCACTCGCGATGCGTCCGCCGCCGAAAGCAATAAAAAATAATGTGCAATATTTTTACGTGAGTAAATTACATTTTTTTTTTAAATCTAGATATGATTTATTGAAATATAAATAATAACGATTGAGTTCTACGAATCTAATATTACAGCTAATGAATTTAGATTGTATAGCATCTAACTGTACTTTTTATGATATAAGAGAATGGGGACAGAAAACCTGTGGTTCGTAAACCATTGCTCTAAGTGTGGATGTTATTTTTGTCAGTGAATTGTCCGTTTTATGTTTATTATATTTTTCGTGTAGTGACGGAGTAAGAATACAATTCACTACTCCCTATCTTACCCGTGGATGATCGTAAGAGACGACTAAGGGATATAAAACGCATATAATATCTATGCGCAAAACAGAAAACTAAATAAAATCCTATACCAACACGTCTGACCAGCATGGTATATATACTAGGTCAATTGCCTGCCTATTATGGAGAAGGCTCGAGCCCTACAGTGGGATATATAGAGCTGAAATGACGATGATGAATGATGATTATTAAGGAAATAATATGTGAATGACGAGGGACTTTATAACCCTATAATTAATGGACACAAATTACACCCAGATCCAGAACAACAGTTCGCAATCTCACAAACTATAGTCCTGCATGGGAAATTAATCCAAGATACCTGGCACGGTAGGTCGGTATCTTAACCATTTCACCATCTGTGCAATCTATTTTGAGATGTTCTTATCAGTAATTTTATCTGATTATGTTATCTCTTAGTCCTCTTTTACAACACCTGATACTATGAATAAATATATACATATAAATAGCGATTCTCTGAGCTGTACACTTCGTTAGTCCGTCTTTGTATAGTTTAAAAGTGAAGAAATGTTTACCGCACATCATAAAACCAATTTGCAATAAAACTATTTTTACGGATTCTATCGAGTTTGTATTTAATTTTTAATTTCCCGAAGTTTCGAACACTTTACAGCGTTCATAATCACGGGAGAACTTTTTAGTCCTCCCTTAGCTGGAATACGTAAAAATAATTTTACTTAAAATGTGTAATACTCGCGTAAACACCAGATATCATTATCTGAAAATCAAATGAAGTTTAACGGTTGAAAAATTTCTCGGAAAAAAGTTTGTTCAACATTTTTGAATTTCATTTTTACATTTTTAATACACGTACGATATTATCATCATCATCATCATTTTGAGAATGTATTATATCAAATATAATCAGCTCGAAATAAATACAAATATTTAAAGGAACATCAACAACAGTTAGACATCTGGACAGAGAAGAAACATTTCTCGCCAAACCTAACCAGAGATGCTTCGCTGGCGCTTCACGCTCACTCTATCAAAACTCGAAATATATTTTATTTTATTTAAAAAAAAAACGATTATATTTATAAATGTATACCATTAATATTAATATTAAATACCATTAATTATCTAGACAGTTTATACAGGAAATTTATTAAATAACTGTAGTTTATCAAATCTATAAAATAAATTTTAAATGACCGTCTGTGATTTTGAAATATACTTAATATTTAGATATAATAGATTATATAAAATTCAAACACAAGTTAAAAAAATAGCTGAATCTTTTTATTTCAGTAGTTTAAATGTGAGAAAATGGTAGGTTTTCCTTCATTTCCTCCATTTTAAAGCTATCTGATTCGTCATCTCAACTGATAAGCGACGAGCCTCCTGCACAATGGCGAAGGGAAATTGATCTACTTTACAACGCTAATCAGACGGATTGTTGTAAGTTTTTATTTCGATTTTTGTATTCTCTAGTAATGATGTTATCTGCTTGAGTTCAATCTAGCAGTTGCACGTTAATAGTGGTAGGGCCATACTGATGACAATTTTCCATTTTCAGAGGCGGACCGGTCCGTCCGGAGTAGTACTACACTCTCGCAGAAAACGAAGTCTGAGCAGTGGCAATGTGATGCGATTCGTTGTGAGCGAGAAAACCGGAAGCCCAACATTATAGGTGGGCTAATAAGCAGCGGCCTAGCTATATCATTGGTTTTGTAAAGATTCATGAGCGGTAGTAACACTTAACATCAAATGTGCTGCTTGCTCGTTTGCCACCATGAGCAATAAAAAAAATTGAAACATATCCTTGAAATTCTCTATGTTAGTGAGAGCTAATGCGATTTTAGGAAACAAAGCCTTTATGATTTAGCTATTAACCTTAAGTTTTAAGTTTGATAGAATAATTTTCATCATTTATACAGAACGGTTAATTTAACTTACAATACTTCCACGAAACAATTGTTATCGGATATCCGTGATGCTTTGTGTACCGATTTTATAGAATTAGAACATATTTCTTTTATAGAATTAGAACATATCTTTTCGTGTGGTGACGTAATAAGAATATAATTCACGACCCCACCAAAAAAATCTCAAGATATCATAATAAAAATCTTGAGATCTTGAGATTTTTTTGTAAAGTAAACTTGATGTTCAAGTAAACTTGATGTTCGTTGGATCGACATGTTTGTTATTGTTGTTACCCGGTGCTTGAATTTTACATATCTTATTGAATGATTTATTTTATGTAATTTTATTTTTGAAAAAGGCAACACCATACATTAAAATCTTTGAATTGTGAGTGACTTTAAAAAAATATAATTAACGGATACAAATTACACCCAGATTCAGAACAACAATTAGTAGATCGCTCAAAGTATTGACCTACGTAACAATCAAACCTAACGACAGTTCGGTAACTTAATCACTACGCCATCTATGTTTTATAGAACTTTAATAGAAGTTTCTTTATTGTCTTTGGTGGTACGCGAGCAAACTGTAGTTTATGGAGTTCTATCTACTGTGATTTGGGAGTAGATACGTCGTTTTCGCTCACTAAATTAAGCGCAGTAACAAATTGCAACTATACATACATATCATCACGCCATATCCCTTGCAGGGTAGGCAGAGAGAACAGAGTGCCAGAGAACTCTATCCTTGCATACTTCACTCGCTTCTTCAACATTCATAATTCTCTTCATACACGCTCGCCGGTTTCGGAGACTCTTGACTCCACCTTCCTTCAGTACGTGACCAATCTGGTCTAGGTAGGTGAGTTTCGGTCTCCCCCGGTACCTACATCCTTTCACTTTCGCATTGTATATCTTGCAACTATATACCTAGACGTCAATTTTCTGCCAGAGAATGGTAATGCCCGAGATTTGTCGACCCACTTATTACTACAGGCAGAAAATATCAGTGTGGCCTCTCCACTAGATATAGACAGTGCAATTTTCCTCACGATGATTTCCTTAAACAGCAAATATCAATTTCTTAAATAATTGCTAAATTATATTGAATGATTATTTAATTAAATTAAATAATTATTTACGTCAACCTTCAACAACGCAAATTAAAATATAATTTCTTAAATTATATTTAATAAAATCTTTTATTGTTAAATTTTAATTGCTGCAATTTAGCAATGTTTTTATATATAAATAATATGTTTAATTATACATATACATATGTTTATGCGATCATTCACCCCAAAGGGTTAAACGAATATAACCCATATTTTATTACCTAAAAATTTTAATACCACGTAATAATGGGGAAATCAATTGACGACCAAGGGGCACCACTCATTTCATGACAGAAAAATCCCATTTTCACTGAGCTTAGTATCCGAACTCAGTCCCTCATAGTTCATCACCCAACCACCCAACGGCATTTTATATGTATACCTTCATCACCTCTGCTTATATATTTCCTACTGTTGGCCTGAAGCTTTTTTTTTTTTGGAGACACCACCCTGCACCAAGGAAATAAACCTTGCATTGCGGGGGACTTTACAAATATGCAATGAACGCAGACAAATTACACCCAGACACAGAACAACACTTTGTGGATCGCACAAAGTAATGTCCGGCGTGGGAATCGAACCCCCGGAACTGGCACGGAAGGTCGGTATCTTAACCACTACGCCATCTGTGCAGTCCAAATTTTTTAATTTTATATCCTTTAATCTCTTACGATCACCCACGAGTAAGATACGGTAGATAAGGAGTGGTGAATTGTATACTAACTCCGTCACCACAGGGACAATATGTCTAGCTTAAGTTGCATTAAAATATGTCTAGCTTAAGTTGCATTAAAATATGTCTAGCTTAAGTTTCATTAAAAGCCATCAGTTCTAACTGTAAGGTGGAAATTTAGCATATTTTCTACCATTGAGGAGAAAGTTTATTGTGACCAAATAAAGGTGCATTACTTTTCTACCACCTACCATCTCGATAATAGTCAGTAGGTGGTAAACAATAAATATAAAAAGAAAATTATTCAAATTCCATTCGTCTGCCATCCCTGAACAATATTCTGTTTAACTTCTTAAAATGTAAGAATTTATATCCAACAAATTAATCTTGTTAGAAAACATCAAATCGCCAAGACGACTCATAATTTAAACTCTCAAACAACAATACTGAGGAATAAATTGACCAATATATAAAAAAAGTGTATATATATTTTTCTTAATCTACATAAACATATATATCTATTTAGAAATGACACATTCCCCTGGCCGTAGACCCCTCCAGATGACTATTGGAGGGGTCAATGAACTCTAATATATGCACTGGTCATTTACCGATAAGTTTTTAGACATACCACTTTATATCAGCAGGTTTTTAATGGCTTGTCAAATGGGAGACGACAGAATTTAAATTAGATGAAAAAAAAAACTAATTGTAATTAATGTACGAGTATCTCGCATTCGAGTAAGGTTTTGGTTGTTTAATGGAATATTCCGTTTCATATCGGTTCCAAATCTTAGTACCACAGTATGCTATAGAGAAGACTATACTCGGCATTTCTCTACGAGACATCATCATCATTCTCCTACTCTTATCCCCATTTACTTAGGGCCGATACAATAAGTACTCTTCTTTCATAGTGCATATTGTAAAAGTTATTGGAAATAGTTTTATGAGCGGCCGCCTGCCAGACATCAACCCTTCTTGGGAATGCAATTGTTGACCACACGGCATCAGATGGATTTGGCGCAGGTCGTTATAAGGCTATTAGTCGTCTTTTACGACATCCAAGTGCAAAGTAAGAGTTGGTAGTATTTGTAGCCGCTACTACACAGCCACGAGACATAATGCTGAGAAATTAAGTCCCCTTGAATGAAACCGATATCTTAATATGTATACGTATTTTTAATTCGGCATCCCATACCAAGGTTTATTCCTTCTGTTGAGACTTTAAAAACATACAATTAATGAAAATAACACGGAATCACAATATTAGCTGCAGGTCCACAGGTCGTCCGGTCTCACCCGCGAGTGTCACTCGTATGTCGCTGGTTGCCTAAAGCTGGACCTCCCCTGGGGTTACCAGGGGTCTCATCCGGCTTAGGTAGGCCGCCTCCGGGGATGAAATGTGGTGGAGACCGCGGCCATCACCCCAATGATCCAAATGAGTTGAAGACACAGGCAGAGGTCTCTCGCCCTGGAACCGTATCTCCCACGTAACCAGGTGGAGAGCATATAAACGATTAACTGCACAAATAACGTAGTGATTAAGATACCGACCGACCATGCCGGTATCATGGGTTTGATTCCCATGCGTGTAATTTGTGTTAATTTGAATATTTGTATAGTCCTTAATATAATAATTGATTCTTTAGTGTCGGGTGCTGTCCTAAAAAAATACATTATTTTATCGATCGCATAAAGGATTGCTCTTCGTAGGGTTAGTACCCAAGAAACTCGTCAATATAATCCATGAGTAGCTAATGACCTACTATCATTGATTATAGTGGCAAATGTTAAGAAATGTCTTAACATCCTATTCCAGTTTGAGCCTATCCACCTTACCTAAGGTTGACGTCAGGCAAACTAAAACTAAACTATTCACAATATTTTTTTGCAAATATATACTACGGCAGAAGAGTAAATATTACGTCAACCACAACTAATTGGTATAAAACAGAATTAATGATGATGATGCTTTTTTTTTAAATTGTGTATATCCTAAGGCTGGCTAGTATGGTGAAATGTGAATTCAAAAGATTATGGGTAGACCAGATCCAAGAAGCGGCATCCAATCACAAGTATCATTAGATCACCTTAGAGTGTCGTATTCCTGTGTGGTAGCGGCTACGAATACTACCAACCCTTAATTTGCTCGTGGATGTCGTAAAAGATAACTAAGAGCCTTAACGATTAAGAGCGTTATAACGACCTGGGCCAACTCTATTTAATGCCGTTTGGTCAACAATTACATTCCCAAGCAGGGTTGACGTCTGACGCGGCAGGTCATAAAACTATTGCCAATAACTTTTACAATATCTACTATGAAAGAAAAGTACATATTATATCGACCCCAAGTAATTGGGATAAGAGTAGGAGAATGATGACCTTAGAGATTCGTAGTTGTCTTTTAAGTTCACTCACTGGTAAGTAAGGGTCGGTGACCATGTCATTCTTACTCCATCAGCCATCGCTATATGGATCTCACATTAACCGTTATAAAAGATTAGTGAAATACGTGCCTCGAGGGTGTACATTATCGTTTAACTGTATAACTGTCTTCTTATTTGTCAACTGAATTAAATTAAACTTGATAATAGGCTAAGCTTATCTTCTATACATCTCTGAAAACAAAATCTAATTTGATACAGCCATTGTGGAAATAAACATGTATAGTATATAAAAAAAAAAAAAAACAAAACGCTTTTGCTATTTAAATCTGTACGAATGAAATTGGTAATGAAGAAAATATGTATATAGAAAGTATATATGATATCAATAACTTAAAATACTATCATTTGTATGTGCTATCTATTGATGGGTTTGAAGTCGGTGCCAAGCCCTAAACAAAATTATAAACAGCTTACTTACTGTAATGAAATTCCTACACTAAACATACCGACACCGGCACCGACTTCAAACCTATCAATAGATAGCACATACAAATGATAGTATTTTAAGTTATTTTGTACTTTGCAGTTTTTGAAATCGCTTATTAAACGTAGTTTTTTTTTTATTTTTACTTTTTAGTGTTACAGACACACCTAGGTTGTTTTATTAGTAGCGGGGCTTGAGCTACTCGTTCATGTGTTGCACACATACTTAATGCTAATTTTAGATTTATATAAGTAGTTTTCTCATAGGTGCCATTGTCAGAACTGGACCAAATTGAAATGGGACCACGCGGGAAGCAACAGCTTTCAAATAAAAAAAGAATCACTAAAATCGCTTCGCCCAGTCGTAAGTTCTGAGATACCTAACAAAAATAATAAAAAAAATATATACAGACGAATTGAGAACCTCCTCCTTTTTTGAAGTCGGTTAAAAATGAAGTTAATTTATCTGTCTATTTGTTCCAGTTAATCCCCGAAACGGCTGAAGCGATTTTTTTTGACAGATAGCTGATGCTATAAAGAATAGCTTAAGCTAATTTTATTCTGGTAACATAGAGTATCCATGTGGTGACGGAGGAAGAATAAAATTTACCACCCCCTTTCTTACCGGTGGGTGATCATAAGAGACGACTAAGAGATAGGTATGACACGCATATAACATCTATATATATGAGAATGAAAACTCGAAACTAAATCCTATATCAACACGTCTGATAAGCATGGTATAAGTAGGTCAATTTCCCTCCCATTATGGAGGAGGCGGTCCCATTAGGAAATAATTAAAACCTAAATTTGTTCTAATTCCGGTAATGTTTCATCAAATTCTTTCGCTTTAATATCTTTTATTAACATAACAAGTATTTAAAACCATATTTATGAATTACCAGCTTCTGCCCGCGGCTTCGCCCGCGTAAAAGGTTACTTTCCTAAAGTTTTTCATCCCTTATTTTTATTTTACCCCTTAAGGGTAAATTTTCTTAACATGTTAATGTCATATTTATTTATATCTAATCAATAGTCTGAAAATTAGTTTCAAGCTTCTAATTTTAAAAATGACGATACTTCCTTACACGTTTTCATTCCACTTTACAACCTTTTTTTTTTTGCATTAAAAAGTAGCCTTTGCCAGGCTCTAGACTATCTGTGTACCAAATTTCATTTAGATCGGTTCAGTAGTTTCGGCGTGAAAGAGCGACAGACAGACAGACAGACAGAGTTACTTTCGCATTTATAATATTAGTAACGACTATGTGACTACTCCTCACGAAGATCACTCCTCGTACCATAGGAGGAGTGATCTTAACGTATACTACTAGTGTTCATCGAGGGTGGAAAAAAGAATTAAAAATAATCTAAAAAGTATATCACACTGCACGATTACATTATCTTATAGATATATTTATGAAGATGTAATCGATTGCATAGCAAAAATCGATCAATTCCATTGTCATCAACACATTCGATTATTTAGAATTTAGATACGACACGAGTCGAATGTAACGCCACACCAACTATTCACATTACAATTAACGTGTCATTTGATGCCGTGTAGCGGTAACACAACTTATTAACAACGGCTTATATAAGACGCCTTTTTGTTTTAAATAACTATTTGAAAGTTAACGCTTTTAATGTAGCTCTATAATGTTATCTAAGTACATTTTAACGCTAAGTGTTTATAAACGCGTCTCTATTTTTAGATAAGGAGCGTCGGTACCCATACCACGTAAGTACTCATAAGTACCCATACGAGGTACAAAATAGATGTCTTCAAAAATACAATGCTTGAATAAAATTTTGACTGCACAGATGGCGTAGTGGTTAACATACCGACAATCCATGCCAGTACTGTGAGTTCGATTCCCACGCAGGACAATAATTTGTGCGATCCACAGATGATTCTTTTGATTCTGGGTGTAATTAGTCTGCGTTAATTGTATGTTCGTAAAGTCCCCCGTAATATAACAATTATTTCTTTAGTACAGGGCGTCTTTTTTTAAAACAAAAACAACGATAGAACTTTTTCTATATTATGGGTAGTGGAAGGCGGTTTAAGAATTAAAAAAAAAATTGCAAAAAAAAAAAAAATTACGTTGCATATATATACGTTGCTTAATCTTTAAGTAGCAATAATATTTTCTTTTGTTGCAGCTTAGGTTCTTTTTTCTTGTGCTTACAGAGAAAGAATAGAAAATCGTAACCTTCGCCCATGAATGATCATAAAGAACAACTAAGACACAAGCTGATAAAATCTATGAAAGAGAAGGAAATCTTGAAAACCCCTTTATTGACACGTCTAACCAGCGTGGTATAGCTAACGTAACCATACGTCCCATTCTTGACGAGACAGTGTCCCTTTTCACCACAACAACAACGAGCCATCCAGTTACCAAAATCTATAAAAAAATAACATAGCAGTATGCTTCGTTTTTAATTGGGAGGTTTATATGGTATAATCACAGCCTTTGTCCGGTGGGGATGGCGCGCGACCCCATAAACTGCCGTACACATGACTCTCTAGCATCGTATGGGCGTGTCACAAACTGATATGCTTCTTGCGACAAATATATAACGTAAAACAAAATTGTTTCAGCTCAGATCACACACGACACAACCCAGCCATTTAGTGGTCACCGCGATCAACTACACCTCGTCTCTGATCGCAAAAGCCCCTCGGCTGAGACTCGTTCTCTACGAACCCGACGACGAAATCATTGTTTTTTTTATTGCTTATGGTGGCAAACAAGCAAGCAGCAAACCTGATTGTAAGTGTTACTGCCGCTCATGGACCTTTGCAATACTAGGGGTACAGCAAGGTGGTTGCTTACCAATCTAAACCCACCTAAGTTGGAATACCGGCTCTCTCGCTCACTGAACGAATTTCAACAACAAATTTGCCACTGCGAACGTCGATTTTCTACATGTGTGGTACTACCCCGGACAGACCGGCTCGCGGCTGTAGACAGTAAACTGTCAGCAGTATGGGCCCTACCACTACCAAAACACGATTACAGCTTACGTGATCAGTGAAGCCATAACAAATAAAAAGCCACATTTTCGCCCTCGCCGTTGAGGTGTGACACCGTGTATCGTAAAAACAACTCTCCTCATTGACCTTACAGAGGCTTACCTTAGTCCTGATTTACTAAAATGTTTTAGGTTGAGAGCATTCTACACTCACCACTAGTTTGCATAAGGAAATAACAACTGAGACTTGTTAGTCTCCCATCCTAGTGCAACAAAATAAAAAAAAAGCGTCTGAGTCAGAGCGCAACAAATGCGTCAGCCATTGCAAGCTACTGTAGTTTAATTCAAATTATATAATTATTATTATCGTTTATTAGTATATATTTTCTGGTGTTTACGTAAGTATTGCACATGTGCCGGGCTGGCCACGGACGTCAAGGATTCAGTAGCAGTGGCCAGTACAATGGCGATGCGGAGGGAATACGCAGGTTTATGGGGCCACGCGCCGCCCTTTCGTCACCTCGAACGGGACGGAACGACAATAGCGTGCCAAAAAAAAAGTATTACACATTTGATATAAAACTGTTTTTACGGATTCTATCACGTTTGTATTTATTTTTTATTATTAACCATTTCTAAAAGCTTTATCTTGTTTTCGCCCATTTCTAAAAGCGTCCGTCGTTATGACATAAAAAATTAATGGTTAAAACACGTTAGGTAAGACTATTACTGTATGATAGCGGCTACAAATACTACCAACTCTTACTTTGCTCGTGGATGACGTTAAAGACGACTAAGAGCCTTATAACGGCCTATGCCGATTCCACCTGATGACGTTTCGTCAACACTTATAGTTGAAGTGAGGCAGGCAGCCGGTCATAAAACTATCGCCAATAACTTCTGCAATATGTACGATGGAAGAGACATATTGCATCGACCACAAATAAATAGAATAAGACCATAACGAAGATAATGATGTAAGGAGACTCAAATATAGCATCGAGGCCTATATTGATCACGGAAAAGGAAGGTATGTTGACCAATTCTTACTCAGTCATCATACGAAGCAATCTTTAAGGGTTGTTTCAAAATTGACAATAATTTACCGTTATTTACTAGTTTTACATCAAAACAAAATAACCAAGTAATTGGTCTACACTTCACGTCATACGAACTGATGTCAAGGTACCAGTTTGATATAATAGCGTTAAACGTTATGGTCAAAGTAATCTTTACTTGCCTTAAGGGCAATCAAAATATATTTAATAATCGTTATGAATCACCGTAAGCGCAACGGTGTACTTAAAATACGTGTAATTATAATTAAATGTTTTTAATAATAATCTGTATGTGCAACTAGGCAATTATGTCCAGGAGAGTGTCGGCTATTCATTCCGACGCCGAAGGCAATGGCCCGAGTATTTGGATTTATCGTAAGTAGATAAAATCTGAAACAACGCCATCTGTTGTAGAACAGATGCAATAGACGTAATCCGGCGGCTTAGCAGACTGAGGTGGCAATAGACAAGCAACATCGCATAAGGATCAAACAAAGGTTCTTGACTAGTGTGAGGTGATGTCGTTTTATGAATAAAAAAAAGTCGGATGTAACGTTTGGATGCTGCCCTTACAGAATCTCTCGTAGAAGAAGTAACAATATTTCATCTAAAAAAACTAATGTTTAAAAATGTCCTATATCTAGTAAATCTCTACCACTGCTTTCGTATATCGATTAATGTTCCTCGAAAAGATAGAGTTAGTAGTACATTGTCAGACTCGCGCTTTTTTAATAAAATAATAACATCGAATATATTTTTGATAATGGCAATCCGGGAAATCGGCCATAAACACTTTTCGCCTCTTTTGTTTTTTTTTTTTCTTTTTATCCAGCCAAATCACGCACAGCGGGCTTATTTTCATACAAGCATAATGCAGTTAAATAAAAAATAAATAAAACCTTTTTTACTTCTATTTATCCCGATCTAATTAAATAGCACATACATAGATTGACTTGCGCAGAGGGCATCATGATTAAGAAACCGAATTACCGTGCCAGGTATTATGAATTTGATTCCCACGCAGGACAATACTTTGTGCTATTCACAAATTGTTATTCTGAGTCTGCACGATATTTGCGTCTGTTAATTGCACGTTTATAAAATTTCCCGCAAAACAATAATTATTTCCATAGTACAGGGCGTTGTTTTAAAAATAAAATTATTATAAAAAAAAACCTGAAGTTATTAAGCGAGCTTTAAAAACCAATATAGTTATTTCACGTTGCCAAGCCAACGGCAATTTATTATCACGCTATGAGTAGTTTAGTTCCATTGCACGCAAGCATTTGCCATTCAAAAGGACGCAAAGTAATTGTACATGTATAAAACAGGAAGATGGTGGTTTTGTACCTTTTAACAAGCGGTTCATGACTTCAATTTAAATGTATTTATTGTTGATTTACTTATTTATATCCTTCGTCTGTCTGATGGACAGAGTATTAACTTGTTTTGGTATAGTTAGAAAGCGGAAGACGAGATCCATTACGCTGAGTGGGCATCCTACTAACAGTAGTTGCCTAGGCGTGGTCTGCAAGACAGGTCTTCGAGTCCGCGATCCGTGTTAATACTTAGTAATATCGGGCTGCTCTTAGTCATACCCAGGGTTCAAGGATATAATCAAGCTGGGTTCCACGATATATATCAATTTTTTTTTATAAATATCTCAAAACAAAAAGGGTTTCAAAAAATATATATTATTAAAAATATTTTTTTACGTTTGTTACTGTTTTACTAACTAAATCTAAATGGCTAGTCTAGATGGGAAGTGGTAAGTTCTAATCCGTGGATGGCAACAATTGTTTTTTGTTGATTTTGCCTAATGTAAAAGATGTAATGTTTTTTAGTAAAATTTGCCTTATCTAGAAGATTTTGTTTAATTTATTCAACTGATTTGAAGTAAATAACTCAATAAATAGAACATATAAAAATATTTTTTTTTTTTATAATTTAAACATGTTCATGTAACACATAAACTAGTAGCAATCATAAATAATGCAATAAAATAATAATATGGCTTTCATACAAAATTGATATATATATCAAACTTTATATATATCTACGCGTGTTTAGAGTCTACGCGTGAATGTGAACAAAACCAAAATAATGGTCTTTGAAAGAGATGAAGCCAGAACAGATGTAAGAGTAACAATAGGTAATGATGTACTAGAGCAAGTGGATGAATTTGTATATCTTGGATGTGGATTTAGCCGAGATGGAAGGTACACCACTGATATAGAGCGAAGAGTGAATACGAGAAATAGAGTGAACGAAGCGTTGGGGCAACTTCTCGGTAGCCACCACCTCAGCCAGAAGGCACGTGTAGCAATACATAACGCAGTGCTTGTCCCAACATTACTGTATGGAAGCGAGAGTTGGGTATGCAGAAAAGAGTATGAAAGTAAAATTAATGCGGTCGAAATGCGATCTCTGAGGAAAATCTGTGGAGTAAGGCTGACCGACCGCATTCGTAACGACGACGTAAGAGAGCGAGTAGGTATGAAAGAGAGTATTGGTGTAAAGATGCGAAAGGGAATGCTCCGAGGATTCGGATATGTGGAAAGAATGCCGAACGAACGTCTGGTTAAGAAGATATACAATGCGAAAGTGGAAGGATGTAGGTACCGGGGGAGACCGAGACTAACCTACGTAGACCAGATTGGTCATGTACTGAAGGAAGGTGGAGTCAAGAGTCTCCGAAACCAGCGAGCGTGTATGAAGAGAATTATGAATGTTGAGGAAGCGAGTGAAGTATGCAAGGATAGAGTTCTCTGGCACTCTGTTCTCTCTGCTTACCCTGCAAGGGATATGGCGTGATGATATGTATGTATCTATGTATTTTTTTTGCTCATTTTTGCTATCAGACTTCACAATCTCGCCGTTTTTATAGATAAATGGTACGGAACCCTTCGTGCACAATATTTTTTATCATCAACATGTTATTCTTATCTCAATTAAATAGGAGTTTTTGCAAAATTATTTTATCCATTCACCACGTCACATCACGTCCATTTTCTAGATATGTACATATTTTGTGTGGTAACATGTAAATAGTCCTGACATATTCAATAATGCAAATATATGTAGTTCAAGTAATCAGTAAGTAGGTCTCTTATTAGGGACAATCATCGCACCAAAATTATTGCTCAGTTATTTAAGTGCTTGTAAATTGAACGATTATTGTTACGGCCTTCGGTGTTAAACATAAAATAACTGTGATACTTAACTGACATGATACGTCCTTAACATAAATATTTGTAACTTATAACCTATATACTTAAAATCAAAGTATTCTTAACTTTGATTAACAAAACATAATTTTTTATTGTAAAAAAGCGTGGGATGCCTTTTACGTTATTTTTAAAATGAATCTACTTTTACTAATATCTACAAATAAAAGATTTATAACAAATTACTGAAATTTAGCATTTAACATGCTTATCTATAAAAATTTGAACGAGCGAAAAATTAAACATATTTCCTTTAAAAGATGAAAATATAATACGAGCCGAAAATTGAATGTCAAACGACAGCTCACTCTGGTGTAAGTGGTAGCACAATTGGAACAGATTTCCAATAGGTGTGAGTTCGAATCCCATGTGTGATAATAATCAAATTTTTTTTTGGACTATAAATTATATTTCTTTGTTAATCAATCGATTCTTTATTTATCATCATTCTCCTGGTCTTATCCCAATTACTTGTGGTCAATGTAATATGTACGTGTTAGAATCATCTATACATAAAGATATGACGTTATATTAGAACAATGGCATATAAAGAATAGATGACTATGTCACACTATGCAATAGGCGGGGTCCGCTATTGTTTATATTACATTTTGTTATAGCAAAAATTTAAAGGAAAATCATCATTATCGTGCTCTTATCCTCTTATTTATGATCAGCCAGCAGTTTACCAGACGGCTTCAGGTGGAGTTGCCTCTTGCGTCTTTTACGATATACACGACCAATGTAAGGGTTGGTAGTATTCGTAGCCACTACAACACAACATAATAGAAAATAAATGAAAATGTGATATAATAATTCAGAGAATTGGACTCAAAAATAATGAAAATAAAAATCAATGATTTCTGATGTTTACGCGAGTTTTACATTTGAAATAAAACTATTTTTACGGTGTAGTGTTCAATATGTCGATAAATTAAGAATCAATTTCAACAGCGCTAAAAAGCCGTAAAAATAGTTTTATTTAAAAAAAAGTTTATTCAAATAATCTGCTGCTTGTGGGCAACGTGACCGGAATGCTAGCAGTTTTACCATTTTCAGCAAAGAACATGAAAAAGTGTATAAATACATAGAGGAATGAGGATACATAGAGGCTTAGACTTTAGAGGTAAAAACGCTGTGGCCGTGGGGCCTAGCGAGGAAATATTTTTGGGGTTTACTCCTTAAGAATCGATTTTCATATAAGGCGCCCGGTATGAGAAAAATTTGAGGAATAAAATCTAGTGATCGAATGACCTCGTTACGTTTTTGGTACGCAACCTATTCTGCGCACCTTTCACTTTCTGACGTGAGATAATACTTCGCTGAACAGTTTTAATAAATGTAAATAAAAATATATATATTATTTTTAGTCAAATGAGCTTTTTTGCACCTGTTTTGATAATCGTACTTAAGGAGTAAACTCCAGTCGTGCGTCGGTGCTGACACACACACTTTTTTAACTCCTAATTGTGGTGACATACGACCGGAATTTAATTGTCATATAGATTTAAGTATTAATCAAAAGTAGTCATATTCTAGTAAATTGGAGTACTTTGAAATGGAGGGGAGAAAGGGAAATTTATCGCTTACCATGATTAATAATAAAACGCACATCTCAAGATAGAAATGGATACATACAGAATATGATTAAGGTAGAATAGCATATATTTTATATGTAATATTATAAATGCGAAAGTAACTCTGTCTGTCTGTCGGTCTTTCACGCCAAAACTACTGAACCGATGTAACTGAAATTCGGTACACAGATAGTCTAGAACCTGACAAAGGACATAGGCTACTTTTTAATGCAAAAAGGGTTGTAAAGGGGGATGAAAAGTTGTAAGGAAGTATCGTCATTTTTAAAGCATGTCGTCATTTTTGAGGCTTGAAAATTATTTTTAGGCTATTAATTAGATATAAATAAATATGACATTAACATGTTGTAAAAATTTACCCTTAAGAAGTAAAATAAAAATAGGGGATGGAAAACTTTTTTGAAAAAAAAGGAAAGTAACCCTTATACGCGGGCGAAGCCAGAAGAGCCAGGGCAGAAGCTAGTAGCATATAAAGGAAAATCTAATTCTGAGATACCAAGGTGTGTACACCTTATGAAAAAATCCTTGCGATCACGGAGGATTTTACAAACAAGCCATTAACGAACATAAATAACAACAGTATTCTGTTTGAGCATCGAAACATTGGCACTTTACATTCAGAGCCCTCAGCGCCATTAGTCGGGGTAAAGTTATCATAGTGGCTAACTAAATATCACACAAAAAAATGCCATTGGCACTCAGCATGGCAAGTCACTACTTAGAGTCTAAGACCATTAAGCCATCAGGTCAGTCCTTAAATTTGTGAAGGGAATCCAACAAGTCTAAAAGCGACAGAGTTTCTTATGAATACCTCCCTTTTTTTTCACGAAACCACTAGGTTGGTGAGTAAAACTAATACATATTGTCCAATTTCCAGTACAATCTTATAGACTGAATCTGATTAAAATACCGTTTCAAGATTAAATCGTGTACCAACAACTTCAACAGTAGCTTGTGAAATAAAGAAATGTCATATAGAGTTATTCCAATTTACGTGTTTACTTTTTAATTAGGTACTGCTTTAATGTCTACGGACAATGTTCTCACAATGCCAACGCTACGTTAAATTGGAAACAATGCCATTTTAGACGATATTATGACCATATGTAAAGCGATGAACAGGTTACAGAGACAGATTGAGCGCGTGAGAATTGCTTGAAATTAACTGTTGTTTTTTTTTGGTATTGTTAGCATTATTTTGTTCTAGGTTTTTGTGAGAAGTAATTTTATTACAGAATATGCAATGGACTTAGCAGCCGGTAGCTGCATTCCCATCTGATGATCTGAGGTACGTTAAAATCTTTAAAAAAATAACCCAATCATTCCTAATTAATAAGTATGTCATTGCACTTAATATTAAACGAAATATTATCGAATAATAACACTTATATAAAGTACAGAAATTAGTTTCTTGGATTAAGAGCTTATATTTTGTATACTGTGGCTTTTATAGACAATATAACTGATAAATTGTATGTTGCAAACAAGCAAGCAATACACCTGATGGTAAGTGTTACTGCCGCCCATGGATCTTTGCAAATACTAAGGGTACAGCTAGGCCGCTGCCTGTGAGTGGCTGAATGCAAACTCGCCCAGAAATATCGGGTTCAGACTCTCGCGCTCACCAAACGAGGCACATTGGTCGATTTTCTGAGAACTCTCCCAGTAGTACTACCATGGACGGACCGGCCAGCGGCTATAGTCTATCAACATTGTGGCTCTAATACTAATATATAAATGTGAATGTAAGTTTATTTGTTACGCTTTCACGCTAAAACTACTCAACGGATCATCATGAAACATTGTACACATATTCTTGGAGGTATTAAAAGTAACATAGGATACTTTTTATTAAAAAAAATCAAAATTTTTATATGAAAAATAAAAAAATTGTTTGTCAAAAAATCTAGCTTCTTCAACGCCATCTAGCAGTCCAGTAATGAAGTTCCAACCCTGAGTATTGTAATACCGTTGCACTGTATTACCGACGGTCAAAAATAAAAATAGGGGATCAAAAACTTTAGGAAAGTAACCTTTTACGCGGGCGAAGCCGCGGGCAGAAGCTAGTACTATATATTAAAACAAATAAATACTATTACGAAATATTATATGTCAGCATGTTACAATGTTTTCGTGCTGAAATGAATTAAAATAACTCTTAGCATTTTCATTTAAATACGTAAACCTAAATAAAAATGCTATTACAAAACTATTTATGCAAATATGTTATTTTTTTTTTGCATAATCAACCAAAAATAACGGGATACCCGCCGGTTGGTTGAGAAGCGATACAAGTTTTCGATAGACAGAACACGTTTTGTAGAAAAATGCCGCGTCTACACATAATGTGTAAGGTGACACACAAATCACGCCACTTTAAGACTCATTTTGTAGGTAAACGTGACATACACAATTGCGACACCGTTAGGGTTGTCACGAGAATAAAATATATATATTACTACGTTTTATATTGCAATGTTAATATCGTAGTGGGCCAAGAATAATGTCAGCATTCCGTACATATACAGGGTGTCCCAAAATTCAACGATAAGCTGGCACCAGCAGGTGGACCTACATATGACTACTCGAGAACAGAAAAGAAAAAAATTCTACCTTGATTTTTTTTTTCATTACGACAAAAAAACCAAAATCTTTAAAAATGGACATCCTTTATTATATTATTAAGTGCTATTGCTACAGTTTTACAAGTAATTGTGTGATTTTTTTTTGTATTGGCAAGGTAAGTAGCACTACTATCGATCACAACCATTAAAAATTCCAGAATATCTATAGTTTTTACACAAAAATCAATCAAAACTATGTTTTTTTCATAAATTATGTAAGATTTTGACTTTCAGCTCACTTTCACTCATCATAGTGAAAAAAAAAAGTATGGACACTACTGTGGCAAATAGTATTAAAAATTGGCGCAACTAACTACAATTCTAAAATGGTATAACATTCAAGGCAAACTAGCCACAAAAATATACTTAGGTGTACTATTTCAAAATAACAACCATATTTCGAAAATTGTTAGTGTTGATAGTAATCACTTTTACTAAGTAGCCAAAATGTTTTTGTAGCAAGTTCCCAGAATTTGAATGAGACATGTGCGTAGTCCGTAGATCCACAGTCTGAATTATTTTATGGCGAAGCTCGTCCAAGGTTGCAATCGGTTTTGTGCAGACTCTGTCCTTTAGACAACCCCAATAGAAAAAGTCCAGGGGATTTAGATCGGGTGAACGGGGTGGCCACAAGATAGGACCAAGTCGCCCGATCCAACGCCCTGGGTACTCTTGGTCTAAGTACTCTCGCACAGGACGGGCATAGTGAGCTGGGCAACCATCGTTTTGAAACCACATGGTTTGCAAATCACTTAAGGGCACATCTTCTAATAATCCTGGCAACTCATTTTGTAAGAAGTTTAAATAACTATTGCCATCTATGTTTCCTTGTAACTCAAAGGGCCCTATCACTTTGCCATTTATTATGCCAGTCCATAGGTTAACCTTAAATTGGTATTGGGATTGTCTTCTCTCACCAGGTGCAGATTTTCATTGTTCCAGCTATGAAGATTGTGAAGATTTAAATATCCATCTTTCTTGCAGGTTGTTTCATCACGACGACGTGACGTTTTAAAATTCTATGTGCAGTACTTTTTGGGATTCCCGTTGCTGCTTGTACAGCACGTACAGAGGTAGTTGAATCGTTTTCTATTTCATTGAGAACTTCTTCATCGTGTTCCGATCTAGGTTTTCCAGCGTTTCGCCTGTCAGATGGTATACGACCCTCCGAAAAAGCTTGATACACGTTAATAAATACGCGATAATCCGGATACCTTTGAATATTAGGGTACCTTGCTCTATATAATCTGCTAGCAGCGTTGGCATTGCATCGGCATTCTCCATAAATTAGGTGCATATTAGCGTATTCTAACGCTGTGTATGGTAGCGGCATGATGAATGCTAAACACTTGAAAATAAGGCAAAACTTCTTTAAAAAAAACACAAAATCACAGTCTAAAATAATGCCAAGTCAGGTCAATTTCCAGGTCACTTAATTCAATCCAAAAGTCGTCAGTACCAGAGCCACTTTAATTAAAACAGAACGGTGTGCAGTAAACAAAGAAGTAGAGCATACTGACTTGCTGTGCTGCTGAGGACATTAATTACTTCTCCACCTGCATTAATGTTACTAAACAATTAGCATCTATCTATCTCCCTCTAACGTATAATCTCTCTATCTCTGTCTAACTTATTTTATGGACTTATGGACTACGCACATGTCTCATTAAAATTCTGAGAACTTGCTACAAAAACATTTTGGCTACATAGTAAAAGTGATTACTATCAACACTAACAATTTTCGAAATATGGTTGTTATTTTGAAATAGTACACCTAAGTATATTTTTGTGGCTAGTTTGTCTAGAATGTTATACCATTTTAGAATTGTAGATAGATGCGCCAATTTTTAATACTATTTGCCACAGTAGCGTCCATACTTTTTTTTTTCACTATGATGAGTGAAAGTGAGCTGAAAGTCAAAATCTTACATAATTTATGAAAAAAACATAGTTTTGATTGATTTTTGTGTAAAAACTATAGATATTCTGGAATTTTTAATGGTTGTGATCGATAGTAGTGCTACTTACCTTGCCAATACAAAAAAAATCACAGAATTACTTGTAAAACTGTAGCAATAGCACTTAATAATATAATAAAGGATGTCCATTTTTAAAGATTTTGGTTTTTTTGTCGTAATGAAAAAAAAAATCAAGGTAGAATTTTTTTCTTTTCTGTTCTCGAGTAGTCATATGTAGGTCCACCTGCTGGTGCCAGCTTATCGTTGAATTTTGGGACACCCTGTATGTCTCACTGTTGGGTTCAAGCCTCCTCTATAATGGGAGGGAAATGGACCTACTATACCACGCTGGTCAGATGTGTTGTTGATATATGGTTTTGTTTCGAGTTTACCTTCTTTTGCATAGATGTTATATGCGTTTTATATCCCGTAGTTGTCGTTTACGATAACCCACAGATAAAATAGGGTGAGGTGAATAATAGTATTGGTACTCTGTCACCACACGAAAATTATTCCTTACTAACGGGTGTTGTAAAAACCACCTCAACACCCAAAGAAAGTTCGACCCAAATTCAAATCATTTCATTCAAAAAGGTCAGTAACCTACTGGATAAATTATAACGCTAATTGCGATCCCAACCCGCCTGGGCAAGGGTAGCGATTATGGCATGAACCTCCTTAAGGAAGGTTATATTGTATAGTGGACATCAATTATCTGATTAGAACCTTTAGAAAGAAGCACTGGTACTATTTGACGCCATTAGGTCACTCGGAGTTTAGCTCGACGTAGAGCACTAACAATCGGCGCAAAATGCTAAAAATACCTGGTATGTCCTTGTAAAGAGACATCTCACGATCCAATTGCGAGTTCGGAATTAACTAAGGGGGCATCAGGCTCAAAAATTCTCAGTTCGGTTTACTATCGACGGGAAAGACTTGACGCGAAGTCTACCTAACTCTCTCTATGTTACTCTGCCTAGTTATCACCAATTATTGCCCTGATGAAGACGTACGTATGGATCGTCTCGCCCTGCCAAATCGATCCGGGGTGACGGAAGAGACGGCGCGTGACCCCATAGACCCACAATGCAAACTCCTCTCTTCACCGTGCGAGCGGGTCACCGGTACCCGATCTTTGACTTCGGTGGCCCGCCCCGCAATAAGTTCAGAGCCTCGCTACCGGGCACAGTTTCACTCTCCGTGTTAATAATTACTGTCATACTATAAACTAAATTTTAACGCCACATTACCAAAGTAGCGATGAAAAAAGCCAATACTACCCAAATCGAAAATAAAGCCGATGACCAACAAACACTTGCATGCACATGTGAACTTATTTTTATATTTTCGACAACCCTAATGACGAGTGCAATGATCTGTGGTTTTATACCGCAGCTTGGTAAGGGTCAGACTTGATTATAATTAGGTCTAGAATAGTCTAGTCCACGCGAAACACGAGGGGCCATGTTGTTACTAAGTATCGTACGAGGTAACATAACCGGTTCTTAAATTGCATTTGGAAGATTTGATGGTTTCATAAGAACTATATAAGTACTTACATAAGTAAAGTAAGTATTACTTAAGAAAAGTAATTGCAAATGAAATTCATCAGGATCTGATGATGATTCATCTTAACTTATATTTATCCCATTACTGGGCTCGAGACTTGTCCACAACAGGAAAGAAATTGACCTAGTTAACCATGGTGGTATAGGGTTTTCCTTCGAGTGGAATATTCGAGAGTAAAAATATGTAAATGTATTCCATCCTCAGGCAGATTATTAATAATGTACTAGACATATTTGTAAATTTACTTAATTCGATATTATTTTACTTTAGTATTATCATCTTAGCTCATATATGTCCCACTGTTGGGCTCGAGTCTCCTCCATAATGGGAGGCAAATTGACCTACTATACCACGCTGGTCAGACGTGTTGGTATAGGGTTTTGTTTCGAGTCTTCCTTCTCTTGCATAGATGTTATATGTGTTTCATATCCCTTAGTCGTCTCTTGGGATCATCCACGGGTAAGATAGCGGGTGGTGAATTGTATTTTTACTCCGTCACCACACGGATAAATTATAATAATCTTTACGTATCTATCGGATAATTTATCTTTAGGTAAGTATATCTTTCAGATGCACCGCAAATGCCTACAAAAATTCATTTATTTATTTTGTATATCTTTCAGATACCCTTGCTAATATTTGATGCCATTCTACGGATGAAACAGTTTTTACAATGCCCACTTAAAAATCACAAGTGAGTTATGAAGTATGACATTATCCGTCATTTTACGTAACATGTATAATGTGTCAGTATTAAATGATATTAGTAAATTATCAAATTATTTTCACCGCGGTCACAACTAGTACGTACAAGGTCGCGCCCACACAGTTTGCGCGCCAAAATCACTATCACCTTGACCAGTGGTTCTATCATATAATACAAAACAACGCGCAATAGGTCTGAGCAAACTATGACAGGTAATCAGCAACGGTGAAACGTAAAGCACAGGCAACTGTCAAACTAAATACTAGTTTCAGATTGATTAAAAAAAAATAAAAAAATAAGAGATTTCCACCTATGCAGTGACTCATCACGATATCTATAAGACGTGCTTCGTTCGGAGAGTGAGAAAACCGCAGCCCAACAAAAAGCAATAGAAAAAAAATACTACTTTTTTTTTTTTTATATCATCTCTCTTATAACACAACTTATATTTCAAATACATAGTTAGTACATTAGACAATTGAGTATTAAGATATTGTGAATGGTTTATGTTTCCTATGTCTCTACATTGAATGGTATTCGCGACTTGTTTCGGAACTTATGACCTTCATACGTCCCGAATAACTAAAGGGGTCATTGTTTATAATTCTGTTCACTGCATAATCTATCTACGGTTATATTCTTAGTGTTATTCTGTGGCGGTGTAGGAATACAATTCACGGGCGGCTCGAGCCTCCTACATAATGGAAGGGATATTGACCTACTATACCAAGGTGGTCAGGCATGTTGGCATTTACTATACAAAACCATATGGTTTTGTTTTGAATTTTTCTTCTCTTATATAGATGCGTTTTATATCCTTTAGTCGTCTCTTACGATTTTCGAAGGGTAATAATATATGGGATGGTAAATTGAATTCTCACTCCGTCACCACACGGGAAAGAGAAGAATTCTATATCGATCCGTTTCAATAGTGTGGTATATTAAGTTTATATATCGTGCTATCGTTAAAGTGATTTTGGATTACATTTTGGTGAAGCTACATTTTATGCGGGAGAAGATGCCTGCAGATACTATATTTTATATAATCCACTCATTCGGAGTCGTCTCGAATAGATAGCTATTATTTAAAAGTCCTACATCCTGGATAAATATAGTTATATGTATTGTACTCCTTTTTTAATTTTAATGATCCGCTACTCTTGGTGACGGATTACTAAACAGATTACAGACGTCTGTTGATCCGACGACCTGGTGAAGGTTGCTGCGAGTCTTTGGATGCGGGCGGCAGAAGACCACACTTTGTGGCGAAATATGAGTGAGGCCTACGTCCAGCAGAGTATGATCAATGATGAAGCAGATTACGAGCCATTGTTGCCAGTGTACAGTGAGTTTGTGTATTTTTGCACTTATATCAAACATTTGCCTTTAGTACCGACAGTAGGTAATGGTATCATATTAAAAATTTTGCTTGGGATTTATGGTAGAGCATGAAAGCAAATGTATAAAACCATTATACATACTACATTTTTACTACAATTTAACACTCACAGAATTACATAATATGAAAAAAAAAATATTTAGCACTATAAAGAATTAATTACTGTAAATAATTTAAAAGCGCCACGTGATATTTTTACAATCCTACCAAAACTTATATTTGAGAAAATCCAATAAAAAAATACTGAGTAAGTAGTTTGTCCAATTTCAAAACTAGATATTTTTAAGACTAAGAAAGCAATCAAGGAAAAAATTGAGGGAGAATTTACAAACATACAAACCAAACAACTAATCAAACTACACCCAGACTCGAAACAACAAATTGTGTATGACATGGCTTACAAATCGAACTCGTGACTCTCGACATGGAAGTGGCTTCTTTATACTAATACGCCTATTATACAATCCAATATAATTATTAAAAGATTTTTAAATAGGATAACCGACCTACAAAGTTACAGATAATGCCAAATAAATAAAAAGTATTGTGAGAAAAAAAATAAAAACATTCCCATTGTTTTCAGACCATCCACGTATTGTTCTTAGTATTTTAATGGGACACGATCTGGTCTTCATGATACTCGAAATGTAATTGCTGTTACGATCACCGTATCAAATGGCCCTTTTAAGGAGTCCATTACAAAACTTTATACTATAACCGTGCTAGGAACATATCAGTTATAAGAAATATTATTTGTATTAAAAATTATAAGAACTTACACCGTTCTATCATCGACTAAAACCGTCGCGTGCCATGCACGGACCTTAAACGAATCGGTGTATATATTTTGCCGGTATTTTAATGTTAACAATTATCTGTAACGTATTTTTTAACGTGCATGTAACGTCCTACACGCTCATAGTGATCATTATCCTGCTCTTATATCAATTACTCGGGTTCGACGCAATATTAGCATAAACATTTTTTTTATTGCTCTTCATGGCAAACGAGCAAGTATCTCACCTGATGGTAAGTGTTACTGCCACCCATGGACTTTTGCGATACCAGGGATTCAGCTAGGCCGCTGCCTACCAATAAAAATCCCAACCCCACTCAGAAAATTGGGCTTCCGGCTCTGTGGCTCACAGAACGAAGCACAGCAGCACACTGCCACTGCTCAGACGTCGGTTTGCGAGAGTGTGGTACTATTTTGAGTGTGTTCTTTTTTTATCTTATTGCCGGCTTATGTATTTGCATTATTGTGCATCAGTGTTGCCACTTTTGAATGTAAAAATTACTAAAATTATGCACCACATTTATATATAGAATATAAATATAGCTCATCTATAAGAGACAAAAATCTAAGCCCAATGTGACTTATGCATTATATGTTTTAAAAACGCTCTCCACGTTGAAACGGTTCACGTAATATAAGTACGTAACCTTAGGGACACACAAAGAGAATTTTAGCTTAAATAATATTATATAAATACAATGTATAAACATTGCATACGTTAAACACTCATAGTTAAACAAATACAACAAGTATTTGGCGAGTCTATTAGCGTCACTCGGACGCACTCAGCTAGGTACAATACACTGTACTGTATAACTAAGTAACAGATTTAAGTACGATCGTGCCCTACGCCCGAGTTAGTTTCACGCCCTTACATTAAAAATGAAAATTATTTTAATACATACTCGTTGGTTCTCCGTTTATAGATACTACTTATTTATCTGTATAATTTTTAAATATAATGTACTTATGTATTTTATTATTTTCACCTTGTCTGTCTGTCTATCTGTAATCAAATCTTGGAAATGTTTGACCCATTTTCTGACTTCCAATGAAAAAAAAAATTTCCTACACTTTTCGTTCTGGTGACAATATAATTTGTAATACTTGATATTGTAATAGTTTCCAATATGGCGTCCTTTCCAAAATGGCGGATTACATTTTATAAACTATTATTTAGTTGCAACTGCCCCCGTGTCTGTCTGTTTATATGTAGTCAAAGGCACGTTAAATTTGTAACAGTTGTGGTGTTCCATTAAACTGATTTTTCTATTGAAATAGGTATCTCAATAGAAAAATAAAAATATGGTGTGGAAAAATAATATGGGTATCAAATAAAAGGACTTGAAGAGTAAAAAACGATAAAGATAATGATAGCACACAGAGTACAAAATACCTGCCGATGGTGGAATACATTATTTTTTCCTGAAAGGAATAACCCTCGTGGAATAAGAAAATATGGCACGTTGTTGGACCCAATGCCGCCCTTCCGTCATTCCGGCGGGTTAGAGGAAATGTGGCCAGACTGTAACCAAAAAAGGGTGTTAAACCTTCATGTAGATATTTTACTACGATGGAACACCATTTGTGTCATTTGAGTGCATAGGTTTTATAGATGTAATTGCAGACGAAATCTATCCTTGACTGAATTGTTGACATTTAGTTTTAAGCTTTTTTGTCAAGCATCATGTCGTCATCGAAACCTATATGGATTGCCTACAGTAATTATTTAGTATTATTGTAATTTGTGTACGATAAATGTAGGTTTATAAACTCCTCCACAATACATGGATTTGTTGAGTACAGTACGTACTTGTGTTATCTTTAAAAAAAAAACAAACAATCCGTCTTATCCGTCGATATTTACGAAGTTATGTCTTAATTTTGATTGTTTGATCCAGATATTTTACCTCAAAGGCTAGGATGTTGGGTCTTTGACCACTATCTAAATACTTTCACTGTGACGCAGTATGTATATAATTCAGCATCTTGCAAAAGAAGGAAAACTCAACACAAAACTTTACGCCAACTAACAGCGTGCTAAATTTGATCTTCTTTCTCATTGGAGAAGAGAGCCAAATCTAATAGTGGGAATTAAATAGACTAAAACTAAAGTCACTGTATTTGACCATCATATGACCTTCTTAAGTAGCCATCCGTGCTGTTCCATGAGTGAGTAACTTAAGTATTTATATACAAAGCTGTCTGGTTTAATAGTTTTACAGCTTAGGCAGATGCAAACGAACAGCTGCCAATATGTTTTTATAAATTTATTACTTAATCAAGGCCGTACATTAACATGTATAAATTATTAAATGCTTGCAAAATATTAAGAGATTTGAATTTCGCCGCATTTAAAATTGTTCTTCTTTACAAATTATAAAATATAGGCACGTCTGATGATAATATAATCTTACGCTTACTATACTAAAATTTGAATAATTGCTTTGAAGCAATGGATACAAGACATGAATGAAGTTTTAAATAAAAATAAAGAAGTATGTAAACAATTGTCTTCGCTTTAATTTATGGTTCGCTGATTAGACAAATATCTGTACTGTAAACCTCGGGGCGGATCATTGAAATTCAATATACATAGTGATTGATACGCTTAACACGCAGCGAGTGGATCACCACTAAAATATAATATCAATAAAAAAAAAATAAGCAAAATTTTCACATCAAAAAAAAATTATGTGAATATGAAAGCCAAAGCCACTGACTTGACTTATAAAAAGACTTAAGATCTTAATGGTAGCCAAGAAAATCTTGAAAATTTATTTATTAATAGAACATAATATATGACATTCTTAAGTAAAATTAAGGCAAAATTTCTTGTTTCTACTAAAAAAAAAAAATATTTTATTATGAATAGATGACTAAATACTAATAATAGAATTATTTATATAAGACACCTAACCTATAATCAATTGAAACTCAACATTGAACTTGGTGCGTTCATGTCGAATAGTTTTAGAGTTACAAAAGAGTCAAAAGCGGCTAGAAATTGTTCGTGTAAATATACAATATCTGGATGACCGAGCCTTGCTCGGTATTTTCTTGTTAGTGTGTTTTGAAGATATATTTAAATCATCATTCTCCTACTCTTATCCTAATTGCTTGGGGTCGATACAATATGTACTCTTCTTTCATAGCACATATTGTAAAAGTTATTGGCAATAATTTTATGACCGGCCGCCTGCCAGACGTCAACCCTCCTTGGGAATGTAATTATTGACCAAATGGCATCAGATGGAGTTGACCCAAGTCGTTATATGGCTCTTAGTCGGCTTTTACGACATCCACGAGCAAAATAAGGGTTGGTAGTATTCGTAGCCGCTACCACACAGCTGTTGAAGATATATTTAAATATAATAAGTAGTGAAAGTGACCGAAAAGAAAATATGGGATGCACAAGCGGGTTTTCGAAAGAGTATGGGTTGCACGGATCAAGTTTTCTCTTTACGATGCATGGCGCAAAAATTTTTGGCTAAAGGTCAGAAAGTCTTTTGCGCTTTCATTGATTTAGAGAAGGCTTATGACAAAGTGAGGAGGAATGAACTGTGGTCGGTACTATCTATGTATGGGGTAAATGGCCATCTTATTCAGGCGCTGAAATCCATTTATAAGGATTCCAGAGCCTGCGTAAGGATAAACGGGTCCTACACTGAATGGTTTAACATTGATAAAGGTGTCAGACAGGGATGTGTAGCGTCACCGTGTCTGTTTAACCTATTTATGGATAGCTGTTTGCAAGATTTGAAAAATAATGAATGTGGTTTAAGAATGAATGAGTTACTCGTCAAATGTCTTCTTTATGCCGATGATCAGGTTTTACTTGCATCGTCGGCTGAAGACTTACAGGCGATGGTAACTACTATGCATGATGCTTTTGAAAGAAAAGGTATGAAAGTAAATGTAAGTAAGACGAAAGTAATGGTCTTTGAAAAGGATAAATGTATGGCGGAATGTAATATTTTTATAAATGGTGAGGGATTGGAACAGGTGAAAGAATTTGTATACTTGGGTGTACTGTTTACTAGTGATGGTAAAAATGATGAAGATGTTGAAAGACGAGTAAATGCTGGTAATAAAGTGAATGGGGCATTGTACGCTTTTATGAAAAGTAGGAATGTATCTACAACAAGGCACGCCTAGCTGTACATAAGGGAGTATTAGTTCCCACTCTTATGTATGGCAGTGAAAGCTGGATTTGGCAGGGAAGACATGAAAGTAGCATAAATGCTGTAGAGATGAGAGCTCTTCGTAGTATGTGTGGTGTAAGTCTGAAAGATAAAATTAGGAATAGTGTTATAAGAGAGCGCTGCGGTATGAATGAAGAAGTAGTGACAAAGATAAAAAAGGGTATGCTGAGGTGGTTCGGACACGTGGAAAGAATGAGTGAAGAAAGGTTGACTAAACAAGTATACAAAGCGAGTGTGAGTGGGACGATTACAAGGGGAAGACCACGTCGTACTTTCCTGGATCAAATCGAAGATGTGTTAGTGAAAGGTCAGATTAAGAGTACGCGTAATCGTAGAGCATGCATGAAGACTGTGATGAGTGTGAATGAAGCGATGGAGGTATGTCAGGATCGTGGTTTGTGGCAATCCGTAGTCTCTGCCTACCCCTCAGGGAAACAGGCGTGAGGCTATGTATGTATGTAATAAAAATAAATTAAAAAATCATAAAGTTAAAATAGAAACTAAAAAATATACCGAGCAAAAAGGAGCGAAAATCACGGTTGTTGTATGGGAGCACCCCTTAAATATTTATTTTATTTTGTATTTTAGTATTAGTCGTTATAGCGGCAACAGAAATACATCATCTGTGAAAATTTTTGTCTGGCTGCTGTCTAACTATTATGGTTCATGAGATACAGCCTGGTGATAGACAGATGAACGGCCGGATGGACGGACAGCGAAGTCTTAGTTATATGACCCCATTTTACGCTTAGGGAACGGAACCCTAAAAAGGTTGAACTCACATAAAAGCTTGGTACAATGGAAATACTCTTTAAAATTGGAATGTCTCGAAACTCACAATATTGTATTAATATGGCATTTGAAAGTTTTTAAGCTATAAAAAGGTCATACACTTTAAGACACGGCGTCATAGGAACGTAGAGTTTGAAATTTTAAATTGTTGGACAGCAATTTTCTAAGGCGAATATTATAATTGAGAGCCATGATAACACATTGCACCGAATAACTGAAATCCATCGTTCATAAGATGTATTACTCATTTTTATTTTACCGCATAATGATTAGGAAAGAGAGATAGTCATTTGCTACATTTTTGTTTGCTGTTTAGCCAGTGTTTATTCAACATATTTGTAAAAATCGAGACGGAAGGGCTGAGTTATATTAGGAACAATCAGTAAGATACGATAAGGAGACAGAATGTTAATGCTGATCAGATTGGTCGCAAGACGCCGTGACTTACCTATGTGCGCTACCACAGTCGTTTCGATTTCTTTATACCATTCATCATCATAGCCAATCAAGCCCATAATATATCACACTGTTGGGCTCGAGCCTCCTCCGTTATGGGAGGGAAATTGACTTACTATACCACGCGGGTCAGACGTGTATATAGGGTTTTGTTTCGAGTTTTCCTTCTCTTGCATATTATTAATTTAAACCATTTACTTGCAAATATTTTAAATCATTTGAAGGGGTCGAATATCAAAATAAATCCTTCGAATAAGTGATAAACTCCGTGTCCAACAACCGCTCAAGCTTTTGAATACTCTGAAGGCACCCGGTCTCCCAACTCACATCTTAAAATTGAGAGTTGGCGCGCCAAAATTATACAATACCACCAGTTTGTAAGAAAAATCATTGTATTGCAATGTAATCGGGTCAACTATACTGACCGGTTGTTCTCAAGCAGAGTCTGTATTTATTCCTAGGATTCTCTGAATCATCATCATCATCATCACAGCCAATATACGTCCCACTGCTAGGCTCGAGCCTCCTCCGTAATGGGAGGGAAATTAACCTACTATACCGCGCTGGTCAGACGTGTTGGTATAGGGTTTTGTTTCGAGTTTTCCTTCTCTCAATACCTACCATCAAATTACTCCTTTGAATTTCAGAGAGTGCAGTTTGCCATTAAAGTCTGTTTCGCAATAACCATAAACAAAGCTCGAGGTCAAATTCTTAAGGTAGCGGGAGTAGACCTGAGAGAAAGCTGCTTCTCCCATGGGCAGTTCTATGTGACATGCTTCAGAGTAAGCTCACAGAGTAAGCCTGGTAATTCTCATTTCAATCCGAAAGAAAAACAAAAGATATTGTTTACGGTGAAATACTGTAACAGGTGTAGTATCGCGGGTGGATGTCAAAGAAGCCAGTGGTCGGCCTAATTTCGATGGAAAATACGGTGGCTTATGGGGACGCACACTACCATTTCATCGCCTCGGTCGGAATGGGCGCGGTGTGTTCAAAACATAGACTGCTAAGAAAAAAGCCTCGTGTCCATAATATATAACAAAAAAATCATTTTATTTTCATGTTTATTAAACCTTCCCTACACTATAATAAAGGTTGTTATACTATATAAATATACAAACGTTTATATATAATAATTTATAAATAACAATAAAATTAATAAGGTAAAAAACAAACAAAAATCCTATTAGAACCATTTCCGACTTTTACGCAGACAAAGATGCGGGCAAATGATAATAATTAATAAAATAATAAAAAAAAGCCAAAAAGTATAAAAAAATAAGAAAAGTAAGGATCCGAACCGACCTCCGGTTTGTTTGGATTAAACTACTCGATTTTCCAACTGAGCTAAATGTCTATTCTTAATGACAGCGTCAAAATTTGAAACCTTCATATTCTAATAGTTTCAATACAACGAAAAATTATATATTTTGTTGCCGAAAAATACTGACAAAACAATATTTTCTATAAATGAAACCTAGCTAGATCGATTACTGGCCCCCGGAACCCCTTGTATGCTAAATTTCAAGAAAATCGTTGGAACCGTTTCCGAGATTTAGATTACATATACATATATATATATATATATATATATATATATATATATATATATATATATATATATATATATATATATACAAGAATTGCTCGTTTAAAGATATAGTGAGATACGGTGCGACTCCCCAGTTCTTTTTGCTTGTACTTGGCTTGGTATACTACAGCGCGTCTATATTTAATATTTTATCTGATTTTCACACTATCCTAACACTCAATACCGTGTAATTTTAATGTATATCTGTGTTTAGTCTTGCGTTCCCTACTCGTGTCACTAAACTATTGCAAACGATTTTTTACTCGTAACTATTAGCCTCATATGACTTATCCTTAAATGGACTAGTCCGTATTCGTGAATCCAAGTGAATGAAATAGTATTGTTTTCCTTGTTGACCAAAAGTAATATTAATAGTTGTACTTTTGATCACTTAAACCCATAATATAGTGCGCTCAGTCTGTAATTCTTTTAATCTGTGAGAGTTACATATATACGCTTAAACTAACAAAACTATGTAATTGACATATATAAATAGCTTACACAAATATTCACTTAAATAAAGATATGGAATAACAGGTTTTATTAATAAAAATGAATGGCAATGAAGATCAAATTAATATTCTCGGTTTTATTTGTAAGTTTTTATATTTAAATAATTTGTTGTAAATGCATCCGAGACGGTAAATACCTTTAATGCTCGCAATTTGTTCTCCAATTTACTGAGAGTAGGTACTAAACCTGGCAACGTGTATGTTATCCTTGTTCCATTTATGAATTAAAAAAAAAATATTCAATTTTCCAAACAAAATGAAGGAACGTAACATTTTTTGGCGGGAATCAGAATATGTCATGTGGTGGTCTTGTATTATATTCAATATCTTAGCGTTTTAAATATTTTTTTGGCATTTAATGTAATGTGATGCGAAGGAACTGCTGGGGTGTAGTGAATATGATATAGGTACAAGGTTTTTTTTACAACGTTTTCGTTTGCCGCCAAAATTCACAGAAGATACCATTAATGTAACGTAAACGTAAGTATAGCCATAGACTTACTAAGACAAAGACGGACACAAAGAGACTAAAGACATATTGGTAATTGTAACTTCGTGTGTGGCTCATATAAGTAGCTGCTTGTCAATATAATAAAAAAAACAGAAGGAAGAAGGCACGTTTTTTTTGTATTTTTTCGTACTATGTTTTTTTGCTTATATCTGGAAGTAAAAACAACTGTAAACAACAAACAAAATGCATTTGACTAAAATTAAATTAGATTTAGCTAGAAGAAGCCTGTGCCCAGAATTGGGACGTACAACGTATATAGAGAGGGAGAAAAAGAAAATAAAAACCGAACCTAAATATTCTTATTTTACCTGGTACAAATATATATGAGATAATTCACATCGACTGCAATTGTTAAATACCCATCTACCATGCCAGGGGTCACGGATATTTCACGTATTATGAGATCCACAAAGTCCGGATATAATTTGTTTTTTTTTTTATAAAAGTCACCACCCTGCACTAAGGAAATAATCCTTGTATTGCGGTGGACTTTACAAACATGCAATTAACGCAGACAAATTACACCAAGTAATGTCACTCACACAAAGTAATGTCCTGCGTGGGAATCGAACCCATCGGCACTGGCACGGAAGGTCGGTATCTTAGCCATTACGCCATCTGTGCAGTCAATTGTGTCCGTTAATTGTAAATTTTGTAAAGTCCCCCGCAATACAAGGATTAGTTCTTTAGCGTAAGATATTGTCTTAAAAAAAAATGACTAAAACCGTGCTAGAGTATGCGTGCAGTCATTATACGTTCATTACATGCATAATAATAGGTTCGATTTGTACGAAGCCAAGAGCATCCATTACACGGAACAAAATGAAGATAAAAAAAAAGACTAACATATTCAAGTTACTTAAGATCGCACTTGGGCTGAACCAATCCTAGATAAATGAACGCTTACGGTTTCACACACATCAACTGACTGTGCGCATGCGAACTTATTGTGAGATCGGCATACAGAGTGATATTTAATTTCGTACGTTTAAATTTACCATAGACATTTTAAAGAAATTATATAAATTGTGCACTTACTCATAAAGTATAACACACTAATGAACGTTTTCAATGAGGATCCCTAAATTTTAGATGGCACTTAAATAAAATAAAATAAAATGGACAAATAAACCTATAATTAACGGACACAAATTACACACAGACTCAGAATAAAAAATTGTGGATTGCACAAAGTATTGTCCTATGTGTGAATCGAACCCATGATACTCTCACAGGTCAACTTTAATCATTACCCCATCTATGCAGACTGTATAGTCATTATGAATGTAAAATATCACCACTCTTTACTTTCAATTATTAAAAAAAATACTAGATCACCCGTAATGGCAGCGGAGACAAGGATTCTGTACCGATCGCCTTCATGGGCATATGGATGTCATATAGCGATAAAGAAATAGTTTATGGCAGGATATGAGGTCGCACGCTGTCCATTCCGCCGCCCCGGGCGGTTTAAGAGCGGTGTGACCTGACCAAAGATAAAAAGTAAAAATCACCCGTAATGAGTTTAGATGCAATACAGTTAAAGAGATACGAAGTAGCATTGCAGATTTTAAGCATTCCAATCAGCTATGTTGGAAGCACAACAGCTGAACTAACGAAATAATTATGTATACCTATACTATTTAGAACTGCTGTATGGTAGCGGATACGAGTACTATCAACACTTACTTTGCTTGTGGATGTCGTAAAAAGACTAAGAAAGTTGATGTCGATGTTCGATCAACAATTACATTCCCAAGGACGGTAGGGATGTCAGGCAGGCGACCGGTCATAAAACTATTACGAATGACTTTTTCAATAAGTACAAGTATATATAGCGTCGACCACAAATAATTGGGATAAGAGCAGGAGAATGACGATGACCTACACACAACATCTGACATTTTTCTGCAATTCCTACATCTTTCTTAACAAAAATTTACTGGGTACGAATACTATTAGGAGGGATTGCTACCTACCGGGTCCGATAGTTAATCTAAACCAGTCTTGAACCTGAACTTCCAAAAAAAAATAATAAGAATTGGTCCAGATACTAAGGAAGAGATTCAGTCACATACAAAATATTACAGTTTTTTTTAATAATTCACCATATGACAAATTAACTGCTTTGCTGTGTGCTAGCGTATACGAAACCAAACCTTACTTTGATCGTGGATTTCGTAATTGAGCTTTATATCGACCGGTATCAGCTCGACCTGGTGTCTTTTGGTAAAGAATTATATTCAAGGAGAGTTGATGTCAGGCAGGCGGTCGGTTATAAAACTATTGCCAATAACTTTTGCAAATATGTACATTGGAATAGAAGTAAATATTGCGTGAACCCCAAATAATTGAGATAAGAACAGGAGAATGATGATGAAGGCAAATCAGAACGATTTTATATTACACAGTAGAGGGACAGGACCAGGTCTGCTGACGTATCTCTAAGTCACCGGACCAACGAATCAATTCATACAAATCCACTTAAACTATCATTGTTTCATCATCATCAGCATTGCAGCTCAGATATGTCCCACTGTTAAAATCGGGCCTCCTCTACTATGAAAGGGAAATTGACCTACTATACAACTCTGATCAGACATGTTGGCATATATTTTTATGTCAAATATATCCAAGCAAAAAAAAGTTATCCTTCTCTTGCATTCTTGTTATTTGCATATTATACATCTTAGTTTTTGCAACACCCTCGAGCAAGAGCAGCACAGGACTCCTACTGTATATTGATAATAAATAAACACTTGTTAAAGAACTTTACTTTTTTTACATCTTTCCCACATATCGTGGATAATGCGTTTGAACGAAACCCGTTTTGTATGCATCGCACAGAACCAGAAGGACTTGCAAACGATACAAACAAATAATTTAGTTACTCAGACAACATTTTATCTTTTTTATTGGCAATAAAGGGGGGAAATCGTAAATTTGCTTCCACGCTGAGACTTAAATACATAATGCTCTCATTACATTTTAATCCAAAATATTGTACACAGATACTAATTGGGTAAAACAGCTGATTTGAATCAATACTATAAAAAAATTCTTTTTCCGGTCATGGTCGTTACTCCTCGCTTGATTGTCCAGGACAATAGAAGAGTGGCGTGGAGCTCTCTACGAGTATGTCCTCTCTTGGCTCATTGAGCAGACCACCGATGAAATAAAAGATAAAATTTGTTAATTTTCTCTCAAATTGTGGATCAGGCTTAAGTTTAGACTAGGAAGTATATGATGATGAAAATGACAATCAAAACAAGTCATTAAAAATTGCCTTAGGAGTCACCTAGAATATTCATCAGTGTGTGTGATATTCATAAAGTCGTGCATGTTGTCTCCGGTCGGTCGTCATAGCGCCGCGATAACTTTATCGTTGTCGCGTATAAAATTTAGTACAGATTTGATAACATCAGCTTATCTATACACATAACGTTTTTAAAACTGGTAACAAGGTCGACAATACGACAGCGAAATATCACACGTGTTCATACATTTTGAAGTCTAACTTTTTGAAGTTTTTGAAATTCTAATCCGAAATCTTTTACAGGAAATATTCGCAGAAAAAGCTTTAAGACTGCTAATTTTTATTCTTTTCAGTTATTTCATTTTATTGTTTATGGTGGAAAACGAGCAAGCAGTTTTGATAGTAAATGTTACTACCGCTCATGGATCTTAGCAATATAGCAGAGGTACAGCTACAACGGTGCCTACCAACCACAACCCACCCAGAAAATTGCATTACAGGCCCTCTCGCTCGCCGAACGAAGCGCAACAGCACATTGCCGGTGCTCAAAAGCAATTTTCTGCGAGAGTGTTGTACTACTCCAGACGGACCAGCCCGCGGCTTCATGAATTTGAGATGAGTAAGACATACGCTCTGAGGCTTATGTCCAATCATCATCATTATGTGGCTCTTATCACAATTACTTAGGGTCGACGCAATATGTATATCAGACGTCATCTCTGCAGTCACTCCCTGTCTATCCAAATCATACCACACGCAGTCCATCCATCTTTTCTTTGGTCTTCCTTAACCCCTAAAGCCTTTAACACTCATAATTAAAACTTTCCTGACAACATTACTTTCATCCCATCTTATCACATGTTCATATCATATCAACCGTTCACTCCTTAGCATTTCCATCACTGGTGCAACTTTTAAACTTACTCTAATATCCATTTTAGTACAATTAATTTCCACTTGTATACCCTAGTCTTCTCCGCAATGGGATAAAAAATGCAAATGCATGAAGGGAATTGAAGCTGGTGAGATGGGTTAACATAGTTTGTGGAGTTATACTCTTATTATATCTCTTTAAGTCTTTTACAACACCCATGGGCAAGAGAAAGTGTGGTATACTTTGTCCTGGTGGTACTGGATTAAATGTTTTTAGTGGACGTCGTTAGGGTAAGGGATGGACAGTTTGTTTTTATTGATAATGGTGGCAAACGAGCAAGGAACACACCTTATGGTAAGTGTTACTGCCGCCCATGGACTATGTATAGCTAGGCTGCTGCCTACCAATACAAACCCCAAAACCCAGTTGGGCTTCCGGCTCTCTGGCTCACTGAACAAAGCGCAATAGCACATTGCTATTAATCAGACGACGATCTTCTGCGAGAGTGTGGTACTACCCCGGACGGACCGGCCTGCGGCTATATAGAAAACACTGTCAACAGCATGGTCCCATCACTTTATGTATCAATAAATCGATATAACAGACATATTCAATGTGGTAAGACCACGTTGACAGTTTTCTGTCAACAACCGCGGGCCGATCCGTCTGGAGTAGTACCACGTTCTTGGAGAAAAGCGACGCTCAAGCAGTGGCAATATGCTGCTGAGCTTCGTTCGGTGAGCGACAAAGCCGGGAGCTCAACTTTCTGGGTGGATTTAATTTTCATGACCTGGCTGTACCCCTGGCGACCTGGCTATGCCGCTAGTGTATCTGAGGTCCATAGGCGGCAGTAACACTTACCATCAGGCATGCTGCTTGCTGGTTTGTCACCATAAACGATAAAAAAATAACACCACGTGCAGCCGTAGATGGCGCCAATGTATTACCGGTACGATAGCTACAATTGAATGATTATCCACTAAATAGTGTCGCACGACTTTGAATGACTACACGCGGCCATATTATTATTGGACGTATTAATCTATATTAGTATAGAGGGGAGTAATGGCTACTCTACTAGTTATCTGGTGATCGGATGCCACTTGTAGGATCTGGTCCAACCACAATCTTTTACATTGTATTGTATTGTAATTTACATTAATTATATCGAGCTTCAAAAGCTATCATACTTTTTTTTGGCAAGCAATGGTCTGGACACACGCCGTCCGTGCCGTCCGGTACGACAGAAGGGCGGCACCTGGTCCCATAGCCCACTATATTGCCTCCACGTACGTGACCAGCCCGACGGTTTACTCTTTCGGGTACCATTACCCGTCGACGCCCCGGCCTGCTCACGCGGTCTGCCTCTGTGCGGGGGACGGAGTATTCCCCGGCCCAGTCATCTACGGCCTCGGCTAGGGCGGCATCAGGCGCAATGGGTATCACACTGGAGCCTAATTTTTACTAAACATGTTTTTTTTTATAAAAGTCCAAAGTCACAATAGCCAAACCTGTAACGATGGAAGAAATAATATAGCCAAACCCGTAACAACGGAATTACTGCAGAGCTTTTGGAAGCAGGTGGAAAATCAGTCTTGAAAATCCTTCAGAAGTTATTTAATTCCTTTTCCCTTAAAGGTGATATAGAGTTGTGGAGCATGGGTGTGGTGATGCTTCAGGAAGAACGATAAAACTTTACACCAATCTCATGATTGATCCACGTCTTCAAGTTGCCACGCATGATTTCTAGGCAAACGGAATCGCGGACAAAAGCCTGTATCATATAAATTGAAATCATTAAATAAACTCGCAATTCAATTGATTAGGTGATCGATTCTCGGCGTAAAGGAAATACAATAATAGTTTATTCAATGAGTACATAACATGTTAAGTATCACTTAGTTGATATTATATTCGCGTTCTTAAGTTCGATTCTCGTGGTTCTAGTTGGTGTAGTGGGATCCATTTATATATCTTAAACTAGCTGTTACGTGCTTGGTTATTAAAATTTTCTCATTACACGACCAGTTTCTATGCCTCTTATAAGTGTAAGATTTTAATGAAATTTCTAGTATAGATATATACGTAAGCGATTTAACTATTAAATGGGTATTATTAATAGATATCATTTACTTGCCTTTCAATTTATTTAATTTCAATTTACAATTAATATTAAATTCATCATTGTTAAATTTGAAAATAGCTTTTACATTGATGACTATGGATCATATAATGATCATGAAGCATACAGGTGGAGTAGTAATTGAAATATTGACTTGTCAATGTCGTGAGTTCGATGCCACCGCAACACTTGCTATCCAAAAATTGATGTTCTAAGTCTTCTTTTTTTTTTTGGTTAGGCTATGGTCCGGACTCCCTGTGTTCTAAGTCTGGATGTAATTGTATCAGTACAATAATTAGTGGAGCGCACAATGTTATTGTTTTGCTTGAGAATCGAGCCCGTGACACTGACGGTATGCCGGTATCTTAACCACAATACCATCTGTGCAGTCGTATAATATATAATTTTGTGTATTTTTTGTGGTTGACTGGTAGAGAATGCCTCGGGCATTAAGTCCGCCAATGTACATGTTGCATGAAGTTTAAATAAATAAATAAAATAAATAATTTTAATAATACATAAATAAAGTTAATCTTGTGGGTCTCTTGTTTCGCATTATTATTATTATTATTATCTTGTTTCGCATTAGGTATTACATAAAATTCTATTTAAAATCAATTAACATTAAAACATTAATTTCCGTGTAGTGACGGGGTAAGAATACAATTCACAACTGCCTATCTTACCCGTGGGTAATAGACAACTAAGGTATATAAAACGCATATAACATATATGCAAGAGAAGGAAACCTCGAAACAAAACCTTATACCGACACGTCTGATCAGCGCAGCGTGGTATAATTTCCCTCTAATTATGGAGGAGTCTCGAGCCCAACAATGGGACAATATATGAGCTCAGATTAATGATGATGGAGAACTGAAAAAAATATCATTAATATTATCCTATTATCCAGTCATTAATATTACATAAACATATCATCACGCCATATCCCTTGCAGGGTAGGCAGAGAGAACAGAGCGCCAGAGAACTCTATCCTTGTATACTTCACTCGTTTCCTCAACATTCATAATTCTTTTCATACACGCTCGCCGGTTTCGGAGACTCTTGACTCCACCTTCCTTCATTAATATTACCTTACGTTAAATTTAAGAGTCGTTTATGAAAATAGACATAAGCTGTAATCCAGTTATCGTTTAGTTTTTAATCTGTGATCACTCATCGAGTATGATATTACTTTTTAAATTTATTTTATAAAACAAACACTTGACGCCTTGTTGTGTTAGATAAGATTAATTCGTCGACTAGTCCAGTAGTCGTCATTTATGTCATTTTAATATATCTAAAAGTATAAATATATGTCATTATTGTATTAATTAGCTTCTTATCGTTAGTACAAAGAAAGTAGGTTGATTACATTACATCGCGGAATATTTAGGCCGACTGTTCGCGTATTAATTTAAAAATGAGAATTCTTGCCTGTTCTTGAGACCCGTGGGTGATCATAGAGAACATCTGTGCAAGAAAAGGAAAACTCGAAATAAAACCTTATACCAACACGTCAGATCAGCGACCACGCTGGTCTGACGTACCTACTATACCAATAGTAGGTCAATTTCCCTTCTATTATGGAAGAGGGTAGGACTCAACAGTAGGATATATATGACCTGAGATGATGATGATGATGAAACATTAATTGTTAAATATTTTGAGAGATATCATTCCCCATTTCAACTCATATACGCCGCTGCAAAGTTCAAGTCTCGCCTGCAATAGGAGGGTAATTTAATCTACCATACCATTCTGGTTAGACGTGTTGGTATAGGGTTTTATTTCGAGTTTTCCTTCTCGCGCATATTATGAACACCCACGGGTAAGATAGGTGGTGAATTGTATTCTCACTCCATCACCACACGATATATAAATTTATAAATCGAAAATTATTGTCCTACGTGGGAATTGAAACCACCCGACTAGAAAAAAAGTATGGTTCAACCAGATCATGTATCTGGACCCGATCAGGATAGAATGAGGCATGCCGGATCCGGCAAACCCGATCAGGACCAGGTCTGGTCCTGATCAGGATAGCCTGATGTGAAATAACATCAAGTATGATAAGGCATACCGGATCAGGACCAGATCAGGACCAAATAAGGATAGCCTGATGTGAAATGTCATTAAGTATGGTAAGGCATACCGGATCAGGACCAAATAAGGATAGCCTGATGTGAAATATCATTAAGTATGGTAAGGGATACCGGATCAGGACCAGATCAGGACCAAATAAGGATAGCCTGATGTGAAATATCATTAAGTATGGTAAGGCATACCGGATCAGGACCCGATCAGGACAGAATGAGGCATGCCGGATCCGGCAAACCCTATCAGGACCAGGTCTGGTCCTGATCAGGATAGCCTGATGTGAAATAACATCAAGTATGGTAAGGCATACCGAATCAGGACCAGATCAGAACCAAATAAGGATAGCCTGATGTGAAATATCATTAAGTATGGTAAGGCATACCGGATCAGGACCAGATCAGGACGAAATAAGGATAGCCTGATGTGAAATATCATTAAGTATGGTAAGGCATACCGGATCAGGACCAGATCAGGACAGAATGAGGCATGCCGGATCCGGCAAACCCTATCAGGACCAAGTCTGGTCCTGATCAGGATAGCCTGATGTGAAATAACATCAAGTATGGTAAGGCATACCGGATCAGGACCAGATCAGGACCAACTAAGGATAGCCTGATGTGAAATATCATCAAGTATATAGTAAGGCTTGTAGTATATCAGACCTAGAAACAGTTTTCGTAACACGAAAAAAATATCAATCAAAATTCAAAAAAGTGCCATGATTGTCATATTTATGCCACGGCGAAATTGTATTTGCATCAGAGGAGATTAATCTGAAATCTTTAATTAATCATATGTATTTAATAATAATAATAATGTTTAATTAATAATATAAAAATAATTTATATTTAAAATAAAAAACAAAAATAAATAATATTTATATATATATATATATATATATATATAAATGTACCTAACATTTGAAAACATAGATAGATAGAAATATTACATGGTAACAACCATTCTAACATTTAATGTATTGGGTCATAATAAATAGATGGCGTTATTAAAATGACGTCATTATTTGAATCGCGGTGTTAAGATTCTCCGAAGCGTAATGACATGGCCTAATATTAAATTAGTTGTTATCGAATCAGGTTAAAACAGATCGATCAGGTCATGAATGAGAAATTCAGGCGACAGTTGCAGTCGTTAGCATCTGGTGGTTGCGCCGTAATCGGAACGGCTCACTGGCACTCTCTATGATAAGAATATAGCACTGCATTCGGTGCCTACGTCATATATTAATTTATATTTTTACCTATTAAACATGTTCTTTAAGATATTCATGTTTTTTAAAAGGACTGGGCATACTCGTTTTGGTTCAGGCAAGATATATAACGCAAATGATTGATTTGGTTCCGATCAGTAAAATTTCATCCGGACCCGATCAGGAACGCCTGATCTGGACCCAATCAGGAACGCCTGATCTGGACCCAATCAGGAACGCCTGATCTGGACCCGATCAGGAATGCCTGATCTGGACCCGATAAGGTTTTCCTGATCGGGTCCAGATATATCTACTGCGTTACATACCTTATCTGGTCCAGATCGGGCATGCCCGGTCCGGTCCTGCTAAGGAAGACGAAAAAATTTCTAGTCGGGCATAGCACTGGCATTGGAGGACGACATCTAAACCACTGTTCATCAGTTCGAAGTTAAAGTTTACAGTAGGTACATTATATTAATCAAAGTGCATCAATTCGATTTAAACTGCATGTATATCACAACAGTGTTGCACGTTTTGAATGCAAATTAATTTAAAACGGTGTTTCTCCAAAGTGACTTCATTTCATAGACGGTGAATTAGTTTAAGTAGTTACTTCCCGTGGGAATGTTCTATACGATTCTACTACTGTAAATACTTTTGCGAATAGCAACACCAGTTCCTGACTATAGACAACTTACATAGTTCAAAATTATAGTTCTTTATTTAAAGAAATTCGTTTTTATAAATGGAATAGGGTCTTTTGGCGGGAATATTTTTGTATTATATTCAATATCTTAGTGTTTTAATGTATTTTATAAAATTGCTGGGATATAGTGAATATAATATAAAAGTGCTTTACAACATTTGCCACCAAAATTCCCAGTGGATCAATCACAGTGTGGCACTGTTGATGGCCACCCTTTGACTTACTGCAAGACAATGACTAACATGATGAGACTGAAAACAAGAACATTCTACGTCTATACTGGCAACAGTGCCTCGTATAAGTAACTAGCTGATTGCCTTACAAAGGAGAAGAAATGGAGTATCTATTCCATTTGTCATGTGATTTAAGATATTGAAGATTGAAAAATATCTGTGGCAATTATATGAAAGGTTGAAGGTGAAGACCAAAGCGATCCTATTTCTAACGAGTATACTTTATTTTCCTTCTTAACAATCTATAAATTTAGTAAAATTGATATTACAAATGATGAAAGCCTGTTAAAACTATAAATAACATAAAATTTAATAAGTTAAATTTTAAATGTAAAATTTGTATACCGGTTTCTTTTTTATTGCTTATGGTGGCAAACGAGCAAGCAGCACACCTGATGGTAAGTGTCACTGCCGCCCATGGACCTTTGCAATACCAAGGGTTTAGCTTAGAACGCTGCCTACCAATAAAATCCCCAAACCCACCCAGTTGGGCTTCCGACTCTCTCGCTCACCGAACGAAGCGCAATAGCACATTGCCATTACTCAGGCGTCGATCTTCTGCGAGAGTGTGGTAATACCCCGGACGGATGTGCCCGCGGCTGTAGACATAGGATTGTCTACAGTGTGGTCCTACCACAGTTGGGTTGGTTGGTTGTTGGTTTTCTTTTTTTTTGGGTGATTTAGTTGTTAGACACAGATAGATGGCTATGACAACTTTACCCAGACTGTTGGATGAGCGCTGAGGGCGCGCCCGATAAAGTTTAAGAGACCGATTTCGAGAGGATCCCCTGTGAGTACGGAGGGGTCGCTGACAAAGTGGGTTTTCCCATGTTTATGACTTTAAGACACGATTGCCGTGTTCAGAGGCGTTGGTGGAATCGTGAATATTACTAGCGTGTAGGTATACATCAATCTGAGCGATGTCTTTCGATGATTTGCAGAATTCTCGTTACTTCAAAGACTGAAGATAAAACCACCCAAACAGGCTGTATGTTGAAAGTAGATTATAAATAAACAACAGCACAAATCAGATTTCCCGATTTTAACCTTGCTGTTAACAAATATCGAAATATCTTTGCTCTTTAAGCCAACACAGAAAAAAAAAATTAAGGTCACAATTTTATGCAAAATCTTTTAAAATTACAGAAATAAATTCTAATAATAACAAATGATATGTAATAAATGATAATAATTTTGTTATTTTAAATATAGAGGAATGAATCGAGGTGTATACTTACTGAGTTTATAAAAATATGTGCCGGAAATGACTAAAGAATTCCTTAATAGCTTGTTTTAGTCTTTTTTTTTTTAATGATTATAATGAGAACATGTTATTAATATTAGAGTTCAAACGCCTTCCGACTACCAGGTAGCGTGATTGCAATATTATGATTGGTGGTCAAAAAACCCAAGGCTAATATGTTATTATGACTCAAGTTTTAGTCTAAGTTGATTTTAAAAGTTTCTTCTATTTATATCCAGCAGTATTTTAAAATCCATATGTTGAACATATATCGTCAGTGAGAGATAATGCGACATAGGTGACAGTTTAAGAATATCTTAATTTGCTATGACAGTTATAAAAGCTGAGTGAAAGATCACAAGAAGATTGGGTAGGTCCTGGAAAATCTTATAACATCAACTGTAAAGGGTTGCCATTTTTTATTAGAATAAAAAGAGTATGTCCGATTTGAGAGAAGGGATAAATAATAATAATTGTGGATATCTGATGTTTACGCGAGTATTACACATTTAGAATAAACCTATTTTTAACCGACTTCAAAAAGGAGGAGGTTCTATGTTTCATTGTATGTATTTTTTTTTATTGATGCTATCGCGTTGGTATTTTTAATTTATCGGCGTTTCGAACATTTTACAACGTTCATGGTCACTGGAGGACTATACCTTCAAATAAACGCAATAGAATCCGTAAAAATTGTTTTATTCATATGAACTATATCTATTATCATACTTCACTCGCTTCCTCAACTTTCATAATTCTCTTCATACACGCTCGCCGGTTGCGGAGACTCTTGACTCCACCTTCCTTCAGTACGTGACCAATCTGGTCTAGGTAGTTGAGTCTCGGTCTCCCCCGGTATCTACATCCTTCCACTTTAGCATTGTATATCTTCTTAACCAGACGTTCGTTCGGCATTCTTTCCACATGTCCGAACCACCGGATCATTCCCTTTCGCATCTTTACACCAATACTCTCTTTCATACCTACTCGCTCTCTTACGTCGTCATTAATTCGAGTGAAGTATGCAAGGATAGAGTTCTCTGGCACTCTGTTCTCTCTGCCTACCTTGCAAAGGACATGGCGTGATGGTATGTATGTATGTAACTATATTATCAATATTAACTCAATATATCTATTTATTTATTTTTTCATCATCTCAGTTCACATAGGTCCCACTACTGTTCACGAGCCTCCTCTATATTGAAAGAAGAAGTAATCTAGTACATCACGCCGATTAGACGTCCTTCTTTGGACTGACCGACTGATGTTGCTTACGTCCCTTAGTCGTATTTTACGATCATCTAAGGGTATGAAAGGGGAGGGCTCTGAACGCCCAGCTCAGGGCTGTTCTGTGGAGACCCCAGAGAGTCATGGCGGTCAGAGCCATTCGCGGGTACCGCACGGTATCGACCGAGGCGGCATGCCTACTGGCCGGGACACCCCCGTGGGACCTAGAGGCGGAGATGCTCTCCGACCTCTACCAGCGGGTGACCTCACTGCGCGACGAAGGTGGCTCCCCATCGCTGAGCGAGATAGCCACCTGGCGCGAGGACGCCCGCCAAGACGTCATCGCCCGTTGGGCTACGCGGCTGGAGAGGCCTAGACACGGTGTCGTCACCGTCGAGGCTCTCCGGCCCGTACTGATGGAGTGGATGGAGCGGCGGCACGGAGTCCTCTCCTTTCGACTGGTGCAGGTGTTGTCGGGGCACGGATGCTTCGGCTTGTACCTGCACACGGTCGCGTATAGGGAGTGGACTCCGGCCTGCCACCATTGCAGCAGTGACGACGACACGGCGCAACACACGTTGGAGGTGTGTCCGGGATTTGACCGGCATCGCCGTGACCTCGTCGCTGTTATCAGTGCCGACTTGACGCTGCCGGCTGTCGCGAGGGCGATGGTCGACAGCGTCAGGAACTGGGACGCGGTCGCCGCCTTCTGCGAGGCTGTCATCTCGCAGAAGGAGGCGGCGGAACGAGTTCGGGAGGATTCCCGCGACCCGGGCCGCCGTCAGCGGCCGGGGCGGCGCAGGCGCGAATACCTGCGCCTGATGCCGCCCTAACCGAGGCCTCGGGTGATCGGACCGGGGAATTGTCCGGTCACCCGACGTGAGGCCACCGCGTGAGGGCGACGCCCCGACGGCGAAATTTGTCGGGGCGTCGTCGAGAGGAACCCGCGAGGGTAAACCGCCGGGCGGGCCACCGAAGTCAAAAATCAGGTACCGGTGGCCCGCTCGCACGAAGAGAGGTTTTACGGTGGGTCTATGGGGTCACGCGCTGCCTTTTCCGTCACCCCGGACCGATTTGACGGGGCGAGACGCATCCATAGTCCACCAAAAAAAAAAAAAGGGTATGAAAGGGGATGGTGAATTCTATTTTTACTACGTTACCAGTATTACTGGTAACGTAGTAAAACTGTCAACAACGTGGCCCTACCACTATTGTTTAAAACAATAGTGGTAGGGCCACGTTGTTGACAGTTTTCTGTCTACAGCCGCGGGCCGGACCGTCTGATTTAGGTAACACACTCTCGCAGGAAATCAACGTCTGAGCAGTGACAATGTACTATTGCGCTTCGTTCGGAGAGCGAGAGAGCCGAAAGCCTAATATTCTGGGTGGATTTAGAGTTTTTACTGGCACGCAGCGACATAACTGTATCCCTGATATTACAAAGGTCCATGAGCGGCAGTAACACTTACGATTAGGTGTGCTGCTTGCTCATTTGCCATCATAAACAATAAAAAAAACACAAATCGTTTAAAAAGTGGTACAAGTTCGTCTAGGTAATATGTATAGTCATGATTGTATATAAAACTATGAATTATATTTCTAACTAATTGTCTTAATAAGCAACTTATATACAGCTACATACATAACTAAAAATGTACAAAATAAATTTACTAACATTTCATATAAATTTATTCTGTATAATTCACGTAAAGAAAACATGACGTATACAATTAATATTAATATATGAATCATGTATTAGTCGATTGCAATGTATAAATGAATTCATTCTCGACAATCGGACGATAGCTGTTAGCGCTCTATCTTAATTATAATAAAGAGAACTATATAAATTACATATTCATAAATATAATTTCATCATCATCATCACAGCCCATATGGCTATGGCTATACCAGTGGCTGACCCAGATGGGGAGGGAATACGGTGGGTTGTAAGGCCACGTGCCGCCCTTTCGTCGCCATCGACGGAACGGATAGCGTGTGTCCAGACCATTGCCTGCCAAAGAAAAATGCCTCTACCTTGTTCTGATTCTGGATGTATTTTTAGTCTGTAACTACACAACGAATTAATTAAGTTACGTTTATTATTATAACATCATCATTATTATTTAGTTCATATATGTCCAACTGTTGGGCTCGGGCCTCCTCCGTAATGGGAGGGAAATTAACCTACTATACCCCGCTGGTCAGACGTGTTGGTATAGGGTTTTGTTTCGAGTTTTCCTTCTCTTGCATTGATGTTACATGCGTTTTGTATCCCTTAGTCGTCGCTTACGATCACCCACGGGTAAGATAGAGGGTGGTGAATTGTATTCTTACTCCGTCACCACACGGATAGATAAATTTCATTTAATTATATATTAAAAATAAAAGAGGAAAGTCTGGTCACAAATTGTACAGTTTACAAATTACTAGGATTTGTCCAGCAGGTAATTCTAGCAGTTGTGACATTGTCTTGTTATATATATCTATCTATGAATTAGAAAGGTTTATGTCTCGAAACAAAACCCTATACCAATACGTCGGACCAGCGTGGTATAGTAGGTCAATTTCCCTCTCATTATGGAGGAGGCTCGAGCCCAACAGTTGGACATATATGAACTAAATAATAATGATGATGTTATAATAATAAACGTAACTTAATTAATTCGTTGTGTAGTTACAGACTAAAAATACATCCAGAATCAGAACAAGGTAGAGGCATTTTTCTTTGGCAGGCAATGGTCTGGACACACGCTATCCGTTCCGTCGATGGCGACGAAAGGGCGGCACGTGGCCTTACAACCCACCGTATTCCCTCCCCATCTGGGTCAGCCACTGGTACCGAATCTTTAACGTCCGGGGCCAGCCCGGCAAGATATTTGCACAGGAATCGAACCGAGGGCTCTCGGTATATTAGATTGGTATTATAACTACCACGCCATTAGTGCAGTCAAAATGGCTTAGGTGTTACCTAAAATTTAAGTGTCAGTGAAAAGAAGCAATAATGTATTGGGCTGACGAACAAAATTAACACCAAGACAATAATCTGTGAGTCGCACAAAGTAATGTTTAGCGTGAGGATCAAATCAACGACTCAGTAAGGGATCATTTAGTTATATCTTGCAATATCTACTCACAACAAAAGATAAGTGATATATTATTCTTAATTCATCACCATATTTCAGTGTGATGATGGAATAAGAATACAATTTACCATCGCTTGTTTTGCTCGTAAATGTTGTTGAAGGCAATCGAGGAATAATTGCATAGAATATGTGAAATTAAACACTATACCAACCCGTCTGACTTGCATGGTACTTATGTCTATTTCCCTCCTCTTGTAGAAGAGACTCAACCCCAGCAGTGGGTTGTATATGAGCTAAGATGATGATGAGTGTATCACGAACGCATACAACTAAATAGAACAGTTCATTTGCTATCTGCAGCTGCTATTTAAAATTAAAACACATTTTTGCATTATGTTTAATTTATTACGATATTAATACTTACAATGTATGTAACAGTGCTCTTAAGTTCATTGTAAAATGCAAGGAAGTAATTTATGGTGTTGTACTAACGAGAAAAGCGTGTACTAACGCTCGTAACGTAATTTTCCAGCTATATAAAGCAAATTATTATAACTTGGAGACTTAGTTTTTTGATATTAAAAGGGAATTTAATTATTATTACAATCAGGGAAGTTAAGTAATAGCTTAACGGAAAGTAAGAACTATTTTTTGCGTGATAACCGAGCAAAAAATATAATTTACTAACCCTTTTTTTGCCCGTGGATATCATATTAACATGATTCAAAGACAACTCGACTTTCCACTAGTAGGAACTTACCGTGTGGTCAACGCGGACCCAACAAAAAAAAAAGCAACTGCTGTCTTTTTTTTCCCTTCACAGAACTTTACTAAAAAAGCTCGGTAATAGGATATAAAAACAAAAGCTTACATTACCGTATAATTTCCATACATAATCTCTTTTAACTCCCTCTTTATAATATCACAGACTATAAATGAGGCAATAGGAAATATAAATTCTATGTAAAAAAAGGTAAAACCATAGAATATTCTAACATGCAAATAATAAATTGTAAAAATATAGGTGCTAATTTAAAGATTTTTACATATCTAATAAAATATCGACAAGCAATAAAAACGCAGATGGACTTAAATAAAGGCTGAATCGATTTAAAATCGACTAAAATAGAAAAGTTTAAGTCTTTAAAATATATATATATATATATATATATATCTTTATATATATATATATATATTTAAATCGCTGAAGTGTTGTTGCGTCTTTTCAAAGTCGAATCCTGTAGCGTCCACCATTGTCAATGGGATTCCAATAGTTAATCGTGCGAATATTGTTACATTGCTGTCATATGAATTCCATTGTCGACGAGAAATTTTATTTAAACACGAAATGAAAATATTCAATTTGGATAATTCTCGCTGGTTTGTGGTGTCCGTTCATGATGGAAATCATCCGACACTTTGTATATTTCTTAGTTATCAATACATTTCTTCGATTTTCCTAAATCCATCTAAATATATGGGTATATCGCTTCCGTATATTATCTATACCTACATATAATAAAAATGTAACGGGTCGCTGTCTGTAAATGGAAGATATATGAAAAAAAATATTACTGGGACCTTTATCAACACTAATATAACACAAAACAATATTTTTTAAATTTTTTGTCTGTTTATCTGTTTGTCTGTGTGTTTGTGCACGCTAATCTCAGAAACGGCTTATCCGATTTAGACGCGGTTTTCACTAATATATTGTGGTAAACTTCACTTAACATTTAGGCTTTATTTTATGTCAATTGGTTTATAAAAAAAAAGTTATGTCAATTTAAAAAATGTTCAGAGAAAAAAATCTTTATTGATTTTTTTCAAATTACGTACAAATTATCTTCAGTAAAAATAAATAAACACGTGTTTCAGCATTTGTTGATTTTCACCCTCTGGGCGTGTAAATTAGGCCTGCAAAGCGGGTTAGACGACTCATTAAATCATTAGCGCCAAGCCGGATATTATTGAAGCTGGCAACTTGAAATTTTGACAGTGGTTTCTTTCTATGACGTAGAGATTTACTGAGAAAGGATTTTACGAAATTATACCTCTAAGGGGTGGAACAGAGTGGCAAAGTTTGTATGAAGAGAAAAAAATCTTTATTGATTCTTTTCAAATTACGAGTCGAATAAAATATTCTAGGGTAATATCCGGCATTTGTCAATTTTCACCCTCTGGTTGTGTAAATTAGGCCTGTGAAGCGGGTTGAACGACTCATGGTAATGAGTCGTTCAAACGTTTGGCGGTAGCCAAGCCGAAACTACTAAAGCTAGAAACATTAAATTTTGAAGCACTTTTTTATTTATGACATGGAGATTCAATATGAAAGGATTTTATGAACTCCGCCCCTAAGGGGGTGTAACAAAGCGGCAAAGTGTGTATGGGGAGAAAATTTCTTTATCGATTCTTTTCAAATTACGTACAAATATTCTTCGGTAAAAATAAATAAACACGTGTTTCTCTCTCCCTCTCCATCAACCCCGCACCAGTGCCGTTGTGGCGACCAGTTCCAGCGTGAGAGCTCACACGATACACATAGTAGATGACAATAGGTTCTGCCTAATAGTTTAAGATACAGGTTAAGTTTAGCTTCAAAAATGTTCACTCTATAACTCAAATAATAAATCATATCTAACGAGGTCGCAACTCTGCTGGTGAAACAAAACAGTCAAATAAAGGGTGGCGATAATTATATTTTTATCCCATGGTCATACCGTAAATAGTATATTAATGGCAATATAATTTGTAGAATTAATAGAACTTTGAACCACCTTTTTCTTTAGTGACCGGCTATGGTATATAGACACAGTACCGGTGGCCCGCTCGCACGGCGAAGAAGAGGTGCTTGCAGGGTGGGTCAATGGGGTTGCGCGCCGCCTCTTCCGTCACCCCGGACCGATTTGGCGGGGTGCGACGTCCATAGCCCACAGCAAAAAAAAAAAAAAAAAAAATGGTATATAGACACACGCGCGCCGTACACGTACATCTACGTTGTGCGGGCGGGCCATCGCAACCGAGTATCATCTCGAGTCAAAGCCCTCATGCAGTGAACCTAAATACAGGTACTCATGCTTGCGCCGCCCAAAGCACCGACTGTAGAGCGTGTCAACGTAGAGTATTTTCTCTCGGACCCACCCTATTGCCTAATTCCGTTAGACAACTAACTCGCAGAATCAACACCTCAACGCATCCCAGTTTCTGACGCTGTTGATTATTATCCTAGCGATAAACCTTCAACACCTTGCATTGCTTTTTCTATTTAACTCTGTCAGAGATGACTTCTGCGTGGACGAAGTCGCGGGCAAAAGCTAATACATTATATAATTTGTGATACTTTTTAAACAGATCTCGTATACGCCACTTTGGTAATGCACACCAAAACTAATTTATTTTATATAATTTAATGCAGTTTATCCTTCTTGATATCAGTGCTTAAAACAAACAAACTCTTCCAGTTTATGTTAACAACAATAAAACTAGGATATAAAATTAATGTCAGAAGAAATAATCACAAAATTACCTAGAAGAAATATTTAATGGTGTGGTCATCGCACTATTGAATGTGACGATTTAGTTTACTGATAAATGTTGATTTGATTAAGCTAATCTCAAGATAAGTAAAGACGTGGCATAAAGGTCTTGCCCGCGTCGCAACGCGGATTCGCTAAGCCTCCGCCAGAGCCTCAGCCACTAACGATTAAGGTGGGTCGTCCGCTAACAACGTCGCCGCGGTCCAGGAAACCATACGGTAGCCCCTAATAGCTCTCACCGCCATGACTCTCTGCGGTCTTCGCAAAAGGGCTCTGTTGCGGGTGGTGAGGGAATCAGCCCAAATAGGGGCTCCGTACAGCGCCATGGAGCCCACGACTCTGGCGTATAAACGCCGGCAGGACGACCCGGGATCGCCAGTGTTTGGCAGAAGCCTACCCAACAGCGCGGCCGTCTTGACGAGCCTTGGGACGAGCTGGGCAAAGTGTGGCCCGAAATTCCATCTAGACACATCAAGGCTACATCAAGGTGCAGGCCCAGATAGCTCATCTGAGCCCGCACTGGCACGGCAACCCCAGACACACCGATGTGTGCTCCTCGGGGAGGACCTCGATTCGGGCCATGAAATAGGAGGGCCTCGGTTTTCTCCGCTGAGACCCTCAGGCCCAACATGCCGATCCGGCCCACGACGAGCGCAACTCACTCCTCTGCCAATCGGACAGCTCCCCGGAAGTCGGGCCTCCTCGCCGTGACGAGGGTATCATCCGCATAGTAGATGAACTCCATCCCGGGGAAAAGCCGACCCCGTAGGAGCCAGTCGAATCCGACGTTCCACAGAGCCGGACCGAGGACCGAGCCCTGTGGGACGCCGCACTCCACCCGATGGCGACGTATGCGAAGAGAGCACGTGCCTTTCCTCGAGGTACGCCTCTAACAGCCTTCGGAGATACGGAGGCACTCCATGCCACCGAAATGCCTCCTTCAATGTTTCGTATGAAAGATTGTTGAAGGCGTTCTTGATGTCGAGCGAGACCGCTAGAAGAACCTCCTTTTGGGCCACCGCTTCGGTGGCCAGAGACTTCAGGGCGGCCAATACATCGATTGTTGACCGGCCGCCCCTGGCCGTATTGACATCCGGACAGTCCCGGCCCGACTTGCTCGAGGTGCTGTACGAGACGGTCCACAAGCATCTTCTCGAAAAATTTAGCCGTCTCGTCCAGCAGCACCAGTGGTCTGTACGCAGAAGGGGAGTCAACTGCGCGACCCTCCTTCCGCAGCAAGCACAATCTGCCAGCCTTCCATTGTTTCGGGAACTGCCCGGACCTCAAACACATGTTGAGCAGTTCCCGGAGTTCACTCTTGAGGTATTCTGCGGCGATACCGAGCACAAGCCCCGGGACGCCGTCCGGGCCAGGCGCTTTCCTTTTCCCATGAAGTTGCGAAAGGGCCACTTCCATTTCTCGGTCGGTGATGGGTGGAATTGTGGTCTCCACCTCCATCACCGACCGAGGAACCATTCGAGGGGGAACATGTCCCATAGAACGCGAGAACAGCTCCCCCATTATCCCCGACAGGAAACCCGAGTCCATCAAATTCGATGATGGGAGCGCCACAGGCACGCAGTTTGTTCCGCGCCCGTTGATATGGGCGCCCCCACAGGTCCCGGTCGAGGCCTGCACGTAGCTCCTCACGAGCCCTCTCCTTCGCCTGGCTGATGGCCAGCTGCAAAGTCTTCTTCCTCGTCTTGTATTCTTCTCGCAGCTGACCCTCAAGGACGTCGTCCCGGTCAACTCTCTGACGATATCGAACGTAGGCACGCCGCGCCCGGTTAGAAGCCACCGAAGATTCGCAATCTCAGGTGACCACCAGTACATCTGACGGCGCAGCGGCCTCCACCGAGCCCTTGGCGTCGCCGTATCGCAGATTGCCTCAAGGGCACTTCTCATTTGACGTGCAAGCCCCTCTATATCTGTGAATAACTGTCCCGTCCTGCCCCAACGCTGTGCTATGGCAGACCGAGCCATTTCCAGGTCGAGTTGACCAATGGCCAGAGAAATAGATACCGATGATAGCGAAGTGTCGCCACCCTACCACAACATAACCATTGCCCTCTCCAGTGCAGAGAGGGGAGGGCCGGAACATCCTCTGGACAGAACAGCCACATCTTCGTTATTGTCCCCCACCCAATTGGGTGAGTGAGGGACAAAATAGGGCTCGCAGGCCACCACCAGGTGATCCGCTCTGGGAGCTTGAAGCGGAGGTCCAGGTAGACGCCTACCGGCTTCGTGCCACGGCGCGAGCCTAGAGTGCGCAGATCTCTGACAGAGAACTGGACAGAGTGATGGTGACGGCCTGGGGAACCTTGATTCAGCGATGAAAGGTAGATAGAATCCTCCGTAACAGGAAGACAAACAGTGGAGGCTGTTGGCCCACATCTATATCGCTGGATCAATAGACGACATCATGTTTATTCCTGCATTAGTATTTTGTGTGACGCAGTTAAATCACTAATTAAAATTGATAAAAACTTATTAATTTCTATACAGAAGCAACATTATCGACATGATCTATGTAAAAAAAACATCGAATATACGCTTATTAATATAGACCATAAAAAAATTAAAAAAAGCAAATAACGATAATCACGCAGTATTGAATTTTTTTTGCTAACTCCGCCCCCTCACTCCTGTAATCCCCGCGATGGCCTTTGCACGATGCCATTTTGTGTGACGCAATTAAACTACTAATTAAAATCGATAAAAACTTTTTAATTTATATACAGAAGCAACATTATCGACATAATGTCTGTGACCAAAATAGTGAATATACGCCAATAATATACGCCGCGCTGAGGCGGCCTCCCGAACTTGCGCGGTATAGTGCAGAACTAAAAAATACGGCAAAAATCACCCCAGTGACAAAATGGAGTCCACGCCAATATTTCACCCATGCGTTGTATCAACCATTTGGCTGCCTCTGGCTGAATTTGAGAGCTGGACAATCGTGCGTCCGTATAAATGATGCAACAAGTGAGTTGGATGCAACATCATCGGTAAAAAGCGCCATGTATGACGCAACATCACTTTGGGGATGTATATATATATATATATATATATATATATATATATATGTATATATATATATATATGTATATATATATATATATATATATATATATATATATATATATATATATATATATATATATATCATTCATAACGGTCATCCTAACTTTCAATTTCATAATACAACTATATAACATAACAATTAAAAATGAATAAAAACTAAACAACAACCTTGAATAGAGTATAAATCATAACGACAACATAATCTAAACTTGAAGTTCGAAGAGCCATCATCTTTTTATAAACTTTTTTTTTACTATATCTACCTGCACTAAGGAAGGAGTTATATACAGCCAATGTTGTTACCTTGAACTTTATAATCTTTTATAAATGTTACTTTAAATTTGTTTAAAGTAACGCTAACTTGGAGGTTAATGTTAGATTTACAGACAAATAAAAGGCGTTAATTGTCATAGCGAATATTATTGTTGCTTTGCATCATTTTTATTTAATCCTCGACATTTTAAGATTACACATGTGATATAACTACGCGTTTATTATCATCTCTATTAATATTTCTCGATCAATTCCTTCCAGTATTGTATAGCAAGCAATAGTGGGCCACACTGTTGACAGTCTGCCTACAGCCGCAGCCCGATATGTCCAGAGTAGTCAGTCACCTAGGACGCGGTCGCCGCCTTCTGCGAGGTAGTCATTTCGCAGAAGGAGGCGGCGGAACGAATCCGGGAGGATTCCCTCCACGCGGACTCGGGTCGCTCCCCGCCGTGGGCGGCGCAGGCGCGAATATCTGCGCCTGATGACGTTCTTACTAGCCGAGGCATTGGGTGATCGAACCGGGGATTAGTCCGGTCGCCCGAAGTTAGGCCACCGCGTGAGGACGATGCCCCGACGGCGAAAGCTGTCCAGGGGAACCCGTGAGGGTGAACCGGCGGGCGGGCCACCGAAGACAAAGATCGAGTGCCGGTGGCCCGCTTGCTCGGCGAAGAGAAGCGCATTGCCGGGCGGGTCTATGCGGTCGTGCGCCGCCTCTTCTATTGCCCCGGACGGACCTGGCGGGGCGTGACCAGACCAAGGCCCGAGACAAAAAAAAAGAGTAGTCAGTCACACTCTCGCAGAATATTGACTTCTGAACGGTGACAATGTGCTATTGCGTATCGTTCGGTAAGTGAGAGAGCCAGCAGCAAGAAGCCATGTCTTCTAAGAAGAATTAGAAGTAGAAAAATATGTAAAGTCATAACAAAACTCTAATTGTTACTGAATAATGAATTGCATATTCTTATTGAATTGAATTAAGCAATTAATTATAATTATATACAAATAGGTAATAGGTATTATAGTTTTTTTTCACAGCAATTAAGGAAGTACACTAGATGCCAATAAATTATAGATATATTCAAATAATAATGGGTCACAATTTACTGTTATTTCTTTTTTCCATCTATATTCTCTCCTTAAATTAGGTGTCTAGGAAAAAGGCTTATCGTTTATAGTTATAAAATTTAGTAAAATAGAAACTTGCACTGTTTAGAAAGGCTTATTTTTATTAAGTAGAAAACCGTTAGCCGAATATTACGGTTAATAGTTTAAGCATTTAAATCTAGACATCTATTCTATACTTACACATAAATATATATATTTTTTTGTTTTAAACGCCATTATTTTAGTGCACATAATCATTCATATATTCATTTTTCCGTATGGTGACGGAGTAAGAATACCATTCCCCACCCCATATCTTACCCATGGGTGATCGTACGAGACGACTAAGGTATATAAAACGCATATAACATCTATGCGAGAGAAGGAAAACTCGAAACAAAACCCTATACCAACACGTCTAACCAGCGGGGTATAGTAGGTTAATTTCCCTCCCATTACGGAGGAGGCCCGAGCCCAACAGTGGGACATTATGGGCTGTGATGATGATGATGAATCATTCATATACATCTATCTAACCGCCCACATTTATTCAATAGTCTATTTTAAAAGTTTTATTCATCTGTTCAGCTTATCTACGAAACAGATACAACGTTTTCATTGAGGTAATTTTTATAAGAAACAATCACTCAAATAAATCTACTAAGAAAAAAAAAATCCTTAAATCTATAGGACTATGATGATTTAAGAATATATTGTATTCAAATTACTGAAATTTTGAATTTAATATGCTTGATTATTTATAGAAAAATCATGTCATCGTTTAATACAATTCTAACTGCAAAGTTAGAGTATTAAATCTGTACAATGTGTAAACAATGTCGGGTAGATGGCACGTCTCCTTAAAGGCGAAAATATAATACGATGCGAAGATTGAATGTCATAACAGTTCACGTTGGTGTAAGTGGTAGCACGATTGGAACGGATTTCCAATTGGTGTAGGTTCGAATCCCATGTGTGACAATAATTTATCGCTCGTAATCAAGTTTTTTATAAAAAACTATCTTGTAACATCAAACACTTATTTTTCACATTGTAAAAAATCGCCTGAGGGATCGCCAAGGCATGCATTAGCATTCCCTTGGAAAGTTTTGAAAGAAAACTGTAATCGTTGAAAACCAATTGCAAAGCTTGATGATTCTGGCTTATTGTATTGAGAGAACCTATGTCCAATAATGGATACGAAGTGAACTGATTAGTGTAATGTACAGGAGTATCAGGGCGCTCAGCTAGTTAATACAATAACATTAATACCACCAACTAGTAAGTAATTGCTACACTTTCATTTTGTAATTCGTACGAACGCATGAAACTAACATGGCGCGTGGAAACGAGAACGAATGTTATAATCGTCTTATCGTTTTATCAACTGATATGAAACAATATGCTATTTTTTTTATATTCTTCACATTGAAGATTAAAACTTTGTATTATAGAAGACTATAAAATTAATTAACGGAAGCAATAATAACATCGTTGTAAGAGATTAAAAACATAAAACTGCCTCTTAAAATAATACTCTTGGGTTTAAAAAGTGTCTGTTCAATCGCCGCTGTCATAACAACTGCTTAAACAACGAAATTTTGATTGATTTATCATCTCATCATCTCAGCTCATATGTGCCCCACTATTGGGCTCGAGCCTCCTCCATAATGAGAGGGAAATTGATAAAACAGTCTGCAAAGAGACTCTATTTAAAACATTACGCTATCGATGCAATCTCTTCACTATTTATTTAAAAATACTAAATAGTAAGTTAAGAACTGCTGTTTAGTAACGGCTGCGAATACTACCAACCCGTACATTGCTCGTGGCTGTCGTAATAGACCTGGGCATGGATGGAGTTACCATCTGATAATGTCTGATCAACAATTAAATTTCCAAAAGACGGCAGGTCATAAAACTGAATGTCTGATGGAAGAGGAGTACATGTTTCGTCGCCCCAAGTATGGGATAAGACCGGGATGATGATGAGTAAGTTAAGAACATTCTAGTTATAATCTGACCTAGTAAGTCAAAAGTCTTAGTTCAATTCCCATGACACAACTGATGCATATTATTATTTCAATTAGTAATTAAATTATAATCACTCGAATGTTAATAGGTAAATATCATACGAATATAACTAGTCTGTAGCTATAAATATTGTTGCAATTTAAAAATATCAGATTTTATTTTTTTAAATTTTTTGGAACGTGTTTATTATTTTAGAAACTGCGATTTTTGCCGCCATTTCGTATGTTTTTTCGAGGTTAATATTAAATCCTTAGAATAATAACACATAGAAATCAATTCCGCGCACAGAATTTGACGCTACTAAATTGATGTCAGAAATGTCACCCTACGCCGGCCCGTTCTGTAGTGTACAAGGTCGTTTTGTTCCGAACGCATCTCTTAGAAAATAAATAACTATGACGTCTTGTACAATTAAATGGTGTCACAATACATCTGAAAAACAAAAAGTGTATGAACATCACTTTCCACAGGTAAGGCGTCAACATATTGTAGTCTTCTTCTTCTTCTTATGTATTGGCAATCAGCTACATATACGAGCTATTGGTGCCAGTGTCAAGTTATAAATATTTTCACGTTTTTAGTCTTTCAAGTCAGTCGTTGTCCAAGTCGAATTGTCACCATTAACAGTGCAATGGCTACACTGTTAATGGTATCTTGTGGGAATTTTGATGGAAAACGAAAACGTTGTAAAGCACTTTTATATGATATTCACTACATCCAAGTATTTCCGCACATCACATTACATAAAATGCCATCAAAATTATCTAATATAACACGTTAAAACACTAAGATATCGAATATAATACAAGAGCACCACATGACGTTTTCAAATTCCCGTCAAAAGTCCCATATTGTAGTATTATGTAGATAAAAGCAATAATTTTATTTCATAATTGCTTTTTTTTTAGTTTATTAACAGCTATGGATACAAGTCCTTTAAGCGTTTTTTTTTTTCATAATTTGTAAATGCTCAGTATTGCCAGATAAGTAAATTATTTTCCCATTTTAGCGGGCTATATATTTTAATTTGAATTATTAATCAAAGTATCATTATCTAAAACTGTATTTAATAGTAAAATAATAAATATAACATTAAGAAATAAAATTTAAAATGTAGATAGGTAATCTTTGAAGAAGCTGCAATAGGTTAGTCGTCTTGTATTATTCTCAGAAAACAACTAAACACAACCCCGAAAACACTAACCCCGTATTCTCACTCTGTTCTTTAAGCTTGAATCCAAATTTAAGGATACCTTTGACGTTATACATATTATATGAATGTAACGTTAAAACGTCAAAATTGTTTTCCTGGGTATTAGGTTGTGGTCGAGGTAACGACTAAGAAATACGGGGGTAAGTAAAAACATTAAAATACAAAAAGCAGCACGTGAATATCTAAGAAATAATGCATTTAATTTTCCCCAGTTTTGGGGCAACTACATTGTAGAGACATCCCCACTTTATAGAAATATGTAGTAGTGTGCTTGTGTACTCGAGTAAATGCTTGCATATTAACAGGATTTTTGGTCTCACTTTTTTAAACCCTTAAAGTATCGAACTATCATAATAGTGGAAACGACGTTAAAGAAAACAGAATTGCAGATTGCCTTACCTTTTCAAGACATTTCAAGTTCTAAGTCGTATCTTAAACTATCTTACTCTCCATAGATATACCAATACATCCTCTGTCGAAGATTAAAACCCTTTTTTTTTTTTTTTTTTTTTTTTTTTTTTTTTGTGGTGGGCCATGGACGTCGCACCCCGCCAAATCGGTCCGGGGTGACAGAAGAGGCGGCGCGCAACCCCATTGACCCACCCTGCAAGCACCTCTACTTCGCCGTGCGAGCGGGCCACCGGTACCCGATCTTTGTCTTCGGTGGCCCGCTCGGCGGTATGCCCTCTCGGGCTCCTCTCCTTCTCCTGTCGACGCCCCGACAGATTTCGCCGTCGAGGCGTCGTCCTCACGCGGTGGCCTCGCGTCGGGTGACCGGACAATTCCCCGGTCCGATCACCCGAAGCCTCGGTTAGGGCGGCATCAGGCGCAGGTATTCGCGCCTGCGCCGCCCCGGCCGCGGGCGGCGGCCCGGGTCACGGGAATCCTCCCGGGCCCGTTCCGCCGCCTCCTTCTGCGAGATGACAGCCTCGCAGAAGGCGGCGACCGCGTCCCAATTCCTGACGCTGTCGACCATCGCCCTTGCGACAGCCGGCAGCGTCAGGTCGGCACCGATAATAGCGACGAGGTCGCGGCGCTGCCCGTCCCAGCCCGAGCATTCCTCGAGCGTATGTTGCGCCGTGTCCTCGTCACTACTGCAATGATGGCAGCCCGGAGTCCATTCCCTGTACACGACCGTGTGCAGGTATTTCCCGAAACACCCATGCCCCGTTAACACCTGCACCAGTCGGAAGGTGAGGACCCCGTGCCGCCGCTCCATCCATTCCATCAGTACGGGCCGGAGGGCCTCGACGGTAGTGACACCGTGTCTAGGCCTCTCCAGCCGCGTAGCCCAACGGGCGATGACTTCTCGGCGGGCGTCCTCGCGCCAGGTGGCTATCTCGTTAAACGATGGGGAGCCACCCTCTTCGCGCATTGAGGCAACCCGCCGGTAGAGGTCGGAGAGCATCTCCGCCTCTAGGTCCCACGGGGGTGTCCCAGCCAATAGGCACGCCGCTTCTGTCGACACCGTGCGGTACCCGCGAATGGCTCTGACCGCCATGGCTCGCTGTGGCCTCCACAGCACCGCCCTGAGCTGGGCGTTCAGAGCCCTCGCCCACACGGGTGCGCCGTACATGGCCATTGAGCGGATCACCCCCGCATACAGCCGTCGGCCCTCGAAACTGGGTCCGCCCACATTCGGCATGAGCCGAGAAAGGGCGGACGCCGCGCCGACCAGCCGGGGAGCAATTTGGCGAAAATGCTCCCGGAACCACCATCGCCCGTCGAGCACCAGACCCAAGTACCTCATATGGGCCTGGATACTGATGTGGATGGAGTTGACGACTAACGAGGCGCCGATGGGCAGCCTCACACGGGGCCCATGGAATAGCAGGGCCTCCGACCGAAGATTAAAACCCTAGGACGACAAATTATGGTCAATTTTAGACAACATGGTCTAAACGACACGTCGACATCGGATGGCTTAAGAATTCTCTAGAGCAAATAATGGCCAAATTGCCCACGAAAACAGTGTGTACATCAGAAAACAATATTTTATTAAAGTTAAAGATAAAGGTAGCCATTTTGAATAGATTTCCTTTTTATTTATTGCTGATACTTAGAATAAATAAATACATTTTTATTTGTAACAGATCTTTTAGCTAGTCTAGGTACATTTTCGCTTCATTAGTTTTATGGTTAAATAAAACTATCGATTGTAAGATTTGTATCTCAGGGAGGGGGCAAGAGTTATATTGGGGTTATAGTGGACTTTAATGACATAAACGGCAACAGCAATAAGGAAGCTTAGTTCACAGCTTCCTAAGACTATTTATTGCACAGATTGCGAAGTAGTTAAAATACTGACCTACCGTGCCAGTGCCGTGGGTTTATTTCCCATGCAGGACAATACTTTGTGTGATCCTAAGTTGTTGTTTTGAGTCTGGATGTAATTTGTATCCGTTAAATTATGTTTGTATAGCACCCCACAATACAAGAATTATTTCCTTAGTGCAGTGTAAAAAAAAAATATTACTATTTTGTATATTATTATTATTTTAATAGTGGTAGGATCACACTGTTGACAGTTTGCTGTATACAACCGCGGGCCGGTCCGTCCGGGGTTACCACACTCTCAATTTACTATTTTTTGCTTTTTTATAAATATACTTTTAATTTTTTTTTTTTTAAAGACGCTCTTTGGTCAAGAATTCTTGTATCGCGTAAAATTCACAGGTATACAATTACACTTAGACTCAGCACAATATGTAGATCGCACAGCACAAAGTATTGTCCTGTTGGACGGTGGTAAAAAGACGACAGCGTTACCAGTCAATACCTTTTCTCAATGCACTCTCTATGAAAGAGTTAGAGTAAAAAAAGATAACCAAAATCTCTCTGCCACTCCAGCGACTACAGTCTGAACGTGAAATTGGAATCAACAACGATCAATCAAAATCAACAAAGTATATACATATGCCTCATTATTAGGGAGTAACACGCCTCCACAATAGGACGAAAATATACTTTGCCATAATGTCCTGAAAACCCACTAACTTGAAGACAGCAATTCCTGAGATCGTCAACAAACTTAGCCTGCTTGGGGTCGACGCCTCTTCCATCGTACACATTGTAAAAGTTATTGGCAATAGTTTTATGACCGGCCGCCTGCCTGACGTCAATTCTCCTTGGAAATGTAATTGTGGACTTGACGGCATCAGGTGGAGTTGGCCCAGGTCCATGAAGCTCTTAGTCGTCTTTTACGACATCCACGAGCGAAGTAAGGGTTGGTAGTATTCGTCGCCGCTACCACACAGCAAAGCTATAAATATATGTATGTGTGCAATTTTTATATTCTAATTAATATATTCCAATTAATGCTATACTATTAGAAATATATTATTTTTGCTTTTAATAGTTTTAATAATTTAAATCAATCAACACAACACTAGTTAGCGGTAATTAGACATTTGAATTTGTACATAGTGTTTACAGATATAAAAATGTCAGCACGATCAATCAGTTTATCAAAACAGCTACAGATGTTATTAATAAAATAAAATTTAAATATTTTAAACACGATATCGCCAAATGTATTTTATCAATCATTATGGTTGTACTCGATTTGATATACTCCCCCAGTTCATTAGTCCTTAATGAATTAATTAAAATATGTAATAGTTTTTTTTTATACTGATTATTTATGATGATGGAAAGTTTCACAATATTCACATTACGGTTTTAAAAGAGGCTGAATGCGATGTAACTGTCAATAGAATAAAAATTTCCTCCTGTTCTGTATGTTATAACAATATTAAGTAATATATTTACGAATACTAAGAAGAGCCTTATAACGATCTGGGCCAACTCCATCTGATACCGTTTGGTCAACAATTACAGTCCCAAGGAGGGTTGACGTCTGGCAGGCGGCCGGTCATAAAACTATTGCCAATAACTTCTACAATATGTACTATGAAAGAAGAGTACATATTGTATCAACCCCAAGTAATTGGGATAAGAGTAGAAGGATGATGATATGTAGAGTTAAAAAAATATTTAAAAATCGTCCGTTTGGTGACGCCGTAATACAATTCACCACCGTCACCTTTAGTGATCTTAAGAGACGACTAAGGGATATAATATGCATATAGCATCTATGCTAAAGAAGGAAAACTCGAAACAAAACCCTATACCAGCATGCCTGACCAGCGTGGTATAGTAGGTCAATTTCCCTCTCGTTACGGAGGGGGCTTAAGCACAACAGTGGGACATATATGAACTGAGATGAATGATGATTAATTATTTCAACATATGTATACCAATGTAGGTTAATTTGTAGAGAATTTGAAACAGATTTGCAATATAGAATTGAACTGTAGTATAATCTGTATTTTTCGTTCACAACTTAGTCGTGTTATCTGAAATACAACTATTTTTAAGTATTCTATCGCGTTCATATTTGATTTTTAATTTTCCGAAGCTTTCGAACACTTCACAGCATTCATAATCACGGGAGGACTAAGGTGTATCACGTCCAACAAGTCATCTACCCGCTATAGAATTAGTTATTAAATTTCAACCCAATTTAGTAACTAATACTTGAGTTCGTAACGTAAACTGTTCGAAATATTGGATAATTAAATCAAATACAAACGCGATAGAATTAGTCAAAATAGTTTTATTTCAAATGTTTAATATTCGTCTTATCTGGTTTATAATTTTACATACATACATATCATCACGCCATATCCCTTGCAGGGTAGGCAGAGAGAACAGAGTGCCAGAGAACTCTATCTCTGCATACTTCACTCGCTTCCTCAACATTCATAATTCTCTTCATACACGCTCGCCGGTTTCGGAGACTCTTGACTCCACCTTCCTTCAGTACATGACCGATCTGGTCTAGGTAGGTTAGTCTCGGTCTCCCTCGGTACCTACATAATTTTAAATTTTTATTATAATTTTAAATCATATTATTTTGTTAATATCGTGAATTTACACAATTGGTTTACAATAAGTACAGAACAAATGTTCATCGTATTTTGAAAATTAAAATTAACTTAGCTATTTTAGTCTAGCTTTAATAATAATCTCTATATGTCATGGCAAGTTAAATTTATCATCATTATTTTGGGAACGTAACCATACTAGTTTACTTCTACAGTTGGTCTTAAAAAATACCACGCTTGATCAAAATTGGTTTTGGCCGTATACTATGAGAGGTTACGACGTGGTGAGAAGTTTCAAAATTTAAAAAAAAAAGGCACCTGAGAGGAGAAAAAGTAGCTGCACTAGAATATTCATAACACTAACTGCGATCAGCAAATGGTATGACGATTATGACATTATCCCTCTTTTGTATATAAAAGGGATGTTTTTTGGAGCTTCGTAACAATAACTGAAAATAATGGACATTCAAAATGAAAATATATCGGAAATCGTGGGGCCAATACTCGACCTTCGAATTTTATCACAATTTAGTAATTCAAACGTTTTTATAATATGATTGATTTGTTCTTGAAGATTCATCGAGAATAGATCAATTCCGCTAACGTAACATATATGTGTTAACATATCCATTCTCCTGTTACAATTCTCTAAAAATTCAATATCCGTATCGGATAATATCGAAATCCCAATCTGAAATCGATTTTATTTTATTTCGTGTATTTTCATCTGTATGCAGCTCCAAAACGTCATATCCTTATATACAATGGACGTTAATGACCTAAAAGTAGATTCATGTAAACACAACTTCACAGGAAATACTCAAAATAAAATTCTATTAGCTCCTGTCTAGCGTGCGTCCAATTTCTTTCTCACGGTGATGGAGACCCAAAACCCTATGAAGGCACTTATAGTATAGACTCAGATTATGATGAAATGAGATATAAATCTGAAGGGAAAATATTCAAATTTAGAATCCATAATTTTAGGCCACATTAACCCCTCGTTTCGATAGCCTGTTTGTTTATTAGGTACTAGCGACCCGTCCTCGCTTCGCTTCGGTTTCAGTCGCTCTGACTCTGACCCACGTTTTCAATCTCCGATACCTTCAAAGATATTTAATAATTTACTGTAAAAAGCCATTTTGATCTATATTAAATGCACCACGTCTATAATGTATTTAATTAGATAAGAAATAATACTCTATTGTTTAAAATAGCTTCGTAAATAACACATTATATTTTAGTAATACATATATATAGAATATAGCTTTTGCCTGCGACTTCGTCCATGTAGAAGTCATCACTGACGGAGGTAAATGGAAAAAGCAATGCAAGGTGTTAAAGATTTGTCGCTAGGACGATGTTCGACAGTGTTAGAAACTGGGATGTGGTCGCCGCCTTCTGCGGGGTAGTTGTCTTGAGGAATTAGGCCGGCGGTGCATTAGGTGTGAATACCTGCGCCAGATTCCGTCCTAGCCAACGCTGAAGGTGATTGGGCCGTCATCCGTAGTGAGGTTCACTTGCGACGCCTCGACAGCGAAAGCTGCCAGAGCTTCGACTCGAAATGATAGTCAAAAGAGTAACCCGCTGGACGGACCACTACTGACAAACATCAGTTTGCGGTGGCCCACCAGCACGGCGTAGACCGGTACGCGTACGGCATACTAAGCGGTCGCCCGCCGCCCCTTCCGTCGCCCCGGACTGATTGGGCGGGCTGTGACTATGGTTGAACCATAGAAACTCAGTAGTTTTGTATTTCCATTCATTCTACAAATTATACTGCCCTTAATATTCTATTTACTGTATGGCGATGGGATAAGAATATAATTACCGCCACCCCTTATTTGATCGTGTTATTCTTACAAGAATGCGCTGCAGGCTCCTCCTCCTCCTCCTGGGAAACTTATAACACCTTACTGCTATACTAACCAGGCGACCAAGCGTAGCGATTGCGGCACTCGTCTCATCTGTGGGGTAGGCTTACGTCCAATAGTGAACGGAGTATATTCTGTTTCTATGAACAGTGAACGAATTATATTCTGTTTATTTGAACAGTGAAAGACATATGTTCTGCCGGGTCGGCCACTGATTTTAGTGAGTCTCTATGGCAAAAGTTAGGTGTGTAGTAACCTACTTGTGCTAAACTTTAATCCTATAATGAAATAAATGTATCACCGCAGAATTTAAATTATCTCTTAAACTATGCAACCAAAAAACATACACTATTTATCTAAAACTATAAAATATAAATTTCTTTGGTGATAAAGCAATGGAAAATCGTCTAATAGAAGTATCACTCAATAAATTACGACACCAAAGTATATACAGTAAAAGAGAAAAGTCTTTTATTTTAAACACTCAAACATCCATCCATTCCATTCATACATCATCAATACAAACTTTCGCGTTTACAATATTAGTAGGATTTTTTTTAGATTGACATTTTTAAACTCGTAATATCTTTTAAATGCAATGGCCGATTTTAATAATTCAAAAAGTAATTTTCAGGTACTGAAACAGTCTTAAATGATAAATAATTTATTTGGATAAGGATTAATAGTTAATACAAAGACATGAATAACGTGGTCTTTTAGGCATGGTGCGGTTTTTGTTAACATTTCTTTCAAAAAAGTAGTTATACTGACATAACTACAATAGTTGGATGTATGGTACCGCGAAGTTTTTTGTAGATATTGATATGTTCTTTAATATTGTAGAACATTCTTTTGTTCGACTATTCAATAGTTTCCGCAGCGCATACGATCAAAGACATTTTATGGCAAGTTTTTTCATACCTTGGTTTACATTATTGAAGTTTTAGTAAGAACCTGTATTTTTTTTTATAAAATCTATAGTCTATGTCACTCACAAATGAAGTGGCTTCCTATTGGTAAAAGAATTTTCAAAATCGGTTTAGTATATCCAGAGATTACACAACACCAATACAACGTCACAAACTTTACCTCTTTTTAGAGTATTAGTATAGTCTATAGATGTATGACATCCCGTAAAGTAAAGTAAGTAGGTATATCTAACTAGTTAGTTCTGAAATTAAGACCTCTACAGCTTAAAGATATTATTGAAAAGGTTATCATTGCAAAATATAAACAATGTATTATAATTATTGAATAAATTGTCATATAAGCTATGTAGGTACATATTATATTTTAAAACAGTTATCAGTATCACCTATGTAGGTACATAGTATACTGTATATACTTAAACGAATTAAACCTAAACCAAAAACAAAATATTATACTTTTTTAGAACGGTTAACCGCCATTGACAAGCATTATTTCGAAAAGCCCATCTATTAATTGGTTTAGGTGCAACGTGAAAATATGTTTGCGGTCTGATATTTAATATTTTTGTGTTTTAGCGTGTTATTACACTAAATGGCATTTTATGGAATATAATATAGAGAAAGTGCAAAGGTGTGGTGAATATAAAATAACAGTGCTTTGCGGATATCTAATAGCGAACGCTAATAGTTGGATGTACTACCACTATCACCAGTATTTAAAAAGTTGTTTTAAGGTTTACCTACCTATTAAAAATATAGTAATTAATTCTAGAAATCTAGCCTTAGATTACGTACAGTTTTTATAAACGAGAAGTACCTAAATAATAAAAAAAACGAGCAGTACCATAAATGAGCACTACCTAAGTATAGCGATCTTATTACGTTTTTTATTATGAAATATTTAGGTTCAATTAATATTTGGATTAAAACAAATTTATGCATAGTTTAGTCTTCATAAGTATACAAAAATCAGTTTGACTTTAAAATTCATCCAGTCTATTCAGGCTTAGCGTATAAGTAAATCCTATTCAGAATGAACGCTTAATTGTACCCATTAAATCTGATTTAATTACTTAAATTACACCATTATAAGTATGTGTAAAATATAAATAAAGCGGTAATTTTATAGATACATATTTATTTAAACAATAGTACAGCTTCACAGATTAGAACAATTTCAAAGACCATTTGATAGATCGTTCGGAAACCAATTAGCTTACACGATAGGCGGCTGGTTAAGATTCAATGACTTAAAATTCTAAGGATTATGTATGTACCCACCTAACCACCTGCATAATCCTATGCAATTATTCGCAATACGCCTAAGTATTACATAATGTCACATTCTGACTGGTTTTCATGGAGTTACTTTAAATGTTCAAATCTCAGTAATTCACTTATTTAGATACAGAAATTATGGTAAGTTTATGAATACCTATATTATTGAAAATGATGTACTAAAACATGGCGTGATATCTGCTTACGGAAAGTAGGAACAGTACGCGTTATAAATTATAAAACATTGTTAAACTATTTTACTAAGTAAGTACGATAAATATATAAGTATGCACTTCGACAAGGGATCAATATTTTCATTGTCAGCGTCATATCAATTTCAATTTCATTGATAAACCTAATAGTGTTATATATATAAGACCAAAGACTCATGGTTAATATAACAATAAAATAAATAACATATTCTTCAGCTGGTCATAGTAATAATAAATAGTAAATGATCATGTCATAGTAATGAAAATAGTAAATGATAAACTTTTAGCTGACAGATAAGGAGACATTTAGTACTTACGTCGTAACTCCACGTGCAAGAGACACCGGCGAATTTTGCAACACAGCGACCCAGCTCCACGTCCTCATGAGTAGTATACAAATGTTTCAGGCAATACTTCACGTGAGGTGCCACTCTTTTCAGTGTCTCCCTAGAGAAGAGTACACCGGGACCACCCATACAGAAGTTTTCGTTATAATCCAAGGCCAATGCATCTCTTTCATCGTTTGTACCTCTGCCTGCTTGTCCGATAAACTGAGGTTTTCTACTGTCTACTGACCGCAAGAATTCTTCTAATTTATCACCTCTCACATACACATCATCGTCCGCACGCATAAACCACTCGAATTTGTCTCCGTATTTCTCGTACATATATAATAACATTAAAAATGATTTCTTTTGTGGAGGATAACTATCGTCTACATTGCGCAAAGGAACTAATGGTAAATCTGGCGCGCGCGATACTTCCGAACTGAAAAATGCGATCCGTCCGGGCAAGTCCTGGCTCCAAGTTTCGTACACTGCTTTCGCGCGAGAGCCTAGGTATTGCTCAGCTGTCATAACACCTACGAACACTAATGTCCTGTTCGAATTGTGAACTGTCTCGTTAGGCTGCAAGTCTATTAGGAGTAGTGGATCGGGTTCAACGTACGTCCTCGCCGCTTCCGGACACGCTTCTATAGTCGTTCTCGACGAAGTCCTTAGGCATAACTTGAGGAATATCCCGAAAGTCACGCCGAGCGTGATGCCGGCCGCGAGATGCATCCACCTACTCCTCCGAGGCATCTTGGTAAAACTGCGTAATCAATAAAAGCACCCACGTTTACCCGGCGTCCACATGTGTGCATTCCAGGAATAACCTTTTTATCCCTTTTTTGTAGCGGCCGGGAGGGGTAGACATTAGCGGGCGGCTTTTTTGTTCGATTTTCGCTCCCATCGGTCGGGGAGCGATCACATGGCCGCGCGGTGCAGGCGAAATGTCGCGCACGAATTCGAACCCTATCACACTATCGCCGGCCTAAATATCAGTTTCGCAGATGTTATCGGCTTTGTGAGTGCGACGAGGCGCGGCGCGTATAGAAATGCGACCCGTTCATGTTACGTTACACGCCACAGATAATAATACTACACGGAAAAACTGTTCGACTCGTGCGCCGACCGCCAGCCAACTGGACCGTTCCAAAACAAAATTCAAGCAGCGGTAATTCCGAGTGTCCACGCAGACCGTAGTCTTGTCCGCGTCTCTTTCGCGCGCGCTCATTCGCTCTATTTGTATCTTTCTCTAACGTCTAATGTGAACGCGAACGAAATGAACTTGTCCCATTCATCGTAGCAAGTCTGGTGATGACAATAGACAATGCAATGCCCATTGTCTGGTGTTGACCGGCTCGCGGAAACTTAATTTTATGACCTATTTGCAAGAGTCCGGGAACTACGCGAGAGCACAGGAAGTCGAGTTCCTTACCTGACTAGCAATGACTGGACTGTTACGAATTCACATAACAATGTTGAAATTCATTTGTTTAAATGCCCTTGTTAAAACCAGATGTTGGTAACTTTGTATTCAGCTATGCAACTTACAGTTGGTCATTATAATAATTGCTTTCTCGTGGATATTGTTACTTATTTTTTATAGTCTACATCAATTATTAAGCAAAAGTAACAATGCAAGTAATGTCGCGGTGAAAATTTGAATTTTATCTGCTATATATAGTTACATCGACCCCTAAGGTTTAGGTGACACTTAAAGTACTACAACAAATAAATAAGTCAGCACGATACATGTCGTCTTAAGTGTTTCATAAAATTATAATTTTATTTCACATTAATTAATATTAAATAATTTAAATAACCTCAATGTTATGTGTTTATATTTACTTAGTTGTTACCTAAAATTTAGGAGTCTGGTAAAAATGGGTGTAACACCAATAAAACGAAACAGGTGAAGATATTGCTGTGTTAAATTACATATTTTAATTAAATAATATATCTATAAATTTTACTTAAATAATATCTTAATCCATCCATCCGTCTATTCGCGTCCAAGGTTGGATATAGAAATCCCCAAAAGGAGATAATGCCATAATCACCACGCTTGCAGGTGGGTTGGCAATCGCAATGGTTATGAAAGTTGTACAAGAAAATACTTACTGCATCCCATTCCTCTGGTAAAAGCTCAGTCGATTCTCACCGGCTGCAAAGGTTTGATATGATTTTGTATTTTTAATAATATGCTTAACATCAGGGATGTTATGCAGCTCCGGAACTGGATTTATCGAATATTGGAAATGAAATTAAACCCTAAACCTTAGAATAAAAACACATAGAAGGATAATGCGGTACTTTTAGTGTATAAAAAAATTAAATCCAAAAATCCTATTATTGTGCACAAGTGATTACACGAGTATACACGTACACTACTATAAAATGGAACACAATGATCTTGCACACAGTGCCGGTTTTAACACTACCAGCGCCCTGGGCGAGATTTTTACAGCGCCCTCCAACTGCAATTCAAGACTTTACGACTAAGTAGACCTCGAACTATGAGAATGGCCTGCGGCGCCCTTTTTTACCCGGCGCCCTGGGCGGTCGCCCAACCTCGCCCTACCCTAACACCGCTACTGCTTGCACACTACGAAACGGGCCGGCGTAGGGTGACATTTATGTCACCAATTTAGTGGCGTCAAATATAGTGCGTGGTATTGGTTTCTATGTGTTATTATTCTAAATCCTAAACCATAACCGAATTCGAAATAAAATTTAAATAATTTCGGACAGAAGCGGAGTCTCAAAGAGACACTTTACGATGTATAAAGTATGTAGCAAATGTTAATCATCATCTCAGCTCATATTATGTTCCACTTTAGGGCTCGAGCCTCCCCCGCAATGGGAGGAAAATTAACCTATTACACCACGCTGGTCAGACGTGCTGGTATTCGAAGGGTCGTTCCGAGATTTCCTTCTCATGCATAGATATTAGGTATATGCGTATAATATCTCTTAATCGTCTTTTACGATCACCCAAGAATAAGATAGGGGGTGGTCAATTATATTCTTGTTCCGTCACACACGGAAAAATGTTAACAAAGAAATAAAATAAAGTCGTTATTGTGTATTTTATTTTTTACCATTCTCTAAAAAAATAATAAACGTAATCCGAAATAATTTGATTTATCATTAAAGTATTTGAAGTCGATATAATTTTATTTTAATATCCGAAAATTCCTATCCGCAACATCCCTAATTAAAATACGCAGTAAATAAGTAACCATTTGACGCTACTATAATAATACATATATAAAAAGAAGATAAATAAGATAAAGAATTAATATATCAGGGGCAGCCTGCAAGTGGTTCCAATGATAGAAAAGATTAAGAACGCAAGATTGTTTTGGTATAAATATGTCATGAAGAAGGATGAAAGGCACTTAAGAAAGAGGGTTATCACTATGAACATAGTTGGACATAAGAATTGCGGGGAATCGCCAAATAGATGGATAGATTGTATGAATGGGCTTATGGAAGATAAAAAAAACTAAAAGAGAACAGCTAGTGATAATAATATAGTAAATTAAAATAGAAGTCAGAACCCCGCTGAGTAACAACACTAAATCTAGTATTTAAGTAAACTTATGCGTACACGCATACATTAATCACGCTCTTGGCATTGACCTATTACGCAAAACGGCTCTTTATAATACAAAAATATACATTTTATTACACCCTTATCATATAGCATTAGAGATCATTGTTGCATTTGTAACGATATTATACTAGTTAATAAAATTAAGAGCAGATGTCGATTTTAACTCATCGCATCATTTGCATGTCTTGACTTTATATGTCGGCAACGCAGTTTGTATAAAGAAACCTTCCTGTTTTTTTTACACTCGTTGCAGGAAGTCCCAAAGAGTTCGCAACCAGACTTATTTTAATAAAATAACTGGACGAATGTAGATTTCGTTTTCGACTCTTAGTGAAAAAAAAAAACTGCCAAATTTATATGCATAGCGCAATTATTATGTTCAAGACGTTATTTTGTAACAGCAAATGCACGAAGTATAACACGAATAGAATGTTTTATTTGCAATTATTTAATAATATCTTACGTTGCATGTATTCTGGGATAATATTAAGCAACTTCGTCGTACAGCCCCTGTAGAATCACTTTGTTTTGTTAAATGTATAATTAGCTTACTGGCTTAATTTTAGACATCCAACATAACCTGGTCGTTGCCGCCAATCTTCCTGTGTGACAGCTATATCTAGTACAATCTCGGTAACAGTGGTTATCGATACGTCGAGCAAACAAGATGATTATGACATTATTCATTCTTGAGAAGGCTCTGAACGGTGTATGTATATAGACAGATGGATGAATAAATGGATAATGGTGCTCTTTACGACTACCACGGGCAATGTATGTGGGACGAATTTTGAACGTATTTTTACACTGGATATTAGGACTTTTTGATCGGCAGCGTCAAGTCCTACAGTTAAATTCAAGAGAATATTATGGCTATTGAATAGGCGATTTTTTTTATAATAATTAAATACTTGATATTTTACCGAATAAAAGTGTTTACAGTTTGAATTTTAAGATGTCTGTCATATAGCCATTTACCTGGATGTTTACAAACAAGACAGCCGAGGTCTACCACCTGCAAATGGTTAACTTCTATATACTATTTATTCATTTACATACATACATACATAGCCTCACGCCTGTTTCCCAGAGGGGTAGGCAGAGACTACGGATTGCCACAAACCACGATCCTGGCATACTTCCATCGCTTCATTCACACTCATAATAGTCTTCATGCATGCTCTACGATTACGCATACTCTTAATAAGACCTCTCGTCAACACATCTCCAACTTGGTGCAGAAAAGTATGACGTGGTCTTCCCCTTGTATTCGTCCCATTCACGCTTGCTTTATATATTTGCTTCGTCAACCTCTCGTCACTCATTCTTTCTAAATGTCCAAACCACCTCAGCATACTCTTTTTGATCTTTGTCACTACTTCTTCATTCACACCACAGCGCTCTCTTATAACACTATTCCTAATTTTATCTTTCATACTTACATCACACATACTACGAAGAGCTCTCATCTCAACAGCATTTATTCTACTTTCATGTCTTCCCTGCCAAATCCAACTTTCACTACCATACATGAGAGTAGGTACTAATACTCCCTTATGTACAGCTAAACGTGCCTTTTTGGACACGTTTCTGCTTTTCATAAAGGTGTATAGTGCCCCATTCACTCTATTACCAGCATTTACTCTTCTTTCAACATTATCATCATTTTTACCATCTCTAGTAAACAAAACACCCAAATACAAAAATTCTTTCACCTGTTCCAGTTCCTCACCATTTATAAAAATGTTACATTCCGTCATACATGTATCCTTTTCAAAAACCATAATTTTCGTCTTCCTTACATTTACTTTCATACCTTTTCTTTCAAAAGCTTCATGCATAGTAGTTACCATCGCCTGCAAATCTTCTGCCGATGATGCAAGTAATACCTGATCATCGGCATAAAGAAGACATTTGATAAGTAACTCATTCATTCGTAAACCACAATCATTATTTTTCAGATCTTTTAAACAGCTATCCATGAATAGGTTAAATAACCACGGGGACGCTACACATCCCTGTCTAACACCTTTATCGATATTAAACCACTCCGTGTAGGCTCCGTTTATTCTTACGCATGCCCTGGAATCCTTATAAATGGATTTCAGCAGCAGCGTGAATAAGATGGCTGTCCACCCCATACATAGACAGTACCGACCACAGTTCATTCCTCCTCACTTTGTCATAAGCTTTCTCCAAATCAATGAATGCACAAAAGATTTTCTGACCTTTAGCCAAAAATTTCTGCGCCATGCATTGTAAGGAGAAGACTTGATCCGTATAACCCATACCTTTTCGAAAACCTGCTTGTGCATCCCATATTTTCTTGTCGGTTACTTTCACTACTCTTTCAATCAATACTTTCGCATACAGTTTGCCGACTATGCTAAGGAGGCTTATGCCCCTGTAGTTCCTACAATCTTGCTGCGAACCTTTCCCTTTGTACAAAGGAACAATTACAGCCTTACACCAGTCGTCAGGTACTTGGCCATTAGTCCAGCAGAGATTGAAGAGCTGGTATAGCATGTTAGCTATGATATCCTGTCCAGCTGTCAGCATCTCAAAGGTAATCCTGTCGTATCCTGCAGATTTACCCGCTTTCATACCTTTCAGTGCGTTCATAATTTCCACCATAGTAACACATTCTCCATCCTCAAGATCTCTTTCACTCTCAAATGATAGATCTTGTGGCTCTTCTCTTTCAAATAAGCTTTCAAAATACTCCTTCCATCTCTCTAGTACACATTCTTCTCTATTCACTATCCTTCCACACTTATCCCTGATTGAGGCAAGCTCTGTACTTTGAACTTTACCTCGAGCTGATCTTATGGATTTCCAGAAAATCTTTAAATTAGATTGGTAATCCTGCGATAATCTTCTATCGTACTCGTCTTTCTGATCCTCTTTCTTTTTTCTGACAATTTCTTTCACTTCTCTTTTTCTTCTCTTGTACTCTTCTTTGGCTATGTCTATATCATGAATCGTTGCTTTCTCTATTCTCTCAGTGGCTCTGATAGCAAGCCAATCTATCCAGGCTTTCTTCTTCTCACAAACTGCACTCTGCACATCTTTATCCCACCATATATTCTTCATCTTATTTACTTTCCTTCTTCTGGTCACGCCACATGTTTCTGTAGCAACATTTACCACATTTGCTTTAAAAGTCTTCCATAATTCTTCCATATCACTAATATCAGCCGAATCATACAATTTTTCTGTCATTTATTCATTTAAGTAGGTACTTTAAAATGCCAGAAACAGGCAAAGGGCATTATGTAAATCAATTTTATATTATAAATCTATTAACATTATTGCGTGTGTCGTGTTGCCCTAGAGCTCTTGGAGTCCACGGCATTTTTGGGTATTACTATTGATACTAAACTCTATTGGGATCCTCAGATTGAAAAAATATCAAGTAGGCTGAGCTCAGCGGCTTATGCGGTAAAAAAAAATCGAATGTTAACCGATATTGAAACGGCTAGAATTGTTTATTTCGCCTACTTCCATAGTCTTATGTCTTATGGTATACTGCTTTGGGGTTGCTCTGCAGATTTGAATAACATCTTTGTTCTTCAAAAACGGGCTTTCCGCGCGATTTATAATCTATGGCCAAGAGCTTCATTGAAAGAAAAAATTAAGGAAATAAACATTCTAACCGTTCATATTCGAAAACATATTATATGTAAAAAAAATATTGTTAAATTTGATAAATATAGTGACATTCACCGTGTGAACACTAGGAATAAGGATAATCTAGTTATCTATCATAATAGCCTACAAAAAATTAGTAGCTCTTTCATGGGGCAATGTTTACAATAAACTACATACATACATATCATCACGCCATATCCCTTGCAGGGTAGGCAGAGAGAACAGAGTGCCAGAGAACTCTATCTCTGCATACTTCACTCGCTTCCTCAACATTCATAATTCTCTTCATACACGCTCGCCGGTTTCGGAGACTCTTGACTCCACCTTCTTTCAGTACATGACCGATCTGGTCTAGGTAGGTTAGTCTCGGTCTCCCTCGGTACCTACATCCTTCCACTTTCGCATTGTATATCTTCTTAACCAGGCGTTCGTTCGGCATTCTTTCCACATGTCCGAACCATCGGAGCATTCCCTTTCGCATCTTTACACCAATACTCTCTTTCATACCTACTCGCTCTCTTACGTCGTCGTTACGAATGCGGTCGGTCAGCCTAACTCCACAGATTTTCCGCAGAGATCGCATTTCGACCGCATTAATTTTACTATCATACTCTTTTCTGCATACCCAACTCTCGCTTCCATACAGTAATGTTGGGACAAGCACTGCGTTATGTATTGCTACACGTGCCTTCTGGCTGAGGTGGTGGCTGCCGAGAAGTTGCCCCAACGCTCCGTTCACTCTATTTCCCGCATTCACTCTTCGCTCTATATCAGTGGTGTACCTTCCATCTCGGCTAAATCCACATCCAAGATATACAAATTCATCCACTTGCTCTAGTACATCATTACCTATTGTTACTCTTACATCTATTCTGGTTTTATCTCTTTCAAAGACCATTATTTTGGTTTTGCTCACATTCACGCGTAGACCCCTTTTCTTACAATCTTCTGTCATTGCGTCGACTAGGGTCTGCAGGTCAGTCGCTGACTGTGCCAGCAGGACTGCATCATCTGCATAAAGCAGAGCAGTGACCACTGAGTCGCCCATCTGGACTTCCACATTCATATCGTTCAACCTTTGGAGACATTTATCCAGATATATGATAAACAGCCTGGCTGACAGAACGCACCCCTGCTTAACGCCGATATTGACGTCAAACCAAGGCGACATTCCATCATCCAGCCGCACACAGGCTCTACAGTCCATGTAACTGGACTGCACAGCCTGTAGCAGTTTACCGCTAATACCATACTCCGGTAAAATGTCCCAAAGTTCCTTTCGTACAACCGTGTCAAATGCTCTCTCCAGATCCACAAAACTGCAGAAAACCCTCTGACCTAGAGCCAGATGCTTCTCCACAATGTTGCGCAGAGAGAACACTTGATCCATGCATCCCCTTCCACTCCTGAAACCTCCTTGTGTCTCACACAGTAAACCATCGGACACCATCCTCATTCTCCTTTCAATAATTTTTCCATACACTTTTGCTGCCAAACTGGTCAAGCTTGTGGCTTTGTCATTTGCGCAGTCATAACGTGAACCCTTGTTTTTAAACAAAGGCACGATGACTGCGCTATTCCAGTCCCTGGGAACCATTCCCGAGCTCCAACATAAATTGAGGAGCAACAGGAACGCCTCCCAGACACAAGAGCCACCAAGCTTGATCATCTCGGCAGACACCATATCAATGCCCGCTGCCTTACCATTTTTCAAACTTCTTATCGCCCATTCAACTTCATCCATACTGATGCCATCGGAGGACGCCGTTGTCGAATGTTGATCTACTAAACCACATCCAACACCGGCGCCAACCGTAGCATCCGCATACATATCGCCAAAATATTCACTCCATCGGCTTAACACGTCTTGTGTTTGTGTAAGAATGTTTAGACCTTAGACCTTACAAGACTAAGACCCACCTTTAGACCTTATTTTATTCATTCTGAAGGCTGACCAACCACCCCGAGACTTCTTCACCTCCCTCCAAAAGAGTTTGGTGTTACCCCCGAAGTTTTTAGTCAGCCTATCTTCTGCACTCATACTTGCTCTATCACGTTTCTCTTTCACTAAAGCCTTGGTGTCATTCTTACATTGCCGATATATTTCTTTCTTCTGTTCAGTCATACTGTCATTCAGATTCAAAGAAGAGACATAGTCCAGCCACGCTTTCTTCTTTTGCTCTACGGAAGCTGCCACTTCCGCATCCCACCATGCATCACCATTTGTTTTTCTATGCTTCTTTGAACTTCCACATACTTCTTTCGCTGTATCTACCATACTCTCTTTCAATACTCTCCAGCATTCTTCAATGTCCGATTGCGGCTGGCTTGTCATCGTCAGCCGTTCTCGGACACCCTCTGCGTACTTTTCTCTTACACACTCTTCTTGCAACCTTTCAACCTTTATTCTTTCAAGCCCTCCGAAGTGGACACGCTCTCGCCAGTGCCTCCACTTTCTGAACAGACCACTAAATCTCGCAATAACGAGATAGTGGTCCGTGTCGACTGTGGGGCCCCTGTAGGCTCTTGCATCCAATATTTTGCTTCGGAGGCGACTGTCTACCAAAATTAAATCTATTATGCTTTTCTGTTCATTCCTTCTCCATGTATACATATGGATGTCCTTATGTTGGAAAAATGTGTTTGACACAATAAGGTTTCTCTCCATGCATACATCCGCTATGAGCCTACCTGCGTCGTTCACTCTCTTATCACCAAATGGACCAAGTACGTCCTCATAGTCGGGACGCTTGGTCCCCACCCATCCGTTCAAATCTCCGCATACAATCACGCGTTCACTGGTTTCTGCCATATCCAGAACTTCCCTAACATTGTCCCAAAACTTCTCTAGGTCTGATGCCACCGAGGATCCTACGGGAGCATATGCTACAACCATGAATACCTTGGTGACACCTAGTTTTATACGGACCCAGAGAAGTCTGGGATCATACATTCCGTAATCCTTCACACCTGAGGCCAAGCGAGAGGACAACAGCACTCCTACCCCCATGCTGGCTCGATCGCTCTGTGGTACACCAGACCACAGAGCCATCCCGCCACAAGGAAGATCGCAGGCGTCGCTGCCCCTTCGCTTGGTCTCTGTTACACAGAGCACGTCTAGCTGTTTGTCCGCCATGACGGATATCAGCTCGTGCAACTTATCTTCCACACAACCTCTTACATTCCACGTGCCCACCCGGCACTCCGTTCTCCTCGACTCGCCTGACTGGGCAAGGCGTGATGGGTGGCGGCCCCCATCGCCGCAACTGCCGAAGTTCGTACCGACGGGGGCGGGTCGGTACGCGTCGCCTCCGGGGGACGCCCTAACCCGCATTGCGGTACGCATTTCGAGCCGGATTAGCAGTCTAATTAGACTGGCAGGGGACGCGAACGAGCACGCTCCGGACTATGCCCCCCAAATACACAATACAATAAACTGCCTAAAGATATCCGAGATATGCCAATGAATAAGTTCAAAAAGGCTATCAAAAATAGACTGTGCAAAAAAGGATATTACAGCATTTCGGATTATCTAAATGATAATACGGAATGGTTATGAGCAGCTCCTCTCTCAGCAATTGCCCTTTTAATATTTATCTCTTACAACGTTCTAACGCTGATCCTCACTATCGTCTGATACTCTTGTATTACCTATTTGTATTGTCTTAATTGTACAGTGTAGCGTGTTTTGCCTAACGAGTTATGTATTTATTTATCCAAGCTATCTGTTTCAAATTTATAGATTATGGTGAGGTCATGCTCACTAAAAAGGTCTCTACTTGCAGTAGCTACGTGGAGCGGGTCTCTCCCTTCCCTCCAATGTGGTTGAGGGGCGTGATGGCTGCTCTAATAGTTAACTCGTGATCGGGTGCCGCTTGTGGGATCTGGTCCAGCCATTTTTGTTTTATATATATTCTTAGTTTAATTTTGTATTATACACAAAATTTACAAAAATGACTCTTTACTCGAAGGGCATGTCACAGGAGCTAAACCAATCACTTTCGTGAAAATATATAATTAAAAAAAAGTTACGAGCCCACTGAGTTTCTTGCCGGCTCTTCTCAGTATGTGGCTGCTTTCCGATCCGGTGGTAGATTAATTAAATTTAATTTAAAAAACAATAATGTAAAATTGACAATATGTAAGTGCCCCTATGGAGCTTATGCATAATAAATGATTTGATTTGACATGCTAACAACCGGAATCGAAATCGGATAAAGGGATCGCAATAATCAGCAGTACTCTTCTGGCAGGTACATACATACATACATATCATCACGCCATATCCCTTGCAAGGTAGGCAGAGAGAACAGAGTGCCAGAGAACTCTATCTCTGCATACTTCACTCACTTCCTCAACATTCATAATTCTCTTCATACACGCTCGCCGGTTTCGGAGACTCTTGACTCCACCTTCCTTCAGTACATGACCGATCTGGTCTCGGTAGGTTAGTCTTGGTCTCCCTCGGTACCTACATCCTTCCACTTTCATATTGTATATCTTCTTAACCAGACGTTCGTTCGGCATTCTTCCACATGTCCGAACCATCGGAGCATTCTCTTTCGCATCTTTACACCAATACTCGCTTTCATACCTACTCGCTCTCTTACGTCATCGTTACGAATGCGGTCGGTCAGGTAAGTGTATAAAATCTTAGTGCGATTGCTAATTCGCTAACCAAGCATGGCATTTATAGTAATAACTCCTCTAATGAACGATACATTGCCACGTTATGTGGCACTCTTTGGCAGCAAGCTCAACACCAACAGTGAATAAATTCAAATTGAATTTGAACATATCACTCACCTTTGATTTGCAGGTGATACCGTAGCCTTGACAGAATCCCTAGAGAACCTTTGCATCATGCGCAACGACTTCAGTAAGGTTTCTCAAAGTCCCAATGGACATCTATGGGCTGATGGATGGATGGATGACTATCCTAATCATATTAGGCATCAAATTAAAATAAATAAAACATCCGCATAAAAATAACATTTTTATTCAAATATTTAATTTGTGAAGCTGTAATGTATAAAATTCACGATATCCCATATCTTACTAACGTCACTTTAATTTTAAATTACAAATAAATTAAAAAAAATAACAGCCTCGACAATAATGGGATTAATCACTCAAATCATTATTATACTAGAGTATTTTTTATCTAAATACAAAAATAATATAAGCTTATCTAAAAAATGATAGGACGCGTTTGCAAAATATTTCTTCTAATTATGCTACATACATTGGAATCTCTATAACCCAAACCTCGTTAAGTCATAGTCCGTATCAATATGTCGAAAGAAAAGTCCTTCCTTTCCGCTGAAGGCCTAAATACGCGGTATCTCGAAAAATTCACTTAAATCTTGTTGGAATCCTACGTATCTCTATAAGTCGAAATGTATAAATATTCTCGTAAATACGAGTTATTGAAATTCCACTGCATTTAAACAACTGTATAAACCAACAATATTTCTCAATAGCAAAGATTTTGCTAGAAGATATTTTTTTATAATTTTTATTATTATTACTATAGATTTTCACTTAATCAAAAAAAAAAGACGAGATAATGTATTACAGACAATATAGTTCTAATCTGAAAATATATTTTTAATTTAAATTATGCTATGAACAAATGAGACGTTACTTTGTTATAATTAGATAAAACTACTGAGGCGTTACTTTCTTGGTTTGCTACTAATAATTTTAACTACCACATTAAATGCCGCTTAGACGGAATTAAACAGAATCCACTGTGATCGTTTATTTAATATATTTACCAGCCAAACCCTATTTTAAGATAAACTAGAGTCGAAAAATGAGACCATGGACTTTTTTAAATGTATGTTGTGTACTAAGGAAATAATCATCGCATCACGGGACTTTACGAACATACAGTTAACGTACACAATATTACACCTTGACTCAGAGCAATTTTGTGTGAAAAAAATCGTATAAAACATTACCTGGCATGATATTTTGGTACCTTAATAATTACGCCATCAATGCAGTCCTTTATATGCACATTAAGAGAATTCAGACAGCTTTATATTAACCTTTATTTTAGCTTTATATTTGCCGAACGAACGTCTGGTTAAGAAGATATACAATGCGAAAGTGACAGGATGTATGTACCGGGGGAAACCGAGACTAACATACCTAGACCAGATCGGTCATGTACTGAAGGAAGGTGGAATCAAGAGTCTCCGAAACCGGCGAGCGTGTATGAAGAGAATTATGAATGTTGAGGAAGCGAGTAAAGTATGCAAGGATAGAGTTCTCTGGCACTCTGTTCTCTCTGCCTACCCTGCAAGGGACATGGCGTGATGGTATGTATGTGTATTATATTAATCTTACTATTGAAATTGTCCATCAAGGTTTTAACCTTAGTTATTATTTACATACATACATATCATCACGCCATATCCCTTGCGGGGTAGGCAGAGAGAACAGAGTGTTATTATTTATATAACAGTTATTATTTATAATATCACAATACAGTTTCCGGCGATAAATATTGCACATCAACCCCTGGAAACAGACATTCGACAAATTTCGGCTTTGTAGAGCATTGTCTCTGTCGCACACTCCTTGATGATGTGTAATGTAAAACCCAAAATTAATTATTTTTATTATTATGCTTGTTTGTATTATATGTTTTCATTTATTTTGTTACAACTTTAACTTAATATTCAATTCTACATTAATACACATTTACAAATATAATTATGAATGATTGAATTTACATAAAATCAATTTGGTTCATTTGCGAATTACTATTACCCTGTAGTGGATCGGGATCGAATGTTGGCGAGATTTTTCAACTAACCACAGTAACCACGACTTGGTTACCGTTCATAAATAACATGCGTAATTTGACATTCTGATTACAGACAAAATTAATATATCTTAAAATCGAATTTGGCTTTTAAAACATTATTTATATACCAAAATATCACCAAATAACTAAAGATTTAAATTAATTAATATTGTACTAAAATCCGACTGCAATTATGAGGCTACTATAAAAATATAATATTAAAATTGCACATAGGATATTTACAATTACAATATAAACACATTCGCACTACAGCCGTAGAAAGAATACATGTCGCAAATAATTCTCAAGATATTTCCTCTCGCTTGTACAAATCTCGAATATATAGAGAGGAAGCGAGACATACACTATTAAATTCTATATATATTCGAATCCAAAGAAAGGCGATCGACTAATACTTTACATATTACTACTATAATAATTACAAATATGTATTACTCTCTACTTATTTTAAATACTTTTATTACTAATAATTTAGAAATATAACATAAACATATATACAAACATTGTCATTGAAGAAATTGTGGACATTTTGATAAAGTTTGTATAAACAATTATTTATATTATACAATAACACGACAAAATTAGTTTTACGGGACAGTCGTTTGACTCGTTTGAATATTTCTTTTTTAACTTTTGTCCGTCACAGATAAAAACAAAAGATATTTAAAACCATGATTTAATAAAAGCCTTTTAAGCAACAATATTAGCAGTTATCTTCGTTCTTGTTGTTTGTTGATATAATTGTGCGAATCATTCAGTGCAGTGCTTATTCATATAAAAATAAAATGATGGGATTTTCATCATACAGCCAAAGCAATAATAATAATCCAGATAACATAATTTTAAAAAAGCTGTTTTTATATCTACAAACCTACAGCACACTACAGTTCAGATGTCATATGAGTGTAGTAGATTAACATAAAAGGTGAAAATGTAAATGAAAACAGTAATATAATAAATAAAACATTTAATAAATCGCTATAGGTATACTTCTTCTATTATTAATATTATTTGATAGTGAGTCGTGAACATGTTGAATCACAATATTATAGTATATACATTCAGTCAAACGACCTTTTTAATTTTAATGTTGCCCTAATCGCTGTGCATCCATACAAACTTTTGACAGCTATTACTTTATTATTTGTTACCGTATATTATGATATTAAATTATCTTCTATACATATTATATTGCTCATAGACAGACTTGGTAATTAAAAAGTTATTTAAAACATCGAAACATTAACATTTTTACAAGAATCTCAACGAAAATTCCTATCCAAATACTAATAATTTTCCAAAACAAAACTTGCACAGCAAATTTCTTTAATATTTTCTTCATATGATATTATTTTCTAAGATGCTAATAACATTATTTTATTAAATATAATTTCCAATGTTGCCTCTACATATAGACTAAGAGCCAGCGGCCCCCAGGCCTTCGGTAAAGTATAAAAGCTGTAAGTTTCTCAATTTATGTCCCCAACACAGGTAAGAACGAATCCCGTCTATGAAACTTGGGTCGCGGTGGCTTTCGCAGGTATCAGGTAATAAAGGTGTGTAAAATTGTGTGTTAAATTTGGTAAAGTATAAAACTCAGTTTTTACATATTTTACTTATAGTAATCCTAAAAGTCACCTTGCCGAAAGCCAGACACTTCGTACGGTTGCAACCCTCTGCCAGACACCCTTAAAGTATATTTAATTGTTACTATACTTACGGTATAGTATAAAAGCTGCAATTTATATATGTTATATGGAGAACTATCAAATGATGTTTTCTCAATAGCCAGACAGTTTCAGTAGTTCCTTTATGTTGCCAGGCACATCAAAAGTCTAATGTAGGTGCGAGCGCGAGGGATATATGCGTCAGCGGGTGCGAGTGAAATACACAAAATAAATACACAAATATATAGACGGTGGTTATCACCGCGAATGTCATAAAATATTCACAGGACTGAATAGCCAATATTATTCTTCTGAACCGATAATTTAAAAAAAAAAGTGTTAAAAATCAAACAACTAGTGTAATTACAGACGACTCCTCTGCTACCACGCCGTTGACACTTGAATTGACAACAAAGTCAACACCCGAACCTCCAACAACATCAGACCAAAGTTCATCTTCTCAATCATCGGAACCACAACCTTCAACTTCTCAAGAACAGTCTCATTCACCACCTTCATTCACAGAATCTTTCTCAATATCACAACCAACCTTCGTTTTTGAATCAGGAGCATCACAGTCTACATCTTGTCCAGAAAATCCGGACGTTTCAACATTACATGTAAGTGAACATGATGATGCAAGTCAGGGCGTAAATATCCAGGCTGAGAGTGATGCTCATACATGACGACTACGATTCATAGAATATCTTTGAAATATTTTTCCATTAATTATTGTATTAGATTAATTATATTATTCAAATAACTATTATAAAAGAATTTTCTGAACATTTATTCGTTGATTCTTATCTATTGTACATAATGAATTTTCATAGTAAATCTAGAAAATAGTTCTCATTATATACAATAAATGATAGATCATGCGCAGTAAAACGTCGCTATGGACCGAACGCTGTATTTCACTCGCACCCGCTGACACATATATCCCTCGCGCTCGCACCTACATTAGACTTTTGATGTGCCTGGCAACATAAAGGAACTACTGAAACTATCTGGCTATTGAGAAAACATCATTTGATAGTTCTCCATATAACATATATAAATTGCAGCTTTTATACTATACCGTAAGTATAGTAACAATTAAATATACTTTAAGGGTGTCTGGCAGAGGGTTGCAACCGTACGAAGTGTCTGGCTTTCGGCAAGGTGACTTTTAGGATTACTATAAGTAAAATATGTAAAAACTGAGTTTTATACTTTACCAAATTTAACACACAATTTTACACACCTTTATTACCTGATACCTGCGAAAGCCACCGCGACCCAAGTTTCATAGACGGGGTTCGTTCTTACCTGTGTTGGGGACATACATTGAGAAACTTACAGCTTTTATACTTTACCGAAGGCCTGGGGGCCGCTGGCTCTTGCTCTAATAACATAATATATATATAGCATATAAATGTATATTGTATTCAGAGAGAATAGAATATAAAATTCCCCCCTAGAAAATTGTATGGACACCCAGCGACCTGTCCAGCTTAATACGTAGGTACTATCCTATCCTATCAATGCTCCTTAGAACATAAATATTATACAATCCAATCACACTACAATCGATTTTCATTTTTCCGTAAATACTATTAACATTTAAAATCATCACCATTTCTTCATATGCCTTTCTTATCATCACGAATGTGATTAAAGGCTTTTATAAGGCAAAATAGGCATAAGATGTTATCATCACCATTACAAACTCGAATTAGTTAAAGTTATAGTTTTGTTTACATTTATAATTACTTACAAAAATCATGTAAAAGTAATTTTAAAATTATGATTTATGTAAGATAACTTTACAATAAGGAAATCCATTAAGTTTTATGTTGAACAATAGTTATCAATCGTATTAAATCATAAATTGTTAATTTACAATCGCACATTACTATTTTTTTATCTGTGCAATCCAATACAGATTATATAGCAAAAGGTCAAACGATTCAGATTATATTAGGTCTATTGACAGAACACGTTTGCCAATTAGCACAAACGATAAAATCTAAAAAAAAAATCATTAAATTCACTTATGTCCATTCCATTTTCGTAGAAAATGCTATTAGGCTATCGTCTATGTATAATCATTTAGATACTATAAACCGTCACTCATATTATAAAACGAATGTAATTAATAATTACGGTGGCTTTAAAAGATAAACGAAAATTTGAAAATCCCACACCAAAATTGAATACGTTTAACTTCTTTACGTTTACGTTCCTAATACCCGTTTTCACGAACAACACCCAAATTCTAGGTACAATTAAGGCAATATAAATACGCTTAACATTGTTAATCACAGAAAAGGCTATTCAAATTTTATGTAATATTAGTCAATATACTTGACGATTAGAGACTTTGATTTTATGTGTCATTTAGCCTTAGGTGTTACCTAAAATTTATCGGTCGTTGGTGAAAACGGCCATAAGTTCCTCAAACTGTTAAGTTTTCGGTGGAATTCTGTGAGAGACACTATAATAAAAGATTAATACATCAGATTAAAAAAATGACTAAGCAAATGCTAGTTATTGGAACTAGTTTCGATTACACAAGAAATAGATTATGAAATTAAATAAATGTTTTCATTTATACTTTTACTATTTATGTTAATTATCATGATATTTTATTGGTGTTGGCGCGTAAGAATAATATTTGCCAGCAACCCTTATTTTTCCTTGGGAATCGTACCCGGCTATGTGCTCACCAGGGAAATAGGAAGCAGCATATGGCTATGTCCAACAGTGGAAGTCGACGGTCTAATGGATGGATACATTTTAACTATCAAAGACATTCACACAAACGACGCGAAACCAAACGGAAATATCCAGTAGTTTTAAATTATATCGACGTCACTTTATATATAAAATAGAATTAATTATAGATATTAGGTAGGTACCCTTTTTTTCTGGCTGCATTTAAGCATCCTTCTGCTTGAGAGCAGAGAGATATTGAAGAGTCACCGGCGTAAATGAAAACCCCGAAAAACTTAATAAAGACAACAGCGGCCCCATTTCTCCATCTGTGATGAAAAGTCAGTGGTCTCTTTTTTGAATATACAATTGTGACGCTCCGACGATTGACCTATTAGCCGTGCCCGAAGTTTTTATAGAGGAGGACTAAGGTGTGCATAGTTTCTGCAGCGTCTCCATGGCCACCGGTTGTAAATCAAGATGGCATGCCTCACATTCTCGCTGTGTATCCTTCTTTTGAGTTATTACGAAATCGCAGATGATGGTCATAGCCGACCAGCAAACCAACAAAATAGAAATACAACCTCTTTCTAGTTTCTACATTCACAACACGTGTTTTAGTTTCATACAAGTGCGAATTATTTATATCTGCTAATAAATTATATTCAGTAGTGATTTAAATTGGATATTTTGATTAATATTATTTACTATTCGTAAATATTAGTGAAAAAAATATCCTAACCAGTCCTTTTATTATTTTATTGTAATTAATTATTTGCATGCAATTAAAACTATTTTTTAATGATGCCAAAGAAGTATAACTTCTAGAAGTATAGCTGTGTGGTAGCGGCTACGAATACTACCAACCCTTACTTTGCTCGTGGATGTCGTAAAAGACGACTATGAACCTTATAACGACCTGGGCCACCTCCATCTGATGCCGTTTGGTCAACAGTTACATTGATTGACGACTGGCAGGCGGTCGTTCATAAAACTATAGCAAATAACTTTTACAATATGCAATATGTAAGAAGAGTACATATTGTATCGACCCCAGGTAATTGGGATAAGAGTAGGAGAATGATGATACCATAGAAGTATAACTTCCCACGCGCGTACACAAGTACACGCACCCATTTTTTTGTTTTCTCTTTTTTTAAGATTGGGATTGATAATTAATAAACAAGTTTTCGAAATATATGGAAACAGTATCTTCATTATATTCAGATACGTCCCACCATAGGGCACGAACCATCCACAATAGGAGTAAAATTATCCCACTATCACGATATTAAGAACTTGGTACCACGGTAATCAGAGGAGTTGGTATAGGGACTTTACTTCAAGATACCCTTCTCTCACATTAATATTATCAGCATATATCTCACAGCCATCTTTAACAACGTTTAAAAGACTTCTGTTAAATTCTAAAATAAATCTATAATAGTTTGAAATAAATTTACACCGTATAGTGGCGACTAAGAATAATACCAACCCCTATATTACTTTTAGATGTCGTAAAAGACGACTAAGAGCTTTCTGTGTCAAGTCCATCTGATGCAGTCTGGTCAACAATTACATTCTCAAGGAGGGTTGACGTCAGCAGGGAGCCGATCATGAAACTATGTGCAAAACTTTTGCAACATGTATGATGGAAGAGTAGAACATATTGCGTGGACCATAAGTAATTGAAATAAGAGCAGGACCATGATCGAGAGTTTGAAATACATTTGTATTATATATCAATGGAAGACAGAACAAGTAAACCAGTGTAATATGGTATAGATTTATGAAATAAAACTATTTTTACGGATTCTATCGCGTTTGTATTCGATTTGTTCTAAATTTGATTTTTAGTTGGCCGAAATGGCGGGCAATTTTATTACCCGCCATTTTGAATTAAATCAAATACATAAGCGATAGAATACGTCAATACCTATAGTTTTATTTCAAATGTTGTTATACTCGCGTAAACATCAGATATCTTAATTGACTAACACCAAAACATCATATAGGTAATTATCATTACAAACATATTACGAAGAAACAATTAATGACTTGTACGATCTAAAGATATAATAAGTAACTAAGTATGTGATGAAGTAATGGTTAAAAGTTTCCTGTTATAGATAAATTTCAGACAGCAATGCGAGTTTAGCGAAACACTTCCTAATCACGTAACGAATATTATAGAATCGAGAATCGAATCGATTCTTACTCGTGTTAAAATTATATTGAGCTGCATCCAACATATGCTGTTCTGTACAAATAAAAAAAAACAGTGAAATTACTTGAAATCCATCGCAGGACCAGGTAGCGATTAAAATTACTAATAATAATCCACTTGACAAAACAAAAATTGCATTTTAATTCCCATGTAGAACGATGCTTTATGCAAACCACAAATTCTTCTGAGTCGGAGTGTAATTCATGTCCATTAAATTACGTGTTTGGAAACTCTCCCGTAATACAAGGATTAATTCCTTAGTGCAGGGTGTTTGTTTTTGGGCCACCGAAGACAAAGATCGGGTACCGGTGGCCCGCTCGCACGGCGAAGAGCGGTGCTTGCTTTGGCGGGGCGCGACCATATCCATAGCACATCGCAATAAATAAAAGGGCGTTTGTCTTTAAAAAAAAATAGAAAGAGAAAACTCACTACGAGTTCAGTCGCCAAATATGCTTAGACCAAAAAAAAATGTTGGGACAGCGTCTTTCATATAGCCACGCTTTTCGAGTCATAAAATGATTTTCACGGATTTTTTTTAACGAACAATAATGAGTAACTTGTTTAGTCCATGTACCGAACTAAGTGGCACTGTAATGAGTAATTTGTTTAGTCCTTTTAATGAAGTTACTTGTACCGCAATGAGTAACTTGTTTAGTCCTTGTACTGAACTAATTTTAACTGTAACGGGTAACTTGCTTAGTCCTTGTACTGAACTCATTTTAACTGTAACGAGTAACTTGTTTAGTCCTTGTACTGAACTAACTTATACTGTAATGAAGTAATTTGTTTAGTCCTTGTATTGAACTTACTTGTACTATATTGAGTAACTTGTTTAGTCCTATTCATAGATTAAACCGAATATATCACTTCCACAGGAGCGTCAAATGTTTTTTTAAATATTCATTACCCTATCGACGTCCACTTTTGAATGTAACTCACCCGCTTAAGGGAGAGATAGCCATACTGCTACACAGAGTAAAAGGATTGGCGATTGCATAGAAAAATAAGTAATGGTGACACAGTGCATTCCTATCTCGACACCACACCGATAGTCTTTTAAAATATACAACACTTTCATATCTCGAGGTGAATTTAATGTCTTCAAAGTGCACTTTAAGAGTAATGAAAAAAAAAAAAAAATAAAAAAAAAAAAAAAAGATTTCCTTTTGATTGTAGTTTTATCGGTATAGTCCTGTACGTACATCCTCTTATGGTTACGAGACCAGCTCGTCCAAGGCTTGATCCCTGTTGAACTGGTGCTTGACTAATGCTGAGACAACCTTCTCCTCTGTGAACCCTAAGTCCATAAGTTCGCCGAGTATCAGTAGGAATTCTATGATCTGGAAAATAACAAAGTTATTGTTAGGCAGGTATTACCTTAGGAACTTAGAAAAAGAGGAGGATGAATATTAGTAGATTTACAACTCTGAACAACAGGACTGGCTATTCAAATTGGTTTTTATGCCTTGGGGAAATAATCTAATTACTATCATCGTCATCAGTCTTCTGCTCTTATACCAATTACGAGCGACCTTCTCTTCTTCTGGGGGGTCTACTCTTCTTCCATCGTACATATCGCATTAGTTTTGGTAATAGATTTATGACGCGCCGCCTGCCTGATGTCAACCCTCCATGGCAATGTAATTGTTGATCTAACGTCATCAGATGGACGTGGCCCAGCCCAGGTGATGTAAAGCTCGTGCCCATGAGCAATATAAGCGTTGGTAGTATCTGTAGCCACCACGGGTTGAGAGCCCTCAGCGCTCACCCACAGTCCGGGTAAAGTTGTCATAGCCATCTGAGGCTAACAACTAAGACACACAAAAAAAAAAAAAAAAAAAAAAAAAAAAAAATCTGTAGCCACCACCACTAATCCACCATCCAAAAATGCTATTGTGCAAAACATATTTTTAATAAACAATGCACTAGAGCGAATCATTCCGGACTGGCCACATGTGTCGAGGAAACTAAGTGGCCGGCCCGATGGAAAGGGAATACGGCTTATCAAGCCGCACGCCGCTTTTTCGTCGCCCCGGACGGAATAGGCAGTTTGTGGTTGTTTTCCATTTAGTAACACAAAGAGACTCTGCGGTACATTGTGACACACAAACACTGCCAAACACTGTGTAAAAGTTTAGTAACTATAGTGCCACAAACTTATCTGACCCGGTGGCAAATTGATGAACTAATGACGCCATTTTGAAATGTCATCAAACGTCAATCGTCCTCACTATATGCTGATATTTCAGTTGTTGGTTGTTTACTCCATGTTTATTTACTTTTTGTGGTTTTAAAATGCGAAATGTGATGCAGTAAATGTTAAATTACAAGTTTTAAGTTATATGAAGGACGAAAAACATCTTCAGGCATCATTAATACCTTTTGAAAAATTATATAAACAGCCACAGGTTATAGTGTTGCTAGTTTTTGAAATAAAAAGATCACTATTAATAAACATTATGTATAATTTGTTGTGTTAAATATAATGAATTAATTTGTTCTTAGAGTATAATTATATTTTGAATATAATTATTATATATTTATACAAACAATACAATAGTATTCTATTCATGTAAATTTAATTGTAATGGATGTTCTTGATTGTTATTAACTGTAACATAATTTTCTTGTAAGTACATAGTATTGTGGTAGGACCACGCTGTGGACAGTTCTCTGTCTACAGCAGCGGGCCGGTCCGTCCGGGGTAGTACCACACTCTCGCAGAAGATCGACGTCTGAGTAATAACAATGTGCTATTGCGCTTCGTTCGGTGAGCGAGAGAGCCGGAAGCCTAACTGGGGTGGGTTCAGGGTTGTATTGGTAGGCAGCGGCCTAGCTATACCATTGGCAAAGGTCCATGGGCGGCAGTGACACTTACCATCATGTGTGCTGTCTGCTCGTTTGCCGCCATAAGCAATAAAAAAAAAAACATAGTATATATATGTATCTCTGTGTATACATCTATCTGTTTATGATCAGAAAATATATGTGTATTTAATGTAAAAAATATTTTTTAAGGGTTGGAGAACGATTTGTAAGAAAACTTGTAAGGGAAAAAAGGACAGGCCGATGAGAGTGGAGTAAAAATTTCTACACCAAAAAAAAAGACTGAACAGGACGAAAAGTAAAATTGAAGTTGGTGATTTTGATCTCGGTGTCAATAGACTAAAAATACATCAATTTTACAGTGTGCAAAAAATAATTCACACAATTCCAAAGTTAATGATGTACTTCAAGAGGAGATAGATTTTAAATGGAATCAACGGCTTACAAAGGCGCAGCTTTATGAAATAATTAAGACACAAGTCTAAGCGAAGTTATGAAATTGACGAAATCCATTCTACCATACCCTTGCGATTAAATCCAATTGAAATGATTTGGAGCTCAATGAAACGAAACATAATAGAGCAGAATATTAAAAACTCTAATTCAACAACGCCTAAATTAATTGCAGAGGCTATTAATAAAATAACTATAAACGAATGGAAAAATCACTGAAATCACGTGAAAAAAATTTAAAACGAATACTAAAGGGATACATATTTAGAGGAGCCTTCTATTATGACTTTAGACAGTGACAGTGAGACTGAAAGTGATGATTCATATGATCAAGTGACTGACGATTCAAATGACTATACCTGGAATATGTTCATTACAAATAATTTGCCTTATATTTGTAGATCATAATTATTGTGTTAAAATATAATTATTTATAAAAACTACATTTTTGTTACTCTAGTAAGCATATTATAATGTGTTCATAAGCAATTAATACTTGTAACACATTTATCTACTTCCCATCCGTGAGCCCACGGGTGAATATGCTATAATTCCATTTTTGATGACTTCCACAGAAAATTCTGTAAAGAAGTTGAATATTGTTTTCTAAACCCGTTACCACATGGGGAAGTACTTACCGATTTTATTGCAAATGGAATTTTACTGTCAACATTAAATGCGATAACAGCGACGCTGTCACCGGGTCAGATAAGTTTGTGGCACTATAAACGTTTACACGGTGTTTGCCAGTGGTGCACAATGTACCGCAGAGTCCCTCTGTGTTACTAAATGGAAAGCAACCTGTGTCTATACCATAGCCCGCCAAAAAAAGCCGAATCATTCAGTTAAATTATTAGTCCAGTCTGAATAAATTCTAAGTTACGTACGTACACAGTGCGGACGCAACGTTACTGAGTTTTCCGATTCTCTGTAACAGTATACGTAGTCTACAAATATGAAGCTAATAGGCTCCCTAATTAAATTTATTTATCAATTACAAATAGGAATGTACGTAACTCTGCTTATCTCAGTTTGTTTAATTTATTACGCTATTTAAAATATGTACATTAAACCTTGTACTAAATCTATTGTAGTTTAAAGTGATCGTCATTCGCCTGCTCGTATCCCAATTACTTGGGGTCGACGCAATATATACTCGTACATATTGCAAAAGTTATTGGCAATAGTTTTATGATTGATCGCCTGCCTGACGTCAACCCTCCTTGTGCATGTAATTGGTGACCGAACATTATCAGCTAGAATTAGCCCAAGTTTTCTTTTTTATTGCTTATGGTGGCAAACGAGCAAGCAGCAGACCTGATGGTAAGTGTCACTGCTGCCCATGGGCCTTTGTTATACCAAGGGTATAACTATGCCGCTGCCTACCATTACAATCCCCAAACCCAACCAACTTGGGCTGCCGGCTCTCTCGCTAACCGAACAAAGCGCAATAGCACATTGCCATTACTCAGACGTCGATCTTCTGCGACAGTGTGGTACTACCCCGCACGGCTGAAGACAGAGAACTGTCAACAGCATGGTCCTACCACTATTAAAGTCAATATATAGCTCTACAAGTCGATATAAAGCTCTTATTCGTCTTTTACGACATCCACGAGCAAAGTAAGGATTGGTAGTATTCGTAGCCGCTACACACTCTATTGTGTTTTAAAGTGAAACTTCTTATAGCCCTTCTATAAACCCTCCCAGCAATAAATCTTTAATTCACAACTTTTTTATGGACGACGAAAATTGCCGCGAGAAAATGTATAGTGTACTTAAGCAAGTTTGTCACACAATTTACGCGCGAACTTGAGAAATGCTCGTCTCGTTCACATAATTTTATGTAAATAAATGAATGATAAACACATAAGTGATTGATCATCATCAAAAAACCTACTATACCATGCTGATCAGACATGTTGCTATAGGGTTTTATTTCGAGTTATCCTTTTCGTGCATGTATATTATATGCGTTTTATATCCCTTAGTCGTCTCTTACGATCACCCACTGGTAAGATAGGTGGTGAATTGTATTCTTACTCCGTCACCACACGAAATGATGAATAATTAAAATATTTCCATGTAATACAAAAGGTTCCGTGTGGTGACGGAGTTAGAATACAATTTATTCTTGCCGCAGACGACTAAGGAATGTATATAATAATGAATGCTTATAACATCTATGTAAGAGAAGGAAAACTCGAAATGAAATCCTGTACTAATCCGTCTGGTCCACGTGGTGCAAGTAGATCAATCAGCCTAAACCTCCTATTGTGTATGTAGGAAGCTCGAACCCAGCAGTGCAACGTATATTTTTTTTTGTTTTTATTGCTTGTGGTGACAAACGAGCAAGCATGAAGCAGCACACCTAATGTTAAGTGTCACTGTCGCCCATGGACCTTTGCAATAACAAGGGTATAGCTAGGCCGCTGCCTACCAATATAAACCCCGAACCCGCCCAGTTGGGGTTTCGGCTCTCTCGCTCACCGAACGAAGCGCAATAGCACATTGCCATTACCTACTCAGACGTCGATCTTCTGCGAGAGTGTGGTAGTACCTTGTCTACTATTTTATTTCATCTAACTATTGCGTCCACTGTTGGATGTAGGCCTACCCTTTTTTTTTTCTTGCTGGGTGGACCATGGATGTGGTCGCGCCCCGACAAATTGATCCGGGATGACAAAAGAGGCGGCGCGCAACCCCATGGACCTACCCTGCAAACACCTTTCTTCGCCGTGCGAGCGGGCCACCGGCACCCGATCTTTGTCTTCGGTGGCCCGCCCGGCGGTTTACCCTTACGGGTTCCTCCCGTGTCACGCGGTGACCTCAAGTCGGGTGACCGGACAATTCCCCGGTCCGATCACCCGAAGCCTCGGTTAGGGCAGCATCAGGCGCAGATATTCGCGCCTGCGCCGCCCCGGCCGCTGGCGGCGGCCCGGGTCACGGGAGTCCTCCGGGACTCTTTCCGCCGCCTCCTTCTGCGAGATGACAGCCTCGCAGAAGGCGGCGACCGCGTCCCAGTTCCTGACGCTGTCGGCCATCGCTTAAACGACAACCGGCAGCGTCAGGTCGGCACCGATGACAGCGACGAGGTCACGGCGCTGCCCGTCCCAGCCCGAACATACCTCGAGCGTATGTTGCGCCGTGTCCTCGTCGCTACTGCAATGGTGGCAGGACGGAGTCCACTCCCTCCACACGACCGTGTGCAGGTACTTGCCGAAGCCACCGTGCCCCGACAAGACCTGCACCAACCGGAAGGAGAGCACTCCGTGCCGTCCCTCCATCCACTCCATCAGTACGGGCCGAAGGGCCTCGACGGTAACAACACCATGTCTAGGCCTCTCCAGCCGCGTAGCCCAACGGGCGATGACATCTTGGCGGGCGTCCTCGCACCAGGTGGCTATCTCGTCAGACGATGGGGAGCCACCCTCGTCGCGCACTGAGGTAACCCGCCGGTAGAGGTCGGAGAGTATCTCCGCCTCTAGGTCCCACGGGGGTATCCCGGCCAATAGGCATGCCGCCTCGGTTGACACCGTGCGGTACCCGCGAATGGCTCTGACCGCCATGACTCCCTGTGGCCTGCCAAAGGCGGATTGACTGAAATTACTGAGATTTAGCATTAAATATGCTAGGTTATTTTTAATAGCTTGTTTATGAACGAAACTTTATTGTCACACGTGGGACGCGAACCTATATCTATTGAAAATCCATTCCAATCGTCCTACCACTTAGACAAGTTGTGATAGGACCACGCTGTTGACAGTTTTCAGTCTACAGCCGCGGGCTGGTCCGTCCGGGGTAGTGCCACACTCAGATCGACGTCTGAGTAATGGCAATGTGCTATTGCGCTTCATTTGGTACGCGAGAGAGCCGGCAGTCCAATTGGGTAGGTTTAGGATTTGTATCGCTATACCCTTGGTATTGCAAAGGTCCATGGGCGGCAGTAACACTTACCATCAGGTGTGCTGCTCGTTTGCCACCATAAGCAATAAAAAAAAGAAAGACAAGTGTGCCCTGTGTGTTCTAAAATAATGATGATATTTACTTCTTTATTGACTTTAATATGATTGTCGCGATAGTGATCTACTGTACCAGTGTCGTGAGTTCGATCCAACACAACAATATAATGATTACTGATTTTTACCGCAAGTAAAATAAAACTATTTTTACAGATTATAACGCGTTTGTATTTGATTTTTAATTACCCGACCTTTTGAACACTTCACAGCGTTCATGGTCATAGTAGGACTTCTAAACAAAGTTTTCTTTTGAAGCAGCTCACCTGTGGCAAGTGTTACTGCCGCCCATAGACTATTGAAATACCAGGGGTATAGCTAGGCTGCTGTCTACCAAAGAAAATCTCAAACAACCCAAAAAGTTAAGCTCTCTCCCTCACCGAACGAAGCACAGAAGCACATTGCCACTGCTCAGACGTCGGTTTTCTGCGAGAGAGGTACGTACGTAAAAAAAATATTAATTTTGATTAATAACGTCGTTTAATATCGAATGTCGTCATATCGACTATCCAAGTATCCACGTAGTCACGGACTAAAAATTTTGCGCGGCATGCCTGCATTAATAAGCGACTTAAACGGATAATACTATAGCACTCGAAATGAAATCCGATACAGTCGTCTAACCTGTATAATATAGTCGGCCAAATTCACTGCTATAGCTGTAGGGGCTCGCCTGGTAGTGGGACATGTATAAGTCGAATAAATCAAAAATAACGCACGACGCTCCCATAAGGGAAGGCAGCAATACATATACGTTTATACATACATACATATCATCACGCCATATCCCTTGCAGGGTAGGCAGAGAGAACAGAGTGGCAGAGAGAACAGAGTGCCAGAGAACTCTATCCTTGCATACTTCACTCGCTTCCTCAACATTCATAATTCCCTTCATACACGCTCGCCGGTTTCGGAGACTCTTCACTTCACCTTCCTTCAGTACGTGACCAATCTGGTCTAGGTAGGTGAGTCTCGGTTTCCCCCGGTACCTACATCCTTTCACTTTCGCATTGTATATCTTCTTAACCAGACGTTCGTTCGGCATTCTTTCCACATGTTCGAACCATCGGAGCATTCCCTTTCGCATCTTTACACCAATACTCTCTTTCATACCTTCTCGCTCTTATATATATATATATATATATATATATATATTATATATTCCTGGTGGCGGGATGGCTCTGTGGTCTGGTGTACCACAGAGCGATCGAGCCAGCATGGGGGTAGGAGTGCTGTTGTCCTCTCGCTTGGCCTCAGGTGTGAAGGATTACGGAATGTATGATCCCAGACTTCTCTGGGTCCGTATAAAACTAGGTGTCACCAAGGTATTCATGGTTGTAGCATATGCTCCCGTAGGATCCTCGGTGGCATCAGACCTAGAGAAGTTTTGGGACAATGTTAGGGAAGTTCTGGATATGGCAGAAACCAGTGAACGCGTGATTGTATGCGGAGATTTGAACGGATGAGTGGGGACCAAGCGTCCCGACTATGAGGACGTACTTGGTCCATTTGGTGATAAGAGAGTGAACGACGCAGGTAGGCTCATAGCGGATGTATGCATGGAGAGAAACCTTATTGTGTCAAACACCTTTTTCCAACATAAGGACATCCATATGTATACATGGAGAAGGAATGAACAGAAAAGCATAATAGATTTAATTTTGGTAGACAGTCGCCTCCGAAGCAAAATATTGGACGCAAGAGCCTACAGGGCACATACATAGATTTGGATGATTTAGGCGGTCAAAAGTGTTTTTTCTAAAACATTCCTAATGAATGACTCATTAGTACTTAAACTAGATAAGGGACCAAAGTACATCATACAACCCCTCCCGTGCGATCCCGTTACGTTCGGACCCTTTGACAGGTAGTCGAAACTCGGTTGTTGCTTAAGGTGAACGTATCAGTTATCGGCGCTCTTATTTATACTTAACATTCAAAGTGTAAAATTGATTCTTTGGACTGTGATATTAAAGTGATTGTTATGGATTTTGATAATTCAGGTAAGAACTGATGTATTTACAAAAATTATAAGATTTAATAATGTTTATTTTACTATTAATACCCCGTCAAACATGCTGTGTTCAAAAAGTCTTACTTTTCATAAACTGTTGTATTCATTGGGACTTTTGTTATACTTCAGTGTACGTCCCTATTATGTTACTTATGCCACATGATAATATACATATCTACCCTAGTAATGACCAAAAATTAGGCGCTAAGTATCGCAGAATACAATTTCACCAGACTTTAAAGATTTTTGATAAAAAACTATAAATAACATATTTTCTATTAATATGTACTAATATACCTTTATTTTATCGTAGGATCTGGCAGTGGTTCTGGTGTAAGAGTAATCACTCGGAAGTACTTATTTGAGCAGATAAAAGCCCAAGATTTTTCAACTTTAGTTGAAAAATTAGACTCATATGAGAGTCACTTAATATCGGAATATGGAGAAACAGAAGACGATAAAAAGAGTTTGAAACGCAAATTTTCTTACATAAAATCTCAAATAAAACAAAGATGGGCCAAAGCTCATAAAATAGAAGAAGTTTTTCTAAACCAAAATAAATCTTGGTTAGAAGGTACCTTTGAGATTCCGCTAGCATCACTTAAACGACAAGGTCGGCCATCTAAGAATTTTGAAGATTTAAGTGAAAGAAGCAAACGGAGAAAAACTGAAGTTGTTCGAGCTACTATGGGTGATGAAATCATTGTTCATGCAGCGCAGTCAGTACTACAAAAAAGTGGTAAACGAGACGCGTCAAAGGTGCTTAAAGATATAACAAATTCTCCAACAAGGGCCAGTGCATACAAAAAAGTCTACTCCAAGACAGATAAACTAATCGCTCCTCTTACCCAATTGCAAGCATTAAAAATGTTTGTTGAAGCCGACCTTACTAGACGACAATATGAAATAATTAGAGAAACAAACAAAAGTCATTACCATTGTCATTATTGTTATGACCTTTTGTTATCTGCAAAACAAGAATGTTATACACCAAAAGAATCCCTTCGTGTAACAGCTACCTGCGCCGAAAGTAATCTGCAGTCTTTATTAGACTTAACGGCCAGTCGATTGTCATTGTATTTAGAAGATGTACTAATGACACTCAATGAAATAGAAAAACAATCGTTGACCATAATAAGCAAATGGGGTTGTGACGGCTCACAACAACAGAGATTCAAACAAAGGTTTGATAACGATTTAGACTGCGACGGCAGCCTTTTCTTAAGCTCATTTGTACCTTTACAAATTGTTTGTGGAATAACAGGTAGCAAGATTATTTTGCAAAACCCGACTCCATCTTCGCCTCGTTTTTGCAGGCCAATAAGATTTAGATTCATAAAAGAGTCGACGGACGTAACTAAAGATGAAATAAATTATGTAGAAAACGCAGTTAAGTCATTGAATGCTTCTAAAGTGACTCTGCAAGGAGAAGAATTTACTTTCAAATATACCATGAAAATGACTATGATAGACGGGAAAGTATGCAATGCGGCTACAAATAATTCATCTACCAGTCGGTGTTATATATGCGGAGCCACACCAAAAAATTTCAATGACCTGGATATGAAGAATATTTCGTGCCCACAAGCACTAGAGTTCGGTTTATCGATACTACATGCCAGAATCCGAATCTTTGAATCAATTTTACATTTGGCATACAAGTTACCTGTAAAGAAGTACAAAGCAAGAAAAACGCAAGAAGAAAAACAGTTGGAAGAAAAAAGAAAGCAAGAGATACAAAATCAATTTAGGATTCAAACTGGATTATTAGTGGACATGCCAAAAGCTCAATTTGGGAACACCAATGATGGCAACACCAGCATGCGATTTTTTGAAAACCCGGAGCTAACCGCTGAAATCACTGGTATTAACTTTCAATTAATTTTCAGGCTTAAAGTTATATTAGAGGCGTTATCAAGTGGTCATAGGGTAGATAAGGAAAAATATGATAAATACGCCATCGAAACAGCCAAACTGTATATACATTTGTATGGATGGCACCCAATGAGCCCTACGATGCATAAACTTTTAATCCATGGGGCAAGCATTATAGAAGCTTCCGTATTGCCTATTGGTCAACTGTCCGAAGAGGCTGCGGAAGCTCGAAATAAACATTTTCGGTCTTACCGTCAAAACTATGCCCGAAAATTTTCCAGAGAAGAATGTAACTTAGATATTTATCAAAGACTTCTGTTAACTTCGGACCCTTTAATCAGTTGTATGAGGGATATAAAAAAAATGTCACGGAAATCTTTTCTACCTGAAATAATTGAACTTTTAATGTCGGCAGAGCCTAATCCGATGTCAGAGCAGGAAGAAGAGTCAGAACATAACATAACTATCTAATTTTCCTGCTCTGACATAGAATCTGGCTCTGCAGACATTATGCAGAGTTAATTTTATATGTAATTTTTATGTTAAAACTGTATTATGTTATGTATTAAAGCATATTTTAAAAGCTGAAGGGGTTTTTTCACTAATTATATCATTTAAAAATAATTAAAAACCACAAATGTTTTTGGCCGCCTAAATCAGGCAAATCTATGTATGTGCAGGGGCCCCACAGTCGACACGGACCACTATCTCGTTATTGCGAGATTTAGTGGTCTGTTCAGAAAGTGGAGGCACTGGCGAGAGCGTGTCCACTTCGGAGGGCTTGAAAGAATAAAGGTTGAAAGGTTGCAAGAAGAGTGTGTAAGAGAAAAGTATGCAGAGGGTGTCCGAGAACGGCTGACGATGGCAAGCCAGCCGCAATCGGACATTGAAGAATGCTGGAGAGTATTGAAAGAGAGTATGGTAGATACAGCGAAAGAAGTATGTGGAAGTTCAAAGAAGCATAGAAAAACAAATGGTGATGCATGGTGGGATGCGGAAGTGGCAGCTTCCGTAGAGCAAAAGAAGAAAGCGTGGCTGGACTATGTCTCTTCTTTGAATCTGAATGACAGTATGACTGAACAGAAGAAAGAAATATATCGGCAATGTAAGAATGACACCAAGGCCTTAGTGAAAGAGAAACGGGATAGAGCAAGTATGAGTGCAGAAGATAGGCTGACTAAAAACTTCGAGGGTAACACCAAACTCTTTTGGAGGGAGGTGAAGAAGTCTCGGGGTGGTTGGTCAGCCTTCAGAATGAATAAAATAAGGTCTAAAGGTGGAGACATTCTTACACAAACACAAGACGTGTTAAGCCGATGGAGTGAATATTTTGGCGATATGTATGCGGATGCTACGGTTGGCGCCGGTGTTGGATGTGGTTTGGTAGATCAACATTCGACAACGGCGTCCTCCGATGGCATCAGTATGGATGAAGTTGAATGGGCGATAAGAAGTTTGAAAAATGGTAAGGCAGCGGGCATTGATATGGTGTCTGCCGAGATGATCAAGCTTGGTGGCTCTTGTGTCTGGGAGGCGTTCCTGTTGCTCCTCAATCTATGTTGGAGCTCGGGAATGGTTCCCAGGGACTGGAATAGCGCAGTCATCGTGCCTTTGTTTAAAAACAAGGGTTCACGTTATGACTGCGCAAATTACAGAGCCATAAGCTTGACCAGTTTGGCAGCAAAAGTGTATGGAAAAATTATTGAAAGGAGAATGAGGATGGTGTCCGATGGTTTACTGTGTGAGACACAAGGAGGTTTCAGGAGTGGAAGGGGATGCATGGATCAAGTGTTCTCTCTGCGCAACATTGTGGAGAAGCATCTGGCTCTAGGTCAGAGGGTTTTCTGCAGTTTTGTGGATCTGGAGAGAGCTTTTGACACGGTTGTACGAAAGGAACTTTGGGACATTTTACCGGAGTATGGTATTAGCGGTAAACTGCTACAGGCTGTGCAGTCCAGTTATATGGGCTGTAGAGCCTGTGTGCGGCTGGATGATGGAATGTCGCCTTGGTTTGACGTCAATATCGGCGTTAAGCAGGGGTGCGTTCTGTCAGCCAGGCTGTTTATCATATATCTGGATAAATGTCTCCAAAGGTTGAACGATATGAATGTGGGAGTCCAGATGGGCGACTCAGTGGTCACTGCTCTGCTTTATGCAGATGATGCAGTCCTGCTGGCACAGTCAGCGACTGACCTGCAGACCCTAGTCGACACAATGACAGAAGATTGTAAGAAAAGGGGTCTACGCGTGAATGTGAGCAAAACCAAAATAATGGTCTTTGAAAGAGATAAAACCAGAACAGATGTAAGAGTAACAATAGGTAATGATGTACTAGATCAAGTGGATGAATTTGTATATCTTGGATGTGGATTTAGCCGAGATGGAAGGTACACCACTGATATAGAACGAAGAGTGAATGCGGGAAATAGAGTGAACGGAGCGTTGGGGCAACTTCTCGGCAGCCACCACCTCAGCCAGAAGGCACGTGTAGCAATACATAACGCAGTGCTTGTCCCAACATTACTGTATGGAAGCGAGAGTTGGGTATGCAGAAAAGAGTATGATAGTAAAATTAATGCGGTCGAAATGCGATCTCTGCGGAAAATCTGTGGAGTTAGGCTGACCGACCGCATTCGTAACGACGACGTAAGAGAGCGAGTAGGTATGAAAGAGAGTATTGGTGTAAAGATGCGAAAGGGAATGCTCCGATGGTTCGGACATGTGGAAAGAATGCCGAACGAACGCCTGGTTAAGAAGATATACAATGCGAAAGTGGAAGGATGTAGGTACCGAGGGAGACCGAGACTAACCTACCTAGACCAGATCGGTCATGTACTGAAGGAAGGTGGAGTCAAGAGTCTCCGAAACCGGCGAGCGTGTATGAAGAGAATTATGAATGTTGAGGAAGCGAGTGAAGTATGCAGAGATAGAGTTCTCTGGCACTCTGTTCTCTCTGCCTACCCTGCAAGGGATATGGCGTGATGATATGTATGTATGTATGTGTATATATATATATATATATATATATATATATATATATATATATATATATATATATATATATATATATATATATATATATATATATATATACGTTTATGGAAGAACTGAAAATTAATCCTAGAACTACAAACTGATTCTTTTTACCTGCAGACTACCAACTAGGGTACATATTTATTCCAAGGATTTCGTGATCATAAAACCGTCCTAATCGTAATAATCAGATTTTTGAGTATATGATTTTTTCGTGTTTTACGCCAAAGAATATCGTGGGTAGCAAATTCAATTTTAACAAAATTTAATCGGTTAAATGAATTAAAATGCTTTTCCGTGTGGAGATGGAGTAAGAATACAATTCACCAGCCTCTATATTGCATATGGTTGTCTCGTACAAAACGTCTGAAGGATAATACGCAAATAACATCTATGCAAGTGATGGAAAACTCGAAATAAAACACTATACCAACACGTCTGACTGATTTCCCTCCCATTTTAGAGGCGATCTGAGCCCTACAGTGAGACTGAATGACCGACAGTGCTGAAATTAAATCAGAAACTCAGATAAAAGTTTACTAAGTGCCGTAAGTCATCGCTGGTAACACACTGACGCCCACGTCCAGCCGAGCTAGAGTCGTCGGTCGTCTTTCTCGAAATTGGATCTAGCTAGTTGGACTATTCTTCCTATTTGCAAACGTAGATTATAACAATCGGGAATTGAACCTGTACCGAGCGATCAACCGACCGTACCGAAATCTGTGAATATGGGTTCAAGTCCTAAATATTACACTTAGGAACTATTTTTAGTTTGAAAAATAATTCACCCAATTGTAGTTTCATATTTATATGCATTAGGTTTCTCATTCTTCTAACAGTCAGTAGCAGCTTCTCTTTATAATCGGCTGTAATATTCATGCTATAATAGAAATTAAAGAAATTCTGTGTGATGTGGAAGTAAGAATACAATTCACCATCCCCTATCCTGCCCATGTGTATGGTAAAAGACAACCATGGGATGTAATATGCATACAAAAATGGTACAGGTGTAGGTAAACTCAAAATAAGACCCAACACTAACCCCTCTGACCAGCGCGATATAGTCAATTCTTTCCGATTTCAGAGGATACTCAAGGTCAATAGACAGACATTTACGAGCTGCGATGATGATAATAATGGATGGGAATTGACAGGGAAAAACATTATATAGTTCAAAAATACCATACATATTTATAGCTTTTCATGTGAAAAGCTTATTGAAATATTGGATAAGCCTTTAAGATATTGACCTAATGCCGTAGTCTTAGCAGGAATTCGTAAGTGTGGTAGGACCAGTTGCCTGTCTACAGCCGTGAGCTGATATATCCAGAATAGTACCACACTCTCAAAGAAAATCCATGTCTGACTTGTAGCAATGTGCTGCTGTGTTTCATTTGGCATTCGAGAGACCTTGCAGCCCAATTTATCTAGTTGGGTTTGGGGTTTTCATTGATAGGCAGCGGCCTAGCTGTACTGAATCTGATATTGCAAAGGTCTATAGATGGTCGTAACAGTTGCCAACAGGTACGCAGCTTGTACATTTGCCACCACAAGCAATAAAAAAAGAAACAGGATGATGATCCTAGTTGGTGTTATAATGAAGTTTCCTGGCAGTACTTCTACCAATTCTGAGAGTAATTGACTTCCATAACTCATATGTAAAATGTGGTAAGACATTGTATTTGAATTTGACTTACCTTTTTATCATTCTCTCCTACAATTGTGCACACTCGTGCTACCCTGTCAAGCGGGAATCCCATCCCTTGTATCTTCTTACAAATATCTTGCAACTGTGACGGTAACTTATCAAATGGGTTTGGTAACTGCACTGATTTCATTTTATTCTTTTTATTTATATTTTTGTGATTCCCTGGCGATTGTTGATGTTGCGTTTGTTTGACTTGAGTATTTTTAGAAACTGGACTAGTATTATGCGACCTTTCATTCATCTTTAACTTCTCCAATTCATCATTTAATTCTCTAACAATATCTGGTACACTCCGAGAGCGAGATTTTATAGTATTTTGTGATGATGTAGTTAAATTATTTTCAGTATTTTCATTAACTACTGGATAAATTGGTGTATTGGTTGGTTGATACTGTACTGGTAACTGTGGATATTGATAATAATAAGGTTGTTGAATGTATGGAGAATCATTTGGTACTTGACTAACATCTGATGTCATAGGTAACTGATTAGGATAATATGACTCCATCGTTGGATATGAGGTTGACGGTACATAGTACTGATAATTTGGCATATACATATTGACATCATCTGCATTATTTGATATATAGTAACCGTTAGACATTGGATATGGTTGAGGAGAATTATACATCATATTCGGACCTTGTATTGGCTGTTCCAAATATGTGGCCGGTAGGTAAGTGGTACCTTCTAACTGTGCTTGTGATGCACAGTTTGGGAGGGAATAACTTTGATCTACTACATAGGTAGGCTGTTGATGACAATTTATTGTTGATTCTTTTTGACTTTGCAATACCTGAGCCAATAATTCCATATCGTTAATAGTTTTCAATTCAACATTATCAAACGGACTTGATGTGTCATTCTCAAAGTCTCTGAATGTCAACATATCTATATTAGGATTATGTGTAATTCTAGTAATCTTATTATTTAATTTAAAATTCTGTAGTGGGTCAGGGTCATCAAGTAAATTATTTTCAGAATAATGTGAGGTTACCAGCGTTGGCTGGAGGATATTTAGCGGATGTTCTGTGACTACTGTAACAGGAGGCAAGTCAATGTTAGCCGAAACTTCAACCTTTTCAGGTGTATTAGCTTCACTAGTATTGTTATCACAGTTTTCATCGGCTTTTTCCTCTGGAGGTAGTGCACTGATTTCATCAGTGCTAGGATAAGACACCTCAGATACGTTCAGCTGCTTCAATCGTTCTTCTTCTTCTGCGGCGGCTATGGCATCAAGCCTTTTTTGTTCTGCTTCTTGCAATAGTTGAAGACGATGTCTTCTTTCATTTTTCTTCGTCTCTTTCGCATTCTTAAGCTCCTTAATCTTTGATAGGACATTTCTCTCGAAAGTACAAGAAAGATTTGCTGTATTAGCAATGTCCACGACCTTCTGAGCTCGTATAATACATTCATTTATACTATAAGGTAAATCGATTTTGGGGAATCGTTTGTATTTCTCCGATATTTTAACAGGCACATCGTCCATAAAATCTCCGAAATGTGACATATCAGCGCACAGCACAGTTGAGATAATGTAGATAATAATCAAACAATGAGAAAGCAAAGTTTGTTGCTCTTAGCACTTTTAAGGTTACATAGTCCTCATTCAACGTCATCACCCATTACATTTTATAAGAGAGGAAATAGAAATAGAGATTTAAAACGTTTTCCATAATCACTCAAAGCATTAATTAAATAGGTCATAAAATTAGTCCTGCTTATATTTTTAATATTTTTACGTGTAGATATTTGGCAGATAACGTCAAGAACCTTCACTTGAAAATTATAAACCAAAACAAAATATTCAATATTAACATGAAAGACAAAGAAAAGACTATATAACAACTGTAGTAAGATAAAGAAAAGACATAATAATGCTATTATATACAGGTGTGATGATCTGTAAATCTTATGTCAATGTCAATTACTATAATTCTTGCCAGTATAAAAATAATTTCAATAAACACTGTCATGTGACTTTTTTAATAAAAAGAGAAAGATTTTTGCTAATACTGAACGAATTTGCTTTTCCAAATTAAAAGCGATAATTCCTTTATATAAGTACATTTTATGTCATTACTGGCCTAAAAAAGAACATATGAATTTGAAGTTTAAAAATAAGATCACGTGTGCTATTGTCCTATCAATGCCATCAGATGTCGTTAGTGTTGGTTCCTAAAGTCATGGCGGATCTTTTTCAGTAGATTTTAGATTTGCCATAATTCGTGGGTAGATATTACCGGCGTCGAAATAATTATAGCTTAATTTATTCACACAGTGGGAAGTTAACGTCACATTATTATCGACAAAAATACCGACCGGAAGCAATATATTTAGAAAAAGGCTCTACTGACGGAACGTCTCGAATTTCGGCCTAGTCAAGATAAATAGAATCACTAGATTTCGACGTCGCACCTTACCATAATTAATTTATTACGCCTGTTATGATGCAATAATCTACCGCTACGCCAACCGCCATCGCATTTTACGTTTGGAATACAGGTTGGTATGTCAAAATTTTTGTAGAAATAAGCCGGTGAACCTGTACTGATAACCTGAACGCCGGCAGGGTATCGAGTCGGGAATGAGCGAAGGTGTGCCAATGATGTACCATGGAAACGGGGGCTTCGGAGGTCCAGGTCAGATGTTTTATATGGGTGGGCAGGCGGAACGCCCTGCACGCCATTACCCATTGGATGTGCGACATAACCATGGAGGTTCGCCTGGAGGCCACACTACCCCGCGTCGGTGGCAGCCTCGTCGAGACCGTCACCCTAATCCCAAGAGCGTAGACAACACAGCATTCGGATATGATTCTGACGACTCCAGTCTATCCAGCAATGCTTCGGGCTCTAACAAATCTGGAGAGAAAGGTAAGTCATATAGCTACATAGTGTTAGAAAATGTATGTAATTTGTAAAAGCATCTATCATGTTCTAATTTTAAATATTAACTTTTTAATTCATTACTACCCTCCTTTATTTAGATACTCCTTTAATCCTTGTACTATAATTTAAAGTAATTTATAGGCATTCTTAGTCTTGTTTACTAATTTTACATAGCCATTAAGAGAGTATAACCTAGTTACGATTGCTGTTTTAAAAATCATTCACTACAAATAATGTTTCACTGCTATTTGTTTATATAAATCTCTAATACCTTGATAAAGAATAATTGTTTTTAGATAACTTATCTCAAACTGATTTATACAACATTATTGTAATATTACTTTGGCTTCCCATTAAGATTTGTAGCCTAATATACCCAGTGTACACTCATAAGCTCTTTGGGTTGTAAATCTAAGGTAACTCAATGCTTTATAGTTTCTGAAAAAGTTAATACTTATTGCTATTGTACCTACTTTTAAACTTTTTAAGTTTATATATAGCAAAGGATCTCACAAATAAGATCTAATCTACGAAATCAATAATCATTATCATTTTTCAATAATTGATAAGCTGCTATTGTTCTTGGTGTCAAAAATATACCAATTCTATTGTAAAAATATGCATAGAATTTCTTGAATTGAGTTAGTGTTTTGCTACAAGAAAAATTTGGATGATCAAACATGGAACTATGCTTATTTAAGAAATGGGTAATAGGTTCATTTGTTACATATTAAGAGGAACTCAAGTTAAATTTAGACATTAGGTTCTTTTATCTTGCATTCATTTTTAGGAATTAAATTTTACAAAGATGGAATACTTATTAGAATAACGACTCATTGCTTTATTAACTGTTCCTATATATCTATTTTAAAAGAATACCAGATCACTGGAAAAATTTATATCACTATCATAATTTTCAAGCCGTCTATAAGGGGCAATTAAGACATTGTTCCTTCTATTTAAGATATGAGGCTTCCAGTCATAGCGGCTACATAAGGTCATGGACCTATGGGTCCAGTAACAGTGGAGCATAGGATGCCAAGAATTTTCTTTTTATTTTTTTAAAAGATAACTGGGTGGGTTTGGGGTTTATATAGGTATGTGGCCTAGCTGTACTCCTGGTATAGCAAAGTTCAATGGGCGGCAGTAACATTTACCATCAGGTGTGCTGCTTGCTCGTTTGCTACCAAAAGCAATAAAAAAAAAAAAACTGCTATTGAAATAAGCCTTGTATTGCTAAGGACTTTGCACTCTATTTAATGGATACAAATTACATCCAGACACACAACAAACATTTGTGGATCGCACAAAGTATTGTCCTACGAGGGAATTGAACCCGCAATGTGGGCATGGTAGATTGCTATCTTTACCATTATATGCGGTCAATACTGTGTGCAGTCGACTCTGAATGAGAAACTGCTATCCTAACAAATGATCACTAACCCTGACAATGCAATATTTTGACATTCCTTAGTTAAGTGGTAGTAAAAAAATTGCTAGATTGCAATACACTTAGTAAATACATTCTAGAAGAACTTGATTAATGGTGAAAATGTATCAAGAATTTCACATGATGAAATGCAAGTAACTGTTTAAAATGACTTCTAAATTATTTTAACTGCATACTAAAAAAGTTTTAACTTGGAACTTTTTAATTTGTGTTACTAAATAAGGCTGCTATCTTGCACATTATAATTCTATTAGGTCTTATCTCAAGGTATACTTGTAAACAACCATTAAACACTGCACAGTCACGAAAGACACCTAATTAAAAGATAATTAAAAGTGAAAGGATGGGGGATATCGAAATACTTATACTGTGGTAATTACTTTTACTGTGGTAGGACCATGCTGTTGACAGTTCTCTGTCTGCAGCCGCGGGCCGGTCCGTCCGGGGTGATACCGCACTCCCGCAGAAAATCGACGTTTGAGCAGTGGCAATGTGCTGTTGCGCTTCGTTTGGTGAGCGGGGGAGCCGGAAGCCCAACTTTCTGGGTGTGTTTACGTGTGGTGGGTTCAAGTGGTGCCTGAAACTTGCGGTGGTGAAGTCTTGGTTGGAGTATTGAGCGTGAGAGGCTGCAATGGGGTACAGAGAGACCCGGTGGAAATGGTCACCGCCGGCCACCTGCCGGTCAGCAGGGGACCCGAACCCAGGATTATCCTCCCTGGGAGGCTGTCCCGCCAACTGGCGAAAATCCCGTCGTGTAGTCGTTGTGCCGGACCAGGAAACCGGAGTGGATTACAGCGGCTGTGCGCGGGGGGGCACCCCTTCCGTGTTTTGTGTCACCTTCTCACAAAACTCACCCTCCCAACCATGCACTGTGCCCTGCACCTTTTTTTTTTTGGTACCACCGAATTTCATTGCACGCATCCACACTCCCTTCCTCTTCTTAAAAAAACCCTAATGAAAAGAGACAGAAAAAAGTGAAAGTTTTTTACGGCGGTCCCCTTATCTACATTTGATGTGGATTTTCGCAATATCAGGGGTTTACATAGCAATCTCGACGGCGTTCACCACCATCTCGAGACGGCGCGGCCTGCCTTGCTCTTTTTAACGGAGACACAGGTAGGCGCTCCGGATGATATTTCGTACCTTAACTACCCCGGCTACAAGTTGGAGCACTCCTTCCGTCGTAAGGCCGGGGTGTGCGTGTTCATTCGGGGTGATATCTGTTGTCGCCGGCTTCGGGCCCTCGAACATGATGACCTGTCAATCTTGTGGTTGCGCGTAGACTATGGAGGCTTTACCCGCATCTACGCGTGCCTCTACAGGTCGCATGGCAGTGATTCGGGGTCAACTCAGTTATTTGAGAACGTCCAATGGGATTGATGAAATATTGGACCAGTGTCTATCAGCGGAGGTGGTGGTTCTTGGAGACTTCAACGCTCATCATAAAGAGTGGTTGGGGTCCCGAGCCACTGACCGCCAGGGTCGATATCTCTTCAATATGGTCACGGCCTATGGACTCCCACACTGGTGACACAGCCCACCCGTGTCTCAGACATTGAGAGTCATGAGTCTTTTTTACTGGATCTTCTGCTGACTACACAACAGCAACGATACTGGGTAGTGGTCGAAGCCCCTATTGGGTCGTCTGACCACTGCCTGATCCGAAGCAGAGCCCCTGTTGCAAGGCCTAATCGCTCTACAGCGACTGGGACCCGCAGAGTCTGGCAATATAAGTCAGCAGATTGGGATGGACTTCGTGAGTTTTACGCATCCTACCCATGAAAGCGGCTTTGCTTCGCCTCTGAGGACCCTGGCGTTTGTGCGGACTACGTCACCGAAACGGTTATTACGGGAATGAATTTATTCATCCCGAATACCAAAATACCCGCGGCGGCCGCAGCCGCCCTTGGTTTAACAAAACCTGCAGGACGGCTGCACGGCAGAGGCAGTCCACATATCGGGCCTGGAACAGGGCTAAAAACTGTCAAGACTCGAACGTCAGAGAGGTGAACCGAAAATTTAACGCCGCTTCTAGATCTAGTAAAAAGGCTATTGCCAATGCCAAGGCAGAACATGTTGCCAGAATTGGAGAGTTATCCCGCTGGGAGTCGTGCATTCTGGTCGCTCGCCAAGGCTGCCCAAGGCAACTTCTGCCGGTCCAATCTCCCACCACTACAGAAAAGCGATGGAAGCCTAGCCCACAGCGCAAAGGAGAAGGCCGATCTTTTAGATCAATTCTTTGCCTGTAACTCGACTTTGGACGCGGGAGCTGCCACACCACCATCCCGCGGTGTGACAGCTCTCTACCTGAAATCCGTATCTCGCAGCGAGCGGTCAGGCGGGAACTGCGGCTTATGGACGTCCATAAGTCGAGTGGGTCGGATGGCATCCCTGCAGTGGTCTTAAAGACGTGCGCCCCTGAGTTAACCCCCGTCCTCACGCGCCTATACCGACTTTCCTACGATACTAATAGGGTTCCATCTTCGTGGAAGGTCGCCCAAGTCCACCCGATCCCTAGAAAGGGAGACCGGGCGGACCCATCGAATTACAGGCCGATTGCGATAACATCCTTGCTCTCCAAAGTAATGAAGAAATACGGCTTTCGACATGGTCGATCGGCTGGTGATCTTCTTGTGTACCTTACACACCATTGCGCAGAGGGCAAAAGAGATTTGGAGGGCAAGGGTGAGGCGCTAGCATTCAGCCTAGATATCGCAAAGGCGTTCGATAGGGTCTGGCACGGGGCCTTTCTATCGAAGCGACCTTCTTATGGAATCCCCAAGGGACTCTGTAAATGGAGCGCCAGCTTCCTGGATGGTCGGAGTATAAAAGTCATCGCCGATGGCTCTTGCTCCGATACCATGACCATTAACGCTGGTGTACCACAGGGCTCGGTGCTCTCCCCGACGCTGTTTATCCTGCATATCAATGACATGCTCTCTATAGAGAATATGCATTGCTATGCGGATGAGAGCATGGGTAACGAGCGATATAACGAGCATCAGAATATCCCTCGGAGTATATTACAGTAAAGAAGGACTCAACTTGTGTCTGAAGTCGAGCGATCTTTGGGGCGAGCCTCGAAATGGGGTGAACGGAACTTATTCCAGTTCAATCCCACTAAGACACACGTTTGCGCGTTCACTGCAAAGAAGGACCCGTTTGTCATGGCGCCTCAGTTCCAAGGAGTAACTCTCCAAATTGCCGAGAGTATTGGGATCCTCGGCGTCGAACTATCAAGCAAAGTCCAGTTTGGGAGTCATTTGGAGGACAAAGCCAAATTGGCAAGTAGAAAGCTGGGCGTCCTGAACAGAGCCAGGCGGTACTTCACATCGAGACAACGTCTTGTGTTATATAAAGCACAAGTCCGCCCTCATGTGGAGTACTGCTCACATCTCTGGGCAGGCGCGCCCAAATATCAGCTAGACCCACTTGACTCCCTGCAAAGACGTGCTGTTCGAATCGTCGGTGATCCCAATCTCACGGAAAGACTGGAGTCATTGGGGAGCCGAAGAGACTTTGGGTCTCTCTGTGTACTCTACAGGCTCTTTCACGGGGAGTGCTCTGAGGAACTATTTGACTTGGTACCACCGTCACCATTTTATCACCGTACCACTCGACACCGCAGCAGGGTTTATCCATTTCAACTGGAAACGATACGGACATCTACTGTACGTTTTCAACGATCATTTCTATCACGTACGTGCAAGATCTGGACTGAACTACCTGCTGCCGTGTTTCCCCAGCGCTATGACATGTCCTTTTTTAAACGAGGTTTAAGAAGAGCTCTTTCTTCACAGTTGGCAGCGGCCTAGCTGTGCTCTGGTATTGCAAAGGTCCATTAGCGGTAGTGTCACTTACCATCAGGTGTGCTGCTTGCTCGTTTGCCACCACCGGCAATAAAAAAAATAAAATACTAAGGGTGTTTACACGTGTATTGTTTTTGCTGTGTCTTTTTACCAACCTTTCCAGTCCCGTATCATATATCTCGGCTAATGTACGTCCCACTGCTGGACTCAAGCCTCCTCCATAATAGAAGGGAAATTGACCTTTTATACCACGCTGGTCAGACATGTTGGTATAGGGTTTTGTTTCGAGTTTTGCTTTTCTTGCATAGATGTTATACATACATACCATCACGCCATGTCCTTTGCAGGGTAGGCAGAGAGAACAGAGTGCCAGAGAACTCTATCCTTGCATACTTCACTTCCTCAACATACATAATTCTCTTCATACACGCTCGCCGGTTTCGGAGACTCTTGACTCCACCTTCCTTCAGTACATGACCGATCTGGTCTAGGTGGGTTAGTCTCGGTCTCCCCCGGTACCTACATCCTTCCTTCCATCCATGTTATATGCGTTTTATATCCCTCATTCGTCTCTTACGACCACGCACGAGCAAGATAGGGATGGTGATTTGTATTCTTACTCCGTCAGCACACAGATAACCTTTTTTACATAGATTTTGCCCGATTCATTTCTAACATAGACGTGATGTGTGATGTGATGTGTATTATATCCCTTAGTCAGTTTTTACGGCATCCGCGGACGAGATAGGTGGTGGTGAATTGTATTTTTACTCTGTGACCATACGGAAAACTCATATGTACATTTGATTAATGGATAGAAATTCATATTCAAGATAAGAAAAAAAAGAAGTATCCTACACCAACACAGATTGATGATCAGCATGATTTGATGAGATTGTATGGACGGTGTAATGATCTTATTATATACCTCTCGAGCCAAGTGTCGTGTATTTGTTTCCCATGCAGAGCAATTCAGCAGGTGTAATTTGTGAACGTCAATTATTTGTCCGTGTGGTGACGGAGGAAGAATACAGTTCACCACCCCTTATCTCACTCGTGGGTGATCGTACGGGACGACTAACGGATATAAAACGTATATGTATAACATTTATGCGAGAGAAGGCAAGCTCGAAACAAAACCCTATACCAATACCAACACGTCTGACCAGCGTGGTATAATAGGTCAATTGCCCTGCCATTGTGGAGGAGGCTCGAGCCCAACAGTGGGACGCGTATGAGCGGAGATGATGATGATGATGAATTATTTGTTTGTTAAGTCCTAAACAATTATTACTACTCCAGTGTGAGGAGCAGCTGTTGCCCTACAGACTGAAACAAACCCTTTACGAATGCCAACTACGAACTGCTTCAAATTCAATTCAGTCTAGTGGAAGTCTCATTCGTTATCAAATCCGCCATCAGTTCGATTGCATTTTACAATTATATTATGAAATAACTTTACAATTATATTTTTTTATTCATTCAGCTGTTCGGAAGCTGTGTGTAAAAAAAATAAGATGGTGACGCTTCATATTCCAATCTGTCACGACACTAACAAAACAGCGTAATAATATTTTTGTATATTAACTCTACTTCTTTCACAAACAACTTACACCATTAAAAAAAAAGAGTTAACTACATTTGTGATATAGGTAGGAGGCCACGAAAACTGACATAGTGTAGCTAATTAGTCCCACGTGTCTCGCGTGCCTGGCGTTTTATTTTTACATAATATTACTCAATTTCCTGGCGCTATGGCACCTACATTCGCTCTGAAATAACGCCGAGAAAAAAAAATCGCAGTGACTACAAACATGCATAATGAATTCTAATTTCTAGATCTTATTTACTTTCAATGACCTTTGACTATAGTTTCTTACACGTGCGAAGATTTCGTGGTATGTAAAACATAATCGCATTGTAGACACATTTTCTACGTATATAAATAGATTGAAATATTTTCATTATGTTTACAATATACTTTATTGCGACGGCATAACTCTTACAATATTTCAAATAACTTGTAGTATCAGATAACGTAGTAAGTAATATCTAACAGATTTAACCTTGGAAACAAGAGATAAGTAAATAGATGGGATGGCAACGTCTTCGCATACAAAAAAAAAACACAGAGATATGTGCCGAGTAAAATGGCGCTTTGGTTATTTAGGCTGTCGAATTTGTTCTCGTGACCGAGTGTAGGTAATGACGCGTAAATTGTGACGCATTTCGTTAACAATATATAGGTGTACTCTATAATGAATCACGTAAGATGGTATTGTTAGATGTAATATATATATATATATATATATAACGTTTGATTACATTTACAGGTCGTTAAAAGTTTGTTTTCATTTACCTGTATCATAATAAGTGCTCTAGATTTTCTTGTAAACACATGAGTACCGTGAAATGCTACAACATTGCCTGTATTTTGACGTTTTTACTTGATATACTCTCCATTTTACAGAAAGTCATATGTGTTTTCAATTACAATTCAATATTGTACCTTAAGCTATTGGAAAAATGTCATATTAGCCAAAAAACAACTCCTATTAGTCAGCAAAAAGCGCATAAAATAATAGGCAAAGTTAAGTTGGAAACTGCAACATTGCCTAACTAAAAATATCATCGATTATTATGGGTGCAAAGGGGACGATTCAACACCTGTTTTGCTTATAATTCAACTCCTGTGTTAGACTTTACCTAGTCTTAAATTACAATGTATATATTTTTTTAATGATGGTAGGCAAAGTTAAACACGTTTTTATAAAACTCTCATACAACAGTGTATAGGCCTGTAGGGTTGCCCCTCAAGGTAAAGAAATTAAAAAAAAACATATAATTATGCAATATATTTTTGAAATAAAATCAAAGTAAGTATAACAAAACCATGAAAAAATATTATCCTTATTTAATTAATATATAGTTAGGTACTGGTATTCCCATCACAGATTGATCATCCCTAAAAGTTCTATATAACTTAAGTTACAAATATTGTAAGTTAAGTTATATAGTGTCATTATTATTAATGAAAATAAAGTTTAAACACTTACATAGTATCAAATAACATATTATATGTTTAAGTAACAAAAAAAGAATATTACGAAAAATATTTTAACAATGACAGGTACATGTTGCAATTAAAATTATAATAAGAAAGTAGGAACTTGCATACATACGAATTAGAAACAAAATTAAATAATTTTTCATTACCTACTTTACATTACTATTTATATAATTGAAAACTTCTTATAACTACGAGTATTATGAATATACGTGAGGGCAAAAAGTCACTTTGAAAAATAAATCATATCATGATCGTCCATTAAAACGTAAGAACTAGAATGTTCAGATATCTGCAACATTTCTATTGGTTTTACAATACAGTCTTCTGGTACAGTATCTTTATCTGAATTACGTTTAGGCATAACAAATTTTAAAGCACCTGTTTTTGAACCCGTGGTTTTGTAAAATGAAATTGTATACAGACTTTTATCTGGATTGGTGCTTTCTATCTCGCCAATATAATATTTCCATGATTTGTTTTTAAAATATCTTGACAAAACCGTTTGCCCTATATCATACGACACTTTTACATAACTTATATTGCTATTTTCTAAATCAGTCTTCTTTAATAAGTCTCTGCATGTCTCGTTAAACTTTGGATCATAAGCCTCATTTAATTGAACATTTTTACTATCACTCTCTGGGATTTTCTTATCTTTCAATTGGCTGGTCTCTAAATGTTGCATTGTGTCGTTGCTTTTAATAATGTCTACCTCATTATTATTCTCATTGATTATTTTGTCAGCGTAAGCGCTAGAAAGTAGTTGTACGTTCGCTTTTATTTTCTTGCGTTTTGTATCGTTTGTATCATCGTATTCTGGCTGTAAATTGCTTTGATACATGTCTTCATCAGTTGGTATTACATCGATGTCCAATAAATCGGAATCACTATGAATGCTCATTTCTACATCACTGTCAGAAGACGAAGAAAACATATTTGTCCTTAACCTCTTGTTTTGCTGTACTTTCCAGTTATGGTTTTCTATCTTAACAACATTCTTATTTTTCTTAACAAGTTTCTTCTTCTTCTTTTTTTGAGACTCGGCTACATTAACGGTATTTATATCATTTTCTTCTTCACTATTACTTAATATACCATGGACATTTACAAGAGTAGTAATTTTATTTGGTAAGTCATTCTCGTTATTTCGATTGTTAGATATCAAAGACGTACGTGAAGGTCGATCTAATGTATGTGACAAATCTGAATTTTTATCAATCTCAATAAGTTGTAAAGGTGTATTTTGTGGAAATCTGAATGGGGTATTGTCTTTCGTAAATTTAACATCTGCTAAAAGAGTTATTTTTGGTTTTTTGGAAGAATCTATATTAGGTGCACTAAGCTGTGTCACTGAAATGTCATTGAGATCGATTTCACAATTGCTTTTATGCGTAGTGGTATTAGCATTATTAGGTTTAATTTTTACAAGTTTCACTTTTTTCATTGACATATTTTCAGCTTCTTCTGTTGATACTGACTTACCAGGAGTAATTTGGAATTTTTGGTTTTGGCCACTTTTTAACGGTTTGTGTTGTCGACTAGTTTGTAAATATTTTAAAAGAGTTGTATCAAATTTTTCTTTTTTCGACTCTGTGGCTTGTGGTATCTTGTCAGTAACTGCGGACGGATTAAACGGACAAATGCCTGCTGCTAGAAATCCACTTTTTAAGTTATGTTCACTATTGATGTTTACTTTCTCCATTAATTCCTTTAAAAGTTGAGGGAAATGACATTTGTTAATTGAAGAAACACCAGGATTTGACAATTTGTATCGAAGTAAAATTTTTCGCCATTCCCTCTTCATTGGTCCAAAAAAAGCTAAATCTAGGGGTTGTGTCAAGTGTGTTGCGTTTCTTGGTAAAAACACAAAATTAATTTCATTTTCTTGGCACAATTTTATTGTGTTGACACTAAGATGTGATGATAAGTTATCACCTATGACAAGTTTTGTTCCATTTAAAGTATTGGCCCAGGGCAAAACTATACTTTCAAACCAGTCATCGAACATAGTCATGTCAAACCAACCTGACTTGGTTCTATTATAACGCGCGTGCGAGGGGCCATCTCTACACCAACGCGTCCATAAATGTTCTGCTTTGTATACTACATACGGAGGTAAGCCCTTACCATTTGCTGTGCCAGCAAACATTATTGAAACTGAGGTTTTTGTTGCATTTACTACTCGCTCCGGATGTTTTGTTCCTCTTTTAAAGATAGCTTTGCTGGCACCTGGGTCATCGCTACGATTAGTTTCGTCAAAATTTAAAATATTTTGTGGTGGAATATTTTTTAACGAATTTTCAAGATTTTTATAAAACTCTATCATTTCTGGAACAGATTTTTCAGCTCGACATCTCTTAATATTTTGTGAAGCACGCTGATTAAAATTATGCCGCGTCATGAAACCGCGCACCCACCGATCACCTGGCATTTTGCCGTCAAAAATGTGCAGCCTGTCATTTTTTTCTAAGTAGTTGTGCACTACAATGCGCAAGTCCATTAAAGTTAATGGGGACCCAAACTCGGCTGACAAATTTATAACATCAGCTATATGTTTCTCTTCCATAATACTTAGTTTTGTAGGACGGCCAATAGATTTATCATGTATCTTTTTACATTTGTTTAAAATAGTACGCCTCAGAATTCCAAATTGCTTCTCGGCTTCATACGACGACAACTTTTTACAGGCTACTAAATCTACCGCTATATTTAGCATTTCTTGGGTATAATCGGAGTAATGTCGAACCCCTGGTTTTCTTCTATTGTTAACTGGCTTAGCCATTATTAGAACCTGTCGAAATAACACATGTCCATTATATTTCAAAAATTTTATACTACCTACTAACAAAAAATTATCGAAACAGTGTGTCTTCAAATTGCCTTGTTGGTCGTGTTGGCTACCTGACCCATAAGGCAATTTGTTGACATAGACTCGACTCGACTATATTCGTGGGCTGAGAATTTTTCGTTCGAAAAATTCTAACTAACATCAAGGAATTAATAATTGTGCCCGGTGTATAGCAATAGCCTTGCCCACTATTACACGAAACTTATAACATATAAATGGATGGTACATTACATGTGCACCTCTGCCTACCCCTTTGGGGCTTAAAAAGCGTGACGTTATGTATATTATGTCTGAGAATGAAGCAAAATAAGAAATTATGCGAGTGGAATCACAGCTGATTACGATTTACATTAAAAAAAATTCAAGTGGCAGCCCTAGCCCTAGACAAAGTTACGTATTTTTTTTCGGAAACCTGCTTCAACTTTGCCGACCATGATTTGACTCTTTAAAATGGAATTTAAAGCAGAAAAACGAGTTAAAAAACAAAAAACAGCATATTTTCTTTGCTATACAACTTATTACACCAGCAAATGAAGGATAAATACTCACCAAATAAAATTTTCTTCAGAGCAGGTATGAGCACGTCCACGACCACTGACATTAAAATTGACACTGACAATTTATCGTTGGACTATTTGAATGAATGATGCGTTAATGTTGCCATATAGATTACTGACTTACTTTTAATAGTACCACAGACAATAAAACCGTTTCTATAAACTAATTATTTAACATTTTTAGGATTTAGGCAATGTTGTATAGTGACGGCAATGTTGTAGCATTTTACGGTATAAAAATCAATTTGCCATCTCTATGCTTTTGTAATAAAATCATGCAATTTGCCACCATAGATCTCTATGCTTTTGTAATAAAATCATGCTGAGAAGATGCAAAACAAGGGACTCTTTTTCCACGGGTGTTAATACAGTTATAAGTATTGGGTCTTGTTTATTCTTGCAATTAATAGACTTGCAAATATATGTATAGTCGACCAACCAGTTACTTGCAGTCACAAAACTATACATATAACTCTTACAATTTACGCCATATAATGTTTGGTGCTCATCAAGCCTAGTCTAAAGCCATTACTAGAGTTATTTCTCTAGGCACTGGCTAAAACTTTTGTTGTTACGAACAGGATTGCAAAATTTCTAACGATAAGCTCGACTAAACGAAATCTCTCTGACGCACTACCGTAGAATATAAAATTCGAATGACCGTCAATCTTATCGTCGTTCATATCGTGCTGACAGCAGCGTTCTCGTTTACTTTTTTATTGAATCCTGTCGCGCATCATTTTTACTCGTATAGTAGGTATGTATTAAGCCACACCTTGTTTTGACAGTAGAACTGAGTCCCTTAGAACTGAGTCCAATACCTTCTCTTTTCATAGTGGTAACAAGTTTCATTCATAATCAGAGGATAATTGATCTACTTCATTGAGATAGTGACGTAATAAGAAAACACACACGGCGTAGTAATTATAATATGCAGTACCTTGTGGTGCCCCGGGCTTGATTCTCAAGCTGGAGGATACTACGTGCGATTCAACAATCGTTACTTTGAATATATCTGTAAAAACCTCTGTAGTATAAGGATTATGTTTAGTGCACCATGTTATTTAAAAAGGAACACTATGTTATCTGCGCGTAAATTATATATGGGAGATAATCCTGTATTCGTTTCATAGGATAACTACGGAAAAGTGAGAAGACGTGTCTTATGGTAGATATTTGTACTTGGTCACAACACTGAACAAATATTTGTTGGAAGAAAGGAAAAAGACCCACCGCTATTCCACGGTCAATTAATATACCATACACCTTAAAGAAGGAAGGAATACGGGATAGCATCAAGGTGGAATAGGATATAAGGACGTCGTACTCCGGTGATGAGCAACCTCCAGAATTTCAACTTATAATTTGCCGAATAAATTCAAATAATAATTCGACATGTGTTTCGCCTCTAAATTAGGAATCCTTTGGACGTTTCGCCAGTTTCGACGATACCAGTTCAAGATCAAATATCTTGAACTGGTATCAAGGCTGCTCATCACAGAAGTAAGATATCCTTATATCCTATCCCGTACTCTTTTCTTTCTTGAGGTGTGCGATATATTGATCAACCGTAGGAAAGTAATGGGTCTTCCTACTTATCATAGTTTTAACGTAACATTTTGTCATGTATCGCCCAATTGAAACAATTAGTATAACTATTTTATTATTCTTCTTCTCAGCTCATATAATGTCCCACTGTTGGGCTCGAGCCTCCTTCATAATGGGAGGGTAAAAGACCTAATATACCGCGCTGGTCAGACGTGTTGATGTAGGGTTTTGTTTAGAGTTTTTCCTTTTCTTGCATAGATATTATATGCATTTTATATCCCTTTAGTCGTCTCTTACGATCACCCTCGGGTAAGATCCCTAACTTACAATTCACCATTGTATTCTTACTGTCACCACACGGATTATTTATTATGTAAATAAAATAATTGCACGCAAACTGTTTAATTTCTGTAATTGGTATCATGTTGTGGCTTGTCTGTGAACTACTCTATATGTGTCTTGAAGCGTAGTCGTCTGTGTCTAATGGGTATTTTAACACCTAACGTAGCTTTCCCTAAGTCGGTCATAAACGTTCGGCGAGTTGTTGCGTGTTAGTATTGTTGGCTAACATCACGGCATCCCCAGTTCGTCTTATGGTAAAAGGAATATGGAATCCCTAGTCCTTATGGAACTTTTCTAGTAGATAATTCTCAATAGCAGCATGGCGTTTGGAATTGTGCCTAGATGACAGTACATTGGGTTAAAAATTACAGTTTTATACGGATGTGGGTAATTTGATGTACCTATGCCTGGTTAAGGCAGCGACCTTCCATGCTTATGGTCTTGCACTTCATTTCCACACTGGTCAAATATTTGAAAATCTTTCAATAAAGATTATAACTCCTTTTTCTCAAATCATACATGTCCTGCTTTTGAGCTCGAGCCTCCTCCAAAATAGGAGAGAAATTGACCTACTATACCACACTGGTCAGACGTGTTGGTATTGGGTTTTCTTTCAAGTTTTCCATGTCTTGCATAGATGTTTTATGCGTTTTAGGTATATCTTTTATTATCGATATCCCACGAATAAGTTTGGGGATGGTAAACTGTATTCTAACTCCGTTATCACATGGAAAGTTTATTAATTAATGCAGGTTAAAAGAAGTTTTTGTGGCAGCGTTCTCATTGTCTTATACTGCCCGTAATTCCAAGGTCCTACTCACAGACTACTCACAGAAATATTAATACCTTAGAACGGCCTTGTGGGCGGGGCAGACGCGCCGCATATATGAGCAGATGCTTGTAGTAAGTCAAAATTCGTTTTACCGCCTAATAGTTGCGCTCATACAGTGACATTGAACGAAGTTCTGCAAAAAAAGTAAAAATATGCCATCATGCGCGGCTATAACGTGTAGAAAAAGAAGTCAAGTGTGTAGTATAAAGCCGGGATTGGATTGATTGATTTCCTTTCATCAGTAGTAAGCTTAGAAACATATTATTTCAGTGAAATTTGTTAATATTATAATAGTATTATGTCGTTTATAAACGAAACCAATAAAATCGCAAAACAGATGGAACATTATACATCGTCTGCTATACATGAATGACATATTTCATTATTTGAGGGACCAACGCTATATATTGCTTTCATTACGATGTTGCTAGCGATGAGCTAACATTGGTTTTCATAAAAAAAATAAATTTGACCTCGGATATCGATAGTGATGATCCAATTCCAATCCGTTGTCGATTTAAGTATTTAAATAGGTATATGTCTATAATAATTTTGTTTCTATTTAGTAATTGTTTAATGTAATAATGTGTTTAGTAATTGTTTAATGTACAAAGTGTTTAAATAAACACAAAGTAAAATTAATTGCATGTTTGTACTGAAACTGTATAATCATCAGAAGTGAAAAATTAACAAAATTGGATCAGTAGTTTCAATTAGACTAGACAAAATAAATATCTATTTATTGTTTCTAATATAAAAAATACTAATATGAATAATTATTCTAATATAAAAAACTGACTTTAATAAAGCAAAAAATGTCAATTTGGTTTTCAATGTTGGTTACATTATTATTGCGTCATATTAAAACTGATTTGTATTTTTTTTATTTGTACGGATTGGTGATTCCTCTATAATTGAAACATTAACTATCTAGAAATTTCTATCTTATTATATAAACAAGCTTAATATATCACACTGTAAACGGTTACAAACATATCTGTTTGTATTTAATTTAAAATCCGAAAAAATAAGTATTAGACGTATTTTCGGTAAACAGATATCGAATTAATATTGATTAATATATCGACCACGGAAAGAACTAGGGTACATGAAATTTTTTCGTAGGTAATATACGTTGCTATAGAAGATTTTGCTAATGTGTGTGTATTAGACATGCGCAAAACATTACTTTGAAATGTCATATCACACCTTATTACATTACGCAGAACGTAATATTACTTTATGATATTACAAATGTGATACATATCACATGTTGTATTTGTATTATTTTATGATATTTATCACATGTTACCTACATGTGTTAAATATTAATTTTTTAACCGATTTGCGTAATATGATTAATGTAAAATAGTCGATTGATTTCCCTTCATACTTTTCCAGGCTTAGAACTGACAATCTTCATATACTACTGACTTTATACTTTTTATTTTTTCTTTGTTTTGATAAATTGTAGGTTCAAGGTTATACAATAATGTTTACGGGCATAAGCGCGATCATGGTATAGGTACATATACGTACCCAGTCATTCTCCAATAGTGAGTGAGAGAGGTAGATTTAAGATCTCTTATTTCGTACAATATAATAATGCGTTGAGGAATTAGCTAGCAACTCAAGCAAGCAAGCATTACATTACGCGAAATTCGGGCTAGAGCCAAAGGTGCATAGCATAACGATTGAGTAATGTATTGCTTGATGTGATGTGTAATGCCTCGCTGTGTCGCGTAATGTTTAATGTGATATTACCCGCCCGAGTTATACTACGTTTTGATATCAAGCGCATTACTTACACATGTCTAGTGTGTATGAATTGAAGCGCCGTGAATTGCGGCGCCAGGATGTGTGTGTGATGTGTTTGTGTGCGAAATAGTTGTAAGCGTAGCCTTGCGTATGTGTTAACCTTAACTAGAGGGAGTAAAGCGACGACACTGGTTTTAGTACAAAATAAGACCGATGGCCCTTCTAAGGTAATTAATATTTCTGTGGTCCTACTATATTTTTTTTTTGGGACTAATCCCACCACACATTCCCACCATTGTAACTCCTGTAAGCCAGGATCCACAATGGTCACTATAAATGACACCGAGGTTTGACCCTCAGGCAGTCCCGGGAAATGATTTTAATTGTCTTGGAACCCGCAACAAATTTAATTAGAAAAGTTAAAGAGGAGGAGTTGGAAAAGAGTGATTCCATTTCCCTCCCAGGCAAAGCGGGAGACGGAAAGCAATATTGACTAGTCAGCCAATAAGTAAAGGGTTGTACAGCTACGATAAGCGCAGCAGTACGGCACCACGGATACGGGATAACTTAACGGGGCCTATATGTGAGCCTTAAGATTGGTTGCAGTAGTAGGTATGGCAGAAACGCCTAAACGCACGGAAATTTTCTCGAGTTGCTACAAGATCCGTATAGTATACTACTCCAGATGTGACTTGCAAACTGTCTAACATAAGGTCGCGCTCGTTACGCCAGAGATCGCACTCCCAGAGAATGTGATGTGCTGATTGTTCATACTCGCGGTTATGTGTAGAGCATTGACATAGTGGTGAAGGTACGAGTTTAAAAGAAAGTAATTTACTTTTAAAGTTGCCATGGCCAGTTAGAAATTGGGCTACAAAATGGTCAACCTCCAACCACACTCTCTCTAGGCACTCGCGGACGCATGGGAAAAATAGATAGAGGTGACGGTCCTTCGATGATGAATCCCATCTTTCTTGCCATTCAATTAAAAGTTTTTCACAGACAATGGACTGCGGTGCAAACAATCGAACGATTTTATTACGGTCGCGGGGTAGAAGGAAATCTGTGTTCATATTTTTCCTTGTCGTGTAATACATTGATGCCCGTCTCTGAATCTCCAAGTCAACCAGAAGTACACCCGCGAGTACTGGGAAGGGCTCGGTACTGACCTCCTGACTGGCGTCCTACTATATATTAAGAATTGTCCGTAAACTCAACTACAGCTAGCACCTAATATATGCTCGAACTAAAAATAAAACCCAAGACATCGTAGTCAGACATATACTTATCTAGATACCGATGGCGAAGTGGTCTAAGTAACAATCCCCCGTTCTGCGTGTCGAGGAATCGAAATTCCATGCAGGATTTTTTTTGTTTGATCCACAAATAGGTGTTTTGATTCTAATTGTGATTTATGCCCAAGGTTTGTAAAGCTAAAAGGACAATAATTTGTTCCTTAATGGCTGCTATTCTTTACAAAAAGTAGAATGAGTCACACAAATCGTCGTGATTATCACATCAGCTCTTATATGTAGATCCCCTGTTGGACTAGAGTAGGATACTTTAGACTCTCCACAACGTGAAGATTTATTATATACATATATACGCAGATCAGACGGGTTGTTATAGGGTTTTATTTCGAGTTCTCCTTCTCTTGTTATATATTATATCCCTTAGTCATCTTTGCCCATGGACAGGAAAGTGCGTGGTGAATAGGTATTTTACTCCGTCACCACACAGAAATTCGGTCAGACAATTGTGAATTTATTCCTCTAATAAATTTGCCAGCGGAATCAATAAACAAAAATTAATATAGGATATGTGAAGTTTATTTCGCTAACAATGTATGTATGTCGGTTCAATGACCATGGACTAGAAATAGGAAGGACAATGCCCTTGTCATTATATTTGGCAGACATATGTCTGTATAATACTAATATACCTACTTATCGTAACACGGACATAGATTCTGCCAGAGTATAATGATCACCGTGGGGAGACCTATGTCTAACAGGGGACGTCTACGAGATGATAGGTGAAAATGGACACCGAATTCTTTTTTTTTTGTGTGTGTATCATACGAATTAGGGGCTCAAGCAATTAATGTGACTGCAAAATAAGGAAATATTGATATATGACAATTTGTTTGTATATTAGGATAATTTCTCTCAAGGAAGCCCGTACGCTATAAAACGGGCCATGTAATCTTAGAAGAAATTGCTTTGAAGGAATTGCCCGTTTTCACTTTTAAACTAATGTGAAAAACTTGCCAAATATTTATATCACTTAATGATATTTCTTTTTTGATATGTATTTTATTGTTTTTGTTGTGTAACTATTTTTTTACTGTGTGGCGACAGGACCAGTATACAATTGTCGCCCCCAGCTTACTTGCTTGTTGGAGTCGCAAAAATTGACTGAACAAATATTTCCCATTTAATGATATTTCTATTTTTTTTATATTAATTGTGTGTGGATTATTTTTTACCGTGTGGCGTCAGAATGATTATACCATTGTGGCCACATCTCATACAAAATCGGCTGAAGGTGCATTAGAGTAGAGGGCTGCATCTCTACTGGGAAACGAATACCAACGCGCCTGCTAAGGCTTGGCGATTATGGCAATATTCTGTTTTGAGGGAGGCCTACGTCCAGCGGTGGACGGATAAACACTGATGATGATGACTGATTGTATATCTGTAGATGACGTAGTGATCTAAATATCGATCTCACATGCCGAGTGTCGTGGATTCGATCTCCACACAGTACAGTTCTTTGAGAGATGCACGAATGAATGACGTGTGATCCCTATTTATTTATATGTTTGTAACCCACCATCATATATTTATTCCTTAATGCGGGATGTTTTTAGATTATAAAAAATGCCTTAAAGTGCAATACCATCTATCAACACTGAATCGTATTTTATATATTATGCTAAATCGTTATTTCATATGAAGATGTGTTCGCATCGATTCAGCATCAGAATTAAATGCTTATAAGTGTAATAATAATAGCATTTATTTCAGACAGTATTACAATTTACAATTTATATATACACATATGTATTTTAATTTTATGAATACTAAATTTAACTCTATTTTTTCTTTTCTTAAACTATTATACAACGACATTCCTGTATGTATGTCATTTATTGCCAAGACCTCCTCCTTGGGAATGTAATTATTGACTAAACGTAGTCGTCTTTTACATCCACAATCAAAGTAAGGGTTGGTAGTATTCTTAGCCGCTACCACACAGCAAATATAATAGCATACTGTGACTTGTAATTAGTAAGAGTGTGCTTGGTAGATGTAATGCCATCTTTAGAGAACGCGACCCGGGGAACCTTAAAAACAACCAATACACAAGTTTGTTTCAAGTGTATTATTGAAGAAACCTGAAATGAGCAGGACGAGTTCTCTTAGATGTATTTTACGATAGCTACTGAATATAAGGACTGGTGAATTGTCACCATATGGAAAATTTGGCAATATGTATTAAGACCATATTATTTTTAAATGTTATCAACAAAAAAAATGCTATTTATTACTTTAACTATATATTATTAACACAAATGGTATTGTAACCAACTATCACAAGTAAATAGTTATTTAATTGAAACAGCTGCTAACATATTGCGCCGAATAATATCTCAAATTGTCTGTTACTGATGTGTAAACAACAAACATGTGAGAGGCAATGTCAAAAATATATTTTGCTCTTGGACCGTTGAAAATCAAAAATGATATGTCAATGAATGAAATGAATGAAAACAAATGAATGAAGATTAACGAAACACTTGCGTTTTGGTATTTTGTTGATTTATGCTTTCCATTTTTTTAAAAATACAATTCATCCCTCTTTGCTCATGGTCGTAAAAGACGGCTAAGATCTGACGTACATATAACATGTATTCAAGAGAAGGATATCTCAAAATAATACCTTATAGAAAGTCCGGCCATAGCGATATAGTAAATCAATGTCCCTCCCATTATAGAGACAAGAGACTAACAGTAGGACGTATATAGACTCATGATGAGGAAGACGTATGATGAGGAATTTAATAACCACCCATCAGTCTTTTCAAAATTAGATATCCTCACCATCTCAGCTCATGTACGTCCCACTGCTCGGCTCGAACCTCTTCCACATGGAAGGAATTGACCTATTGTATCACTCTGGTCAGACGGGTTGGTATAGGGTTTTATTTCGAGATTTACTTCTCTTGCACAGGTGTTATATAACCCCCAGTAGTATTTTACGACTCCCATTGGCAAGATGAGTTGGTGAATTTTATTCTTACTCGATTATAGGTTTACCAAAAACGATAATGCTATATGCCCACACTTATCTAGCAGGCTGATTATCGTAATTAATATTATAAGTTTCTCCGTCTGCTGCTGCCACTCTATACAAGGCACGTTTCACCCTTCTCCATATTCGTTAAACAGTTCTAATCAGAGATTAGTCTCCATTACAAAGTAATTTGGTTAGCAGTTGTCTGGATAATTGAATTATGGGTTGTGTGATGATGAACAGAGAGAGAGAGTGTAGAGTTCTCTGGCACTCTGTTCTCTCTGCCTACTCTGCAAAGGACATGGCGTGATGGTATGTATGTATGTATGTGATCAACTTTCAAGTCCAGTAGTCTTTATAGTCTGTCTAATCTAAGAAGTGCACTTTGACAGCTGTCCGAGTAAGTTGTCTAGGTATGTGAACCAAATAATCGCTATCGAAAATATCCGATTTTACAGAGAAATCGATATTGATTCTTTATAATTAATAATCGGTTTATTTTTTACTTTTCAAAAAGGTGATGAATAAATTAAGTGCTAAATTAGTACTAAACAAATTTAATTATTTCAGCATAGAATCTATTCATCATATTTAGTAGGATTAGGTTAATTAAAAACAAAAACTGGATTTGAAAATAGCTATTTATTAAGAATTACTACTGTTACTTGAATTATCAGCGTCACGAACATTAATAATTATTTCCTCATCAATCAAAGTGTCGAAATGTACATCTCTGTCAAAATCTATATCCGATTAATTATATTATTCTAATATTTTTACCGATTGTTTAGATATTCGTGAATTGGAAGTTGTCGAGCACTACTGTATAGAACGTGATGACGTGAAATTGTTAGGTCGTCATTAACAATTACTATTTACCATGTAATTTTTATTTTAAATTAGTTTTACGAGTTTCAACATTAGATTATTGTACAAGAAAGTCACCCGCAATGTTAATTATGTAAATAACTTAATAGTTGTTTAAAATTTCAGATTTAGTGTTTACAATCATGTGTATACATTTGACCGAGGTTATTGTGTATTAAAAAATGCAAAATGTCAAAATGCACTTCTTAGATTAGATGAACTATAACTATAAAAAAGATTTTATGTTTACACTAATTGGACATACGTATCCGCGTGCGCTAATTCTTTTTTTTTTATGGTTATGACTATTAAGGTGTTAATAGTTTTGGCCATCTTAGAGGTAGTCATGATACATACATACATACATATCATCACGCCATATCCCTTGCAGGGTAGGCAGAGAGAACAGAGTGCCAGAGAACTCTATCTCTGCATACTTCACTCGCTTCCTCAACATTCATAATTCTCTTCATACACGCTCGCTGGTTTCGGAGACTCTTGACTCCACCTTCCTTCAGTACCTGACCCCACCTTCCTTCAGTACCTGACCGATCTGGTCTAGGTAGGTTAGTCTCGGTCTCCCTCGGTACCTACATCTTTCCACTTTCACATTGTATATCTTCTTAACCAGACGTTCGTTCGGCATTCTTTCCACATGTCCGAACCATCGGAGCATTCCCTTTCGCATCTTTACACCAATACTCTCTTTCATACCTACTCGCTCTCTTACGTCGTCGTTACGAATGCGGTCGGTCAGCCTAACTCCACAGATTTTAGTAATAGTAGTAGTAGTCATAATAGTTATGCTTTTTTGATTTCTTATGATGGCAAACGAGCATGCAGCACACTTGTTGATAAGTGTTTCTGTCGCCCATGGATCTTTGCAATGCCCAGGGGTACAGCTACCTACCCGACAAAACCCACTTAGAAATTTGGGCTTTGGCTTTCTTGCTTACCAAACGAAGCGCAACAGCACATTGCCACTACTTCCACGTCGATAAAAAACTGTCAAGTGTGGCCCTAACACTATTATGTTCTATAACTTCAAATAGAGTGGGCTCCAACTTTTTTTGCCGCATTTGGTAACTAAGATACTATTTATCCTAATATCAATCAGATTATCGCCTTCTAATATTAAACATAGGTTACATAGATTAGAAATATTAAACATAGTGAAACGTTAGTATATGAATTTTATTTTAATTACTTTATTTTTATTTTGGAACAGATAATATGTACATATTGTGTCGTTTGATCGTCTTACAACACCCACAACACAGATAGGTGGTGTTCAATTGCAGGGCCGGCTTACCTATAGTGCAGAGGGTGCGGTGCGCCCGGGCGCCGGGTGTTAGGGGGCGCCGAGAGCCGCTTGTAATCATCAACCTATTCCGTTTTGTTCACCCACTTTGGTACAAGAGGCCGCCAGGTTATTGATTGCACCCGGGCGCGAAATGTGCTTGAGCCGCGCCTGTTCAATTATATACTTTCTCTGTCATTGATTAGTGTTTAATTGCTCTAAAAGATCGTAGTTTTAATTTTGCAGTGTATAAAGTTTCACCACGTCGGATATAAAAGTGCTTGGCTGTATTAATAATGCTACTGATGTTTATTCATAGGCGATGAGGCGAGCCGTCACGAGCGCACGAATTGTGTATCGTACACGACACAATATGCAACGTACGGCGCTGGTGCGGGTGGAGCGCGCGAATGGCGTGGCAGACGCCCGCACGTGGCTCGAGCACCGCGACGCATCGCGCCCGAACGATATCTCAATGGCACATACCCCTTCCAGGTCAAGTTCACACCGGACGACCTGCTCAACGGTACAACACTTTTCATTTCATCATCATCTTCATCTCAGTTCATATACATTCTGCTGTGTGGATCATGTCTTGATATGTACCACGCCTGTCCGATGGAATGGTTTAGTTCGAATTTTCTTTATCTTGTAATGATGTTAATGGTTTTTACGACATCCACCGGAAAAGAAAGGGGTGAATGAATTCTATTCTTACTTCGTCGCCACATAGATTGTAGGTGCTATTACTATTATATCAACAAAACTTTCTAAAACGTCAATATTGGATGCGACCCTTCTACAACGGGAACAAGTTTGAACAACTGTTTACATTTACCAATTGATTTAGAAGTAATTTGAATTTTCCTTCTCGTCATACTCCTCTACTCTTATCCTAATTACTTGGGGTCGATACAATACGTACTTTTCTTTCATAGTACATATTGTAAAAGTTATTGGCAATCGTTTTATGACCGACCGCCTGCCAGACGTCAACACTCATTGGGAATGTAATTGTTGACCAAACGGCATCAAATGGAATTGGCCCAGGTCGTTATAAGGCTCTTAGTCGTATTTTACGACATCCACGAGCAAAGTAAGGGTTAATAGTATTCGTCGCAGCTACCACACAGCTCGAAATTTTCCTTTTATTGCAACAAAATCATCTGTTTACATCTTTACTAGTATTTTAGTACATTTTTAATTAAAATAATTGATAGGTACTGAAATTCATTCCACAATATTACCACTTAACATCTCTAAGCATATTGTTTTAGATTCACTAGTCGTATCAAATTCGATTAAATTTATTTTAATTGTTTTTTATCGACACTAAGAAATAACGATATTTTAAAATTAGACTTAAAAGTATAAAGGTCATTATAGTGTAAACAATGAACTTCAGAGTGAACTATCAAAGCTAAATGTGAAATTTCATTTAATGAAACTACCGTTTTATAGGTAAAATGTAAATACAAGGTTAATTAATATTTATACACACATATTTAATTGATATTACCATTTCACAGATTAAAGCAATGTCATAAGTCATTTGACGGACCATTACGAAGCCATTTTGATTCGATTGGTTTATTTCTTTGTATTAAAATTATCGTGAGTTTGTATAGTACATTACTGCAGCGGCCAGCAAAAGAGGAATTAATGAACGAACGTATAAACATATACGTAAGTCCATCAATTCCTAGTAGTGGCCAAGGCTTGTATAGTGCTTTTCTCAAATGATGCGCGGAAATTAAAACTAAGTAGTACTATGTAAAACTGTATACAAAACAATATTTTTCGCGTGCTAAAGGCCCTAAAGGGTTCATTTGTTTTTTTTTTTCATTTCTTTTTTTCGTTTCTTTTTCAAGCCAGTTCGAAATCTAAATAAAACTCTGATAAGTTGCCTATATGGTTACTAGAATTTGAAGTAATAAATCGTTCCATTTTCAAAATACACGATAGATATGAATTTACATATATATATATTTGGCCGTTAAAACACGACAGATATGGATTTCCCAGCATGTTTGAGAAAAATATATTTGTCTAACATATTTCTTTGTATTTTCGCCCGTTTGGTGACGGAGTAAGATATTCTTACTCCGTCACCATTCAACACAGTTCACGATATTACCCGTGGATGTCGAACGACGACTAATTAAAATTATATAAAAACCCTGTTCCAACCCGTCTGACCAGGGTGATATAGTATGGTCAATTTCCCACCCATTGTGGAGGAGGCTCTAGCCCAACAGTGGGACATATATGAGCTGCTATGATGAGAATTTTGTCTATGGTACATATCAATTCTGTATATATTGTGCATTCACAGGTTCACAATGGGATTCGCTATCACAAGAGATTTGGGACAAGTTTATAAAGTCACAGCAGACAGAGGAGACTTTTAGAAAGAAAATGAACCTTTGGAGATATCTTTACATCACCATTAAGGTAAAAATCTCTTTAACAAACTCTATTGTATCAATAACTATACATATAACTAAGTACACTTATACTACGCATATAAATAAGTATTTTGAAAGTTTTGGCTGTCACGTGAAAATGTAATTCTGCTATCTTTATTTAATGCTTGTGTGTTTTAAATAATTTTGATGTCATTTTATCTAATGCCAATAAAATAATCTGTGTAGTAAATTTGAGATAAATGTTACGTTTCATGTTCTATCGAAATTCGCATAGAAGACTTTTAATAAGGTGCCTTTACTGTACTAAAGTCTATATCTTTACTCTTACTGAAAATGTCAAAAAAAAAATTGTCCCGTTTAGATTGGCAGAAGCAAAACAGAAGAACTCTTTCTTTCCTGGCTAGGTCAAACTTTTATTTCCAACACATACGAGCCTCTTTAATAATAAGAAGGAAAATTGTCTACCATATCGCGTTTAGTTTTATTTCGAGTTTGTCTTTTGTAGTTATTATCTGCTCACATCCCTTATTAGTAATATACGGTATTCGCGTAAAATAAGAATTATTGACACTTCACATTCCTCTCTATCAACACACCGTTGACCTTCTTTTTCTTACTCATACAACCACGCTGATCAGATTAATATAGAATTGTATTCTATTGCAGTGATATTGTCCGTTTGCACATTCACAACGGGTGTGACAACTAAATATATGTATTATTATTTTAATGTAATATAATAAGGGTTTGTAATTGCAGTCGATATTCCCACGCCACGGGCTATACGTGGTCGGCTCCACGATGTCGGGCTTTGGACTGGACGCGTCAGACATGGACCTGTGCCTGTACGTGCGCTCCGGCGACGAGTTGGAGCCGCGCGCGCATGCACTGCTACACCTCAACTATATACTCACGTACATCCGCAGCTTCGACCCGAGTGCGTACTATCCACACACACACTCCTCTTTGGAACGTATACATATACGAGCCTGCTTCACTGGCCCGTTGGTCTATTAGTCGAAAAAGCTCTTCAATGGAGGATAAATAAGAAATTTTAATTGCTAATTCGTTTATATGCCCTAGTGGTTGAGATATTGACCTATTCTACGAAGTGTCGCGGATTTGATTCCCACACATAATAGCACTTGGTACGATCCATAAATTATTGTTTTGAGTCCGGGTTTAATTTATTTACATTAAATTATATGTTTTTAGTCACCCACAATACAAAGACTATTTCCTTAGGTGATAAATTAACCAACTAATTATATCACGCCATGCAGATGGTTTGTTTGAGCTATTTATTCGAAATAATCTTATCGATGTATTATAACAGTCTTTTCCTTTATAAATATTTTCTTTTCGAGTGAGATTCTACTCTCAATATGGCAGAGGGGTCCTCATCTTTATATATATAGTACATACTTGTATGCGTGTCTATGTGACTGAACTCATAAAGGACTGGACCAATCTTTTTAGTCTTTATTTGTATTCATGCGGATTCAAGAAAGGTTTGCATTAACAATTGTACCCAGTAGGTGGCGCTACCATCGATTTATCAATTTTGTTTTAGTTTTGTATGAAACAGCGTTCTGTGGTTTCATTACCGTGATTTAGTGATTTATCACTAAATCACGTAAGTATCTAACTCTTGAGTTATTTTTTACGCGGGCGAAGCCACTTGTAAAAGATATATATGTAATAAATTCACAATTTATGTAATATAGCCTTATTCCTATTCGTAGATGCGGAGTTGATTCAAGCGAAGGTGCCTATACTGAAGTTCCGTGACTGTCGCAACGGTGTTCAGGTGGATCTCAATTGCAACAACGTGGTGGGCATACGTAACACAAACCTGTTACTGTACTACTCTAAACGTAAGTTGTCCACTTCAACTTGTATTCATTACCACAAATATGTCCACTGTTGGACATAGGCTCAGGGGGTGACTGCAGAGATGATGTCTGATAGGACTGTATGGAAGAAGATCACATATTGCGTCAACCCCAAGTAATTGGGATAGCAGCAAGATGATGATGATGTTGGACATAGGCTTATCCCAGAAGAGGTTGGACGAACGTAATTGATGATAATTCCCCAGGAGAGTTCTACTGCTCATTCTTTCGATAATCCCAGACATTATACTCCCACGGAATAGTAAGGGGTGATACATTGTATTCCTAACTAGTTAGTACACAGCCAGGATTATATATCACTAGCAAATATCCGCGGTTTAACCTGCAGAGTTTCCGTTGGAGTATGGGGATGAAACATAGCCTATGCTACTCGCTGATAGTGTGGCTTTTCATTGGTGAAAAAAAATTTAAAATGGGTTTAGTTTAGACATGAAAGTCTAACAAAAAACATTTGTATTCATAATATCAGTTAGGATTAATGCGGCCTCAGTTTCTGTGAATCCACACAAATTTCTATGGGTCATATATTATCTCCTACTGCTGAGCAACTAGCCTCCTAGACATTGGTCTAAAATGACTTTGTAGTAGTATGTAGTGAGTATGTCATCCGTGTGGTGACGGAGTAAGAATACAATTCACCACCTCCTATCTTACCTGGGGGTGATCGTAAGATACGACTAAGGGATATAAAACGCATATAACATCTTAAGAGAAGGGAAACTCTCAACAAAACCCTATGCTGACACGTCTGACCAACGTGCTGTAGTAGGTCAATTTCCCTCCCATTATGGAGGAGGCTCGAGCCCAACAGTGGGACATATATGAGCTGAGATGATAATGTACTGTATCTGGAACCGATGTGTTATTAGAATAACATCACGTACATAACATATCAATATGCAGATCGAAAACTTTCGCAACATTTCTAACATATACTTGTATGTTCTCAGTTGACTGGCGTGTACGTCCGTTGGTTGCGCTGACCAAGCTGTGGGCGCAGGCGCACGACATTAACGATGCACGACACCGCACACTGTCGTCATACTCGCTAACATTGATGGTGATACACTTCCTGCAGTGTAAGTACACTCAAGATCCTCTTAAGCATTACTGAAACATCTTGGACACGCAAAAATTTGGGGTACAGCTGGGCAAATAAAAAGAAGATAAATAAGGACTGAGCTCGTAGATAATTGGCTTACACCATGCTGGTTTGGTATATTGTTATATTTCAAGCTTTCCTTCCTTTGCATAGATGTAATATGCATATTATATCCATTAGTACTCTCTCACGATATGCACGAAAAGGGCAAGAAAAGGGGGGTTAATTATATTCTTGCTTCATCACCACACGTTAAATAATATTTTTTTTAATTGAGACTGCCCACCACACATTCCCACAACATTGTAATTACTGTAAGTCAGGAGCCACATCCACAATGGTCTCCATAAATGACACTGAGCTTTGACGCTCAGGCAGTCTACAAGTATCTCACTTTTAATTGTCTTGAGACCCGCAACACATTTAATTAGAAAAAGATTTAAGGAGGAGTTGGAAATAATGATTCCACTTCCCTTCTAGGCAATGCGGGAGACAGGAAACAAAATTGAGTCAATAAGTAAGGGGGTATTTTGCTGTGTGGTAGCGGCTATGAATACTACCAACCCTTACTTTGCTCGTGGATGTCGTAAAAGACGACTAAGAGCCTTATAACGACCTGGGCCAACTCCATCTGATGCCGTTTGGTCAATAATTACATTCCCAAGAAGGGTTGACGTCTGGTAGGCGACCGGTTATAAAACTATTGCCAATAACTTTTACAATATGTACTATGAAAGAAGAGTACATATTGTATCGACCTCAAGTAATTGGGATAAGAGTGATGATGAAGTAAAGGGGTATTTTATTTGCAATTTCCAGTCCGTACTGGCTACAATAATGAATTCTGATGTTTACGTGAGTATTACATATTTGGAATAAAATCACTTTATTCAGCGTTCATAGTCCCGGAAGGACTATCCTCCCGGGACCATGAACGCTCTAAAGTGTTCCAAACGGCGGGAAATTAAAAATCATAAATACAAACGCGATAGAATCCGTAAAAATAGTTTTATTTCAAACGTAATACTCTCGTAAACATCCGTAATCATGAAGTGAAGGTCTTTACAGCTACGGTAAGCGCAGCAGTGCGGTACCATGAATATGGAAGAGTTTAGCGGGGACTAATATTTGAGGATTTATTGAATTTAAGATGTATTTTCTAGGTGGTACATCGCCGGCGATATTACCGCGCGCTAGTGAGGCGTGCTCGGAGACGCGTCGCGTACACAACCGCACAACACTAGCTGAGTTGTTTCTACACATGCTGAGATACTATGCCGAATTTCCGTGAGCAATACCAAATTATATACATTGACTAAACACCCGACATTAGTGTACTAGACTATACAAAAGCCAATACAAAAAAGTAAATGATTATATGTATAAATTTTTTATTGTTTATGATTTGTTATTATTAAATCATTTAATGTATGATGCAATGAATTTGTATTAAAAATGTGGGTCAAAATTTAATATCCTATAGGGTAGATATAAATTTTCTGTAATAACGATGATATATTGGACGTAAGACACCTCAGTCCTCCCGTGACTATGATCACTGTTAAGTGTTCGAAACGTCGGGAAATTAAAAATCAAATACAAACGCGATAGAATCCGTAAAAGTATTTTTATTTCAAATGTGTAACACTCGCGTAAACATTAGAAATCATTACGAACATATAGGAGAAAGGTAATTTTTTTTTTTTTTATTGTATGTGTAGTTATTAGCTGGAGATGGCTTTAACCTCTTGATACCATTGGCTTGAATATGGCTGAGCGCTGAAGCTGTGAAATACAGTGAAATTACTAAATAAAAATATTTTGCAATTCCTATTTAAGATTTCCTAAACCAGTTTAGCTCCTGTGTGGCGACGGGAAGAGAATGCAGATGTCGTCACATCTGCTTGCCCGTGGGAGTCGTAAAAATCGGCTAAGGGTCACACCGGGAGAGTGGGCAGCGGCTATCTCCCGGGAAACTTAATATCAACTACCGCGATCGCCAATCCGCCTGCCAAGCGTGGCGATTATGGCATTATTCCCCCCCTAAAAAATAAAAATGTATGCACCAAAAGTGACGCCCCCAGTCATGGCAGATCCGCTGTGCCACGGGCTCATCTTGGTAGCGGGCTCAATGGTGGCGGGACAGGGGGTGCGAAGAATTTCCGGTCGCGATCTGGCTACCAAAAACATCGACCCTTGGCCCTGGTAACACACAAGATTCGGGCACTTAGGACCGACGAGAGGGTCATCGAGCTGGAAGAGGAATTGAGCAAAATCCGATGGGACATTGTAGGATTATCAGAAATGCGAAGAGAGGGGGAGGGCACGATAATCCTCCGGTCTGGAAACTTGCTCTTCTACCGGGAGGGAGATCACCCATCCCAAGGCGGTGTAGGGTTTATCGTTCGTAAGTCTCTCGTAGACAACGTGGAGAGGATCGAGAGTATGTCGACAAGGGTAGCATATACCTTATACTCAGAATTACCAAACGGTATTCGCTGAAGGTCATACAGGTTTATGCACCGACCTCGATATATTCCGACGATGTAAGTGGAGGCCTTATACGAGGATATCTCGAGAGCCATCCACACTTCCAAAACCCACTTCACGGTAGTGATGGGAGACTTCAATGCCAAACTAGGCAAAAGGGCAGACGATGAGTTGAGAGTGGGGAAATATGGATTTGGACAGAGAAACCAAAGGGGCCAAAAACTGGCTGACTTTTTGGAGAAGGAAGGCCTCGTTTATGATTAATTCCTTCTTCGAGAAGCGGCCACAAAGGAAGTGGACCTGGATTAGCTCCGATGGATCCACTAAAAATGAGATAGACTTCATCTTGACGGACAAACGACAAATATTCAATGATGTCTCTGTGAGCGGTCTCGCTTGTTAAAGTCTATACTCCGACCTACACCTGTCCAATACCATAACCCCGATAGCTTTCAACTCGAATTACATAATCGCTTTCAATGCCTGGAAGAGTGCGAATCGACGAACGATATGAACAACAGGTTCGTGGAAACTGTCCACGCGGTCGGGTCACAATTCTTCAAGGTCCGTCGCGCAACTAGAACAAAAAAGCTCTCTTACCAGACTCTCAAACTCATGGAGAGAAAGGAAATGACGGTACAGTCTCCAGCCGATTGGTCATAACTTAGGCAGCTTAACCCTTTCCTTCCTTACGGTACTTAGAAGTACCTCCACATTTTTCGCCTAATAACTTAAGTTCGAAAACACTTTAAGCTAACTGCAACTGGCGATCCTTTAGAGAACCGTTTTCGTAAGCCAATTACAGCGCGTTATTCAAATTACCGCGTAATGCTGCTTCAAAATTTGAACATCAAGTTACAACCTGTCGAATATTTTGTCACTTCGCTGTGCTGTGCAATTGGAAATGTTTTATAAATATAATATCATAAGTAAGTGCTAGTTTTTTTACTATTTACATTATATTATTAACTACATTTCTAAAAGCTGTTATAATGTACACTTTATTTTATATGAATAATTGATAAAAACTGGTGCGGACTTAAAAGTACCGTCAGGTGATTTTAGTCTCAAAAATTATGGGTTTTATATTACACATACTCGATGATTTTTTTTATATTTTTATTATTATTCTGACATATTTTCTTACTGTTTTAGCCATTGAGATGGATATTACAAACATACATACATAGCTTCACGCCTGTTTCCCAGAGGGGTAGGCAGAGACTACGGACTTCCATCGCTTCATTCACACTCATAACAGTCTTCATGCATACTCTACGATTACGCATACTCTTAATATGACCCCTCGTCAATACATCGCTAATTTGATCCAGAAAATTATGATGAGGTCTTCCCCTTGTATTCGTCCCACTCACGCTTGCTTTATATATTTTCATAGTCAACCTCTCTTCACTCATTCTTTCTAAGTGTCCAAACCACCTCAGCATACTCTTTTTGATCTTTGTCACTACTTCATTCACACCACAGCGCTCTCTTATAACACTATTCCTAATTTTATCTTTCAGGCTCACATCACACATACTACGAAGAGCTCTCATCTCTACAGCATTTATTCTACTTTCATGTCTTCTCTGCCAAATCCAACTTTCACTACCATACATGTGCCAATTTAGATAGTTGCCAATTTAGATATTACAAACAATACTGCTCTAATTGACGCCCTGTTGTTAGAAGAGCTTTCGGACTGCCATGAAGAGTCTGATGCAGGTGTGTCCGATGATGAAGTGGAAAATTTTAAACTACCGTCACCAAGAGGCTTCGATGAGGTTTTTGAAAGAGCTCTAAACAGTGTTTTTACCGAAGTTCCACCATCTTCGCCGTCAAATGAAAATGTATTAGAATGCCCTATATATCAGATACCCACATCTTCAATACCTGGGTCTAGTGTTCAGACTGATCTAAATCGGATTCAAGGATCTGATCGGAACAAGATTGGAGTAAAGGAAAGGTAGTTTACTTTGATATTTTTTTCTCGTCTGTTGCTTTACTTGAGAGACTGAAAACTGAAAACACCTACGCATGTGGAACTATCCGAAGTAATAGAAAAGGAATGGCTGGCAATATGCTCGCTGATTCTCAAATGAAAAGGGGCGACAGTGATCATCGATTTGCCAATTTAGACATTGGATATTGGAAATGGAAGGATAACAAAGTGGTTCATTTAGTATCTAATTTTCATGGGAAACAAGAGGCAACTGTGTCACGTAAAGAAAAAAATGGATCCAAGTCCGCCATTACATGCCCTGTAGCTGTCAAAGATTACAATAGTTATTTGGGCGGCGTAGATACAGCTGATCGTTTGAGAACCCTTTACTGTATAGATCGCAAATCTCCGAAATGGTGGCACAGGTTCTTTTGGGGGCTTTTGGACATCGCATATGTCAATTCATATGTCATTCATGGACTTATAATGCAACAGACCACCGTAAAAGATTTTCGACGCTCTGTTACTCAAGGCTTGATGACAATGAAAGATGCTAGTCAGAAAAGAAAGACTTCTACTGATAATAGTGCGAAAAGCGGCCCTTCGAAAAGGCGCAAATCTGGCTATTCCACGATAAAAGACGTACGCTTGGGTAACAGAGGCATTCATTGGCCTACGTTTGTAGAGAACAGGAGAAGGTGTGAGGTTTGTAGTTTGAAGAAGATTTAGTCGAAACCTCATAGTAAATGTTCGCATTGCGACTTGTTTTTGTGTGCAAATGAAAAGAAAAATTGTTTTGTTGAATACCACGAGGTTAATCTGTAATTACAAACCGATTAATTTAATTCGTACTAAGTCAATATTGGATCTCATTATTTTTGTAGTTTCTATCAAAGTTCCTAACATTGAGATAACACGAAGTGCCTGACGGTACTTTTAAGTCTAGGTCTTGGAAATAGTACTTCTAGGTATAATAAAAATCTAAAAAAAATCTGTGCATTTCCTTTTACCTACCTCATTATAATAATAAACTTCAATAGTGGAAATTCGTTAAAAATCACTACCCGGGCAGGAAAGGATTAATAGACAAATCTCCAAATCTATGCGACGCGACATTCGCCGATTTAATACACTGCGTATTGAAGAGGCGATAGAGCGAAATCGAGGCTCCAAAGTGTTCGCACGAGATTTGTCTATCGGGCAGAGCCGAACGACCAAGCTGAAGACCGATAACGGTACTGTCATTTCATCTCAGAGTGAGATCTTGGGAGAGGTCGAAAGGTTTCTATAGGCAGTTGTACAAATCATCCTTGAATCCTGTTGTCGGCTTGATCCAAGATCCCAGATCCAAGCTAACTTGGTATTACACTGAAGAAATCCCGGACGTCAGCTTGTACGAGATCAGAATGGCTCTGAAACAGTTAAAGAACGGGAAGGCACCGGGAGATGACGGAATTACCACAGAGCTCCTGAGGGCAGGCGGCAAGCCGGTTTTAAAAGCCCTACAGAAGCTGTTTAATTCTGTCATTCTCGGGGGCGACGTTCCAGAGTCGTGGACCAGGAGCGTGGTGGTGCTGTTTTTCAAGAAGGGCGATAAAACGCTCTTAAAGAATTAAAGACCCATCTCACTCCTGAGCCACGTATACAAACTGTTTTCAAGAGTCATTACGAACCGACTCGCGCGCAAGTTAGACGACTTCCAGCCGCCTGAACAAGCTGGTTTCCGAAAAGGTTATAGTACCATAGACCACATCCACACGCTACGCCAGATTATACAGAAGACCGAGGAGTATAATCGGCCTCTGTGTCTAGCGTTTGTGGACTATGAGAAAGCCTTTGATTCTGTCGAAACTTGGGCAGTACTGCAGTCCCTTCAGAGGTGCCAAATTGACTATCGATATATCGAAGTGCTGAAGTGTTTGTATAAAGACGCTACTATGTCGGTCCGCATCCAGGATAAGAGTACGAAACCGATCCAGCTGCAGAAAGGCGTGAGACAGGGAGACGTTATCTCGCCGAAACTGTTCACCACTGCGCTGCGCATCAATGGCCAATACATCACTCACTTTCGATTCGCAGATGATATCGTAGTCATGGCAGAATCCCTGGAGGACGTTGGCACCATGCTCAATGACCTCAGCAAGGTTTCCCAACTAGTAGGGCTGCAAATGAACATGTACAAGACGAAAGTCATGTCTAATGCCCATGTCATTTCTGTACCGGTCCTGGTTGGGAATGCGATTCTCGAAATTGTCGATCACTATGTTTACCTAGGACAAACAGTCCAATTAGGTAGATCCAATTTCGAGAAAGAGGTCAGCCGACGAATCCAACGGCTGGGCAGCGTTCGGGAAACTTAGGAGGATCTTCTCGTCTAATATTCCGCAGTGTCTGAAAACAAAGGTTTATAACCAGTGTGTGTTACCAGCGATGACTTACGGAACTGAAACGTGGTCTCTAAATGTTGGCCTAATCAAAAAGCTCAAAGTTGCTCAGCGTGCTATGGAAAGGGCTATGCTCGGTATTTCTCTACGTGATAGAATCCGAAATACGGTAATCCGTAGAAGAACGGATGTAACTGACATAGCCCGAAGAATTGGCACGTTGAAGTGGCAATAGGCAGGCCACATCGCTTGACGAACCGACAACCGTTGGCGAAGAAAGGTTGTCAAGTGGAGACCACGAATCGGACAGCGCCGCGTAGGACGACCCCCCCACTAGGTGAACTGACGACATTATTAAGGTAGCAGGAAACCGCTGGATGCAGGTGGCGCGGGACCGTGTTGAATGGCATTCTCGTGGGGAGGCCTATGTCCAACAGTGGATGTTTACGGGCTGATGGATGGAAACCAGTTTAGTTCAACTTAGTTTAGCATAATGAACAAGTGATCTTAGATAGTTTATAATCAAGTCTCTTTTTGACTTTTTTGTTTTGAAAATTATATTATTCACAAAAAATGGGTATGTTATATACCACATCGATTTGGATCTTGTAATACATGTTTTGAAATAAATAGTAAAAACGTATAAGGTTCGTAGTAGTGGAGCGAGATTTAAAAAACCCGCTTAGCTATGTCTACTGTAAAGAAGACTTTGATACGTCGGCTCTTGGTGCTCACCAGTCGAAGCCTAATAGTGAATTGTTACTCATCAATTTTCTACGGAACTATATTCCTATAACTACCTGACAGTTTTATGGTTGCGGTAGAAAACTTAGCGTTATAGACTAGGCAATGTCTCTGTCTGCAGGTACGACAAGATGGCCGTGTCTGTGCGGTGCGGTGCACGAGTACCGGTCTCAGAGTGTAGAGCGGCGCGCGCGCACAAGAACGACCCGCACCAGTGGAAATTGCTCTGCGTTGAAGGTAAACAACCAATTAACTCATACAATACATCTATATTAACTTAAATCTACAACTTCGTATCGGTTTATAGACCGTCATACCACTATGGACTCAGTTCAGTTGGCACAGAATTTTATGTAGAATTTTCAGAGTAATCTGCATATCACTTTGGGCCGTCTTTTACGCTTATATTAGTCTCACTGTTGGGTTCGAGCCTCCTTCATAATGGGAGGGAAAATGACCTACTATATCACGCTAGTCAGATGTGTTGGTATAGGTTTTTGTTTCGAGTTTTTAACGTTTTACCACGTTATCTATCGGTAATCATGTCTTATTGATTCTGTTTATATATGGTACCGTTTTCAGAGCCGTTCGACTTGACGAACACAGCGCGTTCAGTGTACGACCCGGAGACGTTCGAGAAGATTGTGACGACGTTCCGTGACAGTCACGCTCGTCTATCGACCGGACTGCGTCTGGCGGACGCTTGGCCACAGCCGCAGCGATGATACACGCCATCAACATGTGTGATCTATATAGTTATAGTGTATTGTACATTGCGTAACACGAACTGTTAACGTTGACTTCGCACTCAACCACCGTAACAACTGTTGTTAAGTGAAACGCGTTCGACGTTGATCCGGATCATCTGTCTCAAGTAAAAGCGATATTGTGAAGTGAAACACATTCAATATTTATCTGGGTCATATTTCTGACCAAATAGAGTTACTGTTGTGAAGTGAATCGCGTTGTCATCACATCATCACAGTTGATCTAGAAGATATTATCGAAAATTCGGCGTTCCTATTCGAATTGAATCGCGTTTATCGCTGCCACAGATGATATCTCTGAATAAATAGCGCTCCAGTGAAGTAAGCTGTGTTTAGTGTTGATCCAGATCTTCTGAACAACCGGAGCGCCCGGATCATATGTTTGAACAGTCTGCGTTTCACTGGGACCGTAGGTGAGTGACAGCGAAACAAGTGCCACTATGAAAATTATATGTTTACATTCCATAGTGCCATATGTTAGTATTTTTATATGAGGTTGCGGGCTTTATTGTGATCACTTTAGCATTACTAGAAGTATCCTCCAGTTACGAATAGCTAACTGTTATTCTAGTAACAAGGAGTTATTTAATAATTATTTTAAAATGAAAATCTTGAAGAAGCATACAGACTACTTCTCATATTCCAAATAGATCTCCATTTTAATTCTTTTTTTTTTTGTATAATATAATTTTAAACGAATAACAGGAGTTTTCTCCTAGAGTCTATGATATTTATTTATATTTTATTTATTTAATATTTTACCCACCTTTTTAATGTACCTAGATCAGCAATCAAGTAAACTGTCACAATAAAGGCCGCACCTCTCAAGTTTCAGTATTTGGTTTATTCTGTATGCCACAAGATCAACATATAAAATTGCAATTGTATATTTTAAGACTCGATGTAACCAATATCATCACAGGCCGACTTAAGTCGTACAAAGATTTCTCCAATTTTTACAATTGATCAGAAATTTTATCTGCTGGTTCATGTTATATATGAACCTAACAAATATATGTTTACCCCATATTCATCAACCTAAATTTTAGGTAAGACTTACAGCAATCTATGTATTACAACATTAATAATTGATAGATGGTATGTGCCATTCAATATTTAATATTGATGATAAATTATCTTAAGTTTTAGTTAAAATTTAGATGTTGATGAAAATGAAAAATATGGCGGGCTTAGTTGCTGGATGTCTATACGCTAAATCATAATTTTCTGTAGAAAAAAAATTGTTAAGAAAATATCGAATAAATCAAATAATATCAATGTTATATTAAATTTTAATGTAATTGCTGTGCAAATTTTCTTTGCCTAATTTCATACATACATTTTGCTGATTTAAATCATGAATTTACATAATTTCATTAAATTTCTCACAGAATATATAAATGCTTGGACTTCTATTACTTTTAAAATAAATTTTAATTACCAATTCTGTCTCTGAATAACACGCAGTAGATAAATTTATATTAATTATAAAATTTTACTGTAGGACAGCAAACAATAGAGTAAAACACCACAGAAAATTTGTATAGGCATACAGTGACTAGGTTGCCCCGCCCCTCAAGTACAATAACTATGTATGTTGATGACGAGTGGCAATAATAAAATATTTAGTTAACGTACGCGTGTGCAATGTGAACAAGACTGAATGTAGTTTGTGTCATCACAATATATCAAGTTCACTAGTCTGTAATGTGTATGTGTGTGACGCCAAACGGCTCTTATACAGTTTTTGTTAAATATTTATATTGTTTTTAAGTTATTTAAGATATGTAAATAGTAAGAAATATATAAAAACAAATAAATATTCGTTTTAGGGTCCGGGGCGTATATGGTGTTTCTGTAAATAGTATTAATGTGTGGTGTGTGAAAGATTAAATGGCGAAATATATAAATATGTATATTACAGTGGAATCTCGATAACTCGATTGTTAAGGCAATGCAATAGATTTCAACATATCTCGATTTATAAGGTTCCTTTTTGAAATTCGAATTACAGAGTTATAAAATAGGCACCTCGCAGAAAAATAACATTTTATTCGAGTAACAAAGTCGAAATTAATCGAGATAACGCGTGCTTAGGAGTTTAGTGCAAGGTACCGGCAATTTTGTTCGACTTACTTGAGAATTATGATTTAACAAGATTCGAATTGTAGAGATTTCACTTTTATTTAGATTGTATAATGGTGTACATGCTTTGTGAGGGCGAAGCCGGGTTTGAATCCTGTCGCACTTTGTGAGGGTGCCGTATGGGTGAAAAATTGAATCCCCTGTGATACGTAACGAAAGAGATATTATAATGGTGTTTTGTGTACAGTGTTAAATGTTGAGAGGTTATACATATATGATGTTTGCTCGGAGCGTTACATTGACAGCGCAATAACCATGAATTCTGCTTGAAATCACTAATGTTCACTGTCATTACAGTATAAATCGTCAAAACTGTACGACAGATGTATTTCACAGCTACCAAATAATGTCTGCAAGGAATATCATAGACATGACATACGTAAAATGTTCCTATGAATGCTATATTCGTTTATTGTACAGTTTACGGTTGTAACTTAAATATGGTGCTAGACAATTGCGTTGCCTTATATTTGGCGCTCGGCTGCGATTATATACAATTTAATAGTTGCTATTATGTCGTGAGATTATCGAAGGTCATTGCAATGAAACAATTTTTATATGAACATATTTTACATGTTAATAACGATTGTTAACATTCAATCTGACTGAAATACATTGATACGTCCAATGACACACACACAATTCGTTGCAACGCCTTCTCTAATCTTATCATTTAGTTAATTAATATTCAATATATTGCTGGCGTGTTCATTTATCAGTTTCTCAATTTGAGAAGAGCTTAAATTAATATGTTGTGCTATAATTTAAATTTACACGCAATATATGAGACTGAAACAAAATTAATTTTACGTCTACCCTCGCATCTGTCTCGCGCATTACTAAGTAATATATAGAATAAGGTTACTTACGCTATCCAGAAATTTAAAAAAGATGTTGTGTTTAAATAAAGATTGTGTAAAATATTACTTGAGCGATTTAGGAATTCTGTTAGCTGTGACGTCACTGGCAACTTGTGCGTCACTGTAACTTCAACAATACACCATAAACATTTTCATTGGCACAGTTTTACAAGTTTTTGCGCATGAACTCGAATTGAAACTTGTGTTGTATGTCAAAGTTGATATGTATATTACATATATAGCGATTATTCAGTATACATTAGTGGAGTAAATTATTAGTCGCGTTATATAGTTTTATGTTTTGTATATGGGGGTCAGCATCTACCGATATGTTTACATGGATGTCTGGCAAACTATACGTTGTGTTTACAATAATAATTAGCCACTAAAACTAATGATTTAGAATAGAAATTGTTAAGTTTGTTTTTCTTTTAATATAATATGTACCAACACCGTTGTCCCTCGTACGTAGCCCGAAGCAGTGACACTATTTGATGTATTATATTAACGCCTGGCTGTTTTATATCGCGTTATTTATAAGTTTTATAAACATTTTACATAAGAGGCACACTCGGCCGCGCTGAATAAATAAAAAAGTACAATAAATATTTTTAACAACTTGTATATGTAAGAAAACTGATTAGAGTTTAAAATAAGTGTCTCTCGAACCGTTTAATTTTTGAAAATTATAAAAAAAACATGGACACGTAAAGAACAAAAAAAAAACTATAAAAATGAATTTAAAAAATAAATCAAAAAATCCACAAAAAAAAAATAATAAAATATAAAAAAATTGCACAAAAAAAATATAAAATTCCGAGAAAAATATTTTGACCATGTCGAAATTTTATCGCATGTTTAGTTGGCTACCACCCGCCTTATAATGAACTGTTTTATGAAACAGATTTAAAAAAAAATCATTGTATATATTTATGCTTTTAACCAAATACATATATATAAATATTGTGAAAATACCAAAAAATATTCAATTGTAAGTTTGTTTTTGAAATAATTAATATTATCTAATATTGAAACAATTGCTTAACTTGAAAAATTGGCTATCACTTTATAAAAATTGAGCACATATCCTTGATAGAAACGACAGTAGCTCTTAACTTAATACCAGAACGTTTGATCTCTTGAAGTGAAATTGGCGATAATCCACCATCCCTTGGATATAATGTATAAAAAATAGTCCACCATCCCTTTAACTCTATAACTGATCGAGTCAGTTGTCGCAATCAGACTTAAGATGGTCGAATATTAAAAAATCCTTCTTATACACTTAACTGCTATATTCGTTTTCACTAACGACCCCTAAACTTTAAGTGACGCCTAAGCTATTCTAAATGATACCTAACATTGATAATAATTAAATTTTATGATTTCAACTGAAGTTAAATAAAATTTCAAGTTTTAAGTAACACCTATCGCGACATATTTGATACGTAACATTGATTTTATGCGTCAGTTACCTTAGGTTTTACCTAAAATATATGGGTCAATGATGAAAAGTTATTTGTGGTCGGCTGGTGTTTAGCTGTACCCCCTGGCTGTGGTGAGTTGGCGGGTACTTAACACTTACGATTACCACCAGGGGTACAGCTAGCACCAATGCCTCGGTTAATGCGCAAAGTAATTGTCTTCAAATTATGTCTGACGTGACCACGGGCATCGCGGTCCTGACATTGTAAGTAACGTGAACCTATGTCTGAAGTCTTTGATGATATATTGGATCAGTACAGCCGCAACAGAACAATTGATGTGCCAGAACATAGCGCTCGGACGCGTTCGTATTATTCTGACATACCTTGATGGTCCCGCCAGATCTGACGCGAATAGGTATCTTCTGATATGAGTCATATCATATGACACAACAGAAGACATCGCACATGCGCAGCGATAGAGCCCGTGACACCGAACTTTTATGAAAATAGTAGTTTCTTTACAGTAGTTAGCGGAGCTGTATACCTGGTATTGCTTAGTTCCGTGAGCGGCAGGTTCACTTACTATCAGGTGTAATGCTTGCTTGTTTGCCACTATAGGCTATAAAAAATATAGCGATTGTGCATCTGATATTGCTGAGGTCCATTAGCGTTAGTTACCATCGAGTGTCCTGCTTGTTCTTTTTGTCAGCAAAGCCAATAGAAATACTGATTGCTGTCATATTACAAACGCTTTGCGCGCGTTGCCACTTGGTGCACAATACGATACATATGAGCTGCACCCAATTGAATCCTCATTCTACCAACTGTTATGACAGTTGCCGTTTTAATAACATCAACGCTAATTATTAGTTTTCTTCAAACATTGAACACATGTTCTTTCATTATATCATATATCCAGTATCAAGACATAAAGTATTTCTACATGATTTTTTGCAGACCTTTCACGTCCTAGCATTGTGCAAGAGTTTGTTCTAGAGAAAGGAAATCATTACACTAAGCTCACAAAACTAATTGGTTTAGGGTTATCTTAATAAATTTTTTAACGATGAAGGCAAGGGATGGTGTTTTTTACTCCGTTATCACATCTGTTAGAGATCAATGTGTCGTTTCTATTTGTGTTTATATAATTAAAATAGGACACAATATTGTTATAGTTGCGGGCTATAACTAGGGGGTCGCTCGCGAATAACCAACACTGCCACGGTGTACGTCCTATTGTTTAAGTGTTGGCAGTACAATAATATCGATGCTAATATATATTTTCATGATCTCCTTGGCAGTATATAACTTGCACATTGTTAAAACAGGTTAATTTTTATTTTAAAAAAAATATGTAAACTTATTTCTTTAAAATGTTCAAAAGAATAAAATGCAAAATTGTTTGTTTTTTTTTTTAATTATACGTAATAAAAACGCTAAGATACTTTAAAAGGTTTAATTATGATAAATATATGTTATATCTAATTGTTATCAAATATGTATGTACTATGTATATTGTAACTATTGGTTATTAATTATGTGACTACTACAATGTGTATTATAATTTTCACTTGGTGGCCTCTTTTTTTGTAAAAGTATATTTTGTCACATTTTTGAATTTGTTGCATTTTATTTTTATTGAACTGCAGATTTTTATCCATATTGTACAAAGAAATTATTGTAAAGAAAATATTCTGTAATAGTTAAATATATACAACTGCCAAACGAATGTTTGTGTATTATTTGTTATATTATCTAATTATTTAATGGCCAGTTCTATATTATTTATTTTGATTGCTAACCCCTACTAGAGCAGTGTTGTAAATTGAATGAACACGCTTAAGCTCAATTGCATCCTTTTACTATTCAATGGCCAGTTCTACATTTTTTATTTTGACCGTTTAAACTAAATTTCACCCTCTAGAACAGTGTTGTAAACTGACTGAACACATTTAAGCTCAATTTTATCCTTTTTAAATACTAGCGGAAAAAAAATGCTTAAAAAAAGATCACGTGATTAATGGACGTCCTTAAGGTGTGCAACTGTCCAAGCGTCAGTCTTTCACTATTAAGAGCCATTTCACGTTTACGCACGAAATTCTCACATTTTAGGCTCCTCAACTACTGTCTTAAGTAACACCTAGATATTGTTGAATACATGTAAAAAATAGGCCAATATTTTGTGTTGACACTGAATGTATCACTTTTACTAAAAGTCATTAGCTCGATCCGTAGTAGCCCATCTCCCACAACTATTTTACCGAAAAATCGCCATAGAGTCAATTTCAGAGTCCTATATCTATCAATAATACTTATATGTTTGGCCAAAAAAAAATCAGTAATTATCAGATATATACTCTATTCATAATTTAATGCAATAAATTCTTTATTTATTACCATTAATCAGAAAAAAAAATCCTTCAGCCGATTTTTAAGTTTTACATCGCAGGTTTGTCGCGTATTTTATGGTGTTAAAATGATAAAAAATATTCCAAATTAAATTATGATCTTTGAAGAATCGAATTCTACAATTATTTTGACAAAATTTGTATAAAATTTGATAAAATATCGATATAAACATTAGTCCAAATTACAATAAATTACGATACACAAGTGGATTTATTTACCCAGCTTCTTTTTCTGGCATTATCTTCTGTGTCTTCTAGATATGCTTCACAAAAATTGCAACTGAATAAAATGCGTCCGTCTGGCAGCTCAACAGAATTTCTGCAAGGCAGAATTTCAACAGAATGCGACTGATATTACGCGACTCACAACTCAAAAAATACGTTTGTTTGGCCTCACCCTAAGAGAACAGTGGTGTTGAGCATATTTTTAAGGTGATGATGCAATACAATTTTAAATGCTAAATAAATCATCATCATCATTGTAAAAAACGATATCGGATTGCGATCGACAACCCGCCTGGCCTATGTTCAATACAATAGCCGACATTATGGGCCAATCTAAAGTGATGATGAATGATTCAATCATTTAGAAAATCTCTTTCCTGAGAACACTAGAAAACCGATATAGCATTCAGATGCAAATCTGTTGATAGTTCTAAATATCACCAAATTTTCTGATCACACTGAAGTTTAATCGTGCAGGCAATCAATTTTTAATTCCATAAAGGATGCATTTCAATGTGGTGACCTTACCAATTTGGAATATAATGTGCAGTAGGGATGTTAAAAAATAATCGATTTTTATTTTCTAATAATTGATTTTTATAGTAATATTAATCGATTTTTAATAAATCGATTATATAAATTAGGCGTTAAAATCGATTTTTATAAACAGTGCCATATATGCGACGGATGAATAAAACTCAAAGTAAATTCATTATTCTTTACAAGTTAAGTAAAGTTTAAGAGTGAGATAATATAGTTGTTGGTAAAATAAAAATGTCTTCTAACCGTAAAACAGCTAAAAGCAGTTGGCGAAAATATTTTATAACGAAGAAGCATAATACCACAGCAATATGCATGTACTGTTCGAAAGAATTAAAAACTTGTAGTAATACTACAAATTTAATATAGCACATAGAATGAAAACATCCCACTGTCTTACAGGTAACATGAATTACTATATGACAGCAAAATAGTGGTCTCTGTAAAATTCGTTCAAAAAAACGTCTGTCATGCGAGTCATACGTTTTATACCCTCAACATTTTCAATAAAAAAAAATGTGTTATGGTAAACTCGTCATCAATAAGTTTTAACAAACTAATATTTTATTTTAAAAGCAGTCAAATGTAAAATCATCATTTGACTGCACAAATGGCGTAGTGGTTAAGATACTGATCTTCCGTGTCAGTCCCGTGGGTTCGATTCCCACGTAGGACAATACTTTGTGCAACCCACAAAGTGTTATTCTGTGTCTGGGTGTAATTTGTCTGCGTTAATTGTATGTTTGTAAAGTCCCCCAGCAACACAAAAATTATTATTTCTTTAGTGATAAACTTTAAAAAAAATATCAGCCTATTGCCGTCCACAGCTGAACGTAGGTCTAATTATAAAATAATACCTGACATTTATGGCAGTTTTCTTTTGTTCTGATTTATATTTTAGCTTTTGAGACAATATGGTTATCTTGTTAGGATGCTCATCATTTCAGGATGTCACGAGTGTAGTGCACCAGTAGACGATGCGCGTCACACTCTGGTGGTATGCCCCGCCAGGGGGCCCCAGCGCCACGTCCTATCGGCGGTCGTTGGGAGAGATAAAAAAATAAAATAAAAAAGACATCCATTATATAAGAAAAAATACAAAATATGCTTGTTTAATTTAGATAAAATGGTAGAACATAGTACCAAACTAGAAAAAAAAAATTATATACACAATTCAGCAAGCTCCTACAAATTTTCATTGACAGCAAGAAGGGCCTTGGCTTCATCTAATAGTTCTTTCGATATTGTTTCGGAGGTATTTCTCAAACTTGATATATATGGATCAGAAGTGTACAATAAGGTATGGAACACGTCTTCATTGGTAGCCGCTCTTGAACACTTTCTAGAATGATGCAGTCTAAACTTTTTGTAATCCTTATTTCGGGATTCTTGCGCGTCTTCGGACAATTGACCGATAGGTAAAATAGCATAGTACTCAATGATTTTTTCTCCGTGAATAAGTATTTTATGTATGGAAGAAGGCATATAATACCAATTATAATTATTTACGTATAGTTGGGCTGTACTAGTTATATACGTATTCACTGAACTTTTTTGAATCAATAGCCATTCCAGATGACATAGTTTGTAGTATTATGTACATTCGTTTTATAAGTTCTACGTCTACACCTGTAGTGTTTGCAGAGCACGAGTAATTCTGAAAAAATGTCCGAGCGGTGTTTCCGTCATTACTATTTCCAGTGCCTTGACGAGGTTTATCGATATGCAGTCTCATTTCTTCCCTAAACCGCTTTTGCACCAGTTTTTTCTTTTCGTCTTTGATTTTTTTTTATTTTCAGGTGTAGTAGCTGACCACTTTGCAAAAGACAAGTTATAGGAAATGTGTAAGATCATCTCCATACTCCTAATCCAAGCATGTAGTGTTGACAGTCCGTATTGAAATGAACTTTCGTTCACATCTCGTGTCCTAACTGCCTCTAAGTTATTCATTTGCCGAGGAGTAGCTTCACGAACTGTACATGAAGCGCTCGAACGAGTTTCAGTTAAACTTTGTGCCACTTTACCATCAATCATGGTTAAAAATAGGTCATGAGTAATTTTGATTACCTCACCATTCTTATTTATCAGGGAAGGAGACAGTTTTTTTTTTTGATCGTTGATATCAGCCACAACAGTCGTGGTTTTTTCAGTTTCTTTGGTAAACTCTAACAATATAGGTCTGCAATATCTAACAGATGAGCAGGTTTCATTCTTCCAAACAACAGTATTAGTTGTCTCATCTATGAGTCTAATGGGTACAAGTGAAACAATGAAAAGGTTTGTATCTGATATAAAATCGCTTTCTTCGGGCAAAACTTGTTTGTATTCACTCTGCCCTGATGACCCGTCACAACCCCATTTACAGAATACTCAGAATAGTTTCAACTTTCTTAAACCATTGAAAAAAATGAACACTAAAAATATACCAACTTAAACTATATTGGTTAATTGTATTTTATTAAACCAATATTTATAATATTAATTATGAAACGTTATGAGGAGATCATAAGCATTCCAAAAATGTATAATACTTGTATATTTATATGAAAAACTTCTGAGTAATGTGGCGTTGAATTGTAGTAACGTATTGCGTCAAAATTACGTTATTAAACATGAGTTAGCTTTGATGCCTATTTATATACATTATGATTAACTAAAAAAAACTAAAAAATTGCGAAAAAAAAGCTTATTTATGAGACTATATTAATTTATTAATTTTATTCTATTACAACAACTTTCACATAAAATGGTTTTGAGACGGCTTTGTATGGGGCTTGACCATAGTGGGCCGTTGTGGTTTTAGTAGCTATTTCAGTCGGGCTTCAGCTGGCCGGTGAGACCCATACTCCATCCAAGTCTATCACCAACGGAGGATAGCGCGTAAATGCGTTTCCACAGCGATAACAAAATAAAAAAGGATGCTCATCATTTAATTTTTCTTATCTATACCTACTAATATTATAAAGAGGAAAGGTTTGTATGTATGTTTGTAATGAATTGGCTCAAAAATTACTGGACCGATTTAAATAATTCTTTCACCATTTGAATGCAACATTATCACTGATTATTATAGGCTATTTTAATTGTAAGAAAAATATAAGGATCCCTACTAAAATTACAATAATGTTACCCAAGGTGTAAATAAACGCCCATAAAATATCTTTCATCGCATGTGCTGCGAAAACTATTGATAATAGAACCAAAAATGTTCCACAATATTAAAGAACATATCAATATCTACAAAAAATGTCGCGATAGCATGTGTCTGACTAATGTAGTTATGTCATTCTAACTACTTTTTAACATTTTAAAATTTAATAGAAATTTCGACCATAATCAGAGCAAGTTATTTATACCTTTGCCTTAATCTTTACCTAAATAAATGATTTCTCAAGCAAGGCTGTTTAAATACCTGTAAATAACTTTTTATTTTATTAAAATCGGACACTCCATTCGAATACTACTACTACGATATTACGAGTTTAATAAAATTGAAATAAAATTAATTCGCCGCCGTGACGCGCCGGTGCGGTGGGGGCGGAGTGCAGTAGAGGGGCACATCTATGAAATAGGTAGCCGCGCGGCTCGCTCTGAGAAATTTAAGCCCTCCCAATATGTGTAATGGAACAAGACTTCAAGACATCCTTTATTCGACAGCAAATCTAATTTTTCAATGGATCCCGACTGTTCAGTTGTCATGTTCTATTATTAAAATATATTTCATTTTCTGCAATAGTATTTATTCAATAATATATTATGGAATTCTAGACCACCGAACATCTAAGTGCTTGTTTTTTTCTTTTCAGTTTTTTTATTATGTACGTAGTTTCGGTGACTTTTTACGCAGTCGGGTTTTTTGATTTTTTTAATTAATCTATGAAATATGTGATAATCAGTACTTACACAGTAATAGTAGGTATATAATGTATCTAATTATTATTAGTATACCTATACTCTAAACCTCAGTGAAATGTTTTTAAAAATTACCAGTTGATGTCATTTATTCTGTTTACTCATTTTGTTTTCAAACATCAACCCAAGGGAAGCCAGCGATACATACATACATACATACATAGCTTCACGCCTGTTTCCCAGAGGGGTAGGCAGAGACTACGGATTGCCACAAACCACGATCCTGGCATACTTCCATCGCTTCATTCACACTCATAACAGTCTTCATGCATACTCTACGATTACGCATACTCTTAATATGACCTCTCGTCAATACATCGCTAATTTGATCCAGAAAATTATGACGAGGTCTTCCCCTTGTATTCGTCCCACTCACGCTTGCTTTATATATTTTCTTCGTCAACCTCTCTTCACTCATTCTTTCTAAGTGTCCAAACCACCTCAGCATACTCTTTTTGATCTTTGTCACTACTTCTTCATTCACACCACAGCGCTCTCTTATAACACTATTCCTAATTTTATCTTTCAGGCTCACATCACACATACTACGAAGAGCTCTCATCTCTACAGCATTTATTCTACTTTCATGTCTTCTCTGCCAAATCCAACTTTCACTACCATACATGAGGGTAGGTACTAATACTCCCTTATGCACAGCTAGACGTGCCTTTTTGGATACATTTCTGCTTCTCATAAAGGTGTACAGTGCCCCATTCACCCTATTACCAGCATTTACTCTTCTTTCAACATCATTATCATTTTTACCATCTCGAGTGAATAATACACCCAAATACAAAAATTCTTTCACCTGTTCCAATTCCTCACCATTTATACTAATTTTACATTCCGTCATACATTTATCCTTTTCAAAAACCATTATTTTCGTCTTACGTACATTTACTTTCATGCCTTTTCTTTCAAAAGCTTCATGCACAGTAGTTACCATCGCCTGTAAATCCTCAGCCGACGATGCAAGTAACACCTGATCATCGGCATAAAGAAGACATACACTATTGCTAAATACATGATTATTTAGGTATGTCCTGCATTTACTGTACGTTTATGCCAAAATGTTTAATAAATAAATGTTCACCCGTGCGAAGCCGGGTCGGGCCGCTAGTATCTAATAAAATGTTTAATGGTACTGAAAATTTGTATCAATAATGATATTTGGTTTCCTTATGCCTTACTTTGAAAATTTAAAGGAACCTTCGGTTTGATTTTTAGTTATGAATTGGTTATTTTTTATTTATATCATTTTATTTGATTTTTAATCTGATAAATTATTAATATGAATCTCTTAAGTTTATTATCGGAATACAAAAAGCATATAAATTTTTAAATAATAGAAAAATGGATTTTTCCTTAAAAATCGATTATTTACATACTACCTTTATAACATAAATATGTTTATTAAAATCGATTTTTGGCAAAACGATTAATTTTGAATAAAGAAAATCGATTTTTATTAACCGACTTCAAAAAGGAGGAGGTTCTATGTTTCATTGTATGTATTTTTTTTTTATGTATGTTCAGCGATATTTTTGTCAATTGTGGGCCGATTTTCAAAATTCAATTCTTTTTTCTTTCTAAAGGGTATACTTCAAAGGTGGTCCCATTGTCACCAAGTCATGATCTGATGATGGGAAGTCATGGAAATCGAGGGCAACCCTCAAATTTTATAGGCACATATTACGTGTCTCATATATTTTCAAAAGCTCTTCAAATATTTGCATCTGGCAGTGATAAACTCATTTAGGTGAGCTGATGATGGAAGGTCATCTCCTTAACGGTTAGGAGTTGGAGGATAATTCTTTCAATATCATACGCACGCATAGACTTTTAGCTGTATTCTTTCAAGTTAACTCCCGAGGTGGTCCCATTGTCACCAAATCATGATCTGATGATGGGAATTCTTGGAAATCGAGGGCAACCCTTAAATTTTATAGGCACATATTACGTGTCTCATGAATTTTTCAAAGCTATTCAAATATTTGCATCTGGCAGTGAACATTTCATTTAGGTGAGCTGGTGATGGAAGAGGTACATCTCTTTAGCGGTTGGGAGTTGGAGGATAATTCTTTTAATATCATACATACGCATAGACCTTTAGCTGTATTCTTTTAAGGTAACTCCCGAGGTGGTCCCATTGTCACCAAATCATGATCTGATGATGGGAATTCATGGAAATCGAGGCCAGCCTTCAAATTACAGTAGCACCTCGATAAGTTAAAGTCCAAGGGAAACACAAAATATTTTAAGTTATAGAGGTTTTAAGTTATCAAGGGTCTATGTTAGGGATAGGCTTTTAATTTATCAGCGTATGTGAGTGTTCTTAGTTTTCTTATTGAACTCATTTTAAGCCAGTTTTATCATACAGTAGGTAAAGTGATGTTTCCAGAACAATGATCAAAAACTTATGATCCAAGTAAGCCGTTGTCTTAAGGCTGACCGCCGCAAAGCTTTAAATAATTACGAAGAAGCAAACAATAGGTACTATAAGTATTGTTTACGTTAACAATTTAACTAGTGAACACGTGCAAACAACAAATACCGAAACCTTTTGTTTTGCACACTCTTTAAAAATGACTTATTGACAAACAATTTTATGTTATAGAGGTTGTGGAAACATTTCTTTAAGTTACTGAGGGCCAATACAGAGATTAATTATTTAAGTTATAAAGGTTGCTTATTTTAAGTTATAGAGGTTTTGGGATCTGATGGGAAGAGAACATATTATTTTTTGAAGTTATAGAGGTTTTTAAGTTACCGAGGTTTGAGTTATCAAGGTTCTACTGTATATAGGGACATATTACGTGTCTCATATATTTTCCAAAGCTATTCAAATATTTGCATCTGGTAGTGATAATCTCATTTAGATGAGCTGATGATGGAAAGTACATCTCCTTAGCGGTTAGGAGTTGGAGGACAATTCTTTCAATATCATATCCACGCATAGAGCTTTAACTGTATTCTTTCAATTTAATCACGTAAGCTGATAATGTAAGGTACTAATCCATAACGATTAGGAGTTAGGCAATCCTTTATGTTGCCGATATATGATCTTTGTTACGTAGGTAGAAAATAACATACCAATCCTTTTTTTTTTCCGCAGGGTGGACCATGGATGTGATGGAGCCCCGACAAATCGATCCGAGGCGGCGGAAGAGGCGGCGCGCAACTCCATGGACCCACCCTGCAAACACCTCTCTTCACCGTGCGAGCGGGCCACCGGTACCCGATCTTTGTTTTTGGTGGCCCGCCCGGCGGTTTACCCTTACGGGTTCCTCCCGTGTCGACGCCCCGACAGCTTTCGCCTTTTTTTTTCGGGGCGTCGCCCTCACGCGGTGGCCTCACGTCGGGTGACCGGACAATTCCCCGCGTCCGATCACCCGAAGCCTCGGTTAGGGCGGCATCAGGCGCAGATATTCGCGCCTGCGCCGCCCCGGCCGCTGACGGCGGCTCGGGTCACGGGAATTTGCCCGGACTCGTTCCGGCGCCTCCTTCTGTGAGATGACAGCCTCGCAGAAGGCGGGGACTGCGTCCCAGTTCCTGACGCTGTCGACCATCGCTTTCGCGACAGCCGGCAGCGTCAGGTCGGTACCTATAGCAGCGACGAGGTCATGGCGCTGCCCGTCCCAGCTCGGACATACCTCGAGCGTATGTTGCGCCGTGTCCTCGTCACTACTGCAATGGTGGCAGGACGGAGTCCACTCCCTATACGCGACCGTGTGCAGGTACAAGCCGAAGCAACCGTGCCCCAACAATACCTGCACCAGCCGAAAGGAGAGGACTCCGTGCCGCCGCTCCATCCACTCCATCAGTACGGGCCGGAGGGCCTCAACGGTAACAACACCGTCTCTAGGCCTCTCCAGCCGCGTAACCCAAAAATAACATACCAAGCTGAAAGGATGGATCTTTTTCAATTCACCTTTCTCAAAGTCGAACTGTTGTAAATATGTATCATCATCTGGACTTGAGCTTCTCTCATATTTCGCCACAAATTGCCAAACTTTTATTCTCCAGCAATTATCAGTTCGTTGAGTGATGTGTTCGTAATATGTCGATTATATCCGTTATTCTATGGATGAGCGTATTTCGAATCCTATCTCGCACAGAAACGAGCGAGCGTACCCCATTCCATAGTACGCTGAGCGGCTTTGAGTTTTGTTACGAGACCCACATTTTCTTGTCATAAATCATCACTGTTCATAGATTTGTGCCTTCAGACACTGAGATATATTAGTTGCGATGCTCTGATGATCCTCTTAAGTTTCCTAAACGCTGTCCAGCCGTATTGGATAATTGTATCAAAATTTTCTAATTTAAATACGTACCTATTTAGAACCGTCTTATTCTTTGGCTTACGCTTTCTCCTGGTATAGTCTTTTGAATTGAGTAGTTTATTAGACCCTAAGTCACAAAAAGCTGTCCCCCTAGAGTCTTTACACAACTCAGTGCAATATAAAACTGATCATTGGCAATTTATTTTTGCCTAAGTCAATGACAGCTTTGTTTAAGGCTTTGTAAAGTATCTTGGAGTTTATATACCGAAACCACCCAACAGACGGAAGCATTATCCCTTCATTATCTCGTAACCTTTCATTGCCTGATATATGGTTGACACAGGCGCTATGGCAACTAACCCGTCACTGTCTTTCACTTTTGTGCCAATAGCGTCGTCATTAAATTTTATAAAAACCAAATCAGGTAACTAGCCTGTCTCAATTTGGTCACCACGGAAGGGAAGCCTACAAGTTTTGATATTATCCCTATTGCCCTTTTACCAAGCTCTTAATCACCTTAATGACAGAGATATTGCATCTTACCATGGTAAGAGTAAGTAAGAGTAAGTCATGACTTTGGATCTTATGTCTAGTTTTATCAATTGCACCAAACCGTCACAATTATTTACATCACTTGAATGTTGGTAGTATCTCATACCTAAGTTGCTGACTCATGTCGCATGACGCATCGATAGCACATAGGTATGGTGTATACGCGAATTGATTGAAACAGTGAAATTTAAACCATTGGCAATGAGATACAACATTTCGTTTCCATTTTTTCCAAATACGTTCTTTATTTTTTTATTTTGATTCCCTACTTCTTCTATTCTTCCTCTTGCCATGTGCATGTTAGTCGATCTACTCATAGTGCTATATTTAATAAATAATCTTATATCTTTAAACGAGAAATTCTTGTATACAGGGTGTCCCAAAATTCAACGATAAGCCGGCACCAGCAGGTGGACCTACATATGACTACTCGAGAACAAAAAAGAAAAAAATTCTACTTTGATTTTTTTTTTCATTACGACAAAAAAAACCGATTTCTTTAAAAATCGACATCTTTTATTATATTATTAAGTGCCATTGCTACAATTTTACAAGTAATTCTGTGTTTTTTTTTGTATTGGTAAGGTAAGTAGCACTACTATCGATCACAACCATTAAAAATTCCAGAATATCTATAGTTTTTACACAAAAATCAACCAAAACTATGTTTTTTTCATAAATTATGTAAGATTTTGACTTTCAGCTCACTTTCACTCATCACAGTGAAAAAAAAAAGTATGGACACTACTGTGGCAAATAGTATTAAAAATTGGCGCAACTAACTACAATTCTAAAATGGTATAACATTCTAGGCAAACTAGCCACAAAAATATACTTAGGTGTACTATTTCAAAATAACAACCATACTTCGAAAATTGTTAGTGTTGATAGTAATCACTTTTACTATGTAGCCCAAATGTTTTTGTTGCAAGTTCTCAGAATTTGAATGAGACATGTGCGTAGTCCATAAGATAACATAAGTTAGACAGAGATAGAGAGATTATACGTTAGAGGGAGATAGATAGATGCTAATTGTTTAGTAACATTAATGCAGGTAGAGAAGTAATTAATGTCCTCAGCAGCACAGCAAGTCAGTACGCTCTACTTCTTTGTTTACTGCACACCGTTCTGTTTTAATTAAAGTGGCTCTGATACTAACGACTTTGGATTGAATTAAGTGACCTGGAAATTGACCTGACTTGGCATTATTTTAGACTGTGATTTTGTGTTTTTTTAAAGAAGTTTTGCCTTATTTTCAAGTGTTTAGCATTCATTATGCCGCTACCATATACAGCGTTAGAATACGCTAATATGCACCTAATTTATGGAGAATGCCGATGCAATGCCAACGCTGCTAGCAGATTATATCGAGCAAGGTACCCTACTCTTCAAAGGTATCCGGATTATCGCGTATTTATTAACGTGCATCAAGCATTTTCGGAGGGTCGTATACCATCTGACAGGAGAAACGCTGGAAGACCTAGATCGGAACACGATGAAGAAGTTCTCAAAGAAATAGAAAGCGATACAACTACCTCTGTACGTGGCATACAAGTAGCAACGGGAATTCCAAAAAGTACTGCACATAGAATTTTAAAACGTCACCAGTTTCATCCATATCATTACAGGCGCGTGCAGGCGTTATTACCGCGGGACTATCCACTGCGGGTCGCATTTTGCCGTGTAATGCTGCAAAAACACAGGGAAGATCCCAATTCTTAGACAAAGTTTTATGGTCGGATGAAACAACCTGCAAGAAAGATGGCTATTTAAATCTTCACAATCTTCATAGCTGGAACAATGAAAATCCGCACCTGGTGAGAGAAGACAAATCCCAATATCAATTTAAGGTTAACCTATGGACGGGCATAATAAATGGAAAAGTGATAGGGCCCTTTGAGTTACAAGGAAACATAGATGGCAATAGCTATTTGAACTTCTTACAAAATGAGTTACCAGGATTATTAGAAGACGTGCCCTTAAGTGATTTGCAAAACATGTGGTTTCAAAACGATGGTTGCCCAGCTCACTATGCCCGCCCTGTGCGAGAGTACTTAGACCAAGAGTACCCAGGGCGTTGGATCGGGCGACTTGGTCCTATCTTATGGCCACCCCGTTCACCCGATCTAAATCCCCTGGATTTTTTCTATTGGGGTTGTCTAAAGGACAGAGTCTACTCAAAACCCATTGCAACCTTGGACGAGCTTCGCCAAAAAATAATTCAGGCTGTGGATCACATGAACAGAATCAGATATGCAAGAAAAATAAAACGTTCATTTTTAAGGCGATGTCGTGCCTGCATTACTGCCAATGGCAAACAATTCGAACATTTATTGTAATTTTAATAATATAGTAAATTCTAATCTCTCTATATCTATCTCTTTCTAACTTATGTTATCTTATGGACTACGCACATGTCTCATTCAAATTCTGAGAACTTGCAACAAAAACATTTTGGCTACATAGTAGAAGTGATTACTATCAACACTAACAATTTTCGAAGTATGGTTGTTATTTTGAAATAGTACACCTAAGTATATTTTTGTGGCTAGTTTGCCTAGAATGTTATACCATTTTAGAATTGTAGTTAGTTGCGCCAATTTTTAATACTATTTGCCACAGTAGTGTCCATACTTTTTTTTTTCACTGTGATGAGTGAAAGTGAGCTGAAAGTCAAAATCTTACATAATTTATGAAAAAAACATAGTTTTGGTTGATTTTTGTGTAAAAACTATAGATATTCTGGAATTTTTAATGGTTGTGATCGATAGTAGTACTACTTACCTTGCCAATACAAAAAAAATCACAGAATTACTTGTAAAATTGTAGCAATGGCACTTAATAATATAATAAAAGATGACGATTTTTAAAGAAATCGGTTTTTTTGTCGTAACGAAAAAAAAAATCAAGGTAGAATTTTTTTCTTTTTTGTTCTCGAGTAGTCATATGTAGGTCCATCTGCTGGTGCCGGCTTATCGTTGAATTTTGGGACACCCTGTATATATATATATAATCTGGATCTCGGAAACGGCACCAACAATTTTCATGAAATTTGGCATATAGAGGGTTTCGGGGGCGATTAATCGATCTAGCTAGGTTTCATTTCTAGAAAATATTGTTTTGTCTGTATTTTCAGGCAATAAAAAATATAATTTTACATTGGCGGAAAACTATTAACATATGAAGGCATCTTATATATCTTTTATATATATCTTTAAACGAGCAATTCTTGTATATATATATACATATATATATAATCTGGATCTCGGAAACGGCACCAACAATTTTCATGAAATTTGGCATATAGAGGGTTTCGGGGGCGATTAATCGATCTAGCTAGGTTTCATTTCTAGAAAATATTGTTTTGTCTGTATTTTCAGGCAATAAAAAATATAATTTTACATTGGCGGAAAACTATTGAACGTGAAGATAATTATAACTCGACACTGGCAAAAATGGCTCGTATAAGTAGCTGATTGCCAATACATAAAAAGAAGAAGAAGAAGGCAAATTTTGACGCTGTCATTAAGAACAGACATAGCTCAGTTAGAACATAGAGTAGTCTAATCCTAACAAAACAGAGCACGGTTCGGATCCTTAGTTTCCCTTTTTTCATTTTTATTTTATTTTATTAATTACTAACATTTGCCCGCGTCTTCGTCCGCGTAGAAGACGAAAATGGCTCTAATAGTTTTTTTTGGTTTTTTACATTATTTATATTATTATAATTTATAAATTATTATGTTTAAATGTTTGTGTACTCATAATATATCTTTATTATAGTGCAGGGTATTAAAAGGTCTAATAAACATGACAATAAAATGAAATTTTGGTATATATTATGGACACGAGGCTTTTTTCTTAGGAGGCTACGTTTTGAACAGCTGCGCTCATTGACCGACGACCGGCGACGAAAAGGCAGTGTGTAGCCCCATAACCCACCGTGTTTTGCTTCGAAATTAGGTCGACTTCTGGTACCGCTTCCTTGACATCTGTGGCCAGCCCGACGGGTTATCCTTTCGGGTATCATCACCATAGACGCCCCGGCAACAAACAACTGTGATGCCGAAGCGTCCCCCTCACGAGGCTGACCTTTCTACGGGTTATGGACTAATAACCGGTCCATGCACCCGCGACACTACACCAACTACAGTACTTCTTTGTAAACAATATGTTTTGTTTTTCTTTCGGATTGAAATGAGAATTACCAGGCTACTCTCTGAGTTTACTCTGAAGTATGTCACATACAACTGCCCATGGGAGAAGCAGCTTTCTCTCAAGTCTACTCCTGCTACCTTAAGAATTTGACCTCGACCTTTGTTTACGGTCATTGCGAAGTAGACTTTGATGGCAAACTGCTCTCTCTGAAATTCGAAGAGGTATTTGGAGAATCTTAGAATGTTTTTTCTTGCAAACATTGTATAATTTTGGCGCGTCAGCTCTCAATTTTAAGATGTGAGCTGGGATACCGGGAGGCTTTGGTGTATTCAGGAACTCGACCGGTTGTTTAAGGCGGGGTTTATCACTTATTCAAAGGATTTACTTTGATATTTGACCCTTTCGAATGTTTTCAAATATTTGCAAGTAAATGGTTTAAAGAAATCGAAACGACCGTAGTAGCGCACATAGGTACGTCATGGCGTCTCACGACCCATCTGATCAGCATCAATATGCTGTCTCTGTGCCGTATCTTATTGATTGTTCCTAATATATCTCAACCTTTCCGTCTCGATTTTTGCAAATATAATAACCAAAACTTCGCTGTCTGTCCGTCCGTCTCTCTGTCACCAGGCTGTATCCCATGAACCATGATAGTTAGACAGTTGCAATTTTCACAAATGATGTATTTCTGTTACCGCTATAATGACAAGTACTAACAAACAAAATAAAATAAATACTTAAAGGACTACAATAAAACAAACGTGATTTTTGCTCCTTTTTGCTTAATATTTTTTTAGTTTCGATTTTTATTTTATGCCTTTTTGATTTGTTTTTTCATTATTTTATTATATTTAAATATATCTTCAAAAAGCACATTAAAAAGAAAATACCGAGCAAGGCTCGGTCATCCAGATATTTTAATTTATATGAACTAGTTAAAATTATTACTTAACTACGATTATTTACACTAAAAATTCAAAAACAATTAAACTTTTTAAAAAAAATGTAAACAGACTTCAAAATAAGATCAGCCAAAAACCATACTTAATTAAAACACTAAAAACCGAAAAATAAGATGAACTGTTTAACATACATACATATCATCACGCCATATCCCTTGCAGGGTAGGCAGAGAGAACAGAGTGCCAGAGAACTCTATCCTTGCATACTTCACTCGCTTCCTCAACATTCATAATTCTCTTCATACACGCTCGCCGGTTTCGGAGACTCTTGACTCCACCTTCCTTCAGTACATAACCGATCTGGTCTAGGTAGATTAGTCTCGGTCTCCCCCGGTACCTACATCCTTCCACTTTCGCATTGTATATCTTTTTAACCAGACGTTCGTTCGGCATTCTTTCCACATGCCCGAACCATCGGAGCATTGCCTTTCGCATCTTTACACCAATACTCTCTTTCATACCTACTCGCTCTCTTACGTCGTCGTTACGAATGCCATCGATCAGCCTAACTCCACAGATTTTCCGCAGAGATCGCATTTCGATCGCATTAATTTTACTTTTATACTCTTTTCTGCATACCCAACTCTCGCTTCCATACAGTAATGTTGGGACAAGCACTGCGTTATGCATTGCTACACGTGCCTTCTGGCTGAGGTGGTGGCTGCCGAGAAGTTGCCCCAACGCTCCGTTCACTCTATTTCCCGCATTCACTCTTCGCTCTACACACCCTCTGCATACTTTTCTCTTACACACTCTTCTTGCAAACTTTCAATCTTTATTCTTTCAAGCCCTCCGAAGTGGACACGCTCTCGCTAGTGCCCCCACTTTCTGAACAGACCACTAAATCTCGCAATAACGAGATAGTGGTTCGTATCGACTGTGGGGCTACTGTAGGCTCTTGCGTCCAATATTTTGCTTCGGAGGCGACTGTCTACCAAAATTAAATCTATTATACTTTTCTGTTCATTCCTTCTCCATGTATACATATGAATGTCCTTATGTTGGAAAAATGTGTTTGACACAATAAGCTTTCTCTCCATGTATACATCCGCAATGAGCCTACCTGCATCGTTCACTCTCTTATCACCAAATGGACCAACTACGTCCTCATAGTCAGGACCAAAGAGTAAAGTTATTAAACTGAAAAAGAGTGGCAACTCGATGATAAAATATGCATGTATGTAAAGTGCTGCTACCCAGAGTTTAGGCGGTGAACTAAAGTTGAAGTGATATATATACATATCTACATGTGTATGTGTAATTATACAGAATATTCTTTTACTATGAGATCTACCCTGAAATATAAAAGAAACCATATCAGCTGATATCGAAACAATAATAATATAAGTTTAACAATGAAAATTGATATAATTTTCAGAAAGTACATCAATAATCGAAAATAGATCGATGACAATAACTACCTACACTATGAACAAAAAATAACAATTCTCAGTTGTCAAACGTTTGACAGACAGGACAAAATGGCAGCAGCTAAGTTTGTACAACCAATCTGTAGACGGCACGACGGTCAGTAAAAAAAGTAATGTTTTAAGTGTGCCCCCCTAGGTCGGGACGCTTGGTCCCCACCCATCCGTTCAAATCTCCGCATACAATCACGCGTTCACTGGTTTCTGCCATATCCAGAACTTCCCTAATATTATCCCAAAATTTCTGCAGGTCTGATGCCACCGAGGATCCTACGGGAGCATATGCTACAATCATGAAAGGTGAAACCTAGTTTTATACGGACCTAAAGTCTGGGATCATACATTCCGTAATCCTTCACACCTGAGGCCAAGCGAGAGGACACCAGCGCTCCTAGAAATCATCATCCTCCTACCCTTATCCCAATTACTTAGGGTCGATATAATATGTACTCTTGTTTCATAATACATATTATAAAAGTTATTGGCAATAGTTTTATGACCGGCCGCCTGCCAGGCGTCAACCCTCCTTGGGAATGTAATTGCTGACCAAACGGCATCAGATGGACTCGGCCCAGGTCGTTATAAGGCTCTTAGTTGTCTTTTGGTCTACGTGTGAATGTGAGCAAAACCAAAATAATGGTCTTTGAAAGAGATAAAACCAGAACAGATGTAAGAGTAACAATAAGTAATGATGTACTAGAGCAAGTGGATGAATTTGTATATCTTGGATGTGGATTTAGCCGAGATGGAAGGTACACCACTGATATAGAGCGAAGAGTGAATGCGGGACATAGAGTGAACGGAGCGTTGGGGCAACTTCTCGGCAGCCACCACCTCAGCCAGAAGGCACGTGTAGCAATACATAACGCAGTGCTTGTCCCAACATTACTGTATGGAAGCGAGAGTTGGGTACGGTCTCCGAAACCGGCGAGCGTGTATGAAGAGAATTATGAATGTTGAGGAAGCGAGTGAAGTATGCAGAGATAGAGTTCTCTGGCACTCTGTTCTCTCTGCCTACCCTACAAGGGATATGGCGTGATGATATGTATGTATGTGTAGTTGTCTTTTACGACATCCTCGAGCAAGTAGTAGTGGTAGTATTCGTAGCCGCTACCACACAGCAATATATAAATACTAATAATAATAAATGATAAACATATATTTGGTAATTATTTTATTGACATTAATCTCCACAATACAGTTATAAAGAATAAAAACAAATGTGGTTTCACAGAATTTAATGTGAAATAATGTTTTACATCTATTTATATTTAACGGGTTCACTCGCGGTACAAACCCATCTAAAATATATATTAATTTAGTCACACCGATATCTGACATGTCACACGGTGCAAATTTATCAATTGTATATAAGTCATCATGTCGTTATAAAATTTCGTGCCCTCGCAATATGAATGGTTCACAATAATATTTCGCTTGCAACATTATACATCAAACGGGAACATCGTAACGTTACAACAAAGAGATGTCTGTTAATAAGTAGGATTGTACGTTTGTACAGTTTAAATAATCTTACTATATAAATGTCCTTAACGTCTAAAAACAGCAAATTATTTTAATTTCTACGCGACACATTTACCAAACGAATGTTTAACGCAAGCAGCTCCCGTATTAGCTATGGACAAATGTAATCGTAGCGCGGCTCAGCGCCATACCTACCAACATTGGCGTCGAGACTCGCCGTTTATGTTGGTACATATCCCGCTAAGATACGATAAAATCTCATTTGACAGCATAGCTAATCAGCGGGTCCTGTTGTATACGACGACAATTTTAATGTGACATCTCTATGTAATCAAGCTTGCAACACCGTTCAAAACATGTTCAAAGCTATAAACCAGTCCTTCGTCACTACCAGTATACGTTTATATTTCGCCAACATTAGCGGGCACACAGTACAATATAAATATATAAGAAAAATATACATCTTAAACTAATAATATGTGGGGGGGTTAGTCATATATTAAAAATAAACTGCATCTTTGCAGACAAACATACGGTCTCGGCGGTCGGGTGCCGGATATATAAGGAACTAAATATGATTTAAAGTGAAATACTGTAGACTTTAGACACTAGACTCTACACCTAAGTTCACGATGAACCGGTTCAGTTCAGATCGCGATCAATTTCTTTGAAAACTTCTTCACAACTTGCATTAGTCGTCAGTAGACTATCCCTGTCTCCTCGCGTTTCGCTAAACCTACTTACATACATACACATACTATACAGTATGTGTATATAATCCTAATTTAATATATAATCACTACTATATAAACCGCGGCACATTAATATGCAGTAGTAGATACATTATACATTTGGACAGATCATCACATGTTGCTATGACCAAAAATATATCATCGATAAAAGTCATCATAACAGATCATACAAAATATCGAAATATTGATTTACACACAATAATATAACGTCGACGTGACGAAAGGAGTCTATCACAATATGACTGTGTCCTACGAACGTGACAAGCTAAATATATTCTTGGTATTGTAAAGTACGAAACTATTGCTCACTAAAACGTTCCGTCACCGAGCAACACCGTCGCGTGCCATGCACGGATCGTCAGTAAATCGACGCGTATATTTTGCCAGTGCCGCAACTCATAGTTCAAGTATGTAGACTCCCTTAACTCACGGTCGCAGTTTATTGATATTATTAGTTCTTAAGATGTTCATGTTGTTCGTTATAACGAACGACCTTAGCGTAGTAGTTTCACATTATCTGTCGAGCCAAAGGAATAAATATAGAAATTCGTGTGTATCTAAACTTAATATATACTATAAACGTCGTGTGTCCCACGTGCGCACGCACGGTGCAGTGCACATGGGCGGTGACAGTTTGTCGGTGAGCGGGTTACTTCTTAACGGCCACGGTCTCGGACGTGTCCGTCTTTTCTTCTGTCTTGACTATCTTGCCTTCACCTGTAAGTTTACATTAACTATCATTTACTAACATACAACAAGTCCGCTGTATATGGCACGTCCGAGGTAGTACGACACTCGCACAAAATCATTTTATGACTAGTAATACGTTGCCGAGTTCGGCGTGGCTAATGCCATGAAATTGTTGCTCATATATGTACGGCGACAGACAAGAATTGACGGCGCAAGGATAGTATTCGTAATGTTTAATTATAAATTAGTGTTAATTCAAATTCGAGCAAGGATCAGATCGCTGAGTCGTCATAGTGGCGACGAAATTAGCTCAACAATGAATATGAACTATTCATTGTTGAGACGTAGTCGCTATGGTTTCGCCGCCATTTAAGTGGTCATTGTGCTTCATCATATCCAAGCGTTTATTATATTGTATACAATTAGCGTAGGGCGTTCACTGTTGGGCACAGGTTTCCTTAAGGGATGTTTTGTTGCCGGCACGTGAATTGGCAAGAATCGTGAGATGCGCAGAAGCCATTTTCTAGGTATCTCAAGTAATCAAGCAGGACGCAGGATAGAGGTAGCATCGTATCTAGTTCACGCTTGTTTGGTAATTCGACCCTTGTCTCTCGCAACGTGCCTATTTGCTGTTCGTTTCCAAGTACACCACTTACGTGGACTAAAATTCTATTTTGTTTCTATGTGTCCGCAAAAGCTACCAAAACCTCAGAAAGGACAGTTACGAAGTATAGTCAAGAAAACTAAAGCTGGAACAACACAGCAGTTGCTGCTAATAACATTAGTTTCATGTCAGGTGTAACACTTCTACAGAGTGATAGTGACAACGATGACATATTGTGATTATTTATCACAATGTAATTGGGTTTTAGGTATAATAAAAAATAAGAATAGAACTGACAAGCAATTAAAGTAAATATTTTTGTTCCACAAATGCACATGCGGGGTGTTTACTCCGACAACCTAACCAAGTTACGTATCGGCAATAGTATAATCCACAAACGCCATGCTTGGCAGAGAGATTGGCAACCATTTGATATTACAAATTTCGCTAAGCAAATAAAAGAACCGATTTTTAGTACTCCACGGGTTTCTCCCGGCACATAACAGAAAATAATTAATATATAATTTACCGTTTGGTGTGTCAGTCTCGGTGTCTGTGTTGGAGCGCCTACGCTTACGGGGGAACTTCCACGGTCCCGCCGCGTGCTTCAGTTTAGGCAGCGGCTCCATATCCAACACCTAGCACACAAATATTTATACAATACTGCATGTCATAATCATTTTCTACATGATATGGTTCCTTACTTATTCCCAACGTTCGTCTATTATTTTCTATCTAGACCCGTGGTAAGCCTGGGCCTAGAGCAGCAATTTTATGGAGGGCAAAATGTTTAGTGTTCTTAAATTTTAAAAGCAGTAGAAAGATACAAAAAGTTATATATTTTACGATGTCTAGAGTGGCAGAAAGTTAGCTACACGCGTTTAGCTTTAGTATTTAATCCAATGCCGATAAAAATTTTAATGTCTGGTACAGGTCTCATCCAGATAAGGAAAATTGCCTACTACACTACGCTGACCAGATTCTATCTGGTCAGCGTAGTGTAGTAGGCAATTTTAGGGTTAACACATAAGAATTTATTTTTTCTTTCTCTAACACCACTATAATCTTATATTTTTTTTAAATGACTTGCTATACCCGTTACAAATGGTTCAGTGACGCGTGTTATTTAATAAATTATTTGTCCAAACTGTGTCTCTGACCATGATATTTGGTTATAGTGTAAAGTGTGAATGTAATCAGAACACATGTTTCTCATCCAACTTATACACAGTTTTGACTAATCTAATAAAACATTCAACGCACACATTGCTTACTTCGTAGGCTGTCGAAACTAGTTTTTTCAAGATATTGCATAACGTGCGTTACCTTATGTATTTGTCTAAATGCGATTTGTCGAAGGAACTGTTGAGCGGAGGCGGTGAGATCCTCACGTTTCTGCGGTGGCATGTTGCCCAACGCATCCTGAAACAATAAAATGCGCCTTCATACTACGCAATATAATGGGATTATTTCCTATAATAATCATTATGTGAAACATTATAATTCACATAATACTAAAATTATAATACTTTTACAGAATTTATTAACACAAGTATTCAATTTAAAACTGCGTGTATTTTTTAGATGTGTTAAGAAATATATTTGTAAATATTTATAAGTGAAATTATATCGATCAGATAAAGTTTAGTGTGAATAATAAATAAATAACATTATCTACCAAATATATTTATCAAAACAATAATATTTAATTTTTAGAAGTGAAGATTCTTAATTTTTACGTAATTACATTAACACCGATGGAAAAAAGTATTGATGAAATGACTGATCGTTAATTGAGATATTTTTTTACAATATATATTCTTGTAAATATGGAAACTATTTCAATCTATCTATCAGCCTATCGACGTCCAATGTTGGTAATGGAGCTTCCAGATAGGAATAATAACATAATCCCGTCACTGGGCAGACAGGATCCATGTGATCACAGTTGGTGTTAAAAATTTCGCAGAACAGTGTTAGGATTCCTGAGACGCTACTTAGGACTCCCACAGTAGCAAGTAACCGGTGTGGCCACATTCGATTATGTTTTTAACTATTTTCCATGCAGTTAGTCAGTTATAAGTTGTGATAGCGCTGTGTACGTACGACGAGTTCTTTCTCGCAGGGGTCACGCAGGCCGGGTCCGTGCTCAAGTAGCAACCCGCCGGCGAGCGCCTCGCACACGCGCCTCAGCGCCTCACCCGGTGATAATGCAGCGCCCGCCGATTGAAGCACGCCAGCAACCAACAACTCCATGGCCTGTCAGCATACAAACACGATTTTTACAACCTATATACAATTTATGGCAGAATGGGTTTCATAATCGATTTTATCTAGTAGTTACGAACATAAATACGTTAATTAATATATTGAAAAAAAAAACGGTGACTTCGTAAAAGTTTTACTATGTACATATTAAATAACTCAATTATTTTGGTTTATTTTTGGAGGTACTTTTTTATTGCTTATGGTGGCAAACGAGCAAGCAGCACACTTGATGGTAAGTGTCACTGCCGCCCATGGACCTTCGCTATACGAAGGGTATAAGCTAGGCCGCTCTATAACTAGGTATTCAAAGAATTCTCTTCTGCTCAACTCATATGATGGGTTCGGGTCTTCTTTACTGTAGGGACGCAATTGACCATGAATAAGTACAATACAAGTGGCAAACAACTTGGGCCTTATACACTTTGGAGAGTGTATATCATGATAGATTGTATGATATGGTATTTAATTCTGTATGGTATGTGGAGTGATGTGTAAGTATGTGATAACCCAAGTCGTATGGTATGGTACCATTACGCTGGGTACCTGTGTGAGTGTGTTAATATGTTTTAGTAAGTGAGCAACGGCTTTCTCCGCAAAGGGAAGGCAATTAACCTAAGTCAGGCTGATCAAATGAGTTGGTGTCGGGTTTGATTTTAGATTTTTGTTTATATCTTTTACGACAATCGCCGCGGCAAGTTGCTTCAGCTATAGTTTTCATGTGTTAAGTTATATTGCGAGAGTGCTCGGGGGTACTTACATACGGGTTGATCGGTGTCCAGTTGGGTATGCGCCGACAGAGGTCCCTCATGATGCGGATGATGATAACGCACGACTGTAGCGTCGCAGCTCTAGCCTGGACATTGAACCGCGGTGAGGTCGCGTTCGCACGCCACCAATTAATCATTTATTGCTCCACTCGACAACATTACGTTACAACTCATTAAGCAAAACAACAATTGAGTAGACGAGCAATAAATGTGAACTGAATATGTTTAACAAACTGCGTTTCCTGTCGTGTACGCTCCCATTATCGGCTACAGAGTGCGCGGAAACGCAGCTTTGGGGGGCCAAGCACCTGTAGCCACATGTTCATGGGAGTTAATGTCACCGCTCTTCAACAGAGGGCGCTACTGCATATATATATATAATCAAATAGTAAAATAAAAAAATAAACATGTGACTAAGATTAGTACGTGCGCATTCCGACCTCGCGCACTCCCAGTAGTCATTTAACGCAATATTCTTTAATAAATTGAGCTGTGAGCTATAATTGTCTAGTGCGTGCTATGTGACATGACGTGGACGTGTCGAGCGGTCGGAATGCGCACACAACATAGTAAATGTTGTGGCGAATGTACCTGGAACCACTTGGCGTGCCGTAGTGCGGCTAACGCGTCCAAACACTTCTGGCGCGGGAGCACATCCTTGTCGTCTCGCTTTATGTCGCCACCGTCTAGCGACAACACAAAGGGTGTTTGACCATCAAAACATCGACGAAAACGGGGCAAACATCGCTTCTACACTTACTAGCTACCAGCGGGGGGGTTGCCTCACCTTACGAACTCTACATTATCACTTAGGACACCGGCCCAGAACACGCCCCAAATCATCAATAACACTACTAGCAAGTTGCCCTATCATCACAATTAGTCCTAATCGCTTGGGTCGTTAGAGGTAACAGAGTTATAAGTATAGGTATATAAATAATAAATGTAAAGTAAATTATGTTTGCTCCGTTTCAGTAGAATGATATGCCAGTGCGGCGTGAACGCGCACGTGATATATCGTGATGGATGATCAAAAATCCTTTTCTTCTCGCCGCATCTTACCCTACTCACACCTAAAAATAAGCATTCAACACAGTGCCCGGGGGTGGGCGGTAAACTTTGAACAAATTATCTTATTTGATCACACATTTCAAACGATAAACAAAAATATACTGTTAAACATACTAATGATATACAAAATATAGGCACATATTAGATAGTTTGTTCTGAGCGATCCTCCGCTGTGGGAGTGGGTGATTTCGACAACCAATTTCAACCGTCCGCCTTAGTATCGTTGTAAGTTTATACGCTAGAACAACAAAACGTCGAAATATATATATAACATATGCGATAAGTGACAGTACAGAGAGGTGTGTAAGTGAAATTGGCGCGGTCGATATCTGGGCTGGTTGTACAACAGTGTGGCGCTCGCTCACCTGTGGGCTCGCGCATCACGGCCGACGTGAGCGACACGAGCACGTTCACCGCGCCGTCAGACACCTGCACGGCGCCCTCGGCTGGCAACAGCTCCACCTTGTACTTGGGCTCGTCGCCGGGACCCTGTGGGGGCGACACAACGCTCAAACATACTATAACGAGTCATTAACAAACACCGCATTGAAATGTGGGTAAATTATCATAACTGCATGTTATATATTACAGTAGGAGAAATTTTCAATCATGACAGTTATGAGTTATCATCTGACCTAATTCAGTATCGTGCGCCCGGTTTCAACAGATTGCGAACAGTGGCGACGAGATAAATAATAACATACAATAAAAATACAGAACACTGTCCAAAATAACTTTAAAAATAATAAATACCCATGCGTATAATTAACGACACATAGTGAATGGATATTGGCAAAGTTACGTACAAAGATTTACTTTTACTCTTCCATATACAATTTTATAGGCATTATACGATTTGACTACTGTGACGAAATTATATTAAAGAATATTTAATCAAACAAAACGAATTTACTTGCGGTTTGTGGCCCAGATTCATATTGTTTAATAATATCTAGCAGCACACAAAATAGTACATAATCTTAGTAGCACCGTATTGAAATACTCAGAGGGAGTTTTGTAAAACAGGGATTGTCAGACGCCATATTAAACGTTAATGGCAGAACTTTTATATCAGAAGAGTTTACTAGCAGCTCTAAACAAACCATCCTGTCTCCTTCATTGCCTAGGAGGGAAGTGGAATCATTCTTGCCAATTTTGAACTTGTTATGGATCCCAAGACAATTAAAAGCATCTTCGGGGAGTACCCGAGGGTCAAACCTCGAGGTCCAAAACTATTGTTGTTAAATTAGCACCAAAAAAAGCTACCCATCCACATCTATCTCTAAGAAAATGAAATCAAGAGATTGCTGCTGTATAAGCAGTGAATGATCTCTTTGTGATGATAACAGAAACAAATTTAGTGCCTGAACTGCAATTTTAATTTGAAAGTGATTCAAAATGCATTATTAAATTTAAATATTCACCAATAGCGCCAGGATTAAATGTTTCAATAGTGATACGGGCAAGTCATGATAGCTCATATGGATGCGCTTACCTTGACTCTGGTGAGGTGCGCGGGTAAGTCAGCTGCAACTCGCTTGAGCAAAGTGATGGTGGGCCGATCATGGCAGAGTACTACAAGGCGTACGTCGCGGTCTCCCTTCAGTAGTAACCCCTTAGCTAGCAGACCCACGCGCATCACGCCCTTAAGTGCCCGCGGGGCAGGCGTCTCACCCGCTGCCGCACCACCCGTTTCGCCCTCCGACACGAACGAGAACCTGCGCGCAAACAACTCTTTAATACACCAACACCATACATTAGATATTGTTAATTTTTTTTTAAATCCTTTCTTTACATGCAATCTAAGACAGATTTTAATGACATAAGATGCTGAATGGGAATTCAGATATTTATTGGTTAATTTGTTAACGTTTTGTGGGGTAAGTGTTCATTGGCTCGTCCACATTATGCATAACAAGTAGCAATATTTCTTTTGAAGGGGATATTATTTTTGTGATTAAAAAAATAATGGTCACTGCACGATAGTTATTAGCTGAGAGTACTGTAGAAATTTATTAGCGAACTAGTCGAAATAAAACCCTATGTCAATCCATCTAACTAGCATAATATATAGTTTGTCAACTTTTTTCACAATATGAAGGATGTGACGTGACATAAGTGGCTCATGTTTTATAATCGAACTGGTGTCACAGCTGCTTGCTGGTTTAAAATCATTCACGAAAAATGTATATATAATACAAAGTCTGGTATTTACTTATCTACTCACAATTGATTATCCCGTCCGTCTTCTTTGCCTTCAGGTTTGTGGTCATCCTTCTTGTCATCTGGCTTGCCAGGAGTTTTGGGCGCCACTTGATTCTATAAAAAATATTTGGATAAAAACACACTACGATTATAAATTGCCGTATGGTGTCAGGGTAAGAATATTTTATCACCTTACTAATTATCCATGGGACACCCATAAAAAATGATTACGAAATATTACGCATATCACATCTATCCCGGAGAAAGAAAACTAGAAACAAAACCTAATAACAATGCGTCCTGATCAGCTTGGTATAGTAGGTCGCGTTCTCTCCTATTGAGGAGACGCAAGCCCAGTAATGGGACATATATGAACTGAGTTAATGAGATGTATTACAATACTAGAGGGCTTCTTTTTGACGTCTTAATAATTAATATTATACAACTATTTTTTGTCGAACCAAACTATTGTTTACAATACTAATACGATCATACCACTTTGAGTGATATTCTGTTACATGGCAAAATCCATACATATAACAGATATTATAGTGACGAAGTTTCTGTAAATAAATATGTGCAATATACAAACAGGTTACTATACAACAGGCTCCAGTTGTCGCAGTTAGAATGCAAGCAACCTGTATTAATGTGAAACAAACTGTAAACCTATAGAGGTTTTCACTGCCTGTTAGGTAAACTGTGCAGTTAGGTAAACATTAATGATGAAATAATAATAAAAAAGGATTGTGTGTAACGTTTATTCGTCATTGAAATACAACAACCTCTTAATTTTGTTAGGGTAGGTGTGACTTTGAGACGATACACAGAAGGGCAACCCAGACGGGCTACCGATGACAAATGACCTGGTGTGCCGTCGGTTATGAAGTTGCACACCGTCCCGGGCAGATTGGGGAGGGTGTGACCCCAAAAAACCCAGGTATGACTAAAAAGATTAGCATTACTTGATAGTTTCCATTGGCACCGATTGCTCTGAAGAGAAGGTATTTTTTAATGTACGTGTGATTCGTGATGAACACCTAAATGGCTGGTAAGAGTGTAGTGAAATGTTTTTCTGTGCCTTCAGGTGGATTTCAGAATAGCTTAGATTAACAATTAAACTAAACAATCGAATTCGATTAATCCTATTTTTTATATTTGCACTGTAGGGCGTCTATTGGGTCGGCTTGTATATCCAAAAATAATACCCGCCTACCATATTCACATTGTATTTTCATTGAGCAAACCACAAATTCTAAACTATTATTGGCTTAAAACACTGTCACTCACGAAACATAACAACTTGGCTGAATGTTGTCAAACCTAAATGATATCTCTGCCATGAATTGTGTGCACAAATTATAAAAAATGACACGATAACATGACATGATAATGAGTGTGAAACTGTTATCACCTTAGGCCTGGCCTGTTCGGCGAGCGAATCGGACAGAGATTTCAGTGCCCGCTCGGCATGGCTGACGGCTCGCTGGATTTCCTGCAGCTGTTGCTCAGTAGGGTAGATGTCAGCGTGCTTGGCGAGCACATGTCGGTCGTCGGAGGTCTCCGGACGACGTCCAACAGGTCCGAAGCCCCCAAGCGCTGGATGGTGATGGTGCAAAGGCGGAGGCACGGGACCCCGGCCCCACCAGCCGTCCATACCGCCCTCCCAGTACATGCGCTCGTCTTCCTCCATACCCTGCACACAATATACTACTTTAAACATTTTTTAAATATAAGCGGTGTAATGTCTTAAGATGATAGTAAATTAGAACAAATAGCTGAGGTAACTTAAATTGTAATTGATTGATATTATGAACAGATATTATTACTATAGTAAACACAAAATAAAAGGCCCGTTTTGACAGTTCACGGCCAAGAAATTCTCTATTTTTTACCGATCGAAAGGTTCTGATAGTAATTACATTTTTCATTGATGGCTACCGCCCACTCGGCCAAGTGCCGTGCATAACGATTTTTGTCATATTGTCCACAGACTATTAATAATCGGTTACAGAAAAAATAAATCGATCAAAATATTTGCTTTTAAGGTGGACTCGCACTTGTCCGGTTTTATGAATTTTAATACTAGTGCTTAGAATTACTGAATTTCACAAGCTGTGTAGTGATCTTTACTGAAAGTTATGAGTTTGGAGCTAACAAAGTCACAAATTGGGATAATGTCATATTTGTCGAAGATATTTGGCTGAACTCGAATCATACCGTGCCGCAGTCGTGGACGGACGATACCAAGGCATCTTGCTCAAAAGTGCCAATGGGAAAAGGTGGACGCTCAATAATCTGTCACGCTGAATCAGCTGGGGGAAGTTTTTTTTAATGATGCCTTGCTCGCAATGAAGTCTAAAAGTACAAAAAAATATCACGAAGAAATGGACGCAAATAAATTCACAGAGTGGTTCAGCATGTACACAAAGTGATAAGAACGTCACCATATCATTGTCAGTACAATGCTTTGATCTGGGCTCAAATGAAAGGATACGCAGCACGCCACAATACAAAGCCGCCATTCTCCACTAAGAAAATTATGACATTGTTGAATGAAGCATGTGCCAAAATTACTAAAGAAGACTGGGCAAAAGTGGTAGAAAACTCGAAAAATAATTACGGAAGACTATGATAGAGACGTCAATATTGACAATATAATTGAAAATGAAATAATTATAGATACGGGTGACGATAGCTCAACTGTCAATTTTGCCTCATCATTTGAAGAAAATGAAGAAATTGAAGATTCACTTTTCTCGGTTTTTTATTTTGTGATTGAGTGAATGTTATTGTAACACAAATATTAAATGATAGAAAATTGACCTTTCATGGCATTATATCATTTGAAAATACCTACAATATCAAAGTTTTAACTTAAATTTTCAAATCAGAACTTTAATCCAATGCACTTTACAATACATATTCAAATCGATCAAATACTCTTGCAAACTTGAATCGATTTATCGTGAGTATCGAGTACCGAGTCGTATGTTTATATCACTATATCCATCGCTAAGACAAATGTCAAAACGGGCCTTTTATTTTGTGACAACTATAATGTTATAACATTACACAGATTTTCTAATATTTATTTAATATAAAACTACTCTGCACTAAGAAATAAGTCATTGTATTGCGGGAGACTATACACACATAAAAATAACGGACACAAATGACATCCAGACTCGTAACAATATATGGATCGTAAAAATATTGTTCTGTGGGAATCGTATCACGCTACTTGGGCACGGTATCATAATGGCTACTACTCTATCTGTGCAGTCGCAAAACGGCATTAAATATGCAAGTTATTGAAGAAATTCAGGTTGGTGGAATACTTACATCGTGCATACGTCGTCGTGCCCATAACTCATCGCGTACCAGCATGCGTTGCGCCTTGGCCTCAGCAAGCTTGCGCTGGTGCATTGATGGCTTCACCTTCACTTCAAGATCTGGTTGTACCTATAACAACACAATGAACATTATAATCCTGGGCAGTGAGTATGTGGTTAATCTTCAGGTGCAAAATGTTATTTTCTCATTGAAATTTGTCATCATTCGATGCACGGAACTCTTGGCGGCCGCGTACGACCCCCAGGCAACGTGCACCTCGAACCTTTTACTAAGTAATCATTGGTACTCCGCCGTAAGTCTAACAGCTGCTTAATTTACAGTTGTGCATTCAAATATTCATTATCTCTCTTTTATCTCTGCAATTAGGATTTAAATGACTGTCTCCAAGTAAATTATGTATGTCTTCTTAGCCCATATAATTATATATCTCACTATTGGACAACTTTTCCAGATGATGGCAATAAGTTTAATACACCACACCAGCTAGACATGATGTGGGGTGATTTGAGTTTTATTTTTTAACAGTGATGATTTGCTTACACGTTTTAACCAAGTTTACAATACCCATGGGAAAGAATGGACTGGTGACCATTATTTTCTTTCCATATCAATACTTAGACAATTAAACTATGGTGTGACCCTATTCTGCCCATATTACTATATGTCCTTTTAATTTAGCACTTTGGAAGAATTAAGATATTTTTCTTCTATTCATATACCTCCCCACTATTGAGCGCAAGTCTCACCCACAAAGGAGGCTAAATGATCCTTTCATTACACTACGCTGATTAAACAAGTTAGTATGGTGATTATTTTGATATTATTTCTCTTTTAATCTTTCTTTATTATCTACTTCACCACTTCGTCAACCTTCACAACATCCACGAGAATAAAATATTGTTCATCACAATAGTATTGTTACGTACCTTCTTCTTGTATTGCAGACGGTGACGTCGGCCCTTCATGTGCATCTCCTTGGCGTTGGGATCGTTGAACTTGCAGTCGCACAGTTTGCAGTTGAAGCTAAGCGCCTTGCCATCATCACCACGTATCTCCTCTATGTAGTCCTGCCCGACAGGCTGCACCTCAGGCTCCGTGTCACCGTCCTCCTCCTTATCCTCACCGTCCTTGTCCTTCTCGCCTTGAGCCACATTTTGTTCTTTGGTGGTGGAACTCGCCACTGTGCTGAGACCTCCGCACGCCACGAATGCGATCTTGGGCGTGCCGGCCACAGTCTTTTTGGCTGATTGATTAGAAAAGTCAAATTTTCTCACGTTACATGAGCCAAGTATTTGCACTTTTTATTGGACAGAAATACTGACTGGGTCTTTTCTACATTATTGCGTCCAATTAGACATTTTTTATTGATAAGTTTTTATATAATCGCGATGTTAGTTATAAAAAAGGCCCATAAAACACACTCCACATATCTGTACTCGTTTCGAAACGTTAAACGTAGAGAAAATTTGACTATTGCAAATCTAGCTGCCGACTGAACGCGCGGGTACATATAGTATATATACAGATATGGCGTTGTGGCGGATGCGGACTGTCAGCACAGGTGCGGGGTACAACTCACAAATATGTCCTCCGTACTGACGGAGAGCATATCTGATTCATACATAAAAATGATACATTATAAGTGAAATATAAACAGAACATTACTATACAAGTTCAATAAATACAAATAAAAAAATAATGAAAATAACATCTAAGATAGATATTTTACTGTTAATAAAATACTATACTATGCAGTTTATTCTATTTTACTAGCCAATACTAATTCTTATTGCAAATCTACATATATTAAATCAATAGAAATGTTGTCTGTACAATTATTAAAAAATAAGTACACATTAACTGACAATAAGGATATCAGATCAAAATAGGATTTCGTTTTCTGTCTATATGTACATGCTAATCTCCAAATGTACTGTATAGTAAAATTTATTATCTTCGTAAAGAAAGTTACTGTAAGACAATTTCAAACTTACTCATTCGCCTGTTAAAAATGATAACAAAATCCCATACGAGTTCATTTAAAATAACTATTTTATTTGGATATATATTTTCATCAACTACTGGGATAAGAGCACGATGATGATGATACATTCATCAACTAAATGGAAAAATACAATAAGACAACAAGGAGGAGACAAGTGTACATATGATATTCTATGCGTTAATGCTACAAAATGGTACGTGCAAGATGTGTAATTAAGAAGGTGGAATGATATACCTTGTCCAATTTTGGTTGGCTCGGTAGATGGTATTGGTTTGCCGAGCATTGTGTGCAGTTTGACGACCTTCTGATGTTTGATGCCACGCACGTGGGCAGCATACGCGTCCGCTCCGGTGCACGTCACATCGCACAGCTCGCACCGCAGAGCGCCTCCACCAGCACCCCGCGTTGCAGCGCATACAGCACCGGCCGCCGCCAACTTCACGGCGGCCTCCTTCTTCTTGTGCTTTTGGCCCTCCAAGTGCTCCTTGTATGTCTGTGCAAAAATTATTAATAACAATACATTTATTTTATTATTATACCATTCCCATTGACCAATTAATCCTTGTGTTGCATTAGACTCTACAAACAGTAATTGTATGTGTGACCTAAGAAATACCCAGACACGGAACAATCATTTGTGGATGGCACAGATCTATTTCATGTGGTAGTTATAACTTGACATGGCTACTCTAGTAGTTATATAGTATTATCTCATGATCTGCTTGGTATTGGTTGTGGCATCTGGTCGTCATATATATTTTTGCATTATCCACCATATTATTACCACAGCAGTGTTCACGTCGTTGACCATGAGTCCTTTAAATCGACGTCAACTTCTGGCAATACTATTGTACGTTCGAAGATGCAAAGACAACAATAATATAAAGAATTCTAGGTGTACCCTCTCTTGCAAGACAGACTATTAAAAGGAGCTTTTTACAGTGAGCACGATTTTACAGTGTTACGTCAATACGACAGGATTTTTTTTTTAATTTTGCAGCTCGGCTTTAACTCGGACGCCGTGCGCGAGCGTTCATACAAATAATTCTATGGCTACATCGGTCCGTCATGGATCTTCTCCGGCATAGAGATTTTAGAATGACGGAAAGAAATTGGATGTAGTGTGCAAATTACCATAGAAATAGTTCTACGGTTACGACGGATCATATGTTCACGGATTCGGATCGGACGTAGTGCGGAACCGGCCTAATTCAAAGTGACACTGAAGCTAACATTTACGAAATATTCATTATTCCAGAAAAGTTGCAAGAAAGTAAGACAGCAAGCACTCTCCAGGGAAATTATAAAAATCACATCGCATGTTAAACCTGTCCTCGTTAGTTGATTTCAATAAGCTGATGGTTGAATTAATGTATGCATGGTTATTACCTGAGGACCAGCGCAAGAGATACGGCAGACATCGCAATAGTGCAGTTGCTGAGCTTTTGGTGGAGGTTTGGGGCGTCGCGTTTGACCAGCGCCCACGCCACTCTTATTGTAATTCTTCCATCCTCTACAACAATAGCATAGAATTAAATCATATTCATCATCATTATTTCAACACATATACATATCCCAATGCTTCATTATTTCAACACATAAATATCCCAACTTTTCTCCACAATAGGGCGGAATTTGATCTACTAAACCACGCTGATCAGACGAGTTGCTGTAGGGTTTTATTTCGAGTTTCTCCTTCCTTACGTAGATATTATATGCGTATTATAGTTGTCTTTTACGTCACCCCAGGGGTATGATAGGGGGTGGTGAATTTGAATTGCATTCTTACATGGAGTAACTATACGGAAAGTTACATTACAATACATAAAACACGAAGTGTATGAATGACAATGTGATACATACCGCACATGATGTAGTGCCCCCTTCCCTATTGTGTGTCGTGGGGAGTTATCATAAGGTAGTGGGATTATAACTCGCGAGGAGCATAATGTGGACAAGCGTCAAAGTCTGCAGATGTTAATCGTGTGCTTGTGTTTTTCCAACAGTGCAGACCTGTTGAAATGTCAAATTCTAGACACAGTTTTACTTCTGAATCTTTGTACTTTCAGAAGTGGGATTCGAACCCATGCCTATAAAACTAATATTTGCCTTCAAATATAATATTGAAGAAGTCAAATTATCAAAATTTTGTGTTTTAATGAATTGACCAATATATTAAAAAATCTCAGATAAAAAAGAATACTAAGAAAAATTAGAGTCAAAATAACTGTCAAAATAACACCCAAACCACCAATGCCCTGGCACATGGACAAGGGGCGGGTATCCGAAAGTTTTACGCCCATTAGGTGAGCCACCCATCATAATAGTACCAGTGGTCCATCAAATGGAGGGTAAGAAGAGGAAGGGTGTATCTCTACAAGCTACCAACACACCAGCTATGTATAATATTAGCAATACTAATGAAACCTCACGGGGTAAGGGCATTTTTGACAAGCAATGATCTGGTCACACCTCATTCAAACCAGGTCAGTGGAAGGGACGGCGTGTAGTCCCATATCTTGCCGTATTGTACCTCCATAAAGCTATACGATTGCATCCGTCATGTATTTTGAACGACTCAACGCATAGTGTAATAGTGTAGTACTATACTTTCACCCTACTTGAATCAACCAATGGTTAGGAACTAAAATTTTTTTGGTGTTCGTACCAAACTATCATATTCTGTGTAATGACACAGTAACAAGACTCTATGAATTTATCAGAAAAAACATCTTATTAGATGTTTCTACTAACAAGTATTGTTGTCAGTAGATAACTTCACTGCAAGAGAAGTATATCTAAAAACAAAACCGTATGCCAAGCAACTCACGACTGAGATAATATATATCATTGCCTCTGGTTTATATAAAAGGCATGCCCACCTTGAATTCTAGCCGTATCTGCATTAGGACGTTTGATATAACAATGCCAATACTTACGCTCCACCACCGGTTTTGTTCTGCTGTGCTACGTACATGGTTGCCGCGTTATATAGAGCAGTATCGTAGGCAGTATTGCCCCTGTTAGTTGTTTCTGGAATATAAACATCTGGATACAAATTATAGTAAAAGTTAGCGCCCGGAAGGCGGCGAGAGATAACTAAATGGAGAATGCTTAATAATGTAATATAATGATTTAACTCATTTTCTAAGATACATAATAGCATTTCAATATACAGTAGGTGGCCAAATTATTAGGGCCAGTGCTCGTATTTATGTAATTTATAGTTTATCATATTTTTATGAATAAATGATGTTGTTTATAAACAGTTATTTTATGTGATATAGTCACTGGTATCATTATTATTGTTTTTGTCTAATGACAACACAGAATATGTGAGTCATTTGTCAATTGTATGACATTTCTTCTCATTCCAAGTCCGTTAATAAAAAGCGCGATTTGCGGTATTGTTGTTGTATTGTCTAGGCATTATTTTTTCATTAGTTTTAACAGACTTTTGTGTCTTAAATAATCAAAAGGTAAGTAATGCTCCGTATAAGAATATTCTTGCTATGTTTTGTCTATGAATTTACATTTCATTAATTGTTCGACGCGATAACCCCATTTTTTTTACTTTGTAGGATGGGTAGGACTTTGGACACGTCTTGAAGAAAATGTAGAGACACAAACGTTGTTAATCACTCCACACATTTCCAGAGAGACATCGTAGCTATTGCTGGGAGGACAGTGCGGAGGCGGTTGGTCGAAGAGAATCTGATAGGACGGCGGCCTTCCAAAAAAACACGACCGTATGAAAAAGAAACGACTCCAATGGGCTAGACAACATCGAAATATGACTGTTGCAGATTGGAGTCGATTAAGTGTAATTATTTTGAATAATGCAATTGGTCAATAACGATTTTCTACTATTAATTATATTAATTTACAGGTGTTTTTCCGACGAATCAACCTTTCAAATTTTAGTTGACAAAAGTTATTTTGTAAGACGACGCCCTAGCGAACAATTTCACGCTGATTGCCTTGTAGAGAGGGCTAAACACCTGGTTAGTCTCATGGTGTGGTCTGTCATCTCAGTCAAAGGCATGGGGCATCTCTACATCGTAGAAGGGACAATGAAACAAAGTCAATATAGGCGAGTACTGGAAGCCCGGTTACTGCCGCAGGTCAATGAATGGTTCTGATGGCTGATGATGACGAATACGTGTTTATGCATGACTCGGCACATGAATCCCATAGAAAACATGTGGGAACTCACCAAACGAGCGATTGATTACCACCAAGCAGCAGTTGATTGAAACTCTCATCAGAGAATGGCATCACAACTCCAAACTCCAGGAAAATGCAAAAACATGTATTGTGAGCATGCCCCGACGCATAGAAGCTCTTATTGCCGCAAATGGTGGCATCACTAAATATTAAAATTTATTCTAGTAATTTTTACCAATATTAATAATATTCATATGAAGAATATAAAACAGTTTTGTTTAGTTTCTGTGACCCTAATAGAATACAGATACAAATAACATATATATAAGAGAAATCCAATCAAACTAGAAAATTTAAAACTCTCAATACTGTTCCTAATAATTTGGCCACATACTGTAATCTGCACATTTGGTGTAGGGTTTAAGATAACCGACCGATGTGACCGTGTTGCGAATCCGTTTTCCATCAAATCAAATCATTTATTATGCATAAGCCCTATAAGGTCACTTACATATTGTAAATTTTACATATTTTTTAGATTAATCTACCTAGCTGACAATACTTTGTGTGATCCACAAATTGTAAATCCGAGTCAGATAATTGAGGCTGCTAGAACCAGATCGGCCTAACTACAACAACCATCTTTTACAACATGGAAGGAATTAAAATTAAATTTAATTTAATCGATTTGAACATAAGCCGAAAAGTACTTGTACTGCCATCTATTGTTAAGAGCTTGTAAACAATTTTAGGCCGCTAGTTTTGTAGATTAACATTTTTAGATAACGAAATTGCAATTAGGTTAAAAGTTGCAAAAATGCAGTTAGGCCACTCTGGTTCTAGCAGCCTCAATTGAAAAGTCTATTTCCTTCCTCAAAAGACTATTTATTTCCTTAAAAAAGAAAATAATATAGAGGAATTCAAAGCAGAACAAAGTTTCAAATGAGAAGAAATGATTCAATCAGAGATGTAACAGCTTAAGGGTACCCCCTCCTGGTCTAGAAAATTGAAAAAATCTATTTTTTTTGGCATATTTTCAAAGCTTAGACTTTCAAAAATATACTCTTAAAAGGATTTTTCAAAATTCGAATATTTTGAGAGATACAGTGGATTTTGTGACGCGGCACTTAAACCGGCCGAGCGGAGTGATCATACAATGAATGGCAGATGTTTTCCAGGAATTCTTTTGTATCCGACTTGAGCTCGTTATATACCCTTTTAAGTTTTTATGTAGAAGTTCACAAAATCTCGATTTTGAGAAAGAAGAAGGTCCAATGTATGGATATGGGATCGCCGATTAATCAAAAGTGAGTATTAAACATAATTATCTGAGTTATTTAACTGGAAATCTTTCTCAAACTTCAAACGCGTTTTTCTCAAAACTCCTTTTGTTGAGGTGGTTGACACGATATCTCAAGTTCTATCTGACCGATTCCTTTGAAATTTTGTGAGAATCTTCTTCATACATCTCTTTATCACTGGAGCTAAGGATTTTGAAAAATTTTAATTTGAAGTATTTTTAAAAAATTCGTAAAGGTCGAAAAACAGGGGTAAAAAAAATTTTTTTTTTCAAGTAGACGCCATTTTGTGATTTTTTTTTCGGCCGAAGTTCAAGATGTAGCGACATCTTTACTAATTAAGAATTTTGTTTGTTTGTTCGATTTAGATCACTACAAGGGTTGGAATCATGTCAACCAGGGAGCACTGTTTGACTAGCAACCCCCACTTCACCAACCTGTCACTGGATGAATGTTTGACTTTTTTTTTAATTTTTTTTTTATATACTTTAAAATCAATAAATATTATACCCCCTTAACCAATAACAAGTTGGAAGGGCTATTGAGAGTGGTGGGAGTATTGGTTTAGTTTTTGTAACATTCGACACAAAAGACTCATTATGAAAATCCATTTGTGAATGGAAGAGACTACACATGCAGAACTTCAAACGACATCCATTGAAAACCCGTTGCAACTGCTTCGCCATCTAAATTAATGTGGTAACGACGTCTAGTAACCAATTTATAATTCAGTATTTACGTGAAACGTTTTTAGCACGCAAATATCGGGAATGTTATATATGTTTGTTATATATACTCACGTTTTGTCTGTGCGGGTGTAGCTGTGTACGCCTGCGTGGGGTACGAAGCTGTTGCGGTGGTCGCTGTGTACACGCCGCCGTAAGTCTTGGCGGCGCCGGCCGCACGACCGCCGCCCTGGCCACCATACTGACTCACAACTTATATTAACACCCTCTACAACTTACATACTACAACACCTTCACTATACCAACCATCATCAGTCTAACATCCACTACTGGACATAGGAAGAATAAATAAAGAGATTTAATATAATAAATCCATTTAGGATTAATATCTACATAATATAAAAAAATCAGTGCCTGGAGACTCTCCTAAAAGGGTCTCGCTCAGCATAATGCCATAATAATCTCCATCTTGATATCTACTGAATATAATCTAATGATAAACCTATATAATCACCATACTGTGTGGTAGCAGCTACAAATACTACCAACCCTTACTTTGCTCGTGGATGTCGTAAAAGACGACTAAGAGCCTTATAACGACCTGGGTCAACTCCATCTGATGCCGTTTGGTCAGCAGTTACATTCCCAAGGAGGGTTGATGTCTAGCAGGTGGCCGGTCATAAAACTATTGCCAATAATTTTTACAATATGTACTATGAAAGAAGAGTACATATTGATCGGCATGACGGATGACCCCAAGTAATTGCGATAAGAGTAAGAGAGTGATGATTGCTATATAATCACCACACAATCCACACATAAGGGGTTGATCGCACTTAGTGCTATGAGTACTTTAGGAGACCTGCACATTGGTTCAGTGATTCCTCAGTCAGTCTTACGATTCCGAATGCTTACACATTGTATTTTTAAGCCGTCACCATACAGAGAATCAAGTCAGTCATTAACAAATATATTTAATCACGCCTTTATATATATTTTTTTTCTTTTCCCTTTGGCAATCTGCTGATTTTTTCAGCAATTTCTGCCAGCGTCATGTATGCCACATGGGTAAACACGTAAATTTATTAAGATTGTGACAATATTAAAAGAGCCTGAAAGAACACATAAATATATACATATACATACATTCATACACAGACAGATACATATATATACATTAACATACTGATAGACTAAATACTTAGCTTATTATAGTTTTATTTTATTAGTATTTATAAATTTAATAAAAGCGTTGATGATATGGCGGTTGGGGAATAATGACAAGAGATGCCGTACGTTAACTGGTCTCTGAATTTTTAATTTAGTTATAATATTATCTAGGGAGTAGGCACTGTTCCTGGGACAGTTAAGGAAAATGTGGTCAATAGTACCCTCATCCAGGCCGCATTCACACAGTGAGCTATCACGTGTTCTGATCTTATGCAAAAAAACTGGTGTGCAGCAATGGCCGAGACGTATTCTGCACATTATTGATGTAATTAATTTTGAAACTTTTTTATATTTAAAAAACCATGGTTTAATAGGAATAGTTCCTTGGATAGAGGCATAAAAACCTCCCTTAGTTTTACTAGTTTCTGTCCATAAAATCTGCCATGATGCGAGTAGGTCTGTTTTTGAGGCGTGCAGCAAATCATAAAGTTGTATAGAAAAGTGCTTACGATCAGCAACACTACTATTTATCGCGTCCTTGGCCATTTCATCAGCAAATTCATTTCCTCTGATGCCAGAGTGCCCAGGAATCCAAGACAATACGATCTCAATTTTTCTCTGAGAGCAATTGTACAGCCTTTATATTTTATGGTATGGCAAAAATTTGTCAAGTGTACCAAAGCGCAAGTGTCCCCTTCATTATTAGCCCCCACATCCAACAATACATGTCGACATGCTGATAAATGGATAAAAGAATCAATGAATGACCTAAACAGTAAGTAACACATTGAATGATATTGTAAATTTAAATACATATTGCAATATAATGTTACCTGCGCGTAGGTGGGTTGCGTAGAATATGCTGGCTTGGCAGCCGTTGCGTCGTACGTGGGCTGCGGTTGTGGCGGTGCAGCCGCTGGATAGGCCGCCGCCGCCTGCTGGTAATAGGCGCTTTTGCTCGCGTCGTAGGCCGATGCTGCGGCGGCCGCGGCGTGCGCGTGCGCGTGGGCTGCTGCTGGCAAAACCACACCTGTACATGCGCGCGCCTACTTACTATCTCGCAGAAACTCATCCAAAAGACAACCACACAATATAAAATTATGCAGCACAGGCGAGTAAACGAGACAACAAGTCTTTATCAGGTTATGAAGTACTGTATGTATGAGGTATAATATAAGTAGAATATACTGATAGTTAATTTTCACAATACCACTCCTAAATTTTAGGCAATACATAGGCATAATAAATGACACAACCTTGGAAGTTAATTAAATTTTTGATGGTCATTGATGATCACCATTGTTGATAAATAAAATATATATATATACAGAGTGGAAGTGGACCGCTCCCGAAAACAAAGACAGGTGGACCCTACTGGTCCTACTTGTAATGATAGGCTAGAAAAAAAAATCGATTGGGATGAAAAAAATTGTTTTTTATCACAACGAATTTTAGGTGTTTTTCACATTCCATCGTATTAGGATAGTGCCATGTAACGATAATTCCATAAAAATACGTAACTTTACTCAGACGAGAAAAGACCCAATCTATTCAAAACTCACGATCATATATATGTTCAAGAGTTCAACGACCTCGCGTGGTGAAAAAAAATGTTTTCCGTCCGAATCGATTTTTTTAGGCTATCATTACAAGTAGGACTAGTAGGGTTATCTGTCTTTGTTTTCGGGAGCGGTCCCCTTCCACCCTGTACATGATTAAAAGCAACACAAGTGTTTCTGCCGCCTGAAACCCATTATTTTATATTACACGCTAACATCACTGGTTGAAACTAAAACGTCATGATGAAAGTTCTGTAATGTATGTGCATAAATATATTTCCTGTGCTAGTAGCACACTAATTTTGTTCAAGTTAATATTAAAAGAAAATAGAAGAAATTAGAATACCAATTTTCTATAAAACAAGATCCTGTAAGGCTTTATAACACAATTGTAAGTTCACATAATGTAATAATGAGAATTTCACTTGAAAAGCATATCTTATTCAAATGATTAGATGACCTTGTTTGAAAATATAAATCTATTTTATAACAAAGTTAATATTAATTAAGCCAAGTTGTTTAGAAATATCTAGAATTTGCTATATAATTAAGGTTGTAAGACTATCAAACAATTTTATTTCTTGTAATGCAACAAAAATTATCAAGTTCCTAAATTGATTTCAATAAAATATGCCTTTACCTACATTAAGCTATGGGAACACTTTTACATTTGGATTATAGGACTCCTGTAGTAGCAGCTATAAATACTGCCAACCCTTACTTTGCTCGTGAATGTAGTAAAAGATGCCTAAGAGCTTTATATTGACCTGGGCCAAGTCCACCTGATATTGTATCAATGTTTGATGTCAGGCAGACGGCTGGTCATAAAATTGCCTGTAACTTTTGCAATATGTATGTTTCCATATTGCATTGACCCAACTAATTGGTATAAGAGCAGCAGACTGATAATATTTATATATATTGTAGCCAAATATTCCATTATACAATATTATATATAATGATGATGATGACATATAATGCTCAATAACAAAGTCTGCATAGCAACATGACTAACAGTCAGTCTGATAGTCTCAGCCTTAAATTTCTTTACAAGCAAGTGATATCATATAGAATTTTAGTGTTTTTTTTATTTATTTAAACTTTTGTGGTAATTGGCCATAGAAAATAGAGGATCCCAGAAAGAATGTGTAAACTTTTTATTTTGGGAAAAAATTCTGAGCATAAATTAAACAAATAATAATAAAACTCTTTGTAGTGCCCCTTCATTACATCAATAAGTAATGCTACTAACTACAAAATGGACACATAATATTAAATTTTTAGCTGTTATTTTAGGTTTTGCCTTTTGTTGCGTTTACCACCACAGGTAAAAAATTATGAAAGTAGAAACAAAATGTTTTTTTATAAATCAGTTTGTCGGTGTCTTTCATGATATAGAAACATTTTACAGACAAAACAATTGTGTTATCTCATAAATATTTGAAGTACTTGTTTTACGCTATTTGTTAGACTTGCTATTCAGTTTATATAAACAAGTAAACCTAATAGAAGCATATACAAAAAAGAAACAAACAAGGTTTAGTCATTGAGTTATTGGAATAAATAATATGCATTTAATCTAAGTAAACCTATAGCTTAAGACTTTAACGCTGTATTAAGTATTAATGCCTCTAATTTATTTACCTCCAGAGACATTTTCAGCTTTACCCTCAGCAGATTTTATTATCATATAACCTTGCAAGTTTAACCTCAACATTCCAATCAATTGTTAGTTATTTATAACTAACAAATATTATAACAGGAAACCATTTATTACAGGATGAAAATTTAATTTAGTGATCTATTACGCCCATTCGATTTATGCAATAACGCAAATCATTGTATAGCGATATCGATTTTACATAATTAGTCCCGGTTGAAAATGGACTATTATTTTTGTACGTTTGTTATGTAAACAATATGTGTAGGAACAGATGACGGACGAAGATTGCACTTACCTTGAGTAGCGGCTGCAGCCTGATACGCTGTGTCGTATCCAGTGGCGGCGGCACGTTGAGTGCCATAAGTCGCGGCTGTTGCTGCCGGCGCTACAGCATATCCAGTTTGCCCGCCATACGCTGCACTAGCCGTAGCCGCTCTAAAACACCACAGGCGTCAATAATAGCGTTAAAATCGTAATTAATTGAAAACCACACGATCAATACAAATCAGACGCCATTTTGATTAGAGCAAACATGAGGACCAGCACATCTATCTAGCTAGACTCATAAATTTGCTGCTATTGCGAATCTTACTATATTAGCAATATGTAAATAAACGTTAGATAACTCACCCATATTGGGTTCCTCCATGAGTAAACCCAAAATAATTATTTGCTGCCATCATTTACCAATTTTCCGCGTCGAAACAACAGACGCTTCAAAACGGAAAAGACCGGCGTTTTAGTAGTCTATGACTATAATGGCGGCCGCCAGTGTGACAAAAGTTAAAAATGCTGGTGCAAATGTATTAGTGTATCCAAGTAAAGTTGTACCGAAGTGTTGTAAATTAATATAATTGTGTTATAACTCCACTTATTTCATCATCCTTTTCAATAAAAAGCCAGCACTTTATTAAAAGGCAATGATGGATTTATAGACAAATAGTAGTTTTAAATAAGCTTCGCAACATGAGGAATTAAAACATGTGAATAAAATTATATATAACGTGCCTGAACTGACAACCGCTGAAAGAAGAAAGATTCTAGAGTGACGACCACGTTCCGGAGTCTGGACGATGCAGTGTAGGATGCCCCCCACTAGGTGGACAGACGACCTGGTGAAGGTTGCTGGGCTCCGTTGGATGCAAGCAGCACAGCACCGCACTTTGTGGCGTAACATGAGGGAGGCCTACGTCCAGTAGTAGAAGGCGTAAGGTTGAAATGATGAATGATGAAAACGTGGCTGTATAGTCTTTGTTCACTGTGCTAGTTTGAAAAGACGAAAGAAGTGAGCTATAGAAAAATATGGAGTTTTGACGGGAATATAGAATTGTCATGTCATGCTCTTGAAATATATTCATTCATTTAGAGTTTTGTAATGTTATATTGAATAATTTGCAAAATATTGAATTTTATATAATATAATATTAGATTAAGTGCTGAACTCTAGTGAATGTGATATAGTGATTTATATTTTCATGTGTTGATTAAATTCCCGAATAATTAAATTTTGTTTTAAGCGTCCAATTAATAATATCTTCTTAACTAACTAATACCTACTGTCCACTGACTATGAATAGGTATTCCATATTAAGAAATATAAGTATATATAAGTATTTATTTTAATTTATGAAGAAAATTGTATAGAACTTGGATGTATGGTATTACCTTTGCCTGTCCTAACGGACGAACAAAACATAAAAAAAGAAGAGAAAAAATATGACAAGTTGACAAGAATAATTTTGTGGATTTGTAAAAATAAAATATTAGAATAGATTTTCAACATGTTGACCTTATGGAATTTGTTTGAAGCTTCTTTACTTTGCCTGAATGCAGTATGTGTATTACACGAAGAAAGATTTATGCAAAAAAGTAAGCGAAAGTCTTTAACGGCTTTATATTTTCATTGATATACCAATCAGACTGATCTTACAATCGCTAACCAATATTAGCCGAAAAAATATAAAACCCTCGATATATCATCTATTCAAGACATTTGTGTATAATTTTTATAAGGACAAATATAATTTGGCCATTCATAAAAGCCGTTTGAGTGTACGCTTTTATTTTATATTATAGAAATCAAAACAAATTCCAACTGGCACACATGATTATGTGGTAAACCTCTCACAAAAACCATTTAAATTGAACTGGAAGTATTAGTAATCTCTTAAATATTTTTTATAATATTCCAAATTAGTTACAATCAATTCAAATAAGTAAAAACATAGTCAGAAATTTAAGCATACATTTATTTTTACCTATAAGATTTCAGCTACCAGTCAGTCAATACCTATCGTCATATATTGAATGTTTTTTTTTATAGTGGGCTGGGGAGCTAATAGACAAAGCCAAGGGTTTGAGGATCAATCATCAGTCAAGTTTCAGATTCTTAATTTAGTTAGATCAATTAGAACAGTCACTAGAAGTAAGTATGAGTATATATTGGATTGTTTTTTTTCCACTGGTCAATAAATGGTAATTAATAAGACTTTCTTTTTCAGTTCCTCTTATCATCTTAAATATTTTGACAATAATATTTAAATTATTACTGGGATAGCTAAAAAGAACTTTAGGTATAAGGAGAATTATTTTTTATAAAGACAAAGCAAAACTGACAGCATTATGAATAAAGTACTTTCAAGAACCTAGATGAGCTTCTGTGAACTGTTTCTGCCTTCTGTAAACAATATTTCTATTCATACTTTCTATACATATACTGTAAAGAAAAATTATATTTGAAGCACTGGTACTAGCTACATTATAAGAAAAGGCGAAGCTGTTTTAAATAAATTATGGAGTCTCAAACTGTCTTCAAATTCTTCTATTAAATGTCATTTGAAGTTATTGGATAAATATAGATTAAACCCTTGTTTCGAGAAAAAGAAAAGAAAAGGTGGGAATGAATAGAAATGTGTGTCTATATAAGAATTTGTCTATCAGACTAGGTGAAACATAATATTTTCCCTAATTTTTTAACAATTATTTTTATTATAACTTTTCTAGAAACTGTTGTGGGTAAATTGCCTAAAGTTTGAATTTAATCTGTGCAGGCGACAAAAATATTAACAATAATATATTTGTTGATTTTGATGCTTGGAGACTTGCAGATTAGACCTAAAAGCCCTGTATTCATAAATATAAAAAATTCCTAAGTACGAGTAATTCTTAGTGATGAAAAGTTAATATGCTTAATTAATTATTAGAGGATCAACCGAGGAATGTGTGCATGTAATATAGTTAATGCAATTCTGCATATAATTACAGTGGTTGTAATTGATAAAATAATTGTATTTTGCATTTTTCTAACCCATTCCAAATAATAAACTTGGCATTTACAAATCACTGTTTTATTTTGCCATTTAGATGTCTATTTACTAAAAGTACTGGCTAATTAAAAAGTTGTGTATAAAAACCTTTTAAATGGAGCTGAGTGCTAAGAAAAGATTTTTAATATTCATAGCAGTGAAAATACTGATGTTTATAGGAAAATTATATTTTTCAAGATAGTTATCAAAAAAAAAATTAGTGCTAAAAAAACATGTTTCATGTTTTTTTAATATACGTCACAGATATAAAGGAAGAGCTTCAATATTATATATTACATTATTAAGATCATTTATTAAATGATTCCACTTTATTAAACATTATTTATTTATTTTTTTATATGCATATATGTGAAAGCGCTTAAGTAGAACATTTTAAATATTTGTATGTTACTAAGTATTTCAGTATACTAATCTATGACAAGTTTATAGAGCAAATAACAAGGAAAGTAGCTTGCTGCGTTCCTTGTATTTGCTCTATAATTTCGTGTCATTATAGGATCCAAGCCACTAGTTACTGTATATTATTTGATAACAGTAGAAACTCGATTATCCGGCCCTCGTTTATACGGATTCACGATTATCCATACTACCGCGATTAAGTATATTAATTAAAGTCGAATTTATGCATAATGTCGGAACAAAATGGCAGCGATGCACGGGGCGGGGACCGGTAATACCGCCCGCGACCCGCGGGATCGCCCGGGCAGCTCCAAGCGTTTCGTTATTGTTTTAGTTAGTTGGCAATTGTTACGCTGTTCTGACGTGTGTGTCAAATCTACTTAATTATGTCAAAACGTAAGAGAGTGGTGTTATCGCTTAAAGACAAAGTAAATATTATTGATTCATTAAAAAAAGGAGAAACGGGTCGTAAGTTAGCTGATAAGTATGGTGTAGGTACATCCACGATAAGTGATATTAAAAAGTATACGGATTCAATTTTGTCGTACACCTGCAAATTAGATAGTGGAGACCGGAGTAAACATCGAAAAATGATGAAGGAACCGAAAAATGTAATTTTAGAAGACGCTTTATATTGTTGGCTTTTACAAGAACGATCGACTGGGCGACCGATCTCTGGTCCTTTGCTCTGTGAAAAAGCATTACAGTTAAATAAAAGATTGGGTGGCGATGAATCGTTTGTGGCAAGTAGCGGATGGTTGTATAAATTTAAATCTCGTCATGGAATTCGTTTATTGGAAATACAAGGTGAAAAAAAGTCAGGTAATGTAGATGCAGTAAACTCTTTTAAAGATGATTTTAAAAAGAAATTGAATGAAAATAATTATGACTTGGAGTTTGTTTATAATGCCGATGAAACCGGATTAAACTGGAAGTCTTTACCTTCAAAATCTTTAGCTTCTCGGCGAGAGAATTCAGCACCGGGATCTAAAACTAGCAAGGAGCGAGTAACAATATTGGTTTGCGCTAACGCTACCGGGACCCATAAAATACCTTTGCTCCTCATCGGAACATCAAAAAAACCCAGATGTTTAAAAAATATCAAAGTGCCCTTAACTTATAAAAATCAAAGAAACGCGTGGATGAACTCTGAAATATTCATTGACTGGTACGACAACACTTTTATCCCTGAAGTAAAAAAAAGACAAAATGAAATTGGCAAACAAGGAAATGTCTTACTTTTACTGGATAATGCGCCAATCCATCCTTCGGCTGAACTGTTAGAAAGAGAGAACGGCAAGTTTAAAGTCAAAATTTTGCCTCATAATGTGATATCCTTGCTACAACCAATGGATCAAAGTGTTATCGAAAAATTCAAACGACTTTATAGAAAACAACTTTTACGTAGGTTGTTATCTGTTGATGAGGATAATGTAGAAGTTGTTATGTCATTTTTTAAGGAAATGAATTTAAAGGAATGTTGTTACATGGTTGTAGAGGCGTGGCATTTGATTGAAAAGAACACTTTAAACAAGGCTTGGAACAGAGTACTTAATCGGGAGAACGAAAATTCAATAACCAATACGGATGATTCTATTTTGAAGGATATAATTGAGCTAATGTTAAAAATACAAATATGCCAGGATTGTGATGCTGATGATACTAAGGAGTGGCTCACTTGTGACAGTGATGATCAAGGCTTTCAGATTATGTCAGATGATGAAATTGTAGAAAACTTATTGCAGAAAAATGAACAGTTAGAAATGCAAGAAGATGAAACAGAAGAAAATGATGCAGGACCATCGCATGATGAAGCACTTCAGGCACTAGAAACAGCTCTCAAATGGTTTGAAAAACAAACAGAGAGCGATACTGTGAGTTTACTACAGTTGAAACGAATTCGTGATATAGCATCAATGAAGAGAAAAAGTGTTTTATGTCCAAAGACAGTAACCAAATAATTTAAAGCAAATTAAAGTTATTATTTTATTTCGTAATTACTATAGTTCATCTAATCTAAGAAGTGCATTTTGACGTTTCGCATTTTTTAATATACAATAACCTTGGTCATACGTACCTATACACATGATTGCAAAGAATAAATCTGAAATTTTAAAGAACTATTAAGTTATTTACATAATTAACGTTGCGGGTGTGTTTCTTCTACCATAATCTAATGTTGAAACTCGTAAAACTAACTTAATATAAAAATAACATGGTAAATAGTAATTGTTATTCACGATCTTATAATGTCACGTCATTACGTTCTATACAGTAGTGCTTGACAACTTCCAAATCACGAATATCCAAATAATCGGTAAAAATATTAGAATAATATAGTTAATCGAATAAAGATTTTGACAGAGATGTAAGTTTCGACAACTTTATTGATAAAGAAATAATTATTAATGTTCGCGACGATGATAATTCAAGTAATACTAGTGATTCTGCATAAATAGCTATTTTCAAATCCAGTTTTTGTTTTTACTTAACCCAATCCAAAGAGTAAAGTTATTAAATTGAAAAAGAGTGGCAACTCGATGATAAAATATGCATGTATGGAAAGTGCTGCCACCCAGAGTTTAGGCGGTGAACTAAAGTTGAAGTAATATAATTATATACATATCTACATGTGTATGTGTAATTACATAGAATTTTCTTTTACTATGAAAGCTACCCTGAAATATAAAAAAACATATCAGCTGATAATTAAACAATAATAATATCAGCCTAACATTGAAACTTGAGATAATTTTCAGAAAAATATCAATAACCGAAAATAGATCGATGACAATAAGTACCTACGCTAGGAACAAAAAATAACAATTCTCAGTTGTCAAACGTTTGACAGGCAGGACAAAATGGCAGCAGTTAAGTTTGTACAACCAATCTGTAGGCGGCGCGACGGTCAGTAAAAATAAGTAATGTTTTAAGTGTGCCCCCCCAGACCCAATCCTAGTAAATATGATGAATAAATTTTATGCTGAAATAATTAAATTTGCTTAGTATTAATTTAGCATATAATTTATTCAGCTCCTTTTAGAAAAAAAATAAAATTAAACGATTATTAATTAAATAGAATCAATATCGATTTATCACCAAAATTGGATATTTTCGATAGGGATTATTTGGTTCACATACCTAGACAACTTACTCTGACAGCTGCCAAAATGCACTTCTTAGATTAGATAGACTATAAGTACTTATTCTAAGTAAATTAGGCGTCCATATATGTACCTAAATATTTCATTTCATAATTAAGGCTGCAGTATTTTAGAATGTGCATATGTAATTTAAGAAAATATGTATGTATATACATAAATAAGTGCATAACATCGTATGTTAGAAAAAAATATCTGTAATAATTTCTTAATAAACATTGATTTTCGTTGATATGTAAGTGCATTTGTTGTTTTTAATAAACACGTAACATTATGTACCTTCTATACATACACAAGACTACTTTTCTTCATACGTTCGATTATTCGAAAGCCTTACAACTACACTTAAATTATAAAAAAATATTTTGCATACCCAAAAGTTAGAAACAAGAAAATAATCAACACGGCTGTCAATGTTCAGAGTACAGCCCTATGTCACCTTACCACTCCATAGTACAGTAAAAAAAAAAAAAAAAAATGGACTAAACTGACATATTTTTTTTAATGCTTATGGTGGCAAACGAGCAGACAGCACACCTGATGGTAAGTGGCACTGCCGCCCATGGACCTTTGCCAAGGATGTAGCTAGTCCGCTGCCTACCAATACAAACCCCGAAGCCACCCAGTTGGGCTTCCGGCTCTCTCGCTCACTGAACGAAGCACAATAGCACATTACCATTACTCAGACGTCGAACTTCTGCAAGAGTGTGGTACTAACCCGGACGGACCGGTCCGTGGCTGTAGAGAGACAACTGTCCATAGCGTGGTGTCTACTATGACACTCACATTATGGGGGTTACTAGTTTTATTCAATTCAATGGTGATGTGCCACTATCTATCAGTGCGTTAATATAATCAGGTATCGTTTTTTACGAATTACCCTGAAAAATGTATAGGTATTTAGGTTTTTAACATTCGTTCTTTGCCACTTCGCATACATATTGGCTTTTTAAATATCTTACTTACTATTTATTATTAAACAACGAAGGTCTATGTTAATATAATATCACATATCGGTCTATTCTATATTAATAATATTGGCGCGGGTAATAAACAAAATGTGGCACGTCGCTCAGGGAGAGGGTACCCCTCAGGGGGTATTCCGTCGGGCCGGCCACTGACGACAAGTTCACGCTGCTCCGGTGGCCGGTCCAACGACGAAGGCGAGGTTCGCGGGTGGGTTATGGTTGTGCGTGCTGACGCCCCTCTGTCGCCCCGGATGGAGTGGTGCGAGGAGTGCGCCGACCGTAGCCCACCCAAAAAAAAAAATTGTTGCACTTTTTAAAAGATGCGCCGCTATGTTAGAGAAATGGGTTTAGATTGTCATTTTAGCGTGTACAGGAACAACACTGATGGCGTCTATTAATTGTTTTTTGTTTAATTTAAAGGCATTGAAACATTCGAGTATGTAAGGTCGTATGACGCGCTATACTAGTGTACTGCGCGTTGTGCGCTATCTATAGCCTGTTTTTTAATTTCAGAGTACTACTTAGTCTGTGATCTCAGAGACTAAATTGACATTACATGTGTTACTAGTTTCTTCTTCTTCTTCTTCTTTTTATGTATTGGCAATCAGCTACTTATACGAGCCATTTTTGCCAGTGTCGAGTTATAATTATCTTCACGTTCTTAATCTTTTCAAGTTAGTCATTGTCTGTCAGTCAGTCGAATTGTCGCCATCAACACTGCTATGGTGACACTGTTAATGGTATGTTGTAGGAATTTTGATGGAAAACGAAAACGTTGTAAAGCACTTTTATATGATATTCACTACATCCCAGCTGTTCTGTCACATCATATTACATAAAACACCATAAAAATTATCTAATATAACACGTTAAAACACTAAGATATCGAATATAATACAAGAGCACAACATGACGTTTTAGATTCCCGCCAAAAGACCTGTTACTAGTTTTTTTGCAATTCTTAAATAGTTACGTGCTAGTTACGGCCCATATGCCACGTGTCTATCGATATTTTGCGTTAACATTAACAAATATCGTTTATGTTGGTTTTTAAATATCTAGCTATTTGTTATCAAATAACAAAAGTCTATATTAAAAAAAATATCACCCATTAGGCAATCATGTTTTGCTGCTGGTCCAATTTTTAATTACAAGTACCTACTAACTACCTATTATATTCGTTTTTTATAGGCACGAGTTATGAACAAATGGCATCTAATGTTCTTATGAAATTTAGGGATGATATATTAAAAATATATAATTGTCGCATTATTCCGTAAAATACACAATAACTGCCGTAGTATAGTTCGCGTCATATAAAAAGAACGATGGAAGAAAGTGAAGGGTTTGCGTATGATGGATACATTCGTGCACAAAAGTACTAAGTAGTCTTTCGCTTGCGGCTTTGTATAATATATGTTATTGGTTGGCACATTAAAAAATATATTAGAGAGAATAAATAAAACATTTTTAATTCGGTTTAGAACGTTTAAATCAGTGCAAAAATATAAGTAGATAGAAATTAAAGTAATGAGGAAACTTCTTCCATTAGATCGTCGTGGGTGAGACATGGTAACCAGATGAGGACGCGGTGTTGGTGCTAGAGATGGCCATTTCATCATCGTCACTTGAGACTTCACTACCATCAGAGTCAGAATCATCATCCCCTACACAAATAATGAATGTTTCTGTCATGATGTCGACCACATGATCGCTTTTACAGTAATCGGCCTCTATTTCTTTTACTTTGGTGCATAATTTTCCCCATTCTGTTGCCACCATTAAATTTATTTTTTCATTAACTAGGTTAGTTATCTCTGTAAGGTTCCAATTTACATTTTTGCTGGCAACATATCTTTTTATTTGGGACCAGGCCATTTCGATAGGATTTAAGTCCGGGTGATATGGTGGCAAACGAAGTACAGAATGGCCTGCGTCGTTTAATATGGCATCTAGGTTAATTTTTTAAATTGCTTTTTGTTTTTTTTATTTCAAATCAAATCGGTTTGCATATCTACTTTCTTTGTATTGAACGTTGGTGCAGCATCAAGTTGTGTATTGTGGTACGATGCATTGTCGACTACCACGACTGAATTAGGCAGTAAATTAGTACGGAGCCACCGCTCTTAATTTTCTGAATTCATGTTGCCGTGGTAGTCGCCGCTTTTTGTACCGGCTTTGAATGTCCGTAAAGCATTCGGCACAAAACTTGCTTCACCACCCGCGTGCACTATGACCAAGCGGCTACTTTTGGATATGGGTTTTTTATTCCTTGTGTGGAACCGTCCATCCAAGAATGGTGAAACGCATGGAAACTATTGACGTATGACTCATCAGTGTAAATGATAGATCTCCCGTCCTCTTTATATTTTTTATCTTTCTCAGATATTCAATTCTTTGCAATCGAATATGTGACTGTCGATTAAATTTTTTTTTAGCCCGCTCCGTATCACACCTCATACCACCAAATAGACCGATAAATCGCCTAATGCGCAGCTCAACCCCTAGCGTTCTTTTTACGTGACGTGACCTATATATGGTAATATAACATATATAATTAGTTTTAAAATTGTCAAATCCTAATAATTGTCGTAATCTTTAAAAGTTCCTCTTCTTTCTAAGAGAAATGGGATAAGATTGCCGTTTTAGCGTGTACAGAAAGAACACTGATGGCGTCTATTAATTCTTTTTTGTCTGATTTAAAGACATTGAAATACTTGAGTATGTAAGGTCGTAAGTCACGTTATAGTTGTATATATCGCCTCGTGTGGCCATGTGATTTTCAATGATACATTTTGGAATAGAAAACTTTATAGTTAATGGTCTAATAAATACAAATGCTTACGTTTCGATATACCGGTATCGTAGGTACACCACTTCACAAAAAAGCTGGCAGCATTATTTTGTATTAAATTTGACATTTACATGGTCTCTGAGATAAAAAAAAACAGGCTATATAGATACTTATGTGATCGTTAATGATACGTTTTGAAATAGAAAACTTTGAAGTTTATCGTCTAATAAATATAAAATCTTACGATTTAATGAACCGGTATTGTAGATACACGGCTTCAGAAAAGGCTGGCAGCATTATTTGTAATTAATAATTTATATATAAATAAATAATAATAATATTTATATAAATAAATTTGACATTTGCATGTGTCCATTAATAGTTGTAAATCATATTGCACGCCTCATAAGCGAAGCGTTGAGGTCTTGCTCTGCTCTCGACATATGAAAATTAAGCACTTTTCAAACATAAAAATGATTGTATTTTTCTCACATTGCACTTATAGGATAATATTATAATACATATGTCAAGAAAAAACATTCGTTTAAACATATTTGATATTTTTAAAAAGCAATTATTCTGTTTAAAGTAAGAAAATAGTTGATTAAAAAAGTATTCGAGGACGTCGGATAATTTTTTTTTTGTATCTGGCAGGATTACGACCGTAAAACTTAATGTATCATAATATTTATTTATTTAAAAGCTTCATAATTGCAACGCGATTGGGAAAAAGTGATTGAGAAACGATTGCGAGAAGAAAGTGAGATCACCCAAAACCAGTTCGGATTTATGTCGGGCCGCGGGGCAACGGATGCCATGTTTGCACTGCGCCAACTGTGCGAAAAATATCGTGGTGCACATAAAAACTTGCACATGGTATTCGTTGACCTCGAGAAGGCCTATGACAGAATACCGAGAACAGTTTTGTGGTGGGTACTGAAAGAGAAAGGTGTGCCTGTGAAGTATGTTAGGTTAATCTGTGCCATGTACCGACAATCTAGGTCGTACGTGAAATCAGCGGCTGGAGACTCCGACGAGTTCAGTGTCGAAGTAGGTCTGCACCAAGGGTCGGCGTTAAGTCCTTACCTCTTCCTGTTGATAATGGATGCATTAACATCGGAGATACAGGCAGAGGCACCCTGGTGCATGCTATTTGCTGATGACATTGTTCTCGTCGGGAAAGAGGGCCTTGAGGTACAGAGCATGCTGGAAAAGTGGCGCTGTAAGTTGGAGAATGTAGGCTTGAAAATCAGCAGACCAAAAACAGAATACATGTTCTGCGATTTCGGCGGTCTCTCCAATTTTACACCCATAACTTTGGATGGAGTACCAATCCCAGTATGCTCGAACTTTCGATACCTCGGTTCTCTTATCCAAAGCGATGGCGACCTGGATCGTGCGGCGAAGCACAGAATTGATGTGGGATGGATGAAGTGGCGGCAGGTCACGGGTACAACATGCGACCCCAAAGTACCCCTTAAATTAAAGGGCCAAATATATAAAAGCCTAATAAGACCTGCTGTACTGTATGGATCAGCATGTTGGGCGATAAAAGCGACGGATGAGAGACGACTGCATGTAGCGGAGATGCGAATGTTGAGATGGATGTGTGGTGTGACAAGAATGGATAAAATAAGGAATGAACATATAAGAGGAAGTTTGAAAGTTGCGCCAGTGACGGAAAAATTAAGGAGTGAAAGATTGACATGGTATGGACATGTGATGAGAAGGGATGAAAGTAATGTTGTGAGGAAAGCTTTAAGCATGAATGTTGAAGGCTTAAGGGGTAAGGGAAGACCGAAGAAAAGATGGATGAACTGCGTGAAACATGACATGGATAGACAAGGAGTGACCACAGAGATGACGTCTGATAGAGTTGTATGGAAGGAGAAGACATATTGCGTCGACCCCAAATAAATTGGGATAAGAGCAGGTTGATGATGATGATGATGATGAATTGCAACGCGCTGTTTCCTTTCGAAAATGGCTTGGTAATTCTTTGTCGTTTAATTGCAATTAATAAAAAACTAAACTGCTTAGTCATTAGTGTATGTACCTATACCTTATGAAAATTGGGTTCGTTTACATTTTTTTGTTCGACCATTCTGACAGGCAAAGGAAATAAATCCCATTCAGCCTATACAGCTATGTTTAGCTCTACGTCGAGAATGGCACGAAATTTCAAAAGTATTTCTTTTCTTTCATTACAAGCTTATATTTAGTTTCACCTGTCCCGTTGTCTGTAATCAAATCTTGTAAGTTAAATTTGATCCACTTCCCGGTTTCTGATTGAGCTGAAATTTTGCATGCATATATAAATCGGATGACAATGCAATATTATTGTGACATGGAGCTGATCTGATGATGGACCTGGAAGCTGGCCATAGGAACTCCGTAATTAAACGACGCAACCCTTTCGAGTTTGGCCTCATTTGATTTGTCTTGACGATTACTTTAATACTATATGGTAACCAGGGTCTGACGATGGACCTGGAAGCGGGCCAAAGAAACTCCGTAATTAAACGACGCAACCCCATCGAGTTTGGGCTTATTTGATTCGTCTTGGTGAGTACTTTGATACTATATGGAAACCAGGGTCTGATCATGGACCTGGAAGCTAGCCATAGGAACTCCATAATTAAACGACGCAACCTCATCGAGTTTAGCCTCATTTGATTTGTCTTGTCGAGTACTTTGAGACGATATGGTAACCAGGGTCTGAAGGTGAACCTGGAACCCGGCCATAGGAACTTCGTAATTAAACAACGCAACCCCATCGAGTTTGGGCTCGCTTGATTCGTCTTTTAAGAATAAGAATAATTTATTTTGTCTTGACGAGTACTTTGATACTATATGGTACCCAGGGTCTGATCATGGCCTTGGAAGCTCGCCATAGGAACTCCGTAATTAAACGACGCAACCTCATCGAGTTCGGGCTCGTTTGATTCGTCTTGACCAGTACTTTGATACTATATGGTAACTAGGGTCTGACGATCGACCTGGTCATAGGAACTCTGTAATTAAACGATGCAACTCCATTGAGTTTGGACTCGTTTGATTCGTCTTGACGAGTACTTTGAATTTTGATACTATATGGTAACCAGGGTCTGACGGTGGACCTGGAAGCTGGCCATAGGAACTTCGTAATTTAACGACGCAACCCCATCGAAATTGGGCTTGGTGAGTACTTTGATACTATATGGAAACCAGGGTCTGATCATGGACCTGGAAGCTAGCCATAGGAACTCCGTAATTAAACGACGCAACCTCATCGAGTTTAGCCTCGTTTGATTTGTCTTGTCGAGTACTTTGAGACTATATGGTAACCAGGGTCTGAAGATGGACCTGAAACCCGGCCATAGGAACTCCGTAATTAAACAACGCAACTCCATCGAGTTTGGGCTCACTTGATTCGTCTTTTAAGAATAAGAATAAGAATCATTTATTTTGTCTTGACGAGTACTTTAATACTATATGGTAACCAGGGTCTGATCATGGACTTGGAAGCTCACCATAGGAACTCCGTAATTAAACGACGCAACCTCACCGAGTTCGGGCTCGTTTGATTCGTCTTGACCAGTACTTTGATACTATATGGTAACTAGGATCTAACAATCGACCTGGTAGCGGGCCATAGGAACTCCGTAATTAAACGATGCAGCTCCATCGAGCTTGGACTCATTTGATTCGTTTTGACGAGTACTTTGATACTATATGGTAACCAGGGTCTGATGTTGGACCTGTAAGCTGGCCATAGGAAAAAGAAGGTGCTAAATGTTCTTAATCATACCATCAAAATGTAACACGCTTTTATTTATAAAATTGGGTCTGTGATAGAAACGAGAAGATTTAATAATTATGGTGTAAAGTTTTAGTGTTAAAAATATATAATTATGTACGATATTGAATTATTTTGTAATAGACGAAGAAGCTTAATTATCGTTAAAGGTTACAATGAACTTATAAAGTGTTATATGTCTTATTAGAGTTAATTTATTTTTAATTTTTTTATTTTATTAGCAAATAATAAAAATATGTTTTTAAAAAAGGCTTTTTCTTTAATTTTTTTTTTATTGCTGGCATTGACTAATAGTAAAATATAAATAATATAAAAATTATGAGGCGTGCACTTTTGGATTTTCCAAATTATTGATTATTGCAACCGTTTCGATCAAAATCTAGATTTTCAATTTAGCTAAGAATAAGAGAGGCAATATTTCAGTGTAAAGGACTTGGGATTAATATTGTTCTAGCCTGGGTTCCTGGGCACAAAGGTATTCCAGGCAATGAAACAGCTGATTCTTGTGCTAAATCTGCTATAGGTATAGGTTCTTTGGAACACTACCAAATTTATTCGCATGATATTTGTGCCTCTTTAAAATCGGTTTTGTTTCAAGAGTGGTCCAAGGATTGGATAATTTCTAAGAACGTAAAGGGTAAATTTTATGGCCATATACAACCTGGTATTCAACATAAACCCTGGTTTATGAAGTTTCCAAAAGTGGATAAGGCTATTACATCGACAATCTGCCGTTTACGACTGAATCATGCCTGCACCCCTGTCTTTCTGGCCAAACTTAGAATTAGGGATAACTCCATTTGTGAATGTGAACTGGGTCAAGGTAATGTGAACCATATTTTTTCAATTGTTCTAAATTGCAGTAAAGTAAAGTTCTAAAATCCAGAAATTTGCCGTCCTACTTCTTTTAAATTTCTTCTTACTCTTGCATTTACTCCATTTATTTATACTCTCTGTAAATTTATTAAAATTAATAAAATTAAATTGTAAGATATGTAAATTAGTTAAGTAGTTAGAATTCATTTTAGTTATGTGTATATTTCAGTCTAGTAAGAATTGATTTTTGTTTCAGTATACTACTCGTCACCGTATTTCTCATGTAATCTTAGAGTCATATTCACCGGCCCTTTACATATTATTTCGTATCGTACAATCTCCTACGTTTGACGGCCTACGAACGAGTCTTACGGGACATTGGCGAAGTTGCGGTTAATCGCTAACAGAAGCCATTCATCAAGAAGAAGATTATTGCAAGGACTATTGACGGGCATTTGGAAACGTCATGTGGTGCTCTTGTATTATATTCGATATCTTAGTGTTTTAATGTGTTATATTAGATAATTTTGATGGCATTTTATGTAATATGATGCAGCGGAACTACTGGGATGTAGTGAATATCATATAAAAGTGCTTTACAACGTTTTCGTTTTCCATCAAAATTCCCACAAGATACCATTAACGGTGTGGCCATTGCACTGTTAATGGCGACAATTTTACTTAGACAATGACCAACTTGAAAGACTAAAAACGTGAAGATATTTATAACTTGACACTGGCACCAATAGCTCGTATAAGTAGCTGATTGCCAATGTGTAAGAAGAAGAATATTGCACGAAATAGATGTCTATACTTCGTGATTGTTGTTTTAGATTTATATAAAAATGGATTTGGATGATAATGATGTAGACAATAAAACACTTGGCTTCGGTCTATTACTCTTTTATGAAGAAAATTAACGAAGAGAAGAACACTAAATAAAATAAAATTCTGCTTTTTATGCCTGAAGCTACTACTGAATATGTGAAGATGTGGAGTATTGGCTTGACTTTATTCAAGTCGTTTTATATGAAGAATTGAAGAGAAATATAAAAAGAGAATTTATGCCTGACGCTACTATTGAAGATGTAAAGATGTAAAGCTTTAGTTTGACTTTTTGATAAGCCGTTTAATATGAAAAACTGAAGATTAATATAAAAAGAAAATTGAATAAGACTTGGCTGTATGAGCTTTGTTTACTTTGCCTATCCGAATGGACGAACAGAACCAAAAAAATATGTATAATCTGTGATGTTTTTATTTTGCCGCAATTTCAGACTAGTTTCAGAGACATCCGCGGGCCATAATCTTCCCACTAGCAATACTAGACACTAGAAATGTCAGTTCAAAACGATGTAGGACATTTATTGCCCTCCACTCTACCCCTTCTTTCCCCTTAAATGAATGACAGTCGCCATATTTGTGATGTCAGAATATCTGTTTCAGTTACTTTTGAAGTGTTGAGCGAATCGTTTGCGTTGATTTATTTCCGTACATTTCTGTTCCATTTTGATAGTGACCGTTATATTCTTTAACATGTATCTTAAATGTTGTGTGCCGGCTTGTGTAAGTTCGCGACAGGACGCTTTTTTGCACAAATTTCCAAAGTGCGAGCGAAGACTTAAAAAATGGCTGGACTCAATTAATTGTGATTCTCTGCGAATTAAAGATGTAGAAGAACTTATGACGCTACAAGTCTGTCACAAACATTTTGAAGCTCGTTTTATAACTGATAAATCGCGTCTTTTAAGCATTGCTTATCCCAGTTTGTTTCTACAATCAGAAATTGATAGTGGAATACCACTTAATCCTTCTTCAAACACAGGTAAGTTAAAATTAAAATGAAATATAACTTGTAACTTTCCCATAGTCCTAGATATTATCCTATATGTTAATACAGGTAATGTTCTATTTACGTACCTATTTTTTTTCGAATGTGTTCAAAGGTTTAACGTTACTCAATCGTAACAACCATCCAAACACTTTCACATACATTTACTATATTAGTAGGATGGATCTATGAGTTACGGCGTAATATATCCTCAGCTGTTGTTATAAGACATAAATTGCCTTCACAATGGTAATGGTAAACTCCAGGCTGACTAGGATGGTTGCATATTATTCGAGTTATTCCTCTTATGCTAGTTACCTAACTTATATCATTGTATGTCTAAAGCATGCACTCCAAATATCACCTGTAGTTCTTTCTGTTTCATAGAGAATCCATCAATCGTAATAACCAAATTGGTCATTATTTACTTTTTTTACCTTTTGCAGATGTTGAGAACCCACTTGATGAGCATAATTATGCTATGAAAGTGCATTACGATCACAATTATTGTAAGCAAGTTACTCAAGATTTTATTTCTCAAAATATGTCGGCAGCATCAGGTAATATTTTAGTAATTTCATTTCTAAAGACATGCCAATTTATTTTGTGGATTATTTGGTTTATATTATTATAAAGATCATTATTTGTATGATCACCACACAAATAATGGAGTAAGAATACAATTCACCATCCTCTATCTTATCCATGGGTGATCACAAGAGACCACTAAGGGACTATAAAACGCATATAACATCTATGTAAGAGAAGGAAAACTTGAAACAAAACCCTATACCAACACGTCTAACCAGCGTGATATAGTAGGTCAACTTCCCTCCAAATAATAGAGAAGGCTCGAGCCCAGTAGTGAAACATGTATGAGTTCAGATGATGTTAGAAGACCCTTTCCACTTCTAAATAGGTGACGCAGTGAGGGTTGATTTCCATCTCACTAGTCTCAACTAACATTTATTAATGACTTTGTATAGTACCGTCTTTAAGAGCTTAACTATTGATGGGTGGAAGTTAATATAAATTATAAGAATTAAAAATATATTCACAACTGTGCTCAAAACAATTTAAGGTATTGCGAAATTTTTAAAATGTAATTCAAACTATATTCATAATAGTTAAAATTAGTTTCAATTGGTTTACTTGATTTGTTTTTATATTTAAATTTAATCTCTTGGTGACTTTTCTAATGTATATTTAATTATATTATTACTTTTTAGCCAGTTTTGCTTCTACATCTACCTCCTACACTGAGGGGCAACAGGAACCAGCACATTTAGGTAAATTTGTTACTTTATTTAATTAATTAGTAACTTATTTATTAAGAATTATTTATTATAAACTTATTGAGTACTCATTTTTATTCAGTTCTGATCTCTCAGTGGACAAACTTTGTTAATATGTATTTAGGTTGTAGTGATAGGGCCGTACTGTTGACAGTTTTCTGCCTACAGCCACAGATTGGCCTGTCTAAGGTTAATACACTCTCATAGCGTGTGAGTATGCTGCGTCGGCGTGTGTGTGTATGCTGTTGTTCATATGGTGAGTGAGAGAGTAAGAAGCTCAAGTTTCTGGGTAAATGTTAGTTAGCAGGTGGTGCCTTAGCTGTACCTCTGGTATTACATAAGCCCATGACTGGCAATAACACTTACCATCAGGTGTACTGCTTGTTGATTTACCACGATAAGCAATGAAAATATTTTTAAATTGTTAATCTCTAAATGTTGGAGTGGTATCAGATTACGAATATAACATGAAAAATATGTCCATTTCTTTGAATACCTTAAAAAAGTAATTAACACTCACTGTGCCTATTTTACGATATGGTGGATCGGCACACGATAGCGCACACTAGCGGGGTTTACGGACTTTATTGGTGTTTAGCTTCATGTTTTGTCAGCGCGTACTAACGGATCACCATAACTAGGGGTTTGGTATTGTTATGTTTCTATAGAGTTCCCAACAAACCAATTATTTTGTAATTTGACCACACAGATGGAGTAGTGGTTAATAAGATCTTCCGAGACCTTCCGTGCAAATGGCATGGTTCCTACGCAAGACAATAATTTATGCGATCGACAAAGTGTAATTCTGAATCTGGTTAAAATTTGTCTGCATTATTTATGTTTGTAAAGCCCCCTGCCATATAAGGATTATTTTTTGAGTGCAGAGTGGCGTCTTTTAAAAAAATACATTCGTTTGCCGGTTATGACTATCGCACTGTGAGACACCAATAGTATTTACGCCACACTATAAACTATACTGAAAGATAGGAGATGAAAGTGTTTCAATTGAAAATAAAAATTGATAGTAGGTGAAAATGATTTTATCAATAATAATAATATAAAGGTTATCGAGAGAATCAGTAAAAGTGAATACGTAAACATGAGTTTTAAAAATAAAATTTTATGAAATATTTCATTTTGTTTTAAAATTTAGTTGCCTCCATTGTTTTGTGTAACAATGGCAGTAGTGTCATAAAACGATAAAGTCGTTTTTAAATACATACAATAAGATTTACAACTATGAAAACAATAAAAGTGCTACAAAGCAGCAGCCTTCTTTAAATAGATTTATTGTGTGCAATTTATTTTCAAATATTTAACACAAAGGATTATTATTTATGAGAAATGGAAATATTATTTAAAAATATGGGATCATTTTTTTTTATTACAATAACATCGAATTCATTTTTAGAGTAAAGTACGCCATATATTAATTTTACTTTCATACTCTATACGATATACACATTAATTTTACTTTCATACTCTTTTCTGCATATCCAACTCTCGCTTCCATACAGTAATGTTCGGACAAGCACTGCGTTATATATTGTTACACGTGCCTTCTGGCTGAGGTGGTGGCTACTGAGAAGTTGCCCCAACACTTCGTCCACTCTATTTCCCGCATTCACTCTTCACTCTATATCAGCGGTGAACCTTCCATCTCAGCTAAATCCACATCCAAGATATACAAATTCATCCACTTGCTCTAGTAAATTACATAACCCTTTATTTTGTGTCAGTGTGTGTCACGTGTTACTCAGTTATAAATAAAAGGCATTGCTTTAATAAATGATTTATTAATTATTTAATAACTCGTTTGTTGGTAGCTCTATACAAACACACAGACAAACAGAGATGGCGTAGTGGTTATATGCCGACTTTCCGTGCCCGTGTCGTGGGTGCGATTTCCACGCAGGACAATACTTTGTGAGATTGTTCTGAGCCTGGGTGTAATTTGTTGGCGTAAATTGCATATTTGCTAAGTCCCCCGCAAAACAAAGATTATTTCCTTAGTGCAGGGTGTTGTCTTTAAAAAAACAACACCACAAAACTTCTGATAATGGCTATTTGGTAGTTGGTAGTATGCGCTGACAACACATGACGTTAAACAATGTTAAAATTAATATCCCTTCAAGAAAAGAAAAACTTAATATAAAATAATATACATAATGGATTGACAACCAAACTATAATAGGGAGCTAATATCTTTTACTTTATGAGCTTTTACATCTATATAGTGACATGTAGCTATTAAAGCAATCACAAAGTTATTTTAATAAAATTATTATTAATGGATCCTTTCAAACAACATATTCTTATAAAAAATAATATTATGATTTCAGATACCAACTTGATAAGCAATAACTCAAGAAGTTGCAAAAGGTTTACAAATATTAATGATTTAACACCTAGGTGCAAGAAGCTTTATACTATGTACAGAAAATCAAGAAAACAGCTCAGCTTTGTGCGCAGAGCTAAAGAAGCTCTAAAACTATCTAAGAAGGATTCATTTAAAAAGCTTTCAATGGGAATGAACCCTCTAGCACAGAAAATGTTGTGGATGCAAATTAAACTTTGTACAAAGAAGGATAAGGGAAGGCGTTTTACTTTAGATGAAAAATTGATTGCTTTATGTATATTAAAACAAGGCCCTAAATGCTATAGATTTCTTCAGAAGATTTTTATCTTACCTTCTGAAACAACTTTAAAAAAAATGGTATCTCATTTAAAAATTGATTCTGGAATTAATGTTCAAATTTTTAAAGCCATCAAAGATTCGGTAGTAAGTTCACACTTAATTATTTGAATCGTACCTTTCCTTAACCTATACAATTTAAATAGTATTACATTGTATTTTATTTCTTTTAGGACAAGAATTGGTGCAGTGAAAAAAAATATTGTTCTATCATATTTGATGAAATGGCACTTCAGGCAGGCTTAAATTATACCCATAAAGATGCTATATGTGGATTTGTGGAACTGCCTGAAAGAATAAACCAATTTGCTGACCATGTTCTAGTATTTATGATAAAAGGAATAGTACAAAAGTGGCAGCAACCAATTGCGTATTATTTTTGTGAAGGGGCAACTACCTCATTGAAATTAAAGCAAACATTGCGAGATGTGGTAACTGCAGTTGGTGAAACTGGCCTCAAACCTTTGGCTCTAGTAGCAGACCAAGGAGCTGCATTTCAAGCAGCTTTGCGAAGTTTTCAAGAAGAAACCCGTAGAGCTCAAATATTAGAAAACAAAACTACAGGTAAAAAATTATTAATTTAATGTATCTACATAAATGTACGAGAACATAATGAATTTTGCTATAGAATACTATAGCAGTATGTTCAAGGCAATGCAAGGCAAACTATACCTCTTGTTCCTGTCATATAACAGTAACTTCCATATAAAGGTGACATGTTGGTTAAACTATAGCTGGTTATACACGTTATAATAAACAATTGGATATTTTTTAAGTAAATGTATTAATTATATTTCAGATGATACTATATGTATTGCAAATTTTAATTTGAGTGTCATATATGATCCACCTCATCTAATTAAAGGATTAAGAAATAATTTTATTACAAAAAATATATCTCACAATAATAAAATTGCAAAATGGATGGATATTGTAGATGTATATAAAACGGATTGTCAACATGCAGAAACTCGATTGCTACACAAGCTAAACGATGAACATGTATTACCAGAGAAAATAAAAAAGATGAAGGTAAATGCATTAAAATATTTTTATAATATAGAAAACAAAATTTATAAAATGACCATATTTATCATGTTAGATATTATTGTAAATAGTTATAATTATAAACTAAAAAGAAAAGTAAATCGCGCCTCTAAAGTAACTTGTTATTTCTGTTTATTATTATAATTGACTTTTTATAAATAAAAAAGAGTGAATATTAATAAACAATTTAATTTATGTTTAATATTTAACGATTAAATGTAACTTATATTAGACAGTCACTCCCTGTCACACACGCGCACACACACACATGAGTAGAGAATAGCGACGTAGTAGGGTTATCATGGCACGACAGCGTCACATTATTTGCCTTAGTACCCAATCTATCATTTCCAGTAGGTAGTCGACAAAATTTTGTTGCCAAGGCGCGCAAAAAGATGTTTCACATCACAAACTTCCAGTACCTATCTATTATGTATACAGGTATAGTGAGTTTTTTTTCATGCTTTTGAAAATTACAACAATCATCAACGACGACTGCCTCACACGTCTACTTGTGTTCGGGTTGCACAATCGGCGATCATAGATTTAACTATAATGCTGTCACAGACTTTTTTGTTGAACTATTTAAGAGGCACAATTCCACCATACATAATATTCATCTAAATATTAAGATATTTACAGCGTATGCAAGAATAGCTCGCAGATGGCAGATTTTTTTCTGTCGTTATCGTTATAAAATATCTTTAGAAATTATAGCTTATATGTTATTCTGATCTGTAAGCTATATTATTGTAAAGTTTCATCAAAATCGAAGAGTAACAAACATACATCCATACATTCTTACAAACTTTTGCGTTAATAATATTAGTAGGATTCTTGAGTGCAATAAAAGTCAACTGAAAGCAATACCTGCCTCAATTTTACTTAGTGATTTGTGGTTAATGACATCAGTGATTGACCACAAATTAGGTTTTATAATTATGTAAAACCGAGCTAAAAAGAAAATTACATGAAAATTGGGATGAGAGTATTATTTTTATAACTGAAATCTTATTATATTACAGGTGAAGAATTGCGTTCGTGTATTCAGTAAAACAATGGCGGGAGCCCTAAATTTTACAGCAGCATTCTGTAAGTTTACATTTTTAAAGTTAATATATATTAACAAGTGAATACACTAATAGTGTATGTAGTGGTTTAATTAATAATGTTTCATGCCGAGTGTCATAGGTTCAATATCCAAACAGGATAATTCTTTGTGCAATTCACAAATTATTGTTATGTCTGGGTGTATTTGTGTTGGTTGTTTGTATGCCTGCAAAGGCCGCTCTGATATAAAGATCTTTACTTAATGTGGAATGTGTTATAAATAAATATATTACGTAGATATTACTTATTATTGAATATTAGATATTACTACTTACATATTATATACGTGTGTATGAATAGATTATGTGTATGCACGTGGCGTACGTTCCTTCATATAATGTACATTGTTAGGGTTACAAAATTATTTATAGTAAGTATAAGTAAATCTCAATAATACTGAAACATTGTTGATAGAATCATTCTTGCAAAACAACTACATTTTTATGTTTAATCACAACACACACGCCAATGATAAAAATTTGTGCAGCAGCTATGAATGGATTTTCAATATATATTCATATATATAAACATATTAGATTTTTTGTTCATTCTTGATACAAAACTTTAAAGTGTATCAAATTTTATATCCATCATTATTTTTTAAAAAATGGATACAAAGTTTTTGAATCACTTAATAAATAAATTTTCTGTAAATAGCTTCTATATTTAAGTAAGACTCTAGTGATGTAGTTACTCACAGTTTGTAGGCCTTCACCATACTTGGTAATAGATGTATTGGTGCTCTTTAGTCAATCATATACATAATAAAAATGTAATTGATCCCTATTATGTATTTGGACGAAATGTGAGAAAAATATTAGGATAGGACTTTATTTTAAATTTGTCTGCTAGTATGTTAAAATATGGTGAAGTATTTATTAGAAATTTTACTCATATCGTATATTTTTTGTTTTTTGCAGCACATTATGCTGATGGACGACCAGTAAGTGACACAATCAAAAATACTGCTGATATTGTGTCATTTTTTGACGATCTATTCGACAGTGTAAATGGTACCACAAAAATTAATAAAAAAAGGACCGGAAAATTATTGCGTTCTACAGTTACTGCAAACAGTATTCACCATGTTTTCTGGCGGGAGGCTATCGAAAAATTACTCCGGCTCAAATATATTAATCAAAATGGTAACGAAGTTACTGTGCCCAGCATAAGAAACTGGATAACTACTCTGCATAGTATGCAGAGAATATGGCAAGTCCTTAAGGACAATAATATTAAAGTACTAAGACCTAGATATTTAAATTCGGACGCTATAGAAAATTTCTTTGGTCGTGTTCGCGCGTATAACTTTAGAGACAACAATCCAACTTGCCAAAATTTTATTTCAACATTTAAATCTTTGTTGATTACAGGATTTATAAAGTTTCACCATTCATCGTTCAATTGTGAAATGGATAGTAGCAACCAACTCTTAAACATAAAATCATTACTTTTAAATAATATTGGTGACAATGATAAGGACTGTGGTGAAACTTATAAATCCTGTGTAGGGAATTATCCAGTTTCTCAAATAGCAAGGCGTGAACGATTGTCTATTCAAACTCGTGCTTATACTGCTGGGTGGGTTGTAAGAAAAATTATTTCTAATGTCAAATGTATGGAATGTAAAAAATGCCTTACAGTCGAAAAGGGCACAGAAGTTCACGACTGGATAAATTTCAGAGAATATGACAAAAAATCGAAAAATAGGCTAACCTACCCAGCTGAGATAATAGTACGTTACTTTGGCATGATATTTGAGGAAGCGAAAACTTACTTGGAGGCAAATGCTCATAGTTCTAATATCGCTGAAAATATAAAAAGTGTAATCGAAAGTAAATATGTGCTCAATCAAATTTCATGCCAAAGACACCGTGATGAAGTTGTTCACGCTTTGCTAACTATAACTATAAAATTATGTATTCACAATTGGTGCAACAGTGTTAACAGAATTTTAAAAGGCACGGACATTTTTCGATTGCAGCAAAACTCCAATCTCCCGCCAATGCAAAAAAAGGCATTGGATAAATATAAGAAAAAGTTAAAAATAAAAAAATGACATTTGAAATTTTGTTTTATTTGTAATTTATATAAATTTTGATCCTGAGGTTCCTGTCGGTAGTTGACCGCAACTTTGCTCAAAAAAATTGAAACAAATAGTTTCAATAGTAAATAACCTATATAAATTATATATATATATATATATTGGCATAATCATCAAACGTTTCCTTTGCTCAAAGATGTTATAAATAAAAAAAGAACTGTCATACATCTTTTTGTTTCAACCAATAGCAAGCAAGAATTTAAGTCTAGTAAATTTGTTCGCCAGATGTCCATCTGATACGTAGTATCCTTTAATCTGTGGAGACATCTATCAATCTATGGGATGAAATTTTGCGAGAGAAGTTTATGAAGAAATTCTACCTACTTAGCATGGTATAGCAAGAGAATAATTTTTTTCGTGGAGGCCGCTTGCATGTAATAGCGGAATGTATGTATATAGAACTTGAGTAGAATAGGAATAATTAATTAATCATGAATATGTCTATAATTTTAAAACATGATTAAGTCTTCTATTAAGTCCTCTCGGCTTTCTTACAAAACTATTTACTCTTCAACACGGTATATCAATGTTAGTAATCTGCGTGTTTGACGGGCATGGTGGTTTAGGTCAATGTCTCTCCTATTGTGAAGAAAGCTTGAGCCCAGCTGTGGGACATGTATGAACTGAGATGGTGATGATAATGATGATTATTCTGTCTATTAATTTTAACTAGATTTTTACACATGTTATTGCACAAGGTTTCTTCCTACTTGTGGAAATGATATATTTACATACATAGCCTCACACCTGTTTCCCAGAGGGGTAGGCAGAGACTAGATTGCCACAAATCACGATCCTGACATACCTCCATCGCTTCATTCACGCTCATCACATTCTTCATGCATGCTCTACGATTAGGCATAAGAGTATGCCAGATTAAGAGTTAATCTGACCTTTCACTAATGATATATTTGGTCAATAGAAAGTAGGTTATAGAGTTTCTTTTGGTGATAAAAGTTTATCATTTATACCAGTACTTCCAGATTACCTCCTACACTGAAACTTACAATTTTTATAATAATTATTTTAACACCACCCTGCACTAAGGAAATAATCCTTGCATTGCGGTTGTCTTTACAAAGATGCAATTAATGCAGACACATTACACTCAGACTCAGAACAACACTTTATGGCTTGCACAAAGTGTTTTCTGCATGGGAATCGAACCCCCGGCACTAGCAATGAAGGTCTGTATCCTAACCACTATGCCATCTGATGATAATACTATTATAGAGTAAAAATCTTTTTAATTTTAGATCAATGAAGATGGTTTATTAAATGTATTTGATTAAATCATGGATAGTCTTAATAAAACTACTCAAGGAAATAAATCTCTTGATAACATGGAAGTGTCAGATGTACCAATTCTGACTGAGGATGCAGATAAAGCATCAGAAATAGTCACAACATGCCAGGTTCCTTATAAAAACTGTGAACAAATACCGGCCAATACAGATGACCAAATTTTTGCAAAACCCTTTGAAGTAAGTTCTTTAAAAGGTAAACTTAAGAAATATCAAGACATTCCAAAAGCAGATGATAATAGTGCAATGAAATCAAAAGACATTTATAATAACCCTCAACCATCTTCTTCAAGGAGTGTTGAAGATACATTAGAAATAGATGTTGTAACTCCCACATCTCAAGGGGATAAAGAACCATCACACACAAATGAAGACTACTCCTATCTCCGACCATCTACATCTAAAAAACAAGATGAGGTATTAGATGATATTTGTTTAAAGAACTCTGTTGACCTTTACGCCCCTGATGTTGGACCTCAGATGTACCATACAAAAGGCAATTTAGTAACACGTCCTATTATAACAAAGAACCTACCCCAGGTATTCCAGTATTTGCCTATTTATGGGAAGCCAAGCCCGAATATGACTTTAAAGGATTTCTACAGGAATAAGATCAGGGAATATGTTGGGTGTGACCTTGATGATGATGACTTCAGTGATTTGGAAAACTATTGTAGGTGAGTTTGATTCCTCTATTGATTAGGCTTCTAGTTTTTTAATTGCTTTTGCCAGGGCTTCATCCACATACAAATCATGTGTGATGTCGCCATTAAATATTTGTTTCTAAGGGTGAAAAATATAAAAAGGAAAATTTACATATTTTACTGGAGGAATAATATTCTCTAAAGGGCTGATATTCAGTCTTCCTTTTTAATGAGTCTCTACATCACAAAAGTCGTCTGGCAGGCTGCCCAGTTATTTGTGATTTATTAATTCTATATGAAATCAACTACATATAAGTATCACCACAAAATGAAATCCCCTATTTTTATACTGGAAGGACCACACTGTTGACTGTTTTTTGTCTACACCAACGGGCCTGTCCATCCGGGGTAGTACCACACTGGCAGAAAATCTATGCTTGAGCAGTGGTAAATGTGCTGCCGTGCTTAGTTTGGTGAGCAAGAGAGCCGGAAGGCCAACGTTTTGGGTGGGGTTAGGATTTTTATTGGTAGGCAGCCGTCTAGCTGTACCTCTGGCTTTGTAAAGTTCCATGGGCGGCAGCAACACTTACCATCAGGTGTGCTGTTCCCTCCTTTGCTAATAAATAATAAAGAACAATAAAAAAAAAAAATACTTGAAGCATGCAAATTGACAAATTGCAAAATATGTTTTTCAAGAGTATTTGCACTCTAGGGAAAGCTTACATACTGTGTGGCCTATTTTTTACAATTTTAACCCCCTCTCAGTTTCAGTGACCACTAGTGTATTTGCATTAATAATAATAAATGTTTCAATCAGCTCCTTTATAATTTAGATTTTATGTGTCCTGATATTATGTTTAATCTTAGATACATATTCACCTAAATAATTAACTCTGAAATGTATATATGTACTCAAGGGCATACCCAGGATTTCAGATAGGAGGGGGCAGCTCATATGATGGTCATGATGGTCGGTCGGGTATATTGAACACTTGCCAGGAAAATTGACGTTTATCTTATCTTCTTGGGTCAGCTGCCCCTCCCTGCCCCTACCTGGGTACGCCCATGTATGTACTGTTATTGTATAATTTTCAGCCCTGAGCACTTGAAAACGGGTCGAGAGTTAAAGATGGAGACATCTGTTCCCATAGTGGGAGGCTTAAACAGCAGTTTGCTTCATAATAACTTCAGCAAGCCTTCCATGGAAGACGAACCTCCCAATCTTGTTATCCTTAAGAAAAATAAGATTCGGAGTGAACGGGATACAAAAGGACTTTACTTGAAAAAGTTCAAGTATAGAGGCGTAAAGATTTTACCATTTACACAAGAGGTTAGTCAATAATTATTTTGAGTTTTTATATACCACTGCTTTTTTTTTGCATACAGTTTGAGTTAGGGATGTTATGGTTGTGAATCCCTCTTTTGGAGGGAGGTGAAGAAGTCTCGGGGTGGTTGGTCAGCCTTCAGAATGAATAAAATAAGGTCTAAAGGTGGAGACATTCTTATACAAACACAAGACGTGTTAAGCCGATGGAGTCAATATTTTGGCGATATGTATGCGGATGCTACGGTTGGCGCCGGTGTCGCATGTGGTTTAGTAGATCAACATTCGACAACGGCGTCCTCCGATGGCATCAGTATGGATGAAGTTGAATGGGTGATAAGAAGTTTGAAAAATGGTAAGGCAGCGGGCAACGATATGGTGTCTGCCGAGATGATCAAGCTTGGTGGCTCTTGGGTCTGGGAGGCGTTCCTGTTGCTCCTGAATTTATGTTGGAGCTCGGGAATGGTTCCCGGGGACTGGAATAGCGCAGTCATCGTGCCTTTGTTTAAAAACAAGGGTTCACGTTATGACTGCGCAAATTACAGAGCCGTAACCTTGACCAGTTTGGCAGCAAAAGTATATAGTAAAATTATTGAAAGAAGAATGAGGATGGTGTTCGATGGTTTACTGTGTGAGACACAAGGAGGTTTCAGGAGTGGAAGGGGATGCATGGATCAAGTGTTCTCTCTGCGCAACATTGTGGAGAAGCGTTTGGCTCTAGGTCAGAGGGTTTTCTGCAGTTTTGTGGATCTGGAGAGAGCATTTGACACGGTTGTATGAAAGGAACTGAGAATGGGATGTAACAAGTTTTTTTCAAATTCAGGGTAAGTAAATTTTTGTTGAGCCATTTCATGATAGAGGACAATGCGAATTCAGCCCTTGACCTGACACTTTGCCAGGTATTTCCATCGATTAAAATCGCTGTATCATCGGCATAGGCATAAACCTTGCAGTGCGGAATGGTAATTTTGCAGAGATCGTTCATATATATCTGAAAGAGTGTAGGCCCCAAGATACTACCCTGTGGGATGCCATAAGACACACACTCCTCATCGCTGTATGTATTATCTATTTTTATTTGTTGGGAGCGATCTCTGAGGTAATCCTTAAAGATTTCTAGTGCTATGCCACGAACTCCGACAAACTCCATCTTTGTTATTAGTTTAGCAGCAGAAACTGTGTCAAAAGCTCTGGACAAGTCTAGAAAGATGCCTAGACATTTAGTGCCATTATCCAATGCCATTGCCAAAGTTTGTGTGAGGTCCAGTACGGCATCCTCTGTCGAGACACCATTTCGGAAACCGTACTGGTTATCGGCCAGGATGCCGCAACTGCATAGGAAACTCTTTAGGTTATTGTTTAAAATCCGTTCGAGTATTTTAGATAGCGATGATAACACTGATATAGGCCTATAGTTTTCGATACAGCTTTTGGTCCCTCCCTTATGAACCGGGTGGACAATAGCTCTCTTTAGGCAGTCTGGGAAGATTCCCTTGTCTATACAGAGATTACATATGTACGATAGTGGGGGGCACTAATACATGGCTACCTATTTTAAGTAGCTTGGAAGATATCCCGTCCCAGCCCACAGCGGCATCACTGCGTAGTTGTTGTATGATAGCTTGTACCTCATTTTCATTCACACTTTGTATAACTAGGGAGTTTACCGGAGATAAACGGCTGTTAACGTCATCTATGCGGGCTGTGTTATATTCAGGAGAATTTTTGTTTGTGTCTTCTAGTATTATCTTTGCCATATTATTGCCTACATTAGCGAAATAGGAACGAACTTGGTTCACTGAAGCTATTGGGGTATCACATAATTTGAGGAGTTCAGTAGGACTAGAACGCGGTTTGCTGGTGTTTGTTATTTCTTTTATAGTATGCCATAGGGCTTTAGGATTGTTTTTGAACTTTTCCAACTCACTCTTTTCATAGTTTCTCTTTAGTTTCCTCAGTAGGGAGTTAAAGAAGTTTCTATATCGCGTGTAGAATAGCTTTTGTGTTACATTATCAGATGATTTTAAAAACGAACGAAGAAATAAAAACGAACGAAGAAATAAAAACGAACGTTCATGCCATATTAAAATAACTAACTTTAAATTATAAGCAGAGCTCCTATGTCGTATAGGAGACGCAAGCATGTAGTGGTTTTTGTTAATAACTTCTTGGGGTCTCAAATAAGCAATTAGTTCAAAAATTGGCAAGTGGAAATAGTAAATATGAATCCAGATAAACGAATGTTAATATGTATAGGTATTTTCTCTTGAAAGGAAAGATCGCATGGTACGTTGGCGATGCGCAAATAAAATTTTTCTTTTCTAAATAACGTAATATTGGTATGTATTATTTATAGGAGAACTTGGAGGAAGGTGTTCAGACTCGAAACGAAGATGAGGAGTTGCTTCCTGGTGTAGACCTGTTGTACAGAGTGAGGGTCTACCGACCATACAGCTATACTGTTAATCGATGGCGATTTGTGAGTTACTAAATTATTATCATCTATTTCACAATTCCAACACATCGTCTCTCTTTGACGTGAGTCTTTTTCACATCATTGCTCTCCTGCTCTTATCCCAATTATTTGTGGTTGACACTATGTGTACTCCTCTTCCTACATATTGTAAAAGTTATTGGCAATAGTTTTATGACCGGCTGCCTGCCTGATGTCAACTCTACTTGGGAATGTAACTGTGGACCAAATGGCATCAGATGGAATTGACCCAGGTCGATATGAAGCTCTTAGTAGTTTTTTTTACGACATTCACGAACAAAATAAATTTGTTGCCAAACGTTTCATCACACAAAATTTTTTTTTTTTTTTTTTTAAATTGTATGTATATTTTGACAGACTCGTACTCGTCATTCGATATTCAGTTGCGACATAGTACTGTCCGGGCGGCACAGACTGACCGACCTACGGGATCGTTTCGTGTGTCACAACGACTTCGACATGCGTGTGGACGTGTCTGATCATCCGGATCTGATGCCAACTGCTAAAGCCAAGGTTAGTTTACGACGAATATTAAATTTGTAATTGTTAACTTTCTATACCAGCACGTCTGACCCGCGTGATTTTCCCTCCCAATATAGAGGAGCTCAAGCCCAGCAGTAGGACATATATGAGCTAAAATGGTGAAATTAATAAATTGTTCTCTAAATAGAAGGAAAACTCGAAATAGAACCCTATAGTAATTCTTCTGACTAATATGGTATAGTACGTCAATTTCTCTTCTATTGTGAAGGAGGCCTGTCCCAGCAGTGGGTGGTATATGAGCTGAGATGATGAATTGTTCACTGATAATACTTGTCAAGCGACTATGGGGCCGTCCATTAATCACGTGAGGTTTGAAAGGAGGGGTTTGACAAAAATCACGAAACATCAAAGAGGAAGGGCGGTGTAGTGAGAAATCACGTGTATTTATTTTTTCGTCAAACGCTGAGATTTTAAACTGAAAAGCGGCGTGTAGCGTGACTTTGACTTGCTGTTGCCAGGCAATGAACGAAGTCGTTTAAAGTGGGTGATCTGTATAAAGACCTTTTTGCTAAGTATAAAAAAGCAATAACCGAGAATATAATGAGCTGTGGGATACTTCTTTGTAGGTGCTAAAAATTCACGTGATGTTGGTGGGGGAAGGGGTCATAGTCTTAAACCTCACCACGTATCACTAAGGGGGACTATTGGGTTAAAATGCTAAAAAAAGAACACGTGATTAATGGACGTCCCCTATAGCAATATACTCTCACTTTGGGAGGCTTATGTTCACCGAAGGGTATAGATGGAACGAACTTTTCCATAATATTTAAGTTCTACGTGATAGTACTAGTTTTACTAAATAGCTAGTATGAATGTAAAAAAAAGAATAACTAGAATCGTACCTGGCGATAAATAACACACATCGGCTATTGGAATGAGACAATCGACTAATTTCGGCTTTGTAAAGCATTGTCCCTGTCACACACTACCTGTATGACGTCATTTGAAGTATTGACATTCTGGTATCCATTAGAAGTTGTTGCAACAAATAATTGCGATTTTCAAATTACTGAAATTTAGCATTTAATATGCTTGATTATTTATACACTCATTTGCAAAAAAAACGGGCACCTAAGCAATGAACCATTTCAAATGTTAATATTTCTTTGTTTGATAATTATAGGTAGTTTTATCCACACAATTTGGTAAATTAATAAGAAAATAATCGTTTTCATCAGTATTTCATAAAATTTAGATACAATTTATTGGAAATAATGCTAAACCTCGCTAGTAGTGTATATTCGCTAGTAGTGCATATGCTCATGAAGTAAAAATAAAAAAGTTTTTTTGTTTGTTTTTCTTTAATAAAGTAAAACAAATAAAAAAGTTTTTTTGTTTGTTTTTCTTTAATAAAGTAAAAGCAGATAAATGTTTAGTATCGAGTGTGACCCCTTCTAGCTAAAATCACAGCTTGAATTCGTCTGGGCATGCTAGCGAGTATATCCCGGATACTTGCTTGCGGAATACGTTCCCACTCCGCAGTAATCACATTCTTCAGCTCTCTGATGGTCTGCGGAGCCGGGTGTACTGATCTCACACGCCGTTTCAGAACGTCCCAGACATGCTCTATGGGATTGAGGTCGGGACTTCGAGCTGGCCAATCCAAACGACGAATGCCGACCTCTTGCACATACGCATTAACATCGCGGGATCGGTGGGCGCGAGCATTGTCGTCCATAAAAATCGAGTCTTCACCTAGAGCGGCCAATGCGGGTTGTGCATGAGAAATTAGAACTTCCGTTATGTATCGATGCCCAGTCAGTGAGCCGTTTTCAATGAAGACTAACTCTGTACGATCCATTGAATTTATTCCTGCCCAAAACATAACAGAGCCCCCACCATAAGGTGTGATTTCTTCGAAACATGCCTCTGCAAAGCGTTCTCCTTGTCTTCTTAGCACTCGCCGACGTCGATCTTCACCGAACAGAGATATCCTGGCTTCATCAGAGAACAAAACCCTATTCCAATCGTCTTGAGTCCATGATTCACAATTTCTAGCGAACCTAAGCCTGTGAACTCTGTGCTCACGGAGTAATTTGGGGCCGCGGGCCGGGCGGTGACTGCGTATATTGGCAGCGAGAAGCCTCCTCCTGACCGTCCATAGACTAATATGCACATTTCTTACTTCTTGGAGGTTGTTCTTAAGATCCACATACGAAGATTTGCGATTTCTCAATGCGCGACTCACAAGAAAACGATCATCCCGTGGTTGGGTACATGGTTTTCTTCCAGAACCAGGCCTTCTCTCGACGGAACCAGTCTCCTGATATCGCTGCCAGGTCCTTTGGACTGTCGAGCGACTAACATTTAGCCTCCTAGCCACGAAACATTGGCTGCAACCCTCTTCAAGCAGCGCGATAATTTTGGTAGCTTTTACCACTTTATCTACCATTTTTGATACAGCCAAACAGCATTAAATAAAGCTTTGACAGTCAAGGATATGAAATTAATCGATAAAAATTGAATAAAAGTTATGAAAGTCGATGTTAACTTCTGGAACTTCGCGCCAAAAATGTAGGATAAAAAGGGGTTTTCTGTAAAAATGAACATCAAATGAAAAATTGAATTTAGAACGTACTTTTTTAAATACCACAGCATTTTTAAAACCGGCCAGTAACGTGTACAAACGATTGAAACCTTTTTGGTATTGTATCTTTTTAAATATGAATGAAAATCAAAACCGCCCGTTTTTTTTGCAAATGAGTTTATAATTGTGAATTTGTTTTACCAAATAAAATGCACATAACAAGTTTGTTTTTCAAAATTTTTGGGATTTAAATAACTCGTACAACGACTGACTAATATGAGGCTCGGTCAGGTAGTGTGCGACAGAGACAACGCTCTACGAAGTCGAAATTAACCGATTGCGTCTGTTCAAGTCTCGATGTTCAATATATATATATACCCAGATACCGTACTTCGATGATGGTAATATTAGAGATTTAATGAAGCTTTATATGCGTTATGGCAGTTTATCGTACGTAAATTAAGTATAGCTGTTACTAATGAATCATCATCATCATTCTCCTATTCTTATCCCAATTACTTGGGGGAGGATACAATATGTACTCTTCTTTCATAGTACATATTGTAAAAGATATTGGCAATAGTTTTATGACCGGCCACCTGCCAGACGTCAACCCTACTCGAGAATGTAATTGTTGACTAAACGGCATCAGATGGAGTTGGCCCAGGTCGTTATAAGGCTCTTAGTCGTCTTTTACGACATCCACCAGCAAAGTAAGGGTTGATAGTATTTGTAGCCGCTACCACACAGCTATTATTACTTCATCAACATCTCAGCTCGTATTCGTCTAACTGCTGCGCACGAGCTTCCTCAACAGTGGGAGGGAAATTGACCTAACATACTTGATCAGCGTGGGATAACTGAACAGACACCGTAGGACGACCCCCACTAGGTGAAATGAAAAAGTCTCAGAAAACCCTTAGATGCAGGTGGCACAGCACCGTTGTGTCATTCTCGTGGGGAGGCCTATGTCCAAGTGTACATCTACGGGCTGATGGATGGATTACACTAATCCGTGTTGAGAGACCAGCGCTTACCCATAGACCCATATTGGTCAGACGGACTGATATGTCTGTTATAAGGTTTTATTTTGTGTTTTCCTTCTCTTGCATAAAGGTTCATTATCATCATATCATCACCATCATCATCGCCATCATCATCATCATTATTATCATTATCATCTCAGCTCACATATGGTCCCCCTGCTGTGCTCGAGCCTCCCCCATAACCGGAGGGAAATCGACCCACTAATACCGCGCTGGTCAGATGTGTTGGTGTAGGCTTTTGTTTCGAGTGTTACTTCTCTCGCATAGGTGTTACATGCGTTGTACATCCCTTAGTCGTCTCTTACGGATCACCCACGGGTAAGATAGGTGGTGGTGAATTGTTTTCTTACTCCATCACTACACGGTTAATAGAAGTTATATGCTTCTTAATCATCTTTTACGATCACCCATGGGTAAGTTATGCGTGGTGATTATTGTATTCTCAGTGCAGCATGTTATAATATATTATATGTTTATAGGAACTGTTCCCGTCCGGTTTCCTGTTCATAAACAACGTGTTCTATGTGGACACACGTGAAGGCTGCATAGACTACAGCGCGCCGATACGAGAGTGGGCCATCAAACGGAAGATAGGAGACTTCCCTAAGAAGGATATGAGTCAAGTTAGACTTCAGGATCTTGTTATCAAGTTGGGCTATCCTGAGGTTTGTTGTTTTGTTTTTTAAATGTCATTTTAGCTCATATACATCCCACTGCTGGCCTTGAGTCTCCTCCATGAGAAGATAAAAGTAGATCTACATCACTCTGGTCAGACTAGTTGGTATAGGGTTTTGTTACGAGTCTCCCTTCTCTTGTATTGCATAGGTGTTATATGCATAGATACTTACCGGACAAGGGGTCTTCGGTAAGTATCTGCACAGAATTGGAAGAGAAGGGGCCCCAGGATGTCACGAGTGTGGCGCGCCAGTAGACGACGCCCGTCATACTCTGCAGATATGTCCCGCCTGGGGTCCCCAGCACCACAACGTCTTGTCGGCGCTTATTAGGAGAGACCTGTCGCTGTTGACCATCATCTCGAAGATGGTTGACTGCGACAGATGCTGGTCGTCGATGGCCTCCTTTTGTGAGGCCACCATGAAAAGGAAAGAGGCCGCGGAGCGGGAACGCGAGGCGCTTGCGGCAGAGCGAGTCAGCACTCGCTCTGCCGCCGGCGGCCGTGGAGGAGGAGGCGCCGTTATGCGCACCTACTCCCACCGCCTTAAGGCACGATAGGACATGGCTAGAAGACCAAGCGTTGGGGTGCGGGGGATCGAATGTCATTAGACAATCTCTCCGGCGCCCCGTAAAAACGCGGATGGGGCCACTGTAGTTTTAGTGGGTATACGGTCGGGCTTTAGCTGGCCGGCGAGTCCCACACTGCCCCCTCGCCTGTCAGCGACGGGAGATAGCGCGTAAATACGTTTCCACAGCGGTAAAAAAAGAAAAGATGTTATATGCATGTTATATTCTTTAGTCATCTTTTACGATTCGCGGTTAGGATAGGTGTGGTGCAAGTGTGGTGAATATATTCTTACACAATCTCCACATGGTAATTAGGGAATTAATCCGGGTGAATTATGTGCCCGCCATAACCATATGTTTGGAAAGTTCCCCCGCAATGCAAAGATGAGTTTTTTAGTGCTGGTTTTAGCTAGCGATCCACAAATTGCTGTTTGGAAGTAGTTTGTATCAGCTAATTGCATGTTTGTAAAGTTAACAGCATGCTGTGGGGTTGTCATTACTTGAGGAGGAAGTACCTAATAGACAACCAATGATTGATTACAGATAATATTTCAGTAAAATGATGTAGGTAATTCATCGCTTCTAACGTTCCAGTGGATGTTGTTAAAAATGAATACGGGATGTAATCGTTGCAAGAAATTCTTCATTTAGTTTTTACGTTTTTCACGAGAAAGTAAAGGAGTGGGGTGATATTGTGTTATCGTCATGAACTCGACTAATATACTAGCCCAGTCAAATTAGAATTTTAAATTACATTAGTTCCGCAGAGCAATTTTTTTTTTGCTATCGTTAGGGGATCCCTCTGGTAGTTTAAATCACGATTTTTGACCGCTTAGGGGGTGTGCGTTAACCGCCATTTTGGTGTTTCAAAAAAAAGTTATTGGCAAATAACTGGGTAATTTTTGACTTTAGGTGAAAATGCAAAAGAAAAAAGTTGTAGGAGGTTGTGGTGTGGAAAAGAGTATTTCTAGTACGCAGCCACGGACGCTCTGCTCAGTTTTGGATTGGGCGTAGGACCTTAAATATTGTTTCTACGAAAAAAATCATACTTATCAAAATTACAGAGAATTTAATTCTCTGTAACTTTGTGGCCACACCGTTGACAGTTTCCTGTCTACAGCCGTGGGCCGGTCCGTTTGGGGTAGTACCATATTCTCGCAGAAAATTGACGTCTGAGCAATGGCAATATGCTGTTGCGCTCCGTTCGGTGAGCGTAAGAGTCTGCAGTAATGTTTACCATCGGGTGTGCTGCTCGCTCGTTTGCCACCACAAACAATAGAAAAAAACAAAGCAGTCACGAGGACTGCCGACAGAAGTGAAACTTAAACCTATGAAAAAAAAAACAAATACAAAAAAATAGCGTGCCCCAGGGAGTATGTATGGGTGGCCCCCGCATACAAAGATCAGGTACTGCTGGCCCGCTCGCACGATGAAGAGAGGCGCTTTGCAGGGTGAGTCTATGAAGTCGCGCGCCGCCACTTCCGTCGCTCCGGATCGATTTGGCGGGGCGTGACCACCTCTATAGTTCACCGCAAAAAAGGAGTATGTATGGGTGTGACCATACCGTAGCCAACCATCAAAAAATATAATTTGGAATGGAATAATTTCGCATGAATTACTTTATTTATCAGTATAAAAGTACTATCGTTTATGTGGTTAAATACAATGTTCTCCTACGGTCTACTCTCCCTACGTCCTACGAATTTGCTCTCTTACGGTCTACTCTTCCTCTGTCTTACGAATTTTCGATCAGGTCACGTGTCCTGACGCGAGTTTGACATTTTTTACCCATCCTAAAAAGTACAGAACGCTGTTAAAGGAGTTTTCACTTCAAAAATACTATCTATAGATATACAGCCTGACATTTATATCGTCGTTACAAAAGAAGTGCCACAAAAGTATCCGACCAAAGAAACATATCTAACATATGTAATTGTTCAATAGTGGTAGTGATAAGAAAATAACAAAATAAAATAAATTAAAGTTAATATTTTGTAACAACCTGGTCATAATGTTTACATTTTAAACAAAAGAAATCATACGGCATTCCTCATGATAATGATTGGCTAAGGTAATTACGTTGGCCAATCACAGCTACGAAGTCGACGTGGACTGCTATTCCAAAGCGTACCTACGCCTAGGTAGTACCTACACAGTACGTAGGTTATGTCGAGTAGGTAGCCAACCACTCGCTACATGCTGTTCTCTTACTATTTTAATTAGTAATTATTTATAATAATTTTAGCAAAAAATATTCCAGTAAATATTTTTTTTAACCTTTTAATTGTAGGAATGAATAGTAGATACTGGATACGTTAACTGAACTGCTTTTGCAAGACGATATAAATGTCACTGTGTATAATAGACTATGCTTTAGTTGGCTTTCACGCCATCTACGGGCAAGAAATGGGATGTTGAATTGTATTTTTTTTTCCGTCACCACTCTTGCTGCATAGAATTGTTATTTTTATATTAATAAAATAAAATTTACTTTTGTTAATAGGTATATATTCATCAAGGGAACTGCGAACACGTATTCTTATTCTCCGAGGTCCGTCTAGTGGGTCCAAGTGACCCTCTCCGCTTGTCCAGGTATCCGTGCTCCACCGCCATAGCCCAGAACCAGACGGTGTACTGTACAACATGTGCCGAATTCAGTGCCAAATGGATAGTGGTTGGAAGCGATCGGGTGCCTTTCGACCCTGGATTCTTCTGTGATACGTGCTTCAAGTTATATATGTATAAGGATGGTCAAAAAATTGGTCAGTTTAAGGCTTACCGGTATAGAGGGAATGCTTTGAATGTTTTGAAACCTTAAACTATTTGTTATAATACTAGTGTAAGTGTAAAGTTATGAATGATAAATACCCCCTAAGGGGTTATTTAACCTTTCGACGTCTTCTGTCGGTCCTTCACAAAAGAAAGCGCTATAATGTGTATGGGGCGTCCATTAATCACACGAGGTATTCTTCGAGCCGAATCTTACTAAATATCACTTTGTCTTGACAAATATCACAATCTTTGTTAAAAAAATCCTCAAAAATGCCTCACGTAATTAATGGATGACCCTTATATGTTTCTTAGTTGACGGAGGAAGGATATAAATCACGCAAGCGAAGCCACTGGTACAGCTAGTATCAGATATAACTGTGATAAAAACTTTTGTCAGTTTGTAATTATCTTTTTAATAAATTGTTAAGAAATGTGCTGTTTGTTTTATTGTTTATATATTAAAGTAACTTTTATTAAGTTTGCACCAGTATTATAAAGGATATACTAAGCAGCCTCGTATTCATCCATCCATCAGCTTATTCTCTTCAATCATCATCATCATTAACCTGCTTTTATCTCAATCACTTGTGATCGAACAATATATAATATGATATATTGATCGATCACAAGTACATCACTCGTACACATTGCAAAAGTTATTGGCAATAGTTTTATTGCCGACCGGCCGCCTGCCAGATATCAGCTTTCCTTGGGAATGTAATTATTGACCATACGGCATCAGGTGTTGTCCCAGATCCAAGAGTAAAGTAAGGATTGGAAGTATTCGTAGCCGCTACCACTCAAACCCAGTCTATCTTTTTTTATATAGGATGCATAATGTTATAAACGCCGTGTTTGATTTGATTGAATGATCGCAGTTGGTGTTACAAGTTTCACAAATGAGCACTGTTGCTCACTCCTTGGTGCTCTCTTGGCTGATTTTCATGATGCCCATGGCAAATTACGTAGTGGCCATATTGTATTCTTAATTCGTCAGCATCCATCATCATCATCTCAGCCCATATATGCACCACTGTTGGGCTCGGGCCTCTTCTGTAATGGAAGGGTAATTGACCTACTATACCACGCTGGGCAGACGTGTTGGTATAGGATCCGCAAAAAAAGAATCCCTTAAGTTTGCTTAAAAAGTGGACCCTGGAAACAGGAAGGATAGACCTTGGTAGCCCATATCGCAGTTATGTTCTTCTCGTATGGGAAGAGCTGGCCGGGACGCTATTAAAAATTACTCATCAACAAAAAATAAAAACTGCGTAAGTATAAATATTAAGGGAAGGAATCCTAAGGGAAGAAGGGTTCTAGAGTGGCGACCGCGAATCGGACGACGCAGCGTAGGACGATCCCCATTAGGCGGACTGACGACATCATGAAGGTCGCAGGAAACCGTTGGATGTAGGTGGCACAGGACCATTATGAATGGCTTTCTCGTGGGGAGGCCTATGTCCAACAGTAGACGTTTACGGGCTGATGGATGGAAGTATATTTTTTTATACACGAAGTGTTTCGTATCATTTGATCGTTCCTCAATCGTAAGATACAGCCTGCTCCTTTTTTGTTTGGCAGACTATGGTCTTTTATTTTCACGCTGTGGAAACGCATGTACGCCATATCCCCCGTCGGTAACAGACAAGGGGGAGTGTGGGACTTGCCGGCCAACTGCCTGACCAGAATACCCACTAAAACCACAGCGGCCCTTGCCGCGCTTTTGCGGGGTGCCAGAGAGATCGTCTACTGACATTCGATCCCCGACACTCCAACCCTTGGCCATCGAGCCCTGGCCTGTCGTCATTCAAGGCGGTGGGAGGAGGTGTGCATATCGACGCCTCCTCCTCCTTGGCCGCCGGCGGCGGAGCGAATCTGCGGACGCAATTGCCTCACGTGCCCGCTCCGCGGCCTCTTTTGCAGAGATGACCTCCTCGCAAAAGGAGGCCATCGACGACCAACACCTGTCGCTGTCTGCTGCTGCTGAAGATGTTCATCTTCGAGATGATGATGGCAGCAACAGGTCTCCTCCAATGACCACTGACAGGACGTGGTGTTGCTGCCCCAGGCGGGGTATACGTCCAGTGTGTGCACGTATCGTCCACTGGCGCTCCACACTCGTGGCACCCTGAGGCCTCTTCTTTCCCAATTTTGTGCAGATACTAACCGAAGACCCCGTGTCCGATAAGCATCTGCACTACCCTGAAACTTAGGCTGGCAGGCTATAGTCTGGACCCACACTGCCCATTCCGTCCGGAGCGACGGAAGGGCGGCGCGTGGCCCCATAACCCACCGTATTCTTTCCTCTTCGTGGCACCTAGCGCAGGTACTCGCGCCTGCACCGGCGGTGGAGCGTGTCACCAAAGAGGATTTCCTCCCGCCGTCAGTAGGGATATTCGATATACATCGATGCATCGAAAACATCGATGTTTACAATGCGATACATCGAATCGATCCGATGTTTTGAAGAGCTATCGAAATACTCGATGTATCGATGTTTTTTCATAAAACATCGAAACGATGATAACCAGTAAATGCCACAAAAAAGACCTTTTTTTTTTTCTTTTTTTTTTAGAAATCTGTTTTATAAGGGTCTGGAATAGGTATAAATGCCACAAAAAAGACCTTTTTTTTTTTAGAAGTAACACTTTTGATATGACTTTAGAAAAAGTACTCGATGTTTAAAAACATCGATGTTTTGATCCGATACATCGAAAGACATCGATGTACAGTTTCGATTTATCGAATCGAAAAAAACATAGATGTTTTTTCAAAGTGGACACCCCTAGCCGTCTCCTCTGTCGTTACCGTCCGAAGGCAGCAACCACGCCCCATTTCTTGACGCTCAGACGCGGTTGAAAGCGTCAGATCGGCACCGATGATTGCGACGAGTTTACGGCGCTGCTCTGCCCAGGCCTCAAGATACAACCTGCTGGCAGATAACTCAGAAAAATTAGCCCAAAACATTATTTAGGTTTTGTTCATCCAAGTGCTGCATAGATTAAAATAATGTACTGCGTTAGAGGAAGTAAATTGATCGGCAGATTAGGGTAAGACAAGACACACGGACAGACAGGCGGATAGTAATAATATAAAATTTTACGGTATAGTTACAAAGACCTTTAAGCCAAGTTTCTATTTATCTACTGATTATTTCCTTTATATCAGTTGTTTACCCTTAAAATCTTCGCTTTCAAAAGCGCAATGGCCGCAGTATTGGCGGTTTATTATACCCTCATTTGAAAGGGAGGCCTATGGCCAGCAGCGGACGGCGAAAGGCTGAATTATAATGTTAATTATGATGGGGCTCATGATTCAAAATAAAGTGAAACATGACATCAGGTATTGCGTGTCCGTAGATTGATTCATTTATTTGAGATTAGTAGTTGATTGGCCAATCAAAGATGGTTGCCGGGAGGTCTCACACAGATGCCACTCTACGATCTTTATAAGTCCATTGTAAAGGATTCCAAACTGCGGGACATTCAAAAAGAAACTTGAACATTCAATGAAAGCCATAAAAATTGTTTTCCATTAATTACTAATAGTGTCGGAGCCTCTTAAAGCAATCATATTTTTATGCTGCTGTTGTCGTTATTACTTGGGATCAATGCAATATGTATTCCTTTCCCACCGTAAATATTGTAAAAGGTATTAGAAATAGTTTTATGACCGGCCGCCTGCCTGACGTCTATTCTCCTTGGGAATGTAATTGCTGACCAAACGGCATCAGATAAAGTTGGCCCAGACTCTTAGTCGTTTTCTACAGCACCCACAAGTATAGTAAGGGTTGGTAGTAATCGTTGTCTAATAAATAATTTGTGAAGTAATTGTCTTAAAAATTCCCAGTTTCCTCTTTTAAATTTCCTATGGATTACTAGAAGAAAATGCTAGAGCATTCTTTAGGGCTATTGTAACAACTGCGTCTAGCAGCGCTTTGTTGTTAATCCACCCGAAAAATGTGGCCATTATATCGTTATCCTCCTAGGATGGCTTGTTCAACTGTGGACGTCTTGAGATTAATGGATAGGATTAATAATTTTCGGTGTCACCTGAAACTATTAATTACAAAGATATATGGTATTTATAATACCATTTTATAATACCATAATACCAGCTGAACCAGTTTGTTTAAATGTAGTAAATTCCGGTACCTATAACAACTTAGATTCTAAAAAAAAAAACTTTAAGGCTATGCCTGCACTGTGATAAAAAATCGTTGCGACAAATATCCATACGTTTTTGAATAAGAGTAATCCACTACAATCAGTGTAAAATAAAATTAAATCAATTGCAATTTAAAATAGCCGATGCGTAATCGTACTCATATTCTGTACTGTATATGAAACGTTAGCTTTTTATTAAAATAATTTCGAACGAAATATAAAATTGACAATATATAAGAGCCTTTATGTATAAATAAATAACTCGCTGTGTGGTACTAGCTACAAATACTACCAATCCTTACTTTGCTCGCGGATGTCGTAAAAGACGACTAAGAGCTTTATATCGACCTGGACCAACATCATCTGATGCCGTTTGGTCAACAATTGCATTCTCAAAGGGGAAGGGGGATATCATGTAGGCGGCCGGTCATAAAACTGTTGCTAATAACGTTTGCATTACCTATGTAGGAAGATATTACGAGTACATATTGCGTCAACTACAAGTAATTGGGATGAGCACGCGAATGATGGTGATGATTTGATTTGAACATTAAATACAGATATTTATTCCACGAAAGCGAAATTTGTGTCGCAGCTAGTTATAGGATAAATTACAACATGAGTAGTAGGTATATGATTGTTCTATGTTAGATGCATCGGTTGTTTCCGTGGGGGCGTTGAATGCCAATCTTAGAATAACCATGTAATACGTTCGTGCTTAGTGCAATCATCATAAATATTAGACACATAAACAACGTACATTTACACGTAGATATACATACCTACATATATAGCTCTTTAATTCAAATTAAATAATTTCTTACCTATGGTAAGATAGCGCTAGCAGGGTACTTATGTAATAACAATTTTATAGTTTATCTAAGATTAAATAAATAAATACCACTAAATATGGGTTCCAACTTATTTAGTAATCTGTGCTCCAGTTTACTCTACAATAGGAGGGAAATTGACCAACTATACCACACTGGTCAAAGGTGTCTGTTTAGGGGTTTATTTCGTGTTTCCCGTTTCTTGCAAAGATCGATAGAACTTTTTTGTCAAACTTATAATATCAGTTATGATCGCCAATCCGACTATCAAGCGTAGCGTTTTTACCTTGATCGCTCTAAGAGAAGCCTCTGTACAGTAGGGGACTCTTTGATTTTGAAGAATTCTCTTCAATACAAAATAAAAAAGAATATTATGTATATATATATATATATATATATATATATATAATGTGTCATCTGTTTCGTCCTAGCTGCTACATTGTTTTTATTTTGTTTAACATCAATTAACATTAAAATATTATTATATTTATTATAAGTATCTGTGTCATCACCACACAAGAATAAAATTCAACACCTCATCTCTTACTCTTGGATACCTATGCAAGAGAAAGAAAGCTCGAAATAAAGCCCATCAACTCATATGTCCAACATGGTATAGTAGGTCACTTTGCTCACCTCCCATTGTATCCCTATAACCCCTACAACCATATGTTTCACTGATAGGCTCGATCTTCCCCAGGCTCCAGCCCATCAGTGAGACATATGGTTGAGATGATGATGATGAACGTTAAAAATTTTATTAATCTAGAAGTTACCATTTAAATTTTAGAAGTCATTGAAGAAAATAGGCATTTAGTTTTCCAAATTAAGCTTTTAAACTTCAAGTGTGCAATAGAGCAAGGTCCTAAATTATAGTTGTTACCTAGATAATTATTAAAAAAAACTATGGTTTGGGGGCATAAAGTTAGATTGAATGAGCGTGTTATCAGCAGAGATAATAGATAACACGCAGCCACCTTCCTCGCGTTGTGAAATTGACCTGGAAACTGACGTGACCAGGTTAACGAACAAAAATAACTGCAAAATGTTACAGCCTATTTTAAATAGAAAATTTTGATGCTTGATAAAATTTCACTAAGTCGTAAGTGGCTATGTGGTTCTACATGGTAAAGCATACTTTCAACCTTGTTTGAGATCATTTAGAATACATTTTAGAATAGATGCTACTATAAAATGGTAAACTAATTACTCTCGGTCCTGAACATAAATAAAACTCTCATGGTAAGAGTCTTCCCAAGGAGGGTTGACGTCTGGCAGGCGGCCGGTCATAAAACTATTGCCGATAACTTTTACATTATGTACTATGAAAAAAAAAGTAGATATTGTATCGACCCCAAGTAATTGGGATAAGAGTAGGCGAATGATGATGGTAAGAGTCTTCGCGTGACCATAAACGCTATAAAGTCTTCGAAACGTTGGCAAATACATAAACGTACATTCGTGGACATAAGCCTCTCCACAAGAATACCACTTAGAATGGTCCTGTGCCTCTTGCATCGAACGGTTCACTGCAAGTATGTCGTCAGTCTATCTAGTGCGTGTCGTCCTAAGCTGTATCGTCCGATATATAACCTCTACTCGAGACCTTTTTCCTCCAACGGTGATCGGTTTGTCAAGGGATATGGCCTGTCAACTGCCACTTCAACGTCATAATTCTTCAGGCTAACAGGCAATCCGTGGAATAACGGGTATTATACCCGTTATTCCACGGATTGCCGTATTCTATCTTTTATCACGTAGAGAAAAAATGATTTTTCTCCATAGCACGTCGAGTGACTTTGAGCCATTTTATGAGGTTGATATCTAGATACCGCTTTTGGTGCCATACGTCATCCGAAGAAGAAACTCCATGAAATAGTTATATTTCAAATAATATATGTAATAAGGATGTAGGCACCGGGGGAGACCGAGACTAACCTACCTCGACCAGATCGGTCATGTACTGAAGGAAGGTGGAGTCAAGAGTCTCCGAAATCGGCGAGCGTGTATGAAGAGAATTATGAATGTTGAGGAAGCGAGTGAAGTATGCAAAGATAGAAGAGTTCTCTGGCACTCTGTTCTCTCTGCCTACCCTGCAAGCGATATGGCGTGATGATATGTGTGTGTGTGTGTGTGTAATACTCGTGTAAACATCAGAAATCATTATAAAAAACACTACAATACAAAAGCCTTGATTCGCTAAGTCATTTGATACAAGACTGTTGTCTTACTAATTTGTGACGTCATTCTTCTTATTAATCAGCCCATAGGGCATATCCTACTATTGGGTACGAGCTTCCTTCACAATGGGTAGGAGATTGATTTACTACCACACTGGCAAAATGGTGTTGTTTTGATTATTCCTTATTTTGCAGTGATATTATTTGCTTATACACAGTTATCTTCTACAACATCTACGAGAAGGGATGGTAAACAGGTTTGCTGAACGCGGTACATAAACAGTTACCTAGGATTTACGTTTGACTATTCTTCTGGTAATCCCTCACCAGAAAAATGACGTATAGTGGCGGCTATAGATACTATAAACACTTTTATTGCTTTTGGGCGTTGTAAAAGACGATTAAAACTTTAACATTGACCTGTGCCAACTCCATTTGATGCCATCTGGTCAACAATTACATTCCCAAGGAGGGAGGGATGACATGAAACAGAGGCCAGTCATAAAACTATTTCCAAAACTTTTGCAATATGTACGATGGAAGAAGAATACATATTGCGTCAAACCCAAATTTGGGATTAGAGCAGGGTGATGTGTCTCATGATGATTTATCAGTAGGATTGACACCAGATGTCAAGGAAGCAATACCAGTGGCCGGCCCAATGGCGATGAGGAAGGAATACGGTGCGTTATGGGGCCACGCGCTGCCCTTCCGTCACCCCGGATGGAATGGACGGCGTGTGTTCAGACCGTAGCTTGCCAAAGGATTGACACCCTCATGCTTACTTTATATTCTTAAACACGATTTTGAAGTTCTAGAATGGGTCATAACGTGACACGTGTGTTTCCGTTGGCATAACAAACAAATTCAAATTAATTTATTATGTATAAAGCCTGCGAGGGCACTTACATATTGTCAGTATTAACATTTTAATTTAATCTAATAAACTACCATCGGAACGGAACTAGACCACTACTGAGAAGATCCGGCAAGAAACTCAGTGGGTTTGTCCATTATTGTTATTTCTTTTAATTTTTTTTTTATATATAACAAGAATGGTACATGAAAGAAATAGCTCCAGTGTGATGCCCTTCGAACCTAATAGTTAAATACAATGTAAATGCTAATGGCTGGACCAGATCCCACAAGCGGCACCCGATCACGAGTTAACTACTAGAGCAGCCATCACTCCCCTCAACCACCTTGGAGGGAAGGGAGAGACCCGCTCCAATGACGAGGGTCTTGATGAGCCGGTTAATGTAACAATACGACTAAGCGTCACGTTGCACCAATCTCGCGAACTAGGACAAAAGTGCGAAAATATTTGCTCTGTGTTCAGTGCATGTCAAAAACAAACACGTTTCGAGGCCACATCGCACGCCTCTGTATTATTATCTGTTACGGTATGCATCGACCTGATAACGTTACTTAATTAATTTATTGCAATTTTACAAGTGAGGTTATTTATTGTAAACGATACGAGATGAGAATATAATTGATAAAAATCTAGGGTTAGGATGCATCGATATTATTTGTATCTTATTCGTCTTACTATGGGAAGATGGTGGTTGGTCGCGTCAGTATAAAATTAATTAAGTTGATTGTCTTGTTCTCTCTGATGCGTGTGCTACCCCTCTTTTTTTTTTGGCGGCGGGCTACGGAACGGTCACGCCCTGCTAATCCGTCCGGGGCGACAGGAGAAGCGGCGCACGACCCCGTACGTCCGCCCTACAACATACGCATTGCGGATGGGCCACTGGTACACGTTCTTTTCTTCAGTGGCCACCCCTAGAATTGAATCTGCCATTGTATTCTTAGTTGATCATTATACATGGATTTGTAGATATAAATATATTAAATAGTACATTGCTAGTTATCGCTTGCTTTAAGATTGAAGGATATCTGGAGAAATCTTAATATTGAGTTAGCATCTGTGACCTTGTCGACGCCCGCCGAGACGTCATTACCCGTTGGGCAGTCCGGCTGGAGAGGCCTCGGTTCGGTGTGTAGACCGTGGAGGCCTTCCGGCCGGTGCTGATGCGGTGGTTGGAACGGCGGCGCGGGGTGCTCTCCTTCCGACTGGTGCGGGTTTTGACGGGGCATGGATGCTTAGCCAAATACCTGCACACGGTCATTAGGAGGGAGAGTACACCGTCCTGCCACCACTGCGACTGCGACGAGGATATGGCGCAGCATACGCTCGAGGCTTGTGTCACTTGGGCAGAGCAGCGTCGTGAACTGGTCGCAGTCATCGGTGCTGACCTAACGCTGCCGACCATCGCCAGGACGATGCTCGACAGGGTCAGGAACTAGGACGCGGTCGCAGCCTTCTGCGAGGCAGTAGTCTCGCGGAAGGAGGCGGCGGAGCGCGTGCGCGAGGAGCGTCTCCTCGACGACGCGAGCCGTCGCCGGCGACTGGGGCGGCGTAGGCGCGATTACCTGCGCCTTATGCCACCCTAGCCGAGGCCGCGGGTGACTAGACCGGGGAGTTAGTCCGTCACCCGCCGAGAGGGTGACCGCGAGGAAAAGACCGACGTCCTCCCCGAGGGAGAGGATGTCGCTCAAGAATAGGGTACCTCTCGGGGGGTATTTCGTCGGGGCGGCCACTGACGACAAGTTCACGCTACTCCGGTGGCCGGTCCAACGACGAAGACGAGGTTCATGGGTGGGTTATGGGTGTGCGTGCTTACGCCCCTCTGTCGCCCCGGACAGAGTAGTGCGAGGAGCGCGACGACCGTAGCCCACCCCACAAAAGAAAAGCATATGTGACCTTCGATCCTAATCATTGTCCGAATTCTAAAATATCTGTATCACTTTGAGTTGCAGAAGTCAGACGATAATTGTTCAGTGGAAAAAAAATTGCCAGATTAAATCGGAACCATGTGTGATGAAGGGGTATACAGTTCACCTCACTTTCTTGCTTATGGGTGTCGTAAAAGACCACTAATGGCAGCAAATAATATCGCTGCGTAAGAAGGAATACTCGAAATGAAACCATATACTAACCTGTCTGATCAGCGTGGTATAATAGGTCACTTTCTCTCCAGTTTTAGAGGAGACTTGAATGTACCAATGGCATATATATTAGCTGAGAAGAAGAAAGAAAAATAACTTCAAAAAATTATAGTTTTACACTTTGAGGATTGAATCTTCTCACTCGGCACTCAATATTATTATATTGATTTAATAGTAACAACAAATAGACTTATTTTTTTCTTTCTCGTATCATTTGCCTTTGACTGTGACGTGGGGACTTGCATCCAACAGTAGGACGTTATGAGCCGAAATGAAGACAAAGACAATGTATAAACATTTTCCTATAGATGGCGTGTAAATTATAACATTGCACGCTTGGAGTAATGTTTAAGATACCAATACCAAGCGTGCCAAGTGTCGTAATTTCGAATCCCTCGCAAGATTATACTTGTGCGATTCACAAATTGTTTTCTGAGTCCGAATGTAATGTTTTCTGAATGTAGTTTGTGAAGTCCCCCGTGGTAGAAGGATTATTGCCTTAGTGCAAGGTGGTGTAAAAAAAAAAAGATATACTGTGGTGTTAATGTTTCTCTTCCAAATAAGTTTTTAAAAATAGTCAAATTTATAAAGTTAACCTCAATATAATTCATAATAAATGTTCTTAGGTATACTATTTAAAAATATAAACAGTTTCGTTCGCCTAACACTATGATATCATACAAACAGCTCGCTACGCTTAGGTTTGTACTTTAAACATTAAGTAAATATTGTCCTAAGTTTACTGCCTACCGTGTTTATATGTGTTACGTAATATGCGTGTTTGCAGTTTTGCTATTTACACTTGATGTAACCGAATGCATTTCCTTACTATAGCTCAGACACTTACAATATTGTATAGTAACTAGACTTTTATGAGACAGATGTTAATTTCTATTGTTGCAGCATTCTTCTCGAACCTACAATGATTCAGTCATATATTTTGATAATTTTTATATCGTTACTAGTCATGTTTGCGATAGATGAGACTTTTTATTTCTGTGCTATTTTTCTAGGTCATTTTCTAATAGTTTAGTATTTTTAGTGTTTTGTACCCAAAGCGTAAAAACGGGACCCTATTACTTAGACTTCACTATCCGTCCGTCCGTCCGTCTGTCACCAGGCTGTATCTCAAGAACGGTGATAGTAATTTAAAATGGGATGGAGATATTAAGTTAGAAAAACAGGATCGATATTCTAATATTGTGTATAATATAAGAATTTCGATCTTGTGCTATAAGCGCCATATGTTTGCGACAGCCGATCATGAGTTCCTGATTGTCAATTAAGGTCAAATCATAGGTCAGGATGAGGGGAAACTTGGGTTTACTATCAAGAAATTTCTAGTAATAAGTACAATTTCTAACACTATATTATATCTTATAGAAGTCTAAGAAGTTAGATTTCTCTAGTAGAGTCATCAGTTGTATACATAAACAAATCTACTCGCTCCTAAACGTTTCTGATTCAGCGTTCACTTCAATAAAATTCTTATTGATTTTATCCGCTATTCTTACGTTTGATTGAAAAAGTTGATACTAGATGTCGCTACTAGTATTTGAATATTTACTGAATATGAATTTCCTATTTATTCAATTGAAACTGTTTATAATAGAGGTGAAACAAGGCGGCTAGGATATGAAGCCTTTTATTTTATAACCTGGTGTACTTCTCCTTTGCGCATTGGGCGATCCAGTAACCGATGCCTTGACTTCGAAGGACATTATACTTAAGCTATAACATATTAATATTTACATCGTTCCTAATTAATGCACTAAAATTTCAGTTAAGTTTGAATTAAGCATCTTTTGAAAGAAGATAATACGAGTGGCAATTTGGTTATCGTACGCACCTTACCATACCAGTCTAATTACCATTCCATACTAGTCCTATGTGGCAGGACCACGCTGTTGACGGTTTTCTGTCTACAGCCGCGGACCGGTCCGTCCAAATCGACATCTGAGCAATGGCAATGTGCCATTGTGCTTCGTTCGGTGAGCGAGAGAGCTGGAAGCCCAACTGGGTGGGTTTGGGGTTTGTATTGGTAGGCAGCGGCCTAGCTATACCTGGTATTGTAAAAGGTCTATGGTCAGTCGTAACACTTACCATGTGGTGTGCTGCTGGCTCGCTTGCCACCAAAAGCAATAAAAAAAATTATACAGAGATGGCGTAGTACTTAAGATACCGAACTTCCGTGCCAGAGCCGTGGGTTTGATTCCTACGCAGGACAATACTATGTGCGATCCACATTGTTATTCTAAGTCTGATATTAATTTGCCTACTTTATTTATAAAAACCCGATTACGAAGCGAAAAATGATGTCACAAGCGGGATTCGAATCCGCACCTATTGGAATTCCGGCCCAATCGTGCTGCCACTACACCACCGTGAACTATTGTAGGACATTCAAATCTCACTTCGTATCATATTTTACGTCTTTAAGGTGACGTATGCCATCTACCCGACAATGTTTACACATTGTTATAGGCTTAATACTATATACTTATATATAGTGGCAGCATGATTGGGCCGGAATCCCAATAGGCGCGGGTTCGAATCCCGCTTGTGACATTATTTTTCGCTTCCTAATCGGGTTTTTATAAATAATTAAGCATATTAAATGCTAAATTTCAGTAATTTGAATAACAAGGTTGTGTCATCGTATAATACAATTCTAACTGCAAAGTTTGAAGTATTAAGCCTATAACAATGTGTAAACATTATCGGGTAGATGGCATACGTCACCTTAATGACGTAAAATATGATACGAAGCGAGATTTGCATGTCCTACAATAGTTCACGGTGGTGTAGTGGTAGCACGATTGGGCGGGCATCCCAATAGGTGTGGGTTCGAATCCCGCTTGTGACATCATTTTTCGCTTCGTAATCGGGTTTTTATAAATAATTAAGCATATTAAATGCTAAATTTCAGTAATTTGAATTGCCTCCTTTAATTATATGTTTGTAAAGTCCCCCGCAATACAAAGACCTTAGTGCAGGGGTTAAAATTAAAAACAAAATTGGTAAGTCTGTTGTTCCTATACTGGTCTAATTGGTAAACGAATTTCCAATTATTGGGATTTAAGTCCCAGGTAATAATTTTATTCTCGCAAATAAGTTTTTATAGATAGCCTAGCATGTCAAATGCTAAAATATGAATCGGTAGTCATAGTTTGCTCCCTTATTATAATTAGCCTTAACTGTAACCAGACTAGTTTATTTGCTTATATGTTGCGACGAAACTTCTGTAATAGTTAATATTTACATTAAATTAAATCGTACGTTAACCTTATTGTATTAGACACGACAACAGCTGACGTAATCATTCAATGAGAGTTCTTTTTAAACAAAACTATTGAACAGGTGTGTTAGTTTTGTATATAATAATTGTGGTCCAAACTACATTAGGTATAATTTCTAGATTATTCTGTTTCAAGTTTTTCTTTTCTTACATCAATATACTTAGTTGATAGGTTTTATTAAAAGAACAATACTTTATCTTCTACACTTAGTTATCTTGGGCACTTAGTTATCTTTTAAATTTAGCTATCATCGACACTTAGTTATCTTTGACACTTACTTTTTCTCCTACGGTTGTCGGTTCGTCGAGCGATGTGGCCTGCGCATTGCCACTTCATGTGCTATTTCTTTAGGCTATAGTGTAACCGACACCCGTTCTTCTACAGATTTCCATATTCAGGATTTGGTAGAGAAATAGCAAGCATAGCCTTCTCCATAGCACGTTAAGCGACTTTGAGCCTTTTTATGAGGCCGACATTTAGAGACCACGTTTCAGTACTGTTAAGTCATCGCTGGTAACACACACTGGTTGTAAACCTTTATTTTCATACACTGCGGAATATTAGACGAGAAGATCCTCCTAAGTTGCCCGAACGCTGTTCAGCCGAGTTGGATTCGTCCGCTGACCTCTTTCTCGAAATTGGATCTACCTAATTGGACTGTTTGTCCTAGGTAAACATAGTGATCGACAACTTCGAGAATCGCATTCCCAATCAGGACCGGTACAGAAATGACATGGGCATTAGGCATGATTTTCGTCTTGTCCATGTTCATTTGCAGCCCTACTAGTTGGGAGACCTTGCTGACGTCATTGAGCATGGTGCCAAGGTCCTCCAGGGATTCTGCCATGACTACGATATCATCTGCGAATCGAAGGTTAGTGATGTATTCGCCATTGATGTTGATGCCGAATCCGGTCCAGTTTAAGAGCTTGAAGACATAAAGATGTCTTCTGTTCACCACTGCGCCGAAAGCAGCGCAGTTTCGGAGAGATAACGTCTCCCTGTCTCACACCTTTCTGCAACTGGATCGGTTTCGTACTCTTACCCTGGATGCGGACCGACATAGTAGCGTTTTTATACAAGCACTTCAGCACTTCGATATATCGATAGTCAATTTTGCACCTCTGAAGGGACTACAGCACTGCCCAAGTTTCGATAGAATCAAAGACTTTCTCATAGTCCACAAATACTATACACAGAGGCTGATTATACTCCTCGGTTTTCTGTATAATCTGGCGTAGCATGTGGATGTGGACTATGGTAGAATAATCTTTTCGGAAACCGGCTCGTTCAGGCGGCTGGAAGCCGTCTAGCATGCGCGCGAGTCGGTTCGTAATGACTCTTAAATACAATTTGTACACGTGGCTCAGGAGTGAGATGGGTCTGTAATTTTTAAGAGCGTTTTATCACCTTTCTTGTTAAAACAGCACCACTACACTCCTGGTCTACGACTCTGGAACGACGCCCCGAGAATGACAGAATTAAATAGCGCCTGTAGGGCTTTTAAAACCGGCTTACCGCCTGCATTCAGGAGCTCTGTGGTAATTCCGTCATCTCTTGGTGCCTTTTCGTTCTTTAATTGTTTCAGAGCCATTCTGATCTCGTACAAGCTGACGTGCGGGATTTCTTCGGTTGTCTTTTACACTTAGTTATTTTCTACACTTAGTTATCTTTTACACTTAGTTATTTTCTACACTTAGTTATCTTTTACACTTAGTTATTTTCTACATTTAGTCGTCTTTTAAAGTTTTCTTATGTAAGTAATTCTGATAGAAAATGTTAATAACATTCAAATAAACAGATCTATCAATCATTTCAGCTCAAATATGTTCAATTACTAGGTTTGAACCCCCTTCACGATTCGTGTAAAATGGAGGTATTATACCACACTGGCCTGACTGGTTGGTAGCAGATTTTATTTCGAAATTTCCTTCTCTTCAACTTTTCTACGTATAATATATCTCTTAGTTGTCTTTACGGTACCTACGAGCGAGAAAGTGGGTGGTGAACTCTTACTCTTCATTTATGTTCGTTTCTACATTAATTTTGCCTTAATATTAGAACATTTATAGGTTGGAGTGAAAGGAAATGAAAGATTATTCAGGTAGATATAATAATAGCCTGTATGTAAATTTGAAAGAGTCCAATTCGGCTGGGTAGCGTTTTGGAAACTTAGGAGGATCTTCTCGTCCAATATTCCACAGTGTCTGAAAATAAACGTTTGTAATCAGTGTGTGTTACCAGCAATGATTTACAGCACTGAACCGTGGTCCTAATGTCGGTTTTATAAAAAGACTTAAAAGTCGCTGAACGTGCAATGGGGAGGGCTGTGCTCGGTATTTCTCTACGTGACAAAAGCCGAAACACAAAAATCTCTAGAAGAACGGGTGTAAATGACATAGCCCAAAGAATTAGCAGTTTAGTTGAAGTAACGATGGGAGGGCTCATCGCTCGTCGAACCGACAACCTTTGGGAAAGAAAGGTTCTCGAGTGGCGAAAACGGACGAACCTCTACTACTAGGTAAACTGACGACATCTTAAAACGTCGCAGGAAGTCGTTATATGTAAGGAGCACAGGATCGTTTTAGGTGACATGGCCTATGTCCTATAGTGGACGTTTACGGGCTGGTGGATGGATAGAGATGTGATAGTATGTAAAATGAAGTAAGTTTAAGAGATACATTTAAATACACACTTGAAGTAATTTTGAATAGCTTTGACTGTATTTCAGATTTTTCAATATCATATCAAATGATTGAATTCGTATCATTGGACGATCGCATTTCTTATGAAACAATCCACAAGGTATCAAGACAAATTTAAACTGTGCAAATTAGAGAATGAATTCATTGAATAGTTACGTTTGTATTTGATAACGCTCATAGCAATAGTTAAAAACCCGTCAAGGTTTCAGATAACGCAATAAGTTTTATGTGCCCGGAGATAACTGCAAATTGGTGAGCTGTATTAATTAATATATATATATATATATATACATCTGAACGTTTTGCAACATAGTTAGATGGGTTATCTTGCCAAATGTTATATCTACTGTACTAGTAGTTCCTTTTCTTTTTTATAATGCCTAAATATTAAGTTTTTATATTACAAATCCTTCTTTTTAAAGTAATTATCAATTAATTTAAAATCACTTGTGCGTCAGTAATTCAAATCGCCGCCTTCAAGAATACCCGGGCCACATTTTGGTGGAAAATAAAATCGTAGATAAAGCACTGTTATATCATATTCACTACATTCCAAAACTCTTATGTATCACATTACATAAAATGTCATTAAAATTATTTAATGTGATACGTTAAAGCACAAGATATTGAATTATAACACAATGCCATGACGCTTTCACTTTCCTATCATGAATCTATTACTAGTTAATTAGTTATCATGTACCCCTTGATAGGCTATATATTTCAAATAGCCAAATATATATACTATATCGCATTCAAACCATGCCGTGCTTGTGACTGAAGTGATCTGAACGTGCAAGCGGTTAAACAATTTAATCCACACGGGCAGACGACGTTGACGGTTGTGTCAAATGATTTTAAATTTGTGACATTATAGTGTTCTGAATACATCTTTTAATTCTTGTTTCCTTTAATAATTTGATTTTATTAATTTTTCACCCTGTGTGTATATCATTAATCTTATTGTTTTTTGTTAATTTAGGCTTGGCACCGACTTCAAATCGTGTTAGTGGATTTCTAGCATAGAATGTAATTATCCATCCATCCATCCATCAGCCCGTAAACGTCCACTGTTGGACATAGGCCTCCCCACGAGAATGCCATCTATAATGGTCCTGTGCCACATGCATCCAATGGTTTCCTGCGACCTTGATGAGGTCATCAGTCCACCGAGTGGGGGGTCGTCCTACGCTGCGTCGTCCGATTCGTGGTCGCCACTCGAGAACCTTTTTTCCCCAACGGTTGTCGGTTCGTCGAGCGATGTGGCCTGCCCATTGCCACTTCAACGTGCTAATTCTTCGGGCTATGTCGGTTACACCCGTTCTTCTACGGATTTCCGTATTTCGGATTTTATCACGTAGAGAAATACCGAGCATAGCCCTCTCCATAGCACGCTGAGCGACTTTGAGCCTTTTTATGAGGCCGACATTTAGAGACCACGTTTCAGTGCCGTAAGTCATCGCTGGTAACACACACTGGTTATAAACCTATGTTTTCAGACACTGCGGAATATTAGACGAGAAGATCCTCCTAAGTTTCCCGAACGCTGCCCAGCCGAGTTGGATTCGTCGGCTGACCTCTTTCTCGAAATTGGATCTACCTAATTGGACTGTTTGTCCTAGGTAAACATAGTGATCGACAACTTCGAGAATCGCATTCCCAACCAGGACCGGTACAGAAATGACATGGGCATTAGACATGATTTTCGTCTTGTCCATGTTCATTTTCAGCCCTACTAGTTGGGAGACCTTGCTGAGGTCATTGAGCATGGTGCCAAGGTCCTCCAGGGATTCTGCCATGACTACGATATCACCTGCGAATCGAAGGTGAGTGATGTATTCGCCATTGATGTTGATGCCGAGTCCGGTCCAGTCTAAGAGCTTGAAGACATCTTCCAGCGCAGTGGTGAACAGTTTCGGAGAGATAACGTCTCCCTGTCTCACGCCTTTCTGCAGCTGGATCGGTTTCGTACTCTTATCCTGGATGCGGACTGACATAGTAGCGTCTTTATACAAACACTTCAGCACTTCGATATATCGATAGTCAATTTGGCACCTCTGAAGGGACTGCAGCACTGCCCAAGTTTCGACAGAATCAAAGGCTTTCTCATAGTCCACAAACGCTAGACACAGAGGCCAATTATACTCCTCGGTCTTCTGTATAATCTGGCGTAGCGTGTAGATGTGATCTATGGTACTATAACCTTTTCGGAAACCGGCTTGTTCGGGCGGCTGGAAGTCGTCTGTCTAGCGCGCGAGTCGGTTCGTAATGACTCTTGAAAACAATTTGTACACGTGGCTCAGGAGTGAGATGGGTCTGTAATTCTTTAAGAGCGTTTTATCGCCCTTCTTGAAAAACAGCACCACCACACTCCTGGTCCACGACTCTGGAACGTCGCCCCCGAGAATGACAGAATCAAACAGCTTCTGTAGGGCTTTTAAAACTGGCTTGCCGCCTGCCCTCAGGAGCTCTGTGGTAATTCCGTCATCTCCCGGTGCCTTTCCGTTCTTTAATTGTTTTAGAGCCATTCTAATCTCGTACAAGCTGACGTCCGGGATTTCTTCGGTATAGTGCCGAGTTAGCTTGGATCTGGGGTCTTGGACCAAGCTGACAACAGGATTCAGGGATGATTTGTACAACTGCCCATAGAACCTTTCTACCTCTCCCAAGATCTCACTCTAGGATGAAATGACAGTACCGTTATCGGTCTTCAGTTTAGTCATTTGGCTCTGCCCGATAGACAAATCTCGTGCGAACACTTTGGAGCCTCGATTTCGCTCTATCGCCTCTTCAATACGCAGTGTATTGAATCGGCGAATATCGCGTCGCATAGATTTAGAGATTTGTCTATTAAGCTGCCTGAGTTCGGACCAATCGGCTGAAGACTGTACCGTCATTTCCTTTCTCCTCTCCATGAGTTGAAGAGTCTGGTCAGAAAGCTTTTTTGTTCTAGTAGCGCGATGGGCCTTAAAGAATTTTGACCCGACCGCGTGGACAGTTTCCACGAACCTGTTGTTCATATCGTTCGAAGATTCGCATTCTTCCAGGCATTGGAAGCGATTATGTAATTCGAGTTGAAAGCTATCGGGGTTCTGGTATTGGACAGGTGTAGGTCGGAGTGTAGACTTCATCAAGCGGGACCGCTCGACTTTCGTACGAAGATTCAATGTGCCTCGAACCATCCGGTGATCACTCCCAGTTTTAATCCTCCTGATCACAGAGACATCATTAAATATTTATCGTTTGTCCGTCAAGATGAAGTCTATCTCATTTTTAGTGGATCCATCTGGGCTAATCCAGGTCCACTTCCTTTGTGGCCGTTTCTTGAAGAAGGAATTCATCATGAAGAGGCCTTCCTTCTCCAAAAAGTCAGCCAGTTTTTGGCCCCTTTGGTTTCTCTGTCCAAATCCATATTGCCCCACTCTCAACTCATCGTCTGTCCTTTTACCTAGTTTTGCGTTGAAGTCTCCCATAACTACCGTGAAGTGGGTTTTGGACGTGTGGATGGCTTTCGAGATATCCTCGTAAAAGGCCTCCACTACGTCGTCGGAGTATGTCGAAGTCGGTGCGTAAACCTGTATGACCTTCAACGAATACCGTTTGGTAATTCTGAGTATAAGGTACGCTATCCTTGTTGACACACTTTCGATCCTCTCCACGTTCTCTACGAGAGACTTACGAACGATAAACCCTACACCGCCTTGGGATGGGTGATCTCCCTCCCGGTAGAAGAGCAAATTTCTAGACCGGAGGATTATCGTGCCCTCCTCCTCTCTTCGCGCTTCTGATAATCCTACAATGTCCCATCGGATTTTGCTCAATTCCTCTTCCAGTTCGATGACCCTCTCGTCGGTCCTAAGCGTCCGAACGTTGTGTGTTACCAGGGCCAAGGGTCGATTTTTTTGGTAGCCGGATCGCGGCCGGAGATTCCTAGCACCTCCTGCCCCGCCACCAACAGGCCCGCTACCAAAATGAGCCCGTGGAACAGCGGAACTGCCGTGACTGGGAGCCGTGACTTTTGTGCATCCATATTTATTTTGGGGGGGTAATAATGCCATAATCGCCACGCTTGGCGAACGGATTGGCGATCGCGGTAGATGTTATTAAGTTTCCCGGGAGATAGCCGCTGCCCAATCTCCCGGTGAGACCCTTAGCCGATTTTTACGACTCCCGCGGGCAAGTAAGGGGTGACGACCTTTGAATTCTATTCCCGTCGCCACACGGGGAGTAATGTAATTATATTTTATAAAAATTAATACATATTTAGAATTAGACAAGAATTAAATAGTTCATCTTATTTTTCGGTTTTTAGTGTTTTAAATATGTATGGTTTTTGGCTGATCTTATTTTGAAGTCGGTTTACATTTTTTTTAAAAAGTTTATATATTTTTGAATATTTAGTGTAAATAATCGTAGTTAAGCAATAATTTTAACTAGTTCATATAAATTAAATTATTTATTAAATGTAGCACTATGAGTAGATCGACTAAAAAAATGCACACGGCACGAGGAAGAATAGAAGTAGGGAATCAAAATAAAAAAATAAAGAACTTTTTTCGAAAAAAAGGGAAAGGAAATGCTGTATCTCGTTGCCAATGGTTTAAATTGCACTGTTTCAATCGATTCGCGTATACACCATATGTGTTATCGATGCTTCACGTACTACTAACATCCAAGTGATGTAAACAATTGTGACGGTTTGATGCAACTGTTCTAAGAGCCAATGGGCAGGCCACATCGCTCGGCGAACCGATAATTGCTGGAGACTAAAAGTTTGGCATTTTGTGGCGAAATATGAGAGAAGCTTAAGTCTTAATGATGATACATATTTACAACAGTTCGACTTTGAGAAAGGTGAATTGAAAAAGGTCCATCCTTCCAGCTTGGTATGTTATTTTCTATCTACATAACAAAGATTACTATATTGGCAACATAAAGAATTACCTAACTCCTAATCGTTATGGAGTACCTTACATTATCAGCTTACGTGATTAACTTAAAAGAATACAGTTAAAGGTCTATGCGTGCATATGATATTGAAAGAATTCTCCAACTCCTAACCGCTACGGAGATGTACCTTCCATCACCAGCTCATCTAAATGAGATTATCACTGCCAGATGCAAATATTTGAATAGCTTTGGAAAATATATGAGACACGTAATATGTGCCTATAAAATTTGAAGGTTACCCTCGATTTCCATGAATTCCTATCATCAGATCCTGATTTGGTGACAATGGGACCACCTCGGGAGTTAACTTCAAAGAATACAGCTAAAGGTATATGTGTGCGTATGATATTGGAAGAATTGTCCTCCAACTCCTAACCGCTAAGGAGATGTACCTTCCATCATCAGCTCATCTAAATGAGTTTATCACTGCCAGATGCATATATTTGAAGAGCTTTTGAAAATATATGAGACACGTAATATGTGCCTATAAAATTTGAGGGTTCAAATCGTGTTAGTGGATTTCTAGCATACATTGTAATTATATTTTATAAAAATTAATACATATTTAGAATTAGACAAGAATTAAATAGTTCATCTACTTTTTCGGTTTTTAGTGTTTTAAATACGTATGGTTTTTGGCTGATCTTATTTTGAAGTTGGTATACATTTTTTAAAAAAAGTTTAAATCTGTTATTCTCAATAATTATAACTACATTGTTGGGTGAATGGAGTCTTAGATGATATTTAACTTGCTTCTTATTGAATAGGACTTAAAATAAATTCTAGCAAACTATGTTTGTATTAAGTATCTGTTTAGAAATTCTCGATTAATTAAAAATAGGTAGCTAAGTATATTATTCTAAGCTTTCTAATAATTATCTTGGCGAACATTGTATCTTGTAATTGGGTCAGGTGCCGTTGCGAAGAGGCTGCCACATACAAAAGATTAGATACGTTAAACATACAATGATAGCCGAGCGCCAGCCTACTCTATGTACACAATTACTAAATTAACTAATTAGTAAGATAGCTGATAAATTGTATGATGGCGGCTACGAATACTACCAATCCTCGTAGTGTAGTAAAAGACGACTGACAGTGCTATATAGAATTGTGCCAACTCTATCTAATACCATTTTGTAAATAAATATATTCCCAAGCAGGTTTGACATCAGGTAAGGGGGCTCGTCATAAAACTATTGCCTAAACTTTTATAATATGTACGATGGTAGTATACATTGATTCAAAAATAATTGAAATAATAACAGGTTGTTATTAAGTAAGATAACTGATAAATATATATATATATATATATATATATATATATATATGTATATTCATTTATTTTGATTAAAATATGTAATTTATAAAATAACGTTTCTTGGGGGATCTTCTGTTTGTGGCCACTTTCCGATCCGATGGTAGAATAATATAGATTGATTCAAAAATAATGTAAAATTGACAACATGTAAGCGCTCTTAAGGGACTTATACATAATAAATGATTTGATTTTATTATTTAATTTAGTCTTTAATTTTATTTAATTTTAATTGAAATTTAAACACCTTTTTTAAAGCATAATACAAAATAAAGACAAAAAATCATTTATTCTACTCTCGCACAATTACAAAATTATCTCTGATTTGCCTTCAAAACGCACGCATAATTACCAAATTTTTGAATGCGTAAATGTTTTTAATACATATACACATTCAAAAATTAATTCACTCATTCTTAAATTTTCATTCATTTATAATTCACTACTACTTTTTTTTGACAATAGAAGACAAGTAAAAGACGACATACGGATATAATATACAGAAACCGTCTTTATAATATCCTTTACTGTCTTTATATATCATTACAATAATATCTATCTATGTCAACATCTACTTTTGCCTTCGGTGATACGACGCTGGCGGGATTTTACTTGGAGTTTAACTTTTATAGCCCCCCTCTCTCCCGTCAAGTGGTATGTACCTAATTATTGATAGTTGTACAGTTACTTACTAGATGAATGGAATTTCATTAATTTAGTTGGATTTCCATTTCTATGATGATTTTTCATTTCTATCAAAACAAGTAATTATGTGTTATTCTGACAGCAAGAGTTGCAAGACTTGCGGAACTCGCAAGAGTCTTGCATTTGGGCAACTCTAATAGTAGATAAGTTAATTGTCCTCTAATTTTGTGATGATGAAAATCCTACATATATTTTTTTTTATGAAACGTGTTCTAACAGTAGAACGTTGTATAAAGTACTTAATCATCATCTCAGCTCATATATGTCCCACTATTGGGCTCGAGGCTCCTCCATAATGGGCGGGTAATTGACCTACTATACTACGCTGGTCAGGCGTGTTGGTATAGGGTTTTGTTTCGAGGTTTCCTTCTCTCGCATAGATATTATATGCATTTTATATCCCTTAATCGTCTCGTACGATCACCCACGAGCAAAATAGGGGGTGGTGAATTGTATTCTTACTCCGTCACCACACGGAAAAAGGGATTTAATACGAGAAAGAAAATATCTGTTAATTTTAAAACTGAAACAGCAATTACAAATAAAATTTTTAGCACACAGGTACGTTATAAAATTGTCATTATATTTGTCTAACATGCTAATTTTTGGATTATTTGTAAGTACAGTTGTAATTTTGCGTGTTTACATATAACATACCAGGACAACGTCTAGTCTTTGACTCATACGGATTTAATGATTATATTACAAGATGTAATAAACTAATAATAATGATTTTGTGATAAAAAAACCCGATTACGAGCGAAAAATGATTGTCACAAGTGGGATTCGAACTCACACCTATTGGGAATCCGTTCCAATCGTGCTGCCACTTACACCACCGTGAACTATTGCAGCACATTCAATTCATTTTTCGCTCGTAATCGGATTTTTATAAATATTCAAGCATATTAAATGCTGAATTTCAGTAATATGATAATGTAAAATTACATATATTTATACAATATGATTCATATGATAAAATGCGTAATGATATCTGATGTTTACGCGAGTATAATACATTTGAAATGAAACTATTTTTACGGATTTTATAGTGTTTATCTATATTGTGTATATATAAAGAAACTCGCGACCCTGCCAGGATCGCGATCCTGCCAGGGTCGCGAGGTTCTTTTTGCACGGCGTCGAGAGGTACGAAAATGTTGTTAGGGCGGATCTATGGGGTCGTGCGCCGCCAATATTGAGTACCAGCTAGCATCATTGTGAACGGGGAAATTTACTTATATTTGTATCATAATAGTCATATGGTTGCCGTGTGGTGATGGATTAAGAATACAATTCACCGCCCCCTATCTTACCTGTGGGTGATTGTAAGAGACGACTAAGGTATATAAAACGCATATAACATCTATGAAGGAGAAGGAAAACTCGAAACAAAACCCTATACCAACACGTCTTACAAACGTGGTATAGTAGGCCAATTTCCCTCTTATTATGGGGGAGGCTCAAGCGCAACAGTAGAACATATATGAGCTGATGATGATGAGTCATACGGTTTGTTATAAGGTTCCTCTACAAGACGACAGCTTTAAAGTCGCAGGGAACTGTTATGTTAATGCAAGTGACATAGGACCGTTCTGTGTGGCATTTTCATGGGGCTTCTATGTCGGGCTGTTCTAAGGTTTTATTTCAAGAAACATAAATTAGATATAGGTATTTAATGCTAAAACGGATGCAATAAGACGGATACTCAGTCTGGATTTTTTCACTTCGGTACAGAAGATTGTTTTATGATAGCTTTTTTTTTATTGATTATAGTGGCAAACGAGCAAGCAGCACACCCGATGGTAACGATGGTAAGTGTTACGGTCGTCTATGGACCTTCGCAATACCAAGGGTATAGCTAGGCAGCTGCCTACCATTACAAACACAAAACCCACCCAGTTGGGGTTTCGGCTCTCTCGCTCACCGAACGAAGCGCAATAGCACATTGCCATTACACAGATGTCGATCTTCTGCGAGAGTGTGGTAATACCCCGGACGTTCCGGCTCGCGGTCTTACTACGTTTCATCGTACAAAAACTCATTTATATTGTTGATAGTACTAGCGTTAGTTCAAATAACGTTTGTTGAACAATATTGAAACAAACTTATTACCTACATAGTAACAAGTTCGCAATCTTATCGCACATTCTTACATTAATCTCATTACGAATATTTCTTCACATACGTAATCACACAAGTATGAGCCTCAAAAACATCTTAACAATTTCATTTGCTGTCTAAATAAATATCAGTAAATTGCTGTGTAATTATAATATACGGCAAAAGTGTTACATATATTATGGAATATTGCTTATAAGTTGCATGTTTTAATTGGTTTTACATTTTAAATTTAAATAACAATGGATTTAAGAATATATTGCTGATATTAAATTTCAAGGCGGCCCACCGCAGTCAAGGAATCTGTATCAATGGTAAGTCCAAATGGCGATGGGGAGCAAATACGTTACAACATATCAGGCGTGGTTTAATCAGAATATACTAAAAATAAAGGAAAATAAAAAAGCGATATTTTGTAGCCGGGTTAGTGAATGGCAGTATGTTGCCTAGCGAGGTGGCCGCCTGGCACGTAAAACCCCGCTTAGAGGTCATCGTATGTTGGACAGCAGGCTTGGAGAGGCTTCGATTTGATGTTCAGACCACTCAGGCCCTCCGGCCGGTGCTGATACAGTGGATAGAGTAGTGCCACGGATTCCTGTCTTTTCGGCTGGGACAGATTTTGTTGGCATGATTGCTTTGGAAAGTACCTGTATACGATTGTAAGGAGAGCGACTCTGTTCTGCCACCAGTGTGGTTGCAGCGAGCACACGGCGAAGCATACGCTTAAGGTTTGCGTAGCTTAGAAAGAGCGCCTTCTGGTGGCCCGTCCTTATGTACGTGTGCGGTTCGTTATGTGATCGCACGCTGTCCCTTCCGTCGCCTTGGAGTACCATAGCCTGTCCAAAAAAAAAGCAGATTAGTGATCGTAGGTGGCATTATAAGTAATAGAAGAATATTAGAAGAATATATTGATGCTATTTTTATGGTTTATCATTCCCTAAAACCTGTTGATATTTATGACTCCCTAAGAAGCAAGACATATTTGTGTTTTAGCCTGTCATAAAGCATACAGGTATGGATTAAACAGTTTTGTCTCATGTAGATATTTTGGACGTCTTACGTTGACAATGGCCGCGTGACCGAAATAAGGTCTGCGGGCCATTATTATTATTATTTAAAAACATTATTGCATGGGGGCGTTAAATTGAACAATAGCGCGTAACTTTAAGTTTTATTGCTCAACAATTATTTATGTTTATGGACAACGGAAGGTTGTCTTATATTATATAATGTTAGATGAATTATTTCGTTTAATATAATCATTGGCCATCTATGGTTTAACAAAATGTAGAGCAATAAATATTCAAATTAATAACGTTCCAAAAAAAGAAGAATAAATTAAAATAATGACGGTACATGTGAAATTGCGTAGTTATTTTAAAATTTTACGCCTATATATGTAAAAGAATAGGGCGAATTGTTACATATTCCTTAGCCTAATTTAAGAAAAACGAGTATGATAAGTTTAAGCAAGTATTTTAAGGTGTCAAAAAAGTTATGAGAAATTTGTTTTAATTTTATAATTAAACATTTCTTTTTATATTCGGCAATTTAATAATTAAAAAAAAATATAATACAACAAAATTGCTATAATATAATTAGCATCAATAGGGTTGGACTAGTTGAAAATGAAATTAAAAAACAATACTTTTGGAATTTTGTGCCATTCTCGACGTAGTGCTAAACATATCTGTTCGTTTACAATAGGCTATATGAGATTTGTTACCTTTGCCTGTCCGAATGGACAAACAAAAAAATGTAAACGAACCCAATTTTCATAAGGTATAGGTACATACACTAATGACTAAGCATTTTAGTTTTTTATTAGTTGCAATTAAACGACAAGGAATTATTTGGAATTATTATTGAACCAAGCCATTTAAAGAAGGAAACAGCGTGTTGCGATTATAAAGCTTTTAAAAAAAGAAATATTTTGATACATTAATTTTTACGGTAGTAATTGTGCCAGATCCAAAATAAATATTCGGCAGTCCTCGAAATTTTTTTTAATCAACTATTTTTCTTATTTTAAACAAAATAATTGCTGTTTGAAAATATCAAATACGTTAAAAGGAATGTTTTTTCTTGACATATGATGTATGATAATATTATGATGTATGATAATATTATGCTATAAGTACAATGTGAGAAAAATACAATCATTTTTAGGTTTGAAAAGTGCTTGATTTTCATGTATCGAGAGTAGAGCAAGACCTCAACGCTTCGCTTATGAGGCGTGCAAAAGAAGAAGAAAAGAGTAAGAAAAGAAAGATGGAAAGATCTTTTATTAACAATATTTGGCAAATTTAAAAATAACATATTGATATTAATAAAATATCTTACTTTGCTTGTGGTTGTCGTAAAGGACACCTAAGGACATTATATCGAACTGGGTCAACTCCATCTAATGTCATTTGCTATAGACATTCCCAAGAAGGTTTCACATCAGGCAGGTGGTCGGTCATAAAACTATTATCAATTTTTTTCAGTATGTACGATGGCAGAGGACTACATATTGGACCTTAAGTAATTGGGATAAGAGCAGGAGAATGGATCACCATTCTCCTGCTCTTATCCCAATCTTACTTTGGATTTTCCAAATTATTTTATTAATATCATCATCGGCGTAAACTTTTGGATTTTCCAAATTATTTTATTAATATCATCATCAGATGATGATGATATTAATAAAATAATTTGGAAAATCCAAAAGTGCACGCCTCATAATTGTTATATTATTTATCTTTTACTATTAGTCAATGCCAGAAATAAAAATAAAATTAAAGAAAAAGCCTTTTTTAAAAACATACTTTTATTATTTGCTAATAAAATAAAAAGTTAAAAGTAAATTAACTCTAATTAGACATATAACACTTTATAAGTTCATTGTAACCTTTAATGATAATTAAGCTTCTTCGTCTATTACAAAATAATTCAATATCGTACATAATTATATATTTTTAACACTAAAACTTTACACCATAATTATTAAATCTTCCCGTTTCTATCACAGACCCAATTTTATAAATAAAAGCGTGTTACATTTTGATGGTATGATTAAGAATATTTAGCACCTTCTTTTTCCTATGGCCAGCTTCCAGGTCCAACATCAGACCATGGTTACCATATCGACGAATCAAACGAGTCCAAGCTCGATGGAGTTGCTTCGTTTAATTACGGAGTTCCTATGGCCCGCTACCAGGTCGATTGTCAGACCCTAGTTACCATATATATTATCAAAGTACTGGTCAAGACGAATCAAACGAGCCCGAACTCAACGAGGTTGCGTCGTTTAATTACGGAGTTCCTATGGCGAGCTTCCAAGTCCATGATCAGACCCTGGTTACCATATAGTATCAAAGTACTCGTCAAGACAAAATAAATTATTCTTATTCTTAAAAGACGAATCAAGCGAGCCCAAACTCGATGGTGTTGCGTTGTTTAATTACGGAGTTCCTATGGCCGGGTTTCAGGTCCATCTTTAGACCCTGGTTACCATATAGTCTCAAAGTACTCGACAAGACAAATCAAACGAGGCTAAACTCGATGAGGTTGCGTCGTTTAATTACCGAGTTCCTATGGCTAGCTTCCAGGTCTATGATCAGACCCTGGTTTCCATATAGTATCACAGTACTCACCAAGACGAATCAAATAAGCCCAATTTCGATGGGGTTGCGTCGTTTAATTATGAAGTTCCTATGGCCAGCTTCCAGGTCCATCGTCAGACCCTGGTTAGCATATAGTATCAAAGTACTCGTCAAGACGAATCAAACGAGTCCAAACTCGATGGAGTTGCGTCGTTTAGTTACGGAGTTCCTATGGCCCGCTACCAGGTCGATCGTCAGACTCTAGTTACCATATAGTATCAAAGTACTGGTCAAGACGAATCAAACGAGCCCGAACTCGATGAGGTTGCGTCGTTTAATTACGGAGTTCCTATGGCGAGCTTCCAAGTCCATGATCAGACCCTGGTTACCATATAGTATCAAAGTACTCATCAAGACAAAATAAATGATTCTTATTCTTATTCTTAAAAGACGAATCAAACGAGCCCAAACTCGATGGGGTTGCGTTGTTTAATTACGGAGTTCCTATGGCCGGGTTCCAGGTCCACCTTCAGACCCTGGTTACCATATAGTCTCAAAGTACTCGACAAGACAAATCAAACGAGGCTAAACTCGATGAGGTTGCGTCGTTTAATTACGAAGTTCCTATGGCTAGCTTCCAGGTCCATGATCAGACCCTGGTTTCCATATAGTATCAAAGTACTCACCAAGACGAATCAAATAAGCCCAAACTCGATGTGGTTGCATCATTTAATTACGGAGTTTCTTTGGCCCGCTTCCAGGTCCATCGTCAGACCCTGGTTACCGTATAGTATTAATGTAATCGTCAAGACAAATCAAATGAGGCCAAACTCGAAAGGGTTGCGTTGTTTAATTACGGAGTTCCTATGGCCAGCTTCCAGATCCATCATCAGATCAGCTCTATGTCACAATAATATTGCATTGTCATCCGATTTATATATGCATGCAAAATTTCAGATCAATCAGAAACCGGGAAGTGGATCAAATTTAACTTGCAAGATTTGATTACAGACAACGGGACAGGTGAAATTAAATATAAACTTGTAACGAAAGAAAAGAAATACTTTTGAAATTTCGTGCCATTCTCGACGTAGAGCTAAACATAGCTGTATAGGCTGAATGGGATTTATTTCCTTTGCCTGTCAGAATGGTCGAACAAAAAAATGTAAACGAACCCAATTTTCATAAGGTATACATACACTAATGACTAAGCAGTTTAGTTTTTTATTAATTGCAATTAAACGACAAAGAATTACCAAGCCATTTTCGAAAGGATACAGCGCGTTGCGATTATGAAGCTTTTAAATAAATAAATATTATGATACATTAAGTTTTACGGTCGTGATCCTGCCAGATACAAAAAAGAAATTATCCGACGTCCTCGAATATTTTTTTTAATCAACTATTTTCTTACTTTAAACAGAATAATTGCTTTTTAAAAATATCAAATATGTTTAAACGAATGTTTTTTCTTGACATATGTATTATAATATTATCCTATAAGTGCAATGTGAGAAAAATACAATCATTTTTATCTTTGAAAAGTGTTTTATTTTCATATGTCGAGAGTAGAGCAAGACCTCAACGCTTCGCTTATGAGGCGTGCAATAAAATTACGGTTACGTTTGTTAGGCGGACTGACGATCGTGATAGTATGTAAGTTTAACAGAAGATTCAGACCGTCGTTCAATCTTCAGTCGGATTTACGGCTCTTATGGGTAAGTAAGGTCTGATGAGACGTTATGGTCTATACACGTCGAACAGTGCTGTTTGATTCATATTTCGAATATCTGCTGCTAATTCAAGGTTTAGTACTCGTATGGAGACAGTTTGAGAAATTCATTACCCCATTTTTTACCTGTAGACATCATAAAAGATGATATAAGGTATATAATATGTAGATAAAACCGATAAGAGGAAAACAAAACCGGCCAAACGTGAGTCGGACTCTCGCACGAAGGGTTCCGTGCCATCTATAAAAAATGGCAAAAATTTCACATTTGTAGTATAGAAGCCACATTAAATATATGTTTTATTTTCTTTTTTTTAGTATTGCACGCCTCATAAGCGAAGCGTTGAGGTCTTGCTCTACTCTCGACATATAAAAATCAAGCACTTTTCAAACCTAAAAATGATTGTATTTTTCTTACATTGCACTTATAGGATAATATATGTACATATACATATGTTAAGAAAAAATATTAGTTTAAACGTATTTGATATTTTTAAAAAGCAATTATTTTGTTTAAAGTAAGAAAATAGTTGATTAAAATAAATATTCGAGGACGTCGGATAAATTATTTTGTATCTGGCAGAATCACGGCCGTAAAAATTAATGTATCAATATATTTATATTTTTAAAAGCTTCATAATCGCAACGCGCTGTTTCCTTTCGAAAATGGCTTGGTAATTCTTTGTCGTTTAATTGCAATTAATAAAAAAACTAAACCGCTTAGTCATTTGTGTATGTATACTTTATGAAAATTGGTACGTTTTATTTTTTTTGTCCGTCCATTGGGACAGGCAAAGAAAATAGATCCCATACAGCCTATTATAAACGAACAGCTATGTTTAGTACTACGTCGAGAATGGCACGAAATTTTTCTTTCATTTTCATTTATAGCATTGACTAATAGTAGATGATAAATAAAATAATAAAAAATTGTCACATGTTTGTTAACTTCAGTATCATAAAAAAATTGTATTTTGTTATAGTTTCTCTAACATTTTGAAGTGAAACTTTTTTATCGACGAATGGGAGAAATTTTATATTGTCACGTTTTTCTGTTACGCGACATATTTATTTTGAAGTGTAAAGCATATGAGGATTATCCGTGTGGTGACGGAGTAAGAACAAATTCGTCACCCACTATCTTACCAGTGGGTGATCGTAAGAGACGACTAAGGGATATAAAACGCATATAACATCTTTGTAAGAGAAGGAAAACTTGAAACAAAACCCTATACCAACACGTCTGACCAGTGGCGTAGAGAGAGAGGCGGTAGAGAGAGTGGGGTAGAGAGAGAGGGGCGGGAAGAGAGAGAGAGAGAGAGTGGGGTAGAGAGAGATAGAGAGTTTTGAACTTTTTTCCAACTTTTTTATTTTATTAAGAGTACTGTTATAAAAACGTATCGATAGAAAATATAAAAGAAACAATAATATTTTATTTGAAAATGCCCAAATTAAATAAACAATCTTTAGAACAACGCTAACTATTGCAATAGGGGTACATATTGCGTCGACTTCAGATAATTGGCACAAGAGCAGGAGAATGATAATGAAACAAAAATGAAAAAAAAAAAATTATTGAAATTTCGTGCAATTCTCGACGTAGTTCTAAACATAGGTGTTCATTTACAATGCTTGCAAACATTGTAAACCCATGGCTGTATGGGATTGTTTCCTTCATTTAAGGCATTGATTATAGTCTACGTAATCCATGGGAGTAATAAGTACTACGCATAGTAGGTACTTATTACTTCCATGATCTAATGTAAGAAGTGCACTTTGACAGCTGTCGGAGTAAGTTGTCTAGGTATGTGAACCAAATAATGGATATCGAAATCATTCGATTTCAGTGAGAAATCGATATTGATTTTTTTTAATAAATAATCGGTTTATTTTTTTATTTTTAAATAGAATAGGTTTTAATCAAATGTTAAATTAATACTAAACAAATTTAATTATTTCATCATAAAATCTTTTCATCATATTTAGTAGGATTAGGTTAAGTAAAAACAAAAACTGGATTTAAAAATAGCTATTTGTTATTATAGCGGCAACAGAAATATATCGTCTTTGAAAATGCCAACTGTCTTACTATCTCGATTCATGAGATACAGCCTGGTGACTAGAACGGTCAGTTGGGTCTTAGTAATAGGATCCCGTTTTATCCTTTGGGTACGAAATCCAAAGAACTACGTAAAATTATATTATGTTAACGCGTTTAATCAGCGTGTTACAGTAATTCATTTTCACTCTCATTGTGGAGAAGGCTTGCGTCCAACATTAACACATACATACATACATATCATCACGCCATATCCCTTGCAGGGTAGGCAGAGAGAACAGAGTGCCAGAGAACTCTATTCTTGCATACTTCACTCGCTTCCTCAACATTCATAATTCTCTTCATACACAGAGACTCTTGACTCCACCTTCCTTCGGTACATGACCGATCTGGTCTAGGTAGGTTTGTCTCGGTCTCCCCCGGTACCTCATTAAAACCAACATTAAAATATATAAAAATAAGAAAATTCAGTTTGTATCAATTATATAAATGATTATATAACTTTATAATGTAGCCATACAATATGTTCACAGCCTCGCGTCCGACTAATCTCAATATACATAGTTTAAGATTATTAAGTAAAACAAAGCTATGTATGACGCAAGTGTTCGTAATGAAGGTCATAACACCATTATGAATTCAAGAATAAACCTCGATGCAACTATAAAAATGTCCTCTTGATCATATTTCGGTCAAGGAAGCTGGTATCATACACGAATATGTTGCACAGGATCTGATGTAAGCAAAATTACATGTTGCGCTGGTGGAATAGCTTAAAAAAGCAAATAACAATAGTTTTGGCAAAGAAATTAGTCTCGAAATCAATCTGATGTATCTTGTCTGGGGCAACGGAAAGGACGGTGAGTGATCCCATAACTTGCCATGCACGTCCCTCTCTAGTGCCATGTGGGCAGGTAACTGGTACCTGTTGTATCACGTTTATATTTGATTTTCAATTGCCCAACGTTTTGAATACTTTACTGCGTTCATGGTCATGGGAGGACTAAGGTGTCCCACGTTCAACAAGTCATCGCTATTATAAAGATTTATATCAACCCGCTACAGTATCAGTTATTAAATTTTGACTCACATTTTTAATACAAATTTATTGCCAGTACAAAAAGAAAATGATTCGATATATAAAATTTTATATTGTTTATGATCAGTTGTTATTAAACATTTAATTAATGATAATTATTATATTATGGCAATTCATTATATTATAGTTTAAAAACTATTAAGTTACCACCGGATCGGAACGCAGCCATGCTGAGAAAGATCTGGCAAGAAAACTCAGAAGGCATAATACTTATTGACTTTTGACAGGTGGCTTACTAAAGTCGAGTAAATTATTTTTTTTTAAAGACACCACTCTGCACTAAGGCAATAAGCCTTGTATTGTGGAGGACTTTACAAACATGCAATTAACGCAGATAAATTACACCCAGACTCAGAACAACACCTTGTGGATCGCACAAAGTATTGCCCTGCGTAGAAACCCATGGCATTGGCACGGAAGGTCGATATCTTAACTACTACGCCATCTGTGCAGTCAAAAATATTACTATACTATAAAAATAAATACTTTGACCCAACTATTGTGAGAATATTATTGTAACATTATAAAATACGAAAATAATGAATAAAGAGCGCTACATGACATTCTTACATTTCCGTTAAAACTCGTCACGGGCCGTTTGAGCGGGGTGTGGCAAGATTCATGTTAAAAAATCGGCCAAGTGCGAGTTGTACTCGCGCACGAAGGGTTCCGTAAAACTTAAAAAATATTTATGCAGTAGTTTCTTTTTTATATTAATTTAAGTTTTTTTTGTGATTTGTGGTAGCGGCTACGAATACTACCAACCCTTACTTTGCTCGTGGATGTCGTAAAAGACGACTAAGAGCTTTTAATGACCTGGGCCAACTCCATCTGATGGCGTTTGGTCAACAATTACATTCCCAAGGAGGGTTAACGTCTGGCAGGCGGCCGGTCATAAAACTATTGCCAATAACTTTTACATTATGTACTATGAAAGAAGAGTACATATTGTATCGATCTCAAGTAATTGGGATAAGAGTAGGAGAATGATAATGATGAATCAAGTTTTTTTTTCTTTGATATTAAATCAAGTTACACCTATTTATTAAAACATTTAAAGTACACGTTTTTAAACTGTTTTATTTATAATATTATTAAATTATTATAAATAAATTTTGCAAAAATAAATAGCACAAATCGTTCGGCGACGGTGAGATTCGAACCCATGCCTACGGTGACTAAAACCAGCGCCTTAGACCACACCGTCACGCTGCCTGCTTATAGTCAATGCAAAATTAGCTGCTGGTTGTCAACCATACACGTTCAGGTGAAAAGGGGTAGTTAGTTTAAAATTATTAAAAATATTTTTTATATATGATGTAATCAAAAATTTACAGTTTTCATAATTTTTCCTTAATTTGTGCTATAAGACGTTGCTTCGTTCCAAATTTCAAGATTCTGAGTCACGGGAAGTACCCTGTAGGTTTTGATTCCTTTGAGAGTGTCGAAAATTTGCAGAAATTTGCGACATAAACAGCTGTATCTTTTGATTGCGTTAGCTTAAAAGTTTGATTTTTTCACAGCTCTAAGGGACAGTAGATTTAAGTATTTGATATAAATTTCAGCTTTATACCTCTACGCGTTCCTGAGAAAAAGAGTCTTGCCAGACAGACAGACGGACAGAGGGACAGACGGACGGACGGACAACAAAGTGATCCTATAAGGGTTCCGTTTTTCCTTTCGAGGTACGGAACCCTAAAAAAGGAGAGTGCTGTTGCACATTGTCCTGTGGATTACACGGACAAGTAAAGGGTAATACTACGTTTTAATTATTACACTCTTGTATAATGATTGAAACGATGAATTCTGTATAACAATTAATTAATCTTTCGTTAACGAGTCCTATGTTGAACAGTGGGCGTCGATGGGCTCTTAGATAAAGGGAGGAAAGATAGTTGAAATACATAATTAAATGTTATGTAATGCCTTATGTAGTTATAAATTGTGTAAAAATTGGCACATATTCATCTCAGCTCATATATGTCCCACTGCTGCGCTCGAGCCTCCTCTGCACTGGGAGGAAAATTGACCTACCACATCGTGCTGATCAGACGTATTACTATAGGGTTTTATTTTAAGTTTTCCTTCACAAATATGTTATCTGCATATTTCGGCCTTTAGTCGTCGATAGGGATGATATGATACTCTGCCACCGAAGACAAAAATCGGGTGCCGGCGGTCCGCTCGCATGGCGAAGGGAGGAGAGTTGCATGGTGGGTCTATGGGGTCACGCGCCGCCTCTTCCGTCACCCCGGACCGATTTGGCGGGGCGAGACCACGTCCATAGTCCAGCGCAACAAAAAAAAAAAAGGTGAATTATACTCTTACTCCGCCACCACACGGAACGTGTCTAAAAATTGGAATATGCAATTTTTTTTCATAACTGTTGGTGGGAAACAATTAAGTAGCACATCTGATGATAAGTGACACTGGCACTTATAGATTTTTGCTATACCAGAGGCACATTTAGGCGACTGCCTATCTTAAGAAAATTGATCGTCTTCAATCCTGTTTAAAGAAGGTCATATCATAGCGTTGACACAACAGCAGGTAGTTCATTCCATATGCTGCACGTGAGAGAAATGATATTTGAAAACGTACAGTTCATCATTCTCCTACTCTTATCCCAATTACTTGGGGTCAATACAATATGTACTCTTCTTTCATAATACATATTGTAAAAGTTATTGACAATAGTTTTATAACCGGTCGCCTGCCAGACGTCAACCCTCCTTGGGAATGCAATTGTTGACCAAACGGCGTCAGATGGAGTTGGCCCAGATCGTTATAAGGCTCTTAGTCGTCTTTTACAACATCCTCAAGCAAAGTAAGGGTTGGTAGTATTTGTAGTCGCTACCATACAACTATTTATTTGAAAACGTACACTTAGACCATAATGTTTCCTGGTGAAATGCGTGAACCTTGCTATGTTGTCCTGTGGTATGGTGATAAAACAATGATAGTGGTACCAAGTCAAACAGTTCCTCAGAGTACTCCCCGTGAAAGAGCCGGTAGAGTACACAGAGTGACCAAAAGTCGCTGCAACGACTGTCTGCGAGATTGGGATCACCGATCATTCGAACGACATGTTTTTGTAATGTCAAGTGGGTCATCATTATCTTAGCTCATATATGTCCCACTGTTGGGCTCGAGTCACCTTCATTATGCGAAGGTATTTGACCTACTATTCCACGCTGATCGGACGTGTTGGCACAGAGTTTAATTTGAGTTTTCTTTCTCTTTCATAGATGTTATATGCGTTTTATATCCCTTAGTCGTCTCTTATAATTAACCACAGTAAGATAAGGGATGGTGAATTGTATTCTTACTCCGTCACCACACAGAGAAGTAGTTAACGGTATTTCTAAATGATGTCCACTGCCATAGCGTTTTCCCGTAATGATTGAATGTGCACATCAGTAATTTGGTGTGAAATTTGTTCACGAAACAGTTTGGGAGAAATTTCATACTATAGTTTAGCATAACACGCTTAATCAATTGTAACTTCATTGTTTATTTAGATTCAAAATATGCCTCAGTCATATGGCTGTAATTTCATGGAAATATATACTTGGATGCATGTGTTTTTATGAGTCAATACGACCTCAATTTACTGAAAATAATGAGGTTACAAATCAATAAACAATTTTATCTAAATTTAAAGCTGACAAAGATTTAAAGTCTGTCTAGTATTTTATTACAGAGTCAATGTGGGAAAGACGACTAAGGGATGTAATACGTAGGTACATATATATATATATATATATATATATATATATATATATATATATATATATATATATATATATATATATTTTAATTTCTTATGATGGCAAACGAGCAAACAGTACACCTGATATTAAGTGATATTGCTGCTCATGGACCTTTGCAATACCAAAGATACAGCTAGCTTGCTGCCCACCAAATTAAACTTACCTAAAAAGTTGAGCTTTCGGCTTTCTCGAACTGAACGAAGCGCAGTATCACATTGCCACTGCTCAGACGTCAATTTTATGCGAGAGTGTGGTACTACCCCACGGACTGACCCGTGACTGTAAACAGAAAGCTATCAACAGTGTGGCCAGCGTGGTCAATTACTCTTCTATCTTGAGGGAATTTCAGCCACAGCAGTGGAACATATAAAAGCTGTGATGATAAATTGAGGCTGTACTTAGTATATCTGAATCTTTTTTGTCTATATTTGAATCTTCTTTGTCTTTTCAGCTAATATATAATAGCTGGGTTTTCTACATAATAAGAGGAAAATTCACCATCACATTGGTCAGGTTATTCGTCAAGTTTTCCTTTTATCGTATAGATGTCGCCTTAGTCATGTTTTACCAAAATTACCTAAAGACAAATATTGTCAATTAGCAAATTAAATTTTTACTACGAAGTCATCATCATCTTGCTCTTATCCCAATTACTTGGGGTCGACGCAATATGTCATCTTCCTCCATACACTCCTATCAGACGTCATCTCTGCAGTCACTCCCTGTCTGCCAATGTCATGCCTCACGCAGTCCATTCATCTTTTATTTGGTCTTCCTTTACCCCTAAATCCTTCAATATTCATATTTCAAACTTTCCTCACAACATTACTTTCATCCCGTCTCATCACATGTCCATACCATGTCAAACATTCACCCCTTAACTTTTCCGTCACTGGCGCAACTTTCAAACTTCCTCTTATATGTTCATTTCTTATTTTATCCAATCTCGTCACACCACACATCCATCTCAACATACACATCTCTACTACATGCAGTCGTTTCTCATCCGTCGCTTTTATCTCCCATACTACGAATTGGCGGCATTAAAAATAAATAATAAGTCATATTCATCTGTATCATCTTAGCTCATATATTATGTTTCACTGATGGGCTCAAAACTCCACCGTAATAGGATGGAAATTGACCTACTATACCACGCAGGTCAGGGTTGGTATAAGGTTTTATTTCGAGTTTTCCCTCTTTTACTTAGATGTAATATGCACGTGATATCCCTTAGTCGTCTCTACGATACTCATGGGTAAGATAGGGGGTGGTCAATTGTATTCTTACACTTCATATTAGAATTACTAAGATAAATATATGGGTATCCTATTTGTTTTTTCCTATGTTATGTTTTTCTTCTCTTTAATATAACACTTTTGACCTTGAAAGTTTGCTTTCAATTATCGTCTATCGCCGGTTAAGAAGTATTACTTCAAAAGTTTTATTTCTAGAAATAGGCGCAGTGGATATTAAGTTAAGTCTTCTGTCAAATCTTCTGTTAAATCCCACCGTTGTCAATATTTTTTTGACTCATTCTACCGAACTCAAAGACTGGGTCCCGGTGGATCGCTCATACGGTATAGATAGGTACTCGTAGAGTAGGTTTACGGGATCGCGCGCCGTTTCTTATATTATACCCCGGAAGGATTTAATGGCGTGTTACCGAACCATAATCCAGCGCCAAAAAAGATGAATCGTCTATTACTTGGAACTGAAAGATTACAATTGTTAAAATTTCTTAATTTTAAATTTTAAAGACACCAAGCTTATTTTTTTTGCGGTGGACTATGGAGGTGGTCACGCCCCGCCAAATCGATCCGGGCGACGGAAGTGGCGGCGCGCGATCCCATAGGCTCACCCTGCAAAAAGGCTCTCTTCAACGTGCGAGCGGGCCACCGGTACCCGATCTTTGTCATCGGTGGAGAATGACACCACCCTGCACTAAGGAAATAATCTTTATATTGGGACTTTACAAACACGCAATTTAACGCAGACAAATTACATCCACACTCCGAACAACACTTTGTGGATCTCGCAAAATGTTGTCCTGCATGGGAATCCATGGAACTCGCACGGAAGGTCGGTATCCTAACCACTACACCACCTGTGCAGCTATATAATTCTATCACACCCACTTTGCTAGTACAATTGTATAGCCTAAAGAAGTTAATTTTTAATGATAAATCATTTATATTTTAGTGTATAATAAATTATCAGAACACAAGCTTGACATGACATTGTTAAGTACGAGTATTAATGATGTTTTGGCATCCCACTTATTGTTAGTGCAATACATGTAATTTACAATGTGTGATTTAATGGTCTTACGTACTAAGACTTTGTTATTGCCATTTGTTTATTACAAATAGAATCGTGGTGGAAATGTTATGGTGCTGTCATATTAGGCATTTTTTTAAACAACACGGTAATTAAAGAATAACAATTGTAGTTGTTGAGGATTTTATAAGTAATCAGCTTATGAATACAAATTGCAATTTTTTTTTTGCTTCTTTTTGACAGGCTTTTGCTATTTTTTCTTTGAAAGTTCGCTGATATTTAAGGTTCCGTACCTCGAAAGGCAAAACGAAACCCTTATAGGATCACTTTGTTGTCCGTCCGTTTGTCTGTCTGGCTATCTGTCAAGACCTTTATTTTCAGGAACGCGTGGAGGGAGGTATCAAGCTGAAATTAATATCAAATACTCAGGTCTACTGTCCCTTCAAGCTGTGAAAAAGTCACTTCGAAGCCAACGCAATCAAAAGATACAGCCATTTCTGCCGCAAATTTTCGACGCTCGCAAAGGAATCAAAACCTACAGGGTACTTCCCGTGAACTTAGAATCTTGAAATTTGGTATGAACACAAATATAAATAATTTCGGTCATTTCATAATTTATTTATTTTTTTATTTTATTTAACTTAAAATATTGACATTCATATTTGACATTGATATTAATATTTAACTTATGCAATTTTATTAACTTTTATTCCTTTTATACTCTGACATTTTATTATAATCTTATTGACATTTTTAATTGACATGTAACAATCTGCTGTATTTATTAATGAACAAAGAACCTAACATTTTTAATTTATTTTACCTGTAATAGTATAGTATTGTACCTGTAATAGTTAAGTTTTATATGGACATAATTATGTAAGTCTGAAATAAATGGAATTATTATTATTATTATAACGGGTAAATTACGAAAACCGTAAATTTTTAGTTACATCACATATTTTTTTACATATACAATGATACGGAACCCTTCATGCGCGAGTCCAATTCACACTTGGCCAATTTAAAAAAAAAATGCAATGTAGCATTGCGCATATAATTCTTGTATTTCGGGTGACTGTAGAAATATCCACAGATTAAAAAGAGCTCAGACGTGGAACAATACTTTTTGAACCGCATAAAATATTGTTCTGTGTAGGATTGGAACCCGCGACTTTGGCACGGTATATCGCTATGTTAACCACGACGACATCTGTGCACTTAAGTTCACCTTTTTTTCTCTCTTTTTTTTAATAAGTTAACCACCGGTACTGATTACGTTACTTCATCGTGACCTGCTCACCAGCTTTAAATTTTCGTATACCTATTCTCATCGTGCCAATAGGTTGATCGCAAAACCACCTACGTGGTTCAATTAATCTAAAATATTCTTGAATTTACCTAAAAACATTAAAAAAACATGGAAATCGTTACAGCTATTTAGGAGGAATTCAGTCATCATACGTATAGAAAAAAAAACATATTTCAACATTTAAAGTTCATTCATTAATTATATTTATTTATGTTATTAATCTCAGCTCATATATGTCCCACTGTTGGGCTCGAGCTTTCTCTGTAGTGAGAGAGAAATTGGTCCATTTAGTAGGTCTGCTATACGCGTTGGTCAGACGTGTTGGTATACGATTTTGTGCGAGTTTTCCATCTCTTGCTTTTTCTTTTATGATCTTCCTGATCCTGAATCTTGATCTTATATGCGTTTTATATCCCTTAGTCGTCTCTTACGATCACCCATTATTAGAAACCATAAATAAAATCGATCTAATTTATAAACAGAAAGAAATATATGTATAGGTATGTATGTATTGGTCTGTATGTGACCTATTTGGGAAGGAAGCGAACGATATACCAAAGTCAACACCTACGCTCACCGAATCAAGACTGGTCAAAGCTGACCACTAAAATGATTGTCTTGTATCGGCGTGAAAAATCAAAGGCGTAACATTAATCTCTTGTCATGATAATAATAGGTGTAATATGACGTTTTTTTTTTCAACATCGATAATTGTTAGCTATTTACAATGATGTAATATATAAGGTAATATTGTATAACTACTTGTTTGGTCTTGCTTATATTGTGTTTGGATGTTAAGATGTTTTTGCTGTATTTATTCTAGTGAGTCATCAGAGTTTAAGATCTGATGATCTGAGATGTCTTAAAAGAGTCTCACAGTGAGAATTATTTTACCTTTATGTTACTTACTTACTTTAATTGAGCATGATCATGCTATTCAGATGGGTAGTTCTATAGTTTTTAACCGACTTCAAAAAGGAGGAGGTTCTATGTTTCATGTTTTTTTTTATTGCTTGTGGTGGCAAACGAGCGAGCAACATACCTGATGGTAAGTATTATTGCTACCCATGGAGCTTTGCAATACCACAAGGGTATAGCTAGGCCGCTGCCTACCAATGTTACTGTATCAGCTAATATGTGTCCCACTGTTGGGTTTGAGTTTTCCTCCATAATGGGTAAGTGACTTACTATACCGCGCTAGTCAGATGTGTTGGTATAGAGTTTTGTTTGGCCTTTTCTTTCTCGTCCATACATGTTATGTGCGTTTTATATCTTTTAGTCATCTCTTACTATCACCCACGATAGATAGGGGATGGTGAATTGTATTCTTACTCTGTCACCACACTTGTTTTGTATTTAAGACTATTTATGCGTTCCGAAATTTAATCGACACTGTAGCAGGTTTCATACATTTCATCTGGAATCGAAGCCGTCATCGATTATACGTTTTCGGTGATCATTTTTCTCATGTATATACAGGATCTGGAGTGAACTTACTGCTACTGCTTCTCAAGAGCTATGGTATATCTCTTTTCAAACGAGGTTAAAGAAGAGCTCTTTCTTCATGGTAGGCAGTGCCCACCGACGACAAAGACCGGGTTCTGCAGAACCACTCGTACGATGCGGAGAGGTACATTGCGGGGCGGCTTTATGGGGCCGCGTCCCGCTTCATCTGTTCATAACCTGCCATAAAAAAAATTGGTAGGCAGTGGTGTAGCTGTGTCCCTAGTGATGCTAAAGTCCATGAGCGTCACTATAGCTTACCTTCAATTATGCTGCTGCGACGGAAGGCTGGTGCGTGGCCTCATAACCCACTGTGTTCCCTTCCCATCGCTGTCGGGCCGGCCACTGGTACTTCTTCCTAAATACAAATGCGATAGAATCCGTAAAAATAGTTTCATTTTAAATATGTAACACTCAAATACACAAAAATATTGACTTTTGGTAAGCTCAAATTAAAAGCTAAAAGTCACTCAGAGAAAGCAGGAGCGGACAACAACATCTACAAGTAGAAGGGTTTCACTAATAACAAGACCACTAGCGCCAAGAAGAAACCCCAAAAAGACATGTTGTCATTTAACATCTATGACACATGAATTGCGCTCTTAAAGCTTTAACCAACTGTAATATAGCCACTTCAAGAAAATTAATTTTGTAAACAAACCACCATAAAAATTAAATTAAACATAAAAAGAGCACGGACAAAAAGTCTGTGGAATAGCTTAAAATAAATAAAAAAAAGCTAAAGAAATAATCTTTACCTGAAAGTATAAGAAAAAAATTAATCTAAAACATGAATAAAATCAACAAAATATTTATTTTATATCCAAAAATTTAAATTATAGAATACTAGAAAGATGATAGCAAAATTCATGTTTATTGAGGAGCATCTAATATAAACAGGGAGCAATACATGTCCTCGTAAACACAATTAGAGCAACGGCGAGTGCATCACAAAAGCCGGTGGGCTAATTAATTTATTGGTGTATGTTAATGAGGCTATTTAATTAACAGTAGGGTGTCAAAGATAGACAGGCAGGGAACCGCTATACGGCGCCAATCAACTAAACCATTTAGTTAAGTTACATTTAGGGTTGCGTATTTTAGAGGGCGCTATTTTATTTTTTAGATGTGTACTACACATCAGAGTAAGGGGAAAATCAAGTTTGTGTGGCCACTCGCCACTCTTGTCCCACGGCCGCTATCTTGGAAAAAGGGGTTGAAATAGTTTTCACGGTTTATCTCGTAAACTATTAGAATCATTAAAAAAAAAGTGTGTGTGTCAGCTCGGACGCACGGTTAGAGTTTACTCCTTAAGTACGATTATCAAAACAGGCGCAAAAAAAGCTCATTTGACTAAAAATAATATATATATTTTTTTATTTACATTTATTAAAACTGTTCAGTGAAGTATTATCTCACGTCAGAAAGTGAAAGGTGCACAGAATAGGTTGCGCATCAAAAACGTAACGAGGTCATTCGATCAGTAGATTTTACTCTTTAAATTTTTCTCATACCGGGCGCCTTATATGAAAATCGATTCTTAAGGAGTAGACTCCAAAAATTACTTAACGTTTCTTGTTGCAATTTAATTTATCTACAACTTTGGTGCAGTAACTTTTTTCATAGAAAAGGTGAAAAAATCTGATTTTCGATATAACTTTTTTTATCATTTAACGAAAACGTGATATCAGACTCGCTTCGGAGCGCTGTAAAACCTTAACTAATGACTAAATTAAAAAATGTTATAAATAAAAGTTGTTCCTCAAAACACGATCTACAAAAATGGTCTGATATCATTTTTTCGTAAAAAGATTAAAAAAAATTATTTCGAAATATAGTTTTTTTCTTTTCGATTTTCAGTACATTTTCCCTTATAACTTTTATTTATAGTTCTACGAAAAAAGTTACTGGACCAAAGTTGTAGATAATTTAATTTGCAATAAAAAATGTTAAATATTTTTTTTTATGAGATCAGTAGTTTACGAGATAAACCGTAAAAATCATTTCAACCCCTTTTTCCAAGATGGTGGCCGTCGGAAAAGGGTGGCGTCCTCACAAATAAAATTGCGTCCTCTAAGAAACTCAAGGTAAGGCTTAAAAAATGTAACATCTCAATGGACTAATCGCTTTTTTTTATTTAGGGTTTCTTGCCTTCGTTCCTAAGGGATTAAGCAAAGGTAAAAAGATTTTTGCATTACAGCGTTTGTTCCTACGTATTAAACGGTCTATAATTCAAGTATAATCTGTTAATCCAATACAGTTCCAAGTTTTAAAATTGCTGCTAAGATTTTGTCAATAAAGTCCTGAATTCTAGGATTTTTATTTCACACCTCGTTGCAGGATCCAATTCAATCTGACATTGCTTGTTTGAATAAATAAACGTTGTAAGTTGGCGAGACAAGAATAAAAGTTAACATCACCCTTTGTTTTCTTGTGGGTATTAGAAGAGACGGGGTACGATAGCATACGACATCATAGCGAGAGCAGTATAACGAAATAAAACCCTATGCCAAAATATTTGACCTGAGTAGGATAATTAGGCAATTTTTCTCCTAACGAACGTTGAGTTTACATGATACCCGGGGCAAAGGAAGAGAAGTTGAGTTATTATACATATCAAGTGCACAGCAGGCGTAGTTATTAAGCAGTAGGGCCGGCCACTGACGTCAAGTCACTCTGCTCTGGTGGTCGGTCCAACGACGAAGGCGAGGTGTCACGGGTGGGTTACGGGTGTGCGTGCTTACGCCCCTCTATCGCCCTGGATGGAGTAGTGAGAGGAGTGCGCCGATCGTGGCCTACCCACCAAAAAAAAGGCCTAGTTATTAAGATACCGGACCTACAGTGCCCAAAATGGCGAGTTAGATTTTCACGGAAGGCAATACTTTGTGCGATTCACAAATTGTTATCCTGAATCAGGCCTGAGAGTGGTGTATTATGAGTATCTTAATTGTATGTATATAAGTTGCCCGCAATTCAAGGATTTCTTTCTTAGTAAATAGTGTTTTCTTTAAAAAAAGTTATTTAATAGTTACAATTGTAGTTTGCTTTCAGACATCGATTTTCTGCGAAAGTGTAGTACTGCTTTGGATAATTCGGCCAATTTTCAGCTCCAGGCTTCTCACGTCTAAGGTAATCTAGTTAAACATAGATTGGCATTGTTGAACAGTTAAGTGGTAGTATCACGACGGTTTCTACTTCAGTATAAATCAGACGTACTATAATGTGTATTTAATTTAATATAATTAAGTAAGTATGTTTGTTTCTATATTTTCAGAATCTCGGCAACGGCACCAGTGACTTTCAAGAAATTTAGTATGCAGGAGTTTTCGAGGGTGATACATCGGTCTAATTAGTTTTCTTTTCTAGAAGATATCTTTCTGTCAGTGTCTTCAACCAATGAAAAAATATAATTAGAATATGAAGGTAAATTTATTCGCTGTTATCAAGAGTAGAAATAGCTGATTTGGAAAACAGAGTCTTATCCAAATAACTGCGGTTCCAAATTCAATCCAAGACCTACAACAAGCGAACGCAGAGTTGATAGACTGAACCGAAGGCAAGGATTCAGTACTGATGGTTCATCCTAAGGGCAATACGGAAGGTACAGCATCACAGATTATGGAGTTACACACCGTAATATACAGATAACGTCTGCGCAAGAGAAACAAAACCTTAACCAATAAAAAAATACTAAAATACCACACCGAATTTCATCATCTGATCTGAGCTTACATACGTCCCATTGCTGGGCTCGAGCCTCCTCTACACTAGGAGGGAAATTGATCTACTACACCACGCTGATCAGACGTGTTGGTATAGGGTTTTATTTCGAGTTTTCCTTCTCTTGCATAGATGTTATATGCATATTTTATCCCTTAGTCGTCTTTTACGATCACCTACAGGTAAGATAGGGGTGGGGAATTGCTTTCTTACTCCGTCACCACACGGAAAAATCAGGTCGAATCTCATAAAATGTTAATTTGCATTGAAATTAAACCTATAGTGTGCACTACGAGTAGCACTTACTTAGACTATTGTATCATATGTAGGGACTACACGATGTCCAATGGGATGTTGAGTCATGATAAAAAAAAACAGATAAAATTGTAGCGCTATTTTAAGTAACAATTGATTAATGATTTCCGATGTTAATGGTGTAATTTGTGTTCTTTAATTATTTATTTGTATACGTGTGGTGACGGAGTAAGAATACAAATCACCACCCGACCTGATCGTAAGAGACGACTAAGGGATACAAAACGCATATAACATTATGCAAGAGAATGAAAACTCGAAACAAAACCCTGTACTAACACGTCTGACCAGGGTGGTATAGTAGGTAAATTTCCCTCCCATTATGCAGGAGGCTGGAGCCCAACAGTGGGACATATATGAGCTGATATGATGAATTATTTATTTGTAAAGCAATACAAAGATTATATCCTTAGTACATAGCAAAAAATAGGTATAAAACTTTTGTTGTTCATGGATGTCGTAAAAGACGAATGAGAATTCTATACCCGGTATTTGAAATCGGCACAATACACCTCGTATTGTACCGATTTCAAATAATTGGGATAAGAGCAGGATTATAAAGATGTGGTGATGACTTGAAAATAAAATGTGACAGCATTCCCTTACTTGATCGCACATAAATACCACCTTTAAGATGATCAGGGAGATGAGCTCATTATCCTCATTGGAAGGACTTCATAATCGACATCAGCTTCACTGCTGGGTTCGAGTTTCCTCTACATTAGGAACGAAATTAATCTACTGTACCACACTGATATATTGATTATAGTGTTTGCGTAGGGTTTTATATCAAGTTTTCTTTCTCTTGCATGGGTATCATATGCATATACCTATGCATGCACTCTTTAGTTGACTTTTACAGCACCCACGGGAAAGATAAGGTGATGAATCGTATTCTTATCCCGTCACCATATAGAAAAGAATAAATAAATAAATATATATTGATATATATTATCTTATTTTACTCGGTACAATGATTCGCCAAAATGGCGATGAAAATGTAGAGTACGTACGGCAGGATTGCACGGCGGCCTTTCCGCCCCGGGCAGTTTGGGCGGGCTGTAACCGGACCATAGCCTTTTTTTTTTTTTATTGGTGGGCTATGGGTGCGTCTCGCCCCGCCAAATCGGTCCAACCGGACCATAGCCTGTCAGCCAAAAAACTTATGAAAGATTGTATATTTATGTTTAGAGTATAATGGGTATATATAATTCTAAATAAATATAAAGAAAAAGACTTATTATTAATATCGTAGCGGAAGCGCGCGTAGATCTAAGTGGTTATGCTAGCAACATGCGCGTGCGCCGGACGGTGATAAAGCTCGCAATTTTACACGTCAGTCGGGAGCGCGCCGCCAAGCGAGACGGTCCTCCCATACGGTCGGCGCGGGTTCCCCGTGCGCGCATCAATCACCTATCCGGTCGTATCATCATCTCCGAACGAAAAACTGCAATTTGAATATCACCGATTGTTCTGGTGACCCGTCGAGGAATCCAGTGGCATGGTAATTTGTGATAATATATCCATCAGGATAATGTTCATTTAATTTTGTTACGGACGGATCCTGGGTGTTTGCCGCCTATTGTCTCTTGTAGAGATTGGTATTGTATTACGTAATCTGTATTAAAAATATTCACTATTTATATATATATGTTTATTAATATATTTGAAAACATACATAATTATATTAAATATTATAAATTACATAATGATAATTAGAAGTTTTAGGATAAATTAATTACAAATAAATTTTCAGTAATCTCAGTATATATTCTTTCTAGGAAAGCTTTTCTTGCGTTGGTAAACTTTATTAATTTTAATGGCATTGTGTAGGAATTTATTTTGACATTTTTTTTGTATAACATATGTCATGATGCCTACATCCTCAGTAAATAGGGCCAGGGTTAAACGTTGGCCAGCAATGAGTCCCTTATCACAATAGGAACCGCACGAAGGCTAGCCGATTTGCGCAATCACATCGACCGTATCACGTCCGTTGCTAAATTCACTTGTGTGGGAATAATTGCTAACCAATATAATTGTCATGTATAATTATTAACATCACTTTTGTTCAAAGTGCAGCTTTCGATAACACTATTATAAATTTATTTATATTGCTCTACTATAGAGCTATAGATGAGGCTCTACGTGGTCATTACTTAGGTGCTCTGTATTTAAAGTTAATATATCAGTATATCATCATCATCACAGCCCATAAATGTCCCACTGTTGAGCTTGGGCCTCCTCCGTAATGGGAGGGAAATTAACCTAGTTTTGTTTCGAGTTTCCTTCTCTCGCATAGATGTTATATGCGTTTTGCGTATAAGGGATATACCCTTAGTCGTCTCGTACGATCGCCCACGGGTAAGATATGGGGTGGTGAATAGTATTCTTACTCCGTCACCGCACGGATAATGTCAGTATATATTAATTTTAAATGCAGAGTAGTAGTGTGTGGTAGCGGCTACAAATACTACCAGCCCTTACTTTGCTCGTGAATGTCGTAAAAGACGACTAAGAGCTTTATATCGACCTGGGTTAACTCCACCTGATGCTGTTTAGTTAACAATTACATTCTAAAGATGGGTTGACGTTATGTAGGAAAATTATTGCAAATAACTTTTACGATGATATAAATCGCGTCGTCCCCAAGCAAAATAATTATAATGGGATAAAATGAGGAGAATTTTGAAAAAAGTAGAATAATTATTTAAACCATTTACAAAATAGGAAACAGGAAAGAGGTGGAATCAAAAAGTTCAAAATTCATAAGGCTGGTTTATATTTTGTGCAAAATATTAGCATTGCCATTTAACGAGGTAATGCTGCCAGTCTTTAGGGTACTATCGGTGATGTTTTTTCATTACCGATGAGTAATGCGGAGGCATTAAACATTTTCAACAAAAATCAATATTGCTTTGATATTATCATTATCAACAGTTTATATATGTCCCACTACTGGTTTCAAGCTGCTTCCATAATAGAAGCGATAACGAAATATTATACCGTGCTAGCCAGATGGGATAATATAGCCTTTTATATCAAATTTTCCTTATTTTGCATAGACGCTATCGCTTACTCGTTTACAATATCCATGGCGCAAGAAAGGGGGTAGTGAATTATTCACTTATTCTGTTACCAGAGGTATCTTTTGGATATATACGTGCTATATCATTTGAAGTAATGATTTTTAAATGCCCGACGTTTCGAACACTTCACAGTGATCATGGACGGATGGAAAACGGAGTCCTCCCGTGACCATGATCACTGTAAAGTGTTCGACACGTCGGGAAATTAAAAATCAAATGCAAACGCGATAGAATCCTTTAAAGTAGTTTTATTTTAAATATGTAACACTCGCGTAAATATCAGAAACCATTAGTGCTATATCATTTAAATATCCCATGCAGGATAAAAATGTGCTACCATCCCTTACTAGGCCGTGGAAGTTATAAAAATTAATTGAGGCATCATTAGTAGAATAGATGGCAGCGTTCTGCAGGAAAACTTATTACCACCTGGCAAGCTTGATAATTTTGGATTGATCATTCAATGATGACAATAATCCACGTCGACAGACTCATGAGTGGTTGTTCTTTCAGAGTCTGATTATATTTTGTTTATAATTCCATTTGTGCGAACTTCTTCCGCAACAAATGGAATTTGTTCCTCTTAATATTTTGTTAGAGAATTGTTTTTCTTATTTAAATATTTTGTATTCATATCCGTTAATAATAAATTGGTAACTGTAAAATGATTGTTAGATGAAAGACAAAAATTATCGGCATAATGTGACACGAATCGATTCTTTGCAGTTTTGTAAAATTATGTAAATATGTCTTAGAAGATTTATATAGCTACATAATTTGACTGCATGCACTGCACCGGTTGAGATACTGACCTACAGCGCCAAGTGTCACGGATTCGATTCCCACAAATTCTTCCTTGCTGATTCTGGATGGATTTTACGTACGTTAATTATGCTCGTAAAGTCCCCCACAATAAAATGATTATTTCCTTAGTGTAGAGTCGTTAAGGTAATGCAAATGACACATAAAAGCATTGTTGCGCATCTTAGGTGTTACCTAAAATTCTAAAGGAACAAATAAAAAAAAAGTAATATGTATATTTCCTTACATATAAAATTTAAGGATCTTCGCTAAAAACAGACACATTTTTTTTTTAATAAGGTTTGTATGAGATTTATAAAAATGAAACCTCCTTTACGTAACTTTACTACTTACGAAATTAAAGAGTATATAATCTATCTAATTGTGGTGGATACATGGGGCAGGGTCTCTCCTTTGTTACAGAAGTGGTTGGGTAGAATGATGACTACTCTAGTTGTTAACTCCTAATCGGCTGTCGCTTGTGGGAACTAATCCAGTCTTTCCTAGTGTTCTTTTAGTCTTTATCCTTATGTTATGAAAATATTATATCCTCGTTCGAAGGACGTCATAATGGGGCTAATACTAAATAATTTGGAAAATCCAAAAGTGCACGCCTCATAATTTTTACGTATTTTTACCCTAAAGACTAAGTAGTTTAGTTTTTTATTAATTGCAATTAAACGACAAAGAATCACCAACCCATTTTAGAAAGGAAACAGCGCTTTGCAATTATGTAGCTTTTAATAAAAGAAAAACTTCGCTGCATTTATTTTTACGGTCGTGATCCTGCCAGATCCAGAATATTTTATCCGACGTCTTCGAATATTTCTTTTAATCAACTATTTTCTTACTTTAAACAAAATAATTGCTTTTTAAAAATATCAAATACGTTTAAACGAATGTTTTTCTTGACATATGTATGATAATATTATTCTATAAGTGCAATGTGAGAAAAATACAATCATTTTTAGGTTTGAAAAGTGCTTGATTTTAATATATCGAGAGTAGAGCAAGACATCAACGCTTCGCTTATGAGGTGTGCTATATCATTGTCATTATTCTCCTGATCTTATCTCAATTACTTGTGGTCAACGCAATGTGTATTCCTCTTTCATAGTAAATATTGCAAAAGTTATTGGCAATAGTTTTATGACCGGCCGCTTGCTTGATGTCAACCGTCCTTGGGAATATAATTGTTGACCAAACGGCATCAGTTGGAGTAGACCCAGATCCTAGGAGTAGCTTTATATTAACCTGGGCGTATTCCATCTATTGCATGAATAAACATATTCAACACTTAAATTCCCACAAAACTATAGGCAATATACCTTTGCTATATTTACGATAGAAGAGGAGCATATATTCCTTAAATAACCAGTTCATATCCTCAGTATGTCGATAAGGTATAAAATTATTCGTATTTCATCAGTATATAATTTGTATATTTACTTCCTACATCCTCTAGGATGTTGGTACCGCGGGAGACCGAGACTAACCTACCTATACCAGATTGGTTAAGTACTGAAGGAAGGTGGAGTCAAGAGTTTCCGAAACCGGCGAGCGTGTATGAAGAGAATTATGAATGTTGAGGAAGCGAGTGAAGTATGCAAAGACAGAGTTCTCTGGCACTATGTTCTCTCTGCCTACCCTGCAAGGGATATGGCGTGATGATATGTATGTATGTATAATTTGTATCTAAATATATCACCGAAAACCGTAGTAACCGTTTAATATATTTATGTAGATATTTATATTATTTTTACCTATTTACTAAAAAAATTAAATTAAAAAAGAAATTGCAAAAAAAATGTGCCAGTTTTTTTTTGTAAATTGTGTTTTTCATCCAAATTTTTTTCTGTGTATAGCAATGCACGGTTATCCAGATATTTTTATATTTATTATAATGAAATACAATATGACGTCAGATTACATGTCTCACACACAAAAACGATGATTTACATCTAAATTGTAATCTATAGAGTTCCAAATGTTATGATTTGCATACACTTATGTGATCCCTACGGACCGGTCGCCATTGGCCCTACATTTAGCCTCTAATACTCTATTGTGTTCGTGCATTTACAGTCTGTCGATATGACTTACAATCGGTACTTATCTGTCACTTCGAACTATGTCGTTAGCTTTAAATGTTACAAAATTTGCATTTGTCTATTATTTTACATATGAATGTAAAATATTATTATATATCATGGCAGCGTTAGTAGTTAACTGGCGATCGGGACTAGGGACTAGAAGTTAACTCGTGATTGATCAAACTATTGCATTATATTTAAAAAAAAACACAAATATATCTTGATTCTAAATGTATCATACTAGAACTAATACTTACTAAATATATTGTATGTATTACCGATTATAGAACAATAATAAAAAAAAATTAAAACTGCAGTTTTTTTTAAAAAGACTACTACAATTTTTCTTCAAAGATTTTTTCAAGATTACGTGTCCGTTGATTTTTTGTCGTTGTTCTTAACTTGCGACCACATTTAAGTTTGGACTGTGATCGTAGATTACTGTGTAATGCTGACCCGTACTGACGGAATGGATGAAGCAGTGCCACGGAGTTCTCTCTTTCCGGCTGGTGCAGGTGTTGTCGGGTCACGGTTGCTTCGGCAAATTTCTGCATACGGTCTCAAGGAGCGTGTCGACTCCGTCCTGCCACCAGTGCGGCAGTGACGAGGACACGGCGCAGCACACGCTCGAGGTCTACATGACCTGGGCTCAGCAGCGCTGTGACCTCGTCGCTGTCATCGATGCCGACCTGATGCTGCCGGCTGTCGCGAAAGCGATGGTCGACAGCGTCAGGAACTGGGATGCGGTCGTCGCCTTCTGCGAGGCAGTCATCTCGCTGAAGGAGGCGGCGCAACGAGCCCGGGAGGATTTCCTCCACGCGGACTCAGGCCGCCGCCGGCGCATCGGGCGGCGCAGTCGCGAATACCTGCGTCTGATGCCGGCCTAACCGAGGCCTCGGGTGATCGGACCGGGAAATAGTCCGGTCATCCGACGTGAGGCCACCGCGTGAGGACGACGCCCCCACGGCAAAAGCGAAAGTCGACTCGAGAGGAACCCGCGAGGGTAAACCGCCGGGCGGGCCCCCGAAGACAAAGATCGGGTACCGGTGACCCGCTCGCACGGCGAAGAAAGGAGTTTGCATGGTGGGTCTATGGGGTCACGCGCCGTCTCTTCTGTCACCCCGGACCGATTTGGCGGGGCGAGAGGCATCCATAGTCCACCACAAAAAAAAATATACAAGCATTGTTACATCGTACCAAATCATTGTGATTTAAATAATAAATAAGGAAGACGACTTAAAAATGATTCTTTGGCGCGCGAGAATTGAAGGGGAATTTCGGTTGTACCGTGCTACGGGCAAGGGTGTTGATGGACTGGGAATACAATTCACCACCCTTTATACTGCCTATGGATGTTGTAAAAGATGAAGATTGATTAAATATGAAAATAACATCTATACAACAGAAGAAAAACTCAAAATAAAGGTCTGTACCAAGCCTCCTGAGGATTGTGATATAGTAAGTCAATTTCTCTCCTAGAGTGGAGGAGGCTCGACCCCAGCAGTGGGACATATATGAGCTGATATAATGGTGGTTTTTTTTAGTTCTAAGATCAATGAATCATTACCATAATCATCTTAGTTCATATAAGTCCCATTATTGGGTTTGCTTCTACACAATGGGATAGATTTTGACATACGCTAGTTAGATGTGTTTTTTTTATTGATTTTGGTGGCAAACGAGCAAGCAGCACACCTGATGGTAAGTGTCACTGCCGCCCATGGACCTTTGCAATACCAAGGGTATAGCTAGGCCACTGCCTACCAATATAAATCCCAAACCCGCCCAGTTGGGCTTCCGACTCTCTCGCTCACCTAACAAAGCACAGCAGCACATTGCCATTGCTCAGACGTCGATCTTCTGCGAGAGTGTGGTACTACCCCGAATGGACCGGCCCGCGGCTGTAAACAGAAAAGTGTCAACAGCGTGGTTCTACCACTACTACAATAGCCATCTATATCGAGTTTTCCTTCACTTGTATCGATGTTATCTGAATATCATATCTCTTAATAATCTTTTACGAAACCTACGGATAAGACGGCACTGTGAATACTTAGTCAACAAACAGAAAATATAATATTGTATGGTATTTAAAATAATCGGATAAGGTCAAAATAATTTGTAAAGCGGTTAAATTGTAACCTAAATTGTTACAAAGCGCTGCGATTTCATGAGCACATTGTCTGCACAGCTGCCACTGACTTACTTTGACACAAATCTAACACATGTCTGAGTGTCTTGTTTATTTTTTTTTTCAATACAACTTTATGGGAGCCCGTATTAATGTTCACTGGTGACGCCAGATTTAATTATGTTGGTACTTTATTCGTACTTGTATTTCAACGGTTTTGTATTATTGATACTTTGATGGCTGCTTTGGTTGTTAATTCGTTATCGGATAGAATCTAATTTAGAGATAATAATTTATCTCATCATTATCAAGGCCCATATATGTCCCACTGTTGGGCTCGGGCCTCCTCCATTATGGAAGGTTAATTGACCTACTATACCACGCTAATCAGACACGTTGGTATAGGATATATATGGTATAGGATATAGAGATAATTACTTGCATAATGTTTAGCAAAAATAAATAAATATGTCCAGTTTCGGAAGGCATCACACTGGAGCTGATTTCTAAATATATTATTTAGAAGTTAAAAGAAATCATTCAAATAATGACCAGCACATGTTGATCACACTTTGATCCGATCCTAGACTAGTGGTTGGACCATGCTGTTACTCTGTCTACGGACACAGGCCTGTCCGTCCTTGGTAGTACCACACTCTCTTGCGCTTCGTTCGGTGAGCGAGACAGCCGGAAGCCCAGTTGGGTGGGTTTGGGGTTTGTAGTGGTAGGCAACAGCCTAGCTGTTCCCTTGGTATTGCAAAGGTCCATGGGCGACAGTGACACTTACCATCAGGTGTGCTATTTGCTGGTTTGCCACCATAAGCAATAAAAAATAGAATCCTCTAGTAAATTATTGAAATCATTTCGACAAAATGTAAAATCGATAATAGTTTCAGTCTACTTGTTTGTTTTAAATTTTTGTTTAATTATTTTTAGAAATAAAATAGTTATAGATATACCTATGGTTCGGACATGTGGAAAGAATGCCGAACGAACGTCTGGTTAAGAAGATATACAATGCGAAAGTGGAAGGATGTAGGTACTGGGGGAGACCGAGACTAACCTACCTAGACCAGATTGGTCATGTACTGAAGGAAAGTGGAGTCAAGAGTCTCCGAAACCGACGAGCGTGTATGAAGAGAATTATGAATGTTGAGGAAGCGAGTGAAGTATGCAAAGATAGAGTTCTCTGGCACTATGTTCTCTCTGCCTACCCTGCAAGGGATATGGCGTGATGATATGTATGTATGTATGAATTACTTGATCTTAACGTAATATACCTTCTTTTTTTTCATATAATCTTATCGAATGTTTACACTGCCGGTTTATCCCTGTCCTTCACCCCGTCAATCTATATTTTTGGTCTTTTCTTATCCCTAAATTCTTTTGACATACTTAAAACATTCCTCACAACATTCATTTCGTTCCATCTTATCACATCCAGTTCATACCGCGAATAATAGTATAAGAACGTTATAGACAAAATAAAACAAAGGCTACATATGTCTTGCAATATATAATATTTTCAAATAAATAATGTTGACATAATTATGTAGACATATTTCGTTTGCTTACGAGATTCCGCAGTTGTATGCTGTGATAATATTATTACTGAGTTATTTCAATGATTATCACATATGCAATATTTTGAACAATTTCATTCTTTGCGGTTTAGTATTCTTAACAGTGTTGAGTTCGGTTTTCTGTAATCAGTCTCATCAGAATATGATTTTTGGTTATACTGTAAGCTTATATTGTTTATATGAATGAATGAATAAATGAATAAAATAAATGACTGCAATCTGGCTACTGTAATTCAAAATAATGATGATATTTTAGTCTGAAACCATAAGTCATCATCATTATTTTTTATTACCACACAGCACAGCCTGAAATCATAAATATAAATATTTTTTTTTTTATATTTCTAATGGTAGCAAACGAGCTAGCAGCACACTTGATGGCAAGTGTCAATGCTGCCCATGAACCTTTATTAAATAATTATAGATAAGAATTCTCTGAACCTTTTACTATATTAGTGATAACTAGGTACTATAACTTTTACGAGCGAGTTTTTTGAACGGTTTTTTTTTGTTCCGGGTTTTTTCGTTGCGGGTTTTTTTTTACTTACTAATTTTATATATTTGTATACAACATGTTTAATAAATATAGCTTCAGTATGATGCATTTCGAACCACGATATAATATTCGCAAATATAATGTAAAAGATTATGGTGGGAGTAGATCCCTCATGACCATGAGTTGACTAGATTAGCTATCACTTTATTTGTATATTTTACTGTTTTAGTTTGCTATAGGCATACTGCTTTATTATACTTATTATATTTAGTTTTAAAGCTAAAGTAAGACAAATAAATGATGTTAGCAAAATAGAATACGTAATTCTAGTGTACTTTTGTGTGATGACGTAATTCTTGTGTGCTTCAAGCGTCTATTATAAAATAAAAGAATTATATCACTTCAAAACGAAATACATATATATTTTTTTCCAATTTTCAACCAATTTTCTCCCTACCATAGTGTGGATTCGTGTCTAACGTATATGGAATATTGGCGATTTGCCCGCGGCTTTGCTTATATTATAGTTCAGTTATATTCCATTGTATGTGTTTATGCCTAATTTTATTTGAAGTACCACCGAATCAAATGTCAGACGGTGTTTGGTAGCGGCTACGAATACTACCAACCCTTACTTTGCTCGTGGATATCGTAAAAGACGATTAAGGGTCTTATAACGACCTGGGCCAATTCCATCTGATGCCGTTTGGTCCACAATTACATTCCCAAGGAGGGTTGACGTCAGGCAGGCGGTCGGTCATAAAACTATTGCCAATAACTTTTACAATATGTACCTACTATGAAAGAAGGGTACATATTGTATCGACCCCAAGCAATTGGGATAAGAGAAGGAGAATGATGATGTGTCTTTACAAATTGAAAGGGCACGTATCAAAATTTAATTCTTTACTTTCCTTCTGAAATAAAAGTAACTTCAGTTATCCCTTATAGTATTGTTTCAGATATTACCCGCAATAAATATACAGAAAAAGAAAACTAAACAAAATCCATTATAAAGTTATATCCATTCACATCATTATCGTCAGATAATCTCAATTATTTGTAGTCGACGCAATATGTATTCTTCTTCCATCCGCACATATTACAAAACTCATGGCAATAGTTTTATGCCCGGTCAACTGCCTGACGTCAACCCGCTTTAGGAATGAAATTGTTGATCAGACGGTATAATATATAGTTAGCTTATATTAAAGGTCTTAGTCGTGGTTGCTGACACCCACGAGCACCGTAAAGATTGCTACTATTCCTAACAGACATGATAACATTATATAGCTTTCCGCGTGGTGATGGAGTAAGAATACAATTTACTAACCCCCTATCTTACCCGTGGGTGTTCGTAAGAGACGACTAAGGGATATAAAACGTATATAACATCTATGCAAGAGAAGGAAAACTCGAAACAAAATCCCATACCAACACCTCTGACCAGTAGGTCAATTTGTCTCCCATTATGGAGGAGGCTCGTGCCCAACAGTGAGGTCCGGCGCCGCCTCTTCCGTCACCCCGGACCGATTTGGCGGGGCGAGACGCATCCATAGTCCACCGCAAAAAAAAAGAAATGGTTACAGTCAAGCATAACCTTATACAAAAAAAAAGTATTTTTACCATTATTTTCATATAGTTTTTAGTTGTGGCCTATATTTAGTGATGTTTACAAGATCCATCACTTTAATTAAGGCGTTTAGATTGACCCACTTACCGACATTAACAAACAACTATGTTTTAAGTATGCCAACATTATTGATTTTCATCTCTTTATCATAAAAGTCAAACAAATGTTGTTTATAAATGATCTCATTAGATTGGATATATACTTTTGACGGGAATTTGAAAACGTCATGTCTTGTATTATATTCGATATCTTAGTGTTTTAACGTCTTATATTAGATAATTTTGATGGCATTTTATGTAATATGAAGTAGCGGAACTACTGGGATATAGTGAATATCATATAAAAGTGCTTTACGACGTTTTCGTTTTCCATCAAAATTCCCACAAGATACCATTAACAGTGTGGCCATTGCACTGTTAATGGCGACAATTTGACTTAGACAGTGACTAACTTGAAAGACTAAAAACGTGAAAATATTTATAACTTGACACTGGCACCAATAGCTCGTATATGTAGCTGATTGCCAATATATAAGAAGAAGAAGAAGATTGGATATATTATTTGTTGATAGATTAACTATAAAGTTTCAAATTTGTTTCCATTTTTTTTATATATTCACACCTGATTTTTTTTAATCGACTTCAGATTTACCTCAGATTTTTTTTCTAGGGGATCCGATTTTGATTATTCTTTTTATTATTTAAAAGCTTATGTGACTAGTACAGATGTGTCTAGTAGTATTTGAGTTATTATAAATCGTGAAAGGCGTATATCTCACTCTTCTCCGATCACACAACACTTTGTAAATCGCACAGAGTATTGTCCTGCGTGAGAATCAAACCCTCGACACTGGTACGGAAGGTTGGTATCTTAACCACTACACCATCTGTGCAGTAAATTAAACTATTATACAATAAATAATCAGAATTTTAAAGTATTTTAATGAAAAGGGTCAGTTAAAAATAATAGTAAATCTTGAGTTTAAAACTGGTGAACTATAACGCTGGTAGACTTAGACCACTTGTATCAATTATTGTTCATATTTCTCTTATTGAAAGCTATCTGGTATTCGCTAGTGCATCACTGTAAGTGGCCCTTTGATCGTACTGAAACACGCGCGCAACGCTTCCTACTTCGGGCTCTGAATGCTGTCTTTGTATACAAACTGGGATAGATTGTTATGTTAATAATTGCTGTGTATTTTGATCGACCATATCTATGATTTCCTATCCCTAGTTGATGATGATGATGATGTATTTGGTTTATTGGTATGAGAATAAAACTCATGAATTATTGAGTTCAAATCCCGAGATATCTTTTTAAGATATAATTAAAATGGTTATAGTATGTTCTTTACTTATTATGTGTATATGAAATGGCCTATCACTGACAATTCCCACTCCTGGTTGTTCGAATAATGGAATTTAATTATGCTTTACTTGAAGATTTTTAGTTCTATGAATGTGATTTTTTTTTAAATTTAGTCGCATTCTATGTAAATATATATAAAACAATTGTCCGGTTGCCGCAGACAGAAGCGTGCGACTAACCATCTCAAGACCCCGAGTTCTAGTGATTTTATACAGATTTTCTCGTTTTTCGAAGACTTTTCAAGATTTATTTAATATCAAGTTTTGAACTGTGCCATTATACACACATTCCTTATTACGTGAGATTGAAAAATGTGACGAATGGAGATTGTGTTATCTCTGTTTGTATATTTGACATAAAGGCCGAAGATTATAAAAAGATTTTTGTGTAGAAAAAGAATGGAGTCAGAATTTGCTTTAGTTGGCTTATTAGGAGAATCTCTGTAACTTATGAACTAAAAAGAAAGAAAGTACTACGTACCTACTATAAAAGAAGATTACGATTAAGATACTGTATCGACCCCAAGTAATTGGGATAAGAGTAGGAGAATGATGATGGATGTGATAACGAGAACCTTATTTGCTTCAAAAGTCATGACTTTGATGGCTTAAGCATAGTATTTATAACAATGTCTCAATTTAATTTTCATGCTGGTTGTTTTTTCTCAGAGTTTATGGCTTGGTTACTAAGACCATTAAGTCAAGTACTTTGTTTATAAATTAACTTCATTTAAAGTTATCGTCCGTCTGTAAGTGTAACCATCGGCTTCAACATTGCCATGGCGATACTGTTAAGGCTTTTGGGCATTTTAGTGGCAAATGAAAACCTATGTAGGGCACTGGGCACTATATCGAATTCACTATACCTCAGTACTTTCTGTGCATCACATTACATAAAATACCATCAAAATTGATTTTTAATGTTTACGCGAGTATTACACATTTAAAATAAAACTACTCTTACGGATTCTATCGCGTTTGTACTTGATTTTGAGGACTCAGTCAGGCCCTCCCGTGACCATGATCACTGTAAATTCTTCGAACGGTCGGGCAATTAAAAATCAAATGCCATTGAAATTACTTAATTTTATAATATTATACGTTAAAACACTAAGGTACCTATTGAATATAATACAAGACCACCACATGACACTTTTCCTTTACCGCTAAAACTCTTGTGTTGGTTGTGTACGACATGAACGACATCGAACAAAGATTTTTAATTTAAGTTTATGTCAAACAATATGTTACTATATCATTCATTAGCCTTTTGTTCGATCACCGCCCACTCAACCATTAATATTACTAAAAATGAACGTGAATGTAATTTATTTTAAGTTTCTCATTTTACTCTATTTTTTAGATTACCTTCTTTCCCACGTTCTACAGTATCTGAGAGTAGGAACAGAAGAGAGAAGTTATGTATTCATAATATTCAAAACAATAAGGAATAATCTGACTTAAAAGGCAATAACCATAAAAGCAATGCGATTGTTAAAATCAGTTCAATGTAGAATCCATAAAAATGTCAAGCTAACACGCATATGCTCTCAATAATTCGTAGGATATAGTTAATCTCGGTTCACCAGTTAACCTCTAACAAGGGATGCTTGTGTCGAACTGCTACAATCAATAATAAAGCCGACGAGGAAGCCCTACAAACTAATCTATGTACACTTAAGGGCCGAGCACAGAAGTGGCGGTGCGTTTTGCGGTACTTCTAAACGTATACAGCGGTCAAGTACTCCTTAACGCTCACTAAATCTATGTTCCGCTATTTAATAACAGAGGGCGGTATAAACGTGTCTCTGAATCGCGATATGATTTCGTTACACGTGTGCTATATAAAATCAAAATTGTCACATTTAGGTTCGGGTTGAGAGCCCTCAGCGCTCACCCACAGCCCGGTTACGCTGTAACAGCAATCGCAGTGGATGCGGTTTAGTGGGTAACCTGGCCCTAGGCTAGGAATCCCACACTTCCCATCCGGGGAGTTAGTGCTTCACGCATTCCTGGACCACTGCGTTACCAAAAAAAAAAAAAAAAAAAACAGTTAGGTTATCGGGTTGAGAGCCCTCAGCGCTCACCCACAGTCCGGGTAAAGTTGTCATAGCCATCTGAGGCTAACAACTAAGACACACAAAAAAAAAAAAAAAAAAAAAGACATTTAGGTTATATGAATTTTTAAGCTGGTTCGGTTAATAAAATTATATGTTAAATTAATGACAATTTTTTTTTTTTTTTTTGAAAAAAGATTAATTGGTATTCTATAATTCTATACATTATCAAACTAACAATTGGCACTAATTTACAGTCTTTTTCTTCTACTTTAGCCAATATAAGTTTTACTATTGTGTATAGGCTCCTCCACAATGGTAGCGAAACTAATCTACTACACCGCAAGTTGCAATGCTCAAATAGGTATAGGTTATTATTGCCAGCTATCCCTCTCATGCAGTGACATTGTCTTCCTAAATCTTATAATTATTTTTCACGACATTGCTAATTACTACAATTGAAACACTACATACATACATATCATCACGCCATATCCCTTGCAGGGTAGGCAGAGAGAACAGAGTGCCAGAGAACTCTATCCTTGCATACTTCACTCGATTCCTCAACATTCATAATTCTCTTCATACACGCTCGCCGGTTTCGGAGGCTCTTGACTCCACCTTCCTTCAGTACATGACCGATCTGGTCTAGATAGGTTAGTCTCGGTCTTCCCCGGTACCTACATCCTTCCACTTTCGCATTGTATATCTTCTTAGCCAGACGTTCGGCATTCTTTCCACATGTCCGAACCATCGGAGCATTCCCTTTCGCATCCTTACACCTCTCTCTTTCATACCTACTCGCTCTCTTACGTCGTCGTTACCAATGCGATCGATCAGCTTAACTCCACAGATTTGCCGTAGAGATTGCATTTCGACCGCATTAATTTTACTTTCATACTCTTTTCTGCATACCCAACTCTCGCTTCCGTACAGTAATGTTGGGACAAGCACTGCGTTATGTATTGCTACACGTGCCTTCTGGCTGAGGTGGTGGCTACCGAGAAGTTGCCCCAACGCTCCATTTACTATTCTATTTCCCGAATTCACTCTTCGCTCTATATCAGTGGTGTACCTTCCATCTCGGCTAAATCCACATCCAAGATATAAAAATTCATACACTTGCTCTAGTACATCATTACCTATACTACTCTTACATCTGTTCTGGCGTCATTTCTTTCAAAGACCATTATTTTGGTTTTGCTCACATTCACGAAACACTACAATACAAATAATACACAATTCAAATACTACAATTCCTTTATTTTAGTAATACCTATATTACATTTTATTTATTTATGAAATGAAATAGAGACTCAAACATTATAATCGTCTCAACTCATATCCGTCGCACTGCTGAGCTCCTCCACAACAAATTTTCGTACTTTTACGTGGTCAGACTTGTTGTGTTTAATTTTGAGTTTTCCTTTTCTTGCATAGATATTACCTACTTATTTATATTTTTTTAGTATATAGCCGTCTTTGACGACACCCACTTATTAGAAATATATGTAAATCTCTCTATATATTCCTTGGTACATGTGTATAGGAATGAACTGCAGTAAGAATTCATGTGGGATACGGCTGAACTGATTAATGATTTTTGTAGGGTGTGGTTTCAGGTGGATATAAGAATGGTTTAGACCAATAATTACAACTGGTAGATGGCGCTACGTTAAATTTTTAGGCATACTATTTTTTGTTTAGAACAGTCTCTGTTGGATCAATTAGTTGATTAATAAAAGTTCCCGATGTTCTGCAACATAATACAAAGTAAATAGCTGTGGTTGTGTGATAAGCGAACTTAATATTTTCACACTTTGTGTTACCAGCTTGTTCGTTATTTCCGGTAATCTGTTTAATATGTGTGATAATTATGGTGTTAATGAAGGATTGCTCTAGTTTTATGGCACTTGAGAATGTTACCGCCGTGGCCGAGGTCGCGGGTGGATGGATTGAAGTTTGTTCAACACATGTAGGCTTCTTAACTACAGAGGGCGCTATATCTCATTCAAATAAGCGTATATAGATGTCGCTGTAACTCTAATGGACGAAAGACTTTCGTAATTTTTGTTTTCATCATCATCATCATGCAGTTTTATAATCTGCCGTACTGTACCTACTATCGGTTTTAGGGAGAAGAGGCCTTGTCTTGGGTAGCCCGCCCGGCGGGTACCATCCTGTCGCCGACCTGTTAACGTTGGTTGCTACCGGAATCTTTAATAGGCTGAGGAATGAATATATCTATTGTTATGACGAATAAATAAACTTTCTTTACGAGCGAAAAATGATTACCGCAACTAAGGTTTGAGTCCACATCTGTTGGAAATTCATTTCAATTATTATAAAATTGCTTAAATTATTCTTCTCAACGCATATACATCCCACTACTAGGTTCGAACCTTTTTCGCAATGGGAGAGGAATTGATTCACCACGCTGGTCAGACGTGCTGGTATAGAATATTATCCTTCTCTTGCATAGATGTTATATGAGTTTTATATCCTTTAGTCGTCTCTAACGATCACCCACGGATAAGAAAGAGGGTGGTGAATTGTATTCTTACTCCGTCACCACTCTTAGTCTCTTAGGGGTGATGAAAAGTATTACTCCGTCACCATAAGGAAATTGTTTAAAAATCTTAGGTAACTATTACGCCTTATTTTATTATATTAAGTATAATAAAATAAGGCGTACTATGTAAATATTTGAAACAGTTAAATAATATTAACTTAAATATTAATTTAATATCATTATCATATGTATATAGAGATAAATACGATATTTACCATTGTTAATGGTTAGGTATGAGCGACCAATATAAGTTGACCCCTCCCTACATCAAGGTTCAAATTATACTGGTACTTGTAATCAATTAGTTCCAATAGGCGTTGAGCTGTTAACCACGCGGATAGGTTCCACGGTAGCTACAAACCATCATAGATATCTATTAAGCTGGAACCAATCATATTTCTCTTTTCAATTTCACATACGGGCCACTGCTGGGCTCGAGCGTCGTGTATATTCTTTTTTTTTATTGCTAATGGTGGTAAACGAGCAAGCAGTTACACCTGATGGTAAGTGTTACTCTCACCCATGGAAATATGCCAAATTCGCCCAGTTGGGTCTCTCAGCTCCATTCGAAGGGAAACGATTTATAATACCTCACTGGTTAGACGATATAAGGTTTAATGTTTTTCGGCTTGTTGCTGAGGCGTGGTCCTCACACCCTCTCTGCGGGTGACAGACTAATCCCCCGGTCCAGTCACCCGCGGCTTCGGTATAAGGTTTTATATCCAGTTTTATTTGTTCTGCATCAATTTTATAACAATATCTATCTAAATGAGACATTCTTCTATAGTTTTATAGTTTCAGCAACGGCACCAGGGATGTTCAGGACATTTAATATGCAGAAGGTTACCGAGGTGATAATTCGATCTAACTAGGTTTCATTTCACAAAATATAGTTTATAAAACAATATTTTTTTGCGGTGACGTAGTAAGAATACAAATCACCACCATCTTAGTCGTAGGTGAACGTAGAAGATGACTAAGGTATATAAAAGACGAGAAAGAGAACTTGAAAGGAAACTATACCAACACATTTGACCTGCTTGGTATAGTAGGACAATCAAAATTAACTAATAAACTAATCAATAAGTTATTATATAATTATGAAGTGTAGCAGTACTGTATCTCAGATATGACAGAGCTTAAGGGACCTTTAAACAAATTATTTGTGAATCGCAGAAAAACTGTTACACTTATTAGACAAACCCACAGCAGTCGACTAGAGAGATCGATATTTTCACCGTTTATCCAAACCCATGCACATACTTTCTTCGTTTTGTATTGGCATTCAGTTATACAAGGTATTGAAGCCAGTGTCGAATTACAATTAACGTCAAATCTTTCAGTCTCTTCATGTTAATCATTGTCCGTCAGTAAGTCAAATCGTCGTCACCAATAGTGCTAGGGCCACACTCATATCTTCTGAGTATTATGATGGAAAAGAAGAACGTTATAAAGCACTTTTATATCATATTCCCCACAACTCAGCAGTTCCTTCGCATCACATTACATAAAATGTCATCAAAAGTACTTAATATAACACGTTAAACAAACATACTAAAACACTAAGATATTGAATATAAATTTTTTTTTTTGGTTCTGTTCGTCCATTCGGACAGGCAAAGAGAACAAAGCTCATAACGCCAAGTCTTATTTAATATTTCTTCATATATTATTTAATACTTTTTCATATTGTGTAGTGTTAATAGTCATTGTCTGTCAGTAAGTCAAGTCGTTACCATTAATCGGGCGGTGATAACCGAATCAATGGATTTTTAGCAATTTTGGCAAAATATGAAAATACACGTAAAACCACTATAATACCATATTCACTACACTTCAGCATTTTCACTTTATCATATTCCATAAAATACCAGCAAAATTATTCAATATAATACTACAAAACACAAAAGAAATGAATATAATACAAGAGCGTGACATGACATTTCCATATTCGCGCCAAAACTCCTGTTACCAATCACATATTAAGTAAAAAAAAAACATAAAAAGTTTAAAAAAGTTTATTTCAATTTAAATTTTGCTTTATTTATTTAAAAAGTAGTGATATATAGACTATTTATTGTATTCCCATTTCTTACATACGTCACACCATCTATTAGACAAAAGTGTTTGTTTTCAAGTTCGTATCTAAACATTTCAACAAAAACTGGGTTTCGACGTTATTTACATTTTGTTCAGAATTATATATGTCTATTGAATTATTTTGATAGTTAGAATAATGGAGCTAGCTGCACACGTATTGTTTTTTTGGTTAATTATTTTTACCAACGTTATTTTTTTTAAAGACCTTTTAAAGACCTGCACTAAGCGGATAATCCTGGTATTGCGAGGACTTTACAAACAGCGATTAGTATAAAGCCTACTGAGTTTTCTTGCCGGATCTTTCTCAGGGGCCACCGAAGACAAAGTCCGCGTTCCGGAGGCCCACTCGCACGGCACCGCGCGCCGATAGGTACGTTTGGCGGGTCTACGGGGTCGTGCGCCGCTTTTCTTAGTCGCCCGGACGGATTATCGGGGCGTGACCGCACCGTAGCCCTTTTTTTTTTTTTTTTTTTTTTTTTTTTTTTTTTTTTTTGTTTTGCGGTGGGCTATGGACGTCGCACCCCGCCAAATCGGCCCGGGGTGACGGCGGCGCGCAACCCCATTAACCCACCCTGCAAGCACCTCTTCTTCGCCGTGTGAGCGGGCCACCGGTACCCGATCTTTGTCTTCGGTGGTCCGCTCGGCGGTATGCCCTCTCGGGCTCCTCTCCTGTCGACGCCCCGACAGCTTTCGCCGTCGAGGCGTCGTCTTCACGCGGTGGCCTCACGTCGGGTGACCGGACAATTCCCCGGTCCGATCACCCGAAGCCTCGGTTAGGGCGGCATCAGGCGCAGGTACTCGCGCCTGCGCCGCCCCGGCCGCGAGCGGCGGCCCGGGTCACGGGAATCCTCCCGGGCCCGTTCCGCCGCCTCCTTCTGCGAGATGACAGCCTCGCAGAAGGCGGCGACCGCGTCCCAATTCCTGACGCTGTCGACCATCGCTCGCGCAACAGCCGGCAGCGTCAGGTCGGCACCGATGACAGCGACGAGGTCACGGCGCTGCCCGTCCCAGCCCGAACATACCTCGAGCGTATGTTGCGCCGTGTCCTCGTCGCTACTACAATGGTGGCAGGACGGAGTCAACTCCCTCCGCACGACCGTGTGCAGGTACTTGCCGAAGCAACCATGCCCCGACAAGACCTGCACCAACCGGAAAGAGAGGACTCCGTGCCGCCGCTCCATCCACTCCATCAGTACGGGCCGGAGAGCCTCAACGGTAAAAACACCGTGTCTAGGCCTCTCCAGCCGCGTAGCCCAACGGGCGATGACTTCTCGGCGGGCGTCCTCGCGCCAGGTGGCTATCTCGTTAAACGATGGGGAGCCACCCTCTTCGCGCATTGAGGCAACCCGCCGGTAGAGGTCGGAGAGCATCTCCGCCTCTAGGTCCCACGGGGGTGTCCCGGCCAATAGGCACGCCGCCTCTGTCGACACCGTGCGGTACCCGCGAATGGCTCTGACCGCCATGGCTCGCTGTGGCCTCCACAGCACCGCCCTGAGCTGGGCGTTCAGAGCCCTCGCCCACACGGGTGCGCCGTACATGGCCATTGAGCGGATCACCCCCGCATACAGCCGTCGGCCCTCGAAACTGGGTCCGCCCACATTCGGCATGAGCCGAGAAAGGGCGGACGCCGCGCCGACCAGCCGGGGAGCAATTTGGCGAAAATGCTCCCGGAACCACCATCGCCCGTCGAGCACCAGACCCAAGTACCTCATATGGGCCTGGATATTGATGTGGATGGAGTTGACGACTAACGAGGCGCCAATGGGCAGCCTAATACGGGGCCCATGGAATAGCAGGGCCTCCGTCTTGTTTAGGGCCACCCTGAGCCCCAGCGCCTCGATTCGCCTGACCATCTCCTCGGTGCCGAGAGTGGCCAGGCTCGCCGCCTCTTCGAATGTCCTGCCCCGGGCTGTGACGAGCGTGTCGTCAGCATAGCAAATAACGTTCAGCCCGGGGGGGAGACTCCCTCTCAACGCCCAGTCGTACCCGATGTCCCACAGAGTCGGCCCCAGAACCGACCCCTTTTTTTTTTTTTTTTTTGTTTACGCTGTGGAAATGCTTTTGCGCACATCCCCCGCCAGTGACAGACGGGGGGGTGTGTGGGACTCGCCGGCCATGAGATTGACGGCCGGAATACCCACTAAAACCTAACAGCGGTCCCTTCCGCGCTTTTACGGGATGCCGGAGAGATCGTCTATTGACATTCTATCCCCGACACCCCTACGCTTAGCCATCTGGCCACGACCAGTCAGCCGTCAAGGCGGTGGGAGGAGGTGCGCGTAGCGGCGCCTCCCTCTCCCTGGTCGCCGCCGGCGGAGCGAGTTCGCAGACGCGAGTGCTTCGCGTTCTCGCTCCGCGGCCTCCTTTGCAGAGATGACTTCCTCGCAAAAGGAGGCCATCGATGTCCAGTGCCTGTCGCTGTCAAGCATCTTGTTGATGACGGTTGACAACGACAGGTCCGCTCCAATGACCGCCGACAGGTCGCGGCGCTGAGGCCCCCAGGCGGGACATACCTCCAGGGTGTGACGCGCGTCATCGATTTGCGCGCCACACTCATGGCATCCAGGGGCCTCTTCACGTCCAATTCGGTGCAGGTACTTACCGAAGACCCCGTGTCCGGTAAGTACCTGCGTCAGCCTGAAGGACAGGTTGCCGTGCCTTCGTGTCGTCCAGCGGTGAAGGTGGGGCGCTACCGCCTCAACGGTCCCCCGTCCTGCTACAGGGGACTCTAGTTCCTCCCTCCACCGCTGGACTAGTGCCCTTTGAGCCGCTTCTTTCGCCCTGCTCAGTCCCCTCGTGGTGATGCGTTCACCATTTGCCCGCGCCGCAGCGCAGAACTGGTAGGCTTCCGCCTGAGCCCTAGCCTGAAGTGACCAGGGCGGATCGCCCGCCAACAATGTAGCTGCAGTCCAGGACACCGTACGGTACCCCCGTATTGTCCTCACCGCCATGGCCCTCTGCGCCTTGCGTAGTAAGGCTTTATTGGAGGCGGTGAGTGACTGCGACCAGATCGGGGCACCATACAGCGCCATAGACCGCAAGATACCCGCATAAAGCCGCCGGCAGGACGATCCGGGACCTCCAGTATTGGGCAGAAGCCTACCCAGCGCCGCGGCCGACTTTGAAAGCCTAGGGACGAGCTGGGCAAAATGCGGCCCAAAATTCCACTTACTGTCTAGGTGCAGACCCAGGTACTTCATCCGGGTCTGCACCGGCACGTCAACCCCAGACACACTGAGTTGTGCCCCTCGGGGAAGACCTTGGCTGGGACCATAAAATAGGAGGGCCTCTGTCTTCTCCAATGAGACCCTCAGGCCCAACTTGCCAATCCGGTCAACAACGAGCGCTACTCCGACTCTTGCCAGTCGGGCGGCGCTGCGGAAGTCAGCCCCTCTCACCGTGATGAGGGTGTCATCTGCGTAACAAATAATACCCATCCCGGGGAGAAGCTGGCCCCGCAACATCCAATCAAATCCGACGTTCCACAAAGTCGGACCAAGGACCGAACCCTGTGGAACGCCGCATTCTACCCTATGGCGATGCATGCGCCCGTTGTCCCCCTCCCAGAGCACGTGCCTTCCCTCGAGGTACGCCTCCAACAGCCTCCGGAGATACAGAGGCACCCCATGATATCGGAGCGCCTCCTTTAAAGTCTCGTGTGGGAGACTATTGAAGGCGTTTTTAATATCGAGCGAGACTGCCAGGACCACATCCTTTTTTGCCACCGCTTCGGTGGCCAGGGTCTTCAGGGCGGCCAAAGCGTCGATCGTTGACCGGCCGCACCTGAACCCGAACTGATTTGCCGACAGTCCCGGCCCGATAGCCTCGAGGTGCCGGACAAGACGGTCCGCAAGAACCTTTTCGAATAATTTTGCCGTCTCGTCCAGCAGCACCAGTGGTCTGTATGCAGAAGGAGAGTCGATTGGGCGACCCTCCTTCCGCAGCAAACAAAGCCTTCCGCTCTTCCATTGTTCCGGGAACTGCCCGGACCTCAAACATTCATTGAGCAGTTCCCGGAGTACATCCATGCAGTATTCTGCGACGACGCCGAGTACGAGTCCCGGGACACCGTCCGGGCCAGGCGCTTTCCTTTTCCCTTTAAGTCGGGAGAGGGCCACTTCCAATTCATCGTCAGTGATGGGGGGAATAGGTGTTTCCTCTTCCACCACCGACCGAGGAGCCATCCTGGGGGGAACATGTCCCGTGGAGTGTGGGAATAGTTCCCCAATTAGCCCCGATAGGAAAGCCGCGTCCAGTGTTTCAATTATGGGGGCGCCGCAGGCACGGAGCTTGTTCCGTGCCCTCTGGTATGGGCGCCCCCAGGGATCCCTATCGAGACCCGCAAGAAGCTCCTCGCGGGCCCTCTCTTTCGCCTGGCTGATGGCCAGCTGCAGAGTCTTCTTCCTCGTTTTGTATTCCATCCGCAGCTGGTCCTCAAGGACGTCGTCCCGGTCTCTTCGCTGTCTGCAACGGGCGTAGGCACGCCGCGATCGGTTGGAGGCCACCCGAAGATCGGAAATTTCGGGCGACCACCAGTAAACCTGTCGCCGCGGCGGCCTTCGCCGTGCCCTCGGCATCGCCGCATCACACACCGTCTGCAGAAAACTCCTCAAATGGCCTGCGAGCCTATCCACTCCCGTGATGTGCTGTCCCATGGAACCCCAGCGCTGTACAATGGCGGCCTCCCGGGCCATCTCTGGGTTAAATTGCCCAATGGCCCATTTGGGAAGACCACTTCTCCTTCCACGCCGGGGCCCTAGTGATCCCGGAGGGGGGGAGACCTCAAACCGTATATACCGGTGATCTGAGAGGGTCTCCACCCCTTCTTCGACTCTCCAATCATTTACCTCGCGAGCGACACCAGGAGTGGCGAAAGAAAGATCCACCACGGACCCTCCGTGATATCGCACGCAAGTGTGAACTGTCCCTCTATTGAGGAGGGACAGGTTGGAGAGAATGGACCACTCTTCAACGGCCCTTCCCTTCGTGTTTGTGGCGGGGTTCCCCCATTCACGAGACTTCGCGTTGAAGTCGCCGAGAACTACAATTCTCCTCGGCGACTGGCGACGGACCGCAGCACTGACGGAGTCTAAGAAAAGCTCAAACTCCGCCAGGCTGCGGTTGGGAGAAAAATAGAGGCCAATTATGACGAAGTCTCGCCACCCCGCCACAATGAAGCCATTGCACCTCTCCAGAATAGAGAGGGGAGGACCGGCACTCCCTCTTGTCAGGACAGCAACATCCCCATTCAGGTCCCCCACCCAATTAGGTGAGGCAGGAATGAAATACGGCTCGCAGGCCACCGCCAGGTCTGTACCCCACTCCGCCATGGACTGCAGTAGCAGGTCCTGAGCCCCGGCGCAGTGGTTCAGATTCGCCTGGAGGAAGCGGATTTTGTCTCCCATTAAGGGGACATTTCAACCGCCTCCTGGGCCTGGCGGCTCGTACTAGGCACAGCGGCCCGAGGTCCTAGGGCCACCTTACCTCTTGATTTCGGGGCTTTGCACAGTCTCCCTCCCATCTTATGTTCTGCTGGGCGACCCGCATCTGAACATACCGCACAGCGATGTTGTGCCATACAAGCGGCCGCCATGTGCCCGATACCGCCACACCGGAAACAAAGTCCGGAACGGTCGACAGAGGATGGGCACAGAGGGGTTGTATGTCCCAGTTCCAGACATCGGAAACATCTTAGTGGGAGATTCTCCAGCACCTGGACGCTTGCCGAGCTCCAGCCAACGAGGAGTCTTCCTGCGTCTGCGAGAGTCTTAGCGGCGGCGACGGGACACCGCACCTTTACCATGCCCATACCACGGGGACCTCGCTGAATTTGCCCAACTAGGACATCCGCGGCATCGCAACCGCACGTGCGGACCACTGCCGCCTGCACTTTCTCTCCAGTGACGGAGTCATCCATTCCGGTCAGCCGAATATCAACTCGTTTGACCGGACGGACGATATCCGCCACTCCAGCTAGCACTGTCCGTAGTTCAGCGGCTAGTCGGTCAGCGGTTTCCGGCGTTTGGGACTTGGGTAATTGTAATACCCTAGCTCCAGTTACGGAGCGTCTTATTTTTAGGCCCTCGTCGATCCCCAATTCCTGAAGGTTCACTTCCTGCTCAGCGCGGAGCATAGCGTCAGCATATGTCACTCCCTTCTGTTCGGCCTCAGGCTGCAATCTCAAAATTACAGCCGCAGAGCGTGGGGCGGCAAGCGCCGACTTTAACTTTTTCTGCGCAGAAGCAGCCGGAGTTGGGACCACAGCAGGCACAACAGCCGCGGTGGGGGGCCCAAGAGGGGAGGACTTCTTTTTCCCCTTCTTCACAACCGTGACCCAACTATTCTCAGGTGCATCCTGGGTCAGCGGAGCGACGGTCGAGGGGCCGGGGACCAGATGTATAGACGGCACCGGTGTAGAGACCCTAACGGTAGACGCAAGGGAAGCGTTAGCGGGTGCTCCCACCTTTTTTCTGTCCGCTGCCAGGGGTGGGCGGATCACCTTCGCAGGTAAAAGACGGTCTTCTAAGCCTGCGAGTCGGGCATCTAGCATTGCTCCGACCGACCGTGTGATACTGGACTTTAGCTCCTCAATTGCGTCAACACTGGGCACCATGGCAGATGTCGAAGTGGTAGCTCTCATTTCCTGAAACTCGCGGCGGTGTGCCTTGAGTTCCAGTCGGAGAGCCTCGTTCTCTTTTCGCAGGCGGCTGACGTCTAAACGGAGCTTGCGTACTTCCTCTGTCTCTTCTTTTGTGCACAGAACTTCAACAATCGCCTGAAGATCTGCCGCTGAGTCCTTTAATTTTTTAACATATCCTCCCTGGAGGTGCCCCGACTTTCGAGCTACCTCTATAATAGCGGCAATACTCTGACCTCCACGGGCACGCAGCTCCTCAGGACCCATGGATGTGGAGTCCTCCATATTGAAAGACTCGGACGCCGACGTATCAGCCGATTCATTTGCCACGGCTGGGGCCATCTTTTTTATTGCCCGACTTCTGAGTATACGCTCATACTCCACTTCCTTGGCCTCAGCATCTCTCGCCTTGAGCTCCGCTCGGGCCCTAGCTAGTCCCGTGCTATGGCCTCTTGCTGCAGCTTTACCGCGACGGACCGTCCCGATTTTAGGCCTTGGTTCTGCCTCTGGGTCAGAGGTTAACTCAGACGGCTTCACAAAAAAGGTATGCTCATGTGAGCGCTTGCGACCAGACGCTTGATCCGTGTCTCCCGTACCATACCCGACACCGGACGCCACATCCGAGTCGCCGTCAGACTCGTCGTCACCCATTGTTGGATGACGAGATGACTTAACAAACACCTACCTGGACAACACACCAATTTAGGAACAAACCTAATTATAAAATTATTTATAAACAAAAGTAGAATATTAGTTTCAACTACCTACAGCGAATAATAATAAAATAATCTACAACCAATAAAACTTATATAATACGAAAAATAACCTAAACAATGCATAAATTAACCACCCAAATGCAATCCCCGACAACGAACTGACAAAATACACAAACAAAAACAAATACAAAATAAAATAATTCGACCAAATGTATCTATCTACCTACAACTAATTATAATCTACAATACAACCAATAAACACTATACACAACGAGAAACAACCTAAACATAAACAGTGCATAAATTAACCTCCCAAATGCAATCCCCAACAACAAATTCAGAAAATAAACAAACAAAAACGACCCGCCAAGATAATTCGCTGACAAGACCGACTAACGACCAGTGCATACGTCCGACCGGTACGAGCGCCGTCGGCGTATCCAGAACCGACCCCTGCGGAACACCGCACGACATGGGCGTCCGCACAATGTCCCCTGCGGGGCTCGCGTAGAGAACACTGCGCCCCTCCAAATAGTCTGCCACCAGCCGCCTGAGGTACAGGGGCACTCCATGGAACCGGAGCGCCTCCCTGATGCAGCTGAATGGCAGACTATTGAAGGCGTTGGCGATGTCCAACGACACCGCCAACAGCACTCCTTTGCCGGCGACAACCTCCGCGGCCGTCTGCCTCAGGCGTAGCAGGGCCCCGATGGTCGAACGCCCCCTCCGAAACCCAAATTGAGCGTCCGACAGATCGGGCCCCACCTCCTCCAGGTGCCGGACGATGCGGGCAGCGAGGACACGCTCCAGCAGCTTACCCACATCGTCCAGAAGCACAATGGGCCTGTAGGCCGACGGCGAATCCGGGGGCCGTCCCGGCTTTGGCAGGAGAACCAACCTCCCTTCCTTCCAGCACTCAGGGAACTGTCCAGACGTCAGACAAGCGTTGAACAGTCGCCTGAGGCGAGACCGCACCGTAGCCCTAAGCCAAAAAAAAAAAAAAAAAGAGTGGTCGCGTTCCAATCCAAACTGGATTAGCTGAATAGAATTTGTTGTTTTTTAATATAGTAAATTGCCATAATAGGTATAATAATCATTATAAATTAAATGTTTAATAATAACTGATTAGAAACAATATAAAAATTTACATATATAGAATCATCTTTTCGTACTTGCAATGAATTTGTATTAAAAATGTGGGTTAAAATTTAATAACTGATACTGTAGCGGGTAAAAAATAAATCTCTGTAATAAAGATGACTCATTGGACGTGAGGCACCTTAGACCTCCCGTGATTATGAACGCTGTAAACGTCGGGAAATTAAAAATCAAATACAGTCGCGCTAGAAACCGTAAAAATAGTTCTATTTCAATATGTAACACTCGCGTAAATATCAGAAATCAATATTCTAATCCTTTATTCTTTTACTTTTAAACCAATTGAGATTTCTCTTAAAAATTAATTATATTTGTAAATACAGATTGGCTAAATATATAATTCTATAATTTTAATACGACATGACGAAATTGTCACAAAAGAGTCACTAGATAAGCAATAAGGTCAAGGTCGCTTATTTATTAGTCAAGAATTGTTATCAAACCCACTCAACATGGGTGGTCTGTGCTTATGACATTTCGCCATAATTACAGTCAAATAAACATTAAATAATCGTGATAAAATACATTGTATTACAAGGATTGTTTTCTTAGCGCCATGCTGTCCTTATATTAAAAAAAAAGAATAAGTAGCTAAGCTTTTTTCTTAAATCTAAATCATAGCAGTTACAAACACTATTATTTTGAAATTGATGATATACTTTTTAGAAGATCTTGCTGACTTTTGAGGGGAATTTGAAAACGTCATGTGGTGCTCTTGTATTATATTCGATATATTAGTGTTTTAATGTGTTATATTAGATAATTTTGATGGCATTTTATGTAATGTGATGCGGCGAAACTACTGGGATGTAGTGAATATCATATAAAAGTGCTTTACAATGTTTTCGTTTTTCCATTAAAATTCCCACAAGATACCATTAACAGTGTGGCCATAGCACTGTTGATGGCGACAATTTGACTTAGACAATGACTAACTTGAAAGACTAAAAACGTGAAAATATTTATAACTCGACACTGGCATCAATAGCTCGTATAAGTAGCTGATTGCCAATACATAAGAAGAAGAAGATATACTTTTTCAATTATTTGTTTTTAAAATCCATTTGCTTTTTATAATTGATATGTTTTTTTTCTTTAATTATCTTCAACAGTGTAGAAAAACATCGTAAGGTACCTAATCCCTTAGCTTCTAAAAAATTTTGATGGTGTTATATAAATAAAAGTCCTCTTCTAGGGTAAACAAGCTATTATTATGCTAGCAAGTTTTTCTTCTCTTCCAGCGTTATCCCATCCCTAATATATATATATGTACCATGTCCCTATATGTACCAGCCAAGAGGGGTTGGTGAGTAATGAAAATTTTCATCTACCACCGCTCAAAATATTAGGAGAAGAATATAAATTCATAACTCTTCTATTCTAAACCTAACACAACAGCGAAGTAATAAAAAAGTTTAACGTTAACATAAATAATTAAACAAATATTCACGTTTAGAAAATTTATTAAACATTTATGTTACATTCTAAAACATTGAGATATATATTCCCGCCAGATTGTTATTTTTTTTTAATTTTATTTTTAATTGTGTAACAAGACGTAAGCGTTTCCGTGCATTATTCCATTGAATAAACATCCATATAGGAACTCCAAATCCATCACATTGGAATGTGGACACGTTAAATTAATTAGTGTACGCGTTCTAATTAGGGTTAGTGTCACGTATTGTATCAGTCTTCAGTTTGCGGTGAGCTAGTGTGTTCGGAGTTCGGCTTGTTTACCAACGTATATCAATCAAAATGATTGATGTATGACGACAAAGTTTTTTAAATTTCATTTTGCAACTTAATGAGGTTAGTCTTATTGATAATATGTTGGTGTGTATGTTATATGACCTTCTTCTGCATTGCTAAGTAGGTGATAAAGTGATTTCATGTTTTTGTTATATTTTTGTGGTCTTATTGGTGAAGAAAATAATGAGAATTTTCATGTGAGAGAATGTTGATTTTTTTTAATGATGGCCTGTATTAATGGACTCGTAACGAAATTGCTTTAATGTTGCCAATAGTATTAACATTTAAGCAAATATGTGTTTAATTTTTATTTTAACATAATGTAAAACAAAATCACCGCTGCCCTCTGTACGCTTAGATCTTTTAAATTTGAATGCGACCGATTTTAATGCGGTTTTGACTAATAGATAGAATGATTCAAGAGAAAGATTTATATGTTTAAAGAAAAGCTGGATTTGTAATATGATGTCATATTTTTTTGTACGTCTATATTGCAAATGCTGGACGACCCCTCACTAGGTGGACTGACGACATTATGAAGGTCGCAGAAAACCGTTGGATGCAGGTGGCATAGAAAAGTTTTGAGTGGCATTCTCGTGATGTTGGTCATAGCAACAGTGTACGTTTACAGACTGATGGATGGATAGATTGCAAATGCTAGGTAAACCTTAAGAGTTGTATTAAAATAATGTACTAACAAAGAAATTGTATATCTTAAAAAGACCTACAAAAAAGTTCACATATTATATGTGTACATCTACCTATACATACATTAATTACGTGGTGCATTTAATGTAGAAAAAAAAATCTCACTAAACCAAATCGAAGCGAGTTCAGGTCGATAGTTATCAACAATATTATCTCTGTTTTTATATTATTCACATACGATTGTTTAATTAAAATTTTCGGTGTGATGATTGAGTAAAATACAATTCACCACTCCCCCTACCTTGCCCGTGGGTGATCGTGCGAGACGACTAAGGGATATAAAACGCATATATGACATCTATGCGAAAGAAGGAAAACTATAAACAAAACTTTGTACCAACACGTCTGACCAGCGTGGTATAGTAGGTCAATTACCCTTCCTTTATGGAAGAGGCCCGAGCCCAACAGTGGGACATATATGGGCTGAGATGAGATGATGATGATGATTGTATAGTTTAATTGATTAAAACATATTTCGCGAGTAGTTAGACTGTTTATTCTGTAGTTCATTTACTAGGTCCCTGATACCTAAGGCAACATAAGTCACGCATAACAATTATGTTGATTAAGTGATTTAGTGTTAGTTAAAGTTAATTAAAAATTAAATTTTAGATGATACCTAAGGTGACATATTTGATACATTACATTTATTCTTCATTTACCCTTAAGTGTTATTAAAATTTTAATCATAGTTTGAATCTTATAAGCTTGCAACAGAATAACAGCAAAAGAATTCAGTAGAAAACCTTAGTGTTGAGATATAATATACCCGTATAACCCACCGGGCGGGGCAGCGATGACATACAACGAGTTCTGGTGGCCCGTCTACATGGCGTAGAAGGCTACGTATATGGTAGGTGACGGGGCCGCACGTTAAAATCGAGTACCGGTGGTCCGCTCGCACGGCGAAGAGAGAAGGTTTTACGGTGGGTCTATGGGGTCAAGCGCCGCCTTTCCGTCACCCCGGACCGATTCGGCGGGCGAGACGCACCCATAGCCCACCAATAAAAAAAAAAAATAAAAAAAAAAAAAAAAAAAAAAGGTGACGGGGTCGCACGCCTTCTGTCGCCTCGGACAGTTTGGGCGGGATGTAACTATATCATAGGCCGTCTCCAAAAAAAGGGTTAAGGAATAATATGCAGGGGCAATGTTAACTACGTAGGTGTGACATCATAGTGTTGCTGGACTGTCTCTCAAGGATTAGGTACCCGTAAAACGAAATCTATGATGATAATAATTGTAGCGTTACCTTCATTTTTTTTGCGGTCGGCTACGGTCTGGTCACATCCCGCTAAATTCGTCCAGGGCGACAGATGAAGCACCGCGCGACCTGATACACCCGTCCCGTAATGTACTTCTCCACGCTGTGTAAGTGGATCACCGGAACCTGGTCTTTATCGTTGGTGGCCAGCATTACGCTCCTGTGATATCTTCAATAGACTGATGAATAGATTATGAATCTAACAAACTAGAAAGATGATCCGCGTACAATAGCTAAAAGCTATCGGGACATTATTATAAATGACTAAAACTTAAAAGGCAAATACCACCTACAATATACAATACCATAGTTTTTATTACCGATAGTTAAAACCCATAAATGTACACATCCCATTATAGTTTCATTAATTATGCTAATATCTTTAGTTTCTATATGAGTCATACAGAAACTTGACTGTATGTATTCATAGTGTGCTGTTATGATTAGTTTCTATTGGATTCTTATGCAGGATTTTTTTTTAGTTTAGAAAATAATTATTGCTCTCTGTGGTGATGGATGAAGAATACAATTCACCACCCCTTATCTTACACGTGGGTGATCGTATGAGACGATTAAGGGATATAAAATGTATATAACATCAATGCAAGAGAAGGGAAACTCGAAACAAAACCCTATACCAACATGACTGACCAGCGTGGTATAGTAGGTCAATTTCCCTCCCATTATAGAAAAGGTTAGAGCCAATTAGAGCCAAGCAGTTAGACATATATGAGCACAGATGATATCAACCGGAGGGTAGTTTCCCTCTTATTATGAAGGAGACTCGAGGTTAGATGGAGCACCTATTTTTATATAAGAATAATATTATTGATTACTACACGTTGGTCTCAATAATCTTCTACAATCGTACATATTGCGAAAGTTTTGGCAATAGTTGTATGATTGGATCACCAGCCGCCTGCCTGATGTCAATTCTCCTTGGGAATATTTTTTTTTAATTTATTTATTTGCATAAATAAGATTAATAATAGCAACTTAAAACATAGTAGATAATTATACATTTTTTTTAAAGTCTACTTATATCCCCGAAGGGAACGGGCGACATGTGTCCGGATCATAACCCAAAAAAAGGCTACTTATATAGCCAAGTACTATGACAAAACTAAATTGTACATGAATTATTTCTTTAAAACATCTTATAACTTGCTAATTAGATGGCTTCAAATGTAGTTAGTTCAGGTCGATGAAAAGCTCTTAGTTGCCTTTTACGACAACAGTAACATTTGTAGCTGCCACCAACACAGTACGTTATATAGGATAATGTTGTATATGGATAAATAAGTTACAGAGGATAATATATTACTGGGAATATGTTGCAAGGGATAATATGTTACATGGGATAACACTTTATATTGGGTCATATACTACAGGGGATAATGTATTACATGGGATAATGAATTACATGGTATAATGAATACATTATATCACATCCTATGTAATAACATAGGATGTGTATGTATGTAATACATTATACCATCTAATTCATTATCCCATTCAGGATAAGCTGTGTGGTAGCGGCTACGAATACTACCAACCCTTACTTTGCTCGAGGATGTCGTAAAAGACGACTAAGAGCCTTCTAACGACCTGGGCCAACTCCATCTGATGCCGTTTGGTCAACAATTACATTCCCAAGGAGGGTTGACGTCTGGCAGGCGGCCGGTCATAAAACTATTGCCAATAACTTTTACAATATGTACTATGAAAGAAGAGTACATATTGTATCGACCCCAAGTAACTGGGATAAGAGTAGGAGAAATGTATTACATAGGATAATGAATTACATGGGATAATTTATTACATGAAATAATATGTTACAGGGGATAATGTTACGTGGGCAAATAAGTATTTTACAGGCGATAATATATTGCATGGATAAATTTTTACATTGAGTAATATATTATGTTACAGGGGATAGTGCAATACAGAGGCAGAAAGGTGTGTTATAAGGGATAGTATGTTACATGGTATAACATTTTACATTAGGTAATATGTTACAGGGGATAATGCATTACATGGGATTATATGTCACAGGGATAATGTTACATGTTCAGATATGTATGTTACAGGGGATCATCATTCATCATTCTCCTAATCTTATCCCAATTACTTTTTTTTTTTTTTTTTTTTTTGGGGTGTGGGCTACGGGCGGCGCACTCCTTGCACCACTCCGTCCGGGGTGACAGAGGGGCGTAAGCGCGCACACCCGTAACCCACCCGTGACGTCGCCTTCGTCGTTGGGCCGACCACCGGAGCAGAGTGACTTGACGTCAGTGGTCGGCCCGACGGAATACCCCTGAGGAGTACCCTCTCCTCGACCGACATCCCCCCCTCGGGTAGGATGTCGGTCTTTCCTCACGCGGTCGGCCTCTCGGCGGGTGACGGACTAATTCCCCGATCCAGTCACCCGCGGCCTTGGCTAGGGCGGCATCAGGCGCAGGTAATCGCGCCTGCGCCGCCCCAGTCGCCGGCGGCGGCTCGCGCCGTCGAGGAGACGCTCCTCGCGCACGCGCTCCGCCGCCTCCTTCCGCGAGACTACTGCCTCGCAGAAGGTTGCGACCGCGTCCCAGTTCCTGACGCTGTCGAGCATCGCCCTGGCGATGGTCGGCAGCGTCAGGTCGGCACCGATGATTGCGACGAGTTCACGACGCTGCTCTGCCCAAGCGGCACAAACCTCGAGCGTATGCTGCGCCGTGTCTTCGTCGCAATCGCAGTGGTGGCAGGACGGTGTACTCTCCCTCCCGACGACCTTGTGCAGGTATTTGGCGAAGCATCCATGCCCCGTCAAAACCTGCACCAGTCGGAAGGAGAGCACCCCGTGCCGCCGTTCCAACCACTGCATCAGCACCGGCCGGAAGGCCTCTACGGTCCGCACACCGAACCGAGGCCTCTCCAGCCGGACTGCCCAACGGGCAATGACATCTAGGCGGGCGTCAACGCGCCAGGCGGTGAGTTCCCTCAAAGAGGCCACACCGCCCTCCGCGCGCACCCCCGACACCCGCCGATACAAATCGGCGAGCATTTCCGCCTCCATCCCAATTACTTGGGGTCGATACAATATGTATTCTTCTTTCATAGTACACATTGTAAAAGTTATTGACAATAGTTTTATAAGCGGCCGCCTGTCTGACGTCAACCCTTCTTGGGAATGTAATTGTTGACCAAACAGCATCAGATGAAGTTGGCTCAGGTCGTTATCTTCTCTCTTAGTCATCTTTTACGACATCCACGAGCAAAGTAAGGGTTGGTAGTTTTCGACGCCGCTACCACACAGCTAATGTATGTTACAGGGGATAATATGTTATATGGCATTACATAGAATTTGTCACAGGGGATAATGTTACATAGGTTATCCCATGTGCATATTACATGGGATTAAATATATATATATATATATATATATATATATATATATATTATATATATATATATAGAAATGTGTATAGTAATTATAATATAGTTTACCTGTGCGCACTTCAAGGTGTGAGAATATAAAAAAAAAAGACGGATATCTTTTCACAGTAAGGAATATCGTAATACGAACTGAATACAGCTCTAAGGCTTCGTGGATATACTTCCAATAAGGTGTAATTATAATCTCATTCGATGTATATTCTTATATTTTAGATCCATATTATACTTAGATTGTCGTCATAGTGATGACTCAATAACCTATTTATTGAGTATAGTATAAAGTGAAAAAGTTTTTTTAATATGATTCATGTGATTTGGTTCATGAACACATTATTTTAATTTATAGTGACTGGCCAAGGATGTTTCGAAAAATCTAAGAGAAAAGAACTACTTATTAGGATATTTTTTCTAGAATTATTGTTTTTTTTAAATCCCTGTAGTGATGGAGTAAGTATACAATTATATTGTATAATTGTATAATTGTACCACCAGCCATCTTGCAAAAGGCTGTCGTATATATTTTTTTTTCACTGTAAGGCTACTAAGACCTTTAAGCCAAATCTTAGTTTATAAATTAACTTAATTTAAAGTCAGACGCCTTTAACAGTGCCATGGCCACACTGGCAAATGTATCTTTTGGGAATTTCAGTGGAAAACAAAAACGTATGTAAGGCACTGTTATATCATATTCACTACACCTAAGTACTTCCTTCGCATCAAATTACATAAAAATCCATCAAAATTACTTAATATAACACATTAAAATACTAAGATATTGAATATAATACAAGACCACCACATGACACGTTTCGCTAAAACTCCCTCGTATCCTACTATCCTACTAATATTATAAACGCGAAAGTTTGTAATAATGTATGGATGTGAACATCTTTGTTGCTCTTTCACGTAAAAACTAGCGAATGGATTTTGATGAAACTTTATAGTAATATAGCTTATACATCAGAATAACACATAGGTTATAATTTATAGAGATATTTGGTAAATAGACGAAAATATAACGATAAAAATTGCTTAAGTCAGACAAAAACGCCCATCTGCGAGCTATTTTTGCATACGCTGCAAAAATCTTGAAACTCAGACTAATGTTATGTATTGTGGAAATGTACCTCTTAAATAGTTCTACAAAAAAGTCCGCGACAGCATATATCTATTTTTAATATGTAAGCATTTATCGTTAAAATAGTAAATTAAAAATTCAAAATAATTTGGTATTTATTGCCGATCCACATTTTATAGTAACGAATTGATTCTTATGCAAACAAATGCTTTTATTACTTTCGATATTTAAAGTACATATTTTTTGCCTTTTACCGTGTGTCGTTTGGTACAATATTTCAAAAGTTAGGACAATAAGAGTGCGCAGTGCTGTGGTCAGGCAGCAACCGGGCGCACTACAGAAATATGGCAAGAAAGAGAAGATCGCCGATTGTGCGACCCGAACACAAGTAAAGACGTGAGAGCAGTCATCGTTAATGATTGTTGTATTTTTGACAGCACTATCGATTTGTAAATAACATACTATACCTGTATATAATATATAGGTATTGAAAGTTTATGATATGAAACATCTTTTTGCGCGCCTTGGCAGTAAAATGGTGTCGACTACTGGAAATGATAGATTGGGTAGGTACTAAGGCAAATGTGGTCATGCTGTGATACTAGGTCGCTCTTCTCTATTCATTTGTGTATGCGGGAGTATGACAGGTGTAGCTGTCTAACATAAATGTGACATTAAATAAGTAAATATTACCTAATCCTTACTAATGTTATAAATGCGAAAGTAACTCTGTCTGTCTGTCGCTCTTTCACGCCAAAACTACTGAACCGATCTAAATGAAATGTGGTACACAGATAGTCTAGAGACTGATAAAGGACATAGGCTACTTTTTAATACAAAAAAGGGCTGTAAAGGGGGATGAAAAGTTGTAAGGAATTATCGTCATTTTTAAAGTCAGAAGCTTGAAACTTATTTTTAGGCTATTGATTAGATATAAATAAATATGACATTAACATGTAAAAATTTACCCTTAAGGGGAAAAATAAAGATAAGGGATGAAAAACTTTAGGAAAGTAACCTTTTACGCGGGCGAAGCCGCGGGCAGAAGCTAGTATCTTTATATTACTCCTTGAGTAAAGGATGTAATATGCACATAGCATATACGTAATACAAGGAAAACTAGAGATAAAACTATCTATGATCAGCATGGAATAGTAGGTCAATTTCCCTTCTATTGAGTAGGCTCGAGCCCAACAGCGGTGTGGTATTTGAGCTGTAGAGAAAGAAAATAATATAATCAAACGGGATTTTTAAGGAACAAAGTGATGAGTGGGTATTTTACTCAAAATTATTTCATATTATACTCATTAAAATCGGCTTAAACTTAACTCGATAGATTCAACGAATAAAATCTAAACATTCAAACATTTACACTTATAAGATTATTATACTAATTGAATGTTTAAGTCCGTAATTGAATGCGCTTACTTGCATCATAGTATTCTTACAGTTAATCTTTGTAAGTAACTTTGAGCCGTACCGAAACGAGTTATTCGATAGATCATCATCGATTTATAAATCGATCAATCAATCGATTCAATGTCAAATGTTTTGGCGCCTAGCTGTCTGCGTGCATGCGAGTTTATCGACCCCATACGTTACGGTTTGGCGGGAAACGATGTTGATTTTATGTAATTTGGAATCTATAATTAATTTTTTAATAGTTTTGCCATAAAATATGTGTAACATACTAGGAAATTATTTAGAGATCATATTTTTTGTTATACTGAATGAGGCGCATCAAAGAATCAATTAAAGGTCAAGGAAATCAAATTTTCTTTAATTAGGTAAATATAAAGCATTCATAATACTTATCAATGGACTAATAACATAGTATATTTTTTAGATTTGCTTATGTGTTTTCTACTTATGGATTTTTCAACGTCCACTGCCTATCTTTGGCCTATATTTTGTATTTTAATCTGGGGGGGCACACTTAAAACATTTCTTATTTTTACTGACCGTCGCGCCGCCTACAGATTGGTTGTACAAACTTAACTGCTGCCATTTTGTCCTGCCTGTCAAACGTTTGACAACTGAGAATTGTTATTTTTTGTTCCTAGCGTAGGTACTTATTGTCATCGATCTATTTTCGGTTATTGATATTCTTTCTGAAAATTATCTCAAGTTTCATTGTTAGGCTGATATTATTATTGTTTAGTTATCAGCTGATATGTTATTTTTTATATTTCAGGGTAGCTTTCATAGTAAAAGAAAATTCTATGTAATTACACATACACATGTAGATATGTATATATATTACTTCAACTTTAGTTCACCGCCTAAACTCTAAGTGGCAGCACTTTCCATACATGCATATTTTATCATCGAGTTGCCACTCTTTTTCAGTTTAATAACTTTACTCTTTGATTTTAATCTTGACTGTATTTGTTACTTAGATAGTGGTTTGGGTTTATGGGAACTGGTAAGTATTGATGTGACTAAAAGTTCTGCTTACGGTAGCTACATGGAGTGTACGTCATCTACCTTCCCTCGAGAGGAGTGAAGGCTGCTATAAAACAATCATGATGAGGTGCCGCTAGTTGGATTTACTCCAGCCATAATCTTTTGTATTATATTAGAGTTTTATATTATGTTGTGGTTCGAAAAGTATTTTATTAGAGCTAATACTTACTAAGCATATTGTATACTTGCATTTTTTATTATATAAACGAACACAGTAAAAAAAAACACAATAATAGACAAATTTGTTGTTTCCTACCGGATTTTCTTAGTGACCGTTACATGGTGATCCGGTGGTAGTTTATTGCATTAATTTAGGGTGAAATGGTATAGTTGACAATATCTATATTCTTCGTTGGATTTACAAATGATTTTGAACGATAATTTGAATATATGTGAGTCTTAAGATTCATTCTAATAGTAGAAACGTCAGAAATAGCGATAAAAGTATTTAGAGACCTTTTTTCTTATTTTTTTGCCCTTGACCTTTTTTTTTTTGCGTATAGTGACAAACGAGTATGCAACACACCTGATGGTAAATGTCACTGCCGCCCATGGACTTTTGCAATACCAAGGGTATAGCTAGGCCCTTGCCTACCATTACAAACCTCAAACCCACCCATTTGGGCTGCCAGCTCTCTCGCTCACCGAATGAAGCGCAATACACATTGCCATTACTCAGACGTCGATCTTCTGCGAGAGTGTGGTACTACCCCGGACGGACCGGCCCGCGGCTGTAGACAGTGATATGTTACCAGTGTGGTCCTGGCACTACTAACTTGTCGTTACTTTAACCAATTAAGTGGGTTCTGTCAACGTAATTTTTTTTTTTAATAAAATAAAATAATTATTTTCCATATAATCCTTGTGTTTAGTACAAACGTATATTTAAAAGTCACAAAATACACCCATATTTGAACAAAAATACGTAGGGCACACAAAGTATTGCTTTGCTTTTCATCTTTCTTTTTGTCTATGGTTAGAATATACTCTTAAAAGTATTTTGTAGGAGGTTGTTCAATGAGGATACAATGCACGAAAACCAAGTGTGTACTTGATGCAGATGAGTTGAGAATTGCTTTATATCTTAAGCGATACTTAAGTAAGTAGAGTGCTTAATTGTTTCGATTTATCTTCATCATTACAAACCATATACGTTCCATTCCTCCTCCACAATGGGAGGGAAATTAAACTAATAAACCGCGCTATTTAGACGTGTTGGTATAGGGTTTTCTTTCGAGTTTTCCTTCTCTTGCATAGATGTTGTATTCGTTTTATATCCCTTAGTCGTCTCTTATGATCGCAATCACCCACGGGCAAGATAGGGGGTGGTGAATGGTATTCTTACTACGTCACCACATGGATAATCGATCTATTTATTTTATCTAAGTAAAATCCCGGGGTTTATCCGTAATATATTTTGACACTGTTCGACATTTATGAAATATTGTGCGCTGTGCAATTTTTTGATATCTACACGAGTGTTATATAAGGGTAGAAAACGTTGTCAAGAAAAATCCACCTTTTGTATACATACTTAGTGGCCGTACAAATTAGGCCCGTGCAGATAACTTATTTTACTTTCCAGTTTTGGAACGAAGTTCCTTATCGCGCGTTGTGAAAGGGGGCTAGACGGAAAAAATTCTTACGAAAATTTGTCACGACACTTTTTGCTATAGTAAGCTATTGTAAGCTGTGCGGCGTCGCTCGTCGGCTCTCTTATAGAAAGCAAGCCAGATATTTTCATTTCTATTTCGCATTGAACAGTGTGGTGTCGCGACGATTTTTTTTATAGATAGAGTGATTCAAGAGGAAGGTTTATATGTATAATATATGCATAATGTACTAGAGAAACACTGATAATTTTAGAGGTTTCTAATGTGATGTCGTAAATAAACACATTATTTTGCGTTTACATTGCAAACGCTGGCTGAACCCTACGAAATAGATCAAAATAAAGTACTACAGTATTATACAGCTTAAAAAGGCCTACAAAAAAGTCCGCGATGGTATATATCTATCTCTTAAGGATAACATACTATATCCATTTTAATACTTTAAAAAATGTTCTATTATAAAACGGTAATTGAAAAGCTATTTACACAAATCAAATCAATCAAATCAAATCATTTATTATGCATAAGCCCTAAAAGGGCACTTACATATTGTCAATATTACATTTTATTTTTTTAAATTAATCTACCACCGGATCGGAAAGCCGCCACAAACTGAGAAGATCCGGCAAGAAACTCAGTGGGCTCGTCATTTTTTTTTTAAATTGTATGTTTTCTAATATTATTAGATACATGTTTAATCCCCATTAGCTCCAGTGAGATGCCCTTCGAGTAAAGATTTATTTTTTTAAAAGTTAAATACACCATTAACAAAAAACACAAAAAAGAACAGAAATGGTTGGACCAGATTCCACAAGCGGCACTCGATCACGAGTTAACTACTAAAGCAGCCATCACGCCCCTCAACCACATTCGAGGGAAGGGAGAGACCCGCTCACGTAGCTACCGCAGGCAGAGACCTTTTTAGTGAGCATGACCACACCAAGATCTATAAATTACAATCAAATCGCTCAATTAAATCAATAAATAACTCGTTAGGCAAAACACGCTACACTGTACAATTTGTGACAATGATAAATATACAGAGTTCAGACGACAGTGAGGATCAGCACTAAACTAAGTTAAAATAATAGTAACTAAGTTAAAATTATATAAAGTAATTGCTGAGAGAGGAGCAACTCATAACCATTCCGTATTATCATTTAGATAATCCGAAATGTTGTAATATCCTTTTTTACAAAGTCTAGTTTTGATAGCCTTTTTAAACTTATTTATGGGCATATCTCGGATATCTTTAGGTAGTTTATTGTAAAAGCGTATACATTGCCCCATGAAAGACCTACTAATTTTTTGTAGGCGAGTATGATGTATAACTAGATTATCCTTATTCCTAGTATTCACGTGATGAATGTCACTATATTTATCAAATTTATCAATGTTTTTTTTTACATATAATATGTTTTCAAATATAAATTGTGATACAACAGTTAGAATGTTTATTTCCCTAAATTTTTCGCGCAGTGATGCTCTTGGGCCTAAATTATAAATCGCGCGGACAGCCCGTTTTTGGAGAACAAAGATATTAATCAAATCTGCAGAGCATCCCCAGAGTAGTATGCCATAAGACATAAGACTGTGGAAGTAAGCGAAATAAACAATTCTAGCCGTTTCAATATCGGTTAACATTCGAATTTTTTTTACCGCATGAGCCGCTGAGCTTAGCCTACTTGACAATTTCTCAATATGAGGGCCCCAATGGAGTTTAGCATCAATAGTAATACCTAAGAATGTAGTGGACTCCACAATTTCTAGGGCCACACCATTCATTTGAACATTGGTTTCCACTAGTCTCACATTAGGTGTGGTAAATTTAATACATTTGGTTTTCTTTTCATTAAGAACCAAGTTATTTGTACTGAACCAATGAACAACATTTGACAGAGCATTGTTCACATCGTCATAATTAAGCATTTGTCTTTTAATTTTGAACAATAAAGAGGTATCATCTGCGAACAACACTATGTTTTGGTTATCCCCTATATAATAAGGTAAGTCATTAATATATACAAGGAACAGAAATGGCCCCAGAATAGATCCTTGTGGAACGCCCATTCTTGCAACAGAACCAGGTGATCGTACACCATTAACATCGACCTTCTGAATTCTGTTGCCTAAATACGATGTTAAAAGTTCGAGAGCCTTATTTCTGATCCCATAATGGTATAATTTCTTGATGAGAGTTTCGTGGTGTACGCAATCAAACGCCTTGGATAAATCGCAAAATATACCCAAAGCATCATGCGATTCCTCCCAAGCTCCAAAGATATTTTTTAATAATTCCACACCCGCATCAGTAGTAGAGCAATTCTTAGTGAATCCAAATTGATTTTTGTGAAAGATATTATGTCTATTAAAATGATTTAACATTTGACTAAGCATCAGTTTTTCAAAAACTTTACTAAGTGTAGGCAGTATGGAAATCGGTCGATAATTATTAAGATCTGACATACTACCCGCTTTAAACAAAGGAATCACTCTACTAATTTTCATGAGATCAGGAAATACGCCCCGAGCAACACAACCATTAAACACAGATGCCAGATGGGGGGCAATAATATCAATTATAGAACTAACTGCCTTTACAGACAAGCCCCACAGATCTGCCGTCTTCTTAACATTAAGATTTTTAAAAGAATTTATGATATCATTCTTACTGACATCTAAAAATTTAAAGGATGTGTCGCATTTTAAAATACACTGTTTCAGGAGTGATTCAGCTAGAATAGGAGACGACATCAATGATTTAGTTGTTAATAAAGGTATATTACTGAAATAATTCTCAAATTCGCTTGCTACTTCACTGTTTCCACATATAATTTTATCACCTATTATTAAATTGAAGTCCTTCTTCCGCACAGCATTCCTACCAGTTTCACTGTTTATCACATTCCAAGTCATTTTTATTATGTCACTGGATTGTTTAATTTTATTTTTCAGATAAATTGCTTTAGCAGAGGAACAGGCATGTTTGAATATTTTGGAATATTTTTTTACATATTCCAAAAACACTGGATTATGGTTATAAGATTTTTGGGCATAAAGATCATATAACCTTCGTCTACTCTTGTAGATACCACAAGTTGCCCATTCACTAAAACCAGCAGGTACTCCAATTGTTACTGTTTTAGGTTTAAATATGTTACTAAACTCATCATCAATGATGTGAAATAGTGACGTATACAATTCATTGGGGTTGTCATGAAAAGGCAATAGTGGTACTTTCATACTCAAATTATATTTAAAGTGCTCTAAGCGGCTGACATTCATAGGAACAAAGGTAATGCTCTCTCGTGGAATCCTATTAGTTCTAGGAAGTACAACAAGCTGTCCGCAATGATCTGATTCTAATGTGTTTATAATAGTATTACTAATCAGTTTAGCATTTATAAAAATATTATCTATACAAGTTGCACTTCCAGCAGTTATCCTAGTAGGTTCCAAGAAAGCATTATATAAGTTATAAGAATACATTAAATTTTTAAATTTTTGTGTTGTATTATTATTATCTAATAAGTTAATATTAAAATCCCCACAAATAGCAATTGTTTTATTTGAGGCCGAGGTTATGAATAAGACATCTTCCATTAATCTCTCAAATTCTTCATATGGGGAGCATGGGGGTCTGTATACGCATACAACTATGAACTGCTCAGACTCAACACAAGCAATTTCAATAACACGTTCAACAGACAACTTTACAATATCTTTTCTTTCCTTAGTTTTAATTAATTTGTTTGAAATTATCAAAGAGCCACCTCGTATCATGTTGGTTCTGTTGAACGAGCTAATAACCTGGTGATTGGGAAAATTGAACATTAATTGGTTACTTTTAAGCCAGTGTTCAGTAATGCAGAGAAAATCTATCTGGCAACCATTCAAAAATAATTCAATCTCCAAATCCTTACCTAACATTCCTTGAATATTTTGATGTACCAGGTTGATTGAATTATATGTATTCTTAAGGCTATTTTTAAAGCAAGAGGAATTCTCTATTGTCTTATTGTGTAATTTAAATGAATGTCATTATTTCCACAATTGGAAATGTTATAATTTAAATTAGTAATGTCAATATTACATTGCTCAATAAAAGCAACTTTTTTAGCCAAATTCTTGGCTGATGTAAAAAAAAAATAAGATAGCGAATCAGCTATCAGGTCCTTAAAATACTTTGAAAGATAACAACTATCTTTTGTCATAAAATATTTCTTATTAACATAACTGTTAATGTCAATAATATGCATTTTATTTTCTAAAATATAATTTGTTTTTGTTTTAATATTATGTAATGTCAAATTTAAACTATAGATGGATTCATTTTCCATCTGTGTCAAACATGTCCTGTAAGGAAATGTGAACATAACAATTTTATCTACATTTAATAAATTACAAAGTTTACTGTTATATTGTATTAATTGCTTTTTGCTCACATTTTCTTTATTACCTACAAGTATTACTAATGTACTACCAGGACTAAACTTAACACAAATACTGTATTAATCCTTATCATTTTAAATACATTAGTTGGCTTGAGCATTTCATGAAGATATTTTTTTTCCTTCAGACCATGCAAATTAAATCAATACCTTAAGAGATATAGCAAAATCAAAATAATGCGCAACGAAATTATTTTCGCCCGTGACCGGGCCGCGTGGCCGACTCGCGTTCGAGCTCGGGGCCGAAAAGTTTTGGTAGTCTAGTGGAATTGTATATCCTATTATTAATATTATAAACGTGAAATTTTGTAATAATGTATGGATGTGAACATGTTTGTTGCTCTTTCACGTAAAAACTACTGAATGGATTTTGATGAAATTTATAGTAATATAGCTTGCACATCAGAATAACACATAGGCTATAATTTATAAAGATATTTTGCAAATTGGCTAAAATATAACGATAAAAATCGCTTAAGGCAGAAAAACATTATATAATTAAAATAGAACTTCGTTCCATCCGGGTGTCCCTTGACACCTCCGGTTTTTTTTTATAATTTTTACTCCCAGATATCATGCTATTTTATTCAATACAATAATTAATAAAATTAATTCTTTTAAAATATAGATTTTTACGTGTGCTGTAAAATCATTCCTGAACTATTCACAGGAGTATGATGAAAATTTCAGTCTCGTTGGAAAAACATTTTGTAAAAAAAATAACCTTAAAGAGATAGAAATTGTTAAAATATTATGTACACTTTATTATACAGAAAATGTGATATGAACTTGTGATGAAACGGAATGAAATGTTGTGAAGCAAGCTTTATCCAAAGGCTTTAGGGATAATGATGAACTACATGATCTATGTCTTATGAATACATACACACATATCATCACGTCATATCCCTTGCAGGGTAGGCAGAGAGAACAGAGCGCCAGAGAACTCTATCCTTGCATACTTCACTCGCTTCTTCAACATTCATAATTCCCTTCAAACACGCTCGCCGGTTTCGGAGACTCTTGACTCCACCTTCCTTCAGTATATGACCAATCTGGTCTAGGTAGGTTAGTCTCGGTCTCCCCCGGTACCTACATCCTTCCACTTTCGCATTATATATAACGACGACGTAAGAGAGGGAGTAGGTATGAAAGAGAGTATTGGTGTAAAGATGCGAAAGGGAATGCGATGGTTCGGACATGTGGAAATAATGCAGAACGAACGTTTGGTTAAGAAGATATATATATGAATACAATAAGGTTTGGGAAAAAACAATAAAAATTACGCCCGACCTAAGTAATTAAGATAATAGCTGGCTTTTATAATATAATACTTAGCTGGGCCGGACAGCTGATTTAATTATAAAATGTGTATTAATACAAAAATAAATACAATACAATATAAACTCGAACTACAATAATAATACATATTGTATACGTACATTCCAGAACTGTATTAATAAATTATGGGAACAATTAATTAAATAGAGTTACTATTATGTTATGCGGGTTATAATTAATTATTGTTCTATTGGTAGTTTAATTAAGTATTTTAATTAATGGTCATTGAGTTACCGCCTGTGTTGAGACCACCTTTTAGATAGAGAGTGCCGAACTAACACTGTACAATATACTCGACTAAAGATAGATATAATAGATTATAACCAGATGGAGCGTGCTAATGAAATACTCTTTCAGAATTAAATATTTTATGGGTAAATTAAAACAATTAATTGGTAATACTTATATATATAGAACAGAAGCTGTGTGGTAGCGGTTGCGAATACTACCAACCCTTGCTTTGCTCGTGGATGTCGTAAAAGACGACTAAGAGCCTTATACTTATAATGACCTGGGTCAACTCCATCTGATGCCGTTTGGTCAACAATTACATTCCCAAGGAGGGTTGACGTCTGGCAGGCGGCTGGTCATTAAACTATTGCCAATAACTTCTACAACATGTACTTTGGAAGAAGAGTACATATTGTATCGACCTCAAGTAATTGGGATGATGAATGATGATGATGACTTATATATAGCTACATTACACTGGCTTAAAGGACTTGTATTCATAGCCGTTAATAAATTTAAATAAAAAGAACTACATTATATTCCAAGTAGGGTTGACATCAGACAAACGGCTGGTCATAAAACTATCGCCAATTATTTTTTTCAATTCAATTTATTTTATTTGCTCAAATATGGTAGAAATAGATGTTACATTTAAATTGAGTTACATCATATTCTGCCTAGTGGGGTGGGGTGTGCTAATCTATTTGCACACCATATGTACACGCAATATGTACTCGTACATATTGCAAAATTATGATTATACATACCTAATATGTAAACCATAATTTTGCAATAGGTATGTACTAGTACATTGCATCGATCACAAGTAATTGGGATAAAAGCAGGAGAATGATTATGATTAGGATGATGACGATGATTTATATATGAAACTAACTGTTGTTTGCGACTTTGTCCGCCTCGAATGAAAAAAGTGTTAATGTTTTGCTCAGTTCGCAAAATTGCGAGAATTTATATTTTTGTATTTTTCGTAATTATATACCTACCTACATATTAGATATAACAAAGTTGTAAGTGCCGTGTGGTGACGGGGAAAGAATTAGATTTCATCACCCACTTCTTATCCATGCTGTCGTAAAGAACGACTGAGGAATACAACATGTACCTACGTATATAGAAGAGAAGGAACACGTAACTCGTTACCGTTAATTGGGTCCTAACAAGTCTAACAACCAAATCAATGACACGTAAATCACTATTACTCATATTCATTACATTTTGGCACTTTCTCTGTATTACATTACATAAAATACAAGTAAAATGATTTAGTATAAGAGAATAAATTATTAAAATATTTAATAAAATTTAAGCCACATGGTAGTTTCATATGTCCGCCAAAACTCAGATACCGAGTCCTTCTCTTCGGTGTTGCCATTAATTATACTACTATTACCCACATATAAATCAGTTTGACCGCTACAATGTTGCATTATATACATGTTTGTATTACGTTTAAAGATTCGTGGCAGTGAACTGCGTTAATAACCCATCAATTGGGAGCACTCGCTTGCCTTTTGGATGCGTTCTTAAATCATAAGCAATAGCGTTTTTATTGGATCAATACGTATTAATACAACATTGGATGATGTTATTATTTTCTAGAAGAGGAACTTAAAATTATACCGTACAATATTTTTTCTAATCAGCGTGGTATTGTAGGACAGTTTATCTTCCTTTGTGGAGGAGGTTCAAGTCCAGCAGCGGAATACGTATGAGTTGAGACGATGATGGTTATGATTTTTTTAAAAATATAATTAATTGCCTAGATTGTTCGGGCAGACTGTGTCCTTGCGTTTTTAAAAGCATTATTTTTGGCTAAGACAACAAAATAGTATAGGATCGTGTAACTTATTTTTGAAGTTCATGGCCATCTGTCGCCATTTATCATGACGTGGGCTACTTGATTGTCTGCTATCAAAGGGCATTAAAAATGAAATATAAAACTGATCTGACTCTATAATTATTTATCTAGAGTGAGTCGCCAGGCGAGTTATATTTTTGGGTGCTTGTTACACAGCTGGCTACCTATTAAAACACATTGCATTCGGCAGCTTTTTTTTCCTGTTCCGTCCACATGCGGCCTTGACTATGTTTGTTACTCTAAATGACACTTCATCCTCAAAGAATATATTTCTCCCTAAGTCTGTAAAATAGGAGTGCATTTTGCTTTGATATTTTCACCCCACACAACAAATAGTATAAACAATATTTAACAATAACGTTATACATATTTTCTATGATGCTGAACTTCTTTCTTTTAAGTCGCTATCTCCTTTGTCTTGTGCGGTCAGCCGGTGTATTGATGCGAGCGCGTGCCGACGTTTCCTTCAAGCGGGCGAGACCCTCACCAAGCATACTCGTTGATGTTCGTTTGTTGGCCGTGCGTATTACTTCTGATGACACTTGACACTGATTGGGGTGATGCCTTGATTCTATACACCCAGGTCAAGGTCGCATATCTATTTTGTGACAGAGCTCTTTATTGTGTCAAATCAATATATGTTATTTTAGTTATAAAATAGCTATGAATTATCATTCTGCGGTTGATTGCGAGTTTGAATTTTGATGTAGGTAGGGTTAGGACATTTATTTTTATTGCTTTTATCTTTCTTTTCTAATTCTGATCGTTTCTTTTTTAGGCAGTAACAATGACATTTAAACATTTGAAATTATTATGAACTCCAGTTTTATGACAGAGTTTTCCATTGCTTATAATTGATTAACTTGGTGACTTTCACTGTTAGAGAAATACCTTCTCATCATGGCGGATGGTTTTAGCCCTTTATTAGTTGCATAGTCGCACTCTGACCATGGTCACTACTATTAGGTCAATTTCCCTCCTATAGGTTGACCTCTAATAGGTTTGATCCTAGCAGTGGGACATATATAAGCTGAGATGACAATAATGAAATACAATCTATGCTATTCAAAAGTGATTGATGAATAATTAAATAAAATGTATAATAAGAAAAATAATATTAAAAATGTTCAACACCACATTTCTCATCAGTGGAGTGCGTTAAACAGGCAAAAAAAAACTCATGGTGATGTAGCGTGGCCACCGAAGACAAAGATCGGGTACCGATGGCCCGCTCGCACGGCGAAGAGAGGTGTTTTGCATGGTGGGTGTATGGCGTCACGCCGCCTCTTCCGTCACCCCGGACCGATTTGGCGGAGCGAGACCACGCTCATAGTCCACCGCAAAAAAATGGTGATGTAGCGTAGAAACACGCGCCCCATGTTTTTTTTAATTTATTTTATTTTCAAGTATTTATTCCATTCATTTATTATTTCTTTCTCATTTTATTTAGTTTATTTAGTGTTTCATTAATGTAAGGTTTCTTGACTGAAAACGTGTTGAAATCTAACTCATTTTAATGTTTATTTTATGTCAATTTTAAATATATACTATCTAACCCCGTACTGTCTAAACCATTTTGAATGACATTCTCGTGGGGAGGCCTATGTCCAACAGTGGACGTTTACGGGCTGATGGACTGTCTAAATTGTATGAAATGCTATGCACTGTATTCTTTCATTTGATATCCATTACCTACATTAAAACGAATTTTAAATTAGAAATATTGAATTCTGGTATTTTGCAGACTTCGATTTTAGATTTGAAATTTGTGCACAGTGTGCGCTATTCTACCAGTCAAACCCTTTGATTAAGTATCAAATGCATATTGAGGGGGTTGTGAAAAAATATCCGCCATTTTGCAGCGGCGGCCATCTTAGATTTACAAGAATACTAAATACATTAAATTGTATTGTCATTAAATATCTATCTGTCGATTGAAGATAAAAGGTAAAAGTTTCAATTACTAAATTGGACCGTAACAAATAAACAACGAATAGGTTGCCCTGCTAAGTAAAACCGTTTAAATAATTGATGGCCGTTCTCCTGATCCTTAAAACATATTTTACGACTCCCTTAGGAAAGTCAGCGGTGATATTATAGATATATTAAATACGTCATCGTGTGTTTATTTTCTGTGTGGTAGCAGCTACGAATACTACCAATCTTTTGCTCATGGATGTTGCTAAAATTACTAATGCTAGGGCCGCGTCTGCGTGTATCGTCCCGAAGTAATATGTGGCAAAGCTTCGTACGTTTTGTACACTAGAAAGTTATCGCGATAAAACTGTGATCACATTAGCGACTTCGATATTTTACACGAAGTATCGGGCAATAATTAAAGATGACCGAAATCATTTTATGGATACATATACAATGGTGTAAAAATTTTAACACCATTTCATCACTCCACTGTATATTTATTGATTAACTGGAGATCCTCGAACGCGTCTAAACACATTGAAAATTGCCGCCGAATTAAAAAATGCTAGTCTGACCACATAGCGCGATATATTGGCGCGCTAAAGCCCTTTGACTTATCGCCAACCAAGCGATAACACACACGAAGCCCGAATGTTCACGACGATAGCCAATAATGCCCGGTCACCATCTGCGTGTATCGTCTCATTACACGAAGCTTCGTGACGATACAAGCAGGAGCGGCCCTAGCATGAGCAATATGGGTAATGATAGAACAGTACATAGAGATAGAAGTATGCGTCGACCCCAAGTAATTGAGGTAAGAGCGGGAGAATGATGATAACGTCACATTATATTTATTTTAATTTCTAATATTATTTATACAAATACAGAACGTGTTATGTGAAAGTTCATTTGTAACTATTCAGTTCATATTGAATGAAATGTAAAAAGACATGTTTATTTAGGGCAGTATTGATTTGACGGGAGTATTTTGTGGGTCAGCGTGTAACGGGACCGGGGATGTGTAATTCAATAGCTTTAATTTTTTTTTAATAATACTTAACAACGAAGTTATGTTTGTGGTATAATGGAATTAAGGCTTTCTGTGCGTTGACCTGAATATTTTTTTTCTTCTTTTATAATGTTACCCGAGGTGTAGATAGGATTATATTTTTTTTTAATTCAATGCAATAGCGACGAATGTTTTATGTACTCATAGCAAGGGATACAGTATTTACTTTTTTTTAAACAAAATTAAAGAATTAAGGCAATAATCCTTCTATTGCGGGATAGATTTAAATAAAGATAACAAATTCCAACCAGATTCAGAATATAAATTTATCGTACAAATTACTGTCCTGCGTAGAAATTAAACCCGCGACACCTGTGTGGCAGGTTCTGGTCCAGGCCTATGCTTATTACCCAAGAGAAAATAATACCCAATTGCCATTTATGTTAGGTAGATTGACGATCGCGTATGGTGTCATAAGTTTCATAGAAGAGCGCTAACGCTCATTTTTTTGTCGATTATTTTATGACAACAGAAAATTAATTAATCATCATTCTCCTACTCTTATCCCAATTACTTGGGGTCGATACAGTATGTACTTTTCTTTCATAGTACATATTATAAAAGTTATTGGCAATCGTTTTATGACCGGCCGCCTGCCAGACGTCAACCCTCCTTGGGAATGTAATTGTTGACTAAACGGCATCAGATGAAGCTGGCCTAGGTAATTATAAGGCTCATAGTCATCTTTTACGACATCCACGAGCAAAGGAAGGGTTGGTAGTATTCGTAGCCGCTACCACACAACAACAGAAAATTAGTTAATATTGTATTCTTAATCTGTCAGTTTAATCTGTAGTTTCTGTCCTCTATTTGTATATTTGCGAGATACTAGGCAATAGCAGTGAGGTATTCTTTTGTTCATGTTTTAAAATAAAATAGATGGGTGGGTGTGTTTTTAAGGCCGGGCTGGCTATCGAGGTTGAGGAATCTGTACCAATGGCCAGTCCAACAGCGATGGCGAGGGAATGTGGTGGATTTAGTGGTCGCACACCGCCGTTTAGTCGCCCCGAATGTAACGGGCGGAGTATATAAAGAACATGGCCTACCACAAAATGGTGTGTATGCCTTTAAGACATACGATAGAAGTGAAAAAATTATATTACAGGGAAAGATATTAATTATTTATGAATCACTTATTATTTACATAATAATAATAATAGCGTATATTTCACTCCATTATCCAAAGGCAAGCGTGACACTGCAACTATTCCCTATAATGCTTAACCCCTACCAATTTTTATCAATGTGACCCCTACTAATGTCTATCCGTGTGGTGACGGAGTAGGAATACAATTCACCACCCCTCGTGGGGGATCGCAAGAACCCCTATCGTACCTGTGGGTGATCGTAAGAGACGACTAAGGGATATAAAACGATTATAACATATATGCAAGAGAAGGAATACTCGAAACAAAACCCTATACCAACACATCTGACCAGTGTGGTGCTGTAGGTCAATTTCTGTCCCATTACGAAGGAGGCTCGAACCCCACAGTGGGATATATATGAGCTGATATGATGATGATAATGAATTTTCATCACATAAATCAGTCGTGGATCAAAAAATACAAAGCTCACTTATAAAAAAAATTTGACTTAAAAAAAATAGATACTAATTTAATTGAAAGTAATCGGTAGTTGTGTATATGCATTGTGTTATGTGGAGGTGTATACCGTGGGTGGTGGTGACATTCATGCGACCTGACTCATATACAGGAACGGTCCCCATACGTCACTAAATAATGATACTGGACAAACTATACACGCTGTTCTTCCTCTACCATGGTAAAGTTTCCATATGGTGACGGAGTAAGAATATATATATTATAAAAGAAGTTATACTCGAAATAAAATCTTATATCAACCTGTCTGATCAGCGTGATGAAGTGGATCCATTTCCCTCTTATTGTGGAAGAGTCTCGACCCTAATAGTATATGAGATGATTGATTATCATGACGATACGCTGTGTGGTAGCAGCTACGAATATTACCAACCCTCACTTTGTTCGTGGATGTCATAAAAGACGACTAAGAGCCTTATAATGATCTGGGCCAACTCCATCTGATGCCGTTTGGTCAATAATTATATTCCCAAGGAAGGTTGACGTCTGGCAGGCGGCCGGTCATAAAACTATTACCAATAACTTTTACAATATGTACTATGAAAGAAGAGTACATATTGTATCGAACCCAAGTAATTGGTATAAGAGTAAGAGAATGATGATTATCATGATGATGAGAGACGAATTTTAAATTATTTTGTGTTTCCACTGTTAGGATCGAGCCTCCTCCGCAAAAGGAGGAAAATTGACCTACTATACCACGCTGGTCAGAATTGTAGGTATAGGATTTTATTTCGAGTTTTCCTTTTCTTGCACTGATGTAATGTGCATATTATATCCCTTAAACGTATTTTATGATAACCACGGCAAGAGAAGGGGTGGTGGTTTGTATTCTTACTCCGTCACCATAGAAAAATAATTTGTATGTAATGTTTTAATAAATCTGTATGTAATGTAGATTAATTTTTATGTAACGTTATATTAATTTGTATGTAACGTTATATTAATTTGTATGTAATGTTTTAATAAATCTGTATGTAATATAGATTAATTTCTATGTAACGTTATATTAATTTGTATGTAACGTTATATTAATTTGTATGTAATGTTTTAATAAATCTGTATGTAATATAGATTAATTTCTATGTAACGTTATATTAATTTGTATGTAATGATAGTTGTAGAACAATGTGATTTTGACTAATTATAGTTACGAGATTGTGTTAACGATAGCTCGCCGCGCGGTCGTCGGCCCTTCTTATCATTTCGGCACACATTACATGATTCCTCCTGCTCGCCTCTCCACCCGGCCGTGCAGCATCCCGCTCAAACAATATTATGTCTCTTTCTAACCAAAAATGCATTCAACTTTGAAAATACATCTTAATTATACATTTTCTCTATAGTTGAACTTGATACTTAAAACAGATAGCTTAATAGTTTTGTTAGTTTTTTAAACTAGTAACTTTCCACCATATAATAATTGTCATAAATTTAATGTTTAATAATAACTGATCATAAACAGTATTTTTTTTTACATAAAAGCATTTTCTGTCTGCAACATATTTGTATAAAATGTGGGCCAAAATTTAATAACTAATACTAACCTTAGTCCTCCCGTGACCATGAACATTTTAAATTGTACAAAAAATTAAAAAATCGAGGGTAATCAAAAATAAAATACAAACCGCGATAAAATCCGTAAAAATAGATCTATTTTAAACATGTAACTCGTACTCGCGTAAACATCAGAAACTATTATGTTAATCTTGATATTTAAACAAATGGTATAAAACTTCAAAGATAGCGAAGAAGTCGAATTCTTTCAGTGCCGGAATGTTGATGTTCAATCTACCATAGGACGTCCGTTATTTGTATGTATATAAAGATCCAAGGGGCATAAGGATTTATGCTAAAAAAGAGGTCTCAAGCTTTTTATCTCACAAGAGATAAGCAGAACTAGTGCAAATATTTCAAACAATATGTAATGAGTTACGTAAGGGGTAAGGATTGCCACTGACGTTAAACAATCAGTAGCATTGGTCAGTCTAATAGTGATAGAGAGGGAATACGATGGGTTATGGAGACATACGTCTGGTCCTTTCGACGTTCTGGATGGATTGACTGCGGCCACGCAATAACCTACCACAAAAAATAAAAAAAAGAGGTTCGCAGTCGTCTACGGGCGAGTTTATTATCTTTCACCAGACAGTACTTTTTTATACGAATCAAGATTTAACGATTGTCTGAAGCAGTTTATCATAATTAATTTGGCCTTAAATAGTGTTACAAATTAATAGGATTATTTTTAATACTTAAATATTAAGCTCTAGCATCGGAAGGTAGAAGGTAAATTCTTTATGAAAAATGTAGTAGGTCGATTATCCTCCTTTCTGGAGGAGTTTCGAGCCCAGCAGTGGGATATATATGAACTGAAATGATGGAACGTACTTTAAATACGATTATTATCCGATAATAGGGTGAAGATAGATTTTAATTCGTATCTTAACCCATGCCTTATGGCTGTATTGCATATATTAATATTCTATACATACGGAAAGAAACTATTTAATTAAGATCAAGCCACCAACACTATTCAGTCCTTCTCAGTAACGTCCAGCTCGTGTCATCCGGTGTTATTGTCGTTATTCTGAACCATACATTATATAATGATTTCTGATTTTTACGTGAGTGTTACACATTTGAAATAAAACTTTTTGAAGTGAAAACTTCTTTAGGCGCGTTGAGCGTTTTTGGAGGGGAAAAACTTATAGGTTCGCGTTACCGAAATACCATGCGAATGCTAATAGTATATGTATAGCTATATGAAAACTTCTTTAGGCGCGTTGAGCGTTTTTGGAGGGGAAAACTTATAGGTTTTTATTTTTATATAAAAATTAGAAAATTATTATTATTTTAATTAGTCTTAAGTTAATAGTTTTCACTTCTATCGGCAGTCCCCATGACTGCCTGTTGTTTTTTTGTTATAGATTCTTTCGCATTTGTATTTAATTTTTAATTTCCCGACGTTTCTAACACTTTATAGCGTTCATTGTCACGGGAGGATTGGTGACTCCTGTGATGATGAACAATGTAAATTGTTCAAAACGTCGAGGAATTAAAAAAATCAAATCCAAACGCGTTAAAATCAAAAAAATAGTTTAATCCGTACATTATGTTTCAAAATCATGAGTATTTTTTTTTTTTACTTATGGTGGCAAACGAGCAGCACACCTAATGGTTAGTGTTACTGCCGCTCGTGGACCTTTGCAAGTAAATCTTTGGGCTTAGGCCGCTGCCTACCAATAAAATACCCAAACCCACCCAGTTGGGCTTTCGGCTCTCTCACTCACCGAACGAAGCGCAATAGCACATTGCCATTACTCAGACGTCGATCTTCTGCAAGAGTGTGGTACTACCCCAGATGGACCGGCCCGCGGCTGTAGACAGAAAACTGTCAACAGCGTGGTCCTACCACTATTAAATGACCACTAGTAAATTTAGAAATATGACCAATAACAGAAGGTATCTCGTACATATTTCTCTGCTAATTGTTTATTAAAATAAAAGTTTTTAAATAATTTTAATTATGTATGAATTAAGTGAAATTTATACCAAGTCTTTATCAAATGCAATTTTATATTTTTTTATCAGTGATAAGGTCATAACCTGAATAAAGATATAATTTAATTAAAATTACTTCATAATACATACAGATTTTTTAGCTTAAAATAATGGTTTGGATTCACTGAGAGTATTTGCGTGTAATATATATATATATATATATATTTGTATATATATATGTATATATATATAAATATATATATATATATATATATATATATGTATATGTATATATATATATATATATATATATATATATGTATATATATATCTATATATATATGTATGTATATATATATATATATATATATATATATATATATATATATGTATCAGTATATGCGTGTATTTATGCATTTCTAATATAAGGGATTCGTCTGTACTCATACTCACAAACATGAGTATATAAATGAGCTCATGAGTAAATAAATCACCCCAATATCAACTTTGGGGTTTCACTTGATTATCACAATAAACGTCATTCATCTTTCACCTGTTATCTGCTTTTACCCTATTTATTTGGGGCCCATGGCCCCACGGCACTTGCATGGAAGGTCGGTATATTAACTACGCCATCTGTGCAGTCAAATTTTAACGCGATAAAATGAAGACGAAATCATCTCTTATTGCTATCCTACAAATACGAGTATGACATGTTGCGTAATGTTTGCCATGAATTATTCGTAGCAAACATGAACAGCGCTTGCATATAGTAGACGGCTACCTTAACATTTATCGTTATGAAGAATATTTTCGGCATTGACATCAGTTTTTATTGTGTAAACATAAGTTTATCAATGCAGTTATGATAACACTGCGCTCAGAGTTGACGTTAACCCAATTACTGTAAATGTTTATTGAGATTTTGTTATACAGATACGAATAATATACCTATTATAATTGTGAATCGTGCGTGATATCTCTCACATACTCGTATGTGTTTTATGTTTCCTTAACTGAGGGTTTTTATATAGTTTATTATCTGTATATATAAAAGAAAGTGGCGTTAGTTAAAACACTTATAACTTGAGAACGGCTGGACCAATTTGTATGATTTTTATGTTTTTGAGTTTGTTGTTGTCAGGAATAGGATATTAAAGTATGATATTTATAAACAAAAAAAACATTAAAAAAGCATCAATTCTAACCGTTCATTTATTGATGATGTAACAAAACGCAACTGAAAGCTCACGTTATTACGTGGTCTAATACTTTGTTTGGAAAATACTGCGAAAAGTTGAAATTAAATTTGACCGGCCAGAGTTCGTTTTTTGCGAGTGTTACAATTTTTTACGATTATTGCTATAATAAATCATATTGTGTCTATATTGTCATCAACAATGCCACGACCAATAAGATCAAATTTTCCCGACAAAGCCGTAACGCAATTAGAATTCGAAACATCACGAATGTAACCACGGCAGAAGAACGAGATATTGCACATTTTCAAGGCAGCCCGTGAAACGGCTCGGTTGACAATGCGAAATCGTCGAGCAAATCTCAGAAATCAACAATTAGATAATTTTCAACACGCATGAAGAAAAATGTCGTATAACACACGGTACTTCTTCGTCTTGCTGGCACGTTATTAAAATACTTGATATATTGAATTTATATATTTTACGTATTTATTATCATAATAAAAAAAATAACTTAATAATTTTGAATTAATCGAAATTTGCTCATCTTATTCATTAACGAATTATTTGAAGAAGTGTGCCGGGTCCGTTAGTTATAGATATAAAATTGAATTGAAATGTAATGGGGTTTATGTACGCTGCTTAATCTGAATTGCTTTTGCGAATCATACCGTGCTAGATGCTGCGGGTTCGTTTCCCAAACAGGACAATATTTTATTCGATCCACGAATGTTTGTTTTGAGTTTGGGTTTAATTTGCGTCCGTTATTTATATTTGTAAGTGATTCAAAAAACTAATCTTTGTATTGCAGGGTATATAGCTAGTTTTATCGTACAGGGTCACTAAAATAATGTAAAATAGCAATATAATCAATCATAATACACTACGTATTGTATGACGAAGTATAAAAAAACTTAATTAATCGCCACTTCTTATCTTTGGAATGGTTAAGTGCAAGCGAGTTGAACATGTGTCTCACACGTCTCCGTTCATCGTCATCACATCATCACAACCCATATAAGTCCCGCTGTTGGGCGAGGGCAGTTAACCTACTATACCGCGCTGGTCAGACATGTTGGTATAAGGTTTTGTTTCGAGTTTTCCTTCTCTTGCATAGACGTTATATGCGTTTTATATCCCTTAGTCGTCTCTTACGATCACCTATCTATATATATAAAAAAGAAAGTTGTGTTAGTTACAACACTTATAACTCTAGAACGGCTGGACCAATTTTTATGATTTTTATGTTTTTGAGTTTGTTGTCGACGGGAATAGGATATAGGATATTAAAATATGATATTAATAAACAAAAAAAAGAAAATAAAAAACACATCAATTCTAAACGTCTATTTGTTGATGATGTAACCAATGGCAACTGACAGCTCACGTCATTACGTCGTCTAATGGTTTGTTTGGAAAATATCGCGAAAAGTTAAAATTATAATTTGGAAAATCTAATAGGGCACGCCTCATAATTTTAATATTATTTAGCATTTACTATTAGTCAATGCTATAATATGCACGATAAATAAAGCGCCTTAATTATTTCATTGAGCAAGATTAAAAAAAAAAACAACAACAAATTATGCGTGCGTATAAAGTACGTCGACATATCAGAAGTGACACTTTGACTAACAAGTCTCTCTCTCTCTTTCTCTCTCTCCTCCCCCCCATCTATCTCACCCCTATCCCTCTCTCTCTCCCTCACTGTCTGTCCTTCCCTCCCTCTCGCTCACCCCCTCTCTCTCTCTCTCCCTGTCTCTATCCCCCCCTCTCTCACCCCCTCTCTCTCTTCCTTCCTCCCTCTCTCTCTATCTCTTCCTCTCTCTCTATCTCTCTCTCTCTTTTTGCCTCTCTGCCTTTTTTTATTGCTTATGGTAGCAAGCGAGCAAGCAGCACACCTGATGGTAAGTGTCAGAGCTGCCCATGGACCTTTGCTATATCAAGGGTATAACTAGGCCGCTGCCTACCATTACAATCCCCAAACCCACCCACTTGGGCTACCGGCTCTCTCGCTCACCGAACGCAGCGCAATTGCACATTGCCATTACTCAGACGTCGATCTTCTGCGAGAGTGTGGTACTACCCCGGACGGACCGTCCCGCGGCTGTAGAAAGAGAACTGTCAACAGCATGGTCCTGCCACTATTAAAAATCCTCTCTCCCTCTCCCCCTCTCCTTTTCTCTCTCCCTCTCTCTCTCTCTCTTCTCTCTACCTTCGTGCGCTTATAATCTCAACTCATATATGTCCCACTATTGGGCTTGCGCCTCCACCATAATAGGAGGGAAATTGACCTACTATATCACGCTGGTCAGACATGTTGGTATAGGGTTTTGTTTCAAGTTTTTCTTCTCTTACAAAGATGTTATATGCCTTTAATATCCCTTACCTTAGTCGTCTCTTACGATCACCTACGAATAAGATAGAGGGTGGCGAAATGTATTCTTACTCCGTCACCCACGGATAACCCTCCCATGCGCTTTACACTTCAAAATAAATATGGCGCGTAACAGAAAAACGTTACAATATAAAATTTCTCCCATACGTCGATAAAAAAGTTTCACTTCAAAAAGTTAGAGACACCAAAAAATGCAATATTTTTAAAATATCTACTGAAGTTAACAGACATGTGACAATTTTCAATATTTTATTTATCATTTACTATTAGTCAATGCCATAAATGAAAAAGAAAAATAATTTCGTGCCATTCTCGACGGAGTACTAAACATAGCGGTTCATTTACAATAGGCTGTATGGGATCTATTTCCTTTGCCTGTCCGAATGGACGAACAAAAAAATGTAAACGAACCCAATTTTCATAAGGTATACATACACTAATGACTAAGCCGTTTAGTTTTTTATTAATTGCAATTAAACGACAAAGAATTACCAAACCATTTTCGAAAGGAAACCGCGCGTTGCGATTATGAAGCTTTTAAAAAAAGAAATATTTTGATACATTAATTTTTACGGTCGTATTCTTGCCAGATCTGGAATATTTTATCCGACGTCTTCGAATATATTTTTAATCAACTATTTTCTTACTTTAGACAAAATAATTACTTTTTAAAAATATCAAATACGTTTAAACTAATGTTTTTCTTGACATAATATATGTATGATAATATTATCCTATAAGAGCAATGTGAGACAAATACAATTATTTTTAGGATTGAAAAGTGCTTGATTTTCATATATCGAGAGTAGATCAAGACCTCAACGCTTCGTTTATGAGGCGTGCAAAAGACCTCAACGCTTCGCTTATGAGGCGTGCAAAATTTGACCGGTCAGAGTTCGTTTTGTGCGAGTGTTACGAATTTTTACGAACATTTTTATAATAAAATATATTATATCTATATTGTCATTAACAATGCCGCGACCAATAAAATCAAATCTTTCCCAACAAAACTGTAACGCAGTTAGAATTCGAAACATAACGAACGTAACCACGGCAGAAGAACAATGTCTTGCACGGTAAGACCGCAGCGTTAATATGGCCCAACTTCGTGCTTCTTAATCACAAGTGTAAAGCGAGGCAGGCCGTGCTGTTGACAATGTAAAATTTGTAGCCGCTACCACACAGCTAAAAATAACTTCATAATTTTAAATTAATCGAAATCTGCATATCTCATTCATTACCTGTTAGGCGGAACAAAGTGCGCCGGGTCCGCTAGTACGTAATATAGAGGGTGGTGAATTGTATTGTTACTCCGTCACCACACCTCTCCGTTACCTGAAAGCAATCGAGAAAGTGCTCTACTCCACCCAACATAGTCTACCTCAACTACCTTTCATTAGACAAAAAGTTTGCAAACAGAATTAAAAAGATCCTCACATAAACAGTTTCCCTTCAAAATTCTAAAATGCTATAGGATTGCGTAATTTAAGTGAAACATAGATACATACATACAGAGCCTCACGCCGGTTTCCCAGAGGTGTAGGCAGAACATTTAAGTGAAAAGTTTTAACAAATTCGTAAACCCTTCTCATAAGAAGTGATACTCTTATAATATGTATAGTAATGATGGTATATTGTTTCTCTTGCAGGGTGATGGTGTCAAGATGACGTGGCGGCTGGTGGCGGCGCTGTGCGTGATGGTGGCGTGCGCCGCCGAACCGCGTGTCTCGCGCGCCACTCCACGCCCGCGCCACTGGCAACGAGGAGCGCGAACATTAGCCGATAATAAACCAAATCCATTCGTCGGGCGAGTACCACTTTATATTATTAATATTGGATTGAAAACAACGATTTGCTAGTGTCGGCCCGCTGAAATAGCCCTAGAGGATAACACTCCAGGAGGTTTGAGCAGAGTGCGACCGGACTATAGCCTGTACCAAAAATATTATATAATAATAATTTAATTTAACATGTATTTAACATCATCATCATCGTCATCATCACAGCCCATATAAGTCCCACTGTTGGGCTCGGGTCTCCTCCATAACGGGAGGGAAATTAACTTATTATACCGCGCTGGTCAGACGTGTTGATATAGGGTTTTGTTTCGAGTTTTCCTTCTCTTGCATAGACGTTATATGCTTTTTATATTCCTTAGTTGACTCATACGATCACCCACGTGTAAGATAGGGGGTGGTGAATTGTATTCTTACTCCGTCACCACACGGATAATGTACGGATATTTTTAACACCCTGCACTTAAAAATACCTTGCATTGCGGGGATTAACATGTAATTTACGGATATAAATTACACCCAGACTTAGAACTTAAGACTTAGAACAATATGTGGATCGCACAAAGTATCGCCATGCTTTGGAATCGAACCCACGACACTTGACATGGTAGGTCGGTATCTTAACAGTCAATTGAATCCGGTAGATGGCGTTGCGATGTATTCTAGGAATGCAATTATTATTATTAAAGAAATTCCTATTTGTATTTTTAAAGGAAAGATAAATAACAATAGAATTATTTTTATTTTTAGAAGAATTATTCTATTTTTTAGATTAGATATGAACAGAATAGCGTCTATTTGATCAATTAATTTATTTATATCTCTCTACTCATTGTTACTATGACTACAATAAAGAAAGCAGTATGCCCTTATTGCACGCCTCATAAGCGAAGCGTTGAGGTATTGCTCTAATCTCGATATATGAAAATCAAGAACTTTTCAAACCTAAATTGATTGCATTTTTCTCACATTGCACTTATAGGATAATATTATCATACACATGTCAAGAAATAACATTCGTTAAAACATATTTGATATTTTTAAAAAGCAATTATTTTATTTAAAGTAAGAAAATAGTTGATTAAAAAAAATAATCGAGGAGGTCCGGATTAAATATTCTGGATCTGGCACGATCGCGACCATAAAAATTAATGTATCAAAATATTTATTTTTTTAAAAGCTTCATAATCGCAACGCGCTGTTTCATTTCGAAAATGGCTTGGTAATTCTTTGTGGTTTAATTGCAATTAATAAAAAAAAAACTAAACTGCTTAGTCATTAGTGTATGTTTACCTTATGAAAATTAGGTTCGTTTACATTTCCTTGTTCGTCTATTCGAACAGGCAAAGAAAGAAATACCATACAGCCTGTTGTAAATGAATAGCTATGTTTAGCACTACGTCGAGAATGGCACGAAATTTCAAAAGTAGATATATTGTTTTCTTTCATTTTCATTTATGGCGTTGACTAATAGTAAATGATAAATAATGAAAAAAAAATATGAAGCGTGCATTTTTGGCTTTTCCAAATTATATTCTGCACACGGAAAATTTGTAACTAATATGTTGTGAGTATAAAAATCAATCGCGTTTCAAATAAAATGACAAAGTCAAAGACTGTCATGTAAATAGATTTTAATCAGCGGTGTTCATCGTCTTGTAATCCTTGGAAATGTACGTGCCTCGCATGGTACAGGTGCGTACCTTTGAGCTGTGAGTACCCGACATCTCATCATACTAATCGTATGCTCGTATATCTAATGGAACTTAACATTTTAACATTTCACACGTGCGTTGATTAAAATTGCTAATATTTAAGAATATCTTCTTGTTAAATATGTTGGAGTATATTCTATTGCCAATGATGAATTTATTTCAATCGTGATCATCATCATTTCAGCTCATATATGTCCCACTGTTGGGCTCCAGCCTCCTCCATAATGGGAGGGAAATTGACCTACTACACCACGCTGGTCAGACGTATTGGTATATGTTTTTGTTTCGAGTTTTCCTTCTTTCGCATAGATGTTATATGAGTTTTGTGTCCCTTAGTCGTCTCGTACGATCACCCAAGGGTAAGACATGGGGTGGTGAATTGTATTCTTACTCCGTCACCACACGGAAATTATTTTATTTATTTATTTCAATATAGGAGAACAATTAGATTAGAACCTCATCCTAGTTAGGATTGACAAAAGGCTTTATTTCCAATTATACCTCTGTTACCTGCTTCTTTGTTGGTAATTTTATTTACTAAATCAGTGACATATATTTAGATTGAGAAACAAAATAAGGAAAACGAGAAGAACTTCTGTGTACTAAGAAGCATCTGTAATTATTCCTTGAGCAATAATCTAGAAATAAGAATATCTACATATTAAGATGTCTACCTATTCTATCCGTGTGGTGACGGAGTAAGAATACATTTCACCACCCCCTATCTTACCCATGGGTGATCGTAAGAGACGACTAAGGGATATGAAACGCATATAACATCTATGCAAGAGAAGGAAAACTCGAAACAAAACCCTATACCAACACGTCTGACTAGCGTGGTATAGTAGATCAATTTATCTAAAACCATAAGGACCTCTACCTACTAATAAGTACTCTACTCATTAAGAACCTTTAATTATTGAGAAGAACCTGTTGCTATTTTTTAGGCAATAATGGTGAGAATCTTTTTTTTTTGCGGTGGTCTAAGCTGTGGTCCCGTCCCGCCAAATCGGTCCAGGACGACGGAAGTGGCGGCGCGCGACCCCATAGACCCACTTTGCAAAGCGCTTCTCTTCGCCGTGAGAGCAGGCCACCAGTATCCGATCTTTGACTTCATTGGCAAACGCGAGAATCTAGAAATAAAAAAAGCTTCTATTTCTTAAGAAGCATCTGTCCTTGAGCGATATAAACAAGAATCTAGAAATAAGAGCCTCCACCTACTAATAAGAACCTTTACTTATTAAGAAGACCTTGTCCATATTTTTTAGACAAAAAAGGTCAGAAGCTAGAAATAAAAAGAACCGCCACCTATAAGCTTTAATTATTTCTTAGACAATAAAGGCAAGAATCTAGAAAAAGAACCAGTAATTGAACAAGGCATAAGTTACTCCAACGAGTTACAGTAATACGATATAATGCACAAGTATGTACACGTATATGATATAGTATTCTGTGGGCGGCGATGCGTAGGAGATTTTCACGCTTATAATTTCGGCAGTCGGGCAGAGGGCAATAGCGGAACCGAGCCGAGTTCATTGGGACGCGCTATGACGAGGCAAGTCTTCGCGCCAAGGTCGGGGATGCAAGCTATCAATGCAATGATCATAGCTAATTTAAATTTTGCTATTTTCCCACAGTTTAGGAGTGAAGATTAAAGTTTCAAATATTCTGGGCGATTAAAATATAATAGGAGGTTTTTTATGAGACATCAATATGAGACAATAAATTCTTGTGGACTATTCTCGGGGACTTCAAATACAGGGCAATATTTTAATTGTTCGTAGTCTTAAAAAGATTGCGTTTTATCATCATCATCATTATCATCACCGATCAACGCAATATATGTTATTATCGTACATTTTGCAAATAGTTATTGGTAATAGTTTTATGACCAGCCGCTTGTCTGACGTCACTCTTCCTTGTGAATGAAATTGTTGACGACATCAGATGGAGTTGTCCTAGGTTGACGTAAAAGAGAATGTGCTCATCATTTATTTATTTACATAAAATTTTGAAAGCGAAAAAGGCGTATAATTCATTATTGAAGTTGAGCAAGAAAAAGAGCTTAAGTGACAGTTACATCGCGTACTTACACGTACTCCAAAGTATGTCCTTCCATAAGAATATTTCAATCACAATGAAGAAATTGGTCAAATTGTAATCTATGAATTTGAAGAAACCAAATACCTATTGATGGACTGTGACAAATATCGAGGGTGTAGAGACCTTAATACTTAAGTACGATTTATATATGTACGATATCCAAATGTTTATTAACATTTTAGCAGATTTAACATCAAATGTAGCTGTAGATTTATATAAGATGTTTATATACCATAAACTGCATCACTCTTTAACACCATAGAGTAAGGAAGGAAGGATAATAATTAAGTTATGGTAAGGCTAACATATTACCATGTAATTAAGTCCTTAAATAGACACAAATAAAAAAAAAGAATATTTTAAACGAGTGTATATTAAGTTGATAGTTTATAATAAACACGACGATTAATTAATTAATTCACAACATCCATAGGTAAGATAATATTGCGAACATTATTAAATATGACATCGAGTCGAGATAACTTTTACATAACATAATAATCCGATAGATAAAAATATATTTATAGAATAACTGGTCAAAGATTGAAGTCAAAATGACATCAGCATCGGGGAAGTAATATGAAATAATTATTATTATACAGTATTTGTATAAATACTACTTCTGAATCATTATGTTTTTATTAGGTTAAGAATTTGTCAGATAAAATTATTATAATATATTATTATTTGTAGCTTTATATGTACATAGTGGCTGACTTTAAAAACATTGTTCTGTACAAACCTAAAAAGATAAGAATAGAATTCTTTGAAATTGGTTACAGCGCCATATATCGGGTCCAATTGTTAATCTAAACCATTATAGAATCTAGCTGAACACATGCAAAAAAATCATCAAAATCAGTTCAGCCGTTTATGAGCTCAGTCACATATACGCGTACAGAGATAGATAGAAAAAAAGCATCCATAATATAGTACATTTCAGTATTATGACAGTATTTAACATTAAATGCAATAAAAAGTAATTACTTAATGTAGGTTATTGATATTGACTTAGGTGTTACTTATATCATTCACCTTCGATTTGCAGACGATATTGTCGCTATGGCAGAATTTATAGAGGACCTTGAAATCATGCCAAACGAACTGAGCATGGTATCCCAACTAGTGGGTTTACGAATGAACATGGACAAGACGAAAGTCATGTCATGAAACACCCATTGAAATTCTCTCTCTCCCACGAGATTCTCAAAGTTGTTGCTCATTATGTTTACCTTGGACAGACAGTCCAGCTAGGTAGATTCAATTTGGAGAAAGAAGTCAGCCGACGAATCTGACTTGGTTGGGCAGTGTTCGGGCAACTTAATAGGATTTTCTCATTCAATATATCTCAGGTTCTGAAAACACAGGTCTATGAGCAGTGTGTATTACCAGTGATTACTTATGGCATTTAAATGTGGTGCCTAAATGTAGGCCTCATGACTAAGCTCAAAGTCACTCAGCGTACTATGGAGCGGGCTGTGCTCGGGATTTATCTGCGAGATAGAACCCGTAATACGGGTATCCCCAGAAAATTGAGTGTAACCGACATCACCTCAAGTCAACTCATACACGTCGCACTATTGGGCATAATGGGAGGGCAATTGACCGAATACTATACGCTGGTCAAACGTGTTGATATAGGGTTTTATTTCGAGTTTCTCTTCTCTTGCATAGATGTTATATGCGTTTCATATCCCTTAGTCGTCTCGTACGATCACCCACGGGTAAGATGGCGAATTGTATTCTTACTCCGTCACCACACGGAAGTAACCGACATAGCATGGAGAATTAGCGCGATGAATTGACAATGAACATGCTACACCGTTCGAAGAACCGGTAACCGTTGGGGAAGAAAGGTTCTCAAATGACGACCGCCTATCTAATGACGCAGTGTTGGTCGCCTCTCCGCAAGGTGGACCGACGTCTTGGTAAAGGTTGCTGAGTATTGTTAGATGCGGGCAGCACAGAACCGGATTTTGTGACGAAATATGAGGGAGACCTATGTCCACCAGTGGATGGCAAAAGGATGAAAGATGATGAATGATGAGGTGTTAACTAAATTTTAGAAGTCATTGGGTGGAAATGCTCATAATTTTCCCATATTGAGAATATTTCTTTCTAGAAGCCCCCCAAAGAAGAAAATATTGCGAAAAATAAAAAAAGGCTTAATTTTCTTCCATTGTTTTACATGAAATTTTCACGTTGAAAATCATTATATAACATTTTAATATATGCTGATATATTCAGATTTCTCTGTGATGTTTTTTAAACCATGACAAATGATTTAGTCTAATTAATGTCTTCTAGACAACTGATATTCTGAAAACTTAAACCAAAAACTGCCATTACTTCGTTATAAAATTGAATATAGTTTGCAAGGTGGTTTATGTAGTCCCATATAGCTGTGTAGAGATCTTAATCTGTCTTACAGAACGGTAGAAAGCATAGGCTTTCTACTCTTCTTTATGACAGATTAGGATAGGCAAGTATAATCTTTGCATGCTTCTATTAGTCTATAAATTTTCACTCTAGTATAATCTTAATACATGATCAAATTTGGGACGTTTTGCTGAATAATTTGCAATTTTAGATGATATTATTGGAACGAATAATAATGTTGTATCTCAGAAAAACGCTACTAAGGAATTCTTCAGTGGTATTTGCGACTCTCACGGGAAAGAAAGGTCTAGCCACAGATTGTATTCTTAATTCATCATCGTTCGCAAAAAACTGTTAAATAATTGCAATTCCTTTTGCGAATATTCGGAATTATTTTAAGGCTTATTAGATCACAATGTTCTTGAAAGATAACGATATAGAGTGCAGTGTTGCACTAAATCTCAATACGTTAAGGTTTTAATGTGTGACCACTGATAGTCTCTGACCCGAGATGAAATTAGTTCAGTTTAAGTAGCGCGGTGAATTTGTTTGGTTCTACTTATATACAATGAACAAGGTTATTGGGATCATTGCTTACCGACGTTAGTGTTACGTAATTGTTAATAGGAATTGTCTATATGTCCTCATGACCGCATTTCAAATGCATCGAATATCTGGTTGGATAACGATTCGTAAGCTTTATTAAAGAATGATCAAATGCAGGTCCAACATCTCTGTCTTCTTTGAAACATGGTATCATTATGTTCGACGAGAATACACATTCACCACTCTTTATCTATAGGGACGTTCATGAGGTGACACAATAATGGAAGTGAAGTTTATCCATCTCAGTCTGTCAACGTTTACTGTTGGATATAAGGAAGATAATGCTATTATCACCACATTTGCTGTATGGGTTGGCGAATACAGTAAAAGCTCTTTATTCGCGGGGTATGTGTTCCATAAATATGCCGCGAATACAGAAACCGTGAATATGGAACGGTAATTTATATGGGATTATAGGGGATACGTACCTAGGTGACAAAAAAAAAAACAAAAATATATGAAAAATCAATTTAATTGAAGTTCAAATTACTGTAATTTAGCATTTAATATGCTTAATTATTTATAAAACCCGATTATGAAGCGAAAATTAATTGAAGTTTTTAAACATTTCGATTATAATTATCTTAAGGCTTCCTAAGCCTTAAGATAATTAATCAAAATGTTTAAAAACCATTGCCTAAATAGTTTGAAGAATTTTGTAATTTTTTCTTGCTTGAGTTTTTAAAAGCTCCTTCAATTCAGACTGATACGCAGCAGTCGCATTAGCAATTTGCCTATTAAAAATAAGACTTCGTAGGCAAAATTATAATAAGATCTATTTTACTTTTTTATTAGGTTATTTGACGGCATTTACAAAGGATATTGGGTTGGATACATATTAGTATCCTTTTATTTTTATGTATGTACTTATTAGAACCGTGAATAAAGAAATTTTTAGCCGCGAATATAGGAATTGAGTCGCATTTTTTAAATCCGCGAATAGTGAAATCGCGAATGAAGGAAAAGGAAAGGAAGGAAAGGAAAAGTGAATAAGGAGTTTTTACTGTAATGTTTAAATATTTTTGAATTTTGATGGTGTTTTTTTTTTTTTTTTTTAAATAGATGAGGTATTTTGATAATATTTTCTTCTAAATATGTATAAAGTATTTTAATTAATGTTTGAATATTTTGTGTTTAATTTCAGGCCGCATGTGTGTCGATCTCGTAACAGTACGCATTGCTGTCCCGGATGGACGTCCAGGCCGAATTCATTGCTTTGTATAGTTCGTAAGTGAATATTTACATTATTTATGAAATAAAATGTCACTAGGTTGAAGGCTTAAGCATATTATTGATGACCGGGGTTCTTTATTAAAAATACATTAAAAATAAACATGTCATTAGCAGTTTTTATAACTTTCAAGTAAGGGTGGCGACAATTATATTTTTGATGCCATCATCACACGTGTAATACTTACATTTATTTAAATTTTTATGCATCTCTGGCAGCTAAATTAGCTTATTTAAGAATATAATATCATCCATTGAGAGCTGTTAAAACCAATTGAGAAATCACCTGAAGGATAGGTAAACATCACTTTCTTGGAAAATTTATAATAACAACTGCCCCTACCAAGCAAGGCAAGTATAGCTTTATCACCTCTTGGGGAGGAATATGTACTAATAGTTATGCCACTGCTCAGACGTTGATTTTCTGCGAGACTGTGGTGCTACCGTGGACGGACTTGCACGCGGCTGAAGATATAAAGCTGTCAGCAGTATAGCCCTCTCACAATTAATTTCCCTTCTACTTCTTTCCCCTCTATTAAGAAGGCAACCAGATCTGATTTCTTATCTACCTAAATATATTAATGAAGAACATAATACGCTTCAGTTTTGCCATCTAAAGGCTTGATGAAACTTCAATGGCTGCTAATAAGCAGTTTAAAATTGGGCTCTTATCATTCGTATGGACAAGTCCAATTCATTAAGCATAGTAACTATGATCTGTTGTTGAAGCCAGGTGATGAATAGTGGAACTCTTCAATAGTTGTTTTTATTATTAGTGTTATAAAAGCGTACTTTATTTAGTCATATAAATAAGAAAATGAAAAAAAAAAAACAATGATACGTAGATGGCACAGGTCTGCTATAAAAGACGATAAAATAATGCGAGGCGCAAATTGAATGTCATACGACAGCTAACACTTGTCTAAGTGGTAGGATTGGAAAGGATTTCCAGTAGGTGCGGGTTCGAGTTACACATGTGACATTCATTTTTCGTTCGTAAACATTTTTTTATAAATAGCCTAGCATGTTAAACGCCAAATTTTTGTAATTAAGAAAATGATTGTATAGAGTGTTTGTATTTTTAGCCGTATGCCGACCGGACTGTGGGTCACCGGGGGCGTGCGTAGCGCCCAACATGTGCCGATGTGCCGGAGGAGTTGAAGCACCTTCTTGTGGGAATGGTGGCGGTGGACTTTATCCTTATCCAGGTGATAATTCATACTTTATTTTGCTAATTTCTAGGTATGACTGTAATAAAGCCATATAAGTATGCAATTTTTCCGTGTGGTGACGGAGTAAGAATACTATTCACCACCCCGTATCTTACCCGTGGGTGATCGTACGAGACGACTACGGGATATAAAACGCATATAATATCTATGCGAGAGAAGGAAAGCTCGAAACAAAACCCTATACCAACACGCCTGACTAGCGCGGTATAGTAGGTTAATTTCCCTCCCATTACGGAGGAGGTCCGAGCCCAACAGTGGGACATTTATGGGCTGTAATGATGATGATGAAGTATGCCATAATGGAATGTGCTAGAAGATTAGAATTGATTATAAAATATTAATAATAAAATAGCAAATATTAATAAAATAGTCATCCGTATGGTCACTTAAAAGATGACGAAGAGCTTATTATAGCCCTGGACGAATTCCATCCGATGAAATCTGGTCAACGATTACATTACCAAGGAGGGTTGACGTCAGATTGGTCATAAAACTATTACCAAAACTATTTGCAATATGTACAATGGAAGAAGAGATTATAATGCGCGTTGATCTAAGAGCAGAATGATAAGAACGATGTACTGGAATATATTTTCGATGGATGTAAGTTCAAGTCATGTCTGCGATAATATATTTTATCGTTTACAAATAAGTTTTTATAAAAAAAGGTTAGTATAAAAAAAAGGTCAGTATTTGTGTGTATATATTTTGCAAAAACCAATAATTTAATTAATTAAAACTGCCTTTTCGTACCGTGTGGTATGGTTATAAATCACGTAATGCAAATATTTGTGTAATCAACAGGGTTTGGGCTTCAGTGTAATTTATTTAAATCTTGCGAAGTCTCATGAACGTAAGAGAGCGAGTAGGTATGAAAGAGAGTATCGGTGTAAAGATGCGAAAGGGAATGCTCCGATGGTTCGGACATGTGGAAATAATGCCGAACGAACGTCTGGTTAAGAAGATATACAATGCGAAACTGAAAGGATGTAGGTACCGGGGGAGACCGAGACTAACCCATCTAGACCAGATCAGTCATGTACTGAAGGAAGGTGGAGTCAAGAGTCTCCGAAACCGGCGAGCGTGTATGAAAAGAATTATGAATGAAGCGAGTGAAGTATGCAAGGATAGAGTTCTCTGGCACTCTGTTCTCTCTGCCTACCCTGCAAAAGACATGGCGTGATGGTATGTATGTATGTAATATCGATGACTTGTTGGATGTTAGACACCTTAGTCCTCCCGTGACCATGATCACTTTTGATCCAGTGATCAAAGAAAAAGAAAGTGTTCGAAGCGTCGGGATATTAAAAATCAAATACAAACGTGATTGAATCCATAAAGATGGTTTAATTTTAAAAGTGTATTGACACGTCCGATCAGCGTCATTAATGGAACTCTTAATCAGGAGGCATTAGTTTCAAGTTGTAGGACCTAAATATATGAGTTGAGATAATGATAATAAAGATACTATAATATGTTACAGTGCGTACCCCGGGAGGGTGCCGACGTATCTGCATGAACGGCGGTTCTTGTACTAACGGTACATGCGCCTGCGCACCCGGATGGAGCGGGGAGTTCTGTACTGAGCGTAAGTAACTTGTCTAAATGAGAATAGTTTATAATTATTAAGATAGAGTAGGTCTTATAGCTGAAGAAACGATTAGATTCAGAAGATCCTTTCATTAAAAAAAAAACAAAGAAAAACAGATGGAAAGATATTTTGTTTTGTAAACTTTACACATTATCTATCTTGATGTGTAATGGCTGCTATGAATGCTATCAACCCTTAAATTACTGGTAGGTATCGTAAAAACTTAAAGTTTTACATAGATCTGGGCTAATTACATTCAATGCGGTTTGATCAACAACTATTTTCCTAACGAACGTTGACATCAAGCAGGCGGCTGGTCATAAAACTATTGACAAAACATAATGTAAGAAAATGGAAATTCTGTATGAAACCAACACGTCTGACTATCTTGAAATAAAAGTGTGTTCAAAGCCCACGTATAGCAAACAATTTTCACTTACAAAACAGGTTTTTAGAATCTAGTATCTTGAATGTTAAATTTCAGTCATTTAGATAATATATCTATGTTACAGCAATTTGTCGCGAACCATGTCTACACGGCGGCAGATGTATTGCACCAGACAGGTGCGTCTGCTTCCACGGGCTGTCCGGGACGAGATGTGAAATTGACAGAAGAACAGGTAAAGAGTATTTAAAAATATTTTTAATATTTTAGTAGCCCAGAAGGTATAGTAGATACCAATTAATTGACAACAACCATTATTCACGTTGTCCAGGCACTATTTGCGATTTCCATCTGCAGCCGATATGACAACTCTTTCTGTTCTCAGTTTTTTTTAAAAAGATATATTACTAAGAAACATATTTATTCTGCCCTCGTTTCCTAATTTTGTAATTTGTAAGTACAATAAAATAACTTCTTATATAAATTAATTATGGTTGCGATGGTTTACTGGGTGAGACACAAGGAGGTTTCAGGAGTGGAAGGGGATGCATGGATCAAGTGTTCTCTCTGCACAACATTGTGGAGAAGCATCTGGCTCTAGATCAGAGGGTTTTCTGCAGTTTTGTGGATCTGGAGAGAGCATTTGACACGGTTGTACGAGAGGAACTTTGGGACATTTTACCGGAGTATGGTATTAACGGTAAACTGCTACAGGCTGTGCAGTCCAGTTACATGGGCTGTAGAGCTTGTGTGCGGCTGGATGATGGAATGTCGCCTTGGTTTGACGTCAATATCGGCGTTAAGCAGGGGTGCGTTCTGTCAGCCAGGCTGTTTATCATATATCTGGATAAATGTCTCCAAAGGTTGACCAATATGAATGTGGGAGTCCAGATGGGCGACTCAGTGGTCACTGCTCTGCTTTATGCAGATGATGCAGTCCTGCTGGCACAGTCAGCGACTGACCTGCAGACCCTAGTCGACGCAATGACAGAAGATTGTAAGAAAAGGGGTTTACGCGTGAATGTGAGCAAAAACAAAATAATGATCTTTGAAAGAAATGAAGCCAGAATAGATGTAAGAGTAACAATAGCAATAGGATGAATTTTCATATCTTGGATGTGGATTTAGCCGAGATGGAAGGTACACCACTAATATAGAGCAAAGAGTGAATTCGGGAAATAGAATAGTAAATGGAGCGTTGGAGCAACTTCTCGGTAGCCACCACCTCAGCCAGAAGGCACGTGTAGTAATACATTACGCAGTGCTTGTCCCAACATTACTGTACGGAAGCGAGAGTTGGGTATGCAGAAAAGAGTATAAAAGTAAAATTAATGCGGTCGAAATGCGATCTCTACGGCAAATCTGTGGAGTTAGGTTGATCGATCGCATTCTTAACGACGACGTTAGAGAGCGAGTAGGTATGAAAGAGAGTATTGGTGTAAAGGTGTGAAAGGGAATGCTCCGATGGTTCGGACATGTGGAAAGAATGCCGAACAAACGTCTGGTTAAAAAGATATACAATACGAAAGTGGAAGGATGTAAGTACCGGGGGTTACCAAGACTAACCTACCTAGACCAGATCGGTCATGTACTGAAGGAAGGTGGAGTCAAGAGTCTCCGAAACTGGCGAGCGTGTATGAAGAGAATTATGTATGTTGAGGAAGCGAGTGAAGTATGTAAGGATAGAGTTCTCTGGCACTCTGAAATCCTACAAGGATTTTACAAATATTTCTCTCAGAATAATGATTTTTGGTTTACATAAGGAACTATCCTGTTTGGGGTTCGAACCCGTCACACCGGACATTGAAGGTCGCAATTTAGTATACTAAACCATTAGTAACAAATTAATAAAGTGAAATCTTAGTGGTAACGTTTATTGTTATATCTGCAGGTCCTTGTTATACGGAGACGCGAGGAGCTCTGTGTACTGGCGCGCTCGAAGGTGTGGTATGTACCAAGCAGCTGTGCTGCGCTACAGTAGGTGTAGCATGGGGCCACCCCTGCGAGCGTTGTGGAGACCTGGATTGTCCGCAAGGCCATTTGCGAAACCTTGCCACTAAGGAATGCCAGGTGTGTGAGACATAATTATACTAGTTACTTGAATTGAATTCAGTTTATGATTGGTTCATCTCACGTACAGAGGTCATTGATGTAAACTATAATAAGGAAGGCTCTAAAGCATGCTGAAGAATAATTTTCGGAGACTTCATTACTATGAATATTATTTTTTTAACTGTTTTGAAGTCTCTTTAAAAATATAATCTATTCTAGTCTCTATGATAATGTTAATATTTAGTTCAAATTCATTGTATCCTGGCATATATAAAACACAAAATATGACAGGAAAAAACACGGCAAGAAATAGACGTACCGAAACATTAATGAAATTCAAGGAATATATAAATAATGAACAATTCATTATTTGATATAATTTGTTCCCAGGACATAGACGAATGTGCCGCAGTGCCGGGCCTGTGTCAAGGTGGACGGTGCATCAATTCTATAGGTTCATTCTCCTGCGAGTGTCCCCCCGGACAGCGTCGTCACCGAGTATCGAATAATTGTGAGGACATAGACGAGTGCGAAGACCCCGACATTTGCCCTGTGAGTTCATATACTGTGTAACAAAACTAAAAGATTCTCAATTATATTTCAACAAATGAAAAGCCAATTATTGCCTAATAGTCCAATCGAATTGTTGATTGGACCCCAGAAAAATTATAAGTAGAATTTTTCCTTCGGAATTTGTTAGTTATGTCTACATTTCAGTTTTCGAATTCCCAGTGGTCTTGGATTTTTCGCCATCTTGATTTTAAGGGTGGTTTTTTGTTTTTTAAATAACTCGTTTATTGTCAATTTTACACGAAAAATGGTTATTACCAAAGTTGTTTAGAATTAAATTTCTTACAATTTTTGTTCTTATCATTTTTTCCCGTAGGATCGATATTTTTCGATTCACACCTAAAAGAAAGTGTGATTTTTTGTTTATTGAATAACTTTTTTTTTTTTTCAATTTTACATTAAAAGTGGTCATCACCGAAGTTGTTCGAAAGTAAATTTTCAACAGTTTTTGTTCTTATCAATTTTTCTGTAGAATCGATATTGTTCGATATACCCCAGAGAAGAGGTGGGGGTGAAATTTTATTATTGCACTGTCACGTTTTTTGCAATTTCACGCGAAAAAAAAAATAAACGAGTTATTCGACAAACAAAAATTCCACCCTTCGGACCCACCACCTTTCGGATGTTAATCGAAAAATATCGATCCTACGAAAAAAATGATAAGGACAGAAATTAAAGGAAATTCAATTTCAAACAACTTTGGTAATACCCATTTTTCGCGTGAAATAGCAAAAAAACGCGATAATGCAATAATAAAATTTCACCCCCACCTCTTCTCTGGCGTATATCGAAAAATATCGATTCTACAGAAAAATTTATAAGAACAAAAATTGTTGGAAATTTACTTTCGAACAACTTTGGTGATGACCACTTTTCGTGTAAAATTGAAAAAAAAAAAGTTATTCAATAAACAAATAATCACCCTTGCTTTTCGGGTGTGAATCGAAAAATATCGATCCTATGGAAAAAATGATAAGAACAAAAATTGTAGGAAATTCAACTCTGAACAACTTTAGTAATAATTATTTTTCGTGCAAAATTGAAAATAAACGAGTTATTTAAAAAACCAAAACCACCCTTAAAATCAAGATGGCATAATCCAAGACCACTGGGAATTTGAAAACCGAGTCTGGGTAATATTTGTCTGCGTTAATTATATGTTTTTAAAGTCGCCCGCAACACAAGAATTATTTATTTAGTGCAGGGTGTTGTCTTGTAAAAAAAAACACGACCAATTTATTATAATTAATAAAATAATGGCTATCGCTTAATTCGAATAGAGACAAAGTCTATTAAGCATAGATGGTCGTTCTCTTGGTTTGTAAAAGTGGATGGCTAACGAGATCTTTGTATAGGAATACAAAGTAACGGCAATTTTTAATTAATACACATTATCCCAACATGTATGGGATACTGCGAGCCTAATACTTTATGCTTGTATTGATTGGTTATGACTATTTCTGGATCATCAATTACACTTTTAGTGTAGGTTATTTTTCCTTTAAATAATTAATATCTCTGGATGAGGTCATCTATAATCTAGGTAGATTAAAACAGTTTTTCCTTTGCAATTATTTTTATAAAAATTGTAGTTAGATTATAAAAAAAAAAAGATAAAAATGTGTGCTTACAAAGTACAACAATGCTGTAGGATATTCAAATATTGTTTTTGATTAGATCCACTCATCATCATACTCCTACTCTTATTCCAATTACTTGGGGTCGATACAATATGTACTCTTCTTTCATAGTACATATTGTAAAAGTTATTGGCAATAGTTTTATGACCGGCCGCTTGCCAGACGTCAACCCTCCTTGGGAATGTAATTGGTTAGTTCCACTCATAAATAGAAAAAAAAAGTATTATATATGAAAAATACTAACTTAACTATAAAAGGCTCACAGTAAATAGATTTGATTGTCAACGATTTGAGGTCGCCTCATTTCTTTAGAAAAATCAAATTTGGTATTGCTATGTCTAATAAGCTGTGCAAACAAAGCACTGTACAGTCTAATTAAATAATAATTCTTTGATAGAATTTAATATGAACTGTTTGAAAACTCGATTAATATTGATTCTGTTAACAATCATGTTTTTTGAAATCAAAGAGATTTGAGGTGAGAACTACTTTAGGCGTTAGGCATCTTTTGAGACGAGAAAAAAAATTACTCATTACACTCTTGTCACTTTTTCCTTTATCTACACGTCTGTATATAAGTATTAAGTTTTTTTTATTGCTTATGGAGGCAAAGGAGCAAGCAGCACACCTGATGGTAAGTGTCACTGCCGCCCATGGACCTTTGCAATACCAGAAGTATAGCTAGGCCGCTGCCTACCAATATAAACCCACCCAGTTGGGCTTCCGGCTCTCACGCTCATCGAACGAAGCGCAATAGCACATTGCCATTGCTCAGACGTCGACCCCGGACGGACCGGCCCGCATCTGTAGACAGAGAACTGTCAACAGCGTGGTCCTACCACAAAAAAGTATATGTATATATAGGCTCCATTTAGACGAGAGTTGAGTTTGGATTGAAATACATAAATAATATAACTATATATAATATAAACACATATTGTGTATATACATACATTTGTTTTTTTTTATTTGTTCATATTTAAATTTTCATTTCTGCCGGCAGTCCTCATAACTGGTTGTTTGTATGTTCATTTCTTCTTTTGATTAAACGTATTATAATTAGAAGAGTCCGCTGAAAGGTTGAGAACAATTAGGTGAAGAAATGATGGACAATGCTCACTTCGTGTAATAGTAAATCTGATTTTACGAATAATTCGTAAATATTCACCCACTCAATAATAAATCATACATCCATTTAAAATATGTAAACTTATTAGTTTTTAAACGGTTTCATGCGATTAAGGACATCGTGGTAAGAGAATTTCTCTATTCTCTCTCTCTCTCTCTCTAAATATTTTGTAGTGCTTGATATATAGGTAGGTCTCTATCACTCATATTAGAATGTGATATTTTTATCTCATATTTAGTTATAGTCTGATTTCATTCGTTCTGGATTTTATAATTTTTTATTGATTATTTTTTTTATGACGTGGATGGTTAAAATATTACCAAATGCCTCTGTTTTGTAGTATAGAGCTAGTATAGAGATAAACTAATAAAACATATGGACTGTTTTATATTATTGATATTTCATCTAATATTAAGTGACAGTGTATGTAGTCTTAAGTCGGAGAAAACACGATTTTTTATAGGTGGTCTTATAATGGACTTCTCTTGCTATAATGATACCGATACTTTTATTAAACGGAACAACGATCGTACTTTTGAATAACAAAAATAATATGTTCTGCACGAATTCCTAATTTATAAACCCTCTAAATTCCAATGACGAAAAATTAAAGTACCGAAATGCACGATGAAACTATTTTATTAAATATATTTTATTATAATATTGGAAATATGGAATATGTCATTTAATAAAATAAATTAAAGATATCTTAAATGCTTAGTCAATTATCCACAGCTAAAGGGCTGGCAGCATTGACACGTTGAATGGTAATGTTATAAACCTATGTGCCAAGTACAGAGCGAGAAAAAAAATATAATTGCAAATTTATTAACATTTTTATACATATACCATATTTAAAATATCTCCCCTCCTCCTTTTTAAATACCTTACCTTCCTTTAGATGATATTGCGAAAAGGGGATATTAGTTAATGTTATGATATGATTTGCTGTAAAAAAATATCAACGAGGTATTTATTAATTGCTGCTCAATTAATAAAACTATTTGACTGCTAATCACAGAGCACTGAGTCTGAATACTAGCTTGGATGTTATTGTTAGGTTTCGTAATAAAGTTCTCAGTGAATCTACCTCAGGTCTACCTGAGGTAGATTCACTGATGCTAGGTGATAAGGTCTCTCCATAGTATTTTCATGGTTTACATGTGTATAGATGTTTTATAGCATAATAATGTGTTAATATTATATAAATGCAAGCTTTATGTTACAGAACGGTAAATGTGTAAATACGGAAGGTGACTACTATTGTCTCTGTAATCCCCACTTCATTCCCAGTCCAGATAAAAAGTTTTGTATCGGTAAGTAGGCTATTTTCTTGTTTTTCCATATTTATAATAATAATATAATAATATAATTCATTTATTCGAGTGACCAAGACTCATGTGTTAGTATACTTAAAACTATGTTACAATACATTACTGATAAAATAAAATAAAATACATAACTAACAACTAAAATTTTACTCGACATCACCGCAATGGCATCCCATGAGATAAAGCACTGCAGTGATTCATATAAATACAATCCATACGACTAGCGATCATATTTAGGATATCGTTGGGGCTGCCCCGCACCCTGGACACCAGAGAACCACACCGCTTGCGTATTGTAGTGTAAAAGCAATTTACCCTTGCTTCCGCGAACATTCCCGATGCGCTACAAAAGCGGGGCAGCCCGATCAGCATCCTAAATGCATTGTTATATTGAACACGAAGGGCGGTGTACGACTTCTGCGTATATCTGGCCCACAAATTACACGTGTAAAAATTTGTACAGTATGTATTTGTACATTTACATTTATGACTTACTGAATACTAATATTTACCTACCTATTACTGTCCAGATAATAGTTTAATTTTAAACCATAATGACTTTCAATTTCTTTATTAAAAAAAAAAAAAAATTTAGACGAAATTTACAAAATAGTAAAGTTTTTGTTGCTGTAAAACTAAAGCATTTGTAAAATAGAGCATACTCACTCATATACTGCATTTTGTGAGGCGCACAATATCGTAAGGAAATCTGTTCGTATTTATAAAGAGAATGGACTATAGAGATAGCATAGTGGTTAAGATATCTATATAGATTGCCAAGTATTATGAGTTCGACTCCCACGAAAGATAATAATTTGTGCGATTTACATATTGTTGTTTTGAGTTCTGATATAATTTGTGTCCATTAACTTGGAAGTTTGTAAAGTCCTCTGCGGTACAAAGATGAATTCCTTACTGCAGATGATCCTATCTAAAAACCAGTAATTCATAATGATTACGGTTAAACACTTAAAATGTTTCCTTTCAGATGGTAGAGTAGGCAGTTGTTTCACATATTTGAGTGAGACGGGCGAATGCGAGGACCGCTTGCCAATGCCACTGTCGAACCGCGACTGTTGTTGTGGTTATAACATGGGCCGAGCTTGGGGTGACCTCTGTACACCGTGTCCACCTAGGGGTTCCAGTAAGTAAACATTTAGTTTTTAATTTATATACCTAAAACTGGATACTTTTGTATACAGCAATATCAAAAAACAACTTATTTTTATTTTAAACTAATTTATTTAAACGTCTTTGATGCGAAATTTTTTATCCACACGAAGACAGGTTAAAACATAATATTCACTACCTTTACCTTCGCTTCCTAGGTATCTTAAAATTCATCTCAGAGATCTGAGTAGATTTTTAGATTAGATTAGAACAGCATTTCAAGGCAGGGAAACGAAACAAGAATAGTGGAAAAAGGCTATGCTAAACCATATTTTTTTGTTCATGCCGTGGAAATGTATTTACGCACTAACCTCACCGGTGAGTCCATTTATGTGGGACTTGCCGGCTATTGGGCGATCGGAATACCCACTAAAACCACAACGGCCCCTTCCACGCTTTTACGGGGTACCGTAGAGATAGTCTGATGACATTCAATCTCCGACACCCCATCGCATGGCTGTCTGGCCACGTCCTGTCGCCATTCAAGGCGGTGGGAGAAGGAGTGCATAGCGGTGCATACTAACCATCTAACGAACAGCGTGGTATTAATTTCCTTCAACTAGAGTATAATGTTGTAGTGCAGATGTATAGATATAATTTGAAAACAGGATGGATCATCATCTTGGCTCATCTAGGTCCCACGATTGGGCTTAAGCCAGAAATTGATCTATGCTGGTTACTTACTCCTATGTAGTGAGTAACCTCCAAAACGTATAGCAAATTTATGCATAATTTTGAATATGGATTTGACACATATTTTTCGTCTCTAAACTGAAATTATCTTTAATCCTCTCAACTCCATATAGCGACAGAGAAAGAATACAATTCACCACCCTCAATCTTGCGCAAGAATATCGTAAAAGAAAACTATGGGATATAATATGCATATAACATCTATGCTAGAGAATTCAAATTCCCCGTCTGACCAGCGTAGTTCGTGACTTTTCTTCCCACTATGGAGGTATACTTTTAAGTTGCGATGATGATGTTGACATAGTGTATATATATAGGTGAATGGACTCACTTATGTGGTGGTGGTATTATCCCTCCGAACTGGCGCCGTAACGTCACTGGTACAGACGACGAAGACACGTACGAACCACCAGCCATCGCTAAGATCAACGAGTGCATGCTCCGGAACGGTATCTGTGGACTTGGAACTTGTGTTGACAAGGATATTGGGTACGTACTCTTTCTGATCTTTTATAATATAAATATTGATACAGTTCTTTGGGTCTCTCTCAGAAGAACAAGAGATCTTTTTCGAATGAAATTGGTGTGTATCATTATTCAGCCCTTTGCAGTCCACTGGCACGTCTACTTCTAGTTGTAGGTTGATGAACTTCCCCTGACTGCACTAATGATGATGCAGTGCTTAAAATACCAAGCTATCGTACTAAGTATTGGGGGATGTCCATTCAGAACAATACTTTGTGCGAGCTACAATTTCTTATTCTGAGGTTGGATGTAATTTGTGTTCTATAGTTGTATATTTGTAAAGTCCCAAGCAATGCAAGGTTTATTTACAAAGCGCAGGCTATTTTCTTCAAAAAAATATTTGCTCTATTGTCAGATGAGTGGTTTTTGTTTGATTCGATTCTATTTGAAAAGTTAGTTTACTAAATCAGAGTAATGGTCAAAAATTACAACAGATGGCGTGGTCAAAAACAAGAATGGGTTCGGATAATTTATTACTACATATAGTAGGTTACTTAATTCACTCGTCGATGTCGTAAAAGACGACTAAGAGCGTTATATTCATCTGGGTCATCTCCATCTGATGCCGTTTTGGGTACAATTAGAACCCAATCTCAGGATGGCGGCCGGTCATAAAACTACTACCAATAAGTTTTACAATATCTGCAATGGTAGAAGAGTATATATATTGCGTGGATCTCAAGTAATTGGGATAAGGGCAGAATGATAATGATGATGATATAATTACCACAGTAGCCATTTAAACAATGAATAAGTTGAAACATATTGCCATAAACATGATTTTCTTCTATCTAGATATCAATGTGAGTGTTGGGATGGTGCTGAGTCTGTGGTACAAGATGGTAATCCAACATGTATTGACATTGACGAATGCGCACTCGAGTACTGCAAAGGTGGTACTTGTATCAACAGACCAGGCGGATTTGACTGCAGGTAATGTGGTATTATTTTTTTCGTCACATTAGTACTAAAAATTAAACGCTTGTCGTGATATGCACATGTGATGGGACGTGATGAATGTAATGTTTTGAGGAAAGTTTTAAGTGTAAATGTCATAGGTTTTAAGTTTAAAGTTAGACCAAAGTAAATGGATGGCGTGAATCATGACATGGATATAGAGGGAGTAAACATAGAGATGACATCTGATAGGATTGTGTGGAAAATTAAATTGTCATTCAATATGTATCCGATTATGTGTTGATATGTAAATTGCCTTAGGTGTTGACTATTTGAGTATCTTTAGTAAATATTGTATAAGAAAAATAGAACAGGTTAATTAAGCTATCAAACGGAAAATTGTCGAGTGCATTACATTTTTCGGAGTATTCAAACTCCAGACTACATTATTTACTCTGATTTCAACCAATTGAAGCGAGGGATTAAACAACAAATACACGCACTCAGAGACATAAATATAAATGGAAAAGCACACAAAAATATTCATAGACACACACCCAATTGCTCTTATTTAATGAAATTATATATCTAACAGGTGTCCTCCTGGCTTCGACCCCATCGATAACGGCTTGAGGTGCAGCGATAAGAACGAGTGTGAAATGACCAATGGTGGAATGTGCACTAACGGATTCTGCAAGAATAGTGATGGAGGGTGAGATGTCATTATTTATTTGTTTTCCATCATTATTTATTTTATTATCAACCTCTTCAACAGGCATAGACAAATCCTAACTTCATTATCTTTTTGTTGTGCCCGTTACGTTTTGTTAAATTATATTATATAATTATTATTTTTTTGCCATTCTTATCCTTACTAATATTATAAATGCGAAAGTAACTCTGTCTGTTTGTCGCGCTTTCACGCCAAAACTACTGAACCAATTTAAATGATATTTGGTACACAGATAGTCCAGAACCTGAGAAAGGACATAGACTACTTTTGAATGCTAAAAAAGGGTTGTAAAAAGGGGTGTTTCTTAATAGTGTAAATAACATTCTTCATAAAACGTAATTGTGCTGGAACAGGTTTGAAGTATAGTTATTGTTATTAGATGTTTAGCATACTGATATCTTAACTTACTTATATACATTTTTACTATTACACTTTAAAAGTTATTACAAATAAAAAATCTGGATTTGAACAATAACCATTTATCTATATTAGCAATAGTTAATAAAAAGAAAATGATTTCCATAGAAAAACATAAGAAACGAATAAATCCGCTGTGGTAATAAAAAGTCAAATAATTTGAATCGTAAAACACAATGTAATAAAAAAATTAAATAAGTACTTTCAAATACTGATTCAATATATAGAATATTATATTGAGGCAGGTTTTTGAGAACCTTGTTCATTTTTATTATTTATTATTAAAACTTGATGAAATGCATCATCATTGGCGTTATAATTATCAAAGCGATAAATTTGGTAACTGCAATAGCTATTGAACTACACTCAATTGTACCCATGACTGATTTTCATCAGACAACATTGAAGGCAGTTCGAGACGACAAGGATGAATCTAGACGCGATCAATCCGAAAATATTTCAATGATTTTGCTAAAAGTTAGAGAAGAAACATTATCAAGAATCCAGAATAATGACAATGTTAAAAATTTGTTTGTTTCATCTCTTAGTGAGAAATCTTTACGTTCTGTAGCTTTGATGCGTCGACATTCTACAAATGGTCATCGAGTCACAAATAAACTTTTACCCACTGAGCAATTGCGTTCTGTAAATTTAACAAATACTTCAATAGCCACATTATTTCATACAAGTTTCTATGAACCTTTACCCATGCGCAGAAAACGTGCTACTATGGATCATAAAAACGCCAAAAAACAAATTACATCAACGAATATACCAGTATTTGAAAAACCGACAAAGAAAGGATCACAAGCAATACTCCGTAGAGTGAATTCTGGATATTCCAAACATGGAAACCGGCGCTTCACTATGACTCTAGCAGCATTCCCTAGAGGAGTACCTTCAAAAGTTTTTAAATTATCAAAAACAAGCCATAGTTATGATATGCAAGACAAAATATGCGAAATTTTTTTATGTATAGAAGTTGAATAATTGAATTACATTTTATAGTGAGGAACATCAGAAGTGAAATATTTTCTCTTATAATGTAGTTAGTTCGTGACTTCGTCGGTGTAGAATTTAAGCGTAAGGTTTCCATTAAATGTGATTTTCATTGTAATAAAAATATATCACAAAAATTCATTTCCTTGTTTTATATTCTTAGACAAAGAAAACTTGATAAACGCTGAAACATATTTTTTTTATTCAACAAATAATCCAACTCTTCAATTTAAGTAAAAATATTCAATGGCTTAGTTTTTTCTTCCCATACAAAATTTGCCACTATTTTACACCCTCAGATTCAATTTTACAAAATCCTTTCTTAAGAGAGACTTGCTCTGCGTTACAAAAACAGTTTCTTTTTGTCAAAATTTCATGTTTCAAGTTTCCGTATCTCGGTATAATTCGGTAGTTTAAAAAAAAACTGTTTATGTAGTATTAAAAGAAATCATCATTCATCATTTGCCTGCCCTCATCCCACGCTAAGTGGGGTCGGCACAACATGTTCTTGCCTTCCACAATTTTCTATCAGCCGTCATATCTGCACTCACAACTTTTATACTCATATCCTCGTTTACACAATCCATCCATCTCTTTTTGGGTCTCCCACGATTCTTACGCCCATCCACAAGCATATTGATAACCCTCCTTGTCACATGTCTTACATCCCTCCTCATCACATGTCCATACCAAGACAATCTCGCGCTCCTAATCTTCTCTATCACTGGTGCTACTTTCAAACTGCCCCTAATATACCCATTTCGTATCTTATCTAATCTTGTCACCCCACACATCCATCTTAACATACGCATCTCAGTAGCATGCAATCGTCTTTCATCTGTCTTTTTCAAGTCTGTAGTATTAAAAGATATACTTAATAAAATCGTAACATTTTGTTTGCTCTTTGCATTATTTTACGAAAATTTATAACTCTTTAAATAATTTTAGATATTTTCTGGTTTATAAAAGGATCATAAATTTGCGTAGAAGGAGTAGGTATCAGGATCGTACTGAGACGGAAATGCTTAGGCGGCTCTCTGCAAGTCTGAGGCCTGAGATTGGATAATGATTCGACTAACAATTATTGCCGTTCAGAAAATTTCAAAACAAGTTTCAAGGAACAGAGATAGTCTTGCCTAGATTCTGATGAATCAATATAGAATTTTCGAATTCATTTTCCCTAATTGTATGAACGATTTTTTTTATTATAGTTCACATTTAGGTCACAAGAGGTGGGACTTGGCCTGCTATACTAAATTCCCGCAAAGTAGGCTCGTGAGGGGACCCAGCTAGCAAACACTACCTCGATTGCCATATTTCAAATGTATCAGATCTTGATATTTTTTTAGCACGATCCAAAAGTTATAAAGTCTTGCGACGCAGCCAATCCGGCTCTGGAGCAGTGTCTATATAGTAAATTATATCTTAAAATTTGGACATCAAGCGTTCAATTACCGTTATCACAACAACGGCTAAGATAACAAAAATTGATATTAAATAAATATATTGAATATTCCTATTATTACCAATATTTCGAGACGACTTGGATGTTTTAATAAAATAATAACATAATAAATAAGTAATCTACTCAAGGAGACCGCCTGAGGTTACCGCCACTTGTACATATATATTTTTTTGCTGATTTGTCTAGATATGAGTGTATCTGCAAACCTGGATACGAATCAACGGAGACAGGGCACGCGTGTCGCGACGTGGACGAGTGCCGGGATAACCCACGAGTCTGCCGTCGTGGTCGTTGCCGAAACACCCCAGGGTCGTACGAATGCGAGTGTGAGCCCGGTTTTAGTACTACAGCTGGTGGCTATTGCACGGATATTGACGAGTGTGCTGATAAGAGTGTCTGTCAGGTGCGTATGCATTATTCACTTAATAGAAGAAGCTATAAAGTGATAAGTCTGTAATACAAGTTTACATCACCCACTTATTTTTCTAATGGAATCATAAAAACTGGCTGAAGGATCACCAGGAGAATAGGCCACAGCACTCTTGTGGAAATTTATAACACCAAGTGTGATCGCCAATTGCGTTATCATGCATGGTGATCATGCCATAATTCTTCGCAATTGATCAATATCAGACGTTAGTAGAATGGTGAATGGGTGGATGGATAGGTGAATAGTAGAAAAAATAGAGATATTTTTGTATGTTACGAAATATATTCTCAGCGTTCCTGAATAATCAATCAATTCTTAGGAATAAAAGTAGGGGTTGTATTATTCTGCAACCTATTGAGGCCAGCTTATTGATCTAATCAATTTCGGTAATATATAATTTTTCTAAGGATCTAATGACCTCTGAGGACGACATGCAACCGAAAATGATAACGATGTTTTGGAATTAGACCATATAGAAAATTTGTTAGGACTTTTGTTTCGTCTATATTTTCTTTTTTAGGTTTCGGTATTCATGGCTAGCAAAGGAACTCTGTTATTAAAATTATTTTTCATGTTACTCTATTTGTCTACCAGCGGCCTATAACTCACGACCCGTAATAGGTAAAGCAATAGTTGTAAAGTGCCCTACAATACAAGGTAGATTTTATTAATAAAGGTCTCTTTAAAAAATAATAATAATTGAATTATTATTCGCCATGACATGCAGCGTTAAAAATACTTCAAGGCTTATCTTGTTTCTTAAGATGAGTGGGAGTAGCTGCTACAGGTAATAGAGAGAACCTGCGGGAGTCTCCCGCGGCGACCAAGGCGGCGGCCTTGTCTCTACTTTCTTGAAAGATATTGACTGATTTTCTATATCGTCTGTAATAGATATTGATGGCCACTGGAACTGATAGCTTTGAGAGGCTAGATTTTGGATATCTAAGAAAATGTTTTATTTTTGTGACTCTCTTATAGATATGTCGATTTTCTCACAATATTTTGCTTTATTAATCTATTTCTGAGTCATATCTTAAAAATCCATTACTTCAAGTAATTATGTTTTTTTCTATTTAATAAACAAATAACTGTGAATAGTTATATATATCTCGTGAAGGGATTGAATTCGAGATTTATGCATGCAATCTATTGATCTTTCATAGTGCTATCTCTGCTGTTTCCTATCATCATCATCATCATCATCATCACAGCCCATAAATGTCCCACTGTTGGGCTCGGGCCTCCTCCGTAATGGGAGGGAAATTAGCCTACTATACCGCGCTGGTCAGACGTGTTGGTATAGGGTTTTGTTTCGAGTTTTCCTTCTCTGTTGCTCTCTGCTGTTCTCTGCTGTTTCCTATAAATAAAAGTAATTAATAATTGTTATAATTTGTTACACAGGGTGGTAAATGTGTCAACAGCGAAGGTTCATTCCAATGTGTGTGCGAGGCTGGGTACCGTCCGACTCCAGATCGTGGTGCGTGCATCGACGTCAACGAATGTTCAGAGCAACGTGTCTGTCGTAATGGTCGCTGTCATAACACGCCCGGCTCATTCCGCTGCGAGTGTTTGCCTGGTTTCACTCTCAGCAACGATGGAAGAACTTGTCTTGGTTAGTAGCATTTGTTTTCAGTTGATTTTTTATTTAAAGTCAACTTATTTGTCTCTTGCCCAGACTTCTATTAAATGATATCTCCACATTTTATTTCTATTCACACAGAGCTATATATCTCTTTGCTCTGCTTTCTGCTCTATAATCTTCTTTTATATAGAGCTTGTGCTTATTACATGATCCTTCTAAGATTATCATGCCTTTTACCGCCTACTGCTGGACGTGCGTCTTAACCATAGAATGCCACTGAGCCCAATCCTGTATAAAAATATATTTTCTTTCTTTCTTCATTTGGTAAATGTTAATAGCCTAATAAGTAATTAATATAAAAAAATGTTTGCAGATGAAGTACAAGACTTATGTTACGAGAAATACGAAGAAAACCATTGTACGGGGCCTGGACAAAATGCGGTAACACGATCTCAATGTTGTTGCAGTTCGAGCAAGGGTCAGTTAATATTTTTTTAGGAATAAAATAATAATTAAGAATAATTATTTGGCAAGCATGAAATTAGAATTAGTAAAGAATTCTTTGTGACCTTCAACTTTGAAAAGTGTCCGAAGCGATAGAACAGTAAAAATCAAATACAAATGCGATAACAGCCGTAAAAATAATTTTATTTCACATGTATAATATTAGAAATTATTAAAAAAAAAACTACGTTTTTTTTTTCTAATAATTTCTGTGGTATATTTGTGAAAGATGTAAGGACCAATATTGTAAATGATCATGATGTATTGAAAGAAGGAGCTGAAAATGATGAAGATATAATAATCCATATTAAATAATTGTATTTTCGGCAATACTCACGCGTTAGAGTCGATTATGTCGACCCGGGTATCGAGCATGTCCGATGCTCATCATCAGGCCAGGAGCATCGGACATGCTCGAAACCCGGGTCGACATAATCGACTGAGTGTGAATCGTGAGTATTGCCGAAAATACAATTGTTTAATATGTGTCAAACTACCGATAATTTTAATACTAAAATAATCCATTTTGTTACGCTTGTCAAAAGAATAGATAGTTTGAATATATCAATCCTTACTAATATTATAAATGGGAAAGTAACTCTGTCTGTCTGTCGCTCTTTCACGCCAAAACTACTAAACCGATCTAAATTAAATTTGGTACACAGATACTCTAGAGCCTGATAAAAGACAGGCTACTATTTCATGTAAAAAAAGGGTTGTAAAGGTGGATGAAAAGTTGTAAGGAAGTATCGTCATTTTTAAAGCCAGAAGCTTGAAACTTATTTTTAGGCTATTGATTAAATATAAATAAATATGACATTGACATGTTGTAAAAATTAACCCTTAAGGAGTAAAATAAAAATAGGGGATCAAAAACTTTAGGAAAGTAACCTTACATCTTAAATCTTACATGAAAAACCTTACATTAGTAACCGCGGGCGAAACCGCGGGCAGAAGCTAGTAATAATATAAATGAGTAAAAGACGAAGTATCTTATGACGTTGTCATGAAAACATAGTTTTGATTGCAACTGTCAGAGTATGTATGCAGAATATCACAAGTTAGACTGAATTAATATGAAGAAGAACAACTTAGACTGAATCAATAGAAGTATTAGATCAGAACTAAGAATTAGATATTTTACGTAATTTCGATGAAATTCTAAACTAATGAAAAAATATGCCGCATGCATTTGAATTAAATAGAGCTATTAAATTTGTATCTTTTTTGTAGGTCTCCACTTAGGCTGGGGTGTGGCTTGTAAACCATGTCCAAAAGTAGGTAGTAAGGAGTACGACATACTGTGCCCTGAAGGAGCAAGCAAAGATAACGGAGGCGCAGATATCAACGAGTGCACGATGATACCAGGAATCTGCCCACACGGTACTTGTGAGAACTTGGAGCCGGGTTATAAGTGTATTTGTGATCCCGGCTTCCATCCAGATGCTGATGGCATATGCAAGGATATAGATGAATGTGACATGCATCAATCAGTAAGTAATCTTGTGGAGTTTTATGTTTATGATATTGAACTTTAGAACATATTGTATCTGTGGTCTTATATATTAGATGTGTTTGTATTTTAATTTCTGTATTGCTTTTCTTGCAACTAACAAAAATAATTATATTCTTACCTCAATTACTTGGGGTGGACCCAATATATACTCTGTTTCTGTCGTACATATTGTAAAAATTTTGGTTACCGTTTTATGATCGGCCACTTGCCTGTTATTAACCTATGTTGGAAATGTTATAGTTGCCATCAAATGGTGTTGGCCTAGATCAATTTCAGTTCTTAATCGCCTTTTGTGATACCCTCGAGTAATGTAAGGGTTAATATGTAGCACACAGTAAGTATCAAATAGTTGTTTTAGGCAAAGAACATTACATATGCTCATTTATTTTTGTGAATTTATGGTCAGTCAATTGAGTTCCATTTTTTTTTAAATTAAACAATGTATGTATTTTTTCGTTCCTTTCCTTACAGTCAGGCAGATGTGTTTCTGTAGTATTTTGAGCATTCTCTTGCAGTGACTTTATCTAACTTTATGGATTGTGACATATTATATCCAGACTATGAATTAGAAAATCTACGCGTAAATGTGAGCAAAACCAAAATAATGGTCTTTGAAAAAGATGAAGCCAGAACATATGTAAAAGTAACAATAGGTAATGATGTACTAGAACAAGTGGAATTTGTATATCTTAGATGTGGATTTAGTCGAGATGAAAGGTACACCACTGGATGGAAGGTACACCACTGGTATAGAGCGAAAAGTGAATGCGGAAAATAGAGAGAACGGAGCATTGGGACAACTTCTCGGTGGCCACCACCTCAGCCAAAAGGCACGTGTAGCAATACATAACGCAGTGCTTGTCCCAACATTACTATATGGAAGCGAGAGTTGAGTATGCAGAAAAGAGCATGAAAGCAAAATTAATGTGGTCGAAATGAGATCTCTACGAAAAATCTGTGGAGTTAGGCTGACCGACCGCATTCGCAACGACGACCTAAGAGAGCGAGTAGGTATGAAAAAGAGTATTGGTGTAAAGATGCGAAAGGGAATGCTCCGACGGCTCGGACATGTGGAAAGGATGCCGAACGATCGTCTGGTGAGGAAGATATACAATGCGAAAGTAGAAGGATGTAGGTACCGGGGGAGAACCGAGACACACCTACCTGGACCAGATTGGTCACGTACTGAAAGAAGGTGTGAAGAAGCGAGTAAATTATGCAAGGATAGAGTTCTCTGACACTCTGTTCTCTTTGCCTACCCTGCAAGGGATATGGCGTGATGATATGTATGTGTGTGTATTTACTATGAATTATAGTCACACTACCAACAAGCAGTTACAATAACAAATAACAGAATTCGTGTAATATCTATGCTTATGATGTATTCATGATGATATTTATACTCATGATTTATCGCCATGATATTTATACTCATGATTTATCGCCATGATATTTATACTCATGATGTATTCGCCATAATATCTATACTCATGATGTATTTGCTTTTATATCTATACTCGTGATATAGTACTCATGATGAAATAGACTTAAAGATGAATTTTAATGTCGTAAATATTGTTTCAGTACTGTACAGGAGGTCAGTGTCGCAACACACTGGGCAGCTTCACTTGCGTGTGCCCGCCGGGTACTCGGTATGAACCTGACGAGCAAATCTGCCGAGACATAGACGAATGCGAGGGTGAGCTTACTTTCATCGTCAAGGAATATGACAGGGGCGACATCCCCCCTATGATCCCGTATGGAACAGGTTAAAACACCTTTGTGTGTACAGCATCCAGCATCATAATGCTCCATACGCATTGGGCATCTAACAATGAATAAATTCATTCCATCTGACCAACATTCGAGCTTGGTCCTGTCAAATTGACTGATAATTAAAAAAAATAAACATTAATGTCACGCGATCGAATTCATTGCACTGCTTAGTTATTCATAAACAAAAGTTAAACAACTAAAATTTTACTACCATTTTGTTTAAACTGATTATTATTTTAACTAGATGATGCTTGACAGAAATCTGTTAATATTCAGAAATTTGTAAGAGAATTTCTCCACATAATTACAATTGAGACTTAATAAAAGGTCTTGATAGAAATACATTACACGAAAGATTTCAACAAATGAAAATTAATCTTTATACGTAGTGAATGTCTTGATAGTATACCCAAAATTTGCTTTAGAGTTCCATAATAAATATCCAATGCAATATAAGACAGCTTTATGTTATGACAATGCAAACTTAATTTTGATGATGCTCATTAGATCGAAAAATGATTTAGCTCAATTTCCATTCTTCTCCAACCTGCTCTGTCTTCTCTTTTTTTTTTAGTTAGTGATAGGTGTTTCTTCGTATCTTCTATTTTGGAATACCTTTTAATTGGTTTGCATTAGTTTTGAAAGTAATTTTACACTTTTTATTTTAATCAACTGCGGGTTCAATTATTATAAATCTACAAATGCTAATATATATTTGGAATATCATGTACAAAAGATTGGTATATTACCACTGTCCATTGTAACTTTTGTTTCACTCAATATTTCTTGTATTCCATGAAGTCTGATATTACAATGGAGCTGGTTGAGAATAGATTGATATAACATATATATCTTATAAGTAAAATTAGAAGTTTTAATCATGGATAAAAATAAATATATTGCTTGGATATTTTCAAGTAACCAATACCTAATAGAAAAATATACCCAATATTTTTCATGTTGATCCAAATTAAATGTAATATTTTAGATTATAATTCAACAACTACTACGTGGTTTAATTAAAAGTAACATAATGTCGATAGTGCAATTAATCGGATTCAAATTATTAATCCCAAGTTCAATGAAGTCAAGCACTAGACTATAAACATAGACGCATGAATTTAATTTGGATTTTCTCATTATGTTTATAATTCATGCTATGGGGCAATTGCTGCATATCTGACTATAATTGATATTTATGTTTGGTATGTTTGAATGTTTGTGTATTGTTGTAGAGCAATCTAACCCGTGCGACAACGGTCGGTGTATCAACTCTCACGGCAGCTACGAGTGTGAATGTGAAAATGGATTTGTGCTCGACGCAACCGCGCAGCACTGCCTCGGTAATATTGATTTTTAATTTAATTGGATAGTTTTCTATGTACTGATGGAGTAGGAATATAATTTACCACCCCTTACTTGCTTGGGGGTGATCGTTAAAAACGAGTAAGGGATATAATATATAGATAATACTTACGTATGCAAGAAAGGGGAAACTCGAAATAGAATCGTAGCGCAATCTGTCTGTCTAGCGTAGTGGGTCATTTTCCCCTCCTACTATGGAGAGGGCTAGAGTCCAGCAGTAGATCATCAGCTGTAATGATGGATGGGATTTTCTGAAAACATGTGTGCAATGCCTAATTCTGTTTAGCAAAAAATATTAGAGTCATATTTTATTACGAAATAATTTTGCGTCACGATGTGTTAAAAAAACTACGTGTTAATATTCCTTCTCGAAGGTATCTAAAAGCCAGATAAGGATGGGTTCGTTCTCATGATATTAATTAGCGATTACCAGACTCTCTATCAAACTCGGCGATTGCCGTCCTTGTGATAAGACCTATGTCAATCATTGGATGTTGGAGTCAGAAAAGTGCAGTAGAGCACTCTGTAGATCACCAAACGGCAAAGTTATGAACAAGTTTAGAATGTGTTCAATATTTTCAGATAATCGTCGAGGCTCATGTTGGCGACGTGTGGTAGATGGACAGTGTGAGGCGGCCGCCATGCGTCCACTTTTGCGACAGGAATGCTGCTGCAGCGTCGGTCTCGCCTGGGGCTCGCCTTGTGAGCCTTGTGAAGTAGAGCACTGTCCTTGTCCTAAAGGATTCGCTAAGGTAATAATATTCTTTTGGAATATTTTAGATTATCATTATTAATATTTTATTTAAGGTAACCACATTTATATTAATTATACGCAAAATTTCTGTATTACAATATAAACAATTTCTTTAAGCTTTACTTCTACGACTTTATTCCGATTTATTAGAGATTTTATTAGATTTATATATTTCAGGGCTTATAAGCGCTATAGTAATAACTATTTAGTATCTGATATTTTCATTATTATGTAGATAGACTATTGTTTGAACGCCTGTACGTTCAATTTATGTTTTCCGTAGGTTTTTTAGCTTATATTCCGCGTTTGAGTTGTAGTTACGATAACATTTTAATTATAATACAAAAAATATAAGAAAAACAAATTCTAAATCCCTAATGTTCACACCAGTTTCATATTTGTATGTTAAATAATAATTGAAATATTTTAATTATCTGTATATAATTTTCTATTAATTTTATTTGTATTAATTATTCTTTCGTTTGGCAGTTGGATGGAGCAACGTGCCGTGACGTAGATGAGTGTCAACTCGACTCGGAGTTATGTATCGGCGGGACCTGTATCAATACAGATGGTTCTTACAGATGCGAATGTCCACAAGGTCTTACTTTGGATACCACTGGTGCGATATTTTACAGATTCTTTTTTTTCTATATTCTATATCCATATTTTGGGTAAATGTGAACATCCAAGATGTTCACATTTACCCAAAATAATCCTATGAAATAGAACTACTTTTACGGATTCTATCGCGTTTGTTTTTTAATTTCCCGACGAGACACGGGAGGACACTTTACAGTCCTCCCGTGACCTTGATCACTGTAAAGTGTTCGAAACGTCGGGAAATTAAAAATCAAATACAAACGCGATAGTATCCGTAAAAGTAGTTCTATTTCATAGGATTATTTTGGGTAAATGTGAACATCCAAGATGTTCACATTTACTCAAAATATGAGATCAGGGTAGTTTTATTTCAAAAGTGTAATATTCACATAAACATCAGACACCATAATCTTGGCCCTATGTCAAGTTTAAATCTGCAGAAAATAGCTATGCAACAATCTATTTAAAGCGATATGTCATATTCATATTCTAGCAGTAGATCTCATAAAAGTAGGTAATCTATATATCTATAAAAGAGGATGTTTGTATATATGTTATGAATGGACTAAATCAGAAACTATTTGCCAGAACATTATGAGACTTGATATGTATATATATATTTTCGCGGAGAAGATTTATGTGCTATCTCCATTGATGTAACTCGCCACCAGGCGGCGCTGCGATATAACAACTTCTACAAACAAACCAACGAGCTGGGTTTGCTAGTTTAACATAAGCTCAAAAGTAACTTCCTATATTTCAAAATTTATACTGATCTTAATAATTGTCACCTTTATTGCTGTTAGTTTGGCTTCTCTAAATTACTTTACGTAAATTCAGGTAATCGCTGCGTGGATACTCGTCACGAATACTGCTATACCGACTATGTGGGTGGTCGTTGTTCCAGTCCTCTACAGGTGGAAGTGCTGCGGGCTGTGTGTTGCTGCTCTGCCCTTGGCAAGGCTTGGGGCGATGGACGCTGTGAACCTTGTCCTAAGAAGGGTAGGTTGCTTTACTATTAATTCTCTTTGTAATAATTTTATTTAGCTATTCCGTAGATAAATATCATGTAAAAATCTTTCAAGTTTTTTCGCGCTAAGACCATGACGATGGAATGATTTTGCATGATCTCTTAATACTGATGAATACTTAATTTTGTTAATAACGTTAGTTCAATTTCTTTTCCTAGGGACGGATGCGTATCGCAACCTCTGTATTGCTGACGCAACTGGTCATCCGCCTACTATATGGGATCGACCTGTTGATGGCAATGGTAATGGCAATGGCAATAGCACAGGCACAGTAACTAATATTTGGGGTCAAGGGGGAGGAGGTCAGGGAGGAGGAGATTATGAGTGGGGTGAAAATAATAATGATAATTGGGGTAACATAACTGGAGATAACTGGCACAAACCAGGTCCTGGAGTAATACCAGGTCAAATGGAGGTCAACGAGTGTGCCGCGTTCCCTGGACTTTGTGGGCATGGTCGATGCAAAAACTTGGTGGGAACCTTCACCTGTGACTGCTTCCCTGGTTATGAAAAGGTTCGTATCTATTAGTTGCTTATCCACTTAATCATTGTTTGTTTTATTAACAACGAAGAAGACGTGGAAATTGAATTAATTCATATACATTGCATCTTAGATTAACGGGATCGATTACCAATTGAACCTAGTCTTTACATGAGTATTATACATGCGATACATAACTATTTTTACGAATTTTTTAGTTTGTATTTGATGCTTACTTTCCTGACATTTCAATCAGTGAACGTTCAAATGTGTTGCCAAATATCGAGAAAGTAAAGAATGTGAATGTGATAAATCCCTAAAAATAGTTTTATTTGAAAAATGTTACCTTATATTGAATTCTCTCCATCCTCTAAATTTGATTCAACTTTTTTTATTTGTATGAATTCGCAGCAACAAATGATTTTTTTAATAGGGGAGACAACTTAAGAGCAGCGCAATATATTTTAACGACATCAGCTAATCATAGATTGTACAAATATATTGTTTTGGAAATTGTGCCTGTTTTCAACAACTACTCCCTAATTTTGGGTATCTCCTAAGAAAATTAATACCACATGTAATAGCAATAATTGATTAATATTAATTGTCATTCAACATATAACACTGATGTTTAAATTTCCTTGCGTGAAAACTAAAATTTAGGTTTATAGTGAGAGGAAAATTTAAAATCTTAATGGAGAAACATTGACTAGTGTTATTAGTTTTGAACTGCTCTTTTAGTATACTCAATAGTTTGCTTAATTTTTTGGTTTAAAATTATGATCTGAAATTTTTTAATAGCTTTCTTAAAACAACTACAGAAATCCTATTTTCATTGTTTCTTTTAGATATAGTTTGAGTTAATAGTTGCTTGTAAAACTGAACTTGGTTTTTGTCTGACTAGGATTCGAAGAACCATACCTGCGTGGACGTGAATGAATGCGAGATTGTAGATGGTGTGTGTGGCTCTGGTGAATGCCGCAATACCGAAGGATCGTTCACTTGCCACTGTCATTCTGGACATAAATCTGATGACTTTTCTAAAGTTTGTGTTGGTAAGTATGAATATATAAAGAATTAAAAAAAAAAAAAATGTTTAATGATTTTATTTCTGAATCAAAATTTTTAATCCTAATTTTGTTTTTAGATATTGATGAGTGTGCAGAAACCCGAAGCTTGTGTCGCGGTGGCCGTTGTATTAATACACCTGGTTCATTCCGCTGTGAATGCGGCCCCGGCATGGAGCTAGCACCAGACAGACTTAGCTGCAAAGATGTTGACGAGTGCTCCATAACTTCTGGTAATAATGTTTTCATTAAGATTTATGCTGATTTTACACTGTTAAAAGAGTAGTAAGTGATATAGCTAGATTATATAATAACAAGAAAACTTCAAACAAAACCCGTAGTAACTTTTACGAGATGAATCCTCAATCTAAAAGATAGCCTTTAGAATGATCGTAGAATGAATCGAGTAGACTGTCTATATTAGACAGTGTTTTATGACAAAATACTAGTGGACGTTTAAAGTAACTCTATTAACTTTCACAAGATTAAATTTTTGAGAATCATAAATTTCAACGATGATTGACGACGCTATTCGACAGGTATATGCAGTAACGGCGCCTGTGAGAACTTAATGGGCACCTATCAATGTGTATGCGACGAAGGTTATGCGCAATCGACAGTTAAGTCTCACTGTGAAGATATTGACGAGTGCACGGAAGACCCCACCAGATGTCAGCACGAGTGTGTCAATACACCTGGATCTTATCACTGTACTTGTAGGTAAGTGTTTGAAAAGAAAATATAATTCAAATAATTTTACAAATATTTGGATTAACCTTATAACGTTTGGGTTTTAGTAATGAATATGAAGAAAATTAATTCTATTTGAAGAATACAATTTCTTTTGTCTGTATTATAGGGACGGCTGGCATCTCCGAGCAGATGGACGTACATGTCGTGACATAGATGAATGTGGTGCTGGTGCGAGACCCTGTAGTGGTGGTGAATGCCGGAATACCCCAGGGTCCTATACTTGTACCTGCGCTGATGGATTGTTACCTGCGCCCGAAGGAGCTAAACCCACCTGTCAGGACATAGACGAGTGTGCGGATGTAAGTACATGCAGAATATTAATATAAAGAATATAAGTTACTTTGTAGTGCTGTAATGTGTGTCTACTCTTAAAAGCATCTCGTTTTTCACTAATATTTTATAAAAACTAAGACAGTAAGAGTATTCTTTTTTATTTTTTTTAAACTTTCTATACAATTTTTTATGTTTATTTACGCATCAATATATGGGTATATTTAAACACAAAGCATTATTATGTACATACATTTAATATCAAGTAAATTTCAAATACGCTATGATTCTATTATCTACCATCATATTAGACTACTACTAGGAAGAGCCGACAAGGCACTTAGTGTAATTTTGTTTTCATTTTAATTATGTACTTATTGTTATATTATTTATGCTTAAAGAATGAAGTATACAAATATAGCTTTATAAACGTTTTTAATTATTAGATTCCAGATTTATGCGGTGCAGGTGAATGTCATAATACTATTGGTAGTTTTGTCTGCCGATGCCCTGATGGATATAGCGTGAAACCTGAACAGGGACCCGCTTGCACAGACGATGACGAATGTGAGCTAGGAACATGTGATTGTCATCCCGCAGCTGACTGTATCAATTTACCAGTGAGTATGCACTGTTAAGCTAAAAATATTGATTATATTTCTTAAAACGATTTACTCCAAGCTTAATACGGGCTAAGAAAATGAAGGCTTTAATAATCACTAGAACTTTATCGACCTATGGCTCTTAGCTACGAAGAAATGGTTTGATCGAGCGTAGGAGTTTCTCAAGGACTATTATGAGGACCCCAATTGATTAATTAGCTCCAAGTCCTGGGTCCTTTTCTCAAAAAAAGAGTGAAGATATTGTGTAGTCTAATTAATTTGTACAAATTGTTATTAAGAAAGTTCCAACGTGCATATTTCTTTGCAATGATTTATTTCGAAGTTTTCAATAAATCATATATATATATGAATTTGCTAAATTTAAGGACTGAACTGGAGATTTTGAATTTACTGTACTATCTTATTAGTAGACCTTTACATGGACCTGGACTTATAACCGATTTTCATGTAACATTTTTTTAATTGAAACGTTATTTGTTTATTTATAGGGATCATACCAATGCCGGTGTCGTGACGGTTGGCGAGGTGATGGTACAGAGTGTGAGGATATCGATGAATGTTTAACTAACAATGGTGGTTGCCATCCCAGAGCCACATGTAGCAATACTGACGGATCATTCACATGTCTCTGCGATACTGGTTATAAGGGAGATGGGTATGTATATGCAATTGTATATATATAAATTGAAAGCCTCTAGTTCTTCCCAAGGTTTGAAATTCTTTTTCCATTTTTCATTTTCTTCAGAGGCTCATGACTTGATGATTTACAGTTTATATGTATATAAACATCAAACATACTCATTTGTTAACTTTTGTAACGTTATGGAAAGAATTTATATTATTTATGGATCTTTTCATATTTATTGACTGCTCGGCGAGGCCTAAATAAAAGATCAAATTTAATCTTGTGTGAAATATTTTTTTTTGGTAGCGGTATACTAGCGGATAATCTAGTCTGTGATATTCGCTTCTAGACATTGGCAATAGAAGCGTGAGCTATGAGTTGTTGACATTAGTTTTTCATTTAAAGGTCATTCTAAATTTTGTTTACAGATACTCATGTGTGGATATAGACGAGTGTACCAACGATCCAACTTTGTGCGAGAACGGACACTGTACTAATATTCCCGGAGGGTACGAATGTGACTGTGATGTTGGATTCACTAAATCTGCTGATGGAAAGTCTTGTCTTGGTAAGTAAACTTTTGTGTTTAAAATTGTAAAAAAGTGGCATGGTTTTAATATCACCATCATCATTTGTCTTTTTATATCTTATATTGAAGCAGTATTGTATTTTCTATGCACAGATGAAAGAAGAATAAAGTTTGAGAAAGTATTATGACCGGTCCATTGCTTGATATTAATTGTAGTTGGTAATAAGCCTTTTAGTTTAAACTTATTTACCAACTAACAATAATTAAAACATATTGATATCTTAAAGTTAAAGTCAGAGTTTTTAGTAGCTTTTTTATTTGTATTCGTTTATTAACTTTCTCTCGGTCTTTTATACCGAGTTTGCCTGCTCATGCATAAATGTTCTCTGCATATTTGGTTGTCTTTTACGATAACCTATGGACAAATAAGTGTGAATTGTACTCTCACTTCTTCACCACACTCATTGTGAAGAGATTTTACATTTAAAGCTATCATTTTACAAATGATTTAATTGTCTTCATAATTAGTTGTACCTATATTATCAATACACTTAAATTACGTAATAACAAAAGAGTAAATATTTGTTTATAGTTGATAAACTACTATTTATTTTATATACTTTTTAGCCATAAAATCATTTGTATTCTAGACATGGACGAATGTGCAACATTCGACAACGTATGCGTGTTCGGTCGCTGCGTCAATACCTACGGAATGTTCAAGTGTATCTGCGACAAGGGATACCAGTCTGACAGCATCGATGACTGTAAGTTTTCATTAATCTAATCAGACTAATGTTTCAGAATGTTCTTGTCTGATGGTTTCAGATAATACACTAGTGTTTATTTCGAATTTTACCTAAATCACTTGAGAAAATTTCAGTATCAAATTTGGATTATCTTGCAGCTTGGTTTGCTAGATGAGCTAAGCTGCGGCTGAAGTCTCTTGAAATATTTCATAGACATATTTCATATATATGTTAAACAAGGATGTAATGCATGCTAGGTCATGTTAGGATATTGGACGCTTCTCACTTCCTATATCGAGTGTGACTAACATTACCCCTAGTAGAGTTCGAGCTTGAACTTCAAGGCATGATTTTTTACATATTCGAGATGATTTGATATTTCACTAAATATTTATACATTTTTTTTTGAATATATAAATCAGTAATTAACAATTTGGGATTCCATAAATACAAAATCCCTTTAAGTTATGAACTATTCGTTTAATCAAATCAAATTATTTATTATAACAAAACTCTGTGAGGGTACTTGCATATTCTATGCCACCGAAGACAAAGATCGTGTACCGGTGGCCCGCTCGCACGGCGAAGAGAGGTACTTGCAGGGTGGGTCCATGGGGTTGCGCGCCGCCTCTTCTGTCGCCCCGGACCGATTTGTCGGGGCGCGACCACATCAGTGGTCCACCTTGCAAGGAAAAAAAAAGCGTACTTGCATATTGTAAATTTTGCATTCAGTCTGAAATTAATCTGATAATGTATTACTGAATTGTATTGTTGTACAATTTATTAAGTAACTAATATTTATTAGTTCTATTGCGATGATCTTCGAACCAAGATATATTTCTTTTTTCAAATTATAATCTAACAAACAAGGTTGGACCAGATCACTCAAACGGCACTTGATCACGAGTTAGCTAGTAGCCATCACTCCCCTTGACCACATTAGCTCATAAATGAGATAAAAAATAGTTTTGTGGGGTTAACCAATAATATTATTTCACAGTGATGCCTGGCTTCAATTGCACTGATGTGGATGAGTGCAAGTCTCCACAGTCATGCCAGTATGGACAGTGCATCAATACTCAGGGTTCTTACATCTGCCGTTGTCCACCTAACTATGAGCTTGTCTCCGATGGCACTGCTTGCTATGGTAAGTTATAAACACTGCTTATTTTGGAATTCGTCTTATTGGATGCAGTGGAAAAAGTGAATGCCTTAAAATAGATTTCCGTGCGGTGACGGAGTAAGAATACAATTCACCACTGCATTTTTGCTCATGGATGTCATAAAAGAAGACTAAAGGCTATGATATGTAGATGGTATCGATATTAAACTTAACATAAAATCATAAACCCGTCTGATCAGTACGGTACAGTGGCGCAATTGTCCTTTTAATTATGGAGAAGCTCTATTTTCAAATAAAGCACGTATATGGGCCTAGAAGAAGAAAAAAAGGCAAAATGTAATAGAGGTCCATATTTTAATTTTACCTGCATATTTTTTTTTGAATAGGCAAAAATAATGCTTGATAATGTTACGATATGGTATAAGACTTGTTCATATGGTTACTTAAGCGAATAGAAGATCTTTATTCCAGAAATGCGATCGAGATTTGTAACTGTGGTTGATAAACGACTACTTTTAAATGGGAATAAACCTTACATATTGAAATGTGACCTACATTTAACCTATAAATGAAGATGTACATTTGTTATTATTTTGCAGATTCTAGGAAGGCTCGTTGCTATGGAAAAGTGGACCTAAGATCAGGTACTGAACATTGCAGAGACAGTGATGAATTATCTGAAGACGGTACAATGGCTGCCTGCTGCTGTTCTGTTGGTAAATACTTGTTAATCATATATCTAATTATCTACATAATTTGAAAAGCTACTGTTTAGCAAGTACTAGATAATAAAGTACAATATAGTAGTGGTGGGGCCAAAATGTTGACAGTTTTCTCTACCTGGGGTAGTACTATACCTGTCAATGCGATGTTGCGCTTGGTTTGTTGAACGAGAGAACCAGATACCTATGCTTAGAGTGGACCGTGTTTCGAATGAATGCTTCCGTATGTAAATTATTCTGTATCAAGTAGCGTCTATTTTTTATAATACAGTACCACATACTGTCCTTTTTGGGACATGTTTCCAGACATTATAGCTAATCCGGCTATAACGCTTTCTTATGCAAGAGAACGTATAAGGTAAATGGGAGGTTACCCATGCGATGGATCAATTAAACCAAGACTATTGTGGGTGGTCCTTTAAAGGTGCCCTTCAGCAATGTAATATAGCGAGACATCGTAAAGTGAATATTAGCCTACTAAACTGTCCTGCGCGGATGACTACTTGACAACTCATTTAGTTTTTCTTTACTATATTTTCATAGAATTTTTAATTGGATAAACAGGTGCTGCATGGGGTAATTACTGTGATCTCTGTCCGGAACCAGGCTCCGAGGCATATAGACAACTCTGTCCAGGTGGACCTGGATATCAACCCGTACTTGAACCTGTGAGTAAATTTATTTTATGTTAATTACACAAAAAACTTAAATTCAATATCAATTTTACTTTAATCATCATCATCATCATCACAGCCCATAAATGTCCCACTGTTGGGATCGGGCCTCCTCCGTAATGGGAGGGAAATTAACCTACTATACCACGCTGGACAGACGTTTTGGTATAGGGATTTGTTTCGAGTTTCCCTTCTCTCGCATAGATGTTATATGCGTTTTATATCCCTTAGTCGTCTCGTACGATCACCCACGTAAGATATGGGGTGGCGAATAGTATTCTTACACCGTCACCACACGGAAAATTTTACTTTAATAGAAATCAGTATTGAAGATTTTGTAGATAACTTCATCAACTCAAGTCTTCATTTCTTTACTGGATTTGATGGCAGACGAGCAGGCAGATGGTATGTGACAGCTGTCACTCATCGACTTTAGTAATTCCAGGGTCACAGTCATGTTGCTACTCACTGTAAAGGCTTAGGCCTCTGGCTCATTCTTTCACCGAACGAAGTGCAGTAGTAAATTGCTACTATTCAACTCATGATAATGAAATTATAAGTTGTAAAACAAGTACTACAAAGATGTATGTAGGATAGTAACGTAGTTTCTGTCGAACATTATTCTCTTGTAACTCTCATCTCCTAAATGTCACTTTTCTCTAGAAACGCCTGAGCTTTATTGCCAAATATTGACTACAGTTGACATTTATAATTAAGAGCTTCCTAGATTATCCTGTACCTCAAACGCGTCCACTACTCGGCTTGAACATCTCCCTCCACTATGAGGGAAATTGATATACCACGCTGGTCAGACGGGTTGGTAAAGGGGTTTGTTACCAGTTTTCCTTCTTTTGCATAGTTGTTATATACATATTACATTTCTTATCCGTCTTATACGACACCCAGAAGTAAGAAAAAGGTAGATGGATTGTATTATTACTTCGCCGTCACACGAAAAGTATGTCATTACAAAATAAAGAAAGTTTGAAGCTTCTCTATTAAAATCTTATTATAATTGACAATCATAAGAAAAGAAAAAATGAAGATAGAATGAAGAAGAGGTGATAATTATGTTATCTTTTCAGCCTTCATACGTTGTGACATTGGCTGATATAGACGAGTGCGTGCAGCACCCGGCGCTATGTGAGCACGGCACCTGTACGAACACTTTCGGCTCGTTCGTCTGCACTTGTGGTGATGGATGGCAGCTCACTGCTGATGAACAACGATGCGAGGTAGTTATCAACATATTTTGTATTACGTCTTTTAATATATTTTTACTGACAGTTTTTATAAAAGTTTAAGGAATAAATATTTTATTACGAGGGTATTATCAATTATCTCAAATCTCCTATTTACGGGGTCTGAGTTTGCTCTTCACAATGGGTGTTCTCCTCTTGCTTAGATTTATGCATATTATATTTCCTAGTCGTCTTTCACGATACCCACTTCCGTGAATTGTATTCTTACTCCGTCATCACAGGGGAAAAATATGCAATAATGAACACAAATTGCACTCAACTTTAGAGTAATCATTTGGGAACTCATTATTGAAGTCACGATACGCGGCATGGTAGGTTGCTACTTAAACCACTGCGCCATCTGTGTAGTTGACAGTAAGAGTGAGTGTGTGAGTGAGTGAGTGAGTCTCAATGATATTCGTGTAGCATTAATTGTGGTTATATTTGTTAAATTCATTACGGCCCAAGATTTTGTACCTTACCGCAGTATATGGTTTTTAAAATAAAAAAGAGCAAAACTTTATACAATTATAACAGAAAACAACACTCATTTTTTTGCTTCGTCGCAAACGGGCACTGCAAACATTTTAACGTTTGTACTATTTAATTAATAACGATCCACTAGATGTTTTAAGTTGCCAAATTAACATTTTACTGGTACTGTACCAAAATATGCTGGATTTTTAAATAAAATTGTAAAGATATAGGTATTAATAAATATATTTTATTTATGTTTCAGGATATTGACGAATGTGCAAAACCAGATATATGCGGTCCCGGCATATGTAGGAATATGCAGGGCAACTACGTGTGTCTTTGTCCGGAAGGATACGTCGCTATGCCTAATGGAAGTTAGTATCAATATAAGATAGATAAAATGTAGGAAATGAGCATAAAAAGGAAATAAAACCTGTAATAATATAATGTTTTTAAAAAAATACTTAAATGAAGTGAAGTGAATGAATGTTTTATACTTTTCGTAATGGCTTCAGCGGTGAAAAAAAAGCGCTAAGAGAAAATACCCCTCCTCTACCGTAAAACAAACACACAATTAGTGATTGCGGCTAAGAGCCTACATGTCCTTGCTTCATAAACATTAACAGTGCATTAAAATAAATATAAGATTGATTAGTAAGTGTTGATACTTTGCCAGCCTTTTAGTAACCATCAGTTAGTAAAGAGATGGAAGCGTTACCATTTTCTATATATTGATAACTTACATCGAACAAAACTTCAATAACTGCTTAATTAATAGATCAATTTTGTAATAACCAAATAAGACAGAATTCACAACTTATTATGGTTTTCAGAGGAATGCGTGGACGTACGCCAACGTCAATGCTATATGGAATGGGATGAAGACACTGGCCAATGTTCAGGTTCTTCTGGCGTCCCTCAAACAAAGTATCTCTGCTGCTGTTCAGTAGGAAGGGCCTGGGGTGCTCCTTGCGAGGCTTGTCCTGACAAGGGATCACAAGAACATATGGCACTTTGTGGTGAAAAGCCTGGTGAATATATAAATCCAATGACTAATGAGACAAAGCCGATCAATGAATGCGATATAATGCCGCAGTTGTGTAAGCCAGGCACTTGTCATGATACACCCACTGGCTTCCAATGTGGATGTGACCATGGGTGAGTAATCTAAATTTGTAGATATATTAAAATATGTTTGATTTACAGTAATTATAAATAATTTCTGGTACAATTTCAATTCATCATCATCTTGCTCTTATACCAATTTATTTGGGATCGACGCAATATGTCTTCTACTTCCATACAACCTTATCAGACGTCATCTTTGTGTACAATTTCTTCTGATACAATTTCAATTCATAATTGTCCTACTCTTATCCCAATTACTTGGGGTCGATACAATATGTACTCTTCTTTCATATTACCTACATATTGTAATAGTTATTGGCAATAGTTTTATGAACGGCTGCCTGCCAGACGTCAACCCCCCTTGGGTATGTAATTGTTGACCAAACAGCATCAGATGGAGTTGGTCCAGGTTACCCGTTATAAGGCTCTTAGTCGTCTTCTACGACACCCACGAGTAAAGTAAAGGTTGGTAGTATTCGTAGCCGCTACCACACAGCTTGATACAATTTAAATTATAAGATTAAAATGTCATAATGTTATAAAAATAAGTTTACAAGTAGTAAAGTTATTTTAGTAAATGTCAATAATATAATAATAAAATTCATATTAATTTATTTCTCAATAGAAATTAAAATAATGTAAAAAAATCAAAACACAGCAAAATATCTTGTAATATTTGTAAAGATAAAAAATTTTAAATATAATATTTTCTTCACAGTTATGAGCATGATAATACGTCGCACTTGTGTCGTGACATCGATGAATGTGCATTGCACCGTACACCTTGCCGCGGTCTCGCTCAATGCGTGAACTTACCAGGAGCATACGAGTGCCGTTGCCCTCCCGGCTATAGGCTCACAGCTTCTTTAGATGAGTGTGAAGATGTAGACGAATGCGCTGATGAACGATTATGTGAACACGGCGAGTGTAGAAATACCATTGGATCTTACAGGTCAGTATTATTAAATAACGTCATAATATACAATAGTTAAAATAACTAGGATATTAGCTTAGAATATTACCTTGTAGAACTCCATTAAACATTTTGTTCTATAATGTTCAGAAAATAAATTAATGCTTTTTAATAATATGTTTATATAATATTGAATATGTTTTTTAATAATTGACTTCCAAAATTATTTTAATAATATTTGAAAACAACTTACGCTACATCAAAATCAAATATGGGCGACTCAGTGGTCACTGCTCTGCTCTATGCAGATGATGCAGTCCTGCTGGCACGGTCAGCGACTGACCTGCAGACCTTAGTCGACACAATGACAGAAGATTGTAAGAAAAGGGGTCTACGCGTGAATGTGAGCAAAACCAAAATAATGGTCTTTGAAAGAGATGAAGCCAGAACAGATGTAAGAGAACAAAAGGTAATGATGTACTGGAGCAAGTGGATGAATTTGTATATCTTGAATGTGGATTTAGTCGAGATGGAAGGTACACCACTGATATAGCGCGAAGAGTCAATGCGGGAAATAGAGTGAATGGAGCGTTGGGGCAACTTCTCGGTAGCAACCACCCCAGCCGGAATGCACGTGTGTGCTTGTCCCAACATTACTGTATGGAAGCGAGAGTTGGGTATGCAGAAAAGATTATCAAAGTAAAATTAATGCGGTCAAAATGCGATCTCTACGGAAAATCTGTGGAGTTAGGCTGATCGATCGCATTCGTAACGACGACGTAAAAGAGCGAGTAGGTATGAAAGAGAGTATCGGTGTAAAGATGCGAAAGGGAATGCTCCGATGGTTCGGACATATGGAAAGAATGCCGAACGAACGCCTGGTTAAGAAGATATACAATGCGAAATTGGAAGGATGTAGGTACCGGGGGAGACCGAGACTAACCTATCTAGACCAGATCGGTCATGTACTGAAGGAAGGTGGAGTCAAGAGTCTCCGAAACCGGCGAGCGTGTATGAAGAGAATTATGAATGTTGAGGAAGCGAGTGAAGTATGCAAGGATAGAGTTCTCTGGCACTCTGTTCTCACTGCCTACCCTGCAAGGGCTATGTCGTGATGATATGTATGTATGTATGTAAAATCAAATATCAAATTTTATATAATGGTCAACAAGGTTAAAAGCTTTATAAAAATCTGAATGTTTTAAATTATAGATGTGACTGCAAACCTGGCTATACGTTACGTGATAATGTATGTCGAGATGTTGATGAGTGTGCACGTCCACGTCCAATGTGCCGTAATGGAACTTGCGAGAATTTACCTGGTTCTTATACCTGTCATTGTGATGAAGGATTTAAGCCTGGAGCTAATAATGATTGTATCGGTAAGTAAAAATTTCATTTTTATCAACTGATTACATAGAACAGTTTAAGGGATTGTATTAAGTCGAATTTTATAGCGTTGAATCTGTAGATTTTTAAATAGTATATATTTATAAATAGGCATTTCTTTTGTCTGTTGTTTAATTATTTTGTATATTTACACAATGTTACACTTTAGTTACGAATTTCAATGTAGTGAGTGTGTGTAGATGCTCAGTATGAATATTTAATATGAAATACTACTGAAAGCATCTCTAGACAACATAATTTCTAGTCTGATAAATACTGGCAATGGTTTTCACCTATGCTTAAATCAAGTGTCAATCTAATATTTGAGATTGATTATCTTCAGATATGTACGAATTTCAAACTATTGAGATGATCTACAGATATAAACGAGTGCCGTGAAGGTGGTATGGTGTGTCGCAATGGTCGTTGTCGCAACACAGCTGGCTCGTTCCGTTGCGAGTGTGCACCTGGTTACGCCCTCACGGCTGATGCGAGACACTGCCGTGATGTCGACGAATGCTCTGAGCTGCCACACCCTTGTGGCCGAGATGGATCGCCCTCTTGTACCAATACTAACGGAGGGTTAGTATACATTCCAACGTCACTACTATACAATTTTTTTTTGATAAACAGCTATTCTAAGTTATCAAAAAGTAATCGGTTCAAACGTAAACGGACTTTGGCATTAAAACTCTTAAATTAAAATACCAGCGTATTTTTAGCCAACAAGGCATAATGTTATAAAGTAAATGTTTTTTTCTTAAACATATTTCTTTTTGAAAGGATTTTGTATGTTTGTGCTAAAGATTATTAAAAAACTAATAGACCCTATCAAAGTAACTCGTGTTAACATCCAATAAATGGTGATAAAAATGATTTGATGAATTGATATCATTATATTATACATACTTATGTTTTATGACAATGGTCATGTGAAACACAAATTAGTTCATTTAGTAATTTAAGATTTACTATGTTAATTGATCCATGATCTTCCAGCTTCGCCAAATCACTTTACACTACTGAAAGTATTATAATAACTAACTAGTCTTTGATCATTTATGATGAACACCTATAATGTTAACAGCTATGAATGTTCCTGTGGTGCTGGATGGCGCTTAGTAGGAAGACGCTGCGTAGACAGAGACGAATGCAAAGAGATACAATATGTATGTGCGGGTGGCGAGTGTAGGAACTTTAATGGAGGGTATGTGATTTGTCTTTAAATTTATTTATAGACATTTAATTTGAGTTATTTGCTTTTATCGATATGCAAAACGTGCTTACCAGGAAGAAGCATTATTTCTACTTTTGATGTGATATGTGTCTAGCATGGCGACGATGAGCTGATGGATGTCATCATCGTTAGATATGCTACTTTTATCGTAAATACTTAAAGTCGTTGCAATATTTATCTAATCTTCTTCCATCATACATATTGCAAAAGTTTAACAATAGTTTTATAATCGGCCGCTTGCGTGACATCAATCCCTCTTGGTAATGTAATTGTTCCTCTTAATACGACAATTATGAACAATATACGTGTTGGTAGTATTCGTAGCTACTACGTGGGATGATGGAAGTGGAGAATGTAATTAAATATTTAAATATATGATAAATATAGTTTATAAATCGCATGGTAATATTATTGATGTGAATTTCTTTCGTACCTTAAGTACATATTTAAAATTTGAACTGAGTAATCGTTTTGAATTTGATTCGTTTGTTTCAGTTATGTATGCGATTGTCCTCCCGGTTGGAGGTTTGACAAAGCGGCTGCAATTTGTGTGGACGAGCGCAAGGAACTTTGTTATGACGAATGGGATATCGGACGCTGCCACAAGGCGAGACCACTACAGCTCGGCAGACCCGAGTGCTGTTGTTCTGAAGGTAAGTTATTAACATTTCTCGGAGTGTGATTTATTTATTAGACAAAAAACTTATGTCGACAAAGTCACAGTGCCTCAAATATGTAATAACATTTATCAGCATGCGTTGTCAAAAATTATCGAAGCAAATGTATTACTTACTTACTTTACATATGATGGATATAAAATTAATTCAAAGCTCAGATTACATTATATACAAGAAATAGACAGTCTGTCTATTTCTTGTATATTATATTGTCCAATAAGTTCCAAAATTACATTTTTCTTTACATTTAGCGAAACCGTCCAGGATCTGGTTATGATTATTTAATGATAGAGCCTCCACCACTATGATGGTATGTAAAATAAATGAAAGTTTTTAAAGTGGTAGAACCATGCTGCTGACAGTTCTCTGTCTCTCTCTCTGGCCGCGGGCCGGTCCGTCCGGGGTAGTACCACACTCTCGCAGAAGATCGACGTCTGAGTAATGGCAATGTGCTGTTTCGCTTCGTTCGGTGAGCGAAAGAGTCGGAAGCCCAACTGGGTGGGTTTGGGATTTGTATTGGTAGGCAGCGGCTTAGCTATACCCTTGGTATTGCGAAGGTCCATGGGCGGCAGTAACACTTACCATCAGATGTGCGGCTTGCTCGTTTGCCACCATAAGCAATAAAAAAAAAAGTTTTTGCGACTTTATGTGAAGAAAGCACAGTTAAGAAATTTTCGCCATTACAGGCGCTGCTTGGGGCAGATATTGCGAACGTTGTCCAGCTCCAGATTCTCCTGAATTCCTTCGTATCTGCCAAGGTGGTATGGGCAGACCAAATCTCACCCAAGACCTGGACGAATGCAAAGTGCGTCCAGATGTTTGTAAAGGAGGACGTTGCATAAATACAGATGGTTCATTCCGATGTGAATGTCCGCCTGGATATATTCTTGATGGAACCGGTCTCGCGTGTGTGGATGCTGACGAATGCGCCACAGACCCGAGGATATGTGGTAATGGTACATGTACAAATACCCCTGGAGGATATGAATGTAGATGTAACTTTGGATTTACACAAGGCCCTGAGCAGGTGAGTTCACAATTATTCTATTTAATACTTTTTGATGTTGCTTGGATTAAAGCGAGTTTTAATGCTATCCGATTACAGATATCATTATCATCGTTAAAATCATCTGCAACTAATAAGCAGCTACACCATTTTTAGTTTTGTATGCACAAATTTAGAGACAAATAGCAAAATAAATCTAACGCAATTATACATAATTAGTTATTGTTAATTTATTTCATTTTTTTATCTACTTTATTATATTTTCTATAGTAATTTCCTTAAAACAGGTCTAGAAACTATCGTGCACAATGTACATATTAATGATATTTATTAGAAAAAACAAGTTGCTATAATAATAAATGTATATTCGTGATACGTCCTATTCACAAGTATTAAAAATACGCCCGCCTCGTCCCAAACAGGTGCCTTAGGTACGATTCCACAGCAAAATAATTATTTTTGTGATCCACAAACAATTAGTGTAAGTAGTGGTGTAATTTATGTCCGTTTATTGGATAATTGATAAGTTCTTCACAATATAGTACACGTATTTTCTTTCTTAGTGCAGGATGAAATTCTTACCACATTTTTGTGCACTGCGGAAATCATATTGCAGCCGCACTGAAAAAAAGTGAAGGAAAGTCCGAAATATAATTGTATATTAACACATCTGGCCAGCGTGGTATAGTAGATCAATTTCCCTCTTAGTGTGGAGGAGGTTCGAACCCAGCAGTGAGACACATATAAGCTGAAATGATGACTAAGGATAATAATAACCTACAGATGCTATTTCGCTGAACATCTTTAATGCTTATTTTACTTAATTTTATCTACTTAAATTTTATTTCTCACTGCTAATACAACTAGACTGCACATATGGCGTAGTAGTTAAGATACTGACCTAGAATGCCATTGCCGTGTGTTCAATTCCCACGCAAACATGCAACAATACTTTCTGCGATCCATAAAATGTAATAATATGTTTGTAAAGTATATGTTGTCTTTATAAAAAAAAAGAATAGGAGTAAAAGCTAGGATAGTGAAAAGGGTTCAAAACCAGTCATAATAATCTATGTTTATCTTTTACAGACGTGTGTTGACATAGACGAGTGCGCTGAAGGCCGGGCACTATGTACCTTCCGCTGCCACAATACCCTGGGATCCTTTAGATGTACGTGCCCATATGGTTACGCAGTGGCAGCTGATGGAGTGCACTGCAAAGACATTGATGAGTGCGAAGACAATAAAGTGTGTCCACATGCCTGCGAAAATGTTGTTGGCTCTTATATCTGCAAATGTCCTGAAGGTAGGCTCAGTTCTAAGAGTATTATTAGCCATCCAAGATTTATTTCGGAATAGCTATTTGTCGTAACGACGACGTAAGAGAGAACGTAGGTATGAAAGAGAGTATTGGTATAAAGATGCGAAAGGGAATGCTCCGAGAGTTCAGACATGTGGAAAGAATGCCGAACGAACGTCTGGTTAAGAAGATATACAATGCGAAAGTGGAATGATGTAGGTACCGGGGAAGACCGAGACGCACCTGCCTGGACCAGATTGGTCACGTACTGAAGGAAGGTGGAGTCAAGAGTCTCTGAAACTGGCGAACGTATATGAAGAGTATCATGAATGTTGAGGACGTGAGTGAAGTATGCAAGGATAGAGTTCTCTGGCACTCTGTTTTCTCTGCCTACCCTGCAAGGGATATGGCGTGATGTGATATGTATGTATGTATGTATTTGTGAATGAATATAGAACCTCCATTAAGTTATATTTCTTGGTCGATTAAGGGATCTACTAAAGATACTCCTCTTTAATTTTTGTAATAAATTATAATAAATAGGCGCTGGCTCATTTGTTTGCTTTCGTAATTTAAAAGAAAAACAACAAAATTACATTTTTAGGCTTTCAAAAACTTACGCTTTAAGTTAGAATATTTTTTTAGGCTTTTAGAAAGAATTCGTTCGTTTAATGAAGCCTAATTTCAATCAAGTATTTAGATTCAAATGATATAATATTCTTAAAAACCAATTTCTAGTCCTTCATCGAATATAGATGTAGATGCCACTGAACATCTTTTACAATGGTTAGGAAAGTAGCCTACTATACCACCCTAGTCTGACATATTGGAGTAGAGGTTTCAGTCAGATTCTTCGTCTTTTACTCTAACCTTATCTGCTTACATTCCTTACTCGTCTTTCATGACACTGTTTCCTTGAAAAGCGACATCTTATTCAGGGGTATCTTCAGTGTAATTACACCTGAAAAAAGCACGAGTAGTTATCAAATTAAAAGTTATTAAGTTCCATATTACTCCTTCAGGATTTAAACGCACTTCATCACCTCACGATGCTCCCGACGCATGTGAAGACATCGACGAATGCGCTGAAAAGCCCGAACGCTGCTCTCCTGGAGTGTGTATTAATACTGATGGTGGCTTCATGTGTGATTGTGATGCAGGCTATGAGCCCAGTGAAGACGGCATGAATTGCATAGGTCAGTATATTTTTCAATATATGCATCATGCATAGGTCAGTATAATTTTTAATATATGCATATCAATAATGCTCTTTTCGATAAGTGGTTTCGAAAATTGTTTAAAAACCAATAATTTTTGGATATCATCATCATAATTTTGCACCACACATTAAAGATATTTAAAATATTTAGTTTACAAAATATATGATTGTTTTTATTGACAGACCATCGCACTGGTATGTGCCACCGTTCGTTGGTGTCAGGTCGCTGCGTACCCGAACCATGGCCAAGATCCATAGCATCAACCCCAGTGCCTCCAGCTCACGTCACTAGGTAAGCTAATTGTGCATTCGATATAGGAAGATAACGTATTTTTAGATAACGTTTTTGAAGGTCATCAAAATTTCTTAATATTCCTCTTATATTGTGACAGATAAAGAATATAATGCGTTAATACTCTTTGCATTTTAGTCGAAAAATTGGCTAATCTGGAAGCTTCTGGAAAACTTATAACGTTAACCGTTATCTGCAACCCGATTGCTAAGTGGAAATTATGTTATTAAATCTACTATTGACTACGAACCTGATGTATAAAAAATTATATATCTATAATTGTCTTGTCTAAAATTGGAGTTTTTTCCAATAATCATTTTAAATATTATTTTTTTACAGAGCCCAGTGCTGTTGCACTCTTGGTGTAGCTTGGGGTCCTGAGTGCGAATTGTGTCCTCAACCTGGAACTCCAGAGCGCTTGGAACTCTGTTCACCGATCAATCTGGGTGGTGGCAATACTGGCAATGGCCTGATCCCTGGTATTATTACTGGAGATAATAACGGAATGATTGGTGGCGGACTTGATATGTTTGATGTCGATGAATGTGCTGCCATGCCAGGGTTGTGTGCCCCCGGCAGATGTGTTAATACTATTGGAAGGTAAGAAAAGTAATTTACTTTAATAAGAGTGATAGGACCGCAATGTTGAAAGTTCTCTGTTTACAGCCACAGATCGGTTCTTCCGAGGCAGTACCACACTCTCGCAGAAAATCGACGTCTGAGCAGTGACAATGTAGTGCTGTGCTTCATTTGGTGAGCGAGAGAGCTGGTAACCCATCTTTTGGGTGGGTTTGGAGTTTTCTATTGGTAGGCAGCGGCTTAGCTATACCATGTATTGCAAAGATCCATGGGCGGCAGTAACACTTACCATCAGGTGTGTTGCTTGTTTGCCACCAAAAGCAATAAAAAAATAAATAAATAAAATCATCTCTGTTTACCCCCAAGAGGGTGAATAGAGGCTTAAAGTATATTTCAGTTACATATGTAACACCAAGGAATAAATTTTGTGCTGATTTCAAGTCGCCAAGAGAAAGTAACAACCAATATTTTAAATCATTCTTGATCACTGTGAGATTTGTGTTCAGGTTTTACTTATTATCGCTTTATAAACCTAACAAGATCCCTAATTCTATGTCTAACTGTTTTAGCAAGAATTTTTAGCAACTAATGAGAAGTCAAGACTTATGTTCTTGTTTTGGGTAAAATTAATTCGGAACAATAGGATTGCTCTTTCTGTATCAAAGGGAAATCTTTAAACTACAACTTAACATCACCACCCTGCACTAAGGAAATAATCCTTGTATTGGGACTTTACAAACATGCAATTAACGCAGACAAATTACATCCACACTCACAACAAAACTTTGTTGATCACACGAAGTATTGTCCTGTGTGGGAATCGACTCCACTGTAGGTGGTGGTTGACACGAAAGGTCGGTATTTTAACCACAATGCCATTTGTGCAGTTAAATCAAGGTTCAGTCAGGATTCTATACAGTCAGATTAGGATTTTACATGCATGCATAAAGACTTGTTTAAAATGATTACCACACGTGGGATGTGAACTTGTATCTATTGGTAATCCAATCCAGCAACTTACTACGAATCAGAGAATCACTTTAAAAAATTTGAATGGTAATCTCCTTTTTCAGTTTCCGCTGTGTATGTGGTCGTGGATATAAATCTGCAGGTGATGTCTGCTCCGATATCGATGAGTGTAGCGTCAGACCACCACCGTGTGAACAGCTGTGCAAGAATACTGAAGGTTCCTACGAGTGCTTCTGTAGAACTGGATACGAGGTTGACGAAGACGGAGCTAACTGCCGGGATGTAGATGAATGTGATCGTGGAACGCATACCTGTCAGCAGATCTGTACCAACACCGAGGGGTCATACGAGTGTTCCTGCCAAGATGGTTACGAGAAGAGGGGTGATGCTTGTGTTGGTAAGTTTAAGCGGAATTAGGCAGAGATAAGTGTTTCTGAATGTGAAAATCATATGAAGTTCGAAGAGGTTTTTGTATAGCATTAATTTACAAAAAATACTTAAAAGACAGAGAGAACAGAGTGCCAGAGAACTCTATCTCTGCATACTTCACTCGCTTCCTCAACATTCATAATTCTCTTCATACACGCTCGCCGGTTTCGGAGACTCTTGACTCCACCTTCCTTCAGTACATGACCGATCTGGTCTAGGTAGGTTAGTCTCGGTCTCCCTCGGTACCTACATCCTTCCACTTTCGCATTGTATATCTTCTTAACCAGACGTTCGTTCGGCATTCTTTCCACATGTCCGAACCATCGGAGCATTCCCTTCCGCATCTTTGCACCAATACTCTCTTTCATACCTACTCGCTCTCTTACGTCGTCGTTACGAATGCGGTCGGTCAGCCTAACTCCACAGATTTTCCGCAGAGATCGCATTTCGACCGCATTAATTTTACTATCATACTCTTTTCTGCATACCCAACTCTCGCTTCCATACAGTAATGTTGGGACAAGCACTGCGTTATGTATTGCTACACGTGCCTTCTGGCTGAGGTGGTGGCTGCCGAGAAGTTGCCCCAACGCTCCGTTCACTCTATTTCCCGCATTCACTCTTCGCTCTATATCAGTGGTGTACTTTCCATCTCGACTAAATCCACATCCAAGATATACAAATTCATCCACTTGCTCTAGTACATCATTACCTATTGTTACTCTTACATCTGTTCTGGTTTTATCTCTTTCAAAGACCATTATTTTGGTTTTGCTCACATTCACGCGTAGACCCCTTTTCTTACAATCTTCTGTCATTGTGTCGACTAGGGTCTGCAGGTCAGTCGCTGACTGTGCCAGCAGGACTGCATCATCTGCATAAAGCAGAGCAGTGACCACTGAGTCGCCCATCTGGACTCCCACATTCATATCGTTCAACCTTTGGAGACATTTATCCAGATATATGATAAACAGCCTGGCTGACAGAACGCACCCCTGCTTAACGCCAATATTGACGTCAAACCAAGGCGACATTCCAT